>CM072769.1:107268182-109768182 GCA_036936925.1 Cenchrus fungigraminus | reverse complement strand
TCTGTGCAGGGGGCCGCAGCTGTAACACTAGAGGCGCACTAGTTGGGCGCGGAGCTCGAACGGGTGAAGAAGGAGGCTGCCCTCAAGAAGAAGAAGCTCGAGGATGAGAAGAAGAAGCTTGCAGACGAGCTGGCTGAGCAGAAGCTCTTGGCCGCCAACACTGATGTGGTGTTGAAGTCGGTGAGCGAAGGTGAGACCTTGCTACCTTTAGGTCGTAGAAGATTTTTGTTTTATAATAAACTTGATCTAACAACTGTTAATGTAACAGATGCCAGGGCTACAGAGAAGCGCCTGAAGGAAGACCTCTAGGAGGCTGAGTAGGTCATCGCCAACCTCAAGAAGGAAAACGAGGCACTTATCGGCAGTGAGTACACCATCTGTCAAAAACTTGCTTATGAAAAGCGAGTCAGGAGGGATCTTGAGATCGACTTCGTAGTTGCAATGAAGTCTTTGTATAATGATCAAGTGATCATTGCAGGTCACGAGGTGGAGATAGGCGACCTCCGGAATGTTGCGGGCTTTATCATGGATAAGGTCGTCCCACAGCCCACCGAAGGGGAGCCAAAGAGTCTTCTGGAGCGGCTCATGGTGGCTCCAGAGAAGGTCGACGAGCTGCTGTAGGCTGCTAGCAGGGCAGCTGCACTGGAGACGTTGGTCGAGTGAAGTCGCACTTCCCCGAAGTAGAAGTCCAGAAGATTGCAGATGGCCCTAAGGCCGGAGTCAACCTTCAGGAGGTCGAGACCGAAGTGGAGGATGCCACTGACAAGGTCGTGGAGAGCCTTATTTTCGAAGATGACGAGGAGTAGTAGTCTGACTTGTAAATAATTTAGCTTTTGCATGCCCTTGTTGGCCGGAGCACAACAGTCTCTGTGCTTGTGTAAAAATGTTTAATAGAAGCAATCCAACTTTGAGATGCCAAGTCTTTTACCTGTTCGACCTTGATGGCTCGGAAGCACATGTGTTTTCAATTCACTAACCACTACTCACAGAGAGGACGGCGTACTGACCACATAGCTCAGCGGGGAGACTTACGGTATGGTCGGCGCGTGAACGGGGCCTAGGACCCAGGTTTGGTAACCTCACAGTCAAGGGCGAACGGGCAAAAGACAAGCCAAGCCAAAGGTAGAAGAAGATCCTCAGGTCTCGCGACCCTTTAGTTGGCAAGGCCAAGCCCCTGAGCATGTCGAGGGGGAGGAAGAACACATAACCCTCAGGTCTAACGACCTCATAGTTGGCAAGGCCAAGCCCCCGAGCATGTCGAGGGGGAGGGAATAAACACAACACACAGAGAAAGGGACAACAACTTTCAAAGGTCGACAGAAAACTGACTAAAAACTAAAGTTTATTGAACTAACTTTAATAACAGTAAAGAGTACATATCTTAGTATTATAAATATTCTATGGGTTGAATCATCGCAGATGTTCCACGTTCCAAGGGTTTGGAACCCCTTGACCGTCGCCCCACTGGAGATGATAGGTCGATGGGCTGATGACTTTCATGATGATGAAGGGAACCTCCCATGGGGCCGATAGCTTGTGCATCCCGTCAGTCTTCTGGATCCTTCGCAGGACCAGGTCGCCGACGTTGTAGGAGCACTCCTTGACGTTGCGATCATGATAGCGGCGTAGTTGCTGGTCGTGGTGCACCTGCCGCATTATGACTACCACTCTACTTTCTTCAAGGTTGTCGAGGTCGACTCGACCGTCTGCTCTGCTTCACCTTCATTGTAGTGCAAGATGTGAGGTGCACCAAACACTACGTCAGTGGGGAGAATGGCTTCCGATCCGTAGACCAGGAAGAAGGGTGAGTAGCTGGTAACTAAACTGACCTGAGTCCTGTGACCCCATATCACTTGTGGTAGTTCAACCAACCAGCGGGTAGCATAATTGGAGGCATCGTCGAAGATGCAGTCCTTCAGAACTTGTAGAACCATGCCATTAGCATGCTCGACCTGGCCGTTGCACCTAGGGTGAGTGACAGACGAATAGTAGACATCGATCATGCTGTCCCGACAGAAATCCCAGAACACAGAGCCTGTGAAGGCTGACCCTAGGTCCGTGATGATCCTATATGTGATCTCCTTGAAGAATTTTGCCGCCTCCTCTGATGTGACCTTGATGACAGGTCGAACCTCAATCCACTTGTTGAATTTGTCTACAACAACAATGATGTTCTTGTAGCCGCCGGGAGCGGTTTTGAATGGACCTATAGAGTCCAAACCTCACATGGAGAAGGGCCATGACGGGGGGATCGTGCGCAAGACCTGAGCAGGCAGGTGCTGCTGCTTGGCAAAGAATTGGCATCCCTTGCACCTCTTGATGAGGTCTTTGGCATCACTCATGGTCGTGGGCCAGTAGAAACCAGATCGGTACACCTTGCCGACCAGATTGGCTGACGCTGCGTGGCAGCCACACTCGCCACAATGAATCTCAGCTAAGAGCTGAAGACCTTCTGATCGCAAGATGCACTTCATTAGCACACTAGTAGAGGCTGCTCTACGGTAAAGCTCTTCTCCAATCACGACGTAGTTAGCACCACGTTGCGTGATCTTTTCGCATTGTACTTTATCCTCTGGAACCAACTGATGGATCAAAAGGTCTAGGAAAGGCTGACGCCAATCATCTTCTGTGTCTACCATGAGCACGTCTCGGGGAGGTGCAGGCACTAGGTCTGGTTGCTTTGGCACCGGGTTGTCCGGATCCAGGATCTTGATCGACGGTTTGCGCAGGTCTTGAACGAACACACTAGCCGAGACCACTACTCGTTTTGAGCCCATCTTAGAAAGGACATCAGCTGCGACGTTGTTCTCGCGCGGAACGTGGTGGAATTCTACTCCCTCGAAGTGGCCTTTGAGTTTTCGAATCACAGCATAGTAGGCGTCCATTGTGTCTTTGACACAATCCCAGTTTTTGTTAACTTGCTCTATGACGACCTTGAAGTCACCATAGGCAATGAGTCGCTTGATGCCCAGTGACACAGCGATACAGAGCCCATGGATGAGAGCTTCGTACTCAGCTCCATTGTTGGAGGCCTTGTAGTGAATCTGAAGCACATACTTGAGATGATCACCTTTAGGCAAAATGAATAGCACACCAGCACCGGCGCCTTCAAGGTTGAGTGCACCATCAAAGTACATGATCTAGTGCTCAGGTCGTTCCATGAGCGTAGCGATCTGGATTTCCATCCACTCTGACACAAAGTTAGCGAGGATTTGAGACTTGATAGACTGCCTTGGGCAGAATTCAAGGTTGAACTCACCGAGCTCAACGGACCATTTGATGATACGGCCATTGGTGTCTCAGTTGCGAAGAATCTCCCCTAGCGGAAAGGCTGATGGCACCATGATGGAGTGAGCTTGGAAGTAGTGCCGAAGCTTTCTTGAAGTGATCAAAAGTGCATAGAGCAACTTCTGAGGCTGAGAGTAGTGTGTTTTAGTGGTCGCAGCGATGTAGAGGAGGAGCTTTTCCTTCGGTTTCGGCGGTGTCATGATCGGCGGCGAGGTAAGAGATTCCTTAAGCTTGTCGAAGGCTTGCTGAGCTTCACCATCCCACATGAACTTGTCGGCCTTCTTCAATAGCTTGAAGAAGGGTAGGCCTTTTTCTTCGAGCTTGCTGATGAAACGACCTAGAGCCACCATCATGCCGGTGAGCTTCATGACGTCCTTCTTGCAAGATGGGCAGGCCATGTTGCATATCGCCTCGATCTTTGCAGGGTTTGCTTCAATGCCTCGGTTCCCGATCATGAAGCCCAAGAGCAACCCGGAGGGGACACCAAAGACACACTTGGTCGGGTTCAGCTTCCATTGGTAGGTGCGAAGGTTGTTGAAGGTCTGCTCGAGGTCAGCGATGAGGTTCTCCTCAATCTTGGTCTTGACGACCACATCGTCGATGTATGCTTCCACGTTGTCGTGGAGTTGAGATGCTAGGCACCTCTAGATCGCCTTCTGGTACGTGGCACTAGTGTTTTTCAGGCCAAAGGTCATGGCCTTGTAGCAATAGATGTCGTGGGGTGTTATGAACGAAATCTTGTCTTGGTCGTCGGGATTCAAGGGTATCTGGTGATACCCTGAATAGCAGTCAAGAAGCACAACAGGGTGCTACCGGCCATGGAGTCCATGACTTGGTCGATACGTGGGAGAGGGAAAGGATCTTTAGGGCAGTGCTTGTTGAGATCGGTGTAATCGATACACATCCTTAATCCACCAGTTTTCTTGGGTACAAGCACCGGGTTGGCTAACCAAACCGGGTGTTTACATTCACGGATGAATCCTGCAGCCAAGAGTTTGCAGATCTCTACCCCTATGGCGTCCCATCAATCCTTTGTGAAGCGTCAGAGCTTCTACTTGATAGGTCTTGCGGTCTTGCTTACGTCGAGGGAGTGCTCAGCCAGATCCCTCGGGACACCAGGCATATCAGATGGAGTCCATGCGAATATGTCAGCATTGTCCCAGAGGAAGCTGGTGAGCATGAGTTCCTATTTCGGGTCCAGGTTGGCCCCGATGGTGACTTCCTTGGTTGCATCGGGCAGGCCGAGGCAAACTTTCTTCACTACTGGATTAGCATCCAAGGCAGTGGGGGTGCGCTTTTGCTCAAGCACCGTGAGCAATGAGGCGTCGACTTTGGCGGCTTCAGCGACCATGATCGAAGCGGCAGCTACGTAGGCAGACGTCGAGGCGAGGTCGATGGTTTCGTCCTCGCATCTGTAGGAGACCATGATGTCTCCGTAGATGGAAAGGATTCCATTGGGCGCCGGCATCTTCATGATGAGGTACGTGTGATGCGGGATGCCCATGAACCGAGCCAGCATCGGACGACCTAGGATGGTGTAGTAGGAGCCGAAGTCCGTGACCTCAAACGTTAGCCACTCTGTGCGGTAGTTGGCTTCCATCCCGAAGGTAACTGGGAGGCAGACATGTCCCAGAGGATATGCTACCTTGCCGGGCACGACCCCATAGAAGGGTTCGTCGCAGGCTGTCATCTTGCTGAAGTCGAACTTCATCTTCTTCAGCGTCTCGGTGAATATGATGTTGAGGCTACTGCCTCCATCGATGAGCGTCTTGGGGAGCGCGGCTCCGTCCACCATAGGGTTGACGACCAACGGGTAAGTCTCGGGGTCTGGTATGTGCACCCAATGGTCTTCCCTGGAGAAGGTTATGGGATACTCCGACCACCTCAGGGGTTTCGGAGTTTCTGTGTTGACGAGCCCGATCTCTCGAACTCCGGCGTGTTATTGTCTTTGTGTTTGGGCGGCCCTGCGACCTCCCACAATGAAGTTGATTTCCCTATTGGGTGCCTCGTTGGCACCGTTAGGGTTGCTGCTCGTCGGTGGTGGTGGTGGCGTTCTCTCCTTGTGCCGTTCATCGTCTCTACGATGGTCATTGCTGTTGTCGTTCCTGCGATCGTTACGGTGGTCGTCGCGGCGATCATTACGACGATCATCGCGGCGGTCATCGTGACAATCAACGTGGCGGTTGTCGCGACGATCATCACGGCGGTCATCACGGCTATAAGGTCGCCTGTCCCGGTCATCACGCCAATCAGGTCGGCGGTACCGGTTGTCATAGAGCCGGTTGCTGTTGTAGTGGTTGTCGTTGCTGTTGTAGCGGTTGTCGTTGCTGTTGTAGCGGTTGTCGTTATTGATGGCCTTCTTTGCCGACTTGGGTTCTTCTGGCACGCCCAGAGTGCGCTTTAGCTCGATGCAATCACGCATGGAGTGCTTGGCTCCATGGTGGAACTGGCACACGTCATCTAGAGTTGCTTGGAACTCAGGTCGCATGAAGCTGGAATTGGCCATTAAGACCTCGTTGGAGCGCTTGCGCGACTTTCCAGCACCGTTGGAGGCCAGGGCCCCAGACATCTCATCGGTTCTGACTCCTTTGAAGTCGTGGATCACCGCGTCCTGAGTATCCACGAGCTTGTCGATGTACTCCATGAGTTCGGCGATGGTCTTGGTTCCTGCCTCGTGGATCTTCTCGAAGAGTTTGATATTGGTGACGCCTTTCTTGTATGCCTTGATGACGTCATCGTCCGTGACTCTGGCGAGCGTGTTGCAGTTCTCGAAGAACCGATTGGTGTAGTCCCGGAGGGTTTCACCAGTCTTCATGGTCACCCTTGCGAGGTGATGCATGTTGCCCGGTCGATTGTAGGGGGCCTGGTAGTTCATGGTGAACAACCGCGACAGACTTGCCCAGGATGAGATGCACTCATCTGGTAAGTTGTTGAGCCACAAGAGTGGTGCTTGGCCCATGGCTAAGGGAAAGTATCCCGCCATGTGGTCTTCATTGCCACCTGCCGCCTGAGCAGCAATGGTGTACATCTTCAGCCAGATACTCAGGTCGGAGCGTCCATCGTACTTGTCGATGTTCGGCTTGAACTCCTTGGGATAAGTCAACTTGCAAAGACGTTGTGAGAAGGCTGCAAAGTTGTTGACATTGCTGGAGCTTGGCTGGTCGGCTGCACGAGGTCCCAAGGGAACGACGTACAGGTTGTCGGATGCACCATTGACTTGGTCGAAGATCAGGGATGGTGACCCTGATCTTGGCGATAGCTCGCCGCATTTGTGGGGTATCCCCCAGTTGTTGGATCTCTGCTAGTGTCGCCTCCAAGTTGGCTTGAGGGGAGCCGTAGACTTCGTGGCGAGCGTCTTCAAAATCTTACGAGGTGGCATCTGAACTTGCTCCTACGGCTGGACCACTCCTTGACCCCCTGGAGGTGCACCTTGAGTGTTGTTCTATGCGTTGTTCTGCGCATTGTTTTGTGGCACTTGGCCACCACCAGCTGCGGCGCCTGAGCTGCTGCGTTAGCTTGGTCGGCCTCGGCCTGGTAGCGGAGGGCACGATTGGCGTTGTCAGCTTCACGCTGCAGTCACTGAGCATCGATTTCGCCAGCCTGGACTGGCACATCCGCTGAGACCACAAGGACCTCGCGGTTGGAGAGACCGCGACGTGACAAGACCTCATCGCCATAGGTGTTAGGCGTGAGGATGACACGGGTGACTTGAAACTCGCCACAGTCCGGAGACTGCGCGAGTAGATGGATCGGGCGACCTAAGGTCGCTGCAGGCGGTGTAGGTTAGTGGACCTTCTTCAAAGCACGACACTGGTGGGTAGTGTGCTTAGCTTTCTTGTGGAGAGGGCAGGGATCATCATTGAGGTCCCTGCGGTGCCCACAGACCTAAGTCTGGGGAGTAGTCTAGTCCGATCCAGATTGGATCTCGATCTGGATCTTCTTCCTCATGTGGGTGGAGGCCACATGAGCTGAACTGTGCAGGCCAGGAGGCATGTGAGTTAGAGTCAGAGTCGAACTGCTGGAGCACTAGACGCCTTCGCAGATCTTGATCGTGTCCGCAAGCATGGTTGCGACATGATCGAGCCCCGCGACGATGTCGCAAGGAGTGGGTGGGTGGGTTTCCGTCAACAAGCCGAATTCGACCTGCTGAACGGGGTGGGCCACGACGTTGTCGAGGACGACTTGGCCGGCGGCTGGAGTGGTAGATCCCGACGGCATAGAGCCGAAGCTGATGTTGACGGGATTGGCGAGGAAGTCCGCCATGCTGGCGGGGAAGATGACATCTCGCACGAAGAACTTTCGATCTGCCCCTACCTGGCGTGCCAATTGTCGGAGGGTTAGATCCAGACAGTCCACAGGGGGGTTAATCCCGGTGGTTTAGATTCAGTTGGGGCGATCGGAAGCTAAGGACTCGATGGTTTTGCGGGAGCACACGGAACACGATGAGTTTATACTGGTTCGGGCCTCCGGAGAGTAAAGCCCTACGTCCAGTTGTTGGTGTAGATTACTTGAGGACTGCATGTGTTGATGGTTGATTGTCATTGCAAACTTCGATCCGCAAGCGTACGGACCGTATGGGACCTTTCTTCCCTTGAGTGTAAGCCCAAGGTTCTTGTCAACCCAAGGAGCAAGGGGATTGCTAGCGTTCGATCTAAAGCTAATCTAGTTGATTAAGACAACCTTTAACTAGAGATTGATCTAAGAGCAAACTAAACTTAAAACAAAGAGGTGTGTGAGGTGCACAAGATGTAAAGGACACTTGCCCATAGGGTCTAGGATACATGAACATGCAACCGCCAAGGAAGATAGAAACCAATCTAATCTATTGAAGGTGTGACAGCGGCTTCACCTTTTTCCTTCTCTCGCACTGTCACTACGCGAAGGCAATCAAGGCAAAACAACGAACGATCACGGTATGTTGAAGGGATCAACGGGAGTAGTGAGATCTATACACCCGAAAAGCACGGTAGCTAGCCTTAAACATGAAAGCATCATCAACACGAAACCAATAGATTGAAACCATAAATGAGTCGGCGATTACATGACATGATCCGTTACAACCCCATGGACAAATGAGAAGATTACCCCGTTAAGACGCTAAGCATGGCATCGTTGATCATGGTAGATGCTTCCGGCGGTGCGTCCTTCAACTTCGGGGGTGCCATGGCAGCGCCTCGACGTCCTCCTTCGCTTGTGGTCGCCTTCTTGGACTAGATGAATGTTTATCTCGAGTGCTCTCCTCGAATCTCTTTCGCTCCAACCTCTCTTGATGAATGGATCCTCTCGGGGGTGTTTATCTCCGTTTTTGACGAATGGCGGCGCCGGCCAATACTTAGGGTTGAAGGATCTTCGCACACAAGAAACCAGGGGCCGAACCGATGTGGGAAAGGGCCAGGCCGGCCGGCCTGGGCCGACCGGCCTGGGTCCTTCCCAGCCCAGTTCGGTCGCCCCTTCCTCCGAGTGGCCCGTCTTGGCATTTTGGACTTAGACCCCAATATTTGTGTCTTTTTGGCGTCATCAACCCTGCGATAAATATAGGGGGTCTTCTCGTATGAAATCCGATCTTTATGTCTTGGTCCTCGGAGATGCTTTGTCATAGCACCTTGGTCCTTGCCACCTTTGGGAGTGAGTTTGACTTGCACTTGAACACGAACGGAACTCCTCTTTTACTCCTTTGAACTCAATGTGACTCCATCCCTTTAATCCATGTTTTCCTACAAAAACATCACACTTCCAAATGCACATACAAAGTTGAACTTGTTATATCATTAGTGTGCCTAGTGGCGGGTTAGTACCATGATGAAGTTCAAACCAAAGTGTAATGAACATGTTTGGAGCACCAAAATTCACCGTCAACAGCGTGGTTACAATAGGGTCACCCTGCCCGCCTTATATTGGCTAGCGGACAAGGTCGGCGCCCAGACTCCTGGTCGGTTATGACCGGGAGACCTAAGTCTAGTTGATTACAACTATTTCCATATATCCCGGATTGCCTATCGGGTCCACCATTGTCTTGTCTTGCACGCCAAGTCTTGTAGTCGTTCCGGATAAGGTCTTCAGGAGGTCGTTGGGGCAACAGATCAGGTCTGTTGGGCCTACTGTCAGGTCGGTTGGTCTTCTGGTGGGCCGGAGCCACTTGTCGGGGACGGCCATGAGACTGGTCAGTGGGTACCCCAGGGTACCTATGTCCCACAGGTATCTTCGGCTGGCAAACGCAAGGAGTTCAGGAAATCTGACTATTCCTCAAGAGCAAATTCTTCTGCTTCATGGCCATTACCTGCACCTCCAAGGCCTGATAAGCCTGGCGCAAGTGTAGCTGAAGATCACCGTCAATTGGAATCTGCTCGTGGACATTCTGCTGAGGACAGATTGTCTGCATTGCGAGCATATCGCTGTGCCCAGGGGCTTTGTCAACACTGTGCCGAAAAGTAGGTCAAGGGCCATAAGTGTTCAGAGAAGATTCAACTCAATGCTCTTCAAGAAGTGTTGGATCTGTTTCATATTTTTGAAGACGCAAGTGTTGATGATACATCAAGCCAAGCTAGTGGGCAGTTGTTTATGACTCTATCTGTGGCAGCTCTCTCTGGATTGCCAGCTCCCAGAACCATGTGCTTACAAGGAGAGGTTCAGGGGCAAGTGATAAGAATTCTGGTAGATTCTGGAAGCTCAAACACTTTTATCAGTGAGCAGTTATCTGGTTCTCTTACTACTGTATGTCAACTGCCTGTACCTATGTCTGTTAAAGTGGCTAATGGGAAAATCATTCAATGTGTATCTCACATTCCTATGGGGCAATGGTCAGTAAATGACTGTGAATTTCATACAGACCTGAAAATACTTCCACTCCAATCATATGATATGATAGTGGGTCTTGATTGGTTGGAGTAGTTCAGTCCAATGAAAATTCACTGGAAAAAGAAATGGATGGCTATACCTTATCAAGGATCCACTGCTGTTTTGTATGGAGAGAGGTCTGAAGTGCCTGAGGGTACTGTGGTGCAATTGTGCTCTGTGGAAATAGTGGCCAATGAGACTGTACAAGTTGTTATGCCTCCTGAGGTAGAAGAACTTATTCAAGAATTTGTAGTACTCTTTGAAGTACCCACTAAGCTGCCTCCTCAAAGGTCATGTGATCATACTATTCCTCTGGTGGAAGGAGCTGCCCCTGTTAACATTAGACAGTATAGATATGCTCCTGCTTTAAAGTCTGAGATTGAAAAACAAGTACAAGAAATGCTGAAAATGGGTTGATTCAAAGGAGCACAAGTCCTTTTTCATCATCAGTACTCCTAGTCAAGAAGAAGGATAACACATAGAGATTCTGTGTTGATTATAGGCACCTAAATGCTATAGCTGTTAAGGGTAAGTACCCAGTTCCTATAATTGATGAATTCTTGGATGAATTGTCTGGGGCAAGTTGGTTCACTAGCTTAGATATGAGGGCTGGTTTCCACCAAGTCAGACTCAAGCCAGGGGAGGAGTACAAGACAGCTTTTCAAACACATTGTGGACACTTTGAGTTCAGAGTAATGGTATTTGGGCTTACAGGTGCTCCAGGGACATTTCAAGAAGCAATGAATACTACCTTAAGACCATTTCTCAGAAAGTTTGTCCTGGTATTCTTTGATGATATCCTCATATACAGCAAAACATTTGAGAAATACATTATGCACAGCAGACTGGTGTTTGAGTTACTAGCCAAAGAATAGTGGAAGATCAAACTATCTAAATGTGCCTTTGCTCAGAGGCAGATCAGCTACCTAGGCCATGTAATCAGTGAACAAGGAGTGGGCACTGATCCTAAGAAGATTGAGGCAATTGCTAATTGGCCTTCACCACACTTTGTCAAAGACCTCAGAAGCTTCCTGGGATTGGCAGGTTATTATAGAAAGTTTGTGAGGTACTTTGGAGTCATCAGCAATCCTTTAACTGAGCTTCTTAGAAAGAATGTGGTATTTGTATGGACAGTGGTGCATGAGAAGTCATTTGCTGCCCTTAAGAAGGCCCTCTGTAGTGCTCCTGTGCTGGCCCTTCCTGATTTTTCAAAGCCCTTCTCTATTGAAACTGATGCTAGTGGAACTGGTGTAGGAGCTGTATTACTGCAAGATGGTCACCCTTTGGCTTATCTCAGCAAAGCTTTAGGGCCAAAGTCTATGGGCTTATCTGCTTATGAAAAAGAGTATATGGCTATTCTCTTAGCTGTACAGCAGTGGAGACAGTACTTACAACATGGGGAGTTTTAGATCTTCACTGATCAGAGAAGTTTATCCCAGCTGAATGAACAAAGGTTACATACCCAATGGCAGCAGAAAGTGTTCACTAAAATGCTGGGGCTCCAATATAAAATTGTGTACAAGCAAGGAGTGGAGAATAGAGTAGCTGATGCTTTGTCTAGAAAGTCTACCCATGAATCTCAATGTGATGCCTTGTCTATGGCTACTCTAGCATGGATCAAGGAGGTGGTGGATGGCTATGCTAATGACCCAAAAGCTCAAGACATAGTGGCCAAACTCACTTTGAATGCTAAAGTTGTCCCTAACTTTACATTGTCTGGAGGTTTGCTCAGGTACAAAAATAGAATATGGATTGGTTCTAACTCTACTCTCCAGCACAAGATATTGCTTGCTTGCCATTCCTCTGCACTGGGTGGTCATTCAGGGGTTTATGTGACTTACATGAGGATTAAACAGATGTTTGCTTGGAGAGGCCAGAAAGCTGATGTGCGTGACATGGTCAAGAAATGTGTTATTTGCCAGCAGTCTAAACCTGACAGGAACAAGCTTCCTGGACTTCTTCAACCCTTGCTTGTGCCTTCTTCAGCCTGGCAGGTAATCTCTATGGATTTTGTAGAAGGGCTTCCACAGTCTGGTCAGGCCAACTATATACTGGTGGTTGTTGATTCTTTCACTACGTATGGCCACTTTATTGCTCTCAAACATCCCTTCACTACTGCTGGTGTAGCCAAGTTATTTCTGGATAATATATACAAACTCCATGGTCTTCCTGTTATTATCATCTCTGACAGGGATAAGATTTTCACCAGCACCCTTTGGAAAGAGTTGTTCCAGCTTGCTGGTGTGGACCTGCACATGTCTTCTAGTTACCATCCTCAGTCTGACAGAAAGGCTAAATCAAACCATGGAGACCTTCCTGCGTTGCTTTGTCAATGCATGCCCTTCTAGGTGGCTGAGTTGGTTGCCCCTGGCCGAATTTTGGTATAACACATCTCACCATTCTGCGATTCGAAGAACACCATTCTCTGCTCTCTATGGGTATGAGGCTAAGCATTTTGGTATTTCAACTCTGGATTTTGTCTCATTACCGGCTTTGGACACTTGGATGCAAGAACGCCACATAATGACTGAACTGATTAAGCAACATCTTCATTGTTCCAAAGCCAGAATGAAGAAGCAGGCTGACCAACACAGGTCTGAGCACCAGTTTGTTGTTGGTGACAAGGTGTTCCTCAAGTTACAATCGTATGTGCAGGCGTCCTTAGCTCGAAGATCCAATCAGAAGCTCTCATTCAAGTACTTTGGGCTATTTCAGATTGTGCAGCGTGTGGGTGTTGTTGCATACAAGCTATTGCTACCAGCTGACTCTGCTATTCACCTGGTGTTCCATATCTCCCAGTTAAAGCAAGACATTCTAGATACTTCTCAGGTATCTCAGTCTTTTCCTGCTGACATAGAACTACTTTGTGTTCCTGAGGCAGTTCTTCAGCGCCGTATTGCATCCCATGACAATCGTCAAGTATGACAAGTGCTGATCAAATGGTCAGGGTGGCCGGACTCCATGGCCACCTGGGAGGATCTGGAGGATGTGCGCCGATGTTTTCCTCTAGCACCCGCTTGGGGTCAAGTGGCATCTCAAGAAGGGGGGATTGTTAGCAGTGGCTCCAAGCCCGCCAAGGAAGATGGGCCCGAAGCTCTTCGTCGTGGAATGCGGCCCAGGAGGCCCAACTCGCGTGTGACCGGTGACAGCTGGATCTGTGTGTAATGTGTTGCATGCGTGAGTGCTCAGGTGTTAAAAAGAGCAAGGAGAGTTGAGAGATGTGTATGAATGATTGTAACAAACAGACTTCCTTCTGAAGCATTCCTTCCTCTGTTCGTCTGAACTCTAATCTTATCTATAATTCTTGCTACCAATCCTTAATTCCTTGTTGTTCTCCTTCCCACTTCCCCACTACCTATCCGTGCCGTTCATAGGTGTACAGTAGATGTAAAATGTATGGAGCCAACATTTTAGTGAAGGGTACCAGACAAGGCCTTCAAATTCTCATTCATAGTTAAAAGCATCCTAAGTTCAATAGTATCCAACACTGTGTAGTAAATTATACAAGTGGTAGAAACTAAATAATGAACATACATGTATTTCCACGACAATAATGCAAGGGGTGTAGTGATGTTTCCCTTTGAATCAAGGCATGCATATAGAACAGTTACAAGCCCTCCAAGTGCCATCATAGGAATACAAATAAAAAATATGAAGTAGTTATTCAGTTTTACACTCTTACCGGGAATGAAGAAATCGATGTGAATGTTATGGAGAAAGGGCCAACAAGTCCTTTCCAAGTTGAACCCAACCTTGAAGGATTCTTACATGATGAACCCAACCGGGTTAAACAAGATACTCCATCCCAAATTGTTCGTATGATGAGTTCCTATCTCCACTGAGAATATTCAAAGGTAAAACTTATAATCCAACAAAAGGAGTGACTCCTATAATTATGAGGGGTTGGTACGAATTAATGGAGGAAAATTAATGAAGACAAAAGCTGCTTAATTCTAAAAATGGCGCAAATTACAGCTCAGGATGGGAATGGGCCAGCCCGGACCAGGCCTTGGACCTGGCCCTAATGGACTCAAGGCCAATTTGTGGGGCCATGGGCCGACCCAATACATCCTTTTGCTATGGCCCCAGTGGCCCAATGGGCAGCACGTGTCGGCCCAACCTCACATAAGCACTTGAGCGGTACTGGCACAAATAACAATTATAGTCATGGGCAAATGACAATTAAGAGTGCATCAGCAATACAATTTACATTTAATTCAAAATTTTCTGGATGTTATTGAATTGTCTGTTTGGATCACCTACTGGATGTCACTAGATCAAGCAGTCTCCTAATTTTCTCACCTGCATGTTCATTAGTAAAGATTAGATCAGAGAAGGCAAAATCTTAATCACTGTGAAAACTGCTATACAACGTTCATGGGATTATCTTAGGGACATGGGATTATCTTAGGGACAAATCATATCATTTCACACTGGGACGCATGTCTAACATCCCGCATTTTTTAATAAGGAATATTAATATGAAAAATGTGAATTTTAAAAATTTTGGTGAATTGTTTGAGTGCTTGATAAATTAAATAAGGATGTCTTCTAAATTCTCTCCTAAATTCCTAGATTTATTTTTGAGCTAATTAAAATTTTCTAGGAAATATAAAATGCTAGTGTGAGAACTTTGGAGTTTATTTGGTTTTTATTTGGATTTATTTGAGTGGGATTCAAATTTGAATTCTAAATTCAAATTTGAATCTATTTGATATAGGGTTAAGGGGTTTAGGAAAATAGAAAACCCTCTCTTCTGGTCTGGGCCGAGTTCTCACCGGCGAAGTCTACCTGTGGCCCCTCAGCTCTCTCAGTCGCGCACCGAACCACCTCCATCTTTCCCGCGGCCCAGCTCTTCGCGGCCCACTCGAGCAGCCGGCCCGTCTCCCACCTACCACGCCGCCGTGACGCAGGCATGCGGGACCCAGCCGCCAGCGTCACCTCCTTCTTTTTCCTCCCTTTTGCTGACGCCCGCGCCAAAGCGGCCGGAGCTCGCCGCGGACCTCCCATGGCCGCCCCGGGGATGCCGTCCGCGCACCCCCTTTGCATCCAAGCCGTCCACGCGTCCCGCCGCCTCGCCTTGCCCTATATATAGGCCACCGCCGCAACCCCCGGAGTTCCCAACCCTAGCCGCCTAGGGGATTTTCCCCTGTCCTCACCACCCTGTTCGCCGGAGGAGAAGAAGAAGGGGGGAATGAGAAGAAGACCGGAGGCCGTCCGAGGGGGATCACCGACGCCGCCGTGAAGATCGGAGGCCGCCTGTGGAGCTCCTGGTCGCCGTGAAGCCACGAACCGCGACGCTGACTACCTTCTCTGCTTCCTCTGCTCGGCGCCGCTCTGCTTCCCTCGCCGCCGACGACCCTGCTCCGACCATCTTCCCCAATGCCTGCACGTCAACCTGTGGTCACCAAGGTGAGGCAATGCTCCCTCTCTCCTATGCTGTGGACCCGGCCATCGAGCCGAAGATGACCGAGCCGTGCCCGCCTGCACCGCGCCACCGCCGCCGCGCCGAATGCCGTCGCCTTCTCGCCGGTCTTTGAACCGTGCCAATCGTGTGCAAGTGCCGCTGCCGTCAACGCGTGCACTCGCCTTCGCTCCTCTCCTTGACCCTTTGGCCGTGCACACTGCTGATCCGCCGCTTCGCCGTCCTTTCCCTGTGCTGCGGTCGAGCCGAGAGCTCGCGCGTCCACGCGCACGCACAGGAAGGAAAGGCCGGGCCTTTGGCCAGCCCGGCGATGCGCCAGCCTGTGCGCGCACTCACGCACGCACGCGGCAACCACCTACTCACCGGTGCGTCCACAAACCGTCTGCGCCGCGCCGTCACCCTTTCGCCGTCGTCGGCGCCTGCGCGTGACCCCGCTCCGCGCCGCCGCGCGATTTCCGACCGCCGTCCACACCTCCGTGCCACGCCGGAGCCCCGGATGTTTGCACGAGCACCGCGCTGACCCAAGCCACTGCCTTGCGTCACGCGAACGCACCCTCGGCCGTTGCTTGCACGCCGGCGACCACAATCTGCACAGTCGCGTCGCCGCCGGCCTTTGGCTCGCCGCCGTCGCGCCCAAACCCGGCCGAAGGCCGCCCCTTTTTGCACACTGGTATGAGCCCTTGGTGCACCTCGTTCGCGTACTGTCACTTGTTGGCCTGGCCGGACACCCCTCGCCGCCGGCGACCCTTTGACCACGCCGCCGCTCCGTTGGAGCATTTCCCCAAGCACCTTCCTGTTGGCACTGGCTTAAAGCCGCGCGGGTGGCAGCCACGTGTGCGCCTAGAGCTGGCCTATAGCTGGCTGTTAGCTCTGTCAGAGTCAGCAGGAGATACCCTATAGCTGGCCTAAAGTTTGCGATATTGTATATGCGTATTTTATTTTCAGAAATGTATTTTCTCTTTGGAAATTCATAATAAATCTGTTTTAACTCCGAAAAATACAAAACCTTTTCTGGAAATCTTCTAAAAATCCAAACTCCGCGCTAGGATAGAGTTTGCCTCTTTTTGGGTCTTATTTGACTTTCCTCTTGGAGTTATTGCAATTAGCATCCGTGTTTATTTATTTTATTACGATTCTAGGAGCAGCCGAAGCCGGAGAGCTGAACCAGGACTACGACGACGACCTCGGCTACGACGACTACCCACACGCAGGTTCACGCTCGACCTACTTTGAATGCCCATTAGGCATTGCTTTAGAACTGCTAGCACTTTAATTATGCATGATGATGGATATGATGAAAACCCTTGCACTGCCCTTTTTAATACCTTGTCCTTGATTGACCTACTACTACTATATTTACGCGTGATTATGTGCTGAGCTTGATGTGCATGTGTTGGGACTATGTGGTAGTTTCTTGGCGTGTGTGGGGAAAAACCGGCAGGAGAAGGTGTTTTTGGGATACTTGGCGGAGGTGAGCTCAAGACAACCCGATCCGGAATCGGGGGCCAGGGTTCGTCTTCTCGGGCGATTCCCAGTTTCGTACCTATGGCGGGTGCACTGTTTTAGGAGCACAGGTGTTGGGTCTTTGTGATGACTTGGAGGATAGGAGCTCGCCCCGGTCTGAAACCGAGTGGGTCGCTTTGTTACACGGGACTTTCGTACACACCACCTCGCCGAGAGTAGGGATAGGGCTGTTTCGACCCTAGCAAGTGTGATACCATACCTGCCAGTAGGATAGGGGGTATCAGTGAGAGGGTGTAGGGTGAAGTCCCTTCCCTATGCGGCGCTCCCCGTGTGGCCACACGGGGGCATGTTCACAGTTCTGGGTGGTCATTTGCGAGGGACTGCATCGAGACCCGGATGCAGGATGGAATCGTAACTCCTAGGTGTTCATTCGGTTGGGTAGGCTCAGTCAGCCGTACACCGTCCGGGTGCTATTCCGAGTTGGGTACTGGTGTACACGCTCTGCAGAGTTTAGATCTATGCGTATAGCCGCTTCCTCGGTTATGGACATGCCCGTTGTTTACTCCGACTCTTACATTTTGGGATTTCTACCTCCCCCCTTATAGGATGAGAGTGTATGGTGAGCCGTGGTTGTACTCGGGGAGAGGAGAGTTGCTCCCTCTGCCTCGCGGATCCAGGTGCAATCATTGAGGTGCGAGGAGTGGGTGTTCTCGCACCGACCCTAGATGGAGATAGGTGCTGGTGACGATGATCTGGGTAACCAGGTGTAACCGTTTGTGGATGAGAGATGTGGGAATTGGTGGGAATTGGAGATGATATTCTTTTTATATTGATGCCGCTGCTGCTAAGGAAACCCAGCCTCTACCTTGTTCCTTTCTTTACCTTTAGAAGTAGGCCACTTAAAACTTGCATACGGTTGGTGACGTGGACCTATCCCGATCCTTGGGGATAGCCCCTGAGCTTGCAGGGTACGAGTCAGACTACGACAACAACGCCGACGGATGGTACGACTGAGGGGCATGTCGCTTCGCTCAAGGATGCATGTGGGAGAGAAGAATAAAGATGGAGACACCTTCTGGAAGCTAGCTACCGCTGCGTAGGCTCTTATTCTTGTTATTCCGCCAAGAGGCGTGTATTGATGTACTCCTTTATTCAGGACATGTAATAATATTCGTACTCTGATGCTTTATTTCGTTGTATGGTTGTGATATTTATCTGTGATGAATGTCTATGCGTGATAGCGCCTGATCCATGGACTATCACGAGAGCAGGTTGACGGGTTTTCCCTTTTTGAAAACTCGGGTCGTTACAGCATGCATTATGAACTGATAAATTGGTGATCAGGAATCAATCTGGAAACTGAAACCGGTGGTACATAGCCTGTAGGTCACTGCCGCAGATTGCAAGACAAGCAAAGGAAAAGGTGCAGTATAACCTATTGAAATGAACCACTATTCTCTCAATTCCATCAACAGATCCACTGATGTACCATAGAAGAAGCTCTATATACACTAGTAGGAGACGGAACCTGAGGTTACAGAGAACAGAGACAAGAAGCTTACCTGAGGAGAGATCCGTCGGACTCGGAAGGGAGTGCGACGTGCGGAGTCGTCGCTGGCTCGCCACTGCGAGAGGGGAGTGCGACACACCCGCCGCTGCCTGCTCACTCGCCTTCGCCTCCATGCGCCACTCGACGACTTCTCTCGCGCGGATGGGATCGCGTCAGGAAGGAGAGGGTGTCCCCGGGTCGACCCTATCTACCCATCGGGCCAACAAGCTTCAGCCTCTTTGGCTCCTTTCTGATTCGAGGCCACCCCATTGGCCTCGTTTTTATGGGTCGGGTCAACTACCCACTGGGTCGACCCGGCCCATTCTCATCCTGAATTACAGCCTATGGTTTCTATCGGCCAGAGTAAGGGGATATTTTGATCCTCGATTAAAGTTTAGAAATGTCACATCAGATATTAATTAGGACTAAACTAATGGTAAAACTAATTGCATAAATCATGGCTAATTAGCACATATTCAACATCACATTGTCGAAATAATAGATTAATTAGACTTTTTTCGACTCACGTAGGACATACGCAGACATTCACATACATGCACGCATCACTCCTGTGAACCCAGGCACACAACCCTACCATTATGAACACCTCCCGAAAACTAAGGTGGTAAATACTTAACATTGATGAAATTTTCACTCGCGCCTCGTTGTCGACGGACACATCGCTTACCACTGAAAGACTAGCACCACTTCAGTCTTTTTAGTTGTAGAAGAACAGAAGTAGAGATAAGTAGATATAATGTATATTGTAAAAAAATAAAAATATCAGTACATATTTTAAATTGTAAATCAAATGTGAAATCGAGATTATACTAAAGTTTTGAAAAAACACACCTATAGTAGTTAGAAAATTCTAAAAAGTTATGTAGCCACATGATTTTAGTGTATGAACGTCACATAAAAAATTCAAGTGATTTTGACAAAGTGTTGCCGCATATCCCTCACAAAGGCATATATGGCTCACATAGTTGTATGTAGCTAAGTGAGATATGTTCCTAGTTGCGAAAGATGTATATTATCACTTTGTCGAAATCGTTTAAACTTTTATGAGATGGTTATGGAGCCAAAATATGTTATTGTGTGAATCTATGGAATTTTCTGATCAAGTTTTGCTATTACTGTAATTATATATTGAATTACTAAGGAATAAATGTGAAAATATCATAAAGTGGCTAGAAAAATCTAAAAATTTACGTAGCCACGCGTCACATAAAAAATTAAAGTGATTTCAATAAAGAGTTGTTGAATATCCCTCACAAAGACATATATAGCTCACATAGTCCCATGTAGCTAAGTGAGATATATTCCTAGTTGTGAAAGATATATAGTATCACTTTGTCGAAATCGTTTGAAACTTTTATGGGATGGTTACGGAGCCAAAATGTGTTGTATAGCCACATATTTTTTCAAATTTGTTTTAAAATATATATTGCAGTTCAATTAATAAAAAGAAATAAAACACCCTAATACAACATAAACTAATGCTTATCTTAGTGGTTTGCACATGTCACTTTTGTTCCAAAGGTCTCAGGTTCGATCCCCAAGCAGGCATTTTTTGCCAATTAAATTCTTGGCATTGTGTCTATTGCAACCATTTTAGGCTTATTGTAACACTTTTTTAGTGTTGCATTAGACAGAAAATAAAAATTTTACATCTCACTCATATGGTTTCATAAGTATAAGTGACATATGTAAATTTTCTGAACAATGCTATTACCATTTTGTCAAATGAGCAAATGACCAAAATAAGAGTTGTTCAATAAATCTTAATGAACTTCATGAGTGGATTGTGAGGGCTCGGCCAGCCACGGCCTTTGTGCAGCCAGTGCGCGGCTAGCCACGGCCTTGGTGCAGCCGGACGCGGCCAGGGCTCGGCCAACCACGGCCATGGTGCGGCTGGCTGCGGCCGGCTGGGGCTCGGCCGCTGCGTCGTGTGGGAGGCTGCGACCGGCCGAAGCCGTGGCGAGGGAGGCTATAGGGCGGCTGCGGCCGGCCGGGGCCGTGGCGTAGCCGGCCGTGGCTCGGCTGCGGCCGGCCGGGGCCGTGGCGTAGCCGGCCGTGGCTCGGCTGCGGCATGGCACGACCGGCCGGGGCTCGGCCGAGCGCGGTCGCAGTTGACCAGTGCCAAAACCAATTACAAAAATGTTGAATGCAATGGAAAAACACAAAATGTTATGTAGTGTTGTGGTAAGAGTGCTTTAGTTGAAGTAGGAGGTGCATAGTTCAAACCGTAATCCACACAAATTTTTTTTTGATTTTTTCTTACCTACACATACATATTTAATTATTTTTTTGAGGGGGGATCCGTTGGTAGGACTGCATCACCACGTCCTCAAGGTGGGACCGCATCGACACATCCTCAAGGTGGGACCGGGTGACATGGCAATCGCGGCCGGTGATAATTTAAAATTGTTTGGTTTTTTGGCATTGTGTCTATTGCATCCATTTTAGGCCCATTGCAACAATTTTTCAGTGTTGCATTAGACAGAAAACAAAAATAATTTGAAACCATCTAGGGTTTCAAAAATTGATTTTTCTTTGTGAATGTTTGAAATTCAAATTTGAATCGTTCAAAATCTGTCAATTGCAAAAATGATCATAATACAAAGTGTAGATCTTGATGAGTTCTATAACTTTGATGTTTATGATTTTTCCATCTAAAATCATTTACTACTTCAAATGTTGTTAAAGTGGGACTGCAGTGCCACGTGGTCGAGGTGGGACCAGCTGGTGGGACCGTACCGAGTGTAACTAACTAATAGAATCCTGTAAAGTAACTTTTCTATTTTAATATCTATAAGGTTACTATAAGCTGACCACATAGAAATATGAAAAAAGTTTGAACGATGCTAGCTAACACTAACATTATAATGGGGTAGTGGTAAGTCATATACTAGTGTAGTATTGAGGTCCTTGGTTCAATTTCATACCATGGCGCTTTTTTATATTTTCTATTTTGTCTCTAATGACATATTGTTTCCCACCAATTCAAACTTCTTTCTCAAAATTAATAATTAGAACAAAATCTAAATTCAAAATTAGCCAAGTTCTATTTTTACTATGAATTGTACTTTTTTCATAATATATCATATACAAGACCCAATCCAAATCAGCCTCGGCTACTAGTTCTCGTTGCAATAAGCATGTAACAGTTGCATCTCCCAAAAAACGTTGCAATTGAGAACCACTTTTGCTTCGTCCCCTAGAGTCCTCGTTGCAATAAGTTGTAGCAGTTGCAACCCCAAAACAGCATTGCAATGACGAACCACTTTTGCTTCGCCTATCAAAGTTCTCGTTGCATTAAGCATCTAGCGTTTGCAATGCTTGTGAAATTATATGCAACACAAAACAAACGTAGCAATAGGCACAGCCAAATGCAACTAACGCAAACATGGTTGCAGTACTACCACATAATTGCAACCAAAATCAATTCTACTGCAACCATTTTTCACCATTGCAATATCGTCCACCAAATGCAACAGAGCTTCGCAACGACTTGAAAACCGTTGTATTAAAGGCATGTATCGCTACCATTTTTTAGAAAGGTTGCAATACAACCATCTCTAGCAACCAAATTTTCGGTGTTGCAATTCAGAGGTGTTGAATTTGATACAAAACCTTGTAGTGTGCGAAAAAGCTACTAAAGAGTTAATCCTTACTTTCAATATTTTAGCTCAAGTTCTAGTGGATTAAATCATTACTAGATAAGCAACTATTGCAAGCATGAGTTGTGCAATACAAATAATCAAACATCAAGTTTATCCATATTCCATCATAAAGGGATCACCATGGTCAGTTGATTAAGCAATCTCGGATAACGGTGAGAGGCTGACGATCGATCGATTAATAACCTTGCAAGGTGGACCTAAACACACGGAAGAGTGCCCTCACTTAAGAGTTCACCGACCAGGCGGTTCCCATCATTCCTCGGATTAGGATCGGATGCCACAGTCCTAGGTACAAGGCTTATCTGGTACGCCTCACACTAGCGACCAGCCTCAAACATGTACCACGATTTGCAAGACTAGGGCCGCAACCCAAGATTAGTAGCGCAAAGTTCCCGCACCGGCTCATTCAGGTACTAGGCTTACCGTACCCATTCCCGACAAGTGTTTAGTATGTTCAAATGCTTAACCTACCAACCACTGGACCGGAGCCCAAAATCCCATGCTCTTACCACGTGAGCAATCCAGTTTATCAAGTCTTATGATTCCAACATAAGAACCTATTCTCGCGAGTGACGAACATCACTCGACTTGTACCGGGTCCTTAGTGCATAGCAACTAGCGACCTAGCATACTAGTAAAAGAACATAGGCACCTAAGGATCATGCAACTAGGGTTTCAATTCAACTCCTGAACGTAAATGCGCATAGATAATCAATGATAAATTCAGAAGTTAAAAAGAAACACAATAGGTCAATGATGAACCGGGGCTGGCCTTCCTCAGCTCAAGCAGTCGGACAACCTTCCGGACTTTGGTCCGGGTCTTGCTCTACGGACACATAGTGCACCTCTCCTTCAGCTCCCTCGTCCTCGCCTATCGGCACGAGCGTATAGCTACCGTCGGGGATATCTACACGGAGATGCACATGCAATATTAGTTGGTGAAATTAATTTAATTAATTACAAAACAACACATGACAAACATAAAAAGCGTGGTTGGTCACATTCACCTAGATAAACATATATTCAGCATACTCTTCCTATAAAGAAGAAGGTAGGCAACAATTTATTAAACACTCTCTTTGATGGTGATTGTGTGCACATACATACAAGTAAATTAATTTTACTTACAACCAGAAAAAAGTTCAACTATACTCTGAAAAATAATTAACATGCCACTGAATAAACCCTTCATAGCTATACATGCATACACACACACATCAAGCACTTTATAGCTATTCAAAACTACCCTTAAGTATATAAAAATAAATATAGCTCCTCTTGTCCTGATTTTTCTTACACAGCACGATGACCACAAAACATGCTCTCACACCAAAATTTACCCATAGTAAAAATATGTATTAATTCTAGCAAAAATAACAAATTCAGCCTAGTGATCAAACACAAATTAATTCAGGAAACAGTGTTCATGCAAAAGGCCTAAGATTTTCACCAGAGGTCAATGTTGACGGCTGTTAAGTGCCTACTTTAGCCGTCAATATACTCATGAATAAAGGAGCATAAGGCATTTCTTACACGTATTTAGTTAAGAATAATGTAGTTCCACTTGTCCTTGGAGATTATTTGATTGTAGGAAAATAAGCAGGAAAAGAGTACCAAACTCACCTTCTAGGGTCCATGCCACATCACCTCATCCTAGGTGGGCTGCCAACAAGGATGCCATGCATGCAAACATGCCAACTAGGGAGCCATGCATCCATGCCATGTAAGCAATCCAAGTGAAGCAACCCCCGACGAATCAGAGTGTGACACATGGACTTCACATGGATCCATGGGCCTACAAAGGCATGCAATTCGTGCCAAAACAGGGTGGACACCGGGAACCGACCTTAGGACCGACAGGGCAGACACCTGGAGAAAGCACAGGCCAGGGGGCCCACCAGGGGGTCGGCTGACCCCAGCGTTCGGTCGAACCGACCTTGTGTCGGTTCATCCTGGCCCTCCACGTGTTGTCTCCCCATTGGTCCTAGATGCCATTCCCGGGGTGTTTGCAGCCACTCCTCGCCGGTGCACGGGCCTATAAATAGAAGGAGAGGGGGCTCACTTATGAGACATCCACACTTGCAACACCTCTGTCACTTTTAGTCTCAATGCTAGGAGGTAGGCTAGAGTAGTTCTAATTCAGGTTCCAAGTCTACTTTGGGATCTAGGTATGAGTTGTCTTGTATCTTATTTCATTTGTATGACTTTGATCTACTTCAGTTATTTATCTATTTCATATAAAGTTGTGTTAGTATGCATGAGTGATTTGTTCATGTGTTCTTCACCTGTTCATCATTTAGAGGCTCCTGTTCTTGATGAACAAGGCCTTCCGATCCACTTGACGGGTGACTTTCACATGTTTTTGGTGTTTGTTCATAAGTTAGAGGCTCGTGTTCTTCGCGAACACGACCCTTTGATCCAGTTGAATAGACATAGGAAAGCACGAATCCGTTTGTGTACTTAACCTGGTTTGATCTAATTAGATGCCATGATTGTGTTGTATGAAGTCTGTGCTTGAGCTACGGTACTCGGTGTAATTGGCTGGTTTTTCTGGTGGCTTGACTTGGGTCACAATAGCCCGGGCCGGTCAAGTCCGGCTAACAACGTAAGCATGGTACTTGGATTGCGTAGCTACCTTACTTATGAGTTTATCTCACGGTTTGTCTTGGGGTAGGCCGCGGTAGTGACAGCCGTTGGTCCTCTGAAATCCCCCACGTTCGGATAAGTTGTAGGAGTCTAAAATATAACAACCGGAGTTGTGCAGAAGCAACACGGGAGGTTATCTCCCCATGGTACCTGGGTGCTCAAGTCAATGTTCTTCAACGCTAGTGTATCTAACTCGTTCCTTCCAGCTTTATGTGTATAGTACATTAGAAGCTAGAACTAACTCATGTGTCGCCTCCTATGCCTAAGACCCTTTAGAGAGAGAGTGAGTGTGTGTGTGTGATCACATTACCCCCATTATCATATCTTTACCCCTGCACTTGAGTGTCTGGTTTGTTTCCGTCTATGATCTATACTCATTGCAATAGAATTGATCTTGTCATTCCGCCAATGCCTTCCTTGGATTCGATACCCTTTGGAATACTCCTTTGGGGAAATGCTACAATGGTACTTCCGTGCGCTTGCGGATCTCTGTAAACGTTAAGATTTACCAACCAGCATTTCTGACGCTATTACCAGGATGGGTTCCAAACCTGTTCTTAGGTGATTGCGTTAAGAAATGTCAACAGTCAACATAACCATTTCAAGGGTCTACACCAAGAATCAAGTCCTTATTCTACACATAACTCAAAATATACACAAAGGCTTCCTAGCATACATAATTCAAAAATCTATTTTAACATGGCCAAACAAGCACACTTAAATTACCAGAGGTTCAGCATGTCGTAACTAGCTCAAGGTGCAAAGCATAGTCATGGATCAAACCTATACAGTGCTAGGCAAAAAGGTGAAGCTAATACTAGCATAAAGACTAAATAAATCATATCTCACATTCTACTCAGTAACTTTATGCAAATGTTTCACCAGAGCTCAAGAACATCACTGTACACAACATATCCAAGATCCAAGTCAAACTCATGTCTAGAATTTAAACTACAACAAAAACAGTTCAAACTGACTTTGCAAAATTATTCAAAAACTATTTAGAAAAACTATATACATGCCTTCTAGGAAATACAGTGCTCCTCACAAGGATTCCAAAAAGTCATTAGTTCCATTTTTCTGATTTTTCTGATATTTTCTATGAATTTTTGAAGGTGCTGGACCTAGTTGTGAGAAAACTAAGATAAAGATCATTACGAACAAGTCCCTACTTCACACTTATACTCTCGATATTCACAACTATGCCCTCAAACGGCGGGGCGAGCTCGTCGGCGGCGAAGGATGGCCGGAGTAGGCAAACAAATGACGCAGGAGTTCGATTTGACTCACCACGGGTCGATTGGTGGTGGTGGCTTGGCCGGAGGTGGCTCCGGCGAGCGGTGGCAGCGGGGCCACTACGGCTCGGATTCCGGCGCGGTGAGGGGCGGAGCTAGGCCATGTGCGAGTGTGGAAGCTTGAGTGGGTGCTATAGAGGAGCTTCGAGGTGCTAGACGGCTGCGGGAGCGAGCGGAAGAGCGAGCTCGTCGCAGCGGCGTCAATGACGGAGCGGCGGCGGTGTGGCTTCTGCGCGGAGGAGGAGGGGTGTTTATATAGGCGGGGCAAGGCGCGGAGGGGAGGAAACTGCGCGTCTCGTCAACGGGAGAGGTCGCGGCATGGGCCGGGGTCGGTGGCGACATGCGGGGGCGGACCGGCCAATGGCGGGGCGGCGCACCGGTGTTGGTCGCGTGCGCGCGCCGCGTGGCACCGTCCAACGGCCCCGTGCCAGCGTCAGCGCAGCGGCCAACAGTGGCGGAGGCGCTCGCCTCAGACCGGCGGTCGCAGGCGCGCCTCGGCGTGCATGTACGACGGTGTACGGCGGCGGGCCGACGTGGCGCCCGTGCGACATCGTGCGCGAGCGCGCGTTCCCGACGCGTGTGTAATTCAGATTAGCCCTGTTTGACCGCGTGTTGCTCAAAATTTTGTAACTAAAGTGCACTAAAGTGTTTATACCAAAGTTGTAGATCTCAAGACCATCTACAACTTTTACAAAGGCTCATAGGTGTTTTGCTCCAAGAACTTTGCATAAACTTTATGCCAACTTGAGGATTCTCTCGGCGCCGGCAAAAAGCTGTTTCAGCCGTTGGTCACGATTTTGACCAACTTCCACTCAAAATTTGAAATGCCGTCAATTATGAAAATTGTGTCCCATGAAAAGATGCACAACTTTTATATTAGCCGATTTTGAAGTGTTTAAGTGAATTTTGGAGAATATGGCAAAAGTTCTAGAAAGGGTATGGGTTTCAAGGGTTTAGCTTGGGGTTTCGACCATGACTAGGGTTTGATCACTAATGAGTGTTGACTTGTTTAAGATAGTAATTAGCACTAATTAGTACTAATTAAAAACATGAGGTGTTACAAAGTCCAACAGCGGAAGAAGTGAGGCACAAGAGAGGGTGGGGCACCTCTCTCGGGCTTCTACACCGTGGTAGAGAGCCTTGCAATTTAGCCTAAGAAATTTAAGGATCAGGCCTTATTGGGATCAGGCCATAATATTATTCAATTTTGTGCTAAAAACATATAAGACTTAGTTGGATTGTGAAGAATGAAGTAGAACCCTAATCCATTACCACTCCTACTCCTCGGGAGCTCGCGTGGGCGCCCGGTGTCGCCCCTCCCTCCCCGGTGGCCAGTGCTGCTCCTCCGCCGCGCAATTCCTCTGCTTCTCCGCCGGCTGCGCCGCCTCCTCCATTAAATCAGACCTCCTCCGCCACGGCCTCGCGAGCACGCGTGTGCTCCTCGGCAGCGCTCCTCCCTCTTCCCCACTCTGCCGCGAGATCTCCGGCTCCCCAGCGGCCGCTACAGTCCGTGCGCTTCCATCCGTGCGCGCGAGGGAAGAGGAGTTGAGTTTACCATAGAGTTGAGTTTACACTGGATCTGCTGTAGATGGGAGATTACGGCTCTATGCCGTAGCGTTTGCCGTAACGCGCTATAGCCGTTTTTACGGTGTCTTCTTACAGTACACCCTTTACCGTAACATTCGCCGGCAGCGGTGCGGATGGTCTTAGGCTCATGTGTCAGGATTTCAGTGAATTTGGTGTCATGTTAATCGTATCATAAATTGGAAATCAAAATATAATAGAGGTATACTAGTCAGGCTGGCGTGTGATGCGAGTGCGAAATATGTTAACCTCAAGTAATGATGAAATATTTTTTTTATCTTACTATGTTTAAAGTAGCATTGCATTAATGCATCGAACCAAATAAAAAAATAAAATGTAATATGAAATCCAATCTCATCCATTATTAAATATTTTCATAATGGTATCTTTTTTTGAGGAAGTAATTGATTTTTTGGTCTTAATAGAAATAACTGATAGATTTATATGGTATCTCACACATTGATTCTTGGTTTTGATAGAGACAAAACATAAAATTAGCGATGACTGAATAATTCAATCATATTACTGTTTTTATAATATGAAAAAATTATATATTCGTTATACGCTCCACTATAGATTTCCAAATGGGCCGGGCACGATTGGCGGCACGAGGCACCACCCTAAAAAGCACGGCCCTAGCCCGGCCCTAGGCACGATCAATAGTGCTTAGTGCCGGCTCGGCCCGACGACCTTTTAGTGCTTGGGCCGCCACACCGGCCCATAGTGCCGGCCCGAGGCACGGCACGATATGGGCCGACCCGATATCAGGCCGGCCTTTAGCATGATGGTGGCCCGGTCTTCCAACAACCCACTGGCCCAGCTCCCTCCCCCTCCTCCCCTGACCGTCGGATGAGCCCCCCCGGCCCCGACTGTTGGATCCGCCTGTTGGGGAGAGGCATATAAAGCCGCAGTCAGGCGTCCCTCCCCTCCCCCCAAAACCCTAGCACCAATTCCTCTGCTCTCTCGCGCCGCATCGCAGTCTCCTCTCTACTCTCACCCCGCCTCGCCAGTGGCCCTCTCCCGGCGTCTCCTCTCTCTCACTCCTGCTCTTGCTCCCCCGTCTCTCACTTCCTCTTCCGAGCTCCGGGATAGGGGGCTGCTGTAACACCCTAATTTAGCAAAAATTTGATTTCAATAAAATTTGAATAGAAACAATGCTTTGAGTTTAAGGAATATAAGGTGTATTTGAATTTTTAGGCATTTAAATATGTTTTTGAAAATTAAATAAATAAATATAGGAGTTTAATGTTGCATTCATGCTGGAGCATTGCTTTTCTTTGGTTGAATTCAAATTTGAATTTGAATTCAAAGTGGCGGAGTTCTTTTAAAATTTTCAAAAGCTTTTTCCTTTTTCCCTTAAACCCTATCCACCTTTCTGGCCTGTTTTTGTTTTCGGCCCAATCCAGCAGAAGTCCATCGGCGCCCCTCAATCTTCTCCGCCGTGCACTTCGCGTCCCGGTCCAGCTCCTGTTTCGGTCCGTGGCAGCCCGCCAACCCCGCCTCCTCTCTCAGTCGCTGCCACGCGGGCCCGGGATGTCATCCCCTTCCTCCCGTCTCTGCCACGGACTCCATCCCGCCGCCGTGCCCGAGTCCAGCTCCGCCCCGCCTCCGAGTCGCCTTGCCCCACACGCCAAGCCCCACCGGCCTTTATAAGTAGCCGGGCGCCCTCGCCTCCTCCCCAATCCAAAGCCGCCGCCGCCTTCGAGCTTCCGCGCGCCACACCGAAACCCTAGCGCCGCCGCCGTAGTTGAACCGCCGGTCCGCCGCCGTCCCGTCATCAAGAAGCTGCTCCGGAGAACCCCGTGGAGGTGAGGAGCTCCTCGGTGCCGCATGTTTGCGTCCAGGTGCCCCGTAGCGAAGTCGCGAGCTCGCCGGAGTTAAGATTCCGCCGCCGCCCGCTGCGCCGAGCATTGCGCCGTCGCCGTCCGCCGAGCCACCTCCCGGATACCCCTAGATCAATCTGCCATAGCCCCAGCTACCTCCCTGGCCACTTCCCGTCGCAAATCGAGCACCCCAGCTCGAGATTCCATCTCGCCGGCGAGCTTTGCCCGCAGCACCGCCGCTCGCCGTCGACTGCGCCGCCGGCTGCCGCTTGCACGCGACCACATCCGCCCGATCCCGATCCGACATCCCAGATCTGTTCGAGGCGAAGTCAACCGGTCAGCGTAATGGTCAAAGGCCGCTTGACCGTGCCGTTTTGCAAAAACAACCCTGTTCTTTTTAAATAGCAAGCCGGTCCTTCCACTAGTCAAAGAACCTTACAGATCAGTCCGGTTTCTTTTGTTTTAGCCCCTGGTTTTTATAGAAATAGTGCCCGAGGTCCAAAGCCCTAGTTTTTCACCCAAGCCCTTCTGTTTTTAAGTTCCTTTACATTTTAGCCCTCGGATTCTTGCACATGGGTCCCTGGAACCCTAGATTCTTCATAGTTATGCCCCTGCATCTTCTTCTACCCATATCTTTTCTGTTTTAGCTCCGTTTTTAGCGTTCTTTATGTCCAAACGATCATATCGAAGAGTAGAATAGCTTTTTACCTCTGTTTTACTCTGATAATTCTATTTGGTGATTGTTTCTTATTTTATTCTATTGTGTGCTTGTATGTACTTGATGTGATGCGTAGAGGACGTTTGGGCTGAAGGATTTGAAGACCAAGAAGCTCAAGTGTCTGAACAGCAACAAGGATCTGTTGAAGGCAAATCTTCCTTGATGCATACCCATTTACCTATACAATATGCATTTAATTCACTGTTCTTACTTTTGCTTCCATTTAATTGATGGGACCCTATTAAGGATATGACTAGATTATTTTCATCCCTTTTACCTTGAACAACCTGGGTTTAATTTATTGTTGGGTAGTTCTCGCTATGCTTAACTTGGTGGATGGTATTAATGAACTTTATGAAACTTGATTTATTTATGCTATACCTTCATTAATACAAGATCACCTTGTTTAATCGGAACATGGAGCGATCACCCAGGACAACAGTGCAATCACAAGGGCATATGGCTCTGCCTTGGCTAATTAATTAGTGACTCTAGTGTTGGGGTGACTTTACCTGATAAGGGCAAGGGGGAGCGCCAGTGGGGTATAGACTCGCTCTAGTAGGGAGTTGGTCTTTGCTAAAGTCACGGTACCTACTAGGGGACTTTATACTCTGCAACAACTCGGAACCTTCGCGGGTTGCTTCACACTGGGGAAACTTTGTAAAGGCCTCGTAGCGTCCCTATGCAATCACACCTAGGTAGTGTGGTATGATGCTTGGCCGGCATCGCATGGTTGGGTTTAAAGTTCCTAGAACTTTTACGCGACTTGTGGTGAAAGTATACAACCTCTGCAGAGTGTAAAACTAATCGATTAGCCGTGCTCACGGTCAAGAGCGGCCTGGACCCTCACATGATTAATCTATGGAAGACAATGATTAACTTGATGCATTTATCTTTATTTATGATGTTTATTCTCTTATGTTAATTGTGGGTTTGGTATAAACTTACACTTGCTAGTATTTAAGTTGCTAATAAAACTTGATCATCTAAAATGCTGAATGCTTGAACCCATCAGCCTCCACTATAAAGCCTTGCATGTTATGTTATGTTTCCGCTTGCTGAGTACGGCATGTGCTCACGCTTGTTTTCATTATTGCAACGACACTATCCGGATGTTGTTCAGACTTGGAGAGATTTGAAGATTTCCCTGGAGACTTCGATGAGTTCTAGGTGGGCGTGCCACCAGTCAGCTGCCTGTGGTGTTGACCCCATCCGCTGCGTTGCTACTCGTTAATAATTAGCTCGTTTATGAGACATTTTGGTCTGTAATAAAGTTTAATGCTCTCTTTACGTTTGGCATTGTGTTTTGGTTATCACTGAGTCGTTATATGTGTGAACTTTGATCCTGGCGCACATATAATATGAGCATTCGAATTTGTCTTTAAATTTGGGTGTGATAAAGTGGTACCAGAACCGTGTTGACTGTAGGATGTTAGCCTAGTTAGAAAATGGTCGTATTTAAGGATTATAATATCTTAGAAGCCATTCTTGCCTTATGCTTGCTTTATTTCTAATAATTTCATCCTTGCTTTATCTCATCCTTGATCTCTACTTGGTTCTCTCCTTTCTAGTATCTTTTCTTGACATCTATCTCATCCATCACATGTTTCTTTTTAGATGGTTCATCGGTTGCAGACATCCCGTACAGGCTCTTTCCAGTTTCCCTGCCTCTTGAAGGACCAAGATTATTACTACTATCCTATGGAGAGTAGAGAGCATGAAGGGGACACTAATGAGGAGACAATGATGGAAGCACCACCTACAATGTTGTCTCCAACACCTGCTCCAGAGCCCATCACTGTGTCAGATGATGAAGAGCCAGAGGAGGAACCAGCTGAGGAAGCCACTGAGGAACCTGAGGAAGACCCAGAAGAGTTGGTCCTAGAGGAAGAAGAAGACCCAGAAGAGGTGATTCCAGAGGGAGAGGATGGTGATCAAGGAGATCAGCAGGATCAAATGGAGGAGTAAGAGGAGCAAGCTGAAGAGGGAAGAGAGTCAGTGGAGGAAGTGGGATGGAAGGTGTTCCACTACAAGAAAGATGGAAGAGGCATTCTCATGGCTGACAATCTAAGGAGGACAGTGTACCGTTTGGCCTATGGTGAAGATCCAATTTATCATTGTGAGAAGTGGACTCATCCTTGGTTTGAGCCTCACTGGGAAGTAATAGTCATCGTTTATAAAAGAGTGGAAGACTATGGACCTATGGAGATATCCAGGCACGACGATGTAGCTACCAGAGATACTATGGAAGCTGGGATTGCTAAAGCTGCCAGAAGAGCACTCTATGTTCTCTCTCACAGGGAGCGTTCTGAATTGATACACACTCGCAGTTTGTACACTCCTTACAGAGCTAGTGGTGAGGCCAAGACCTATATCGCATCAGCTAATGGTCACAGTCCCACCATAGACAACCTCCGTGAGTTACTGGCTGCTGTCAACACTGCTTTGGATGACACCAACAACATGCTTGCAGCAGCTCAACAGAAGATCTATGAAACGGAGATAGAGAAGCGTCAGCTAGAAGCTACTCTGGCAGGAAGGGAATCCCCTGTGATCCATGACGGTGAAATGGAAACTCATCACTCTCCATCACCCAAGAGGCCTCGCTACAACTCCCCAGATGCCCGTACTGAAGAGCTTCCTTAGGATCTAGGAGTTTTTAAGCTTAGGATCTTTGTAATCGATAGTTCTAAACGATCGTTTAAGTTTGCTTAGTTTAGTGGTGTGTTTGAATGCTTGAGTTTGTGTTAATGTTTGAGTTGGAATTTTGTTTGAGTGCAATGTGTTGTGGGGTGATGACCACAATGACATTGGTTCTTTAGTAAAGTGTTAGTGGGGTTTATCAATGTCTCAATCTATATCTTCCTTATCCTAATCCCTTAACCTCTATGCTCTACCCTCAATATGATCTAGTAAATCTCAATCTGCTCACGAAGTTTTCTGAGTCAGCAGTACTTGTCTATTTTTATCTCGGGCTACAGAACTCCGAATACAGTCAATCCAATTGGAAAAGTTCAGAAATTTAATAGAAAGTTATCAGTAAAAATTTCAGAAATTTAGGAGATATATACAGAGAGCTATATACGAAACTTTGGAGCTATCAAAATCTGCAAATTCAGCTGACCCAGACATCTTGTTTATTTTATAACTAAAGCTACAGATCTTGGATTGAAATGATTCCAGTTGGAATAGTTTTGTAATTTCAATATACTCCTCTGGTTAAAATTTCATAATTTTTGGATTCCCGTACGGAGAGTTACATCTGATTGTTTGGAGTCAACAGAATCTGTCCAGAATTGAGAGTCTTTACTGCCTTGTCTTTCAGAGTTTTACTCTTAGTGCAAACATCTAAAGTAATGTTCCTAACACTCAGATGGTGAAAACCAGGTTAGGATCCGGAGTCGATCAAACCCCAGTGATTCGCCAAAGGAGAAGCAGTACCTCCAGCAGTTCATCTCAGCAATCACAAATGGATCCAGTCATGCGCCAGTTTCTGGAAGCCCAGACTCAGCTACTGCAGAACTTGACCAACACTGTGGCCAACATGGCGGCTCTAGGCAATAACCAACCCCAACAGCAGGCCCCGGTGAACAGGCATTGAGTGTTCATGAGTCACCAGCCACCAGTGTTCTCTCATGCTACTGATCTGCTAGAAGCAGAAGACTGGCTGAAGACCATTGAGAAGATGCTTACCATTGCTCAATGTGATGATCGGGAGAAGGTCCTATATGCTTCAGGTCGACTCCAAGGATCTACATCGGCATGGTGGGATGCTTTTGTTGCCGCTCATGCCAATCCAAATGCTATTACATGGCAAGAGTTTACCACCAACTTCAGGAGCCACCACATTCCTGTTGGTGTACTGAAGCTTAAGAAAAAGGAGTTTCTTGCTCTCAAGCAGGAAAAGATGATTGTGCCAGAATTCAGGGACAAGTTCATGGAGTTGTCTCGCTACGCGCCTGAGGATGTTGATACTGATAGAAAGAAGCAAGAGCTATTCTTGGAAGGATTAGCTGGACCCCTTCAGTACCAGCTAATGTCTCACACCTTTCCAACTTTCCAAGAGCTGATTGATAGAGCAATATGCTTGGAATCTAAGCGCAGAGAGTTGGGAGAAATGAAGAGGAAGGCTATTACTTCAGGAACATCAGGAAGCAACACTCGCCCTCGTTATAACACTCAGTAGTGGACACCATCTCGCTATGGAGGCTCAAGTGAGAATTATAGACAACAGCAGTATCTGCGCTCAGCTCCATAGACTCAACGTCCAGTTCCACAGGCCAATGCCCTCGCTTATCAGCAGAATCAGCAGACCGTCCTAATCGGTACTCCTGTGAGGCCAAGTGGACAATATACTCCTGGGAATAACACCTGCTTCAAGTGTGGAGAGGTTGGTTACTATGCCAACAGCTGCCCCAAGAGGACTATTCCTAGCACTCCAGTACATGGCACACCTAACAAGAATGGAGGACAGACACCCCAAAGCAGCAGAGGACAACAGAACTATGCACGTGGCAGGGTGAATCATGTGAGTGCAGATTCCGCTCAGGAGAACCCACAAGTGGTGCTTGGTATGTTTCTTGTTAACTCCACCCCCGCATCAGTCTTGTTTGATTCTGGAGCATCCCATTCTTTTATTACTTCCCAGTTCGTAGCTCAGCATAATATACCCATTAGTCCTATGACTCGCAACATGCTAGTTAGTTCACCTGGGGGGGAATTAAAGGCATCATATCAGTGTGAGAAGGGCAGTCTCAAAATAATGGGAAAAGACTTTTGGGCTAATCTCATAGTGTTGGAATCAAGAGGGATTGATGTGATACTTGGGATGGGATGGTTAGCTGCATGTGATGTGGTGATCCAGTGCTCTAAGAGATCAGTACTACTCACTAGTCCTGCTGGAGAGAGGATTGAATTTCCAGCTACATCATCACCATCTTTTGAGAGTACGGTGAACCAGCTTGATGGGAAAGTTCTGGAGGAAATTATAGTCAGGTGTGAATATACAGAAGATCTTCCAGATAGGATGTCAGGTATGCCACTTGATCAAGAAGCATAGTAAAGAGAGGATAGGATTGCAGAAGAGTCTCCCAATTTTTTCTCAATCTTTCCGAATCTCGAGGACGAGATTCATTTTAAGAGGTGTAGGATTTGTAACACCCTAATTTAGCAAAAATTTGATTCCAATAAAATTTGAATAGAAACAATGCTTTGAGTTTAAGGAATATAAGGTGTATTTGAATTTTTAGGCATTTAAATATGTTTTTGAAAATTAAATAAATAAATATAGGAGTTTAATGTTGCATTCATGCTGGAGCATTGCTTTTGTTTGGTTGAATTCAAATTTGAATTTGAATTCAAAGTGGTGGAGTTCTTTTAAAAATTTCAAAAGCTTTTTCCTTTTTCCCTTAAACCCTATCCACCTTTCTGGCCTGTTTTTGTTTTCGGCCCAATCCAGTAGAAGTCCATCGGCGCCCCTCAATCTTCTCCGCCGTGCGCTTCGCGTCCCGGCCCAGCTCCTGTTTCGGCCCATGGCAGCCCGCCAACCCCGCCTCCTCTCTCAGTCGCTGCCACGCGGGCCCGGGATGTCATCCCCTTACTCCTGTCTCCGCCACGGACTCCTTCCCGCCGCCGTGCCCGAGTCCAGCTCCGCCCTGCCTCCGAGTCGCCCCCACGCGAAGCCCCGCCGGCCTTTATAAGCAGCCGGGCGCCCTCGCCTCCTTCCCAATCCAAAGCCGCCGCCGCCTTCGAGCTTCCGCGCGCCGCACCGAAACCCTAGCGCCGCCGCCGCAGTTGAACCGCCGGTCCGCCGCCATCCTGTCGTCAAGAAGCTGCTCCGGAGAACCCCGTGGAGGTGAGGAGCTCCTCGGTGCCGCACGTTTGCGTCCAGGTGCCCCGTAGCGAAGTCGCGACCTCGCCAGAGTTAAGATTCCGTCGCTGCCCGCTGCGCCGAGCATTGTGCCGTCCGCCGAGCCACCTCCCGGATACCCTAGATCGATCCGCCATAGCCCCAACTACCTTCCCGGCCACTTCCTGTCGCAAATCAAGCACCCTAGCTCGAGATTCCATCTCGTCAACGAGCTTTGCCCGTAGCGCCGCCGCTCGCCGTCGACTGCGCCGCCGGCTGCCGCTTGCACGCGACCACATCCGCCCGATCCCGATCCGACGTCCCAGATCTGTTCGAGGCGAAGTCAACCGGTCAGCGTAACGGTCAAAGGCCGCTTGACCATGCCGTTTTGCAAAAACAACCCCGTTCTTTTTAAAATAGCAAGCCGGTCCTTCCACCAGTCAAAGATCCTTACAGATCAGTCCTGTTTCTTTTGTTTTAGCCCCTGGTTTTTATAGAAATAGTGCCCGAGGTCCAAAGCCCTAGTTTTTCACCCAAGCCCTTCTGTTTTTAAGTTCCTTTACGTTTTAGCCCTCGGATTCTTGCAGATGGGTCCCTGGAACCCTAGATTCTTCACAGTTATGCCCCTGCATCTTCTTCTAGCCATATCTTTTCCGTTTTAGCTCCGTTTTTAGCGTTCTTTATGTCCAAACGATCATATCGAGGAGTAGAATAGCTTTTTGCCTCTGTTTTGCTCTGATAATTCTGTTTGGTTATTATTTCTTATTTTATTCTATTGTGTGCTTGTATGTACTTGATGTGATGCGTAGAGGACGTTTGGGCTGAAGAATTTGAAGACCAAGAAGCTCAAGTGTCTGAACAGCAACAAGGATCTGTTGAAGGCAAATCTTCCTTGATGCATACCCGTTTACCTATACAACATACATTTAATTCACTATTCTTACTTTTGCTTGCATTAAATTGATGGGACCCTATTAAGGATATGACTAGATTATTTTCATCCCTTTTACCTTGAACAACTTGGGTTTAATTTATTGTTGGGTAGCTCTCGCTATGCTTAACTTGGTGGATGGTATTAATGAACTTTATGAAACTTGATTTATTTATGCTATACTTTCATTAATACAAGATCACCTTGTTTAATCGGAACATGGAGCGACCACCCAGGACAACAGTGCAACCACAAGGGCATATGGCTCTGCCTTGGCTAATTAATTAGTGACTCTAGTGTTGGGGTGACTTTACCTGATAAGGGCAAGGGGGAGCACCAGTGGGGTATATACTCGCTCTAGTAGGGAGTTGGTCTTTGCTAAAGTCACGGTACCTACTAGGGGACTTTATACTCTGCAACAACTCGGAACCTTCGCGGGTTGCTTCACACTGGGGAAACTTTGTAAAGGTCTCATAGCGTCCCTATGCAATCACACCTAGGTAGTGTGGTATGATGCTTGGCCGGCATCGCATGGTTGGGTTTAAAGTTCCTAGAACTTTTACGCGACTTATGGTGAAAGTGCACAACCTCTGCAGAGTGTAAAACTAATCGATTAGCCGTGCTCACGGTCAAGAGCGGCCTGGACCCTCACATGATTAATCTATGGAAGACAATGATTAACTTGATGCATTTATCTTTATTTATGATGTTTATTCTTTTATGTTAATTGTGGGTTTGGTATAAACTTACTCTTGCTAGTATTTAAGTTGCTAATAAAACTTGATCAACTAAAATGTTGAATGCTTGAATCCATCAGCCTCCACTATAAAGCCTTGCATGTTATGTTATGTTTCCGCTTGCTGAGTACGACATGTGCTCACGCTTATTTTCATTATTGCAACGACACTATCCGGATGTTGTTCAGATTTGGAGAGATTTGAAGATTTCCCTAGAGACTTCGACGAGTTCTAGGCGAGCGTGCCACCAGTCAGCTGCCTGTGGTGTTGACCCCATCCGCTGCGTTGCTACTCGTTAATAATTAGCTCGTTTATGAGACATTTTGGTCTCTAATAAAGTTTAATACTCTCTTTACGTTTGGCATTGTGTTTTGGTTATCACTGAGTCGTTATATGTGTGAACTTTGATCCTGGCGCACATATAATATGAGCATTCGAATTTGTCTTTAAATTCGGGTGTGACAGCCGCGCTGGCGACCCGCCACCGCGCCGGCCACCGGTCGCCGCGAATCGGCCGCTCCTCTTCGGCCCCATCTTCTCCGGCGTCGATTGTGCTGCGGTCGCTCCTCTCGACCCCATCTTCTCCGTCGTCGAGTGCGCGGCGGTGCGGCACCGCGCCTGCTGCCCTGAGGGGCGCCGCCGACCGATGCAGCGGGACCTCCATCGGGGTGCGGGGTGCACTACGGCTTCACCACCTCCGCGCCACCGGTTGCCGCCGCAGTCCCGCCGGTCGTCGACAGGGAGGACGCACCGCGTCGGCCTCTGCAGTTCGCGGCAGGTAGTGCCGGGCCAGACGCGGTCCGAGTCGCGGCCCATCGGCCCGTCCGTGCTGTCGTGTCGGCCCGGCCCGAAAATAGGCCATAGGGCCGTGCTTCGGCGCCCTCTCAGGCAAGGTAGCACGGCACGGCATGAAGTTGCCATCGTGCCTGATAGGACCGGGCCGCTTAGTGCCGAGCCATTTAGGGTTAGGGCCGGGCGGACCGTTTGGAATTCTATACGCTCCACGGCACTATTTTTCTAAAAAAACAAATGATCAGAGATCCACTCAAAAAGTATCTTTCGCGTGGGTCCCAGAGTAGAGTGCGGATCCCACGTGGGACCACGTGAGGCCAGGATTCATGAGAAGGTTTTAAAGCTAGCAACTAATATGTACTAGTAATTTCAACTGAGTATTTGCATCATGGCGTGCCTACAATGAGGAACCATAAAACGGCCAAGAATAATTCAATGGTTCATCAGCCATATCACGAGTGGCATCATCCCTCACTAACGTAATGAGTGGCGGCCCTGCATGATCCCTGTTGAGAGAATAAAAATTGAGCAACGCGTAAGTCATTTTTCAGTGCTGATAACTTTTCTCTAGAAAACTACAGTCAATTGTTCTTTTGTTTTCAGAATAACCGGACAAAAGTACATATAAACCTGCATATCAGCTCAAATAAAATAATGTCACAAACATGCTCCCTACCAATCATCGTCATCAAATGGATGAAAGGGAAGGGCAGAAGCCAAATATTAGGGTGCGTTTGGCACGGCTCCGCCAGCGGCTCCCGGAGCTGTTTTGGGCGGAGCCATGCCAAAGGGGTGAAAAAAACGGCTCCGCCAGAGGAGCGCCTCGGGAAGGCCGACTCTGGAGCGGGGAGGTCGGGGGGGAGCTGGAAAAACCGGCTCCCCCGCGGCTCCGCCCCTCCGTTGCCAGGCCTGCCCCCGGCGGTTGGAGGGGCGCGGGAAGGAGGCGGGTGGTTGGGCGTACCTGACAGGGCGGCGGCGGTCCGATCCGGCGCGGCGGCGGCCCGATCCGGTGCGGCGCGGTGCGGTAGAGGCTCCATCCGGCACGGTGGGTCGTGGATCCGGCGCGGTGGAGCTCGATCCGGCGCGGTGGCCGCCGGCGGTGCCTCGATCCGGCGGCAGTGGGTCGATCTGTTGCTCGATCCGGCGCCGGTGGGTTGATCCGGTGCTCGATCCGGCGCGCCGCCGCCACCCCATGCACTGCCGCTGCCCTTTCCCCGCCGCCGCTCCTCACTACCCAGCGAGCGGAGGAGCGAGCGGAGGGGGAAGGGGAGAGGCAGCCGGGGGAGGAGAAGGATCGAGCGCAGTGGAGTCGGAGGCAGCCGGCGCGGTGGAGGAGAAGGAGCGGCGCGGGGCGGAGAAGGAGAGGAGAGGAGCGACGCGGGGGAGAGAAAGGGAGAAGAAGGAAAGGACCGCGGGGGAGAGAAAGGGAGAAGGGGAAAAGAAAAGGAGAGAAGGGGGGAAAAGAAAAAAGAAAAGAGGAGAAAAAGAGAGAAGGGGGAAAATGAAAAAAGAAAAGAGGAGAAAAAGAGAAGGGGAAAAAGAAAAGGGAAGGGCATTATAGACTTTTCACCGTCTTATCCACCTCACACAGCCAGGAGAAGCTGTTTTGCCAAACGTTTTTCCAAAACGGATTCAGCTTCACTGAAGAATCCGCTCCACCAGCACAGCCACAGCCGGAGCCGGAGCCGTGCCAAACACACCCTTAATATCCAACAATCTGTTGCTACCTAAAAGTACTAAATTGTCCATGTGTGACGAATCAATTTAGGTAGCACTGTGAATGGTGGTTTTAACCATTCAATTCAAAACAGGGATTTTGAGCCATGAAACATGTTTTGGTTGAGACAATCAAATGGTACAAAGAACTGTGAGCACTTAAGGTCAGAAACGTACCTAATGTTTGAATACCCACATCTCGTAGGGATATGTGTGTGCAGTGTGCACTTGGCAAGACAATATTCAGAGAAGCACATATGTAAACTGCAGTGCCATGTTCTTACTTTCCATAAAAATTACTGCAGGAACCTGATTAACATGTATAGCCTTTTGTCCAGATTTCTTTGCCCCTGAGGATATATGCTTGTAATCTTAAAACATACAGGCAAATCTGATTTTTATGTGATATGACTGTGCAAATAGGACTTATTTCCAAATGTCAAGAATGAATAGATAGGCAGGACATGATAGTTTGTTTAGCAATCTGGAACAGGTCAAAGGAACGAAGACAAAAAAAAAAGCATACCTCATTTCCCTGTTCTTCCTTTGCTGGAGAGTGGTTTCTCTATTCATGTTGCTACCAGGCTGTAAAGATGCTTCCTCACTTCTCCGGTTCACTCTTTGGAAGGTACACAAAGAAACAATTTATTTGAGGCACTAATTACATCAGATCACTCTTTTAATGACACTGACAAATCACTAATTTACATAGTCTGTAGCCTGCATCACCTTTTCCTCACTCTTACTGCATAGTAGGCTGGTAATCATACACAACTTAATAAGAGCACCCCACTAGTCAATTTTCTGAACTCACAACTATCCACGTCATACCCCGGGCCCACAGTCCAGACGCATGTCACCCCCTCGCGGCGCCCTGCACACCGCGTCGTGCCATCCCCGCGGGCCGCGGACTCTGCCGTCCTCGCTTCTCCACCCGACCCCGCCGCCGCCGCCACGCATTCAACCGCGACGCCAGCCCCACGCCCCCCACCCCTTCAATCCCGCCGCCGCCCCCTCGCCTCCCCACCATGCCACCCCTCTCGCCTCCCCACCACGCAGCCTCCTCGCCTTCTCCACCCGTTTATCACCCTACAAATCTCTATCCCATCGGCCTCCACTCCCGCCGTCGGAGGCCGCACGCCCGTAGAGATCCGGCGGGCCACAGCCAGGCAGAAGCAGGGGAGGGAGGGAGGGGTAGGCCGTCATGGCCGTGCCCAACTGCCCACCGTGTTGTAGGGAGGCGGCGGCGGCGGAGGTTGGGTCGTCGGCCTCCATCCCGCACCCAGATTTCGCCGCGCTGGATGACCCACCGCTACCAGCCACGCCCTGCGCCGGAGACGGGACCGTTGAGAGGCCACCGGCTGCTGCTCTCCCTGCGCCACGCCGAGGAGGCCGCGCCCAGATGTCGCCGCTCCGGAGATGAGGCCTCTGATGCCCCACACGGCGGCGAGCCGACGATCACCAATTCACCATACCTCCACACCTCGACGCCCCAAGGACAGCACCGCGGACTGCGGTGATAGTCGGCGATGCGCCCGCAGCTACCTTCGAACTCCAGGTTAGTTGATCTGTTTGCCCCCTTCCCAAATCGAGGTGCATGGTTCTTGGGTCAGAGAAGCATGGGGTGCGTCCCCAGCCGTTTTCTTTTGCGGCTCGACTCAAAGCCTTGGTGTTTCTACTGACCTTGGAGTTGCCGTTCTCTTCCAACTCCAGCGGTGGCTTCGTCGGAGACAGAGGTGGAAGACAAGCAGAGTCCAGAGTGTGTGGCAGACAAAAAAGATCCTGAGGACCTGGTTGTAATTTTTCCTTTTTCTAGGGTCTTTTGTGTAAGTTTGGTTGGACAGCTGTCCTCTCACCTCTCTGCACCTGTCTAGAAGGTGCCTTTATTTTGCTGGATGTGCACGCTTAACAGATATGTCTGCTCCAACTTCGTTAGCATCTCTAAGTCTGCAATTGTCGTTATTCTATTAGTTTGCGATGCAATCATTTTTCTAATTTTTTTTAAGAAATTCCCGCAGCAACGCGCGGGGTATCACCTAGTATTTCAGATTATGCGCGTGGTGTTGCCATTTAGCTAGCATACAGTAGGGACCGAAAAACGTGGCAACCACCTGTACCGGGCTGCCGGTTTCAGAGTACATGCTCCTTCCGTTCTTAAAAAACTGACATTTAGGATAAGATTTGGATCTAACATTAGAAATATATAAATCATCAATAAGTTTTAAGTTGTTGAGTTTGCAAATGTGAAAACTATATAAATAGATTTGTTTTGAAAAATACTTTCACAAAAGTATACATACATCACTATTCGATAAATATTTTTATAATAACAAGAGATCAAAGTTGTATTTTGAAGACCGTGTCGCTGTTCTAAATGTCAGTTTTTTCAAAACGGAGGGAGTATGCTGCATGACCTGAAGAGTTGTTCAAACTGTTCAAATCTTGCACTAAATGCTATTTTGTTATTAGGGCACTAAATACTGTTAAGCTGCCGTGTTATTCATGCATTGACTGAAAGAAGGGGAACAACTCCTGATGTTACCTGATACATCGACTGTAAAAGAATCACAATATTCACTCTTGTTCACCTGAGTTTATCTTCCAGTCAGCCAAAGATCATTTGCACGCCCGTTTGAAACTCTGGTTGCAAGATGAACATTGGGAGTGTGTTTATTTGATCATCGACTGATGATTACTACATCAGATCGAATAAACTGTACATGCCAAGATTTTACAAGGTAATCAAATCGGTTTCGAAAATTGGACAGCCAATTGGACAATTCACAATTGGAGTAGAAAATTCGTTTCAAAAAACAATTGGAGTAGCAATCGGTTTGCCTGGCTTGGTCGGTCTTCCCCCTCTGTCTCTCGCCGTTCCCCAATCCCTAACCCAAACCAAATCGTCTCGCCTCAGCCGACCGCGTTCACGCCATGGCGCGGCCGCCGGATCTGATCGACGACGCCACCACCGAGATCCTCCTCCGCCTCCCGCCGGACGACCCGACGTGCCTCGTTCGCGCCTCCCTCGTCTGCAAGGTCTGGCGCGAGCTCCTCTCCGGCCCCGCGTTCCTCCGCCGCTACCGCGCGTTCCACGCCGCGCCGCCCTTGCTCGGCTTCCTCCGCAACATCTACGACGAAGGCCCCCGCTCTCAAGTCGTCGTCGCCACCGACACCACCGGCCGCGCCTCCCCCTTCTCCGCGCCGGCGTTCGACCGACCCAACTGGTGGGTCGTCGAGTGCCGCCACGGGCGCGTGCTGCTCGAATCCTTCGAGCAGCCGCCCGCGCCCGCGCACCTCGTCGTCTGGGACCCCATCACCGGCCACCAGCAGCCCGTGCCCGTGCCCGAGTACCCTTACTTCTGCCGCACCGCGGCGGTGCTCTGCGCCGCGGACGGATGCGGCCACCTCGACTGCCGCGGCGGCCCGTTCATCGTCGTCGTCATCGGCTCCTACTACGACGACGACGAGGATCTCAGTTGGGCGAGCGTGTACTCATCTGATACTGGCGCATGGACCACGTCGCCCTCCATTCGACTTGATGCCTACGTCGAGGAGAGGCCCAGCCTCCTCGCCGGAGACGCGCTCCACTTTAGCGTTCTGCAAGGCAACAGAACTCGAATCCTCAAGTTTGACTTGGTTGGGCAGGGCCTCCAACTTATGGACGTGCCGGACATGTATGAGGAGACGGATGGTATTGTTGTGGCCTCCGAGGACGGTGGCCTAGGACTCGCCGGCGTGAAGGATGGTAATCTCTACCTGTGGTCGTGGCAGGCTGGCCCTCGAGGCGTTGCAAAATGGGTGCAAGGCCGGGTCGTAAAGCTTAGGATGCTGCTCCCTGTTATTGATCCGTTGGTCTCACTCGATGTGATTGGCTTCATAGAGGGCATAGGTACCATTTTCATTAGCTCAAATGCCGGTGTCTTTGCAATCATGCCCAAGTCAGGGCAGGTGAAGAAGGTCGGAGAAAGAGGGTTCTACTACGCCATTGCACCCTACCTGAGCTTCTACACTCCAGGTAGGTGCTCTTTTGCTTATCTTTAACTTGTGCACCTATGTATGTTTGTGTAGCTTGTGATCTGCGAAATTTTACTTATAGCAGCATAAAAGTATGAATCGGAAGAAGTTGTCTGTGCCTAGGAGTTGGAAGCAGTGTATTTATGAAAATGGAAAACTGCAACCACATATGCACCACATTCTTTAACCTTTTTTTTGTGTGAACGTTTCTAACCCTATTGTGTAGAACTTTGCATATAACTGTTTTCCCCATGATATATGTACCTTAAGTTAGACTAAGAGTTAGCAAAATTAGATGGTTATGTATATTTTTTTTGTGGCAACTGTTCTCAGAAAATGAATATGTGAAAGGTTGAAATCTCATATGCTCCAAGATAACCTACTAATCTTGATCTTGTTCCAGATGTTCTTGAAATTTGCTTGATTTTTTATAGAACTTGATGATCTATTATTCTTTCATCTACTTAATGCCTTTACGGCCAATCTGATGCATGTTCCAATCCCAATGTTATAATCATTCAAATCCACGTCTCAAATATGTGTAAATGTATAGCATTGTTGAAAACTTTCTGCATTCTCTTTTATCTTTTCAGATCTTGCTAAAGGCAGATTGCTACCACCGTGAAGATGCAGTGATACATCCACATGACTCTGGAACTACTGACTTTTCAAGGAGATGATAATTCATGTTTTCAATTTGGACAGATTAAGGGAAAATAGGTTACCATGCTCAATTAGAAATGTTTACTTTATTAGCTGTGCAGTTTAGGTAAGAAACTAGAGATGTAGGTTCCGGCCATAGTGACTGATTATTACCGGATACTTTTCTGAATGACAGCCCTCGGACACAGACTTGCACTTGTGTGAGCACGTTAAGGAGAAGTGTATTTGAGTTCATCAAAACACAGGAAGGGAATGAGATTTCACATCGGCGGGTAATTGGATATCTCTAAATCGGTTTTCTGTGGTCACCCTGTTAATCTGAAAAAGCTCTTAACGGCTTAACTCAGAGAGCTCAAATCCTCAAAACAGCTTGTATGAATGTATGATAATGGTGTGATGACTATGTTTTTAGATGACCGGGAATCTGCTTGTCTTATATCAATTGAGAAGAAATGAGTTCAAATTTTCTAGCTGGAAAACCGAAAAAGAAACTACTCCGTAAGACTCACAGTAGAAGTTTTTTCGGTTGGTTTCTTTTTTCGAAATCAAAACGCCCTATTCATTTTATCTCTTGAGGTGATCTCTTGTAGCCGTCTCACTACTATCACTAGAAAAACCACGCAAATGCTAGAAAATATGCAACAAGTCTCACAAACAGCTCCGATCGAGCGGCGCCACAATTAAGCCCGTGTTTGAGGCTTTGAGCTCTGTTTCTGGCTCTCTGGTGCCAGCGAGATCAGCTGTGAGCTGTCATCTTCTCCGTGTCCATGCGAGAACCCAGGGACCAGGGTGGGGCTCAGACTGACAGCCGAATAGCGTGTTCCAGTATTCGCACACAGATTGTGTTCCAGTATTCGTGCACACAGATCATGCTTCTATACAATTCCCTATAGCATGAGCTCACAACTACCACAATGTGGTTTCGTAGGATAATGTCGTGAACGTTTTTATTATTCACACGGGACTTCCAATTGTTGGAGGATTCTCAAAATGAACACTGTTTCTTTGTACAATTCGACTGAACAAGACCATCTTCAAATCCTGCTACTACCAGTCTTCCCGTTTAGTTCCAAAAAATTTCCCAACTACCCGTCACATCAATCTTCCGACACTGATTAGGAGTATTAAATGTGAATTAATGACAAAACCCATTCCATAACCCCTACCTAATTTTTCGATACGAATCTAACGAGCCTAATTATGCCACGATTAGACAACGTCGTGCTACAGTAAACAATCTCTAATTATGGATTAATTAGGCTTAATGGATTCGTCTCGCGATTTCCCGTCCATTCGTGTAATTAGTTTTGTAATTAGTCTACATTTTTTACCTCTAATAGACCTTCGAAGGGGCTGTCAAATTTTTTTGCCAAAAATTTTTGGCAACTAAACACGCTCTACATATGTTCATGTTCAGTCCAGTAATTTGCAAAAGCACAATTCCTTCTTAATCGGCTGCTGCAATTCAGTCAACCTGATCAGCAGTGAACAAATTAAAAGGCAATGCTGCCTTTGCAATTGTACTAGTACCTCTAATCACGAAGGCAATGCTGCTTTTGCCTTTGCAATCGTATTTGGTGTCTTCCTTGCTAATTGAAACCACAAAGTGGCATTATTCACCCGAAATTTACCTACCAGTTGTTGCAACTTGCTGCTTCAGGTTCAGTCTGCTACTCAGCTCGGAACCATCTCCATTGACGTTAACTTGAGACCTTCATGATTCAGAACCTGTCCTCTGATACCTCCCGCGCTTGTGCAGCTGCAGCTTCACCGAGTGCATCTTCCTCGCCACCGCGCCCCAGATCATCTGCACGGCGTCGCCGGGCTGCGACGGGTACTGGTACTCGAAGTGGCGCGCCACCTCCTTGAGCCTCCCCCACATCCTTGTCCACTCGTCGCGGGGGATGCCCCGGAGCAGTCGCAGCACGAACCCCTTCCTGCCGGCGTCGGCGGCGCGAACGAAGACGCAGAACTCCGAGTAGTCCAGCACGTCCTCGAACGGCAGCTCGATGTCGTCGCTGACGATCACCGGGACGCAGTGGCTCGCGATGGCGTCGAAGAGCCGGTTCGACGACGGTGTGTCGCCGGCGATGTTGAGGCAGAACTTGGACGTCGACATCCCCGCCGTGGCGCGCTGGATGCCGTCACGCCGGACGCTGCCGTAGGTGAAGTGCACGTCGCGCTCGTCCTTGAGCAGCTGGTACAGCTTCTGCCGAACCTTGCCGCCCTGAAAATTAAAACGGCGCCAATTGGATCAAAATCTTCTTCGGTCTTGTACTCGTGAGGACAGAGCAATAATTGAATTGCATACAGCTTTCCTGTGGATGGCGCCTTGGAAGTACGCGAGGACGGGGCGCTGGTCGAACGCCGGCGACTCGTCGTCGGCGAGGGAGCGGACGACGTGCTTGTACGGCGCGATGACGTCCTTCTTGAGGTTGGCGACGTCCGGCGAGTACCTCCCGAAGTCGGAGAGCACGAACATGGCGGCGCTGAGCCGCTTCCGGGCCTCCATCATGCTGTTGGGGTGGTGCGGCACGATGAGGTGGTCCCGGCCGCCCCAGCGCCTCCACTCCTGCTTCCGCGACAGGTACTTCACCAGTTCGGCCTGCAGGGCCCTGTTCTGGCTCACCTTCTCCCCTCGCCGGAGCTTCGAGTGGCGGTTGTAGCTCAGGGACGCGAAGAAGGGCACGAAGAAGACGTCGGCGAGGCTCGCGTTCGCCACCCTGACGGCGACGCAGGGCCTGCCGGGCGGCGGGGCCGAGGAGGAGGAGGACAGGATGTCCAGCAGGAGCCAGTACGCCACGCTGTGCTGCAGGTTGAGCCCGCCGGGGTAGTGCGGCGCGGCGCGGGCGTCGCGGACGTCGGGCCACGCCGCCGCCGACGACGACTTCCCCTTGTTGCCGCCATCCCACCCCAGCATGCCGAAGTGGAACTCCGCCGGCAGGTCGTACACGTACACCCGGAGCGCCGCAACGTCCGCGTCGCACCTCTCGCTGATGATCCGCTGCTCCCCTTCCCCTCCTCCTCCTCCTCCTACCAGCGGCGGCTCCCGGATCACCGGATCGGTGAGATTCGCTGCGCGCGCCGTCGTGATGACGGCACCGCCCGCCGCCGGGTCGTCGCCGGTGATGAGCGCGGGCGCCGTCGTCTTGTCGTCGGCGTCGCGCACCAGGACGGCGGAGTGGGGAATGGCGTCGTTGATCCTGGAATTGACGAGAGCCCAGCAGGAGAAGGCCAGGAGGGAGACGGCCAGGAAGACCACGAACCGGAGGGCCCTCCGGTGCTCGGGCGGCGGCAATGGCGGCTGCATCTTCCTCTCCAACACCATCCACACGCGAGAGTTCCAATTCACCGGCCGTCACCTCTCGGCATCGTCAGGAACCATATGGTCCTGGAGGGCAAGAACCGGTGAGATTCGAAGACCAAAGGGCACCTCCGATCCTCGGCCAGTCGAGCTCGGCGTCCGGTGCATGCTGATCCTAGGACGATGGCTCATGGGCTCATGGCTGGCTAGGTGTTCATGGCTCTGTTTGCCTGTTGTTGTCTCCTTTGAAGATGTCAGCTGCATGCCCGCGACCGAAGGAAGAATCGGGCCAGAGCCCAGTCGATTTGTCGACGGTCAAAGCTGGCGGGATCGAAGCTCCCGGCCTCCCGGATCCGAGAGTATCTATCTGACGTGTGTTGCACACATCACACCAGTTGCAGTCAATTTAGTTTTTTTTAATACTTGTGTCAATCTAGTTGGAGGTTGCATGATGCCAGGATGTGTGTCACTGCTGTGTTTTTTTTTTTTTGTGAAGGGTGTGTTACAGCTGCTGATTGGGTGGGAGTTAGGGAGTAGCGTGGCAGGCGGTGGATTTTTGATCAACTGGTAGAGAAAATTAGGTTTTTCTAAACGTAAAAGCCAAACCGAGAGATCTCTTGGTTTAGTCTTACCTCGAGACCTTTTTGTTACTTTCTCTGCACATGGGAAGAAAAGTAACAAATTCCCCCAAAATGTAACTCTACCTTCTCCGGTCATCTTCTCCAACTCCGGCGGTTCGTGAGTGACGCGGCCGACGACGGGTCGACGTCGGGCGCAGGCGGCGGTGGAGGGAGGCGGCCTTAGGATTTGGGTTTGGGTTGGGTTAGGGTTTCGGGGTTGAGGGTATCTTCCATGGCTGCCGGACCTAGAGGGAGGTCCGGGGGCGGCTGCCGGACCGGCGGCGGTAGCGGGGTCCGGGGTGTGGGCGGAACGGCGGGCGGCGGCAGCGTTGCCCGCCGGGGTGGTGGAGGAGGCCGGTTGGGCAAGGTCGGCGGCAGCCGGCAGGGGAAAGGGACCGGCGCGAGGAGGTCTTCGTCGACGGATCCGGCGGTGGCGAGCTTGTGGGCGGCGGAGGCGGCGCCGGAGCCGGGGAGGGATGGTCGGCAGCGGGGGCAAGCGACGAGAGGGTTAGGAAGGGCGGGGTTGAGGGGGAGGGCGGTTGGTGGGTGGCGGTCGGCGGTGAAGTCGCCGCCGGCCATGGGGTGGTGGTGGAGGTCAGCGGTGGCAGGGAAGGAGGGGACTCACGGAGGAGGAAGACGACTCACGGAGGAGAGTGACCGAGGAGGAAGACGACTCGCACAGGGGCTGCGCGCGTGATGATAAGGTTGAGTGGTGGGTCCCACTCGGGATCTTATGTGGGGAGTATCTCGCGCTAAGGTTGAATAGAGATCCCTCTTGGCCTAGCCACGTCCTTTTTTCAATCACAGGTAGAGAAAATTAGATTTTTTTTTAAATAAATTGCACTTATCATACATCAACTTGTATGGTTGTATTAGTTTAGTTCAACAAGTTGCAAACCATGCAAATTGATACATAAACTTGTTAGATGTGTGCATGTACAATCACATGTATGCCACTTAGCGTATTTTGTTACCATCACATGCCATGTGGGTTATATCTCACATCATACGTACTAATTTTGTAAGGTGTTTAATTTGTTTAGATATAAAGAGTATATCAACACTCGGTGGTAGGGAAATTAGTTCTGTTTTTTTTTAAGTAAGACCCATTTCAGAAATATCTTTTTTTCTCTATTCCTCTAGAGCCAAAGAATCTTGTATAATTTTTTTTTGTCATGACAGTCTATGTTGTTTCGGTGCGCTCCGTGGTAACATATACAAGAACCATCTTTTAGCCTATAAGAACCAAATCAGTGCCACGAGTATAGCATAGTAAAAACTACACTATGCAAGTTAAATTAAAGAATTTTTTTCTCTATTCCTCTGGAGCCAAAGAATCTCATATAATTTTTTTTTATTTTTGTCATGGCAGTCTATGTTGTTTCGGCTCTGTGGTAACATATATAAGAACCATTTATTAGCCTATAAGAACCAAACCAGTGCCACAAGTATAGCGTAATAAAAACTACACTATGCAAGTTTGATTAAAGAAGACGAAATGTGAGGACCAAAAATATTATTAAACAATATGCAACAAGTTAACCAATATAATCTAGAATTGATATGGAATGATTCATGCTGGGCTTGGAGGCCCTGTACAAAACTCTAAATGAAAGTCATTAACTTATAAATTAATACATCAATTAAATCATCTATCATTTGTTTCTTTGTACTTTAGCTAAAACACATTTTCTAACTCAATTTGAATCCATATAGTTTGCCGGATCACAAAAAGCTAATTTGGTACACACGTACATAAAAAGATGAAAACAAAAAGGATTCATGGGTGCACTTGTACACGTATACTAATTATGATATGGAGAATGGAGAAAATATAATAACCTAAACTAAATTGATCTTGGAATTAGAGTGTTGTCTTTTTTTGCGGGTAAGGAATTAGAGTGTTGTCTTATGGCTTGGATGCAGACTTGACCTAGTAATCTCATATGCCTAGGCCTAATGGCGATGCTACTTCACTAATGGCTGTTGCTGATGGACTAAAGCAACTTGATCACGTGGGTCCTGCCATTTTAGCAGTGTGCGGCATGTCGGCATGCGCATCTACAATGTCCAAGGGACGCTGTCAAAGTGCGGCAGCTAGGCGCGAGCACACAAGGTACAAGAGAGAACTACATACAAATCGATCAATGTCTGAAATAATGATTCGAAGTGATGACTAACTGCTTCTTGGCCGAAAGTTGTTTGGCTGCTTAATAAAAACAAAAGCGAAAATATATACTGAAAACTAAGCTTAATGTGGAGGCCCCTTGCATGTGGGGTGCTGTTCCGGCCAGGGGCGTAGCCAGGATTTGATGATAGGGGGGTCAAGATGTCAAGTGGACAATTTGATTTTTTTTTCAAGTAATTATACCTTGTTCAGTGTGTGATGGTGCACATGATTTTGTTATATTATGATCTTGCGATTCAACCGGCTTGGCAACTTGATCGTTACTGACATAGGATTTTTCAGCGGAAACAACTGAATTATGCTATTATTAGCTATTAAGGGTCGATATCCTCTTCATCTTATTAGTTCAATTAGATATAGTTCAAAGATTGAAAAACCCGTCATGCAATTTTAGGACAAAAGAACTGAGCAAGTATGTATTGAATCTAACCACAAAACAATTATTTGTGAATTTTAGTTAAGCCCTACTCTCCTGTAGCCTTTCTCACGAGATACTTGTACCAGCAGCAGACTGGCTTTGCCTAATGGCCCTAGCAGTCTAGCATGTGGGAAATGTTTGCGAGTCCTTCTAAGCTAATTCATCAGAGAAATTAGTAAAAGTGTAATATAGATAAAGGAAAGTTACGGCAGCACAGGGGGGCCAGGCCCCTGCGTGCCCCCCCCCCCCTTTGGCTCCGCCCCTGGTTCCGGCACGTCCCGCACGTGCCTAGAAACGGTCCTGGATTCATGTAAAATTAATAGTTGTGACCTAATCTATAGTCGAGACGGTGGCAAACTACATTGTGATGTACATGTGTGACCATATATACACACATCTAACAAGTTCATGTATTAATTTGCTTGGTTTGCAACTTGTTGGACCTAAGTGATACAACTTTACAAGTAGTTGTATGGTGGATGTATTATACTCTTTTTTTAGAATTACATAGTACAATACAGACGCTCATAACATGCACGCATACCCACTCTTATACTCACTCTTATTAACACATGTACGCAAATCCTACCTCTATGAGCATCTCTGAAGGACTGAACACCCGACAGATTTGGAGATTCTCGAAGTCAGCATTGGCACCTCGTTGTCGACAGGAACGCCGTTTACTACTTAATGCATAACGTCGGTAAATCCTGAGAAAATCTCAGAAAAAGGTGTGAGCACCAAAATTTAAAGAGACAATTCCTTATTTAGCACTCAAAAATTTTCCTCTTCCTTATTTAACACTCAAAAACTCATTCTCTCTTATTTGACATCAAAATTTTTCATTTGTTCCTTTTCTAGCACTCCCGTTAGATTCGTGAGACGCTTCTGTTAAAGTCACTGTGAAACGGTCATTCACGGACCAAAATACCCCCGGACAGACGCACAAGCTCCTAGGGTCGCCGCACTTGACCACGGTCGGCGCCATGGTGGGGGCTGTCCGGCGGTGGCTCAAAGGCTCCTACACCATCTATGGCTCCTAGACAACTCGTCCCGACGCTCAAACCACAACCAGGATGACGGCAAGGTGCCTCTCGACGGCGGCGGCTTACCCGGAAAATAGAGGAGGACGGTCTGCTGCGAGGAAGACGGTGGCGCACGGCGCAAGGGTGGACAAGGCTGAACGAGGAGTTGAGGATGGGTAGATGAGTTCAGACGGAGGTATGAGCGGACAGTTTCGGCTGGTGGTTGTCGGACGGCGACGGAAGACGCCGGTGACCGAGGGGCGATGAAAACACGGGCGACAGTGGTGAGAGGATAGAAACGGCCGGCGGACTCCATATTTTATCAAAAATTTATCTCCGTGTCAATGCTACCTCCTGGTTTGTGCCTTGCACTGTCTCCGAGCGACGCCGGCGCGTGGCGGGGGCGGGAAACGCCATTGCCATCGGTGGCAAGGCTGCTGCGTGGCAGCTGCAAGCCTCTGACCTCTCTTTGTGCTTCTTTTGCTGTCAACTTTGATTCCAATTTGTGCCAAAAACTTCCATTTAAACTCTCTTGGATCTTTTATCGATCTTGCAGCTGACACATAGGAATTCAAGCAATTGATTTGGAGTTTTGGCTTTCGAGCAACACAGCTCACCAAATTGGAGCTCGAAATACCCCCTGTACTCAACAGCTGAATGGCCCTTTGAGTCATTGAGTGGGAAGGGCAAAATTGTTTTTTAAATAGGACTTAACAGCTAAACCAACAGAATGCTAGGAAAGGAACAAACAAAAAACATTTGATGTCAAATAGGGAAGAATGTGTTTTTGAGTGCTAAATAAGGAAGAGGAAGTTTTTTGGGTGCTAAATAAGGAATTTTCTTTTTAAATCTTGGTGGGTAGAGAAAAGGGGCTCATATCTAGCTACCGGAAGGTACATAAGGGTTGAAACTTCTAGCCCACTAAAACCCATCTAAACTTTCTTCTTATTTTTTTCCTACCAGCCCACCTCATGACTATTAACTAAAAATATTCCAACATTTCAAAGAAATGTTCTAACATTTTTCAGAAATGTTGGTTTTTTCAACATGTTTTCGTCAACATTTTGGAAAATATTCCAATATTTTTTGAAAATGTTGAACAACATTTTTTGCTCTCTCTGATGTTCAATCATTTTTAAGAAATGTTCCAACATTTTTCAAAAATGTTGATTTTTAAACATGTTATAGTCAACATTTTGTAAAATGTTCCAACATGTTTTGGAAATGTTGGATAATTTTTTTCCACCTTTCTTCTCCACGAGTGGCGGCGGCGCGCGCGACCGGCGGCGGCCGCCGCTATGGCCGGCGGCGCGAGGAGCTCCGGCCGCGGCCATGGCGCGCGGCGGAGCTCCGGCCACGACCATGGCGGGCCGGCGGCGGAGCTCGCGCGCGGCCATGGTGGCGCGGCGGGCCGCGGGGGAGGCAGAGGGGGGCCGCCGGCCATGGCGGCGCGTGGTGGGGTGGCGACGGCGCGTGGGTGTGGGTGACGAGGGCCTGGATTAGGCCCCCCCCCAAAGTAGCAAGATGATCAACCTGGAAATGGAGTCCTCTGACACCATTGACAATGTGAAGGCTAAGATCCAGGACAGGGAGGGATGCAGATCTTCGTCAAGACCCTCACCAAGACTTCCCCACTTCCGAGTATCTTTCGCCTCGCCTTCAAGCACTCTCTGCCTCGCACGAGTACACCTCGTCTCCGAGTACGCTCCACCTCGCCTCCGACTGCCCGCTCGCACGAGTAACCTCCGTCTCCGACTAAGATGAGGTCCATGTGGGGGAGCCGGAGCGTGGGTCCGGGGCCCCACACGAACGTGGCGCCGCCCCAGCCCCAAGCTTCTTTGCAACGACACGCGTGACGCCGGATTCCACGCCATGCAAAGACCGCAGCTGGCACAACGGGAGGACGGCCGGGTCTGACAAGGGCCGTAATGGCGCACAGTGCACCCCCACGACCTCCGACACGCCGTCACATCCAACGCCAGCTGCACGCCACCCCGTCAGAGTATGCACTCGATTACCACCTACATGCACTTAGGCCATAACGTGGCGGGCCTAAGTCACTCTCAAGAAGGCTGAGTCACCACATAAACTACTCGGAGGAGATGCCAAGTGCCCGGAACAAACAGTGGCAACAGTACACGTGGCGGCCTCCGACGACACCACAGCTCAGCGCCCTCCCACGCCGCCTGACGAACATCAATGATGGAAAAGACTTCACAACGCCATAGCACTATAGCATATTTTCTTTTTCTCTCTTTGCCCCTCCCCCTTACATCTATAAAAGGGGAAGGAGTGCAACGTACATAGAGGCTGACCGATCACCAAGTTTGTAACCCCTACTACAGACATCCCTGGCATAGGAACACGAGTACTCGGAACTGGACGTAGGGTATTACTCCTCGGAGGCCCGAACCAGTATAAAACCCTTGTGTCTCCCGTGTCAACCATCCGGATCTGACACACGATACGATACAAATTCACTGCCGGCGGTAGAGAACCCCGACAGTTGGCGCGCCAGGTAGGGGCACATCGTGTGTCTCGCCGAACCACACCAGCGATCTGGATGGAGGGCCGCGGAGTTTCGCTGACTCCCGGCGCCACCGTGCATTTCGGCTCCCTCGGCTTCGTCTACACCGGGCCGGCGGAGTCCGTCGTCGGGAGGACTTTCTCCCGACCCGCGCGTCCCACCGCCACGACGGCGGCGGCGGCGCGTGCGGCATTCGTCCGTGGCTTCACGGACGAGTCGATCATGGCCATGCTAGGGCCTAACCCGACGCAGGAGCGCTTCAGGCTCGCTGCCTTCCACCTCACCGACCTCGCCTTCCAGGCCAGCGGGTCCGAGCCGCTGACCTGGGGGGAATTCACGGAGCGATACGAAGCCCTGTATCCCCGAGGGTAGCCAGGCCTCCCGGACGACCCGGTGACGGCCTACGTGAACGAGCTGAGGGCTTCGTACGTCGCCCCTGGCTCCGCGGCCCCACGACGGGGGCCGCCGGCACCCCTCTCGGACTTCACGCGGGAGTGCAACGTCCTGGAGGCCCGTACCGCCACAAGCTCGACCGACGGGGAGGAAAACCCTCGTCACCGCAACGGGGACGCCCAGCACCGGGCGCGCCTCGACAAGATCGCTGAGGCCAAGCGCCAGCTCGACGAAGAGCTGGCGAACCTCCACCAAGAGCTCGGCGTGGAGGACGAGCCCCAACAAAGCCACCGGCGCGAGCAGCACCGCGAGCAGGAGGCAGAACAGCCGGTGCCGCAAGCTCGCGCACGGGCACGTGATGTGAACCGGCACATCAACGAGGATGCCGCCGTCGACGATGACGGCACGTCGCGCTTTAGGCGCGCGTCGCAGAACCTAGCGGCAACGGCCATGATCTTGCGTGGCTGCCCCGAGCCGGCCATGGCTGAGGAGAAGAGGGTTCGTCAGCAGCTCAAAACCCTCCTCGAGACGATGGCCGCACAGCAGGCCGAGAGCTCGGCATCACGCGCGCGCGAGGCGCGAGGTGCACCGTCCGTGCGACGGCAAGATTGATCCCCGTCAAGACACCAAGGCGCTGGCGAACCGTTAGTCAAGTCGCGACTGGGGGCCAACCGTGACGCTCGCAACACGCTCGAGGCTCGTCGTCGGGCCGCTGGCGACGACAACTACGACTACGACTACGGCAGGAACGACAACGGCCGCGGCAGGCGTGACGAGCACCACTCGCGCCAACGGCATAGCCAGAGGCGTGATGGACGCTACGACAGCGACGGAGAACATGACTGAAGCTGGTCGCCCGACCCAAAGGGTCCTCGTGCCTTCGGTCGGAAGGTGCAGGACGCAAAGTTCCCTTCACGATTCCGGGCTCCAACAGCAGTACCAAGGTACGACGGAGAGACCAACCCTAGCGTGTGGTTGGAGGACTACAGGCTCGCGTGTCGGGCGGGCGGAGCAACGGATGATCTGTTCATCATCAAGAACCTGCCGCTCCACCTCGCCGACTCTGCGCGAACCTGGCTCGAACACCTGCCACGAGGCAGGATAAACAGCTGGACAGACCTACGGGAGACCTTCATCGGCAACTTCCAAGGCACGTACGCCCGGCCCGGCAAGCAGTGGGAGCTGCACAACTGCAAGCAGCAGCCGGGGGAAAGCTTGCGTGACTACATCAGACGTTTCTCAAGGCGCTGCACCGAGCTCCCCACCGCGACAGACAACGACGCCATTTCGGCGTTCCAGAACGGCACCACATGCACCACCCTCATCCACCGGCTAGGGCGAAGGACCCTGAGGACTACTCGGGAGCTCCTCGACATCGCAACCAACCACGCCGATGGGGAGGAGGTAGTAGCGGCAACGTTGATTCCCCCTCCGGGTAAGGGGAAGCAAGTCGTGGATGCCGGTGAGGGGCCCTCCTCGCGGTCCAAGAAGAAGAAGAAGGGCGACAAGCGAGGCCGTGACGACAACACCGTTGCGGCAGTCGAGCGCAAGGCTACTCGCCCCAAGAACAATCAGAACAGCCTCCCGAGGGGTCATTTTGAGAGGCTCTTGGAGGCGCCGTGCACCCATCACGAGATGTCTGTCAAGCATGCGCTTAAAGACTGTCGTTTGATGAAGAACTACGTCAACGGCACGCTCAAGTCCAAGATAGCAGATCCCCCAAAGAAGGATGCACCACCCCCCAAGAACGATGACGACGAGGAGGAGGTGGTCTTCCCCTGAGAAGATATTGCGGTCCATAAGATCTTTGGTGGAGCACCGGCGCGCCCGTCGAGGCGCAAGGAGAAGCTGATCCGGTGTGAGGTCTACAACACCGAGCCTGCGACGCCGGCGTACCTCAAGTAGTCGGACACCCCGATCACCTTCGACCGAACGGACCACCCCGACCATGTACCGCAACCAGGATGCTACCCACTCGTGGTGGCTCCACTGATCGGGACCAAGCGGGTCCACAAGGTGCTGATGGACGGAGGAAGCGGGCTCAACATTCTCTACATGATGACGCTCGACAGCATGGGCATCTCGCGGTCTCGACTGCGCCTATCGCCGACTCCTTTCCACGGGGTCATCCCCGGGAAAGATGCGCTCCCGATAGGGCAGATCGATCTTCCCGTCACGTTCGGGACGTCGCGGAACTTCCGCACAGAAACCCTCACCTTCGAAGTGGTAGGGTTCTCGGGGACGTACCACGCCATCCTCGGGAGGCCGGCCTACGCGAAGTTTATGGCCGTGCCCAACTACACGTATCTCAAGCTGAAGATCCCTGGTCCGAAGGGGGTCATCACAGAGGGGACTACGTTTCAGTACGCATACGAATGCGATACTGAGTGCTTTCAATTCGCTGAAACACTCATCCGGTCCGAGAAGCTCCACGCTGAGCCTCCCTCCGAGGACCAAGACATCCCCGAGTCATCCAAGCGAGCGGCCTGCTCTTTCGAGCCCGCCAAGGATGTCAAGGATGTGGCTGTCACTGATGATGGCCGCATGCTCCGTATCGGGACGGCGCTCGATCCTAAATAGGAAAGCGCGCTCGTCGACTTCCTCAAAGCGAACCTCGACGTGTTCGCATGGAAACCCTCCGACATGAAGGGGATCCCGAGAGAGGTTGCCGAACACAAACTAAACATCAAGCCGGGATCGAAACCGGTCAAGCAGTGCCTGCGCCGCTTCAACGACGACAAGTGCAAGGCCATAGGCGAGGAGATCAAGAAGCTCCTTAGTGCAGGGTTCATCCAAGAAGTGTTCCACCCCGAGTGGCTAGCTAACCCTGTACTTGTAAAGAAGAAGAATAAGAAATAGAGGATGTGTGTTGACTACACGAGCCTTAACAAGGCATGTCCCAAGGATCCGTTTCCTTTGCCTCGCATAGATCAGGTAGTCGATTCAACGGCAGGGTGCGAAACCCTCTGTTTTCTCGATGCGTACTCCGGGTACCACCAGATCGCGATGTGCATAGCGGACCAACTCGCAACGTCCTTCATCACTCCCTTTGGCGCTTATTGTTACAACTCGATGCCGTTCGGGCTCAAGAATGCGGGCGCTACGTTTCAAAGATGCATGCGACGCATTTTTGGCGATCTCATAGGACGAATAATCGAAGCTTACGTCGATGACATCGTGGTCAAGTCAAAGAAGACGGGCGATCTAATCCCTGATCTTACGGAAGTGTTCGCGAAACTGAGAGAACACAGGGTGAAGCTAAACCCTGAGAAATGCGTTTTTGGGGTTCCAAGGGGCATGCTCCTTGGCTTTGTCGTGTCTGGACGCGGCATAGAGGCTAATCCCGAGAAGATCTCAGCCATCACTAACATGGGGTCGATCCAGAACCTGAAGGGCGTACAGCGTGTCACAGGCTGCCTTGCGGCTCTCAGTCGGTTCATCGCCCGACTCGGAGAGCACAGCTTGCCACTATACCGCCTAATGAAGAAGTCCGACCACTTTGCGTGGACACCCGAGGCTCAAGAGGCGCTTGACAAACTCAAGAATCTCCTGAAAAGTCCACCTGTGCTCACAACACCGATGCCAGAAGAACCAATGCTCTTGTACGTGGCTGCAACAACGCAGGTCGTGAGCACTGCACTTGTCGTAGAACGAGATGAGCCTGGGAAAACACTCAAGGTGCAGCGGCCTGTCTATTTCGTAAGCGAGGTTCTCTCCAACTCGAAGACTCGCTACTCTCAGATTCAGAAGCTCGTGTACGCTGTCTTGATTACCAAGCGCAAGCTTCGACATTACTTCGACTCGCACCCCATCACAGTGGTGTCCAAGTACCCCCTTGGGGAGGTGATCCAGAATCCAGAGGCCGAGGGGAGGATAGCAAAGTGGGCCCTCGAGTTAATGGGACAGCATGTGACATACGCCCCGTGCAGTGCCATTAAATCACAAGTGCTGGCGGATTTTGTTGCTGAGTGGACAGAGATTCAGACTCCGCCAGTGCCAATCGAGTACGAGACTTGGACAATGTATTTCGACGGCTCCGTCATGAAGGAGGGAGCAGGGGCAGGCCTTGTCTTCATCTCGCCTCTGGGCGTGCGCATGGAGTACATGGTCCGACTGCATTTTCCCGCCTCCAACAACGTGACCGAGTACGAGGCGCTCGTCAACAGCCTTCAGATCGCGATCGAGCTCGGGATTCGCCGCCTCGAGATCCGCGGGGACTCTGAGCTTGTGGTGGACCAAGTTATGAAGGAGAAAAATTGTGTCGACCCCAAGATGGCGGCCTATTGTCGAACTGTGCGTCAACTAGAAGACAAGTTCCATGGGCTCGAGCTCCATCATGTGCTTCGTGACAACAACAAAGCGGCGGACATCCTCGCCAAAGCAGCGTCAAGCCGAAAACCTGTGCCACACGGTGTGTTTGCCAGCGATCAGCACGAACCATCTGTCCGAGTCGATGGGGAGCAACAACCAGAGACAGAAGAGCCGGAAGTCATGGAGATCGACCAACCGCAAGAGCCAAACTTAGAAGATCCTGATTGGCAGTTTCCGATCCTTGAATGGTTAGTTGAGGGAAAGTTGCCCTACGACCAGACGGAGGCATGTCGCATCTCGAGGCGAGCCAAATCCTACGTCCTCATCGATGGTGAGCTCCACAAGCGAGGCGCAGTAGACATATTCATGCGCTGCATTCAGAGGGACCAAGGCCGAGACCTACTTCAGGAGATCCATGTTGGCACATGTGGGCACCATGCTGCTGCAAGAACCTTAGTCGGAAAAGCTTTCTGACAAGGCTTTTATTGGCCCAAGGCACTGGCAGACGCCAAGGACATCGTACGACGCTGTGCAGGCTGTCAGTTCTACGCTCGACAGACTCATCTTCCTGCGCAAGCGCTTCAGAACATCCCCATTACTTGGCCATTCACAGTATGGGGGCTGGACATAGTAGGGTCGTTCAGGCAAGCGCCCGGGGGCTTCACGCACCTACTCGTGGCAGTCGACAAATTCTCCAAGTGGATCGAAGCCCGGCCCGTGGTCAAGGTCCGCTCCGAGGAAGCCGTTGCATTCTTCACCGACATTATCTACTGCTTCGGGATTCCGAACACGATCATCACAGACAACGGCACACAGTTCACGGGAAAAAAGTTCCTCAAGTTCTGCGATGACAACAACATTCGCGTGGACTGGGCTGCAGTTGCACATCCGAGGACCAACGGCCAGGCTGAGAGGGCCAATGGCATGATCCTACAAGGATTGAAGCCCCAGATCTTCAGACGACTTGAGAAGTTTCGGGCAAGATGGGTCGCAGAGCTGCCATCCGTCCTTTGGAGCCTGCGCACCACGCAAGTCGTGTAACTGGCTCTACACCATTCTTCATGGTGCACGGATCGGAGGCGGTACTCCCGACAGATATCGATTATGGGAGCCCAAGAGTTCGGGCGTACACTGAAGAAGGGAACCAGATCGCGCTCGAGGATGCAATCGACCAGCTTGACGAAGCACGCGATGTGGCGCTCCTACATTTCGCCCGATACCAGCAAGCTCTACGGCGCTACCACGAGCGCAACATCCACGAGCGCCAATTCCAAGTCGGGGATCTAGTACTTCGATGGTTCATGAGCAACAAGGACCGACACAAGCTCGCACCCCCATGGGAGGGGCCGTACATCGTCGACCAAGTCCTCCGACCCGGAACATTCCAGCTGCGGCACAAGGACAGCACGATCATCTCCAACGCATGGAACATAGAACACCTACATCGTTTTTTACCCTTGAGTAATGTTCCCCGTTTTAAACTTATGATCAATGAATAATGCAATGTGCCTTTGTTCTCGTTTCATAAGTTCTCGATCTCCTTATGTTGGCATCTTTTATGTATGTTTCAACGCTTTTTAAAGGCTGAGTGGCAAGTGTCCTTGCGCCCATGCAAAAACACTTACCGCTCGGGGGCTACCCGGGGCATGATACCCCCTTTCGTTTTTCTGTTTTCAAAACAAAAACTCTCCGACAATTCTGTCGCGACTGATCGCACGAGCGAGCGGTTCTTTTCAGGCGGAACACCCTTATCTCGCGAAAGGAAAGAATGTCGATCTGTAAGCGTTTTAATGTTGTTGCTTGTCCGAGGTTCTTAGCACTTACGCCCCAGCGGCTACGGTGCGAAGACTCGCGAGCACAGCTTGGACCCGCAGGTCGACGTCCGACTACTTTAAAAAAGAACTTGGGTAACCGCTTGGGCTCTGGCTCAAAACGTTTTCTACGAAAAACATGCGAGTCATGTTCTGGACGTCCCTAAGTACTTGGGGGCTACGAACGCGTGGCATTACTTCACGTCTCAGGTCAAGCTTTCCGACTCTTACGCCCCCGCGGCTCCAGAGAAAAGTTCGATCGGCATGAGTGCCTAAGTACTGCTACGTCGTCCCACGGTCGTTCGAGAGTACTCGGGGAATGCGTCAGCAGGTGACGGTTTCAAAACAAAATAAAAAAGCTATTCAGTACGGCATGCATACAATTTTTGTTTGACTGTTATACAATTTAATACATCTAATGGGACGGCCCGGAGCCGTCTTTTGGTGTGTCTCTTGGGATCTGGTCCAGGTCCTTCATCACGGTGTCCGCCATGGCACGAGCAAGGGCGGTGCAATCCTCTTCGATCTTGTCAAGCTCCTCGTTCGAGTATCCAGGGGCCCAACCACCACTCAGCGCCTCAAGGTCCAACCCTTGGTAATGGGAGCAGAACATGGAGAGGACCCGGTGCACCACCTGCCGACAGGTCGACAGCTCTTTCTCCTTAACGACGCCCGGGAGAAGGTTGATCCGATCGCCGAGCACCTGGGGAGGTATTTTCACAGGCGGAGTGCCGACTTCCGTCAAAATCTTGTCAATATGTCGGCCGAGCCTGGCGCGGTCCAGGATGTCCTTCTTGTGCACCTCCTCCGTCTCATGCTGTGCCTTCCGAGAGTCCTCGAGTTCATCCCTGACCTCTGGAAACAGGGAACGAGTCGGGTTTGAGCCACGAGGAACACAATCATAAGAGAGAAGGGGTCGAAGCAAGAAGAGCGTACTCGAGAGTTGATCCGCCAAGTTCTTGGCCGTCTCAGACATCTCGTGGATCTTGAGTTCGGCGGCGATGACCTCTTGAGCCATCTCTGCTAGCTTGACAGCCTGCGCAGCACGAGCCGTGCGGAGCCCTGTCGAAGCCAAAGAGCAAGGCGGCATCAACAACGGTTAACGCAGAAAAAGAAACATCACGAAAGTTGAGAACGCAAGGCTGCTCACCCTGAAGATCTCGTGCCAACTTGCTGTTCTCTTCGCGAAGCCGGGTCCCCTCGTCCGTGGCCTCCTGCAGCTTGGTGGAGAGAGTGCCGACCCGCTTATTCGCCGTCCTCATATCCACCTCGGCATGCACCAGGTCCTGCTGCAAGTCCACCACCTTTTTCTCCAGCGTCGTCTTCTCCTCGGCGACCGCCTGGGACGCAGCCTGGGTAGCAGTGGCGGCAGCAGCTACATTCCGAGCTGACTCAGCAGCAGTTGCGGCAGTGGCACGCAGCTTCGCGGCGATGGTTTCCGCCTCGGCAAGCTTGGTCTCAAGGGCTGTCTTTTCCGACACGGCGGCATCCGCAGCAGATTGCGCAGCCACCGCGCGGTCCTCTGCTGACTTTACCGCAGCCTCAAGAGCAGTCCTCGCCGACGCCTCGCCTGCCACCGCTCCGATGGCCGCCAGTCGGGCGGCAACCAGCTGCATCTCCAGCTGGGCCTTCTCGGCCTAGAGCTCTTCAATGGTGCGCGTCTTCCTGGTGCTGCAGCTAGCAAGTAACTGGGTCAAGAAGAAGGTCAATTGCAGAAACAACCCGGAAACGATAACTCCAAGTCAAGGATTGAGGTCAGCTAACTCACCGACGAGGCGGGAACGACAAGCTCGTTGATCGCCTGCTCCGCCCATCAAAGGCCCCACTCGAGGCGGTGACAGGCTGCGGCCTCCTCGTCCTCGTCATCATGCGCCTCGGCTTCGTGGGCTCCGGTCCATGAAGCGCGCCCGAGGCCAAGACCATGCTCTCCCCCCTTGGTGGCCGAGAAGAAGCGGGCTCCCGAGCTTTCTCCGACCTCTCGGACGGTGATCTGGGAAGCATTGCCCACCACGTCCTTGAGGGAAGCGGTCGCCTGCGCGTCAGGAAGCGGCGCGTCTGCGATCACGACCACCTCTGCATCATCGGCGGCGGGCTGGCGCGACGGCTCCGGCGGCACGACGGGGCCCGGCCCCACTGCTGCCGTCTAGGCCTTGGACTCCTCAGGGCTCGCCACAGTCTCCTCAACCGTCACAACGACCTCCTGGGCAGGCGAGATGGGCGCCTCGGCCAGCAGCCCCTCCGGTGCCAACAGGCACCGTTCCAGCTCGGCCGCATAAGCGGGTGCATCACCGCCTGGGAGGTTTGGCCCCCCGACTCGGTGGCCTGTGGGAGCTGCGCGGATGACGAGGGAGCCGCCACTTCCTCGGTCTCGCCGCCTCCAGCGACTGACGATGGGAGCATACTCGCCTCTGGAGCCGCCTGCGCGTCGACGCCTTGGTCAACGATAGGCGCCGTCGGGGGCTCGATCTGCTCGGGGGCTGCTTGCCCCCCGACCACGTCTCCATCCCCGGACGGGAGAGGAGGCGCCGCCGTCTCTCGGGTCTCGGCACCATGCCGACCCTCTCCTCGACTTGCGATGTCGCCGGTGCGGGAGGAGGAGTTGATGAGTGGGGAGCGGACGGGGCCGTGCGCGCACTCAGAGCCGCGCGCTTATGCGGTGCAAGGCTGAGCGCGCCGATATCAGAACGACTAACACGAGAAAAACGAGTCAAGAAAAGCAAGCAAAAACTCAAGAACAAGATAGCGCGAAACGGCACTTACGTGAAGGAGGTGATGCGGGCCTGCTTGACGGGTCTGGAGGCCGCGCTCGACGACTCGGGGGCTGGTCTTTTACCCCCTGTCACGACGGAGGGCGGACTCCGACTATCACCCCGGGTGAGGCGAACCTGCACAGGCGGGGCCCCGCCGCCACGGATGACCAGCGACTGGAGACGCCGCGGGGGTGCGTCCACATTCTCCCCACGTGACGCGGTCGGAATAGGTGCCGGTGACGCCGATCTTGCCTTGGGTGGTGATTGCCTCCCCGGAGAACGCGATCCCCGCCGAGACGTGTCGCCAGAAGGACGGCGGGTGGAAGAATCGTGATCCTCCGGCCGCCTGGACGAGTCATCTCGTCGCGGAGACCTCCTCCCCTCCCTCTGCTGCTCTTGGCCATCGGGGCCCCATCGGGAGCGAGTCACCCTCCGATCCTCTTGGTCCGGGCGCGGAGGCGGGCGTGAGCCGGAGCTCGTTCCCTGTTCGTGGGCAGCAGGCTCCGGCCGCTGCTTCGAGCTGGACGCCGCGGCCTGCCGCTGGGGAGGAGGCGACGGAGACGACAGCGCGCTCCAGTCAACACTGGCGCCACCGTCATCACCGGACCAGGGCGGCGACGACGAAGGGTCCTCGTCCGAGGAGACGGTGCCCTTTTTCATCTTCCTGCGCTTAGCGCGGTGGTCGTTCTGCTCGCGCTTCGCAATCTCCTTATCCTTGTGCTGGGCCTTGCGGTCGGCCCTCCTCTTGTCCGCGGTGGCCTGGGCCCGATTCAGCATCGCATCCTGAGGAAGGGGCGGCTTCGCGGGGAGAGGGGCCACATGCCTCAACTAAAGGCAAGGGAGAAAACAAGAAATCAACATAAAGAACGCAAGATAGTCGGAGTACCGAGCGGGAGGAAGAAGAACTTACATATTTCTTGGTCCCCTCTCGGGGGAGCATGGGTAGAAGTCGGGGCGGCGGCCACGAGTAGGTGGCCTTCCCGATTGCCTGCCCCACGCGTCGTTGGACGGGTCCAACGAGGGAAGCCAGGGCGCCGACACAGTCCCAACGAAGGAAGCCCTGTCCGGCGTCATCTGGCAGATGAGCAGGCGACGTCGCTGGAGCGGGATGACCCCCAGCGCGTGGTATTGGCCGATGACGGCCGCCAAGTCAACCCCGGCATCACGCAGCTTGGTCAGCACCGCCCAGCAATCCCCGAGCAGCCTCTCCTGCTCCGCCTCCGGGGGCCCGTAGTTCCAGTTCGCCAGCGCCTCGGCGATTGAGGCGCCGGTATACTTCGGCAGTGGATGGTCGGGGTTGTCCTTGAGGTAGAACCACCCTTTGTGCCAGCCGCTGTTGGAGCTCGTCAGCGTGCCGGAGATGTACTCGTCGCTCCTCTTCGTCTTCATCCGAAGATTGGCACACCCGATTGTGGTCGGGAGCGACCTGTCCTTCAGGCACACGAACTTGAAGAAGTACCGGAAGAGGTGCCAGTGCGCCCCCACTCCCAAGTACCCCTCGCACAAGGCCTCGAACGCCGCCATCTGTTGGATGTTGTTCGGGTTGAGGTGGTGGAGCTGCAGCCGGTACTCCACGAGGACGGCGCAGATGAATCGACCCGCGGGAATGGAGAAGCCCCACTCGTGAAACGTCACGAACGAGATGACGTAGTCGTCCGGCGGGTGCGGCACCGACTCATTGCCCGGAACTTTCCACTCCTCGGCGGCGGTGAGGACCGGCAGCTGGCCAGCAGCGACGAGTCGCTGGAGGATTGAGCGAGAGACATTGGAGCACGTCCAGTTCGACATGGTGTCTGTCGAGCTTGGGGGCGAGAAGCAGATTGAGGAAGCAGCGGCGGCGGCACAAGGGTTAAGAGCGGACGGTTGAACGGCGACGGCAAAGGCAAGGAATCGAGGGAGGAAAGTACGGAACTCAACCGGCGCGCGGTTTATAAGGGGCAAACGTGGATATTGACATTTAATGCTGGTCCCACCACGTCGTAAAACCGCCCGCTCGGTGGGCTCATCCCCCGAGGCGACAGGGGCACGCCCGCGCGACGGTTCGATACCGGGTGGGCCCGCAGGTCTGAACCTGCAGTGTACCATCCTCTCCAACCGTCACCATCGCCACGTCAGCCACGACCGGCCAAACGGAAACAACTACCGATACGCGCCATGACCGCCATGACGGAAGTCCTCCAAGACAACGACAACATTTCAAGATTCAAAACCCCATAAACGAGTCTACAACTCCTTCATGGGCTCGGGGGCTACATCCGGCGGATGTGCTCGCGCGCACCCGCTGAGTAAAACAAAGAACAAAAACCACAATATTCCCCGACGCTGAGCCTGCAAACAAGTCTACAACTCTTTCGCAGGCTCGGGGGCTACTGACGAGAGCCTGGATTAGGGCCCCCCAAAGCAGCAAGATGATCAACTTGGAAATGGAGTCCTCTGACACCATTGACAATGTGAAGGCTAAGATCCAGGACAGGGAGGGATGCAGATCTTCGTCAAGACCCTCACTGACAAGACTTCCCCACTTCCGAGTATCTTTCGCCTCGCCCGAGTACGCCTCGTCTTCAAGCACTCTTTGCTTTGTACGAGTATCCTCCGCCTCGCACGAGTACGCCTCGTCTCCGAGTACGCTCCGCCTCGCCTCCGACTGCCTGCTCGCACGAGTAACCTCCGTCTCCGACTAAGACAAGGTCCACGTGGGGGAGCCGGAGCGTGGGTCCGGGGCCCCACACGAACGTGGCGCCGCCTCAGCCCCCAAGCTTCTTTGCAACGACACGCGTGACGCCGGATTCCACACCATGCAAAGACCGCAGCTGGCACAACGGGAGGACGGTCGGGTCTGACAAGGGCCGTAATGGCGCACAGTGCACCCCCACGACCTCCGACACGCCGTCACATCTAACGCCAGCTGCACGCCACCCCGTCAGAGCATGCACTCGATTACCACCTACAGGCACTTAGGCCATAACGTGACGGGCCTAAGTCACTCTCAAGAAGGCTGAGTCACCACATGAACTACTTGGAGGAGATGCCAAGTGCCCAGAACAAACAGTGGCAACAGTACACGCGGCGGCCTCCGACGACACCACAGCTCAGCGCCCTCCCACGTTGCCTGACGAACATCAATGACGGAAAAGACTTCACAACGCCATAACACTGTAGCTTATTTTCTTTTTCCCTATTTGCCTCTCTCCCTTACATCTATAAAAGGGGAAGGAGTGCAACGTATATAGAGGCTGACCGATCACCAAGTTTGTAACCCCTACTACAGACATCCCTGGCATAGGAACACGAGTACTCCGAACTGGACGTAGGGTATTACTCCTCGGAGGCCCGAACCAGTATAAAACCCTTGTGTCTCTCGTGTCAACCATCCGGATCCGACACACGATACGATACAAATTCACTGCCGGCGGTAGAGAACCCCGACAGTGGGAGAGAGGCTAGGGTTTTGGAATTGTTGGGCCATGTGAGCTTAATTGAACTAGTAGTGGGTTATAATTTCATCATGGAAAAAACTTCAGAATGTATATAGGATTTCCGTAGAGAAAATGAGGTAGGTTTTTTTTTTGAGAAAGAGAAAATGAGGTAGGTGATGCACGAAACACTCGAGCTGAAACCAATCTGGGCTGGCGGTGAACGTGCCCATGAGCAGCCCACACTCTGTACATAACCCAGCACACGGGTCGAACACGTACGTATCCAGGATGTTTTCTGTACAGCCCGGCCCAAAATAACCCCTATCTCATCCCATTGCCCAGCCTATCCCCGACGCGCCCAACGCACGAGCCCCACCGGCGACGAGCCACCGGCAAGCAAGGTCGAACGCCCACGCACTCGCGCCGCCCGCCTGCGGCGAACCTCTAGCACTCGCCGCCGTCCGGCGACCTCAGGTGAGTTTCTCCCCATTCCAGTTCTCAGGGCTACTCTTCTTCGATACCTGACCGGTTTGTTCCATCCCCATTCTGACCATTCATCTACCAAGCGCTGCCGCAGGCCCAAGCTCGAGCAGGTAGCCGCGCTACCGGCGGCGCAAGGAGCCCGTCCGTCGGACCCCGCACGCGCGCACCTTCCGCAAGCGCTTTTATTAGCTTGCGTTCGGCTGCCGGCTCGGCAGGAACTGGAAGTGGAAAGTGGGAAAGGAATAGAATCACTGACAGTACTTATCTCCGCCAAGCCTGAAAGCCTCGAGGCAAAGGTGATTACATTCCTATTTGGAACTCGCAAGTTTCGAATTTGAGAATTATTACAGACAAGATGAGCAAAAACAGCATGCGCGCTAGATTGCAAGTGTTCGCGAAATTCCTAGGCTGCTACTGCTTTCAGAATTTTAATATGCCTTATTATCTATTTATTTAAAAAATAATCAACATTACCGCGCTTCAGGTTTTTTTTTTAGGAAAATGCTGTATCTAGCGAATCTGTATGCGTTTTGCATAGAAGAGTTTATTGTCGTTGCTTCGTACTACTAGTTTGTCGAACACTTTAGGACCATTCTAACTTCATTTAGATAGCAAAATCTTAAGTAAGCATTCACAGGTGAGCAGGTAACTTCTGTGGGAGTGAAATCTGCTCCATATGTTTTTTTCTGAATTAGTTAGTGATATACTGATATTAACTTAAATTTTCTTTTTTTTTTTAGCTTCACTACTTAAACTTCTGATGCTGTATGTACCAATGCCATTGAGTTATTTTTTTTAATAAAGTACCATTGAGTTGTTAATTGAGTGGTACACTATTGGCATATTGATTTTACTAATAGCATGTTGATTGCTTCAGTTAGGAAAAATCCTTCCACTTTATCTAGTTGACATGTTTTTTTCAGGATCCAATGGATTTTTAAGAATATAGATTACTCTGAGAAGAGTGGGCTCACTGCTCACAAGGGAAAAACAAGAGAAAACAGTCAAGAAAGAAATTTCTGACGTTTGCGAGTAAATTAGATAGAACACTCTTATCTTCGCCACTGCACCTCCCCAATGGCTAAACCCCTCCCAATGCTCACCCTGGCGGCGGCTCGCCTTCCTTTCCACATCCTCTCCCCCCCAACTCCACCTCCCTGCCTCCTCCCTTTCCTCCCCCCGCCATTCTTGCCTCAGAGACGCCGCCTTTCTTGCTCTTCTGTATCCACCAGCAGGCGCGACAGGCCGCTGGCCCCAATCATCAGTGAGGGCACTGATGGCGAGGACGCTGCCGTCGGCCGGCCTGTATGCCCTGGATGCGGGGTATTCATGCAGGATGCGGATCCCAACCTCCCTGGCTTCTTCAAGAACCCCTCCCGCAGCTCCCAAGATGAAATGGGAGAAAGTGGAAATGGGCTTCTTACCGCCGATATGGCGTTTCTTGAGGATGAGGAATTGGGGGTGGCGGAGGATGTATTGATGTCAGAAACAGATGATGAATTGGAGGGCCTGGACAGCGATATTGATGAGTTTCTTGAAGAAATTGAGGAGGATGAAGAGGATGAGTCAGCGGTGAAGGCTGGCGCTGCTATTGCTGGTTTTGCTAGTGATTGGGACTCTGATTGGGAGGAGATGGAAGAAGACGAGGATGAGAAATGGAGGAAAGAACTGGACGGTTTCACCCCACCTGGTGTCGGGTATGGAAACATCACTGAGGAGACAATCCAGAGGCTGAAGAAAGAGAAGCTGTCCAAATCTGAAAGGAAGCGCCGGGAGAGGGAGGCCAAGAGAGCTGAGGCTGAGGAGGACTTGGCTGTGGTCTGTGCCCGGTGCCACTCGCTGAGAAATTATGGGCTTGTGAAGAATGACAAGGCGGAGAACTTGATCCCCGACTTTGATTTTGATCGGTTCATTTCGTCTCGGCTGATGAAGCGGTCGACTAGCGCCCCAGTTATTGTGATGGTGGTGGATTGTGCAGACTTCGATGGGTCATTTCCGAAGCGGGCTGCCAAGTCATTGTTCAAGGCACTTGAAGGAAGGAGAACTTCTAAGGTGAGTGAAACACCGAGGCTTGTTCTTGTTGGTACAAAGGTAGATTTGCTTCCGTGGCAGCAAATGGGAGTGCGGTTCGATAGGTGGGTTCGTGGCCGTGCTAAGGCTTTTGGAGCACCAAAGCTAGATGCTGTTTTCTTGATCAGCGTCCACAGAGATTTGGCTGTTAGAAACCTAATTTCATACATAAAGGAATCAGCAGGCCCTTGCAGCAACGTTTGGGTGATTGGTGCACAGAATGCTGGGAAATCTACGCTGATCAATGCAATTGCAAAGAAACAAGGTGTTAAAATCACAAGATTGACTGAAGCTGCTGTCCCGGGAACAACATTAGGCATACTGAGGGTAACAGGTGTTTTACCTGCAAAGGCAAAGATGTATGACACTCCAGGCTTGTTGCATCCATACATAATAGCAATGAGATTAAATAATGAGGAACGAAAGATGATTGAAATAAGGAAAGAATTGCGACCACGATCCTTCAGGGTGAAAGTAAGTGGCTTTATTACTAGTTCTATCATTTTTCTCATCAAGGTAGGTTACCTGAATAATTATTTAAATATGGACTTCATCTACAAGGTTTCATACCTGGAAATAACTGGAAAGGACTGTTTTGTGCAATCTGTTATATGGACACGATCATCATGTTTGAAATAAGCCACATGCTCTTGTTCCTTTACTAGAGGCATATCACTATCATAATATGACCAATTACAAAAATTCTAAATTCCCACTCCCTCATTTCATTTCCTTGAATAAAACTGTGTAAGATGATGGCATTATTCATGTTAGTTTCCCAGTTAATAAATGAACAGTTCAACACTCAGATGATTCATCTATGCTGACCTTATACCCTGAATATCCTGTGCAAGTCTTTACCCTTGGAGCTTTTAAAAACCTGACAGACAATATCAGCCTTAAAGTGATTCTAATGGTAGATATTTAGAACTGTCTTTCTTTTTCTTTATGGCTGTAAAATGTTACAGGTAGGGCAATCTGTTCACATTGGAGGCTTAACGCGTCTGGATGTGCTAAAATCATCAGCGCAGACAATATATGTAACTGTTTGGGCATCTTCGAATGCTCCCTTCCATCTTGGAAAGACTGAAAATGCTGATGAATTGCGAGACTGGCATTTTGGCATTAGACTTCAGGTAAATCTGTTCTAACATGCTGGGGATTTCTTATAATGACACAATTAGTCATCTTTAACAGAAGAACACTTGCACATTACTTGGTATTGGTAATTCAAAAAAAATAGTACATGCCTTACTGTTAATTGAATAAACAAACATGCTATTATGTGATGTGCCCAATGCAAACATAACTGAAGTTGTCCATCTATCATAGGATTGTGAAAGAAAAATGTACATACTTTATATCATACTGATTCATATGTTGTCTTTGTAGCCACCAATTAGCCCAGAGCGCGTCAATGAACTGGGTCACCGGACAGAAAGACAAATTGAGGTGTCTGGGGCAAGCTGGGATGTCAACAGTATGGACATCGCTGTTTCTGGCCTTGGATGGTACTCTTTGGGCCTCAAAGGCACTGCCACTGTTTCTGTGTGGACATTTGATGGCATTGGTGTGACAGAACGCGATGCGATGATTCTGCACCGAGCCCAATTCCTCGAAAGACCTGGATTTTGGTTACCCATCGCGATTGCTAATGCTATAGGTGAGGAGACAAGAAAGAATAACGAGAGGAGAAAGGCTGAGCAAAAAAGAAAAGAAGAAGAAGATGATGAAGAGCTCCTTTTGGAAGAAATGGTTGAGTTATGATTCGGTAGAGATGCCCATAGTCAGGATTCTGTTTCTCCTGTGGACATGGGCTTTTGTTTATCCCAGTTAATATATTTTGACATGGGCTTTATCCTGCGATGTTTTTTCTTGCCTCACTTATATCTTATTTTTTTAAGTCTAATTTAGTTTCCACGTGTTCTTTGCAATCAGTTTTGTCAATACTGCATGCTGAGATTCGATTCTTGCAACTTGAGGAAGGTCGTGTATCCTAGACTGCGTATTTCATTTATGTACAAAAAATTAGACTATTTAGATATGCAGTTGCGGTCAATTTATTATCTACTCATTATTTTGCCTTCTTCTTATTATTTTCTGCCAAAGGTAGGGTCTCTTTTTATATGGTTGCAGCAGAGGCACCCATGTTTTAGCATCTTTTTTCAGGTTGTGATAGAGATGTTAACAAGGAGCAGCATAGAAAAAAATGGCATGTAGAGGTAAGTTGGAAACCTGCATCAAATTTGGCAGCCTGATTCACATATTTAGCTCCAATTGTTTTGTCAGTTAATGCATTGATATATTATTTTGTTTCTATTTTTCTATGTTTCACTTAGCTCTTTGTTGCTAGGATGGAAGACGATGTAAGCAGGGGTACTGGTTTTGCCTTTTCACATCCTTGCCTTCTCTCACAATCTGGCATTCTTTTGTGCTTGCTCATCAGTGATTGCATGAAACATCCCAATGTTTTAAAATTTGTAGTGACGAGAAATTATGCCACTATTTTAGTGCTTGCTTTAGAAGTAGAATGACACCCTATCTACGCTATTTTTTGAATCCTAATGGTTTTATCTGTTTAGTACCAATTTGTGTTCCATATGTTTGTATGATAGTTTATGGAGGCTACTGCTGTTAGCACATGTGCTTTTCTTGTTGGAGTGTGCCATGCTCCGCTTTCTTGATTCGCAGATGACATGCAGTATCAATATGCTATCCCATTTCATTAGTGAGAGGGATTTCTAACATCAGAAGGGTCAATGTTCCCTTGTTGCACATTGGGCAAAAAACTAGCTTCTAATTTAGCTTTCTTTTTTCGCTTGCTCCTGTGTACACCTCAGTTTCATTTGTTACTTTGTAGTGACCCAAAAGTCAGAAATTGCAATTATGTTACCTATCTGATGTGTACTGCAGGGAGCCACAATCTCCTGAATAGTTCCTGTCCTTCTGACCTTCCTGGTAACAGCCACGTTAAATTTGCTCCTTTTGGAAAGCCGTCATCTCCTCAGTTGATCGCAAGATAGTGCCCAAATGCCTGTCTTATCTGATACCTTGCAAGGTCAATTATGACTTGCTAATGTTTTGTGTTGGTAAGGTGATGAAATGACATGCTGCTATACATCAGAATTTTTTTCCTTTTCAAAACCTTAGATTCATTATGTATTTGCCTATTTCGGTTGGCATTTGTCTGAGAGCTGTGAACAAAACCGGAAGAAGTCTCATCCGAGGGATCTGTGCAATTCTGTTTCATTTGGAACAAGAAAATGGGGGTTATTTTAACTTCTGGCCTAATGGGCATTTGGTTTAAACCAACAATTCGGTTTGGTTCTTCGGTTTATAAAAATTTCTGTTTTTGAACCAGCGGCAATCTATCAGTTATGCAGAAAACCAAAAATCGACCTGTTCGATTTCGGTTTTTTCAGTACGGTTTTTCGGTTAAACCGAAAAACCGCCATCACAACAGACATATCACAGATGACAGATTCACATATTCAAACATTACATGAGTCCACAAATATATTATTCAAACATTACACACTTACACTGTTACACAGCAGCACATGCACATCACAAAGTTCACAAACTGCCACCAGTTCATCACAGTGCACACTCACAGTACACAAATACATGAGTTCAAATCACAAATTAAGTCTGCAAATAGCAACATAATTAAAATGGCTTGGCCTAGCAGGCTAGCACTGCAACAGGTTGGAAATATACTCAGCCTCAGGTGTCAGGTGTGCTCTCCTTCTCCTTGTCCTTAGAAGAAGAAATGTTCAGACCACATAGCTCTACAAAACAAACAGACAAGGCAGCAATTTAGTAACACAAAAGGTAGAACAAAAAAATAATGTATTAGTATAAAATCACAAATTGATTTACCTTCTTCAAGGTTGGCCAATTGTTCGGTGTCCTCTTCAACACTAATATATTCAGGTCCATGAATCCAGTCACTTGCACAAATGAATTTCTCAACCATTGTTGATGTGAGGGAGCTCCTGAAGTCATCAAGAATTCGTCCACCTAAACTGAAAGCCGACTCTGACGTGACAGTGGAGATAGGAATATCTAAGAGATCTCGAGCCATGCGAGATAGAACTGGAAATCTATTTTCATTATCCTTCCGGTACTTGAGAATGACAAACCCGGTCGTATCCTCCTCACTGTCTTCTGAGAAGTACTTCTCAATTTCTGACTTGACTGTGACACTTCCACCACCATTGTTGCTCATTCGTTGATCAATAATGGACCTCGTCAAGCTTCTGGTCTTTGATACTGATTCTTGAGAATCATTAGGTGTTTGTGCCTTCTCACTTGGAGCATACATATTTTTGTACTCTTCGAACAAGGAGCGAAAAGAAGAGTTCACTGTTGCCCACAATTTCTCTCCTATTTCATGACCAAACATCACCATAGTAGCCATCTTTATGTAATTTGAAAGTTTATACCTTAGATCAACAGCCACACAAAATAAAATAACAAAGGTGAAAGTGTATCTAGGCCTCTAAGTGGATTTTGGTGAATTGAATGACAAAGCGATTAAAGGACTAACTTGTTTGTTTAAGAAGTGAGCAGGTTTTAAATGTATTATTCATGATATAATTGTATTTCACTCTATTCGATGGAAGTTGTATGGCCCACATGAATGAAAGCAAGCAAGTGTTGATTCCTTATACAAGTATTGATAAATGAAAAGTTAAATTGAAGAAGATGCTGGAGTTTGTTTCTAGATTGATTTACAAGGTCTCCAATACACATGATAGCTTGGGCACAAATGAAGGGGGTTATTTTATGAGAAATGGTATTTCAAAATAATTAATGCAAAACTTCATGTGGTGATTGCAAAATGATACAAGGATGAGTATATATTTGATGACCCTCAATTGGAAGTTTGCATTTTCATTGTCAATCAAGAACAAGCATTTGAAGCGGCATTTCAAATGAAGATTAAATCTTGATGAAGCAAAGCCGAACTCAACGTGGCTTAGGTAAGTGATGAAGAGATCAACCGAGATGACTAGAGCGAGGTACTAAGCAATCTTATGGTCTAGCGTGGCTGCCATTAGTGTTTTGCTAAGGTGAAGTAACTAGTATCTGTGGGGTCTTGAAGAATCATACTCATGCCTTAACCGAGGGAAGCAATACAACTCATCTATATGCTTAAGGATCTAAGTGTGTATTCTTATGCTATATGGAAAGGTCTTTAAGTCACTAGCTCAAGTATGGACGTGCTCATGGAAATAGCAATGTTGAAAGCTCTCAAGTGGAAATTGTTCAAGTATGGCAAGTTTGAAGATCTACAAGCTCAAGTGGATGATCTAGTTTTTATCTTTAATCTTGAGTATAGGAATGTCGTACTATCAAGAGGGATGCAACATTAGCTTTATGACCAAGTCAAAAGTGCTCTTAGAAAACCTTTGTGAGAAATAGCTTTGAGTGCCGAAGAGTGTGCTAACAGTCCTATCAAACCTAACCTAAGACACTTCACATCTTTGGTGAAGTGTGGGCGTGAGAGAAAGGGTTTTGGGACTAACTCTGCCTACACCGGTCTACCCCGACGGCCGCCCACCCCCGCCACCTCCTCCACCAACCCCGGCCGGCGGCTGCCGCGCCGCCGCGCCGACCGCCCGCCGTCCACCGCCGCCATCCTCCCTCGCCCTTCCTAACCCGACGAATCTCGTGCCCCCGCCGCCAGTCACCAGCCCACCGGCCATCCAGCCCTGCCCGGCCGGCGGCGCTCCCGCGCCACCTCGCCTCCGCCGCCAGCCGAACCGCCTCCGCCGCCAGTCGTTCACCTCCCCCGACCTCCCCTTTCTAGGTCTGCCGGACATGGAACCCGAACCCCGAACACGAACCCCCGAAACCCTAACCCTAAGACCGCCGGCCTCGACCACCTCCCCGGCCGGCGGCGACCTCGCCGCCGGCCGCTCCCCCCACCTCCCGCCCCGCCCTAGCATCTCGCCGGCGCAAGCGTACAGGGGCGGCGGCGCGGCGCGAGACAAGGCAGTGAGGAAGAAGGAGATCGTGCGGCTCCTGTGAGCCGCACGAATCTCAAACACTGGAAGGTTGGTGGGCTTCCCACCTTCCGGAAGGTATATAGGATTTCCGCTGGCGATTGGCCGTCGCTCTCCGTCGCCCTGCCCAGGCAGTGATTTCCGTCCCACTGATTCACCCCGCGGCGGGTCCAATGTCGGTCGATGGGATAGGGAACGTGTTCTCCATGGCGAGCAGCTACAACGGTGATGAACAACACAGACTCCTCAAGCTCATCTCAGAGACCGGCGCCAGCTCGTCGGAACCATGAGCAAATCCATCACTTACCTGGTATGTCGGAGGCCGGCGCCAGCTCGTCCGAACACATGCACGCCGTGTTTTTCTCGGTGGATTTGATTCCGTGCGGTGTGCTAGAGGGCAAAGGTGAGATGAACCTGCTGTTTTGGCTTGAATTAGAAAAAGTAGCACTAATTTTCCTTGTCGCGAAGCTCGTTTAGCACTGTTTAGTGCCGCAAAATCGTGCATAGCGGAGATAGCGGAGAAAAGTGACATTGCGTAGCGGCGGCCTGCTCAGAACGCTATAGTGGCGCTATAGCGTCGCTATATCCCGCTATTCGCATCATTGGTTGAGATTGTGAGATTGTGTGAGAATTTGTGAGCTGAGAAAGAGCATCCATAGCTTGAGCACTTTTGGTTTCACGTCTACAAGCAGTGAAGCATCACCCATAGCTTGAGCACCTTTGGTTTCACGTCTACAAGCATTGAAGTATTTGTTACTCTTTGAGGTTTGCCTCCTAGACAGCTAGGCGTCACCGGCTAGCTCCCAAGTTGTGGTGAGCAGCGGCAAGTTTGTGAGGGTTGTGATCTTACCTCTTCGTGGAAAAGATCACCTTAGTGGAATCGGGGAAAGTGGTTGAAAGAGACCCGACTTGTTGTGGGAAAGAGTTAGTTGAGAACTCGAATCTCTTACAACCTCCACAACGGAGACGTAGCCTTTCCTAAGTGGGAGGTGAACTTCGGGAAACAAATCTTCGCGTCTCTTTGTGGTTTATCTCTCTAAGTTGTTTTCTAGCATATTCTATTTGCTTCCACTCGATCTACTAGGGTGTGCTTGTCTTTGTGTGCAGGGATCATTACCCTGCTTATGATCAACTACTCAAGCCACCAAACAAGTTTGGTACGTGCTAGAAGTCAAGAGGAGCTTGAAGCTAATTCTGCAGGTTCTCTGTGCTACATCGATCTGACCAGTGCAGGGCAACGGTCTGACCGGTGCCCTCCTATGAGAAGAACCATGACTGGTCAGACCGGTGGTGACTGGTTGTTCAAGTTTTCGGGGAAGAAAATTCAATTTGGTCATCACGCCTATTCACCCCCTCCCCCGCTCTAGGCGACATCAAGGTCCTTTCAATTGGTATCAGAGTAAGGTGCTCCGATTCGAGCTTAACCGCTTGGAGTTTGACGATGTCGACAACTCGTGAGGCATCCCTTGGGCCACTAGCTATATATGGCTCAAACTATGCTTCTTGGTCAACTTATGTACTCAATGAGATTAGGACCATGGGTCCATTTACTGAGCAAGTTGTTGTTGCTAGTATTCTTCCTCCTCACCTTAGAGAAGACAACATTGACTTGTCAAAATTATCTCTAGAGGACCTAAAGCATTGGCAACGCAACTCTCAAGTCGCTAACTACATTTGTAGTACTTTGAGTGATGATGTACATGACGTGATCTATGAAGAAAATGAGATAGATGCACACACCATTTGGGAGCTTCTCCGAACAACATTTGAAAAGCTCAAATGGGTTGATCAAGAGCAAATCAAGAAGAAGACTCTATAAGAGGACTCAACTACCTCAAGAACAATCCCTGAGCCTCAAGAGTCACTTCCCAAGCAAAGAGATGGCCAAAGAAGCGAAGTCTCCGTCCCTCTGTAGGGACCGGTCAGACCGGTGGCTTTGACTGTCAAACCGGTGCCAACAGAAGGGCAACACTTATGGATATTCTCGGCAGGCTTCCAATTACAAAAGAATCTTCATCATCTATAGAAGCCTCAAGTACTTACTATGGTGGAGATACATGTTTGATGTACAAGAAAGAAAAGAAGAAAAGGAAGAAGACCAAGGAAGAAAAGACTCAAAAGGATGAAGCATCAAGCTCGGTGGAAAAGCAACTTGAGATTATCCAATCCGAGTGTGCCTCCTTGATTTGTGAGTATGATTCATTGACCAAACAATATAATTATGCTAAACCTAATGACATACTTGAAGCTAAACTTGAGAAGCTCACTAGCGAGCATATATATGGCTCTACAAGCAAAACACAAAGAACTTGAGTGTTCTCATGAGAAGCTTATAGATTCTTATGCTTCATTAGAAATTGTTCATGAGGTTATTTTATCTTCGGTAAAATTCTTGCAACCTCTCACACACACTTGCACATGCTCACATGTTAATAATGAATTTGCCTGTACTAAACTTGTTGTTCTCAAGCAAGTCAATCTAGTATTGAGCATGTACTTGTAGGATCTTGTGATGACCTCATTACCCAAGAAAAAGATGAACTCAAGCAAGAGGTTGAAAAGCTAAAGAATGACTTGAGCAAGTTGAAAGGGAAGAGTAAAGTGCAACCTTCTCAAGATAACCGTGATGACATGGTGAATAAGCTTGAGAAGGAATCAACTGTCGCTAGCTCAACTCCTTATCGACCTCTCAAGACTAGCAAGAACAAGATTTAAAAGAAAGGAAGATTTGAGCACATTAAGTGCTATGAGTGCTCAAAGTTGGGGCACTTTGCTTCTCATTGCCCCATCAAGCTCAAGTCCGAAGAAACACTCTCCAAGCAGCATAGAGGATATAACAAGGGGAGAGTGTGCTACAAGTGCAGGAAGAAGGGACACATGGCCGATCCTTGTCCAAAAGCTCAAGCTAGTAGTGGTGCTGACCTTGACCGGTCAGACCGGTGCATAGCACCAGTCAGACCGGTGGTGGCCAGGTCAGCTCCACCACACTGCAGCAAAGTGAAGAAATCCCCTCTTCCAAGAACAAGGCTTTGAAGCAAGCAAGGACAAGGAATCAAAAAGGATGGTGTGACCAACAAGGACAAAGGTCGCATTTGTTATACTTGTCATTAAAAGGGTCACATGGGCAAGGATTGCCCAAATGGTAACACTCATAATTCAAACCTTGTCCATTATGATTTCAATAAGATTAGGAATGATAAAAATGGTACTTGTGCTATGAGGGTGATTAGTTCACCTCAAACTAGCATAAGAGCCATTGGGGTCCCTAAGCATCTAGTGACTAACCATGTAGGACCTAACAAGATTTGGGTATCAAAGAATGCTTGCTGAGCTTGCAGGGAAATAGAGATGCATTGGACACATGGGTAGGAGAAAAGAAATCATTGATTAATGAAGTGGCCATGTGAAGGACTAGTGTTAAAAATCCCCTATACAATGACATCTCGGTAACTTGTGCTTTATTGATTGTCTAAGTCACTCTTAGTTCTTGGTGAACACTCATGTGCTTCAAGTCTTGGACTAGTGAAGCATGAGGAAGTGACTTTGACATTTTTATGAGTAATACGCTCTCATTCCATTCGATGCTTTTAATAGCTCTCTAGTAGGGCAATGTCCTGTTTTATCTACAGATATCAAAATTGTGATGTGTTCACACAATCACGAAGCAAGACGATCAAGATCATCAAGGGAGGTTGGACAGCAGTCACCGGTTCGACCGGTGCGTGTGAGTTTCAACAAATATCGGGTGATCCGGCACCTAGGGCCGGATGACCCGAGGCGATACTGTTAGCTACCGGGTCACCCGGACCTTAGGTACGGATGACCCGGCCCACGACCAAAGGTTGGATCAGCTGTGACCGGTCTGATCGGTGGCGTGCACCGGTCTGACCGGTGCGCATAAGGTGCCTCGAAAGTTCTGGCTTCACCTCGGAAGTTCCTCTAAGGGGTCCTCTGTCTCAGTCGAGCACTTTCTCGAAAGTTCCGCCCAGGGTCGGAAGTTCTGATGAAAAATCATTGAAGGGTGTCTTTTGATAATCATGAATGAATGGTAATGAGTTACTTGACACAATTCAATTGTGTTGACGATCGATTTCTGTCAACCAAGAGCACTGGTTACACTTTGGTTTGAGCTTTGAATTATAACTAACCCGCCACTAGGCATACTAATGATGTAACAAGTTCACACTTGCATGTGGTTTTTGGAGTATGTTGTTTACGTAGGATTTAAGCGCCTAAATGAGGACTTCCGGGTAGAGTTCATCGAGCACTTTATGAGAAGATCACGAAGCCCGGCACAAGTCAAGACATGAAGTGAACATGACTCCAAATGACCCGAGGACCAAAGCATGAAGCCGTGAAACTCCGAGGACCTAAACAGAAGATGCGGGAGTTCGTGCGCCAAGTACCCTTATCCAAACCGCGGGAAAATGACGTCAAGGACCCACATGAAGTTCGGCAAATATTCAAGAAAGTGCGAGAAGCATCGTGGAGGAAGATGGGCCCGAACCGGGCCGAAAAGGGCCTGGGCCGACCGGCCTAGGGTGTTTCGGGCCCGGTTCGCGACGCCCTTTGACCTACACGCTCCTCGGCTCATTTATATCCCCTGCCTCCGACAGTCGCCTCATCCATTCACGATATCTCAGCAAAACCTAGAAGCAAGCACCGCGGGAGACGACGGCGGACGCGAGTCCTCGAAGTTGTCTAGGAGATGGCCTAGGCTGACCCTAGCCGCCATGGCCGTCTTGCGTGGTTGTGCCATGGCGGAGTTCCGGAGCTACGTGTTCATCATCTTAGGTATGATCTCGGTAGTGATGGTGTAATACATACTTTCATGTTAGCAATGATAATCTTGTCATCCGATCTTTTAAGCGATTCCATGTCTCAGTCTTTACTTTCTACCTTATGAATATGTTTGATCCTTAGTCTAATGCTAGGTTAGACTACATAGCATGCTTTATGTAATCATGGTGATTAGATCTAGTATGTCGACCCTTCATGGTTTGTAGACATGTCCAAATATGGGCATGCCCTTAGACTCCCCGCATCATTAAGGGTGCATCGTGACAGGATGATACCCCCGAAAGTGCGGATGTCTTTGGGAGGTAAGCCGGATGTAGGAGTTTAAGGATGCTTTTAGATGAGATGCTTAGTTTGTTGCTCGTTTGCCGGAACTACAACTGGAAGGCGCTAGGCTTAGTTGTTCCCTCAGTGGCGCTTTACCTTGCCTATGTTCGTGAATGTGATCAACCTTGTGCTTTCACTCATATCCATCAAGGTTACCTTTATATGTAATTGATACTTCATGTTAGGTTAGATTGACTAGATAAGGTAGAGAACCTTAGCGGTTTGCTTCCGATCCATGGATTCGATAACCTTGGGTAATACTCGAGGGAAAAAGTGCTACGATGATCCGTAAGGGACGGTGAATCTTGACGCATTTTTAGACCGTCAACAAATTGATATATCATTTATGTGTCATGATCGAGTATGTGAATGAGCCTCTCTATGTTCTTAATCGAATAATGTTCTATGTACGAGAAATTCAAATATCTCTAGCACTAATTAAGGGGGAGCTCATTCTGATACTTGTGTCATTTGTGGGACTAACAATTTCTTCTAGTGATCTTGTAGTCTCATGTGTATTTGTGCACCATAAGCGGCTCTTAGTATTCATTATATTATTTAATCAAGAAAGAGCCAACATTGAACTTAAAATTGAAATAAGCACAAATCTAATGGTCTAAGGCAAAGGTATGTTTCCTTGAACTCTTTTATATATTGCAATGCATCTAGGCCATTTGAACTATGCTAGTGTGTCATCTTTGCATGTAATTGCTTCAAGTGAATTTTGTGTGCACTTTGGATATTTAGCTGATACCTTTATAAAATTATGGCTATGGGTCATATGTTGTTCTCTTGTGAAATGTATGAGCTAAATATACTAAAGTGGTTATTTACTTGGAGTGGATGCATGTTCTTTGTGAGTTAGGTTAGATTTTTCAAAATTAACTAGCATGCGTAGGAAGTGTGAAATTTGAAAATATTTGGTTCTTGGTCTTTGTGACTCAATCAACTTATTTGTGACTATTGTTCCCTTTGATTGATTGATGGCTAGTCACAAATGAGAAGATTTTCTCAAGTTCATAATTATCTTAATCTCTCTCTCTCTCTCAATCTTGGAATAATAAAGATTTATCAAATAAATTAGATTATCCTATATTCTTCTAAGATTTGTGAAAATATGGATCAAAATCATGTCAATATCCTATATCCAATCTCTGCGAAGACTAAGGAACAAAATCATGCAAAATCGATCATCTCCTGTTCCCCTGGGGAGCACCGGTTTGACCAGTGGACCCCGGTGTTGACGCAAAAAACAGAATAAAGTTCTTCAACGACAACACGTAACAGATCCCCGAGATGTAACAAGGCGTGCCAGCCGGCCTGACCTGTTGATCGGCACGGACGGATAGGAAACGTTAGCTGCGGGTTAGATCGGCTAGAGAACCGATGTGGGTCTTCGACAAGTAACAGCCCGATCGGCTGATACCACTGTAGAGCGAATCAGCTAGTTAGAGCAGCCAAAGTGCAAGTATAACCAAAACGGCTAGATCAGCTGATTTGATGACGTAGGCAAAGCGCAAGCAAAAGCAGAGCAAACTAAGCACTACGAGACAACACTCGAAACCTGATCTGAATTGGCTAGATCGTAGTGAAACGATGCAAGAGCGACGATAACCAATACGACGAGATTACGAGCTGGATAAATTGGTGATAAAAGCTAAATAAACAAGAAAAGACTTGCAAACCTAGCTGATATCGATAAGTTGTGAATAAGACTTAGACGAAACCACAACGATGCGCCCGGAGGTTAAAGCCCAGTTGTTATTCGATAAAACGGTACTTACAAGCTTGCCGGAGGTCGATCGATGCAGCCCGACGAGCTAGAAGAACGACGTTTGAAGAAACAAGAAAATAAGAAGAAGTAAAAAAGGGGTGGCGAAGTCGCCAACTTGAATAAGTAAAGGTTTTGTTGATATTGGTGTGTACAATCTTTTCTGACCAGGTAGGGTCACTATTTATGTCCTGAGGACAACTCGACTCCTAGTCGATGACGACAACGTTTACTTGAATCTAAAGAAACAAAACTACCAAAAACTTAATGATTCTCATAGGAATCAAACTCTCTAAACTGACTTTGACCTAATGTCAACTTGATCGTTGACCCGCCTCCGTCTTCCTTCCTTTTGATGTATTCTTTTTCTGCCACGTTTCTCCTCCATCAATCGGCTGATCCTAGATCGGCTGGTCGCTTCTCTCCTTTTCTTCATTGGCTTTGAGGTCCTCCCGATGTCTCTTTGGTTATTCTTCGATATGTGTCATAAAACGGTGTCAACACCCGGGAGTCACCCCGTGAATCTACAGTGGCGGAATATCTTTTTACCCCTCCATCCTCTCTCTCCTCTATCATTTCACCCTCCTCCAGCTTGTGGTCACTTCCCTCCTCTAAAATTGCCACCACTCTCACCCATGGAGATTTGAAGTTTCGTCCAAGGAGAAGGCCTATTCTCCCAAGGAAAAGACTCTCCCAAGGCTCCTATACCGGTTCCTAGACCAGTTCTTCGGATTCAAATCGAGTTCTTCTCTCCAAAGGTATCCAAAACTTTCCTTCGCCCGATCTCTCTATTCCTTCAAAAGCTTTATGATTCCTTTAGAAGAACATATCTTGGTAACCCCTAGAAGACATCCTTAAAGTTTCATAACTTGTGGTTGGATGCATTGTAAGAAATCTTGATTTGGGGCTGGACGGCCCTGACCGGTCTGACCGGTCGGGCGCACCGGTCTGACCGGTGTGGCCCGTCTAACCCTAAATGATGATTTCTTCATGTTTTCGACTTATCTCTATTTAGGATTGTCTCATGTGCTTCACGATCATATCAAATCCTTTCAGCTGTTGAGATTGGCATTTGGAGCCATTGGCTTAGTTTTGGATGGCACCGGTCTGACCGGTGGCGCCCAGAACCGACTCAATCGCTCTGAATTGTGAATTTTAATTTCTTTATCAATTCAATCTATTTCCTGGAGTCTTATACACTCTCGTCATATTTTTTGTGACTCAGGATAGCAGCTATGCCTAAGGAGAAAGTAGGAGCTAGAAAGAGGAATGTGTTAACTCCTAGAGGGTTTCCTCCCTCTAACTATGGGGCAGGAGGCAGTGGAAGTGGAAGGAGATTGCGACCTCGTGCACCGCAAAGAAGAGATGAGACAGAGGATGTTATTGGTGGTGACACATGGACTAGTAGTAATGATGATGTGGAAGATTAGAACTTTCAGGATGCTAGTGCCTATGAAATAAGGCAAAATCGTGGTAAAGGGGTAGCTGATGATGAGGGTGACAGTTCTGAAAATGGTGATGATGAGGATGTTGGTGAAGATGAGGATGATGACAGAGAGGGTCAAGAGAAAGATGAGGAGGATGACCCTATGGATGAGGACGATGATGATGATGGTCAGGGTAGGCTTAGGGTCACTAAACCTATCTACATGTATCCTAATCGAGCAGTAAATTATCATGGTATAGGAAAGACCAAGAAATTGCAGAAATTAAGAGATGTGAATCCTTATGCTAGTGACAGGATAGTCACAGATAGGAGATTTTGGGCTCAGTTTCAGTAAGATTACTACACTACGGTGATCATTAAGAAGCCTAAGATCACCCATCAGGCTCAATTTGTGGATTGGACCTTTATGAAGAGCAAGAATGATCCTATCTTTAATGAGATTATTAGAGTTTGTGAGCAACAAAGGGTTAAATATCTCATGGGTTTTAGATATGATTGAAACAAGGAGATAATTGCTCAGTTTTATGCCATAGTGCATTTTGGTCACACAGATGGAGAAAGAGCTATGCTACGGATGTCGAATGGAGCAAAGCATGGAATTCGCTTCTCCAGATTCTTGGCTCTTTTCAACATTGCTCCTGAAGACAAGGATTATCCAAAGCTTTGTGATGAGGGTCTTCTTGAGCCAGAGGTTATGAGTTTCATGTACCCTAGAGATGAGAGAGCAAATGTGGGTCATGTGAAGGGGCTTTACACCTACTATTCAGTTTTGAATAGGCTTCTTAGAGTGTCTCTTACTCCTGGGGACGGAAACCCCTCCGAAGTGTCTAAATACATGAAAATTTTGATGATTGCTTTGAGACCGGAGGCACCTCCATTTAGTGTGGGGGATTTCATTTGGCAAGAGATCAAGAACTTATCAGAAGATCCAAAAAGGATTAGCTATAGCCCATACATTATGTATATGGTTGAGAGGGTGGCTAGGATGGAATTTCTAAAGAATGTCAAGCACAAGCCCTTCCGGCCTACTCCTAGCAAAGATCCCATAATTCCTTCTCCTCAGCATGAACCAGAAATAAGAAAAGAAGAGGGAGAAGAAGATCAGCAGCAGGCCCAGCAGTGGGCTGGTACCCAGACTGACGGTCTGGACAGCCAGCCCGAGTGCGCAAGTCCACCTCTCCTGTGAGAAGGCTTCTGAATTTTTTATTTGGAATGTGCAAGAGTCAGCATGACATTGAAGTTGAGCAACAGAGAGCTAGAAGGGAAAGAAAGAAAGAGATTTGATAAAGATGTTGCATGCTCACTTTAATTTTCAGCCTCCTCGCTCTCCTATCTCCCCTACACCCCCTGAGGTTGAGTTACCCACTTTCGTGGAGAGAATAAGAAGCATGGTAAATTCTGGAATGATAAATCAGTATTGCAGCTTCCTTTTTGAGTCAGGCGAGGGAAGTTCATCTTCAGCTCCACCACCTCCTCCACCTGATACAGCAGGGACTTCTCAGCCTTGAGATGCTCCAGAAGCACCAGAGGCTCCTCCAGATTGGGCTAATCGCATATCCACGGAAATCTTTGGATGGACCTATCTTCCTCCTCCTCCTCATGGTATGGTTGATGCAGCTCTAGCTTCTTCTTCTGAGATCACCATATTTCATTCTATTTATCTAAACTCTCTTATGCATTGGTTCTTGGATTAATTTTCTAAATAGGAGGGAGCTCCCAACCCAGAGATGGTTCTAGATGGGGGCAATGGCCATGATCAGCAACTACATCTTCTCCAGACTCTTTTTTGGATGCTTGATGACAAAGGGGGAGAAGAATTGGATTTAAAGCTCAGTTTCAGCACTTAGTGTAGCATGGCAGGTGTCACCGGTCTGACTGGTGCTACTGGCTGAAGAGAGCAGCCTTGTAATAAATTGGAGATCCTATCCTTAGTGGACTTGAGAACTTGTATGAGTGCTACTGTGTGTGTAAGACCTCATCAATGTATCCTAAGTGGCATTTGTGCTAGTTTGTGATACATGTATTGGATGATGGTTGTTTTGTATGCTCACTGGACCTGACCGGTCTGACCGGTCAGGCACACCAATCTGACCGGTGTGGCCCAGACAGCACACACATATTCCTTTGTTGTGTGCCTAACTTTTCATATGCATCACGTGCTTTTATTTGTCACACACTTTTTGCACTCCACTGATTCTAAGATATAGGGGAGCTCTTATGTGTTTCTCCCAAAAATTTGTGTTTTTGGCATTTGAGGCCAAGTTTTTAAATTCCATTCAAAGCACAAATTAAGGGGGAGCTCTAGCTATATCTAAGAACTGAATTGTGCTTTAACGATTTATTTGTAAGTTTTAATCGAGTTGTCATCTGTTGGGGGTGCGTCTTAGGAGGTCTAAGGCTAGGACCCCTATATGTGTAAAAGAGGCCAAAAGGAGGGTTTGAGGGCGTCGTTGTATAGTATGAGGACCCATATGTAATTTGAAATTTTGTTAGTGGAAATGAAGTAAAGACCCACCTCCTCCCTATACATAAAGGGAAAGAGGCTTGGAGGAGGGGGCAGATGGTCTTTTTCCCTACCATTTTTCCTTCTTTGTGTTGGAATCAAAAAACCCAACAGGGCGCCCACCGTGCTCTAGCCGAAAAAAATCCCCCACGATGACCTTCCCCATCGCGCCGCCGCGCCGTGGCCGATCCGCTCGCCGCCACGCCGTGGGCCATTCCGAATCCCCACCACCAGCGCCCGCCCAATCAAGGCAAAATTAGCTCCCGGACACCGCTCGATTGTGTCTTTGGCTCTAGGACACTAAAATTTTGTGACTTTGCTATAGGACACTCTTCAACTAGGGTAATTGGCTCCTGGACACTATACTCCATATTTTACTCAGTTTAATTGTAAGTGAACTAGAAAAGACCGTTTTACCCCTGGCCAGCCTTCTCCTCTGTTCGCATCTCCATTCCTGTCCACTCGTTCCTCTCCCTTCTCTTCTCCGGCGGCGGCGGGGGTCCGGCCTCCCTGGCCGGTGGCGCAGGGAAGCTCCACGGTGCAGGAGCAGGAGCGCAAGACGGCGTCGTGACGTCTCCCCTGCCTCCTACCTGGCTCCCTCGGGCGGCGGCCTGCCCCCTCGTCTTCCTCGCAGCTGCGCGAGGACGGCGGGGCACTGAGGTGCGGCGCGGCGAGGGAGGCGGGGCACTGCGGCGCGGCGCAGCCACCCTTGCGCCAACCCGCCCCTCTCTCCCGCGGACGTCGTGGTGGAGATGGCCGGCGCCGGCGTCCCGTGCCGGGGTCGATGTCCCCCGCGTGAAGATGGTCGTCGCCGTCATCTCCGGAGCGATCCCGACGGGCGGGCCTGCACGCAGCACGCCGGAGCGAGCCCGACGGGGTGGGGCTGCGCTCCGGAACAGCCGACGGCGGGGTGCTGCGCGTCGAGAAGTGGATGGCAGCGGCGCAAGATGTCGCGGGGAGAGCGAAAGAAAGAGATGAACGTGAAGGGCAGAGGGGTAAAATTGTCATTTCTGGCGTCTTTGCAATTAAATTGAGTAAAATATGGAGTATAGTGTGCAGAGCCAATTACCCTAGTTGAAGAGTGTCCTATGGCAAAGTCACAAAAATTTTAGTGTCCTCTAGCCAAAGACACAATCGAGCGGTGTCCAGAGCTAATTTTGCCCCCAATCAATCGGCACCGAGATCCCGTGCAGTGACCACAGGCACTGCAAGTTAAGCACTGCACGCGATCTCAGCCGTCCGATCCGCAGGCGAACGGTCCAGATCAGTCGCTACAGTAGCGCGCAGCGGCCAACAGTATCATGGTATACAGTGTTCCCTCTCACAACCGCTCACTGCTTAAGTTCCTGTGACTACCGTCACTGCACGCGAACTCGGTCCAATCAATCGCACACCCCAACACGCCTCTCCTCCTCCTCGCGCAGCGAGATCTCCGATCCCTCCCTCCCCGGCGGCGCGATGGGCGGCGGCAAGGACCTAACCGAGGACCAGATCGCCTCGATGCGGGAGGCCTTCTCACTCTTCGACACGGACGGGGACGGCCCGATCGCCCCTTCCGAGCTCGGCGTCCTGATGCGGACCCTAGGCGGGAACCCGACGCAGGCGCAGCTCCGCGACATCGCGGCGCAGGAGAAGCTCACGTCCCCCTTCGGCTTCCCGCGGTTCCTCGACCTCATGCGCCGAGCCCTTCGACCGCCCGCTCCACGACGCCTTCCGCGTCCTCGACAAGGACGCGTCGGGCACCGTCTCCGTCGCCGACCTCCGCCACGTCCTCACCTCCATCGGCGAGAAGCTGGAGCCGCACGAGTTCGACGAGTGGATCCGCGAGGTTGACGTCGCGCCCGACGGTACCATCCGCTACGACGACTTCATCCGCTGCATCATCGCCAAATGATTTCCCACTCTTCCTTCCTTCGACTTCACCGCCGCTCCCACTTGCTTCGTGTGATTGTTCCGATCGGGAGTTGGGAGACGGAGTTCAACATGTCGTCCTGTACCAAGGATCAGGGAGATCGAGGCATTTTGGAAGAGGCATCACTATCTGCAGAGACGGAGTTGCTGCTGGAATTATCACCAATTAACCAGGCTTTATCCCTATCTTATTCTTGTGAATACTTCTGCTATTTAAGGGTCGCAAATAGATGGTTACTATAGTGGTCTCTCATTGAATGCAGAACTATAGACGCTACACAAGAGCAGTAGGAAGCCGTTTTGGAATCTCTGCATCTTTTCAAAACTAACTACCTTCTCCTTTTTCTATTGATTTTGTTTTAGTGGGCTACCTGAAAATAGATAATGATCACAGTACAGTCATCTTTGCAGGTCACAAATCCATCTGAAAGAACTGATAGTGGCAGGTGGAATGTGTTGGGAGCATTTCTAATCTGTTCTAATTTTAACACACAATGCTAGTTTATGGAGTTATAACAATGTTGCTGAGTAGAAAATTTTGGAAATTCAGTTAAGTAATTTCCACAAGTATATACAGTAGCTGGCTTGCTTGCTATCTAGTGCCTATCATGTTACAAAATTGGATAGGCTACCCTAGATTTTTAGAAAAATTTGGACATGTCGTGTAGCATTAATTCTTGGACTACCTGTTCTTCACCCCCATATGCTAAAGTGCTTATCATCCAACTTGCTTTACATACAAATTGGAATATTCATTATCCAATGAGCCACCATAGTGTTTATCTTCAACACCCTCATCATTGATGTGCATCAGTATATATATCAGTTTTCGCCAATCACAATTTTTTCAGGAGGCTAAAGTAATTGGTTTTAGAATTGGGCCTTTTTATATCCAAATCATCAATGGTCTCTGGATATTTCATTGAAGATGATGATTGGTTGCTAGCATTTAGGATATCATAATAAAGCTGAGAATACAAATGCAGCAGCCGCGGACTACATGCGGCAATGTTTTGGTGATTTCGACGGCGAGGACTAAGAGGATGAGGTGTAGGAGGGCCGTAAGGTATGTTATCCTCCTGATCCATCTATGTTTGCTGCATCTGAATTTGCACGGAAGTTGGATTCAGTTGTGGATTCTTCCTGCAGCTTTGTGTTGTTCGATCAATCATTTCAGCAACAATGTGTCCGTATTTGTTTTGGTGTGGTATATAATTTCAGTCTGTGGGCTAACTGCAGGGAAATTGAATAGAGAATTTCTATATAGAACTGATTCTACTTTGTGTTTTTGTGCATCACATGGTGATTATTTAGTCTCTGTATGCTAGTTTGTAATTTTGTGGGTTATGGGAAGTTCTGTTTCAGGAATCAGGACTAGCCAATGTTATGAACTCCTAAAGTAAGCTCTATAGGCTGTTTGCACTAGGATGTGTTGGTTGTTGCTTATTGGTTCATCATCTCAAATTACAAAAAATAAATAAATTAAAGCAATCAGTGAACAGGTTCTGATATCAGACTCAGTGCTAAATGGCCCACCTCTTTTGGGTGAGGCAAGTTGCCAGCAGAAGTTGCATAGTTGTAAATATATATAGTTTTTCAAACAGCTTGTTGATAGTACATATGCAAGACTAGTATGTTGTTTCAAGAAAAAATGCCTACCCACTAGGTTTGCTGGTAAGCAAATGTGGTCATCTTATGATTTCTTTTTTACGTATATGCTGCTTTATAAATACTTTCTTACATCTGGTTCCTTCTAGTATCTTTTGAGGGGATCGGATGGAATTTTGACAAATAATGCTTTTAGAACATTGAGGCTTTTGACACTTTGTATTACGACATTCAGCTAGGAAGGTGTGAACCATGCTGCAAGTATAAATCTTTTGTACAGGAACATGATGTCGTTTGTTTTCGTAGAGGAATGAATTAATGTTATACTGCTTGTGCCCATGTTGTGTGTTCATCTCCAATTGTATCAACAATGGTCTAACCTCAGGCATATACTCTGATTCCTTTTTACCTCCTTTAGACCATCCCATCGTGATCAGATCATATGCTTTAGACTGGACCTGACCTTTTTGAACTTTACATATGACACTTCGCTTATTTCGAGACATTGTATACAGTGTCACTTCGAAGATAACATGATTTACTAATCAGATGACTGGGGCAGACGCTAGTTATTAACCACACTTCTCTGCCATGCTTTACTAATTTATTACCATTAATTATTCTAAAAATTTCACTATTTGTAACTTGTAACTATTTGTTGAAGTGTTCACCCGGGCTGAAGACAAATGCGTCCAACTGAATTTTTTGACTTGAAACTTGCATCAAGATGGCTAACTTGCAGGTTCTTGCTAAATGGGCTAGGATTATTAATCATCAGTTCATAGCCTAAATGATGTATTGTCCATGAACTTTATATCTTCATCCATGCTCTAAACCGAACACATGTGTGTTGTTTAATTTTGGCAAAAGATAGATGCGCCTGTTTTCAGTTTTTGTGATAAGTTAGAACTGAACCGATGAGAACTCAGATCAAGACGCACTCCTTTTGGAGCTCAGGCTTCTGCCTTTTAGCTCCGCTGCTTATCCCTAGTGAGCTGTAATACTTGCTTGATTTTCATATAATTATTGCTCTTAAATTCGTTGGTGCACACAGAAAGTAGAATAGCACAATTTATATTAATTGATCATCTTGTGGTCTAGATCTACCAAGGCAACCACCTTGCAGGTCCTCAGATTGGGACTGGCTTTATAGTCCAACCTCTTTCTGGCTGCTAGATTAACATGAAATACAACAGACTATTTTGTTAGTTAGTTTGTTTAAACCTCACTCTGATCATATTGTCTAGTAAATGAATTTGTTTGCTTAACCATGTGCATGTGTAACACTAAACTAGTATTGGTTATACTGGAGAGTTCACTTCTGAGAAGAGCATATGTTTGCCTAACCAATTTTGCTTAACCACTCGCATCTTGCAAGTTTTTGTGGCAGTGAGTGATATATGCCACTCATGACCCTGTACACTGTTTTTTTTAAAGGAAGTTTGGTGTATTGTAGTGCATCCTTTTGCTGTATTTGATAGGATGAGTAACACCCATATGCAGATTTGGATCGACATGTTAATTTGCAGGTTCTAACTAGATGCGTTGGAAGTTATTTTGAATTATCAGTTCATAGCCTAAATAATAGTGTTTGCATTCTGCAAAGTGCTTTGACCTTGATAGCATAAAACCAGGACTGAGCTATTTATTGTTCAAGTAGCAGACTAAATACTGGGCTGACCTGAAGTAGAATGCTCCAGTGTATTGTTGTGTTAAATTATCTATTCTAGCACAATAGCATGGTTTTCGTGGATAATAATGAGCTTCACCCAAGAAATAGATTGCAATGCCAATGCTATTTTGGCTTGAACTCGTTATTCTCATTTTTTTTAAGAAACATATGTGCAGCAGATCATCAGGTTGTTGCTCCGCCTGAAATGAGATTTGGCTCGGGGCTGTTTCAGCTAGCAGTATGACTGCACAACAGCAATACAACCATTTTTTTGATGAAGTCAAGTAATGCAATGATCACAAGGCCCTCTTTGGTTCTCTCATGCGAGAGTAAATTCAGTTGGTCTATGGTGTTATGCCCACATGAGGCCTCTGACTCAGCTTTTATTAGTGTTCTCATAAAGGATAATCAACTCTACAGTGCTTTGGTCTTTGATTGTTCACCACGTCGAGGATGTAATCTTTGGACTAGCGGATCTCTAGCTGATCTTAATGATATAAATTGAGCTGAAATTCATGGACAGCCTTACGGCTCTTCGGTCATTGCCTCATGGTTCTTCGCTTTTAACCTTATGGTTCTTCGGTTTTCATATTGCCTTATCATATTGAAACATCTATGACTTATCTTTGGAGGGGGACTCAATGAAGCATCTCATATCACCTCTCCGTGTGAAGATAATGGCATCCAGCTTGGATGGATTGTCTGGTGGAGATTCAGTTGCTGACAATACCATGGTTTCCCCAGTGAGGTTGGAGAGTGCTTCTTGCCTTAGGTTTCTGTGAATTTCACAAGAAATTTTATCTGAAAGAAGTGATCAAGTGATATGCCTCCCATTCAAAACAGTCCGTTTGGATGGTGGGATCGAATCTGCTACTTGTAGATTTTGACTCAGACCAACATAATTGGGTCATAAAATCCCACCTGTAAATGGAGCATGCAACTGAGATAACAAGCAGCCAAGATAAAACTTGGGATGAGTTTGAAGTACTAACGAACAGATTTCATTCTTCTGTCATCTACAGCCCTTCTAGTCCATCTGCAACTTAATACTATCCATCAGATTAACATGTTGCTCCTATAGCATTATTGAAAAAACTCAGTTCAGGCATGGACCAAATTGCTCTTGCACTGATCTTAGGCAAGATTTGTCACTTATGATGGGTTACCTAATGGTCATACTGCCAATTGTATATAGAAAAGGAAGCATGTGTTCTTAGATTATGTTTTCCCAAAAAAAAAACTTTTGCCACCATCCTTTGGCTTCCATACTATCACCTGTACTGTTGTACTTTCATAAATGTAAGGAACTGAATTTCATTGTTGAACCATTAACTTTTAGATTGTATTGTTTGTTGTACCATTGGGTGGAGTGCATTTGTTGTACAGTTTTGTGTATTAAGAATTCCTTGCCCCTAGTTCTTGGTCACATTGGTAATTTGTTTTCACCATTAGGAAATTATCCAAATGGCAATAAAAATGCCCTTGCCCGTTTGAGAACATTGTAAATGAAAACAATCCTCGGAAAAAGTTGGAAGTCATGTAGTAACTTTGCAGTGCTTACTTCGATCAGACTGTCGTTTGTACGAATACTTAAAACCAAATGGTTCTCAGATCATGTTAGTGACATTAAATTATCTGGACTTTGCATGCTAATTCCTTTTTGTTCCAATGGCCTTTTATTTGTTACATCCTACAAGTTTCTACTACACTACTCTGGATTACATTGTTTCATGATTGTTTTATATGAGATTATGTCCAAATTTAATAGTCCAAAGCAACCAAGAGTTGCTATATCAACTAAAACGAAAAGTAAGTCCACGAAAACTTTCGATCAAACTTTTGTCGACTTATCTGCTTATTTGTGTTGACACTATACAGATATTAGATGAGGCATGTGACCTCTGATTGAGACATTCTTCCAAAAATACAAATTATTATATCGTATATTTCAAAATACCTTCTCTTGCAGGATCGCATCACTGTAAGTATCTCTTCACCTTCTCAAGATTAACCCGTAAATACTAGACCTTTGTCTTTTTCTTTGCAGGTATAGTGGTTTTCATCTCCTAAGTTAAAAATTAGTGCATGACATATTGACATATTGGTTTTCATGGTACCATGATTTTCATCACATAATATACCATATGGACATTCTGGACATTTGGACATTCTCAACATGTGGATATCATCATCTATTGAAATCACCTCTATTGGCATTCATCAATCGTTGGTCACTCACTATAATGGTTCTCAAAAAGCACTAGCTCTATCTAAAACTTCAGCCTTCATCAACAAACAAGGTAACTACTTCCATCACCCTCCTTCTAACAAGGGACGTATTTCTTTTGCAGGGCAACATTATTACTACTTTTTACCGTTGTCAAAATACCTTAATCTGAGCTAATCCTCATGGAAAAACTTAAATATTTTCAGTCTGTCAATATATGTTTCAAGTGATAATTCGATCCTTCGTATCTTGATTCGTATGTCTATGCAAATTCTTGAATGGACAAATCTATACTACTCTGTCACGTGCGACAGTATCAATCTCTTGGATCCTTCATATCTTGATGATACGACCAACTATGAAATATATCTCTGCATATGCATGCATTTCATTCATGTCATTTGCATCAAGGCATGTATCAAGGGCATTGCATTGCATGAGTTATTCTCAGTTTTACTTTCCAAGTTGAGCCAAAGGCAACGGGAAGTTGCGGTCATATCCTAAAAGAGTGTGGTTACCCAGAAAACCACGAGACCAGGAGGTAACGGGAAGTTGCGGCCATATCCCAAAAGAGTGGTTACCCAGAAAACCACGAGGTCAGGAGGCAACGGGAAGTTGCGGCTATATCCTAAAAGAGTGTGGTTACCCAGAAAAACCACGAGGCAACATGATGTTGCAGCTATATCCCAAAAAAATGAAAATTTCATTCTTGTGCTAACTTTCATTTCAACCTACACTTGTTTATCCCTCTAACCTTGCAGGATTTAAAATCACATCGTGGAAGCAAAGAAGAGTTGTGAGATATGACAATAATCATCTAGTACCATATGTTTGACATTAGTCACATTACATATATGATCTGGATCTAAGGATGCTCATGAAAAACAATGATTACACTATTCTTTGTACTATATACATACAACCTCTTTCAGGTGAAGATTGCCGGGCCAACCTAATCTAAGTTGCAGATTCGACAAGGCTTGGCGCTAGAGGGGCTCAGCCTCATCATATTCCACAACTTCATGTCTTCTGCTGCATCGGCTCAAGGGGCTCAACTCGGCATCATCCTCAACTTCGCATCTTCTACTACGTCAGCTCAAGGGGCTCGCCCTCGTCATCACCGTCAGTTTCGGTACCGCCATGTACCTTGCCATCAACTTTGGCAACATCATCTACATGTACCACGCCATCAACTTTGACGACATCATCTACTTCAAGTGCGATTCCACCTCGACCACCTCGACTACTTCGACTACACGTGAAGCTTATCTCACGAACATCAGCCAAGAGGAGTTGGGGCTGCACTGGAGGACTAGTACATCATCATTGTCCGGTGCTCTAAGAGAAAGTTTGAAGATGTTGCAGCTAGCACAACGTACTCAGCCACATCAGCTCTTGAAGCAAAGAGTGAAGCTGCTCGAAGATCAAAGCCTGTCGCTTGGAGGCAAATGAATTGGAGTCGGCGTATGTAAATTCAAGATTGTGCGTGCTCTTTTCTCCATTCCCTTTTTACCTATTGGGTTTTTGGGATGGAGTTTTTAGCGAGGCGCACATGGGTAGGTTGTCAAGGACGTTCCTTGCAACCAGAGTTGGAGTTGTATTTGGGCCTCTTTTAAACATGAGCAACTATTAGGTCTTGTTGTGCCGACCAAGACCGAATAGCTGAGGGGCTACTGTTGGGTGTGCGCCTTAGGAGGTCTAAGGCTAGGACCCCTATATGTGTAAAAGAGGCCAAAAGTAGGGTTTGAGGGTGTCATTGTATAGTATGAGGACCCATATGTAATTTGAAATTTTGTTAGTGGAAATGAAGTAAAGACCCACCTCCTCCCTATACATAAAGGGAAAGAGGCTTGGAGGAGGGGGCAGATGGTCTTTTTCCCTACCATTCTTCCTTCTTTGTGTTGGAATCCAAAAACCCAACATCATCAATTATCAAAAAGAGGGAGATTGAAAGTGCATCTAGGTCCCTAAGTGGATTTTGGTGAATTGAATGACCAAGCGATTACATGACTAACTTGTTTGTTTAAGAATGTGAGTAGGTTTTAAATGTATTATTCGCGATATAATTGTGTTTCACTCTATTCAATGAAAGTTGTATGGCCCACATGAATGAAAGCAAGCAAGTGTTGATCCCTTATACAAGTATTGATAAATGACAAGCTAAATTGAAGAAGATGTTGGAGTTTGTTTTAAGATTGATTTACAAGGTCTCCAATACACATGATAGCTTGGGCACAAATGAAGGGGATTATTTTATGAGAAATGGTATTTCAAAATAATTAATGCAAGGCTTCATGTGGTGATTGCAAAAGGATACAAGGATGAATATATATCTGATGATCCTCAATTGGAAGCTTGCATTTTCATTATCAATCAAGAACAAGCATTTGAAGCGGCATTTCAAATGAAGATTAATTCTTGATGAAGCAAAACCGAACTCAACGTGGTTTGGGTAAGTGATGAAGAGATCGACTGAGATGACTAGAGTGAGGTACTAAGCAATCTTGTGGTCTAGCATGGCTACCCTTAGTGTTTTGCTAAGGTGAAGTAACTAGTATCCGTGAGGTCTTGAAGAATCATACTCACACCTTAACCGAGGGAAGTAATGCAACTCATCTATATGTTATGATTGACAATATTCTAAGTGTGTATTCTTATGCTATATGGAAAGATCTTAAGTCACTAGCTCAAGTATGGACGTGCTCATGAAAATAGCAATGTTGGAAGCCCTCAAGTGGAAATTGTTCAAGTATAGCAAGTTTGAAGATCTACAAGCTCAAGTGGATGATCTAGTTTTTATCTTTAATCTTGAGTATAGGAATGTCGTACTATCAAGAGGGATGCAACATTAACTTTATGACCAAGTCAAAAGTACTTTTAGAAAACCTTTGTGAGAAATAGCCTTGAGTGCCTAAGAGTGTGCTAACAGTCCTATCAAACCTAACCTAAGCCACTTCACATCTTTGGTGAAGTGTGGGTGTGGGAGAAAGGGTTTTGAGACTAACTCAGCCTACACAGGTCTGACCGGTGTGGGGCACCGGTCTGACCGGTACCCCTTGGCTCTAACGACTAGTTTTTTGAACATCGGTCTGACCGGTGTGGGGCACCGGTATGACCGATGTGCCTAGTGCTCCGATGGCTAGTTTTTGTGGAGTGGAGTATGTATACCCCACGTCCTCTTGGAGTGTTGCTGGTTCTTTGGTTGTTTCTGAGCTTCTAAGCCTTTCTAAGCCAAGCCAAAGCCTTAGTGGCAATCCCCAATCTCTCTTTGTAAGATTTGTGGATTCAAACCATATTCTTGAGTTGGGTTGAAATTGTGAGATTGTGTGAGACTTTGTGAGCTTAGAAAGAGCACCCATAGCTTGATCACCTTTTGTTTCACGTTTGCAAGCATTGAAGCATTTGTTACTCTTGGAGGTTTGCCTCCTAGACGGCTAGGTGTCACCGGCTAGCTCCCAAGTTGTGGTAAATAGCGGCAAGTTTGTGAGGGTTGTGATCTTGCCTCTTCGTGGAAAAGATCGCCTTAGTGGAATCGGGGAAAGTGGTTGAAAGAGACCCGACTTGTTGTGGGAAAGAGTTAGTTGAGAACTCGAATTCCTTACAAGCTCCTCAAATGGAGACGTAACCTTTCCTATGTGGGAGGTGAACTTCGGGAAACAAATCTTCGTGTCTATTTGTGGTTTGACTCTCTAAGTTGTTTTCTAACATATTCTATTTGCTTCTACTCGATCTATTTGGGTGTGCTTGTTTTTGTGTGCAGGGATCATTACCCTGCTTGTGATCATCTACTCAAGCCACCAAACAAGTTTGGTACGTGCTAGAAGTCAAGAGGAGCTTGAAGCTAATTCTGCAGATTCTCTGTGCTACACCGGTCAGACCGGTGCAAGCAACAGTCTGACCGGTGCCCTCTCGTGAGAAGACCAGGACCGGTCTGACTAGTCTGTATCACCAGTCTGACCGGTGGTGACTGGCAGTTCATGTTTTGGGAGAAGAAAAATTCAATTCGGTCGTCACGCCTATTCACCCCTTCCCGTCTAGGCGACATCGAGGTCCTTTCAAAGGGTTAATCCACCAGAGCTTTATTGTGTCCAAATGGTTAATTCATTAAACCTAATTAATCTGTCATTAGAGATTGGTTAATGTAGCACAATATTGTTTAATCATGACATAATTATGTTTGTTAGATTCGTCTCGAAAATTAAGATAAGAGTTGTGAAATCAGTTTATTATTAATTCATATTTAATACTCATAATTAGTGTTTAAGATTGATGTGACGGATAGTCGGTGAAATTTTGTGAATTATTAGTAGTATAATTCGCAACGGTAGGGGAAAAAATGAAACACATGCAGTACTATCCCAACGGTTCGATGTCACCCTGTCACGATCACACAAACGAGATCCTCTCCGTCCGTTGAGTGGCCGCCGTGTGAGTCCCGTCTCTACGGGGCCCACACGGCGGTGACTCAACAGCTGGTTTACCGATCCATCCAACTACTCCGGCGCATCAGCGTCGTGCGATGAGCATCCTGCGGCCGTCGTAAGCACTCTTTCCCTCTCCTCTCCTGTCTCCTCCCACGCGCGTGCGTGTGCTCCCAGTCCCAGCTTCCTCCCCTTCTCCTGACTCGTCGTCATGTGGCGTCGTGATTCCCACCCAGACCCAGGCCTACGCCGCCCTGATAACCCTGACCCCTACTCCCCGTCAGGCAGCTAGGATAGCCCTGCTGCCAGCCACTACGCCATGAGCGATGGCCTCGCAGCTCAAAGCCCGTGTTTGGTTGGTGGGGAAAAAGATTTCACGTAAAGGGAATCTTGCATGTATGGAGTAGCAAATGAAGCTTATTTGCAAAATCTTTTCACAGACGAGTGCAACTTTGCACGACGAATCTAATCAACATAATTAATTGGCGAGTTACTACAGTAATACTACAGTAATCATGTTCTAATCATGCGGTCAAAGACCTCATTAGGTTCGTTCCCGATTTTGCTCGAGGTTGTGAAAGTAGTTTTGAAACTGACTTTATTTAATACTCTTAATTAGTAGTCAAAGTAACATTTAATAGGGGGTGAAAATTTTTTCACCCCCTACCCAACACTGCCAAAACGTGGCCTGCGCCACTGTACACTTGTACCCTCGCCCCTCGCACTCGTCTCGCATTTGCATCACCGTCTACTGAGGGAGCAGCCCGTTGATAATTGATAGCATTTCCTGCCTCCTCGTCTTCCTTTTCCATTTTCTCCAAAAAAAATTTCTTCTTCTTTACACAGTCATCCACATGCTAATTACGGAGTTATCAGTGGGCGTATCTATTTCACTCTCAGCTCTCAGCTCGCCGCTGGCTCCATTCTTATCCCCTCGCCCTCTCTTCACATCCCCACCTGTAGTTTTCTCCTCCCCCCTCCTCGTCCTTGTCCCCGTCCTCCCGGCCAGGGGGCAAAACAGCCAGTAACCTTTGAGTGGGGACGTGCGCTGCTGCGAGAGAGCGGTGGTGGAGCCCGGCCGCCCGGACGGAGGCCATGGAGGCGGTGGTGGACGCCAAGTACAGACCGGTCATGTTCCTGAACGGCGGCGCTGGGGCGGCGGTGGCGGCGGCCGCCAAGAAGATGAGGCCCGCAGCGGCGGCGGCGGGGGCGGCGTGGGGCGCGGGTGACGCGGGGGTGTACCGGGAGTGCCTCAAGAACCACGCGGCGAGCATGGGCGGGCACGCCCTGGACGGGTGCGGCGAGTTCATGCCGTCCCCGGATGCTGACCCCGCCGACCCGGCCTCGCTCCGGTGCGCCGCGTGCGGGTGCCACCGCAACTTCCACCGACGGCTCCCGGAGGCGCCGCCCTCGCCGCCCCTCCTCGCGCTGCCCCCGCCTCCCCCTCCCGCGCCGCCGCTGCAGCTGCCGGCTCCGGCGGCGCCGCAGCACGTGATGCGTGAGGCGCGGGACGACCGCCTGCCGGCAGCCTTCGACGACGACGACGACGAGACCGACGAGTCGGAAGAGGGCTCCGACTTCGACGAGGATCGCCCGATGTCGCCGCTGCCGGCGCCGCCGGCGGTGATGGGGCCGCCAGGCTACCTCCAGCCGCAGCCGGCGCCGCACATGCTCCTCGCGCTCAGCACCGGCGCGCCGTCGACCCCCGCAGTGGCGCCGAGGCCGCCGCCACCGCCGTCCTCCCTGGGCCCGATGCCGGCGCCCGGCGCCGCGTCGGCGGCCGCGGCGATGAGGAAGCGGTTCCGCACCAAGTTCAGCCCGGAGCAGAAGCAGCGGATGCAGGCGCTGTCGGAGCGGCTGGGTTGGCGTCTCCAGAAGCGCGACGAGGCGGTGGTCGAGGACAGCTGCCGCGAGATCGGCGTCACCAAGGGCGTCTTCAAGGTCTGGATGCACAACAACAAGCACAACTTCGTCGGCGGCCACAGCGCGCGCCGTAGCGCCTCGGCCTCCGCGGCCGCCGCCGTCACGAGCGCTGCACCGACCATGCTCCCTCCACCCCACGCCGCCGTCCACCCTTACACCCACGCCGCACCACCTGCGGCCGCCCCGGCACCACCACCACCTCCCCCGCCGCCCGCGCACGTCCACGCTGACTTCAACATCAACGGCACCGCCGACTACTTCCGCATCCAGCCGGAGACAGCGACGGCGACAGCGAGCGGCGGCTCCCCGCAATCCTCCTAGTCAATTACGACTCAAGAGACTCTAGTAGTAGTGCTAATCGGTCGTGGAACCACCCTTTTGTAGCCCTCGTGTCTAATTAATAACCAACCCTAATGCTAATGGCGGATGCATGACGCTAGTGAAAGCTTTTGCTTGCTTGCTGGTCTTTGTAAATGGTGGAGCCCGAGAAAGATCTCCCGCGGAGGGTGGGCTTTCGGGATCTGATGATGTAATGATTCAGGATTAGCGCCGATGATGATGCCGATGAGTATAGTTTAGTGTAGTGGGCAGGTAGCTGTCGTAGCAACTGTTCTTGAGCTGTGGATGATGGTCGGATGTGCTTTGTCTCCGTCTAGGATCTCATGCTGTTCTTGTCATCTTCAATGGATATCTATATAAAAAAATATACAAAGCTCTCTTCTTTCTCCGGCTGAGTTTTAAATCTTTTGAAAGAAATGCTCTGTATATTTGAATCTTGTTTTTTTGAGTGGTGTCATCCATTTTTGTTTTGTCTGGGAAGGCTGGAAGCCTGGAACTCCATTCATTGCGATTAGCAAAGCACCAGCCACCACCAGCACGGGGAAGTACGCAACAGTAATAAAGGCCGGCAGGTCCAGAGTAGCTACAGTGTCAATGCAGCCGCCAACCCAACTCGTGAAACGGCTCGTGGGCTTGCCCGGCAACTTCAATGCTCATGCACCGGGAACGGGAATTCCCGCTCCTTGGCTCCTTGCACATGCAATAGGGCCCACGTTGCAGAGAGAGCAAGATCTACTACTGGTCAGTACTGTGCAGAGGTAAAACTGTCAACAGCCCACCACTGTCTTTTTTTAAGACGTGCAAAACACATTTTTTATTAAGAGAAGGGAGTTTTACAAAAAGTGACACTTAGGAGAACTCCTAAGGCGCGAGAGAAACCGAAAAGAAAGAAAGAAAGACAACAAATAGAGAAGAGGGGAGAGCCCTTCATCAGCACCACTACACAACAGGAAGCAACTACATAAAGACCTAAGACGACGCCGAAGCCTGCAAAGGGGAACACCATGAGGACCTGCACATCACCACCTGACCAACATCTTGGAGCCGGCGGAGGCAGAGCGAAGGGGGCCTGCAGGACGACGCCTTCAAGAAGGGAACGGCGACAACGTCGCCATCGTCCGCCCGCTCGCGAAGGAGTGGGCCAAGCTTTCGCCTGGCAGCCGAAGGATCATGGAGGCCGCGATAGTGCCCCCAGCAGGGTGTGTTACGGAGGGCCGCAACCGCTGCCGACAGAGCCGGCTTTCGCCAAAGGCCTCCACAATCCAACCTTCAGAGCCGCCTGTCGAAGCCGAGGTGAAGGCAGGGCGATGGGAAAACAGCAGAGCCCCACGACGTTGGCAACGAAGAGGAAGCAGGCAGCACCGGAGCCGGGTGGGGGCTGCAGCTCGGAGCAGCCACCCCCGGCGCCCGCCTGCTCCTAGCCGCCGGCCCAAGGGAGGACGGGCCGGGGCCGGGAAGACGCCGTCAACGCAAAGGGGCGGCGGCCCGCGCGGACGCCACGCCCCGCGAAGGACGCCATCAACAACAGCTTCCAAGCCTAGACCCGCGTCACCGGAGTCCTGCCGTGGCAGGGAGAGGAGAGGCACGGGGAGGGCACCCCCTCCCAGCCCGCTGCCCGCACCCAGACCGGCGAAAGAGAGGTGAGGGGTACCGGGAGGGAGGCGGCCGCGGCCGCGGCCGTTGAAGAGGAGAACAGCCCACCACTGTCACAAGACTTTTGACTTTTCTCAGCACAGCACGGTGATGGTCCGTTACGTGATGATGCAGGATTAGCCACGTAGTACAAACACTCTGCTGCTCTGATGGTCCGAGCAAAACTCTCTGCTGGAGAATGGGATCGGCAACGGCAAGTGCCCTGTGCTTTTCGGAGGGGAACACTTGCAGGGAAGCAGCCCAGCGCGTGGTGGTTTTGTCGCGCTCGGACCTGGAAAAAGGGATGCATCGCCTGCCGCCGAAAAGAAAAAGGCGCCGGCGCCACGTCGCTGGCTGCCGCTTCGGCTGCCGGCCGTGCAGAAAGTTCCGGGGTATCCTCATCGTTTTCCTCTTGTTTCTACCGGAGCAAACGGAGCTTCTTCGTGCTAATCTTCAACGGTTTCCATGTACAAGTCCTAACACGAATCAACAAAGTAAGATCAGTGAACGATGGTGATCCTCTGTAAATAAACTTAAGTTTTACAGTTTACACACTCATCGCGGTACCTATGGCCAGGGTTTTAAACACCGTTGCTACCAGACCGGAATTCCGCGGTAACCGGTCTTACCTGTCCGGTCTGGTAGCAAAATCGACCAATTTTTCGATCCTTACCGAACCTAAAAATTCTCCATATCAATTAACCGTTTCGGTTCACCGGTTAACCACCCTGATTTTTCAGTGGGAAAAAACGGAACCGGTAGCGGTTTTGTGAACTCTGGCTGTGGCGCTCCTGGGTTGCTATTGCTACTCATCACAGCCGGAGTGAAAGCTGCATCTCATGATCTCGCTTTACCTTTTGGGTGTGTTTAGATCCCTGAATTGGGATGCAAAATTCTGGATTTTGCACGGATTTTGGGCTGAAAAGCACTGTTCCGAATTGAAAAGCACTGTAGCACTTTTCGTTTGTTTGTGGTAAATATTGTCCTACCATGGCCTAACTAGGCTCAAAAGATTCGTCTCGCAAAGTACATCCAAACTATGTAATTAGTTTTTGATTTCATCTACATTTAGTACTCCATGCATGTGCCGGCATTTTTGATGTGACGTTTGATTTGATGAGGAATCTTCTTTTTGCATAGTGAATTTTGGGAGAAGGGGTGTGTTTAGATGCCAAAGTTTTGCACCGATTTTGCAAAATTGGTGCAAAATTGGTACGAAATACCCTGTAACGTCAGATGAATAGTGAGAGGTGATGTGATAAGATGTGATAGATGGTAGGATGTTTTTGGCCAAAATTTTAGCTTCTAAACACACCTCTGGCTTCTAAACACACCCAAAGTTCCTGCCGCCCTGCTCCAGCCATCGATGCTCTGCAATTCCCCGAAAGATCTGGCGGTATAGGTTCGTGGGGCTCATGTGATCGGGATCATCCTAAACCCCTGACAAAGCACAACACTGCTCCCCGGCTCACGCTGAGCAGCTTCTCTCCGTTCCCCTCCTCCTTTCCGTGCTCTGCTCTGGTGTCTTTCCGGTTAAGTTTCCCAAAGCCAAAGGCATTAGCAGCTAATCGAAGGATGTGCCATAAGTGGAAATGCCTCTACAGTAGACAATTCGGGTTGAAGAAGTGACCTGCAGTACAGTTAAAATTGTTTTTGAAAAGCATTGTCTATAGTCCGTCCGTGAAAGCAGCTCCTATTTCCAGTCAGCACCAGGGCTAGCGTACACAAGGGAAAGATTTTGGGCGATCTGCACAAGCAACATCGCTGCCAGGGCCCAGGGATATGGGCGCACAAACCAACAGCCTACGGCCTGTCCTAGCGTCAACTGCAACACTGGGTGAGACCAATTCATTAAGGCCTGGGCCTCGTTTAGTTGGCAGATTTTTAGCAAAAAATTTACTACTTTTTCAAAACTCTCTCCATCACATCACATTAAATACACCAAAAGATATATGTTCAGAGCAGTAAATGTAGGTAAAAAAAATTACTAATTACACAGTTTTGATGTACTTTGCGACACGAATCTTTTGAGCCTAGTTAGGCCATGGTAGGATAATATTTACCACAAACAAACGAAACGTGCTACAGTGTGCTACAGGAGTTCAAAACGTTGAAAAGGTAAATTTTTCACCAACTAAACAAGACCCTGGTTTAGATGGCTAAAATTTCTAACTTTTTTCCACACTCTCTCCATCACATCACATTAAATACGTCAAAAGACATATGTTCGGAGTATTAAATATAGGTAAAAAAATAACTAATTACACAGTTTGGATGTCCTTTGCGACACGAATCTTTTGAGCCTAGTTAGGCTATGGTAGGATAATATTTACCACAAACAAACGAAACGTGCTACAGTATGCTACAGGAGTTCCAGCAGTTAATTTTGTAAATTTTTCAACCAACTAAACAAGGCCTAAGTCCCTGTTCAGTTGGTTGAAAGTTTTTTGAAATTTTTTTTGGGATCCCTTCCAAGTTCTATTAAGAGTATTAAATGTAGACTACTTACAAAACTAACTACACGAATGGACTAGAAATCGCGAGATGAATCCATTAAGCCTAATTAATCTGTCATTAGAGATTGGTTACTGTAGCACAACATTATCTAATCATGTCATAATTAGGCTCATTAGATTCGTCTCAGAAATTAAGGTAGGGGTTGTGGAATGGGTTTTGTTATTAATTCACATTTAATACTCCTAATTACTGTCCAGAGATTGATGTGACGGGTAGTTGGTGAAATTTTTTGGAACTAAACAGGGCATAATTAATTCGTCATTAGAGATTAGGAGCCTGTTTAGTTGTCAAAATTTTTGGCAAAAAATTTTGGCAGCCCCTTCGAAGGTCTATTAGAGGTAAAAAATGTAGACTAATTACAAAACTAATTACACGAATGTACGGGAAATCGCGAGACGAATCCATTAAGCCTAATTAATCCATCATTAGAGATTGTTTACTATAGCACGACGTTGTCTAATCATGACATAATTAAGCTCGTTAGATTCGTATCGAAAAATTAGGTAGGGGTTATGGAATAGGTTTTGTCATTAATTCACATTTAATACTCCTAATCAGTGTCGGAAGATTGATGTGACGGGTAGTTGGGAAAATTTTTGGGAACTAAACAGGGCCTAGTTATTGTAGCACGATGTTGTTTAATCATATCATAATTAGGCTTGTCAGATTCGTCTCGAAAATTAAGGTAGAGGTCGTGAAATAGATTTTGTCATTAATCCACATTTAATACTTCTAATCACTGTCCGGAGATTGATGTGACGGGTAGTTAGTAAAATTTTGGAGAACTAAACAGGGCCGCGTCTGCTGAAGTTTTTGATTTTAAAAAACTCTGCTAAGTGAACCGATGCAGACTGTTAGATAATAGCTAGTTTTTCGTATATTTTGATTCCATAATTAAATGGTCATTTGATAATGAAAATTATTTGAGTGAAACAAGGTATGTACAAGTGTTCATATTTAACATAAACGGAAAAAAACACAGTAGTTTCAGAATGTATCTAAAAGCGAGAAGTGCCGGAGGCCTCGTTGCAAGAAGAGATACGCAATGCAGTCCCTAGAACGACCTTCTGGATGTAGCGCGAAGTAGTCGTATGGAAGGCCACCAGGAAGTAGACGATGTATTACAAGGGAGCGAGCAGTCGCATCAAACGCTCCCAAAAAACTTTATCGCCCGCCTATCCCTAAGCAGGTTCTCAGCGGTGGTCGAGGTTCTGGAGGTTGTGCTCTCGTCGGTACCGTGCGCGTGGTGCAGACGATAGGAATGAAAGAGAGCAACAACCAGAGAGGAAGAAGGGAGAGATCTTCTAAACAGGAGTATGTGATTGTGATGGTGTGAATTGAGGAGGAGGACGGCGCCTTATATAGGCGGATGGGGTACGCGCATATCTGGATCTGAGACGCAGACACAACGCGGTGGAATGAACATGGACAACTGCAGTTAAGGTAAGCAAATCATCGTTTGAAATATTTCGACGATTATTCCCTCCAACAGCAAAAAGGTGTGTTCCGTTTTGCACCGCTCGTCACGGCCCGGCGAGGCAAGCGAGCGCGCGCGTGGGTGGCTCGCCAGTCTTGTTGTTCAACTTCACAAGTGGTGTACTCTTAGTTTACCACATAAGTTCAATAAAATTTTCCTCAAATACCCGTACGATATTAATCACTTTTATTTTCTTAGCATTTTATTGACGGGATTTTAATTTTTTTAATTGATATAAATGGTCCAAACCCATTTATTCTAACACAAACAATGCTCTCATGTAAATTTGGCGGTGATTTCTTTTACAATGGTCGTTGAAAGTCCTCAACAAAATCTACAAAGTTTGGCGTTCCATGCTGCACGTTGAGTGCTGACACAGAAGACGAACATTCTTCAACCCAGAGCACTCCTTCCACAACATGAGATGAAACTAATTTCTCTATTTTAAATTGAAGGTTGTTTTCTAGATATATAATAATTATTATTATTGACATGACCTATACCTAGACGTATAGTAAAACTATGTATCTTGAAAAGCAAAAACAATTAGCAATTTCAGATTAAGGGAGTACTACTAATTATTAGGTTATATTTGCTCAGGCCATTCATCAAAAAATACCAACAATGTTATTATGTTCGTAAACATTACCGAAAGTCCTATATGTAGTATTACTTCCCCCCCACCTCCTACTAGGGGTGTGTGGGGCTGACACCGGTACCCTTTGCCTTTGAGCCTTAAAATGTTTTTTTTTTTGCATCCGTGGCTTGCATTGACACATATTTCATTATTATTATTTGCATCCGTGGCTTGCATTGACACATATTTCATTAAGAGAAGCCTAAAATATGATGCTGAGACTTTTCTTTTTTTTTTCAAGTAAAATCTATTACTCAAAAATACAAAAGGGTAGAAGATTGGCACTACCATTTGCACCTAGGAGATACTTGCAGGAGCATCTGCTCAACGCATCAACTTTGTACCGAGGAGGGAAAACGACTCAAAAAAATCAGTATGATTCCTTTCATTGCGCGACTGGCACTGCCATTCGCACTCGATTAAAAAGCAATAATTCCAAAGAGTTGCGAGAGGCTATTATGCGGTGTCAGGATAGCCATGCGCAAACAGGGTTCGAAACAGTCTCTGTCCTGATTAACAAAAAGCACTCGTATTTCTGCATGCAATTTGACTGTTTTGGGTGGCACTCATATCGCTACTTTTGGCATCGAGTAATAACTTTGACGCCCTCCTCAACAAAAGATTCCATGTGGATTATGACAGTGATTCTCATGTCTTGATAGAGCATGCCCATAAAACTGTCCATACATTGTACATAGTGTGTCCTTAAGTAGGATATTGTCACCTTTGGCGACGGATTTTTTTAAAAAAATACTATATACTAGATTAACAATAGAATATTGGCATTAGTAGATTCAATATAATATTGGCATTACAACTAGTGGTGACGTTAAAAAACGTCAACAATTCTCTTTATAGAGCAAGGAACCATCAAAGAGGGTGAACTATTCCAAATTGTGCAGCGCACCGTGTTCGCAATATATCAGAGCACCGCCGCACCCCGTTACAGGTGACCATGATTTCATGTGTGGTTCAATTTTTCATGTAAAGGGTCATACTGATTTCATGCACACCCTGGTTTAATTTTTCGTGTAGAAGGTGGCTGTGATTTCATGGCGCACCCATCGCATTCTAGCCGGGCTGAGGTTCCTCTTGGCGACCTCACAAACACATATGAAGCAGGTGATAAATCTTAGCTCTAATGTGTTGGTACGCACACCGTGCTTTACCAATGGTGTAACTCCAACGTGGCAGCTAATATAGTACCGCATGGTGAGCCGCAACAAGAGGATCCTAAAGCTCGTAAGAGTCAGATGGATAGAGAACGTTATGCAACAAATATGTCAAGGGAGAAGAAGGATGAAAGAAACAAGAAAGAACGTGAGAGGCGGATGAAGAAGAAGACGCCGGCAATTGGTAAGCAGCTACACCAACTCCATTGTCTTGTTGATTAAACCAAGGGCATCAATGGATGATTTTTGATTAAATGCATGCTCTAATTTTGACCAGATATCAGTGTATCAATGGATGAAAAGCCACGTATCGAGGACTCGATGCTCACAGAATGGTTTAACTACAACTACCATCATCCGGAAGCTCGCGGAATCTTGTATCGTGACTTTCCAAAGTATTATATCTGGAACGTCAAAGATAAATGTTGGCAACCTAGGAAAAACTCAAAATACCAGGTCTGGAGACTTGTGTCTGCGAATCCGGTAGAGGGTGAACACTATTTTCTTCGATCCTCCTAAATCATGTTCCGGGAGCGACGTCATGGAGGGATCTTAGGACTGTGAATGGTGTGCATTATGATTCGTTCCGTGACGCTGCTTGTGCTGCTGGTCTGATCGTAGATGACAACACGCTCAATGATTGTCTTACTGAGAGTACTATGTTCCAGATGCCATCCTCAATGCGTAGGCTATTCGTTACAATATTGGTGTTATGTGCACCGAAAGATGTGGCCGGTTTGTGGACAAAACACTTTGATGCAATGGCAGAAGACTACAAGCTCACCAACCCAAACCCGAGATGGGTGGAACAGATGGTTTTGATTGACATCAGGAACATGGTGGAATCTATGGGTAAAGAGTTTGAGAAGTTGCCCCTACCAAAAATAGATGATGCATACGATGACGCTAGCGCGGTCTCTCGTGAGATATTTGAGGAGGCCAACATTGAGACAAATCCAGAAGATGTGGGGCTTGTCGGTGTCCGGATTAGCACCGGCACCAACTAGTAATTTGCACTGGGATCTGCTTCTCGATGGGCGGTGCTAAACTAAGGAGACACGGGATTTATCCTGGTTCCGGCCTCGCGGCCGTACGTCCAGCAGAGTGTGCTTGCGCAATGTATTAGCTTGCACCGGTGGTGCCTGTAGAGGGGGGCTACAAGCAAGGCGGGAGAGGAGGAAATTCCCCCAAGTCCCTACTGAGATGATTGAGGCAAGTGCCAATATCTGGAACATGGTGGTGTGCTGGTACGAGTGAATGAGAGTCGTCCTCGCGCAGGGGGCTCTACCTCTCCCTTTTATAGGCCAAGGGAGGGCAGTTATAATGATGTTGCTCAGTAGCCAGCACAGTGGCTGTGTACTAACAAGTATGGCGCCGGCGGTCTTGTCCCCGCACGTCATGGTTCCTGGCGCGAGTTGGTAGCGCCCTCCAGCTTCTGCGGGCGGCATGGTGGTCACTGTGGCCCGTCCTGTCTTGACTTCGAGGGCCTGCCCTAGCTGAATCGAGGGCCTAGCCGCCGGGGAAAGGACCAGAGTTGGTGGTGCAGGGCCGCGGCGCATCACGGGCCTGTCCGCACAGTGCTGCACGACCTGTCGCACAGTGGCAGGAGTGGCGGCATAGCATCGGGGATGGCCGCACAGGGTCCGGGATGGTCGTGCGACGCCGGAGTTGGCGGAGAAGACGTGGCGTACGCCGCTCGTACGACGGTGTCAGCCGAAGCGCACGCCCGCTTACCGCCCGTACACATTTCGAGGGTGTCCCCATGCACATTCGAGGGTCTCGCCGTGAGGGGAGGACGGGAGTAGGTGGCAAAGTGTCGTGGAATGACACCCGCTTGTCCGCACAGGGCCGCGCAGCGCCTGCACAGGGCCAGGCATAGCTACACAGTGGCGGGTTAGGCCGCACTGTGGCGGTGTCAGGCGCTCTGACTGTGTTAGTCGTGCGGCGTGGGGGGAGATTCACCCTTGACTTCGGCGTCTCGCCGCGGGACCGAGCATTAAATGCCGTTGTCAGGTGGAGCGGAGATGGCTGCGCGCTCGAGGGGGGCCGAACCCCTCGAGCGAGGTGGAAACCCGCTCGAGGGGCCGGAGCCCCCGAGCGAGGCGGAAATCTGCTCGAGGGGCCGGGGCCCCCGAGCGGGGCGGATATCCGCTCGAGGGATCGGAGCCCTCGAGCGAGGCGGAAATCCGCTCGAGGGGCCGGAGCCCTTGAGCGAGACAGAAATCTGCTCGAGGGGCCGAAGCCCTCGAGCGAGGCGGTCAAGCGGGCCTTCTCGGTGTAGGCTGCCGCTGGGCCGTAGCAGGCCGTGGGCCCGCGATGTCCCGTGACCGGGGTTTGGGGAATAGCCCTTGGGCAGTTTGCGTTCAACGAGGGTGATTATCCCCTTAGTTAGGGGACCCCTAATGACCGTCCCCGACAGTAGCCCCTGAGCCTTTGCTGGAAAGGGGACTGTTCCGGCAAAGGATGTCGCCCTCGGGTGCTATGTGCGAGTTTCGTCCTCTTTTGATCGTGCATGTTTTCCTGTGGGGGCGCGCTAGCGCACCCGCGGGTGTAAGCCCCCGAAGCCCTGCAGGAGTGCGTGCACTCGTGCAGGGGTTAAATACATAGGGTGATGTGGCTCGCCTTGCGTTTGTTTCAGTCGGCCTTGGCGGTATTTCAGCCGGCATGGGCAATCTACGCAGGTGGGGAGGCATCGTGTTGACCCTAGACGTTTCGGGTAGGCTGACTGCTTTCGGGGACGCAACCCTAGGTAGGTTGATGCAGTGATCATCGGGGTGGTCGTGGTGCGAGGAGCCCCCGAGCCCTGGCCCAATCAGGGGCGATCGGGTGAAGACTCTCGGCTTTGTTATTACGACCCTTGTTGCCCTTCCGCAGGGTAGAGGGGTGAGGCAAACTGTGCTACCCTCGAGCGGGCGATGAGCAACAGTTGCCTCGGTGAGCTGTTAATGGATAGTTCAAGTGGGCGTCCGTGCCCCGTTCGATAGGGGTCGGCTCGTGGTCCGGAGACACGTCCATGTGAGCGCTTGCAAAGGTTTGCCAAGCAGGGCTCGGTCCCGTTCGATAGGGGCCGAGGGCGCGGAAGCACTCCCTCGATGGGATCCCTCGATTGGCTGCCTCTGTCTCGGCCTCGAACACGATATGTGGGGTGCCCCCGAACTTCGCGTTCAGGGACAGGCTCGATCGTGTGTGCCCTGATCGTTCCTGACTCTGTCGATCTGAGGCGCCTGTTCGAACCCGCCGAGGGTCAGGCTCCGTACCTCTGATCAGTAAGGCATTTGCGGGGGGCACCAGGTGCTCCCGTCTTGGCAGATCTGTGGCGCTCGTCGATCCGCCATCGAACCGAGCTTTGAACCACTGAATCAGTACACCCCCAAGTCGAGGGGCATCTGCGGCGTCCGTCGTGCCCTCCGCGGGCCGGGCCTCGAGCCGCTGATCAGTAGTGTTTCGAGGGCCTAAGCCCTGGGCTCCCTCGAGATCATTCTCGAGGGTGTGCTCGATAGGTCGTGGCCTCGCGGCCTTGACCGCTTTGGATCGAGGTGCCCGTTGTATCCTTTCGAGGGATCGGGCCTCGAGTCCCCGGCTCGAGGTTACCTGGGGCTTTCCTTATACAAGAAGGAATCCCCTGGCGTTTGAAATTCGTCCGCAGGACGGTTGGCTGCCGCGCCCATTCGGTCGTGGCTGATGTGGCATGGGGCAGGTGAGGTGGGCGCGCCTTTTCAGGCGACGCGACGTGGACGATGTGTGACGGCGATAAGACGGGACACGGCGTCCCTCGGATTACCGTGTGGTAATTATGGTGCACGCGTGCGCGTGCTGCGGCCTTGGGACGGTGGGGCCCTGCCATCAGTGACGGGCGGCACCTACCGCATTAACTGCTGCCGTTCGCCGCGCTTCCGGGCGCTCTGCCCCTTCCTACTCTATAAAAGCAGGGGGCGCGGGGGGAGCTCGTTACCTTCGCCATTCGCATCCGCCCCTTGCTCCTTCCTCATCGGCGTGCGCTCCGCCGCTCCGGATTCGCTCACGCTCCGCCCCCCACTCCGTCTCTCCGTATCCCCGCCGCTCCCGCCATGTCTGCGGTCCGAGTGCTGGATGCTCACCCGTGGCACCGGTCGTCGGTGGACCTGCAATCCATGGAGGGGCTAGTCGCCGACGGTCAGCTGGCGCCGGCCGGCGATGAGGCGAACCCGGCGTGGATCATCCCGCTGGCGTCACACCGGGAGCCGTCCCCGCCGCCGGGCTACATCGTGAGCTTCATGCGGCTGCACGAGCGTGGATGCAACGCCCCCGCGAGCAAGTTCATGTGGGGGTTGTGCTACCACTACGGGGTGGAGCTTCACAATTTCGCCCCCAACACCATCTCGCAGGCGACTTCCTTCGTCGCCGTCTGTGAGGGGTTTCTGGGTATTCCGGCGCACTGGGACCTGTGGATCCATCTCTTCCGAGGTGAGCTCCACACGCTCGCCGCCGGGGAGAGGAGGACACGCCGGGCCGTACACGCCGGCGGCCTCACATTCGCAGCGCGCGACTCCCGGAAGGAGTTGTACCTGCTTTGTACGATGATGACGAACAACGCTGATTGGGAGAAGGGTTGTTTTACCTGCGTAATGATGGCGCCGGGCTCCCGCCATACATCGGGAAGGTGCTGAAGGAGAGGCCGACGTCGTGGGCGCACGGGGTGTCGCCCACGTCGAGACAGGCGAGGCTCGAGCCTCTCACCGACGCCCTGCGTGAGTTGGCGAATGCCGGGCTGACCGTGGCGGCCATCATCGCCAACTTCCACCTCCGGCGGGTGATCCCTCTCATGGAGAGGGGACTTCTCATCTTTGAGATGAGGAGTGACGCCGACCCCGCGACCCTGGCGCGCTCGCGGTTGCTGGAGGAGCCGCTCCCCCAGGCGTACGCAGCCACGAGGGCGGGGCACGCGGTGAACCTCAAGGTGGTGCCGCACAACGATGACGACCTGTGGTCGTTCGCGATGCTCCCGGACGCCGACCTGGTGAGATTCGACTCCTTGCTTTTGCCTGTTTTATCCCCGTGTTCGATCTAATCGCGGTTGCTGGTGACAGGGGGTGCATGTCAACATCCCCACCTCAGATCCACCGACGCCCAGGTCGCACGCCGCCAACCGTGCCAGGCAGCAAAGGGAGAAGGGCCTGGCGGATCAGGCGAAAGAGAAGAAGATAAGGAGGCAGGAGCACCTCAACAGGTATAACGAGGAGTACCTGGTGCGGGAGCAGCAAGGTCTCTCCCCCCCGCCGGAGTCGGTGAACACGTCTTCAGACGAGGAGGAGAGCGAGGGGGAGCGGACCATCTCCGACAGGTGGGAGGCCGCGCCGCCCCCATCGCCGGGGAATGAGGAGGTCCTCGCGGAGCCCGCTCGAGGGGCGGATACGGTGCCCCACGATGAGGGGGTGCCGTCGGTGATGCTGGCCGGGTCTGGGGTGGTGCCCCCAGAGCCCTCGAGGAAGCGCAAGCGGCGCATCTCCTGCATAAGGTAAGTCACAATTCACTCTCCGTGTTCTTGATATCATGAATTGGGTTGCAAATTTTTCCTCCCTTCTGTTGTCAGGACGGCGCCCGCTGTCCCCGACCTCGCGCCTGTCAAGGCGCTCAAGGTGGGGGTGCAAGACGCACTGCGCACGACGAGGCCCCGCTCGGCGAGGACGTCGCGGACGACAGCGGGTATGGCAGCGACGGGCGAGGCATCGCGTGCTGTGGTTGCGGCCACGGGGCCGCAATGACGAGAGGAGGCGGCGGCGGAAGCCCTATGAGCAGCGGTGACCCGCGGTATCCGGCGGGGGCGAGAGCAGGCCCGCGCCGTGAGTCGAGGAGCAGAGGGCCGCGGCCTGGCCGGGGCCCCTGCTGATGGTGATTCGACCCCTGCTGGGGGTCAGACGGCGGTGGCGGCCGCGCCAGCCCCCGGGCCCGCGCCCGAGGTGCTGGTGGTGCGGTCCGACGGTTGCGTGATGTCGCAGGCGTTGGCGACCGGTGCTGGGGTGTCGACGTCCGGCGTCGCGGTCCCAACGTCTGGCGCCAGCGTGCCGCAGTGGGAGCAGAGGCTCCGTCTTCCCGGAGTGCCGCGGAGCCTGGTGGAGGAGGCGAGGTCGGAGAGGGCACTGTGGCGGGAGTTCGGCACCCTTGGTGCCTCCCTTCAGGCTGCCCTAGCTGATGCGCTCCAAATCCACGGGGGCAGATCGCTCCAGGTCTTTCAGGTGAGCACGCTTATTTGAGTGCCGCTCGTTCCCTTTTTCCCTTGTTTGTGTGTTTTTCGTTTGATTTTTGTTCTTCATTCTCCCTTCACCATCCGCAGGAGCTGCAGGGCCAGGCGGGCGAGAGGTTCGCTCGCATTGTCGAGCTGAGCTCCGACCTCGACTGGTACCGGACGCAGTACGAAGGCCTGGACACGATGGTGGAGGGGACAACGGCTGGCTCGAGTACAACCTCATCCGCATGGAGGATGCCTGCAACGACCAGCGGTCCGTGGCGGTGCAGAAGGCCAAGGAGGTCGAGGAGATGAAGGCCGCGCTCCAAGAGAAGGAGGAGGCACTGATAGCGGCGAACGAGGAGCTGCGGAAGGCGCGTGAGGCGCTTGCCGAGGTCCTGGCCGTGCTGTTGCAGAAGGAGACGGCCCTCACCGAGGCGCAAGCCCAACTCCAGCAGGACCGCGCCACCCTCGAGGGAGCAAGGTCCTGGCAGACCTAGGCCGAGCAGAAGACCCAGGAGGTCGAGAAGCTGGGTGCTGCTCTGCAGGAGAAGGCCGAGGCGCTCACCGGGGTGGAGGGTCAGCTCCAGCAGGAGCGCACCGCTCACGAGGAGGCACAGACCCAGCTCCAACAAGAGCGCACGACGCTTGAGGATGCCAGGTCCGCCCTTCAGTGTGAGCGTGCGGCGCGGGAGGAGGCGCAGTCCCGGCTCCAGCAGGAGCGCGCCGCCCTCGAGGGGGCCAGGACCGCGCTCCAGCTTCGGGAGGTGGAAACCGAGCGGCTCGTCGGGGCGTTGGTTCAGGAGGGCGTTACCGTCGAGGCCCTGAGGACCGCCGCTGGGGAGAAGGACGCCTCGATCCTGCAGCTGCGGCAAGAGGCTGGTACCGCACATACAGAGCTCGAGACGGAGAAGAAGCAGGTCGAGGGTAAGTTGCAGCCCCCGAGCCTTTATTTGTTGTTCAGGCTCGTCGAGGTTCGCTCTCGACTCACCTTTTCTCGCCCCAGGACTGCGGAAAGCTCTGGGGAGTCTGCGACGCAGGCGGAAGCGCTCCAGGCGGCCTACACCTCGTCCCAGCAAGAGTTTGAGATCCTGGAGTAGGCGGCCCTCGAAGCATGCCATAACATCGACGAGGGTAATGGCTTGTCGGGGAGCTCGCTGGCGAGTCGCCTTCGGGCTCTGAGCGGCCGTGTCGTCGAGCGCGTGAAGGGCGCTCTCCGTCTCAGCGTTCAGAAGACCCTTGGTGTGGTGTCGACGCACTACATCATCGATTTCGCTGCGCTGGCCACAGGGTACGTCATCGCGGATGGCCTTGACGATGATGGGGCGCAGGACGCCATGGACCAGGCGGACGCTGCTGCTGCCGATGCCGATCTCGCCGACGCGTTCGAGGAAGACCTCTTCCGAAACGCTGCCTCTGCAGGTCCCCTCGAGCCCTGAAAGCAGCCGGGCGTAGAAGCCCTTAGGTCGTGGACAGGATTCGAGCCGGGCGGCTTGTGTAAACAAACAAATCATCTTTTGAAGTCTGTAACTTAAGTGTGACTTGTTTCATTTATGCCATTTCGTCTTTCTCGTAACCTTGGCAGATTTTAGCTGGGATCGATCATTTTCACAGGTATTGTTGACGGTCGAAAAGTGCTGCTTTTACACCGTCAATACCTGCATAAAATAAGTGTAAAAGGATCATCAACACTAGAATAGAGCTTCATACTGATGATTTCCACAAGTGTTGGTGTTTCTAGCTTTTGTTGCAGGATGCACCGAAATACGTGCCAAATGGTACAGTTGAGAGCAAGTAGTCCAATGGTTATTAAAGGACATCATCATAAACATCCTCAAGTACCAGTTTGGACTGCACCATGGCGACGGGCTCGTCGAGCTGATCGAAATGGATATATCATTTGTCTACTTCGGAGTCCGGATGAGAAAGATATGCACAAGACAAGATATCTTGTGAGCTCGGTGGGACCCACACCAGGCCACGTGGCGACGTGTGCCACATTGGATGCCATGTGTCCATGACACCTCATCAATCCATGTGAAGCAACTCCCGACGAATCAGACACCGCCACGTGTGCAGCACAAGGATCCAAGGGCCTACCAGGGACCCAAACCACCTCCAAACTCGGCATGCACCTAGAACCGTCATAAGGGCCCACATATCAGTCACCCAGAGAAAGAACAAGCCAGAAGGAGGTGGGCCAGGGTCGGCCGAACCCAGGTTCGGCCAAACCCTTTTTGCCACCGTTCGCCATCTGCTTCCACGTGGTGCTTCCTGGTTGATCCCTTGCAACGCCCCGGGGTGGATTGGTGACATGGCACCCGTTTATTAGCCGAAAGAAGGTCGGTTTGGTTCCTTCCCCTGGAAGCTAGAGAAGAGTGCATTGCAAGATTCCTCACCACATGTCGCTCTTCTATTGGTGGCGCCCAAGGATGGCTGAAAAAGTGGAGGCAAATGGTGCCAAAGGCAAGCCTCTCCCTCCTCTATAAATAGGAGGGGAGGGGCTCCATTTTGGAACACATCCCTCTCTCCCTCTCCTCTCATTCTCTCTTGGAGAGGTGAGTTCTCACCTCTCTCATGAGTTGTGTGTGTGATTAGAGTGCTAGGTAGGATAGGGTGAGGAGTGAGTTGATGTCCTCGTGGATGCCTGTTCTTCATTTAGATCAAAGTGAGTATTTCAGCATTTCTTATTTAGACTATAGTGGACATCATGCATGATTGATTTGTTCTTGTGTTCGTGGCTCGTTCATAAGTTAGAGGCTTGTGTTCTTCATTACACAAGGCTTCGATACTTTAGAGCCAGAGCAATAGTTCATTTACTTGTTTGCATGCTCTGATCCTGTTTAGTTAAGTAAGTCCGCTGTATCTCGTTCATCTGCATCCATAGCTTCCTTTCTGCTCCGTAGCTCAATGACTAGATCTGATTCTGATCTTTCCCTTGTTCGTGGGACTGTATCTATACAGTTGCTATAGTGTAGTTAGCGGGCTAGCATACGCCGCACTATAGTATTTATCTGGGGTACTGTCGGGGTTTGTTACCGCCGGCAAGTAATTTTATAAGACTATGTGTCGGGCCTCGGATGGTGTGCGAAATAGACACAAGGATTTATACTGGTTCGGGCATCCGGAGAGTAATACCCTACGTCGAGTTCGAGCTGCTCGTGTTATTTGCACTGATTTGTAGTAGGGGGATACAAATGGGCGAGAGAGGGAGCTCGGTCCCAAGTCTCTGTGATGTGTGTACGTGGTTCATGTAGCAGGAGTCTGCGTACGTGTGTGAGAGCCAAGTCTGGCTGGAGGAAGAAGAAGAACATAGAGAACTCCTTCGGAGAGGAGAAGGAGGAAGTAAAGGGGTCGTCCCCTCTGCTCCCTCCATGCCTTCTCTTTTATAAGTCAAGAGAAGACTTACAGGTGAAGGCGGTCAAGAGGGAGAGAGAAAGAGGTGGAGTACAAGCCAAGCAAACTCAGAGAGAGAGAGATGGAGTACAAGCCAAGCAAACTCAGAGAGAGAGTGAGACACCGGGAGGGGGGAGAAAAAGTCTCACCCCTCGCCTGCATGCATGCACACTCAAGTGGTGAGAGGTGGCCTCCTTGTTGCATGTCGTGGGTCCCATCTTTGGCATGCAAGTGTCCTGTTTGATGTGGACTTGAAGCCATTTTGCTGTGCTGTGTCGTGGGTCTCGTTGTCCTGCCTTCCGATGCTTAGGACGTAGCGTACACTATGCCGTTCGTGGCTCAGCACATCTTACGCTGTTCGTGGTACGACGGACACTGTGCCGTTCGTGGCAGGGTGGACGGATCCGCCCCCTGACTCCGAATCAGCCAGGCCCGGGCGGACCGCTGTGGTGGAGCGGACGCGTGGCGATGCGCGGGGAGGTGTGCACGGAGATCCCAGGATCTCGATCTGGAGGGGCCCACGCGCCCTGCGCCTTCCTTGCGAAGCCTGCATGGGTCGACGACGGAAACTACTCGTGCGAACGAGTAGTCGTAGATGGGAGGCGGAGACTACTTGTGCGAGCAAGTAGTCGGAGGCGGAGGTGAAGACTTGTCGTATGGGCTGCCAACCACTCGGAGGAGAGGGTACGGGTGGCCGTGGGCCGCCTGCCTCCCGGCCCATGACTCAAACAGGTCGTACAGACCCTCAAGTACTCGGGGGGACTAATACTCGTTGTATTAGTCACCAAAGTATGCCGTATGTGGGTCCGTACTGCGTTTTTTAGAGGTCCTGGTGGGCCCTGGTCCATGGCCTCGTCAGTAGCCCCCGAGCCTGGTGAGGGAGTCAAAGACTCGCTCCCAGGTTCAGTTGTCGTAGTGGAGAGGTAGATTGTGCTTTTCTGGCGGGGACGCGCGAGCGGACCCGCGGGCAGCAGCCCCTGAGCCCACGGGCAAGGCGGAGACTTGCTTGTGGGGTTAAGTTGCGATTTGACGTTGTGGAGATTTTGTGCCGTCGCACGTTGTGTGCCTTCACCTGGGTTTGCGAAGGGAAGGTGAATTTTGGTGGCCCCGCATGGCACGGGGCACTAGTCGGGGAGTCGGTTTCCCCTTTCGTTGCGTCTCCCTCGCGCATCTTTTTCGTCAGGAAGGAGGGGTCGGGTGACATCAGGACTTGCCTCGCTGGCCGAGCCCTGGTACCCAGTGAGCTGCGTGCGGGTGAGCTCGAGTGAAGCCTCGGAACCCCGTTCGTCGGGTTCCGAACGGACCAGCTGGTGATTGACCTCAGACTCCTAATGGTGAAATCATCTAGTTACCGAGCCCGTTCGATTGGACTCGGCGGCTCGTCGCCTTTCCGTCGGGGAAAAACCATGACCTCATTCTCCATCAAGACTCGAACGCAGTTCGGGATGCCCAGAGCGCTCGTGCGCCTGAGTTCTGGCCGCTGGGGACCATCCTTCGCCGCCCCTCGCTCGGGTGTCCAGGAGCGGCTGTCGAACCCTGCGACGGGCCAGCCTTCGAACTCCTGGTCGTTAGTGTGTGGCGCCAGCCCCCGGGCGTAGAGCCATGAGGGGCCGTTGGAAACACGCCACGTGGTCGTTGTGACGGCCGAGTAGTCGTCGTCCAGCCCCCGAGTGTGAGGGCCGAGCGGTCGTCGTCTCCTAGCCCCCGAGCATGAGGGCCGGGCTATCGTTGCTGTTCCGGGGGAGCAAAGCGCCAGTCCGAGTATAGAAAAGTACCCGGCCGATGATCTTTGCGGAGCGTCGTGCCAGTCCGAGTACTGGGAAGTACTCGGCCGGTGGCGATGGCAACCTCTGAGCGTAGGCGGTAAGCTCAGGGATCCAAGACCCGTTCCTGAAAAAGGAAAACTGGAGGATAGTAGTATGTGGTGCGACAGATGCTAACTCTGAAGAAAAAGCATTTGGCGATGTGTAGTAGAAATTCTAATTCCAACTCCCTTAAGTCTATTAATTTCCTCGGGTAGTTATCCTGTCACGTTTATGCACCTGACCCCTGACAGCCGCATCCGTAGCATAGGGAGCTGGCCGCGTGCACGCGTAGGAAGTGTAGGCGTAGGGTCGCGGTTTCACGGTTTAAGGTGTGTGCTGCCCGAGTACTTTAGTGACTTGTGCAAGAGAGGAACAAGAAAGTAAATGGCGAAGGAAGGGTGCGCGTGGCACACCCGTTGGCCATTTGTCCGGCTGTTCGTGTAGCGCTCGGGCTGTATTAGTAGCCAGGGACAGGCCTAGGGTGGTCGGCGGTGATCCGGAGATGCATGCCGAGATATGCAGTAATCGGAAAATGATAGTATTAAAACAAGACTAAGCTTGATTTGTGTTCGTGTCGGAGAAGTCGGCATGTCGTCCTCGGGCCTGGGCTGGTGAGCCCCCGAGCCTCGTGTTGCTCGTTATGGCCGAGTGGTCGTCGTCCAGCCCCCGAGCATGAGGGCCGAGCGGTCGTCGTCTCCCAGCCCCCGAGCATGAGGGCCGGGCTGTCGTTGTTGTTCCGGGGAAGCAAAGTGCTAGTCCGAGTATAGAAAAGTACCCGACTGGTGATCTTTGTGGAGCGTCGTGCCAGTCCGAGCACTGGGATGTACTCGGCCGGTGGCGAGGGCAACCTCTGAGCGTAGGCGGTAAGCTCAGGGATCCAAGACCCGTTCCTGAAAAAGGAAAACCGGAGGATAGTAGTATGCGGTGCGACAGATGCTAACTTTGAAGAAAAAGCATTTGACGACGTGTGGTAGAAATTCTAATTCCAACTCCCTTAAGTCTATTAATTTCCTCGGGTAGTTATCCTGTTATGTTTATGCACCTGACCCCTGACAGCCGCATCTGTAGCGTAGGGAGCTGGCCGCGTGCACACGTAGGAAGTGTAGGCGTAGGGTCGCGGTTTCACGGTTTAAGGCGTGTGCTACCCGAGTACTTTAGTGACTTGTGCAAGAGAGGAACAAGAAAGTAAATGGCGAAGGAAGGGTGCGCGTGGCACACCTGTTGGCCATTGTCCGGCTGTTCGTGTAGCGCTCGGGCTGTATTAGTAGCCAGGGACATGCCTAGGGTGGTCGGCGGTGATCCAGAGATGCATGCCGAGATATGCAGTAATCGGAAAATGGTAGTATTAAAATAATACTTTGCTCCATTCGTGTTCACGTTGGAGAAGTCGAGGTGTTGCCCTCGGGTCTGAGCTGATAAGCCCCCGAGCTTCGTGCTGCCCGTCGTGGCCAAGCGGCGGTTGCCGACAAGATCGGCGAATGGTTGAGATCATCGTTGCGTCGATGGGCCAGAGTCCGTAGATACCCGGATAGTGGCGTTCGGCTCGATCGAGGCAGCTGTTGAGTGGCCGTTGTGGTAGTTGGAGGTGGCGGAGCAGAGGGGCCGACGGGCCGTCATGCATCAAAGAGATGGAGCTGGGCCACCGTGCGTAGGAAGCAGAGCTGGGCGTCGCCGGGCCGCCGTGCGTCGAGGAAGCGGAGCTGGGCGCCGCCGGGCCGCCGTGCGTCGAGGAAACGGAGCTGGGCGCCGCCGGGGCACCGAGCGGAAGCAGAGCCGGGCGCCGCCGGGCTGCTGCGCGTCGAGGAAGCGGAGCCGGACGCCGCTGTGCCACCGTGCGTTGAGGAAACAGAGCTGGGCGGCGCGGGGCCGCCGTGCGTTGAGGAAGCGGAGCTCGGCGCTGTCGGGCCGCTGCTCTTCGAGGAAGCGGAGCCGGAAGCCACCGGGGCGCCGAGCGTCGAGGAAGCGGAGCCGGGCGCCGCCGGGCTGGTACGCATTGAGGAAGCGGAGCCGGACGCCACCGTGCTGCCGTGCGTCGAAGCCGTCGATACCAGGGGTGCCGTCGTCACCGTCGTCGTCGGCGCCGTCAGAGGTGCCGCGGGTGGCGTCGTTGCCGTCGTCGTCGGCGTCGCCGGATGTGCCGCGGGTGGCGTCGTTGCCGTCGTCGTCGGCCCCATCGGAGGTGCCGCGGGTGGCGTTGTTGCCGTCACCGTCGGCGCCTCGTTCGTCGTTGTTGCTGGTGACGCCGGGATCCATGGTGGAGTGGAGGGCGTCGCCATGCCGTGGAGGTCGGAGCGCATCCGAGTAACTTCGTCGAAGTCCTTTTCCGTCCATCCAAGGAGTTCACGATTCGTACGAGTAGTAGTAGTACGACTAGTTTGCTGCATGGGAGCTTCTCTTTTTTTTGTTGTGCTCCGACAAGATTGTTGGCCAGCGAATGCACGCATGCTAGCTCCGAGTAGTTCTGCATGCATGCAAGCCCCTATTTTTTGTGGTGCTCCGACAAGTTTACCGGGTAGGTGGTTCGCACGAGCTCCCATCCGTCTCCGAGTAGTTTCCCGAGTAAATTCTCCGACAAGTTTTCCCGAGCGTGCATGGGAGCTACTCGATCGTACACGGAAACTACTCGGAAGTACTCGGGAACTACTCGGATGTACCTGGAAATTGCTCAGACGTGTGTGGAAAAAATACCGGAGCTCTTAACCGTGGGTTCGAGCTCCACGGTGGGTGCCTGCCAAGGCTCAATTCGCACAAGTGTTTTCCGCTGTCGAGTAGCTTGCTCGAAGTCGCTGTCGTCGTTGGTGTCGCTGTAGCCGTCGGTACCACGGCCGCCATCGTCGTTGCCGGCGGAGTCGCGGTTGCCAGTGGCGTCGTGGCCGCCGCCGTCATTGCCGGCGGAGCCGCGGCTGTCGTTGTCGTTGTCGGCAGAGCCGCGGTTGCCATTGGCGTCGCTGCGGCCGTCGGCGTCACGGCCGCCGCCGTCGTTGCCGGCGGAGCCGTGGTCACCGTTGTTGTCGAGGTTGGCCATCCGAGACCTGCAAAAACGTTGAGACACGCAAAAGGCCCCTACCTGGCGCGCCAACTGTCGGGGTTTGTTACCGTCGACAAGTAAATTTATAAGACTGCGTGTCGGGAGGATGGTGTGCGAAATAGACACAAGGATTTATACTGGTTCGGGCCTCCGGAGAGTAATACCCTACGTCCAGTTCGAGCTGCTCGTGTTATTTGCACTGATTTGTAGTAGGGGGATACAAATGGGCGAGAGAGGGAGCTCGGTCCCAAGTCTCTGTGATGTGTGTACGTGGTTCATGTAGCAGGAGTCTACGTACGTGTGTGAGAGCCAAGTCTGGCTGGAGGAAGAAGAAGAACAGAGAGAACTCCTCTGGAGAGGAGAAGGAGGAAGTAAAGAGGCCGTCCCCTCTGCTCCCTCCATGCCTTCTCTTTTATAAGTCAAGAGAAGACTTACAGGTGAAGGCGGTCAAGAGGGAGAGAGAAAGAGGTGGAGTACAAGCCAAGCAAACTCAGAGAGAGAGAGATGGAGTACAAGCCAAGCAAACTCAGAGAGAGAGACACCGGGAAGGGGGAGAAAAAGTCTCACATCTCGCCTGCATGCATGCACGCATGCGCACTCAAGTGGTGAGAGGTGGCCTCCTTGTTGCATGTCGTGGGCCCCATCTTTGGCATGCAAGTGTCCTGTTTAATGTGGACTTGAAGCTATTTCGCTGTGCTGCGTCGTGGGTCTCGTTGTCCTGCCTTCCGATGCTTAGGACGTAGCGTGCACTATGCCATTCGTGGCTCAGCACATCTTACGCTGTTCGTGGTACGACGGACACTGTGCCGTTCATGGCAGGGTGGACGGATCCGCCCCCTAACACCGAATCAGCCAGGCCCGGGCGGACCGCTGTGGTGGAGCGGACGCGTGGCGACGCGCGGGGAGGTGTGCACGGAGATCCCGAGATCTCAATCTGGAGGGGCCCACGCGCCCCGCGCCTTCCTTGCGAAGCCTGCGCGGGTCGACGACGGAAACTACTCGAGCGAACGAGTAGTCGTAGACGGGAGGCGGAGACTACTCGTGCGAGCAAGTAGTCGGAGGCGGAGGTGAAGACTTGTCGTATGGGCTGCCAAGCACTCGGAGGAGAGGGTGCGGGTGGCCGTGGGCCACCTGCCTCCCGGCCCATGACTCAAACAGGTCGTACAGACCCTCAAGTACTCGGGGGGACTAATACTCATTGTATTAGTCGCCAAAGTATGCCGTACGTGGGTCCGTACCGCGTTTTTTAGAGGTCCTGGTGGGCTCGCTTGCCAGCACCTTGGAGTGTTGTCACCCCGCGGGGATGACTAAGACCTGACAGAAATACATCTTGAGAGCTAAGTCCCTTAAGGAAGTGCTTCTCAACCCATATCTATCCCAGCTGGAGTTTGGTGTCCTTGGACCATCTATACTAGAGTAGGAGATAGTGCACACCATTCCTTGGATTCGATACCCTTGTAATACTCTCCTTCCTTGGGGAAGTGCTACAACAGTATTTCCGTGCGCTTGCGGTATACCCGGTTGTTCTTATACGCTCCCTCTAGGTGCACAACTAGTGGTGACGTTAAGAAACACCAACAAGCATTTCTGGCGCCGTTGCTGGGGAACGGTTGCTGTATCTATCTTTGAACCTAGTGGTCCTCGTAATTATCTTTTTTGTTTTCTTCAAACTTCACCCCCGTTACCCATCGAGTTATCCTTTTTGTTTCTTTCCTTCTACCTTTACCCCTGTTACCCTTTGAGATGCCTTCCTGTCAAAGCCTCTCTACCCCTAGGGGCGAGTTCGTCTTAGAGCAACCATCAACTTCCTCATCTTGCTACGAGCTTCGTCCAGGCTTTAGAGCCATGGTTCGGAATCGACCTTTCTCTGGAGCGATCAGTGACGATCCCAATGTTCATTTAGAGGAGTTCGAGGACTTGTGTTCGTGCTTGGTAATTCCAGGCATGACACAGGAAACTTTGAGGTGGAAATTGTTCCCTTTCTCTCTCGTAGATAGAACGGAGCAATGGTACACCCACACAGCAGAGCATGCGAATAATTGGGGAGAACTACGAGAAAACTTTTGTGACTCATTCTCCCTTTATGAACGCATAGAGCTCTTGCCGTGTGAACTCCTTGACTCTGAGAAATTAGAGGGTGAGTCCATAGGTGCAGCTTGGGCTAGGTTCCTACGTCTTATGACATCTAGCCCAGACATGTCTATACCCGATGATATAGCGACGTGCACCTTTTATACTCGTATAGACATGGAATCTGCACGAGAGCTCAACCTTTTAGCTGGAGGTTTGTTCGAAAATCAAACTCTAGTAGAAAGAAGAGAGATCCTAGAATTCTTCTTAGAAACCTCTTCTTCCCATATCATTTACAACGAACCCCATCTGGAGTCTGAGTTGGTCCATGAGAGTCCCTCAATAGCCGAATCTGAGCTTTCATTCTCTGAATCCCTTGATTCCTCCGTTGAGCCCTCTCCCGAACCACGAACATCGAAGGAAGAAGAAATTCAACCTTCGGAGTTCTCTTCCTGATTTGAGGATGATCCTTCTCGAAACATCAGAAACACCTCAGATCACTCTTGGCACGAGAAGCCTACGGCATTGTTGGACCTTTATGAGGTCCTCGATGAAGTTTGGAATCATGGGACGAAAGTGGATTGGTCACCTCAGAAGCATACATCCGAAGCAATTCGGGTTAGCTCGACTTCCACGATCATCCACTGTTCCATGAGAGCAAACACCGTAGATGCTATCCATGACCCTACTGTTGGGGCTTGCATCATACCAGAGACCCTTTTGGATACTCTGGTGGGTGACATGCCCTTGATCCCGACTGATAGACTTTTCCATAGCCCCAGGTGGCGCTGTGTGTTTCCATGTCGAGGGATTGCTAGGGACGTGCCGATCACCATTGATGACATAGAGGTGCGATTAGATTTCTACGTCTATGTCATTGTGGATTTTGATCTTCTCCTAGGTTTCCCCTTAGAAAAACTTCTTGCTAAATCTCAAGGAAACCCAGAAGAAGAAGAGCTTAGGGAAACTGTTTCTGTCCATGCTGAATCATCTAGACATCCTTTGACAGAACCTTTCCCTAGACCTACGGTATCTCCTTCGCCTCCCGATCCTCTTGACAAAGCATTTCCTGAGGAGGCCATGAAGAAGGAATGGCCAGATGGAGTGATATGCTTTTCCGAAGCATGTTGGGATAGTACACCCTCTCTATTTGTTCCTTGTTCTGTTAGAGGGATTGCCGTAGAGGCCCATTGTGACCCCATCGTGGAGGTTAACATCATGCCATGGCACTTAGCGGAAACTCTTTTAGGAAAAGTTCCGCAAGCACCATCCGACATGCTCCTCGAGACTTGTCCCTTTGGGCACGTTCTTGAATGTCGGGGGATCGCTAGTGCCGTGCCGCTCATCATAGACGGGATTGAGGCTGGCTTAGACTTTCACATCTTCGATGTCCTCGATCCTGATCTACTCCTAGGCTCCCCGCTAGAGAAATTCTTTGAGGAATCCATAGGGAGCCTAGATGGTAATCTTGGGGAAGCCACTTACGCCACTGCTACCCCTTGTTTGGGACACCCTATGGCGAAGCCTCTTCCCCAGCAAAACCCGCTCGAGAAGATGACACATATATCTCCGTCTGTGTCATCCGAGTCTGTTCTCATTAAGGTTGTAGAATGTCCTACCCCTCATGAGGATGACTCGGAAGACTCTCTTCACCTTTGTGAAGGCGAACGATCGTCACCACTCTCAACTGAGTTTCAGCCTCTTCCCGCTGGCCCGTATCATGTTGCTTTCGATCATGATCGAGAGTCAACATTGAGCTTCCATGATGACTCTCTTGAGATGGAGAATTCATGGGCCACAGAACCTTTCGAGGCACTGACTCTGGAGTCTGGAAGAAAGGATTCCACGCACGAGCATGGTAGCTTCATTCTTGATTCACCATACAGACCATGCTCGCATCATGTCCCTCCAGAGTTAGACTTTCTTAGTGCGCTGAGCACACGTGAGGGCTGCAATCACCTTATGGTCCTCTTTTGTAGAAAGTTCAGAAGGTTGATTGTAGATGTATATGTTTACCATAAGCATATCAGATTTCGTGTGTGCATTGTGGCACTAACCTTGCAGCTGAAGCTTCACTGATACATCAAGGATTGGTGGTGAGACGGGAAGGACACCACCAACGATAGTTGCAAGATGAAGTTCCCATGGTCGAGCTTATGACCTTAAACAAACAAAGCACTCCCAAGAGATAGCCTGGATTAGGTTAGGTTTTATTTCCCTTTTCGAATAAAAGCAAGAACATGTTTTTAGGATAAGTTGTCCTTCGGGTATTTTTTGTCACTAACCTCTCAGGTGAAGATTGAGAAGAAAGATGGACAGATGATGCCTACAAACATGTGAGCCACATCAGCTGCAACACCTAGATAAGCTCTGGTGAGGGAACATTTACAAAAGGAAGCTTGATCACCACACACTTGAGTTTTGTTGCCTAGCAATGCAAACTCCAAGTGTGGGGGAGGTATGTGAGCATCCTGAGTAAAGTTCCTCCTCTACCAAATCTTATCCTGGTGTGGTGATGATGTCAGCTCTCACATCTTGCCCACTAGCTAGGTAAGTCCTGCTTTTGACATTAAACAAAGCCCTCCCGGGAGGTTCCCGAGGTTCACCGTCTTATGCTCATGCTTATGTCCCTTGTTGATGATAGCTTGATCATGCTTTCATGCTTCCTTTATCGTTGTTCGTATGCTCTGGTTTGAATGTATGCTGCAACACACATTCATAGACTATTCTAAATTAAGCATGGTGCTTAGGTTAAAATTGTCTTCTTCAATCAAAACAAGACATGGTGTCAAGTTTTGATTGATGAACCTTAGAGTTATATCTTCATAGATCTTGGTTGCATATATGATGACTAACCCCTGCAGAAAATTGTCAAACTTGAATGGGTAAGTCATTGAGCTAAATTCAAAAGAAGGTAAGTTGAGGTGTCAAGATTCATGTTGCACATCATGCAAAGGTGGTACATATGACCTCTCAAAGGTCCAAGGTAATTCTATTCCCCTTTGTGTATAATGTGTAGCCTTGATCTAACCCTTCTCGAGCAAATGACATAGTGACAATAAAAAAAATAACAAAAATATTTGAATTTGAATAAAGGCCCTATGGTTCTTGAACCAGCAGAGTCCCTCCTTTGTTTTCATTTGTCATTTGAAGAACAACACCAGGTTCAACCACTAGTGTGGGGGAGTTCTCTCAAGCTCAGCATCGACATTTCCACTAGAGAACTCCCACACAGGCGCTGCACAACATCGACTACGCCTTCATGACAAGAGCAAGGTAAACTAGAGTGACCCGGCTGCCCTCTGGTCAGCCAAATCACCACTGGTCTTCCTTGATCTCTTATCCTTCAGAAGCGATGGTATGTGCACCCTCTATCTCACTCTATCCTATCAATGAGTTTGTTTGAATTTCAATCCATATCCTTTAAACCAAACTCAGTGGTTGGTGCTATGCTTGCTCTACATGATTCCTGTGGTTGGCTTGCATATGTTTTATTCCTTACTTATCATCTTGATGCTTGTGAACAAATATCATTAGGGAACTCATGCTTATCTAAGTAGTTGGTGTCGGTGATATGGTTTGATGATATGATCTTCACTCTGAATGTTTGAGTGCTTGGGAATTTTATTTGAAAATCATGAAAACCCTTTGCAAAGCTCCTCTTTGATATGCCACCGTCCCACTAGAGCCATATGATGTTCATAGTTGAAAACCTTATACTCATATGTTGCTTGTTATTGCATTGAGCTTTGTCAAATTCTGTGACCCTTGTGAGAATTCTTTTCATTACATTCATGATCAAGATTCATGTGCACAGCACCTATATCCCCTGGCTATGCTTCTACACTGGAAGTCGGCATTGTATCATTCATCCCATTTCATAAAAATAAAGCTCCATATGTAGTGTGACATCTCTCTCCAAAAGTATCCTTAAAAAAAAGAGACATGGGCTATGAAAAAAAAAGAAAAAAAAGAGAGACCCATGCTCAAAGCATGATGAAAAAAAGAAGAAGAAAGAATAGCCCATGTCCACAATAAAGGAGAAATAGGGGAGAGATGAGATCATGCGAAAAGGAGTTCCATATCATAGATTGTAATAACTAGTATCCATTCCGGAGCTAGTGTCCACCTTACCATCACCTCAGCTTCCATCATATATGTATGGTAATATCTAGCACCCATTCCGGGCCTAGTATCCACCTTACCATACTCACCATACCCATACACGTGCACATCTTGATCTGATCGTATGAATTGATTTTCTCTGTGGATCCAGTTTTTGACTTTGCAATATATGTGATACAAGTATGCCTTATCCTTTATCCTACCCTGAGCTCCACATATAGCCATCATTAGAAGTAGGGTGAAGAAAGGCAATCTAATGCCTTGGTGAGGACATATACACATTGAGCGATTTGAGAGAATCAAATGAGGAGCTAAGCAAAGTTTGTTTTGACAATTTATTGCAAAACCCCAAGTGCTTAACATGATGAGTAGGAGTGACTTGATTCATGACCGTTCCATTCCTCAACTGCCCAAGATAGCATGATAGACACTTCAGAGTTCACAAGTACAAGGTGTGGTTTGGAATATCTCTTATGCTTGTTTCATACCTTTGGATATCATGTCTCACCTTAACCTGACTCCCTTTTCTCGGGACGAGCAAAGGTCAAGTGTGGGGGTGTTGTTGACGGTCGAAAAGTGCTGCTTTTACACCGTCAATACCTGCATAAAATAAGTGTAAAAGGAACATCAACACTAGAATAGGGCTTCATACTGATGATTTCCACAAGTGTTGGTGTTTCTAGCTTTTGTTGCAGGATGCACCGAAATACGTGCCAAATGGTACAATTGAGAGCAAGTAGTCCAATGGCTATTAAAGGACATCATCATAAACATCCTCAAGTACCAATTTGGACTGCACCATGGCGACGGGCTCGTCGAGATGATCGAAATGAATATATCATTTGTCTACTTCGGAGTCCGGATGAGAAAGATATGCACAAGACAAGATATCTTGTGAGCTCGGTGGGACCCACACCAGGCCACGTGGCGACATGTGCCACATTGGATGCCATGTGTCCATGACACCTCATCAATCCATGTGAAGCAACTCCCGACGAATCAGACACCGCCACGTGTGCAGCACAAGGATCCAAGGGCCCACCAGGGACCCAAACCACCTCCAAACTCGGCACTAGAACCGTCATAAGGGCCCACATATCAGTCACCCAGAGAAAGAACAAGCCAGAAGGAGGTGGGCCAGGGTCGGCCGAACCCAGGTTCGGCCGAACCCTTTTTGCCACCGTTCGCCATCTGCTTCCGCGTGGTGCTTCCTGGTTGATCCCTTGCAACGCCCCGGGGTGGATTGGTGACATGGCGCCCGTTTATTGGCCGAAAGAAGGTCGGTTTGGTTCCTTCCCCTGGAAGCTATAGAAGAGTGCATTGCAAGATTCCTCGCCACGTGTCACTCTCCTATTGGTGGCGCCCAAGGATGGCTGAAAAAGTGGAGGCAAATGGTGCCAAAGGCAAGCCTCTCCCTCCTCTATAAATAGGAGGGGAGGGGCTCCATTTTGGAACACATCCCTCTCTCCCTCTCCTCTCATTCTCTCTTGGAGAGGTGAGTTCTCACCTCTCTCATGAGTTGTGTGTGTGATTAGAGTGCTAGGTAGGATAGGGTGAGGAGTGAGTTGATGTCCTCGTGGATGCCTGTTCTTCATTTAGATCAAAGTGAGTATTTCAGCACTTCTTATTTAGACTATAGTGGACATCATGCATGATTGATTTGTTCTTGTGTTTGTGGCTCGTTCATAAGTTAGAGGCTTGTGTTCTTCATGACACAAGGCTTCGATCCTTTAGAGCCAGAGCAATAGTTCATTTACTTGTTTGCATGCTCTGATCCTATTTAGTTAAGTAAGTCCGCTGTATCTCGTTCATCTACATCCATAGCTTCCTTTCTACTCCGTAGCTCAATGACTAGATCTGATTCCGATCTTTCCCTTGTTCGTGGGACCGTATCTATATGGTTGCTATAGTGTAGTTAGCGGGCTAGCATACGTTGCACTATAGTATTTATCTGGGGTACAGACGTGGTGTCTGGGCCCTGGTTTTCCTGCGAAGACCACGTACGATCGTAGCATAGAGGTAGGCCGCAGTGGTGACAGCCTGTTGGACCCTTTGTCAACCCTCTTACGTCGCGTACCGAGTTGGGCTCGTTTGCCAGCACCTTGGAGTGTTGTCACCCCGCGGTGTCAGGGGGTGAGACCTGGACAGATCCGCTAGGGGGCTGCCCTAGTGGTTTGCAGGTTAATGGAGGATCGGGACCTAAGAGCGTAGGTGGTTATGCACGTGGTGCACATGGAACTAGGCGAGTATGGCGGCGAGGAACAAGGAGACAACGGTTTATACTGGTTCAGGCCTCCGGAGAGTAAAACCCTACGTCCAGTTGTGGTGGATTATGCGAGGATGAAGATCTGATGCCTTTGCATGGAGCCCTAGGCCGCCTTATATGGGGAGGACGGGCTAGGGTTTCCTTGCAAATGTCGGTTGACCCGTGTCGGGGTCGGTTACAACTGTGGGGAGCTTATCTCCCAGATTACAAGGAGTATCTCGTGATACTCGGAGTCTATAGGCGGCGGCGCGCTACGTCGCCGTGTCTTGTCTTGCACGTCAAGGCTTCGCGGGTCTTCCGGGAGCTTGATCAGGTCGCTGGGCCCACTTGTAAGGTCGGCGGGTCTTCTGGAAGGTCGGGTCCACTTGTCAGGGGCCTCTGGGACCCTGGCCGGTGGGGACCCATGGGTACCCATGTCTCTCAAGCCCCCGATCGACGTGTAGGCGTAGCGGCCGAGGTGAGGTCGTGTCGAAGAGCAGCAGAGGCGCGGCACCGTCGAGGTCGTGAAGGGTGCACGGGGATCAAAAAAGAAAAGAAAACCCCTCCGATGCGCGCACGAAGTTGAACGCCGAGCTTCTGGGTCGAAGGACCATAAGGTCGTAGTGAAGACGAGGCGTAGATCTTACAGAACTGCCGACCTGACCTGAATCAGGCATGTTGTAGCAGCAGACACGACCTTCAGAAAGGTCAACAAGCCTACCAAGGGTAGGTCGAGCAGAGATGTGATGGAAGCAGGCTTCCATTAGGTCGAGGCGACCCAAAGAAAATAGGGCGTCGAAGACGCACTAGTGTAGTAGCCCCCGAGCAGTAAAGCGACTAGTATGGCCGGTTTGATGCTCTAAAGAAGAAGAAGAAGAATTAGCCGAACCTACGACCTTCTGCTTAGGAAACAGATGCTCTTGTAGGGTCGATGCTAGAGGACAAGAGCTCCAGAATCTTTGCAGAGAGTAGCAGGCAACAGGTCTGTCATAACCAGAGTCACAAGTGCATTGTACGGTCACGGTCCAGCATACTCATGAAGCACAGGTTACTGCCATCCATAAAAGACAAAGGTGCCTCAGTATGCAGTTAGGTAGGGGTCAGGCACGCTGATGCCTTTTCACAGGCGAACAGTGACCTCGTGCTCCACGAGGGTACGGTGTCTTCGAGGATAACGACGCCACGCAAGTCGGCCTTGCGAGTAAAACTGAATGCAAATGCTTGTTGGTATAAATAGGTGCCCAAGGCTTGAAGCAAACCGCACCAATCTTCAGAGGGGATCCAAGATGACCCAGTGTAGTAATATTGCCACGCCGTGGGCTTGTGTCCGCCCACCAGAGTGTAGAGGTGATGTAGTTCATGCTTGGAGCTAGAAGAATGCTTGCGAGGCTCGAAGAACTCGATTGGCCTCTTCTCCCAGCCTCACCAAGGAGCCCGGAAGGAGTATGAAGCAGCAGTTGCATCGTCGGCCCTGACACTTTCAGACCTGATGTGATGCTGGAGAGCACCGCGCTCCTCCCGGTGAGGTTGGTGTTAAAGCTCGGACCTTCTGCGATCTTGCGGCGAAGCTCAGACTTGATGCTGGGCACCGCAGGAGACCAGTTGGTGCGAGTAGAGGTGGCTGTGTGGCAGCTTCCTCCACTGTGGCTGTAGAGGTCATCGAGTAGGTCCTGAAGCCAGAAGAAAGCTTGCGACAAGCCTCATTAGTGTAGATTGAGTCGTAAGCACTTTGGAAGGTAATTCAGGACCTTTAAGATCTTTGTATCTTGTAATTTGGCCAGGGGCCAAACTCCTTGTAGCTTATGAAGCTGTAAATATAGATTTGCATGAGCAGAGTCATGGCTTTAGTAGTTTGTAAGGGCACCCAGGCTACAATGGTATGGATACCAAGGTCCCAGCGGGGCTGTAATAGCACGCCGACCTTCAGGAGGCCTTCCGTAGAGACAAGGGGTCCGTGTCGACCTGGGTCGGCACGGCCGTTGTGCAGTGACACAACGCAGGTAGTCAACCTGAAAAGTCCTAGGTCTTAAATGACCTAGAAGGCAGCAGGGCCTTAGCAACCTTAGGGAGGTGCTACTTGACCAAGAGGTCGCCAACGGGCAGTGGAGCCATTAAGCACGGGGCTGTTGGTGCAACCATTTAAGGCGACGTTAATAGGTAGCAGGACCTTAGCGACCTCAGGGAGGTGCTACTTGACCCGGAGGTCGCCAACGGGCAGTGGAGCCTTTAAGCGCAGGGCCGTTGGTATAAACCAGCCACGAGAGCTGAGGCGATCCAGTAGGTAGCAGGACCTAGGAGCCAGGGGGTGTGAACCCGATAGTGAGTGCTGAGGTGACCTACCAAGCGGTAGTACCTATCGACCTTGTGAAGGTGTTATCATAGACCCGGAGGTCGTAAGAGGCCAAAAGACCTTGAAGAAAATGATGGGGAAGGGGCTTGAAGTAGGGCATAACGACCATGGACGCTGGGCCGTTGGGCAGAAAACCAACAGGCATGGATTCCCGCACGGCTCGAGCCGTCTCTGCCTGTAGCCGTTAGGCCGAAAGAGCCGTTAGGCAATGTATCCGTTGGGTCGCCGGTAATGCTGTCGATTCCGAGGGGACGTTTAGGGCGCCGCAGCCCACCGCACTGAGGCAGCCCAGTTATAAAAGGCCGAGTGAAGGGCCGAGGACCCCACTCGCTTCCATTCCCTGCAGCAGCTAGGGTTTCCAATCCGCCGCCAGAAGTTCTAGCGCGTAGATTCGCCGGCGCTGCCGTGCAGAGATCCACCGCGCCCAGCGCCGCCGTATGTGCCAAAAGTCCCTAGTGGTGTTTAGAGCTAGATCCACCGGCTTCGAGGAAGAGGAAATGGCCCCAAAGCTAGTGCCGGCCCCGGAGAAGGTGTGGGAGCACTCGACGGTGACGAAGGTGCAACTCAAGGAGCTGGTGGAGCGCGGGCTGCTGAAGCCCAAGGAGCAGGTGGGGTGGAGGCCCGTCGCCGGCGAAGCGTTCCCCTCCGAGGGAACTGTGGAGACCGTCGCCTTCGTCTCGTATGTCGAGCGTGGCTTTGGGGTCCCGGCAGGTGACTTCTTCCGTGGGCTTCTCCACTTCTATCGCATGGACCTATTGCATCTTGTCCCCAACGCCATCACCACGGTATCCTCGTTCATCCACCTTTGCGAGGTGTACCTGGGGATACCGCCACATTTCGACCTGTGGCGGTATTTCTTCAAGGTGAAGAAGACGGGGAAGAACGGCGTCGTCGGCGTCGTCGGCTTCATGCTACGCCGCCACATGAAGACGGTGTACATCGACATAGAGCTGCCGGACAACATCCAAGGCTGGAGGTGGGGCTGGTTCTACATCGACAACCCCAAACCAGTGCTAGCAACCAGGTCAGGGCTCATGCCAGTCCCGGTGCTAGAGTGGTCCAACCAGCTGACATCGCGGGAGATGGACGCTATCAAGCCACTGCTGGAGGACCTCAAGCAACGGAAGGAAGAAGGGCTGACCGGTGGGGCGGTGGCCATCAGTTTCAGCCGAAGGCTGCTGCAGCCGATCCAAGATCGGGTGCACCCGGCCTACGAGTATTGGGGTCAGACCGACCCAACCCGCGTACAGCAGCTCAAGGTCTCCAAGCAGGAGATGGTGGCGCAAGTGAGGGAGCTCTTCAACGGGGTGATCCGGAACCGGACATGCCCCAAGGCATTCTCCCTTACACGGCCTGTGGACGTGGTATGTCGCTGATCGACCTTGATTTCTCTGTTGTTGTTGCATTTCCCTTTTTCTGAAACAAAGGTCGACTGTTTGCAGGGTCGTGAAGGTTTGTTCTGGTGTCCGGCTCCCCTCGCGGACGAGGGAGAGCGCAGCTTCAAGGTCCGGGCAGCAGGGGACGTGAGGGCTCCGCCACCGGAATTATTGGAGAACTACCTCTCTGACTCATCGGTGGGGGGTAGCGATGATGAAGATCTGCCCATGGCGAGCTCTGCGCCGACGACTCGTCGTACGCGGCAGGCCACCGCTAAGATCCCAGCACACAAGGGCGTCAAGATCATCTCCGCCACCATCGAGGCGGAGAAGAAGAAAAGGAAGAGGAAGGACGTCATTGCGTCGTCGGAGACGGCAACGACTAACACCGAGGTCGTTTTTGAGGAGTAGGACGATGCGCGGTCGCGTGACGTCGCCACAGGATCGGGCGACGTAGCGGCCGCGGGAGGGGACGGCACCGCGCTCGGTGTTGTAAGTGAGCAACAGCTGAAGTCGAGTGCAGGAGGCGTGAGCGACCAAGGGTCGCAGAAGAAGCCAAGGCGGGCGCCGCCTAGGCCGATGTCGGTGAAGTTGAAGGCCGACAGGAGGTACATTACAGAGCTTGATTGTTTGCTTTTTCTTCATCTGTGGTGCTTGTTGAGTGCGTCGGTGGTGACGAGATTTGTGTGCTTTGGGCAGCGGGGTTCCTGCTGCATCGGGCAGCAGCAAGAATGCCTCGGGCCAAGAGGCCTTCGGGCGGAAGGTTGAGAAGGTGCCAGTGGGGCAGTCGCCGACGACCGCAGGCGGGGATGTCACCAGCGAGGTCCCTGAGACCGTGGGGACAACACCATCGGCGGCAGCCAAGATCGCTGCTGAGAGTGCGCAGCAGGAGGAGGGCCCGTGCCAACGAGACCCGCCGGCGTCAGATCTGCTGGGGACGCCGCCGACGGAAACCGGAGGTGGAAGTGGGGAAGCCGAACGACAACGGTGCCTCTACGCTGGCACTCCATGGGAGGATGATGTCTGGGCCGACGCCAAGGACCTTGATGACTTTAAGGCGGCGCAGGCGACCATCACGAAGGCGGCGAAGACGATCGGCCGCACACTTATGGTGAGCTGGTGTTTTCCTTAGGGCTAAGACTTTTTAATTCCCCAAAGCGCACTGACTTGATGTTCTTTCATAATGTATGGGTGCAGACCCTTGCCGAACGGGCGCAGGGTAGAGCGACTCTGCTGATGGAGGGCGCCAAGCTTCATGTGGAGCTGACAGCGACCCGGGAGGCCGTGCTTCAGGCCAAGACGGAGGCCGCGAAGGAAGTAAGGAGCCTCAAGGACGAGGCGATCTTGAAGGACCAGGCCATCGAGGCCTTGAAGCGGGAGCTTGAAGCTACAAAGCTGAAGGCGAAGGAGACGGAGGGCGATCTGAAGAACGCCACCACAGGTACGCCGAGAGACGCCCTTTTGGTCTTTTTTTTGTTTAACCGTCGTGGTAACACGTTCTTGACCTCGGCACTTGTAGAGGCCAAGAAGAGGGAGACTGCCCTGAAGAAGGACCTCAAGGAGTCGAAGGAGCAGGTGAAGATCCTCAAGAAGAAGCACAATGAGGTCGTCGCCAGTGAGTCTTACTTCACCCGTAAAGCTGCTTATGGATTTGGGGCACGCTGGGATCTAGAGATCGACCTTGGCCAGGCGATGCAAACCCTTATTGATCACCAAGAGATGGCTGCAGATCTTGAGAAGGAGCTAGACGACCTCAAGGAGGCCGCCGAGTATCTTGTGGACGTGTACGCCCCGAAGGTCGAGGGGTCCACAGGAACTCATCACACGGTTGGAAGACGCGGAAGGTCGCATAAAGACCTTGCTAGTGGATAGCGGCAAGCTTGCTGCTGCTACGGCACTGGCCACGGTGAAGCATCATGAGCCGTCGTTCGACCTGGAGAAGGTCAAGGAGGAGCTCGCCTTGTCACAGCTGGTGGCCAGTGAAGAGATTCAGGCCACCGCGGAGGAGGTCATGAAGAAAATAGACCTGTAGGCGTAGCTCAGAACTGGCAAACAGTTAGTAACAATGGGTCGCGGACCCTTTTGATGTAATATAAACATTGCATGAATGAAAAAGACATGTCACGTGATCCCTTATTTGACTTTATATACTCTTTATAAGAACGTAAAGGTAACGAAGTTGCGAGACCCCTTCTCCTCCGCTGACCCAACTCAGTGGAGGAACGCTTGCTGACCACATGGCTCGACGTTGGAGGCTTAGGTGCGGCCGACGTGTGGAGGGGGTCGGGGACCCAAGGTCAAGCAACCCCACGACCTAGAAATACTTATAAAATGCATAAGAAGCTGTGGTAAGGGAACACTTGTAAAGGGAGAGGTAGAAACCCCAGGTCGAGCGACCCTTAGATGGGCAAAGCCAAGCCCCCGAGCGTGAAGGGCCGTGCTTAAAGCCAAGCCCCCGAGAGTGAGGGGTCTGGTTTTAAACCAAGCCCCCGAGCGTGTCGAAGGGGAGGGGTGCACAGAAAACAAATAGGTTGAAAGAGCAATCTTTATTTTTATTTTGAATTACAAAGGATAGAGTACATAGCTTTATTGTGATATAAGGCTCCTAAGGATAGAAGCGACGCAAGTGCTCGATGTTCCAGGGGTTAGGAACACCCTGGCCATCGGCCCATTGGAGGCGATAGGTCGCCGGTCCAATGGCCTCCTTAACTATGAAGGGGCCTTCCCAAAGCGCAGAGAGCTTGTGCATATCCTTGGTGTTCTGGATCCACCGCAAGACTAGGTCGCCAACGTTGAAGGAACGTTCCCGCACATTGCGGTCGTGGTAGCAACATAGCTGCTGCTCGTGGCGAGTGTGGCGCATGAGCGCAGCCACACGGTGTTCCTCGACGCTGTCGAGGTCGAGCCGGCGTGTTTGCTCTACTTCTCCTTCGTCGAAGTGTTGGATGTGAGGAGCACCGAAGGCCACATCGGTGGGGAGGATAGCCTCTGATCCATAGACCAGGAAGAAGGGTGAGTACCCTGTAGCCGAACTAACTTGGGTCCTGAGACCCCAGAGGACGTGAGGGAGCTCTGAGAGCCACCTGGTGGCGTAAGGCGCTGAGCCGTCGAAGATACGGTCTTTTATGGCCTGTAGAACCATGCCGTTGGCCCGTTCGACCTGGCCGTTGCACTGAGGGTGTGCCACTGAGGAGTAGTATACGTCGATCAGGCTGTCTTGGCAGAAGTCCCAGAATTCGGCTCCTGTGAAGGCCGTGCCAAGGTCGGTGACAATCCTATTTGGCACCCCAAAGCGATGAGTGATCTCCTCGATGAATTTGGCCGCCTCTTTCGATGTGACGCTGGATACAGGAGGGACCTCGATCCATTTGGTGAACTTATCCACCGCCACAAGTATGTGCTTGTAGCCGCCGAGGGCTGTCTTGAAAGGTCCCACAGAGTCGAGACCCCAAACTGCGAAGGGCCACGACGGAGGGATGGTCCTGAGGGCCTGAGCCGGGAGGTGCTGCTGCTTAGCGTAGAACTGGGACCCCTTGCAGCGACGTACAAGTTCTTGGGCATCTGCCAAGGCTGTGGGCCAGTAGAAGCCAGACCTGAAAGCCTTGCCTACCATGTTGGAAGAGGCGGCGTGGTTGCCGCACTCGCCACCGTGGATCTCGTCCAGGAGCCTGAGGCCCTCGGACCGCAGGATGCACCTCATCAGTACTCCGGTGGAAGCGGACCTCCGGTAGAGTTCCTTGCCGACGATGACGTAGTTGGCACTATGCCTCGTGATCTTTTCTCGCTCTGGCTTGTCCTCAGGTACTCGATGCTCGAGGAGGAAGGCAATAAAGTCAAGGCGACAGTCATCTTCGGCGTCAACCATGAGGATCTCGCGACCTTCAGGTGAGGTAAGCTCGTCATCCGGCGACTCTGGGTCGGGGATGAGCTTGATGGACGGCTGCGTAAGTCTTGGATGAACACGCCGGCCGGAACCAGTGCGCGCTTAGAGCCAAGCTTGGAGAGGACATCTGCGGCGACATTGTTGTTGCGGCAGACGTGGTGGAACTCGAGCCCTTCGAAGTGACGCTCGAGCTTGCGCACCTCAGCACAGTATGCATCCATCATATCCTTCCTAGCTTCGGAGTCTTTGCTGACTTGGTCTATGACGACCTTGGAGTCGTCGTAGGCCAGGAGGCGCTTGATCCCGAGGGAGACGACGATGTGGAGCCCGTGGATGAGGGCTTCGTACTCAGCGTCGTTGTTGGACGCCTTGTAATGGATCTGCAGGACGTACTTGAGGTAGTCGCCCTTAGGGGAGATGAACAAGACACTCGTGCCTACCCCTTCGAGGTTCAGGGAATCGTCGAAGTACATCTTCCAATGCTCAGGTCGCTCCGGCGGCGGAGGCTGCTGGATCTCTGTCCACTCCGAGACAAAGTCTGCGATGACTTGGGACTTGATCGCCTGCCTAGGGCAGAACTCTAGGTCGAACTCGCCTAGCTCGATAGACCACTTGACGATGCACCCAGAGGTGTCACGACTCCGTAGGATCTCGCCAAGGGGAAAGGCCGAGACAACCTTGATCTTGTGGGATTGGAAGTAGTGCCGGAGCTTTCGCGAAGTCATGAGTAGCGCGTAATGTATCTTCTGGGGTTGGCTGTACCTGGTCTTGCTGTCAGACAGGACCTCACTGACATAGTAGATAGGTCGCTAGACGGGGTAAGGTCGCCCCTCTTCAGGTCGCTCAGCCACCAGGACGACGCTGACCACCAGGGTGGTCGCCGAAATGTAGAGCAGTAAGGGCTCCTTGGGTGCCGGGGGCACCATCACCGGGGGCGTCGTGAGGAAGGTCTTGAGTTGCTCAAGAGCTTGGTCCGCCTCCTCGGTCCAGGCGAATTTGTCCGCCTTCTTTAGCAGCTTGAAGAAGGGCAGGCCTTTCTCCCCGAGCTTGCTAATGAATCGGTCTAAGGCCGCCATCATGCCTGTGAGCTTCATGACGTCCTTCTTGCCAGTAGGTCGCTTCATCTTGAGGATGGCATCCACCTTGGTGGGGTTGGCTTCGATGCCCCGGTTGCTGACCATGAAGCCGAGGAGCTTGCCGGACGGGACACCGAAGACGCACTTCTCTGGATTGAGTTTCCAGTGATAAGTGAGGAGGTTGGCGAAAGTCTCCGTGAGGTCAGCTATGAGCTTGTCCTCGTGAGTGGTCTTGACGACCACGTCGTCGACGTAGGCTTCTACGTTCTTACTGATCTGGCTAGCCAGACACTTCTGTATTGCCTTCTGATAGGTCACGCCAGCATTCTTGAGGCCGAAGGTCATGGCCGTATAGCAGTAGATGCCATGGGGCGTTATGAACGCCGTCTTGTCTTGGTCAGAGACCTTCAGGGCTATCTGATGATACCCTGAGTAACAGTCGAGGAAGCAGAGGAGGACGCTTCCGGCCGTGGAGTCCACGACCTGGTCGATGCGCGGAAGAGGGAAGGGGTCTTTAGGGCAGTGCCTGTTGAGATCGGTGTAGTCGATACACATTCTCCATTGACCGGTTTTCTTTGGTACAAGAACCGGGTTGGCGAGCCAAACCGGATTTTTACACTCTCGGATAAATCCGGCAGCTAGGAGCTTTATTAGCTCTACCCTAATGACGTCCTTGCGATCTTTCGCAAAGCGGTGAAGCTTCTGCTTGACAGGCTTCGCCGTCTTGCTTACATCCAAGGCGTGCTCAGCCAGCTCCCTAGGAACGCTTGGCATATCCGATGGACTCCAAGCGAATATGTCGGCGTTATCCCGGAGGAAGCTGGTGAGCGCGAGTTCCTATTTGGGGTCGAGCCCGTCGCCGATCACCACCATCTTCTCTGGGTCGGCAAGGCCGAGGCAGACCTTCTTCGTCGATGGAGCCGCGTCTAGGGCGGTCTCGGTGCGCTTCTGCTCTGGGACGGGCTAGTCGACAGGGTCGACTTTTGCGGCCTCAGCCACCAAGACCGCGGAGGCCTCGGCGGTGGCGGAGGTCGCAGCGTGGTCGAGAGCCTCCGTGTTGCACCTGAAGGAGATGACGAGGTCCCCTTTGACGGAGAGGACTCCACGCGGAGCCGGCATCTTCAACACCAAGTAGGTGTAATGCGGGATGGCCATGAATCTGGCCAGCATCGGGCGACCTAGGATCGCGTGGTAGGAGGACTTGAAGTTGGCGACCTCGAAGTTGAGGTATTCCGTGCGGAAGTTCGCCTCCGTACCAAAAGTGACCGGGAGGGAGACTCGACCCAGGGGTTGGGCCGCCTTCCCGGGGACGATGCCGTAGAAGGGCTCGTCGCACTCCGTCATCTTGTTGAAGTCGAAGCCCATCTTCTTGAGGGTATCAACAAAGATGATGTTGAGCCCACTGCCTCCGTCGATTAGGGTCTGGGAAAGCAGGGCTCCATCCATTGTAGGCTCAACGACGAGCGGGTAGGACCCGGGGTCTGGGATATGGACCCAGTGATCAGTTCTGGAGAACGTGATCGGCTGCTTAGACCATCGTAGGGGCACGATTGGATGAGTGTGGACGAGGTGGACGTCGCGCTTGTCTTTCTGGTAGCGCCTCCTGCTGGCGCTGGACTTGATTCCGCCGACAATCATGTTGATCGCGCGGGTTGTGGCCTGGAAAGGCCCATTGGGGTTGCCCGATGCTGGTGGAGGGGGCAGGTTCATCTCGTCGCGGGCAGCTGCTAGAGCCGGGTCGTTGCGAGGCGGCTCGCGGCGATCGTCATACCGATCATCGCGGCGTTCGTCGCGCCGATCTCGCCGGTCGTCGCGGCGGTAGTTGTTGTTGTAGGGGCGGCTGTCACGTCGCCCAGCATCGTTCCTAGGTCGCTTGGGGTCCACAGAGGCGCTGAAGGCCCTCTTGAACTGGGAGCACTCGCGGAGAGTGTGGGTGGCCCCCTCATGGAACCCACAGATGCTGTCGAGCGCTAGGTCAAACTTCGCTTGGTTGAAGGACGAACCTCGCCGCCCTTCGGCCGCCAGGACCTTGGAAGGTCGCTTGCGGAGCTTGTCCGCTGCAGTGCCAGATGCACCAGCGTTATCAGCGTCGAACTGATTTTGGAGCGCGTCTTCTGTGTCCATCAGCTTGTTGATGATGACCATGAGCTCCTTGACGTTGGTCGGGCCAGCCTCATGGATTTTCTCGAAGACCTTGCGGTCTTTGGTGCCTTTCTTGTAGCTGTCAACGATTTGGTCGTCCCTGACGCCAACGCACTCATTACGGTTCTCGAAGAACCGAGTATTGTAGTCACGGAGCCGCACCTTAGGCTTTTGCACGACCCGCCCCAGGCTGAATGCGTTCCCAAGGCGGTCGTAGGTCGCCTGCAAGTTCGACGTGAAGGCCTGGGACAGATCAGCCCATGTCTTGATGCTGCCAGGCGCGAGGTTGTTGAGCCAGAGCGAAGGGGCCTTGCCCATCACCAGTGGGAAGTAGGCCGTCATGTGGTCGAAGCTACCACCGGCTGCCTTGAGGCGACGTAGTAGGTCGACAGCCAGATGTTGGGGTCGGAGCGCCCATCATACGGCTTGATGTTGGGCTTGAAGTTGTCGGGGTACTCTACCCTCTTGAAGCGGGCGTCCAGCGCTGGGAAGGCGTTGAGTGCAAGGTCGTCACTAGTGCCTCTTGCTGAGGCGGCATCTCGTGGCTCGGAGTGGACGCTGCGATCCGGGACGACAACCTGGGAACGTGGCTGCCGGTCCCGGTCGAGCTGGACGATGGCGGGATCGCCGTGATCAGCGTTGTATTTGGCCCGGCGCTGGTTCTCGATCTCGTGCTGATCACGGAGCTCGCACTCCATGATGCGGTGGACGCCGCCGGGCAGGACGTGCTCGCGGTCGTAGTCCAGGCGGCGGCGGAGCTCGCGCTCCTCGCGCTCCTGGTGGCGTTGGTCGATGACGGTGCGGGTGTCGCGAGCACGCCTGTTGGCGTCAAGGTTGACGCGAAGGTCGCGGGCAGCAGCGGGCTGCTGGACGGGCTGCTCAGGGTTGTGCTGAGCGACCTCCTCCTGGACGGGGGAGAGATGGCTACGCACAGGTCGATGAGATCGACTGCGCGAGTGGCGGGTTGAGGATGATGCGGCGGATCTGGAGGCCGCGCTCTTTTCTTCCACCAAGGCGTTGGCGACCCGGAGGTACGCGAGGGCCTGCTCAGCTTCAGGCGACTGGACTTGCTGGAGCCGGGTAATAGCCGCACCCAGGTTGGCCTGGGGGTTGTTGAAGGTCGCGATCCCAGCTTCCTCGAATTCGAGGCGCAGATCACGAGCGCAGGGCAGGGCACACCGCTGCTCTTCCGCACGTCGCTCAGCGTGGTAGGCGTTTGCCTGGATACAGGCCGCCTCCTGCGAGTCGGTCGCACCCACGCGTGGTGGCTCGTTCTCCGAGATCACCATCACCTGACGGAAGATGACTTCCGGGTCGTTCGGAGTGATACGAACCCGGACCTTCTGGAACTTCCCACAGTCCGGAGACTGTGTAGGTCGCTTAGCTCGGCGAGGGAGCTCGTTGTCGATCTTCTTTCGCAGATGGCACCCGCGGAGGGTGTGCTTCGCACCCTTGTGATACGTGCAGGGTACGTCGAGGGGATCGTGCCGAGCGCGAGGCGCAGGCCTTGGGTTGCGTGAAGGTCACCGCCCAGATTGGATCTGAGGAGGCGTGGAGAGTTGGCTCAGGCGAAGGCCGGGCACAGACTTCAGGCCGAAGGGAAACACGTCGTGGCGTAGCACTGTCTGCGCTAAGCGTTGAGCTCGTTCGCAGATCTCCAAGGTTTCCCTCATGGAGCCGATGATGTTTTCCATCCCTTGGACAAGGTCACAGGGTTTGGGTGGGTGGGTCTCCGATATTGGATCGGGAACAGGGACGGCGGCGGACGCCGTGACGACCTTCTCGGGGGTCACTGGAGGGGTCGAAGCTGCCGGAGTAGGTGAGGTCGCCGTGAAAGATCCAAAGCAGATCTCCACGGGGTCGGCGAGGAAAGCCGCCATGCTCGCCGGGAAGACGACGCCAGATTGGGCCACCATGCTGCACAGCGAGTTCCCGATCGCCCCTACCTGGCACGCCAACTGTCAGGGGGTGAGACCTGGACAGATCCGCTAGGGCACTGCCCTAGTGATTTGCAGGTTAATGGAGGATCGAGACCTAAGAGCGTAGGTGGTTATGCACGTGGTGCACACGGAACTAGGCGAGTATGACGGTGAGGAACAAGGAGACAAGGGTTTATACTGGTTCAGGTCTCCGGAGAGTAAAACCCTACGTCTAGTTGTGGTGGATTATGCGAGGATGAAGATCCGATGCCTTTGCATGGAGCCCTAGGCCGCCTTATATGGGGAGGACGGGCTAGGGTTTCCTTGCAAAGGTCGGTTGACCCGTGTCGGGGTCGGTTACAACTGTGGGGAGCTTATCTCCCAAAATACAAGGAGTATCCCGTGATACTCGGAGTCTACAGGCGGTGGCGCGCTACGTTGCCGTGTCTTGTCTTGCACGTCAAGGCTTCGCGGGTCTTCCGGGAGCTTGATCAGGTCGCTGGGCCCACTTGTAAGGTCGGCGGGTCTTCTGGAAGGTCGGGTCCACTTGTCAGGGGCCTCTGGGACCCTGGCCGGTGGAGACCCATGGGTACCCATATCTCTCATGCGGGGATGACTAAGACCTGACAGAAATACATCTTGAGAGCTAAGTCCCTTAAGGAGGTGCTTCTCAACCCATATCTATCCCAGCTGGAGTTTGGTGTCCTTGGACCATCTATACTAGAGTAGGAGATAGTACACACCGTTCCTTGGATTCGATACCCTTGGAATACTCTCCTTCCTTGGGGAAGTGCTACAGCGGTATTTCTGTGCGCTTGCGGTATACCCGGTTGTTCTTATACGCTCCCTCTAGGTGCACAACTAGTGGTGACGTTAAGAAACGCCAACAGGTATCCTGAAGGTGAAGTGGTGAGAGAGGGAAGCCGTATCCTGCTGGAGGCGTAGGTAGTCCCGGACTCGTCCGGCTTTACCTCTTGGCTACTCGCGCCCTGCTTCTATCTGCCTAAGCTTCCGAGGCACGACACGCTTAGCATTTTCAAAAGAAAAAGTTTTTTTGCAAAAAATGGGACCGTTTAGGGGGGGTGCCCCCCATAGTAGCCCCCGAGGGGGACTTGGTTTTCAGAGGAAAGCTGAGTCTCCCTTGTCTTTATTCACAATCTTAGTGTATATACAACCGACTTGGGTGCCAAATATGTACAAAATGACTTGGAACTTAAGGGTAGAAGCGACATAGCTGTTGGATGTTCCAAGCGTTGGCGAAGATTTCGCCCTTCTCGTTCGCGAGCTTGTACGTGCTGGGCTTGAGGACCTCGGCGACGATGTACGGTCCTTCCCACGGCGGTGTGAGCTTGTGGCGGCCCTCGTTCTTTTGTCGAAGTCGGAGTACCAAATCCCCCATGTTGAGATCTTGAGTCAGGACCTTGTTCGCTTGGTAACACCGTAGGGATTGTTGATACTTTTCGGAGTGCAGGACCGCCACGTCGCGGGTCTCGTCGATGCAGTCTAGCGCATCTTCGCGATCTTGCTGGTTCTGCCCCTCCTGGTAGGCGTTGACCCTCGGGGACCCGTAGTCCAAGTGTCCGTGGGGAGGACGGCCTCTGCGCCATAAACCAGGAAGAACGGGGTGAGACCCGTGGCCCTGCTCGGGGTGTTTCTGAGGCTCGAAACAACTGATGGCAGCTCTTGAATCCACTTCCGGCCAAACTGGTTGAGCTTGTTGAAGATCCTTGGCTTTAGGCCTTGTAAAATCATGCCGTTGGTACGTTCTACCTGGCCGTTAGTCTGTGGATGCGCCACGGCTGACCAATCCACGCGGATGTGGTAGCTGTCGCAGAACTCTAGGAACTTCTTGCCGGTGAATTGGGTGCCGTTGTCCGTTATGATGGAATTGGGTACCCCAAAGCGGTGCATGATGTCCGTGACGAACAGCACGACCTGTTCAGACCTGAGGCTGCTGATGGGGCAGACCTCGATCCACTTTGAGAACTTGTCGATGGCCACCAGTATGTGGGTGAAGCCCCCGGGTGCCTTTCGCAAGGGCCCAACCATGTCCAGTCCCCACACGGCAAAAGGCTTTGTGATGGGGATGGTTTGCAGCGCGTGAGCCGGGAGGTGGGTCTTCCGCGCGTAGTACTGGGACCCTTCGTAGGTGCGCACAACCTCATTGGCGTCGGCGACCGCCGTCGGCCAATAAAAGCGCTGGCGGAACGCTTTGCCTACGAGGGTACGCGGAGTGGCGTGGTGGCCGCATTCGCCCGCGTGGACGTCCTGAATCAACTCCCGACCCTCAGGGATGGAGATGCACCGTTGCATGATCCCCGAGGCGCTGCGCTTGTACAGCTCGCCGTCGATGACGACGAAGGACTTGGCCTTCCTGGTGATACGCCTTGCCTCGGTCCGATCCGGGGGCAGCTCCCCCCGGTTTAACCAGGCGAGGTACTCGTCGCGCCAGTCCCGCGGAGGGGGCGGGAGGTCGTCGATCTCCATCGCCTCGGCCTCGTCCGCCTGGGACCCTTCGAGGTCCGAGGTCTCGAGTTCCCCGTTCGAGGGGTCCTCGTCCATGGGCTCGGCGCCCGTGGCCTTCGAGGGGCCAGCCCCCGAGGCCTTTCCGGAAGCTTCAGCGGGTTTGTCGAGGTCGATAGAGGGCTTGGTGAGGTCGCGGGCAAAAACGTTCGGGGGAACGGTGATCCGCCCCGAAGCAATCTTGGCCAGCTCGTCCGCCTCCTCGTTGTACTTGCGCGCGATGTGATTGAGCTCGAAGCCAAAGAACTTGTCCTCGAGTTTGCGCACCGCGGTGCAGTACGCCTCCATCTTCTCGTCGTGGCAGCTTGCGTTCTTCATCACCTGGTCGATGACCAGCTGAGAATCTCCTGGGATGTCAAGGTGCTTAATGCCGAGCTCGATGGCGATGCGTAGGCCGCTGAGGAGGGCCTCGTACTCCGCCATGTTGTTCGACGCGGGGAAGTGCAAGCGCACCAGGTACCGCATGTGCTCTCCAAGGGGCGAAACAAAGAGCAGGCCCGCGCCTGCGCCCGTTTTCCTTACCGAACCATCAAAGTACATGGTCCAGCACTCAGCTTGGATCTGAGGGGTGGGTAACTGAATGTCGGTCCATTCAGCCACGAAATCCGCCAAGATCTGCGATTTTATCGCTTTTCGCGGTGCGTAGGTGAGTGCTTCACCCATGAGCTCCACGGACCACTTAGCTAATCTGCCCGAGACATCCTGGTTGTGGACAATTTCCCCCAGAGGGAAAGAAGATACCACGGTAATGGGATGGGCCTCGAAGTAGTGCCGCAGCTTGCGCCGTGCGAGCACCACCGCGTAGAGCAGCTTCTGGATCTGGGGGTATCTGGTCTTGGTGTCCGACAACACTTCGCTGATGTAGTAGACCGGCCTCTGGACAGGCAGGGTGTGGCCCTCCTCCGTTCTCTCTACTACGATGACCGCGCTGACCACTTGGGTCCTGGAGGTGACGTAGAGATACAGGGGTTCGCCTTCCTAGGGCGGGGTCAGTATCGGAGCGTGAGCGAGTGTTGCCTTCAGCTTGTCGAGGGCCTCCTGGGCCTCGGTGGTCTAGGAGAAGCGCTCGCTCTTCCGTAGAAGTCGGTACAGGGGTAGGCCCTTCTCTCCGAGATGTCAGACGAAGCGACTCAGAGCTACGAGGCAGCCCAGGACCCTTTGCACTCCCTTCAGGTCGCGTATCGGCCCCATCCGTTCGAGGGCCGACACCTTCTCCGGGTTGGGCTCTATGCCTTGTTGGGAGACAATGTAACCCAAGAGCATGCCACGCGGCACCCCGAAGACGCATTTTTCGGGATTTAGCTTAACCCCGTTTGCTCAGAGGCAATCGAACGCAATGCGTAAATCATTTACTAGGTCGTCCGCCTTCCTGGATTTCACTACGATATCGTCGACGTATGCCTCAATGGTCCGCCCGATGTGATCCCCGAAGACGTGGAGCATACATCGCTAGTATGTCGCCCCGGCGTTTCAGAGACCAAATGACATTGTCACGTAGCAAAACATGCCAAATGGCGTGATAAAAGAGGTCGTGAGCTGGTCGGACTCCTTCATCTTGATTTGGTGGTAACCGGAATACGCATTAAGGAAGCATAGCAACTCACACCCCGCGGTGGAATCAACTATTTGATCAATCCGTGGCAAAGGAAAAGGAACTTTAGGACATGCTTTATTTAAGCCGGTGTAATCTATGCACATCCGCCACTTCTCGTTCTTCTTCTTAACTAGTACAGGATTAGCTAGCCACACTGGATGGAATACCTCCTTGATGAATCCAGCCTCCAAGAGCTTGCGCAGCTCCTCTCCGATCGCCCGGTGTTTCTCTTCGTCAAATCGTTGCAGACGCTGAGATACCGGCTTGGAGTTGGGCAGGATATCAAGCGAGTGCTCGGCGACCTCCCTCGGAATGCCCGGCATGTCCGCGGGACTCCACGCAAAGATGTCAGCGTTGGCGCGGAGAAAGTCGACGAGCACCACTTCCTATTTCGTGTCAAGGGTGGAGCTGACCCTCAGCACCTAGCCCTCGGGGGCACTGGGGTCGAGTGGTACAGCCTTGGTGTGCTCCACGGTCTCGAAGCTGCCGGCGTGCTTGTTGGTGGAGTTGAGGGCCTCGTTGGCCAGCTTCTCCAGGTCCACCACGAGGGCCTCGTCATGCGCAAGCGCCTCGGCGCGCTCGACGTCGCACTCGAACGCGTGCTCGAACGACGGGCCCACCGTGATGACGTCCTTGGGCCCCGACATCTTGAGCTTCAGGTAAGTGTAGTTCGGGACCGCCATGAACTTGGCGTAGCAGGGCCGGCCAAGGATGGCGTGGTACGCTCCCCGAAACCCCAGCACCTCGAAGGTGAGGACCTCCTTGCGGAAGTTGCTCGGTGTGCCGAAGCAGACAGGCAGGTCGATCTGCCCGAGAGGCTGGACTCGCTTGCCCGGCGCAACGCTATTGAACGGCGACTTGCTGGGCCGCAGCTTGTCCAACCCAATCCCCATGAGCTCCAGGCTGGAGGATGTAACACCCTGAAATTTTCTGATTTCAGGATGTTATTAGGAAAACAATTAAATAATGATTTCTCATAATTCTAAAATTTGCTCAACATTTATTTTCTTTACAAAAAATTTAGTATAGGAAAGATATATGTGGATTTCTAAATAAAATAAAATAATTCTATGAGTGTTGCATTCATTTTGATTGCATTTCTTTTGTTTGAGTTAGTATTTTCAAAATCATGAAAAATCAAATCCAAACTCCTCTATATCTCTCTTTGTTTTTTCTAAGCCATCTCGGCCTTTCTTGTTTTTCCAACCGGCCCAAAGTCTCATCACAACAACCTAAGTTGCCAGCCTGTTTTCCCACCTCCGGTCGGTGCCGCACCGCGCTCGTGCGTCGCGCTCGCACCGCTTCCGTTCCCGCGCACCCGAGCTCTGTGGCTGGCTCCCCCGAGTGCCTGCTCGCCGTGCTTGAGCCGTTCATGTCACACGCACCCATCCGCTTCTTTGGCCGCACCACTTCCTCTCCATCTACGTGTGAGCGCCACACGTCAGGCCTCCTCCCACCTCTGGCCAGTTGCCACCCGTGCCTACACTCGCACGCGCCTGTGCGTTGCGCCGGCGCCCGAGCTGCACGCTACCCGCGAGGCTGTGACACTCGCCCTCCCGCACGTCTGTCTGCTTCCCTAGTCGAGTCTGCTCGCCTGCCCGCGCCATGCCACCAGCGCGCTGCCACGCCGCTCGCGCCCGGCCACCCGTGCCCGAGCCACTTACCATCCCCGCGGCCTTTCGCTCTCCCGCGCGCCCACGAGTGCGCTGCTGCCGTGCTCGCCTCCCTCCCATGCACGATGCTGCCATCTCGGTTCCCCTCGTCTTCAATCCACCGGTAACGGCCGCCCACCATGCAATGGCCATCAACGGCGGCCACACGGCCGCCTCGTCCGTTCCCCTCGTTCAGTTCGTGACAGCCATGTCCACCATCCCATCAAGTCTTTTCCCCACCGAATCCATCCATGTGCTTGCGTCGCTGCTGTACGTCCAGCCTCCTGGCCCTGCACCCGTTCGCCTCCAACACATGCACTGCACGTAGACACAGCACCCGAAACCGTTGCTCCCTTCAATCAATCTCCCCTTCAACGCACAGTAACCATGGCCATCAGTGGCAGTTTCCGTTTCCATTCCATGGTTTTGCTGCTATTCCTGCGGCTCCCTCCACACGCGCACCTATAAAACTCGAGGCCAAGTCCTCCGTGTACCCTGCTGCTCGCCCAGCCGCTCGCCTCCTGTTGCCTCGCCTGCAAATCACCACGGCCTTGCATGCCCACTGCAGCTCCTCATCGTCGCTCGCCGGAGCATCACCACCAAAACTAGAGCAGAACACCGTCGCAGCGTGCAGACCAAGTCGGCGCCCTCACAAGAACCACGGCGTCAAGCTGGGGCTCCGCCGTCGCTCGTCGTCCGCATCCCGGCCACCTTCTCGTCACATCTCGAACCGGCCGCCGTCCCCTCAATCGTTCAACTTCATTTCCGGCGGCATCTGATTCCGGCCATCCCCGTGATCTGCTGCCACTGGTGCCTGCATCGTAGTGTCTCCCAATCCTTTTCGTCCGGTGAGGAAATTTACTGTAAGGCCAGTGGCGGATCCAGGATCGAACTCTTGGGGGGGCTCAACTTCTTCTTCCTCCTCCTCTTCCTTTCCTTTTCCTTCTTCTTCCTCCTCATTTTCTTCTTCCTCCTCTTCATCTATGCATAGAATTTGTAGGGGGGCTCCCATGGAGTCCATGGGGTAGGGGGGGCTCCAGCCCCCTTGCCCCCACGGTGGATTCGCCCCGTGTAAGGCTGCTGTTTGCCAGACAAGCCGCTAGTCAAGTCTCTCTGTATCAAGCTGCTTCCATCGTCACTCGCAATCACCATGCACGCCTGAGGTAAGTAGATTTCTTACACGGGCTTTCTTACATTCTGTGCTTGGATGTCGTTTTGCACATTCTCCGTTCCACCCAGCCTCCACCGTGCCCCACCTTCAAGTGCCATTAATAGCCACCCGAGCTCTAATGGCCGACCATCAATCGCTTTCAATTCCACCGAAACCGCCTACGTTTCCACTTCAGCGCCTATAAACCAGGAGGTCAAGCCTCCACGCCCGCTACTACATCATCTTGCCCTTGAGCCCCTGTTGCTCGCCTGGCTGCTAGCCTCTGCCTCGTTCTCGTCAGCACCAGCCGCCACCTGCAGTAGCCGCCGGAACTGTGCGTCGCCGCAGAGCCGGCCGCCGCCTGTGTTCGTCGCCGTTTCGATCGATCGGCCAGAAGCTCCCTAGAGCCAAGCCGATGCCGCCAACAAGACCACGATGCCAGAAGCGCATGCTCACCGCCCATCGCTGTTAGCATCTCTCGCCGGAACGCCGTCCCTCGAGGATCCCGACCTGCCGGCTGCCTATCTCTTCCGTCCTCCTTCGTAGCAGACCGAGCTGTCCGTCATCCGTAGCCTGTATTCAAGTCCGGCCACTGCCTGTCTCGATCGATTATGCTTCCTGAAATTTCTGAAGGACGCTCATTCGTCTGATGACTGATGCAGTTGTCATGATTGGAGTCTGATCATTTCTGTTCCAAGCTTCATCGGCTCCTCGCCGTCTTTCACCATCAATCATCATCATCACACAAGAAGGTATACAAAGCTCCATGAGTACGTCATCGTGATGTCCTATTTATCTTGCTGTCTATAGCTCTCTGAACATGCATGCTATTGTTCCAAGCAAACCGGCCACTCCCATGTTGCATACAGTTTGGATACGAATCAATGTCATCTTATGAAATTCAATAATTTAATTTTGGTCGACATCATCTTGCTACCCGACATGCATGTGCATGTGCTTTCTTTTGACAAGCATAGAGAAGCTAATAAACTTATAGGTTCACTCATACGTTCAGTTTATATCTTGCTTGATGTCATCATTTCATCATGTTGATGTCATATACACTGAAAAATATCTATCATGTAATTTGGTAAATGTCTAGCTTTCAATCTAAGCCCGGGAGAACCTTGTAATATCTATCCAATTCTTTGTGTCTTGCCAATCTTCTATAATAGCTTTACAATCTACGGTTAATCATGATTAGATCCCTAATCCTTGTTTAATCCTTGGATCTCACGTGCTAGCCGTTTAAGCTCGTTCTCGTTGCGTTAGTTTCGCCTCACAATAAAAATGCGCTAGACATGATATTTATTATAAAATGTGTTTTGAGAACTTATTCTAAAATTAATTTGATTAATGTTTACATAAATGCCTTTTCGTAATGAAATTTGATTAGGGCCTATATAACGGTTTTCATAGATAATGTTAAATTGACTAATCTTAAGAAATGGTGTTTTCTGAATAAAATGTAATTAGAGTTACCTCTCGGCTTTTCATAATATAAATGTTAAATTGATTAATATTTATGCAATTTGCTTTCTAAATAAAAACAATATAGGCTATATCTCGAGTTTTCTTAATTAAATGTTAATTTGATTAATATGAACATAAATGTGTTTTTGAATTAAAATTTGATTAGTACAACTCGAAATATAAAGATATACGTTTAGATGTTTTACATGCTTCTTTTAAATTAAAATGTTTAATTTGCATAAATAATACTTAAATATTCAAAAATAAAATTTGACTAAGTCCTACACGGTCCCTTTTATATATAATTATAATTTGATTAATTCTAAATAGGGTGTTTCTCTGAAATAACCTATGCACATCTTTATTGAATTAAAATATATCAAGCACATAGCCTTTGGGTGATATAATTCAAATCTCTCGATAGTTCCGCTCTCAGCGTTTTCTTGTGTTTGCGTTCCTAACCAAACCCTGCTCTCTTTTAAAGCCTCTCTTGATTGGTATATTGTTCTTAGTTGTTCTTGTTTGTCTGCTTTGCATGTTTGTGCTCGATGTTTGCTTCGAGTAGAAGATCGAGCTGTTGTTCAAAAGTCATGAAGATCAAGAGTTTCAAGTGAGCAAGAGCAGAAGAGCATAAGAGTAGCTTTTTGTTGGAGGAAGGCAAGTGGTTTTCCTCCCCCTGCATATTCTACTTCGTCCCATTCACAAGCATTACAATTAAATTTACTTTTATCTTGTATTGCATAACTTGATGGGAAATCACAATTAAATTTACTTTTATCTTGTATTGCATAACTTGATGGGAAATCACCTTTTCAAGGACATACTAGATTTCATCCCTATTCCCTTGAACACCCTGGTTTAAATAAATGTTTTTGGGTAGAATATGCTTAGTCGCTTAAGATAGATGGTTGAAATGGATCTTTATAAAATGTTGATCATGATAACTTTGGTGATAAATGTGGCTAATTACAAGATCATATGATTTAATCGGAACATGGAGAACCACCCAGGAAAACAGTACAACCACAAGACATATGGCTCTGTCTTGGCTAATTAATTAGGGAAGTCTTGTGTGGCTATTAGTCATGGTAGCTTGGGGTACGGAGGAATGCTTTTAAGACTCTTCTACTCTGGACAGGTATTGGAACGGAATTGCTATTCTAGGCTGACCTGGTCCGAGGGTAGAAGGAGGGTACGAAAGATAGCCTCTAGGACGTGCTACTATGGACTAATACACATAGGACGACTCTTTGTAAAGGCCTCGTAGCGTCCCTATGCAACCACACCTCAGAAGTGTGGTATTGTGCCTACTTTTGCACAGCATGGTTGGGTTCAAAGTTCTTCGGAACTTTTACACGACTTGTGGTGAAAGTGTACAACCTCTGCAGAGTGAAAACTGATCGATCAGCCGTGCTCACGGTCAAGAGCGGCCTGGACCCTCACATGATAATCAAACATAAAGATGGAATTAAATCTTGGTTTTCATATGGTTTTGAGATGAGATGCTTTCCTAATGCTTAAGTGGGTTGGTATGAACTTACATCTAGTAACTAGGTGCTTGCTAATAAAATTTGACCAACATTAAAAATGCTAACCGCTGCAAAACCTTAGCCTATCCTTGATAGCTTTGCATCTTCCCCCACTTGCTGAGCTCTAACCATAAGTGTGCTCACCCTTGCTAAACCGCTGCTCAGAAGAAGAAGAAGAAGAAGAAGGTGTATGATGTCCAGAAGATGGTGCTAGGCGTACGCAACCCCCAGTCGCTTGCCTGTGAAGTTGGAACCTTTGTTTCCCAGGATTCCGCTGTAAATCTCTGATAATCTCTCTTTCTTTACGTGATATTGTTTCTGTTATTCACTATGATGTCACTATATGTATGAAACTAGATCCTGGCATACATATAGCTATCACTTGGTTTTCTTCGGAAAATCGGGTGTGACAGAGGAGTACATGATGTTGAGGCTGCTGCCTCCGTCTATCAACACCTTGGAGAACCGCGTATTGCCGGTGATGGAGTCGACGACAAGTGGGTACTGTCCCAGATTGGGGATGTGATCCGGGTGGTCTTCGCGGCCAAAGGAGATCGTCTCCTCCGACCAGTCGAGGTACGACGGCACGGCCGAGTGAACGGAGTAGACCTCTCGACGTTCACGCCTACGCTGCCGCAACGTCATATCGACGGTGGGCCCCCCCGAAGACGAAGAACACATTCTCCACCTCCGGGAAGCCATCCTTGCCCCCGTCGCCCGCGTCCTTCTTGGCGTTGTCCTCCTTCGCGGTGACGTGGCTGTAGTACTTCTTGAGCATGTCGCACTGCTCGAGGGTGTGAGCGACAGGGGTCTTGTGGTATGGGCAGGGCTTCTTCAGCATGTCGTCGAATACTCCACCTCGAGGGGGGGCCTCGAGCCCCCTTGTTGGCGGCGTCGATCACGTTGACCTCTTCGGGGCCCTCGTCTTGTTCCATGGGCTTCTTGCCCTTCTTGCCCTACTTCTGCTTCTTCAAGGGCTTCTTGGGCTTGCTGCCCTCCGCGGGTGCATCCTCGGCCCGCTTGCCCTTCTTGCCGTCGAAGATCACCCCCACTGCCTCCTCCCCGGAAGCGTAGCTGGTGGCGATGTCGAACAGCTCGTTGACGCTGGTGGGAGGGTTCCGCCCCAACTCGCGCACGAGGTCCCGCCAAGTCGTGCCCTCCAAGAAGGTGTGCACGACCTCGGACTCACCGACACTCGGAAGCTCGGTGCAGCGCTTGGAGAAGCGGCGGATGAAATCCCTCAAGGACTCACCAGCCTTCTGGGAGCAGCCTCGGAGGTCCCAGGAGTTCCCGGGGTGCACGTACGTGCCCTGGAAGTTGCCCACGAACGTCCTGACCAGGTCGTCCCAGTCGTGGATCTAGTTCGCGGGCAGGTGCTCGAGCCATGTCCGCGCAGAGTCTGCCAGGTGCAGCGGCAGGTTGCGGATGATCATGGCGTCGTCCGTGGCGCCGCCCAGCTGGCACGCCAGGCGGTAGTCATTGAGCCACACCCGGGGGTCCGTCTCCCCCGAGTACTTGTTCACGGTCGTCGGCTGGTGGAAGCGCGGGGGGATCCAGGTTGTGTGGATAGCTCGGCCGAACACACGCGTGCCCGGTGGCTCTGGCGACGGGCTCTTGTCCTCCCAGCTGTCGTACCGCCCACCACGCCGTGGGTTGTAGCCATGCGACAGAGTGGCGTCCTGCTTCTTCTTGTTCAGGATGTTGCGGGCGTCGTCGTCGTTGGTCGCGCTGCGCGTATCCCGAATCCGGTCCTTGGCAGGGGTCCTCTAGTTGCCTTCGTGGGCGGTGGGTGCTCGGTGCAGAGTGTTTACCGATGCCTCCTGGTCCCTACCGCCCCCACTAGCCTTCGTGTCAGACTGATGACGCATGCGGGATGCGGAGCTTTCAGCTTGCTGCACCGCAGCCTGCTCGATGAGGGCCTGCGCCTCGCGGCACAGGTTACGTCCCTCAGGCGTCGATGGCTCGGGCATGGCCCGAATCAAAGTCGCCGCAGCCATGAGCTTCTGGCTGGTGCTTGCTAGGTTTGGCATCTTGTCTACGTCGGCGTCGGTGTTGATGCGCACGCGGGCCACGCGTCCCGCAGCGCGCGCCCCTAGTGTCGAGGGGCCGGCCCTGTCCCTTTCGAGCTTGGCCTTCAGCTGCCACAGCTGCTCGCGCTCTGCGTTCAGCTTTGCTTCCAGCTCGCGAAGCTGGGCCATCTGCGCGGCACGCGCCGCGTCAGGTGGCGGTGGTGTCGCCCCCACCGGTGGGGTTACTGCCACGTTGTTGCGGACCGCTGCATCGCCCGCTCCGCCTCCCTCGTCTTCGCCTTCGCCGAGGACGACGACGAAGCATTCGCCGGTGGGATCATAATCCCCCTCGTTGGAGTCGTCGGAGCAGGTGAGCAGTAGTCTGCCGCGGCCTGAAACCGCCTGAAAGCGTCGTGGTCCCGTAGTCCGAAGTGATCCCACTCCGGCGCCCCGCGCCCGTATCCGTACTCCTCGCCGTCGGTGTCGCGGTAGGATTCGTCGGGCGAGGTGGCGATGAGGTTCCGGATGGACATGAAGTGGTGGTCCGGGAGGTCCTCGTACGCAGCCAGGTTGGTGCTGGCTGACGAAGAATACGCCATGGTGGCGCCGCACATTCTGTGGGGGAATCGCGGCTGCACAGCCGCGACCCCCTCCGCGGGGTGCGCCGTGGCATTCGCCGGCGGAGGTGCGTCGCCTTGCCCTACTCCGACAGGTGGGAGCTCGCCGGCTTCGACCCCCTTGGGTGTTCCAGCGTCCGCCCCTTGGCGTCGCGCCGTGCGCGCTCGCCGTGAGTGCTTCCCCAAACACTTGCGGTGTCGGGGTGGTGGTGGAAACACCGCTGGCATTAGGGCAGCCGCCGTTCCGGGCGGTGCTACCTTGAGGGCGTCCCTGTTGAGGATGCGCATGTGGTAGCCGTTGCCAGTCGCTTTGGTAGTGGATGCTGCCGAACCAGATCTCGAATCCGGCCGGGAACGAGTCGGATTCGCCCCAGGCGGGCCTCTCTGACGTGTGCTCGATGACGATCACCATCGAGAAAGCGGGTGGATGATCACAGCGCTCCCCTACCTGGCGCGCCAACTGTCGGTGTTCGGATTAGCACCGGCACCAACTAGTAATTTGCACTGGGATCTGCTTCTCGATGGGCGGTGCTAAGCTAAGGAGACACGAGATTTATCCTGGTTCCGGCCTCGCGGCCGTACGTCCAGCAGAGTGTGCTTGCGCAATGTATTAGCTTGCACCGGTGGTGCCTGTAGAGGGGGGCTACAAGCAAGGCGGGAGAGGAGGAAATTCCCCCAAGTCCCTACTGAGATGATTGAGGCAAGTGCCAATATCTGGAATGTGGTGGTGTGCTGGTGCGAGTGAATGAGAGTCGTCCTCACGCAGGGGGCTCTGCCTCTCCCTTTTATAGGCCAAGGGAGGGCAGTTACAATGATGTTGCTCAGCAGCCAGCACAGTGGCTGTGTACTAACAAGTATGGCGCCGGCGGTCTTGTCCCCGCACGTCATGGTTCCTGGCGCGAGTTGGTAGTGCCCTCCGGCTTCTGCGGGCGGTGTGGTGGTCACTGTGGCCCGTCCTATCTTGACTTCGAGGGCCTGCTCTAGCTGAATCGAGGGCCTAGCCGTCGGGGAAAGGACCGGAGTTGGTGGTGCGGGGCCGCGGCGCGTCACCGGCCTGTCCGAACAGTGCCGCACGACCTGTCGCACAGTGGCAGGAGTGGCGGCACAACGCCGGGGATGGCCGCACAGCGTCCGAGATGGCCGTGCGGCGCTGGAGTTGGCGGAGAAGACGCGGAGCATGCCGCTCGTACGGCGTTGTCAGCCGAAGCGCATGCCTGCTTACCGCCTGTACACATTTCGAGGGTGTCCCCATGCCCATTCGAGGGTCTCGCCGTGAGGGGAGGACGGGAGCAGGTGGCACAGTGTCGTGGAATGACACCCGCTTGTCCGCACAGGGCCGCGCAACGCCTGCACAGGGCCAGGCATGGCTGCACAGTGGCGGGTTAGGCCGCACTGTGGTGGTGTCAGGCGCTCTGACTGTGTCAGTCACGCGGCGTGGGGGGAGATTCACCCTTGACTTCGGCGTCCCGTCGCGGGACCGGGCATTAAATGCCGTTGTCAGGTGGAGCAGAGATGGCTGCCCGCTCGAGGGGGGCCGAACCCCTCGAGCGAGGCGGAAACCCGCTCGAGGGGCCGGAGCCCCCGAGCGAGGCAGAAATCCGCTCGAGGGGCCGGGGCCCCTGAGCGGGGCGGATATCCGCTCGAGGGATCGAAGCCCTCGAGCGAGGCAGAAATCCGCTCGAGGGGTCGGAGCCCTTGAGCGAGACGGAAATCTGCTCGAGGGGCCGAAGCCCTCGAGCGAGGCGGTCAAGCGGGCCTTCTCGGTGTAGGCTGCCGCTGGGCCGTAGTAGGCCGTGGGCCCGCGATGTCCCGTGACCGGAGTTTGGGGAATAGCCCTTGGGCAGTTTGCGTTCAACGAGGGTGATTATCCCCTTAGTTAGGGGACCCCTAATGACCGTCCCCGACAGGGCTATCGTCTCTACTAAGGGGGTGTTTGGCATGGCTCTGGAGCTCAACTCCAGCAACTCTACTGAATTTTCCAGCCAAACACCTCAACTTCAAAACTCCATAGAGTTGCTAACTCCATGGAGTTGTAGTGCAAATGGAAGTAGAGTTTTGGAGTACCTCTTTTGCTGCTCCAGAACCACACAAGATGAACCAGGGTGTGGAGTTGGTGGGTTATTACCCACCATTGCCACTGGTTACACAAGAAAACGTTTCATTCTATTCCTCCCACCCCTCCGTCCGGGACCGCACGCGAGACGCGAGCTTCTCCTCTGCTCGCGCCCGCACAGGGTTCGAGCGCTGCCGCCGCCTAGGGTTCGGGCGCCGCCTTCGCCTAGGGTGCGGGCGCCGCATCCTCACGCTGCCGGCCGCCCGCGCCGCTGGTCGACCACGCCAACCCCTCCATCCGCTACCTGGGAGGCTTCTCCTCTGCCTTGCGCCCACCCACGGGATCTCTGCGCCTCCGTCGAACCCCGCTGCCAGCCGTCGACCCCCACCACCGGCCGTCGACCTCCACCACCGGCCGTCGATCCCCACAGCAAGAATCCGACCGTCGCCATGCGCTGCCGACCCTCGAAGCCTCCAGACCGCCGACCCTTGTTCACAGCAAGGTAATTTTTCTCTGTTTTCTTTCATTTTTGATCTAAAATTGGGTTGTGCAATCCTAGTTTACAATAGAGTTCACCTATAATTGAATAAATCTGTGCAACAACAAGCTCTATGGTCCGATACCTCATGAGATTGGTAATATGGCAGCACTTGAGGAGTTGGTAGGATACAGTAATAACCTCACTGGTTCGCTACCTCATTCACTTGGCAAGCTCAAGAACCTAAAAAATATTTGGTTGGGTCAGAATCTTATATCTGGCAACATTCCTGTTGAGATAGGTGAATGTCTGAACTTAACAGTGTTTGGTCTTGCACAGAACAAGTTAGAGGGTCTGGCAAAATTATGGACAGACTGTGTCTAGTGAAATAGAATACCTTATTTTTGATCTAAAATTGGGTTGTGCAATCCTAGTTTACAATAGAGTTCACCTAGAATTGACTAGATTTAGATTTGTTGTTCAGTGATACAAAATTATGGACAGTACCGTGTCTAGTGAAATAGAATACCTTCTAATATGATTTTTGTGAGTTGGATAGATGCTTGAAATTGATTGGAACTCCGAGAATACTCGGGTGCTCTGTTTATTGTTTGCCGAACAAGTTGATAAAGGAAATCGGCCAAACACACACTTGAATGCACTTGGTTATGATGCGGTTGAGAAAGGCTTCAAAGATAGGACTGGAATTGTGGCTTCCAAGGTTCAGATCAAGAACAAATGGGACAAGTTGAAAGAAGATTTCAAGGCTTGGAAGAAACTAATGTTGAGGCAAACAGGGACTGGTTGGGACCCTATAAGGAAGACTATTGTTATGGATGCCGAATGGTGGAAAAAAGCTAGAGCTGTAAGTTCAGTGACTACTTGCTAATATTATTCAGGTACTGGTTGTTATTATTGCTGATAATATGTGTTGTTTTTCTTATTCAGGACATTCCAGGTTGTGGAAAGTTTAAAAAGAAAGGTCTTGAGAATGAAGATCAATTAGCCAAGTGTTTTGCAGACATCACTACTATTGGTATTGATCATTGGTCCCCTCATGTTACGAATGTTCAGTCACAAGAGGAGGCAAACAACTTGGATGCACCAGATGATAATTACATTCCTGAGGAGACACAAGATGAGGAGACCGATATTGGTATTTCCCCTCCACCTGCTAGTGGCAAGAGATTGGCAAGGCCTGTTGAAGGAAGTGGTAAGAAGGCAAAGTCTGGCAATGCACTCCTCATTCAGGAAGCAGTGACAAGTATGGCGAGTTCAGCCAATGAATATACTTTGAAGAGACATGGAAAATATTCTATTGATGAAGTGATGGAGGTTGTGCTTGCTTGTGGGGCTGGATATGGTAGCAATGAGCATTACATTGCCTCTGAACTGTTTGTGAAGAAGGAGCAAAGGGAGATGTTCATGACCATGCCTACTGATGAGATTAGGTTAAATTGGCTTAGGAGGAAATACAATGACAAATATGAAAAGTAGAAATGGCTGTGACATGGATTAGTGTCACATGTATCCTTTTTCTTTTAGTTCCTCTGTGTGAGTTGTATGCCACATTTATTTGTCTATTTGTGTTTCGAAAATTGTGAACTCAAATTGTAATGTCACTTTTTATTTTTCCCAGTGTGCACTTTTTTTTGTGTCGAGTTGGACCTTACAGTTCATTTATGTCAATGTTTACAGATGTCTTCAAGTGAGAGTGATGACTCTAGTGATGATGGGGATTTTTTTAAAAAAATGATTGAGACTGGTGCAAAATTTGCACAGAATTATTTTGACTTGTATATGGACAAGGCACTACCAAGGTTTATGTTCACACAACAAACAGGAATGGGGTGGCTGATGGAAACTATAAAGGCTCGCGGAGAGTGTCATCGAATGCTTCGGATGAATGAGATTATTTTTCATGACCTGCATGATGTGTTGGTTGAGAGGTATGGATTAAAACCATCCAAACATATGAATACATATGAAATGCTTGCAATTTTCCTATTCATATGTGGTGGATGTGAGTCAAATAGAAGGGGATAAAATAAGTTCAAACACTCTGGTGAAACCATTAGTAGAAAATTTCATGAAGTTCTAGCTTGTGTGCTTGCCATGGCAGAACATTTCTTGAGGCCAACTGATCCTAATTTTCACAATGTGCACAAGAGGATTAGGAATGACAAAAGAGCATATCCACACTTTAAGGATTGCATAGGTGCACTTGATGGAACCCATATTCGTGTGTCTTTATCACCTGAAGAACAAGTGAGATACATTGGTAAGTGTGGAATTCCAACTCAAAACGTGCTTGCCATTTGTGATTTTGATATGCGATTCACCTATGTGGCTGCGGGTCAACCGGGTTCTTTGCATGACACAAGTGTACTGTACGATGCCTTGGAAGCTGATAGAGATGTCTTCCCACATCCTCCTCAAGGTACAATTTTTTCCCTTATGGTCTCGCTCATATTTGCATGTGTAGGCAAACTTATCTTGTTTGACATATGTGTAGGTAAATACTATGTTGTAGATGCGGGCTATCCTAATCGTCCGGGGTACTTGGTTCCATACAAGGGAGAAAGGTACCACTTACCTGAGTGGCATCGAGGTATGGAACCAAATACACCAAAAGAGAAGTTCAATCGTATACACTCATATGTTCGTAATGTTATTGAGCGCTCATTTGGGGTATTAAAAATGAAATAGCAAATCCTTTACAAGATGCCCGGTTATTCAATGCTCACTCAAAAGAAGATTATTGCTGCTACTATGGTCCTACACAACTTCATACGTGAACATGCTAGTGTTGATGTCGACTTTGACAATTGTGATAGAGATCCTACCTACATGCCTACTATACCTGAGAGGTACAACAAGTATGCCGTGTCTCAACATGCCTCCGATGAATCAACTGAGGAACCAAGCTTTGTGACCATGGACAACTTTCGTGATAGTTTAGCTACATCCGTTGCCCTTGCATGGAACTAGTGCAATGATTATTGTAACGGCCTTATTTTGGAACTATGCTACATCGGTTGCTCTTGCATGGAACTAGTGCAATGATTATTGTAACGGCCTTATTTTGAAACTATGCTACATCGGTTGCCCTTGCATGGAACTAGTGCAATAATTATTGTAACGGCCTTATTTTGCTATGAACTAATTTCGTTATTTCGGTTCTAGCCAAGTGACATGTAATTTATTAATATTTTGGACTTTACATTATTTATTTTAATTTCATATTGGTGAGAAGTAGTTGAAATCATTCATTTCATCAAAAGTTATATGCATACATTCGAACTAGGGACAAGAATGACAATCTACCCTCAAACTCCTCTTTCCCAGAGCTGCGGACGCCCTCCTAGCCAAACACCTCCATCAGACAGCTCCAACTCCATGCAGAGCTGATTCCACCTGGAGTTCTGGAGTGGAGCAGCTCCACTCAGAGTTGGAGCCATGCCAAACAGACCCTAAATGAGGAGCAGAGGGTTGCCTATGATGAGATAATGTCCACAGTCGACTCCAAACGAGGTGGCTTATTCTTTGTAGATGGACCAGACGGCACAGGAAAGACTTTTTTTGTACAGAGCGCTTCTCGGAACTGTTCGCAGTCAGAACAAGCTTGCCGTTGCTACAACTACATCTGGTGTCGCAACATCTATAATGCCTGGTGGGAGGACAGGCCACTCACGTTTCAAGATTCCCCTAACGCTCGACGATAAACAAGGATGCGGCTTCACCAAACAGTGTGGAACTGCCAAGCTGCTGCAGCAAGCGTCTCTCATCATTTGGGACGATGCGTCTATGACAAAGAGGCAGGCTGTGAAGCACTGGACTATAGTATGGGTGATATAATGGGATGGAACGATCTTCCGTTCGGGGGGAAGACAGTTGTATTTGGTGGAGATTTCAGACAGGTCCTCCCTGTTGTACGTAAAGGATCCAGATCTCAAATTGTCGGTGCTTCCTTGCGTAAGTCGGATCTTTGGGCATCCATGTGACATCTTAAGCTTGTGAGCAACATGAGGGTCCAGAGTGACCGTGCGTTCGCAGATTATCTTTTGCACATTGGTAATGGCACAGAGGAGGTTAATGAAGATGGTGATGTACACATTCGTGACGAAATATGTGTCCTGTACACTGGGGATTCCGGAAAGATCTTGACACATTGATCAAGAGCATCTTTCCAAATCTCAATGAAAACATGACAAACAAGGATTACATCACCTCCAGAGCCATTTTATCAACACGTAATGACTGAGTGGATGATATTAATTTGAAGATGATCAACAAGTTCCAGGGTGGGGAGGTGGTGTACCATAGTTTTGACGAAGCGGTTGATGATCCACATAACTACTATCCTCAGGAGTTTCTTAACACATTGACTCCCAACGGGATACCTCAACATGTCCTAAAGCTAAATATTGGCTGCCCAGTAATATTGCTTAGAAATTTAGACCTTGCAAACGGACTCTGCAACGGAACGAGGCTTGTGGTTAGAGCGTGCCAAAGAAACTCAATAGATGCTGAAATTGTTTTGGGGCAACATGCCGGGAAGAGAGTTTTCCTCCCTCGGATACCCTTGCGCCCCTCTGATGATCAGATGTTCCCATTTCAATTCAAGAGGAAGCAGTTCCAATTAGGCTCAGCTTCGCCATGACGATCAACAAGTCACAGGGTCAAACAATACCAAACATAGGAGTGTACTTGTCAGCACCTGTGTTCTCCCATGAACAGTTGTATGTTGCTACGTCTAGAGCCACAGCCAGAACGAACATCAAGATCCTCGCCCTCCCGCCTAATGCAGAGGCAGAGGAGGAAGAAGCTTGAAGGTAGGAAAAGAATGATGCAAAAAAGATGGCAAAGGGTAAGGGTAAAAAAAATGATGTGGTCAAAAAACAGAAAAGAGTACTACTGGTGAATGACACTTATACGAAGAATATTGTGTACAAGGAGGTTTTGACATTGTAGTCAGATAATATTATGATATTTGTTATTTATGTGTATCTTACTGATTAGTGCATATGTGGAATAGAATGATGTCATTTAATGCTTCTTGCTTTCTCTCCAGGTAAAATTAAATGCTTTACAATACTGTGCATGGGATGGTGTTTCAGCTCCACATGGTTTATCTCAATTCAATCATCCAGGTAAACAAAAGTTCAATTTATGCTATGGCATTTACTCTTATTTTCTTGTACAGAGCTACAATTAGTGAGAATGATGACCTGAGTCAAATAATGTTCTGTCTTATTTAATTACCCCTGAATATATAAAGATAAAATATGGAAAGTTTTTTGCATGATTGAGAAGTTTGCTTTTAGCATATTATTTGGGCTCGTGAGTTATTCATTCTATTCCACACATGGCGACTGGAGCTGAATCTTTAAAATGAATAGGTAACTGGAACTATATTATTTGGGCTTATGAGTTATTATTGGCACTAGTGCTTCTTATGTCTACTCTTTGTGTGCACTTCTTCATGGGGCATCGATGCATCATTGGTTCAACCTGTGTTAAAATCTTAAATATGTAAAGATTTTATTGGGCAACATAGTGGTGTGGGTTTGTAAAGGAGCTTTCAAAGAGTGCAGTGATCCATTGCTTACTTCGTATTAATTATCGGTTATCTGTACTATCAACCTATGGTGTATATACTTCATTTCAACCAAAAAAATCCCTGTTCTGAGGTGTTAGTAACTGTCAATTGTGATACTTCTTTTTCTATTTGGTAGGACCGTATGAGATAGTTACTTATATTCACACAGGATGGTGAGATCGCTAAATGAATGGCTTGCCAAATGTGTAGAGTGATCACAATCGTGATAAGAAAAAACTGTTGGAAGTACTAATATGCAGGAACAACTGCTATAATTTGTTCCTTATACTATTTCGTTGTATGCCAAATCTTTTCTTTATTAATCGACTATTTACAATTCTCAGGTTGCTACAACAGGATATTAGGCGTTGAGGTGTGTTGTGCTTCAGAGGGGTGTGGCTGCACTTAAATTACTTTCGCCAGTCAACTTAAGGTGACGATTATGTACTTATGCAACAGTGGTACTGATAACTTAAGGTGACGATTATCTTTTCTTCCATTGAGAATTTTTTTGTATGATTTGAGTATTGCGCTATAAATAAGTGGATGTCCGTAGCAACGCACGGTCACGATACTAGTAATTCCAAAGAGTTGCGAGAGGCTATTATGTGGTGTCAGGATAGCCATGCGCAAATAGGGTTCGAAACAGTCTCTGTCCTGATTAACAAAAAGCACTCGTATTTCTGCATGCAATTTTGACAGTTTTGGGTGGCACTCGATATCGCTACTTTTGGCATCGAGTAATAACTTTCACGCCCTCCTCAACAAAAGATTCCATGTGGATTATGACAGTGATTCTCATGTCTTGATAGAGCATGCCCGTAAAACTGCCCATACATTATACATAGTGTGTCCTTAAGTAGGATATTTTCACCTTCGCGACGGATTTTAAAAAAAAATACTATATACTAGATTAACAATAGAATATTGGCATTAGTAGATTCAATATAATATTGGCATTACAACTAGTGGTGACGTTAAGAAACGTCAACAATTCTCTTTATAGAGCAAGGAACCATCAAAGAGGGTGAACTATTCCAAATTGCTTTGGAAAAGTGTGTCACTTCGTTTGACCATTCTTCCTCCATGGCCTCCATGAAAACTTCTCCATTAGGAGGATCGGGAGGTAAAGGAGGTAGGTACCGTAGGCCTGAGAGAAGGTTCTATCAAGGGATTTCTCAAAGGATGGATCTGGATAGAAGAAGGTTCCTTCTCTAGTTGGACATCTAAGTAATTCGAGGTGTTTGAAGGGTTTCCAGATGAATCATCCTCGAATCGGGAGAACTCTGAAGGTTGAATTTCTTCTTCCCTCGGTGTTCCTGGTTCAGCAGAGAGCTCAAAAGACAAATCCTAGATTGTGGAAGATAAAAGCTTAGATTCGGCTGTTGAGAAACTCCCATGGAACGACTCAGGCTCTAGGTGGGGTTTGTTGTGATCGATATGGAAAGGAGAGGTTTCTAAGAAGCAATCTAAAGTTTCTCTTCTTACCATTGGAGGTTGACGTTCAAACGAACCGCCTCCAACACACTTGTCGATTTCCAGCATAGATTCCATGTCCATACGCGAGTAAAAGGTGTACATTGATATATCATCGGATATGGACAAGTCTGGGCTAGCTGCCAAAAGACATAAGAACCTAGCCCATGTTGAACCTATGGACTCCATCTCTAATCGCTCAAAATCATAGAAGTCGCATGGTAGAGAATCAATGTGTTCCAAAATGGAGAATGAATCACAAAAGTCATCTCGTAATTCTTCCCAAATGTTCACATTCCGTATCGTGCGGGTGTACCACTGCTCTGCTCTATCTACGAGAGAGAAATAGAACAACTCCATGGGTAACGGGGATAAAGGTTAAACGAAAGAAAAGATAAAAAGATACGAGGACCACTAGGTTCGAAGATAGATACAACAACCGTTCCTCGATAACAGCGCCAAAAAGCTTGTTGGGTATTTTAGCGACACACGAATAAATCCGCAAGCGCACGGATACCGTTGTAGCTTTCACCTTAGAGTATTCCAAGGGTATCGGATCCAAGGGAACATGTGTGCATTAACTTCTGTTCTAATGGTCCAAGGACACACCACGATATTAGGCACAGGGAAGAAAGGATTCCTATGGATAGCTCTACATATGAGATTAAAGGTCGATCTCTCAAGGACTTGCTTCAGGCACTGGCTTACCCCTGATTTGTCAGGCGACTCCAGCCAACGGTTCTGAGATGAACCTTAACCTACACTATATTCGAAATGGAGGATTTCAATGGAACAACAGGGCTGTCACCACCTGCGATCTACCTCTACCAATCTGTGGGATATAGGGTAAACAAAGGATAACCCTTAGCCTAGACACCACGTCTATGCTACTAATTACTACTGTAATCTAACTACGTCTGGTACCTCGTAGCAAACTACAACACTCTGTGTGAATATAGAGCGATGAACCCGCAAGTAGGAGAACTGATCACACTCAACTATGAAACTGCTAGCTTTTACTAAAGGCATGCAAGAGAGCACCCGGGCCTGTGCTATGCTGGCAATGTATACGAACATCATACAATAGACGAACATATAAACAGAAGATCTATGCACAAGCAATGGAGAAAGACTACTCAAACAACCAAGAATAAAGCTAGAAGGAATCAGGAATACCACTTTGGTCTAAATAGAACATGTAGGAATATCCACTATATTCTAATTGATGAACATGCATACAAACGGAAATGAGAACTGTGAACTTATGCTACAAGATCAAAGGGGTTGTGTTCGAAGAACACAAGCCTCTAAATCAAGAACAAGCTAAGAACACAAGAACATGCCACCTATGTATGAATGCTACTTTAGTCTAAATAGAAAATAATGAAATACTCACTTTAGTCTAAATTAAGAACGACATCGTAGAGGCACATGCCTCTCTCTCTCCCTCCCTCTCTACTCTAGGCACAAACTAGAAGAGAAGCTCTCAAATGGATGATGAAGTGTGTCTCTCAAAAGTGAGAAGGGCCTCTTCTATTTATAGGTGGGGAGGGGTATTGAGGAGCAGCGAAAGCACCTCGGTAATGCAGCTTTGGACCAATGACGCGCCACTACGTGGAAGGCTAGGATCAGCCGACCTTAAGGTGGTTCGGCCGAACCCACGGTTCGACCGACCCCTTGTGGGCCCGACTGACCTCCTCCTTTCTCCAGGTGGCTGACATGTGGGCCCTTGGGTGTATTCCAGGTGTGTATAGCTTTTTGAGGGCCCTTGGATCCTTGTGACAACCATGTGGCGTGTTCTAATTCGCCGGAGCGCTTCCCTTGACATGACATGGCCATGTAGGATCTGGTATATGTGGCAACACCTCATCAGCTGAGGTGGCGAAACATGAATCACTTATGTGTGTTTTCCCTCCATTTCTTGTGCTAAATACCTGCATTCGAATATACATCGCCACTCGTGGAATTTGTTAGTATATGTCCGTATTCTAGTGTTGAAGTATGTCTCTCATGTTAAAATGCAAGAGTTGATGACCCTAAAAGAGGTACTTAACAGCCGTCAACAATTGCTCTTAGAAAACAATGATCTCAGCAAAGGCCTACAGATGAAATGAGCCCATCTACTAAGAGGAAAAGTAGTGTCGCTTCAACAGATGCAGCACCAGCAACCACAGAAGCAGCAGCCCCAACCAAGGAAGTACCCCCATCCTCATAGGAAGCGGCCGCCCCGGACAGCCAACAACACTACCCCGTGGATGACATCACTGTGAGGTCGCCGTGCGAGCTTCTCGGCCCAATGAGAAACAAGAGTATTGTGGTGGCCTACGGTGTGGCTGAGAAACCAGCACTGGGGGAACCTTTCATGGGCCACGATCTTTCAATTGGATTTTACTCAAAAGTTTTTGTCGATCGAGTGGTCGACGGTTGGACTGACCTCGAACTGGAGATACCGGACCTGATGGGAAAGAGTTGCTTGGAGATACCGTACATGGTAGGATTTTTTGGCCCAAGGCTGACATAAAAATTACGCAAACAACACCTCCTCCTCCTGTCTCAGCTACATCCACCATACCTGAAGGCGATGATCAGCTACCGTCTTCACCAACTGGAAGGGCGGAATGCAACATGAGTCCTGTAGTTGACAGGGACCCAAGTGAGAGTCCATTATCTGTAAAGGGCAAGGGTTCCAAACGACAAGCTACTCAGCATCCTCCGCCCCTCCTCCAAAGAAGCAGACAAAACCCAAGGTGAAGAAACCTCAACCAAAATTACCTTATGAGAAAACTGAGGAGGAAATAGATGCAGCAGTGCGGGAGGAACTAGATAGACAAATATTCAACAAGAAGAAGCCTCCGGTTGAGAAACCAATTGACCAGGTTAAATTTTATCGTTTCATTAGGCAAATGGAGTTGGAGAAAATAAAACAACCTGAGGAACCTCCATTGTGACTGATTATGACCGACAGGCAATCAAGATGCACAGACAGAAGAAGCAAGCAAAGAAAGCTGGATCTACAATTCCACAACTAGGGACCCAGTCAAAAAAAATCTGTCTCGCCCCTCAAGGTGCTTTCAATGTTTGACCGGTAAATGTTCATATTCAATCATGAAACATGTCTGACTCCTGCTCAACTTCGAGGGGAGGATGAAATCCCAAAGAGGATGCAAATAGACCGCCGTATGAGCTTGGTAAACCGTTTGTGTACCCGTAATTGATGTTGCATCTTCCAACGAGGATGTATGAACTGCACAAGTCGTACATGGATGCGTCAGCAACCAGATTAGACCATCTCGAAGTTTGCATTGAGGATCATCATTATTTGTGTGTCCAAACATCTTTCAATGCTCCTCCTATCTCAGCTACATCCACCATGCCTGAAGGCAAAGATCAGCTACCGCCTTCACCAACTGGAAGGGCGGAATGCAGCATGAGTCCTGTAGTTGACAGGGACCCAAGCAAGAGTCCACTATCTGTAAAGGGCAAGGGTTCCCAACAACGAGCTACTCATCATCCTCTGCCCCCTCCTCCAAAGAAGCAGATGAAACCCAAGGTGAAGAAACCTCAACCAAAATTACCTTATGAGAAAACAGAGGAGGAAACAAATGCGGTAGTGCGGGAGGAACTGGATAGAAAAATATTTAACAAGAAGAAGCCTCCGGTTGAGAAACCAATTGACCAGGTTAAATTTTATCATTTCATTAGGCAAATAGAGTCGAAGAAAAGAAAACAACCTAAGGAACCTCCATTGTGATTGATTATGACCGACAGGCAATCAAGATGCACAGACAGAAGAAGCAGGCAAAGAAAGTTGGATCTACAATTCCACAATTAGGGACCCAGTCATAAAAATCTGTCTCGCCTCTCATGGTGCTTTCAAAGATTGACCCGAAAATGCTCATATTAAATCATGAAACATGTCTGACTCTTGCTCAACTTTGAGGGGAGGATGAAATCCCAAAGCATCTAGGGGCAAATAGACTGCCGTATGAGATTGGTAAACCGCTTGTGTGGCCGCAGTTGCTATTGCATCTTCCAACGAGGATGTATGAACTGCACAAGTTGTACATGGATGCGTCAGCCACCAGATTGGACCATCTCGAAGTTCGCATTGAGGATCATCATTATTTCTATGGCCAAACAACTTTCAATGCTCCTCTTGCCTCAGCTACATCCACCATGCCTGAAGGCAAAGATCAGCTACCGCCTTCACCAACTGGAAGGGCGGAATGCAGCATGAGTCTTGTAGTTGACAGAGACCCAAGCGAGAGTCCACCATCTGTAAAGGGCAAGGGTTCCAAACAATGAGCTACTCATCATCCTCCGCCCCCTTCTCCAAAGAAGCAGATGAAACCCAAGGTGAAGAAACCTCAACCAAAATTACCTTACGATAAAACTGAGGAGGAAATAGATGCGAGAGGAGCTGGATAGACACATATTCAAGAAGAAGAAGCCTTCGATTGAGATACCAATTGACCAGGTTAAATTTTATTGTTTCATTAGGCAAATGGAGTCAGAGAAAAGAAAACAACCTGAGGAACCTCCATTGTGACTGATTATGACCAACAGGCAATCAGGATGCACAAACAGAAGAAGCAGGCGAAGAAAGTTGGATCTACAATTCCACAACTAGGGACCCAGTCAAAAAATTGTCTCGCCCCCTCAAGGTGGTTTCAAAGTTTGACTAGCAAATGCTCATATTCAATCATGAAACAGGTCCGACTCCTGCTCAACTTCGAGGGGAGGATGAAATCCCAAAGCATCTTGGGGAAAATAGACCGTCGTATGAGCTTGGTAACCGCTTGTGTGGCCGCAGTAGCTATTGCATCTTCCAACAAGGATGTATGAACTGCACAAGTCGTACATGGATGCGTCAGCCACGAGATTAGACCATCTCGAAGTTCACATTGAGGATCATCAATATTTCCGTGGCCAAACATCTTTCAATGCTCCTCCAGTCTCAGCTACATCCACCATGCCTGAAGGCGAAGATCAGCTACCGCCTTCACCAACTGGAAGGGCAGAATGCAGTATGAGTCCTGTAGTTGATAGGGACCCAAGTGATAGTCCACCATCTGTAAAGGGCAAGGGTTCCCAACGACAAGCTACTCATCATCCTCCCCCCCCCGTCCTCCAAAGAAGAAGACGAAACCCAAGATGAAGAAACCTCAACCAAAATTACCTTACGAGAAAACTGAGGAGGAAACAGATGCGGTAGTGCTGTAGGAGCTCGATAAACAAATATTCAACAAGAAGAAGGCTTCAGTTGAGAAACCAATCAACCAGGTTAAATTTTATTATTTCATTAGGCAAATGGAGTCGAAGAAAAGAAAACAACCTGAGGAACCTCCATTCTGACTGATTATGACCGACAACCAATCAAGATGCACAGACAGAAGAAGCAGGTGAAGAAAGCTAGATCTACAATTCCACAACTAGGGACCTAGTCAAAAAATATGTCTCACCCCTCAAGGTGCTTTCAAAGTTTGACCAGCAAATGCTTATATTCAATCATGAAACATGTATGACTCCTGCTCAACTTCGAAGGGAGGATGAAATCCCAAAGCATCTAGGGGAAAATAGACTGCCGTATGAGCTTGGTAAGCCGCTTGTGTGGCCGCAGTTGTTGTTGCATCTTCCAATGAGAATGTATGAATTGCACAAGTCATACATGGATGCATCAGCCATTGGATTAGACCATCTCGAAGTTCGCATTGAGGATCATCATTATTTCTATGGCCAAACATCTTTCAATGCTCCTCCTGTCTCAGCTACATGCACCATGCCTGAAGGCAAAGATCAGCTACCGCCTTCACCAACTGGAAGGGCGGAATGCAACATGAGTCCTGTAGTTGACAGAGACCCAAGCGAGAGTCCACCTGTAAAGGGCAAGGGATCCAAACAATGAGCTACTCATCATCCTCCGCCCCTTCTCCAAAGAAGCAGACGAAACCCAAGGTGAAGAAACCACAGCCAAAATTACCTTACGTTAAAACTGAGGAGGAAATAGATGCGGGAGGAGCTAGATAAACAAATATTCAACAAGAAGAAGCCTTCAATTGAGAAACCAATTGACCAGGTTAAATTTTATTGTTTCATTAGGCAAATGGACTCAGAGAAAAGAAAACAACCTAAGGAACCTCCATTGTGACTGATTATGACCGACAGGCAATCAAGATGCACAGACAGAAGAAGCAGGCAAAGAAATTTGGATCTACAATTCCACAACTAGGGACCTAGTCAAAAAAATATGTCTCGCCCCTCAAGGTGCTTTCAAAGTTTCACCAGCAAATGCTTATATTCAATCATGAAATAAGTATGACTCCTGCTCAACTTCGAAGGGAGGAGTAAATCCCAAAGCATCTAGGGGCAAATAGACTGCCGTATGAGCTTGGTAAGCCGCTTGTGTGGCCGCAGGTGTTGTTGCATCTTCCAACGAGGATGTATGAGCTGCACAAGTCATACATGGATGCGTCAGCCACTGGATTAGACCATCTCGAAGTTTGCATTGAGGTTCATCATTATTTTCGTGGCCGATCATCTTTCAATGTGCCACTTGCTGAATTATGGTTCCTATTCAATCAAGATTCACTTGACGTCGCACTCATCTCTTGCTGTGCTCTGTAAGTCTTGATTCTACTATAAGCAGAAAATCAATACTCTTGCCATTCTACCTTATCCGAACTTGTGTTTAATTTGTATCATGCAAAATGTTGATGCAACAACACCTATGCGAATTTCTTCTAGACGAAGTGATTATGCCAGGTGGAGAGCATTATGCAGGTTTATCGTCTCTGATTGTAACGGGGGAGTCAACGGAAGTAGGGATGAGTCAGGGGAAGAGAGGACGAGGATCTGGAAGGGACCAGTCAGGGAGTAAAAAAACTAATATTAAACTCTGCTAACATTTCATCCAATGTATTATATCCACTAATATATATTTTCTGTATTTCCGTATGCATAATATTATACATGTTCTCCAATTACCGGATTTGACACAATACATGCATACATATATATGTATTCGTATAATATTAGAGATAATATTATACAAATACATATATACGTATGCATGTGGTCATATACAATGGGTCACATTAGTACTGGTTTTCCACCCAGTACTAATGTGATCTCACATTAGTACCGGATGGACAATACCGATTTGGGAACCGATACTAATGGGGGGAGGTTATGGATCGGTATATATATAGTGGATTCCCTAGTAGTGACCAGAGTACGTAGCTGGAATATATACAGCTTGTAACAATCGTTCATCACATGTGCATACTAGCTATTTTTAGAAAATGAAAATGTATCCAGCCTTTGCGGTAGACCACCCAACCAAAATCTTACAAGTTCTACAGCTCAATAGCTGATCATAAAAGGAAATTAAAGGGAGAAAGATTACACATAAGAGAAAATAATCATGAGAAATTTCTAATATCACTACAGCGTTTTGTACATATTGCGACCCTTTTCTATAGCAACGGGTGGTTTTGGTTGCTATACACTGGGGTTACTGTGACAGTATACCATAATGGTCGCGATAGGTGGGAATGTTGCGACCAGTTGTGGACCGTTGCATTATTTATTGTGGTGGTCGCTATAGGTAAGGGTCTATGGCGACGCATGGACTCGTGTCGCAATTCTGGCTATGGTATTGCCACGGTTTTTCGTAATTGTTGCAATTGTTGCCCATTTTGCAACGACTATGACACGTTGCTATTCGTGGTGTAATTTGTTGCAAAAGAGTCTTACATATAGCAACGACAGGTGCTGTGTGTTGCAAAAAGTCTTTGGGATAGCAACAAAAATGCACTCGTTGCGACTGAATTCTTTGGTATAGCGACGTGGATCCAAAGTGTTGCAAATTGCTCGTAGGTATGGCAACGGTAACACGAATAGTTGTAACAGATTGCATATGTAGCATCGAACCAAAAAACGTCGCAATAGAGATAATGTTAGTGTGACAATATAGCGTCGTTGCTATTGAAAGAACTGTCAGTCGCAATTGATGTGTTTGTGGGTGCCACCAGGCTACCGTGGGCCCGTTCAATGGCCTGTGGGCCTGGACCATGGCCCACATAGAACTGTCCATCTTTGTACATGGAGTCCTAACCCAACTCTATATTGTTTGACCGACCCTAACCCAACTATATATATATCGACCTGTAATACGAAGGAAAAAACCCAAACACATTGTTGTTGCCGTTTCGCGATCCACCTGGGTGACGCTGCCAAGCACCAATCATCTGCATGACGACTTCGAATGACCGAGAAAAAGTCTGTTCTTCAGATCCCATAAGCCAAGGTATAATCGATTATGAGATCCATGTGCATGGAATTTTATTTTGTTAATTAGCTTGTATATACACCTTAGTTTAATACTATATTATCTTATACTGATCCAGCACCCTTTGTATTATCTGCTGTAGTTGGGTTTTTTTTCTTTGCAATGGCAAGTGAGGATTGCAGTCGGATGGAATTGGAGCCTTCAGATTCTGCATGGCAATGCGGATTCGACAAGTTTATTGAGGATCTCTTTCATGACAAATTTGATGGAGAGCAAGTGCAATGTCCATGCTCTAGATGTCGTCGCATGGCATTTCAAAGAAGAGAAGAGGTTGAACATCACTTGGTTACAAAAGGGTTTGACAGGGCTTACATAAAAGAGCAACAAGAACGTCATCGTCATGCTTGTGAACCTATGGCTGTGGATGACGACGACGAAGTTGAAGGTGGTGCTGATGATGCTGACGATCGGGAGGCCACCAATAGTTTGTTTTCCTCTCTGATCAGTGGTGCCATACATGGTCGAGTCAGAGATGATGGTAACGAAGATGAGGAGCCAAATGAGGCAGCAAGCAAGTTTTTCAAATTAATGGAAGAAGCAAGGATAGAGTTGTACCCTGGTTGCAAGGAGGCTTCTAAGATTTCTTTCATTGTCAGGCTATATCAGATCAAGTGCATGTGTGGTTTAAGCAACGCTGCAATGGAGCAAATACTGTTCTTGTTCTCTCTTGTGCTGCCTAAAGGGCATTGTCTCCCAGATAGCCTGGATAAAATTCGAAGGGTGGTTCGAGACCTTGGCTTGGACTACGTAAAGATACATGCTTGTGTCAATGACTGTGTGTTGTTCCGTGGAGTGTACGCGAGCATGGACAACTGTCCAACATGCGACGAGTGTAGGTGGAAAACTACAGGTTCACAGGGCACTGACGAGGCTGGCACTGATGCAGCAAAGAAGAAGCAGTTTCCTATTAAAATTCTGAGGTACTTTCTGCTGGGTCCTCGACTGCAGAGATTATATATGAACAAGGAAACATCCACGTATATGCGTTGGCACGATAAAGAATTGGTTCAAAATGGCAAAATGCGACACCCAACTAACTCAAAGGCGTGGATGCACGTGAATGACATGTTTCAAAAAGAATTTGCATATGAACCACGAAATATCAGGCTTGGACTTGCATTAGATGGCTTCAATCCATTCAGGATGTTGAACATCACTTACACTACTTGGCCAGTTATCCTAATTCCTTATAACCTGCCTCCTTGGTTGTGCTTGAAACAATCCTTCTGGATGATGTCCATGCTAATTCCTGGGCCTAAGTCTCCAGGAATTAACATTGATGTGTATTTGTAGCCTCTGATCGATGAACTCAAAATGCTTTGGGAACATGGAGTTGATACTTGGGATGCCAAGGAGAAGCGCAATTTTACCATGCGTGCTATGTTACTCTGGACAATAAATGACTTTCCTGCTTACGCGATGTTATCTGGCTGGAGCACGAAAGGGAGGTTTGCTTGTCCTTATTGTCACAAGGACACTGATTACATGTGGTTAAAATTCGGTTTAAAGCATTGCTACATGGGGCATCAGCATTTTCTGCCTAATAACCACAAGTGGCGAAGGCTCAAGGTCAGCTTTAACAACACTATTGAAACGAGGGACCCTCCAGTGCCACTCAGCAGTTAAGAAGTTCGGGATCAATACGCGAGTTTCCAACAAGTCACTTTTGGAGCCACTACTTTGAAGAAGAGGAAGCAGTGTGATGAAGATTCTAGATGGCACAACTGGAGGAAGCAGAGTATTTTCTTTGAGCTTCCATATTGGGATTCTTTGCTTATACGCCACAATATTGATGTGATGCATACTGAGAAGAATATTTGTGAGAGCTTGATTGGGACTTTGCTGAATTTAGCAGGTAAAACTAAGGACACTGAGAAGGCTCGACTTGATCTGAGAGAATTGGGTATAAGGAAGGATTAACATCCAGTTCTGAATGTGAAAGGGAAATACGATCTGCCACCAGCATTGTACACGTTAGGTGATTCTCAAAAGGAAATCTTGTGCAACTTTCTACAAGGTGTTAATGGGTGCAAGGTTATGCCGCAAATATCAGGAGAAATGTCGATGTCAATGGGCGCAAGGTTATGCCGCAAATATCAGGAGAAATGTCGATGTCATTGGGCGCAAGGTTTCAAATTTGAAAAGTCATGATTACCATATTATATTACAAAAACTCCTACCCTTTGTGGCATGCGACATATTGCCGGATGCTGTAGTGAACCCATTGATCCAGCTCAGCAGGTTCTTTAACGTGGTATGTTCAAAGGAGATTGACAAGACCGAGATGCAAGAACTCAACAGATCGATTGCAGAGACTCTTTGTCGGCTTGAGATGATTTTCCCTTCAGCATTTTTTGATATTATGATGCACTTACCAGTTCATATTACTTGGGAGGCTGAAATTGGAGGCCCTACTTCGTATAGGTGGATGTATCCAGTTGAAAGGTACCTACGTACCCTCAAAGGATACGTGAGGAACAAAGCGTTCCCAGAGGGTTCTATAGCAGAGGGATATATCTCGGAGGTGTGCCTTACTTTCTGTTCTCGGTTCTTTGAAGGTGTTAGTACAAAGCTTAATAGGCCAGAGCATTGAGAAAATAGCGCTGTTAATGAACCACTTGCCGGTCTGAGTGTTTTTGGAGCATGGACAGTGGGCAAAAGAAAAGTGTTTCTAGGCATAATTCCCATATACTAGAAGACAAAGAATTCTTGATCATGAGACACTACATATTATCAAACTGTGATGAGGCCATTGAATTTGCAAAGTAAGCAACACATGAAAATTATACGAATTTTGTTTCATTGTCTAGACTATATATCTAACTGTGATTATATATATATATTTTTAAATGTTGCAGTGAGCATAAGGCAGAATTGGCGAAAGTCAGCTCACTGAATGTTGAAAGCAGGCACAAGGAACACTTTGTAGCATGGTTCGAGCGAAAAGTGAGTCATATACATTTCTTTCAAATTTAAATCGTCAAATTTGAATGTGCTCTTAACATATTATCTTTACTTATGTGAGTGTAGATGAGGAATCTAAATTTTGTGGAAAGCAGATAAGATGCTGTATGCGCTATCTCGTGGTCCTGAAAGAATTGCTTATTTGAAGAATAAGTGCTCAATCAATGGCTTCTATTTTCGAACATCACATATAGAGAATAATCTAACAACACAAAATAGTGGTGTTGTCGTCAGGGGTGTCCAGGGCATGAAATGGTATGGAGTGATTAAAAAAATCTTCATACTTGATTTTCCTGAATCAAGGCAAGTCATGTTGTTCCAGTTTGACTGGTTTGATATGCCTCAACAAGGACAAAGCAAATCAAGAGGGTACAAAAGAGATAAATATGGGATTATCGATATTGATACCTCTCTGCTTCGGTATTCACATGATGAGCCATACATCCTGGCAACACAAGTAGAGCAAGTGTGCTATGTGAAAAGCAGGAAGAAAGGCAGCAAATGGTTCAGCGTCCTCAGAATGAAACCTAGGGCCCTGTTTGCCATGCCTGAAGGAGAGGAAGGCATTGATAATAACAATGACATAAATGTTGGTGATACTGAATTGGACTCGGTTGTTTTAGGTGTTGAAAATATTCATGTTGAAGACCACCATGAGGATTTGACAACATGGAGGAGGCAGATGTGGAAGGGACAAGTGTTGATGCTTCTCTTGTTGATCATGCTAAACCCATGGCTGAACCAGGTCACGCAGATATACCTAAAGACGAGGACGATTGTGATGAGACCTACATTGGTGACAGAGTGATTGCTCCAGGATATTCAGAAGAAGGACATGACGAAGACGGTTTGTAATCATAATTAGGGGTTGCATTGTTTACTTGTATTGAACTATAATACATCCAAAATTTGTGAGCAATAAATAATTTGTGGTGAAGATGTCAGTTATTTGCAAGTTTGGCTTCATTCTGATGTCTTTCTGTGCAGTCAATATTATGATTACAGCATCATTGGGCTTAATTTGTATATCACAGCATTATTCTCATGAAAATGCATAGCTTCAGAAACACACAAAAGTGAATCAAAGATAATATATATGTAGCATATGTATAAGATAGCATAATTCGAGTATACTCAAGCCACATCTGCTTGTTCTTAACGTAGCATCGTGCTCCCAACACTAGGAAAGCAAAAGCAATAGACAAAAGACAAAGAAGAAGATATCCTATCTACTTCTTCAGTTCAGATCGCTTCATCCTTCGCTTCATTCCTGATCAGATTCTTGAGAGTAGAACTCACCCCTCACATGCTTTCGTTTGATCTCTTTGCGAAGACCTTCCGCCATTTGAAATATCTGACATTTTACAAGGGGCTCTCAGAAAGCATTTACAGAAGATCATCAACTGCATTTCATGGCAGTTGCTAATTATGTTTTCAGAAAAACTCATACTGATGCTAAACTTAAAGGGTAGGAATATATATCACCTCACGAAGAGACTTAGTAGGTCCATTGTATTCTTCTTCGTCGCTGTCATAATTTACCATCATCTTGCATTTTATCTTTGGGAAACACAACTCATACTTCTTTCCTTTTGACTGAATTACATACAAATCTGGGTCAGAACATAATGCACACACATAATAATTATGAAGCAAATTTGCTCACTTTGAAGTAAACTAGTAGTGTTGCCCTCACCTCATCCAAGCGTGCTGGAGGCCAAAATCGTCGATTCCCATGTCCGTGTCCGATTCAGTTGTGGGCCAAGCCTGGGTGTACAAGTGGCGGCTCTTTTTCTACATCAAAACTATTTTTTTCAATTTTCACTGACAGATCAAACCATCTAAGACTACAAAGGCGCTGGAAAGGGTTTGGCTCACCTTATTCTTCTTGCTACGCGACGACGAGGCTTCGACGATGATTACTCTTGTTCCATTCTTCCTGGCGGCTTTGCGAGCATGGGCATCGCTTGATCGGTAACCTGTTGGGACGAATGGGACTTCGACATTCACAACGTGTTCCAAGTCGACCTCGACCCACGCCTCCACGGCAATCTGGTGCCTACTTTGTGGTCATGGGGTGGATGAGGGCCTGCGGCGGCTCTACAGAGTCACCGATGTCGATGACGGGCTGCGGCGGCTCGATGGAGTCACCGATGTGGATGACGGACTTCGCTTGAAGTGACCATCAGCGTCGCACGGCTGCCTGCGAGAGGGGTGCGTGCGTCGGGCCATCGTCACAATGCAGGTGGATGAGATGGTGGCGGCGGAGATGGGAGGGGTGGAAGGTATATAGGCGGCGAAGGGGAAGATCACGCGCGAGAATTTTGGGACGTGAAATGGCAGGGTGGCAAAAATGCAACTAGGGGGCCAGACAGTTGGAAAATGTTCAGTTATCTTATGTTCAGTTCGTCCGCACAAATTTGACGAATTGTGGAAAAAGTGTGTGCGTCCTATGAGAGAATATGTGAGTCAATGTGACTCAATTCAAATTCAGAGGTAAATAAGTTACATTCAGAGGTAAATTAAAAAGTTACATTGGGGGTTTGTTTTGGTTTGGTTTTTGTGTGAATCAAAGAAAATTAAAGTGGAGAAGGCGCGTGGAAAAAGGCGGGAAGGCTGGTGAAAGAAAAGCAAAGGCAAGAAACCATTGAAAGTTTCTACTTAGACTAATTTGCACATAGACTTGCACATCAAAACATAGTAGCAGAGTATGTCACTACATCACTGCATTGCAAACATTCTGAAAACCATTGTTCATTAGCTAGCATAATAATAAACTTTGGTATTCATCACTTTTCCATTTGACTTCATTTAGTGTTTCAAAATCTTGATTCTTTTTTGAATTGTTTAATTTCAAAATTATGATTGTTTAAACATACTCACATGAGATGCAATGGACACCATGAGCTTGCTTATTGTTTTCTAAGAATGTAGGAATTTTTTTTTCCTGATTTGGACATCATTTGTGAAATCTAAACAAGTTTGTAGTTATGATTAAGAATCATATAATCAAGTGAAGTAGGTCCATGAAGAACTCAAGAACACATCAGAATCTGGGCGCCGACAGGTGGGACCCAATGAGACTAATGGGGAAATCTTGCGGGTTTAGGCCCACATGACACAGGTTTGGCCCATTAAAACACAAAAATATGGGACAACAAAATATTGACTACCAAAATCAACAAATAATTAGTGGACTAATGACAGATGTGTTTATCCCCGAGCTATGCTGCCCAGGTTCGAAACCCAGGAGGAACTTTAATTTTTATTTTTTTGCCTATACTCTCCTATACAGAAGTTGAAATTTACAACTTGTATAGATAACGTGTTTGTCCAAGGTGGGGCCCGCGAGTTTGACCCTTTGACCCTATTTAATTTTGGAATTTCCCAAATTCAAAATGTAAATAGGGTCGTAAATGATGTCAAACGAAAATGTCATGAATACCAAACTTGTAGAACTCGTAAAGATGTACAATATTTATTTTAGTCATTAATCCGTTTGAAAGGGTTTGAACAACTGTACAATATTCCAAATTAGAATCAAGATTTTCAAACACTAGATGATGTCAAATGGAAAAGTGATGAACACCAAAGATTCATAGCTCATCGAGATGAACAATCTTTATATATGTCATTTTGTCATTTTGAGAAGTGGTACTATGATGTAGTACAAAATTGACATGTCTCCAACCTAGTTTCTTAAACTATGTGAGTGAACCTAGGATTAATGAACAATGTGTAGTACCACTTTGTCAAATGAAAAACCGACCTAACTAAAGATTGTTGATCTTGACGAGTTATGAAACTTTGGTATTCATCACTTTTCCATTTGACTTCATTTAGTGTTTCAAAATCTTGATTCTTGTTTTGAATTGTTTAATTTCAAAATTATGATTGTTGAAGCATACTCACATGAGTGCAGTGGACACCATGAGCTTGATTGTTGTTTTCTAAGAATGTAGGAAAAAATTTCCTGATTTGGACATCATTTGTGAAATCTAAACAAGTTTATAATTATAATTACGAATCATAGAATCAAGTGATGTAGGTCCATGAAGATCTCAAGAACACATCAGAATCTGGCCAGTAGTACTTTTCTGTCAGAACAAATCAGCACCAACCACCAGCCGACAGCCAGACAAACATGGTGTATGTGGTTGGTGGGACCCACGACTTCGCCCCCTTCATCTTGATGAGTAAAGACAAACCCAACTAGACTCTCTGACGAGTTGGTCCCATGATGCTGGGGCCCATGAGTCAGTGTCTGATCGCAAGATCGTGTCCCTTTACATGCGTAAGAGTAGCGGTGCCGGGGGATTCCACCGAACGTCTCGCCCCTTTCCTCCAGATTTCTCCCCAATCTCTGTTCCAGGCTTCGTCCATCGCTCGCGCTCCGCCTCGCTCTCGCCGCCGGCTTCCTCCATCACCGGTGATGGTTCGCTCCACCCACTCTCGCAGCTACGCTCCCGCCTCCACCCCGGGTGCAGAGGCCCAGATCAACCAGGGTCGCACCCGCATTGCCGCCTCCCCTCCAGTTGGCGCCATTGTTGCAGCGCCCCGAGTGGAGCACCACTCCACCCAGCAGAGGTGTGACTCGCGAGGAAGATTCGCGAGGAGCGCACGCACCAGGAACCCGCTGCCACCCACCAGGTACGTGTTCGTCATTTCCGACGTCGAGGACGAAGATGCGGCGCCGGTCGTCATCTCCGAGTCGGAGGACGGATTAAGACCCTCTCCTCCTCCTCCCGCCCCCCGGTTAGTTTCGATCCTCTGTTTTTAATTTTTGTTAGGATTGATTTGCAATTGGGGTTGTCTATTGTAGACATGGATTTGTGGTAAACCTAGATGAATGTGATCAGTCTAGACTGTACATATTGTTCATGTCATCAACCTTGACTATATATGTGATTAAAATGATTCTAAATATTTTTGGATTGTTTTAGATAAAATTATTCCACAACTAGATTGTAACTTGTTAGAACATTATTGTGGATGGGCAGCCAAAGATAAACTTGCATGTTAATTTGAAATTGATTGATATAACGATAGTCCTTGCATTCATGATTCTGATATTGATAACTATTTTTGGCAATGAAGACTCCTCAGCACGACCATGTCTATGTGGTCAACGAGAAGGTCTCGATTCATTGCACGTTCTCACACGAGAGCGATGAGGAGACTGGAGAAGGGCCACTGGCGTCGAGGAGGGAGGTCAGATATGGCGGTCCGTGCTGTAGTCATTCCTTATTTCCCAGCTTATACATGCTAACTTCAGTAATGCTAATTAACAGCTCAAGGGAATGGGTGAGCAGCTTCGCGTCCTTCTGAAGCGGAAATATTTCAACCCCTGAAGATGGTGCCTAAACATGAAAAAGAGCTTCATGGTTGACTTATGTAGTACTTATGCCTACACTTGTTTAGTTTTTGCTTTTGTTAATAAGCCTTGAGCTTGTTGTGGTTGATGGACTTATGTAGTACTCTTGATCTGATGTATGATGCTTTTGTGCGCAAGCCTTACTTGTGCCTGATGGACAACTAATATATGTATGAAAATTATATACCTTTTATGTATATCTCTGTTGAATGGTTGTGTTCATGAGATGATTTTCTTTTTTCGTCCATGAGATGTTCTCGTCCTCCTTTTAATTTTGTTGTTTCTATATTTTATAATTATTTTGCTCTATACTTGTCAATCAGAAATCCACATAAAATGTACATGAACACATCAATAATAAGACCAAATTTCTTGTGAGCAAATGGAGAACACATGTGCAATCACAAGAATGATCAAGGGTAATAATAATACTAGCATTCACTAGCGACCATATATTCCCATTTAAGTAATGCCATTATACAAGGTCATTACACAAAAGCCTCATTCATAAAACCTAATTGTTCATGACATCCTACTTGTTCATTAGTACCTCCATTTCCTAATACATGACATAATGGAGGGAGTAGTTCACTACACAAAAGCTATCTAGTTAACATTCCTTGGAGGCATGCCTACGGGAGTGCCCAGCGCTTGATCGCCAGCCGGAGGTCCTCCACCTTAGACTAAATCTGAAATGTTTTTACAATGCATTATCAGTGATAAGTACATCAAAATTTGAATAAAACTGAACATAGTGAACATAGGGAATGAAGGTAATACCTCGGCATTAGGAGGACGCCTTCGCGAGGGGCCCGAGAGGCAGAACTCATCGTCGCTGTCGTCATTGCATTCCACGAATATCCTAATTCGTGGGAAGTTGAGCTCATAAGTCACCTTCGGCCCAAGATCCTGAATTAAGAAATCGAGACATGGACAGCAAAATTCCACTTGTGAACTTAAGATTAATCATGTTGCAATCAGAGGTGATAAAAAATTTGTATGAAACTGACCAACAAAAAATTCATATCCTAATTGTACCAAGAATGCTACTGACTAAAATTTGCATCAAACTGAGCAAAACATTGCACAAGTAAATTTAGCAAAGGTGAAACTACTCACAAACAAACTCACTGATTCTTAACTGCATGATGTCTACCAAAAATGTTGCATATGTACCCTAGTCTGAGTTGCTGGCCAAATTTGGCAATCTGACAACGTACCAGTCACTGAATTCCTCAGATGGTTCCTATCAGTTTTAGCAATTTTTGTTCAAAACTATTTTCGACAAAGTTCTCTTCACATTTCCATAGTCGGCAGCCATGAATGCCAGAAATGTAATACTAGCCAAGAAATCCTAAATTGCAAGTCCTAGAATTGATTACAACTCAGAAACAATTTCGCAATCACACAAAAATAATCAATTCAATGTACTAAGCAACCAGAGGAATTAAAGACAGAGTTCTCGAATACTAAAGGGGGAAATTAAATTTGGTACGAGTAAGAAAACTTACTGGACGCTCCCAATCGAAATCCGGCCATTTGAGGGGGTACTCCTCCTCCTCGCTAGACTCCCCCACCGGCTTGGACTTCTTGGCGTCAGGGTGCTGAAAACCCTCCTCGTCAGCCTTCCGCTTTCAAGGCATCCTAGCGGATTCAGCGTCTGCTTCCTCGGATGCCCGACGAACATCGGGCCAGGGTAACCACCCCGGCGACGTAGCCAATGCCGCCACTGCCTCCGCCGCCGGTCGTCCCCTCGAGGTCGCCGCTGCCCCCGTCTCCCGGCTCCTAAAGGATGCCGCCAATGCGGCCTTGGACGAGGAACGGCGACGTGAAACCCTCGACGTCGTTGACGAGTCTGGCTCCATCTTGGCATGCGGGTCCGGTGGTGGGGTGGTTTGGAAAGTGATCGGAGTTGGGCGGCGGTGGGTGGTTTCTACTATAGTGAGGCGAATGGGGCGAGACAAGCAAGCGAACCATCGGGGCAGGGCGACGGCGTCTAGGCTCACACAGGATGCGGTTCTATAAAAGTCCCACACAGAAACATCAGTTGTTTCCACCCCAAGCGGCTGACAAATGGAGCCCACCACGAAGGGCCCACACAGAAACCCCACACCAAAAGGATGCGACCCACGAGCGTGCCGCTGATCTGGAGACGACTACCTCGCGTGCGCTTTTTCATCATTGCGTTTGACTTGCGGCTCCCACCTGTCGGCATGTGATGAACTTGTTTTTGTATTTTGATTCATAATCAAAACTTAAAACAAGTTTATATTTCACGTATGATGTCCTAATCAGGTGGTTTTTCCCCTACATTCTTAGAAAATAATAATCTATCTCATGGAGTGCATTGCTCTCCATGTGACATTGTTTGAACAATCCAAATTTCAAAATTCAAAAATTGATATCTAGAATCGATATTTTTAAACACCAGATGATGTCAAATAGAAAACTTGTGAAAACCAAAGTTTCATATCTCAACAAGATTTACAATCTTTATTTAGGTCGTTTTGTCATTTTCAAAAGTGGTAACTACATGTAGTACAAAATTGACAAGTCTCTAACATAGTTTCTTAAACTATGTGAGTGAATCTAGAGTTAATGAACAATGTGTACTACCACTTTCTCAAATGAAAAAACGACTTAAACAAAGTTCGTAGATCTCGATGATGAGTTATTAAACTTTGGTATTCACCACATTTCCATTTGACATCATCTGGTGTTCAAAAATATCGATTCTAGAAATCATTTTTTGAATTTTGAAATTTGTCCTATTCAAACTCTGTCAAATGGATTACTGGCTTAAATAAAGATTGTAGGTCTTCACGAGTTCTACAAGTTTGGTATTCACGACTTTTTCGTTTGACAACATTATGACCCTAAAAATGTAGTATCAACTTTTCAAATTTCAAGTTTTTGTCTTTCAATCAAATTACTCGCATGGGGAACTTACCTAAATAATAGTTGTATGTACTTCTCAATTAGTTCTAAAACTAATCAAGATATCATGAGTGCAAAAAATATATAAATCAAAACAAAAGTTCTATCAATTTTTTAAGGTTTTTGAAAACAGATGCAATTTGTGAAGGTTTTTCAAATTTTTATCTTTCAATCTAACTTGCATGGGGAAATTAATACATTTCAACGACTATGTAGGAGAATATAGGCAAAAAAAAGTTACTGTTGGGATTGGAACCTAGAAATCAAAGCTAGGGGATGAAAACAACTACCATTAGACCACTAAATCCTATTTGGTTTATTGCCTCCATGTTTTTATTATACCATAATTGCGCGCACACCACATTGTCTCGTTGGGTCCCACGTGTCGGCGCAGAGATTCAGATGTGTTCTTGAGTTCATGATGGACCTCCTAACCTTGTTTCTTTGATTCATAATCAAAACTTAAAACATGTTTATATTTCACGTATGATGTCCAAATCAGGTGTTTTTTCCTACATTCTTAGAAAACAATAATCTATCTCATGGAGTGCATTGCTCTCCATGTGACATTGTTTGAACAATCCAAATTTCAAAATTCAAAAATTGATATCTAGAATCGATATTTTTAAACACCAGATGATGTCAAATAGAGAACTTGTGAAAACCAAAGTTTCATATCTCAACAAGATTTACAATCTTTATTTAGGTCGTTTTGTCATTTTCAAAAGTGGTAACTACATGTAGTACAAAATTGACAAGTCTCTAACATAGTTTCTTAAACTATGTGAGTGAATCTAGAGTTAATGAACAATGTGTACTACCACTTTCTCAAATGAAAAAACGACTTAAACAAAGTTCGTAGATCTCGATGATGAGTTATTAAACTTTGGTATTCACCACATTTCCATTTGACATCATCTGGTGTTCAAAAATATCGATTCTAGATATCATTTTTTGAATTTTGAAATTTGTCCTATTCAAACTCTGTCAAATGGATTACTGGCTTAAATAAATGTTGTAGGTCTTGACGAGTTCTACAAGTTTGGTATTCACGACTTTTTCATTTGACAACATTATGACCCTAAAAATGTAGTATCAACTTTTCAAAATTCAAGTTTTTGTCTTTCAATCAAATTACTCGCATGGGCAACTTACCAAAATAATAGTTGTACGTGTTGATTAGTTCTAAAACTAATTAAGAAATCATGAGTGCAACAAAATATCTAATTCAAAACAAAAGTTCTTTTGATTTTTGAAATCAGTTGTAATTTAGTTGTCAAAAAAAATTCTGTAGCAATTTGCTTAATCCCTCAATGAAAGCGTCGTCGTCCAGCGCGTTGGACCAGCAGCACAAGCATGACGCGTAGACTGGTTGCGGGTCTGACGTGTCAGCGGCTACTTCATGGAAACTGTGTCTCCACTTCCTTTTAGCTTATAGACGAAGCGGAACCGACATCATAGAATATTGCATTTCTGCCTCTTCCCCCAATCCGTCCCATCACAACTGGGGTTTTCTACCCTTCTCCCATCGCCGGTGGCCGGGTCTTCCATTCCCATCGCCGGAGTGCCGCCATGGGCGTGCCACTTTGCTCTGAAGCAAGAATCCCTGCCGAATCGACCCAAGGCGATTGTTGGCATTTCTTAACGTCACCACTAGGTGCCGCGGTAGCATGAACGTGTAAGAAACTCCCGGGTACACTGACGAGTGTGAACGAATCCGCAAGGGCACGGATACACCGCTGTAGCACTTCCCATAGGAGAATGAGTATTCCCGTAGGGTATCGTTCCTAGGAACGGTGTGCACTATCTCCTACTCTAGTATAGATGGTCCAATGACACCAAACTCCAGCTGGGATAGATATGGGTTGAGAAGCACTTTCTTAAGGGACTTAGCTCTCGAGATGGATCTGTCCGCTCTTAGTCCTCCCCGTAGGGCGACAGCACATCCTAACTTTTTAGGGAGATGCCAATGTACTGACAACGAGCCCAACTCGGTACGCAGGCGCGGACGGTTGCAAAGGGTCTAACAGGCTGTCACCACTGTGGCCTACCTCTATCGTTACGCGAACGCACGTGGTCTTCGTAGGATAACCAGAGCCCAGACACCACGTCTGTACCCCAGATAACTACTATAGTGCGGTTACGTCTACTAGCCCGCTAACAACACTATAGCAATCCGTATAAATACGGAACCACGAACTAGAGAGAGAACGGAATCAAACCATCCTAGTCATCGAGCTACGGTGCAGAAAGAAAGCTATGGATGCAAACAAACGAGATACAGCAGACTTACTCAGCTAAACAGGATCAGAGCATGCAAACAGATATATGAACTACTGGACTAGCTCTAAAGGATCAAAGCCTTGTGTCACGAAGAACACAAGCCTCTAACTTATGAACAAGCTAAGAACACAAGAACAAATCAAGCATGCATGATGTCCACTATAGTCTAAATAAGAAATGCTGAAATACTCACTTTGGTCTAATTGAAGAACAAGCATCCACGAGGACATCAACTCACTCCTCAGCCTATGCCACCCAACACTCTAATCACACACACAACTCATGGGAGAGGTGAGAACTCACCTCTACAAGAGAGAATGAGAGGAGAGGAAGAAGGAATGTGTTCCAAATGAGAGCCCCTCCCCTCCTATTTATAGAGGAGGGGGTGCCTTGCTTTGGTGCTCCAAGTGCTCCATCTTGTGCAGCTCTCCTAGGCGCAGCCTATCATGTGGTGACACGTGGTAGCAAGAACCGGGCGAAAACCGGAATATTCTGTGCAGAACCGGACATTCCAGGGCGTCCTGTAGTGAAAACCGGTGCTAAAAAGGAATAACAGGGCGGACCGGGGGCGGACCAGGGCGGACCGGCCGCTAACCGCGGCACCGCCTCCCGCGCGCCTCCTGCGCGCGACGCGTGGCACGGCCGGGGCGGGCGAACCGCGCACGCGAGCGCCTTCCCGCGGACGCCAGCAGTCCGACCCCGCCCGAGCCAGTGACAGCACGACACGCGTCCCGCCGGGGGCCCCGCGCACGCCGCAGCGCACGCGCGCCCGCGGGAGCGATCCGCGTGATCGCCTCCGGGCGTATCAACCCCGGCCACGTGGCGGGCGGGGGAATCCTGCGGCCCTCCTGCTGGCCTCGGCACTGATCCGCGACAGCGGCCGGTGGCCTATGGTGGCCTGCCACGTGGCACGCATGCAGACGACGAGGTGACGCAATGCTGACGTCAGCTATTTTGTCTCTTCCGTATCTTATGCATACGAACTCCGATGTAGGCCTATAATATGTCCATTTCGATCGTCTCGACGAGCCTGTCGCAATGGTGTAGTCCAATTTGGCATTTGAGGTTGTTCATGATGACGTCCTTGAATAGCCATTGGACTACTTGCTCTCAACTGTACCATTTGGCACGTATTTCGGTGCATTCTGTAACAATAGCTAGAAACACCAACACTTGTGGAAATCATCAGTATCAAGCCATATTCTAGTGTTGATGATCCTTTTACATTTATTTTATGCAGGTATTGACGGTGTAAAAGTAGCACTTAACAACCGTCAACAACACCCCCACACTTGACCTTTGCTCGTCCCGAGTAAAGGGAGTCAGATCAAGGTGAGACATGATATCCAAAGGTATGAAACGAGCATAAGAGATATTACAGACCATACCTTGTACTTGTGAACTCTGTGAAGTGTCTATCATGCTATCTTGGGTAGTTGATGAATGGAACAGTCATGAATCAAATCACTCCTGCTCATCATATTAAGTAACTTGGGGTTTTGCAATAAATTTACAAAACCAACCTTGCTTAGCTCCTCATTTAATTCTCTCAGATCGCTTAATGTGTACATGTCCTCACCAAGGCATTAGATTGCCTTTCTTCATCCTACTTCTAATGATGGCTATATGTGGAGCTCAAGGTAGGATAAAGGATAAGACATACTTCCATCACATATATTGCAAAGTCAAAGACTGGATCCACAGAGAAAATCAATTCATACAATCAGATCAAGATGTGCACGTGTATGGATATGGTGAGTATGGTAAGGTGGATACTAGGCCCGGAATGGGTGCTAGATATTACCATACATATATAATGAAAGCTGAGGTGATGGTAAGGTGGACACTAGCTCTGGAATGGATACTAGTTATTACTATCTAAAATATGGAACTCTTTTTTTGCATGATCTAATCTCTCTCCTATTCCTCCTTTATTTTGGACATGGGCTATTCTTTCTTTTCTCTTTTTTTTCATCATGCCTTGAGCATGTGTCTCTTTTTTTTTCTTTTTTTTATAGCCCATGTCTCTTTTCGAAGGATACTTTTGGAGAGAGATGTCACACCACATATGGAGCTTTATTTTTATGAAATGGATGAATGATAAAATGCTAACTTCCAGTGTAGAAGCATAGCAAGGGGAAAATGGGTGTGCACAAGAATCTTGATCATGAAAGTAATGAAAAGAATTCTCACAAGGGTCACAGAATTTGACAAAACTCAATGCAATAACAAGCAGCATATGAGTAGAAGGTTTTCAACTATGAACATCATATGACTCTAGTAGGATGGTGGCATATCAAAGAGGAGCTTTGCAAAGGGTTTTTATGATTTTCAAATGAAATTCCCAAGCACTCAAACACAAAGAGCGAAGATCATATCATCAAACCATATCACAAACGTTAACTACTTAGATAAGCATGAGTTCCCTACTGATTTTTGTTCACAAGCATCAAGATGATGAGTAAGAAATAAAACATATGCAAGCCAACCACATGAATCTTGTAGAGCAAGCATAGCACACATTGCTGAGTTTGGTTTCAAAGGATATGAATTGAAATTCAAACAAACTCATGGATAAGATAGAGTGAGATAGAGGGTGCACATACCATCGCTTCTTAAGGATAAGAGGTCGAGGAAAACCAGTGGTGATTCGGCTGACCAGAGGGCAGCCGGGTCACTCTAGTTTACCTTGCTCTTGTCATGAAGGCGTAGTCGATGTTGTGCAGTGCCTGTGTGGGAGTTCTCGAGTGGATATGTCGATGATGAACTCGAGAGAACTCCCCCACACTAGTGGTTGAATCCGGTGTTGTTCTTCATACAACAAATGAAAACAAAGGAGGGACTCTACTGGTTCGAGAACCATATAGCCTTTATTCAAATTCAAATATTTTTGCTGTTTTTGTTTTATTTTATTGTCACCATGTCATTTGCTCGAAAGGGTTAGACCAAGATTACACTTCATGTACAAAGGGGAATATACTTACCTTGGACCTTTGAGAGGTCATATGCACCACCTTTGCATGTTGTGCAACGTGAATCTGACACCTCAACTTACCTTCCCATTTGGATTTAGCTCAGTGACTTACCCATTCAAATTTGACAATCTTCTGCAGGGGTTAGTTAGCATATGTGCAACCAAGATCTATGAAAATATAACTCTAAGGTTCATCAATCAAAACTCAACACCATGTCTTGTTTTGATTGAAGAAGACAATTTTAACCTAAGCACCATGCTTAATTTAAAACAATCTATGAATACACGATATATCATATACATTCAAACCAGAGCATATAAACAAAGATAAAGGAAGCATGAAAGCATGATCAAGCTATTTTCGAAAAGGGACATAAGCATGAGCATAAGACGGTGAACCTCGGGAACCTCCCGGAAGGGCTTTGTTTAATGTCAAAAGCACGACTTACCTAGCTAGTGGGCAAGATGCAAGAGCTGACATCATCTTCACACCAGGATAAGATTTGGTAGAGGAGGAACTTTACTCAGGATGCTCTCATATCTCCCCCACACTTGAAGTTTGCATTGCTAGGCAACAAAACTCAAGTGTGTGGTGATCAAACTTGCTTTTGTAAATGTTCCCTCACCAAAACTTATCTAGGTGTTGTCGCTGATGTGGCTCACATGTTCGTAGGCATCACCTGTCCATCTTTCTTTTCAATCTCCACCTAAAAGGTTACTGACCAAAAATACCCGAAGGACAACTTATCCTAAAAACATGTTCTTACTTTTATTCGAAAAGGGAGATAAAACCTAACCTAATCCAGGCTATCTCCTAGGAGTGCTTTGTTTATTTAAGGTCATAAGCTCGACCATGGGAACTTCATCTTGTAGCTATCGTTGGTGGTGTCATTCCCGTCTCACCACCAATCCTTGATGTATCAGTGAAGCCTTAGCTGCAAGGTTAGTGCCACAGTGCACACATGAAATCTGATATGCTTATGGTAAACATATATCTCTACAACCAACCTTCTGAACTTTCTACAAAAGAGGACCATAAGGTGATTGCAGCCCTCATGTGTGGTCAGCGCACTAAGCAAGTCTGACTCTGGAGGGACATGATGCGAGCATGGTCTGTATGTTAGATCAAGAATGAAGCTACCATGCTTGTGTGTGGAATCCTTTGCTCCGGACTCCAGAATCAGTGCCTCGACAGGTTCCATGGCCCATGAATTCTCCATCTCAAGAGAGTCATTGTGGAAGCTCGATGTTGACTCTCGATCCTGATCGAAAGCAACATGATACCTGCCAGCGGGAAGAGGCTGAAACTCGGTCGAGAGTGGTCACGATCGTTCGCATTCACAAAGGTGAAGAGAGTCTCCCGAGTCATCCTGATGAGGGGTAGAAAATTCTACAACCTTAATGAGAATAGACTCAGATGACACAAACAGAGATGTATGCGTCATCTTCTCGAGCAGGTTTTGCTGGGGAAGATGCTTTGCCATAGGATGTGCCAGACAAGGGGTAGCAGTGGCAGAAACGACTCCCCTAAGCTTATCATCTAGGCTCCCTAAAGATGTATCGAAGAGCTGCTCTAGAGGGGAGCCTAGGAGAAGATCGGGATCAAGGACATCGAAGATGTGAAAGTCTAAGCTAGCCTCGATCCTGTCTATGATAAGCAATCCCCCAGCATTCAAGAACATGTCCAAAGGGACAAGTCCTGAGGAGCATGTCGGATGGTGCTAGCGGGACTCTGCCCAAAAGAGTTTTCGCTAAGTGCCATGGCAAAATGTTAACCTCCATGATGGGGTTACAATGGGCCTCTACGACAGTGCCTCTAATAGAGCAAGGGACAACCAGAGAAGGTGAACTATTCCAAATATGCTTCAGAAAATCGTGTCACTCCCTCTGACCATTCCTCCCTCATGGCCTCCTCAGGATATGCTTCGTCAGGAGGATCAGGAGGTAGAGGTGGCATCGCAGGCCTAAGGGAAGGTTCTGTTGAAAGATTTCTAGAATGATCGGTATGGACAGAATAAGGATCCTCCCCAAATTGGGCATCAACAGAATTCAAGGTGTCTGAAGGATTTCTAGATGGGTCATCCTTGAATTTGCAAGTGAACACCGAAGGTTGAATTTCTTCTTCCTTTGGTGTTCGTTGTTCATGAGAGGGCTCAACAGACAAGTCTTGGGATTCGGAAGATGAAGACTTGGACTTGGATGTTGAGGGACCCTCATCGCTCGATTCGGATTCTTGGTTGGGTTCGTTGTGATTGTTGACGGTTGAAATTCACCATTTCCAACCCTCAATATTCTCAAATAAATGGAGGCATATGCATTATTTACTAGCATTTTGGTTTGAATAATGTAGTTCCACTTATCCTTGGAGATTATTTGTATGTAGGTGATTTACCCCTTAAAAGAGATGGAAACTCACCTTCTATGAAGAAACCATGCCAACTCAGCTGAGGAGGTGGCTGCCACCAAGGGAAACATGGCATTCCACATCATCAATCCAGGGGAGGCACTCACCGACGAATCAGAGGACGCCACATGGACTTCACATGGATCAAAGGGCCCACCTCGGATACCAAATCAAGCCGTGCACCGGGGATGGATCAGAGGACCCACAGGGCAGCCACCCAGTGGAAAACCACCAGGTGGGGCCACCCTAGGGGGCCGGCCGATCCTAGGATCGGCCGAACCGACCTAGGGGCTCCATCCTGACCCTCCACGTGGCAGCTCCCCATTGGTCCATTGCCTCACTCCCGGGTGTTTTGGAGCACTTTGAGCCTCCAAGCAAGCCTGGTCCTTGCCTATAAATAGAAGGGGAGGGCTCCCATTTCTCACACACCACTCTCTCATTCTCCTCTCACTTTTAGTTTTCAAGGCTAGGGGGTAGGCTAGAGTAGCTCTTATTCAGGTTCCATGTCCTCTTGGAAGTCTAGGTATGAGTTCTCTTTTATCTTTATTTCTTTGTATGACTTTGATCTACTTCAGTTATTCAGCTATTTCATATAAAGTCATGGTAGATCATATGTTTGATATGTTCTTGAGTTCATCCTCTGTTCATCATTTAGAGGCTTGTGTTCTTCATGAACACTACCTTTTGATCCACTTGAAGGGTGATAAACTCCTTCCTTATGTGTTTGTTCATAAGTTAGAGGCTCGTGTTCTTCACGAACATAACCCTTTGATCTTATTGATTAGACATAAGAGAGTTCATATCTGTTTGTATGTCTAGCCTTAGTTGATCTTGTTAGATGGCATGAGAGTGTTGCATGAGGTCTGTGTTCAAGCTACGGTACTCGGTCTAGTTGACCAGTCTTCTGGTGGCTCTCACCCTGGGTCACAATAGCCCGGGCTGGGTGGAGTCTAGCAGCAACGTAGGCATGGTGCCTGGGTTGTCTGGCTATGATAGTTATGAGCATACCCCCGTAATGATAGAGGTCGGTCCTCAGGTGGTGACAGTCCTGTTGGATCCTTGGGCAACCTCCGCACTGGGGTACCTGCTGTAGGAGTCTAAAGTCTAGTTTCGCAGAGTGCTGGTCGTCGCGGGCTAGCTCCCCGTTTGTACCTGGGTGCTGAACCTTATCGCTCTCATGCAATACTCATGCCCATCTCTTGTAACTTCTAGCTTTATATGTTTAGTACATTAGAACCTAGAGCTAACTCGTATGTTCCCCCTAAGCTGTAGTGTGCTAGAGTAGAGGTAGATCTGAGTGTGTGTGTCGCACTACCCTTATATCTTTTATCTTACCCCTGTATTTGAGTGTGTTGTTCCCTATATCTATCTCTTGGTTTACATTCAGAGCAAAAGCATAAGTCTAAGATATCTGCCATTGCCTTCCACGGATTTGATACCCTTGGAATACTCTCCTTCCTTGGGGAAATGCTACAATGGTTTATCTGTGCGCTTGCGGATTCGTTCATGATCGTTTAGATTAACCTTTGGCAAGTCTCGATGTTCACGCTAACCCGCGCCATTAGTTGTGACATTGAGAGGTGCCTAAAAGGTGTTTTCTGGTGTTGTCACTAAGGATGGGTCCCAGATCTGTTCTTAAGATGACGGCGCTACGAAACGCCAACAATTATTTCTGGTGCTGTTGCTGGGGAAGGCACATGATTATCATGACTATGCTTTGTGTGGGGGATATACCCCCCGGGTCCCACACGGAGGGGCTTCATAACGTGTATACGTATACGGAGATGGGCCCACCCGTGTGGAGATACGGCATGGTGTACGGATCAGGATGAGGCGGCGCCCGAGGAGATATCATCCCATGAATAAAGGCCGGTTAGTTAGGAAAGATATTACTTGAGCCCGAAGGCCAAATCTTGTAATCGGTTAGCTATAGATTCCCTGAGATCTGTAACCCTGCCCCCAGGCTATATAAGGGCGGCAGGGACCCCCCTCAGAAACAAGTCCATCTGATTCCCAATCGCGGAACCATCAATACAACACACCGAGCACAGGACGTAGGGTATTACGCCTCCCGGCGGCCCGAACCTGGATAAACCCCTGTGTCCTTTGTTCACCATCTAGCTTCAGTCTCGGCGATCCCCTCCACACAATCTACCACCATAGCCTACCCCGTGGTGGACTGCCGGTCCGTTGCACTGACAGTTGGTGCGCCAGGTAGGGGCTTCGCCGCGATAATTGGCGAGCTTGATGGCCGCAGTTAAGATCCCTGCTAGTTGCCTCGCCCTTGCCGCGTTAGGAGCGGGAATCCCATTCGGGAGCTTCGATCCCGTCTCCGCCGTCGACGAGCAGGCGGCTGGCTACGTGACTCCTCCTCAGGGTCACATCATCATCGGGGAGATCCCATGCGTTCTCTCTGACACCGTCATCTCCAAGGAAAAGCCTTCCGGAGCGGTTTCCACACCGCCCGCGAGGAGAAGACCGGCTGCCAGGTCCAATCTGGACAAGCCCAAAGCCTGCCGAGTACTTTTCGGCACGCCGCAGCAAGCCCAGAGGCCACTCCTCCCGGTTCAAGATCTGACGGTTGCAGGGTCATTGAACCCTCCCGCGAACAATCTGGTTGAATCTTTCGACCGGGTCATAAGCCACATGGCTGACACCATTGCCATCTGCAAGGCGACCTTGGGTACCCCGCAGTCCGAGTGCTTTCCCTTCGGGTTGAAGAGCACCGCCGCTTCCGTGGTCACGGAGGAGGTGAAGCGAGACCTAGCGGTGATCCCTGCACCCGAGCCAGTCGAATACTACTCGGATGAGGACTCGCTGCGCTTCGTGAACATGGTCCTCTCCCCCATACGAGTGGGAAACCACGACGCGTCCCTCCTCCCCATACTGGAAGAGGACGAGGACGGTCAACTTTGCGATTGGACTACGGATGAATCTGGGGATGAGCGTCGATCAGGCCGGCGGTCTAGCCCCGAGTACGTCTCGGATGGGTCCTTTGCATCCCTTAAGGCGGCTCTTGGCCTAGACGAAAGCTCTCCCTCCCGTGGGTCCAACGACACGATCCTGATCAGCTCTTCAAGCTCACCCTCGGACCTGTCCGACAGAAGCTGGTCGCCTGCCTTTGTCTACGCGGCAGCACCAGGAGCTCTGCCCGCGGTCTCTGAGGACGAGCACACTCAGGATAATGAGACAGCCGCACAAAAGGCCGATCGGATACGAAAGAATGCGAACCGAGCGCGACGGCGCCAGGAAGCCCAGCACGATGAGGAGGAAGAGGAGGATCTTTACGAAGATTCCGACCGCCCGCGCCGCAACAGGCGGCGACGTCACACCCGTCGATCCAACAGAGTTCAGCCCTGTAGGCTCGAGGATGACTTCACCCTTGAGTATGATGGGCACAAGGTCTACGTGATCCCCAAGGCAAACCTCATTGTGCTAAATGAGGCGGTCGAGAGGTTGCCTCTGACTACGCTAGACATTGGGCGCATACGGGCCCTAGTGCAGGCCGCTGCGACCCAGCATAACCGCGTCAATCCTTCCCCGCTAGTTGGGCAGGGAGAGACGGGGGGTACCCGCCGCTCGCACCATAAAAGAGCGCAGTGCGACGAAGGTGGAGACTTGCGCGACAGGCTTCGCAGCCGCGACGCAAGGACCACGATCAACCGCAACCGCGAGGAGCGCCGCCGTCAGGAATCAAGGCGACGCAACGACTACGACAGGGAGCATGGAACTCCCCACCGCTAAGAGAGACGCGGCGACTCGCAGAGCGGATACGAAGACTACTACTCAGATTCCTACGGGGAGTCTGGGGATAGCTACAGCTCCTACGAGCGGCCGGTCGGCAGACGCCGTGGAGGTCGAGAGGGTGCCCCATCCTACGATGGCTTCCTCTCCCTCTCAAAAAGGCTACGTCAGGTGACATGGCCCCGAGGCTTCAAGCTGTCCGACGTCGACAAATATGATGGCACATCAGACCCCACGCAATGGCTCTAGATCTACTCCACCGCGATCAAGGTCGCGGGAGGAAACGCCGACGTGATGGCAAACTACTTGCCTATAATGCTCACGAAGGGGTGCAAAAACTGGCTTGCGGGGCTCCCAAGGAACTCCATTACATCCTGGGACGACCTCTGCAGGTTCTTCACGAGCCAATACTCCGGCACATGGGAGAGGCCGGGGAACAGAAGGATGCTGGACCAGATCCGGCAGCGCAAGAACGAGTCGCTACGCTCATACATTCGACGCTTCTCCGAGAAGAAGAACTCTCTTCCTTTCGTGGAGGAGCACGACATCATCAGCGCCTTCCAGCATGGACTAGCGTACGACAAGCTGGTGAATAGGTGGGCCCAGAGGTCCCAAAGACCGTAAACGAGCTCTTCGCCATAGCCAACAAGGAGGCTGATGGTGAAGAGGCAAAACGAGAGCAGCTGAAGCACATCAAGTCCCGCTGGGAAGACGATGATTCCCCACGTCTGCGTCAACCACGCCATGATCCGGACCGAGAGGGAGAAACCTCCCAGCAGGGCGCACGGCGCAACAGGAGGCACAAGCCGGCCGAGGTCGTAGCGGCCGTAGAGCCCGCTCCGAAGTGCATGGACCCCTCTGAGTTCCAGAGGATGCTGGACATGCAATGCCCGCACCACAAGAACCATAAGCACTCGGCTCGCGACTGCTTTGGCCTTAAGAACCACTTCTCTGGCAAGGGCCGCTCGAAGGGTCCCCCCAAGAACGACAAGGGCAAGGGGAAGAGCGCTCCCCCGGTGGACGATGACGAGGAAGACTTCCAGGTCGCCAACCGTATGGTCAACATGATCTATGGCGGCCCGGATCAGATCGAGGGAAAGCGCAAGGCCAAGCTCTCGGACAGGTTACTGGTGTATGCAGCCCAACATGGCACGCCCCAGTTCCTGCGGTGGTCAGAAGTCCCGATCACTTTCAGTAGGGAGGATCACCCGGAGGCAGTCGTCAAGCCCGGGCGGTACCCCCTCGTATTGAAGCCTACGATCCACAATGTGGGACTTCGCAAGATGCTGGTGGACAGAGGCAGTGGCCTCAACATATTATTCGCCAGCACGCTCAAGGAGTTGGGCCTCACTCCCTTGGACTTGAGCCCGACTGACAAGCCTTTCTTCAGGATTGTACCCGGAGATCCTTCAGTACCACTCGGTCAGATCTCCCTGCCAGTCACCTTTGGCACGATCGAGAACTACCGGACAGAGTACGTCCGCTTCGTAGTGGCAGACTTCGAGACAGCCTATCATGGCATACTCGGTAGGCCGGTGCTAGCCAAGTTTATGGTAGTGCCCCACTATACCTACATGGTACTGAAGATGCCTGCGCCGAACGGGGTCATCACCCTCAAAGGTGACTCCAACACAGCCAGTGCTTGTGAGAAGGAGAACCTCCCCATCGCTGCTACCCTGGATCTCTCCAGGCGCACTGCTGAAGTCCTGGCGGCTGGCAGTAAGCACGACCCGATAGATCTGGAGATCCCGACCAAGAAGCCGGCGACGGAGGTGATCCAGCGGGAGAAGGAGGCCGTGAAGAAGGTGTCGCTCAACCTTGACGATCCTGCGAAGACGGTGACCATAGGGGCCAACCTGGACCCTAAATAGGAAAGCGTGCTCATCGAGTTCCTACGTGCTAACTCCAACATATTCGCCTGGAAACCAGCGGATATGCCAGGAGTGCCCAGAGAGCTCGCTGAGCACTCCTTGAAGGTTGACCCGAATGCTAAGCCGATCAAGCAAAAGCTTCGTCGGTTCGCGGCTGACCGCAAGGAGGCAATAGGGGTAGAGGTTACGAAGCTGTTAGCTGCCAAGTTCATCAAAGAGGTGTATCACCCAGACTGGCTGGCTAATCCAGTTCTTGTATCCAAAAAGAATAAGCAATGGAGAATGTGCATTGATTATACCGATCTCAACAAACACTGCCCCAAAGACCCCTTCACCCTCCCTCGAATAGACCAAGTCGTTGATTCCACGGCGGGCTGTGCCCTGCTCTGTTTTCTCGACTGCTATTCAGGCTACCACCAGATTAGCCTGAAGGTCGAAGACCAGATCAAGACGTCGTTCATTACGCCCCATGGTGCGTACTGTTACTTGACAATGTCCTTTGGTCTGAAGAACGCCGGCGCGACGTATCAGCGTGCCATCCAGGCATGCTTGAGGTCCCAAATCGGCGTAAACTGTGAGGCATACATAGACGATGTCGTAGTCCAGATTCGAGACCCTGATAACCTTATCAAGGACTTGTCTGAGACCTTCGATAACTTGAGGATTTACCGGTGGAAACTTAACCCGGAAAAATGCATTTTCGGCGTTCCCTCAGGAAAACTACTCAGATTCCTTGTCAGCAATCGCGGCATAGAGGCAAACCCAGAGAGGATCCACGCGATCACTCGGATGAAGCCTCCCAAGTGCTAGAAGGATGTACAGAAACTAGTCGAGTGCATGGCAGCACTCAGCCGGTTCATCTCACGACTCGGCGTACGAGGCCTGCCCTTCTTCAAGCTCCTCAAACATCAAGACGATGATTTCAAGTGGGATGAGGAGGCCCAGAAGTCTTTCCTGGAACTCAGGAGCTATCTGCAAAAGGCCTCCATCCTCACAGCACCAGAGCGGGGGGAAACTCTCTACCTCTACATCTCGGCTACCACGCATGTGGTAAGCACGGTACTAGTTGTGGAGCGCAAAGAGGAAGGACATGCTTACGCCGTCTAGAGACCAGTCTACTTCATAAGCGAGGTATTGACTGACTCTAAGGTGCGGTACAATCAGGCGCAGAAACTGCTCTATGCACTGCTGATCACCGCACGCAAGTTGAAGCACTACTTCGAAGCTCATAAAATTGTTGTAGTTTTCGACTACCCCATAGGCGACATCCTACACAACAGAGATGCCATGAGAAGGATCGTGAAGTGGTCCATCGAGCTGGCCACACACGACATAACTTTCGTACCGCGCAACGCGATCAAGTCGCAGGTACTCGTAGACTTCGTGGCAGAGTACACGGAGATCCAGACGCCATCCACTGCCGCTGAACCTGAGTATTGCACCATGTACTTTGATGGATCACTCAGGATTAAAGGAGGCGGGGCCAGCATAATCTTCATCTCCCCAACAGGAGAGAAACTGCGATACGTGCTGCAGGTAATGTTCAAGGTTTCGAACAACGCGACCGAGTACGAGGCGGCCCTTCACGGGCTCCGTATCACCGTGTCGCTCGGGATAAAATACCTGATGGTCAAGGGCGACTCTGCTTTGGTGGTAAACCAGGTTAACAAGAAGTGGAACCGGACCAGCGAGAAGATGGACGCATATTGCGCGGAGATCCGCAAACTCGAAGGCAAGTTCTACGGCCTGGAGTTTCAGCATGTACTCCGCGATGATAACAAGGCGGCCGATGAGCTGGCAAACATGGGATCCACGAGAGCCCAGGTACCACCCGGAGTCTTTGTTCAAGATTTGATCAAGCCCTCCATCAAGAACCCCGATGCGCAAGTCGATCCATCAGAAGGACTCGGCGAAGTCCTCATGATTGAGCCACAACCCGAGTGGATCTCAGAGATGGTCGAGTACATCAAGGACGGCACGCTCCCGAATCCTTCACCAGGTCAGGAAAGGGAGACGCGAGCGTTGCACGAACGAATCAGTCGCAGGAGCAAGAACTATGTCCTGATCGGCGACAACCTGTATCGCCGAGGTGGACAGTCCCGAGTACTCCAGAAGTGCATATCGGAGGAAGAAGGACGACGACTCCTAGCGGAGATTCACGGTGGCATGTGTGGCAACCACGTCGGGGCAAGAACCATTGTTGGAAAAGATTTTTGGTCTGGTTTCTACTGGTCCATAGCCGTTGCGGATGCTGAGACGCTGGTGAAACGTTGCGAGGGATGCCAATTCTTCGCAAAACAAATACACGTTCCAGCCCAAGCTCTGCAGACTATACCCGTTTCATGGCCCTTCGCATGCTGGTGACGCGACATGATCGGGCCTTTCAAGAAAGCATCCGGAGGGTACGACCACATCCTGGTGGCTGTCGACAAGTTCACCAAATGGATAGAGGTCAAGCCGATAAAGGCGCTCACGGCTGCCAAGGCGGCCGAGTTCATAGGAGAAATCGTGCATAGATTCGGTGTCCCTAACAGGATAATAACCGACCTGGGTGCAAACTTCACAGGAAGGGAGTTCCAGGAATATTGTGACAAACTCCTCATCAAGGTGGCACGTGCCTCAGTCGCGCACCCACGTGCTAATGGCCAAGTTGAGCGAGCTAACGGAGCAGTGCTTGAGGCACTCAAGAAACGCATCTTCGATCGCCTGAAAAAGTACTCGACTCATTGGCTATGCGAACTCCCTGCAGTACTCTGGGGACTGTGGACACAGTCGAGTCGTGCTACTGGTCAGACTCCTTTTTTCCTGGTGTATGGATTTGAGGCAGTGCTCCCCACCGACCTCATGTTCAATGAACCAAGAGTTGAAGTATACGACGAAAATGAGGCTGAGAAGGCGCGGATTGAGGACATCGACAGCATCGAAGAAGGACGGCTCGCGGCAACAATCCAGGTAGCACGGTACGCCCAAGCTTTGCAGCGTTACCCTGATAAAAATGTGCAGGAGAGAGCTTTTTGCGTTGGAGATCTAGTCCTGCGAAGGATCCAAAGCAAAAAGGACATGCACAAGTTAGTAGCCCCATGGGAGGGGCCATTCATAGTCAAGGAAGTCAGTAGGCCGGGTGCTTATCGGCTGATGCGAGAGGATGGCTTGGATGTGCCCAACTCATGGAACATCGAGCACCTACGCCGTTTCTACCCATAATAAAGCTATGTATCATTTTCTGTTCAAAGTTTTTTGTACATTATCCATGTTAGTAGTCTATGGCAATGAATTCAGATTCATGTCTCGTGAAGTTTTTCTGCTTCGCTCTTACGTCTGCTCACATGCTTTTTTCACCCAAGTTTCAATTCTGAAACCTGGGGACTGCTTTACATACAACAAAGTTTTCCATGTTAAAACTAAATAACGCTCATCTAACACGGATCTTACGACTCATAAAGTACTCGGTAGCACACGTCTTAAATCGTGGGTCGAGGTTTTCGCCAAGCTAAGGTACTACGCGTGTATGAGAGTACGCCCTCTGCGCTAGGAAACTAAGGCCAACAAGCCTACGATTTCCTGTAATAGACTAACTACCGGGGAAATTAACAGTACAAAGATACCGTCAAAGTAAAGCGCCTACTTAAAAGTACCAAATGTCAACGAACCAAAGTACCGGTGCACCAACAGCACCACAACATATTACAATTTTTAACCTCAAAGTTTTTTATGGCTGGGACAGGAGGGTACCAGCACCAACTTCTTCATCAGCCGCCGCCACGACGTTGTCAGCAAGCTGCTCCGCCATATCCTTCACCTCCTCCAACAGTCGCTCAGCCTGCTGCGGCAACGTCCCACGAGCGAAGCCACCGCGGAAGCGATCCACGTTGATCGAGGGGTAGAAGGAGCGGAAGACGGCGAGGCAGTGGCTGGCACTCGCCACGCCGACCTCGCGAAGACAGCCGGGGAAGCGCGTCGCCGCCACCTGGGCACGCTCCAGAAGGGTCGGCGGGCGCACCACTGGGTCACCGAACTGGCGCATGGAGGAGGACTCGGCAAGGGGCGCCAGCTCGTCCAGGATTGGGTGCAGTGCCTCGCCGAGAGCTTTGAACTGAGCCCTCTCTGACGCGACACGGGCTTCAAGATCTGCATATTGGGCAAATTGTTTTTGCCGGAAATCTGCTCAACGTCAGAAGCACTTATTAACAAACATCCAAGGAAAACACGGGGGGTGCAAGGTAACCAACCTGACAGCTCTTTTCTGGCTACAGCGGCCTGCCTGGACGATTCCTGGCCATCCTTCCAGAGCTGCTTCATGCGGTCCCATAGGGATTTGAGCTCCCCCTCCACCTTGGCCTGACCTATTGCCAAGAGTTGATCATCACAAAGCACTCGGGCAATGGTGAAATAAAAGCAAAACATAGTCAACATACCTTGCTGATGCTCCTCCTCCGCCGCCCGGAACGTCGCCTCGTTCGCCTCCGCAGCCGCCTTCTCCTGCCGCAGCCTCTCGACCTCCCGGTTGTTGCTGTCTCGCTGAGCAACAGCCTGCTGCTCGAGACGCTCCAAACGGGCGCGCAGGGTGGCGTTCAGATCAGCAGCGGTGCCGACGCGGTCGAGCACAGCGCTCTTGCGCGCGGACTCCGAGGCCACGATCTGTCGAGGCATAGCAAAAGATGAAACAACTACAGCTAGCAAGCGCCTACGAGGATAAGAGGAAAAAAGAAATACCTCTGCAAGCTGGAGGGTCCTCCGCGCAATGGTGACGAGCTCCGCGCGGTTCTCGGCGTCGATCGCTGGATCCCCAAGCACTTCATTCACAAGGCTGCCACGCACCTGGGCGACGCGTCCAGGACGTGGCGGGCTGAGACGAGGCTGAGGGAGCTCCCGCTGGATTTCCTCGACATCAGAGTTCCCAGCCGCAACGGCGCCGGAAGCTGCAATGTTTCCAGCCTCACGCTGGGGACTGGGATCACGGGCAGCAGCATCAGCAGCGGCAGCCGCACCACCAGGAACCCCCGACGCAGCAGCTGGGTGCTCATCAGAAGCACTCGGGCGCGGCGACGCCAGGGCGGCAGACGGCAGGGACGACTCGCCAACATCGGAAGGGAGATTGCAGGGACCCCTGCTCGTACAGACAAGACATAAAGATAAGTTTCCAATCCTATGAACCCAAGAGAAGCAAGGATGGAAAATTTCAAAAAGACTTACTCGGAGGACACGCGGACGCGGGTGCACCGCAGAATGCTGGAACCAGAGGAGGCGGATCGCTTCACCCCACTGACCGTCGTAGTCGCCGCCATAGGTACCGGTGACGGCGTTGCAGCGGCAGCCTGCGTGGTCTGAGCGGTGGGATGCGCAGCGCCCACCGGCGGCAGCACGGAGCCCGCTTGCTGAGAAGGAAGAGAAGAAGTGAAGTGACCGGTAGGCGCCGGCGTCGCCTGAGCCGTCGTCGCAGAGTGAGCTTCGCCGATGTCAAACGAGAGGGGGATTTCCTCCTCATCATCCTCCGACAGCACGAGCTTGCCCCGGAGCACCTCTGGTCGTTGATCTTGAGCGACCCAGGGGGAGCACGTCGCACCTCAGGATTCCGGCTGCCTTTGCGCTCTTTGCCCTTGCTGGCCGGCGCGACACGTCTCTTCTCCGGAGCAGGGGTTATGGGCTGACGGGGCTCAGACTGGATCGCCTCGTCACCACCCGCCGCGACGTAGGCGCTGGCGCGCTCCATCCTCTGCACCTCGCCAAGGCGGCCGGTCAAAGGACCCTGTCCGGCCAACGAGCCAGGCACAGGTGCCATAGAGACAAAAGCCCTGCGATCCTACGATTTCGCAGAAAAACAAACAGAACCATTTCATCAAACATCTGGTGGGCACATGTTCATGCCCTAATGGGCGCACTATAAAAGACAAAATCGTTACCTCAGGCGGATAGTTCGCCAGGTTGAACGGCTTCGGCGCATTGCGGTTGGAGATGACGGTGCCGGGAATGAAGCACTGACGGACGTGCTCCTTCAGCTCCTCTGCTCTCCCTGGCTCTGCCGCTCGCCGTGCCGCGTCGAGGTCGTCGGCGGCATACTCGTACGCCGGGCGCACCCTATCCCAGAGCGGCTGCGTGTGCCGGACGGCGAAGCTCGCCATCACCGCGACGCCAGTGAGCCCGGCCTCCTTCAGCTTCCGGATATGCTCCAGCAGCACAGACACCTACCCCATCTCAGCATGGCCAAGTTCTTCATCCCAGCATGGGAGAGGAGTCGGCCGCGCGTCGACGTCGTAGGGCACCGCCGGTGCATGGTTGGTGGTGTAGAACCACTCCGAATGCCAGCCCTTGTTGGAGCTGACAAGCGGCACCAGAATGTACTTAGCAGAGTGCCTCTGCTTGAGCTGGAATCCGGCGCCGCCCACCACCTGTGGCTTCTTGGCGTTCGGGTGGGGCTTCACCCAGAAGAAGTAGCGAAAAAGATTGAAATGCGGAGCGATTCCAAGAAATGCCTCGCACAGATGCACAAAAATGGAGATGTGCAAAATGGAGTTGGGGTTGAGATGGCACAGCTCCAAACCATAGTAGTAGAGCAGGCTGAGGAAGAAGGGATACGCAGGCAGGCCGAACCTGCGGAGGTAGGCCGAATCGAAGACAACAGCGTCGTCGGTCGACGGCGTGGGGAACTCCTCCCCCGCAGCGGGCCGCCATCCCACGACGGCGGACTCGAGCAGCACTCCGCCTAGCACTAGGGTGGTGATGTGCTCCATCCTGGAGACGGAGCGCACCCACTCCTCGCTCCGCACCGGCGGTGGAAGCGGGGACGGCGACAACGGAGACGGCGAGTGCCTCGCCTCGGAGGTGCCGCGCTTGGACTTCTTCGAGGGCCGGCGGGATCCCACCGGCGACATCCTCGCAGGGTTCGGGGACTCGGGCGGGGAGCGGTCTACACCCTCTCTACGCTCGGGGGCTGCCCGGGAACGGCGGCCTGGATGCGGCGCAGCGGCGGATCTAGATCTGCAGCCTCGCCGGAGCCAAATCTGGCGGAGATCGAGCTAATGTGGCGATGGATCCGGCGGATCGAAGGCGGAGCGGCCGGGGAAGGAAGAGCAAAGAGCAGCTGCGTGGTTTCCTATGGGAAGCGGAGCGACGTGACTGCAGGGATGCGTGGCGTACGACGCCCCCGGGCTGCCTTAAATGCGGCAGACGGAACGGTGGTCGTGGCGGGCCCCGCCCCCCGTGCGGTCACGTCGCCGCAGCGCGGGAGATTCTTCTCACGAGAAACTCGCGAGCACGACCTGCGCGCGACGCGCTAGTGGCTAGCCTTATCCAGGATGCTTCCGATTCCGGCTGCTGGGCCTAAGTGGGCCGTAGCTCTAAATGGGCCAAAGGGTTAAAGCCTTTCCTTCTACAGGAAAATACCCTTAAATTTAAAAGAGCTTTCCAATAATGATTGGTTGGCTTAAATCACTCAGAGGCCGTGACCCAGAGTCACGTACTATTAGGTTATCAGATAACCCGCCCTCGAAAATTCGGTTTGGACTCCTAAGGGAGCTCCAAAAATCTACTAGCTCATGAGTGTTCTCCCGGAGGCATGCCATACATAGGCCAAAGCTATTCAGAAGTCACGAATATGCTGACTAGGACGGGTGACCTTACGCGAGTGCTCCGTGAGAACACGGTGGGCCACACGGAAAATTTGGCATAGGGCCAGAGCTCTAACCAGACACCATACCAGGTCAGATGATCCGAGTGGTACTCTCCCAAACGGGATGATGGTAATACCGAACTAAACCCTTTTAGAGCTTCGAAATAGTTACTTTAACTATTACGAACCTCGGGGACTACCCCAATGGGCGCATCTCGAGATGCGCCCATTCAGCGGCCACAACTCGCCACCGTGATCATCCGAAATTATTCCAAGACAAAGTCTCATTGACTAAAGTCAGGATCGGGGATACGGGAGGCAATTAGTGGTACCTTCTTCCTAAAGGGGCACCCATTCTAAAAGACATCAGGGAGTGGTCACTTAGATTCTCTTTTGACCCTAGATAAACATCTTCAATCTTTATCTTCGACTAAGTGTGTACACTTCGTCTTCGACGAAGGTGTACAACCTCCAAACCCGGATGATCTGAGTAAATCACAAACATGGTGAGGAGCTCTCCTCAACCACCCGGCAACCACGAGTTCAGCTTCAAGACCATTCGGCTACACCAAAGATCAGATCAGACAGGATTCAAAGCACTCAGACGGAAGGCATTAAGCACTCGGCTGAATGGCGAAAGTACACGAGAAGGTGCACAGAACTGAAGATCGAAGTTGCAGTCTGGTCAAGAAGTGCTTGGGGACTGCTGTGGGGGATATACCCCCTGGGTCCCACACGGAGGGGCTTCATAACGTGTATACGTATACAGAGATGGGCCCACCTGTGTGGAGATACGGCATGGCGTACGGATCAGGATGAGGCGGCGCCCGAGGAGATATCATCCCATGAATAAAGGTCGGTTAGTTAGGAAAGATATTACTTGAGCCCGAAGGCCGAATCTTGTAATCGGTTAGCTATAGATTCCCTGAGATCTGTAACCCTGCCCCCCAGGCTATATAAGGGCAGTAGGGACCCCCCTTAGAAACAAGTCCATCTGATTCCCAATCGCGGAATCATCAATACAACACACCGAGCACAGGACGTAGGGTATTACGCCTCCCGGCGGCCCGAACTTGGATAAACCCCTATGTCCTTTGTTCACCATCTAGCTCCAGTCTCGGCGATCCCCTCCACACAATCTACCACCATAGCCTACCCCGTGGTGGACTGCCGGTCCGTTGCACCGACACTTTGCATCTGTTTATAAACTTTGAGTAGGTTAGGACAACTCTCAATGCAGGCTAACCTTGATTGTCTTCTTTTATCTTTGGATGATAAAGACAGGTAGTGTATGACTGGTTTCGACCTACCGGGGAATTTTACTGAAGATCCGAAGTCACTTGTGAGGAAAGCTCGAATTCATTTCGGCTCACCTCGTCGTACTCGTCCGGAAGGCGATCCAGCTTCCTTTGTACCATCCACGTCCAACGCTATGGCCCAGAAGACACTTCGTGAGTACTCAGCTCCTTCCGCTGACCAGGTGCTGCAAGGCCCTGAGGTGGCAATGAGGACTGAAAATTTTGAGATCAAGACGGGTCTAATCACGATGGTACAGGCTAGCCCATTCTGTGGCAAGCCAAATGAGGATGCCAATGCTCATCTGCAGCAATTCCTAGAGCTATGCAACACTTTCGTCATCAGGGGTGCAAATATGGATGCTGTTCGTCTACGGCTGTTTCCATTCGCCCTCCTGGGGAAAGCTAAGCAATGGTTCTACGTGAATCGTGAGGCTATTAACACTTGGAGTAAGTGTTCAGAGGCATTTCTCAAGAAGTTCTTCCCATTGGGTAAAACCAATGCTCTTCGTGGAAGGATTTCCGGTTTTCAGCAAGCAGCAAGTGAATCTATTCCAGAGGCTTGGGAAAGGCTTCAGGAGTACGTCCTGGCCTGTCCTCACCATGGGATGGAGGATTGGCTCATTCTTCAAAGCTTCTATAATGGGTTGACTCCGACAGCCCGAGGCCATATTGATGCTGCTGCTCAAGGAGCATTCTTCTCACTCACTGTTGATGATGCTAAATTACTCATTGAGAATATGGTCTCCAACCAAGGGTGGAGTGATGAAAGACTCCAACCACGACCGAGGGGTACTCATACTGTCAAGGAAGCAGACATGATTACTGCCAAGATGGATCTTCTTATGAAGAGATTGGATGACTACACCAGCGAGAAGGCTGCCATGGCCACCACTACTCTGCCTATGGACTCTCACATGACTTGTGAAGTTTGTGGCAACACTGGGCACTCAGGCAACTACTGTTCGGAGACTCAGGAGGAAGTGATGTACATGAATGGCAACAACAACGGTTATCGTCCACCTCAACAAGGAGGCCAATCGTGGAATCAACAACACCCTTATTATCAAGGAGGTAACCAAGGTAATTCGTACAATCCCAACCAACCTTCCTTGAGAGATCTCGTTTTTGGGCAAGCTAAGATTAATGAAGGTGTTTACAAGAAGCTAGCTGCCCTTGATAAAACTTTGGAAAGCCTCAACGTTAAGCTTGATAGTTTTTCTTCTGCCCAGAAGAGTCAGCTAAGTTTCAACAAAATGTTAGAAACTCAGTTGGCTCAGCTGGCTGCTTTGGTTCCATCTCCTGATAATGGGAGGATCCCGGGGCAACCTGTATCCTCTTGTGAAAATGTTAGTGTAGTGTCAACCAGGTGGGGTAAGCCACATAGGAAGACACATGCTTCTAACTATGCAGGAAAGCCCATACAACAAATTCTAGATCCGTGGGAGGAATCAGTAGTTGTGCACAAGAAAGATCCAGGCTACCCGACTATTACTTGCACAATCTATTACAAGAAGATCAGGCATGCCCTTTGTGACCTTGGTGCAAGTGTTAATCTCATGTCCAAGGCCATGTTTGAGCAACTAGGATATCCAACTCTCTCTCCTACAGCATGGACTATCCAACTCGCCGATTCAACGATACGATATCCAGAAGGAATTGTTGAGAGCATATTGGTTAAGGTCAAGAGTTCTTATGTCTTCGCGGATTTCGTGGTCCTTGATATGGATGACGAGGGAGGAATGCCGCTCATCCTTGGGCGACCATTTCTCAGTGATGTCCGAGCTAGGATCAATGTGGGATCCGGAATCATCCGTTTCCGCATTGGGAAGAGGAACTTGAAGTTTAAGTTTCAGGACAAAGAAGAGCAATGCTATTTGGTGCAAGATAGTGTTGAGCAGCTTGGGGAAAGGACGGAGCCTTTACCCCTGAGGAAGGAATCTCCGTCAAAGAGGCTAAAGAAAATTTGGAAAGAATGGTGGAAGATTGAGATGGCACCACCCTCTACTTCTCAGGAGTGGGGTGCTGAATGGAATTGATCACTGAGAAGAGTCCAACTCGTCAGACTAAAAATGATGGGTCCTTTCTACCAAAAAGGTTAAAAATGGTACTTATCTCATATTTCCCTTTCCAAAATTTTATTTCCAAAATTGCATATTTGATTTTCCAAAACTCTGCATCTGCATGCTAGATTCATCTAGACCTTTTTCCCTTTTCCAAATAAAATTTCTGAAAATCATTTCTAAGTTTGAAAATTCAAGAAAAATCATTTGAAAAATATTTCGAGGGAATTTGGGCCGAGGCACTCAGGCAGGCCCCCAGCTAGCCGTTGGGGAGCCACTGGTCAGGGCAGAGGGTAGGTGGGCCCGGCCTGGGGTTGGCCGACCCCAGGTTCGGGCGAAGCGGCCCAACGGCTGCTGGGCCCCACCTTGCTCCAATGGCTCCTAGCCATTGCCCAACGACTATGTCTAGATGCTCGACGCACTTGCCTATAAATAGCAGGGGGAGAGGGGGTGTTCTTCACCCATTCAACACTCTTCACTCACACTCCCCTCTCTACTCCTTGCTCTCTTGGTTTTCTTGGAATTCTTGCTCGAGATTGGATCATCAAGTGTTCCCTCTATTGTGTTGCTGAAAGTATTGTTATTGGTGGAGCAAGCTCGGTAAGAACTTCATTCGATTTCACTAACCCATCACCGAGTTGCTCTTGTTGTTCCTTGTTGTTGTCTAGCATGAATTGGGTGGCGAACACTCTCCGGAGGGTGACACGCTCACGCTCCCGTTCGCGGGCAAGCACGAGTGCATCCACCCTCGCCGAGCCAACGCCGAGCCCATCGACGATGGATTATGAAGAAGAGCAAGCCGAGCCACAAGCCGCGGAGGAGGTCGTCGACGACACCCCCTACCTCAGCTTGCAGGGCGCTCGAGAGGAGCAAGCCTATGCTCTCTTGAAGGACCAAGTCATCGCCCACACCCGGGACTTCGACCCGTCCCTCATGGAGAAAACAGGTATGAATCTCGAGTTCGCTTCCATTTGGAATGCTCTTGATTGGGAGGAGTTTGTGCCAGTTACAGAGCTTGGCTCTCGGCCCCTCACCATCCAGTTTCTTTGCTCTCTTACCGAGATCTCGGATGGCATTGAGTTTCGTCTTTTTGGGACCGATTATCGTGTTTCTTGGAAGGAACTTAGTCGTCTTCTTGGTTTTAGTCCTCGTTGTGCTATTTCTTTGAAGCAGGCTTGTGAGGGTTTTGTCTGATAATCTTTCTGGGTAGATATCTCTGGTCTTCTTTATAGTGCCAAGTTTGTACCTCGGTGCAACGATATTGTGCATCCCACTCTCTGCCTGTGGCACAAGTGGCTCGCCATTACTCTCTTTCCACGAGAGGATGTTCGGCCCGTGCACAGCGATGAGATGATGCTTTTATACGCCGCTATTAACCGGATCAAGGTCTCCCCTATTAAAGCTATGATTCGGCAATGGTTGATGAATTTCAAGATGATAGGTCCTATTGAGTGTACGTCTTTGGTGACTCGTATCGTTCTCAGACTCGGGGTTCTTAGCGGGAATCCCGTACCCTTCATCGGGACACCCTGAGTTCTCATTGACGAGGCATACTTGATCCAAGGGCATATACTCAAGAGGGGCCCAAATGATTCTTTGACTTTCTTCTTTCCGGGCTATGCAAACCAAATCCTGTTACCTAACCCGGGGTTTGGATTGTATAACTCGGAGTCACTAACCATTCCCCTTGTTACACAAGAGGAAAGCCATCGTGTTAGTGTTTCAGGCAGGTCCACCAGAAGCGCGGCGAAGAGAGCACACATGCAGCAACAGCAGCAGTCACAGCTGACACCACCACCACAGCCACAGCCTGCTACACCACCAGTGGCAGGAGGGGCCCCTGTGGGGTACATGTCCGGGGTTACCCCTGGATATGCACCTGGTTGGGACCCGCCCACCTACCACCCGAGTGCGAGTGGCACGGCTTGGGCGGGCGCGAGCAGTGCTCAGTGGGCCACACCCGCTAGTTCCAGCTCTGGTGGTCCACCTCCGTCTTCGTCCTTCCGGCGGCACTCCTCAGCCTCTGCACGCGATGCTCAGCTCACGCAGCAGATGGGAGAGCTCACCGTCCAGGTCACAGGATTGGAGGAGACGCTGAACACCCACGTCGAGTCTACTTCAGCGTGGCAGCGTCAGGCTGGTGAGAGGATAGCAGCCATGCAGCAGGATCAGCAGCAATACATGGAGGCGCAGAGGGCTTACTATGCGAGTCAGGGTTTCTTCTACCCTCCTCCGCAGTGAGCCTGAAGCTAGCTTGGGGAAGGACCCCCATTCTGAGGTAACTTGTATCTTCCTTTGTTTTCAGAATATCTTATAAATGAAAATCCAAAAAAATCTGCAAAAATGAACAGACCAAAAATATTTATTTGCTTTCATCATTGTTTGCTTAGTTTGCTTTGATATGCTTAGTAAGAATGCTTTGCCTCTATGGTTGAAATGATGAATAGTTGCTCTGTTTATTTTCCTCGTATGTCTTACTTACAACTTTGTATCCTACCTAAGTTTTGAGTTTGTTGGCTTGTATGTTCAAACCTTAGCTTGAAAACTGTGGGTAGCAAAAAGCATGATCCTTGCTTAAGTTGTTATGAGACATGACATGGTAGAATAGAGTGCTATGATCTTGTGCTTAGTGATGCTTGACATCTGGAGTTTTCCTTTTTGAAAAATCAAAACATGATGAGTTCCTAAATGATGAGAATTTCCCATCCAAGGCCATATGTAGATTCTAGTTCTTAGCCTCCACATATGCAGCTTGTTCTCTCATTGAGTTTTGTCAAATTGTTGTGACCCTTGTTAGAACTCATACTCCCCTGATCAAGATCACGTACACGTTCATGCTAAAACTTCTACACTGGAAGTTAGCATTCATCATTTGCTCCATGTTGCTTATGCATTCTTCCACAAATAAAACTCTATGTATCTTTGCATTATTCATCCCTCTCCAAATATCTCCAACAGAGACAAAGGGCTAAAAAAAGAAGAAAAAGAAAAGCATGCTCAAAAGCATGGCAAAAATAAATAAAGAGAGCTAGCCCAAGTCTCGAAAATTTCAAAAGGAGAAAAAGGGATTGATATGTGCAAGAGAAAGAGTTCCACCATGTAGATGGTAATAACTAGTACCCACTCCGGGGCTAGTGTCCACCTTACCATCAATCCCTCATTCCCTCATATAAAGCATGGTAATATCTAGCACCCATTTCCGGGCTTAGTATCCACCTTGCCATGCTCATATCCATCACACACATATGCACATCTTGATCAGGATGTATGTTTGTTTGTTCCAAGGATCCGGTTTTTGACTTAGCAAAACATGAGAGACAAGTATGCCACATCTTCCCTACCTACAGCTTCACATACAGCCTATTAGGAGTAGGATGTGAAGAAAGACAACATTGATGCCTTGGTGAGGAACCATACACTTTTGAGCGATCCGAGAGTATCATTTGAGGAACTCTGATTTTCTTTTGAAAATTTTGCAAAACCTCCGGATTGATAAGCTGATCAAGGTATGAGTGATTATGCACATGCTATATAACCATTCTGTCTCTCAACCGCCCAAGGCAGGTGAAGCTATATGCCCCACGTTATCAGGTGAAAGGTAAGAACATTGCCAACTTGTTCAACTCTTGGTAGAGTACCTTGCTGTATGTTTGCCATAAGTTGAGCATACAACATTGTAGCAACTCCTGATCAACCAACCTAAGTCTCTAATGTCTTGCTTCGAGACGAGCAAGAGGTTAGCTTGGGGGAGTTTGTTGATGGTTGAAATTCACCATTTCCAACCCTCAATATTCTCACATAAATGGAGGCATATGCATTATTTACTAGCATTTTGGTTTGAACAATGTAGTTCCACATGTCCTTGGAGATTATTTGTATGTAGGTGATTTACCCCTTAAAAGAGATGGAAACTTACCTTCTATGAAGAAACCATGCCAACTCAGGTAAGGAGGTGGCTGCCACCAAGGGAAACATGGCATTCCATGTAATCGATCCAGGGGAGGCACTCACCGACGAATCAGAGGATGCCACATGGACTTCACATGGATCAAAGGGACCACCTCGGATACCAAATCAAGCCATGCACCAGGGATGGATCAGAGGGCCCACAGGGCAGCCACCCAGTGGAAAACCACCAGGTGGGGCCACCCTAGGGGGCCGGCCGATCCTAGGATCGGCCGAACCGACCTAGGGGGCTCCATCCTGGCCCTCAACATGGCAGCTCCCCATTGGTCCATTGCCTCACTCCCGGGTGTTTTGGAGCACTTTGAGCCTCCGAGCAAGCCTAGTCCTTGCCTATAAATAGAAGGGGAGGGGCTCCCATTTCTCACACATCACTCTCTCATTCTCCTCTCACTTTTAGTTTTCAAGGCTAGGGGGTAGGCTAGAGTAGCTCTTATTCAGGTTCCAAGTCCTCTTGGAAGTCTAGATATGAGTTCTCTTTTATCTTTATTTCTTTGTATGACTTTGATCTACTTTAGTTATTCAGCTATTTCATATAAAGTCATGGTAGATCATATGTTTGATATGTTCTTGAGTTCATCCTCTGTTCATCATTTAGAGGCTTGTGTTCTTTGTGAACACTACCTTTTGATCCACTTGAAGGGTGATAAACTCCTTCCTTATGTGTTTGTTCATAAGTTAGAGGCTCGTGTTCTTCACGAACACAACCCTTTGATCTTATTGATTAGACATAAGAGAGTTCATATCTGTTTGTATGTCTAGCCTTAGTTGATCTTGTTAGATGGCATGAGAGTGTTGCATGAGGTCTGTGTTCAAGCTACGGTACTCGGTCTAGTTGACCAGTCTTCTGGTGGCTCTCACCCTGGGTCACAATAGCCCAGGCCGGGTGGAGTCTAGCAGCAATGTAGGCATGGTGCCTGGGTTGTCTGGCTACGATAGTTATGAGCATACCCCCCGTAACGATAGAGGTTGGTCCTCAGGTGGTGACAGTCCTGTTGGATCCTTGGGCAACCTCCGCGTTGGGGTACCTGCTGTAGGAGTCTAAAGTCTAGTTTCGCAGAGTGCTGGTCGTCGCGGGCTAGCTCCCCGTTTGTACCTGGGTGCTGAACCTTATCTCTCTCATGCAATACTCATGCCATCTCTTGTATCTTCTAGCTTTATATGTTTAGTACATTAGAACCTAGAGCTAACTCGTATGTTCCTCCTAAGCCGTAGTGTGCTAGAGTAGAGGTAGATCTGAGTGTGTGTGTCGCACTACCCTTATATCTTTTATCTTACCCCTGTCTTTGAGTGTGCTGTTCCCTATATCTATCTCTTGGTTTACATTCAGAGCAATAGCATAAGTCTAAGATATCCGCCATTGCCTTCCACGGATTCGATACCCTTGGAATACTCTTCTTCCTTGGGGAAATGCTACAATGGTTTATCTGTGCGCTTGCAGATTCGTTCATGATCGTTTAGATTAACCTTTGGCAAGTCTCGATGTTCACACTAACCCGCGCCATTAGTTGTGACATTGAGAGGTGCCTAAAAGGTGTTTCCTGGTGTTGTCACTAAGGATGGGTCCCAGATCTGTTCTTAAGATGACGGCGCTACGAAACGCCAACAGTGATCAATAGGGACAGAAGAGTTTTCTAAGAGGGAATCTAGGATCTCTCTTCCTTCCATTGGAGTTTTTTCCACAAACAAACCTCCAGCAATAACGTCTAGATAGAGGGCAGAATCCATGTCTAGACCTGATGAGGACATCACCACGCTGGATACGCGCACGCCACGTCCTTCCCCACGCTACAAGTCATCTCCAACTCAGCTGCCACGTTCGGTTCGGATTCAGCCGACATCCCTGCACGGTTTCGGCGATATCTCTCTCATCCGGCATCAAAACGAGGGGTATAAGGATGCGTTGGAAAGGGGACGACGACGCCGTCATTTTGGTTCTAGTCCCAGCTCTAGAAGGTTCGTGGATCATGCTGTGTGACCATGACAAGGTGCTACATCACCTTTTTAGGCCATTTGGGCCGTGTATCGTGTCGGGCCTTAAGCCTAAGTTGAGGACGCCCCCTGGTCGCCCCCTCAACCCTAGGTCGTTAAAAATCAGAAGGCACCATCATTTAGACTTGGGTTTTGATTAATAGGTTTGTGATTTCCGTCGAGGATCAAACTTTCGTCATAGCCACTGTTCCGCCGAGGTCTTTTGCTGTGATTCAGGGCCCCCGTTCTTGTTCGCCACCACTGTGTCGATTAGTCCTTTTGTGATCAGAACTTGAACCCCGTACTCTTTCGCTTCAATCCATATTTGCAATTGTCAGATTGCGTGCTTTACTTTCTTGCTTGTGTCCTCGATTCGCTTGCAGGGAAAAGCCTTCGTGGCGAGGTCAATCAAGTTGTTCTTGGTTGATAACCAACGGAGCAGTGGTGTAATGGTTGTGGGGTCCGAATCATGTGTTGATTCGAAGCCAAGATTGTCAACATGAAGTCTCCACCAATCGACTTATCCTCTACCTCTCGGAAGATCAGGCCATCGCCTATCATTTGGTATCAGATTCCTAGGTTTCCCGTGAGGTACTTTCGTGTTCCCCTTTAGATTCGTTTGTGTTCATCACCTATCGTCCACAAAAACCCCAAAAATATTTACTTTTCTGCTGTCCTACCGCCCTGTTTAGCCTTGCAATTTCGTTTTCAGATTGCTTTGTTGAGTTTGTGTCTGTGGTCGAGTCTTGTTGCTGGTTTAGGTTGTGTTCGTCGTCGTAGTTCAACGTGCCCGTCGCTGTTATTTTGTTTCCACTGCTAGCCCATCCACCATTAGCCATACAACAAGTCGAGCCACCACATTACTCGATTTGCCATCGCTAGCCGCCTTGTGTGAACTCTCGCCGTGCAAACCCTAGATAGGTTGCAAGCCGCTTTAATCGCTTTTGCATCGCATACTTGATCCTTGAATCATTATCTGGTGAATACCTATTGCTTTGCATCTACTACCAGGGAGGATCGTGCCCCTATGTTTGTTTGTGCCGCCGCTAGGAGGACGTTTTGCCCTAGCCACCGCTGCTTTTCCTGCCGAGTTGTGCCTTTCTGAAATCATAGGTTGAGATACCTTCCTTAAAACAGGCATAACTTTTCACTCGGTGCTCCGTTTTTGCTCAAATTTTTACAGGAGCTTGGCAACAAAAAGTTGGACAGACATCTACCTACTTTGTCGGTCAGGCCATTCTCAAAAAATTCAAAAAAAATCGGGAAGATAAATAAAAAATTGTTAAGTGTTTTGAGGAGTTTTCAGAGATCGTTTCTGATTTTCCCTAGGCCACATTACACCTCTGTTTCAGGTGAAATTTTGTGTGCTTCCATCTTTAGTGCCCTTTGTTCAGAGGTAAAAATTTCAGAAAAATTTGAGTTTGTTTGCTAGTACTCCTTTGGAAACGTGATTTTGTGATTTCTACTAGTGCTGAAAAACTGCTATATTTACAGAATTGCCATTGTGCTGATTTTCAGAGTTTTCTGTCCATCGTTCCTTGTTACTTTTACCTTGTTGTGCTATGACTAGGACATGTCTTAGCCAGCAATTGTGACTTGTGCTTTGGACATTTATTGAACTTTACTAATCTGCATTCGTTATTTGCTAATCCTTGCTACCATATTGTGCCTACCCATAGCTCCACCGATACTTCTGCCAGCACAGTTTCGCCTTGCAACTTGTTACCCACGCTCGATAACTGATTGTGCCGTCCTGTTGGCTTTGGTAGGAACACTTGTAAGACGGTGGTAAGCCGCTTGAGATATTGCATTCCACTTTCACCAACACCCAGTAGTTGTTAGTTGATAGGGATAACCCTTTTTGTGTTGTCTTTTGCTGTCAACTAACCATGTCAGGTAAAGAGAAAGGAAAGGAGTCTCCCACAGACTTCAATGAATGTGTATCCAAGGACGAGCTTACACGGCTTGTTACTGAGCAGCGTACCTACATGCAAGGACAGTTTGATGCATTGACTCGACAAATCAACGGTCTGGTGACCCGGATTGAACATGTTGAGCAACGACCTCCACCAGTTCAACCTGAGGATGATGATGAGTTTGAGGATGTTGATCCTGATGAGGAGCGTCTCCGACGTAATGGTTTTCATATGGGAGGAGGTAATCAAAATCGTGGAGGAGGTAATCAAAATCGTGGTAATAATGATCCTTTTGCTAATGATAGGCGATGGCCCAATCTTCCGAGAGGTAGAGGATAAGTCGATTGGGGGAGATTCAACATTGACGATCTTGGCTTCGAATCAACACATGATTCGGACCCCGCAACTATTACACCACTGCTCCGTTGGTTATCAACCAAGAACAACTTGATTGACCTCGCCACGAAGGCTTTTCCCTGCAAGCGAATCGAGGACACAAGCAAGAAAGTAAAGCACGCAATCTGACAATTGCAAATATGGATTGAAGCGAAAGAATACGGGGTTCAAGTTCTGATCACAAAAGGACTAATCGACACAGTGGTGACGAACAAGAACGGGGGCCCTGAATCATAGCAATAGGTGTAGGAACCTAGCCCATGCCACTCCTAGGGACTCCTCCTCTAATTTCTCGAAATCGAGGATACTTATCGGAAGAGAAGCTACACGAGTGTACCATTGCTCCGTCCTTTCCATGAGAGAGAATGAGTGGCAAAAGTTATCTCGAAGTCCTCCCCAATCACCGTTCACACTTTCTATAGTGCGGGCATACCATTGTTCCGCCTCTCCTATGAGGGAGAAAGGAAACAACTTCCACCTCACGGTGTCCTGTGTCATACCTGGCATAGCCAGACTACAACACAGATCCTCAAATTCCTCCAAATGGAGGTAGGGGTCTTCATTGATTGCTCCAAAGAATGGTCGATCTTGAACCATGGCTAAAAAGCCAGGGGGGAGTTCATAGCTAGATGATGAAGATGATGATGGCTCTTTGAACTCACCCCTTGAGGTAGAGAAGCTTTGAAAGGAAGGCATCTCAAAGGGTAACGGGGGTAAAGGTAGAACAAAAGAAACAAAAAGGATATCTCGATGGGTAATGGGGGTGAAGGTAGAAGAAAATGAAAAAAAAGATAAATACGAGGACCACTAGGTTCGAAGATAGATACATCAACCGTTCCCCGGCAACGGCACCAGAAATGCTTGTTGGTGTTTCTTAACGTCACCACTAGGCGCCGCGGTAGCGTGAGCGTGTAGGAAACTCCCGAGTACACTGACGAGTGCGAACAAATCCGCAAGCGCACAGATACACTATTGTAGCACTTCCCCTAGGAATGAGTATTCCCGTAGGGTATCGTTCCTAGGAACGGTGTGCACTATCTCCTACTCTAGTATAGATGGTCCAAGGACACCAAACTCCAGCTAGGATAGATATGGGTTGAGAAGTACTTTCTTAAGAGACTTAGCTCTTGAGATGGATCTGTCCACTCTTAGTCCTCCTCGTAGGGCGACAGCACATCCTAACTTTTTAGGGAGAGGCCAATGTACTGACAACGAGCCCAACTCAGTACGCAGGCGCGGAGGGTTGCAAAGGGTCCAACAGGCTGTCACCACTGCGGCCTACCTCTATCGTTACGCGAACGCACGTGGTCTTCGTAGGATAACCAGAGCCCAGACACCACGTCTGTACCCCAGATAACTACTATAGTGCGGTTACGTCTGCTAGCCTGCTAACAACACTATAGCAATCCGTATAAATACGGAACCACGAACTAGAGAGAGAACAGAATCAAATCATCCTAGTCATCGAGCTACGGTGCAAAAAGAAAGCTATGGGTGCAAACAAACGAGATACATCAGACTTACTCAGCTAAACAGGATCAGAGCATGCAAACAGATATATGAACTACTGGACTAGCTCTAAAGGATCAAAGCCTTGTGTCACGAAGAACACAAACTTCTAACTTATGAACGAGCTAAGAACACAAGAACAAATCAAGCATGCATGATGTCCACTATAGTCTAAATAAGAAATGCTGAAATACTCACTTTGGTCTAATTGAAGAACAAGCATCCACGAGGACATCAACTCACTCCTCACCCTATGCCACCCAACACTCTAATCACACACACAACTCATGGGAGAGGTGAGAACTCACCTCTCCAAGAGAGAATGAGAGGAGAGGGAGAAGGAATGTGTTCCAAATGAGAGCCCCTCCCCTCCAATTTATAGAGGAGGGGGTGGCTTGCTTTGGTGCTCCAAGTGCTCCATCTTGTATGTGCAGCTCTCCTGGGTGCAACCTATCATGTGGTGACACGTGCCAGCAAGAACCGGGCGAAAACCGGAATATTTTGTGCAGAATCGGACATTCCAGGGCATCCTGTAGTGAAAATCGGCGCTAAAAAGAAATAACAGGGGCGGACCGGGGGCGAACCAGGGCGGATCGGCCGCCAACCGCGGCACCGCTTCCCGCGCGCCTCCTGCGCACGACGCGTGGCACGGCCGGGATGGGCGAACCACGCGCGCTAGTGCCTTTCCGCGTACACCAGCAGTCCGACCCCGCCCGAGCCAGTGACAGCGCGACACGCGTCACGCTGGGCGCCCGCGGGAGCGATCCGCGTGATCGCCTCCGGGCGTATCAACGTCGGCCACGTGGCGGGCGGGGAATCCTGCGACCCCCCTGCTGGCCTCGGCACTGATCCGCGATAGCGGACGGCGGCCTATGGCGGCCTGCCACGTGGCGCGCATGCAGACGACGAGGTGACGCAATGCTGACGTCAGCTATTTTGTCTCTTCCGTGTCTTATGCATACGAACTCTGATGTAGGCATATAATATGTCCATTTCAATCGTCTCGACAAGCCCGTCGTAATGGTGCAGTCCAATTTGGTATTTGAGGTTGTTTATGATGACGTCCTTTAATAGCCATTGGACTACTTGCTCTCAACTGTACCATTTGGCACGTATTTCGGTGCATTCTACAACAAAAGCTAGAAACACCAACACTTGTGGAAATCATCAGTATCAAGCCCTATTCTAGTGTTGATGATCCTTTTACATTTATTTTATGCAAGTATCGACGGTGTAGAAGTAGCACTTAACAGCCGTCAACAGCGATGCAGTCGGATGCAGCGCCGCAGCACTCGAGAACCAATGGGACGTCGCACTCGCAGCAAGCCCCGCCACTCCCTACGTCAAGAACCAAGGAGATGCACTGGGCGCAAGCACCGATGCGTCAGCAGGACGCATCAGTTACCAGGTGAGCTAATCCCAGCCAGCATCTCCATATACATATAGTCATGGATCGGATTAGATTAAGATTCCTAACTCTGTTTCTTGATTTGGTACTGTAGCGTGGCAAGCACTGCCCCAACATGGAGTTGGACGCCGATGAAGGTGCATCTAATGCTGGAGAAGGCAGCAACGTCTGGGATTACAATGCTGATTTAGTGGCAGTTCGAGGAAGCCACCGCGACTGGGATCCATGGCATCCTGCCGGCAAGGCAAGATTTTCTGTTTCAACGCCGGATCTGGTGGTACCGAAAACTTCAGAACACGAGGTCCTCTTCTTCAAGGGGCGGTATCCCACCATCCATACGACGATCACTTGCGACGCAGTTGTGGTGGAGCAGTTCATCCAAGAAATCTGAGGTACCTCCCCTGCTAAACGGTTGATCGTCGTGTTGGACACAGAGTGGATTGAACTTCTCAAGGGCGGCGGGTACAAGACCGCACTGTTGCAATTGTGCGTTAGGCCACGTTGCCTTCTGTTCCAGGTGCTCCATGCTGGTTACAAGCTCCCTAACATCCTAATCGAGTTCCTCACAAAGGAAGACCACGTCTTTGTCGGAGCTCATATAACCAACGATGTTGCACGCTTAGAGAAGGACTGCGGCATCACGATTACTAATCCGAAAGACCTTCAAAAGATAGTACCTCAAGTTAATGAGTATAGAATTCTTGGCATAAATGGAAAGAGGTCAGCACTAGAGAAGTTGGGTGCTCGGGTTCTTAACCTACCTATCAAAAAGGATTATACATTTGATCACACCCTTTGGTGTATTAGGTATTTGGAAACCTGGCAAGTTAATTACACAACCCAAGATGCATTTCGGTCATTTGAGATTGCGAATCAACTTGTGGTCAAGCATGGTTACCAATTTATGTAAACCTGTGTAGTAATGTAGTAGCTTAAAATCAAGTCAATGTGTATGTATGAATATATGTAATTACGCTTCGATGTAGTCAAGTACTCTGCTACTTTATAATGTGCTAGTATGTTAACAAATTAGTGCAATGCATGCTAAGATGTTTTTTAAATGGCAGTAGACAAAAGATCTCGAGAAATACAAATCAATGGTTTCCATCAGATAGCTTAACCCTTCATAAAAATTAGAAAAAAGAACCACCAGATTTGGAGAACAATTAAGAAATATATACAAGTTTACATTGTTATCTAAGAATCAAGGTAAAAAAAGAACAAGAACATTTGACCAGGTCTGGGCGCCGACCGGTGGGGCCCACTAGTTAGCCCTACGCAACAAAAAGTAGTGTGGCCCCTTTAGGATGGAAACAACCGGTGTATCTAGCTTTCCTGAAAAAGACGAACTGCCATCCTCTTTCCTTTTTGCCTCCTCCCCAAAACCAGCCATCAAACCACTAGGGTTTCCTCCCTTCCCATCGCCTGCCGCATCCTTCTCATCCACCTGCACCGTGACGATGGCGAAATGCAACAACTGCATTTCCCGGAGGCAGCTGCGAGACGAACGAGGTCGCTTCATGCGAAGTCCGGTGACCTCTGCGCCGACGACAAGGAGCCGTGGAACAAAATCGACCACGGGATTTGGAGCAATTGCCGGGGCGGCGGCCAGGAAGAAAGGACATGAAGTGGGAGCAAGCGTCACCACCCCTAGGAACCAAGGTGATGCAGCGGTTGGTGCAAGCGCCACCGCCGCCGTCCCATCACAGATCAATAAGCAGGTGACCGGTCAAGGGAGGAAAAATTATGTTTTTTCCTTTTTTTATATTGGATTTGGTCTGTTGGTGCTAGACTGAACTGAGGCTGTGGTAGGTCGTGATATCTTCATTTACTTAATGCCAGTCACACTATTATGAGTGCAACATTACATAATACCTTTAAGATATTAAAACTTGTTATCTCCTCGTAGCTCCGGCGAACCCACCGCATGTACACTTGTGATCCTGTTACTCTGGAGTCTCCTGAAGTTCAGTAGGACTTCCCAGACGTGCCTGCTTACCCTGCAATTGGTTTGGTCAGTGCATTGATTAGCCTACTTAGATATTACTATTTTTTGTGCTAGTTCAATTGGGGTAAGTACTGGTAGTAGTATACCCAATGTAAATGTGCAATGGAAGTTTTCATCATGCATCATTGTGATCCTGTTTTTTTTTAAAAATGAAGCATGGAGGAAAGAACTCAAAGAAGTATGAAATTGTGTACCACAAGATAACATGTCACTTTGCTATGAGTGCTGAGAGTGATGACGAGGTTTCCAATGATCCAGTTTTGTCTGGTGTGCAGGTGATGTTACTAATTAACTCAGTTTGTCGAAGTGTAGTTATTTTTTAGTATTTATTGGCTAATGAAAATTCATTTCTATTTGTGGAAAAACAAATATATATATAGTCGCATAATAACTTGGTGGTGACTTGTTCTCTGGTTTATTATCTGAAAACATATCTCTCAAACCCAAGTAATTAATCATCATTCTATTTTTTGCCTTTCAATTAATGTGCTAAATAATTCTTCTTCTCCAGTTGCTAATGCACCCTTTGTAAAATGTCAGATACGACGGATGGCGGAACAGTTTTGCAGAGCTCTCAAACTAAGGGTTCAGGTTGGTCAGTACCGCACAAAAGATATTGATGATTGAGCTGCTTGTCTAAGACGATGACTGTCGCATTGCAAGGGCAGTGGCGTATTATTATGCATATCTAGATGCTTGTCTCTTGGTGTTATCCATATGTAGTGGAATCAGTTTTATTGGATGCTGCGTGTGCTTTCTTATGGTCACAATGGCAACTACCTTTTACTACTTTACAACATGTGTTAAACTAGTACTTTGTGGGAGGTTGTATCTTTCACGATCTGCCTGATGGATGACATGTTTAATACTGTATTAGTAATTGTTTCTCAATACAGTTTTAAAAAGATTTCAGATATAGATTCTATGAGACCATACTACATAAAATGACACCCAGCCATGCCTAGCCGCGGTCCAGCCATAGCTTACCGCGCCCAGCCATGCCCCCCAGCGGCAGCCGACCGCGGCCACGCAGCGGCTGGCTGCGCCGCGCCGCGCTACGCCACGCAGACTCTAGGGAAATAAAAAAATAAAATGCTCGGAGATGGGATTCAAACCCAGGTCTTGGAGGAGACTCCCACGTCTTGGAAAGGCGCCTGTTAATGGAAACTGGAGAGGCGGCCGCCGGTTATTGGAACCTTGAAAGCCTCCGCCGGGTATTGGAAACTCTCACGCTCCTCCGCCGCGCCCTCTCCGCCCAACTCTCATGCTCCGCGCCGCGTGACTTCCCTTCCACGCTGACACTCATGGCATTGAGGGAGCACCCGCGGTCACTCGCAGAACTCCCGACTGAGTTGCAGGCAATCATCGCTGGCCGAGTCGGGGTGACGTCGAATCGGCCAATGGAGGACCATAGGAGCCTACGGTCCACCTGCAAGAGCATGCTCGGCCCCTGCCGCGACAAAGAAGTCGGTAGGTGCCTGGCACTAAATCGAGTTCGAGTCGTGTAGATGCATAACGACGACCCCGAGGGCTACGACGTCTTCGTTCGTAGCCTGGCAGCAGCTGGCAACCCGGAGGCCTGCTTCCTCACCGGGATGGACGACATCTTCGGCTGGAACTGTAGCCCGCGGCCTTCCCTCGACGAGCTACTCTGCGCTGCCAAGGCCAAGAACAGAGGGGTGGCCTATGTCACGGCTGTCTTCCTCTACAGGGCCAACAGCGGGGCTGACGACGACGCCACTGCAATTGCGTACATGAGACAGGTTGAGGGCGAGCCTTTATGGCAGTGGCGTCCGCGATTGATCGACAACTTGCAATCTCTGTTTTACCGGCGTCGTGGGGTTCACCTGGCTTGGCAAATGAGGGGTATCACCCTCCGCCTGGGCCTCCACCGGCCGACGCTGCCACCAGCGGTGGCGCAAGGCAACATTCAACATTGCATAGGCCGAAGATCATGTGGAAAAGATCCGTACCGGAAGGGGTTTGCCATGTATTTCTGTAGTGATGAATGTAGGCTTCGTTACGAATGCCTTGAATTCTTCTATCGTGTAAAGAATCGCTAGCTACAGACGATAGAATGTTGTAAAGTGTATCACCGTATGAAAAGCGCCCAAAAAAGTGACCACAATTACACCTCATTGCATGATTTAGTTCTGGTTCACAACATAATGTAAATTATTTTGAAAACAATTGTCAGGACAGTAAATTGTCTCTTGAGACGCCAAACAAAATTGAGTAAGTATGAAACAAAAAAGTCATCATCTCGGCCTTGTACCACAAAAGCAACTGGTGCAACACAACTCCATCATCAATGTACGTGCCACTTGATCAGAAACAAAAGAATTTTAAATCCAAAATTTTGGATTATTCAAACTTTGTGAAATGGATTAATGACTTAAATAAAAGTTTGGTTGTTGAGTTCAACAACTTTGACCGAAATTAACTTTGTCACTTACCACTGAGAAAGACATGCACCTTTACAATGAACCTACACTAGCTTGGTTGTGTTCCTCACGTGTTCTCCTTTTGGCCTGACATGTGGGACCCACACTGAATGCAGCAGGAGGGAAAACTCAGCACGTTTTCGTCCAAAAACATTTCACATCCCGCCAGTTTAACCCTCAGATATATCGGCCTCATCCCCACGTCCCCCAAAACCACTCGCGGCAGTTATCCCCCTAAACCACGCACGGCGGCTATCTGATGACCATAGTTACGAAATCAGGTCTTCGATCGGGAAGGTGATCGACGACCAAAGGAGGGAACGAGAGGAGGCGGCCGGAGGTGGAGGCCAGTTGTATTCTTCCCTATCGAGTTCACCATGTTCGGCAAGCGATGACCCACCGAAGTAGTAACACAGAATGGGGTCGTAGTCGAGGAAGCCGATGTGTACGACGAAAACAATATCAGGTGCGTATCGGCCGCCTCTTACTGGAGAAAACATGTGCGCAATAGATACGTTGTTCTCTCCATGCAATCGATTTGATATACCTCTTAGCCCACATCTAGGTTTCTCGATCAATGAATCAGGGGCGGATCTAGTATCAAAGTTCAGGGGGAGCTTATCTTCTTCTTCCGCCTCTCTTATCCCATCTCTCTTTCCTTCTTCCTTGTATTCATCAATGGATGAATTTTCCAGGAGGAGCTTCCATTGAATCCATGGGGGTAGGGCCGGGCGGAGCTAGAGGGAAGTGAAAGGGGGTGCGGCACCATCGTAGAATTGGCGGTATAGAGTAAAATTAACATGGACAAATTTTAGGTTTGATAAGAGATTACCGAAATTTTCTAGGTGCGACCGCAACCAGAAACTCAAAATGTAGCTCCGCCCCATTAGATGCATTTGTTTTTTCCATGAACAATTGATTTCACTAGTACACATATATATGCGCATCAATTACTTTAGTTATTTTCAACATCCGTCAATTGTTTCTTACTTCCCTTAATCAGAAATACGTGTTCATAATTATGTGCACATGCATGACTATCTCAATCTTAAAATTTGTAATAGAACCTAATTGTTGTTGTTGTAAAAATTACTCTAAATAGGCAGTGTGCTATTTGACCACAGCATATTTGTGTTTCACATACTATCTACTACTACTGTATATATACATATATGCATATACCATTATTAGTACTACAACTGAATTTTTTCATGTTGGCATATTAATATTTATGTGCACATGTAGAGAAAGCGATTTGACAGGTGACCTTTGAAATATACTAATCGAATGCCGTGACGAACCTAAAGAATTAAGATACATCTCTTGTACAATGGACAAGGGTGGTATAGACCTTTCCTTCCTGATACACATTAGATATGCGTGTCGTTATCAACACTGGGACTACATGTACTACATGAAGAGAAATAATGAAGAAGATGACAGATCAGTGGTTCTTGAGGAAATTAAGAGTAAAAAAGAAGTAGCGGCCATGCGTGATCATGTGGAGTCAACCAATGAGAAGATATTAAGGTTGGTACTATCAAGAGTAGAACGGGATGGTGAAGATGTCCTCGTTTCACCCTTGAAACCACAGAGTAGGGGGTTTTGGCAGAGTGCTGATAGTGATGATGATGACTGCGATGACTACTTAGAGTGTGATGCATACAAAGGTTGGCTTGATAAGCAAACCAAAAACTATGGTACGTATGTTGCTTGTTCTACACTGTCCACATGTACCCTTGACTGCACATTTTACTCACATACCAGTATTTATAATTTGCAGAACTATACGATGACTTCAGGGAGGCCACCCAAAAGACGTACCGAGCATGGTTACAACATGAAGGACTTCTGAAACGAATTCGTAAATACTTTTTCCTTGTCGACTGCAACTTATCTGTGATGAGAAATGTGAACCTACTAACAAGTATAAGTGCTTTCCATTTTTTCAGTGGCTTTTACTAAAGCTCAAGCTAAACCTAAAGAAGTAGTCGTACTCCCATGTGATGAGAGCAATGACAGCAACACAACGCCACCACCCGAAACGATGCCGCCCCGACAACATCCATCGCATGCTAGGAGAGAAAAGAAGACAAGAGGTTATAGAAGCTTCACACCTCTAGGAACTTCACTTTGTATTGTTCATTGGTTTCTGAAACAGCTATTGTTCAGTAGTAACTGTTATGTTCTCTGATGTGAATGCAAGTAGGTGGCAAGAAAGTTGGCCGTGGAAACCTGAAAGGCCTATCTGCAAGTTCCTTGAGAGCAAAATCTAGTGGCAACAAACTAAAAATTCAGTTCTCAGGAAAGTTGGGTGGTGCCTGTGGACCAAATAGACGTGCCTTTGTTGATGAGATTGTTTTACATATAAGGATGAATTGTCCAGTAATTGGAGTCAGATTTTGGAAAGAAATTAGTAAAGATGTCAAGAAAGACATCGCAGCACATATAATGGTATGCCACTGTCCACCGCATGCATCTATTTTCTTCGTACATAATGCTATGATTGAATCATGCATGCATAACAAGTTTCATTCCCACCAGGAAGGATGGGATTTAGAGGGCATTCAAGATCCAAAGAGCAAGATTTTGAAGATTGCCCACGAACGCTACAAAGGTTGGCGAGGCGACTTGAGTGCTACATACAAGTCATTCGAGAGTTATGATGAGAGAATGAAACACAAGCCTGATGAGTTGAACATTGTGGAGTGGCACTATTTGTGCCAGTACTTTGGAACTAACTATTTCAGGGTACATTTTTTTCCTACTTAAGTACAACATTGAGAGTTGTATAGATATGAGTTCAACCTTTCATCGCTTAACAACACTCTTTCAATCCTTGTAGGGAATGAGCATCAAAAACACTGGCAATCGCGGCCAAATGGTTAACAACCATTCGGGGGGTTCGAAACCTTACTCTCAGTGGAGTTGGGAAAATGTAAAGTTTGGTTACAATATTCTCATCTTTCACTATCTGCATTAGACAATCATATATTAATGTTGTGCAATGTTGCAATCATAGCGAGATCCCGAAACTGGTGCTGAGCCACGCCAGTTGGAACTCTGGAAGGTTACTCACTCGAAGCAAGGAAAATGGATATCTGACGTGGCTGAGAGTATTTATGTGAGTATAAATTCCATCATAACCTTGCTTGCACATAACACTCGTTTAATTCTGCATCAAACCATGGCCACGGTTTTCCATCTTACAATGATTTCCTGTCCTCAGAGTCGTACCGCCAGAAATTATCTGTGCTAGCAAATTCAGATGAAATGGAAGAAGGAACACCAAGTATCACTTCTGAGGATGTTAGGGAAGAGCAATGTTTCCAGGAAACACACAAGGAAACAACAAGAGTCAAATCCTCTGTGTCACGTGGCCATGGTTACATGGCGAGTCAAATAAGCAACAAAGATATTCAGGAGAGGATGTTACAGGAGAGAATCGAGAAGGTCGAAGCACGAGAACGTGAGTTTGAAGAAAGACTTAAGAAGCATGAAGCTGACAAGGAAGCCGAGCAACAAGAAATGGCCAGAGTAATTGAACAAAAAATGCAGGATAAGTTTGAAAAGATGATTCAGCCTTACAAACGCTTATTATTACCATCTTCTGAGGTAACCAGAACATTGTACCTGTTGTTATCGTAACTTGACCAATGCACCTAATACCTTACCTTCCCTCTTTTCAAATACGCAGAGTACACCTCAATCCAAAAACACTACTGCAACAACATTAGTGCAGAGTCAAGAAACAGTGAACAAGGTAACGACTATACCTGGTTGTGATTGACTAAATATATATTTATGTCTCTAATATCTTGCCTGCCCTCTCTTACAATGTGCAGACTCCCTCTGAAACCATCAACAACACTAAAGCAGTAGCGTAGGGTAATGAAGTAGCACAGAGTCAAGCAATGGTGAACAAGGTAACGACGACACTTGGTTGTGATTGGCAAAAAAAACAAATTTATGTCACTAATCTTTTTGCATGGCCTCTTTTGCAATGTGCAGGCTACCCTTGGAACCATCAACAATAATTCAAATGAAATTATACCTCCGAGGAGTGTCCAAAAGCTTCCCGTAACACCAGTACTGCAGGATCATGTAATAGTGAACCAGGTTTTAACGACATCGAACACATTATCTAATCATGATGCATGGTGTACTTTGAATTACATCTGACATTGTTCCATTAACTTTATAATCCAGATTGATCCAACAAGCACTGTGACAAAAGATAAGGAAAATGTGGCACCTAACATCAATGATTCAAGTGCCCACATTTCAGAGAGACTGCTTCCTGAGAAACATCAAAAACGTGATGCACCTGCTGCAGCTCCCAGAGTTATTTGTCCACAACACCTGCTGAAGGAGGCTAAAACGCGATCAGGCAAGAAGAGAGCACACAAGGTACGTACTAACTGGAATTGTCCTCTCATAATGCCATTAATATTTTCCACTTCCAGTTCATATGCTGAAATTCTCTAATTCGTTTACATTCAGGATGGCATGGAAGATGGTCCGGTGGTGAAAAGAATCTCAAGAATGGCAAACAGAGTCCCACCTACCAGCAACAACAAACCTACCAATAAGAAACTTCCGCTCCAGCCAAAAAATTGATGATCAATGCAAGTGTAGGAGTGATATCCAGATTGTAGCAGTGCGTAAGAACAATATAGATTCTTTACAAATTTTTTTACTATGATCGATGGACAAGAGTTCTTACTTTGAAATATATGATGAATGCTGGTCATGAATAAAGGATCAATTTCATTATTGATTTGTTTGTACATGGGTTGCATCAGTTTATGTTTTGAAAATTTTGTTGCATGAAATTTGGCGACACCGGGCATCCAGCGTGTAGCCTGGCGACCAAAATTTCGTTGCGCTATCCTCTACATAAATAGCGACGAACCATATAGTTCGTTGTGCCATACCATATGCATATGGTGACCAAGATTGATCTGATGCGCAATCATTTGAGCATATAGCATTGACACAAACTTTGTTGGGATACCCCTACGCATATAGTGACGTTAAGTAGCGTTGTGCTTTGGGTCGATGACATGGCGACGACCCATCTTTGGTTGCGTGACCCTCTTCTTCTATAGCGATGGCAACTAGCGTTGCGATTTTGTCCCCGAATATGGCGACGCCCCACATCTTTGGTTGCGTGACCATCAACGTGTATAGCAACGATAGTTAGGGTTGCGATTTGGTTCAAGAATATGGCCACGACAAATCTTTGGTTGCGTTACCATCAACGTGTATAGCAACTGTTCGTTCGCGTTGCGATTTGGTTCAAGAATATGGCGACGACACATCTTTGGTTGCGTCACCATCAACGTGTATAACAACTGGTCGTTTGCATTGCGATTTGGTTCAAGAATATAGCGACGACATGTACTTGGTTGCCCGACCATCAACTTGTCTAGTGACGGTAGTTAGCGTGGCGAATTAGTTCAATTATATGGTGACGAACCATATCTGGTAGCGTGACCCTATTTGTGTATAGCGACAACACCGAGCGTTGCTATTTTGTTCAGGCATACCACGACGACCCATGGTTCATTGCGTGACCCTCTTCGTGTATAGCGACGACATTTAGTGTTGCGATTTGGTTCAAACATATGGCGACGGCGATGCGTTCGATGTGATATCCTCCATTGCTATTGCAACAGCATAGGTGTCGTATTGCGACACAATGATTTGATCGTAATAGCGCTTGTTTGCAACCGACCGGAGTGGTCGCAAATACCACTATCGTAATGAAAAGCATTGTATTGCAAAAGCCCATATCGCAACGACACAAGTCGTCGCGACTTGAACCAATTGCTACGCCAGGCGCCGTCGCAACAATAGACCATAATAGCGACGTGAATTGTGAGGCGTCGCAAAAACCTATTGCGACCGGTTTTGTTGCGACGCCTGGCGACGGATTCGAATAGTCGCTACACGACCCATATCGCGACCAAAACCCCCGTGTTGCGATGGTTTGAACGTGTTGTGATATGTTCCAATCACTGTAGTGTATTGCTTATCCATCTAAGAAATATCCAAAGCCTCCATTGCTCTGCTCATCGAATGAATGGTGTCTCTTGTGTTCTCATGTTGCATTATTGATACAAACACATCTAATATGTTTCTCCAAAAGGTAGCCTCCATAGCGACATAGGAAACTCACCCACGAGCAACCGAACATGAACAACAAATGCTGAAACACCACATGGATCTCCCCAATGATGCCTTCAGGAAGAACATGATGCTAATGACACCATCATTATCGACCCAAGTATAGAGTGTGACTTATACCAGGATAATCAAAACACGGCCATATATGTAGAAGTGTACACGAAGTAGCTTCCAAGAAGGAAGTGGCACCGACAGACATCACCGACTGGGTTTTGCGCCAACCTCCACTATGCCATGGCAGTAGCTGCCTGAGTAGAAATGTATCTCAATAAATTGCTGAGCAAGACCGTTTGGTTCTCGATAGCCAACTGCTAACACCTCGATTCATGTTGGCCGCTTCCAAGTTGAAAAGGAGGCACAACAACACTTCTAGGAAAGAGGATGACGTTCCGAGAGTGTCACCATCATAGACAGATGCCAACTGGGGCTTTCACCTAGTGCAACCTTCTTCACCCTACAAGAGGCATCAATGAACCACACATAATTTTTGTTGACCTGCAACTGTAAGCACATCGGTAATGTTGTGTCGCAAACTTGCCCATCGTCCACTGCCGCCCACCCTCATCGGGTCAGGCAAGATGCATGGAAGACAATGAGCGAGGCACCACTGCAGGGGGTGTTGGCCACATGTGCATCCATTGCACCACACACATGGTTGCTGCAGTGTCCACAGAAATGCATTGCTGCGCGTATAAGAGGCCACAAAGTTTATCTCAATAGTCTTGTATGTCCCACTTAGAAGTTTTAAAACTTTACACACCAATAGTACCAAACTAGATGTGCATTGTCCCAAAAATTGAGATTTAAACAACTTTTGTAAAAATTCATATGAATTCTCACAAAAGTTGTTTGAATCTCAAATTTTGGGACAATGCACATCTAGTTTGGCACTATTGGTGTGTAAAGTTTTAAAAATTTTCAAAACTTCTAAGTGCGACATGCAAGACTATGAGATAAGCTTCGCGGCCACTTATACATGCGGTATTTTCACTCCGCAGGCCACCTTGCTCACATGTGGCCAGCAAATGAGTCGTTGCCACTGCTGCAGACCTCCTTGCCGCCTCCATTGCTGCTGACGGCTGTTATGTACCTACTTTAGCCGTCAATATACTCATGAATAAAGGAGCATAAGGCATTTCTTACACGTATTTAGTTAAGAATAATGTAGTTCCACTTGTCCTTGGAGATTATTTGATTGCAGGAAAATAAGCAGAAAAAGAGTGACAAACTCACCTTCTATGGTCCATGCCACATCACCTCATCCTAGGTGGGCTGCCAACAAGGATGCCATGCATGCACACCTGCCAACAAGGGAGCCATGCATGCATGCCATGCAAGCAATCCAAGTGAAGCAACCCCCGATGAATCAGAGCGTGACACGTGAACGTCACATGGATCCATGGGCCCACAAAGGCATGCAAATCGCGCCAAAACAGGGTGGACACCGGGAACCGACCTAAGGACCCACGGGACAGTCACCACGAGAAAGCACAAGCCAAGGGGGCCCACCAGGGGGTCGGTCGACCCCACAGGTCGGCCGAACCGACCCTGGCTCGGCCCATCCTGTGCTTCCACGTGGTGCTTCCCTATTGGTCCTAGGTGCCACTCCCGGGGTGTTTGCATCCATTCCTCGCCGGTGCTCGGGCCTATAAATAGAAGGAGAGGGGGTTCATTCTTAGACATCATCCACACTTGCAACACCTCTCTCACTTTTAGTCTCAAGGCTAGGAGGTAGGCTAGAGTAGTTCTAATTCAAGTTCCAAGTCTACTTTGGGATCTAGGTATGAGTTCTCTTGTATCTTATTTTATTTGTATGACTTTGATCTACTTCAGTTATTTATCTATTTCATATAAAGTTGTGTTAGTATACATGAGTGATTTGTTCATGTGTTCTTCACCTGTTCATCATTTAGAGGCTCCTGTTCTTGATGAACAAGGCCTTTCGATCCACTTGACGGGTGACTTTTACATGTTTCTGGTGTTTGTTCATAAGTTAGAGGCTCGTGTTCTTCGCGAACATGACCCTTTGATCCAGTTGAACAGACATAGGAAAACACGAATCCGTTTGTGTACAGAACCTGGTTTGATCTAATTAGATGACATGACTACGTTGTATGAAGTCTGTGCTTAAGCTACGGTACTCGGTGTAATTGGCTGGTTTAACTAGTGGCTTGACCTGGGTCACAATAGCCCGGGCCGGTCAAGTCCGGCTAACAACGTAAGCATGGTGCTTGGGTTGTGTAGCTACCTTACTTATGAGTTTATCCCACGGTTTGTCTTGGGGTAGGCCGCGGTAGTGATAGCCGTTGGTCCCTCTGAAATCCCCCACGTTCAGATAAGCTGTAGGAGTCTAAAATCTAACAACCGGAGTTGTGCCGATGCAACGCGGGAGGTTAGCTCCCCGTGGTACCTGGGTGCTTAAGTCAATGTTCTTCAACGCTAGTGTATCTAACTTGTTCCTACCTGCTTTATGTGTGTAGTACATAAGAACCTAGAACTAACTCGTATGTTACCTCCTATGCCTAGGACCCCTTAGAGAGAGAGTGAGTGTGTGTGTGATCACACTACCCCTATTATCATTATCTTACGCCTGCACCTGAGTGTCTGATTTATTTCCGTCTATGATCTATACTCATTGCAATAGTGTTGAGCTTGACAATCCACCAATGCCTTCCTTGGATTTGATACCCTTTGGAATACTCCTTTGGGGAAATGCTACAATAGTACTTCTGTGCGCTTGCGGACTCCTGTAACGTTAAGAATTACCAACCAGCATTTCTGGCGCTGTTACCAGGATGGGTTCCAAACCCGTTCTTAGGTGATTGCGTTAAGAAATGTCAACAAGCATTTCTGGCGCCGTTGCCGGGGAAGGCTTAAGGATGACATATCAACACTTTGCATATGTTTATAATCATGACAGGAATAAAATAGTTCTCAATGCAGGCTAACTTGGATTGTCTTCTTTGTCTATTGATGATGAAGACAGGTAGTGCATGGCTGGTTTCGACTTACCGCCGAATTTTATTGAAGATCATGATTCACTCGTAAGGAAGGCACGAACTCATTTCGGCTCTCCTTTGCGTGAATGTTCGGAAGTCGATCCAGCTTCCTTTGTGCCATCCGCATCAACTTCCATGGTCAACCCTGTCGAGAAGACTCTCCGCGAGTACTCCGCTCCCTCTGCTGACCACGTGCCAATAGGCCCCGCGATCAACACTGGGAATGGAAACTTTGAGATCAAGACTGGCTTAATCACGATGGTATAGGCTAGCCCATTCTGTGGCAAGCCTAATGAAGACGCGAGCGCCCACCTGCAGCAGTTCCTGGAGCTGTGCAGTACCTTCACTATACGAGGAGTGGAGGAGATGCTATTCGTCTGCGACTGTTTCCCTTCTCAGTCCTGGGAAAGGCGAAGCAGTAGTTCTATGCTAACCATGCAGAAATCAACACTTGGGCAAGGTGCTCCGCAGCATTCCTCGCGAAGTTCTTTCTGTTGGGCAAAACCAATGTCCTTCGGGGGTGAATTTCAAGTTTCCAGCAAGCGGCAAATGAGACTATCCCAGAAGCTTGGGAGATGCTCCAGGAGTACATCCTGGCATGTCCTCATCATGGGATGGACAACTGGCTTATTCTTCAGAGTTTCTATAATGGGCTGACTCCGACAGCCCGAGGCCGTATTGATGCTGCAGCTGGAGGGGCCTTCTTCTCCCTTACTATTACTGAAGCTACTACACTGATTGAGAAGATGGTTACCAACCAAGGGTGGAGTGATGATCGACTCCAGCCACGTCAAAGGGGTACACATACCGTCAAGGAAGCGGATATGTTGCACGCCAAGATGGACCTAATGATGAAAAGAATGGATGATCTAGCCAATGAGAAGGCCGCCATGGCCACCACTACTCAAGCTATGGATGCTCGCATGACTTGCGAAGTCTGTGGTAATACTAGGCATTCAGGCAATTACAGCCTTGCTACTCAGGATGATGTGATGTACATGAACGGCAACAACAATGGTTATCGTCCACAAGGAGGTCAAACGTGGAATCAATCACGCCCTTATTATCAAGGAGGTAATCAAGGTAATTCTTTCAACCCAAACCAACCTTCCTTGAAAGATCTAGTCTTTGGGCAAGCTAAGATTAATGAAGGCTTTAATAAGAAAACAGCTGCCTATGATAAGGCTTTTGAGAGCCTTAATGTTAAAATTCATAGCCTTTCATCTGCTCTTAAGAACCAGTTGAGTTTTAATAAGATGATAGAAACCCAGTTGGCTCAATTAGCTGCTCTGGTTCCCTCTTCTGAAGACGGGAAGATTCCGGGGCAACCCGTATCTTCCTGTGAAAATGTTTGTGTAGTGTCCACCAGATGGGGTAAGCCATCTGGGCGGGCACAAGCCACGGACTATGCAGGGAAGCCTATACAGTAGGTACTTGACCCATGGGAATCTTCAACAATCACACACAAGAAAGATCCTGGTTATCCGGCTATCACCTGCAAGATATATTACCAGAAGATTAAGCATGCTCTCTGTGACCTTGGTGCAAGTGTTAACCTTATGTCCAAAGCCATGTTTGAACAATTGGGATATCCAGCTCTAACTCCAACTGCGACGACCGTCCAACTTGCTGATGCATCGATCCGATATCCAGAGGGGATAGTAGAGAACTTATTGGTATTCATCCAAGGTTCATGCATCTTCGCGGACTTCGTGGTCCTTGATATGCAAGACGATGAGGGAATGCCCCTCATTCTTGGGAGACCATTCCTAAGTGACGCCAACACAAGGATCAATGTCGGAGCCGGAACGATCTGATTCCGCATTGGGAAGAGGAACTTGATGTTCCGATTTCAGGCAACAGAAGAGAAATGCTATACACTGCAGGGTAAAAATGAGCAATCAGGGGCATGGACGGAGCCACAGCCCCAACGACTTCCCACCACTCCAACAAAGCCTAAGAAAACAAGAAAGGTGTGGCGGGAAATACAGAAGTCATCTCCATCTATTTCTCGGGAATGGGGTGACGAGTGGAATTGATCGCCGAGAAAAGTCTCACTCTCAGACTTAAAAAGATGAGTCCTTTTTGCCAAAAGGTAAAATTGGTAGTTATCTCATATTTCCCTTTCAAAATTTATTTGATTTTTCCAAATGCATATTTGAATTTTCCAACGTTGCATCTGCATGCTAGATTTTTCTAGCCAAATTTCCCTTTTCAAATAAAAATTCTGAAAATAAATTTTTGAGTTGGAAAATCCTAGAAAAATTGTTCGAGCAAAATTTTGGGCGAATTTGGTCCTAGACATCTGGGCAGGGCATCAGGTAACCGTTATAAAGCTGTTGCAAAAAGTTGGAGGCAGGCGGGCCCGGCAAGGGTTCGGCCGACCCCAGGGGTCGGCCGACCCAGGCCAACGGTCGTGTGGGCCCCGCCTCCTCCAACGGCTCCTAGCCGTTGCTCTTGTCCTCTCCCCCGGTGCCTGGCTCGGTTGCCTATAAATAGAAGGGGGATTGAGGGGTTTCTTCACCCATTCACTCATTTCCATCACCCTCTCTCCCTCTTTGCTCTTGCTCTTTGGTTTTCTTGGATTTCTTGCTCAAGGTTGAAGTGTCAAGCACTCTCTCCAATTTGTCGCTGAATATTGAGTTTTGGTGGAGCAAGCTCGATAAGGATTTCATTCCGATTTCACTAATCCATCACCGAGTTGCTCGTGTTGTCCCATTGTTGTGCAAGATGAGTTGGATCACCGGTGCGTACCGGAAGGTGACCCGCTCACGCCGTTCGAGAGACAGGGAGGGCTTGTCTCACCACTCCGGAGCTACACCGAGTCCAATGTCAACCGACCGTGAAGAAGAGGAAGAAGAGGAGCTACCCACGCCACAAGCCGAAGGAGTGTTCAACGCCGATGCCGCCTTCATCGACTTGAGGGACGACCGGGAGAGACAAGCCTACTCTCTCATCAAGGATCGAGTCTTCGCCAACACCAAGGAGTTCGACTCGGCCCTTCTCGAGAAAATAGGTATGGACTCCGAGTTCGATTCCATTTGTCATGCTCTTGGTTGGGAGAACTTTGTTCCGGTGTGGGAGATCGGTTCTAGGCCTCTCACCATCCAGTTCCTCTGTACTCTTCGGGAGGATGAGACCGGTATTACGTTTCGTTTCCATGGAATGTCATATCGAGTCTCATGGCCCGATCTTAGTCGCGCTCTCGGTTTTCATCGTCGTTGTGCTATTTCTCTCGACCAAGCTTTCAGCGATTTTATTCGAGATAGTTTTTGGGAAGAGCTTTCTGGTCGGCCTGTCCGTGGCAAGTTAGCACCTCGGTGCAACGATATCACGCATCCCACTCTCCGACTGTGGCACAAGTGGCTCGCCGTCACTCTCTTTCCAAGGGATGACGTTCGACCCGTGCGCACAGACGAGATGAGGATATTATATGCCGCGGTCAGACGGATCAAAATCTCCCCAGTGCAAGCTATGATTCGGCAGTGGTTGACAAATTTTAGGATGACGGGTTCTATTGAGTGTACGTCTTTGATCACACGTATCATTTCGAGTCTCGGGATTACACAAGGGGCTAACAGTCCCTACATTGATTCTCCCCGGGCTGTGATAGATGAGGCGTATTTGATTCAAGGACATACTCTTAAGAAGGGCCCGGATGATTCTTTGGTTTTCTTCTACCCTGGCCATGCAAACCAGATTCGGTTACCTAACCCGGATTTCCGTTTGTACGGCCAAGGGCCACTGACCGTTCCTCATGAGGAACCTCGTCATTCTAGTGTTTCTGGAGATAGGGTCACTAGGAGTGCATCGAGGAGGGCAGCGACAGCACAACAACCGCCACAACATCCGCCGGCACAGCTGTCACCACAGCCATCACCTCAGCCACAGCCTCAGCCTACCCCACCGCTGTCTGGTGCATGGGCCTCGGCCGGGTACATGTCTGGAGTTACACCCGGATATGCCCCCGGTTGGGACCAACCCATGAGTCAGCCAGGTGTGAGTAGCTCGACCTGGTCTAGTGCAGGGAGTGGCGAGTGGGTTAGGCCCGCCGGTGCTACCTACGGGGACTCGTCCTCATCGTCCGGGTTGCGCTCGTCATCTCGTGGGGCCACCCTCACTCAGCAGATGAGCGAGCTCAACATCCGTGTCGGTACCATGGAGGAGACAATGCACCAGTAGGCTGAGTCCACTCGAGACTAGCAGCGTATGACTGGCGAGAGACTTCACACCATGGAGCAGAGACAGCTGCGACAGCTGGAGGAGCCGAGGGCTTACTATGCGTGGATGGGATACCACCCTCCGCAACAGTGAGCCTGAAGCTAGCTTGGGGGAGGACCCCCATTCTGAGGTAACTTGTATCTTCTATTGTTTTCAGAACCCCATATGCTAAAAACACATAAAAATCTGAAAAGTTAAAAAGACCAAAAATATTTATTTGCTTTCTTAAATTAGTTTGTTTTCATATGCGCGGTAAGAGTGTTCTTATTCTCCATGGTTGAAATGATGAATAGTTGCTTTGTTTATTCCTCTTGTATGCCTTGTTTACAGCTTAGTATCCTATCCAAGTTTTGAGTTTGTTGGCTAGTATGATCGAACCTGAGCTTGAAATTTGTGGGTAGCAAAAAGCATGATCTTTGCCTAAGTTGTTGTGAGGTATGATATGGTATAATAGAGTTGCTATGAACTAGTACTAAGTGATGTTTGATATCCGGAGTTTTCTTTTGAAAAATGTTAAAATGATAAGTTCCTCAATGATAAGAAATTCCTATCCAAGGCCATATGTAGATCTTAGCTTCTGTTAACCTCCACATATGCTACCTGATTTCTTCATTGAGTATTGTCGAATTATTGTGACCCTCGGCGAGTAAACTTGTCATTACTCCTATGATCAAGATCACGTACACACCACCATATGCAAAACTTCTACACTGGAAGTTAGCAACTATCATTTCATCCATCCCCCATCCATTCCACAAAATAAAGCTCCGCGCATTGTTTCATGATTACTCTCCCTCCAAAAATACTCAGCAAGGACTATGGGCTATGTTAGTATAATAAAAAAACATGCTCAAGGGCATGCATGAAAGAAAAAAAGAGAGAAAGAGAAAGAATAAAGAGACATAGCCCAAGTCTCAAGACTTTCGAAAAGGGGGAGAGTAAAATCATGCAAATAGGAGTTCATTATCCATCCACCATACACACACTTTTGCACATCTTGATCAGGGTGTATGCCTTGTTCTCCCAAGGATCCGGTTTTCGACTTGACAATACAAGAGAAACAGGTATGCCACATGTTTTCCCTACCTACAGCTCCATATATCAGCCTATTAGAAGTTGGTAGTGAAAGAAGGCAAAACAATGCCTTGGTGAGGAATCATACACATTGAGCAATCCGAGAGTATCATTCGAGGAACTTTGATTTCTTTTTGAAAAACCTGCAAAACCTTCGGATTGATAACTGATCAAGGTACATGTGATTGGTAATCTTTATACAACCATTCTATCTTTCAACCGCCCAAGGTAGGTGAAGCTACACGCCCCATATCAATCGAGTGTAAGGTAAGATCAATGCCAACTTCTTCAATCCTTGATTGAGTACCTAGCTGTATCTTGTTATACATTAGGAATACAACATCGTAGCAACTCCTGATCAACCAATCTAAGTCCTTAATCTCTTGCTCGGGACGAGCAAGAGGCTAGCTTGGGGGAGTTGTTGACGGCTGTTAAGTACCTACTTTAGCCGTCAATATACTCATGAATAAAGGACCATAAGGCATTTCTTACACGTATTTAGTTAAGAATAATGTAGTTCCACTTGTCCTTGGAGATTATTTGATTGTAGGAAAATAAGCAGGAAAAGAGTGACAAACTCACCTTCTATGATCCATGCCACATCACCTCATCCTAGGTGGGCTGCCAACAAGGATGCCATGCATGCACACCTGCCAACAAGGGAGCCGTGCATGCATGCCATGCAAGCAATCCAAGTGAAGCAACCTCCGACGAATCAGAGCGTGACACGTGGATGTCACATGGATCCATGGGCCCACAAAGGCATGCAAATCGCGCCAAAACAGGGTGGACACCGGGAACCGACCTAAGGACCCACGGGACAGTCACCACGAGAAAGCACAAGCCAGGGGGGCCTACCAGGGGGTCGACCGACCCCATAGGTCGGCCGAACCGACCTTGGCTCGGCCTGTCCTATGCTTCCACGTGGTGCTTCCCTATTGGTCCTAGGTGCCACTCCCGGGGTGTTTGCATCTATTCCTCGCCGGTGCTCGGGCCTATAAATAGAAGGAGACGGGGTTCATTCTTAGACATCATCCACACTTGCAACACCTCTCTCACTTTTAGTCTCAAGGCTAGGAGGTAGGCTAGAGTAGTTCTAATTCAGGTTCCAAGTCTACTTTGGGATCTAGGTATGAGTTCTCTTGCATCTTATTTAATTTGTATGACTTTGATCTACTTCAGTTATTTATCTATTTCATATAAAGTTGTGTTAGTATACATGAGTGATTTGTTCATGTGTTCTTCACCTGTTCATCATTTAGAGGCTCCTGTTCTTGATGAACAAGGCCTTTCGATCCACTTGACGGGTGACTTTTACATGTTTCTGGTGTTTGTTCATAAGTTAGAGGCTCGTGTTCTTCGCGAACACGACCCTTTGATCCAGTTGAACAGACATAGGAAAACACAAATCTGTTTGTGTACATAACCTGGTTTGATCTAATTAGATGACATGACTGCATTGTATGAAGTCTGTGCTTAAGCTACGGTACTCGATGTAATTGGCTGGTTTATCTGGTGGCTTGACCTGGGTCACAATAGCCCGGGCCGGTCAAGTCCGGCTAACAACGTAAGCATGGTGCTTGAGTTGTGTAGCTACCTTACTTATGAGTTTATCCCACGGTTTGTCTTGGAGTAGGCCGCGGTAGTGACAGCCGTTGGTCCCTCTGAAATCCCCCACGTTCGGATAAGCTGTAGGAGTCTAAAATCTAACAACCGGAGTTGTGCGGAAGCAACGCGGGAGGTTAGCTCCCCGTGGTACTTGGGTGCTTAAGTCATTGTTCTTCAACGCTAGTGTATCTAACTCGTTCCTACCAGCTTTATGTGTGTAGTACATAAGAACCTAGAACTAACTCGTATGTTGCCTCCTATGCCTAGGACCCCTTAGAGATAGAGTGAGTGTATGTGTGATCACACTACCCCTATTATCATTATCTTACCACTGCACCTGAGTGTCTGATTTATTTCCGTCTATGATCTATACTCATTGCAATAGTGTTGAGCTTGTCAATCCACCAATGCCTTCCTTGGATTCGATACCCTTTGGAATACTCCTTTGGGGAAATGCTACAATGGTACTTTCATGCGCTTGTGGACTCCTGTAACATTAAGAATTACCAACCAGCATTTCTGGTGCTGTTGCCAGGATGGGTTCCAAACCCGTTCTTAGGTGATTGCGTTAAGAAATGTCAACAATTGCCAGCCGTCGTGAACTAGGCGCACATCAGATAAGAACTCCCCGAAAAACAGCCACATCAGGCTGCACCGGTCTGACCGGTGGAGGGCACTGGGTCTGACCGGTCACGTCTGGGCTGCTCGGGATGAACTCCACCTGTGAGTTAACTCCCACCTTCCGATGTCTCGATCTCTCAATTCACTCCACGAATTCAAGTAAAACTTTGGGGATAGGTGTATCACCTCATGGACAAGCCATGCCTAAGAGATCGGCCCCAAAGATCCACTAAATCAAGAGGAATCAAAGGATGCCCACCAAGAACACCTTTTCCTGGAACTCAAAGAAAACTCTAAAATCGAGCACCCAAACCCACGGATTTAGAGGGAGGATCACCAAGAAAAGAACCACAAGGAGCTCATGTATGCATCCCACAACAAATCCGCAAAGGGAAGGCCTCAAATCAACCACAAGAAAATCGCCAAGAAAAGGCTCTGAAAATCCACAAAAAAGAAAATGGGAATCACCGCCACAAAGGCTAGAGGAACCACGCCGAACCTTCTATACATCAAAGGAAAGATTCATACAAGGTCTAGCTTGCCTCCCTAGCATCCATCCCTCTCTCAAGATCTCTCATGAAGCTCTCAAGCTAGTCCAAGAGAAAATAGATAGCTAAAAAGAGAAAATACAAAGAGCAAATGAAAACCCTAAAACCCAAGAGATGGCTGCCACAACCCTTCCACCAAGTTTATATATGAAGTCCTCCGGTGGGGGTAAATGACTAGAATGCCCTCTAGGCGATACAACCCCTCGAAGGGCATATTTGGAAACTTGACAGCCTTTCCATCGGACGGACGCCCAGCGACCGCACCTCGCGTAGCCTTGACGCCAAGCCTGCGATCCCAACGCGTGTCCTCCGCTTCGAGCCACTCGACACTCCTCGTCCTCCACCAGTCAGACCGGTCCAGTGCAGACTCGAGTCACCGACCGCTCGGACTTAGCTTTGAGGATCAACCAAGGAACCTAGTGGTTTTCTGGTGAACCACTGCAAACCTCGCGAGCTTGGTGCAGCCTCCACGCCGAGCTTCTCGACTTAGCCGCCACGTCCGCTCCAGCTTCATGTTGGCTTTCGGATCAACCAACGAACCCGCTATCATCTGACTTCGACTTGCTCTTCTCTCACCATGTGACTCGTACTTGATCCCGTCTGGCCACCGGGTCCCTCGAACCAAGCCTACTTGTCCCTCCACTCCTCGGTGGCCCCGCAAGGCTAAGACCTTTTGCACTTGTTCTTCACTTGCACCAACACAAATCAAGCTGCAGCTTACATCCACAAGATAGAGCACAGCGTCAGTCCACACAACATTGTCGATCACTCATCACTAGAGAGTGGCCAACCACAAGCCATCGGACACTCTGGTCCTCACTAGTGTCCCTAAGCCACAGCCACTGGTGGCCATCACCTGTGTGGCTGTGTGTCTAGCCTCTGGCCTCACTCCACCACAGCCTACACCCGCGCTCCTTCGTCCAGGCCCTGCCCTACCTCCCCAAGCCGGAGGGTCCGGTGTTAGGGAACCGGAGCCGATCGGCCGGCCGCTGCGCCCGTGACATCTCTAAGAGGAAGGAGGCTTCGCTAGGGAAGAAGACATCGCCGTCGCCTTCATTGTTGCCAAACAGGTTTCCACCGGCCTGCTTAGGCAGTGGCGAGGGAAAGGGGTCATGAATGGAGGTGGTGGCGTGGGATGCTCAGCGGTCCCCCGAACCACCGATTTTTTTCTCGAATACACAGGAGACCTGCGTATCATTGTATTAAGAAGATGAACATAGATTGTTACAACAACACGTGGCCAGTCAGACGCACACTAAACTCACCCACTAGATATTACATAGAAGTGTGACCTGGTACGGACATAATAACACATAGTGCTACTACTTGCTACACAAACAACCTAGGTGAGGGGGTGCGGCTTAAACAATGAGCAGCCCCTCCCGAGCCATACTGGTGCTTGCCTTCCGCATGGGGAAGGAGTCCAGTATCTTTTCAGTGAAGCCACCTGTCAAGCCGGACTTGAAGACTCCGTCAACCTCACCCCCCCTCCATCTCGGAGCGGCGCATGAGTACGACTTCGCCACGGCGGGCGATCGGAATCTTGGCGAGCTTGCTATTGGCGAGTCTGCCCGAGCCACCGATTAACATGTGCAGAATATACTTTAGCAATTTGCAGCTCACCAAGATTGTACTAGAAATCAAATGTCGATCACTAAGTAGAAAACTAGTCTTCAATCCTCAACAACTCGGAACAAATTGGAACAGGGACTAAAAGAAGTACTAGTCGCGGGTCTAAATTTTGTAGTACCCATAAACCTCTATTACATTAGTAAAAACTCGACTTTAGTCCGAGTTGGATATAGACATAGACCACAAAAATTCAACCCGAACTTAGTATCCGAGACAAAAAAAGTCCACTTTAATCCCGATTGGACCACCAGACCATCTGCACTCATGCTACTCTATACTTTTACACTAAAAGTAATACGATAATGCTAGTACGCGGACGTGAAAGTGCATCTAGGCTCCTAATTATTTTGGTGATAATGACAATACAATTTGGATGATTTAATGCTTTCAATGAGATGTGTGCAGGGATTAAAAGGAGAAAATCCATATTTAATCAAAAGAAGCCCTCATACCTTCTATTCGGTGTTGAAGCTCATTTGGAGGTTTAAATTGATTCACATTTCGAATTTGAGTATAGGAAACACCGTACTATAAAGAGGGATGCGAATTGACCGTCTAGAGATGTTAAAAGTGCTTAGAAAGGTGATTCAAGGAAACCAAGTGAGATACATAGCCTACACATACACAAACCCTTTTTGTTCTCCAAGTTCTGCCCTTTGTCGGTAGTACCGGCCCTGGGACGGTAGTACTGATATGGGCTTTCTGTCTGGTTTTCTCGAACCCCTCGGTAGTACCAACCCCATGCCGGTACAACCGAGAAAGGTGTTCTAGTTCTTTTTCAGGGGCCCCTCGGTAGTTCCGACCCCAGGTCAGTACTACCGAGAAAGTTGTTCTGTTTCTTTTCAGAGCCCCTCGGTAGTACCGACCTGAGGTCGGTAGTACCGATAAACCTTGTTTCAGCATAGTAACGACTAGTTTTGGGGGTGGGTATTTATACTCCGTCTTCTCCCCTTCATTTGCTGCTGACCTAACCCGAGACAAACACACCCAAGAGCATTCACTCCCCTTCTCCACTCCTCCCTAGAGCCAACCCTTGATCCTTTGAGCTAGGGATTGAGTGAGGAAGAGATTCTTGGTGTGAGATTGAGAAGCTTTGAGTGACCCATCCATCTCCTTCATCTCAAGAGCACTTGAAGCATCTCCGGGCATCGATTCGTGTTTGTTACTCTTGAAGCTTGCTTCTATACGGTTAGGCGTCGCCTGTTGAGTGCCCTCTTCGTGTGGAGCACCCGGGATCATTTGTATTACCCCTCCTTGGTGGAGAATTCTTAGTGAGCACCAATCTTCCTTTGTGGGGATTGGGTGAGGCAAGAGGCTCTTGGTGATAGCCCTCCCTTTGTGGGATCCTCAACGGAGACGTAGCTTCCTTTGTGGAAGTGAACTTCGGATTAAACCTCTTGTCAATTGCTTGTTTGAGTTCTTCTCATTTCACTAACCCTAGAAGTGTGCTTTCGCCCGATCTATATATTTGTTGTGTTCCAACTCATATCTTTGGTTGCAGGAGGTTCTTAGCATCTAAAATCAACTCTTGATTCAAGTAGAATTGCTAGAATCGATTTAGTTTTCGAAATTCGTCTTAGTCATCTCTGGCTGGTCGGTAGTACCGCCCCTGTGCCTGTAGTACTGACCTGTGTTTTAACGCTCCATTTGTTTTAGAAATTCGAAGTGATCCTATTCACCCCCCTCTAGGCATCACAGGGTCCTTTCAATTGGTATCAGAGCCTAATCCCTTGATTTAGGTTTAACCGCTAAGGGATCAAGATGTCGGGGAGTGGTGTGGAACTCTCCGCTCAAGAACTGGCCGCCAAGGAAGCTCAAGAGAGAGAGCTCAAGGCTGCTCAAGACCAAGCTGCAGCTCTAGAGGTGTTGACGGTCAATATTTGCCATTTTCAAGGCCGTCAACTCCGGCAAATCTGAGCATGAATTGAACATCCACACTAGAATAGGTGCTTAAACTCACACTTTCCACCAGTGTCGATGTCTATTTGAATGCAGGTATTTAGCATAAGAAATGGGAGGAATCCATGCACATTCACTCCACTCCAATCCAAGGCACTCAACTGCTGGCCAATCAGGGGCTACCACATGGATTCTCCTGGATCCATGATGTCACCAATCCATGTGAAGGACTTTTGACGAATCATACACTACCACGTCAGCATCACATGGATCCATGGGCCCACTTTGCCAACTAAACCGCCAGGAAACGTGCCATGCACGGAGGAGAGGCATCAGGGCCCACATGGAAGCGAGCCAGAGGAAACACGGGCCAGGAGGCCACCCGAGGGGGCCGGCCGACCCTAGGTTCGGCCGAACCGACCTAGGGTTGGTTCATCCTGGCCCTCCACGTGTTGTACTCCCATTGGCTCCCTGCTGCAGTCCCGGGCGTTTAGGGGCACTTTGAGCCCTGGAGCAAGCCTCCTCCTTGTCTATAAATAGGAGGGGAGGGGCTCCATTTCTCACACACCACCAAGCTCTCAAGTTCCACTTTCTCTTGTGTAGCTCTCTCTCCCTCTCTCCAATTCTGCCCATGAGAGGTGATTCTCACCTCTTTGTGGTAGAATGGTGATGAGGAGAGATCTAGATTAGGATTACTGAGAGGTAGAGGAGGGGTAAGGAGTGAGTTGATATCCTCGTGGATGCTTGTTCTTCATTTAGATCAAAGTGAGTATTTCAGCATTTCTTATTTAGACTATAGTGGACATCATGCATGATTGTTTGTTCTTGTGTTCGTGGCTCATTCATAAGTTAGAGGCTTGTGTTCTTCGTGACACAAGGCTTCGATCCTTTAGAGTCAGAACCGTAGTTCATCTACTTGTTTGCATGCTCTGATCCTGTTTAGTTAAGTAAGTTCGTTGTATCTCGTTCAGCTGCATCCATAGCTTCCTTTCTGCTCCCAGTTCAATGATATGATCTGATTCCGATCTTTCCCTTGTTCCTGGGACTGTATTTATACGGTTTCTATAGTGTAGTTAGCGGGCTAGCATACGCCGCACTATAGTATTTATCTGGGGTACAGACATGGTGTCTGGGCCTTGGGTTTCTTACGGAGACCACGTACGATCGTAGCGTAAAGGTAGGCCGCAGTGGTGACAGCCTGTTGGACCCTTTGTCAACCCTCTTACGTCGCGTACCGAGTTGGGCTCGCTTGCCAGCACCTCTGAGTGTTGTCGCCCCGCGGGGACGACTAAGATCTGACAGGAATACATCTTGAGAGCTAAGTCCCTTAAGGAAGTGCTTCTTGTATCCCGACCTATCCCAGCGAAAGCTGGTGTCCTTGGATAGACCCTCTCTGGTTACTCTCCGTCCTAGGAACGAAACCCGACAGGAATACTCATTCTCCTAGGGAGAAGTGCTGCAGCGGTGTATCCGTGCGCTTGCGGATTTGTTCGCACTCGTCAGTGTACCCGGGAGTTTCTTATACGCCTCACTCTACAAAGGCACCGAGCGTTGAGGATAAGAAATGCCAACAAGCATTTCTGGCACCGTTGCCGGGGACGGCTGTTGTTAACCTTCGAGCCCGTCTGTCCTCGTATTTATCTTTTTCATTTTTTCTTCTACCTTCACCCCCGTTACCCTTTTTGAGATATCCCTTTTGTTTTCTTTACTTCTACCTCTACCCCCACTACCCATGTAAGGTTATCCTTGTCAACACCTTCCGCCTTTGAGGAGTGAACCCTCAGAGCCATCTTCGTCAAGAACCACTCTTACATCTGGCCTATAGATTCGCCCCTCTCTCATGAAGCTAATTCAGGATCTATCCTTCTCGAGGTTAAGTCATGAGAACCCTTTTGATCATGTGAGAGACTACGAGCGTCTGATTGAAACTCAGGGTAAAATCGGAGAATCACCAGATGCTCGGAAAAGAGAGTGTTTCCCGCTATCCCTCTCCGGGGAAGCTCGGGATTGGCACCATTGTTTTGGTAGAGACTACCTTACTTGGGAAGGGTTGAGAGCAGCTTTTTGCTCCCACTTCTTCCCAATACGACGTGTCATCTCGTTAAGGGCAAAGATTCTTTGTTTCAAGCAATGTGAGGAGGAATCACTAGGAATGGCATGGAATCGTTTCGCCTCCGCGGTAGAAGATTGCCCAGTCCTCTACATTCCCGATTGGATGTTGCTTCAGCACTTCTGGTTTGGATTGCAAAAGGATGATGCCATGAGGCTTAATGCTCTCTCCGGAGGATCCTTTGTGCACCTAGATGCTGTCGAGGGAAAAGAGATCGTGGATAATCTCCGAGATTTCAGCTCCCCTTGCATCCCGGTCAATGAGGCACCCACCAGAGGAAATGTTAAGCCACCTAGATCCATCGTCAGCCGAGTCTGAGATTTCATATCCACTCTTTCTGAGTTCTGGCTGAAGATGTCATTCCCGAATAGCAGGAGTCTAAGGGAAAGGTTTCGTAGCACGAGATCCACCCTTGGGTTCCCCTCTCGTGCATCTTCTTAGACCCTCTCCCCGAGACTTTGTCTCGTGGGAGGACGGAGAGAGTAGTTCGGAGAGAACGACCATTCCCGGCCAGGATGACTTGTTCGATCCTCACTACTATCTCCTAAGGAGGGTATGAGAGGCCCATCGTGTTTCTACGTCGAGGTTTGAGCTGAAGTGCTTTGCACTGAAGTTCCATATAAACCAAGACATCGGTCTCTACTTTATAATCCATTGGATTCATCCATCAGACCGAAGGATCACGATCATTTACCGATCGAATGGAGTGCACTCACTTTTTATCTCGAGTACATCGATCGATGCCGATCAATCAGGAGAAGCTTGCACTATGTATCCTATGCCTGATTTGATCGATGCCCAATGGGAGGTGCGCTTTTCAGTTCATCCATAACCCCCCATTGGAAGCTTAGGCCAGACTTGGGAATGTTTTCATCACTTTGATAAGAACATCGAACCCTCTGCCTAAGGCAAGAGCGAGTAAATCTTGCTCTTCGTCCGAACTCTAGTTCCTGATCATACACCAGCCTCTGGGAGTCCATGCTTTATCCTTTTGAGAGCCGTGTGTCCTTCTGAGTTTGAGTTCACTCGGAGATCGGTACCTATTGGTGAAGCACTAAGCCTCAGTGCTCGATCTTTTCATCTCAGAGTTCCACGACCCCAGTGCTATAGTCCTCGAGTCCCATGACCACCTCAGGAAAGGTCTCGGCCTCTCTGGGATGATCATGCTTGCTCTCAGCCTTGATATACCTTTTTGGGCCTGAGTTCGTATATGCACTGCCCTTGCAGAGCAGAGCTTATCATCATATCAACATCATCTGCAAGGAGACGGACAAAAGTTGAGACAGGAGATCACAAGACACCCGCACCCTGAGTACTCTTGGGACTCATCTCGTTTCCCCAGGATGAATTATCCTTCGGGTATCTTGTGGACCGTGGTCATGCAGGAAAAAGAAAGTGCCAAAGATTAAGAGGAGTAGCGAAAGGTCCACAGGAAGGCAGCAACATTGTGGCGACACAGACGCTTCGGGACTACTGCCCGAAGTGCCTACACTTCTGACGAACCCAATATGTCACCAAGGTCATTTCCCCCAGATCCTCTATGGATATATCATGGTTTGGCCAAGGTTGGTATATAGTTGAGGATGAATTTTCAACCTCAACCTTATCTTAGCCTTAAGCCTAAGCCAATCTTTCCATCTCGGGGAATCCACCTGGGCCGTCAATCCTGAGACTTGCTAGAGCCCACACGAGAAGGGGGAGGACCAGAGGGGCCCACAGGGGGCCGGCCGAACCCTGGTTCGGCCGAAACCCTGGTGCCGCCTCTCCCCTTCTTCTTTCGCGTGTGCGTCTCATTCTCCTCCAGAAACCTTCTCCCTGCCGCCCAACGAGTTTTCGCATCGCGAATTCCATCTCCTCCACCTCACCATCCTCAGCATCACCACGTCCATGACTGGTCACGGTTTCGCTCGGCTCCGTAGGGAGGCCTCGCCCCTCACTTCAGGGGGAGGGAGCCCCTCTCATCTCATCGACCTCAGCAACTTGGATGAGGTGACGGGGTCACCGGATGCCATGACCCCTGAGAGAGGCAGGAGTGTAGAGAGCACTCGCAGGGTGCGCACTGACTCTCCAGTGCGGTCGTCCCGGCGAGGCTCCTCCTCCCCACCTTCGTTCCCAGCCAGGATGGCCACCATGGGGAACGAGACCGCTGCCAAGTGCGTCTTGTTTGATGATCCCCCTGGGCCACCCTTGAAGCCAGGAGAGCGTTACGTTGGGTCTGACTTCAATAGCTACGGAGAAGCCTTCTGCCAAACTTATGAGCAGGATGTGTGGGACGAGTTCCCACTTCCACAGACCCGGTGCAAGATCTTCGGAGTAAAGACATCCACTGGAGGCTATGGTACACTGTACCATAAGCCCCCTCAGTGGGAGCGAATCCTCGTCAAGATCATTGCAGACATCCGAGCAAATGGCACCAAGAAGATCCTGGCCCTAGCGAAGCTGGCAGATCGACTAGCTGAACTGTTCTTAGAACATGAGAAGCTAGTTGAGGAGCTGGCTAAGCAAAGGGACGAGTACCACGAGCTCAGGCTTGAGTATCGCCAGCTGGAGGAAGACATGACCCAGAAGCTGCAGAGGTTGGCAGTTGCTGAGGGAGAGGAGCAGATCCTCTCCGAGTAGTGGGGATTAGCCCCAACTTTAGTTCATTAGGCGCTAGTCTAGGTCTAGGTTTGATTTCCCTTTGTTTCCCTTCATTTCATTTATTTCTTTTGCATGTGTGTAAGCGCCTAATCATTTTGCTTAAAACATTTGGATTTGAATAAAGTGGCTCACCGGTCATGTAACCTGGTTTAGCCACCTGTTGTGTCATTACTTTGGTCTCTTTGATTTAGAGGACATCTAGGTTCGAGACAGTGTGGGGGAAGAGCCACGACTCTCCCAATGCAAGCACGACATTATCGTACGTACCCACTGCGAGCACTTCGCGCTAGCCGATCAATCACCTATCGAGAACCTGAACGGGACCCGCACAAGTTCACTCCTGTGGAGAGCCTCCCACGGTTCATCTTCCATGCATAGCGCCGGTTTGCATCTCGACAACTCACTCTCTTTCATTCTTGAGTTTTATAAGTTATATATGTCTATCTCTAAACTAAAACTCGAATGATGATGCTAAATATCACCCAGCTCATTTGTACCTGAGTAGACTTACATATGTTTTATTCCTTGTTACCTGCCTGATGCTTGTGAACCATAATCTTCTTAAGGACAAGCATGTTCACCTAAGTAATTGATAAGTATGATATGGCTGGATGATATGATCTATTGCTCTGATGACTAACTCTCTTGGGAAATTTATTTTTTTTTGAAAACTCAAAACCTCTTGGAAAGGCTCCTCTTTGATATGTCTCCGTCCCATTAGAGCCATATGATCTCTGTAGGTAAAAACCTTCGATTCATATGCTGTTTGTTATTACTTTGAGCTTTGTCAAATTCTGTGACCCTTGTGAGATGTCGTCTCATTACTTTCATGATCAAGATTTATGTGCACCCCACCTATTTCCCCTTTCTATGCTTCTACACTGGAAGTTGGCATTGTATCATTTATCCATTCCATAAGATTAAAGCTCCATATGTGATGTGACATCTCTCTCTAGAAGTCCTTCAAAAAGAGACATGGGCTATATATATATATGTATATATATACATGCTCAAGGCATGATGAAAAAAAAGAGAGAAAAAGAAAGAATAGCCCATGTCCAAAATAAAGGAGGAATAGGAGAGAGATGAGATCATGGAAAAAGGAGTTCCATATCATAGATGGTAATAACCAGTGTCCATTCCGGGGCTAGTGTCCACCTTACCATCAACCCACATTTTCACCATATATATGTATGGTAATATCTAGCACCCATTCCGGGCCTAGTATCCAACTTACCATACACACCATAGCCATCCAGTGCACATCTTGATCTGATGGTATGATTTGATTTTCTCTGTGGATCCAGTCTTTGACTTTGCAAAATATGTGATGCAAGTATGCTTTCTCTTTATCCTACCCTGAGCTCCACATATAGCCATCATTAGAAGTAGGATGAAGAAAGGCAAATGCCTTAGTGAGGACATATACACATTGAGTGATTTGAGAGAATCAAATGAGGAAGCCACCAAGAGTTTTGTTTATGGAAATCTTGCAAAACCCCAAGGTGTTTATCATCAGGTGCATAAGTGACTTGATTCACAGCTGTTCTACTTTTCAATCACCCAAGAGAACATGATAGCCACTACACAGAGGTTCACAAGAGCAAGGTATGACTTGGAATATCTCTTATGTCTGTCTTACTTTTCGGTATTTATGACCCGCTTGGCTTTGTTTCCCCTTCACTCGGGACGAGCAAAGGTCAAGTGTGGGGGTGTTGTTGACGGTCAATATTTGCCATTTTCAAGGCCGTCAACTCCTGCAAATCTGAGCATGAATTGAACATCCACACTAGAATAGGTGCTTAAACTCACACTTTCCACCAGTGTCGATGTCTTTGAATGCAGGTATTTAGCATAAGAAATGGGAGGAATCCATGCACATTCACTCCACTCCAATCCAAGGCACTCAACTGCTGGCCAATCAGGGACCGCCACATGATTCTCCTGGATCCATGATGTCACCAATCCATGTGAAGGACTTTCGATGAATCATATGCTGCCACGTCAGCATCACATGGATCCATGGGCCCACTTTGCCAACTAAACCGCCAGGAAACGTGCCATGCACGGAGGAGAGGCATTAGGGCCCACATGGAAGCGAGCCAGAGGAAACACGGGCCAGGAGGCCACCCGAGGGGGCCGGCCGACCCTAGGTTCGGCCGAACCGACCTAGGGTAAGTTCATCCTGGCCCTCCACGTGTTGTCCTCCCATTGGCTCCCTGCTGCAGTCCCGGGCATTTAGGGTCACTTTGAGCCCCGGAGCAAGCCTCCTCCTTGTCTATAAATTGGAGGAGAGGGGCTCCATTTCTCACACGCCACCAAGCTCTTAAGTTCCACTTTCTCTTGTGTAGCTCTCTCTCCCTCTCTCCAATTCTGCCCATGAGAGGTGATTCTCACCTCTTTGTGGTAGAATGGTGATGAGGAGAGATCTAGATTAGGATTAGTGAGAGGTAGAGGAGGGGTAAGGAGTGAGTTGATGTCCTCGTGGATGCTTGTTCTTCATTTAGATCAAAGTGAGTATTTCAGCATTTCTTATTTAGACTATAGTGGACATCATGCATGATTGTTTGTTCTTGTGTTCGTGGCTTGTTCATAAGTTAGAGGCTTGTGTTCTTCGTGACACAAGGCTTCGATCCTTTAGAGTCAGAACCGTAGTTCATCTACTTGTTTGCATGCTCTGATCCTGTTTAGTTAAGTAAGTTCGTTGTATCTCGTTCAGCTGCATCCATAGCTTCCTTTCTGCTCCCAGTTCAATGATATGATCTGATTCCGATCTTTCCCTTGTTCGTGGGACCGTATTTATACGGTTGCTATAGTGTAGTTAGCGGGCTAGCATACGCCGCACTATAGTATTTATCTGGGGTACAGACGTGGTGTCTGGGCCTTGGGTTTCCTACGGAGACCACGTATGATCGTAGCGTAGAGGTAGGCCACAGTGGTGACAGCCTGTTGGACCCTTTGTCAACCCTCTTACGTCGCGTACCGAGTTGGGCTCGCTTGCCAGCACCTCTGAGTGTTGTCGCCCCGCGGGGATGACTAAGATCTGACAGGAATACATCTTGAGAGCTAAGTCCCTTAAGGAAGTGCTTCTTGTATCCCGACCTATCCCAGCGAAAGCTGGTGTCCTTGGATATACCCTCTCTGGTTACTCTCCATCCTAGGAACGAAACCCGACGGGAATACTCATTCTCCTAGGGAGAAGTGCTGCAGCAGTGTATCCGTGCGCTTGCGGATTCGTTTGCACTCGTTAGTATACCTGGGAGTTTCTTATACGCCTCACGCTACAAAGGCGCCGTGCGTTGAGGATAAGAAACGCCAACAAGAGGCTATGGGGAAGGCCCCAAGCCGTACACCATCCAACATCGCGAGCTCCGATGACTCCTCCTCTGACTCCGACTCAGACTCCGATTCAAGTGATGAAGACGTCAAGGATGGTGACGATGACGCAAAGAAAGCGGTGAAGAAAAGAAGGAAAGCCAAGAAGAAGAAGAAAGCAAAGAAGATGGCCAAGATGCTCCTCAAGAAGATGATCAAGAAGGAGCAAGCAAAGCACTCTCATTCCGGCTACTATGAAGTGCCCTTCCACTACGGACACATTTCGGGCAAGAATCCTAACGAAAAATTCTATTCCGTACATTTGGGAAAGCCTCCCCACTTCAATGGGAAAGACTATCCCAAATGGGCTTATGATATGCAAATGCACCTTTACGGGCTTCACCCCTCTCTTTGGAAGATTGTGTGTGTAGGTGTGACAATTCCCGTCGAAGGTGAAGCTATGGCAATCGAGCATGAACAAGACCTCCACTGCAATGTTCAAGCAACAAGAGTCATCACGGGATCCTTGTGTGCTCAAGAGTTCAACAAAGTCCAGAACATCCAAATTGCCAAGGTGATTTGGGACACACTCAAGGAAGCACATGAGGGTACCGATCATGTGAGAAGAGGCAAGATTGACTTGATCCACGGAGAGCTTGAGCTATTCATCATGAAGGATGGAGAAACCGTGAGGCAAATGTATGATCGCCTAATGCTCCTTGTCTCGGACATTAGAGCACTAGGAAGCAATGATTGGGAAGATGAAAAGGTCACAAAAAAGTTTCTAAGAGCTTTCACACCGATGAACCCAAACCTAGCAACCATGATAAGAAGAGACCCAAACTACTACAACTTGACTCCCAACCAACTTCTTGGTGAAATCTTGCATCAAGAGCTAGTTGATCAAGACGTGCAGAAGTCACTTAGCTTGAAGGTGAACAAGAGTCTAGCCCTCAATGCTAGCTCTAGTGAAGTGGTGGAAGTGAAGCCCAAGACTTCCAAGACCAAGAATGAAGATTCAAGTGAATAAGGAAGCACCGATGAAGAAACCGCCTTTGCCATAAGGAAGTACAAGAAGTTCTTGAAGTTCAAGGCATCAAAGAAAGGTGGTGATGATAGAAAGAAGAAGTCGCAAAGAAAATGCTATGAGTGTGGAGAGTATGGACATTTCATTACCGAGTGTCCAAAGAACAAGAACAAGAATGAGGAAGAGAAGAAATACAAGGAGAAGAGCAAAGAGTACAAGAACAAGTACCAAGGGCATGCTCACGTGGGTCAACAATGGGACTCAAGTGATGAGGATGAAGCACCAAAGAAGCAAGGCATGGCCACACTTGCCATGGCACAAGGAGCATCTTCACCGCCTTTTCAACAACTTCTCCGATGATGAGGATAATTCTCACTTTTGCCTCATGGTAAGAGGGAGCAAGGTACAAGAATCAACCACCTCATCCTCTCTCACCTCATCATCATCCACACCTAGCAATGACATAGACAACCTAGATGAGGAAAAAGAAATGGAGGCCAACATGATAAAACAATTTGGTAAAAAGGGCCACAAAGAAATTAAAAAGCTTTTGGACAAATTAGAGGAAAAGAAGGAGATTCTCCATGAGCAAGAAGACTTGCTTATCCGTGAAAAGGAAGGAAACCTTGCTCTAGAGAAAACCCTTGCCGAGGAGAAAGCTAAGGTGGAGAAGTTGACCGTAGGTTTGTCCTTGGCCAATGACTCTAATAAGAGGATGCTAAAGGACTACACTTTAGCAAATGAATCTATAGCTTCCCTAAAGGCCACTCATAGTGAGCTTCAAACAAGCTTCTCATGTTTGACGGATAAACACAAAAATCTTGAAGCAAATTATAGTGCTCTTTGGGAAAGCACCAAGGCCGATCCTAAGGCAAAATTTGACTCTAATGCCTCCACTAGCAAAGGTTGCTCTATATGTTCTAATGTTGATATAAATACTCTTAAGACTAACCTTGCAAGGCTAGAGGAAACAACTAAGAGCAAGGATAAGGAGATTGCCCGGTTGAACATGTTGGTCAACCAAGGTAAGTTGGGTGCCAAGTCCATACCCAAGGCAATTGACACAAGAGGACTTGGAAACTACAAGGTCAATGGTAGAAGGGTGGTGAAAGGGCATGAGATCCCCTTGTGGAACAAGGGAGGCTACCTCAACACTATTATGGATATTTCCCATGGAGTAACCACCTCTACTACAACACAAGAGAAGCCAAAGGTTGTGAACATCACAAAAGGAAATGGTGGGGTTAATTCTCCATCAAAGGCACCAAAGAATGTGGTGGAACACAAGCCTTCTCACAACTACACATGTGACTATGTTGTGACCTTGGACCACAATGGTAAAATGGTGGTCAAGTATGTTGGAGCCTATGCCAAGAAGGCTATGAGGAAGAGTGTGTGGGTTCCAAAAGTTTATGCTTCTAACCTCCAAGGACCCAAATCTTTTTGGGTACCTAAACCAAAAGCTTAAACTTGTTTTGTAGGCCTACTCCTCCGGTGGACCCGCATGGTTAATTGATAGTGGTGCCACTAATCATATGACCGGAGATGAAGGCTTATTTGCATCCCTTGAGCATTATGACACCCCTACGGAAACTATCATCTATGGAGATAATGGTCAAGGAGATGTTATTGGTCTAGGTAAAATTGCTATCTCAACAACAAATTCAATTGAAGATGTTTTTCATGTTCAAGGTTTAGGGTACAACTTGTTGTCAGTTTCACAACTTTGTGAGAAAGGCTACAATTGTCTCTTTACCAAAGAGCGTGTGACCGTCTCTAGAAGTGAGGATTCCTCTATTGTCTTTGCAGGTCACCTAAGGGGAAAGCTTTACTATGTGGCTTTCACAATAGTAAAGGTGGACCCTAAGGCTTGCTTAGTGGCAAAATCTGACATGGGTTGGCTATGGCATCACCAACTAGCTCATGTTGGCATAAGGAACTTGGCCAAACTTCAAAAGGACGAGCACATCCTAGGACTAACAAATGTTGTTTTTGAGAAAGATAGGTTATGTAGTGCATGTCAAGCGGGAAAGCAAGTTGGAACGTATCATCCCGCCAAGAACATCCTATCAACATCAAGACCATTGAAGCTACTACACATGGACTTGTTTGGACCAATTGCCTACATAAGCATCGGTGGTAACAAATATGGTTTAGTAATTGTTGATGACTTTTCCCGTTTCACTTGGGTATTCTTTTTGCAAGATAAAAGTGAAGCAAAGGGAGTGGTCAAGAAGTTCATAAGAAGAGTTCAAAATGAGTTCGAGCTAAAGGTCAAGAACATAAGAAGTGACAATGGCTCGGAGTTTAGGAACACTCAAGTTGAAAAATTCCTTGATGAAGAAGGCATCAAGCATGAACTCTCCGCTCCATACACTCCTCAACAAAATGGCATTGTTGAGAGGAAGAACCGTACGTTGATTGAAGCGGCAAGAACAATACTTGATGAGTACAAGACTGCGGACTCATTTTGGGCGGATGCCATCAACACCGTGTGCCATGCTGCCAACCGCCTCTACCTCCACAAGTACTTGAACAAGATTCCCTACGAGATCATCACCGGTAAGAAACCGAGTGTGCACTACTTTAGGGTCTTTGGGTGTAAGTGTTTCATACTTAACAAGAAACCCAAAGCCACAAAGTTTGCATCCAATGTTGATGAAGGTTTTCTCATTGGTTATGGAACTAACGAACATGTGTCACACCTGATTTTCCGAAGAAAACCAAATGCATCTCATATGTGCGCCAGGATCAAGTTTACACACATATGATAGACAAAAGAGTGTAATATCATAAACAGTAATCAAAATGTACAAGAGTTAAACCATTACATTATCTCTTTTATTACACTCAGACGATAGACTCGAAGGTCTTTAAAATGAACAAACGATAACTAGACGAAGCAACTCCGTCTTCAGCTTCCACAGGCACATGACTGGGGGCACGCAAGCCTCAGAACTCACCGAAGTCGCTGAAGTACTCTTCTCCATTGTCTCCTCTGAACAGCGGGTAAGCAAGGGTGAGCACACTTATGGTTGGAGCTCAGCAAGTGGGGGAAACATGCAAGGCTATCAAGGATAGGCTAAGGTTATGCAGCGCTTAGCATTTTAAAGTTGGTAAAAATTTTATTAGCAAGCGCCTATTTACTAGGTGTAAGTTTATACTATCCCACTTAAAAAGACTTTAGAAAACTTTCCATCTCAACCCATACATAAACCAAAATTTAAATCCATCTTCAAGTTCATTAATCATGTGAGGGTCCAGGCCGCTCTTGACCGTGAGCACGGCTGATCGATCAGTTTTAACTCTGCAGAGGTTGTACACTTTCACCACAGCTCGTGTTCCCCATGTTGCCCGGGTTGATCAGACCCTTAAACACTTCCGAGGTGAGTGGCTAGGGGTCCACTACGAAGCCTTTACAAAGATATGCAGAAGACCAACAACCCGCGACAGTTACAGCAGCGGAGCGGACCATAACCCTCCCTAGTGGTCAGCACCTTAGCAAAGGCTGCTACCCCAAAAGAACCGGGCTATACCCCTTCAACTCCGGCCCCCTGTGCTCCTTTCGGATAAGGTTGTCAGATAATTCCACACACCTAATTAATTGGCTAAGCCAGAGCCATATGGACTGTGGTTGCACTGTTTTCCTGGGTGGTTCTCCATGTTCCGATTATAACATATGATCTTGTTATTAACCATAAGCATCATCTTCAACATAATTATCATGATCAACATTCATCATTTTGCAAAAGATTCATTTGAACCATCCCAAGTTATAGCAACTAAGCATTTCTACCCAAAACATTTATTTAAAAGGGTTGTTCAAGGTAATGAGGATAAAAATCTAGTCATGTCCTTAAAAAGGTAATTTTCCCATCAAATTATGCATAACAACATTTAAATGTAAATATTAATTAACATGCAATTATTCAGGACAAAGTGGAATATGCAGAGGGAGAAGTCCACTTGCCTTCCTTGCTTAAACACTGGGGTTCTTCTTCTTCAAAAACTTGCTCTTGATCCGCTTCAACTGGCTGCTCACTCGAAACCAGTACGATGTCTACGAGCACACAAGAAAACATTCAATAAATAAAACAATACACCAGACATGAAAAGCTTAAAGAGAGGACAGGGTTAACTCTAGGACCGCGAACATAAAAACACTCGGAACTATCGGGAGATTTGGACTATATCACACAAAGCTATGTGCTTGGTATATTTTAATTCAATAAAGATGTACATAGGTTATTTCAAAGAAATACCCTATTTAATAATTAAGCAAGTTATATTTGTATTAAAAGGACGATGTAAACTTAGTCCAATTTTATTTATAACTATTCAAGTATTATTCATGCAAATTAAACATTTACTTCTAAAAGAAGTATGTGAAGCATCTAAACGTATATCTTTATATTTCGAGTTGAACTAATCAAATTATAATTCAAAAAACACATTTATATTCATATTAATCAAATTAACATTTAATTAAGAAAACTCGAGATATAGCCTATGTTGCTTTTATTTAGAAAGCAAATTGCATAATCATTAATCAATTTAAATTTGATTATGAAAACCGAGGTATACATCTAATTAGCTTTTAATTGAAAGAATTATTTAATAAGTATTAATCATATTAACTTTAGTATGAAAACACGAGGTTAAACTCTAATTAGATTTTAATTAGAAAAACATGTGTATAAGGATTTAATCATATTTAATATTTAAATAAATTATAAAATAAAGAACATGTTCAACATTGGTCCTATCACGTAGTTTGAGTTGATATGATCCTAACGCAACTTGAAACGGTGGAAACGGAGCTAAAACGCAAAAGATACGGCCAAAACAAGGTTTAGGGGCTTTTCTGTGAAGAAAAAGGGCTTCCAGGGGCTTAACTGCAAGAAACCAGGGGCTAAAACATGATTACGTATATAAACTAGAGGTTTATAACGTAAAAAGGCAAGGTTGGACCTTGGGTGGGAAAACTAGGAAGGACAGGGGCTTAAACAGAAGAAACAGGGACCTGTTTGAAAGGGTTTATATAGGTGGAAGGTTATTCTTGCGATATTTAAAACAACAAGGTTCTTTTTGTAAAGTTGCGGCTGAAAGGCTTGTGTTGACCCTGTTGACCGGTATGTCGTGTGGATAGGAGTCGATCTCAGCCGTAGATCAAGCAACGGACGGCTGGTAAGAAAACCGAAAGCACAAGGGTCTTTTTATAAAAGAAAGGACTTAAGTGAAAGGATTCTTCTGGGTGGAAGGGCATGGTTGTGATATTAAAGACTGCAGGGTTGTTTTTGCAAAACAATGACGGAAGGCTGGAGTTGACCGGTACTTGAACATTTGACTCGATATTAAAGATCTCAGCCATTGATCTGCTCGGGGACGGTTTTGGGCGGCTGAGCGCGGCGGACGAGCGGACGGCGGGACAGCGGCATGCAGCGGAGACTTGTCGGGGGCTCGCCGGCGTTGCATGAACTAGGGTGTCTGGCCACGGTTTGGGACGGGACTTGGTCCTACGCGGAGCTGGGCTGACGGAGGACCTATCCAGGTGGTCAGGGAGGCGGCTCCGGCGGCCATGGCGGCTCGCACCACGAGGGGGCGGTGCGGCCACTCCGACGAGTGCAGGCAGCGTGGACGGCGCGGAACACGCGGGATAAAAGGGGGGATGGGGTTATTCACCTCGCTGTGGTACTCCGCGTGAAGAAAACGACGACGGGGAGGCAACGGCGGGGCAGATCGATGCCGGAGGCTTCAGGCGGCGCTCCGGGAACAAAGACAGGGGCTCCGGGGCGCGGCTCGGTCCGGCGGCGGCCTGAGACAGGGAGAGCTCGATGAGCTTTGTACGCAGAAGAGAAAGTGAGAGAGAGAGAGCCAAGAGTATTCCACCGACGACGAGCTTCTTCACTGGCCGTCAATGGCGCGGCGGCAGAGGTGCTACTGGCGGCGGCGCGTGCGAAAGTGTGAGAGGATGCAGGGCGTGCACATGTGCGGAAAGGGCGAGGCAGGGGCTCGATCATGGGTTTTATAAGGCAAGGGAGGGAGAGGGAGTGGCGACCGGGGCCAATTGGCCATCAATGGCCAAGGCGGCCGGCGGTTTCAAGAGAAATCAAGGGAGGCCTTGATTGGAGGGGAAACGGAAAGAAATTAAGGGGAAGATGGTAGCCGGTGCTTCAATTGCTCCTTGATGAGGGGGAGTGAAGAGGGGAGCGCGAGGGGCGCCGGGATAGCCGCGGTGGCCGGCGCGGCATTGCAGTGGGCGAAAACAGAGGAGGGGGCTGGAGGTTGGGGAAAGGGCTGACAAGCGGGGCCGGCCTGTCAGCGGCTGGGAGAGGGGAAAAGGGAGCTGGGCCGACACGGGATAGATGGGCCGGAAGGAGATGATGGGCTGCTGCGGTGGTGTTGGCCCGGCTGAGGAAAAAGAAAAACGGGCCGGGGAAAGAGAGGTGGGCCGCGGCTGAAAGAGGAAGAAGGAAGGGTTTGGGTTTGGGGTTTTGTTTCTTTTCTTCTTTTTTTTCAAAACATTTTTCTTTCAAAACCCTTTTTCAAACTTTTAAAACTTTCAAACACCTTTCAAACTTTCAAACTAATTTTAAAAACCTTTAAAACTTCACACCAACACTCATAAACACCATGCATTGCAAACCATGATGCACAAACACTTATTGCTTCTATATTGTTTAAATTGATATTTAAATATTTAAAAGCCAAATTTATTTGATAATTTATTTAAAACCTTAGAAACAAAATCTATAGCACCATGTTGATTACATTATTTTAGTGATGGAAATTTAGGGTGTTACAACATGCCTATCGTGTTTTCAACAAGACCACCGGTTGTGTTGAGACCACAGTAGACGTGAAATTTGATGAATCCAACAGCTCTCAAGGAGAGCAAGTTAGTGAAACCCTTGTAGATGATGAAGAACCTCCAAGTGTATCCATCTTTAGAATGGGAACCAGTGAAGTGATGCCTCGGGAAGTTCAAGTTCATGCTTCGTTTGACACAAGCAACCAAGATCCACCATCATCAACAAGAGTGGAACCACCTAGTTCTCAAGTTCAACAAGATGAGAGTCAAGCTCATGGTGACGATCATGGAAGTGGCTTTGATCAAAGGGAAGAACAAGGTGGTGAAGCTCATGAACAAGCACCTCAAGCTCAAGATGATGATGATGGACCTATTCAACGTCAATCTCAAGCACCACATCCAAGAGTTCATCAAATGGTTCAACGGGATCCCCCCGTTGACAACATCTTTGGGAGTATCCAAAGAGGGGTAATAACTCGTTCAAGATTGTCAAACTTTTGTGCGTTTTACTCATTTGTTTCCTCTTTAGAACCTCTTAGTGTGGAACAAGCTCTTGAGGACCCGGATTGGATTATTGCTATGGAGGAAGAGTTTAACAACTTCAAGAGGAATGAAGTTTGGGAGTTGGTGCCAACACCCAAGCAAAATGTGATCGGCACCAAATGGGTTTTTAGGAACAAACAAGATGAATTTGGTGTCGTCACAAAGAACAAGGTAAGGCTCGTGGTCAAAGGCTATACTCAAGTTGAAGGCTTGAACTTTGGAGAGACTTATGCTCCGGTAGCAAGGCTTGAGTCAATTCGTATACTCTTGGCCTATGCTACTCATCATGACTTCAAGCTTCATCAAATGGATGTGAAGAGCGCATTCTTGAATGGACCTCTCCAAGAAGAAGTTTATGTTGAACAACCATCAGGCTTTGAAGATCCAAACTTCCCCAACCATGTGTACAAGCTCCATAAGGCGCTCTATAGGCTTAAGCAAGCTCCTAGAGCATGGTATGAATGCCTTAAGGATTTTTTTCTCAAGAACGGCTTTGAGATAGGCAAAGCCGATTCTACTCTCTTCATTCAAAGAACGGGAAAAGATATCTTCGTTTGTCAAATTTATGTTGATGACATTATCTTTGGCTCTACTAATGACAAGTTTTGTGAAGAGTTTAGTAGGATCATGACCAAGAGATTCGAGATGTCTATGATGAGTGAATTGAAGTTCTTCCTTGGGTTTCAAATCAAGCAATTAAAGGAAGGGACTTTCTTATGTCAAACCAAGTATGTGAAGGATATGCTCAAGAGGTTTGACATGGCCGATTCCAAGCCCATCAAGACTCCCATGGCATTAAATGGACATCTTGATCTCAATGAAGAAGGGAAGTCGGTCGACCGAAAGGTATTTCGCTCCATGATTGGCTCCCTCCTTTACCTTTATGCATCTAGGCCTGATATAATGCTTAGTGTGTGCATGTGTGCAAGATTTCAAGCTAATCCTAAGGAGTGTCATCTAATGGCTGTTAAGAGGATCTTTAGATATTTGGTTCACACTCCTAACCTAGGCTTATGGTATCCCAAGGGCTCCACTTTTGATCTACTTCGCTATTCTGATTCGGACTATGCCGGTTGCAAAGTAGATTGCCGTTTCAAGGGCAGAAAGGGTGCAAATGAACTTAAGTTAAAGTTTTTTTTTGAAATAAAACTTAAATTAAAGCTATACTCAACAAAACAAGTTCTGTAAAAGTATAAATAAGTGCAGGACTATGAAAAAGCAACGGTGACTCAATAATACCAGTCTATAGTACTCTCAAGTAATTTACTTTCCTAAATAGAATGCTTGTTGAAGCTTTGTGATTCCTAGGAACATCCATCATCTAAAATGGAAGAAAGGAGAAAAAGGATGGATGCAGTTCAAATTTGGAATATCTGAAAGGAAACCTATATTTCACATTTGTCATGTTGAAATAGTACTACTGAAATCCACAACCAAAAAAGGAGCTCAGGTTAACAAACAAAACTCAAGAGAATCTGAAGGGAATAAATCTCATGGCTTATAGGATGTCACTGCAACTAGTGCGCTTATATAAACCAAGGTCATCATCAAACAATGCCTAACAATCCAAGAAGTGCAGAGCAAGCAACTTCTATTATAAGAATGCTTGGTAATACAAGCCAGGAAGCAGTGGCGGACCCAAAAAAAAATTCTAGGTAGGGCGGACTACTGAACATACATCAGGTTTAACCACCAAATTCCGTACATATGTACCATATTTATCTTAACTAAAATCGAAATGGTAAATGAATCATAAAGAAAAAATCAAGATGGCATCTCTTGGTTCCAGGGACGGATCCAGCGGTGGGGCGGGCGGGGCTCGAGCCCCCCCTACCGCTGGAAATCCAATGGAACTCCCTTAAGCCTCTCCTGCAAATTTGAGGAAGAACAATGAGAGAAGGAGGAGCTAGAGGGGGAAGGAGAAAAAAGTCCCTCCTAAATTTATTCCTAGATCCGTCACTGCTTGGTTCTGTAGCTTCCTTATGCAATTCTTCAGCCAATGCAACAATATCATGTTTTTGAATCTATGCAATTGTTCAATTGACTAGAGAGTAATTCATTTTTCTACACACTTCCTAATTTCTAGAAGTCGACAAGCTAACCAAAAATAGAAAACCAATTACAGAATTACTCCTACATGTGTTCATGTACAACCGCTCCTTTATTTCTGAGGAACCCAGCGTGCTCGTGTTGTGTTATTGTGTGTGGTCGTGCTCACACTCGCCGCTGCGGCATGGGTCGATCCTCCATGCATTGGCGGAGTCAGGCTCCAACGCTGGCACCGTGGCACGCTGCTGACACGCCGACGCCAATGGAGTGATGGACCACCACCGCTTCCCACCATGCCTTCCCTTAAGTCAAAATTGGGAGATTTTGCACGGATTTTGGGCTGAAAAGCACTGTTCCGAACTGAAAAACACTGTAGCACTTTTCGTTTGTTTGTGGTAAATATTGTCCTACCATGGCCTAACTAGGCTCAAAAGATTCGTCTCGCAAAGTATATCCAAACTGTGTAATTAGTTTTTGATTTCATCTACATTTAGTACTACATGCATGTACCGACATTTTTGATGTGATGTTTGATGTGATGGGGAATCTTCTTTTTGCATAATGTATTTTGGGGGAAGTTGAGCTTCTAAACAGGGTCTTAATCTCTTCCCAGTTCCCGCTCGGCCACAAACGGCCCTGCAGCAGGCGCATGACGGCTCGCTGGCTGCGGCGCTCGAACAGGACGCGGGACGGGAGATCGGCGACGCCGGCCGGATTGACGGACGAGTAGGGGGGATTTATTTGACAGGCCTTGACACCGTAGCTATGGGCTACTGGGCCACAGGCCGTCGGGACGTTCTAGTTAAATTGGGCCGGTCCATATTATCTGGGTACCGGTTCGGTCACCTATCTTCTTCTTCCTCGGAGCGGAAGAGGAGAACGACGATGCTGCACCGTCGCCGGCGCCAAGATCTTTCGATTCTCAGCAGAAAAAATGAGGAGTAAAGAGTCTTTGCTGCCTGGCTTAGATATGGCGGCCGCCCTACCTCACCCTATTGGTGGATCCGCCACTGCCAGGAAGAGCATCCAAATGACCACTTGAGCGCCTTAGTATAACAATCTCACCAGAAGCAACATAATAAGCAGAATTGCAAACAAATTTGTAATTTCACCAAGAGAAAAGAATGCACGATTGTTCTGATTTCTGAATATCTATAAGCTGGGAGACACCCGGGCCCAGGCTGGCATGATCTATTCTTATAGATTTGTTTTCCATCTTAATCCTGCATTGAATCATACGCACGTGAAACACCCTAGTACAGAACAGAAGCTTGCTTATTGCTACAGTATTTTCCTCTCACAACAAATCTGTCGGCGTAATCAGCACACAATATTTTCCTCTCACAACAAATCTACATGCTAAATCTGCCAGTAGACCTGCCGAACGCAGCCTGTCAAGACGTGCCTTTCCCCTTCATATCTGGTGTCCATATCCGATCCAGTGGCTCCTAAAGTTTGCAAGCAAAGACTGGATTTTTTCAGCAGCATAGAGGCCCCCGAAGTGGATCTCTAATGGCGGCAAGCGCGGACTTGCGCTCTCCCCGTGTGCTCTAGCGCAGTGGCGAGCACCGCCGCGTACGGCGGGCGCCATGCTCCCAAAGCTGAAGTACACGACAGAGCCGTCCTCGACGAGCCCGTCGAGCTATGCACACCGGCCGGCCGTGGACACGACAGTCTCCCCGCCGTGGCCGCTCGCGGCGTTGGAATTCGACGCCACCTGCTCGATCCCGCTCACGCGCGCCTGGGGCCTAGGTCGGCAAGCGGCGCGCCGAGGTAGCGCCCCTCGAGTGAATCGTCGACGCGCGCATGACGCGGGCTCAGGCCGTGCCTGGCACTCGGGTGCGGCTGCGCCGTCAGGGTCTACGCCGGCGGGGGCAGTGACGTGTTCTGCCGATGCGGCCGCACTTGCCGGCGATCTGCACCGCGGTGGCACGATGGGCGAGCGACGCGGATGCGGCGAGCGCGGCGTGGCTGCACATGGCGCCGGCGCCCCATCGACCTCCACGAGTCCACAACGACGGAGGCAGCAGGAGTATCGTGTGCGCGCCGCGTGCTTGCACCACTTCTGCCCGATGGCCGACCTGAGCTCTACGCGCTGGAGCAGGAGACCGAGGACGTCGTGGCGGGGGCGGCACGGATGGCGGCGCAGCGCGTGACGCGTTCGCGCATGGATCGGGGTCTTGGGTATCGAGATCCTGCGTGAAGCCAGCCGAGCAATACGATTGCCAAGACAAGTCACTGGACGCTGGGCCCTTTTGTTTGGGAAAGGATGAAGGCGTTGGATCAAGAATAGACGGTTGGATTAAGAGTAGACGATGGAGATGAAGGTAAAGTTGCAGCGTGACTTTATTGAGTAAAGTCACCGAATCCAGCTCAAGTGAGAAGGAGAGAGGAGCTCTTAGGCCCTGTTTGGTTCCCATAAGTCACCTGACTTATAAGTCATTTAACTTATAAGTCAGTTGGATTTAAGTCAGTCCTATTTGGTTGTAATGACTTATAAGTCAATGGGCTCCACACAGGGTAGGAGAAGAAAAAAGTAGAAATAAGTCACTTTAAGTAGGGGTGAAGCTACTTATGCAACTTATAAGTCAGGTCGTTTAAGTCAAGACTGTTTGGTTTCACAAGTGATTTATTTTGCACTTTATGCACTTTAAATCACCTTACTTATGGGAACCAAACAGGACCTTAATCTCCTATGTGTCAGCTAGAACGGGACGAGAGAAATTTAGCTTTTATGAACATTACATGAACCGCGATACGAAAAACGACACCTCCTATGTTTACCTAACAAATCCGGGCGAATATCGCGGGCGGCTAGAGGGTCCACGTCGCCCGTTAGGTCGCGAGCCATCGGATCTAGCAAACTTACGATGCAGACCCTTCGATCGGGCTCCCTTGCGCGGGTCCTTCACCCGTTAAGCTGCGCACCGGGCGTGAATCCTCGCGAAACAACCCGTGCCTTCCGCGCCGCCAGCCTGCCCACCCGCCGCCGCACGGCCGCACTCCCTCCGCCTCCAGCTGTCCAGCCCAACCTGCCACTGGCAATAGCACGGCGGATCTGGCTGCTCCGCCGTCCTCGACCGAGCCGAGCGCGCCGTCCTGCCCAGGGCCCGGAACCTTCCAGCGGCCAGCACCCCCATCTTATTCAATGGCGTCGTGGACTGGAACCGTGCTTGCAGCTGCAAGTTGCGCTGGCAGTAGGACGGCGGGTCTAGCCGTTTCGACGACCGTCAGCAACATGAGGGAGGAGGGGCGGTGGCCGCAAAGGCAATGACGGCGCGAGCTTGAGTGCTTGCTGCTTGGGCGGCTGGGCAGCCAGCAGAGCGCCTGCGAGTGCAAGCGTTGGGCTGCTGCCCTCTCCCCTCGCTCAGCCGTGTCCTCTCCTCACCAGTGGCGTGCTCATAACCCGTAGCGGACGGACGAAACAACTCCCGAACAACAATGGCATCACCAGAAGGCCCCAGGACAAGGTGAAGTTGTTGCAACCTACAAGGTAAGCAGGTTTGGGAATAGACCAGAGCGACAATAGTGCAGATCAAATTCTTACTTGCGGCTTAATCCATGATAGGCCCAACCAACACCAAGAAGACAAACCTAAATCGGCGTTGCTAACGCCCGGACGTCCGGAGGGACGCGGGTCTCCGGACGGGTGCAGAGCCGTCAGGTCAACTATGCGCGTCAGATGCACTGTAGCAGACGTCAGATCCATTGTAGCGCTCAAAAAAGAAAAGTAAGAAAAAATCCTGTCGCAACATCAGACCATGTTGCATGCAACAAGGTGAAGGAAAATTCGCAACATTCAAAAACAACATCTGCAACATTCAAAAATAACACCCGCAACATCGAGATCAACTTTTGCAACATTACAACATCAAAAAATCAATATATGCAACATCAAGATACAAACAATTGCAACATCCGGATAAAACTATTACAACATCCGGATAGAACACTTGAAACACTGTATGTTTAATGCAACATCCACCATGAAACATACAAAGATAATAGTTGCAACATCAAAAATTAATAGTTGCAACATGGAACACTAAAATGAAACATGCAAAAATAATAGTTACAACATCAAAACTTAACAATTGTAACATGAAACATGTGTATGTTTCATGCAACATTGACCGTGAAACATGCAAAAGTAAATAGTTGCAACATCAAACCTTATCAGTTGCAACATCAAAAAACATCTCGAAAAATCATCGCAAGATGCATTCATCTATAGAGCTTGCAACATTAAAACTCTACCTTTGCAACATTCACATGAACGCTTCCGGAACACATGGAACCTACTCCTGCAACATGAAGCAAACCTGACAGGGACTAGAGAGCACTGCATGTGGAGCTCATGGCCCTGGGCGGCCTGTTGACGGTGGAAATTCACCATTTCCAACCCTCAATATTCTCACATAAATGGAGGCATATGCATTATTTACTAGCATTTAGGTTTGAATAATTTAGTTCCACTTGTCCTTGGAGATTATTTGTATGTACGTGATTTACCCCTTAAAAGAGAAGGAAACTCCACTTCTATGAAGAAACTATGCCAACTCAGCTGAGGAGGTGGCTGCCACCAAGGGAGACATGACAAGACACGTCATCGATCCAGGGGAGGCACTCACCGACGAATCAGAGGACGCCACATGGACTTTACATGGATCAAAGGGCCCACCTCGGATACCAAATCAAGCCATGCACCGGGGATGGATCAGAGGGCCCACAAGGCAGTCTACCAGAGGAAGCACACCAGGTGGGGCCGCCCTAGGGGGTCGGCCGATCCTAGGATCGGTCGAACCGCCTTAGTGGCGTCTCATCCTGGCCTTCCACATGGTTGCTCCTTATTGGTCACTTGCTGCAGTCCCGGGTGTTTAGGGGCCATTTGGGTGTCCGAGCAAGCCTTGTCCTCCTCTATAAATAGGAGGGGAGGGGCTCCCATTTCTCACACACCACTCTCTCATTCTCCTCTTACTTTTAGTTTCCAAGGCTAGGGGGTAGGCTAGAGTAGCTCTTCTTCAGGTTCCAAGTCCTCTTGGAAGTTTAGGTATGAGTTCTCTTTTATCTTTATTTCTTTGTATGACTTTGATCTATTTCAGTTATTCAGCTATTTCATATAAAGTCATGGTAGATCATATTCTTGATATGTTCTTGAGTTCATCCTCTGTTCATCATTTAGAGGCTCGTGTTCTTCGTGAACACTACCTTTTGATCCACTTGAAGGGTGATAAACTCCTTCCTTATGTGTTTGTTCATAAGTTAGAGGCTCGTGTTCTTCACGAACACAACCCTTTGATCTTGTTGATTAGACATAAGAGAGTTCATATCTGTTCGTATGTCTAGCCTTAGTTGATCTTGTTAGATAGCATGAGAGTGTTGCATGGGGTCTGTGTTCAAGCTACGGTACTCGGTCTAGTTGACCAGTCTTCTGGTGGCTCTCACCCTGGGTCACAATAGCCCGGGTCGGGTGAGGTCTAGCAGCAACGTAGGCATGGTGCCTGGGTTGTCTGGCTACGATAGTTATGAGCATACCCCCCGTAACGAGAGGTCGGTCCTCAGGTGGTGACAGCCCTGTTGGATCCTAGGGCAACCTCCGCGTTGGGGTACCTGCTGTAGGAGTCTAAAGTCTAGTTTCGCATAGTGCTGGTCATCGCGGGGTAGCTCCCCGTTTGTACCTGGGTGCTGAACCATGTTTCCCTCATGCAATACTCATGCATATCTCTTGTATCTTCTAGCTTTGTATGATTAGTACATTAGAACATAGAGCTAACTCGTATGTTCCCCCTAAGCCGTAGTGTGCTAGAGTAGAGGTAGATTTGAGGTGTGTGTGTCACACTACCCCTTTATATCATTTATCTTACCCCTGCCTTTGAGTGTGTTGTTTTCCCTATATCTATCTCTTGGTTTACATTCAGAGCAAAAGCATAAGTCTAAGATATCCGCCATTGCCTTCCTTGGATTCGATACCCTTGGAATACTCTCTTTCCTTGGGGAAATGCTACAATGGTTTATCTGTGCGCTTGCGGATTCGTTCATGATCGTTTAAATTAAACCTATGGCAACTCTCTCAATGTTCACGCTAACCTGCGCCAATTAGTTGTGACATTGGGAAGTGCCAACAGACACTTCTAGTGCTGACACTAAGGACGGATTCCAAATCTGTTCTTAAGTGATCGACATTCAGAAGTGTCAACAAGTATTTCTGGCGCCGTTGCCGGGGAAGGCACATGATTATCTTGACTATGCTCTGCATCTGTTTATAAACTCTGAGTAGGTTAGGACAACCCTCAATGCAGGCTAACCTTGATTGTCTTCTTTTATCTCTGGATGATGAAGACAGGTAGTGTATGACTGGTTTCGACCTTCCGGGGAATTTTACTGAAGATCCCGAGTCACTTGTGAGGAAAGCTCGAATTCATTTCGGCTCACCTCGTCGTACTCGTCCGGAGGACGAACCAGCTTCCTTTGTACCATCCACGTCCAACGCTATGGCCCAGAAGACACTTCGTGAGTACTCAGCTCCTTCCGCTGACCAGGTGCTGCAAGGCCCTGAGGTGGCAATGGGGACTGAAAACTTTGAGATCAAGACGGGTCTAATCACAATGGTACAGGCTAGCCCATTCTGTGGCAAGCCAAATGAGGATGCCAATGCTCATCTGCAGCAATTCCTAGAGCTGTGCAGCACTTTCGTCATCAGGGGTGCAAATATGGATGCTGTTCGTCTACGGCTATTTCCATTCTCCCTCTTGGGAAAGGCTAAGCAATGGTTCTACGTGAACCGGGAATCTATTGACACTTGGAGCAAGTGTTCACAGGCATTTCTCAAGAAGTTCTTCCCATTGGGTAAAACCAATGCTCTTCGTGGAAGGATTTCTGGTTTTCAGCAAGCAGCAAGTGAATCTATTCCAGAGGCTTGGGAGAGGCTTCAGGAGTATGTCCTGGCCTGTCCTCATCATGGGATGGAAGATTGGCTCATTCTTCAAAGTTTCTATAATGGGTTGACTCCGACAGCCCGAGGCCATATTGATGCTGCTGCTCAAGGAGCATTCTTCTCGCTCACGGTTGACAATGCTAAATTGCTCATGGAGAAGATGGTCTCCAACCAAGGGTGGAGTGATGAAAGACTCCAACTACGACCGAGGGGTACTCATACTGTCAAGGAAGCAGACATGATTACTGCCAAGATGGATCTTCTTATGAAGAGATTGGATGACTACACCAGCGAGAAGGCTGCCATGGCCACTACTTCTTTGCCTATGGACTCTCACATGACTTGTGAAGTCTGTGGCAACACTAGGCACTCAGGCAACTATTGTCCGGAGACTCAGGAGGAAGTGATGTACATGAATGGCAATAACAATGGTTATCGTCCATCTCAACAAGGAGGACAAGCGTGGAATCAACAACGCCCATATTATCAAGGAGGTAACCAAGGTAATTCTTACAATCCTAACCAACCTTCCTTGAGAGATCTTGTTTTTGAGCAAGCTAAGATTAATGAAGGTTTTAACAAGAAGCTAGCTGCCCTTGACAAAACTATGGAAAGCCTCAACGTTGAACTTGACAGCTTTTCTTCTGCCCAGAAGAGTCAGCTGAGTTTCAACAAGATGTTAGAAACTCAGTTGGCCCAGCTGGCTGCTTCTGTTCCCTCTGTTGAAAATGCAAATGCGGTAACCACGAGAGGAGGTAAATCCACTCGAGATCCACCGTATCCTAACCATGCAGGGACAGATAAGAAAGGTATAACAGAGGTTGGGAATATCCATGATGATTCATCCGACTCGGAAGAATCCCCTCAGGTAAGGAGGGTGCCACCAACAGATAAGGCACCTGTAGGGGTGACAACACATCCGGGTTTCGTAGAAGCCAATGTGATGCCATTCCCTCAAAAGAGCAGGAAGGCAACAATAGATGAACAGTTCAATCGCTTCGTGGATATGATTCAGAAAGTCTATATCAACGTCCCATTGCTTGAGGCAATACGCGTTCCCACTTACGCGCGTTATCTCAAGGACATTCTAATGAAGAAGCGAGCTCTTCCCACGACTGAAGTAGTACGACTCATGGAGGAGTGCAGTGCTGCTATACTCAACCGCCTTCCTGAGAAGAAGAAGGATCCAGGGTGTCCCACAATCACTTGTATGATTGGGACCCAACGTTTCGACCATGCTCTCTGTGACTTAGGGGCCAGTGTCAGCGTCATGCCTAAGGTAGTCTTTGATCAACTTAACTACACAAGTTTATCTCCAACCACTTTGCAGCTGCAGTAGGCCGATTCTTCAGTCCGATACCCAGTGGGGATAGCTAAGGACATTCCAGTGAAAGTCCGAGATTGCTTCATTCCCGTTGACTTTGTGGTGCTGGACATGGAGATCGCCAAGGAGGTGCCGCTCATACTTAGGCGACCATTTTTGAGTACAGCTGATGCACAAATTGATGTGGGGGCTGGTGTGATCCGTCTCTACATCAATGGCAAAGAGGAGAGATTCGAGTTTCGTCCAAGAAAAGAACAATGCTCGATGATCAAAGGGTTACCAACTTATCAACTTCCGACACCCCGGCATGAGAGGTCGAAGTGCCACCACGGCAAGTGGACAGCCTCATTGCATTCATGAAGAATTTTTGGAAGGAAGAACGACAACTCATGGGCACGGGAAAGAAACAATATTGGAAATCTCAGTCCTGGTCCAAGAATTCACCTCCCACACGTCGCAACCCACACAACACTCAGAAGATGTGGCGGAGGGTGAATAGGAAGCCGACTTCTATTCCAAAGGAGATGGCTATCTCGTTGCTCAGGTAAGTACTTTGGAACCAAGTCTAGCTCTACAGACTTCAAATAATGAGCCCTACACCAACAGGGGAGTTTGGTAAGTTATCTTTATTTTCTGCATAATAAAATTCTGATTAGAGAAAAGCAATCTACTTCTGCTTTGTACTTTCTGCATTCTTGCTAGGGCAAGTTCAGGAGCGATATCCATCCGGACATTCCTTGAGCTTGTTCCAGGGTACTAACTTGTCACAACCGACACCACCACCACAACCTCAGCCACAGCCTGTTACACCACCGGTGGCAGGAGGGGCTCCTGCGGGGTACATGTCCGGGGTTACCCCTGGATATGCACCTGGTTGGGACCAGCCCACCTACCAACCGAGTGCGAGTGGCACGGCTAGGGCGGACGCGAGCAGAGCTCAGTGGGCCACACCCGCTAGTTCCAGCTCAGGTGGTCCACCTCCGTCTTCGTCCTTCCGACGGCACTCCTCAGCCTCTGCGCGTGACGCTCAGCTCGCACAGCAGTTGGGAGAGCTCACCGTTCAGGTCACGGGATTGGAGGAGACGCTGAACACCCACGTCGAGTCTACCTCCGCGTGGCAGCGTCAGGCTGGTGAGAGGATAGCAGCCATGCAGCAAGATCAGCGTCAGTACATGGATGCGCAGAGGGCTTACTATGCGAGTCAGGGTTTCTTCTACCCTCCTCCACAGTGAGCCTGAACCTAGCTTGGGGGAGGACCCCCATCCTGAGGTAACTTGTATCTTCCTTCATTTTCAGAATATCTTATAAATGAAAATCCAAAAAAAATCTGCAAAATAAAAAGACCAAAAATATTTATTTGCTTTCATCATCATCATTTGCTTAGTTTGGTTTGATATGCTTAGTAAGAATGCTTTGCCTCTATGGTTGAAATGATGAATAGTTGCTCTGTTTATTCTCCCCATATGTCTTGCTTACAACTTTGTATCCTACCTAAGTTTTGAGTTTGTTGGCTTGTATGTTCAAACCTTAGCTTGAAAACTGTGGGTAGCAAAAAGCATGATCCTTGCCTAAGTTGTTGTAAGACATGATATGGTAGAATTGAGTGCTATGATCTTGTGCTTAGTGATGCTTGACATCCGGAGTTTTCCTTTTTTGAAAAAAATCAAAACATGATGAGTTCCTCAATGATGAGAATTTCCCATCCAAGGCCATATGTAGATTCTAGTTCTTAGCCTCCACATATGCAGCTTGTTCTCTCATTGAGCTTAGTCAAATTGTTGTGACCCCTGTTAGAACTCATACTCCCCTGATCAAGATCACGTACACGTTCATGCTAAACTTCTACACTGGAGGTTAAGCATTCATCATTTACTCCATACTGCTTATGCACTCTTCCATAAATAAAACTCTATGTATCTTTGCATTATTCATCCCTCTCCAAATATCTCCAAGAGAGACAAAGGGCTAGCTTAAAAAAAAGAAAAAAAAAGAAAAAGCATGCTCAAAAGTATGGCAAAAATAAATAAAGAGAGCTAGCCCAAGTCTCGGAAAAAAATTCAAAGGAGAAAGGGATTGATATGTGCAAGAGAAAGAGTTCCACCATATAGATGGTAATAACTAGTACCTACTCCGGGGCTAGTGTCCACCTTACCATCAATCCCTCATTCCCTCATATAAAACATGGCAATATCTAGCACCCATTTCCGGGCCTAGTATCCACCTTGCCATGCTCATATCCATCACACACATATGCACATCTTGATCAGGATGTATGTTTGTTTCTTCCAAGGATCCGGTTTTTGACTTAGCAATATATGAGAGACAAGTATGCCACATCTTCCATACCTACAGCTCCACATAAAGCCTATTAGGAGTAGGATGTGAAGAAAGGCAGCATTGATGCCTTGGTGAGGAAACATACACCTTTGAGTGATCCGAAAGTATCATTTGAGGAACTCTGTTTTCTTTTGAAAAATTTGCAAAACCTCCGGATTGCTAAGCTGATCAAGGTATGAGTGATTAAGCATTCTCTATATAACCATTCTGTCTCTCAACCGCCCAAGGCAGGTGAAGCTATATGCCCCACATATCAGGTGAAAGGTAAGAACATTGCCAACTTGTTCAACTCTTGGTAGAGTACTTTGCTATATATTTGCCATAAGTTGAGAATACAACATTGTAGAAGCTCCTGATCAACCCACCTAAGTCTCTAATGTCTTGCTTCGAGACGAGCAAGAGGTTAGCTTGGGGGAGTTTGTTGACGGTGGAAATTCACCATTTCCAACCCTTAATATTCTCACATAAATGGAGGCATATGCATTATTTACTAGCATTTAGGTTTGAATAATATAGTTCCACTTGTCCTTGGAGATTATTTGTATGTAGGTGATTTACCCCTTAAAAGAGAAGGAAACTCCACTTCTATGAAGAAACCATGCGAACTCAGCTGAGGAGGTGGCTGCCACCAAGGGAGACATGACAAGACACATCATCGATCTAGGGGAGGCACTCACCGATGAATCAGAGGATGCCACATGGCCTTCACATGGATCAAAGGGCCCACCTCGGATACCAAATCAAGCCATGCACCGAGGATGGATCAGAGGGCCCACAAGGCAGTCTACCAGAGGAAGCACACCAGGTGGGGCCGCCCTAGGGGGTCGGCCGATCCTAGGATCGGCCGAACCGCCTTAGTGGAGTCCCATCCTGGCCTTCCACATGGTTGCTCCTTATTGGTCACTTGCTGCAATCCCGGGTGTTTAGGGGCCATTTGGGTGTCCGAGCAAGCCTTGTCCTCCTCTATAAATAGGAGGGGAGGGGCTCCCATTTCTCACACACCACTCTCTCATTCTCCTCTTACTTTTAGTTTCCAAGGCTAGGGGGTAGGCTAGAGTAGCTCTTCTTCAGGTTCCAAGTCCTCTTGAAAGTTTAGGTATGAGTTCTCTTTTATCTTTATTTTTTTGTATGACTTTGATCTACTTCAGTTATTCAGCTATTTCATATAAAGTCATGGTAGATCATATTCTTGATATGTTCTTAAGTTCATCCTCTGTTCATCAATTAGAGGCTCGTGTTCTTCGTGAACACTACCTTTTGATCCACTTGAAGGGTGATAAACTCCTTCCTTATGTGTTTGTTCATAAGTTAGAGGCCCCTTTGATCTTGTTGATTAGACATAAGAGAGTTCATATCTGTTCATATGTCTAGCCTTAGTTGATCTTGTTAGATAGCATGAGAGTGTTGCATGGGGTCTGTGTTCAAGCTACGGTACTCGGTCTAGTTGACCAGTCTTCTGGTGGCTCTCACCCTGGGTCACAATAGCTCGGGCCGGGTGAGGTCTAGCAGCAACGTAGGCATGGTGCCTGGGTTGTCTGGCTATGATAGTTATGAGCATACCCCCCGTAACGAGAGGTCGGTCCTCAGGTGGTGACAGCCCTGTTGGATCCTAGGGCAATCTCCGCGTAGGGGTACCTGCTGTAGGAGTCTAAAGTCTAGTTTCACAGAGTGCTGGTCGTCGCGGGCTAGCTCCCTGTTTGTACCTGGGTGCTGAACCATGTTTCCCTCATGCAATACTCATGCCTATCTCTTGTATCTTCTAGCTTTGTATGATTAGTACATTAGAACCTAGAGCTAACTCGTATGTTCCCCCTAAGCCGTAGTGTGCTAGAGTAGAGGTAGATTTGAGGTGTGTGTGTCACACTACCCCTTTATATCATTTATCTTACCCCTACCTTTGAGTGTGTTGTTTTCCCTATAAATATCTCTTGGTTTACATTCAGAGCAAAAGCATAAGTCTAAGATATCCGCCATTGCCTTCCTTGGATTCGATACCCTTGGAATACTCTCTTTCCTTGGGGAAATGCTACAATGGTTTATCTGTGCGCTTGCGGATTCGTTCATGATCGTTTAGATTATACCTATGGCAACTCTCTCAATGTTCACGCTAACCTGCGCCAATTAGTTGTGACATTGGGAAGTGCCAACAGACACTTCTAGCGCTGACGCTAAGGACGGATTCCAAATCTGTTCTTAAGTGATCGACGTTCAGAAGTGTCAACACGGCCGGCCGTCACGGTGGTGGGGGAGGGGGATGGGAGTCGCCGGGGAGGGAGCTCGCTCACCGCTACCCGGAGCTCCTCCGCACGTCGGGGAGGGAGTAGATGCACGCGGCCACCCCCGTAGTGGCGCAGCCCTCCCCGGGGCCGAGCCCCGTCCCTGGCCGGCACGACGCGGCTCGCCGGCGCGGGGGAGGGGGAGCTCCGTGCGGCGGCCACGCTCGCCGGCAACGGCGCGGGAGGCCCCAGCGAGGCCGCCGCTGCCACCGCCGCCGCCGCTCCAGCTCCGTGGGCGGCGTTTGGTGGGGCAGAGTGATCGAGGTGGGTGGGGTGCAGCAGCACCATCACCTCCGTCGACTGCACCACGAACGGTGTTCCGCCGCCATGCTCGTCGTCGTCGTCGGGGCACCGGGGACTGGCTGCTTCCCACCTCCTGTGCTCCGCGCCGCCGTGCTCCGTGCGGATGGAGCTCTCCAGGTCGCAGAAAATGGATGGGGAAAGAACGAGTGGTGGGGGGTGTCTGTGTGGTGGTGCAGGTGGGGATAAGGTCGCGAGTGGGCCCGCCTCACGTGCGTCGCTAGCTCAGGCGTCCCGGGGATAAGGTCGCGGGTGGGCCCGCCTCACGTGCGTCGCCAGCTCAGGCGTCCGGCGCGGGACGCGCGTCCGGACGCCCGGACCCAAGCATTATCGAACCTAAATATGCAGTAATGCAAGGTAAGCCCTTTGGATTAAATACATGAGACTTGGAAGCTTACTGTACTTGAATAATTATGTCCAAAATAGACTCATCAATTAGGTTGCAAGGAACGAATTGTTAAAAGTATGTAATGTAAATTGCAATACCTATTCATGTCAGCTCCTTTTTCTCATCATCCATGTAATGGTAATTGCAGCAAAACTAATTGTTGCACCTTTGTTTGGGGATTCAATAAAAGAGCATCTTTTCGTACATAGTTTGGTCATGAATAGCATAATAAAAATCTAAAGACAGTCATGATTCTTTGTCAAAAAAAAAAGACAGTCATGATAAACTGCATGAAGTCATGTCTGGTTGGATGCGCAAAAAGTTTGGTGATGAATTTTTTCTCAGCACAGGAATTTATGAATAGTTTACTTCAATTATAAGATATCACTAAAATGGTATGAATAGTTTAGTTGAATTATAAGTAGTTATCACCAAGATGAATGTTCCAAATATGACTAAACTTAATGAATCAATCTTTTTGAACAGTACCTTCTCATACATCGTAATTTTTTTCCTGATGCTTATTGTCTCTGATGAAGTGGAATCTTCTGTTGTCGGTGTAAACTGCATGAGGAGAATGTGTGGCTTAGATTTGGGAGGGTGATTATAAGGTAGATCGTGCAGGCCAGTTTTAATTTTTGCTGTACTGAGATTCCACTGCATTGGTTCAAACTGTCTCTGGTGATACTATATATGTCATAGTCAGTGCAGATATATCTGCTTTTCTTTTGGCTGGAATTTTTGTACCAAGCACAAGAAACAATGTTGACATGCGAATAACTGAAGCTACAGAAAGTATAAAAATACTGAAGCAACAGGAGGATCATGGACACCAAGGAAATAAAAACCTTGAGACTCAACAAATAACTTAGTTCACTGAATCAAACGGATAGATAATTGAGCTCACGGTACCACACTGTCCTAGCAAAAGGCTGAAGTGCGGCAACGCCCGCGTGTTGTTTCTAGTGTGTCAGCTGGAGCGAGAGCAGTGTCAATCAAAACCTAACTCGCAAAAATGACACCAGCTCACCTAACAAATTATTTTATTCTTTTTTATTTTCTACATTCTTTTCATCTTATAATAAAGGTCACAGGCTAAAGTATCGGTCTGCGACTCTGCGTCACCGGAATTTAACTAGGCCGGATGCTAGGCACTAAGGAAAGCCCCGACCGACCTGCCCCTCCACTCTAGTGATGACACAACCGACGGGAATCGCACCTGGACGGCTGGACTGAGCTATTTTCAATTTCGGTAGAAAGTTATTTTCGGACACCAGTGATAATAACAATATTTTCACGATTTTGAATTTTTTTTATTTTTATTTTTATTACTTTATAATTTTTTTGATAAAAATATTAGAATAATGATTTTGGTCAGTAAAAAGATTTCGGACCCTGCCGATAAATTCGAAATTTTGGTTTTTTCACGATATATCGAGCGGAATTTTTTCCCACACCCATTTCCGCTCCCTTCTTTTCTCTTCATCTTAAGTTACTCCCTCTGGTACAGGTTTAGCGGTCGTTCTGGCCCCAACACGGAGTGCACAAAAGGAGTCGTTCTGGCCCCGACGCGGAGTACACAAAAGGCTTTTTCCATTGTTGCCCTTGTGTTAATTGCGATGCCGTGGAGCGCTTTGTTTCTCCTGTCGTATCGCACGTCGCGCGATCATAACGTCACACACCTCGCCTTCCTTCCACGCATTGCCTGAAACGAAGGTGTCGCCTTGCTGGAAACCGACAGTTGGCTTGATGATGACGAGAGCCATCGAGTTCGCCAGCGGATCAATGACGAGATCCCCTACCTGGCGCGCCAGCTGTCTGTGTTTTAGACACCGAGCCTACGACGGGGTACCCGAAGTAGTAGATTGTGCGGTGGGGCTCGCCGAGATCAGGAACACGATGGTGAGACACGGGACACACAATTAGACAGGTTCGGGCCGCAATGTGCGTAATACCTGAAAGTGCATCTAGGCCCCTAAGTGGATTTTGGTGAATTGAATGACAAAGCGATTAAAGATCTAACTTGTTTGTTTAAGAATGTGAGCAGATTTTTATTTAATTATTCATGAGTTAATATTGCTATATATTTGAGGATGAATATTGTATGGCTCACATGATGAAGACAAGCAAGTGTGTGGTCCTTTGATGAGAAATGCTTAATTAAGAATCAATGGGTCATAATCAAGAGAAATGGTGTTCTCTACTAAATAATAAATGCAAGACTTCATGTGATGATTGTGAAAGGATACAAGGACGAGTGAATATTTGATGATCCTAAATTGGAAGCTTGCATATACGTTGTCAATCAAGAACAAGCATTTGAAGCGGTATTTCAAATGAAGATCAAATCTAGGTGAAACAAAGTCGAACTCAATGTGGTTTGGGTAAGTGATGAAGAGATCAACCGAGATGACTAGGGTGAGGGACTAAGCAATCTTTGGGGTCCTAGCTAAGCCGCCATTTCGTGCTTTGCTAAGGTGAAGTTCTAGTATCCGTGGGGTCTCCAAGTATCATATCCAAGCCTTAATCGAGTAAAGCAATGCAACTCATCTACATGTTATGTTTGACAATATGGAGTGACATAAGGATCTAAGTGTGCATACCAATGCTATATGGAAAGATCTTAAGTTGCTAGCTCAAGTATGGATGTGCTCATGAAGATAGCAATTGTTGGAAGCCCTCAAGTTCAAATCGTTCAAGTATGGCAAGATGAAAGATATACAAGCTCAAGAGGTTGACTAGGTATTTACTTCTGTCCTTGAGTATAGGAATGCCGTACTATCAAGAGGGATGCAACATTAGCTTCATGACAAGTATCAAAAGTGCTCATTAGTTGACCTATGTGAGAAATAGCCTTGAGAGAGTCCCTAAGTGATCTAAACAAACCTCTAACCCAACCGTAGCCACTTCAACACGTCTTGAAGTGTTTGCGAAAAGAGAAAAAGGGTGTTGGGAGCTCTCTGCCCAGGGCGGTCTGACCGCCCCAGGCAGCCAACGGCTACTTTTTCAAACTGGCCGGAGGGGGGCGGTCTAACCGCCCTGACCAGGCGGTCTGACCACCCCGGTCGCTTTTCTAATGGCTAGTTTTCCTTGAGTGGGGTATAAGTACCCCACGAGTTCCACTTGTTGGGGCTGCTGACTTTAGGGTTGCTGGTGTGCTTCCCCTGCTGTTCTTGCTAAGCCAAAGCCATAGAATCTCTCCCCAACCATCTCTTTGTGAGACTTGTGAGATTCAAGCTCTATTCTTGTGTTGGGTTGAGAGAGTGAGTTTGTGTGAGCTTGGTGAGCTGAGAAGAGCCATTCCATAGCTTGAGCACTTGTGATTTGCGTCTACAAGCCTTGAAGCATTTGTTACTCTTGGAGGTTTGCCTCCTAGACGGCTAGGCGTCGCCGGCTAGCTCCCAAGTTGTGGTGAGCAGCGGCAAGGTTGTGAGGGCTGTGATCTTGCCTCTTCGTGGAAAAGATCGCCTTAGTGGAATCGAGGAAAGTGGTTGAAAGAGACCCGGCTTGTTGTGGGAAGAGTTAGTTGAGAACTCGAATCTCTTACAAGCTCCTCAACGGAGACGTAGCTTCCTTGGTGGAAGTGAACTTCGGGAAACAAATCTTGTGTCTCCATTGTGGTTTGCTTTACTTGTGGTTTTCTAGCATATTTATATTTGCTTCCGCTTCGATCTACTTGGGTGTGCTTGTCTTTGTGTGCAGGGATCATTACCCTGCTTGTGACCATCTACCAAGGCCACTCACCAAGTTTGGTTCGTGCTAGAAGTCAAGAGGAGCTTGAGCCACTCTTTGCTGGCTTTCTGCGAGGAGGCGGTCTAACCACCTGCAGGAGGCGGTCTAACCGCCCTCCCCTAGCAGAAAGCAGCAGGGCGGTCTAACCGCCCTGTGGAGGCGGTCTAACCGCCTGGACCAGAGAGCTCAAGTTTTCGGGGGAAAAGTTTTATTTGGTCGACTCGCCTATTCACCCCCCTCTAGGCGACATCAAGGTCCTTTCAATTGGTATCAGAGCCGCGTGCTCCGTTTCGAGCTTAATCGCTCAGAGTTTGACGATGTCAACTACATGTGAGGTACCATTTGAGCCTCTAGCTCTAGATGGCTCAAACTACATTTCTTGGTCAGCAAATGTTCTACATTCTCTTAAGGAAATGGGTCCCACTACGGAGAGTATTGTAGTTGCGAGTATCCTTCCAAAAGATTGGACATACGTCTCTCTTGAGGGTTTGGAAAACACGCAACTCAATGCCTCTATTGTTAACTTTTTGCGTAGTTCTCTATGTGAAGATTTTCAAAAATTTATGTTAGAGAACAAGAACATTTGTCGATATGCTCATCGCATTTGGATTTTACTAAAATCCTTTGTGGACTCCAAATTGGATGAACATGAAAGTGATGATGAAGACGAAGATGAGATAGAGGAGTGCTGCACTGCCTCTACAACCACCACTGAACATCAAGCATCCACTCTCGAGAAGGAAGAGGGCGAAGGAAGAGAAGAATCAGCTCCTCTGGAGGGGGCGGTCAAACCACCCACCCAGGGTGGTCTAACCGCCCCTGGCAGAGGAAGTGAGTCCTCGTGTGTCGAGGAGTCCTCTCAAGCCCCAAGCTCATCCTCACCAGTCCTTGAAGCTTCAGAAACTTATTATGGTGAAGGTGCTTGCCTAAAGGCCAAGAAGAAGAAGAACCAAAGAAGGAAAAATTGAAAAAGATGAAGCCTCAAGCTCGATGGAAAAGCAACTTGAGACTCTTCAATCTGAGCGTGCCTCCGTGGTTTGTGAGTATGAGTCATTGGCTAAACAACTTGAGTATGCTAGAGCTAATGACATACTAGAAGCTAAATTAGAGAAGCTCACTAGAGAGCATATGGCTCTACAAGCAAAACACAAGGAACTTGAGTGTTCTCATGAGAAGCTTGTAGATTCTTATGCTTCACTAGAAATTGCTCATGAGGTTGTTTTAACTTCGGTAAAATACATGCAACCTCTCTCACACACATGCACATGCTCACTTGTCAATAATGATTTTGCTTGTTCTAAACTTTGTTGTTCTCAAGCAAGCCAATCTAGTATTGAGCATGTACTTGTAGAATCTTGTGATGACCTCATTGCTCAAGAAAATGATGAACTCAAGCAAGAGGTTGAAAAGTTTAAGAAAAACTTGAGTGAGTTGAAAGAGAAGAGCAAAGTGCAACCTTCTCAAGATAACCGTGCTAGCGTGGTGAAGAAGCTTGAGAAGGGGTCAACCGTCACTAGCTCAGCTCCTCAACACCAACTCAAGGACAACAAGATCAAGATTCTAGAGAAGAAGAAATTTGAGCTTATCAAGTGCAATCAATGCTCAAAGATGGGGCATTTCGCTTCACATTGCCCTACCAAGCTCAAGGCTCAAGAAATAATCTCCAAGAAGAAAAGAAGCTCCATCAGAAGGAGATTGTGCTACCAATGCAAAGAGAAGGGTCACTTTGCCGCAGATTGCCCACATGTCAACAGTGCTGACCCGAGGCGGTCTGACCGCCCCCTTAGGGCGGTTAGACCGCGTCTGGCCACCACTGCCAAGATGCACTGCAGCAAAGAGAAAAAACTCACTCTTCAAGCAGGAAGCCCACATGCAAGCCAAGACAAGACAAGCAAATGACTCCCAAGCTTAGAAGTGACAAAAGCCGCATTTGCTACACTTGTCGAGAGAAGGGTCACATGGGCAAGGATTGTCCAAATGGTAACATTCCTAAATCGAACCTTGTTCATTATGATTTCAGTAAACTTAGGAACGATAAGAATGGTACTTGTGCTATGAGGATGATTGGTTCACCTCAAACAAGCACTAGGGTCATTTGGGTTCCTAAGCACCTTGTGACTAACCTAGTAGGACCCAACAAGTGTTGGGTACCAAGAAGTGCTTGCTGAGCTTGTAGGTTGATTGAGTTGCATTGAAGTCATGGTGAAAGAAAAAGAATTCAATAATCGATGTCTTGCCATGAGAAAAGCTTGAAAATCATTAAATCAATGCAATCTCGGTAATAAGTGCTTAATGTTGTGTCTTGGTCACTCTCAGTTCTTTGTGAACACTCATGGATCATTAGTCCTAGGACTGTGAAGCATGAGGAAGTCACCTTGACATTTTCATAATATTTATTCTCTCATACCATTCGGTGCTACTAATGGCTCTCTAGTAGAGCAAGTGTTGTGATAAGCTTTGCAGGAATATATTTAGGAGATTTAGAAGCTTATCGAAGGAAAAGAACAGACCAATCACCAAAATTAAAAACTCAAGGGGAGGGCGGTCTAACCGCCCCCCATAGGCGGTCTGACCGCCTGGCCTCCCAGGAGTGTTTTTCCGGGTGACCCGGCCTCTGTGAGCGGGTGACCCGTTTCGGCTCTGGATGTTGGCGGGTGACCCAGGGTAAAAGCAGATTTTCATCTTTTTGGTGAAAATGCATCGAAGGTGATGAGATAACTAATTTATTTCATTTAATTAAATCATTTATATGTCATGACTAAGCTTTGAAGACATCTCCCTTGTTCGTAAATGAATCATGTGCCAAGTTCGAGAAATTCAAGAATCTCTAAGCACTAACTTAGGGGGAGATTACTTCAAAGTTTATGTCAATTGTGGGACTAACAATTTCTTCTAGTGAACTTGTAGCCTCACATATTTGTGCAACATATCCAAGCTCTTATTTGACACAAGTTCTTAAGTAATCAAGTTAAGAGCAAGCCTTTTTAAAAAAAATTAAAATTTGCACAAATAAAATGTGGCCTAAGGAAAAGGTATGTTCTCTTGAACTCTTTTAAAATATTGAAATGCATCTAGGCCTATATTTACATATACCATGCTAGTGTGCCATCCTTAGCATATAATTGCTTCAAGTGAATTTTGTGTGTCCTTCTAGATATTTAGTTGATACCCACACATAAACTCGACCCCGTGTCGTGAGAGTGTCCTCTAGTTGGGTATGAGCTAAATATACTAGAGTGGTGATTTACTTGGGGTGGATGTGTGCACTTTGTGACATAGGATAGAAGTTTTGAAAAATAAACTAGCATGCGTAGGAATTGTGGATTTTCGAAAAATATTTGAATCTTGGTCTTTGTGACCTAATCAACTTAATTATGACTATAGCTCCTCTTGATTGATTGTTGGCTAGTCATAATTAAGAAGATTTTCTCAAGTCCATAATATCTCTATATCCATATCTTTATCTCTCTCACTCTTGGAAGAATCAAGAATTATGGAATTATTTGGAAAATTAATCTTTCTTCTAAGAATTAGCAAAAATGGATATTTATCTTCCATAAACTCTATATCCAAGTATGAAAAAACAAAAAGGATCAAAATCTCTCAAAATCAGTTTTTTCCAAATTCTACCGGGGGCGGTCTAACCGCGTACCCCACGCGGTCTGACCGCGTGTCACGGACTTTCTGTTTTTACCCCTCCCCGTGTTTCTACAGCGCCTTTGACCCTATCCATTCACCCCTCTCTCTCCCCACGGGCAGGAAACCATCCCTAACCTCCAGAAACGCCTCCCTCTCCTCTCAAGCTCTCTCATCCCCTCCCATGGTGATTTGAAGTTTCAACCTTGGAAAAATAAATCCCCACCGTGGAAAGGACTCTCCTAGGGGTGCTGAAGCAAGATCCAAGGCTGCTTCTTGGATTCCTCTCAAGTTCATCTCTCCAAAGGTATCCCAATCTTGCTTTTGCCCGATCTCCCTACTCGATGCAAAGCTTTGGATTTCCTTTGAGATATCATCTATTAGCAACCCCTAGAAGACATTCCTAGAGTATCATTCAATTTCGTTGGCCACATTGTCGGGAACAAGTTTCTAGGGTTCACTGCCCCGAGCGGTCTGACCGCGTGGGCAGGGCGGTCTGACCGCCCTGAGCAGTTTTGCCCAAGACCTTTGTTCTTGGTTGTGCATTCAACCATATGCAATCTAGGATTATTCCCTGAAATGTATCTTTTTTTATCTCGGCAATGTGTCTCTGTAGCTAGCCTGAAGAGCCATTGGCTCAAAACTGGTAGGGCGGTCTAACCGCCTGCCCAGGGCGGTCTGACCGCCCTGCCCAGTTTTGTGCCAATTGCTCCACACGCCTTGGCTCGAAACGATCTATCTCGCCATTCTTGCTCCTGGTGTCTTACACATCTGTGCTTCACTTCTTGTGACCCAGGAACTGCAGAGATGCCTAAAGGTTCAGGTGCTGAGAAAAGGAGAAAGGGAAGAGAGGAAATTGTTTACACTGAGGCCGGACGAAGCTCACGTGCTTATGATGTAAGGGAGAAATTGAGGCCAAGGGGGCAGCAAAGGCCAATTTATCAAGACTATGGGGAAGACATTGAGATGGAGGAAAGAATTGAGTCCAGTGATGATGAGGTAGAGGATGACACCTATGTATGTGCTGACCATCAGGGCAGAGTTGGAGCCATACACAGTGGTGTTGGTGCCCGTGGTAGAGGTGCTGGTGCTAGTCATAGAGGTTTTGGTGCTGGAGGCAGTGGTGTTAGAGCCGATGCAGAGATTGAGGAAGTTGATGATGATGCAGGGGATAATGAGGAAGATAATCCAGAGGGTGCAGCTGGAGTGCCTCCTGATGATGATGACGATGCTGGAGGAAATGTTTCTCCCATTGTTGTTAACTTCTTGCCAGAGATCAGAGTTCCCGTCTATCCTCTTGTTCGAGGTCCTGTGGATTATTACAGTGAAGTCATGGCAGAGACTCTGAAAAATATGAGAAGAGAGAATCCTTATGATCAGCAAAGGACAGCCTCAGATTATCGGTTTTGGTCCCCTTTTCAGCAGGATTACTACACTACTGTCATTCTTAACAGAAGAAATGCTAAGATCACCAGTGAAGCTCCGTGCATTGATTGGGATTATATGGCAAGAAAGAATGACATGATTTTCAATGAGATAATTAGAGAGTGTGAGTTGAAGGGGTGGAAGAACATCATGGGTTTCTTGCAACATTGGAATAAGGAGATCATAGCTCAGTTCTAAGCTACTGTTTACTTTGGATATATGGGAACTGAGCGGGCGATGTTCTGGATGACTGAGGGAGATAGATGGCACATCACATTTAGTAACTTCCTTGCTTTATTCAGACTTCCCAATGATCCTAGTCTTAGAAAACTTCATGATGAAGGGATTCTTAATTCAAGGGACATGGAGTTTATGTACCCCAGGAGTAAGAGGGCACTTGCAGGAACCGTAAAGCCGCTTTACACCTACTATGCAGTCCTTAATCGGCTTTTCAGGAAGACCCTCACCCCTAGAGATGGGAATTCCTCACAGATCACTACTTTTCAGAGGAATCTTATGGTTGCTATGAGACCGGGGGCAGCTAGATTTTGTGTTGGTGATTTCATTTGGCAAGAAATCAAGAATTGTTCAGAGAATGCTCAAAACTTATGCGGCCATAGTCCATATATCATGTATATTATAAGGAAGGTCACCAACACCAAGTATCCAAAAGACATGAGACACCGACTCTTGCAGCCCAAGCACAGCCTGACCATCAGTGTTCCCTCCTCTCCAGAAGAACTGCGTGAACAAGAAGGAGATGCACATTGGGACAATGTGGCAGAAACACTGCAGCCGGGCAGAAATGAGGCTGGGGGCGGTCTGACCGCCCCCCACAGGCGGTCTGACCACCCTGAGTACTACCAGCGGCAAAATACCTCTTTCTTCAAGAAATTGTTCAATATCTTGGCTGGTATTTGCAAGAGTCAGAGGGACATTGAAGTTGCCAATGACAGGGCTATGAGGGAAAGAAAGAAAGAGCGGGATTCGATGAAAAGGATGCATGAACACTTTGGGATTCAGCCACCTCGCTCACCTATATCCCCTGTTCCTCCAGAGTCTGAGATACCGTCAGTGGATGAGAGGATGTTGGGCTACATCAACTCCGGTTACTATGAGGAGTTTGTTCAGAGGCACTATCCTGGTGAGGGTTGTTCATCTTCTCAGGCTCCACCACCTCCTCCACCACCTACTTATGCACCTAGAGGGTTTGATGCCATGTTTGGTGGTGAGTCTTCTTCTCAGGCTCCTCCACCACCTCCTCCTCCTGTGGAAGATCCGAAAGTTCCTCTAGCAGCACGTCTCTCAGCGGATTTGTTTAGCTATGGTCCTCCTCCTTATGGTATGAGTGATGCTTCCTTAGCTACTTTATCTGAAATCACCATACCCGACTCTATATATCTAAACTCTCCTATGCATTGGCTACCTGAAAATTCTCCATAGGAGGTTCTCAACCCAGTTGGGACGGTTGGTGATGATCTGCAACCACATCTTCTCCAGGCCCTTTTATGGATGCTTGATGACAAAGGGGGAGAAGAATGGATTAAAGCTTCAAGATTTCATCTCTTAAGTGTTGCTGATCTGGAGCAGGCGGTCTGACCGCCCCAGGCACGCGGTCTGACCGCCCCTGGTAGTTGGCTGAGAGAGCCATGTAATAAAAATTGGATTTAAATTTCCTAGTGGACTTGAGAACCTCGTATGTGTGCTACTGTGTGTATTTGAACCTATTTATGTAACTAAAGTGACTTGATGCTAGTTTGAAATATTTATGTGTGATGGCGCTTGTTTTGTGTTGGTTGAGTGGGGGAGGCGGTCTGACTGGCCTGCGGACCCGGTCTGACCGCCCCCGGTGGTCTGACTGGCCTGCAACCCCGGTCTGACCGCCCCAGCCCAGTCAGCACTCACATCCTTTGTTGAATGCTTATCATGTCATATGCATCACAATTTTATTTTATTTTTGTCACACACACTTGTTGCACATATTCTGAGATATAGGGGGAGCTCTCATGTACTTTCACTTAAAATGTGCGTTTGGCATTTGAGGCCAAATTTTTGAAATTCCATTAAAGGCACCTATTAAGGGGGAGCTCATCCTATATCTAAGAATTTTTATATGCTTAAATGTTTTATTTGTAAGCTTTAATTGAGTTGTCATCAATCACCAAAAAGGGGGAGATTGAAAGTGCATCTAGGCCCCTAAGTGGATTTTGGTGAATTGAATGACAAAGCGATTAAAGATCTAACTTGTTTGTTTAAGAATGTGAGCAGGTTTTTATTTAATTATTCATGAGTTAATATTGCTATATATTTGAGGATGAATATTGTATGGCTCACATGATGAAGACAAGCAAGCGTGTGGTCCTTTGATGAGAAATGCTTAATTAAGAATCAATGGGTCATAATCAAGAGAAATGGTGTTCTCTACTAAATAATAAATGCAAGACTTCATGTGATGATTGTGAAAGGATACAAGGACGAGTGAATATTTGATGATCCTAAATTGGAAGCTTGCATATACGTTGTCAATCAAGAATAAGTATTTGAAGCGGTATTTCAAATGAAGATCAAATCTAGGTGAAGCAAAGTCGAACTCAATGTGGTTTGGGTAAGTGATGAAGAGATCAACCGAGATGACTAGGGTGAGGGACTAAGCAATCTTTGGGGCCCTAGCTAAGCCGCCATTTCGTGTTTTGCTAAGGTGAAGTTCTAGTATCCGTGGGGTCTCCAAGTATCATATCCAAGCCTTAATCGAGTGAAGCAATGCAACTCATCTACATGTTATGTTTGACAATATGGAGTGACTTAAGGATCTAAGCATGCATACCAATGCTATATGGAAAGATCTTAAGTTGCTAGCTCAAGTATGGATGTGCTCATGAAGATAGCAATTGTTGGAAGCCCTCAAGTTCAAATCGTTCAAGTATGGCAAGATGAAAGGTATACAAGCTCAAGAGGTTGACTAGGTATTTACTTCTGTCCTTGAGTATAGGAATGCCGTACTATCAAGAGGGATGCAACATTAGCTTCATGACAAGTATCAAAAGTGCTCATTAGTTGACCTATGTGAGAAATAGCCTTGAGAGAGTCCCTAAGTGATCTAAACAAACCTCTAACCCAACCGTAGCCACTTCAACACGTCTTGAAGTGTTTGCGAAAAGAGAAAAAGGGTGTTGGGATCTCTCTGCCCAGGGCGGTCTAACCGCCCCAGGGGGGCGGGACCGCCCCAGGCAGCCAATGGCTAGTTTTTCAAACTGGCCAGAGGGGGGCGGTCTAACCGCCCTGACCAGGCGGTCTGACCACCCCGGTCGCTTTTCTAACGGCTAGTTTTCCTTGAGTGGGGTATAAGTACCCCACGAGCTCCACTTGTTGGGGCTACTGACTTTAGGGTTGCTGGTGTGCTTCCCCTGCTGTTCTTGCTAAGCCAAAGCCATAGAATCTCTCCCCAACCATCTCTTTGTGAGATTTGTGAGATTCAAGCTCTATTCTTGTGTTGGGTTGAGAGAGTGAGTTTGTGTGAGCTTTGTGAGCTGAGAAGAGCCATTCCATAGCTTGAGCACTTGTGATTTGCGTCTACAAGCCTTGAAGCATTTGTTACTCTTGGAGGTTTGCCTCCTAGACGGCTAGGCGTCGCCGGCTAGCTTCCAAGTTGTGGTGAGCAGCGGCAAGGTTGTGAGGGCTGTGATCTTGCCTCTTCGTGGAAAAGATTACCTTAGTGGAATCGAGGAAAGTGGTTGAAAGAGACCCGGCTTGTTGTGGGAAGAGTTAGTTGAGAACTCGAATCCCTTACAAGCTCCTCAACGGAGACGTAGGTTCCTTGGTGGAAGTGAACTTCGGGAAATAAATCTTGTGTCTCCATTGTGGTTTGCTTTACTTGTGGTTTTCTAGCATATTTATATTTGCTTCCGCTTCGATCTACTTGGGTGTGCTTGTCTTTGTGTGCAGGGATTATTACCCTGCTTGTGACCATCTACCAAGGCCACTCACCAAGTTTGGTTCGTGCTAGAAGTCAAGAGGAGCTTGAGCCACTCTTTGCTGGCTTTCTGCGAGGAGGCGGTCTAACCGCCTGCAGGAGGCGGTCTAACCGCCCTCCCCCAGCAGAAAGCAGTAGGGCGGTCTAACCGCCCTGTGGAGGCGGTCTAACCGCCTAGACCAGAGAGCTCAAGTTTTCGGGGGAAAAGTTTTATTTGGTCGACTCGCCTATTCACCCCCCTCTAGGCGACATCAAGGTCCTTTCAATACCCTACGTCCTGTATGCTACGTGGCTCTGTATTGATTGCGTATGTTTTGAGAAGGGTCCCTGCCTCGCCTTATATGCCACGGGAGGCAGGGTTACAAGTCGGATTGGTACAAGAGAACTATTCGAGTAGGACTCGGAATAGCCTATACAAGGTATGGAAAGCTATCCTAGTCTTAGTACAAGTCCTTGTCCGCCTTGTCTTGCCTTGTGGTCCATGATACCAGCACCGCGGCCCACTAGTCGAGTAGTCCAGGAGTACAGATTCTTATCTCCCGGGTATGGCCCACATGTGTGGTGGGCCCAGGGATGCCCGGTCGACAAGCCCCCGAGTACTTTGTAGTCGAATGTGATGCTTCCAACTAGACTTGAAGGTCTCTGCGAGTAGTTCCCAAGCGTCCCCGAGTTCCACAAGCTTCAATCTTCAATAGTACTTGAATCATCATGAGGTTGGAAGGTACTCCAGCTAACTCCACGAGTAGTCTTGAAGTCTTCTCGAGTTGTTCCCAAGCGTCCCCGAGTTCTTCCTTTGAAGGTATTGAATAATACCCGCTTCGTTCTTGAAATCTTTGCATCAAAGATCCATATGGAAATGTGATTACTAAAATCAAATTCCATATGGAATGTAGCCCCCGAGCTTTAGGTCGAATCCAGGAGTCAAGTTAAAGGTCAATATTCTAGTCTTTGATCTTGCTCCGAAAAATCCGTAGAAAATCCGAAGAAAATATATAGGAATGCGATTTCAAAAAATCGCATCCTATATGGATGTAGCCCCCGAGCCTTAGTTTGAATTGACAATTGAAGCTGAGGGTCAACCAGTAGTCTTCGTCAAATAATCCCGAAAAATCCTGAGAAAAAACTGAAGGACACATGGCACGGAGCCCTCGAGCCTTGAGTCGAGTACTTTCTCGAATTGAAGGATCCAGTCTGACTGTAGAATAGTGGCCTGAATTCAGTGAACTGTAGCTGAATAAAATCCAATTCCATCTAGTAGTCGAGCCCCCGAGATGGAGCTGAGCAGGTCTTGGATTTAAGTCCTCTGACTTAGCCAAAAATTTTGCTTGTGTGAAACCAATCTGTTGAATACGAAGGGTCACCAGGTTGAACTGTTAGGGTTTTGGTTTTATAAATACCCGAAGGGGTATCCCTTAGGGTTTCACTGCTTCAATTCGCCTTTAGATCTAGAAAGAAAAGCCTTAGCATCCATAGCCGCCACAGAGTTAGAGCATCCACGCCGCCAAGTGCTTCCCCCTCTACCCCCTCGCAGCCCTTGAGTCAATGCAAAAGAAGACCCTCGTGACTGGAAGGATGAAGCCAGCGCCATCCAAAGGTCAGAAGAGGAAATCCAGCCGTAGCAAAAATCAGTTGCTAGAGCCGAAGTACAAAACTGTGGTGATCACGAAGCCACCAAGTCAAGTTGTCTCTTGGAAGAAATCCAAGATGAGGGAAGATGATATCAAGGCCCTTGAAGCCACCGGGTTGCTGCGTGAGAAAGCCTTTGCTGGATGGAGCTCTGCCACTGGAGATGCATGGACAATGGAGAAAACGCCATATGAAATCCCGATGTTCGGCCACTTCGTCAAGCGTGGGTTGACTCTACCGTCATCAGATTTCTTCACGGGCTTCCTCGACTTCTTCAAGTTGGAGCACATGCATCTGAACCCGAACAGCATCTTCCAGATCGTAGTGTACGTGCACTTCTGCGAAGCCTTCCTTGGAGTTCGCCCACATTGGGCATTGTTTAGGAAGATATTCCGCCTGAAGCCGCAGGCCAACGCCAACTTCCCGGTAGTAGTCGGTGGAGCTGGTCTATAGATGCGCCAGAAGGCACAGGAGTTGTACTTTAAGTACGACTTGATTGACTCAAACCAGGATTGGAAGACCAAATGGTTCTACATCGACAACACCCCACCTCAGCTACCCAAGCCAAGTATGTTTGCGCCAGTGTACGACAGGCTCTGGAAGGACGAACCAACCAAGCAAGAATGCATACAGATACCAGAACTGCTGGCAAAGATTGCGCAGAAGAAGGCGCAAGGCTTGACCGTTGAGAGAGTAGCCTTCAGCTTCATGAAGCGGCGGGTACAACCCTTGATGCAGCGGGAGCATCTTGGGTACGAGTACACGGGAACTGATGATGGCTCGAGGCTATCTGCCGAGGAGATCAGCGACGATCTCGTGATGGAGAGATTGCAGAAGATCTTCAAGAATCTTCACAGAATTCCTGTAGCTGTCCAAGAATATAGTGCTGACAATCCTCCGCGTCTGGTGAGTTTCCAAGAACTAGCCCCGAGTACTTATTAGAAGTAGTCGTGAAGCTAACTTTTGCTCTGTTTCTCAGGAGGATGTCTTGAAGTTTGTTTCCAACCCTCCTCCTCGTCCCCAAGCACCACTACAAGCGCCAGAGGGAGAGCCAATAGGGGTTGAAGCTCAAGCCCCCGAGGGTAGTCGATCTGCTCAAGGTGAAGAAGTCTTGGTGGAGGACACCTCCTCAAGCGACGATGACGGCCAGACACTTCAACAACGCTTTGAAGTGAAAAGCCGTTATCGGTATTCTGGGGCGCCAATCCCCAGTGGTCTCTCCGCGGGGGCAATAAAGAGGCCGGATTCATCTCTCGCAGATGATGTGATGCTGCCACCGCGGAAGAAGAGGACAACAGTGGTGAAGCGGGCTGTGAAGAAAATCATAGGTCTGCCCTCCATTACGGTAAGTTCTGAGAACTTTAGTAGTCAATAATATGTTGAGTACTTTCTCTCTGCTGTAATGCCTTGAATTTTAACTTGCGTAGGTTATCGAGAGTGCAGCCAATGTACCCTCGAGTAGCCTAGCAAGAGCGACAGAACCCGAGGTGGTTCCAGCATCGACTGTTGAGACGGAGACGCGCGAGCAACAAGAAGTCGTGGCACCCGGAAGTGTGCCAGTGGTGTCGGTGGCACCTTCATTTTTTGATATGCTGGGGCCAAAAGTTGTGGTGCCTCAAGCTGCTATGTAAGTACCCAAGTACTCGAGTACTTATTGTCATTGCTTACTTTAAATTTACTGACCAACTTGTTGATGCAGTAAATCCACTGATGTGAAGTGGGGAGCCTCTGGAAGTAGTCTTACCGGAGGAGACCAGAATCCTCAAAAACAACAAGAAGATGTGCTTCCAGAACCCCAACAAGTAGCCGCTGAAGCTGATGCTACACAAGCGATGCGTTTCCTCTAGAGTGACGTAGTCAAAGCAGCGGTGGAGGCGGCTTCCAAGCCCAAAGCTCAGCAACCCGAAGATATTGAAATCGTGGTGAACGAGGGCCTGGAGGTTGATCCAGACGCCGGACTGCACCATGAAGAAATCCCCGTTGCTGAAGCCCTCATGCGTCAAATTGATGCACAGCTGGCGCTTGAAGACAACCCAGAGGACCGCATAGTACCGCATGAGCCAATAATTGAAGACCCGACTCCTCTGCGCAGTGCTGCGATGTACTCGGCGGCGAGCACAAGTACTCAGTCTAGGGCCGAAGACCTGATGCCATAAGACGACTCATGCCTGGATGAGGATAACTTGCAGGCTCATGCCGAGATGTTCCGCAGTGTTGAGAAGCTCATTGCGGTAAGTTGTAATCTCTTGTAGAGTACATTTGGCCAAAGATGTCGTGTTTCTGACCCTTTAAGTTGTTTTGCCCTTGCAGGAAGTAGTCAAGCAGTCAAAGCGCAAGACTCGCCTGCTTGAGCAGCACGCGGCGGATATCGAAGAAGTCTCGCAGCTCAGAGAACAACTGAAGGAACAAAAAGCCTTGTCTCTGAAGCTGCAAGAGAAACTTGATGGAAACGCCGCCAAGTACCACAATGAAATCCAGAAGCTAACGGCCCAGAAGGATGACGTTGTCGGGAAGAACAAGTCTTTGCGCTAGAAGAATAAAGGTATTCCCCCTTTCTGAATTCATCATAGAGTACTTTTTCCATGCACACTGCCGTCTGACAAGTAGTCTTGATCTTCTGCAGAGATGACTGAAGAAGTTGAGAAATTCAAGAACAAGGCGCTGGACTGGCAGTTAGCTTATAACCGTGAAGAGTCAGCTTGCTTTGATCTTGAAGCCGATTATAAGGTGCGGTGCATGGAACTTGAGCGCGAAATGCAGATTCGTCTTGATGGCTGGAATGACTTGTTAACTTGTATGCAGTCTCTCAAGATCAAGATCGAAGAAGCCGAGGGCCTGCGAGTTGAGTTGAAAGCCTTTACGGAAGCAGCCGAGCCAGTGGCGAATCTCTTCGAGCCCAGAGTTGCCAGAGTTCAGCCGCGTCCACTTGTGGAGCGGTTGAAGGATACACCGAAGAAGATTCTGGAGTATGCTCAGAGGCTGGCCTGCACCATCCCCAATCAAGTCTTGAGCTTCATCAAGTCGTTCTACGCAGAGGCGGATCTCACGGTCATCATGAACGGAAGATCTGGAGATTGCACCGACGACCGGCTGAATGAGTTGATGCAACAAACATCTCCAATCGCGGAAGCAGTCTCCAAGTTCATAGATCTCCGGTAGATGTACGTGTAGGATAAACACTAGGGAAAAACAAGTGTAATTCCAAATAAGTGTTTATGTAATATAATTGAAAACTTTGAGTAAGTCAATTATCTAGATCCCTTGTATGCTTTTGTGTGTGCCAAGTACTCGAGTTGATGATGAGTGTATGGCTGCAAAAAGAGATATGGTACTCGAGTAGAAGTACTCAAGTCAAGATACGTTCCGAAGAATATTAACTTAGTCACGACGAGTTGAACACCTTAGCTGTAGTAGCGTAAAAGAAGGCTTTGTCGTGAAATAAGCTAAGAATAATAACAAGTCGATATAGAATAATAACTTTTTACTAAACACATTGTACAGAGTTTACAATGTCTTAAGTACCTCTGAGGCTGTGAGCCTAGTGAGATAGTACTCGAAAGGAACTTATTCACAATGAGTTGAACACCTTAGCTGTAGCAGCGTAAAAGAAGGCTTTGTTGTGAATAAGCAAAGGAAAGTAACAAGTTGATATATTAGGATAACAACTTTATTACTGAACACATTGTACAGAGTTTACAATATCTTAAGTACCTCTGAGGCTATGAGCCTAGTGAGAGAGTACTTGCAAGGATGTTCCGAGGAACGAGTAAGACGGTAGGGGATAGTGTGGTGAACTCATCCTTGCTGTAGCAGCAACTTGTATGAGACTTCCACTGAGACCCTACCATGAAGGGTGTTACTCTAGGCCGAAGCCTCTTATTAGAAATAGAGACATGGACAGCATGTGCCACTTATTGCTCTATACGACACGGAGTCATCTGGAGAGAGTTATCATGACTCCCTACGAGGTCACAGAATGAGACTGCCTGGAGAGGATTATCGTGATCCCCTACGAGTGATCGCAGCTGAAGCCACGAGTAGATACAGCTGAAACTGTCTGGAGAGGGTTGTTGAGGCCCCCTACGAGTAGTGACAACCATAGCTGTCTATTGAGTGGTTGCAACCGAAGCTGCCTGGAGAGAGTTATTGAGAACCCCTACAGGTTGTTTACAGCCGTAGCTGTCTGGAGAGGGTTGTGGAAACCCCCTACGTGTAGAAGCGACAAAGCTGGTCGATGTTCCAAGAGTTGTCGACTTCCTCGCCTTCAAGAGTTTGTAGACGATACGAGCCTGGGCCGGTAACCTTTGCAACAGAGAAAGGACCTTCCCATGGTGAGTTGAGTTTGTGTAGCCCTGTCGTGTTCTGGATACGACGAAGGACTAAGTCACCAACGTTGAAGGAGCGTTCCTTAACGTTGCGGTCATGGTAGCAGCGAATATTCTCAAGATATCGAGCTGATTGAACGAGTGCGTTGCAGCGAGCTTCCTCGAGACTGTCGACATCTGTCTGTCTTGTTTCTTCAGCTACGCCTTCTTCGTACTGATCAACCGCCGGAGAACGCCACATGACATCAGTAAGCAGAACGGCTTCAGAGCCGTAGACCAGGAAATAAGGTGACTGCCCTGTAGTTGAGGGTTGAAAAGTGCTGCTTTTACACCGTCAATACCCGCATAAAACAAATGTAAAAGGATCATCAACACTAGAATAGGGCTTGATACTGATGATTTCCACAAGTGTTGGTGTTTCTAGCTTTTGTTGCAGAATGCACTGAAATACGTGCCAAATGGTACAGTTGAGAGCAAGTAGTCCAATGGCTATTAAAGAACATCATCATAAACATACTCAAATGCCAATTTGGACTGCACCATTGCGACGGGCTCGTCGAGACGATCGAAATGGATATATAATATGTCTACTTTGGAGTCCGAATGGGAAAGATATGCACAAGACAAGATTATACTCCCGATATCCTTTGGGCCTAGTGGGACCCACACCAGACCACATGGCGACGTGTGCCACATTGGATGCCATGTGTCCATGACACCTCATCAATCCATGTGAAGCAACCCCTGACGAATCAGACACCGCCACGTGTGCAGCACAAGGATCCAAGGGCCCACCAGGGACCCAAACCGCCTCAAAACTTCGCATGCACCTGGGAAAGACTGTGGGACCCACATATCAGTCTCCCAGAGAAAGCACACGACGAATCTTGCCAAAGAAGGTTCGGCCGAACCCCGGATCGGCCGCTCCCCTTTTGTCTCCATTCATCTCCAGCTTCCACGTGGTCGTCCCCCATTGGTCCTAAGGTGCAGCTCGGTGTGTTTTGGAGCACTTGGAGCCCCGAAGCAAGCCTCTCCCTCCTCTATAAATAGGAGGGGAGGGGCTCCCATTTGAGACACACACTTCTCCTCCTCCTCTTCATTTTGGCTTGGAGCCTCTTTCTTTAGGAGAGGAGAGCTCTTTGTATAGGATTAGTGCTAGGAAGTGAGGTGGGAGGCTTGAGGACATGTCTTGATTCATGACATCTTACCTCAAGAACGATCCTCAGCGGTGCCTTTGTTCTTCAATTGGACTAAAGTGAGTATTTCGACATTTCCTATTTAGACTAAAGTCGTATGCATGCTTAGTTGCTTTGTTCTTGTGTTCTTCGTTTGTTCTTGGTTTAGAGGCTTGTGTTCTTCGAACACAACCCTTTCGATCCAGTAGACTTAGATCATAAGTTTGCATCTAGTTTGCCAGCTTGTCTATTAGAGTAAATAGAAGCTCCTGCATGTTTCTAGTTAGATCAAAGTGCATTCGTGATCTTGCATGAGTGATAGAGCATCCCTTGAGCTAGTTCCAGTATCTCCCTCGCGGATTCGTAGTAATGGTAAGTGGTGTAGACGTGGTGACTGGACCATAAGCTATCGTTCGAAGACCACGTACGATCATACCGTAGAGGTAGGCCGCAGTGGTGACAGCCTGTTGGACCCTTTGTCAACCCTCTACGTCGCGTACCAAGTTGGGCTCGCTCCAGCACATTGACCTAGGATGTGCCTGGTGCCCGAAGTGAGTGTTATACCTGAGAGACCGTAACTAGACTCTGCGCTCGGTCGAGGCAGATCCTTTCTACCTATCCTATCAATCAGTGTTGTGTCCTTGGATCATCTATACTAGAGTAGGAGATAGTACACACCGTTCATTGGATTCGATACCCTTGGAATACTCTCCTTCCTTGGGGAAGTGCTACAACGGTATTTCTGTGCGCTTGCGGTATACCCGGTTGTTCTTATACGCTCCCTCTAGGTGCGCAACTAGTGGTGACGTTAAGAAACGCCAACAACCATTTCTGGCGCCGTTGTCGGGGAACGGTTGTTGTATCTATCTTCGAACCTAGTGGTCCTCGTATTTATCTTATTCGTTTTCTTCTACCTTCACCCCCGTTACCCATCGAGATATCCTTTTTGTTTCTGTTATTCTACCTTTACCCCTGTTACCCTTTGAGATGCCTTCCTTTCAAAGCTTCTCTACCTCAAGGGGTGAGTTCGAAGAGCCATCATCATCTTCATCATCTGGCTATGAACTCCCCCCTGGCTTTTTAGCCATGGTTCAAGATCGACCATTCTTTGGAGCAATCAATGAAGACCCCTACCTCCATTTGGAGGAATTTAAGGAACTATGTTCTAGTCTGGCTATGCCAGGTATGACACAGGACACCGTGAGGTGGAAGTTGTTTCCTTTCTCCCTCATAGGAGAGGCGGAACAATGGTACGCCCGCACTATAGAAAGTGTGAACAGTGATTGGGGAGAACTCCGAGATAACTTTTGCCACTCGTTCTCTCTCATGGAAAGTACGGAGCAATAGTATACTCGTGTAGCTTCTCTTCCAATAAGTATCCTCGATTTCGAGAAATTAGAGGAGTCCCTAGGAGTGGCATGGGCTAGGTTCTTACACCTTTTGGTGTCGACACCTGGTCCGTCTTTACCCATTGATGTGTCATTATACATCTTTTGTGTGGGTCTAGACATGGATTCTGCCCTTGATCTAGACGTTATTGCTGGAGGTTTGTTTGTGGAAAAAACTCCAATGGAAGGAAGAGAGATCCTAGATTCCCTCTTAGAAAACTCTTCTGTCCCTATTGATCACAACGAACCCAACCAAGAATCCGAGTGGAGCCATGAGAGTCCCTCAACATCCAAGTCCGAGCCTTCATCTTCCAAATCCCAAGACTTATCTGTTGAGCCCTCTCCTGAACCCCGAGCACCAAAGGAAGAAGAAATTCAACCTTTGGTGCTCACTTGCAAATTCTAGGATGACCCATCTAGAAATCTTTCAAACACCTCAAATTCTGTTGATGCCCAATTAGGGGAGGAACCTCGTTCTGTCCACACCGATCACTCTAGAAATCTTTCGACAGAACCTTCCCTTAGGCCTGTGGTGCCTCCTCTACCTCCTGATCCTCCTGATGAAGCATATCCTGAGGAGGCCATGAGGGAGGAATGGTCAGAGGGAGTGACACGATTTTCCGAGGCAACTTGAAATAGCTCACCTTCTCTGGTTGTCCCTTGCTCCATTAGAGGCACTGTCGCAGAGGCCCATTGTAACCCCATCATGGAGGTTAACATTTTGCCATGGCACTTAGCGGAAACTCTTCTGGGCAAAGTTCCGCTAGCACCATCCGACATGCTCCTCAAGACTTGTCCCTTCGGACATGTTCTTGAATGTCAGGGGATCGCAAGTGCCATGCCGCTTATCATAGACGGGATCGAGGCTAGCTTAGACTTTCACATCTTCGATGTCCTTGATCTCGATCTTCTCCTAGGCTCCCCAGTAGAGCAGCTCTTCAAAACATCTTTAGGGAGCCTAGATGATAAGCTTAGGAGAGTTGCTTCTGCCACTGCTACCCCTTGTCTGGGACATCCTATGGCAAAGCCTCCTCCTTAGCAAAACCCGCTCGAGAAGACGACGAGTATATCTCTGTTCGTGTCATCCGAGCCCATTCTCATTAAGGTTGTAGAGCCTTCTACTCCTCATGAGTACGACTCGGAAGACCCTCTTCACCTCAGTGAAGACGAACGATCGTCACCACTCTCGACCGAGTTTCAGCCTCTTCCCGCTGGCCCGTATCATGTTGCTTTCGATCATGATCGAGAGTCAACATCGAGTTTCCACGATGACTCTCTTGAAATGGAGAATTCAAGGGCCATGGAACCTTTCGAGGCACTGACTCTGGAGTCCGGAGGAAAGGATTCCACACACGAGCATGGTAGCTTCATTCTTGATCTACCTTACAGACCATGCTCGCATCATGTCCCTCCAGAGTCAGACTTGCTTAGAGCGCTGAGCACACGTGAGGGCTGCAATCACCTTATGGTCCTCTTTTGCAGAAAGTTCAGAAGGCTGGTTGTAGATGTATATGTCTATCATAAGCATATCAGATTTCGTGTGTGCACTGTGGCACTAACCTTGCAGCTAGAGCTTTACTGATACATCAAGGATTGGTGGTGAGATGGGAGCGACACCACCAACGATAGCTGCAAGATGAAGTTCCCATGGTCGAGCTTATGACCTTAAATAAACAAAGCACTCCCAGGAGATAGCTTGGATTAGGTTAGGTTTTATTTCCTTTTTCGAATAAAAGCAAGAGCATGTTTTTAGGATAAGTTGTCCTTCGGGTATTTTTGGTCACTAACCTTTCAGGTGGAGATTGAGAAGAAAGATGGACAGGTAATGCCTACGAACATGTGAGCCACATCATTTGCAACACCTAAATACGCTTTGGTGAGGGAACGTTTACAAAAGGAAGCTTGATCACCACACACTTGAGTTTTGTTGCCTAACAATGCAAACTTCAAGTGTGGGGGAGATATGTGAGCATCCCGAGTAAAGTTCCTCCTCTACCAAATCTTATCCCGATGTGGCGATGACGTCAGCTCTTGCATCTTGCCCACTAGCTAGGTAAGTCCTGCTTTTGACATTAAACAAAGCCCTTCCGGGAGGTTCCCGAGGTTCACCGTCTTATGCTCATGCTTATGTCCCTTGCTGATGATAGCTTGATCATGCATGCATGTTTCCTTTATCTTTGTTCTTATGCTCTGGTTTGAATATTTGAAGTAGTCACACATTCATAGACTGTTTTAGATTAAGCATGGTGCTTAGGTTAAAACTGTCTTCTTCAGTCAAAACAAGACATGGTGTTGAGTTTTGACTGATGAACCTTAGAACTATATTCTCATAGATCTTGGTTGCAAATATGCTGACTAACCCCTGCAGAAGATTGTCAAATTTGAATGGGTAAGTCATTAAGCTAAATTCAAATGGGAAGGTAAGTCGAGGTGTCAGATTCATGTTGCACAACATGCAAGGGTGGTACATATGACCTCTCAAGGGTGCAAGGTAAGTACATTCCCCATTGTGTATGAAGTGTAATCTTGGTCTAACCCTTCTTGAGTAAATGACATGGTGACAATAATAAAAAACAAAAAAAACAACAAAAATATTTGAATTTGAATAAAGGCTCTATGGTTCTCGAACCGGTAGAGTCCCTCTTTTGTTTCCACTTTTTGTTTGAAGAACAAGCACTAGGTTCAAGCACTAGTCCGGGGGAGTTCTCTCGAACTCATCATCGACATATCCACTCGAGAACTCCCACACAGGCGCTGCACAACATTGACTATGCCTTCATGACAAGAGCAAGGTAAATTAGAGTGAGTCGGCTGCCTTATGGTCAGCCGAATCACCACTAGTCTCCCTTGATCTCTTATCCTTCATAAGCGATGGTATGTGCACCCTCTATCTCACTCTATCCTTATACATGAGTTTGTTTGAATTTCAATTCCTGTCATTTGAAATCAAACTCAGCAGTTCGTGCTATGCTTGCTCTACATGGTTCCTGTGGTTGGCTAGCATATGTTTTATTCCTAACTCATCGTCTTGATGCTTGTGAACAAATATCATTAGGGAACTCATGCTTATCTAAGTAGTTGGTGTTTGTGATATGGTTTGATGATATGATCTTCGCTCTGAATGTTTGAGTGCTTGGGAATTTTATTTGAAAACTTGAAAACCCTTTGCAAAGCTCCTCTTTGTTATGCCTCTGTCCCATTAGAGCCATATGATGTTCATAGTTGAAAACCTTCTACTCATATGCTGCTTGTTATTGCATTGAGCTTTGTCAAATTCTGTGACCTCCGTGAGAATTCTTTTCATTACTTTCATGATCAAGATTCATGTGCACACCACCTATTTCCCCTTGCCATGCTTCTACACTGGAAGTTAGCATTGTATCATTTATCCATTTCATAAAAATAAAGCTCCATATGTGGTGTCACATCTCTCTCCAAAAGTGTCCTTCAAAAAGAGACATGGGCTAAAAAAAAGAGATACATGCTCAAGACATGATGAAACAAAAGAAAAAAAAGAAAAGAAAGAATAGCCCATGTCCAAAATAAAGGAGAAATAGGAGAGAGATGAGATCATGCAAAAAGGAGTTCCATATCATAGATGGTAATAACTAGTATCCATTCCGGAGCTAGTGTCCACCTTACCATCACCTCAGCTTCCATCATATATGTATGGTAATATCTAGCACCCATTCCGGGCCTAGTATCCACTTTACCATACTCACCATATCCATACACGTGCACATCTTGATCTGATCGTATGACTTGATTTTCTCTGTGGATCCAGTCTTTAACTTTACAATATATGTGATATAAGTATGCCTTATCCTTTATCCTACCCTGAACTCCACATATACCCATCTTTAGAAGTAGGATGAAGAAAGGCAATCTAAAGCCTTGGTGAGGACGTATACACATTAAGCGATCTGAGAGAATCAAATGAGGAGCTAAGCAAGGTTTGTTTTGAAAATTTATTGCAAAACCCCAAGTTACTTAACATGATGAGTAGGAGTGATTTGATTCATGACCATTCCATTCTTCAACTGCCCAAGATAGCATGATAGACACTTCAGAGTTCACAAGTACAAGGTATAGTTTGGAATATCTCTTATGCTCATTTCATACCTTTGGATATCATGTCTCACCTTGACCTGACTCCCTTTACTCGGGACGAGCAAAGGTCAAGTGTGGGGGTGTTGTTGACGGTTGAAAAGTGCTACTTTTACACCGTCAATACCTGCATAAAACAAATGTAAAAGGATCATCAATACTAGAATAGGGCTTGATACTGATGATTTCTACAAGTGTTGGTGTTTCTAGCTTTTGTTGCAGAATGCACTGAAATACGTGCCAAATGGTACAGTTGAGAGCAAGTAGTCCAATGGCTATTAAAGGACATCATCATAAACATACTCAAATGCCAATTTGGACTGCACCATTGCGACGGGCTCGTCGAGACGATCGAAATGGATATATTATATGTCTACTTTGGAGTCTGGATGGGAAAGATATGCACAAGACAAGATTATACTCCCGATATCCTGTGGGCCCAGTGGGACCCACACCAGACCACGTGGTGACGTGTGCCACATTGGATGCCATGTGTCCATGACACCTCATCAATCCATGTGAAGCAACCCCCGACGAATCAGACACCGCCACGTGTGCAGCACAAGGATCCAAGGGCCCACCGGGGACCCAAACCGCCTCAAAACTCCGCATGCACCTGGGAAAGACCGTGGGACCCACATATCAGCCTCCCAGAGAAAGCACACGACGAATCTTGCCAAAGAAGGTTTGGCCGAACCCCGGATCAGCCGCTCCCCTTTTGTCTCCGTTCATCTCCAGCTTCCACGTGGTCGTCCCCCATTGGTCCTAAGGTGCAGCTCGGTGTGTTTTGGAGCACTTGGAGCCCCGAAGCAAGCCTCTCCCTCCTCTATAAATAGGAGGGGAGGGGCTCCCATTTGAGACACACACTTCTCCTCCTCCTCTTCATTTTGGCTTGGAGCCTCTCTCTTTAGGAGAGGAGAGCTCTTTGTATAGGATTAGTGCTAGGAAGTGAGGTGGGAGGCTTGAGGACATGTCATGATTCATGACATCTTTCCTCAAGAACGATCCTCAGCGGTGCCTTTGTTCTTCAATTGGACTAAAGTGAGTATTTCGACATTTCCTATTTAGACTAAAGTCGTATGCATGCTTAGTTGCTTTGTTCTTGTGTTCTTCATTTGTTCTTGGTTTAGAGGCTTGTGTTGTTCGAACACAACCCTTTCGATCTAGTAGACTTAGATCATAAGTTTGCATCTAGTTTGCCAGCTTGTCTATTAGAGTAAAGTGAAGCTCCTGCATGTTTTTAGTTAGATCAAAGTGCATTCGTGATCTTGCATGAGTGATAGAGCATCCCTTGAGCTAGTGCCAGTATCTCCCTCGCGGATTCGTAGTAATGGTAAGTGGTGTAGACATGGTGACTAGACCATAAGCTATCCTTCGAAGACCACGTACGATCGTAGCGTAGAGGTAGGCCGCAGTGGTGACAGCCTGTTGGACCCTTTGTCAACCCTCTACGTCGCATACCAAGTTGGGCTCGCTCCAGCACATTGACCTAGGATGTGCCTGGTGCCCGAAGTTAGTGTTATACCTGAGAGACCGTAACTAGACTCTGCGCTCGGTCGAGGCAAATCCTTTCTACCTATCCTATCAATCAGTGTTGTGTCCTTGGATCATCTATACTAGAGTAGGAGATAGTACACACCGTTCGTTGGATTCGATAACCTTGGAATACTCTCCTTCCTTGGGGAAGTGCTACATCGGTATTTCCGTGCGCTTGCGGTATACCCGGTTGTTCTTATACGCTCCCTCTAGGTGCACAACTAGTGGTGACGTTAAGAAACGCCAACACCTATGGGAGTAGTAGGCTGAGTACGTTGCCCCCAGAGTGCATTGGGTAGTTCCTTGATCCACTTGCCGCCCTTGGTATTTGCAGCATCATACAGTCGCTTTTTGAGAGCATCGAGTACCATCCCATTGGTGCGTTCCACCTGGCCATTGGCGCGTGGATGAGCGACGGAGACGGACCGGACATCAATTCCACTGTTCTCACAGTACTCCCAGAACTGGTGATTGTTGAAATTCGAACCCAGGTCTGTGATAATGCGATTAGGGAACCCATAGCGATGTACGATTTCATCCAAGAAGTCGAGGACTCTATCAGCCTTGGGGCAGGTGATAGGCTTGACCTCAATCCACTTGGTAAACTTGTCGATAGCCATCAGAACTCTATTGAATCCCCCTGGCGCATTTGGGAGAGGACCAATCATATCTAGCCCCCAGCAAGTGCAAGGCCAAGTTGGTGGTATCGTAATTAATTTGTAGGCTGGAACGTGTTGTCGCTTGGCGAAGAATTGGCATCCATGGCACTTCTTGACTAGTTCCTCTGCATCAGCAATAGCTGTAGGCTAGTAGAAAGCACGTCTGAATAATTTTCCCACCAAGGTGCGAGAAGAAGCATGATTGCCACAGATTCCTTTGTGTGTCTCCTCCAAGATTTTCTTGCCTTCTTCGCGAGAAACACACTTCATGAGTACATCAGAGCTTGCGCCTCACTTGTAGAGTTGATCTCTGACTAGAGCATAAGCCTTGACACGGCGTGAGATGCGCTCGGCTTCTGACTTGTCTTCAGGAACCAACTGATGCTTAATGTAGTCCATGAAAGGAGTTTTCCAGTCCACATCAATCATAAGCACTTCTCGATCAGGTTGAACTGATGTAGTCGTAGGTGCAGATGATTGCTCCAGAATTGATGGATTGTGGATGTAACATCCCGCATTTTTTAATACGGAATGTTAATATGAAAAATGTGAATTTTAAAATTTTTGGTGAATTGATTGAGTGCTTGATAAATTAAATAAGGTTGTCTTCTAATTTCTCTCCTAAATTCCTAGATTTATTTTTTTTGAACTAATTAAAAATGTCTAGGAAATATAAAATGCTAGTGTGAGAACCTTGGAGTTTATTTGGTTTATATTTGGATTTATTTGAGTGGAATTCGAATTTGAACTCAAATTCAAATTTGAACCAAAGTTAGAAATAGAGTTAGGCTAAAAAGAAAAGGGGAAGGAAGCCAACCAGGCTTGGGCCTCGAGTTCTCTCCAGTAGTCCACCGGAGGCCCTCCAATTCTTTCCCATGCACAACCCACGCCCCTGCTCTCTCCCGCGGCCCAGCTCTTCGCGGCCCATGTGAGCAGCCGGCCCGTCTCCCACCAACCACGCCGCCATGACGCAGGCGCGCGGGACCCAGCCGCAGCGTCACCCCCTTCCTTTTCCTCCCTTTTGCTGACGCGCCGCGCCAAAGCACCAGAGCTCGCCAGGGACCTCCCATGGCCGCCCCGGGGATGCCGTCCGCACACCCCCATTTTGCATCTAGCCGTCCATGCGTCCCGCTGCCACGCCTTACCCTATATAAAGGCTACCGCCGCAGCCCCCGGAGCTCCCAGCCCTAGCCGCCCTTGGGGATTTTTCCCCTATCCGCACCACCCGCTCGCACCGGAGGAGGAGAAGGGGGGAGAGGAGGAGGAACACCGGAGGCCGTCCATGGGCTCGCCGACGCCACCGTGAAGACCGGAGGCCGTCCGTGGAGCTCCTGGTCGTCGTGAAGCCACGGACCGCGACGCCTCTGCTCCCTCTGCATCCTCTGCTCCGCGCCGCCCTCCTTCCCTCACCACCGATGACCCTGCTCCGACCCTCTTCCCCACCGCCTGCATGATGACCAGAGGTCACCAAGGTGAGCCGAAGCTCTCACTCTCCTCCGCTGTGGACCCGGCCTTCGTGCCGAGGCGGAAAGAGTTGCGCCTGTCCTCACCACGCCGCGCCACTGTGCAAACCGCCGTCGACTGTGATGCCGGTCATCGAGCCGAGCCGTTCATGTGCAGGTGCCATTGCCATCTTCGCGCACGCGCTCGCCTCCGCTCCCTTCCTTGATCCCTGGCCACGCACGTCGCCGTCACACCGTGCCACCCCGCCGTTACACCGACGCGGCTACGCCGCCAGCTTGCGCCTCGGTGCACGCTCACGCAGGGGGCAAAGCCTCGGCTTTTGGGGTTTCCTCGTCCTTGCTAACATGCATCCGTGCATGCCTCGCCGCCGAAGCAACCGCGCACCCATGCGCGGCGCTGCCTCGCGGCATGAACCAGCACCTCGCCGCCGCCGCGCCAACCAGGGGCTCCGCCATGGCCGCGCTGGCGCTATGCACTCGGGTAGGGGCAAAGCCCAATTTTTGTTTGCATTTGGACTCACATGGTGCACGCGCGCACACCCCTGCGTTTTGGCTGTCCACACGCACACGCCGGCGACCAACAACACTGCGTCGCCGCATCCGACCCCGCGCCGCCGCCGTCAAGCACTGCTCCGGCCAAAGGCCCGCCCTTTCTTGGCATGGGCATGTGCGCAAGGGTCCCCCGAGTCTAACCTTGCCGCTTGTTGACCTGCCCTGGGCACGCCTCGCCGCCGGCAAGCCTCGCCGCGCCGGAACCTCCTTTGTGGCTTTTCGTTGAGCACATGACAACGCCGGCCGGGAACCCCTAGGGTTTTACCCCACACCCGCGCACACACGCACATCTCAGGGCAGAGGATCCGGCGGAATCTTATGCGGCTGGCCACCCATGGCCAAGCCACACGCCGGCCCGCACCGCGCCGTGCCACAGCAGCGCCTGGGCAGGATCCTGTGTGCCCCGCCACATGCGCGGCCACGCGGGCAGCCACGTGTGCTGGCGCTGGCTTTAAGCCGCGCCGTGGCAGCCACGTGTGCGCCTAGCGCTGGCCTGCAGTTGGCTTATAGCCTCGTTTGAGACAGCAAGAGATACCCTATAGCTGGCCTAAAGTTTGTAATATTGTATATGCGTATTTTATTTTCAGAAATGTATTTTCCCTTTGAAAATTCATAATAAATCCGTTTTAACTCCGAAAAATACAAAACTTTTTCTGGAAATCTTCTAAAATTCCAAACTCCGCGCTAGGCTAGAGTTTGCCTCTTTTTGGGTCTTAATTGTTCTCCCTCTTGGATTTAATTGCACAGCAACCGTGTTTATTTATTTAATTATGATTCTAGGAGCCACCGGAGCCGGAGAGCTGAACCAGGACTACGACGACGACCTCGGCTACGATGACTACTCACACCCAGGTTCACACCCGACCTACTTTGAATGCCCATTAGGCATTGCTTTAGAACTGCTAGCGCTTTACTTATGCATGATGATGAATATGATGAAACCTTGCACTGCCCCTTTTAAATACCTTGTCCTTGATTGACCTACTACTACTACTATATTTATGCGTGATTATACACTGAGCTTCGCGGTGCATGTGTTGGGACCATGTGGTAGTTTCTTGGTGTGTGCGGGGAAAAACCGGCAGGAGAAGGTGTTTTTGGGTGACTTGGCAGGGGTGAGCTCGAGACAACCCGATCCGGGATCGGGGGCCAGGGTTCGTCTTCTCGGGCGATTCCCATTTGGTACCTATGGCGGGTACACGGTTTTAGGAGCACAGGTGTTGGGGTTTTGTGATGACTTGGAGGATAGGAGCTCACCCCGGTCTGAAACCGAGTGGGTTGCTTTGTTACACGGAACTTTCGTACACACCACCTCGCCGAGAGTGGGGATAGGGCCGTTTCGACCCTAGCAAGTGTGATGCCATACCTGCTAGCAGGATAGAGGGTATCAGTGAGAGGGTATAGGGTGAAGTCCCTTCCCTTATGGGCGCTCCCCGTGTGGCCACACGGGGGCATGTTCACAGTTCTGGGGTGGTCCTTTGCGAGGGACCGCATCAAGACCCGGATGCAGGATGGAATCGTAACTCCTAGGTGTTCGTTCAGTTGGGTAGGCTCGGTCGGCCGTACACCGTCCGGGTGCTATTCCGAGTTGGGTACTGGTGTACATGCTCTGTAGAGTTTAGATCTATACGTATAGCCGCGTCCTCGGTTATGGACATGCCCGTTGTTTACTCCGACTCTTACGTTTTGGGATTTCTACCTTCCGTCTTATAGGATGTGAGTGTATGGTGAGCCGTGGTTGTACTCAGGGAGAGGGGAGTTGCTCCCTCTGCCTCGCGGATCCGGGTGCAATCATTGAGGTGCGAGGAGTGGGAGTTCTCGCACCGACCCTAGATGGAGATAGGTTCTGGTGACGGTGATCTGGGTGACCAGGTGTAACCGTTTGCGGATGAGTGATATGGGAAATGGTGGGGATTTGGAGTTGATATACTACTTATATTGCTGCTGCTGCTTAGGAAACCCAGCCTCTACCTTGTTCCTTTCATCACCTTTAGAAGTAGGCCACTTAAAGCTTGCATACGGTTGGTGACGTGGACCTATCCCAATCCTTGGGGATAGCCCCAGAGCTTGCAGGGTACGAATCAAACTTCGACAACAACGCCGACGGATGGTATGACTGAGGGGCACGTCGCTTCGCTCAAGGATGCCTGTGGGAGAAGAATAAAGATGGAGACACCTTCTGGAAGCTAGCTACCGCTGCGTAGGCTCTTATTCATGTTATTCCGCCAAGAGGCGTGTATTGATGTACTCCGCTTTATTCAGGTCATGTAATAATATTAATACTCTGTTGCTTCATTTCGTTGTATGGTTGTGATATTTATCTGTGATGGATGTCTGTGCGTGATAGCATCTGATCCAGGGACTATCACGAGTTCAGAATGACAGGTTTTCTGCTTTTGAAAACCCGGGTTGTTACAGATGGTATCAGAGCCATACTTGACCGTAGCACGTGCCGTTAGAAATGGTCGATAGAAATTAGGACTCTAAAAGGTCTCTTTTGCTATATACAATTCTTGGCATATATTAAAAAAACTTATCCTTCTTTGAAATGTTCTATCTCACCTGCGCTAACTAGAAATTTCTTCCGTGACACAGGAAATGGCTCGACAGGAGGTAGAGCTCCTCCCGGAGCACATGGAGGGACTTGCTCGTTGTTGACGGCTGATTTTCACTCACTTCTTACCCGTCAAACATGTACCTTTTGGCATGGAAAATGATCATCAACACTAGAATAGGGCTTAAACTAATCATTTCCACAAGTGTTGGTGATTATGCAAATACAGGTAAATAGCACTAGAAAGAGGAGTAAAAGCATAAGTCTTTGATAAAAGCATTTCAAGTCCAGCCAATGAAGGGATGCCACCTAGGATTCCCCTGGATCACTGACGTCATCAATCCAAGAGAAGTGAGCTCGACGAATCACGAAGCGCCACATGGACATCACATGGATTCAAGGGCCCACTTATCCCCCTAAACTGTCGGGAAACTTGGCATGCACGGAGGACAGGCATCAGGGCCCACCAGTCAGCCACCACGAGGAAGCCCAGGGTGCCACGTGGCCCCTAGGGTTCGGCCGAACCCTAGATCGGCCGAACCGACCTTGGTTTGGCTGATCTAGGCCCTCCACGTGTCACCTCCTGATTGGCTCCTGGTTGCAGCTCCGGACATTTAGGGGCACTTGGAGCCCCGAAGCAAGCATCTTCCCCCTCTATAAATAGGAGGGTAGGGGCTCCATTTTGGAACACACACTTCTCCTCCTCCTCTTCGTTTTGGCTTGGAGCCTCTCTCTTTAGGAGAGGAGAGCTCTTTGTATAGGATTAGTGCTAGGAAGTGAGGTGGGAGGCTTGAGGCCATGTCATGTTCATGACATCTTCCTCAAGAACGATCCTCAGCGGTGCCTTTGTTCTTCAACTAGACTAAAGTGAGTATTTCGATATTTCCTATTTAGACTAAAGTCGTATGCATGCTTAGTTGCTGTGTTCTTGTGTTCTTCGTTGTTCTTGGTTTAGAGGCTTGTGTTCTTCGAACACAACCCTTTCAATCCAGTAGACTTAGATCATAAGTTTGCATCTAGTTTGCTAGCTTGTCTATTAGAGTAAAGTGAAGCTCCTGCATGTTTCTAGTTAGATCAAAGTGCATTCGTGATCTTGCATGAGTGATAGAGCATACCTTGAGCTAGTGCCAGTATCTCCCTCGTGGATTCGTAGGAATAGTGAGTGGTGTAGACGAGGTGTCTGGACCATAAGCTACCCTTCGAAGACCACGTACGATCGTAGCGTAGAGGTAGGCCGCAGTGGTGACAGCCTGTTGGACCCTTTGTCAACCCTCCTACGTCGCGTACCGATTTGGGCTCGAGCCAGCACAAAGGCAGTGTACCTGGTGCCCGCAGTGAGTGTTATACCTGAGAGAACGTTACTAGACTCTGCGCTCGGTCCGAGCAGATCCATTCTACCTATCCTATCCATCAGAGTTGTGTCCTTGGATCATCTATACTAGAAGTAGGAGATAGTGCACACCGTTCCTTGGATTCGATACCCTTGGAATACTCTCCTTCCTTGGGGAAGTGCTACAGCGGTATTTCCGTGCGCTTGCGGTATACCCGGTTGTTCTTATCCACTCCCTCTAGGTGTACAACTAGTGGTGACATTAAGAAACGCCAACACTCGTTGGGTGGACCGGGTCATCCTCAGGCTGGGGATTCCCCCTACGCACGTCACCTACCGCGTCGAGGACGTCCGCACTCTGTCAGGCCCACTGGTGCTTTGCACGGTGGTCATCCTACCCCACCCGGTGCGTCCAGACTTCCTCAGGATGCTCGATCACAGCACAGGACTCAACATCAGGAATGCTGTTGACACCGCCTGTAGCCACGTACTTCGCCACCTATTGGCTAGGTACCGCGACGTCTACAAGACAGGAGACCTGTGGCTGATCCCCCAGGACTACTACAGAGTGGCTCTGATCATGAACGGACTGCCTGACCCTTCGGCTCTCTACGAGGAGGAGGTTGTCCATGCTCCGATGCGCGAGTCCGACGACACACTCTTCACCACAGGGAGCTACCTCGTGGACCTCGACACTCACGCCCGCTGACTGAGCGAGCAGGCGAGTGGACTCTTCAGCAGACTTGAGCACACTACGCTGGAGTTCCGTGAGCTTCAGCCCCGCTGCTAGAGTTTGATCGTGGAGAACCGTACCCTACGCCAGTGAGTCGAGCAGCTCGAGCATGGGCTACACCATGCCAACTCTTTGGTGGTGCGAGCAGAGGCAGAGAGAGTGACCGCACGAGAGGAGATGATCTACGCCAAGGAGGATCTACGCAAGCAGGAGGCCAGGTTCACCCGCCTCTTCGCCAAGCTGAACCAGAAGGATGCACAGCTCGCGTCACAGGGATGCTGTCTCGATCGTGAGAAGGCCAAGGTGGCCGACCTTGTGCAGGACCAGAACTCCAACACTGCCAACTTCACTGCACTCACCAGGACTTCCGTGTTCCTGCTGGATAAGTGCAAGAGGATGCTAAGGACTTGGGAGGACGCTGACTCTCTTCGTGTGGACGAGCTTCACGAGCTCAACAGTCAGCTACCTCCAGAGGACAGTGGGCGATCTGCAAGGAGACCATCAAGCTGCACCCGTCCGCCCTCAAGCTACACCTGTGTCCGATGGCTGACATGCCCACTCCGGTTGAGACCCAAGAGGTGAGGGCTGCTCACGCCATGCTGACGTGGATGTTCCCCAGAGACTTCCCCGAGGAGGACCGTTGCCCATTGAGGTACAAGAGGGCTCGCACCAAGTAGCGTGCTGGAGTGAGATCAAGCTAATAAGAGAAGAGTTGTAATATAGGTAGTTCCCATGAGTTGATCCATGCTGCCGAGAGCCTGTTCCAGCACGTGGAGTTATGAGTCTTTTCACACCGTAGATGTGCACACCCTTTTGATGATCATGTAACGCTATATTAGATCGCTGCTGTGTGTGACCTCCAAGGCTTGAGTCAGCCTCGAGGAAACTTATGTACTCATAATGGATGCTGATTGTTTGGTCTTAATGGAGTTAATCATTCTTTTTGCTTTTTCTTATTGAGTGTTGGAATTATATAGTAGAAATATTTTCATGCTTGTATATCAGACTCAATTTAATGGTGAGTGACGTATCTAAAGTTCCTGTTGTCCTTGATCATGTTTTCAGTAAGATGTCCATCAGGAGATCCGGACGTCTATTGGCTCGCCTCGAGGAGGCCGAGGCCGAGGAAGAGCAAGCCCCGCTAGTCCGTGGCCGTGGACGTGGCCGCGCTCCCGCACGTGGACGCGGACGCGCTGTCGTTCGTGGTCGTGGACACGCACCCGTCCGAGGACGAGGCCGAGGCGTTGTGGTGCCACCACCGCCGCCTCCGCCCATCGGACAAGGTGATGCTGAAGAAGAAGAGGAAGAAGCTGAAGGAGAACCTGAGCCGGCGCCAGCTCCCCAGGGTCGTGGGCAAGGTCGTGGCCGTGGAGAAGCACCACCACCGCCACCTCCTAACCTGGCTAAGGTGATGGCCGCTCAGACTCAGCTGATGCAGAGGATGGCTGAAGCCGTCGAGAACCGAGTCAACGGTGGGAACCGCAACATCCCGCCGGAGGAGGACTTCGCCAAGAAGATCGAGAGGTTCCTCCGCCTGAAGGCCCCTACCTTCAGTTACTCGGATGATCCCCTCAACGTCGACGACTGGCTCCGTGTGATCAAGACGAAGCTCGACCTCACCGCCTACACCGACGAAGAGTGTGTGGCTCTCGCCGTCCACCAGCTCGAGGGTCCTGCCAAGTCTTGGTGGGACAACTACTCCGACAGCCACCCGAACCCAGCTTTCATCACCTGGTTGGAGTTCTGTGAGGTGTTCCGCGAGCAGTACCTGCCGCGGGAACTCATGAGTCAGAAGGCACAAGAGTTCCGCACCATGACTCAGGGTGCGATGAGGGTGGAGGAGTACGAGAGGCACTTCATGAAGATGATGCGCTATGCCCCCGACGACACCAACACCGACGACAAGAAGCAGTTCTGGTTTCTGCAAGGCCTCCACCATGGTCTCCGCCAGGGCTTGAAGGCCAGTGAGCACAAGTCCCTTCGCCACCTGGTGAACAGGGCTATCGCGCTCGAGGAAGAAAGGAGGGGGCATGAGGAGCGCATGAAGGGCAAGAAGAGGATGGGAGATCGGGACCATGGCGACCGATCCTTCCAGAGGCCGAGGAGTGGGCAGAGCAACCTGCTGAGAGGGAGCTACCGCCCAGGGAACAACCAGCCCAGATGTGGCTTCGGAGGAAGCCGTGCACCGTACCCTGGACGAAGGAGCTCCAACTACCAGCAGCAGGGTGGTGGCTACAACCGCCCGCAGCAGAGCGCGTCAAGACCCAGCACCGGAGGCTTCACTCCTATGTGCTACGCCTGTGGCAAGCAAGGCCACAAGTCGTACGAGTGCCCCAGCAAGAAGGCCGCTGCTACACCTGCCAAGGCACCAGCTCCAGGAGGGAGGCCACCTCAGGCTGCTCTCCAGCCAACCGCTGACCGCGGGAGGCTCAACCTCCTGACTGAGGAGGAGGCTGCCGACGCTCCTAACGTCGTGATCAGTGAGTTTTTAGTTTGTGGTGCAAAAGCTTTAATTCTTTTCGATACTGGTGCAACTAGTTCTTATGTGTCCTCTAACTTTGTAAACAAACTATCTCTCCCCATGACTCCCCGACCGAAACCCATTGTGACGAGCTCACCGCTCGGAGACATCAGGTGCACCTTGCTGTGCAAAGGTGTGGAAATGTTCATCAAGGGTCACAAGTTCCTCGGAGATCTGACCGTACTGAAGTCCAATGGGATTGATATTATTCTGGGCAAGGATTGGATCACCGCTCACAGGGGAGTTATCTCCTCGTCACCCCGACAAGTGACCCTGATACACCTCAAGGGGACGAAGATCACGTTTGAGCCGCTGAAGTCACGAGAGGTACCAGCAGTGTACAACCTCACTACGAAGATAGTGGCTGATGTACTAGTGGTTTGTGAGTACCCCGATGTCTTTCCTGATGATCTGCTAGGGTTACCACCAGACCGCGATGTGGAGTTCGTGATCAACCTTGTGCCAGGTACAGCACCCGTGGCACAGAGCCCTTACAGAATGGGCAAGTTAGAGCTGGCAACGCTGAAGGAGGAATTAGAAGCTCTCCGACAGAAGGGGTACATCCGACCTAGTGCATCACCTTGGGCTTCACCGGTGATGTTTGTACCGAAGAAGGATGGGACGCAACGGCTGTGCGTCGATTACTGCGCTCTTAATGCGGTAACCATCAAGAACAAGTACCCGTTGCCACGCATTGATGATCTGCTCGATCAGTTGAGGAAGGCAAAGTACTTCAGCAAGATTGACCTTCGATCCGGCTATCATCAGATGAAGATTCGCCCCGAGGACATCTACAAGACAGCGTTTGTGACCCGGTACGGGCAGTATGAGTTCACTATCGTATCATTCAGTCTTACGAACGCCCCAGCTTACTTCATCAACATGATGAACAAGGTATTCATGGATGAGTTAGACTAGTTTGTCGTGGTTTTCATTGACGACATCTTGGTCTTCTCGGAAACTACTGAAGAACATGAAGAGCATCTGAGGATAGTGCTGGAGAAGCTGAGGCAGAATCAGTTGTATGCCAAGTTCAGCAAGTGCGAGTTCTGGCTAGAAGAAGTGGCTTTCCTTGGGCATGTGTTGTCAGGGAAAGGAGTGGCAGTTGATCCCTCGAAGATCGAAGCTGTGTCAAAGTGGTAGTCGCCCAAGACAGTGACAGAGGTCAAGAGTTTTCTCGGGATGGTAGGGTACTACCGCCGTTTCATCGAGAACTTCTCTAAGATTGCGAAGCCGATGACCGAGTTGCTGAAGAACAACACGCCATTCGTGTGGTCAGAGAAGTGTGAAGCAAGCTTCCAAGAGCTCAAGACCCGACTCACCACAACTCCTGTGTTGACGCTTCCTGATGACAACAAGGACTTTGTGGTGTACTGTGATGCTTCAAGGCAGGGTCTTGGTTGTGTACTGATGCAAGAAGGCAAGGTGATCACCTATGCTTCAAGGCAGCTTCGGAAGCACGAAGAGAACTACCCGACACATTACCTCGAGTTAGCAGCTGTTGTTCATGCTTTGAAGATATGGAGGCACTACTTGATGGGCAACAAATGTGATATCTACACGAATCACAAGAGTCTGAAGTATATCTTCACCCAGTCAGAGTTGAACTTAAGGTAACGAAGATGGCTAGAGTTGATAAAGGACTATGACCTCAACATTCACTACCACCCAGGCAAAGCGAATGTTGTGGCCGATGCTTTGAGCCGAAGAAGCTATTGCAACAACCTGATGACGCAGAAGGAACAGCCAGAGTTGTACAAGGAGATGGAGAGATTGAAGCTTGACATAGTCAAGAAGGGATAGCTCAATGAGTTGAAGGTGAAGTACGGACTGGAAGACCAAATCAGGCGAGCCCAGAAGAAGTGTCCTGAGATTGAAGAAGTGAAAGACCTTCTGACCAGAGGTAAGGCCCCTGACTACCGCATTGATGAGCAAGGCACGTTGTGGTCGAAAGGTCGCATATGTGTGCCTAGTGGTGAGGAGATTGAAGATGATTCTGAAGGAAGCCCACGACTCTCGGTATTCTATTCACCCCGGTTGCACCAAGATGTACCAAGACCTGAAGTGTCGATTCTGGTGGGAGAACATGAAGAAGGACATCGCCGAGTATGTTGCTCGATGTGACACATGTCAGAGAGTGAAGGCAGAACATCAGAGACCCGCCGGATTGCTATAGCCACTTGAGATACCTTAGTGGAAATGGGATAATATCAGCATGGACTTCGTGGTGGGTTTACCCCGCACTCAGAAGGGAAATGACTCGATTTGGGTGATTGTGGACCGTTTGACCAAGGTAGCACACTTCTTACCGGTGAAGAACAGGTTTAGTGTGAGTCAGTTGGCTGATCTTTATGTAGAGCACATCCTGAGGTTGCATGGAGCACCCCGTAGCATCGTGTCCGATCGTGGTGCTCAGTTTACTGCTCAATTTTGGAAGAGTCTGCACGATTCGATGGGCACACACTTGGATTACAGTACAGCATTCCATCCTCAAACTGATGGACAGACAGAATGGATGAATCAGGTTCTCGAAGATCTTCTGAGAGCTTGTGTGTTGACTTACAGCAATGATTGGGAGAAGAGTCTGCCCTACGCTGAGTTCTCGTACAACAACAGCTTTCAGACAAGTCTGCAAATGGCACCCTTTGAAGCTCTGTATGGCAGAAAGTGTAGGACCCCGTTGATGTGGTCTGAGGTGGGGGAGAGGCTTCCATTGTTGAGGCTGAGGAGATTGTGGCTAAGGTTAGAGAGAACCTGAAGATAGCTCAGAGCAGGCAGAAGAGCTATGCTGATCCTAAGTGAAGGGATATCTCCTTCGAAGTGGGTGACTACGTCCTTCTGAGAGTGTCACCGCTTAGAGGTACGAAGAGGTTCCATGTGAAGGGGAAACTAGCCCCGAGGTTCGTTGGACCCTACCAGATTGTGGCAAAGGTGGGGAAACTTGCATATAGGCTGGAGTTACCACCTGATCTTGCCGGAGTGCATCCTGTGTTTCACATTTCGCAACTCCGGAGGTGCCTCGACCTGAAACTTGACAAGCATGTCTCCACCGATGTCATCGACTTACAAGACAATCTGGAGTACTTGGAGTATCTGGTAAAGATACTGGATTGGGCCGAGAAAGCTACAAGAAGTACCACCACTCGCTTCTGCAAGGTGCTTTGGAGCAATCACACCGAGCGAGAAGCGACCTGGGAGAAAGAATCGGTCATGAAGGAGAAGTACCCACACCTTTTCGAGACAGAGGTAAGTTCTTAATCTCGAGGACGAGATTCTTTTGAGGGGGGAGTCTGTAACATCCCGCATTTTTTAATACGGAATGTTAATATGAAAAATGTGAATTTTAAAAATTTTGGTGAATTGATTGAGTGCTTGATAAATTAAATAAGGTTGTCTTCTAATTTCTCTCCTAAATTCCTAGATTTATTTTTTTGAACTAATTAAAAATGTCTAGGAAATATAAAATGCTAGTGTGAGAACCTTGAGTTTATTTGGTTTATATTTGGATTTATTTGAGTGGAATTCGAATTTGAACTCAAATTCAAATTTGAACCAAAGTTAGAAATAGAGTTAGGCTAAAAATAAAAGGGGAAGGAAGCCAACCAGGCTTGGGCCTCGAGTTCACTCCAGTAGTCCACCGGAGGCCCTCCAATTCTTTCCCATGCACAACCCACGCCCCTACTCTCTCCTACGGCCCAGCTCTTCGCGGCCCACGTGAGCAGCCGGCCTGTCTCCCACCAACCATGCCGCCGTGACGCAGGCACGCGGGACCCAGCTGCAGCGTCACCCCCTTCCTTTTCCTCCCTTTTGCTGATGCACCGCGCCAAAGCACCGGAGCTCACCGGGGACCTCCCATGGCCGCCCCGGGGATGCCGTCCGTGCACCCCCTTTTTGCATCCAGCCGTCCACGCGTCCCGCCGCCACGCCTTACCCTATATAAAGGCCACCGCCGCAGCCCCCGGAGCTCCCAGCCCTAGCCGCCCTTGGGGATTTTTCCCCTGTCCGCACCACCCGGTCGCGCCGGAGGATGAGAAGAAGGGTGGGAGAGGAGGAGGAACACCGGAGGCCGTCCGTGGAGCTCCTGGACGTCGTGAAGCCACGGACCGCGACGCCTCTGCTCCCTCTGCATCCTCTGCTCCGCGTCGCCCTCCTTCCCTCGCAGCCGCCGACCCTGCTCCGACCCTCTTCCCCAACGCCTGCATGACGACCAGAGGTCACCAAGGTGAGCCGAAGCTCTCACTCTCCTCTGCTGTGGACCCGACCTTTGTGCCGAGGGGAAAGGAGTCGCGCCTGTCCTCGCCGTGTCGCGCCGCCGCGCAAACCGCCGTTGACTGTGATGCCGGTCATCGAGCCGAGCCGTTCGTGTCCAGCTGCCGTTGCCATCTTCGCGTGCGCGCTCACCTCCTCTCCCTTCCTTGATCCCTGGCCACGCACGTCGTCGTCACACCGTGCCACCTCGCCGTTGCGCCGACGCGGCTACGCCGCCGGCTTGCGCCTCGGTGCACGCAAACGCGGGGGGCAAAGCCCCGACTTTTGGGGTTTCCTCGTCCTCGCTAACATGCATCTGTGCACGCCTCGCTGCCTAAGCAACCGTGCACCCACGCGCGGCGCTGCCTCGCGGCGGGAGCCAGCACCTCGTCACCGCCGCACCGACCAGGGGCTCCGCCATGGCCGCGCTGGCGCTATGCACTCGGGTAGAGGCAAAGCCCTAGTTTTTGTTTGCGTTTGGACTCACATGGTGCACGCGTGCACGCCCCTACGTTTTGGCAGTCCACACGCACACGCCGACGACCAACAGCACTGCGCCACCGCGTCCGACCCTGCGCCGCCGCCGTCGAGCATTACTCCGGCCAAAGGCCTGCCCTTTCTTGGCATGGGCATGTGCGCAAGGGTCCCCCGAGTCTAACCTTGCCGCTTGTTGACCTGCCTCGGGCACGCCTCGCCGCGCCGGAACCTCCTCTGTTGCTTTTCGTCGAGCACATGACAACGCCGGCCGAGAACCCCTGGGGTTTTACCCCACACCCGCGCACACACGCACATCTCAAGGCAAAGGATCTGGCGGGATCATATGCGGCTGGCCACCCATGGCCAAGCCACACGCCGTCCCGCACCGCGCCGTGCCACAGCAGCGCCTGGGCGGGATCCCGTGTGCCCCGCCACATGCACAGCCGCGCGAGCAGCCACGTGTCTTGGCGCTGGCTTTAGGCCGCGCCGTGGCAGCCACGTGTGCGCCTAGAGCTGGCTTATAGCCCCATTTGAGACAGCAAGAGATACCCTATAGCTGGCCTAAAGTTTGCAATATTGTATATGCGTATTTTATTTTCAGAAATGTATTTTCTCTTTGAAAATTCATAACAAATCTGTTTTAACTCCGAAAAATACAAAACCTTTTCTTGAAATCTTCTAAAATTCCAAACTCTGCACTAGGCTAGAGTTTGCCTCGTTTTGGGTCTTAATTGTTCTCCCTCATGGATTTAATTGCACAACAGCCATGTTTATTTATTTAATTATGATTCTAGGAGCCACCGGAGCCGGAGAGCTGAACCAGGACTACGACGACGACCTCGGCTATGACGACTACTCGCACCCAAGTTCACAACCGACCTACTTTGAATGCCCATTAGGCATTGCTTTAGAACTGCTAGCGCTTTACTTATGCATGATGATGAATATGATGAAACCTTGCACTACCCCTTTTAAATACCTTGTCCTTGATTGACCTACTACTACTACTACTATATTTATGCGTGATTATACGCTGAGCTTCGCGGTGCATGTGTTGGGACCATGTGGTAATTTCTTGGCGTGTGTGGGGAAAAACCGGCAGGAGAAGGTGTTTTTAGGTGACTTGGCGGGGGTGAGCTCGAGACAACCCGATCCGGGATCGGGGGCCAGGGTTCGTCTTCTCGGGCGATTCCTATTTGGTACCTATGGCGGGTACACGGTTTTAGGAGCATAGGTGTTGGGGTTTTGTGATGACTTGGAGGATAGGAGCTCGCCCCGGTCTGAAACCGAGTGGGTCGCTTTGTTACACGGGACTTTCGTACACACCACCTCGTCGAGAGTGGGGATAGGGCCGTTTCGACCCTAGCAAGTGCGATGCCATACCTGCTAGCAGGATAGAGGGTATCAGTGAGAGGGTATAGGGTGAAGTCCCTTCCCTTTTGGGCGCTCCCCATGTGGCCACACGGGGGCATGTTCACAGTTCTGGGGTGGTCCTTTGCGAGGGACCGCATCGAGACCCGGATGCAACATGGAATCGTAACTCCTAGGTGTTCGTTCGGTTGGATAGGCTCGGTCGGCCGTACACCGTCCGGGTGCTATTCCGAGTTGGGTACTGGTGTACACGCTCTGCAGAGTTTAGATCTATACGTATAGCCGCGTCCTCGGTTATGGACATGCCCGTTGTTTACTCCGACTCTTACGTTTTGGGATTTCTACCTTCCCCTTATAGGATGTGAGTGTATGGTGAGCCGTGGTTGTACTCGGGGAGAGGGGAGTTGCTCCCTCTGCCTCGCGGATCCGGGTGCAATCATTGAGGTGCGAGGAGTGGGAGTTCTCGCACCGACCCTAGATGGAGATAGGTTCTGGTGACGGTGATCTGGGTGACCAGGTGTAACCGTTTGCGGATGAGTGATATGGGAAATGGTGGGGATTTGGAGATGATGTACTACTTATATTGCTGCTGCTTAGGAAACCCAGCCTCTACCTTGTTCCTTTCATCACCTTTAGAAGTAGGCCACTTAATGCTTGCATACGGTTGGTGATGTGGACCTATCCCAATCCTTGGGGATAGCCCCTGAGCTTGCAGGGTACGAGTCAGACTTCGACAACAACGCCGATGGATGGTACGACTGAGGGGCACGTCGCTTCGCTCAAGGATGCCTGTGGGAGAAGAATAAAGATGGAGACACCTTCTGGAAGCTAGCCACCGCTGCGTAGGCTCTTATTCATGTTATTCCACCAAGAGGCGTGTATTGATGTACTCCGCTTTATTCAGGTCATGTAATAATATTAATACTCTGTTGCTTCATTTCGTTGTATGGTTGTGATATTTATCTGTGATGGATGTCTGTGCGTGATAGCGTCTGATCCAGGGACTATCACGAGTTCAGAATGACGGGTTTTCCGCTTTTGAAAACCCGGGTCGTTAAAGTGGATTTCTTGGACAAAGATTCCAGCTGGCACTTGAGCTCGTGTAGATCCCAGCTTCGACAAGACATCCGCAGCAACATTGTTGTTGCAAATAACATGATGGAACTCGAGACCATGAAATTTGTTCTCAAGTTTGCGTACTTCCTGGCAGTACGCATCCATGTTCTCAGCATTTCGATCCCAAGAATCGTTAACTTGATTAATGACCACCAAAGAATCACCATAAACAAGTAGTCGTGTGATGCCAAGAGAGACTGCAAGGCGAAGGCCATGCAGTAGAGCTTCATATTCAGCTTCATTGTTTGAGACCTTCCAGAAGATCTGCAAAACATATTTGAGTTGCTCGCCATTGGGGGAAATCAGAAGTACCCCAGCACCAGCGCCTTCCAACTTGAGGGAACCGTCAAAGTACATGACCCAATGTTCTGGACGCTCAATTGGAGTTGGGACTTGATTTTCCCGCCACTCAGCCATAAAATCAACTAAAGCTTGAGACTTGATAGCAGTGCGAGACTTGAACTCAAGCGATAGAGCACCAAGCTCTACAACCCATTTAGAAATCCTTCCTGTAGAATCCCGGTTGTGCAATATCTCGCCAAGCGGGTAGCTAGTAACCACAGAAATCTTGTACTCATCGAAGTAGTGGCGGAGCTTCTGTGAAGTGAACAGGACCGCATAAAGTAGCTTCTGTACTGGAGGGTAGCGAGCCTTGGATTCTGAGAGTACTTCACTGACGAAATAAACTGGCCTCTGGATAGGATAGCCATGGCCTTCCTCCTGCCGTTCAACGACAATAGCAGTGCTGACAACATGAGTAGTCGCAGCGATGTAGAGCAGGAGCTCTTCGTTAGGCAGAGGAGCTGTGAGGATTGGAGGCTTGGATAAGAACTCCTTGAGCTGAGAAAGAGCTTGATCAGCTTCAGTTGTCCACGTAAACTTCTCTTGCCGCTTGAGTAGTTTGAAGAAAGGTAGACCCTGTTCTCCAAGTCGCGAGATGAAGCGATTGAGTGACGCCATACAACCAGTAAGCTTCTGGACATCTTTGATAGTAGTCGGAGCTTGCATGTTGGAGATGGTAGTAATCTTCTCGGGGTTTGCTTCGATGCCACGATGGCAAATGATGAACCCGAGTAGTTTTCCAGATGATACGCCAAAGACACATTTGTTGGGGTTAAGCTTCCATTGGTACTCCCGTAGCAAAGCAAAGGTTTCCTCAACATTCGTGATAAGCATGTCTAGATCCCTAGTCTTGATAATGACGTCATCCACGTATGCTTCCACGTTCTTGTGAAGCTGCTTCTTGAAGCACGCTTGGATAGCTCTTTGATAAGTGGCACCAGCATTTTTTAACCCGAAGGACATTGTTGTGTAACAATAAGCACCAAACGGGGTGATAAATGCGGTCTTCTCTTGATCAGATTCCTTGATTGCAATTTGATGATAGCCGGAGTAGCAATTCAGGAAACAGAGTAGTGCACAGCCCGCCGTGGAATCGATGACTTGATCAATTCGTGGCAACCCGAAAGGATCCTTGGGGCAATACTTGTTAAGATCAGTGTGGTCGACACACATCCTCCAATCATTAGAGTTCTACTTTCTGACAAGCACAGGGTTAGCAAGCCATTGCGGATGAAAGACTTCCCGGATGAAGCCAGCCGCGAGTAGTTTGGCAAGCTCTTTTTTGATAGCAGCCCTGCGGTCATCAGCAAAGCGACGAAGGTGTTGTCTCTTGGGGGTAGCGGTAGGACCGACGTTGAGTGAGTGCTCGATCAACCTCCTGGGCACACCTGGCATGTCAGATGGTTTCCATGCAAAGATATCATGGTTAGCCCGAAGGAAGTTGACGAGCGCGTCTTCCCATTTAGGATCAAGCTGTGCACTGATCATGGTCGTCTTGCTGCTGTCACCAGTACCAAGGTCAATGGCTTTGAGCAGGACGTCACTAGTCGGTGCAGGCTTGTTGTTGGTGTCTATCTTCTCAGGAACCTCCAGCTCGCTCGGAGCAAGCCTTTTAACTGTAGAGAAAACTTCCATCATAGCATTGGGTACTTGAGTTGTCGAAGCAAGTTCTACGGCTTCAGTGTCACAGTCGTAAGAACGCTTCAAATCCCCTTGCAATGAAAGAACTCCTTTAGGGCTTGGCATCTTGAGTACAAGGTACACGTGGTGTGGAATAGCCATGAACTTGGCAAGACCTGGTCTGCCGAGGATGGCATGGTAAGAAGTCTCGAAGTCAGCAACCTCGAACTTGATGTACTCGGTGCGGTAGTGATCCTTAGTCCCAAAGGTAACGGGTAGTACAACTGAACACAAAGGAATAGCTGCATTGCCCGGGATGATACCATAGAACGGTGAGTTGGTCTTGGTAAGCATATTGGTGATATCCAGGCCCATCTTCTTCAAAGTCTTGGCAAACAGGACACTGAGACCGCTGCCACCATCAATGAGAACCTTGGTAAGCCTGGAGCCTGCCACCACTGGATCCAGAATAAGAGGATATCATCCCGGCTCAGAGAAACTAGTCCATTGATCCGCCCTCGAGAAGGTAATGGGGGTTTCAGACCACTTTAGAAAAGTTGGAGCTGCTGGTTGGATGGACATAATCTCCCTGAGTGCAAGCTTCTGCATGCGCTTAGTTGGAATCCCGCCAAATATGACATTGACAGTGTTGGAGGGGTTTTGAAACCTAGTGTCTTTGACTGTGTTAGCCTTCTTCCCCTTGTGTTTTCGAAACCTTGGGTTTGGGTGCATTGGTTTGGGTGTACTTTTCAGCGCACGACGAAGTTGGTAACACTGCTCTGTAGTATGATCCCCCTCTGGGTGCCATGGGCATTTCTGCTTGGTCAAAGTTACCCAGTGAGAATCATCTTCAGGCTTGGCAGTAGTTTCCATGGCTGCAACAGTGTTGTTGGGCTTGCGCTTGCGATTAGGATTACTCGAGTAGTTATTACCCGTGCGATTGCCCTGCTGTTGCTTGCCATTGTTGCTTCCACCAGCATTATTATTGTTGTTGTTGTTGTTGTTCTGGTTGTTGCGAAGATGCTTGAACTGATTCCGAGCCTTGTCTTCCTCGTCTGCCCAGTGTGTGATCATCTCCTTGAGCTTGGTGATGTTGGCTGGGCGAGCACGACCGAAGTCTTGAAAAAGCCTGTCGTCATGAAAACCATCCTGGAAGGTATCGATGACTTCTTTCTCGGTAACATCAACAACAGTAGCCCTTTTTCAAAGTAGCGGCGCATGTACTCGCGAAGAGTCTCGCCTTGTTTTTGCTTGATCAGGGCAAGGTCCATCCGAGTACCACGACGGCTCAGAGAACCCGCGAAGTTGCTGGTGAAGCGTTGCTTGAGTTGTCCCCAGTTGTCGATGGAGCCACGTTTGAGAGACTCGAACCATGTCAAGGGCTCTTGCTCCAGAACAAAAGGGAAATAAATACATTTAGTATCATCATTGCCCCCGGCATTAGTGATAGACAGAGCATAACAGCGCAACCACTACCTTGGATCTTGCTTGCCATCGTATTTAGAGATGCCATAGGGTTTGACTTTCTCCGGAAGAAGCAGAGCTTGAAGTCGAGCGGAGAAAGTAGGAAAGGAATCAGAATCAACATCCTTTTGCTTCTCACGTTCAGCACGTCTGGTGTTGATTGTTGTACGAGCATCATAGCGAGAGTCTCCCGACTTGCTATTGACACTGCCATCAGCACCCTTGCCTATGTTGCTAGCTTCTGGACGTGTACGTTGAGGAGTGGGCGTGGCGCGATGAGCGCCTCCACTGCTGCCATGGTGACTAGGAGTACTGGTATTTTGACGTAGCATAGTGTAGGCTAGTTCAGCCAGCTTTGCGACTTCAGCAGCCGCCCTGTCACGAGGCATAGAGCGACCAAGCAAGTTGATCGCATTAATAGCTTCCTCTGGGGTGCGATATTGACGAGTAGCTACCGCATCCAGAGCCTCTTGAAGATTACGGGTAGGTAGAGCTTCCGCGAGTTCCCGACAAAGGGTTGCACGATCAGTATTGCGTTGATGATGTGCAGTCTTGGCCTCCGTAGTTTCATTAGCAGGGGCATTGGCAGAGAGTTCATCATCATATACATCATCCGGAAAGCGATAATTGGCACGATGCCCTTGCGGAGTAGATGCATCAACGACGAAAACTTCCAGATAAGATGAGTGAGTACCCGTACTCTTAATGAGCTCAGTATCGGTGTCACAATCAACGAGCTTAGCACCTTCCTGGAAGGGTAAGTTGTCGAGACAAGCAATAAAGCGCTCCTGATCATCCAAGGTGAGATCAGCAGGCACATGCTCAGGCCAGTAGACGAATCTACCCTCAGGTGTCGATGTGATCACCAGTCCTTGAGCAGAGCCAGTCAGTTGTTGTACTTCAGTAGAATTTGAACCGTAGTCGAACTGGAACTCAGATGAATCCGAATCATAGTAGTCGAGGTTGACTTCTGAATCTGAAGAGTACTCGAGCACGATCTTCGAGCCAGGGCACATGAGGCGCTTCAACACGGCTTGGTAAGCGGCACTGACATGGCGATGACCGAAGAGAGGTGGTGCTGGAATGTTATCCAGGCTGAGCGCAAGCTGTGAAGCTGAAGAGAGCAACTCAGGCTGAATAGGAGACGAAGTCGAGTTGTACTCGGACTCCGACTCGAGTTCTCTGAGCGGGTCAGAGAGCGAAATTTCGCCGAAATTTTCGACGAGTTCCTCCATCGAAGCTTGCGTAAGCGTCGAGGACTTGAGCTTTGACTCTAGAGTTGGCGCCAAGAAACGCAGGAACGATCCAGCGTCGTCAGCAACACAAACCCAAGAGCCAAAAACGAAGGTGTCGCCTTGCTGGAAAGCGACAGTTGGCTTGATGATGACGAGAGCCATCGAGTTCGCCAGTGGATCAACGACGAGATCCCCTACCTGGCGCGCCAGCTGTCAGTGTTTTAGACACCGAGCCTACGACGGGGTACCCGAAGTAGTAGATTGTGCGGTGGGGCTCGCCGAGATCAGGAACATGATGGTGAGACACGGGGCACACAATTAGACAGGTTCGAGCCGCAATGTGCGTAATACCCTACGTCCTGTATGCTATGTGGCTCTATATTGATTGTGTATGTTTTGAGAAGGGTCCCTGCCTCACCTTATATGCCACGGGAGGCAGGGTTACAAGTCGGATTGGTACAAGAGTACTATTCGAGTAGGACTCAGAATAGCCTATACAAGGTATGGAAAGCTATCCTAGTCTTAGTACAAGTCCTTGTCCGCCTTGTCTTGCCTTCTGGTCCACGGTACCAGCACCGCGGCCCACTAGTCGAGTAGTCCAGGAGTACAGATTCTTATCTCCCAGGTATGGCCCACATGTGTGGTGGGCCCAGGGATGCCCGGTCGACAGTCCTCCCAGCCGTCGTTCTCGAAGTCATAGTCGGGCTCCTGGTTTGAAAGTCTGTCATCTACTTGATAAGCGAGTAGGTCATGTCAGCTTCCCAACAAAGAGGTCTGCAGCTAGTTCCAAAGGTAGGAAGTTGAAGGCACATGATAATACAAATCAAGGCATGGCTAAAGGATTGTCTATGCATTTCAAGATCATCCAAAAATAATAATTAAGCACTAGCAACTAAAAGCATGCATGAGATCTATATGATCGGGAGTGACATGACACCTGGTTGGCATCCGTACTCCTGGTCCTGGTTGTAGTCGGGGTTGAACTCCTCCTCCGGCTCATAGCTCGGGTCTGCTCAGCATGAGATTGGCCTCCTTGTTGAGGTGGACGATAACCATTGTTATTGCCATTCATGTACATTACTTCCTCCTGAGTCTCCGGACAATAGTTGCCTGAGTGCCCAGTGTTGCCACAGACTTCACAAGTCATGTGAGAGTCCATAGGTAGAGAAGTAGTGGCCATGGCAGCCTTCTCACTGGTGTAGTCATCCAATCTTTTCATAAGAAGATCCATCTTGGCAGTAATCATGTCTGCTTCCTTGACAGTATGAGTACCCCTCGATCGTGGTTGGAGTCTTTCATCACTCCACCCTTGATTGGAGACCATCTTCTCCATGAGTGATTTAGCATTATCAACCGTGAGTGAGAAGAATGCTCCTTGAGCAGCAGCATCAATATGGCCTCGGGCTGTCGGAGTCAACCCATTATAGAAACTTTGAAAAATGAGCCAATCTTCCATCCCATGATGAGGACAGGCCAGGACATACTCCTGAAGCCTCTCCCAAGCCTCTGGGATAGATTCACTTGCTGCTTGCTGAAAACCAGAAATCCTTCCACGAAGAGCATTGGTTTTACCCAATGGGAAGAACTTCTTGAGAAATGCCTGTGAACACTTGCTCCAAGTGTCAATAGATTCTCGGTTCGCGTAGAACCATTGCTTAGCCTTTCCCAAGAGGGAGAATGGAAATAACCGTAAACGAACAGCATCCATATTTGCACCCCTGATGACGAAAGTGCTGCACAGCTCTAGGAATTGCTGCAGATGAGCATTGGCATCCTCATTTGGCTTGCCACAGAATGGGCTAGCCTGTACCATCGTGATTAAACCCGTCTTGGTCTCGAAATTTTCAGTCCCCATTGCCACCTCATGGCCTTGCAGCACTTGGTCAGCAGAAGGAGCTGAGTACTCACGAAGTGTCTTCTGGGCCATAGCGATAGACGTGGATGGTACGAAGGAAGCTGATTCGCCCTCCGGACGAGTATGACGAGGTGAGCCGAAATGAATTCGAGCTTTCCTCACAAGTGGCTCGGGATCTTCAGTAAAATTTCCCGGTAGGTCGAAACCAGTCATACACTACTTGTCTTCATTATCCAAAGATAAAAGAAGACAATCAAGGTTAGCCTGCATTGAGGGTTGTCCTAACCTACTCAGAGTTTATAAACAGATGCAAAGCATAGTCATGATAATCCTGTGCCTTACCCGGCAACGGCGCTAGAAATGCTTGTTGACATTTCTAAACGTCGATCACTTAAGAACAGATTTGGGAATCCATCCTTAGTGTCAGTGCTAGAAATGCTTGTTGGCACTTCCCAATGTCACAACTAATTGGCGCAGGTTAGCGTGAACTTTGAGAGTTGCCATAGGTTTAATCTAAACGATCGTGAACGAATCCGCAAGCGCACAGATAAACCATTGTAGCATTTCCCCAAGGAAGGAGAGTATTCCAAGGGTATCGAATCCAAGGAAGGCAATGGCGGATATCATAGACTTATGCTTTTGCTCTGAATGTAAACCAAGAGATAGATATAGGGAACAACACACTCAAGGGCAGGGGTAAGATAAAAGATAATAGGGGTAGTGTGACACACACACCTCAAATCTACCTCTACTTTAGCACACTACGGCTTAGGGGGAACATACGAGTTAGCTCTAGGTTCTAATGTGCTAAACATACAAAGCTAGAAGATACAAGAGATAAGCATGAGTATTGCATAAGAGAAACATGGTTCAGCACCCAAGTACAAACGGGGAGCTAGCCCGCGACGACCAGCACTCTGCGAAACTAGACTTTAGACTCCTACAGCAGGTACCCCAACGCGGAGGTTGCCCTAGGATCCAACAGGGCTGTCACCACCTGAGGACCGACCTCTCGTTACGGGGGGTATGCTCATAACTATCGTAGCCAGACAACCCAGGCACCATGCCTACGTTATATGAAATAGCTGAATAACTGATAGCTGAATAACTGAAGTAGATCAAAGTCATACAAATAAATAAAGATAAAAGAGAACTCATACCTAAACTTCCAAGAGGACTTGGAACCTGAAGAAGAGCTACTCTAACCTACCCCCTAGCCTTGGAAACTAAAAGTGAGAGGAGAATGAGAGAGTGGTGTGTGAGAAATGGGAGCCCCTCCCCTCCAATTTATAGAGGGAGACAAGGCTTGCTCGGACGCCCAAATGGCCCCTAAACACCCAGGACTGCAGCAAGTGACCAATGAGGAGCAACCACGTGTAGGGGCCAGATGGGCGCCCCCTAGGTCGGTTCGGCCGATCCTAGGTTCGGCCGACCCCCTAGGGTGGCCCCACCTGGTGTGCTTCTTCTAGGTGGCTGCCCTGTGGGCCCTCTGATCCATCCCCGGTGCATGGCTTGATTTGGCATCCGAGGTGGGCCCTTTGATCCATGTGAAGTCCATGTGGCGTCCTCTGATTCGTCAGTGAGTGCCTCCCCTGGATCGATGACGTGTCTTGCCATGTTTCCTTTGGTGGCAGCCACCTCCTCAGCTGAGTTGGCATGGTTTCTTCATAGGAGTTGAGTTTCCATCTCTTTTAAGGGGTAAATCACCTACATACAAATAATCTCCAAGGACAAGTGGAACTACATTATTCAAACCTAAATGCTAGTAAATAATGCATATGCCTCCATTTATGTGAGAATATTGAGGGTTGGAAATGGTGAATTTCCACCATCAACAGTGGTCCTTCTGGTTTCTTTAGTCTCTCGATCCAAGATCTTCTCAGGGTACTCTGCATACTCCAGGGTGTTCTGCAGGTAAAGTATCTCGATAGGAACTTGCTTCGCTTCCACTTCCTTTTCACTCTTCTTCAACTGTGATACGTGGAACACGGGGTGCACTACTGACAACTCCTCTGGCAGGGCCAGTCGGTACGCGAGCTTCCCAACTCTTACGGTGATTTGGTAAGGTCCCACATACCTCGGGGCAAGCTTCCCTTTCACTACAAACCTATTGGTTCCTCGCATTGGCACCACTTTCAAGTAAACGTAGTCACCTGCTGCAAACGTCAAGTCTCTCCTGTGACGGTCAGCGTAGCTCTTCTGGCGGCTCTGAGCAATCTTCAAGTTCTCATGGACTTTATCCACTTTCTCTTCTGCTTCCTTTATGATGTCCAGGCCAAAGATCATCCTCTCTCCAAATTCTGACCACATCAGGGGTGTCCTATACTTCCTTCCATAGAGTGCTTCGAAAGGTGACATTTGAAGACTTGCCTGGTAGCTGTTGTTGTACAGGAACTCTACATAGGACAAACTGCTCTCCCAATCAGTGTCATAGGTGAGGGCACAAGCTCTAAGCATATCCTCCAAGGTCTGGTTGACTCTCTCCGTCTGCCCCTCTGTCTGAGGCTGGTATGTTGTGCTGTAGTTGAGTGTGGTTCCCATCCTCTTGTGAAAACTCTTCCAGAACCTGGCCACGAAATGTGGCCCTCTGTCAGACACTATACTCCTCGGGGCTCCGTGTAATCTGAGTATGTGATCCACGTATAAGTTTGCCAAGTGGTCTGTCGTGTCCGTAGCTTTAAATGTCACAAAGTGTGACACCTTGGTCAACCGGTCCACTATAACCCACACTGAGTCGTGACCTTTGGGTGAATGGGGTAGTCCCACTATGAAGTTCATGGAGATGTCATCCCACTTCCACTGGGGAATATCCAACGGTTTTAGCAACCCTGCTGGCTTCTGGTGTTCGATCTTCACTCTGCTTCAAGTGTCACAACAAATCATGTAGTAAGCTATATCCTTCTTCATATCCTTCCACCAGAACCTCTGCTTCAGATCTTGGTACATCTTTGTGCTTCCCGGGTGAATAGAGTACCTTGAATCATGGGCTTCCTTCAAGATCTGCTCACGCATCTCTTTGCTCTTTGGCACACAAATCCGTTCTTTCAGCCAAACAGTCCCTTACTCATCGACCCTGTAGTCCTCTGCTTTTCCTTTCTTCATGAGTTCTTTGAGCTCCCAAATCTTAGTGCACCCACTTTGTGCCTTCCAGATTCTGTCCTCCAAGTCATAAGCAACTTGTAGCTGGTTGAGTTGTCCCTGCTCCACAACGTCAAGCTATAACTGCTCTAGTTCTTCGTGAAGGGCTGGCTGCTCCTAACTCACCATCAAGTTGTTGCAATAGGCCTTTCTGCTCAGTGCATCTGCCACAATGTTTGCTTTGCCTAGGTGGTAGTGAATCTCCAACTCGTAGTCCTTAATCAGCTCTAACCATCTCCTCTGCCTCATGTTCAGCTCCAACTGAGTAAAGAAGTACTTCAGGCTCTTGTGATCGGTATATAGTTCGCACTTATTGCTGATCAAGTAGTGTCTCCAAATCTTGAGGGCGTGAACAACTGCCGCTAGCTCCAAGTCGTGTGTAGGGTAGTTTTCTTCGTGCTTCTTAAGCTGCCTCGACGCGTAAGCAACGACCTTTCCTTCCTGCATCAGCACACATCCCAAACCTTGCTTCGAAGCATCACAGTAAACCACAAAATCCTTCTTGATATCTGGCAAGGTAAGTATTGGGGCAGTCGTGAGTCTCTTCTTTAGCTCCTGAAAGCTTCTCTCGCAAGCTTCTGACCACTCAAACTTCTTGTTGTTCTTCAGCAGCTCTGTCATCGGCTTCGTAATCTTGGAGAAGTTCTCAATGAACCTCCTGTAGTAGCCTGCCAAACCAAGGAAACTTCTGATATCTGTCACGGTGAGCAGCTGCTCCTACTTAGTCACTACTTCTACTTTCGAAGGATCCACGGCAACTCCCTCAGCTGACAACACATGACCCAAGAAAGCAACTTCTTCCATCCAGAACTCACACTTGCTGAACTTGGCGTACAACTTCTACTGCCTCAGCCTTTCCATCACAATCCGAAGGTGTTCCTCATGCTCTTCAGTTGTCTCAGAGAAAATCAGAATGTTGTCGATGAACACCACCACAAACTTGTCCAGCAATCCCCGAAGTGACCCAGCTATCCCCGAAGTTTTGTTGCAATCCGTGGAGTGAATCAGGAGATCGGGTGAAGGGAAGTTGAGGGTTGACCCGCGGCCAGATTCTGGAGAGGAGGCGGTCTGACCGCCCAGGGCACGCGGTTTGACCGCCCTGGGGGTTTCGTGAGGAAAGTGTTGGTTTTCCAAGGATTTTATCTGAGAGCTTGTTTGCCTTGATCAGAGGAGTTTCCAGGTGAAATCTTGGGTCAATTTGGAGTCGTGAGCTTCGATATGTGGTTTTGGGGAATTTCCCGGCCTAGGCGGTCTGACCGCCCTGTCCATGTGGTCTGACCGCCCCTGGCAGGAATTTTCCCGTGTGTTGTTTCCGCTGTTGTGTGTACGTAGTTTCGTTGCTCGCTGGTGAGGTTTGCTCCTAGGATCAGTAGCACTCCAATGGCCACATGGTCTTGGCAAACGTGCGGATAGAGTGGTGAAAGTGATTTTGGGATCAAGGCCGTGTTCATCTCGTTGGAGGAGCTATCTCCCTCCAGAAAGAATTTTTATCGGCTCCCATTCACTCCCCTCCCCCTTTCTGGTCGCCCAATCCGGTCCTTCAATTGGTATCAAAGTCGGTCACGCATCTTTTTGACTCTAACCAGTCTAAGATCCAAAGATGGGTGACTACGGAAAGGGGTCGGGTCCTCTGCACTTCGATGGGAAGAACTACCAGATGTAGGAGAGGCGCATGGGCGCGTTTTTGCGTGGTAAGGGGACTCTAATCTGGGATGTGACTCAAAATCCTAACTATGTCATTCCAGATAGTTTCCTTCTTCCAGGATCGCGGGACATGTGTGAGGCCAACAGCAAGGCCGTTGATTACTTGTTTCGTGCTCTCTGTGCCTCGGAGTTTGAGCGAGTGTACGGAGAGAATGTGGCCGAAAAGATATGGCTTAAGCTCAGGAATGCTCATGTTGGCAATGCCCAGGTACAAGCTCATTTGTTTTCCACTTACCGGAGAGAGTACGAGAACTTCACTCATCTCTCCAGTGAGTCAACTGATGTGATGTTTCAACACTTCACCAGCATAGTCAACAACATGAGGGCCAATATGACAGTACTCCCATACACAGATCATGATCAAGCTATCAAGCTTTTGCATGCTCTGGATAGATCTGTGTGGAGTGCCAAGGTCAAGGCCATTGAGGAATCGAGTGTGTATGACACTTTGTCGCTGGATGAGCTGTTCTCTAAGCTCAGGTCCTCGGAGGTTGATCGTGGCTTGAGAGCAAAAACTGAGAGCCCAGCTGAGTCCTATAGTCTCGCTCTTATGTCCGGATCTGGTGGAAGGACTAACACTAACTCCTCTTTGAGGATGTTCTCTCTGTCTTCCTTTGTGTCCTTGCCAGATGAGGAGTTCGACGAGCTTGGAGAGGACGAGCTGGCCCTGCTGACCAAGAAGTTTGAGAGGTCGCACGAGAACTGCGTGAACATGAGAAGGACCACGCGTACGTGCTATAGATGCGGCAAGCAGGGACACTTCATCGCCGAGTGCCCGCAGGAGATTGAGCCCAAGAATGAGTACAAGCACCGTCCAAGGATCAAGAACAAGTACCACTCGAGGCGTGAGCACAAGAGCAAGTACAAGGACAAGGACGAGCGGAGGTCAAGGAAGGGCGGCGGCTACGACAAGAAGAAGAAGGTTCGGGCGATGTTGGGAGCGAGTGACGTCGACTCCAGTTCCTGCTACACCTCGTCGAGTTCCAGCGGCAGCGACGACGACGGCAAGCGCAAGAACAAGAAGCACGGTTCCAAGAACCTGAGTGGCCTGAGTTTCTTCGCATGAGAGGACGGCATCTGTGGCATGGCCCACAGCTCCAGCAGCAAGAAAAGCCAAAAGGATGACTCGGGATCAAAATCCGAGGATGAGGTATGTGATGAGCTCTCTTCTTTGCACCAGGAGAATGCTGAGTTGGTTGCTTTGCTTGACAACCGTGATACCATGCTTAGAGAGGATAAGAAACTTAGGAAAGAACTTAGAGCCTCACTAGAAGAAGCTAGGGAGAAAATTGCTGAGCTAGAATCTGTGAATCTTGATGCTAGACTTGAGATTGATTCCCTTAAGATTGCTCCTGTTGTTGTTGATGCTCCTGATTGTGATGACTGCAATGCTTTCTTGGTTGATTTGACTTTGCTTAAGGAAAAGCATGCCTCAAAGTTAGAGGAACTAGACTTAGTTAGGGCTGAGATTGATGAGTTGAAATCTAGATCTGCTTTACTAGGTGCTTGCACTTCCTGTCCTGTGTTGCATGCCAGACTAGATGAATCTCATGATAGGATCGTTTCTTTGGAGGCTGCTTTGAAAGTTCCTATTCCTACATCATGCTCTACATGTGAATTACATTCTGTTAAGAACATGGAACTAGCACACTATGTGGATGGATTGCAGGATGAGAATGATGAGCTGAGAAAGTTAATGAGTTGGTTGTCTGGGCATGAGCCACAGTTGAGTTTGATGATGGCTGAGTTTAAGAGGTTTGATGGTCAGTCGTTGGGTTCTGACAAAATTGGTGAGAGTAGTGGTGAGGGAGAGAAAATTGGAGAGATTCCTATCCCACCACAAACTACACCCATGAACAAATTTGCTCCAAAACCCAACCACCTGAGAAACAAGCGAGACACCACTCCTGATCCACCAGTGTTTCCCCACAAAACCGATAACTTCTAGAAACCGGTGAAGTTTGTGAGCACCCTTGGAAATGTCTTTGAGGGGAAATCAGGAGAAAAAGAGGTAGAGAGACCGAGAGAAACTCCACAGCCAAAGCCTAAACCAGTTCGCTTCCATTGTGAGTATTGTGAGAGGGACGGTCACCTCGGAGAGTTTTGCTACAAGAAGAAGAGGGATGAGAGGATGGCGAAGGAGTGGGCGAACAAGGACAGGTACCACCCTTCTCATGGTGTGCCTGAGCCTCGTATGCCACTGCCTAGGGGTCAGGCGGAGGTGCGTACAGTTCCGGGTTGGGGAACGAGAGGAGTTCCCACCCGAGGTGGTTCGCGTGCTGCTGCCCAGGGGGGCGGTCAGACCGGCCTGGGCAGGCGGTCTGACCGCGTCCTAGCTGGGAGCAAGGGGTGTTGATGCCCGTGGTTGTGATATTGATCGTGGTGGTTCCTATGGTCGTGGTACAGGCAGCAGAGGGTTTGTTTCTGGTGGTGGTGTGTTTGCTGGATGTTCTCCTCGTGATCGATATGAGGGTGGTAGAGATCGTCGCAGCTTTGGGTTTCAGAGGAGCTACGAGCCACGCTTTCCCATTCGTGGTAGTCGTTCTCCTCCAGCGAGGCGTGAGGTGGTTCAGCGTGGTGGTCGTAGCTTTGGACGTGATAGGATGGATGTTGCTAACCCCACTTTTGAGCAAATGGCTCGACACTGGTTTCATTCTTTTTGTGCTAACCCCAGTGTTCAGTCGCTTTCTCACTCTCATTTTCGTTTTTGATTTGCAGGTGGGAGGCATGGAGAATGTTTGGTTGATTGACTCCGGTTGTTCGCGACACATGACCAGAGGCAAGGGGTGGTTCTCCAACCTCACCCCGGTGGTGTCAAAGGTGTACATCACTTTCAGGGATAATGGACGAGGAAGGGTGATTTCAGAAGGTGAGGTTAAGGTGAGCAAATTGGTGACCCTAAAGCGTGTGGCTCTGGTCAAGTCACTTGGGTATAACCTGTTGTCAGTATCTCAGTTGCTGGACGATGGTTATGAGGTGCATTTTAAGTTGGGGGCTTCTCGTGTTCTTGACTCTCGAGGCGATCTTGTTTGTACAATCGTGCCCGAGGGACAGATCTTTCGTGCTGATTTTAATCAGTCTTTTGGTCCCTCGAGGTGTTTGGTTGCTGGTCCTTCTTCTGAGTTGTGGAGGTGGCGTAGGAGGTTGGGGCACTTGAGCTTTGAGCTCCTTTCCCGTTTGAGTGTGCTCGATCTTGTCTGAGGATTGCCCAGGTTGCGTTTGAGAAGGATTTGGTTTGTGCACCTTGTAGGCATGGCAAGATGGTGCCACTCCCCATCCACCCCGGACTGCTGTCATGACAGAGCGTCCGACAGAGCTGTTGCATATGGACCTTGTTGGGCTAGCTCGAGTTCGCTCGGTGGGTGGGAAGTGGTATGTCCTAGTGGTGGTGGACGATTATTCTCGCTATGCCTGGGTGTTTTTCTTGGAGGAGAAGGGTGAGACTTTTGGTTTTGTTCGAGATCTGATCTTGAGGTTGAAGAACGAGAGACATGGGGATGCCATTAGAGCGATACGCAGTGACAATGGCACGGAATTCAAGAACTCTTGTTTTGAGACCTTTTGTTGTGATCTTGGTCTTGAGCATCAGTTTTCGACTCCGTACACCCCTCCTCAAAATGGTGTTGTGGAAAGGAAGAATCGGACCCTGTGCGAGATGGCTAGGACGATGCTCGATGAGCACAGGACTCCTAGGAGGTATTGGGCTGAGGCGGTGAATACTGCGTGCTATGTGTCAAACCGGATCCTCCTCTGAGCTTTCAAGAAGAAAACCTGCTATGAGCTGATGCATGGGCGAGTACCCAAGGTGAGTCACTTTCATGTCTTTGGTTGCAAGTGTTTCATTCTTAAGAAGGGCAGAAAGTTGGACAAGTTTGAGGCTAGGTCGGTCGATGGTATTTTCTTTGGTTATGCTACTCACTCTAGAGCATTTCGTGTGCTCAAATTGGAAGCTAACCAAAATCGTGGAGACTTGCAAGGTTACCTTCGATGAGACACATCCGTGTAGCTCTTTGGTCTTTGATTGTGCAGGTCATGAGGAGTTTGGCCAGGAGATCTTTGAGGAGGAGGTGCAGGAAGATGGTGAAGAAGATGGTGGTGGTGCTCCCGCAGCTGACCGTGTACCTACTACTTCCACGACTACGACGACGATCAAGGATGGTCCTTCACCTACACCGACGACGACTGAGGCTGTTCGAGAGGTTGTTGCTGCGGAGGGGGAGGTGGTCTCCAGACGTGAGGCTCCCCAGTGTGTTCAGGTGGATCACCCACCTTCGTCGATCATAGGTGAAATTCATGAACATATTACACGGTACAGGTCACAAAGGCATTCTCACTTTGCTCATTCTGCATTTGTCGCTTCTTTTGAGCCCAGAGATATTGGACACGCACTTTCCGATCCAGATTGGGTGAACGCTATGCATGAGGAGCTTGAGAATTTTGAGAGGAATCAGGTGTGGGAGTTGGTTGAGCCTCCACCAAATTGCAAACCTATCGGGACTAAATGGGTGTTGAAAAACAAAGAGGGAGAAAATGGGGAGATTGTGAGGAACAAGTCGAGGTTGGTTGCTCAGGGGTATAGCCAGAAAGAGGGGATAGACTATGAGGAGACATTTGCTCTTGTGGCCCGTTTGGAGATAATTAGGATCCTTCTAGCATTTTCAGTTGCTAAAGGGTTCAAGTTGTACCAAATGGATGTGAAGAGTGCATTCCTAAATGGGTATTTAGAGGAAGAAGTGTATGTGAAGCAACCCCCAGGCTTTGAGAGTGAGCGATTTCCCCATCGGGTATACAAACTTAATATGGCCTAAAACAAGCTCCCAGGGTGTGGTATGGTAGGTTGAGAGGGTTCTTGTTTAGTAAGGGGTTTGTGATGGGGAAGGTGGATCAGACTCTCTTTCTCCTCAGGCAGGGTGTTGACATTCTGATCGTGCAAATATACGTGGATGATATCATCTTTGGTGGCTCTTCTCACACTTTGGTTGCCAGGTTCAGATGACATGAGCAGGGAATACGAGATATCCATGATGGGTGAGTTGCAGTTCTTTCTCGGGCTTCAGATCAAGCAGTGCAAGGACGGGATGTTTGTGCATCAAGACAAGTACACAAAGGACATAGTGAAGAAATTCAAGATGGACGACTCGAAGCCGATGGCTACGCCGATGAGTACGACTACAACTTTGGATGCGGATGTTGACGACGAGCCCGTGGACCAGAAGGAGTACCGAAGCATGATCGGCTCCCTCCTCTACTTGACGGCGATGAGGCCGGACATACAGTTCAGTGTGTGTCTGTGCGTTCGTTTTCAGGCTTCACTGAGGACTTCACATCAGCAGGCCGTTAAGAGGATTTTCAGGTACTTGAACTACACCCTTGAGTTTGGTCTTTGGTATTCTGTGGCCTCCACACTCAACCTTCACGGGTTTGCGGACGCTGACTTCGCTGGGTGTCGTTTGGATCGTAAGTCTACTTCTGGTGGGTGTCAGTTTCTTGGGTCTTCTTTGGTTTCTTGGTCATCCCGCAAGCAGTCGAGTGTAGCCCAGTCCACTACAGAGACCAAGTATGTTGCTGCAGCCAGTTGTTGTTCCCAACTCCTATGGATTACCTACACTATGAGCGACTTTGGTGAGGAGAGTTCCCATGCCCCACTCTTTTGTGACAGCACCAGTGCCATAAGTGTAGCCAAGAACCCAGTTCTCCACTCTAAAACCAAGCATATAGAGGTGAGGTACCACTTCCTGAGAGATAGTGTGGAGAAGGGAAAGATTGCTTTGATCCTTGTACCCATCGAGAACCAACTAGCCGATATCTTTACCAAACCACTTGACCAAGCTACTTTTACTCGCTTGCGGGGTGAGCTCGGTGTGTGTTTGCTTTCCTGAGTTGGTAGTGGGAGCTCCTTTGTAGCATATGTATCATATTTATTTTTATGCATGGCATTGCATTTGTAACATGATGTATAGTCATCTTGGTATCTTAGGTTGCTTTTACTTTTGTGTCATATGGTAGGATGAGCTTCTCCTATATACATTGATTGCTATGATATGCTAGTTGTGAGCTTGTGAGCATGTTTGATGTGACTTGTGAAGGGTAGCTATGCTCTTGATAGTTTTGCTTTATTTGCATGATGAGGTGGCTAATTTTTGGAAAATTCTTAGATAGGCTCTCTCTTATGAGTTAAGGCTTGGCATGATCTTAGTATGCTTTAGTGGTTTATGTCACCCTTAATCCATGGTTGGATATCGTGTGCTTCTCACTTGGGGTCAAAGACCCATTTGTCATTATGAATGTTCAGCCCATGTGTTACCTTGTGGGGGAGCATAAGCTCCTTTTTGCCGCAAAGGCACTTCATGTACTATTTTATGCTTAAATGTGAAAAATTAAATTGGTATGAAATGCCTTGCTCAAAATTGTGCTCTCAATTGATCCATGTCATAAATGATTTAAATATGAATTTATATGGGTGCTAAATCGTTGCATGTTGTCTACCATGAGAAGTCTCATTTTAAGAAGTAGACACATGGCTCGGTGGCTTTAAGATGACATGAGATGCTTATGGGTGTTTGTAATGATCTTGTGTTAAGGATATGTGACCTAGCATGAAGTTTGTGTGATTTAAATTCACTTTGGTAAACTTTGCTCATGTTTTGGTCTTTAGCTCATGAGAGGGAAAATTTTCGCAAAATTGTGTATTTTGATCATGGCTTGCTCATTTGCTTATATAGCTTTACTATCATGATGGCAATGCTCATACGAATCTTTGGAATGTCTTGCTTGCTCATTTGCTCACTCGTAGCATTTTGTGGTGCTCATTGTCTATTTGAGAAGCTCTAGGTTATATTTTTCGTAGAAATGCCTTGATTCATGCATTGTCAAAAAGGGGGAGAAGTTTGTGCATGGAAAATGGATCTGAGCGTGTTTAGAAGGTTTTCGGCCGGTTTCGAACTGTTTCGGAATAGATTTTTCTGGGGGCGCTCACATAGGGCGGTCTGACCGCCCTGTCTGTAATGTGACCGGCCCAGGTGGTCTAACCGGCCTGGTTAGGCGGTCTGACCAACCTGGGTTAGTGAGAGCAAGTTTTTCTCGTTTTCATGCATTTGCAGCAGTTCTTTGCATACATGTGTTCAGGGGGAGCTTGTGTCGCCTGAGTTTTTGCTTTGGTGGTTTGCTCTTCGTGAGCTTTGGTTTTTGTCTCGATTGTGTTCAGTCGTTGCCCTTGCCTTAGGGGACCGAGACTTTGGTTTCGAGTGATCAAGGTTTGTGTTGTTTGGTTTTTGGATCACTTGATGGGTTGTTTGTAGTTTTCATTCTTTTTCTTTTTCTATGATGGTTACTATGTGTGTGGGTGTTGTCAATGCACTCATCAAGGGGGAGATTGAGGACCTGTGTGGTCTGAGGACTGGTGGATGGTCGCTCCTTCATGATGAGTGATTGACAACGTTGTGTGGACTGACTCTTGGCCTAGTATTGCAGGTAAATGTTGCGGCTTGATTCGCGTGGTGCAGGTGAAGATCAAGTGCGAAAGGTCTATGTCTGTGTGACCTCCCAGGAGTGGAGAGATAAGTAGGCTTCGATCGAGGTACCCGGTGGCCGATGGGATCAAGTGCGGACAGTACGTTGGCAAGAAGAACAAGACGACGTCAAGAGGGATGGAGCCGGTGCAAGGTAGCAGCTAACAACTGAAGCTTGTACGCGGGGTTTGCAGTGGTTTGGCCATAAAACCACTGGGTTACTTGGCTGAGCCACAAAGCCAAGGCCGAAGGCTCGACGGGGCGACCAGCCTGCACAGGCCGGTCTGACCGCCCAGGAGGGGCGGTCTGACCACCCGACTAGAAGAAACTGAGGAGGTCGGTCTGACCGCCTGGCTCGCAGCATGTCGAGAAGCTTCGAAGCGGAGGACGCGTGGCGCGATCGTGAGGCTTGCGTGGAGATGAAGCGGATTGCGGCCAGCGGGCGTCCATCCGATGGAGAAACGACCGAAGTTCCCAAAGTGCCCTCGGTGGGCTTGTATCTTAAGTTAAGTAAGTAGGGGTAGTTTGGTCATTGGTTGCCCTCCATATAAACTCAGTTGAGAGGAGTAGGCGTGGGCGTTCGGGTTACCCGATTAGTTCGGGTCGGGTAATTCGGGTAATTCATAATTCGGGTAATGAAAACTGCTACCCGATATTAGCCCCGAAAAAACACTACCCGAAATTTCGGGTACCCGATAATTCGGGTTCGGGTTCGGGTATACCCAATCTACCCAAATTTACAGAAAATGGCAAACTACACAAAATGTTAGTAGAATTTTAACAGAAAAGATCACTAGTAATTTGTGTAGAATTTCAACAACAAGTTGAGAAGAATAATGTATTATAGTCACTTGTTCAAACCAAGAGAATTATATTATAATAAAGTGACAATTTTAAGTGTTCAACTAACAATACGTGATAAATACAAAGACAAAGGCAAATTTCGGGTAGTTTGGGTAGTTCGGGTACCGAACTGTATTACCTGAATTACCCAAACTAATTTTGGGTAATCACAATCACTATCCGAACTTGGGATCGGTACCTCGGGTTCGGGTTCGGGTAATTCGGGTTCGGGTAATGGGTATCAGGTACTTTGCCCAGGCCTAGAGAGGAGATGGCAGCCACCGCTTGGAACCCTAGTTCATTTGCTTTCCTCCTTTGTTTTCCTTAGGCCTAGCTTGAGAGCTTCATGAGAGATCTTGTGAGACGGTTGGATGTTCGGGCGGCTTGCTAGACCTTGTATGAACCTTTCATGGTATGTATAGAAGCTTCGGCGTGGTTCATCTAGTCTCTCTTTGTCTCCCGGTGTTTTCCCTTTTGGTGATTTTCGGAGCTCTTTTTGGGGATTTTTGTGGTGGCTTGTTTGAGGGGTTTCTTGGAGGGATTCTTGTTGGGTATCACACATGAGGTCTTCATGCCTCTTTTCTTGGTGATTTTGCCCCAGAAATCCTTTGGGAAATCCTTCGATTTGGGTGGATTTCGGAGTTCTTGGAGTTCATGACCTAGAGACCTTCGATTCACGATTCCTCTTGATTGGATGGGTTTCGGTGGATATCCTTTGGTGGAGAGGTCATTCATGAGGTGACCCAGCTATCCCCGAAGTTTCGTTGCAATCCGTGGAGTGAATCGGGAGATCAGGTGAAGGGAAGTTGAGGGTTGACCTGCGGCCAGATTCTGGAGAGGAGGCAGTCTGACTGCCCAGGGCACGCGGTCTGACCGCCCTGGGGGTTTCACGAGGAAACTATTGGTTTTCTGGGGATTTTCTCTGAGAGCTTGTTTGCCTTGATCAGAGGAGTTTCCAGGCAAAATCTTGGGTCGATTTGGAGTCATGAGCTTCGAGTTGTGGTTTTGGGGAATTTCCCGGCCTAGGCGGTCTGACCGCCCTGTCCATGCGGTCTGACCGCCCCTGGCAGGAAATTTCCCGTGTGTTGTTTCCGCTGTTGTGTGTGTGTAGTTTCGTTGCTCGCTGGTGAGGTTTGCTCCTAGGATCAGTAGCACTCCAGTGGCTACGTGGTCTTGGCAAATGTGCAGATAGAGTGGTGAAAGTGATTTCGGGATCGAGACCGTGTTCATCTCGTTGGAGGAGCTATCTCCCTCGAGAAAGAATTTTTATCGGCTCCCATTCACTCCCCCCTCTCTGGTCGCCCAATCCAGTCCTTCAACTAGCACACAGCCTCCTTGGCCTCCTCGACCTCCTCACCCGCCTTGGTGTCCACCTCGGCGTCCGCCATGTGGGGCACGGCCTCCACGGCGGCCACGACCTCATCCAGCTCCGGTGAGAGGGACGTCCTCGTGCTCAGCATCCTCCCTGGCATCCTCCTCAAAACGGCGTAGGAGCCGTCCTGACCTCCTCACCCCCGACATCTGTTCCAAGAATTGAGATCATGAGAAACGAGTTGTTGGAAATTAACTTTAAGGTACTGAAGCAAACAAGGAGTATCTAACTAACAACAAGCAATTTCACACAAACATTAAGAAGCATGAACACCGAAAGAAATCGATAACTCCAATCACTCATGCAAGATCACCATACAAAAGGTGTGTATCTCGAGGTCTACTCCAGCAACCTTCGAGATTACACAGAAGCATGAGAGCTACTACGCGATACATAGAGGATGGCATCTAAACAAGAACATCATGAAAGATACTACTCTATCTGATCTCATCTGACTCTACTGATCTCAGGATCTTCCCCTCAAGGTGCCTGCCTCTAGACTGTGGCTGGTGAGAAAGGTGGTGACATTATCTTCGGACTCGGTGGTACTGAGTAGTAGGGCAGATCGTTGACGCCTGGGTAGTCTGGGATCTCAATTTCTGGTAGGTTGAAGTAGTTCGCCAAACTCTCCAAAGCTCTGTTCATCTCCGGGGTGTCTTCACTGCCTCTCGGGTACGGTGGCTGAGCTGGTAGCTGGGTCGGTGGTAACTCGAACGTATCAGTCCTCATCTTCGGCCTCTTCTGCGGTGGTGCTAGTGCTGCAACCTCCCTGAACTCTGCCACTCGTCTCTGGTCAGAGTCTCTTCACGCTAAGCTAATCCTGCTGGTAGTGTCCTGAGCCTCGTAGAGTCTGCCTCCTAAGTGCCACAGGTGGTTGTAGTTCTGAAGCAACCTCTCCTCGAGTCCCCACACTCTCGTCTGGTAGTCTGTGCATGTGGCTCCCAGTGACTCAACCAAGTATTCCTTCTCTCGAAGCTTCAACCTGTCCTCATGGGCTGCGGCGGCTGACGCTCTCAGTGTTGACTGTGTAGCTTCAAGTCTTGCTTTAAGGGTGGCAATCTCCATAGCATCCCTCTCTGTACTTGCTCGAGCGGCTGCAAATCCCCACTCAACAAGCACACTGTTCCTCCTGTGGGCTTCATTCAGAAAGAACTCCAGATCCCTATTCTCTCTTTCCAACTGGGTGTTGCGTCCCAAAGTGTCGTCCCACTTGCTCCTCAGAAAAACAATCTCTGCATCGGACCAGTAGAGTGCTTGATCTTGCGCTTGAATGCATCTGCTGGCCATCTGCTGGTGCTCATCCTTGTTCACTGTGGTCTCCTCTGTGTACTCGGCCTGATCCTTGTCCCACCTATTGTCGTGGTAGACCACTGTCGGTAGCACACTGAACGGTGTATCCTTCAACCTCTGGCTAAGCTGCTTGCAAACTTCCTTCAGCGCTATGCGAGCGCAACTCTGGAGAGCTTCCAAGGTTGAGTTCTTAAAACAGGAAACCTTGACTTCCTTGAGCTCTGGCACTCGTGGGTCGGTTGGAACCTTCAGGGTCAGGAACGTCGGTGAATGGTCAAACTCTGTCGTAGTCTGCCCCTCGTAGAACACCTCACTGGTCTCCACTCCTGCTGACTCCAAGCACTCCTTCAGAATCTTGCAGAACCCTCCGGCCCTCTAGCCGTCGGTCTTGAGGGGGCTCCACCGTAACTCCTCCATCTGCACATAATTAGGGAAGTTAGTAAGAGTTAGTAAAGTTAGACAAGGTATATATAAATAAAATCAAGGGGTTTATATAAAATTTCACGGATTGTATATAAAGCACAAGGAGTTAGGCCTTCCTATACTAGCGTCCATTCCTAGGGCTCATCCTACGGTCGAGCTTGGCTCTGGTACCAACTGAAATAAACCGGATTTTCGAGAATGGAAACCCGATCCCTGCACCTCAGTGATCGTCCCAGGAGGCTATCATGTGCAATCCCTATCTTAGATAGTAACAAATCCAAACAAAACAAAGGGAAATATAGAAGATCCACATAATTAATATTATTATAAATAAACATCTGAGTACATCACATCGGCACATGTCGGGTATAAGTCCAACGGGACTGAATCAAACAGAGTAAACATCTACGCAGCGGAACTCATGTAACGAAGTAGACACCATCTCCCATAGGCACCTCGAGTGTAGAAGAAGCCTCAGTCCACCAAGCCGTCGTTCTCGAAGTCATAGTCAGGCTCCTAGTTTGAAAGTCAGTCATCTACTCGATAAGCCAGTAGGTCATGTCAGCTTCCCAACAAAGAGCGAATTCAAAGGAATAATTCTAGTATGCATGGATAAGCCTATATATGGCTGTAGAAGGTTATGCATGCAGCGGTAGCAACATCAAGGTAAGCAGAAATGCAGCGGGGTCACCATCTCTGAGGAAATCCACACCTTTGAGGCCAACGCCTCCGGGGTCAACACCCCAACCAAGAAAAGTACACCAAAGCACCGAATCTCAACCCAGACTCAGCATCCCACTCTCATCTGTGATGTGGGGTCACCAACTCCTATCCCCACATCTCAACGACATCAAGCCGGGCTCACACACTCGGGGGAGAGAAGCAGCACAAGAAGAGACTAGCCAGAGTAACAGATCAAAGGGCTGTCCATACCAGTGGACACAGACTATAGCTATAGGTTTAACACTTTGCAGAGGTTGTAGAACTGGACCCGCCAGATAGGGCAGAAACGGATGCCTCCGTTCCACATCCCTACCTAACGGCCGGAGACCTAGCAGTAGATAGCACTCTCCTGCCTCTCCGAGCCTGACTCATCTAGAATTGGGGCGCGATACTTGCCAGCAGGGCCTCAGAGTTGTGAAACCATCCCCAGAGGAGCCGGGGTGACGTCTACCCGGGGGGTATAACCCATCCCCCTCACACGATCACACTGATCCGCCTACAAGCTGAATGCCATCCACCAACTAGTTCTCGGACCGAACCCCGCCCATACGTGAGCGAACGGTTTGTACGAAAATAGCCCAACGAAACATCGTTAAACTGTCAATCGGTCCTTAATTGCGAGGAGTGAGCACTCACCAACTCCATCCGTCCGACACGCCGCTAGGGCGGGAGGCCGAGTCGCATCTCCCCTAGACACGCATTCACAAGTAACCAAAGCGGCTCGCTCCCGCGGTAACACGTCAAGGATACACACACACACCCAAAAGACACTCTAGAATACTGAGATATCCCAATCTCAGTCCAAACCAGAAATCCATCCATATTAAAGGGTAAAATATATGGATTGTAAGCATCGAGAACTAGCTAGGGGTCTATAGCTAGTTCTAAAGGTAGGAAGTTCAAGGCACACGATAATACAAATCAAGGCATGGCTAAAAGATTGTGTATGCATTTCAAGATCATCCAAAAATAATAATTAAGCACTAGCAACTAAAAGCATGCATGGGATCTATATGAGTGACATGACACCTGGTTGGCATCCGTAATCCTGGTCCTGGTTGTAGTCGGGGTTGAACTCCTCCTCCGGCTCCTAGCTCAGGTCTGCTCAGCATGAGATACAAGACGCTAAATTACCAGCAAGCATCTAGGCATAAATCTGAAGAAACCCAATTTTAAAAGATCCAAAAAGACCCAAACTATCTACAAACAGCACCGGCTCAATTTTAGAAAAATAATGAATCTGGTTTCATATTTTTCGGAGTTATAAATAATTAGTTATGATTTTTCAAAGGTTAAAGAATTTATAAAATATTTTTGAAATCATTTATGAAATCATAAAAGGGGTTTTTATTTAAAATATGCGGATGACGTCAGCATGATCTCAGCATGACGTCAGCCATTCGTCGTTAGTGGGCCGTTAATGGGCCGAAAATGTTAGTCGGCCGAATTTGGCCCAATGGATCTAGCCCAACAGCGCCCAGTAGACAAAGTCCGAAAAACCACCCCGAACTCCAGTTTAAACGCGTGCGGGGTCAGCTGGGCCGCTGCCAGGCCTTAATGGGCTAAGGCCCAAGTGTCGGCCCATCGATCGAGTCAGAGTGCCAAGGTTTGTTCCAGGCCCTTGGACTTAGCAGGGCGGTGCGCCAGCACTCCCAGAACCATGTTGGATTTTGCTGGTGCTCCCTGGGCACACACGCGTGCCTCGGCGCGCGGCGGCGACGGCGAGCAGCGCCCGACGGCTTCAGTGCCTCCGACGGCCAAGCAAGCGCAGAGGAAGGACCACTAGGGTCCAGCGATCAGTCCGGCGCGGCCATAGCTCTGGGGTCGAGCGGTTTGGCCAGCGCGCGGTGCGACACGGCGGCGTTCCCAGTGCGGTGCAATGACGACACGACGCGACGGCAGTCAGGAACGGTGCTGCATGGCATCCCTAGCCTTGCGCTGGGGTGCGTGGAGTCAGGAAAGCAAGCACGGTAGCACACTTTGCAAGCGAGCGGCGGGGCACGGCACACACACACGAGCACGTGCACGACACGGGGGGTGCCCTGGCGCGGCGTGGCGGAGACGGCGGCTGCGCGGTTAGTGGCCAGAGGCCGGCCAGCACGTGCGCGGGTGCACGACGACGACGTAGGCTTAGGTTCCTGCAAGGCACGGCGCGGGACGAAGCCCGGTGAACATAGACGGCGGCGAACGCCAGAGTTAGTGCGCGGCACGACGGCCGGCGCGGCGTAACGCTGGGGTACGCTCCCGGGTCATCACAGGCAGTTCAAGGAGGGGGAAAGTGAGAAGACGGGACGGCGGCTCACGTTGGGATGGTAGTGTAGTCGTTGCCAGCCTGACAGAGACGGCGGCGCTCGACGACGTGGTATGCGGCGGCGCTTGTTGGCGTTTCCTAGCGCCGTCACTTTAAGGAACAGATCTGGAATCCATCCTTAGTGACAACACCAAGAAACGCCTTGTAGGCACCTTTTAACGTCACAACTAACGACACCGAGTTAGCGTGAACATCAAGACTGTCACACTTATTTTTCCAAAGAAAACCAAGTGCAAGTCTATATGCATGCCAAGATCAAGTTTCATGCATATAGTTGAAATAAGTGAATAACAGAAACAATATCACGTAAGAAAAACAAAGATTATCAGAGATTTACGCTTTATCCTGGAAACGAAGGCTTTAAACATCACAGGCAGTCGACTGGGGGTTGTGTACGCCTAGCACCAGCAACATCTTCACAACATCTTCATAGCAGCTTCCTCTTTCTGAGCAACATTGTTTATAGCAAGGGTAAGCACATGTCGTACTCAGCAAGTGTGGGGAAAGTATGAATGCACATGCTTGACAAGGAAAGGCTGACAGGTTGACTGCATTAGGCACTTTTAGTTGGTCAAACTTTATTAGCACCTAATTACTAATAAAGTATAAGTATATACCAACCCACAGTATCAAAAAGAGATACGCCATAAGCATATGGCTAACTCAAGCGCAGAGGAAGGACCACTAGGGTCTAGCGATCAGTCCGGCGCGGCCATAGCTCTGGGGTCGAGCGGTTTGGCCAGTGCGCGGTGCGACACGGCGGCGTTCCCAGTGCGGCGCGGTGACGACACGACGCGACGGCAGTCAGCAGCGGTGCTGCATGGCATCCCTAGCCTTGCGCTGGGGTGCATGGAGTCAGGAAAGCAAGCACGGCAGCACACTTCGCAAGCGAGCGGCGGGGCACGGCACACGCACACGAGCACGTGCACGACACGGGGGGTGCCCTGGCGCGGCACGACGGAGACGGCGGCTGCGCGGTTAGTGGCCAGAGGCCGGCCAGCACGTGCGCGGGTGCACGACGACGACGTAGGCTTAGGTTCCTGCAAGGCACGGCGCGGGACGAAGCCCGGTGAACATAGACGGCGGCGAACGCCAGAGTTAGTGCGCGGCGCGGCGGCCGGCGCGGCGTAACGCTGGGGTACGCTCCCGGGTCATCACAGGCAGTTCAAGGAGGGGGAAAGTGAGAAGACGGGACGGCGGCTCACGTTGGGGTGGCAGTGTAGTCGTTGCCGGCCTGACAGAGACGGCGGCGCTCGACGACGTGGTATGCGGCGGCGCTTGTTGGCGTTTCCTAGCGCCGTCACTTTAAGGAACAGATCTGGAATCCATCCTTAGTGACAACACCAAGAAACGCCTTGTAGGCACCTTTTAACGTCACAACTAACGACACCGAGTTAGCGTGAACATCAAGACTGTCACACCTATTTTTCCAAAGAAAACCAAGTGCAAGTCTACATGCATGCCAGGATCAAGTTTCATGCATATAGTTGACATAAGTGAATAACAGAAACAATATCACGTAAGAAAAACAAAGATTATCAGAGATTTACGCTTTATCCTGGAAACGAAGGCTTTAAACATCACAGGCAGTCGACTGGGGGTTGTGTACGCCTAGCACCAGCAACATCTTCACAACATCTTCATAGCAGCTTCCTCTTTCTGAGCAACATTGTTTATAGCAAGGGTGAGCACATGTCGTACTCAGCAAGTGTGGGGAAAGTATGAATGCACAGGCTTGACAAGGAAAGGCTGACAGGTTGACTGCATTAGGCACTTTTAGTTGGTCAAACTTTATTAGCACCTAATTACTAATAAAGTATAAGTATATACCAACCCACAGTATCAAAAAGAGATACGCCATAAGCATATGGCTAACATAACCAGAAACCACGATTTAAGTCCATCTTCAAGTTTAATTATCATGTGAGGGTCCAGGCAGCTCTTGACCTGAGCATGGCTAATCGATTAGTTTTACACTCTGCAGAGGTTGTACACTTTCACCACAAGTTGCGTAAAAGTCCCGAAGAACTTTGAACCCAACCATGCGATGTCGGCCAAGCATCATACCACACTACCGAGGTGTGATTGCATAGGGACGCTACGAGGCCTTTACAAAGAGTCCTCCCATGTGTATTAGTCCATAGTAGCATATGCCATAGAGGCTATCTTTCGTACCACACTTCTATTCACGGACAGTCAGCCATAGAGTACTTCCGTTCCAATACCTATCCGGAATAGAAGAGCCTTAAAAGCATTCCTCCGTACCCAAGCTACTATGCGAGTAATGGCCACACAAGACTTCCCTAATTACTCAGCCAAGACCAGAGCCATTTAGTCCTTGTGGTTGCACTGTTGTCCTGGGTGGTCGCTCCATGTTCCAATTAATCATGGTGATCTTGTATTAACCAGAGGTATAACATAAAAGTAAAGCAAGTTTATCATTGTTGTTCATTAGAACCACCATATCCTAAAGTATAGCAGCTAAGCAGAGCTACCCAATAGAAAGGTAAACCCAGGTTTGACAAGGAATGATAATAAAGACTAGGATAATCCTTAATAGGACCCATCAAATTAAATGCAACATATGCAATGTGATTAAACACAGTTATTAGGACAAAAGAACAAGGACACACTTGCCTTCAACCAGTGTAATGATGTTGCTCAGAGTTCTTCAACTTCTTGCTCTTCACTGCTCTCGAACCACGTTCCTTCTACTCGCATCAATCATCAGGCACAAGCATACAAAGCAAACATACAAGCAAAACTAAGAACAATGCACCAATCAAAAGAAGAGCTTTAAAAGAAACACACTAAAAGATAGGCTCGATGCTAAGGATCACTGAAGCACACAGACTGTGCTGAGAAAGGAAAGGCTTGGTTAGTTTTATGAAGAACACTAGGCTTGAGCAACAACTAGGATCAAAAGATCTGGAGCAAGAACACTAAGCTTGAAAGAGGATTAGCTATACAACAGAGACACACTAAGACAGAGAGCTTGATAAAGAACGATTACCGAACATTTTGCATATGAAAGAACATAACTATGAGCTTGGTTCATTTTAATTAACAAATGATATGTAAAGGATATTTCATAAATAAAATACCCTAAAATAGAATTAATGCAGCATTACATTTTATTTGCAAAAGACCGGAGTAAAGAACTAGTCAAATTTTATTTATAAAGATTCATATATAAATTATATCAATTAAACATTTAATTTAGAAAAGCTAAACTATATGAACCCTCTAATCGAAACTTTATGATTCGAGTAGATCATATTATTATTAAAAACATTATGGAATTAGCATTAATCAAATTAATATTTATTATAAACTCGGTGTAAAAGCCTAATCAACTTTTAATTAGAAAAGGTTAAATAAATATTAAACAAATTAACATTTGGTTTATGAAAAACCAGGTAAAAGATCTAATTAGATTTTATTTATAAAAACACATGAAATAATAATTAATTAAATTAACATTAGTTATGAAAAACGGTGTATAGCACTATATTGCTTTTATTTATAAAAAGGCATGTATAACTAGACATTAATCAAAATTAATAACAAATTAATTTTCAGAAAACATTTATAAGGAAAAATCACCACTAGCGTGTACTTTACATTATTATGAACCTAATGCAACTTGAACGGATGAAAACGGAGCTAAAACATGAAAGATATGGCTTATTAAATGGGTAGGGACTTGCTGGCAAAGATTCAAAACCTCCAAGGGCTTATCCGCGAAAAACCGAGGGCATATACGCAATTTTGTATATAAACCCGAGGGCTTTTATGCAAGGTCTACAGGGTGGATTGAATCTAAGGAATCTAATAGATTCAGGGGTGTTTTGCAATTTTGCCAAGACACATAGATCGAATCTGAAGATTACAGGGGATCCTAGGGGGCTATTTGCAAAACAGCCTCTTCTTCCTTGGAACAGGCGGATAGGGGACGGGGGGTTCCCGGCGGTCCTGGTGACCAGCGGCGCCGGTGCTCCGGCGACCTAGAGGTCCGGGCGAGCAGCGCAGGAGGAAGAGGGGAGCATGGGGAACATGTGGGAGCGCTCACCGGCGGCGAAGATCGACGGAGGACGGCCCGCGGCGGGAGACAGCGGCGGCCGGTGGCGGGTTCAGATGACGGCAGTGCTCCGGTGGCCGGCCGACGACGGGAAGCGGCTCAGGAGATTCAGCTCGGCTCGGCTCCATTTATGTGAGAATATTGAGGGCTGAAAGTGGTACTTAACAGCCGTCAACAAACTCCCCCAAGCTAACCTCTTGCTCGTCTCGAAGCAAGACATTAGGGACTTAGGTTGGTTGATCAGGAGTTGCTACGATGTTGTATTCTCAACTTATGGCAAACATACAGCTGAGTACTCTACCAAGAGTTGAACAAGTTGGCAATGTTCTTACCTTTCACCTGATGACGTGAGGCATATAGCTTCACCTGCCTTAGGCGGTTGAGAGACAGAATGGTTATATAGTATGTGAATAATCACTCATACCTTGATCAGCTATCAATCCGGAGGTTTTACAAATTTTTCAAAAGAAAATCAGAGTTCCTCAAATGATACTCTCGGATCGCTCAAAGTGTATGGTTCCTCACTAAGGCATCAATGCTGCCTTTCTTCACATCCTACTCCTAATAGGCTTATGTGGAGCTGTAGGTAGGGAAGAAATATGGCATACTTGTCTCTAATGTTTTGCTAAGTCAAAGACCAGATCCTTGGAAGAAACAAACATACATCCTGATCAAGATGTGCATAAGTGTGCAATGGTGATGAGCATGGCAAGGTGAGTACTAGGCCCGGAAATGGGTGCTAGATATTACCATGCTTTATATGAGGAAATGAGGGATTGATGGTAAGGTGGACACTAGCCCCGGAGTGGGTACTAGTTATTACCATCTATATGGTGGAACTCTTTCTTTTGCACATATCAATCCCTTTTTCTCCTTTTGAAATTTTTTCAAGACTTGGGCTAGCTCTCTTTATTTTATTTTTGCCATGCTTTTTGAGCATGCTTTTTTTTCTCTTTTTTTCCAGCTAGCCCTTTGTCTCTATTGGAGATATTTGGAGAGGGATGAATAATACAAAGATACATAGAGTTTTATTTTACGGAAGAATGCATGAGCAATATGGAGCAAATGATGAATGGTAACTTCCAGTGTAGAAGTTTAGCATGAACGTGTACGTGATCTTGATCAGAGGAGTATGAGTTCTAACAAGGGTCAACAATTTGACAAAGCTCAATGAGAGAACAAGCTGCATATGTGGAGGCTAAGAACTAGAATCTACATATGGCCTTGGAAAGGAAATGCTCATCATTGAGGAACTCATCATGTTTTGATTATTTTTCAAAAAGAAAAACTCCGGATGTCAAGCATCACTAAGCACAAGATCATCGCACTCTATTATACCATATCATGTCTCACAACAACTTAGGTAATGATCATGCTTTTTGCTACCCACAGTTTTCAAGCTAAGGTTTGAACATACAAGCCAACAAACTCAAAACTTAGGTAGGATACAAAGTTTTAAGCAAGACATACGAGAAGAATAAACAGAGCAACTATTCATCATTTCAACCATAGAGGCAAAGCATTCTTACTATGCATATCAAAGCAAACTAAGCAAACGATGATGATGGAAGCAAATAAATCTTTTTGGTCTTTTTATTTTTGTAGATTTTTTTTGGGGTTTTCATTTATAAGGTATTCTGAAAACAAAGGAAGATACAAGTTACCTCAGGATGGGGGTCCTCCCCCAAGCTAGTTTCAGGCTCACTGCGGAAGAGGGTAGAAGAAACCCTGACTCGCGTAGTAAGCCCTTTGCTCCTCCATGTGTCGCTGCTGAGCCTGCTGCATGGCTTCTATCCTCTCACCAACCTGACGTTGCCATGCTGAGGTAGACTCTACATGGGTGTTCATCGTCTCCTCCAATCCCGTGACCCGGACGGTGAGCTCTCCCATCTGCTGCGCGAGCTGAGCATCGCGTGCAGAGGCTGAGGAGTGTCGCCGAAAGGACGAAGATGGAGGTGGACCGCCGGAGCTGGAACTAGCGGGTGTGGCCCACTGAGCACCGCTCGCACTCGCCCAAGCCGTGCCACTCGCACTCAGATGGTAGGCGGGCTGATCCCAACCAGGTGCATATCCAGGGGTAACCCCGAACATGTACCCTGCAGGGGCCCCTCCTGCCACCGGTGGTGTAGCAGGCTGTGGCTGTGCCTGTGGTGGTGGCTGTGACTGTTGCTGCTGCATTTGTGCTCTCTTTGCCGCGCTTCTGGTGGACCTGCCTGAAACACTAGCACGACGGCTTTCCTCTTGTGTAACAAGGGGAATGGTTAGTGACTCCGAGCTATACAATCGAAACTCTGGGTTAGGTAACGGGATTTAATTTGCATAACCCGGAAAGAAGAAAGTCAAAGAATCATCCGGGCCTTTCCTAAATATATGCCCTTGGATCAGGTATGCCTCATCAATGAGAACTCGGGGTGCCCTGATGAAGGGTACAGGATTCCCGCTAAAAACCCCGAGTCTGAGAGCAATATGACTCACCAAAGACGTACACTCAATAGGACCTATCATCTTGAAATTCATCAACCACTACCGAATCATAGCTTTAACGGGAGAGACCTTGATTTGGTTGACAGCGGCATATAATAGCATCATCTCATCGCTGTGCATGGGCCGAACATCCTCTCATGGAAAGAGAGTAATGGCGAGCCACTTGTGCCACAAACGAAGAGTGGGATGCAGAATATCATTGCACCGAGGTACAAATTTGCCATTGTAAACAAGACCAGAGATGTCTGCCCAGAAAGAGTCTCGAACAAAACCCTCACAAGCCCTCTTCAGAGAAATAGCACAACGAGGACTAAAACCAAGAAGACGACTAAGTTCCTTCCAATAAACACGATAATCGGTCCCAAAAAGACGAAACTGAATGACATGCTGAATCTCGGAAAGAGAGCAAAGAAACTGGATGGTGAGGGGCCGAGAGCCAAGCTCTGTAACCGGCGCAAACTCCTCCCATCCAAGAGCATGCCAAATAGAAGCGAACTCGAGATTCATACATGTTTTCTCCATGAGAGCCGGGTCGATGTCCCGGGTGTGGGCGAAGACTCGGTCCTTCAGGAGAGCGTAGGCTTGCTCCTCTCGAGAGCCCTGCAAGCTGAGGTAGGGGGTGTCATTGACGACCTCCTCCGCGGCTTGTGGCTCGGCTTGCTCCTCTTGCTCTTCTTCATAATCCATCATTGATGGGCTCGGCGTCGGCTCGGCGGGGGTGGATGAAATCACTCTTGCCCGCGAACGGGAGCGTGTCACCCTCCGGAGAGTGTTCGCCGCCCAATTCATGCTAGCACAACAACAAGGGACAACAAGAGCAACTCGGTGATGGATTAGTGAAATCGAATGAAATTCTTACCAAGCTTGCTCCACCAATAGCAATACTTTCAGCAACATAATAGAGAGAACACTTGATGATCCAATCTTGAGCAAGAAATCTAAGAAAACCAAGAGAGCAAGGAGTAGAGAGGGGAGTGTGAATGAAATGAGTTAAATGGGTGAACAACACCCCCTCTCCCCCTGCTATTTATAGGCAAATGCATCGGGCATCCAGACATAGCCGTTGGAGCAAGGTGGGGCCCAGCAGCCGTTGGGCTGCTTCGGCCGAACCTGGGGTCGGCCGACCCTAGGCCGGGCCCACCTGCCCTCTGCCCTGGCCAGTGGCTCCCCAACGGCTAGCTGGGGGCCTGCCTGAGTGCCACGGCCCAAATTCCCACGAAATATTTTTTCAAATGATTTTTCTAGAATTTTCAAACTCAAAAATTATTTTCAGAAATTTTATTTTGAAAAGGAAAAAGGGCTAGATAAATCTAGTATGCAGATGCAAGGTTTTGGGAAATCAAATATGCAATTTTGGAAATAGAATTTTGGAAAGGGAAATATGAGATAAGTACCAGTTTTAACCTTTTTGGTAGAAATGACCCATCATTTTTAGTCCGACGAGTTGGACTCTTCTCAGTGATCAATTCCACTTAGCACCCCACTCCTGAGAAGTAGAGGGTGGTGCCTTCTCAATCTTCCGCCATTCTTTCTGAATTTTCTTTTGCTTCTTTGACGGAGATTTCTTCTTTGGGGGTAAAGGCTTCGTCCTTCCCCCAAGCTGCTCAACCCTATCCTGCACCAAATAGCATTGCTCTTCTTTGTCCTGAAACTTGAACTTCAAGTTCCTCTTCCCAATGCGGAAACGGATTATCCCGGACCCCACATTGATTCTAGCTCAGACATCACTGAGAAATGGTCGCCCAAGGATAAGCGGCATTCCTCCCTCATCATCCATATCAAGGACCACGAAATCCGCGAAGACATAAGAGTTCTTGACCTTAACCAATATGCTCTCAACAATTCCTTCTGGATATCGTATCGTTGAATCGGTGAGTTGGATAGTTCGGGCTGTAGGAGAGAGAGCTGGATATCCCAGTTGCTCGAACATGGCCTTGGACATGAGATTGACACTTGCACCCAGGTCACAAAGGGCATGCTTGATCGTCTTGTAATAGATTGTGCAAGTGATAGTCAGGTAGCCTGGATCTTTCTTGTGCACAACTGCTGATTCCTCCCATGGATCTAGAATTTGTTGTATGGGCTTTCCTACATAGTTAGAAGCACGTGTCTTCCTAGGTGGCTTACCCCACCTAGTTGACACTACACTAACATTTTCACAAGAGGACACGGGTTGCCCCGGGATCCTCCCGTTATCAGCAGATGGAACCAAAGCAGCTAACTGAGCTAACTGGGTTTCTAACATCTTGTTAAACTCAGCTGGCTCTTCTGAGCAGAAGAAAAACCATCAAGCTTAACGTTGAGACTTTCTAAAGTTTTATCAAGGGCAGCTAGCTTTTTGTTGACACCTTCATTAATCTTAGCTTGCCCAAAAATAAGATCTCTCAAGGAAGGTTGGTTGGGATTGTAAGAGTTACCTTGCTTACCTCCTTGATGATAAGGGCGTTGTTGATTCCACGATTGGCCTCCTTGTTGAGGTGGACGATAACCATTGTTACTGCCATTCATGTACATCACTTCCTCCTGAGTCTCCAGACAATAGTTGCCTGAGTGCCCAGTGTTGCCACAGACTTCACAAGTCATATGAGAATCCATAGGTAGGGTAGCGGTGGCCATGGCAGCCTTCTCGCTGGTGTAGTCATCCAATCTCTTCATAAGAAGATCCAACTTGGCAGTAATCATGTCTGCTTCCTTGACAGTACGAGTAACCCTCGGTCGTGGTTGGAGTCGTTCATCACTCCACCCTTGGTTGGAAACCATCTTCTCAATGAGTAATTTAGCATTATCAACTGTGAGTGAGAAGAATGCTCCCTGAGCAGCAGCATCAATATGGCCTCGGGCTGTCGGAGTCAACCCATTATAAAAGCTTTGAAGAATAAGCCAATCTTCCATCCCATGGTGAGGACAGGCTAGGACATACTCCTGAAGCCTCTCCCAAGCCTCTGGAATGGATTCACTTGCTACTTGCTGAAAACCAAAAATTCTTCCATGAACAGGATTGGTTTTACCCAACGGGAAGAACTTCTTGAGAAATGCCTCTGAACACTTTCCCCAAGTGTTAATAGCATCACAATTCGCATAGAACCATTGCTTGGCTTTCCCCAGGAGAGAGAATGGAAACAGCCGTAGACAGACAGCATCCATATTTGCACCCCAGATGATGAAAGTGTTGCACAGCTCTAGGAATTGTTGCAAATGAGCATTGGCATCCTCATTTGGCTTGCCACAGAATGGGCTAGCTTGTACCATCGTAATTAAAGCCCGTCTTGATCTCAAAATTTTCAGTCCCCATTGCCACCTCAAGGCCCTACAGCACTTGGTCAGCAGAAGGAGCTGAGTACTCACAAAGTGTCTTCTGGGCCATAGCATTTGATGTGGATGGTACGAAGGAAGCTGTTCGCCTTCCGGACGAGTACGACAAGGTGAGTCGAAATGAATTCGAGCTTTCCTCACAAGTGACTCGGGATCTTCAGTGAAATTCTCCGGTAAGTCGAAACCAGTCATACACTACCTGTCTTCATCATCCAAAGATAAAAGAAGACAATCAAGGTTAGCCTGCATTGAGAGTTGTCCTAACCTACTCAAAGTTTATAAACAGGTACAAAGCATAGTCATGATAATCATGTGCCTTCCCCGGCAACGGCGCCAAAATGCTTGTTGGCGTTTCCTAGCGCCGTCACTTTAAGAACAGATCTGGAATCCATCCTTAGTGACAACACCAAGAAACGCCTTGTAGGCACCTCTTGACGTCACAGCTAACGATGCCGAGTTAGCATGAACATCAAGACTTGCCAAAGGTTAATCTAAACGATCATGAACGAATCCGCAAGCGCACGGATAAACCATTGTAGCATTTCCCCAAGGAAGGAGAATATTCTAAGGGTATCGTATCCGTGGAAGGCAATGGCGGATATCATGGACTTATGCTTTTGCACTGAATGTAAACTAAGAGATAGATATAGGAAACAACAAACTCAAAGGCAGGGGTGAGATAAAAGATGTAAAGGGTAGTGTGACACACACACTCAAATCTACCTCTACTCTAGCACACTACGGCTTAGGGGGGACATACGAGTTAGCTCTAGGTTCTAATGTACTAAACATACAAAGCTAGAAGATACAAGAGATAGGCATGAGTATTGCATGAGAGGGTAAGGTTCAGCACCCAGGTACAAACGGGGAGCTAGCCCGCGACGACCAGCACTCTACGAAACTAGACTTTAGACTCCTACAGCAGGTACCCCAGCGTGGAGGGTTGCAAAGGATCCAACAGCTGTCACCACTGTGGACCTACCTCTATCGTTACGGGGGGTATGCTCATAACTAACGTAGCCAGACAACCCAGGCACCATGCCTGTGTTGTTGCTAGACTTCACCCGGCTCGGGCTATTGTGACCCAGGGTGAGAGCCACCAGAAGACTGGTCAACTTAGACCGAGTATCATACCTTGAACACAAACCTCATGCAACACTCTCATGCCATCTAACCAGATCAACTAAGGCTAGACATACGAATGGATACGAACTCTCTTATGTCTAGTCAACAAGATCAAAGGGTCGTGTTCGTGAAGAACACGAGCCTCTAACTTATGAACAAATACATGAGGAATGAGTTTATTGCCCTTCAGGTGGATCAAAAGGTAGTGTTCATGAAGAACACAAGCCTCTAAATGATGAACAAAGGATGAACTCAAGAACATATCAAGCATATGATCTACCATGACTTTATATGAAATAGCTGAATAACTGAAGTAGATCAAAGTCATACAATGAAATAAAGATAAAAGAGAACTCATACCTAGACTCCAAAGAAGACTTGGAACCTGAATAAGAGCTACTCTAGCCTACCCCCTAGCCTTGGAAACTAAAAGTGAGAGGAGAATGAGAGAGTGGTGTGTGTGAAATGGGAGCCCCTCCCTTTCTATTTATAGGCAGGGACAAGGCTTGCTCGGAGGCTCAAAGTGCTCCAAAACACCCCAGGATGCAGCCAGCAACCAATGAGCAAGTGACATGTGAAAGGACATGATGAAAGGAGGCAGAGGCGGTTCGGCCGATCCTAGGATCGGCCGGCCCCTTCGGCCCTTCTTTCGAGGTGTGTTTCCTCTGGGTGACTGCCCTGTGGGCCCTCTGATCCATCCCCGGTGCATGGCTTGATTTGGTATCCGAGGTAGGCCCTTTGATCCATGTGAAGTCCATGTGGCACTCTCTGATTCATCGGTGAGTGCCTCCCTTGGATCAATGACGTGGAATGTCATGTGTTTCCTTGGTGGCAGCCACCTCCTCTGCTGAGTTGGCATGGTTTCTCCATAGAAGGTGGATTTTTATCTCTTTTAAGGGGTATTTTAATCTCCAAGGACAAGTGGAACTACATTACTCAAACCAAAATGCAAGTAAATAATGCATATGCCTCCATTTATGTGAGAATATTGAGGGCTGAAAGTGGTACTTAACAACCGTCAACAGCGCTCCTGCTCTTCTCCGGTATAGGCTTCATGCGGACGGCCCCCTCCACTGCACGAACAGCTCTGGGCTTCACGGCTTCAGCTCCAGCGGGACGGCGGCGTTGAGGTGCGCGCCTCCACTTCCTTCCTCTCCTCCTTCTCCTCCACTTCCCCTCTTTTTCTCCCTCACGGCGGTGGAACAGAGGAAAGGGGCAAGACCCCAAATGTGCCTTGGCTTGCACAAGGGGCTCGGCACTGGGGGTATAGCGGCTCAGACACGTCAGGGCGAGGGCAAAGAAGGCCAAGGTGGCTGCTATTGGCTGCTACCGTGATGGCGGCGACGTGGCCACGCCTCAATGGCTGGCAGGCGCGCGGACGTGTCACAGGGTAGGGGTAGGATGGGGTTTTTGGCTTGGCGGAGCGCACGAGGTGCTCCCGGTGTGACCTGGCTCGACGTCCGTGCTAGCCGGGCGGGCCTGTCCCCTCGGCCGGGCACATTGGTGCATGGACGGCGGTGAAACGGGGGAAAAGGCAGGCGTGGGGTGTGAACGCGGCGACTGGCGCGGGGTGGATGACGACCAGTCGGCGGGCCCCGCGTGTCAGTGTCACAGGTGAAGGGTTAAAGCGTGGTGTGGTGTGGGCTGCGGTACTGGGCCGGCCTGTTGGGCTTGGCAGGCTGGCGGGGAAGGTGAGGGTGCTCAGGTGCTCACGGGCCACGAGTAGAGGGGGCGTTGTTAGACTTCAAAACATGTTAGCAGGCCCAAGTTAGATATAGGTTTTGAAAATAGTTTTGAATTTATATTTAAACTTTACTATTTGAATTTGAACTATTTCAAATTCAAAACACACTCAATTAAATCCAAATAAAATCCATAAAATCCAAATCACATATTTATAGCATAATTTGAATTTATATTTTTATATTTAGGTTTTATTTATATAGAATTTGGGAGAGAGGCTAGAATGGGGTTTGAAATTGGGTGGCACTCATCAATAAATAAAAAAGTTTTAAATTTTTCCCAAATTCACACTTAACAAAATTCCGGGATGTTACATTACCTTCCTTTCCTCTCAAGCCGCTCGCCCTTCCTTCCTTCCTCGCTGCACGTTGCGCGATCCTCCATGGACTCTGACTCTCTACTCACCATGGCCTCGTCGGAATCCTCTCCGCACGTTCTGGCCTCACCGGACTCCTCTCCGCTCGTCGTGGCCTCGCCGGCTCCTCTCCGCTCGCCGTGGCCTTGCCAGTTTCCGTGGTGCCCAAGCTCGTCGTGCCTGACTCAAAGTCCCTCGAGCTCGTGCCAGACTCGGAGTCCCTCGAGCTCAGGCCTGACTCCCTGGTGATGGAGTTCTTGGCGCCAGACTCCATGGAGATCGCATCAGAGGAGCTCGCTCCAGACTCCATCATGGAGGGGATCACGCCAAAGCTTTGCTCATGCTGCAACACTATCCACGGCGTCAACGACAATGAGGGTTGCCATCTAGCTCGCCGGCACGCTAGCAGGTGTGACCATTGTGATATTGTTCACAAGGACTACGACCTCACAATATGGATCATCTATGACACGGATAAATTTGATTGCAATATCTCCATTCTAGATGTGGAGAAGCTTCAAATGGATGACGATACAATAATTGTTCCTGAGCACATTTTGCAGAAGATGGAGGAGAATAGGGAGATGAAGCAAGATGCATAAAAACAGTAAGGTTTCTACTACTCAGATGCAATTGTCTCTACTACTCAGCAAGTGCAGCCTCGGCTTCCTCTAGAAAATCTCGTGGGCACGAGATAGAAATTGGCAGCATGTCTTGTCTTTCTAATGTAGCCTTACTCATGTAAGGGATTTTGTAATGTTGCATCCTTTGATCTTCATTGACTCCAATAAGACAGTTTGTAGTGTTACAAATATGTGATTTGCTTTATGGGGACATAACGCCATAAATGCTTAAAAAATAGTGATGAAATTAGTTATTGAAATGATGAAGAATGTGTGAAAAAATTGAGAAAGAATGTGTGAACACACTACCTATTGTGCTGCTGGAAGTAGTTGTTCAAGAGTTTTTTGCATTCTTTTTGTATTGGATGCTTTGAATAGCTTGGAAAAATCCCAAATCCAACATGTTAAAATCAAGAGAATTCGGAGGTTGAGAAATGAGGCAAATATCAAAACCATCTTGTTGTGCAGCCTCACAAAATAATGGATCATCCAACATTAGATGTGACGGTGCATTGTCTTGTTGAATATAAATAGGATTGCCCACATCTTCTCGTGGCCACTTAGCTCTAATGGCCGAAAAGACTTGGTTAATCATGAATCCCCTAATGACATCTCTTGTGATATTTTGAATAGACTTCATAACCATATCTCCCCGTACATGGCCGGTTGCCATATTACCTCTTTGAGCCGGTTCATAAATGACTAGAGGAAAACAATCAATCTTACCACCAAAAATGCACTCCCCATCTCTAAATCTCTACAAAGCACAAACACACAAAAACATAAGCTTAGGGATGTAGTTTTTGTTCTCAGCAGTCCTATGTGGATCATCTTCGTCGGGGAGCAAATAATACTTTTCAGACTTTTGGTTTAGGAAGAACCATTTTTCATTGATGAAGACAATGTCAAAAAAAATCCTAAAGCTTGGATCACCATTCAACGCCCTATTAACCATGTCAATGTACCACTTCAATCTAGTCTTTTTGTTACCATCAGTGAGATAGGGATTGAGGGTACTAGAATGCGCCTAATCAAACCTCTTTTCAAATACCTTATCACCTTCCATTTGCTCATGTTAAGTTTGGCACAAACATCCTCGAAGGTCATCCTATCCTTTAGAGGAATGTTATGCAAAACTTCCAAATCAATATGAATTGCCTTACGGTCAACTCTTTCTTTTTTTAGACTAGAGACCCCAACCGGGACAGAGTTTGCAAGTTGTATTTTACCTCTCTTCCATATGTGTTGAACTGACCGAATATGGAGATCAAATTGATCAGCGACAATTTGGGTACCTTTCTTGTGGAGTGTCCCATTATTGCTTCTAGCCAATAATGCTTGATAAACTTGTTTTCTGATATCTTATGCCATCTCTTTGCGTCGGTGCCTCACTGGAATCGGAGCCTCCACAGCATGTTGTCCAAAACATGAGTCAAATAAATACCAGTCATGTGTGTGAGCTGTAGATATTACTACTCCATGCAAACTTTTGCAACATTCATTCACTATTCACATACTCAATTCAAAAACAGATTCTACAGAAAATAGCATGTCAGTGGATGCTACGTACTAGCATACTAATACTTTTAGCACAAAAAAAGATATATTTTAACCAGTGAAAAAACATAAATATTATCAGTGGTAAACTAACCAGTGGTAATTTTTCTATTTTTTAGATCCATAAACTCCTAAGCTGCATATTCAACTCATTTAACTATGTGGCTCGAACAAGTTAAGTCACTAATGAACATAAACTAGATAGAGGATCATCAACAGCACAATCAACAAATCATGTAACATGCTCCAGTCTTTGAAACAAAAAAAAAACTCGACTTGCGGGGAGTAAGACCACCCCCACGGTATTGTATTAAGAAGAAGACCTTCTCACACAGGTCGAGAAAATCTCCGAATCCCTACCCCACCCATATACAACGGCACCGCATCACACGTGAGATGAGGTTGACTTTAGACATGTGCTTTGACGTGGGACATACGAGGAGATTTTTTTATAACACACACCAAGTGCGCACAACCCACACCCACAAATTCGCCCTCTTCGGGGTTCAAACCATGGTTGGTGGCGTACCACGCTGGTGCCCTAACCAACCGGTCTAGGCACCGCTGGTCAGTCTTTGAAACAAATAGAAGCAGTGACATGAGTTCAAACAAATACCTGTCACATTTTGAAGGAAGTCGAAATCGATTGCACCAAACTCATCTAGAGGTAAATTGATATCAAATTCTGTCCAAAAGGAAGCGTGGAACATGAGTGTTGACAAAAAAAGGCAAATGAGAGTTGAATTCAGTACTAGTCCTCACCAGGAACATTAGCTTCTTCTTCCTCCTCTACAAGACCGCCTGCTTCATCTTCCTCCTGTACAAGACCGTTGCATCCTTCCTCCTCTACAAAACCCTCGAGTACTTTTTCTGCTTGAGCAAGATCATCGGCTTCTTCTTCAACAATACCATCTTTTTCTTCTGGTTGCACACTGAGGTCGAATACGACGCCGTGCGCGTCGCCGGCGGACGACGACACAACACCACTCGACCTTGCAGCGCTGTGTGTGTTGATGACGGTCGGCACCATGCCGCTCGACCTCGCAGGGACGTGTGTGTCGATGACGGACGACACCACCTCGCTCCATGTCGCAGCACCGTGCGCGTCACCGACGTACGACAACACGCCGCTCCATGTCGCAGCGTTGTGTGCGCCGCCATGGACGGCACCATGCCGCTCGACCTCGCAGCGCCGGGCGCGTCACCGACGGACGGCACCATGCCGCTCCATGTTGCAGCGCCGTGCGCGCCGCCCACGGCCGGCAACACGCCGATCCACCTTGCAGCGCCGGGCGCGTCGCCGGGTGTCGTCGCGTCACCGCACCTGCTCGCCACGGTCGCGGTCGCGGCCGTGCTGACCTGCTCGGGCCTCCGCGTCAGGGACCTCCTCCCGTGTGCATCGCCGTCGTCCTCGCCGAGAGAGGCATCTTCTTCTTCCTCTACTGGAATGTTCAGGTCAAGCCATGCATCTCCTTCCGCTACTGGAGTATTCAGGTCTAGCTCGGCCATTGTAGCTAGCTTAGCGAGTGTGTGCTGATTCATGGTGTTCTACTCCAGGCGTTTAAAGAGAAGGCAAGAGGCAGCCAGCACGCACGATTTCGCGAAAAAACAGAAGCGTGCAACCGTGAAAACATGAGAAAGAGCGCGGCAGGAAACCAATGGCGAAAAATGTGCTACCACGCTAAATCCACGCTCCCAGGCAGAGAACACCGAAAAAATGGGCGCCACGACGCCAATCTAACGCGCGCAAGAAGAACGAAAAACGGCGGTAGAACGCGGCACCACGGCCCCCTTGCGCGAAAAACGGAAAAAAAAGGGGGACTCGAACCGTCAATCTTGAACTTTGGACAAGCTGCACTAGCCAGTCAGCACAGAAAAGGTTGGTGCTCACAATGCACTCATCACATATTTATTAGGGGCAAATATGAAAAATTACTCTTAATTAATGACTTTTTGGTATGCGAAATCCGGTCCTACGCGATTTCTAAAGATGTACCGGAGGGAGTACTTTTGATTATGAACCTCACCTGACGTATCATCAGTTTGTGAGAACTGTTTTTTTTTAAGATAATGGTAGTTTGTTAAACTGTTCTGTTTTCTATAATTCTTGTTCACATTATTCCTGCAGGTGATATGAGTTGAAATATGTGATAATAGCAGAGGTCAATGACTCTATGCTCCACTGTCCATCCTTTCAATTTACAAGCTTTTTACTTTATGCAATCCATTTTAGATTGTACACGGCTGCTTTGTAATATAGCTGAATATTTCACGCTGTGATGTAGAGGCCGAAATATTAACTTATCTAAAAAAGATTAACATTTCTGATTGGAATTCAAGGCAGGTGTGTGCATGGAAAATATTGGGTGTGTTTAGAAGTCAAAATTGGGATGCAAAATTGGGAGATTTTGCACGGATTTTGGGCTGAAAAGCACTGTTCCGAACTGAAAAGCACTGTAGCCAGTGTTTTCATAGACGGAAACGGTAGACAAGTCGGTCGACCATCGTTTAGTGTTTAATCTGTTTAAACGCCTGTTTAAACGGGACTAAATGGCGTTTAAACGAGATAAACGGTGTTTAAACAGGCTAAACGACATAAACGGTGTTATCCCGTTTAGCGTTTAAACCTGTTTAAACGGTCAGTTTAGGATAACACTGACTGTAGCACTTTTCGTTTGTTTGTGGTAAATATTATCCTACCATGGCCTAACTAGGCTCAAAAGATTCGTCTCGCAAAGTACATCCAAACTATGTAATTAGTTTTTTATTTCATCTACATTTAGTACTCCATGCATGTGCCGACATTTTTGATGTGATGTTTGATGTGATGGGGAATCTTCTTTTTGCATAGTGAATTTTGGGAGAAGGGGTGTGTTTAGATGCCAAAGTTTTGCACCGATTTTGCAAAATTGGTACGAAATGCCCTGTAGCGTCAGATGAATAGTGAGAGGTGATGTGATGAGATGTGATAGATGGTGGGATGTTTTTGGCCAAAATTTTGACTTCTAAACACACCCAAGTTTGGCTTCTAAGAGCATCTCCAGCAGAGGACCTAAACCGAGTTGCTATACCTAAAAACTGCTCCAGGACCTAAAAACAGCCCAAAAACCAGCTCCAGCACAGGACCTATCTGAGTTGCTATTTCAAGTCCGGACCTAAAACTCACCCTCCGGGACCAAAACATAGCAACCGAACCCCGAGTTGCTATATCCTCCATCCACGCGCGGGAAGGAGCAACTGCTGCTCCGGGGACTTTTCAGCTTGTCGCGCCGCCGCACCCCGTCGCCGGAGGCCGGACTAGGCAGCGGCCCGCGCGCCACAGGCCGGATCCAGCATCACCATGCTGTCGCCGCCACCACGCAAGAGAGGAAGAGAGAGAGAGACCGGGGCGGTGCCCCGACCCGTGCCGCTGCGGGTAGCCGCTCTGCCCTTGGGGCCTCGGCCGTGCCGCCGCGGGTGGCAGCGCCACCGCGGGTGGAGCCTCGACCGCGCCGCTGCCATCGCGTGCTGTGGGCCGATTCGACGCCGCGCCGCCGCCTCTGGAGCCTCGGACGCACCACCGCGGGCCGATTCGAGGCTGCGTCGCCCCTGGAGCCTCGGAGCCGGCCGTCCAGCGCCTCCCAGCCCGCCTCGAAGCCGAGTCGAGGCCACGGTGCCACCGGGGTCAGCCGGCCGTCCCGCGCCTCCCATGTCGCCGCCGCCAGAGGGGCGCGATCGGAGGTGTACGGGTGGAGGAGGAGCAGGGCGCAACGGCAGGAGGTTGGGAGGGCTCGATTTGATGCCCGCCGACGGCGAGGCGGGGCCCCTCCAGCCGAAGGGAAGAAGAGGGAGGGGGAGAGCGGCGGCAGGTGCAGCAGGGATCGACGGGGAGAGGACCAAATGACCGGCATGAGGAGGAAGAAGAGGAGGGGAGAGGATAAGGTTGTGTGTATTTTGCATATTGAACCCTGAAACAATTATTCATTCACACATTAGTCCTTGAGTGGAATATAGGTCCTCGATTTTAGCAACACTGCTGGAGAGAGCAACATTGTGATACCTAAATTTTTCACTTTTCAAAACTAAAACCATTTTTAGGTCCCCGGTTTTAGCAACACTACTGAAGATGCTCTAAACACACCCTTTGGTTCCCACCGCCCTGCTCCGGCCATCGATGCTCTGCAATTCCCCAAAAGATCTGGCGGTATAGGTTCGTGGGGCTCATGTGATCGGGATCATCCTAAACCCCTGACAAAGCACAACACTGCTCCCCGGCTCACGCTGAGCAGCTTCTCTCCGTTCCCCTCCTCCTTTCCGTGCTCTGCTCTGGTGTCTTTCCGGTTAAGTTTCCCAAAGCCAAAGGCATTAGCAGTAGCAGCTAATCGAAGGATGTGCCATAAGTGGAAATGCCTCTACAGTAGACAATTCGGGTTGAAGAAGTGACCTGCAGTACAGTTAAAATTGTTTTTGAAAAGCATTGTCTATAGTCCGTCCGTGAAAGCAGCTCCTATTTCCAGTCAGCACCAGGGCTAGCGTACACAAGTGGTTCTAACGTGCACAGTAATTGTCTGAAAAAGATTTTGGGCGATCTGCACAAGCAACATCGCTGCCAGGGCCCAGGGATATGGGCGCACAAACCAACAGCCTACGGCCTGTCCTTGTGTCGCATGGGTGGTTGCCGACGGTTTTGAGGGACGAGTCGACCATCACATCGATATCCCTTATTCCGTCCCCCTGCCGCGGCCAATGGTGCCTGCCACGTCGTTGACATTTCTGATCGGTCCGATCCGACAGTCCACAGGGTGCACCGGTGTGTGTCAATTATTGCAATCTCTAAATAGCGAATCCGGTGTCTAAGAGCAACTCCAACAATTTGGCAAATCAGATTAGCATTTTTGATTTTTGGTAAAAACGCTGAAAATACTTCTCCAATATTTTGGCAAATCAGGTTGGCATCTTTGGCAACTTAGCAAAAACTAGCCTCCAGCGCGTATATATGCGCGCGCGGCGACAACTTGGCATCGGCGTTTCTTCTGTGGGTGGAGAGAGGTGGGAGGGTGAAAAAAGAAATAAAGGATACAAAAGGGTTCCTGATTGAAATTTTCAAGAGGTGGAATGGCATAACATAATTTTATTTCTCTTTCAGGGTTCCTGATGTAAGTTAGATCTTGATTTGGCAAGTGAGCTATGCCAAACTATTGGAGATGAACTCTTTTTTTACTTGGCATGTCTTTTTAAAAGTTGGCAAAACACAAGATTTGCCAAGTAAAATTTGGCAAACTCAAGCTCGCTCATCGGGCCACATCGCCTATAATTATTGGGCGTCGGATTGTGCTTCTACGATGGAAACGCACAGAAGCAAGCAGCGTCCTCGGGCAGTCTCAACTCACCCTGGGCGTTCCGTATTACCGAACCGATCGGTTCGGTTCCTCGGTACTCGACCTAGTACGGTTCCCGAAGAAGTTGGTACCGATCGGTTCCTTAAAATTCTCGGTACCGAGGTGTTCGGTATCAGTTTTTTCGGTTCGGTTTCGGTAATACCGAAAAAACCGAACACAGTCAGCACCAGCTTCCTCGCGACCTCAGCAGGAGCACCGGAGCGGACGGGCGCGTGGCGTGGTGGGCGACGGGCGGGGCGAAGCCGCTGCGCGGCGCGTGGGGACGAGTGAAGGCGCCGGCAGGGAGCGCCGGAGGCCAGAGCGGGCGGCCGCCGGGCGCGCGGCGCTGTTGCCTGTTGGCTACCGGCGGGGGTGCGTTCCGAGGCTTGGATTGGAGCGGCGACCGCCGGGCATGGCCACGCAGGGGCGGTGCGGCTGCCGGCGGGCTTGGCCGTGCGGGGACCGGCGAACTTGGCCGCGCTGGGGCGGAGCGGCGGCCGGCAGCTGCGTGGCGCGGGGGCGGAGGCGCGGAGCGACGGGGGTGGATGCGTGGTGCGGGAGCGCTAGACGCACGAGATGAGGAATTGAGGACGAGGTGCCTGATTGACTGAGTGGGCTGTTGTTGGGCTAACATATTCACCTAGGGTTGCATTGCCTTGGTGGGCTAATGGGCCATGTACGCCGTTGCTTGGGGTTGGCGCTTTTCCACCTAAATTCGGTTTTTTCGGTTTACCGAGGTACAGAACCGAAAGTACCTCGATTCTTTCGGTTCCCAGGATCCTGAAACCGAACAGGAACCGAACTTTTCGGTTTCGGTATTTTTCGGTTCGGTTCTCGGTTTTTCTCGGTTTTTTCGTGCCCACCCCCGGTCTCAACCCTTCCTGTCGTATCGTTTTCCCTTCCTCCGTCGCGGCGTTGCCGCACTGCGGTTCACCGTGGCCGACGCAGCACCCTCTAACAAAGACCGCCTACATTGCCACCGCCTAAGCCCTAGGGTACTCCCCAGATCCTCACTCCGTGTTGCTCGCGCGGCCATGCCTCCAAGCACTGGCCGGCTGCCCCGTGCTGCCACCAAGCACTATTGGTTCAAGGGAGACGAAACTGAGAAAAAAAATGAGCGGCGATCGTTGAAGGAAGCAAGCGAGTTAGCGGAGGCATGGAGTAGAGGTGGCCTCTGGCGGGTTGCTAGCACAAGACCACGACTCCGCGCAACGGAAACTAAGTTCTTAGCAACTCCAGCAAGGACCTGCAAATTGAGGCCTCCAAATCCTTTTTGCAGGTCCAACTGCAAAATAAAGAGGTCCAAAATGAACTCTCAGCTCCAGCGGGGAAAGCAAATAGAGGCCTCTATTTTGATGTGGGCCTCATGTGTCATACACAGACAGAGATCTCATCCCGCTGCGCACGGAGCTCCTCTGCCCCTGTGCCACCGCCATCGCCGCCGCCCCGCCCACCCCGCCCCTCGCGCACCTCTCCTAGCCTCCTGGGCTTGCGCTCGCCGCTCGCGCAACAGGGAGGAGAGGGAGGAGCAGCGCCGCCGCCCACCGCGCCCACACCGGCGAGCTCGGGATGCTGCGCCCAGGGCAGTCACCAGTGAGCTCTGGATGCCGCGCCCAGACTAAATGCATACCCGATAGGGTACCTCGCTGTGCCCTGGCGGGCAAGATCCGGCCGCCACGCCACGACCGGCGAGCTCCAGCCGCCGCGAGCACCCCCCGCCCTGCTCGCATCCCCGCCCGCTACGAGCGCGCGCCGCCGGACACGACGAGCGCCACGGAAGCCCGCGCGCCGCGCTTGTCGGCGCCGTTCCAGCCGAGCATCTCCACGAGCCGCTCCACGACGGCGGCCGAGGTAACCCGGCGCAGCGCGTCGTCACCCAGCTGTGGGCTCCAGTCGCGGTGGGAACCACCGGCCGGGGCGGCGGGACGCGCGGCGTCGGCGGGGGCCATGGCGGGCGGCGGTCTCGGAGCTCGGGAGCCTCCGCTGGCCGGCGCGCGGACAGCGCCGCCGTGACCGCCAGCGCCGTGGACGCGGCCAAGATGCCCGCCGGGGCAGGGAGCTCCTCGCGCGAGCGCGTCTGCCAGGGCAGGTCCCAGCCTCACATGGACGGGCGGCCGGAAGGGAGAGAGAGCCCGGCACCGTCGCGAAACTCCTCTGATTCGCCGCCGTCGGTGAGGGAGATGGCGCGGTCGGCGGCGCGGAGCCGCAGTGGATCCAGCACGCGCGGCGGCGGCGGCAAGGATCTGCGCGTGTGCGCTTTCGACGGCGCCGGCACGGCGAAGGACGCGAGCGCATCCTGGGGACGGCGAGGCCGCCGGCGACGGATTGAGCTCCTCCAGCACGGGCACAGCCGGCCTAGGCATCCTGCGCCGGAGCTCCTTCGGGCGACGGCGGGGAGCCCGTCCCCGCGGCGAGACAGGGAGAGGAGTGGAGAGGGGTAGAGGAGAAGAAAGAAAATAAAATAAAATAAAATAGTGGGACCCACGTTTGGAGGGGGAAATGGAGGGTGGGAGGGGGAATTTGAAGGAGTATGCAAAATGGAGGTCTGTTTAGAGGCCCTGCTGGAGTTAGATTTTTGCACAAAACCTCCAAATTTTGGAGTAGAGGCCCATACGGAGGCCCCCACTGGAGTTGCTCTTAGTTGTACGTGAACTGCCACGCTCTTATGTTGTTCGACGGTATGCCCGACCGGGACATTCCTGCTGCCTGTTCGAATGCGCTGCGTACTAATGTTAACACGGTTGTACTTACCAGATAACCTTACCAGATACAGGAAAGCTATCCATTTAAATCATATGACACGTGGTTCCTTTCATGTGGATTGCATGCTAGAGATAAGTTAGAAATTGCCGGATATGTCCATAACCTCACCAGTTAATTGTGCTATGAATAATGAGTTTCACTGATTATTATATGCATATATGCAATTCATTGTTAACCTGAAAGTAAAAGTCACCTTCTACAATCATGAGTTCATGACCGACTCCATTAATTAATGTTTTACGCAACCCTTACACTAGATTAGAATTAAGCATATGTATTTTCTGATCTGTTGTTAGTAATCAGTAGTAAAGGTTTGTCTGAACTAGATTTACATGACTAAGTTGCAATGGTCTTGAGAAAAGGAAGAAGCCAAACCAGATCTAGAACTGAAGAACAATTTGAAACTAAAATATATGTGAACAAGCACAATAACAACTGATTACTCTGTTATGCTTGCTCCGTCCTAATTTCCAACTACTGTACCACTGCAGATGTAAAGCAGTCAAGTGAAGAAAAAAGAAAACTGAACTATCATGTTTTAATATCTGGCAGCAGTATTACTTACATTGTTTCATGTTCTAATTTATGTCTGTATATCAGGGGTCCAAGAGTTGGAATCAAGAATCAGCTACATTGACAGTTTCTACAATACTTGGTTTCATCTAACCTCCCAATCTTTCTGTAGCAATATAAAAGTCAGTCCTTTTACTATTCCGGAAGAAGAATAACTACATAGTTTTAAAACAGATCACAAATACTCATGTGAGCTTAGATTAGAAATCAGAACGAGAACACTGTGTTAGTTCACAAAGTGTACGGTCAAATTGTAATTTTTATTAGATTTTAATCTATGATTATTCAGATCATACTCCTTTTTTTAGCAGAATTCAGATCATACTCCTAATTCCAGTTGGGAGAGGTAATTTTCTGATTTTCATTTCCTCTATTTCTGTACATTGTACCTTGCTGTTAGTTTTTTTTTTCTTGCTCCAGAGTCCAGATATCCTCCTTTGTTCCTTAGTATATAATAACCATTCTCACCAGTACTTTGTTAAAATAGGAAAATGAGATTTAAAAAAATCATTTTTACAGTTGCAGTATCTTTTTTTAAGGTAAACATACTCACTGCTGAAAAAATAGCACCCAATTTGGAAAAGCAACACTGCAAGTATAAATGGGCCGGTTAGCTCTGACAGAAGAGCGGCAAAGCCACGCTCTGTTTCTAGTCTGTTACGGGTCCAAGAGGTTCCTCCGCTACAGTAACACGTTCAATTTTTTTCCAGAACCTCCCGAGTTCCAAAATATCTGTACACCAAGAAGAAAAAAAATTGGAAATAGGAGTATGATGCATCACCCCCAGCAGCTCCCTCTCAGCAGATTTTGTTAATGCAAGCGGAAGAAACATAAAAGTTGGGAAGGTGTTTGATACATTTCATCTCAAATCTAAGCTCTGCGGATTCATATAATCATATAGACATTTTTACATCTTTTATTTTCTAGGTCAAGATTGGCAGAAGGTTGACATGCATAACATTTGCTATGTATCTAGACATAATATATATCACAAGTTATGCATCTAGAAAAGTCAAAATGAATAGTAATTTGAGACAAAGAAAGTAAATATATTTATCAAAATGACAAATGGAGATTACACATGAAGGTGTTACGCTTCATTACACATGAAGGTGTTACGCGGCCCTGTTTAGTTCTCTGAATTCTCACCAAAATTCTCACTTAGAGGACCATGTTAGTTTATTTCTTCACTCTGCGCGCGCTTCCCAAGCACCAAAATTTCACTATTCTCACCGGAACTAAACAGGGTCGTGCAGGTGGTACGTTTGATTTAGGTCTGGGTAAAATACCTGATACCCATTACCCGTATCCGAATTACCCGAACCCGAGGTACCCGATCCCAAGTTCGGATAGTGATTCTGATTACCCGAAATTAGCTTGGGTAATTCGGGTAAGACACTTCAGTACCTAAACTACCCGAAATTTCCCTTTGTCTTTGTATTCATCACGTATTGTTAGTTGAACACTTGAAATTGTCACTTTATTATAATATAATTCTCTTGGTTTGACCAAGTGACTATAATATATTATTCTTCTCAACTTGTTGTTGAAATTCTACACAAAATACTGGTTATCTTATTTGTTAAAATTCTACTAAAATCTTGTGTAGTTTGTCATTTTTGTAAGTTTGGGTAGATTGGGTATACCCGAACCCGAATTATCGGGTACCCAAAATTTCGGGTAGTGTTTCTGCGGAGCTAATATCGGGTAGCAGTTTTCATTACTCGAATTTTGAATTACTCGACCCGAAATAATCGGGTAACCCGAACGCCCAGGCCTAGTTTGATTTAACAGAAATCAAACTAGGCAGCATAGTGCAGAAAACGACTCCATGTATATGCTCACAAATCATAAGACAACATTTATGGCAACATAGTTCAAAGAATAAATAAAACTGTAAGGTCAGTCTCAGTGCACAGTTACCTAGATCGAAAAATAAGCTACCATGCCAACTCCTCTCATATCTCATGAAACTTCATCATTCTCTCATCACCACATCAACAAAATTAATGATATTTAATATCATGAAACTCTACTAAGAGTGGCCTAAATGAAGTACTCCCTTCTTCCTTTTATATATGACGTTGGTTAGTTCAATTTTGAGCTAGCCAACGTCATATATAAAAGGAAGGAGGTAGTATGTTGGAACACTTGCTGGTATAATGGCTTTACCTGCAACTAAAGCGTTTCTTCTCATGTGATGCAATCATGCAAATTGACGAGACAACTAACAACATGTTCATGGCTGGGTGCTTCAGCATGTATGCATAAGTTCAAGGGCGTCAGGAGACCAAGCCAGCAATTTAATCAAATTAAACCAGCAGCAATTAAATAAATCAAACTTAATACATAGATGTGCATACAAATGGTGTGAGATGTGCATACAGCCAGGTGAATGTGTGACAGTATGTTGGCCCCTTGATGACATACGGAGTCAACGGACAGTCGCAAAGCAACCTTCTGCCCTTACATTCTCAGCAAGCTGGGATTGGTTGGGTGCTCTGTTAGTTGATCCTCGACATTGTCCTTGAATTCCCTGCAGCCCCTAAGGTTAATAAGCCGAATTTCCTTGAGCTTCCTAAGACACCTTAGCCCTGACAATTCCTGTAGTGCCCACCAACCCACAATTACTAGCAGCTCCAAATTAGGCATTGTTCCATCTTCAAACTTGACTAATGGGACGTAAGCTATGTGATCAAACTCCAGAAGAACGAGATTAGGGAAAGACCCCTGTTTGAATACTAGCACCTTCCCCTCGAAAGATTCCTTCCTCATAACTAGAATCTCAAGATTTGGTAGGTTGCCAATGGCCTGTATGGCATCTTGCTGCAGTTCAGTGCACCATAACTTTAGTCTTGATAGATTCTGTAGTTGATTGATCCACTGTGTTAATCGGATTACTCGGCTAAATAGCTTCAGGCTTTCAATGCTTCTTGGAGGCAACAAACTCCCACCCAAAGAACTATCTAACTCATATGTAGGGGAAGTAAGCCGGTTCACTGACAAACATCGCAGATGATTCAGACCATCAATGGCAGACCAGAAATGTTTGCTGTTTGTTTTTGTGATCTCGCCTACTCCTAACTTGCGCAGTTGATAAAGCTGTGCCAACCCTTGTATACTGCCCTTCACTTCTTTATATAGTCTGACATGGGCCAATGTGCACAGGGTATTCAATTTCCCAATCTCTCTTGGAACAATGACACTATCTGCACGGAGGAATTGTAGCTCTTGGAGGTTGGCGATATTGGGCAGCACCTTTCTTACTCGTGTACGTCTGATATCCAGTGTTTGTAGGTTCCTCAAACTTGACAAAGAATTTGGCAAGTTTCTGATTCTATTGCACCTTCGCAGGGAAAGATACTTTAGGTGAATAAGCTCCCCAATTTGATTAAGATGATCATCTTCTAGTCCGTATGTGCCTTGCAAATCCAGAACACGGAGGAACCTCATCTTTTCAGAAATGAAAAATGACACCCATTCTCCAAACACAGTCAATGACCGCACATGTGACAAGTCTATAACTCTTCCAAACACGTCCTGCCTATCAGTACTCCAGGTGCTGCTTATGGCAAGATGACGTATTGTCCCTTGTGCACTGCTCAAACTGCATCCATCCTCAAGTGTAAAAGAAAGGCTTTCCTCCCTTGCCTTCGAGATGCATATTCGACGCATTATATCATGAAGCTGACATGAGTTAATTTTGCCACTATAAATATTAACATCTTGTCCTGGCAGGATCATACTCCTATCCAAAAGCTCTTCGAAGTACTTGTCACCAACCTCCTCTGCAGTCATGCCGTGCATCTCCCTTGCGTATCCCTCTGTAACCCACCGCCTAATTACATGTTTACGGCTAATTTTGTGGTCCTCTGGAAATACAGACAGGTACAGGAAACAATATTTCAGATGATAGGGTAAACCATCATAACTCCTTACAAGGACTGTCTTTATTGCCCGAAGTTCTGGGTTGATCTCCAATTCACTACTAATGCGATTATGTATCCTTCTCCATTCAATTGCAGTCTTAGACTGTCTCTGGCAGGTTCTTCATCAGCTGCTGCATCTTCAAAATGAAGAAGCAACGGCCACTGTTCACGCTCCAGCAGCTGCTGCAGCGTGAGCTGCAAAATGCAGTTCGCCTCCCCCGTCGCTCATCCCTGGGGGCGCTGCAAAGCAACCGCCCCCTCTCTCTGTCTCAGTCTCTCTCTTCCCTCTCGCACACCGCCGGGCGTTGGCCTGCATCTCTCCCCTCCTCGCGGCCGCCGTGGCGGAGCAGGGCCGCGGTGGCCGGATCCGGCGGCGCCTGGCCCGCCTCTCTCCCCTTCTCGCCTCGCCTCGCCTCGAGCCCCTCGCTGGGCCCGTCCCGTCCCCGCCCGCCCGAGCCGCCGGAGCAGATCCGGGAGGTGGAGCAGGGCCCGCGCAGATCTGGGAGGAGGAGCAAGGCTGGCTTCTGCGCTGCCGCCCGCACGGATTTTCCAGGCTGGGGTGCGAGCACGCGGTCGGTGGCCCGGCGGCCGGGCGGCGAGCACGAGCTCCCTCCCTTCTTCTTCCGTGCTGCTTGCTGGAGGGGGCGTCGGCGTGGTGGGCGGCGGCGTGGATCCGCTTCGAGCAGGGCGCGAGCAGAGGAGGCGACGGGCGCAGATCCGGCCTCTCCGCCCGCGGCCCGGCCTCTCAGCACGACGGCAAGCGGCGGCGACATCCAGGGCCCTTCCTCAGGGATTCCGGCGCGGAGGCAGGAGACGGCGAGCTCGGAGCTCCGGCGAGCGCGCGTCGCCCTCTTCCTTCCCCGACCACTTCCTTGACTCCTTCTTCCCGGGCCGCCACCTCCTTCCCCGAGCTCCTCTTCCTCCAGGGCGCGCGCGGCCAACTACCGAGGCGATGCGCGAGGCAATGCGCGAGACCGCTGCGGACCTTCCAGCTTTGCGCGACGGGAACGTCTGCATATGCTGGATTTTTGCAGATGCGCGAAGGGGAACTCCTGGAGACAGTCTTAGACCTAGTAGCTAGGAAACCACCAATTGTTGATATTGCAAGGGGAAGTCCGCCACACTTCTGTAGGATAAGTCTTGCTTGTTCCATCATGTCAGGGCGTAGATCTACTTTCTCAGTGTTGTCTTTAAATACCTGAAGAAAAATGAACCTGACATTATCAAGTGCACTCTAATTGAAGTGCGTACTACCAATCTTTCGTGAGAGCTTTGATCTACTACTATGATGAAAATAGAAAATATTGCCGGCTGGACAAACCTAGCTTGATTTGAAAAGCTTCCAAAATACAATGCCCAAGGCCATATTTTAGGTTTGTTTTAGCATCCAAGTGCGAGTCATGTTCGTCAACCTGACTGACAGAAAAAATCAACGAAACTGCCTACAACTGTAAAGGTCGCATATAATGGATACCAGCCCTAGTACGTATACGTACTTATGGAGATATGCCATGTAAGATCTATTCTATTTCTGGTAGTGCCCTTACCGTGTGTTTGGTTGGGGGTTGGGGCGGGTTGGGACGGAGCGAACCCGCTCCCATAGGTGTTTGGATGGAGATGAGAAGGGTTGGGTTGGCTTCGGAGGAGAATATTCCTCTCAGATGCGGGTTGGAGCCGACCCCCAAATATGGCGGACGGAGCGGCTCCAACCGGGTTCGCTCACGTCAGCATCTCCCGTCTCCCTCTCCGTTTTCTCCTCCGTTGTGCTCGACTCCCCTCGTCGCGTCCGCCTGCGATGGCGCCCCTCTGCTCCTGCTGCTGCTCGCCGGAGGCGGAGCTCGCCCAGCCGGAGCTCGCCATGGCCGCGAGGAGCACCGGATTTGTCCCCGCGACCGCGCCAGCGGGCAGGAGGCCGTGGCGGGCGGCGTGCCGACGGGCAAGAGGGCGCACACATGCTCGACTTGGGAGGTCGCGGCGGGCGAGCTCGAGGAGGCCCGACTTGGGCGCGGAGGCGGCGGCGAGCTCGCGGAGGAGGAGGAGGGCAGGGGGGAGGGTGCACGCGGGAGGCAGATCCCGCTGGCGGAGGAGTGGGAGGCCGTGCATGCCGGCGGAGGAGCGGGAGGCCGGGCGCACCGGTCGATCCAGCACGGCTGGGCTGGGCGTCGATCCAGTGAGGAAGAAGGTTAGGACCCTGACAAGTGGGACCCATATACTGTAGCAACGGTGTCAAATAGAGCATCCGACCTCTTTTTTTCAATACTTCCAACCAAACAAAAAAAAGGACAGAACAATCCAAACCAAAAGTATTAACCAAGCATGAGATGGATTGGAGTCATCCCCAAAACAAGGGTTGGAGTCAACCCAACCCACAGATCCCGCAACCAAACACACGGTTAGTTAACTTTTCATCTGGGTCTGCCCCAGGGTGTAAACATGTGGGATGTAAGTAGGTGTTCAAAAATGAGCTTAGGCCCAATGGTACATCGAAAAATATAAGGCAATGTTGGAGTTTACGCAATTGCCCACCTTTTTATATCAATTTGAGCTTTTGGGTTGAACTGGTTGGTGCATGCAACTGAATATGGTATAAGAGCCGAAGGTCTCGATTTCGAATTCCGACGGACACGATTAAATAAAATAATTGCAACTCACTCCAATTTCTATGTATGCGGTCTGAGGGAGCCTACATGTGATGGGAGGAGCAATGTTGGAGTATAATGTTGGAGACATGGTTAATCGTTAGACAAAATATTGGAGCAAAGTAAAACTGTTTGAAGTTAGCTTCCCTAGAAAATAGGGGGAGAAAGGGTTTCAGTTTTTTTTTTTGGAAATACCTTCTTTTTGAACAGATCAAACGCAACAGTGTCTTCAAGACGTTGGAGGTTGTAGATGTTCTTGTCTTCCCTTGAACAGTGCATGGCAATGAACTTTTCTCTAGTGGTGACAATGACACGTCCAACTTTTGCCAAACTTTCTTTGATCGAGTCCCATTCCTCCATAGACGATAAATCGTCGACCACAACAAGGCACTCCTGCGTTACTAGGTCTGCTAACTTGGTGATCAACTCTTGAAGTCCCATCGCTGTGATTGCTTTTTCCTGGTTTTTGACATTTACTGCAGCTAAAGGTTTCTGAATAGCTTTCTGAATAGCTTTCTGAATATATTCATTAATATCTCCATGATCAATATCTTCTTTATTTTCTTTCTTAATATCTTCCTGAATTTCCTTCCAAATATATTTCTGAATATCTTCCTTAATCTGTTCCTTAATTGCTTTGTCAATTGCTTTGTCAATAGCTTGCTGAATACGTTTGGGAATATCTTTCTCAATATCTTTCTGATGAAGTTGCAAAACTAAGTTTCTAAGGATGGCTTCGCAGTTGAAAGGGCGCAGCGCGGTGAGCCAAGCACGTCTCCATCCAACAAGACTCTCGCTCTGGTAGACACTTCGGACCAGGGTGGTTTTCCCAAGACCTCCCATGCCCCACACCGAGATGACCTTGTCGTTGTTGGCTTGACCAATCAAATTTATAATATAATCTTTGTCATTGATGCGCCCAACCAAGTCATCAGAGATGCCGACAGTAGTCTTCCTGCGGCCAAGCAAACCAACAGCCATTTGCTGTGGCAGTTGAGTTTCATCCTGTATCCCACTGGGACTGGAAGCCATTGCTTCTTCGTTCATGGACCTTGGCCACACCTGAGGAATTCCAGATGTCAGAGGGTCAAAATTTAATGGAAAAATAGAAATAAGTTAATGTATGAGATGACTTCTCTTGTATCCAAATTTAGACATCTAACATAAATGTGTTAGTATTTCTAGTAGCTTAGGTATTTTAGTAGTTTTCATTTCTATTTTACCTCCTATGATTAGCTATCATGTTACCTCTTGGTGGCAGCCTATATATGTATCTCAAGACCCCCTTTTGGTGGTGTGATAAATGAAAAAGATCAATCTGGGCTGGCAATTGGTATAAGAGCCTATCCTTTCCCACCCCCTCTCTCCCCGTGAACCCTCCGCTCTGCCCGTCAGCGCTGCCGACCAAATCCCGGCGGGCAACTCGGTCCCCGGCCAGATCCGACCGGCAGGCGCCTCTCCCCACCTTCCCCACGCACGGATCCGGTGGCGGGCCCACAGATCGGGTGTGGCAGGCGGCGGATCGAGCGCTTGGTCGGGTGTTGACCCGGCGGTGGTGGCGTTCTCTGCGCGAATCGGGGCAGAGCGCGTGCTGCGCAGGACGTAGACGCTCAGGTGGGAGGCGGCCTCCAGGAGGCGTGCGTGACCTCATGCGGGCGCAGACGACGCGTGCGAGCAGGCCATGGACGCACAGCCCAGGCGGCGGCTCCCACGCACGCACGGTGGCACGTGCTGCAGGGCGTGTGCACCTGCAGTAGGGCGGGCGCAGGGCACAGACGGGAGGCCAAGCACGCGTCCACTCTAGGAGCGGACCTAGTGCGGCGACTCTGCACTAGGGGAGCTTGGCGCGAGGAAAACCAACTCTGCCCCCCGCGTCGCTCCCGCGTGGGCAACCGAGAGGGCGAAACCCTAGCGTCGCCGCCCCTCTCCCGAATCCGTCCACCGCTGTCACGCCGCCGACGAGGGGGGCTCTGAGTTCATGAGGCTCTCGATGACGCCGGCGGCGCGGCCATCTCCCCCTCTCGGAGGTCCTGCGGTGGGCGCGGGCGCCGCGGCTCCTCTAGGAGCTCGCCGACGGTGATGGCTTCAGCGGCGGCAGCGGGGGCTCAGGTCCTCAGATCCGGGACGCCCCCGTCCGGATCTGGTGGCCGTGTGGTCAGAGGCAGCTCAGGGTGCGTGGCGGCGGCGGTTGGTGCGACCGATGTGGTGACACGGGCGGCGGTAATTCGGACGGCGGCACGCACTAGAGACGACGACGGTGGCAGCGGCCCGTGCGGGAGGCGTGCGGGACGACACCGGTGGCAGCCACTACAGCGCGCGGGTCTGCAACGACGTTGGCGGCGGCCTGTTCGGGCCGTTGATGGCAGCGGCGGCGGCTGGTGCGGGCTGGCGGGGCGACGGTCGCGGGCGGCCATGGCCGGCCCAGGCCGTTGGCTGCAGCCTGCTCACGGCCGAGCGTGGTGGGCGGCGGCTTCCTGTGTTCTTCCTTCGTCGGCTCTTCACGTCTGGCCCAATGGAGGGGGGCCAGGGGGTCTGGTGTGTACTGGTGGTGCCGAGGTGGTGCTTCGGGCCGTGCTGGGCCTCTTCCGGTGGAGGTGCTGCGGAGGTGACGGGGAGCGGGCTACGAGCGTGCGGCAGGCATGGTGCAGAATCAGGCGAAAGCCTTCACCGACGCTCTGTCGGTGGGCATGATGGCAGCGCCCTTGTGGCGTCGGTCTCCCCGCTGGGGGTATCATGGTGAGGCACCATGCTCTCTGCCGCACGGGGCTCTCAAGGTGAAGACCTCGTCCATCTTTAGATGTGCGATGGTGGCGTCTCGGCGTCGTGGCCCTTCTTGAAGGCATTGTATTTGGAGTTGTGTCCCGGTTTGTGGTGGTGGTGGAGGTCGTCTAGAGGTGCTGCGAGTAGCGCGTTTGGTTCATGTTGCCATGGAGGTGCAGAGGGCCCATGGGTGCTAGAGGACTTGAGCCGCCGCGCAAGGTGCAGTTTTGGCGAAGTCGGGGACAGATGGGCGAAGGTGCTGCTCTCATTGCGGTCTCAAATATCTGAGTCCTTGGCAGAGGAGTGTGAGGCGGTGGGTGAGGCGAGGCCCCACGCAGAGTGGCCAGGATCAGTGGTTTTCCTTGGTGCTGAGATGGGAGTGTTGGTCTTGAGGGATCGACGATCGTGTGTGGCGGCCTGAGTATGATAGTCCCATGGCGGAGGAGCTCTGGGGGCTGTTCGGGCTTGCAGCGTGCTGCGGATTCGGCGTGGCACAACGTTGGTGACGACGGCGCGGGTGCTGACGGCTTGTTTCGAACTCCTCTCTCAAGTGGTCAAGGGTGGTGGTGTGCTGTGTTGGGTGCGTTTGTTTGTGTTTGGGGTATGTTCGTGTGGTGGTGTTCGCTTCGGCACGTTATGTACTAATGCTTCTTCTTCTTAAATAACAAAGCAGTGCTCCTGCTTTTATTTTTAAAAAAAAGCTTAGTGCGACGGCGGCTTAGAGCAAGTATAGTAAAGCCATCTCAACGAGCGAAATGGCAGGATACCTAAGCAGTATCTGACGTGGGAGAGAGAGAAAGGAGGAGAGAGAGAAAAGTGAGCGACTCACGACTCGCCGGCACCAAGCGGGCGAAATGCACTATTTTTCTCTGCTCCCTCGCTCACATCGTTCCACGTCCTAGTTTAGCTGCACAGCGCATTAAATTGATGCGGGCCCCTCCCACCACCGCTGGGAAGCTCGGATGAGCTGGAGCTCGTTGCAGCCCACAAGCGGGCGGATTCATTAAACTTGCTCTTAGGTGTGAGGGTGCAGAGCCGGGAGCAGCACTTCCCTCCTCTCCCGCAGCACAACTCCAGTAGGGGCGTGCGGTGGTGGCAGAGGTCCGACAGAGGTGGATTCTGCCTTGATTGCTCGGCTCCTTTTCCTCAACTTCTACTCTTCGATGGCGGGCTCCAGACAGACGGTCTCCGTGCACACACATGTTACAAAATGATCCGGCAGTATCCGTGCACACACGTCTCTTCTCGTGCTTCCTCTCGCGGCTTGGTGGCGTCCAGCGTGAGGAGGAGGGTAGTGGCAGAGGAGGATTATGTGTTGGCAGCAAGACGTGCGGAGTGGTGTGTGGCACGTTAGAAGCAGCAACGAGCGGCGTTGCTAGAGCAGGAGGTAGTGGAGCTGCGGCGTGCGGCGGCACGTGAGGAGGCAGCAGCGGAGCAGCACCAGGCGAGGCGCACTGGAGCTGCAGCGTGCGGTGGCACGTGAGAAGGCAGCAGCAGAGCAGCACCGGGCAAGGCACACTGCTCCTGCACGCGAGACAGAGGAGGAGCTACGACCTAAGGAAGTTGAGGATGATGTAGCAGCGCAGCGGCGTAGAGCGTGGCGTGCAGCTGCTATGCACGAGGATGAGGCACGTGAGGTGCGTCGGGTGCTGCGGGCTACGAAGGCTCACGCGGAAGAGGATGCATCAGCGGTGGTAGCGAGGCTGCACGAGGTCGAGGCGCAGGAGGCAGCTGCAGCTCGAGCAGCGCGCGTCGGTCTTGGAGATCATGGTGGCGCGCGCAACCGAGGCAACACATATTGCCTGGGCGACTACTACCCAGCTGGAGCGGGAGGCAGAGGAGCTTGCGAGGCAGATTTCAGCGCTGGAGGCCTAGGTCGGCGAGCCTGAGGTGCAGGTGGAGCAGTGTGGCAGCCAGCATGAGGCACGGGAGGTGCAGGCGCTACCACCTAAGGTCCATGCAGGAGTAGTCCCGTAGGAGGAGATGTGGTGCGCGTTGCAGGATGGTGAGCGCGGGGTGTTGATTGCCAGCACCGAGGTGCAGGGTGACCATCCCGGGCCGCAGAGCGATCGACGGGAGGTGCCCGCGGATGCACAAGATGAGGATGAGGTGTGGAGGGCACGGGAGAAGCACGCCCCGGCACAGGAGGTGCATGCGGGCCAGCATTGGGACGAGGAGTGTCCTCAGAGCCAGAGGAGCTATGTCCCAGACTTTGACCTCGAATTTGAGGTCCAGAGAAGGAAGTAGAGGAATAGGCCATGGCGCAGGAGGCGTAGGCGGGCTAACACCGGCGACTTCGATCCCAAGGTGCGAACGACGGCACGGAGGAGTAGGCCGCGGCGTATAGGAGGCACAGACGGGCCAGCACCAGGACGACAAGCTGGGGGAGCTCTGTCCTCGACTTCAACCTCAGACTCCAACAAGTCTTCACCTGGCAAGTCTGTCTCCATCAGTAGCAACCTCTACTTCACCATGGAGCAGTGGCTCGCTTGCCAGGAGGAGCGGAAGAAGGGGCAGCCTTCTTCCTCGACAGGCAGCTGCAAGCGCGTCATGGCACAGGAGGCGCCAGCGGCGCATGCAGAGGTGCTGAGGATGGCACGCGCGGAGGTACCTGAGGCGGTGCCATTGTCGAGCGCAAGACTACCCGGGACGACACATACCACGATAGTGGCAAGACTGCGCAAGGAGTGCAAGGCGTGAGGAGGCGTCGAGAGCAACGCACGCGGAGGCGCCGAGGGCTTCGCCGTTGGCAAGCCAGGGAGTGTCCTGCCAGCCGAGTTGCGACCAGGCCCACATTACGCGGGCCGTGAAGGAGGATGAGCCGGCATCGGCCGCGACTGCTCTCCACCTCGACGAGCCGCACACACCTCAGCAATCAAACAGGTCGGGTGCCTCACGACCTCGAGGCTGTGCTTCACCTGACGCGTGGCGAAGGTGAGTCTAGTTCCTTCGCTGAGGTCGAGAGACATGCGACTTGGCGTGGCATGGTAGAGATGAATACCGGATAGCAAGTCTGCTTCGGCCTGCCCATGAAGATTGCCCATGAAGATTAAGACGTCGAGTTCCATGAAGACCGATGGTCTACATGGAAGATCAAGAATAAAGTTTTAGTTGGGTGGTTTGTGCCTACGTGCACCTTATCATCGGTTATGCTTTATGTAAAAGCTGCTAGACTTAGGAGGGAAATGTTAGTATTAAGTCTAATACTTAGGTATTTTAGTAATTTTTATTTTTATTTTACCCCTTATGACTAGACACCATGTTACCTCTTGATGGCAGTCTATATATGTATCCCAAGATCCTCTTTGTGGTGGTGTGGTGAATGAAAAAGAACATTTTGAGCTAACAAAATGAACTATGAGTACCAAAATTACCTTCTTGTGGAAGAGATAAATAGACTGACCAAATGATAATTGCTTAAGCTCCGTTACTTGGTACGGCTGCTCCAGGCACAAGCTTGCAACTTCAACTTGCTGCGCAGATAAAATGATACGGCTTCCGTTCTTCTTGTCTGGTAAATATGTTTTGATCCAATCCCACTCAACAATGGTGGTTAGGCCATCGAGGACAATCAGGTACCTTTTCTTATCCAAAAATGCCGAAACCTGATCAGCAACATGGCTCTGATCCATCTTTTCCAACTCCTTGAGAACATCGTAGCCTGAATGGATAGTTTTTCCACCAACCTCTCGGGAATACACGTAGAACTGCCTTAGCAAGCTGTTGAAGAATTCGCTTGGGTTGAATGGACTTGTCAGCATTACCCAGGCACGGCAGCGAAACTTTTGGTATACCACTTGATTTTCATATACCTCTCTGATCAGGGATGTCTTGCCGAGATCGCCACTTGATCCCCACGGCGCCACTGCGATCACCCTAAGGTCTGTGTCCTCGTTGATAATCAGCTGGCAAAGATCAACCATTGGATTTTCCTTCTCCACTGCGGTGCGCCTAGTTTCGTCCCCGCCAAGCATTGCCGCCACACTGACACCGGCAACCTTGGCTTGCTCTACGGCTATGGCTGGTTTGGAACCAGCAGAGCCCTTGATGAGGCGGTATCGCAGGTTCCTGTTGCTCACATCCTCCACTCTGGTCCTGAGCTCCTTCACCTCCTTTGCAATGTCGCGCCGCTCCCACAAGGTGCGTGGAATCCACCACCAGCAGGGTGCCCTCTTGTCACAGTGAAGGGAGAAGTCCATGAGGCTGTCCTCCACATTGTAGGCAACCTCACGAACCTGCTTCACCCAGGTGAGCACCACCTTGTTCTTGTCTTGCTCTTCGTCGGCCGTCATCAGGAAGGAATGCGTCATCTCGAGCTCGTCAGTGATGAAGGCCACGTCGCCCTCTACGCCGAGCTGAAGGGCAATTTCCTCGGAGAGAACAGACTTGGCATAGTCCATCGCCCCATCCAGCACGGCCTTGCCAACGCTCACCGCTGTTGCTTCCATCGAGCAACCTTCCTGGGAATAATGGTTTCTGCTGGCGTTATGCACGGTGTGAGAGAGGGAGAGGGGGAGGGGGAGGGGAGGGGGAGGGAGAGAGAGCGCTACATACTTTTCTTCTTTCCTTTTAATTTGTTTTCTTTTATGTTACACAAATATTGTTCTTCCTCCTCTTCTAGCCAGCATATTCTTTACTTGCATCTCAACTCCCAAGATATTCGATCCCACCGTTACAAGGGAGGAGAACAACTGACTGAAGCCAACGATATGCTTTCTCTTATTTCTGCGAGAAGAACAGTCAAAAGAAAACTTGTACTACTACCAAATTATTACCTAGGTCACTTTGCCTTTACAGCCAAAAAGATCTGCTCGGATTTAGAGAAAGCATTTGCATGGGAAGGAAGACAAGGTTATTCTATAGACTTATTGTACCTCAAAGAACCTGTCCTCTCAGATAGGGATCAATCTGCAACAAACAGACTGTCAGGCAGTTGATGAGACCATATTAAGGTTAGCGCATCATTAGTAGAAAATTATGACGCACATTTCCATAAAAAAATCCAAAATACCTCTAAAAATGAAAATAGGGCAGACCCATTGCTAAGCCCTGACCAGAGGTGCTGTAACCACAAATGGTCGGATATAGACAAATCTGGGCCAGCTTGAGTAAATTGTGAAAATCTGGGCCAAGCTGCTCCTATGGTCTCCTTGTGCTGACGGAAGTTGAGGATCTCTCTTCGTAGGCAGCATAACGGGTTACGAGAAAGAAAGCGAGACAAAAACTATCTCTGAGCTTTTGCCTCTCTTCATTTACTTTACCCACATTATGAGTGTACCACTGCTTCGCTCTCTCTACGAGAGAGGACAGCAAAGATTCCGGAACAACCAACGATGAAACCACAAGCATGGGCGATTCACAGATCCATAGTTGCCCAGGCAGCTCAACACGTTCAACAACCGAGCGGCGGCAGAACAACCGTTGGAGCAAAGACACAGGCGGATGGAAAAGCAAAGTAGGGAGCTCATTAGAGCGTTCAACGACATGAATCTCCTCTCATCAGAGAAGAGAAAGTCGGAACAACCAACGATGGGCAGCACCCACTGAACAACCCTTGCAAGATCCAGATCAGAGGAAACAGAGGAGGGGGCGCAACTGCCAGAAATCCATGGTGCGTTCGACGATAACAAGGTCTCCACAACCGGATGGGGCGGGACCGACGGAACAATCACCAGAGAAGAGCAAAGAACAATCGGCAGAGGAGGCAGATGGGAAGGGAAACTCAGATCTAGGGCGAGGGCGAGAGGATCTGAGCCAGGTGGAGGCGGATTTATTGAACTCACCTCGGATAGATTACCACCGGCGACGAGGAAGCCGAGCAGAAGCACAGCAACTACAGCGAGGGTGACAGGGAATCCCAGGCAAGACGCCAAACGGCGGGATACTACTAAGAGCATACTACAGGGAGCTAAACTACAAGCTACTGGAAGGCGGGGGCCCCCTCTCCCATCCCGCTGCGGCGAGACGAGCTTGCCGGAGCCGGGAGGGAGGGGACCGGGAGGAGGAGGGGGACAGGAGATGCTTCGAGGCTAAGCCAAGCTGATCACGCTTGTGTCCTTCCGGGTAGCGACAATGCGGCGTAAGGAAATAGTTTCCATTGTAATGTATCTTGTGCCATGCCTTCAATAATTAGGCACGAGCACAACTACTCAAACACTCATAGGTGGTGGTATGGGTTTTCATCGGTAAGACTAGAGAAGGGTTGATCTCAGAACCATGACAATGAAGCTAGGGCGGAGCTCATAACTGGGGATTGTGATAGGTTTAGAAGAAGGAACTAGCTCCATGAGCTTGCCCGTGGGAGCAGACACAACTGATTGATGGATGAGGTGTTCATGGTATAAGGATAGAATAAAAGAAAAGGTAAAATAAAGGATACACGGGCTGTCAGTTATGGCAACTATTTCCCGACAACAATGCTAGAAATATTTGTTGGTATTTCTTAACATCACGAATAAATCCGCAGGCACACGAAAGATACGGTTGTAGCATTTCACCAAATAAGTAGAGTATCATTATTTATATTTTCCCACGAGAACAGTGTAGCGGTCTCAGGCTAGTCAAGGCCCGGAGAAGGAGGATGGTGGAAGGATGATCTAGGTAGTGTGGGTTTCTACGGGAAAGATACAGAGGAAAGGTATACCCCGGCCACTACTCGCTTGCTTCGGGCACCGCTCTACGCCTGGTCTGTCAAGCGTCTCTAGATATTAGATCTACACTGAATCCGAACATGGAGGACTACCATACAAGAAAAACGCCGATTAGTGACGAAAAAAGAGCGTTTCTCGTCATAAACCGCGATTAGTGACGAGATCTTACTTCACGGTGTCACCAATATAATGACATGTAAAAACCGTCATTACAAACTGTCGCAACTTGGTTTCTACGGCTTTGCCACACTGGACAGAATCTGATATGGCATCCGATGTGATATGCCAATTGTGACGAGCTATTTTGTCATAAAACTAATTTGGTTCATTTGTTGTTGGGTTGAGCCCAAAATTTTTACTGTAGGCCAGTGTAGTCAGATAGCCTAAAATGATTTTGGTGGACCCATTTGTTGTTGATCCGGGCACAAATTTAATTCTAGTGGGCCCATTTTTTGTTGTGTCGAGTCCAAAAATTGCGCACATTCCCCTTTATGTCATGTTAATTTGAATAAAATTGACTTTTAACCTAATTATAAGTGGCTGAAGGCCAATATAAAAATTAACTAATTTTGCATCAATATTAATTGATTTCGTTTCAATTTCGATCTGGTTGGCAAAATATTAATCAACACATATTTCTTCATCCAATAAAATAAACTATTGTTTCCTGTTGGCGGTGGATTTCCGTCAACCTAGCTATGAGTTTACCTTCAATGTTGGTATTAATTTGATATTCACACTAACGATCCTAACCCTCATTATATGTCAAGTTCGCACTCGCGCATGGTGATGTGACTGTCCCTGCCCCAATAATTACTGCTACCATCACAGATGTTCCGATAATGGCAGATTTTATCACCAATGATGTTCCAGTAATGGCCTCTAATATTTCAGAGGGTTCTTTCACTGATCATAATATATTTGCTGATGTTAATTCAGAAGCCTATTCAGAAGCCTCTATTGCAAAAGTTACTAGTTCTGAGAGTTTAAAGCAAGGTGTGACAGCAGACAGCATGTCTGCTACAAAGAACATGGAGAAGATTGTTTCTGAACTTACTGATTCATCTATGAAAACAGCAAAACCAAGGGAAATTTTGTTTCATGGAGGCATGGATGATGTGGTTGTCGATTCTCCAAATATTTTGGCAAAGTTGTGCAACGATCCCAATTCTGCAGGGAGTTCTTTGAAAGCAAATGGCAATGGCTCATTTGCTGTTATAAAAAATAAAGATGACAAAATAATTATCGATGCTAGTTGCAAGCACAAAATTAGTAATACTCAGCATCACCAAAAGGTAGATCTAGAATTTGTACCAAAGCTGAGGACGGCTTTGTTTCAAGGGGGAGAGGATGATGAGCCCATGGCTCCTCAAATTCTTAAACTTGGTTCATTTTTTGTTGACATTCTCACATGGCTTCACGTCAAATAAAAATGAACCAAGTTTAAGAATTCTCAAATTCTTAAACTTGGTTCATTTTTTGTTGACATTCTCACATGGCTTCACGTCAAATAAAAATGAACCAAGTTTAAGAATTTGAGGAGCCATGGGCTCATCATCCTCTCCTCCTTGAAACAAAGCCGTCCTCGGCTTTGGTACAAATTCTAGATCTACCTTTTGGTGATGCTGAGTATTACTAATTTTGTGCTTGCAACTAGCATCGATAATTATTTTGTCATCTTTATTTTTTATAACAGCAAATGAGCCATTGCCATTTGCTTCCAAAGAACTCCCTGCAGAATTGGGATCGTTGCACAACTTTGCCAAAATATTTGGAGAATCGACAACCACATCATCCATGCCTCCATGAAACAAAATTTTCCTTGGCTTTGCTGTTTTCATAGATGAATCAGTAAGTTCAGAAACAATCTTCTCCATCTTCTTTGTAGCAGACATGCTGTCTGCTGTCACACCTTGCTTTAAACTCTCAGAACTAGTAACTTTTGCAATAGAGGCTTCTGAATAGGCTTCTGAATTAACATCAGCAAATATATTATGATCAGTGAAAGAACCCTCTGAAATATTAGAGGCCATTACTGGAACATCATTGGTGATAAAATCTGCCATTATCGGAACATCTATGATGGTAGCAGTAATTATTGGGGCAGGGACAGTCACATCATTCTCTCCCTCTTGAAACAAAGCCGTCCGCGGCTTTGGGCTAATTTCCAACGCATGTTTCTTCTTCTTGACAGGAGGAAACACAACTGCCTTTATAACAGACTCCGGCATTGGTTTGAGCACATGATGAACTCCCTTGTGCACAAACAAATAGTTATTGGAACGACCTTTATGTGTCGCATCAAGATCAAATTGCCATGGTCTGCCAAGCAATAAATGACATGCACTCATCGGTGCTACATCACAATCAACAGTATCAACATAATTTCCCACAGAAAATTTTACTCTAGCCTTATGAGTGATTTTCAATGTACCACTTTGATTCATCCATTGCATATAACGCGGTGTTGGAAGCCTCCGCGTAGACAAAGATAATGCATTTACCAAATCTGAACTAATAGCATTTGTGAAACTACCACCATCAATAATTAATTTGCATACCTTGTCTTCGATTTTGCACTCGGATTGAAAAATATTGGAACGCTCACCTTTCACACCAACAGTAGTACCATATCTATGTGCTTCCTGTGCCATCATAGAGAGCCCATCAGAGACATCATTCGTACCATCAATTTCAATGTCAGACTGAGTATCACAAGAAGAAGCACTAGAATGCGGCCCAGATGCTAAAGAAACGTCATCATTAGATGCTGGTAATGGTTCATGATTTGTTCCATCACAAGAATCTTCACAAACGTGCTGCTCAAGTGTAGAAGAAATATCAGAAATACTAGCATGCACTGGAACATCTACTCCAACAATGGATGTGGCTGTAGGAAGATCACTAAGTAATCTCATTATAGCTGGTTGGTTAGTATAATAATTCTTCTCAAATTGTGTATCAGAAGCAAATTCAGAAGCAATCATATAAGAACTCCCACTGCTTGACATAATCTTCTCTGGCTCAAGAGGAGGTGCAAATCGTCGTCGTAAGACCTCCTTCATCGCATACCAAGAAGTGCAATAGTCATCACCATGTTCCCTCTGCATTCTTCGGAACCATAATGACACAGGAAGAGAGAAACTTCGTTTCGCTAAATTTGCCAGCTAGGTTAATGGCAATTCAGCAATCATATAACAATTTATTATAGCATCCTCCCACTCATAGTACCCGGATGGAGAAGTTGTTGGATATAGAGTTGGTACATACTCAAGGTATATGTCAAAATTGTAAGCCATAACCACAAATTAATGGAAAGCACCGTGAGCAACCTAGCAAACTGATACCACCTGATAAGGACACGCCTACGATGTCCGAAATTATTTGTCCCAATCTTTCACGGCACAAGACAATAAGAAAATATTTCCTCTGAATTTTTTTTTATATTGTAATTTCAGCCGAGAACAACACCAGCACCAGCGATATTGTACAAATAAAGTGTACTGGCGTGCAGTATATATTCAACAGAAAACTGAGCCGCAATTACGCAAGCTGTATCTCACGGTAATAATAAATGGTTCAATCGCACAGAACTTCCAAATAAAAATTCACTTCAGCAAACGTCCAAGACAATATGAACTAGCCAATCAACTATCGGGCAGCAAAATATAATGGGTATGTCTGATCGGTAAAATAATTACGTGTAATCAACACCAGCAGTAGCAATTGTAGAGGGCTTGGCTTACAGTAGATGATGCAAATCCAAACCCTAGATAGGTCTTCCACCCGCGGCCACGACGAACCACGATCAGAAGAATGAGATCCGGACAGGAATCCGAGGCGTATCCAAGCCGCAGGGACTCGATTACACGCTCCACACAATCCGAGAAGGATCGACAAGGTAGACTGGAGAGGACCGCCGCCACTCTTGCTCGAGTCGGAGAAACCCTTGACGACGAATAACTCCGAATATCCAATCTGATCTACCGGTACAGGGGGAACCCACGGATATAGGCACGCAGGCCATCCGGACTCAAGTCCTAAACGTGCTGGACCTAAAGGTCTGACTCCACCGAATCAAGCCATATTGACAAAGCTAACCAGACAGTATAGTCTATACTATAAGGAGTGAAGACAATTGAAAACTTTTCTTACCCAATTCGGGTCTGTTGTACCCCTCACGCCGGACCTGTCAGTGTTTTAGACACCGAGCCTACGACGGGGTACCCGAAGTAGTAGATTGTGCGGTGGGGCTCGCCGAGATCAGGAACACGATGGTGAGACACGGGGCACACAATTAGACAGGTTCGGGCCGCAATGTGCGTAATACCCTACGTCCTGTATGCTGCGTGGCTCTGTATTGATTGTGTATGTTTCGAGAGGGGTCCCTGCCTCGCCTTATATGCCACGGGAGGCAGGGTTACAAGTCGGATTGTTACAAGGGTACTATTCGAGTATGACCCGGAGTAGCCTATACAAGGTATGGAAAGCTATCCTAGTCTTAGTACAAGTCCTTGTCCGCCTTGTCTTGCCTTGTGGTCCACGGTACCAGCACCGTGGCCCACTAGTCGAGTAGTCCAAGTGTACATGAACTCATCTCCCGGGTATGGCCCACAATGTGTTGGTGGGCCCAGGGATGCCCGGTCGACAAGCCCCCGAGTACTTTGTAGTCGAGTGCAATGTTCCAAGTAGTCTTGAAGGTCTCCACGAGTAGTTCCCAAGCGTCCCCGAGTTCTACAAGCTTCAATCTTCAATAGTACTTGAATCATCACGAGGCTGGAAGGTACTCCAGCTAACTCCATGAGTAGTCTTGAAGTCTTCTCGAGTTGTTCCCAAGCGTCCCTGAGTGCTTCCCTTGAAGGTCTTCAATAATACCCGCTTTGTTCTTGAAATCTTTGCATCAAAGATCCATATGGAAATGTGATTACTGAAATCGCATTCCATATGGAATGTAGCCCCCGAGCCTTAGGTCGAATCCAGGATTCAAGCTGAGGGTCAATTTTGAACTCTTTGATCTTGCTTCGAAAAATCCGTAGACAATCCGAAGAAATAATATAGGAATGCGATTTGCAAAAATCGCATCCTATATGGATGTAGCCCCCGAGCCTTAGTTCGAATTGACAATTCAAGCTGAGGGTCAATCAGTAGTCTTCGTCAAATAATCCCGCAAAATCCTGAGAAAAACTGAAGGACACGTAGCACGGAGGCCCCGAGCCTTGAGTCGAGTACTTTCTCGATTTGAAGGATCCAATCTGACTGTAGAATAGTGGCCTGAATTCAATGAACTGTAGCTGAGTGAAATCCAATTCCATCGAGTAGTCGAGCCCCCGAGATAGAGCCGAGCAAGTCTTGGATTTTAGTCCTCTGACTTAGCCAAATATTTGCCTGTGTGAAACCAATCTGTTGAATACGAAGGGTCACCAGGTCGAACCGTTAGGATTTTGGTTTTATAAATACCCGAAGGGGTATCCCTTAGGGTTTCACTGCTTCCATTCGCCCTTAGATCTAGAACGCCTTAGCATCCATAGCCGCCGCAGAGTTCGAACGCCCATAGTGCTAAGAGTGCCAACCTCCATCTCTTCGCCGTCCTCCGGTCAATGCGAAAGAAAACCCTTGTGACAGGAAGGATGAAGCCAGCGCCATCCAAGGGACAGAAGAGGAAGTCTGGCCGTGGCAAAAATGAGTTGCCGGAGCCCAAGTACAAGACGGTGGTGATCACGAAGCCCCCGAGCCAAGCTGTCTCTTGGAAGAAGTCCAAGATGAGGGAGGAAGATATCCAAGCCCTCGAAACCGGCAGGTTGCTGCGTGAGAAGGCCATTGCTGGTTGGAGCTCCGCCGCCGGTGATGCGTGGCCGATGGAGAAGAGCCCGGATGAAATTCCGATGTTCGGGTATTTCGTCGAGCGTGGGTTGACACTGCCGTCTTCTGATTTCTTCCGCGGCTTCCTCGACTTCTTCAAATTGGAGCACGTGCACCTCAACCCCAACAGTACCTTCCAGATTGCGGTGTACGTGCACTTCTGCGAAGCCTTCCTCGGTATCCGCCCTCACTGGGTGTTGTTCAGGAAGATCTTCCGGTTGAAGCCGCAGCCCAACGCCAACTTTCCGGTTGTAGTCGGTGGGGCCGGAGTGCAGATGCGCCAGAAGGCACAAGAGTTATACTTCAAGTACGACTTGATAGATTCAAATCAAGACTGGAAGAATAAATGGTTCTACATAGAGAACGCCCCGCCGCAGCTGCCGAAGCCCAGCATGTTTGTGCCAGTATACGACCGGCTCTAGAAGGATGAACCCACAATGCAAGAGTGCATCCAGATCTCGGAGTTGTTGGCAAAGATTGCGCAGAAGAAAGCGCAAGGCTTGACAGCGGAGCGAGTAGCCTTCAGCTTCATGAAGCGACGGGTACAACCCTTGATGCAGCAAGAGCATCTTGGGTTCGAGTACACTGGAGCGGATGACGGCTCCAGGCTATCTGCTGAAGAGATCAGCGATGATCTTGTGATGGAGCGGCTGCAGAAGATCTTCAAGAATCTTCATGGAATTCCTGCAGCTGTCCCTGAGTTCAGTGCGGACAACCCTCCTCGTCTGGTAAGTCTTCAAGTGCTTAGCCCCCAAGTACTTTGTTGAAAGTAGTCGAGTTACTAATATTTGACTTGTGCTTTGCAGGAGGATGTCTTGAAGTTTGTATCTGACCCTCCTCCTCGTCCTGAGGACCCACTCCAAGCGCCAGAAGAAGAGGCACCAGGAGCGGAACCTGAAGCCCCCGAGGGTAGTCAGGTTGCTCAAGAAGAAGAAGAAGTCTTGGTGGAGGATGCCTCCTCAAGCGATGATGACGGCTTAATACTTCAACAGCGTTTTGAAGTGAAGAGCCGCTACGGGTACTCTGGGGCGCCCATCCCCAGTGGCCTCACCGCGGGATCATCGAAGAGACCAGCATCATTTCTCATAGATGATGTGACACTACCGCCGCGGAAGAAGAGGACCACGGTGGGAAAGCGGGCCGTGAAGAAGATGACGGGCCTCCCCTCCATTACAGTAAGTGTTGGAGAACCTTGTAAGTAGTCGTTGTGCGTCGAATACTTGTTCTCTGCTGTAATGGCTTGTTTTTTGTCTTGTGCAGGTTATCGAGAGTGCAGCTAGTGTACTCTCAAGAAGCCCTCCAAGAATAACAGAACCCGAGGTGGTTCCAGCGTCAGTCGTGGAGACGGTGACGTATGAGCAACAAGAAGCTGCAGTTCCAGAAAATGTGCTGCCGGTGGAAAGTGTGCCAGAGGTGCCGGCAGCGCCTTCTTTCTTCGACCTGCTGGGACCCAAAGTCTCAGTGCCTCGTGCTGCCCTGTAAGTATACGAGTACTCGAGTACTTATTTTGATTTTGTACTCTACTTTTGCTGACCAATTTGCTAATGCAGGAAATCCACTGATGTGAAGTGGGGCGCCTCTGGAAGTGGTGCTGCTGGAGGAGACCAGATTCCTCAAGAGCAACAAGAAAACGTTCTTCCAGAGCACCAAGAAATACCCGCAGAAGCCGAAGCTACTCAAGCGTTGCAGACTCTCTGGAGCGACGTGGTCAAGGCGGCAGTTGAGGCAACTTCCAGGCCTAGGGCTCAGCAACTCGAGGAGATTGAAGCCGTGGTGAATGAAGTCTTAGAGATTGACCCTGAAGCCGTGCTGCGCCACGAAGAAGTCCCAGCTGCGGAAGCCCCCATGCATCATGTTGATGCACATCTGGTGCTGGAGGAGCAGCCAGAGAACCGTATGGTGCCGCATGAGCCACAAATTGAAGACCCGGCTCCTCTGCGTAGCGCTGCGAGGTACTCTGCAGCTAGTTCAAGTACCCAGTCTATGGCAGAGAACTTGATGCCATACGATGACTCCTGCCTAGACGAGGACAACTTGAACGCGCACGCTGAGATGTTCCGCGGTGTGGAGAAGATCCTTGCGGTAAGTTCGTGTAGTCTCTTCTAGAGTACTTGTAATCACAAATATCTTGTCTCTGACTTCATATGTTGTTTTCGCATTTGCAGGAGGTAGTCAAGTAGTCAAAATGCAAGACTCGCCTATTGGAGCAACATGCGGCTGACATTGAGGAAGTCTCGTGGCTCAGAGAAGAATTGAAACAACAAAAGGCCTTGTCTCTGAAGCTACAGGAGAAACTCGATGCCAACGCTGCCGAGTACCACAACAAAATCCAGAAGCTGACGGCGAAGAAGGATGAAGTTGTTGGTAAGAACAAGTCCCTACGCCTGAAGAATAAAGGTAATCTCCCTTCTGAAATCATCATTGAGTACTTTTGCTCTTGCGCACCACATTCAATAAGTAGCCTTGATCCTTTGCAGAGCTGACGGAAGAAGTCGATAAGTTCAAGAACAAGGCGCTGGACTGGCAGCTAGCCTTCAACCGTGAAGAAGCAGCTCATATGGATCTGAAGGAAGATTATAAGGTGCGGTGCTTCGAACTTGAGCACGAGATGAATATCCGCATTGCTGGCTGGACTGACTTGCTGCGTTGCATGCAGTCGCTCAAAGAGAAGATTGAAGAAGCCGAGGGCCTACGCTCAGAACTGAAGGCTTTGACAGAGGCAGCCGAGCCAGTGGCTAATTTGTTCGAACCCAGAGTCGCCGGAGTTCAGCCTCGTCCACTTGTGGAGAAGTTGAAAGACACTCCAAAGAAGATTCTGGGGTACGCTCAAAGGCTGGCTTGCACAATCCCAAATCAAGTCCTGAGCTTCATCAAGTCTTTTTATGCCGAAGCGGATCTCACAATCATCATGAACGGCAGATCTGGAGATTGCACCGACGACTGCCTCAACGAGCTGATGCAACAGACTTCACCAATTGCGGAAGCAGTCTCCAAGTTTATTGATCTCCGTTAGATGTACCTGTAGAGTAGAAATACTAGAGAGAAAACCAGTGTAATCTCAAACAAGTATTTATGTAATATAATTGAAAACTTTGAAGAAATCAATTACCTAGATCCCTTGTATGCATCTTGTGTTGGCCAAGTACTCGAGTTGGTATTGAGTGTGTGGCTGCAAAAAAGAGATATGATACACGAGTAGGAGTACTCAAGTGTACACATGTTCCGAAGAACATTAGCTTAAAACATGATGAGTTGAACACCTTAGCTGTAGCAGCGTAAAAGAAGGCTTTGTCATGAAATAAGCTAAGAGTAGTAACAAGTCGATATAGAGTAGCAGCTTGTACTAAACACATTGTACAGAGTTTACAATGTCTTGAGTACCTCTGAGGCTAACAAGCCTAGTGAGAGAGTACTCAAAAAGAACTTATTCATAACGAGTTGAACACCTTAGCTGTAGCAGCGTAAATAAGGCTTTGTTATGAACAAGTAAAGGACAGTAACAAGTCGGTATAGAGTAGCAACTTTATTACCGAATACATTGTACATTGTTTACAATGTCTTAAGTACCTCTGAGGCTATGAGCCTAGTGAGAGAGTACTCGCAAGAATGTTCCGAAGAACGAGTAAGACCGTAGGAGACAGTGTGATGAACTCATCCTTGCTGTAGCAGCAACTTGTATGAGAGTTCCACTGAGACCCTACTAGCAGGGTGTTACTGTAGGCCGTAGCCTCTTATTGAAAAATAGGAACATGGACAGCATGTGCCACTTATTGCCCTACACGATACAGGATCGTCTGGAGAGAGTTATCATGACTCCCTACGAGGTCGCAGAATGAGACTGCCTGGAGAGGGTTGATGAAGCCCCCTACGAGTGCTCACAGCTGAAAGCCACGAGAAGATACAGTCGAAACTGTCTGGAGAGGATTATCTTGATCCCCTACGAGTGGTGACAACCGTAGCTGTCTGTTGAGTGGTTGCAACCTAAGCTGCCTGGAAACGGTTGATGAAACCCAATATGAGTTGTTTTACAGCCGTAGCCGTCTGGAGAGGGTTGTTGAGACCCCCTACGGATAGAAGCGACAAAGCTGGTCGATGTTCCAAGAGTTGTCGACTTCCTCGCCTTCTAGAGTTTGAAGACGATATGAGCCTAGGACAGTAACCTTTGCAACTGAGAAAGGACATTCCCATGGCGAGTTGAGTTTGTGTAGTCCTGCCGTATTCTGGATGCGACGAAGGACTAAGTCACCAACGTTGAAGGAGCGTTCCTTAACTTTGCGGTCATGATAGCGACGAATCCTCTCAAGATATCGAGCGGATTGAACAAGTGCGTTGCAGTGAGCTTCCTCGAGACTGTCGACATCGGTCTGTCTTGTTTCTTCAGCTACGCCTTCTTTGTACTGATCAATCGTCGGAGAACACCACATGACATCAGCAGGCAGAACGGCTTCAGAGCCGTAGACCAGGAAGTAAGGTGATTTCCCTGTGGGTGTAGTAGGCTGAGTGCGTAGCCCCCAGAGTACATTGGGTAGTTCCTTGATCCACTTGCCGCCCTTGGTATTTGCAGCATCGTACAGTCGCTTCTTGAGAGCGTCGAGTATCATCCTGTTAGCGCGTTCCACTTGACCATTGGCACGTGGGTGAGCAACGGAGACATACCGGACGTCGATTCCACTGTTCACGCAGTACTCCCAGAACTGGTGATTGTTGAAATTTGAACCCAGGTCTGTGATGATGCGGTTAGGGAAACTATAGCGATGTACGATTTCATCCAAGAAGTCGAGGACACGATCAGCCTTGGGACAGGTAACAGGCTTGACCTCAATCCACTTGGTAAACTTGTCGATAGCCACCAGAACTCTGTTGAATCCCCCTGGCGCATTTGGGAGAGGACCAATCATATCTAGCCCCCAGCAAGCGAAAGGCCAAGTTGGTGGTATCATAATGAGCTTATAGGCAGGAACGTGTTGTTGCTTAGCGAAGAATTAGCATCCTTGGCACTTCTTGACTAGTTCCTCTACATCAGCAAGAGCTGTAGGCCAGTAGAAAGCACGTATGAACACTTTTCCCACCAAGGTGAGGGAAGAAGCGTGATTGCCACAGATTCCTTTGTGTGTCTCCTCTAAGATTTCCTTGCCTTCTTCGCGAGAAACGCATTTCATGAGTATATCAGAGCTTGCGCCTCGCTTGTAGAGTTGATCTCCGACTAGAGCATAAGCCTTGACGTGGCGTGAAATGCGCTCGGCTTCTGACTTGTCATCTGGAATCAACTGATGTTTAATGTAGTCGATGAAGGGAGTTCTCCAGTCCACATCAATCATAAGCACTTCTCGATCAGGTTGAACTAAAGTAGTCGTGGGTGCAGATTGCTCTGGAATTGATGGTTTGTGGAGTTCATGGACGAAGATTCCAGCTGGCACTTGAGCTCGTGTAGATCCCAGCTTCGACAAGACATCCGCAGCAACATTGTTGTCGCGGACCACATGATGGAACTCAAGACCATGGAATTTGTTCTCAAGTTTGCGTACCTCCTGACAGTACGCATCCATGTTCTCAGCATTACGATCCCATGAATCGTTGACTTGATTGATGACCACCAAAGAATCACCATAGACAAGTAGTCGTGTAATGCCAAGAGAGACTGCAAGGCGAAGACCATGTAGTAGAGCTTCATATTCAGCTTCATTGTTTGAGACCTTCCAAAAGATCTGCAAAACATATTTGAGTTTCTCGCCCTTGGGAGAAATCAGAAGTACCCCGGCACCAGCGCCTTCCAATTTGAGGGAACCGTCAAAGTACATGACCTAGTGTTCTGGACGCTCAATTGGAGTTGGGACTTGATTTTCTCGCCACTCAGCCATGAAATCAACCAAGGCTTGAGACTTGATGGCAGTGCGAGACTTGAACTCGAGCGATAGAGCACCAAGCTCTACAGCCCATTTAGAAATCCTTCTTGTGGAGTCCCGGTTGTGCAATATCTCGCCAAGCGGGTAGCTAGTGACCACAGAAATCTTGTACTCATTGAAGTAGTGGCGGAGCTTCCATGAAGTAATCAGAACTGCATAGAGTAGCTTCTGTACCGGAGGGTAGCGAGCCTTGGACTCTGAGAGTACTTCACTGATGAAATAGACAGGCCTCTGGACAGGGTAGCCATGGCCTTCTTCCTGCCGCTCAACGACAATAGCAGTGCTAACGACATTAGTAGTCGCAGCAATATAGAGCAAGAGCTCTTCATTGGGCAGAGGAGCTGTGAGGACTGGAGGCTTTGATAAGAACTCCTTGAGCTGAGAAAGAGCTTGATCAGCTTCAGTTGTCCATGTAAACTTCTCCTGCCATTTGAGTAACTTGAAGAAAGGTAGACCCCATTCTCCAAGTCGTGAGATGAAGCGATTTAGTGAAGCCATGCAACCAGTAAGCTTCTGGACATCTTTGATAGTAGACGGAGCTTGCATGTTGGAGATGGCGGTAATCTTCTCGGGGTTTCCTTCGATGCCACGATGACTGATGATAAACCCGAGTAGTTTTCCTGAAGATACGCCAAAGACGCACTTATTGGGGTTGAGCTTCCATTGGTACTCGCGTAGCGAAGTGAAAGTTTTCTCAAGATCCGTGATAAGCATGTCTGGATCCCTAGTCTTAACAACGACATCATCCACGTATGCTTCCACGTTCTTGTGAAGCTGCTTCTTGAAGCACGCTTGGATAGCCCTTTGATATGTAGCACCAGCATTTTTCAACCTGAAGGACATTGTTGTGTAACAATAAGCTCCAAACAGGGTGATAAACGCGGTCTTCTCTTGATCAGATTCCTTGATTGCAATTTGATGATAGCCAGAGTAGCAATCCAGGAAACAAAGCAGAGCACAGCCCGCCGTAGAGTCAATGACTTGATCAATCCTCAGCAACCCGAAAGGATCCTTGGGGCAATGCTTGTTGAGATCAGTGTAGTCGACACACATCCTCCAGTCATTAGAGTTCTTCTTTCTGACGAGCATAGGGTTAGCGAGCCACTGCGGGTGGACTTCCCGAATGAAGCCAGCCGCGAGTAGTTTAGCGAGCTCTTTCTTGATAGCACCCCTGCGGTCATCAGCAAAGGGACGAAGGTGTTGTCTCTTGGGGGTACCGTTAGGATCGATGTTGAGTGAGTGCTCGATCAACCTCCTGGGCACACCTGGCATGTCATATGGTTTCCATGCAAAGATATCGCGGTTAGCCCTAAGGAAGTTGATGAGCGCGTCTTCCTATTTAGGATCAAGCTGTGCACTTATCATGGTCGTCTTGCTGCTGTCGCCAGTACCGAGGTCAACGGCTTTGAGCATGACGTCACCAGATGGTGCAGGCTTGCTGTTGTTGTCAGTCTTCTCAAGAACCTCCAGCTCGCTTGGAGCAAGCTTTTTAGCAGCATTGAAGACTTCCATCATTGCGTTGGGCACTTGAGTAGTCAAAGCAAGTTCCACGGCTTCTGTATCGCAGTCGTAGGAACGCTTCAGATCCCCTTGCAATGAGAGAACTCCTTTAGGGCTCGGCATCTTGAGAACCAAGTAGACATAGTGAGGGATAGCCATGAACTTAGCGAGACCGGGCCTGCCGATGATGGCATGGTAAGAAGTCTCGAAGTCAGCGACCTCAAACTTGATGTACTCGGTGCGATAGTGATCCTTGGTCCCAAAGGTAACGGGTAGTACAACTAAACCCAAAGGAACAGCTGCGTTGCCCGGGATGATACCATAGAACGGTGAATTGGTCTTGGTAAGCATATTGGTGATATCCAGGCCCATCTTCTTCAAAGTCTTGGCAAACAGAACGTTGAGTCCGCTGCCACCATCAATAAGAACCTTGGTAAGCCTGGAGCCTGCCACCACTGGATCCAGAACGAGAGGATATCATCCTGGCTCAGAAAAACTAGTCCATTGATCCGCCCGCGAGAAGGTAATAGGGGTTTCAGACCACTTAAGATAAGTGGGAGCTGCTGGTTCGATGGACATAATCTCCCTGAGAGCTAGCTTTTGCATTCGCTTGGTTGGAATTCCACCAAATATGACATTGACAGTGCTGGACGGGTTCTGAAACCCAGTGTCTTTGTCTGTGTTAGCCTTCTTCCCCTTGTGTTTGCGATATCACGGGTTTGGGTGCATTGGTTCGGGTGTGTTCTTCAACGCACGTCGAAGTTGGTAACACTACTCTGTAGTATGATCGCCCTCTGGGTGCCATGGGCATTTCTGCTTGGTCAATGTTGCCCAATGAGGATCATCTTCAGGCTTGGCGGTAGTTTCCATGGCTGCAATAGTGTTCTCGGGCTTGCGCTTGCGGTTGGGATTACTCAAGTAGTTATTCCCTTGGCGGTTGCCCTGCTGCTGCTTGCCGCTGCTGCTTCCACCAGCATTGTTGTTGTTGTTGTTGTTCTGATTGTTGCGAAGATGCTTGAATCGATTCTGAGCTTTGTCTTCCTCGTCTGCCCAATGAGTAATCATCTCCTTAAGCTTGGTGATGTTGGCTGGGCGAGCACGACCAAAGTCTTGGAACAGTCTATCATCATAGAAACCATCCTGGAAGGTGTCTATGACTTCTTTTTCAGTGACATCAACAACAGTAGCCCTTTTCTCAAAGAAGCGGCGCATGTACTCGCGAAGAGTCTTGCCTTGTTTTTGCCTGATCAGGGCAAGGTCCATCCTAGTGCCATGACGACCCAAAGAACCCACGAAGTTGCTGGTGAAGCGGTGCTTGAGTTGTCCCTAATTGTCGATGGAGCCACGTTTGAGGGACTCAAACCATGTGAGGGGCTCTTGCTCGAGAACAAAGGGGAAATAGATACATTTAGTATCATCATTGCCTCCGGCATTGGAGATGGACAGAGCATAACAGCGCAACCACTGCCTTGGATCTTGCTTGCCATCATACTTAGAGATGCCATAAGGCTTGAATTTCTCCGGAAGATACGAAGCTTGAAGTCGAGCAGAGAAAGCAGGAAAAGAATCAGAATCATTATCCTTTTACTTCTCACGCTCAGCACGTCTGGCGTTGATAGTTGTACGAGCGTCGTAGCGAGAGTCTCCCGACCTGCTGTTGACACTACCATCATCGCCTTTGCCCTTGTTGCTAGCTTCCGGACGTGTGCGATTAGGAGTAGGAGTAGTACGATGAGCACCCCCACTGCTGCCATGGTGACTAGGAGCACTGGTATTCTATCGCAGCATAGTATAGGCTAGTTCAGCCAGCTTCGTGACTTCAGCAGTCGTCCTGTCACGAGGCATAGAGCGACCGAGTAGATTGATCGCATTAATGGCTTCTTCTGGAGTACGATACTCACGAGTAGTAACCGCATCCAGAGCCTCTTGAAGATTACGGGTAGGTAGAGCTTCCACGAGTTCCCAACGAAGAGTCGCACGATCAGCATTGCATTGGTGACGTGCAGCCTTGACCTCCGCAGTTTCATCAGCAGGAGCATTAGCAGAGAGTTCATCATCAGACACATCATCCAGGTAACGATAATTGGAACGATGCCCTTGCGGAGTAGATGCATCAACGACGAACACTTCTCGATGCGATGAATAAGTACCCGTACTCTGAATGAGCTCAGTATCGGTGTCATAATCAACAAGCTTGACGCTTTCCTGGAAGGGCAAGTTGTCGAGACAAGCGATAAAGCGCTCCTGATCATCCAGTGTAAGATCAGCAGGCACATGCTCAGGCCAGTAGACAAATCTACCCTCAGGTGTCGATGTGATCACCAGTCCATGAGCAGGGCCAGACAGTTGTACTTCAGCAGAATCTGAACCATAGTCGAACTCGAACTCAGAAGAATCCGAAGAGTAGTCAAAGTTGTCGTCCGAATCTGAAGAGTACTCGAGCACGATCTTCAGGCCAGGGCACATGAGGCGCTTCAATGCGGCTTGGTAAGCAGCACTGACATGGCGGTGACTGAAGAGAGGTAGTGCTGGAATGTTATCTAGACTGAGCACAAGCTGAGACGCTGAAGAAGACAACCCATGCTGGATAGGAGGCGAAGTCGAGTTGTACTCAGACTCTGACTTGAGTTCTCTGAATGGGTCAGAGATCGAAATTTTGCCGAAATTTTCGACGAGATTCTCCATCGAAGCTTGCGTAAGCATCGAGGATTTGAGCTTTGACTCCAGAGTTAGTGCTAGAAAACGTAGGAACGATCCGGCACCATCGGCAACGCAAATCCAGGAGCCAAAAACGAAGGTGTCGCCTTGCTGGAAAGCGACGATCGACTTGATGATGACGAGAGCCATCAAGTTCACCAGTGGATCAACGACGAGAGCACCTACCTGGCGCGCCAGCTGTCAGTGTTTTAGACACCGAGCCAACGACAGGGTACCCGAAGTAGTAGATTGTGCGGTGGGGCTCGCCGAGATCAGGAACACGATGGTGAGACACGTGGCACACAATTAGACAGGTTCGGGCCGCAATGTGCGTAATACCCTACGTCCTGTATACTGTGTGGCTCTATATTGATTGTGTATGTTTCGAGAGGGGTCCCTGCCTCGCCTTATATGCCACGGGAGGCAGGGTTACAAGTCAGATTGTTACAAGGGTACTATTCGAGTAGGACCCGAAGTAGCCTATATAAGGTATGGAAAGCTATCCTAGTCTTAGTACAAGTCCTTGTCCGCCTTGTCTTGCCTTGTGGTCCACGGTACCAGCACCGTGGCCCACTAGTCGAGTAGTCCAAGTGTATAGGAACTCATCTCCCGGGTATGGCCCACAATGTGTTGGTGGGCCCAGGGATGCCCGGTCGACAAAACCCACTCGTCATATGTTTTTAGGAGTGGATAGGGTGAAAGGACTATGGAAGGACCGAAAATCGCAATTTGGAGAGCGTTTCAGCCAAAAACGAATTGTTTTTGTCACCGCGACGTTTCATACCCACCCTCGTATACCCACCGGTGGGCCCACAAAGCTGCTATCCCTGTTACCTCAATGAGTGTCCTCAATGGCGGTCTTGCCGATCCGCTTCCGACTCGAACGAAGCACCAGCCTCAAGGGCTGTATAAATCCCCCTTCCCGCACCAACGATCTGTGGCGTCCCTGCGCGGCTGCGCGCGACGGTGGCCGCAAGGCCGAGAAGCTCTGCCGCTTGCTCGACAGCTTCATGGCCGAGTCGCTGCTGACCCTGCAGACGGTGCCCGCTAACGCTGTGCCGAGGGTGCTGGCGTCGTCGTCCGCTGAGGCTGTCGACGCCCTGAGGTGCCACCAGTCCGAGCGCATCCGACGGCTCGCGAGCGATGTCATCCGAAGGTGGAGCGTGGCCGTCGAGGAAGACATCTCCAGGATGAAGGAACTCCAAGGCATGTGCCGTGTCAGGGTGGCAGACGAGATATCTCTGCGCAAGACGCCGCCGCCTTCTGACGAGGAGGAGAAGATGGAGGCCACCAAGTGCAAGCTCCGGGAGGGCTACCGGAGGCGGAGGACGCCAAGCGCTAGAGGAAGATCCACGTGATCCAGGCGCCCAAGAAACTGGAGCAGAGGCAGGAGAAGAAGATGCACCCGATCCTGCGCGAGCGGAGCCAGGCGAGATGCGCTGTTGTCAGGCACCGTTTGGTCTCGTCGTTTAACAGGCGATAGGGTAAGCACCAGTGTGCAATCCAGCATCGTCGTTTAACAAGAGATAGGGTAAACACCAGTGTGCAATCCAGCATGTGTAATGCGAGCTACCAACCATCAACAGATTACAGCAAAAAGGAGCTGATTTGTTCTGTTCTGTAGTATGTTGCTAAGCTTTTGTTCTTCTGATTTGCTCAAAGTTTTCCCTGTGTAGGCGCGTGGAAGTTGAAAATTATAATGCGCATCGCCCGTAGTCTGGAGTATTCTGTTCTCGGTGTGCTGCCTAAATTTTTGTCCATGTGGTGTTTCCTGAGTTTCCATGCGTGTGTTAAGTGTTATAAACTTGATCATGGTCATTCAGTTATATACATTTAGTCAGACAAATTGAACTAGCCAGTGCCTCACTCGTCCGCATGAGATGTTCAGAATTCAAATGTGCGCAGGTTCCATCCCCAACTGATCACCGCATGGCGCATGCACCTTGTTCATGGGCCCAATCAACTGCCTCGGCACAACATGTTATTCAGGAATGTTCAGAGTTAATGTTCTGAAGGTGTTCGATAGAAATTGTTGTCCATGTCATGTCTCATGTCAATGTTGACTGGCTCTGCGCCTGTGCGTGTGTTAATGAACACACAAAACACAACCCCTGTGAGATTTAAACCTTCAGAAATCAGAAGTGCTAAGAAGAAAAAACATACAAAGTTCAGCCCAAGTGAGCAAGGATGGAAAGATCAGAATCGAGTCCGAGTCCGAGTCCGAGTGTCCGACCTGAAGTTTCCTCGCGGAAACAAATAAAAACGCTGATACAGCTCTGCGTACTCTGCTTGAGCCGCACACCAATGCAATCCGATCGGAACCGCAATGCTTCGCGTAATGGCTGTGCTCGCCAATCCGCCGCCGAATCGAACGCAGCAGCAACCCCAAGCGCAGTATAAACTCCCCCTCCCGGATCGGCGATCTCCAACATTCCCATCCATCCACAATTCCCCGATCTCGCATACGCCACACCTAGCGCCCTAGCTGATCTCGCACACCCCGCCGCCGCCGCCGCTATGGCCGAGCAGAGCCCTCTCCGGCGCTGGAAGCCCTTCTTCGCGACGTTCGACCTGGTAGACGACGCGATCGAGGCCGCCGACCCGGCGCTCTGCCGGTGCCGGGACGATTTTCTATTTTGTCACTACATGGACCTCCAATTTTCGGTATGAATTGACATCTAATTTTTTCATGTACTACTATGTGAATGGACACTATGTAGTTGTTAGCTTACGCTACAATGCATGTAACGATTAGGGTTGTATCATCATTTGGTATTACTATGTTATAATATTTTAAAGAGATTATGTTGGTTTGATTAGGTTGAAACTGCATTCATCACATAAATCATAAAAAGTACTCCTATGTGTATTTCATAAATATGAAAAATATATTTCAATAGCTAGGTTACTTCAAAAACACGTGCGTCAGTTGATTAAACAAATGAACCGACTAACAAAGTCTGCATGCGCCACTTAGAAAACATTATATTAATACGGCAGCAATTTTAATTATCCTATCACGGTCATATTCACTTAGCTTTGCATATGGATCAACCTGACACTTGTTTGCATTCTTTCCTTGCTTCTGTTCTTTCTCACGTATACCAGCTCCAATAAATAAATTGTTGTAGTATGGCATCACTGAAGCATCAAAGAATTTTTTGTTGACATTCTCACATGGCTTCACGTCAAATAAAAATGAACCAAGTTTAAGAATTTGAGGAGCCATGGGCTCATCACATGGTTTTTGGAGTTTATTGTTTACACAGGGATTAAGAGCTTAAATGAGGACTTCCGGGTAAAGTCCATCGAGCACTTTATAAGAAGATCATGAAGCCCGACACAAGTCAAGATATAAGATGAATATGACTCCAAATGAGCCAAGGACGACCTAGACGGAAGATGCAGGAGTTCATGCGCCAAGCACACTTATCTAAACCGTGAGGAAAATGACGTCAAGGACCCACATGCAGCTCGGCAAAAACTCAAAAAGACGCGAGAAGCTTCGGGAAGAAAATCAGGGGCGAACCAGGCCGAGGAGGACCTGGGCCGATCGGCCCAGGCTAGCCGGCCTGGCCCTCTTTTGGGTCGGTTTGTCGCCCCTTTGACCTAGCACTCCCTCGGGCTATTTATAGTCCCCGTGTGAAGTACCACGTACCAAGTCATTCGTCATTCGCCGTCGAGGAGCAGAGAAGCTAGAGGGACACCATCTCGGAGAGGAGAGTCATGCTAGTTGTCTAGGGTTACCCTAGCCGGTGTGGGAACCTTGCAAGGAAGACCACATCGGAGTTCCGGAGCTTGGATCAAGATCGAGGTAGGATCCCGGTGGTGATCTTGTTCATGTAAACATTCATGGTGAAGTCTTTATGAATCCGATTTCTAGCAATCAAGTAACTTCTTTTATGATTCTTGTTCTTGCTTGGGTGTGTTCTTCCTCAATCTATTCTCGAGATAGATTGCATGAGATGTTCTTGTAGCCGCGGTGGCTAGAGGTGCATACCCGATCTACCAAGTAGTTCAACGCGTTTCTCGTGAGCGGGCTCTAAGATTCGACCGTGAAGAAAGGGGAACATCGTGACAGGATATTGACACCGAGTACGGCGGGACGACTTAGGGAGTTTGATCGAAGGTCAAGGTTTAAAGATGCTTTTTATGAGATTCATTTGGTTTTCTTCATCTATCTTGTTTGGAGCTACAACAAAAGCATGATCTAAACTCTTTAGATTGGTTATCTCTACGCTTTCCCTTGCTAACTCTTGTCTTTAATAGATTAGATGCATTCGAAATCTCTTCAAGACGAAAGTGTTTTCTCGGTTATTAGATTAAGTCTTGCGTTGCACATGTTCCACAGATTTGATACCTTGGATGATACTCGAGAAAAAAAGTACTACACGATCTGTAAGTTTGCGGTGAACCTTGGTGCATTATTGAACCGTCAACAAACCCTTTTTATCTATTGTACGCTGCCGAGGGTATGTGTCGGGGTTTGTTACCGCCGGCAAGTAAATTTATAAGAACGCGTGTACTGATCCGCACGGTAGCACAAGAGACACTCGGGATTATACTGGTTCGGGCCTCCGGAGAGTAATACCCTACGTCCAGTTTGAGGGGGGGGTGTTCTTTATGCTCGGGAGTTTGTAGTAGGGGATACAAACAAGGCGGGAGAGGGAATCGGGCCCAAGTCCCTGGTGTGCGAGTGGTTCTTGTAGCAGGAGTCTGCGTACGTGAGTGTGTGAGCGTTTGTGGGGTTGTATGAGATGAGATATCGATACTAAGTGCGTGTGGGGGTGAGAACGAGCGTGTCCGGTAAGTATCCCTGTCCTTCCCTTTTATAGTCACAAGGGAGAAGGCCCAGGGGGGTTACATCGATAGTGTAGGCTGGTCTACAGCCTAGGGTGTCCTTCCTCCGCGTCGGGCTGTCAGCCAGCAACAGCGGCGAAGAACTGTTTCGGTGCTCTAGATGACGGTGTAGATTTCTCCTGAGTCGTGCGTCCCAAGTAGTCGTCTCGGGGCCCCCCGCACCCTTCTCCGAGTGGTTAGTCAGGTACAGGGGGTAGGATCCGTATCCTGATCCTGTCAGTGGATCAGGGGCTTGTCTTTTCCGGGTACTGTGGAGATGGAGTAGTCTGTGTCGTGATGATCGAGGGATAGGTGACGGCTTACACTGTGTCGTTCGTGGCACATCGTTTCCCGTGCCGTCCGTAGTACAATACGTACTGCCCCTACTGAGGAGTGGTCAGGAGGATCCGCCCTCTGACACCAGATCGACCTGGTCAGGGCGGACCGGCGTGGGGAGGTCGGCACGTAGCGAGTCGCGTGCCTGGGTATCACGGGATATCAACAGGGCCTGTGTACCTGCGGCCGTGACGACCAAGTCTTGAACTGGTCGGAGGTGGAAAACTACTCGTGCGAGTAGGTAATCTATGCCACGTCTTCCGATGCTTAGGGTGTAGCGTGTACTGCACCGTACATTGCCCAGTGTTCTTTACGTTGTTTGCAGTACGATGGCCACTGTGCCGTTCGTGGCAGGGTTTGACGAATCCGTCCCCTGACACCGAATCGGCCTGGCCCGAGCGGACTGCTGCGGCGGAGTGGACACGTGGCGGCATGTGGGGAGGTGTGCGCGGAGATTCCAGGATCTCGATCTGGTGGGACCCACGCACCCTGCGCCTTCCCTGCGAAGCCTGCGCAGGTGGGTGACGGAAACTACTCGTGCGAACGAGTAGTCGTAGACGGGAAGCGGAGACTACTCGTGCGAGCAAGTAGTCCGAGGCGGAGGTGAAGACTTGTCGTATGGGCCGTCATGTACTCAGAAGATAATGTGCTGGTGGTCGTGGGCCACCCGCCTCTCAGCCCATGACGGAAACTGGTCGTACGAGCCCTTGGGGACTCGGTGGCCTAATACTCGTTGTATTAGCCGCAAAAGTATACCGTACATGGGTCCGTACTGCGTTTTTAGGGGTCTTGGTGGGCCCTGGTCCATGGCCTCGTCAGTAGCCCCCGAGCCTAGTGAGGGAGTCGAAGACTCGCTCCCAGGATCAATTCTCACGGAGACGAGGAGACTTGTTGTGTTTCCTCCGGCGAGGACGCGCGAGCGGACCCGCGGGTAGTAGCCCCCGAGCCCACGGACAAGTCAGAGACTTGTGTATGGGGTTAAATGTTGAATTCTTGGACAAGTCAGAGACTTTCCGCTTACCGCGTTATGCGCGTCTTGGGGTAAGTGGCGGAGATCTCACACCAGTCGCAAGATTTGCGGGCCCCACTCCGGATGATGTGGCGGCACAGTCGTGGGCGGCGGGCAGTAGCGGGCGCGTCTTTTGAGGGGCGACGCTTCGACGGGTGGAGGACGTGGCCCGAGGCGGCCCGGGCATTAACTATGGGGGGAGGGGTAATCATTTCCCCTCCTTCTTATATACCGTGGCCGCCGGCCAAAATTTCCCCTTCCGCTTCCTTGTGCTCTCCGCCGCCGTCGCCTCTTGCCTTTGCTTCCACACTCACCGCGCGCAAGCTACCGAGCTCGTCTCGCCTTCTCTCGCAAGCCAGCCCCGCCCACCGCCACCACCACGGTCGACGTGATGTCGAACTGGTCGTCCTCGACGGTGACTTGGTCCAAGCTCGACCGCCTCACCTCTGATGGCATGCTGCCGCCGCTGACCGAAGTAGAAGAGTGGAAGGTGCCCGGGCCAGAGCGCAGCCCCCAGCCCCCGGTGGGGTATGTAGTCTCATTCGTGCTGTTCCACGAGCACAGCTTCTCCGTTCCGGTGGGGCGGTTCATCCGCGCCGTCCTCGAGGAGTACGGCCTGGAGCTCCACAACCTCAACCCGAACGGCATCCAGCGGATGGCAGCGTTCGAAGCTTTGTGCGAAGGGTACTTGGGACAGGGAGCCCACTGGGACCTGTTCCGGTACTTCTACAAATTCGTCTGCGTCAAGGATGATCGCAGCGCGGTGGTCATTGGGTGCGCCAGTCTCCGCGGGAAGCACGGGAGGACGGACGAGTACATCCCCACCTACCTGACCAGCTCCAACAGCGGGTGGCACCGAGATTGGTTCTACCTCAAGAACAATCTCGAGAACCCGCTGCCCGAGTTCACCAACCGCTGGTACGATCGGGCACCAGCGAAGTGGAGCTACGGGCCGGAGAAGAAGGACCGGCCCTGGTTCCTCGACGACGCCCTCGCGGCCCTTGAGATACTCCGTGACAGCGGGGTGAACTTCATCACCCTGATTGGCGGTTACCACGCCAGAGGGGTTGTCCCACTCCGTCGTCGCACCCTGCGCCTCTGTCAGATGACGGACGACCGGGCTCCCTTCGAGGGGACGGTGACCGCCAATCCCCTACCCTCGTGGGACGAGATTCAGCGCCGGGTGACCCAGGCCACTGGGGTCACTCATCTGTTCAGGCCGCCGCCGAACATGCTGCCGATGCTTCCTTCCCCGACTACTACGGACCTGGTATGCTTTTTCTCGACTTCTTTTGGATTTGTCTTCCTATGATTGTGGGTGGTGATTGTCTTGTGTTCGCACAGATGAAGGCCGTGTGCATCCTCGCCTCGCGTCCTCCGCTGGAAGAGGACCGGGCGCTCACTCGGGAGGTTGCTGCGCGGCAGCAGCGGCGGGGGGAGCGCAAGAGGGCCCACCAGCAAAAGGAGATTGACAAGCGGTCGAGGAACGACTGCCGCGCCTCGCGCCAGCGTGCTGGGGAGGCCGACGTCTCCGAGAATGAGGACCCCTCGTCGGCGCCGCCGGACACGGACGAGGCCGAGTCCGAGTTCGAGTGGACCGACGACGAGGCGGCGCCGTCGTCGCGGCCACGCAGCGGGTCGGTGCCTGCCTCGACCACAGCTGTCACCGGCTCGAGCCAGCAGGCGCCACCCCCGTCGTCCCGGGCTGACCAGCCCGGAACGAGTAGCCGTATTTCTCGGCGGGACCACCGCGAGAGGAGCAGGAGCTCTCCGTGGCGCAGCGACCCCAGCCGCCACACGTCGAGGCGTGACACCTCATGCCGCCACTCTTCGCACCGGAGGTCCCATTCGCCCTCGGTGCGCCCGTCACGGGCGCCACGAAGCGCGCAGGTGGTTCCCTCCCCACCTGCAGCCCAGAGCGGGGGGCCGTCCTTGACCCAGTAGCGTCTCGCATCAGTCGTCATTGATGGGGGTGGACCGAGACCTTCTCCGACATCTGCTCCATCCTCAGGGAGAAAGAGGGCGGCGTCTCCGCGCAACCCGACCATCGGCTCCAAACGGCCCCACCACGTTGCAGAGAGGTGAGCCCCGAGTTGCGACCTCTCATCTTTCACTTCGTGTCCATAGCGAGTACGCCTTTTGCTTGTTGTCGTGACATTTTTCTCGTTTCAGGGCGCCCGACCGCCGTACCATGAGGCCGGCGCCTGTCAAGTCATTACGCCGCCCCGCCCAGGTGGTCGAGGATATGCTGTCATCGAGCGACCCGCCGGCCTCCCTTCAGTTGGGGGGCGGCGGTTTAAGAAACAGGTGGGTCTAGGACCCAAGTGATGACAGTCCCCCCACAGGGAACTGTGAGCCCGGCTCGCAGTGACCTGTCAATGGGGACGATGGGGTTGGGGGGTGAGGCCCCCACGGAAGAAGCGCTTTCGGCCCACGCGGCCGAGTTAGCGAGGTGCCTGTCCAGGGCCCAGGAGCAAGACCAGGAAGATCCTGCTCTTGAGGCGCGGGCGGGCGATGCTGAACAGCCGGCCCCCGAGTCGTTGACGGGGGCGGGCAACGATGCCGACGTCGAGCGGCCAGCCCCCGAGTCGCTGGAGGGGACAGCCGCTACCGCTGCGGGCTCCGAGATCCCAGCCCCCGAGCTGCTGGGGGAGCGGGGAGTGCTGCGGTGGAGGTGGAGATGAAGACCCGAGCCCCCGAGTTGCTGGGGGAGCGGGGAACACTGTAGCGGAGGTGGAGGCGGCCAGCCTTGACTCCGAGGAAGCCTCTGCTGCGGCCGTCCCCATTTCGTCGGTGGCCGCATCGGACTCTGCTCCTGCGGAGGTGATCATCATCCTGGCGTCGCCTTCTCTGGTCGCCTCTCTCGTCGTAACGGCGGACGAGCAGATGCCACCCCCGACTTTGGAGGTCGGGGAGGGCTCGAGGGAACCGAGACCGACCACCTCGATGGTGGTGGAGGAGGAGGAGACGGAGGTCCCGCCGCTCTGGCTGGTGCCTGTCTCACGAGTTCAGGCCTCTGTCGGCTTGGATGTCGACAGTGATGCGGAGCTGACGGCCCGTCGCCATTTGGAGCGCGGCCTGCGCCTGAGCGAGCTGGCGCTGCGTCAGTCGGAGCGGGCGATCAGGGATCTGATCCCCGCCTCGAGGGTAAGTCTTAGCCCTTCTTTTTCCTCTTCTTCGATTCTCATGCTTGTTTTCTCTTCTTCCTTGACCGTGAAATTCACATGTGGTCCAGGAACTTGTCGGGCACTGTAACACCCGGTTTTAAAGGACAAACCGAATGCACCCTTTATGCATGCCCAGGATCAAAATTCATGCATAAGGTAACATCATTAGTGTAATATCACAACATACATCATTACAAGCGTATAACTATTACAAAATGACCAGAGGGTCTAAACAGAAAATTACACATCGTTATTCTATCGCAGCGGAGTAGGCACCATCTTCCGCAGGAACATCGACTGGGGGCACGCCCACCTAGAACTCCAGGTCTTCAATGTCTTCATGATGTAACTCCTTCTAGCTTCTTACTATCTGAGCAGCAGTGGGGAGAGAACAGCAGGGGTTGAAAGGGAAACAGTGAGTACACCTGGGGGCGTGTACTCCGCAAGTGGGGAAAAAGGTATGCATAACATGCTGGCTTAAAGCAAGGAAGGCTTTATTTGGTGGACTGCAAAGCTCAAGTTTTAGTTGGTCAAATTTTAATTAAGCACCTAGAATTTATTGTGTAATAAGCTTCCCATCCCCTTCGAGGCACAGGCACCAACCTGTCCTGATCCTAGGGTTAAAACATCACAGAACCAAAACCAGCTTCCAAACCACAGTTACCACCACTGTGATCCACCCAAACCACCAACTAACCATGTGAGAGTCCAGGCCGCTCTTGACCGTGAGCACGGCTGTTATAACAGTTTTTTTTAACACTCTGCAGAGGTTGTACATCTTTACCCACGAGTCGCGTAAACGTTCAAAAGAACGTTAAACCCAACCATGCTGTGCGGATCAGGCACTTTCACACTTCCTTAGGTGTGATAGCATAGGGACGCTACGAGGCCTTTACATAGGTTCACCAGCGGCACATTAACCCAACTCAGGGTTCGGGTACCCGTCCTCGTGCCACAGAATGTTGGGGGCCTAGCCTCCCTCACTGGAACCAACAGCTTAACGCAGGCCAGCTGGATTTCCCGATTTACCCTACTTAATTGGCCAAGACCATAGCCCATTAGTTCTCGTGGTTGTACGGTAAGTCCCAGGTGGTCACTCCATAGATCGGTCCTTAAAAGATCGACTCAGGCAAGACCAACATCAAGCATCACAAGTCACCATCCCAACCACTTGCCTGAGTCGCCTAGGGTATTCATGTTGCTAACCATAACCCACATTAACATGTTGCATAGTAATTAATCAAGTTAAGATTTAACCCAACCCATGTTGAGCAAGCTAAGCATGATTCTACCCATATAGGTAACCTCTAAGGGTAAGCAAGGAATGATAATGAAAATCTAGTAAACAGTCCTTAATAGGATTCCCAGCAAAGTTTAGACATCTAATGCAAGAAAACATAAATAAAGTAGTGATTATGGTGAATAAAACATAAAGGTATAAAATAGCAAGATGTCAAGGACACTTGCCCGTTTCCCGATGCTCCACTGCTCGGAAGCGTTCCTTCACGCGCAGCAATCACTGAAACAACACAATGCTAGACTAAGAACAAAGCACTAGGTAATAAAATCATTTTATAAAAAGGTGCACCACTAGCTAACGTGAGCTAGCTACAAACTCTAGAGCGCAAGGGACGACTAAACGGAGCTACGGGTAGAAAGGGCACAACTAACGATAAAGATTACATTATAAGAAAGAAGGGACTATTGTTGACACATCTTAACGTATACTTTTACTTGTCAACTAAATAAAGAAAAGGGCATAAAATGAATATCAATATAGACTTAGGGGTTTGCTACTAATGAATTCCACGAGTTTTGGTGAATTATATATTTTCAGGGACTATTCAGGAAAATGCTAAAAGAATGAATTCTAGAAGGCTCCAGAAGACTCCCGAACTCAACCGAAGTGGGCCCCAAGAAAATATGCATCTAGAAGGGACAAGAGGCCCACACGCGAAGGTGGAGCCCGGCCTGGGCCCAGCCCAGGCCGACCGGCCCTGTGGGGAGGCCGATCGGGCCCCCCTGGCCCCGATCAGGCCCATCTTCTGGAAGCTTCCTCCACCGCCTCCTAGGATCAATCTAAACCACTTGTTTAGGTCGGTTTGATCCTACGGCACACGGTATCCCTTCAGGACTATATAAGCAGCCCCTCTGACCCCAGGGTAGGCAATCCAATTCATTCTGATCACCAATGCCTACCTGAGATAGAAGCTCTAGATTAGAATTAGAGTTGGAGAGAGTTGTATCAAGTAGAGAGAATGGAGCCATGGTCTAATTAGATCTAGCCAATCTTGTTCGAGAGGATTAGAGAGCGGTAGAGGCGAAGCTGAAGGAAGGCCCGGACATGTCGGTGTCTCCTCTTCTTCTTCTACCTCTGGGATCAGACTCCATTGGAGCCCGATCCTGAGACCTTGCGGGAAAGATCGACTTCTTATTCAAGTGAGCAACATTGTCTTTATTGTTCTTACGGTTCATAACTCTTTGAGTACTTTAATTCCTGTAGCTCTTGAATTAAAGTTGCATGTTTAGTGTAAGTGTGGTGCTTAGACTAGCTAGCTTATGAATGCCTTCTATATTCCGGATCGTGTGGTAGATCGTGGTGGTGACAGCACCATTGAGTCCTTCGTAGTCCACCTCCCGTCTATAGAAACCGTAGGACACCCCCCCCCATAGATTCTCGGGAGGTTCCCTTTACTAAGTGTGCCTTCAGACAATCACCCCATAAGAACAATATCGAAATAGCTCATGAGCATAAGAACCAGACATCCTTAAGTGCTCCTTATCTCTTCTTTCTGTCAAGTCCTTGATAGCTTCTCAGGGATTAGTCTTTTTACTCCAGACCTTTCTCTCTACCTTTCTCCCTGTGGATTCGATATTTAAAACCCTCTCCCAGGTGGAATGCTCGCCGGTATCCGTGCGCTTGCGGATTATCCATCATAATATTTCTGTAGGCTTAACAAATACCAACAACTATATGCTTGATTTATTTTATTTAAAGAAATATGTGTAATGGGTATTTCAAAGAAATACCACATGTTGTAACTTCATCAAATTTATACTTGAATAGAAAGACGGTATAAACCTAGTCATATTTTATTTATAAAAGTTTATTAAAATTTATACCAATTTAACATTTATCTTTATAAAAGAAATTTTATGTGAGAGCAACTAACGAGTTATAACATGTGTCGGGTTGAGCTAAACAAGTTGTAAGAAAAACATATTTATGTTCAAATTAATCATGTTAACTTTTGTTAAGAAAAAGGCGAAGGTTAAACCTATATTTGATTTTATTCAAAAGAGTTTGAATTGGATATTAATCAAATTAATATTAACTTTAATTACCAAAAACATGAAACATGGTTAACGTCCCTGCTAACACGTGCGCTACGACGAAACGAAGCTAACGCAACTTGAACGAGCTAAAACGGGGTTAGGATGTAAAAGATATGAGCTTCGGAAGATTACAGGGGCTAACAGGGAAGATATGCAAGGCACAGTGAATAGTGCTCTCGAAAAGGTCAAAACAGAGGGTCCTAGGTGCAAAAGAGGCTCGGTTGGACCAAACTGTAAAAGGTGGGATTTTCCTAGGCGTTTAAGTGCAAAGGGGCTAAGACACAGAGATGGCGGCTGTGATTTCCAGATTCTGCAGGGGGCCTTCTGCAAAACAGGGGCTGACGGGGCTGAGGGTGCTGACTGGTCGCCACATGGTACGCTGTGACTGGACCGGTTCACCACGTGGCGCCGACGAGGCGCTGACCGGGCTGTGCACCGGGCTGTGGACCGCGGTCCACAGGTCCACGGTGAACCAACCGAAGGGGTACACCTCCATTTAATCTGGGCCGCCCGTGGAGGATCTGACGGCTGGGAGGGGCCGCTGGGTTTTGGTCGCCGGAAGGGGGCTGGGGACGGCGGCGCCTGGCCGGACTTGGCGGTGGCTCGCCGGAGCTGAGCGGCCCGGGCGCTACGGAGCACGGTTTCGCATGCGGTTTGGACCGGGAGGAAGAGGAGGACGGCGCGGAGCTCACCATGGGCATCTCGTCACCGATGGCGTGGCGGGGACGGCATACGGTGACAGGAGGCGGACGGCGGCTCGGGTGTTCACTGGGGAAGTTGCTGCAGCCTCGGTTTGGTGCTTCTGGGCGTCTCGACGAAGTCCTGGTGGTCCTGCGAGAGCAAAGGGAGAAGGAGGAGGGTGAGAGCGGGACGGACGACGACGGAAGACGGCGGGGGCGGAGCGCTTCACCTCGGCAGTTGCGGTAGGAAGTCCGGCGGTGGTGGTTGACGGCCAGGGGCTACACGGCAGTGAGCAAGATCGTGCAGAGGGGCAAAGGGAGATGAGGGAGCTCGACGCCAGCCATTTATAGTTAACTTGATTATTTGTAACACCCTAGTTTGCATTTTGGCTAGGATTTGAAAATTTTATTAAAATTTGTTAGAATTAAATAGAGAGTGTGTGCAATCTTTTCAAAATAAATAATATTTTCTAAAAACTAAATAAATGAATCATAGGTTATAATTATTTGTTTGTTGCATTCATGCTGCAATGCATAGTGTTTATTGTGTGAAAAATGAGTTGGAGTTTTTAAAACTCGAATAGGTTCGCCTTTAGTTTAACCCTTGTATCTCTCCGATCTTGTTCCGTAAATCTCTCTCAATCTCTCTCTACCAAGAACCATCTCTTCTCTCTCTAAAAACTATGTCAAGCCCTTATCCTTTTCTCTCTCTATCTCTAAGTTATTTCGAGCCCAAAACACTATTCAAAACCCGGCCTATCTCTAAATCCTATCGTGCTTAATCCTTCACTCTATTTCAACCCAACACCTCCCTCCTTTCTCTATCTCTCGGGCTGAATTTGGCCACGGCCCAAAACACCCTCACCGCCGGCCCACATCTCCCCCCTTCTCTTTATCAGGCTGTAGCCCACCTCCTCCTCTTTCCTTTCCCGTGCTTGGCCCATCCCAGCCCAACACCTCAAGGCCCAACCGCAGCCCACTTCCCTCTCCTCCCTCCTCTCACCGCCAGCTGGGACCCACCCGTCATCCCCTCCACCACCTTCTTTCCTTTCTCCCTCCCCTGGCTTGCACGGCAGAGCACCCCGCCGCCGGCCGGGAATCCGGATGCCCGCGCCCTCCCCGCCGCTACCCCCGCCTCGGCCCCACCTGCGCCCCTACCGCGCCCCCCCTTGCCCAGAACCCCGTCCCGGTGCGCCCATGCCGAGAATGGCAGGCACCCCGGCCCGCCAAGGCCACGGCCATCACGGCCGCAATGACCGCGCCCCAATCCCCGGTCCTCACTGCCCCTCCTCCCCTATAAACGACCGGCGCCTAGCCCTCGACCTCCCCTTTTCCTTCCCTTCGAACACCACCCACTCCGGAGCTATCATTCGCCGTCAATCGAGGTTGCCATAACCACGGTGAGAAGCTCCGCCGTCGAAGGTTTCCTCTGCTCGGGCACTCCCTCACCTCGTTCTCCTTCTCCTTCCCACACAGGACCGACAAGACGTCGTTCCGCCGCTTGGAGCGCGAAGTTGTGGCCGGCAGCGAACTCCCTGGCGAGCGCCCGCGACCCCGTCCGCTTCCGGCTGTCGCACGCATCCTCCGCCGTCGCTCCATCGTCCATGACGCCTTGGATAGGTGCGCCATCCTTCCCTCTCTCTTCTGGTTCAAACGGCGCTCGATTCCGTGCACCGTAGCCCCGGGTCACCTTCTCCAGCGATGCCCTGGCGAAGCGCCGCCGTCCCCTACCCTGCTCCGGTGGCCTCCAACCGAGCGGCGCCACCTCAACCGTCCGATCACGCGCGAGCGGTCCAGATCAAAACAGGGCGTACCCCTTGGCTTCGGTCCACCATGGACCCATGGACCGTGGTCCACGGCCGGTCCACGGCCTCGTCACCGCCACGTCAGCGCACGGAGCCGATCAGTGTCCGCCACGTAGCACCGCGTCAGCCGAGCCGCACCGTCAGCGGTGTTTTTGCACAAGAGCCCCTGGAGATCAGAAATATCCACCCACCCTTTTATGTGTCTTGCTCTTTTTGCACATAAACGCCTAGAAAAATCCCACACTTCACAGTTAAGTCCACCCGAGCGAGTTTTGCTCATAGACCCCTGATCTTTCTCCTTTTCGCGCCCAGAAATATCTGAGTCTTGCAAATCTTGCCAGTTAGCCCCTGAAAAATATGTTTAATGGGTATTTCGGAGAAATACCACATGTTGTAACTTAATCAAATTTATACTTGAATAGAAAGCACGGTATAAACCTAGTCATATTTTATTTATAAAAGTTTATTAGAACTTATACCAATTTAACATTTATCTTTATAAAGGAAACTTTATGTGAGAGCAACTAACGAGTTATAACATGTGTCGGGTTGAGCTAAACAAGTTATAAGAAAAACATATTTATGTTCGAATTAATCAAGTTAACTTTTATTAAGAAAAAGGTGGAGGTTAAACCTATATTTGATTTTATTCAAAAGAGTTTGAATTGGATATTAATCCAATTAATATTAACTTTAATTTCCAAAAACATGAAACAAGTCAAAGGTCGCTGCTAACGCGTGCGTTACGACAAAACGAAGCTAACGCAACTTGAATGGGCTAAAACGGAGCTAGGATGAGAAAGTTATGGGGTTTTGAAGGTTGCAGGGGCTTATGTGTGATTAAACATATTTTTCAGGGGCTAACTGGCAAGATTTGCAAGACTCAGATATTTCTGGGCACGAAAAGGAGAAAGATCAGGGGTCTATGAGCAAAACTCGCTCGGGTGGACTTAACTGTGAAGTGTGGGATTTTTCTAGGCGTTTATGTGCAAAAAGAGCAAGACACATAAAAGGGTGGGTGGATATTTCTGATCTCCAGGGGCTCTTGTGCAAAAACACCGCTGACGGTGCGGCTCAGCTGACGCGGCGCTACGTGGCGGACACTGATTGGCTCCGTGCGCTGACGTGGCGGTGACGAGGCCGTGGACCGGCCGTGGACCACGGTCCATGGGTCCATGGTGGACCGAAGCCAAGGGGTACGCCCTGTTTTGATCTGGACCGCTCGCGCGTGATCGGACGGTTGAGGTGGCACCGCTCGGTTGGAGGCCACCGGAGCAGGGCAGGGGACGGCGGCGCTTCGCCAGGGCATCGTCGGAGGAGGCGGCCCGGGGCTACGGTGCACGAAATCGAGCGCCGTTTGAACCAGAAGAGAGAGGAGAGGATGGCGCACCTATCCAAGGCGTCGTGGACGACGGAGCGACGGCGGAGGATGCGTGCGACAGCCGGAAGCGAACGGGGTCACGGGCGCCCGCCAGGGAGTTCGCTGCCGGCCACAACTTCGCGCTCCAAGCGGCGGAACGACGTCTTGTCGGTCCTGTGTGGGAAGGAGAACGAGAACGAGGTGAGGGAGTGCCCGAGCAGAGGAAACCTTTGACGGCGGAGCTTCTCACCGTGGTTATGGCAACCTCGATTGACGGCGAACGACAGCTCCGGAGTGGGTGGTGTTCGAAGGGAAGAAAAAGGGGAGGTCGAGGGCTAGGCGCCGGTCGTTTATAGGGGAGGAGGGGCAGTGAGGACCGGGGATTGGGGCGCGGTCATTGCGGCCGTGATGGCCGTGGCCCTAGCGGGCCGGGGTGCCTGCCATTCTCGGCATGGGCACACCGGGACGGGGTTCTAGCCAAGGGGGGGCGCGGTAGGGGCGCAGATGGGGCCGAGGCAGGGGTAGCGGCGGGGAGGGCGCGGGCATCCGGATTCCCGGCCGGCGGTGGGGTGCTCTGCCGTGCAAGCCAGGGGAGGGAGAAAGGAAAGAAGGTGGTGGAGGGGATGACGGGTGGGTCCCAGCTGGCGGTGAGAGGAGGGAGGAGAGGGAAGTGGGCTGCGGTTGGGCCTTGAGGTGTTGGGCTGGGATGGGCCAAGCACGGGAAAGGAAAGAGGGGGAGGTGGGCTACAGCCTGATAAAGAGAAGGGGGGAGATGTGGGCCGGCGGTGGGGGTGTTTTGGGCTGTGGCCAAATTCAGCCCGAGAGATAGAGAAAGGAGGGAGGTGTTGGGTTGAAATAGAGTGAAGGATTAAGCTCGATAGGATTTAGAGATAGGCCGGGTTTTGAATAGTGTTTTGGGCTCGAAATAACTTAGAGAATGAGAGAGAAAAGGATAAGGGCTCGACATAGTTTTTAGAGAGAGAAGAGATGGTTCTTGGTAGAGAGAGATTGGGAGAGATTAACAGAACAAGATCGAAGAGATACAAGGGTTAAACTAAAGGCGAACCTATTCGAGTTTTAAAAACTCCAACTCATTTTTCACACAATAAACACTATGCATTGCAGCATGAATGCAACAAACAAATAATTATAACCTATGATTCATTTATTTAGTTTTTAGAAAATATTATTTATTTTGAAAAGATTGCACACACTCTCTATTTAATTCTAACAAATTTTAATAAAATTTTCAAATCCTAGCCAAAATGCAAACTAGGGTGTTACAGGCGCTGCGACGACAAGCCACAGGCCTTCGAGGCGCTCCGCGCGGAGAAGATCCAGCTGGAGACGCAGCTGGCCGCGGCCTGTCTCGCGGCGGCGGACAGCGAGGTCGGCCGGACGGCTGAGCGCACGTCCCTCGAGGTGAGGGTGAAGGCTGCGGAGGACCGTGCGGCCACGACGCAGGCGGAGATCGCCTTGGAGGAAAAACTGGCCGCGGCGGAGCTGGTGGCGACGGAGCTGCGCTCCAACGCTGAGGCCGCTGCCCGTGCCGCCCACCAAGAGAAGACGGAGCACGAAGCCAGGGCAGGCCGTCTGAGTCCGACCTCTAGACGGCCCGCGAGAGGGTGACGGCGCTTGAGGCCCAGGTCGGGAGCGTTACCGCCGAGAAGGGCCGACTCGAGGAAGTCGCCAAAAAGCGTGAAGATGAGATCATTAGTGAGTACCTCACGACCTGTTACCTCTGCTTTCTGTTTCCGTGTGGTTACTTGATTCGTGATGTCATCTTGTTTTTGGGGTGGACAGCCCTCCGCGTGGCCCGCACCGACTTGGAGAAACAGGTCGCGGATCAGGAGAGTGTCGCAGCCACCCGCCTCGTCGAGAATCAGAAGCTGGTGGAGCTGGCTCGTGAGGCTAATGAGAGACTCAACAGTAAGAGACGTGTCCCCTTCACGTTTTGCCATCTTTGAACCAAGATGTCTTTCGCTGACATTGGTCTTTTTATTTTAATTCAGAGGTCGTGGCTGAGCTCGAACGGGAACAGAAGTCGCACGCGGAGACCAAGACCGAGCTCACGCGGGTGGTGACGATCTGCGACAAGATGGCGGCGGCCATCATCAAGGCGATGGACGACCTTGGTGTTCCTTATGACCACATCAAGGATCGCTTGGAACTGGCCGCCGCGACAGCCCTCCAGCAGTCAATGGATGCGGCTCGCGACGTCGTCCGCAAGGTGGTGGCCATCTTCCTGTCGCATTACCCGGACATGGACAGAGAGCTGCTGGGCCAGGGATGGTGTCTGGGCTATAGCAACGATCAATACGACCGCATTGAGGAAGGCACCGTCGAGTTCGCCCGGATTATGATGGGTCACGCCCTCCACGACCTGGGCCTGTAGAGAAAAGAAACAGAGTCGCCTTGCCGAGGCTTTAAATTATGCTGATGAGCACTTCTAATGAACTTATGGATCGAGCCCTTGTGGCAGACTCGTGGGTCAAGTACCCAGATTTATTTCAAGTTAAGCATTTTCTTTGTTCGTTATCCTTTCCACGAGTAGTTAGGGGATCTGCGAGCCCGAGTGGTGCAGCTTTAAGACTTCGCTGGCGGTGTCTTGCTCCATAGCCGCGGGGGCGTAGGAACCTAGCGACTCGACCGGGCTTAGTTTTGAAGCGTTACTACTTGGGCGGGCAGCCCCCGAGTAGTTTGGAGAAGGATAGGTGTGCGTGTATGTTTTTGCAAACAAGAAAACTCTTTGGAGTTCGCTTAGACGGTTACCCGGCGACCTTTCGAGGGGGCGAGTGATCGACAACTTGAGGTCACAAACTTTGCTCGTGGGTCTTTGTATCGTAGCCGCAGGGGCGTAAGTACTCGGGGCCCGGACGAGCGCAGGTTCGTAACCGCTAGAGTCGTCGTTCATCCCCCTTTATGGAGTGCGAGCGTACCGCGACGATCATACGAGAAACCGTAGACAGTTTTTGATCGAAAAAAGATTTCGCAACGTCCAGGGGAGGGGTGTCGTAGCCCCGAGTAGCTCCTGAGCCCATGGTCAAGTCGGAGACTTGGCCATGGGATGAGACAAGCATAAAGAAATTTTTTCGAGCAAAAATGCAAGCTTGAGGAAGATATCATCTCACGAAAAAGAAAGTAGCTCAGAGCTCTTGCATTATCATAAGATGAAAATGAAGTAAATACTTAAGGGTAAAAACGGCGTAGCTGCTCTATGTTCTAGGCATTGGAGATGACCCTGCTGTCTTCGTATTTGAGCTTGAAAGTTCCTGGTCGGAGCTCCTGGTCGACGATGAACGGGCCCTCCCATGGTGGCGAGAGCTTGTGTCGCCCTTCATTACTTTGAACTCGTCAGAGGACGAGGTCGCCGACTTAGAACTCGCGCTCCCGTATGTTGCGCTCGTGGTAGCGGCGTAGAGCCTGCTGATATTGCGCCGAGTGGAGGAGAGCGACGCTACGTGCCTCGTCCAACTGGTCGATAGCGTTTTCGAGGGCGACCTGGTTGCCTTCTTCGGTGTAGGCCCAAACCCGTGGACTGCCGTAGTCAATGTCCGTCGGGAGGATTGCCTCCGACCCGTGGACAAGGAAGAAAGGCATGAAGCCAGTAGCCCGACTTGGCATGGTGCGTAGGCTCCATAGGACAGACGGGAGCTCCGCGGCCCACGTTGCTCGAAACTTCACGAGGCGCTTGAATATCTGCGGCTTCAGACCTTGCAAGATCATGCCGTTGACCCTCTCCACTTGCCCATTGGTCCTTGGATGGTTGACCGCGGCCCAGTCCACACGAATGTTGTTGTCGTCACAAAACTTGAGGCATTTCTTGCCGGTGAACTGGGTACCATTGTCGGTAATGATAGAGTTCGGAATCCCGAAACGGTAGATGATGTCGGTGAAGAACACCACGGCCTCCTCGGAGCGGACATTTGTTATGGGCTTGGCCTCGATCCACTTTAAGAACTTGTCGACAGCGACAAGCACGTGGGTGTAGCCCCCGGGTGCTTTTCTTAGTGGTCCGACCATGTCTAACCCCCAGACCGCGAAAGGCCAGGTGATATGGATGGTTTGTAACGCTTGCGCCGAAGATGAGTTTGTCGTGCATAGTACAGACAACCTTCGCAGCTGCGCACGATCCGCGTTGCATCGGCAACTGCGGTAGGCCAGTAGAAACCTTGTCGGAAAGCTTTCCCGGCAATGGTCTTTGGACCGGCGTGATGCCCGCATGTGCCTGCATGTATCTCCTGTAGCAGCTCCTTGCCCTGGTCGGCCAGGATGCAACGCATGAATATGCCTTCAGTGCCTTTTCGACGGAGCTCGCCGTCGATCAGTTTGTACGTCTTGGCCATTCGAGCAATGCGTCGGGCCGTCTCCTTGTCGGGCGGCAACTTTCCCTCCACCATCCATTCGAGGATCGGAATCCTCCAGTCTGGGTTTTCAAGGTTGGGCTCTCGTACTTCATCGATCTCCATGACCTCTTGGGTTGACGGCTCTGGCGTTTTGTCCTCCTCGGAGCGGACGGACGGCTCGTGCTAGTCGCTGGCGAAGACCCCATGCGGGACAGGCTTCCGATTTGAGGCCGCTTCGGTGAGGGTATCTGCGGCCTTGTTGTACTCGCGCAGTACATGATTGAGCTCGAGCCCATGAAACTTGTCCTCCAACTCGCGCATCTCCCGGCAGTACGCAGCCATCTTCGGACTTATGCAATTTTTCTCCTTCATTACCTGCCTCACGACTAGATCGGAGTCCCCCCTGACGTCGAGGCGTCGGATTCCTAGCTCGAGAGCGATCCGGAGACCGTTGATGAGTGCCTGGTACTCTACGACGTTGTTGGAGACCGTGAAATGTAGTCGGACCATGTACTCCATTCGTACGCCCAGAGGCGAGATGAATACGAGTCCGACCCTGGCTCCTTCCTTCATGAGGGACCCGTCGAAGCACATGAGCCACGTCTCGTGCTCGATGGGAGCAGGGGGCGTATGGATCTCCGTCCATTCGGTGACAAAGTCAGCTAATGCCTGCGACTTGATGGCAGTGCGGGGCGCATACTCGATATTCTGTCCCATCAACTCGAGGGCCCACTTAGCAATTCTTCCTTCCGCCTCCGGGCTCTGTATGATTTCGCCAAGCGGGTACTTGGACACCACCGTGATGCGGTGTGAGTCGAAATAGTGCCGAAGCTTCCGCTTAGTGATGAGAACGGCATCGATCAACTTCTGGATTTGCGGGTATCGCATCTTCGAGTCGGAGAGGACTTCGCTCACGAAGTAGACCGGGTGCTGTACTTTTTGTGTTTTCCCAGGCTCGTCTCGCTCGACTACTAACACCGTGCTCACGACCTGGGTCGTTGCAGCGATGTATAGGAGCATCAGCTCCCCCCTCTGTTGGTGCGGTGAGCACTGGTGGGCTTTCGAGTAGTTTCTTGAGCGAGTCGAGTGCTTCCTGCGCTTCAGGCGTCCATTTGAAGTGTTCCGACTTCTTCATGAGCTTGTACAGCGGAAGGCTACGTTCACCTAGTCGGGCGATGAACCTGCTGAGAGCAGCGAGGCACCCGGTGACGCGTTGCAGTCCCTTCAGATTTTTTATAGGCCCCATGCTCGTGATTGCGGAGATTTTCTCGGGATTGGCCTCGATGCCGCGTTCCGACACAACGAAACCAAGTAGCATGCCTCTGGGGACCCCAAAAACACACTTCTCGGGGTTCAGCTTCACACCGTGCTCCCTCAGCTTCTCGAAGACCGCGGTGAGGTCGGGGATCAGGTCGCCCACCTTCTTTTACTTGACCACGATATCATCTACATAGGCCTCGATTAGCCGTCCGATGAGATCTCCAAAGTAGTGTCACATGCATCTCTGAAGCATGGCCCCTGCATTCTTCAACCCGAATGGCATGGAAACGTAGCAGTACGCGCCAAATGGGGTGATGAATGAGGTCGCGAGTTGGTCGATTAGATCCATCGCGATCTGATGGTACCCGGAGTAAGCGTCGAGAAAATAGAGGGTTTCGCACCCAGCCGTCGAATCGACTACTTGATCTATACGCGGTAAAGGAAATGGATCCTTGGGACATGCCTTGTTCAGGCTGGTGTAATCAACGCACATCCTCCATTTTCCATTCTTCTTCTTAACGAGTACAGGGTTTGCTAGCCACTCGGGGTGGTACACTTCATGAATAAACCCTGCACTAATGAGCTTCTTGATCTCCTCCCCGATGGCCTTGCACTTGTCGGAATTAAAGTGGCGCAGACGCTGCTTGATCGGCTTCGAGCAGGGCTTAATGTTAAGCTTGTGCTCGGTGACCTCCCTTGGAATCCCTGGCATGTCGAAGGGTTTCCATGCAAACACATCGAGATTCCCGCGGAGGAAGTCGACAAGCGCGCTTTCCTAGTCGGAACCGAGCGCCGTCCTGATACGGAGCGTGCGGCCGTCGTCGGAGACGGGCACCTCCTTGGCGTCCTTGGCGGGCTCGAAAGAGCAGGCCGCTCGCTTGGACGACTCGGGGATTTCTTGGTCCTCGGAGGGGGGCTCAGCGGCGAGCTTCTCAGACCGGATCAGTGCTTCAGCGAACTGGAAGCACTCAGCATCGCATTCGTACGCGTACTGGAAAGTCATACCTGCCGTGATGATGCCTTTCGGTCCGGGCATCTTCAACTTGAGGTACGTGTAGTTGGGGACGGTCATGAACTTAGCGTAAGCTGGCAATCCGAGAATCGCGTGATACGTCCCCGGGAACCCTACCACTTCGAAGGTGAGGGTCTCCTTTCGGAAGTTGCTCGGAGTTCCGAACGTGACGGGCAGATCGATCTGCCCGAGGGGAACCGCCTCCATCCCGGGTACGACCCCGTGGAAAGGCGCCGTCGACGGCCGCAGTCGGGACCGCGAGATCCCCATGTCGTCGAGGGTCGACATGTAGATGACGTTGAGGCCGCTGCCTCCGTCCATCAGAACCTTGTGCACACGCTTGGTGCCGAACAAGGGTGACACAACTAATGGGTAGTTGCCTGGTCATGGGACGTGGTCGGGGTGATCGCACCGGTCGAACGTGACGGCGTCTCCGACCACTTCAAGTACATCGAAGACGCGCGCTCAGCATGGTAAACTTCTCACCGGATCAGCTTCTCCTAGCGTCTTGGCGGCCGTGCCTCCGAGCCCTCGAAGATCATCATAACAGCTCCGTCTTCGTGGGGGTAAGCACCTTCGTCGTTGCCCTTGTCCTTCCCTCTGTCATCGGCCGGAGCATTGTTTTGCTTTTTCAGCGTGCCCAAGAGGTAGGACTTCATCAAATTGCAATCCTTGAAGGCGTGCTTGACTGGACCCTCGTGGTTGGGGCATGGGGCCTCCAACAGCTTCTCGAAGTGATCCGTCGGCGGGTTACTTCTGGGTCTTGCTGTCTTTCGGTCGACAGCAGCCACCAAGGTATCTTCACGATATCTTTTATATTTACTCTTCCTTTTCTTGTTGGTTGGCGCGGACGGACCGTCATCAGCCTCGATCGGCTGCTTCCCCTTGCTGGTACCGGGGCTCAGCGTCGCGGCCACAGCTTCCTCACCGTTGGTGTGGTCGGTCGCGATGTCGAGCAGCTCCCGAGTAGATCGCGGCTTCCGTCGCCCGATCCGATGCATCAGCGTGGCACACGTGGTGCCGTTCTGGAAGGCCGAGACGATGTCCGTGTCGGTGGTGCTGGGCAACTCGGTGCATCGCTTGGAGAAGCATCAGATGTAGTCGCGTAAGCTTTCGCCCTTCATCTGTTCATAGTTGCGCAGGTCCCAGGGGTTCCCTGGTCGGGTGTACGTGCCCTGGAAGTTACCGACGAAAGTGTCACGTAACTGCGACCAGCTATCGATCTTACCTCGTGGTAAGTGCTCAAGCCACGTACGAGCCGAGTCTGCGAGATGTAGCGGGAGATTCTTGATGATGAATAGGTCGTCTCGTGCCCCGCCGGTGTTGCACGCCAGTCGGTAGTCTTCTAACCAAACGTTGGGGTTAGTTTCACCGTCGTACTTAGGTACGGAGGTCGGAGCTCTGAAGCGCGAGGGAAAATGAGCATTGCGCACATTCCTCCTGAAAGCGCGGCACCCTTGAGCATCAGGCGAGTTGCTCCGGCTCCGATCTTCGTCGCTGTCGTATCGGCCGCCGCACCGCCGACTGTATTCCTTACGAGCCTGCTGCTCGTAACCATCGTCGTGACCCACGTCCGCCCTCCGTCGCGCCTTGATGGTATTGCGCGCATCGCGGTTAGGGCCCAAGCGGCTCTTGACCGGCACGTTGACCTCCTCAGACCATCGCGGCTGCTGCACGGCGCCGCGGGCTGTCATTGTTCGGAGTGCCCTCGACCCTGCGAGCCCTGCTGTCAAGAAGCAGAGCTCTCTGCCTGCTGCACGGCGGCAATCTCGAGGAGCGTCTTGATCTGCTTATGCATTTCCTTTTCCTGAGGGTTGGCGGGCTCAGGTATCTTCCGGAGAAGAACTGCTGCTACCGCCAGATTCTATGACGCCCTTTTGAAGACGGGCGTGCCGTCAACGACGTCTCGATCGTCGTTGATGATGCGTTGCTGGACATCCCTCGTGTGCACGCGAGCGGGAGTTGGATTCGGGTCTTGCCTGAGTTGTTGGTGGGGCTGGGCCCGCTCGTCGTCGAGCTTGCGCTGTGCGTCCTCTAGTTCATCTAGTCGGGCGCGCTGTGCGGCGCCATTGGGCGGAACCTGAGCCTCAGCCGCACTATCCGTCGTCGAGCTATGGGCGGAGTGAAGCGCCCCATCCGGAGTGTGGGCCGGTGCTGGTGCCGCTGGGGCGTTGGCGACGGCGAAGCACTCGCGTGAGGGGTCGTAACCCCCGTCGTCGGAGTAGCCGAAGCAGTAGTCCGCCGCCGTTTGGAAACGACGGAGGGTGCCAGCGTCCTGAAGTCCCGCGTAATCCCACTCCGAGCCCAGGATGTCGTCCGAGCTGTCGGAGTCAAGGTACTGCTCGTCGGGCGAGGTCGCCAGGAGCCCCATGTTGCACCAGAGGCGATGGCTGGGGTAGTTCTCATACACGGCCAGGTCCGTGCCTGACGAAGAGGAGTATGCCGCCGCGTAGCATGTCCCTCGGGAGAGAGACGGTTTTGACGCGCACTCCCTAGCGATGCGCTCCGTCGAGTCCGACGGCAGGGAGTCCTCCGCTGCGTCGGTGGTCGGTGATGCGTCAGTCTCGACCCGCGGAGGGGAGCTGGCACGTGCCGCCCAGTGTCGGTCGGCCTTGGCCTGCTTCGAGCGCTTGCCCGAGCGCTTCTTTCGTCGGGGCGGGCGTGCCGGGACAGTCGGAGCAGGAGCCGGTGCGGGTGTGTCGGTGGTCTCGCTGACGAGGCGCATGAGATAGCCGTCTCCAGTCGCCTAGAAGTTCAGGCTCCCGAAGCGGATCTCAAGCCCAGCCTGGAGGGAGTCCGGCGATCCCATGGGGGAGTCCATCAGCGGCGGCTTGGCGAAGGCTTCCGTCGAAACAAACGAAGGGAGGGCCGTGCAGACCCTAAAAAGAACGTCGAAAACACGCAAAGGCCCCTACCTAGTGCGCCAACTGTCGGGTTTATTACCGCTGGCAAGTAAATTTATAAAAACGTGTGTACTGATCCGCACGGTAGCACAAGAGACACTCGGGATTATACTGGTTCGGGCCTCCGGAGAGTAATACCCTACGTCCAGTCTGAGGGGGGTGTTCTTTATGCTCGGGAGTTTGTAGTAGGGGATACAAACAAGGCGGGATAGGGTATCGAGCCCAAGTCCCTGGTGTGCGAGTGGTTCTTGTAACAGGAGTCTGCGTACGTGAGTGTGTAAGCGTTTGTGGGGTTGTATGAGATGAGATATCGATACTAAGTGCGTGTGGGGGTGAGAACGAGCGTGTCCGGCAAGTATCTCTGTCCTTCCCTTTTATAGTCACAAGGGAGAAGGCCCAGGGGGTTACATCGATAGTGTAGGTTGGTCTACAGCCTAGGGTGTCCTTCCTCCGCGTCGGGCTGTCAGCCAGCAGCAGTGGCGAAGAACTGTTTTGGTGCTCTAGATGACGGTGTAGATTTCTCCTGAGTCGTGCGTCCCAAGTAGTCGTCCCGGGGCCCCCCCGCACCCTTCTCCGAGTGGTTAGTCCCGGGACCCCCCGTATCCTGATCCTGTTAGTGGATCAGGGGCTTGTCTTTTCCGGGTACTGTGGAGATGGAGTAGTCTGTGCCACGATGACCGAGGGATAGGTGACGGCTTACACTGTGTCGTTCGTGGCACAGCGTTTCCCGTGCCGTCCGTAGTACGATACGTACTGCCCCTGCTGAGGAGCGGTCAGGAGGATCCGCCCTCTGACACCAGATCGACCTGGTCAGGGCGGACCGGCGCGGGGAGGCCGGCACGTGGCGAGTCGCGTGCCTGGGTATCACGGGATATCAACAGGGCCCGTGTACCTGCGGCCTTGACGGCCAAGTCTTGAACTGGTCGGAGGCGGAAAACTACTCGTGCGAGTAGGTAATCTATGTCACGTCTTCCGATGCTTAGGGTGTAGCGTGTACTGCACCATACGTTGCCCAACGTTCTTTACGTCGTTTGCGGTACGATGGCTACTGTGCCGTTCGTGGCAGGGTTTGACGAATCCGTCCTCTGACACCGAATCGGACCGCTGCGGCGGAGCGGACACGTCGCGGCGCGTGGGGAGGTGTGCGCGGAGATTCCGGGATCTCGATCTGGTGGGGCCCACGCGCCTTCCCTGCGAAGCCTGCGCAGGTGGGTGACGGAAACTACTCGTGCGAACGAGTAGTCGTAGACGGGAAGCGGAGACTACTCGTGCGAGCAAGTAGTCGGAGGCGGAGGTGAAGACTTGTCGTATAGGCCGTCATGTACTCGGAAGATAATGTGCTGGTGGTCGTGGGCCACCCGCCTCTCGGCCCATGACGGAAAACGGTCGTACGGGCCTTTGGGGACTCGGTGGCCTAATACTCGTTGTATTAGCCGCAAAAGTATACCGTACGTGGATCTGTACTGCGTTTTTTTTTTTTAGGTTTTGGTGGACCGGCGTTGGCGGAGTGGCGAGCTCACGAGGGGGCACATGGACGCTTTAACGCCATTCACAGGACATTGAATCCATGATTAATTTCTTCGGATTGAAGAATTCTCGAATTGGTCGGTTCGATCCGGCTACTCTTCTGCAGCCAATGGCGGAAACGGAAGCTGGAACTTGATTTTTTTTTTATTGTCTCCAATAGGTTTTGATTTTTGAAATGGATCGTCGTACTGCTCTCTTAGCCGTAGCACGCGACTTCAAGATGTGGGAGTACAAATTTATTCACAATATATGTTGCTTTTGCAGCCAGCGCGCCCACCAAACATCCCGCGGATTAGATAGGCGTCTCGCTTGGATCTCGCGAAACCCAGTTGAACAAATCAAGGTGATAATAATCCTTCGAATTCATGGCTATCAAATGGACGTTTGATCCTGAGAGAAACCCACCAGTAATGACCGCCACCATCAGAAAAAGAAATCCAACCGCATGCTTTTGGATGTCGTTACGGAGCTGAGCAACATTAGTTGCAAATGGAAAACACACCTACTTGTGCGCGAGGGAGACGAAAATGTAGCACACATGAAAGCCATCAAAGCTCGGCGGGTCGGCGTGCTGCTGCTGCGACAGCACGGGTCAGGTTCAGGGCAGCAAGCATTAGGCAAAATGGCACACAAGAAAAGTAAATCATGGCATGGGGCACAAGGAAGTAACTACCAATCAATTGTAGCATGATTTTAGGGGCTGATTTGACGGTCTGGTGGGTATCCAACTCACGGGGTGAACAAATCTCGGGATAGAAAGGTGAGGCGTGGAGAAGGACGGGATGGGTGCGACCTGTAGGGAGGAGAGGTGGGACCGGTGGGTACACAAGAAAGCTCGGTGAAAAAAGTTCTACATGATTTGGTGAAAAGAATTTTCTAAACAGTGATTTTTGTGTCCATAGCGAGGATGATCACACCCTCAATTCTGAAAAGTGGGGTCTTTGTGAGGGAAACAGTGGGCTTAATCTGGGTGAGAATTGACATCAATTCTCTCGCTTTTTATAGTGTAGATACGTCATAAAATCTTATCAACTGCTTGTGCACACGTTAATCTCGACACCCGAGTAACTGTCGGCTAACTATTCCTTCTGTTTCTAATTGTCATTTTGGAGTGCCTTTAGTCGACACATTTTAGTTTTGACGATCATATATATGTTTTACTAATTTCAATGAAACTTTTGACAATGGTATGTATAATGTATAGATTCATCTTCAACAGTACTGATGTCAAAATATCACACATTGGATGTATTTGGAATGTGTTCAACACCATTATTCATGGTAAAATTAGTGCCCTAGTGACTGTCTTTGCCCGAAATGGCAATTATTTGAAGATTCTCCTCATTAACTTTCGATACCAAGACTGGAGTGAGCAAAATATTGATGAAAACAACCCTACAAATAGCTGCTTTTAGCATTGTTGAAGTCAACTTTTCACTGATTTCTATTTCTCTCGAACACTCATGCTAAGTTGGATATACTCAACAAACGATGAAAAACGATTTACCATGACAAACCTAAGGAACCGAGGTCCATTTAGTTGGCACATAGTATGCACTCCTATAGCTTGCTTTATTGCCACTTTCTTAAGGTAATCTTTAACCAAAAAATAGTTTTAACCAAACACCAAAAAAACCTAACATTGTTTACCAAATTAGAACATGATTAAACGCAATACTAAAAATATTTAGGAGGTGTTTGGTTTGAGAAATGTGGTTGAGCACACCACCAAAATATGCTCACTTCTCACTTTTTAAGTTATTGTAATAAAATAGATTGTTGATCCATCAATACCTTATTCTTCATAAGGTAATAATCAGTATAAACATGAAGCTTGCTCACCAAAATTTATAGGATGGACTCACGCAGCGGTTCATCTCATCTTAAACGAAAAGGGTTTTTTTAGGGCCTCTTAAACTAGAAGGTTTCTCAAATCAAACACCACATTAACAGTAGGTTGAGGCGTTGAGCACACCACGGCAGGGCAGCTAGGAGCATTTACAGGCTGGTGCTTCTCGCTGCCGCTCTTCGGGTTCCAGCAGCGCCCTGATGGCGCTGCCTATCGTCTTGCGTTCCTTGGCTTCAGCGAAGACTTTGGCCGCCCACTTCGCGAAGTAGGCCGCATCGTGCCCGATCTGCCGGCTCTTGTAGCAGCTGAGGATGTCCGGCGAGGCGGGGCACGGCTCGCCGTGGGGATCCCACCACGAGCCCTCGTGCCGCATCCCCGCCCGGGACGCCATCCACCGATACACGAACTGCCCGCCGCCGGCTCTCTGCCTCCACCCCAGCGGGTAGAACTCCATGATGCTGCTGTTCTGGTCCATGAACAGAAGGTTCGTCACCTGCGCCCCGTGCGGCGTGACCAGCACGTCCGTCGCGCTCAGCAACCTCACCTGGTCACAGAACGTCAGGTTGTCCGTGTGCGTGGCGGTGACGACGCACCCGGCCACGCGCGCGCACTCCTTCTCGAACACGCGCGCGACGGCCGGCTCGTCCTTGAACGCCCGCGCGCCCCTTCGGAACAGGAGCGTGACGCGCAGGGCCGCCGGGGCGGCGGCTCCACCGCGGCTGCCGTTCCTGGCTCCTGGCGGCGGAACGTTCACGACGCCGTAGTGCGCCCTGGCCTTGCACCGCATGAAGTCGAACGCCCCGCGCAGGCGCTCCCTGCTCAGCCCGTCCATCTGCCTCCGGAACACCACCGCCTCCTCGAAGCACACCGGGCCGGTGGCGAAGGGCGGCCGGAACGTCTCCACGGCCATCTCGACGCCCATGGTCGCCTCGGCCAGTGACGTCAGCCAGCCGCTCATCCCCATCCTCGCCCCGCCGCGCTGAAACAGCGCCCACCGCGCCGGCACCGCCCTGCACCCGCTCCGCGCGTGCCACGACGCGAACGGCGCCAGCGACGCGAGGCCGTGCCAGAGGTTGTTGTAGTCGTAGGGCGACTCGGACACGAACGCCAGCCCGGGCCGGAGCGCCGCGCCGACGGGCAGCGCGTCGCGCCACGCGAGCGCGTAGGTGGCGTCGACGCCGGGAGGCGCGTGCACGCAGAGGAGGCGGCCGGAGGACGCCGCGGAAGGGAGGACCAGGTGCTTCGCCTCGCCCTCCGGCTCGGTGGTGTCGTTGAGGACGCTAACGAACCACGCCCCCGCCGCGGGCTCCCGCGGGTCCTTGATCGGGCTGAAGGTGGCGAACGAACGGAGGCGGCGGACGAGGTCGTCGACGGCGGCGGTCTGGCCGGCGCACCGGGCGACGACAGTGGGGACGAGATCGAGGGTTTGGAGCTGGAGGCAGACGAAGACGGCGAGAAGGAGGAGGGGAGCGAGGAGGCAGACCACGGTCTTGAGGCGACAGTGTAGCTGGTTACTAGTGGTGCTTTTCTTCTTGGCCATGGCGGCTCGGCGAGCTCTTCGCCTGGCGGTGATGCTCGAGTTCATGCTGTCATGCATGCATGGATATGAAGAGGAATTTAGGAAATTAAACGTTGACCTGTCGATTGTAGCTATCTTGATAACTGATAAGCCACACGGACACACATGGTGCCTCTTTTCCGTATACTGACGCCACCATTTTTCCATGATGACTCCTGCCGCAAAAAATGGTGAGAACTTTGGCTTCAATCCATCAAATCTGTTGAATCGTTGTATGAAGTGCAGATGATACTTGCAAGTTAAAACTAAATGCGCCACAGGGAGTGTGGATTACGCAAAAACTAAAGCGGATCATCGGTGGTATGGAGTAGAAATTGAGAAAAGCTGGTACAAAGGATCATGAACGCAACACCGTCGATTAAGCAGAGAGTGCTTGACAGCCTAAAATGAAAGAGTGAACTAGGCAATCTTAAAACTTTAACATATGTTTTCCACTACTTAGAACAAAACATAGATTAAATCGTACTATCTATATGTGTATCTATGGTTGATCTAGTGAAAACTTCCAGTCCACAGAGTTTTTGCAACCTATTAACAATCCTATCAAGAAACTAATTTAGAAAGTAGAGGTATTCAAGTTGCAAGTAAATAATGTGGGAACATAAATGAGTGGGTTAGGAAGGATGCAAACGCAACACGACGATTTTAGCTCATGGTATCGTTAGGCAGATGGCACCCCTAATCCACGTTGGAGTTGCACCAAGAATATGCTCCCAGCTGCCAAGTCTCTTCCGATCAAGATATTAGGCTCGTCATAAAGGCTCTCCCCAAACCGGACAAGAAGCTTGCCACAAAGGAAAGCCTCAACTCTCTCTCTCTCTTCCAGTCACCTTGACACCGTCTCCACTACAACACTTCTCCACAAAGAAGGGGTCTCCTCGTCCACTACACACAATCATTACTGCTGCTACATACCAAGTCAGAGGATCAAAGACTTTGCAGTGACCCACATAAGCCCCAAGGGACCAGCACACCAAGCTTACAATGGTGCGTCACTTCTTGAACCGATCACATGTAGAAACACCTTGCATTCACTCTCTAGGTCTATATATCATACCAGTAACCACTCTCTAAACTTGTACTAATTGCTTTTAGATGATCCCTTTGAAATTTTGGTGGTATGGATATGTTCTTGATGCGCCTTGCACTCCAATGGAATTTTGCACACTTCAGCAAACTCCAAATGAACGAGTAGAAGGTATAAATAGTCCAAGAACCTCAAAGAGTCGCTGATCCAATGACTAGCAAAGTTGGTGCGCGAAAAAAAACATTACTTGGATGCTTGAATATTATAGAATAATTTTAGGTACCATGACTTAGATAATTGAGTACCATGATTTGGATACTAAGAATACCGTCATTTGAATCATGCCATCGTTTGGTTTGCATTCTTGGGGACTAATAAAACCTACAAAGCACATGCTTAACAGATCATTTTTCCAATGACTATATTGTCACTCAATCACCAAAATTACAAACTATGGTCTAATGAGATCGTGTTCCTTACACATTTCAAATAAAAAGCAACTTAATTAGTTATGTACCCATGACTAAATAAATACAATTCGTCTAAATCATAATTCGTAGTGGTAGGGCTGTGTCGGAGGGCGGGAGAAATGACAATGATGTGGCGTTGTGGCAGTGGTGGTGGAAGGGTAGGAGGGCGGCTGCTGTAGGCGGGATATGATCTCGCCGAAGATCTGTGGCGGTGCCGCAGAGCTCCGGCAAGATCTTAACCCGTCGTGGTAGGGTGGCAGCCTGCATGGTGGAGGCACGGATAAGAAGCTCCATGGAAGCACTGCCGAACACAATATTAGATTGCGCACACCACACAATGTCGCTAGCTGCAGCCGCAGTCCGCCGCTTCTTCCCGCTGCTGCTCTTCTCCCGCCGCCTCCCCGCTGCCGCGGCGCGCCTTGCGCTTCTTGGCCGCGGCGAAGACTCTAGCCGCCCACTGCGCGAAGTAGGCCTTGTCGATCCCGATCTTCCGATTCTTGTAGCAGCTGAGGATGTCCGGCGAGCCGGGGCATGGCTCGCCGTGGGGATCCCACCACGACCCTTCGTGCCGCATCCCGGCCCTGTCCGCCATCCACCGGTACACGAACTGCCCACCGCCCGCCCTCTGCCTCCACCCCAGCGGGTAGAACTCCATCACGCTGCTGTTCCGGTCCATGAACAGCATGTTCGCCAGCTGCGCGCCGTGCGGCGACACCAGCACGTCCGTCGCGCTCAGCAGCCTCACCTGGTCGCAGAACGTCAGGTTGCTCGCGTGCGCCGCGGTGACCGCGCACCCGGCCACGCGCGCGCACTCCGCCCCGAACACGCGCGCCACTGCCGCCTCGTCCTTGAACGCCCGCGCGCCGGTTCGGAACAGGAGCGTGACGCGCAGCAGCGCCGCCGACGGGCCGGCGGCTCCCGGCGCGACGCCGCAGCGCGCCCTGGCCTTGCACCGCATGAAGTCGAACGCCCCGGGCAGTCGCGCCCTGCTCACGCCCTCCATCTGCCTCCGGAACACCACCGCCTCCTCGAAGCACGCCGGGGTGCCGTCTGCCCCGTCGGGGAACGTCTCGACGACCATCCCCGCGCCCGTCGCGGCCTCCGCCAGCGACGCCAGCCACCCGCTGGAGGCGCCCGTCGTCCTCACCGCCGCGCCGTGGTGGAACAGCGCCCACCGCGCCGGCACGGCGCGGCACCCGGTCCTCGCGTGCCACGACGCGAACGGGACGAGCGCCGAGAGCCCGTGCCAGAGGTTGCGGTAGTCGTAGGACATCTCGGACACGAACGTCAGCCCCGGCCGGAGCGCCGCGCCGCGGGGCAGCGCGTCGCGCCACGCGAGCGCGTAGGCGGCGTCGGAGCGGGGAGGCGCGTGCACGCAGATGACGCGGCCGGAGGACGCCGCGGACGGGAGGACAAGGTTCTTGGCCTCGCCCTCGGGCTCCGAGGTGTCGTTGAGGGAGCTGATGAACCACTCCCCCGCGCGCCTCCGCGTGTCCCGGAGCGGGAGGAAGGTGACCGACGTGCGGAGGCGGTCGACAAGGTCGTCCACGGCGGCGCGCCGGCTGCTGTCGTCGCACGGTGGGACGGTGGGGGAGAAACGGCTGAGGGTCCGGAACTGGAGGTAGCAGAGGACGGCGAACACGACGAGCGGGAGCAGGCGGGCCGCGATCCTCAGACGCCGTTGTAGTGAAGTGGTGGTGCTCTTCTTCCTAGCCATGCCGATCGACGCTGGTTTCCTGATTCAAGCAACGGAGTCTGTGCACTGACGCTCATGCTCATCCATGGACGAAAATGCTCCGATCTCAGAGTAGACCTGGAAAATATTTTCAGAGGAAAATCGATGGCACGTTGACCTATCAGCATCGCTGTCTTGGACTACGCATTACGCATAGCTTCTTCATTCAGCTGTGGATGTTTCTTTTCGGTTTTGTTACGCCATGACGGTGCCTCCTGCCGCAAACAATGCGAACAAAGTTGAATTGGCCTAGAGAAGGTCAGAACCGGGTTATTCGTGGCGTTGGAGTGGAGAAGGAACAGAGGCAAAGAGCAAAGCCTGTCTCGTGATCGAATGATCAAGGGTAGAATCATAATGCAGAATTTCAAACTTTAAACGAGATTTTCCCCGCCAAATGTCTTCCGTTGCTCAAAAAGTCAAAGAGGTCGCGTTTTAAATTTTGTTTTTCACTTTTTTCACAGTAACCTTAGAAATCAACGAAGTTTGGTATTTTTTGGATCAAATATTTGCTGAAATTTGGATGGTAGTCAAACGACCTAGTGGTATTTTTGCACATGGTAACTTTTCGAAGCCATGGTGCTGTGGCTATTCTTTTCAATTTTCATGAAGATGTGGACCCGGCATGTCAGCAAGTGGCAGATTGAGTAAAAATAGCGACCGAGGCTCCCCACGGAAAAAGCACTAGACCATCGCGCTACGCCGCACTACGCAAGGGATATGCCGTATGCGACAACAAGACCGTATTTGCACTATATAATTCTAGTACTTTATTTCAAAGTTTCCTATTTGGCCGAAATTGATATTTTTTCATTCAGCACAAAAAGGACGAATTTCGTGCGCTGCGTAGAGTATTCTTCACTCGTGTTTGCTTTTGCTCGCTCAGCCGTGTTTGTTTGGGTTACCAACCATCGAACAACAATACTTTTCTCAGTCAACGATACTGTTTTCACATAACAAATCAACATCAGCCATCAACCAGTCGAACAGAATGATGCACCAATTTGGATTAAAAAAAGAATTGAAACATCTAGTATATTTTTGCCGGACAATAAACAATGCCTTTCTGAAGGAAAAAAGGTAATCTCTCCAGCCATCCTTTTGTTAACATTTTAGATCTTGGAACTTTGGAAGACTGGTTTTCGGCGGGACATCCAATCACGGAGGTGCGCCTACGTGGAGTACATTGAACTTTTACGTGCCTACGTGGTGTCTCTTTCCGAAGAAAACCATTACGTGGCGTCTGAAGAGTCAGGGGGTCACATGCTGCCGAGTGCCGACTGCCGACCATACCATACCAGCATACCTACCTAGCCCAAAGCCAAACAACACCCGCGCCGCCGCGCGCTTTACCCGCACGGCCGCACCTGGCCGCGTCGGAGCGCGGAGAGGCCAAGCCCACACTGCCCGCCCCCGTGCTGCTGCTGTGCCATGCGCCCTCTCTTATTAGCCTTCTGCGCCGCGCGCCCCGTAGATCAATGGCTGGGTTGGAGGAGCTCAAGCGGCGGCTGCGGCCTCTGTCCTTCGACGACGCGGACGGCGGCGGCGCGGCGCCCGCCGGCGGCGAGGTAAGGGACATCCTCCGTGTACTCGAGTGCGCGCCGCGAAATGGATTGGGGATAGGGGGACGGCCGGACGTGTACCCTGCTGTTGTTGCGCCGGCGGTGGCTTTGCTATTGCTTTGTTTTTTGAGCGAAAGATTTGCTGTTGCTGCTACCGGTGTCCACAGTAAAAAAGATTATTGGGTGGGCTCTGTTATTGTTGTTAATTATACAAGGTCCACGTATGTATAAGCATATCGCGCCTGTAAATACAAAATTGGCTGACTCATGATCAAGTATGGATGATGGATTATCAGATATATATACTTCATCCGTCCTAAATTACCATTCCTTTTGGTTTGTTAGATACACATCTTTTGATATGTACCTAGATATATACACTTATGTTTAGATACTTAACAAAAGAAATGTATCAGAAAAGTCAAAACGAATAGTAATTCAGGAAGAGCATATAAGGGATTAAAAAAGATAATAACTCATTGTCACGGGTTTAACAGAAAAAGGCCCGCGCTCCGTAATTCTGACCACCGATTTTCATAATAGGAACAACAATAGCATTGGACTGATAAATGGCAGCAGAATCGATCACCACCGGCAGTTGCAAACTGACGACAACATTTGTCTGTTCTCATCCTCACCAGTCACCACCAGAAATGGCAGATAAACAGAGCACTTTTCCTAGCAGCCAAAATAGCAGAAGAGGGGGTGAGCAGCAGTACCACTACCACACGACTCCTCTGTTTTCCTCCATGCGATATTACTGTACCGTAGTGTAGTGAAGTCCTCTGCTCAAGCATTATAACATCAAACATTAACCTATGGCTTATCACTATTTGCATCAAACATAAACTAGAACATACTATCTAGATGTGCAACTAGATTGTTCTAGTGTGAAACTCCCATCTCAAAACAAGTTTTGCAACCTATAGCCAATCCTAGCAAGATATTACTCTAGGTAAGTAAAGGCAAACAAGGATTGCAAGAATGTAATGCGGAAACGTAAAGGGGATGAGAGGAATCAAACTCTTGACACGCGATTTATCCTGTGGTATCGGTAGGTACTAAGCCACCCCTAGTCCACGTTGTTGAAACACTCTACACAAGAGTATTGCTTCCCGGTCATCAAGTCTCTCCCAAAAGCACCACTTGATTTGCCACTAAGGCTCGGCACGAAGGCACTCGTCAAGCACCCTTGGTCACCTTGATGCCGCCTCCACTAAGGAGCTTCTCCACCAAGGAAAGGGGGTCTCCACGTCCCTCGCACAAAGTGTCCTCGCCACTCCACACCAAGCCGGAGGGTCGAAGACATTTGCCGGAGAGCCACCTAGGCTCCAAGGCTTCCGGCACACCTCGTACAACTTGATCCACTCGAGAATCACCTCACAAGGTAGGCACACCTTGCACTCACTTAGCTCTAAGCTAAACCTAACACTAAGCACACACACAAAGCATGTGCAAGTCTATAGATGAACAATCTAGCACTTGGATGGATTGGATATGATCTTCAATGTGTCTTGAACTCCTCTGCACTTCCACACAATCCAGCAACTCCAAATGGTGGAGTGGAGGGGTATAAATAGCCCAAGGCGTCCAAAGAGCCGTTGGCTAACGGCCACTGAAAACCATAGCGTCGGATAAACCGATGCTACAATTCCAGGGCCATCGGTTCATCCGGTGCCCTCCACGTCACTGAACCGTTGCATCTCTTCTGACACATATCCTCTGATGCTTGCACCGACAGTCTCCTCGCTTAACCGTCGGTTCATCCGGTGCTGATGGAAATCTTCTCCGGGTGTCTCTGTTAGCTAAAATGAGCCCGCCGGATGAACCGATGCTTAACTCCTTTTGACCGTCGATTCATCCTTTGCTGAAGAGCTTCGCGCCCGAACGTCTCTGTTAGCTGATTTGACGCCGTCGAATGAACCGCTGCTCACCCATCGGTTCATCCGGTACTACTGATTTCTGTATGCTTGGTCTTTTGATTCATCCTGCGCAACTAGAAAATGGGGCGTCGGTTGATCCGATGATCATCACGTTGACTTCAGTCTTCACGCGGTGTACTGCTTCATCCGGCGCTTGCACCGACGCTTGTCTCCCACGTACCGTCGGTTCATCCGACGGTATAGTTTTCTTCTATTTCTTCTTTGTCGGTTTTGCCTCAAAATAAATACTATCATCTCATTTTGGCATATGGTATTTTTGCATCTTTGGGACCTAGAAGTGTCTACAAAGACATGCTAGACAATATGGTTAGTCCCATTGATCATGTTGTCATTAATCACCAAAATTAAGCTTTGAACAAATGGCATATGAGGCCATGTTCGCTACAATCTCCCCCTTTTTGGTGATTTATGACAACACAATCAAAGCAAGCATAAATTTATAAAAATTGACAAAATTGAACCACTTACACTTGCTTGGATGCTTACCATCATCCAACTCCCCCTAGATGTGTTCTCCCTCTTTCATTATCTTCTCTTCACATGTAGCTTGCTACTTCCCCCTTTGAAAACTTTGACTTGCATTGGTTCCATATTCTCCCCCTTTGGAATAAAATCTCCAAAAAGTGTCCAAAATAAAAGAGTCTCCAAAGAAAACTTAGCAAGTCCTAGCAATCATAGCTCAAAGAGAAATATTAAATACATGGGAGAAAGCCGCATGAACCATGATCCATATGTATGATATCAATGAAGATACCATATGTGTGAATGACTAAGGTGGATCACAAGCTCATGAGACTACCATGATATAAACTAAGCTCCCTCTAAGTGTGTGCACAAAAAGATAGTGTGAAAAACAAGTGCACAACTACAAATACTTGTAAGAAAAGGAAACTTAGAGCATATCATGCAAGGAGGTAGCTTAAAAGATAAGAGATAAGACAAGAGAGTTCTTGTAACATTACCACTAGTAGATTTTGAGCATTGCATACCTCCGGGGGATCTTCCTCTATACCTTGTTGGCACCACATTGAGATGAGCTGCTTGAAAATGATATCTCTTGGAGATGACACCATTTTGAAAGAAGCTTGCAAAGAAGACACTTGGGGTACCACAAGGATTAGGAATGTATGAGTTCATTGCATTTGAACTTATATAGAAACATAAGCTCGCAAGGACATGACTCAATAGCATGAAGCTCATATTTCTATATTCACTCTCTTAGAGATGTTAGATCACATTTTGAGTGAAATAGCATTCTCTTAGAATGAAATACCGCACCGAAACGCGTCACTTAGGGACTACAAAATATAAGCTTGAAACAATGTTAGTCCCATAAACAAACCATAGGATGAGCTCCCCCTAAATGTGTGCATTTAGTGTTTGAATCACCAATCAAATGTATGCACATTGTTTATGACAACAAAAAAGAGAAGCTAACCCTATAGCTTGCTCATGATGCAAAGAAATATATATGAAAACATGCATCATGAAAGAAACAAGTGTAGCTTTCTTACACACTAATCAAACCATGTAGGTTGCTCATGGATTAGCACATGACACAAGCAACCTACCATATGTAAATAACTAGGCATAGCAACAAATGCAACCTAAACAAGACAATGGAGCTACAATGATACATGTGATGAGTTCTAGTTTTCATTACCTTAACCGGGGAACTTGGGCAACACATGTCCAATCTTGCAAGCTTGGCTTCTAGACTTGAATCATCACTTCTTCTTTGTGCCAAGCCTCCCAAGTCCCCGAACTCAAGGCCTTCACGTGGCCTTAGGAACTCAAACCACTTGAGGCCCCTTCATGTTGGTGATAACTTCCTTGGGCACCCAAATGGGTTGGTTCCAACCCCACTCCTTCATCTTCCCAACCTTGTGTGCAACCACCTTGCCATTAGCCTTCTTCTTGATGACATAGGAGTTGCTCTTGATCTTGTTCTTGCGGTTGGGCTTGGTGTAGATGAGAGAGCTTTTGATGGTGGTGTTCATCTTCTTCTTCTCACCCTTGTCCATCTTCTTGACAAATTGAGGGCATTTGTAGAACTTGTGCCCTTCTTCATGACACTTGTAGCAAGTCACGGTTGATCCCTTCTCAAGATTCTTCACCATATCATCATGGTTATCTTGAGAAGGTTGGACATTGCTCTTCATGTCTTGAGAGGCTTCTTCTTGTTCTTCATTGTTCTTGCCCTTGCCCATCAAGTTAACCAACCCCTCTCGGAGCCATTTCACTTCTTCCTTGAGCTCATCATTCTTCATACTTAAAATCTTAACATTCTCATTGCAAGATGGTGAGCAAGATTCATCAATTAAATCAATGCAAGAAGTTGAAGCATCTACCTTGGAGATAGGAATTGCACAAGGAATAGATGGTTCATCAAGCTCAAGGGGATCACTAGTTTTAATCTCAATGTTCTCAAGCTTAGATTTTAGCTCATCACACTCCTTGCTAAGCAAATGGAATTTGCACAATAAATGTTCATAATTTGTAGCAAGGGTAGCACTAAGATCATTAAGAGCATTAAGTTCTTTAATTTCTTTAGCTTGTTTTTCTAGCATTCCTTTTTGCTCATTTACTAGCTCAACAAGATCATCAATTGAAGTGGCATCGAATTCATCATCACTCACATTGCTTTCCATACCTTGGGCCATAAGGCACATGTGTGATGATGATAGGGGACCTTGCATGAAGCGGGTGGTGAAGTTCTTCCTTGATTCATCACTTGAGCTACAAGAACTTGATTCTCTACCACTTATCCACTCACGGACGGCGGTGAGTGCTTCTTGCTTCGGCTTCCCTTCCTTTACCACCTTCTTCTTGGGCTTGCGCTTGATCTTGGTGAACTTGATATGTTGATGATGACGCCCTTCTCTGAAGTGGATGTTGTAGCCGTACAAGTTGACTTTCTTCACATACTTGAAGTTCTTCTTCACGTACATGGCAACCATCGACTCGACCTCTTCATCACTTGAGGATCCTTCATCATCACCATCATCATCTTCACTTGAGCTTCCATGAATCGTCATCCTTCTCAACTTCTTCTCTTGTTGGCTTGAGAGAGCATGGCTTGCGGTTGGAGAAGATGGTTCTTGGGGTGTTGCCTTGAGCTCAACTTTTGGTTCTTCCTTGGTCTTGAGCTCATCCTTGGAAGCTTTCTTGGACTTGGGCATGACTTGAAATTCATGTGCCATGATCTTGCTCAAGATTTGAGAAGGCTTCAACTCTTCAAGCTTCTTCTCATAGATGATAGCTTTCACCAAGTCATAATCGAGCTTCCGAAGACTTTGAAGGATCTTGCGGTTCATGTTCATGTCCGTGATGTTCTTCACACCTAAAGCATTAATCTCATTGACAAGAACATTTAGGCGTGAGTACATAGATTCCGCATTTTCATTTTCAAGTTGCTTAAAGCTATTAAATTCCTCAAGGAGACAACCGTAGCGTTCATTAGCTACTTCTTTTGAACCCTCATTTTGTTCCTTGATGGTATTCCATAGCACATGAGCATTTTCACTAGTAAAAACTCTATTGAAAACACCTACATCTAGAGAGGATAAAATGATACTCTTTGCAATAACATCAAATTGCTTCTCCTTCCTGGTACCATTTCTAACACCCTCATCGGTGACCCTCCAAACATCAAGATCCTTAGCTTGTAAATAAGCTTCCATAAGGACCTTCCAACGAGAGTAGCCCGTGCCATCGAAATGTGAAGCCAAACCTAAGGTATCCACCCCTTTCATCCTCTAAAGAGCAACTCACTAGGCGGTGAAGCCTAACCGATCCAATGAGCCGGTTTTCACAAATTGCCAATCGAATTGGCGTATCCTTGTGAAGGGAGTGAGTCCCGGATCTGATACCACTTATAAGGAATCGGATGCCCGTAGCCTAAGAGGGGGAGGGGTGAATTAGGCAATTTAAAACCTTAACCTATGACTTATCACTATTTGCATCAAACATAAACTAGAACATACTATCTAGATGTGCAACTAGGTTGTTCTAGTGTGAAACTCCCATCCCAAAACAAGTTTTGCAACCTATAGCCAATCCTAGCAAGATACTAATCTAGGTAAGTAAAGGCAAACAAGGATTGCAAGAATGTAATGCGGAAACGTAAAGGGGATGAGAGAAAGCAAATTCTTGACACGCGATTTATCCCGTGGTATCGGTAGGCACTAAGCCACCCCTAGTTCACGTTATTGAAGCACTCTACACAAGAGTATTGCTTCCCGGTCACCAAGTCTCTCCCAAGAGCACCACTTGATTTGCCACTAAGGCTCGGCACGAAGGCACTCGTCAAGCTCCCTTGGTCACCTTGATGCCGCCTCCACTAAGGAGCTTCTCCACCAAGGGAAGGGGGTCTCCACGTCCCCCGCACAAAGTGTCCTCGCCACTCCACACCAAGCCGGAGGGTCGAAGACGTTTGCCGGAGAGCCACCTAGGCTCCAAGGCTTCCGGCACACCTCGTACAACTTGATCCACTCGAGAATCACCTCACAAAGTAGGCACACCTTGCACTCACTTAGCTCTAAGCTAAACCTAACACTAAGCACACACACAAAGCATGTGCAAGTCTATAGATGAACAATCTAGCACTTGGATGGATTGGATATGATCTTCAATGTGTCTTGAACTCCTCTGCACTTCCACACAATCCAGCAACTCCAAATGGTGGAATGGAGGGGTATAAATAGCCCAAGGCGTCCAAAGAGCCGTTGGCTAACGGCCACTGAAAACCATAGCGTCGGATGAACCGATGCTAGAATTCCAGGGCCATCGGTTCATCCGGTGCCCTCCACGTCACCTAACCGTTGCATCTCTTCTGACACATATCCTCTAACGCTTGCACCGACGGTCTCCTCGCTTAACCGTCGGTTCATCCGGTGCTGATGGAAATCTTCTCCGGGCGTCTCTGTTAGCTAAAATGAGCCCGCCGGATGAACCGATGCTTAACTCCTTTTGACCGTCGGTTCATCCTTTGCTGAAGAGCTTCGCGCCCGAACGTCTCTGTTAGCTGATTTGACGCCGTCGGATGAACCGCTGCTCACCCATCGGTTCATCCGGTACTACTGATTTCTGTATGCTTGGTCTTTTGATTCATCCTGCGCAACTAGAAAATGGGGCGTCGGTTGATCCGGTGATCATCACGTTGACTTCAGTCTTCACGCAGTGTATTGCTTCATCCGGCGCTTGCACCGACGCTTGTCTCCCACGTACCGTCGGTTCATCCGACGGTGTAGTTTTCTTCTATTTCTTCTTTGTCGGTTTTGCCTCAAAATAAATACTATCTCTCATTTTGGCATATGGTATTTTTGCATCCTTGGGACCTAGAAGTGTCTACAAAGGCATGCTAGACAATATGGTTAGTCCAATTGATCATGTTGTCATTAATCACCAAAATTAAGCTTTGAACAAATGACATATGAGGCCATGTTCGCTACAATTACCCGTAGTTGGCAAAAAATTTTGGGGCCCCTTTCAAGGCCCATTAGGATGACTAAACATAGAATAATTATGAAACTAATTACACGAATGGACGAGGAATCGCGAGACGAATCCATTAAACCTAATTAATCCGTCATTAGAGAATGTTTATTGTAGCACGATGTTGCCTAATCATGATATAATTAGGTTTGTTAGAATCTTCTCGCGATTTTAGGGGGGGGGTTATGGAATGAGCTTTATCATTAATCCACGTTTAATACTCCTAATTAGTGTCCGAAGATTGATGTGACGAAAACTTTTGGGAACTAAGCAGTTACAATTGATGTCTTGATTTAGGGAAGATTGATGAGTTTTAGAAGGAAAACAGTTACGTAATGTGACAACAGTCTGGTTAACTCCAGTTCCTAGTTCCTACTACTATTTCAAGTTTGTAATCCTTGAATATTGAAGGCATTGGGTTTTGAGCCTATCCCTGTTTTGCCTATCCATGTTTTCTCGACTTTTCTTTTGTAAAGGTTTCGGAAGGTGGAACTGTCAAGTTAATAAGTAGATCTTCTGGCGAGTACAAGATCAGTGAGCTTGGCTTCCATAAACGAAAGGCTGGACATGACAAAGCTCGGTCTTCTGAAAAGGCATACCGATGTTCGTCTCGCGAGATGCATATTTTTGGTTCCGTTGCTAGTGGTTCGAGCAGTGTTGTCCATAGAGCTATTTATATACCAGTTCACCGGATTATGGCTCTGAAGAAGATAAATGTTTTTGAGAAGGTCAGGTTTTCCATGCTTTACCAATTTCTAAATAAGACATCTACCATATTCTTTACTCCTAGTTCTTATGTGCTGTTGTTGCAATTCTGAGGTTATATGGATCACCATGGATCAAGCATATTTTGATGAAAAAATCATATACTAACCAAAGGTTATAAATGCTGCATTATAGGGCATACTGCATACAGGGAAATTGATAAAGGAATCTGAGTACATTGTGTCAAATTAATATCTTCTGTTAGGTCATAAGAGCATGGAATCAGTTATACTAAGGAATTCTATTTTTTATGCTTTCCTGAATACCATATCATTATGCCCATCCTTCGAATAAAGTCATCGTTGTGTTCTTTGGAAGAAATATACATAAGAGAAGATCTTTTATGCTTTCCTGAATACCATATCATTATGCCCATCCTTTGAATAAAGTCATCGTTGTGTTCTTTGGAAGAAATATACATAAGAGAAGATCCTGACTGCACAAGAAAGAAGAGCATGTAGATAGTAAAAGCAATAGGAATGTATAAGCACAAACGCAAATCAGCAAACTGAATATTATGTCTATCAGGTTATCAAAATTACTTCTGATGGCCAGAGTAGACTCTTCTTTTGTAGTGTATCTTCCAAAGCAGTGTCGTAGCATCCAAGTTAGGCTATATATTCTATATTTTCTCTTCTTGCTGCTGTTGATGTAATCAGCTAATGCATCTGGTTTGAAGAGCACATTTTCTCATCATATTTAGTAAAGAACTGCACAAGCCAATTCAATAAAGAATATCCTTCTCTTATTTTTCACAGGAGAAAAGAGAACAGATCCTTAATGAGTTGGGAACATTATCAGAAGCTTGTTGCTATCCAGGCTTGGTTGAATTCCATGGAGCATTTTACAAGCCTAATTCTGGAGCAATATATTTTGCACTTGAGTATATGGATGTTGGTTCTTTAGCAGATATCATCAGGGTCAAGAAATTTATACCAGAACCAGTTCTTGCGCACATGCTTGTGAAAATATTGCCGGTATGGATCTTTTACTTTCAAATGTTAATGTTCCATTTATTTACAGCAAACCCCCTATGAACTGGTATGTTCTTTAAGTGTCTGCTGTTTTGTCTGTATTTTTTAGGCCCTGCGCTATTTGCATGAAGTGAAGCATGTAGTGCACAGAGATATAAAACCAGAAAATTTGCTCGTAAATCTCAAGGGTGATGTAAAAATTACCGATTTTGGGGTGACTGCTGGCTTGCATGATTCAGTGAGCACGGTATTCCACTTCTTAGTGACAAAACATACTTTTCAATTAATTATAGCCTTATATTATATTGAGGTGTTAAAAATATTAAGTTGATAACTTGTGTGTATTAAATAATCAATACATATGTCTAGTAAACTTTTCCAGTGTGCTACCTTCGCTGGCACTGTCACATACATGTCTCCTGAGAGGATAAGGAACAGCAGATACTCATATGCTGCTGATATCTGGGGTCTTGGGCTAACAGTATTAGAATGTGCTACCGGAAGATTTCCATATTGTGTAAATGGAGGCCTCAGCGATCTCATGTTGCAGGTGAGGTGATAATCAAACAGTGGCCACCATGTAAGTGATTTTTATTGAATTGCTGGCTATTTTTACAGTATTTTCACTATCTGTTTGATATGTGGTTATCGTATGAGATACTGAGCAAGCAAATTTATAATAAAATATATTGTCTCCTCTTTCTTTCTATATCTTAGTCCCACAAGCTGTTTTGGTGTATGGTATTTTAGTCTGTTTGACTGTTTCAAAGTTTCTGATCAGATAAAATGTTTTGTGGCCAGGGGCTTACAGTCAGTTGTTGTTCTCTCTGTACTGATAATTTGCATTACATAATTTAATATATACTAAGACCGGTTTGATTTTTGATATACTATTCATATGAGCACTGAGATCCTCAACTTGAACATATCTTTAACTCTTGATGTCACCCTACTGTGTTGCAGATATTGGATGATCCATCACCAACAGCAGCAAAATATGTATATTCACCAGAGTTCTGCTCTTTCATCAGTGCTTGCTTGCAAAAAGATGCTGACGCCAGGCCAACATGTGAGCAGGTATAGTGAGATCTTGTTTCAACTTTCAAGTAATCTAATTTATGTAGCATAAATTTTGAGAGAGTATTTCAGATCATATCTCATGGATGGTTTCAGTTATAACACATAAACAGTGTATTATGGTGGTGATAGGCTAGCTTTTGCATGCAGATGAAATTCAGCTTGCGACCATGTGTTATAACATTATATTTTTCCCATTAACATTTGAAACATTTCTCAGCTTTTGTCTCATCCCTTCATAGATAGATACAGAAGAACTGGTGTGGACTTGCCCTCTTATTTTAAAAGTGCCCATGATCCGACAGAAATATTACAGCAAACAGCACACGTGAGTTCCTTCTGGCCTTTTCTAGTGTATAATTCTCTATGGTCTATTTATCATACAACAAAAACCTGAAGTTAGATATGTCCCTAAATCGTGACAGTCTTGGTAATGATGTCGTGCACCTAGTTAGCTGACTCTGTTCTCTGTTAGTCAAAGATCAGTAGATCACCTCAGTCGTCTAAATTCTACTCTCAGCAATTTTAATACAGGCCTCATGATCGACCCAGCAGCTTAGAGAAGCTTCTGCATGTGTACTCCTACTCTTGCAGTTTTTTGGGTGCACCTAGTTAGCTACTTAGCTATATCATTTATCTTAAAGCTAAAAGTAACTACTTTTGACACTTTTTGGCCTTTAAGGAATTATAGTAGGAATCATAAACAAACGGTCAAGAGACGGCCCAGGTCGGCCTGAGGACCGTGTGGCCCAGGCAGGAGTCTCATGGGTTACATTTCCCAGTGTCAGGGCGGGGTCGGGGTTCGAGGATTTTCTTAGCCTGCGTGAGAAGACCTTCTTACATGTAATGAACGGGGGTGGCTTGCCCCTCGTTGGTCGAGTTTTTTTTCATGAATGAAAGAATCTTATGAACTGGAGGACTAGTAGTAACACTTTCTGTGCTCCGGACATATTATCACCAAAATGCATGCAACCATGTGTGAAACTATTAACTGCCTATGGTTTTTCTTTCTCATTTGCTTGGGAAATTCTGGATAAAGTTCATGTGTATTGCTGGTATTATCGTTGTCTCTTATTACAAAATGTAGTTTGGTAACATTTAGTTACCTACTGACTTACATTGTTTCTTCATCCCAGATGCTTGCTGTACATTACTACCTGATCTTTTATGGTTCGGATAATGACTGGCATTACATGAAAACATTCTATAGAGAAGAGTCTGTTTTCAGGTATGATAATATTGGACACTGGTACTGATTTGGTAAGCAAAATTACCTGAACATCAATGGTTTGTCTTCCAAGTTGTCCAGGACGCACATGTTTCCAATGTTTATGCTGCTATGCATATTTGACAATTGGCTCTTAAACTGTGAATTGAAAAACATTGACTGCTATTTATTTCCTGTTAGTTTTGAACATAATATGCAAGCTGATGTCCTGTTGTCTTGTGAAAACTGAATTGAGCTGTCATTTTTCCCCTTTTTCTTCCTAAGTTTCTTAGGGGAAGAACATGTCGGCAAAAGCGACATATTTAGGACTTTGTCAAGAATAAGGAAAATGCTGAAAGGTAACCGCCCTTGTGGTAGGATCGTTCATGTAATAGAGAAGGTTCGCTGTTGTGCACATGGGGAAGAAGGTGTCGCAGTTCGTGTGTCTGGATCATTCATTCTTGGGAATGAGCTCCTAGTTTGTGAAGATGGGTTGCGAGCTGAAGGGATGCCAAGAACCAGTGAAGTTAACATCATGAGCAAGCGGGTCGGTCGTTTTAGAGAGGAGTTCTTTATGGAGCCAGGACATGCCATGGGGTGCTTCATCATATTAAAACAGAAACTTCACATCGTTGGAACATGACGGAAATTGTACCTCTCAGGTCAGCACCCTTGCCCCCCAAAAAAAGACCTTTGTTCATATTACTGGATGCACTGTTAACCTGTTTTTTGATTTTCTAATGGTGTTCAGACGTGTGACCTACCCCGGTCTCTAGTCCCTGACATCTTCAGTACACAAGTGTAAGAGAGTCTGTAAAAATTTGTAAAAAAAACACTTGGGCAAATCGTATGTGTGCCAATACTATTGCAGATGTCAAGCAATCCTTCACCCCTTATGTAAAGATGAGATCAATGCTTGGAATTGGCATACAGCTAGTCTGTAGCAAAAAATGGTTCAAGTTCACAGAAGATGGACCTTTGTTCCAGTAAGCAGGGGAGGGAGGTTTTTTTTTAGAAAGGAGGCAGTTTTTATTTTAGCAGTGGTCATTTACTCATTTTCTGCACCGAAATGCCGTTGCCCCATGTTCCATGTCAAGCGGGAATACAGTACAGTACAGTGCTGAACTGCTGACCGAACAACCGAAGCCGCATTCATCAACCACGACGAGGCGACCCCGATGTGACCGACGGAGAAGAAAGCATGAACAGTGACCGATCCGCGCCCACATTCATCGCCCGCTCCGAAGGATGGCGCGGCATGCAGCCGTCTGTCTGCCTCGCCGGAGTGGCTGGCGTGTTGGTTCACCGTCCGAAAGGCTTGTCTCGGCATCGACGCGTCATCGGGACTCGGGAGATATGGCGACAGCGACCGCGCCGACGACGCCGCACTGGCCGTCCGGCGGCCGTCCAGCCGCGGCCGGGATGGGCTAAAAAGCGGCAAAAGGCGCGAGCTTTTGCTGGCCTCGCCGTCCCGTCCCGTCCCGGCGTCCTCCCCTCTCGACCTCTCGTCTCGTCGCCCGTACGTGCTCGGTTCGCTGTCGCAAAATCTCACCCGAGTACCTGCCGTCCGACCAGATCAGGCCGCCAGAAAACCGCGGCGCACTCCGGTGACGCGAGCGCCGCGATATCTTGCACGACGTCGCGTCGGTGTCACCGGCCGGTCGCCGAAAGGCGAAAGTGAGCGGCGGGCGGCGCCGCGGAAGTGCCAGTCGCCCGGCCCGACAGAATTTTCACGTCCGGTGCTGGCGCATCGGCCACGGCCACCTCCGCCGGCCGGCCGGCCGGCGGAGATATTCCCCTGTCTCCTGTCCCCTGCCCCCTGCTGCCACCGTGCCGTGCCTCGTTTGTTTTCTCGGCGCCGAACTGCCGACGATGCCGGCCGCTTGCGCGAGCGTTGCACGTTTCACGCGTCGGAAACGTGTGTACGTGCGGCGGTTATAATTGCAGAATCTTGTTTGGGGACGAACTACAACAGTGGACAAGGACAACAAATCTTACCCTTTTATTCTTTTGATGAAGAAAAATTGTAGGCCCATTTTGGGTAAAAACAAAAGACTGGTGGAGGAATTTTCTAGGACTTCATTCCTGCGTACAAGATTTTTTGTTATTCATGTTTTGTATCTATAACTATTACGTTTACAAAGTTTGCAACATTCTTTATTCATGTATGTTTGCAATTGAAAACAAACTCTGAACACATGTGTATCTTCTTGGTGCTACCATATACGTTGGGATCCACCAATAGCCCCCAGGAAAAAAAAGACCTTGTAAAAATCTCTGTTTAAGATCGTATCTTCTACATTTGATTTGCAGCAAGTACACACACACACTAAAAGCTTGTTTCGCATTTCTCAGTAACGTCTTCTTCACTTGTGTTTTGCAAAGAGAAATGAGAATAGCATCTCCACTTGTGGACCAAATCTCCGGCTTAACGTGCGTACGGTGCAGGTTTAAATGTGCTGGAACTGACAATTGTGGCAGAAAGTAAATCAATACGCATTACCCTCTCCAACCAAGTGCAGTACTTTTTATGTGTTTCAATGAGGGCAATGCTAGCTGCTGGCCCTGCTGCATTGCTGCCGCTTAAGCTAGCTTGGAGCCCCACTTCTTGAAGCAGGATCACCAGTGCTAGATCCAGACCTGTACAGTCGCTTTGAAAATTCATGCAAGTCGATCGAATTCCTCAACATTTCAGCAATTTCTAGCACGTATTTTGTTCTTCTTCTTCTTCTGATTTTGTTTTTCTTTTTTCAAAACGAAATATACGGCACGGCGTTTCTGAGACGGTTGTCTGCAAAACGTTTTTGGAAATAAGTGGAGCGGCACCACACCTAGCTGAAAGCTGATGAAAAACAAACCCGGGAGGACCAGCTCTACACGTAGTACATGCCAATCTCTCAACTGTGCTCTACAGTGCCTTCATGGTTTCAGAGCCAAGCAGGTTTCGTTACGTGTAGGACAGGGACCCCAGTGCAATGCGTCGCCGATGCAAGAGCACGGGACCATATGGACTTAATTTTGCTGCCGTTTGAACTTTCTTTTGGATTTCAGCTCACCCATGCACTGCATCTGCAGAGTGACCTCGTATTGACACTGCACCGGTTTTAGCAGTACAGTAATATAGTAATGCGGAAAACGGGTGGCATGGAGTTTCTGGGTTTGAATTATTTGTTCGGATTTCCACATTCATATTCAAATTTCCTCCAAATTTTGGAAATTCCCCCTCTGTTTAAATGGTAGCTTGAACACTATGTGAGATTGGGGCTATATATGGGCCCTGACAACTCGCTCGCTTCATAACTCTATTTGCTTGCCACCCAACAGGCTATAGATCGAGCTCCTTTCACTGAAAAAAAAAGTCTCCTTGTGAGATATTTCAATTTTATGCTAAGCATATATCATAGTAAAGCGCGAGAGGCGGCAGTGATGGATCCTTTCAAAGTAGGTGCAGACCTAGTTCGATCTTAACCCCACCAACTTAATTAATTAGTTTGTGCAGACCGGCGTACAGAACTGGACATGGAGGCCGTGTTTAGTTGGGCAAAATTTCCTCCTTCCCACTCTCTCTCACCACATTAAATACACCAAAAGATATATGTTCGGAGTACTAAATGTAGATGAAATAAAAAACTAATTACACAGTTTGGATGGCCTTTGCGACACAGATCTTTTGAGCCTAGTTAGGTCATGATAGGACAATATTTACCACAAAAAGCCGAAACATACCTTTTGCTACAGTGTGTTGAAAAGGCAAATTTTTCTACCAACTAAACACAGCCTGACTCTTGTTGCTTAGGATCTATCAGGCGATGGGATGGAATCTTGGCCTGGTCGGCCATTCAATTTCCCTCCCTCCTCGATCCCCAATCGTGCGCATGCACACATTCCCATCTGCTCACCACATGCCCCAACAGCGAAGGAAATCCATCCAACAGTGGAGCGCTCGGCAGCGGAGAACGACCCCTGCTTGGCTGCTTGCCATGGCGTTGAGGTTGCCCGGCCGACCTCTCCCCAGTCCCCACCGGATGGAGATCGGAGAGCCAGTCAACAGGCGGCAGGCGTTCCAGCTGCCCACCTCGCCGTCGCGCTAGGCTGGCAGTGGCGCTCCACACACACCGTTACGTTGTGGCATCCTTCACGTCAGCTCATCAGCAGGTTCAGATCATTTCACCACATTTATTTTCGTGTACTGTATATGTTTTTGTTTTCAGGGAAAACAGTACACTACAGAGAAATGGCAATAATTATTAATTATTTTGTGTACTGTATATGTTTTTGTTTTGTTATGTTTTTGTAACTAAGTGAAGTGGTGTGTCATGTATATCTGATTTAGAACGTTTTGGCACGGCTGATCTTAATATTGGAGTAAATCAGTTTTGCCCTAGTACTCAATTAAGAGCACCATGCATACAGTAAGTCCGATCCTAAGGCTGTACTAAGATACAAATAGGTAGTACATGAGATCAAGAAAAACACGGTTACATACTACTAGTAGGAACTATTGTGGGATGATTCAATGTGGGGGTGTTATTACAATGATCTGGTAACCATGGGAATTGAACATATCGTAACATCCCGGATTTTTCCGGAATGTTAATATTTGCAAAAATGAGGATTTTCAAAAAAAATTGTGCTTGATGTGCTTTATCAGAATCATAAGACTATCTTCTCGTGCTCTTTCCAAATTCTTAGTAATAAAATTAATTAAATTGCTTTGTGTGCTAAGGATAAATTCCATGTTAGTGTGATTTGTTCCTTAATTGGATTTTTCATGAATCTTTGAGTGTGATTTATATTTGAAATCAAATTTCAAGTATAAATCAAAAGCTAATTAATCTAACTACCCCTCTAACCTTCAGACCTGCCTAAATCATCTCTCGGGTCTTCACTTGCTAACTCAGTGGACCCGCCAACTTTTTCGGCCCTCTTATCCTTCCCGGCATAATCTTTTTCAAAGTGCTCTGGAATTTGATAAATGGATTATAGAATTATTTTCCGACTCTTCGAATTAATCTTTTGCAAATTGATTCGATTTCGGGGAATAGACTATAACTCATTGAATTAAATTTCTGAGAGCTCATTTGAATTACGACCGTATTTTCCGGCTTCTCGAATTAATACCTTGTTAATTGATTCATTTCGGAAAAATAGTCTAAATTCATTTGTACCAAATTTACGAAATAAATTGCTATCATTTTATTTCGCGAGGTTTATTTGTTTCGACCCAAATATCCAGACACATCTTAGAGCCCACGGTAAGCTCTCAGCCAACTTTCACCGTGCCCTCTAGATGTTTGGTGAAACGCTCGTGCCGACCAAGCTGCGGCCCTGCTTACATGTGTGATCTGTCTACAAGCTCCAGGAGCCGAGCACAGGCAGCTGCTGCCCCGAAGACCTCCACCGAGTTGCTTTGGACATCCACGCCACCTATCTGCTCCTTATTCGTCTAGCTCTGGTCACGCCCCGACATGTTCGTCGGAATGCCCGGCCGCTACGACAAACCCTTAGGTGAGCTTCCAGTCCCTGTCTTGCTATCCCTGTGTACCGGCCTTCGTGTCAAAAGGGTGTGACATGCTGTGACGCCTGCTCCGCGCCGCCGCGCAGACGTCGTCGCTTGTGTGCCGACCATCGAGTCGAGCCTTATGCCTGCAGGTGCCGCTGCCTTCACCAACGCGCGCAAGCCCCGCTTGACCTTGTACCTGTTGCCCGACGTCGACGAACGCGCCGCCCTGTCTGCTGCACCGATGCGGCCAAGCCGCCGGTTTGCACGCCCGTGCACGCACGCGCAGGGAGGCGGAAGGCCTTGCCTTTGGTTCGCCGTGCACCAACCACCTGCCGAGCGCCCGCGCACCCACGCGCGCTCGTCGGCGGCCAAGTCGTGAACTTCTGTGCCTCGCCGTCACGCACGCCGGGCAAGGCACCGCCTTGGCCCAAGCCCTGGCCGGAGCGCGCACGAACCGGGGACAAAGCCCCTCTTTTGGGGTCGATTTTCCACACTACGCCGCACTTGTACACACCCCGGCGCACCTGCGCATCTTCGCGCCCGCGCCGGTGACCAAAGCACGGCTCTGCCGCTGCTCTTCTTTCCACCGCCACCCTGACCTTTCCGCTGTCGTGTGCACGCCGGGCCGAGACGCCGCCGAGGCCTAGTCGCCGGCTTGCACGCGCACGCTTTCATCCATGGAAGGCAAAGGCTTCACCTTTAAACCTTGTTTCTCCCCACGAACACACGCACGCACGCGAACAAGCACGCCGGCGCTAGCACCCTGACCAGCGCCGCCGTCCTGCTTGCCCACCCGCTCTGTTCGGCCTTTGAGCCGTGCATCTTTTTCTGCTAGTGCCGCTTGCCATCGCCGGTCGCCTACAACCAGCTGCCTAACAATCCCAAGCTTCCACCTTTTACCCTTATGCCATGATCGAGCTCCAATGATCCATCTGTGTGCTACCTTGTAGTGTGCACTGCTCTAACCTGTAGTACTCGTGAGTGCTCAGGCCAAAACCTTGCAAGCTGTGCACTTTTCTGCTTGCTCGCTCTCACATAGGTCATGTATCTGCTAACCCTACCATGACCCCCCGTGTGTTTGCAATAGCAAGGGATGCACAGTTACCTTACCTATGCACCTCGCCACCAAGTCGTCCTGCCAATCGCCTCGCTATCAATCTGTCCAGCCCGTGTGCTCACGCACACCAACCTTAGGTGCTTACTGACAAACAAACCTCCGAGACATGCTATGTCTGTCCAGCAGCTTTGATCCCGACCATGCTAGCTTGTGACCTTTCTGTCCAAAACTGTGAAGCTGCAGTCTGTACAACAGCTAGCAACACCTGAGGCCAATTTATTTTGGTCTTATGGTTTTGATACACCTTAGCTCAAGTACGTGCTAGCTGTAAGGAATTATGCTGACATAATTCTCTGTGCCACAGTTCTATACAAACAAGAGACCATCTTGTTCTTCTATCCCAGGCCCTATGCAAGATCGACTCCTTTTTCACCAGGGTCTGAGCATAATTTGCACTTGCAACTTATGCAAGAGCAAAGCCTTGCTGCAAGGTGTCCCCAAGAACCTACGCGTTCTAAAGTCCGATCTAACTAAACCTTCCATCCTTTCCTCAGCAAACAAACATGTGGGGCTTTCGGCTACACCTGCTGAACCCATAGTGCTAGGCTGCTAGCAAGCTGACCTCTTCCACGCAAACAGGAAGCTCTAACCTAAACTTGCAGCCTATAAAGCTAGCTTATGCTCTGACCATGCTTGGACAGCCGGCCATGCCTTGCTACTGCCGGCCACATGTGACAGTATTTCACTTGGCAGCATGAAGCTAATGGATTCTGTGTTTTGCTTTTGATCAAGCCGCCGCAAGCCTTCTCTTTTTATCCCTAATCTGCGGACTGTTCTATTTCAAATCACGAAGCTGCGAGCTCATGCTAGAAGCTAGCATGTTTGCTAATACCCAGTACAAGTTCAGTCTATACTTGTGCCTTAATCTTTCTTGCCTATGCATAGCTCGCAGCCGAGTTGTGTGCAAGACTCTAACCTGCTAAAGCTATAGTGCCTCCTAGCTTGTGATCGGGCTACAGTCCTGCAAGTCTAGCTGCTGCATGTTCTGACCAAGGCCATGTTGGGCACCGACAAGCCTTCGGTCTTCACCCTGCTTGCCGGTGCTATGCTGGCCATGAGTTCTAAATCAGCCAGGTGCTAGCCCAGTTTGAAGTTCTTATCGAACCTTAAGCCTGAACCATCAGCCATCCCATGGAGGTATCCGTCCATGCCACACCTTTGTCATGTTCCGGCTTTAGCCAAGTTTCTTAATCACCACATCGCTTCTAGCCGATCCTTTCTGCACAATCTCGCTAATCTGACCAAAGGGGGTCCCAGGAACTTACCGATGGGTCCCACTAACTCGTGAGGTCGTGATCTGCCTATCTTGTTCCCATCTAACATACGGGACCCACAGGGTCACTTGTGCGGTCCGGTTGACCTTTGACCTTTCCCTTTGACTTGGTCAACAATGATCGTTGACTAAGTCAACTGAGCTTGCAAACCAACCTGAAACCTAGCATATGTTCTCTAACTTGCTAACTTATGTTTTGATTGTGCTTTATCGTAATTAATTAAATTCATAAAATATTTCTTTATTTGAAAATCAATAATAAATTGTTTCTAGCTTAGAAAAATATGAAATCAGTTTCTTTATTCTTCTAAAATGATGAAGCACCCGTCAGACTAGCTTTTGGAGTTATTTGGTTCTTTATTGCTTCTCTTTGGAGTTTATTTGCATTTAGCTCTGGTATTTATTTATATTTCCGAATCTATGATTTCCCGGAGCTGAGGAGGCGAGCCAGAGGATCGAGTACGGCTACGGAAACTACGACGACTACTTGCACACAGGTGTTCACACCCGACCGACCTTTGAATGCCCATTAGGCATTGCTTTAGAACTGCTAGCGCTTTAATTACTGCACGATGATGGATTATGATGAAACCTTGCACTGCCTCTTTTTAAATACCTTGTCCTTGATTGACCTACTACTACTACTATATTTAAGTGTGATTATACGCTGAGCTTGCGATGCATGTGTTGGGGCTATGTGGTAGTCTTCTTGGCGTGTGTGGGAAAAACCGGCAGGAGAAGGTGTTTTTGGGATACTTGGCGGGGGTGAGCTCAAGACAACCCGATCTGGGATCGGGGGCCAGGGATCGTCTTCTCGGACGTTGCCCAGTTTGGTGCCTATGGCGGGTATATTGTTTTAGGAGCACAAGTGTTGGGATTTTTGTGATGACTTGGAGGATAGGAGCTTGCCCCGGTCTGAAACCGAGTGGGTCGCCTGTTACACGGGACTTTCGTACACACCACCTCGCCGTGAGTGGGGATAGGGCCGGGTCGACCCTGGCAAGTGCGATACCATACCTGCTAGTAGGATAGAGGTTATCAGTGAGAGGGTTAGGGTGAAGTCCCTTCCCTATTGGGCGCTCCCCGTGCGGCCACACGGGGGCATGTTCACAGTTCTGGGGTGGTCCTTTGCAAAGGATCGCATCGAGACCCGGATGCAGGATAGAATTGTAACTCCTAGGTGTTCGTCCGGTAGGATGGGCTTGGTTGGCTGATCACCGCCGGGTGCCATTCCGAGTTGGGTACAGGTGTACACGCTCTGCAGAGTTTAGATCTATACGTATAGCCGCGTCCTTGGTTATGGACATGCCCGTTGTTTCTCCGACTCTTACGTTTTGGGATTTCTACGTCCCCCTTTATAGGATGAGAGTGTATGGTGAGCCGTGGTTGTACTCGGGGAGAGGAGAGTTGCTCCCTCTGCCTCCCGGATCCGGGTGCAATCATTGAGGTGCGAGGAGTGGGAGTTCTCGCACCGACCCTAGATGGAGATAGGATTTGGAGACGGTGATCTGGGTGACCAGGTGTAACCGTTTGTGGATGAGTGATATTGGAATTGGTGGGATATGTAGATTTATTATTTATGCTTTGCTACTGCTGCATAGGGAAAACCTGAACCTACTCCTTGACTACTTTTTATACCTTTAGCATTAGGCCACTTAAAGCTTGCATTACGGTTGGTGACGTGAACCTATCCCGATCCTTAGGGATAGTTTGTGAGTGTGCAGGATTGGACTTGGAGCGAAAGTCCAAATATGAAGAATCCATGGAGGAAGGGTTGCGTTGCTTCGCTCAAGGATGCCTGTGGTGAAGATCGAGGATGAAGACTTGAAGCCTTAGCTACCGCTGCGTAGAGTTTCTACTTGTCGTTTAGCCCAAGGGGCTTGTACTTAAATCGTACACCGAGCTGTATTCGGATGTAAATACTCTGTTTTGTACTCTGATTTCGTTGTATGGAAATGATATTATTCTGTAATGAGTTCTGTACGTGATAGCTACTGATCCAGGGACTATCACAAGGGTACAGGGAGTCGGGTTTTTCTCACCGAAAACCCGGGTCGTTACACATATAGCCATAAATGTTAGAGCAACTAGACATTTTTCAAATTACAAATAATGAAAAAATAGCATCCTATAGGATAGATGTGTACAAAACCGTTCGTTATTACAAATGGTTACAAGACATTTTTTTAAACCAAAACATGAATAGAAATTCCTCGAGCACACAACTGACATTATAATTCCTTATTATATGAGCTAGCTTTCTAGCAGCTTATCAGTGTAAAAAGTCATAAGCTCAAACAAAATTCAAACTTCTAGCTCGTGCAACTGAGTTTATATGGAAAACTGCAAAATTCAGTTTTATGAGCTTTTCATAGCTTTTTAAGCTCAGGATGTGTGTAGTTGTAGACTAAAAATTATAGATTTACAGTGCAGAGCCATTTGCTCAATTTAATGCATATATTTCAGGATAGAGAGAGTAACCCTTAGAAACTAGTTCGTTGCTCTGAGAAACTACGTTATTGTGTCATAGCTGAATCCCCCCCCCCCCCCCCTCCCCGAAAAATCATTCATCCAAGCCAAAATTATATATACTAGTCCCGTGCATCTGCACGGGCTACTGGGTTGCATTTTTACATATTCCTTGCTTAATAGAACATGTACAAAAAAACATAAAAACATTATAAGACAATCTCATTTGCATGTGTACTTTTATTTTCCATCACACCACTGGCCAGACTAGTGAATAGTGTGTGTATTAAAATTTTGGAAAATTTGAATCCATACCATTAAAAGATCTCAACGTTAGACATATACCATTACAAGTCAATGACATGTAGGGTTCACATGAGTCAATGGCATGTGAGGTCAATGGTATATATCTAACTTTTGGATCTTTCAATGGTATGAATCCAATTAATCCTATTTTTTTCTAACGGGAGAGGTTGAAAAACCTATAGATATGGAGTATGTTTGAAAAAAGAGGTTTTGAGGGAAAAAAATAGATTTAGATAACTCCTAAACTATATCTAAATCACCCGCCTTTGAGGAGTTATAGTCTATTTTCACAATGACCTAGGTGGATAATTTTTTAAAAAAGCATAATAGATCCAATGGTCGTCAGGAGCAACAGAACCAGTGGGCGGCTCAGATGCGAGGATGGGTAGAGGATTTTGAGGAAAAGACAAAGGAGCTACCGCCAGAAGATGTGTTCATTTAGGAGTTTCCTCTTGCTTTCTTTTTTTTAGCTCTTGAACCTTCGGTTATTGTTGTGATGTGTGCCTGTGAAGTGTCTTGAGTAGTAATAGCTCTTTTCTATAAAAGATGGTATCCCCAGCGTCGTCTAAGAGTATGTACACAACTTATTTGCTTTATATAAAAGCTGGGAGCACCCTTTATAAAAAAAATTGGTTATGATTATTTGAGTCTACTGATTGATGGTCGGATGTTTTGCTTTTTTTTTTTTAGAATTTCTAAGATTTTTCTTTTTTTAAGTGTGTACCTAGGATCCTAGGCGTGGCTTCACATAGACTTGAAAATGATTCTTCAATTACTAATAGTAAGGTAAGATATGAGGACGCAAACCACAATAACAAGAATAATTATACGTCAATTAAGAATTAAATACGTGTGAGGTGTAACTTATTAATTAGTACCATGATATGATGCATGCTCAGCTGGGGGTTCGCGGGGGGGTGAGGTGGAATTGGCTGGACCCATCAATTCGGCCAGCCCCGCGCCATGAGGTAGAGTAGTCGTCGTCTCCTTCCTAGCTGAAGCTAGCTAATCCACATCCACAGACAGGCATGACTGAAAGGGTCATGCATGTGGGGAGCTTTACGCGCCCCCCTTCTCCCTCCCAGGCTCCCAGCATGCCAAACAACCTAAGCCATTGGCGGCCGGGCGAGCGTTAGGTGCGTGTAGGTGGGCTCGTGTGTGGGGGCGCGCGCCATCTCGCCAAGCTGGGCTATAAATATCTGCGCGGGTCTGCACTGTGATCTAGCTTGCAGCTAGGGCAGCCGGCCGCTGCTCGATCGATCTCCCTCGCCTAGGACTCCCTCTCATAATCTCTTCTCCCTCGACGACCATTCAGAGCCAAGCAGCAGCAACAAGAGAGGTTGTTGTTGCTAGCTGTTGCCTACCCGTGTGTGTGTGAAGGAGGAGGAGGAGAGAGGGAGGTAGAGAGATCAAGAAACAGTAGCAGTGGTTGTATTGTAGCTGGCAGGGGGTTGGGGCCTTGGGGGTGGTGGAGAGATCACAAGTGGTGTGTGTCCGTGTGGTGATGAAGAGGATGGTGATCCTGAGGCGGTGCCACCCGCCGCCGCCGCCGGGGGCGCTCCTGGGCGGGTGCTTCGGCTTCGGCGGCGGCGTGCGGTACGGGGAGTGCCGGCGGAACCACGCGGCGAGCATGGGCGGGCACGCCGTGGACGGGTGCCGCGAGTTCCTGGCCGACGGGGAGGAGGGAACCACCGCCGCGCTCCGCTGCGCCGCGTGCGGGTGCCACCGCAGCTTCCACCGCCGCGTCGTCGTGCAGCAGCGCTGCTGCTGCTGCCTCTGCTGCGCCGCCGGCGCCGGAGTCGCCGCCGCCGCCGCCCGCTGGGACGACGGCCGCCACGACGTCGACGGCCGCTGCTCCTCGCCGGAGTCCTCGGCGTCCAGCACCACGCCCAGGTAGTAGAAGCCCATATATGCGTGCAACTCGCGCCACCCATCTTCTTCTTCTTCTTCCTCTGACCAACAGCCAGAGCTAGCTCGATCGATCGATCATGTCTCTTTCTCTTGCCTAAATTATTATTGCCTTTCCCTTCTTCTTGCAATGGAGTATTGTTGTAACGTAGCAGTACGTACCTACCGATTCATCCATCCATCACACGCTCCCCGTGTGTCGTCTGTATGCCTGCGTCCTCCTTTTTTGCATGTGATTATTGAGTTTCTATGATGGCTTTGCCGGCCGAGATCTACAGAACAAGCTAGCCTTGCTTGTCAGGACACTATATGCATCAGTGATGAATTGATATCCGGTCTCCCGGCGACCTCTCTTCACCCCTCTTCTCCGTCCGTAATAAAGTACACACATATTATATTTACTACTTTATTTACAAGCTTGAGTGGTCAAGTACTAGTACATTTTTTTTCCTTCGGATATATATAAAAGCTGATTTGATTTGTCATGTCAATTGAAAGAACATACTACATCCAGTTTTAAATATATATCATCATGTATTCAAAATGCATGGAGGAATACAGGGCAAGCCCCGATTGAAATTAGAAGAGGGCCCTATGGTATGAGATGATGCAAATTAGTTTAGGACTCTTGGGCTGTTGAATGTTGATAGGTGATGTCCTTTGCATTTGGACCTGTAGCCATAAGGAATTACAGTCTACAACCACGTATATGATCTTCTGCTAGCAACACTACTGACCTATATATGTTGTATAGACATATGAGGTTGATCCCTTTCATTTTGGTGGCCGACCCGCCCATAGGGCCGGGTCTGGGTCTTTTTTTTATGTACAATATATCTATGTAATATTTGATTCTAGACATTATTTCAAAACAGTTTTTCGTGTGATGCGATCATTAATGCCAAAGATAAACTAAGTTTGACTCTTATTTTCTCTTTTGATACATTGTTCGCAATGACAAATCTATGGTTATTATAAAACCTCCAATGTTGAATATATTTTGCAAGCCGAATAAACAGAAATGGAAAGGTGGAAGTAGTACTGCTATATCACTGTAAAAACCCGACAGTGGTCAAAGTTGGTTATTAGTGTGTGGGGGGGGGGGGGGGGGGTACGTACAGTGTCTGGGCGTCTGGCAATTAACCATTTTATAATAACAACAGTAGCTGGTACGAGATAACGAGAATAATCCAAAACTCTCTCTCTGTGTTTTTTTAGGAACCAAACTAAAACTCTATGATTTCGCAGTTTTTTTTTTTGAGAGGACTGATTTCGTGCATGCAGTTGGTGCACACTATGAAAGCCCTGCAGCATAGTTCTGTGTGCTTGTAAAGTTTTATTTTTCTGGGCCCAATAAATAGGCCGGGTTCGATCGATCGATGAGAGGGAGAGAGATCATCATCGAGCTCGCCACTACAGTATTCATCACCATTCATGGTGCGGCCTGTGGACACGACGAAATTTTATTTTGACATTTATGTGGGAGGAAAAGTTAGATGGCGCGGCCTTGCTTTCTCGCTCGCATGGCATCGCACATCTTCATCGCGTCATTACCGGCTCGATCGTGGCCGTGACGGGTCGAGTCGACAGCGGCATAAAAGAGCAGCACGGCCACAATAATGTTACTTTAACTACGCGCACGTTATAAATGATGAACGGTGGCCGGGCTTCTCTCTCGTGTACATGTGTGCGCGTTCGCGCAGTACATTGTTTTTTCATTCATTCCTGTTCCTTTTTTGGTTAAATTTGCCGATCCACGACGGTGAATAATGATCGGAAAACGATCGGTGTAGAAACAAAAATGTACAATCTAGTGTCGAATCATGTTTCGCACGGCATCATTTAAAGTGGCGTTAGTCGATCGATCCTTTGCCGAAACCGGCCGGAGTGGGAGGACACGTTGTACTACTGCAACTACTTTCTTCGCTTGGGCTCTCGATTTCAGAGAATTCATATGTAGACACATGTGTACCATGTTGCGGAATGGAGCAACTTTTGGCTTTGGGGAGGCCGGGTTATTCGATTGGTTTTGCCCACAGCCCGCAGCTCTTTCATCGGTTATCGTATATCCATGCAGCCTGGCTCGTGCGATACATCGATTGATTACCTGCATAGCTCGGTGCCTTTTTTTTTCCTCCGCGCACAACCCCAAAGCATCACGCCATGGCTCGATTGAGTCCACAACGGCATAAAAGAGCAGCACATGGCACCAATAATATGTAACGTTAATAAGGTTATCCGCAATGGTGTCGATATATGCTCTCTATAATAAGAGAACCACGTAGGAGAGAGAACGTGCTCACGCTTAACCCAGCAATCCCCTACAACACACCATTCAACGTTCATGGACCCCAACATGTCCCCTACCTCAATCTGCTAGACTGGTGAGTTGGGGCAGGCGGGTGCCGATGGTGATGGCCAATGAAGTAGAGCTCTTGGCCACTGCCGTTTGGTCGGGCTGGCATGGGCGGAGCATGCCGACATTAGCACCGTTGGCTGCACACTGGAGTTCTCCTCCAGGAAAAGAGAACCGCCGATGTGGGAAGCGGGTGGGGCCGGCGGGGCAAGCGCGGCTGGTGTTGGGAGAGGAGCGATTGGCTGAGGGCATGGCCAAAGGCGTGGGTAGGTGAGCGGCCATCATTGTTGGGGAGGAGGGGAGCTCCGGCTTGGAGGAAAAGAGTGGGTGCCAAAGTGGGGGGGGGGGGAGGGGGCGCAAAAGTTGGTGTGGGGGCACGACGGTCATCGAAGTGAGCAGCTTTATGATATATCCAACTCACCAAGCTTGTCGTGGCCACCTCCTCGTCGGTCGCTCGAGTGTGGAGTTTGGCACAAGGACGAAGCTTGTTGGCGTGGGGACAAAGCAAGGCTTTTGTGTGATGGCATGGTGTGGTGGGACGACGGTCGGGAGTAGGGCGCGACAGCGCAGTCAGCGGTGGTTGGCGCTGGCGCATGGGCCATCCATGGCGTAGCGAGCATGGAAGTCAGGGCGTCGGTAGCAGGCACATGGGCCATCCACGACGCGATGAGCGCGGAAGTTGGGGTGGCAGTAAGAGTAGGCGCGATGGCGGAGGGCAGCCACAGGGTGGCAAGTGTAGAAGCTGACACGGGGTGACGGGAAGGCGGCGATTGTGCAACAGAGGGAGCTAGCCTTCTAGCTTGGGGAGTGACTAGCTGGAGGCAACACCTTGTCTGGGCTGCCTCCTTGGCTACCGGCATGGGGAAGATGTCAAGAGAAGAGAAGAGAAAGAGCGAAAGAGGAGAATCTATATATATCTATACTATGACCTATGTTATAAAGATCCATTTCTTTTGAAAATAATTCTCACCGAGATTAGATCCACTATACCTCTCACATTAGACCCACTTAGGCGAAAGTTTTGATAAGAAGAAAAAATATCACTTTCTAAAAATCCAGTGCCGCTTGAGGAGGTCGTTGACACACTTCCTTAACACCTACGCTACCATCGGGGTCTTGATAGTTTTCTATCCATCATCACATTTGTGTGGTGCATTCGGTTGGTTTTCCTAGTCGTGCTCATGATCGCGGGCGCGCAAAGACACTGACGATCAATGGTCTCGCTCAAAGCACTTCAACTATCATGGCTATGATTGCAAGGGTGCCATTGTTGTGCTCAACCTAATGTCATCACCAAGGCTAACAAGGCATTGTCATATGTTTTGGCATTACAATAACCAGGTCTTGGGATCTAGACACGACTATTGTTGCGGTGAGTCCATTCTTTCATCTTCTTATATTAAATAAAAAGAGTAATATAAATAAATTATTGTGTTGTTACCGTGAATTTTAAAGTTTTTATTTACTATATTTTTAAATATGTGTGTGTCGCTTGTGCATTCTGCTAGTGATGAAAAGATTCTGATACATGAATAATCATGATACAGTTACAAATAAATGTTACAATGAGTTTGTGAAAGTGCATCAAGGCCCCTAAGTGGATTTTGGTGAATTGAATGACAAAGCGATTAAAGGTCTAATATGTTTGTCTAACATTGTGAGCAGGTTTTATTTGTATATTCATGAGTTATTGTTGGGATATATATATTGGTGAATGAATATTGTATGGCTCACATTGGAGAAGACAAATATATTTATGATCCTAATACATAGTGGCGAATATCAAGCAAACGAAGAAAGATAAATATCGGGAATATTGTAAGGAGGTCAATTCATGATCCCCGATGAACATAGTAGCTTGGTTAAAATAAAAGGATCATAGAAAAAGAAGATGGTAATTCTTCATAGTTTGAATGTAAGGCTTCATGTGGAAAATGAAAGAGGACACAAGGATAAATATAGTTTTTATGGTCCTATGTTGGAAGCTTTGCATATTCGTTGTCAATCAAGAACAAGCATTTGAAGCGGGATTTCAAATGAAGACTAATTATAAATGAAGCAAAGCTTAACTCAACGTGGATTGGATAAGTGATGAAGAGATCAACCGAGATGACTAGGGTGAGGGACTAAGCAATCTTTGGGGCCCTGGCTAGGCTGCCATTTCGTGTTTTGCTAAGGTGAAGTTCTAGCATCCGTGGGGTCTTCAAGTATCATATTCAAGCCTTAACCGAGAGAAGCATTGCATCAAGTTCTCAAGTTGAGATTGGCAATATGGAGTGACTTAAAGATCTAAGTGTGCATCTCTATGCTATATGGAAAGATCTTAAGCCACTAGCTCAAGTATGGACGTGCTCAAGACATTGGTCAAAGTTGGAAGCCCTCAAGTGGAAATTAATCAAGTATGGCAAGGTTGAAGACATTCAAGCTCAAGAAGTTGACAAGGTGTTTTTATTTAATCTTGAGTATAGGTATGTCGTGCTATCAAGAGGGATGCAACTTTTGCTTTATGACCAAGTCAAGTGCTCTTAGAAAACCTATGTGAGAAACAGCCTCAGAGTGAGCTAACAACCCCTCCTAACCTAACCTGAGCCATTTCATCTCTTAGGTGAAGTGTTAGTTTGCTAGAAAGGGTTTTGGGGGTTTCTCGGGCTCCACCGGTCTGACCGTTGGAGGCACCGGTCTGACCGGTGCAACTAGGCTCAACGGCTAGTTTTTCAAACACCGGTCTGACCGGTACCGCCCGACAGCTAACGGCTAGTTTTCTTCTTTTGGGGTATAAGTACCCCAAGCCCTCCTCTTGGATGGGCTGCTGTTCTTGGTGAACTTGCTGAGCTTCCAGGTCATTTCTAACAAGCCTAAAGCCTAAGTGGCTCTCCCCAACCTCTCTCTTTGTGAGATTTGTGGATTCAAGTCATATCTTTGAGTTGGGTTGAGTTAGTGAGATCTTGAGAGCCTTTGTGAGCTAACAAGAGCATTCCCATAGCTTGAGCACTTGAGTTTCGCGTCTACAAGCTTTGAAGCATTTGTTACTCTTGGAGGTTTCCCTCCTAGACGGCTAGGCGTCGCCGGCTAGCTCCCAAGTTGTGGTGAGCAGTGACAAGTTTGTGAGGGCTGTGATCTTGCCTCTTCGTGGAAAAGATCGCCTTAGTGGAATCAAGGAAAGTGGTTGAAAGAGACCCGGCTTGTTGTGGGAAGAGTTAGTTGAGAACTCAAATCCCTTACAAGCTCCTCAACAGAGACGTAGCTTCCTTGATGGAAGTGAACTTCGGAAACGAATCCTTGCGTCTCATTGTGGTTTGACTCTTTAAGTTGTTGTTCTAGTATATTTGATTTGCTTCCGCTTCGATCTACTTGGGTGTGCTATTTGTGTGTGCAGAGATCATTACGTTGCTCGAGATCATCTAGTCAAGCCACACACCAAGTTTGGTTCGTGCTAGAAGTCAAGAGGAGCTTGAAGCTGTTTTTGCAGGTGCTCTGTGCCGCACCGGCCTGACCGGTGTGGGGAACCGGTCTGACCGGTGCTCACCTGTGAAGCTTTGCTTGCACCGGTCTGACTGGTGAGGCCTGGCAGTTCAAGTCCGCGGGGAATAAAAGTTTAAATTGGTCGTCCGCCTATTCACCCCCCTCTAGGCGACATCAAGGTCCTTTCAGTTTGTTTGGTAACTAGTCTATAAGCATTAAGCAATGTTTATAGTTGACGTGGATAAGTTATAGAGAACTAATACGCTGGGTGCTCTAACTATGCACATTATAAATCGTCGTAGGCTCAATTTCGTCCCTGAACTATCAAAATATATGTTTTTGTCCCTGAACTTTACGAGTAGGCTCATTTACATCCTTCATCCGATGTGGCAATCCCCATTGGCGTTCCATGTTAGCACCCAGTCAGCTAGGGTTTCTATTTGTGTTGAACTGACCCTTTTGCCCTTCCTTCTCTTGTTTAACTCACGAACGTCGCACGCCTCTGTTTTCTCTGTTGTTTTGAAACGGGCCGGCAGACTGGCTCCTCCCATGGCAGCTGCACGTGACGACTAGGGTTTGGCGAGGTCGTGGAGGGCAAAGTGGAGAGGAGGAGTCTAGCGCTGCTCTGGGCTATTCCGTGGAGTGAAGATCCCATATCTAGGTGTTGCACCGACAATTGAAGGTGAGTTGAAGCTGTGCTCGTGGATCTGAGTTTGATTTGATTTTTGGATGGAATTTGACCATGTAGTGGATATGTAGGTTGGAATTAATATGGCAGGTGACGAGGTGTTGACTGTTACATTTCATTTCAATGGGGAATTTGTTGTCGATGGGTCACAGATGCAGTATTGCAATGGGGATTTAGGAGTGTCTCACATAGATAAGGACAAATTATATGTCGATCAGCATACATGGCATCCCATTGTTCAGAAGAATTCACAAACAATTCTGTCATGCTTTGTCTCATAGACACTAAGTCTTCAATCACCTTTCTTGCTCTACCAGAAAATTCTTTGTCTATCCAATACTTGAATTCACACGGCTCATCAACTAAGGGGCATGCTAAGAACCTCCTTCCTGCATCTGAACCTGACCAGTAGCAGCTCAAGATTGGGCACAAGTCATGGTGGCATCTCAATCCAGTCCTGACCACCATCCCCTCTATGTTCCTCCAGTAGGTGTTCAAGCTGCAATTTCGAAAACAAATGAAGCTTCTGCCTCCAAATCCATGCATCAATTTGCAAACCACGAATCACAAAAAAATACCTCCAAATCCATGGCAAGGGAGTCCAATGGCTGACCTCCAGGAGCCTGCATCTTGTTCGCACTGTGCGCTGCTCTTCTCCATGCCTGTGTTGGGCCTCGAGCTCTCCCTCAGCAGAGCTCGGCATTCAAGAGGGAGTGGACGGGGCCGCGATCTGGTGGGGGGCGGCAAGCTGCAAGACTGCGAGGGGCGAGGAGGGGAAGACGAGTACGGGGGCTACGCTGCGGCGAGCTGCTAGGGGAATACGAGTACGGGGACGTCGATCTGCGACGCGGCGAGCTGCTAGGCGGAGACGCTGTGACCTGCTAGGGGACGGCCAGCGCCCAGCAGCCAGTCGAGGACGGGCCGCCGCAATGCCCAGGGGAACAGGTCTGTCCCTATCTAACTTAGCAAACAAGAGAAGGGCAAAGGGGTCAGGTCAACACAAATGAAGACCATAGCTGACTGGGCGCTGATGTGGCACGCCGACGTGTATTGCCACATGGGATGAAGGATGTAAATGGACCTACTCGCAAAGTTCATGGACGAAAACAGACGTTTTGATAGTTCAGGATCGAAATTTGGCCTACCACGATAGTTTAGAGACGTAAATGACTATTCCGCCTTATAAACTCTCGTGTGTGTGCGTGGGCGCACGCGTGTGCAGTACGTTGTTTTTTCCTTCTTGTTCCTTTTTTGTTTTGCCGATCCACTACGTTGAATGATCGGAAATGATGGTGTGGAACAAAAATGAAATCGAGTGTTGAATCATCTTTTGCATGGCATCATCATTTAAAGTCGCATGGCGTGTGTGCGTGTTTTTACTTCAGCAAAAGGAACCTAACAAATGTACGAGTTTAGTACTTAAGCTCGCATGTATATGTTAAGAAAGATTGCAATTCTGAAAAAAATCAAATGTAGAACCATAGATTGTATGTTGACCTGAATCATATATTCTATGGATTAGATTATTCATATAATAAAAGCCCTTTCATCCAAATCGTACGGTGAAACGAGATTTTGCCAATTATGGTGTGCTGTCTATAGCCAAAACCTTTTAATTTGTTCGTGCTGCCGCACTACCACAATCATACTTGCAACAAAAAACATGTACCTCTTTTCATGAATTTAAAATTCTTATTACTATTTTTTTAAACACATGTGTATCGCGCAGCATAGTGATTAAAAAAATTCTGACACTTAGACCACGATGTAATTAGAAATAAATGTTACAATTGGTTGGTTGGTTGACTAATACAATAATTTATAAGTAATGTCTATAGCTGATATGAACAAGTTACAGAAAGTGTGATCTCGCTATAATCATTGGGTGCCCTAAGGAGGAGGCACGTTATAAATGAAATGGTGGCCGGACTTTCTCTCGTGTGCGTGCGTTCGTGCGCACAGTACATTGTTTTTCCGTCTTGTTCCTTTTTGGTCTGCCGGTCGACGACGGTGTCGGTGAATGATTGGATCGGAATGGTCGGTACGGAACAAAATGAAATCGAGTGTTGAATCATCTTTTGCATGGTAGCATCATTTAAAGTCGCATGGCGTGTGCGTGCGTCAGTGCTTTGCCCAAACAGTGGGAGCACGAGTTACTACTGCACGGGTACTTTTTTCGCTCGGGCTCTCGATTTTAGAGAATTCTCGTAGACATGTGTACCACATGTTTTGGGGAATGAAGTTACTTTTGGTTTTGGCGAGACCATTTCACAATATAGTTATTTCTCTCCGTCTCGCAGGGGTGTCTCTTTAGTCTCCATATCTAGTAAATCGGATGCTCGTAGTCTAAGAGGAGGAAAAGGGTGAATTAGACAACTTAAAATCTTAACTTATGACTTCTACTATTTTGCATAAAACATAAACTAGAACATACTACCTAGATGTGCAACTATGGTTGTTCTAGTGTGAAACTTCCATCTCAAAACAAGTTTTGCAACCTATAGTCAATCCTAGCAAGATGCTACTCTAGGAAAGTAAAGGCAAACAAGAATTGTAAGAAAGTAATGCGGAAACGTAAAAGGGACGAGAGGAAGCAAACTCTTGACACGTGATTTATCCCGTGGTATCGGTAGGCACTTAGTCACCCCTAATCCACGTTGTTGAAGCACTCCACACAAGAGTATTGCTTCCCGGTCACCAAGTATCTCCCAAGAGCACCACTTGACTTGCCACTTAGCCTCGGTCACAAAAGCACTCGCCAACCTCTCTTGGTCACCTTGATGTCGTCTCCACTAAGGAGCTTCTCCACCAAGGAAGGGGGTCTCCACGTCCCCCGCACAAAGTGTTCTCGCCGCTCCACACCAAGCCGGAGGGTCGAAGACGTTTACCGGAGAGCCACTTAGGCCCCAAGGCTTCCGGCACACCTTGTACAGCTTGTTCCACTTAAGAATCACCTCACAAGGTAGGCACACCTTACACTCACTCAGCTCTAAGCTGTAACGCCCTGGGTTTTCAAAATCGGAAAACCCAGCATTCTGTCTCGTGATAGTCCCTGGATCATACGCTATCACACACAGGTATTCATCACAGATAAATATCACAGTTATACAGCGAAATAAAGCATCAGAGTACGAATAATAATCTGATTATTACATGTCCTGAATAGTCGGAGTATATCAATACACGCCTCTTGGCGGAATAACAGAAATAAGAGCCTACGCAGCGGTAGCTAGCTTCCAAAAGGTGTCTCCAGCTTCAATCATCTCCCACAGGCATCCTTGAGCGAAGCAACGTGCCCCCTCAGTCGTACCATCCGTCGGCGTTGTTGTCGAAGTCTGACTCGTACCCTGCAAGCTCAGGGGCTATCCCCAAGGATCAGGATAGGTCTACGTCACCAACCGTATGCAAGCTTTAAGTGGCCTACTTCTAAGGGGAAAGAACATATCAAGGTAGCAGCTGGGTTTCCTATGCAGCAGCAGCATCAAAAATAGAGTAATATCTCCAAAATCCCACCATATCCCATATCTCTCATCCGCAAACGGATACATCTGGTCACCCAGATCACCGTCACCATCACCTATCTCCATCTAGGGTCGATGCGAAAACTCCCACTCCTCGCACCTCAATGGTTGCACCCGGATCCGCGAGGCAGAGGGAGCAACTCTCCTCTCCCCGAATACAGCCACTGCTCACCCATACACTCTCATCCTATAAGGGGGAAGGTAGAAATCCCAAAACGTAAGAGTCGGAGAAACAACGGGCATGTCCATAACCGAGGACGCGGCTATACGTATAGATCTAAACTCTGCAGAGCGTGTACACCAGTACCCAACTCGGAATAGTACCCAGACAGTGTACGGCCGACCGAGCCTACCCTACCGAACGAACACCTAGGAGTTACGATTCCATCCTGCATCCGGGTCTCGATGCGGTCCTTCGCAAAGGACCACCCAGAACTGTGAAAATGCCCCGTGTGGCCACACGGGGAGCGTCCAAAGGGAAGGGACTTCACCCTAACCCTCTCACTGATACCCTATATCCTACTGGCAGGTATGGCATCGCACTTGCTAGGGTCGAGCGGCCCTATCCCCACTCTCGGCGAGGTGGTGTGTACGAAAGTCCCGTGTAACAAGCGACCAACTCGGTTTCAGACCGGGGCGAGCTCCTATCCTCCAAGTCATCACAAAAACCCCAACACCTGTGCTCCTAAAACAATGTATCCGCCATAGGCACCAAACTGGGTAACGTCCGAGAAGACGATCCCTGGCCCCCGATCCGAGATCGGTTGTCTTGAGCTCACCCCCGCCAAAATATCCCAAAACACCTTCTCCTGCCGGTTTTTCCCACACACGCTAAGAAACTACCACAATAATCCCAACACATGCATAGCAAGCTTAGCATATCATCTCACATAAGTAAAGTAGTAGTAGTAGGTCAATCAAGGACAAGTATGTAAAAGAGGCTATGCACGGGTTCATCTCATCCATCACTATGCAGTAAAATAGAGCTCTAGCAGTTCTAATAGCCATGCTTAATGGGTATTCAAAGAATGGTCGGGCGTGAACCTGGGTGCGAGTAGTCGTCGTAGCCGAGGTCGTCGTCGTAGTCCTGGTTCAGCTCTCCGGCTCCGGCGGCTCCTAGAATCGTATTTAAATAAATAACTCAGCAGCTAATTGCAATAAATCCAATAGAAGGAACAAATAAGACCCAAAAAGAGGCAAACTCTAGCCTAGCGTGGAGTTTGGATTTTTAGAAGATTTTCAGAAGAAGTTTCATATTTTTCGGAGTTAAAACGGATTTATTATGATTTTCCAAAGATAAAATAGTTTTCTGAAAATCAAATACGCATTTACAATATAGCAGACTTTAGGCTAGCTCCTAGCTATCTCTAACTGGCTCCAGCAGGACTTAAAGCCGGCGGCAGGCTGGCTTCTCGGCTGACACGGCCGCCACGTGGGTGGCTACAGGCCGGCGGTTGCACACGTGGCAGCCCACGTGGCTGCCTGGCGTGGCCGGGCGCGCGGGATCCGGGGCGCGCCCGCTGCGGTGTTGCGCCGTGCGGCCCGGCGTGTGGCATGGCCGTGGGTGGCCGGCCGCACGGGATCCATCTAGATCCTTTGTGGGCTCGTGCGCATGTGGGCGGTGGTGTGCAACCAAAGCCCTGGGGTTTTGGTCGGCGTCGCCACGCGTTCGATGAAAAGCCAGAGAGGAGCTCCGGCGCAGCAAGCATCGCCGGCGGCGAGGTGCACGGCGTCTTGGTCAACCAACGGCGGGGCCAGACTCCGGTGGTGTTTACGCACTGATCTAGATCAAAAGGGCGGCACCTAGGGACCAGCGGCGACCTCAACGGCGACGGCGCAGCATGGGGCGCGGCGGCGCAGAGGGAATGGTCGCCGGCGCGGCCTGTAAGGGCGCAAGGGTGCCGTTGTGCTCGTGCGTTTACCTGGTGAGTTTCCCAAACGCGCAGGGCCATCTTGGCCAAGGCGGAGCTCGGGCCGGCGCAAACGACGGCGGCGAGCGGAGCTCCCGCGGCCGGGCACGGGCGCGCGTGGGTGCGCGGCTGTGCCGGCGGCGAGGCATGTATGAAATGATCGTAAAGGCGTCGCCTTTCCCCCTGCTGCCGCGTGCACGAAGCGAACCATCATGGCGATGGCCATGGCGGCGCGGCGAACAGGGCGACGGCGATTCGGCGACGTGCGCGTCTACGTGTGTCAAGGCAAACGGCGGAGGCGAACGCGTGCACTCGGTGATGGCGGCGGCACCTGCAAAAGCTTCCCAGCACGGCACGAAGGCCGGCCTCACACAGCGGCGTGCGCGGCGGCACGGCGGCGGCGGCGAGCAGGACGCGGCGTTATCCCTCGGCTCGAAGGCCGGGACATCAACAGATGGGCGGGAGAGCACGGCCTCACCTCGGTGGCCACTGGCCGACGTGCAGGCGCTGGTGTAGAGGGGCAGAGCGGGATCGTCGGCGAGGAAGAAGACGGCGGCGCGGAGCAGAGGAAGCAGGAGAGGAAGCAGGGGATGCGGGGCGTCGCGGTTCTTGGCTTCTCGGCGTCCTGGAGCTCCACAGGCGGCCTCCGGGTATTCGCGGCGGCGCCGGTGTACTCGCGGACGGCCTCCGGGTCTCCTCTTCCCCTCCCCCTTCTCCTCCTTCTCCGGTGAGCAGTGGCAAACGGCAAATGGGGACAAGTCCCCGGCGGCTAGGGTTGGGGAGCGCTGGGGTTGCGGTGGCGGCCTCTTATAGACAAGGAGCGGCGCGGGGGCACGTGGACGGCCGGGATGCGTCGGAGGGCCGCGGGGCGCGTCGCGACGGCGGCCATGGGCGGCGCGGCCTCGCTTTGGCGCGCCGGCGTCAGCTAAAGGGGAAAAGAGGAAGGTGACGGTGGTGATGTCAGGGGTGACGTGAAGCAGGGCCCGCCTGGCAGCGTCTCGGCGCGGCGCGGTTGGTGGCGAGCGAGCCGGCGTGCTGGTGGGCTGCGCTGGGCTGGACCGGGGAAAGAGTGAGGGAGTGCGGTTGGTTACGGAAAAAGAGGTGGAGGTGGTCCAGCGGACTTCACGGTTGGGCTTCGAAGCCCAGCAGGGTTTTTCCCGTTTTCCCTTTTCTTTCCCCCCTAAAGCCTTTTCTATTTTTGTTTCAAATTTGAATAAAGATTCAAATTTGAAACTCACACAAATAAACTCCAAATAAATCCAAATGAACTCCAAAGTTCCCACACTAGGATTTTATATTTCCTAGAAATTTTATTTAATTCAAAAATAAATCTAGGAATTATAGGAGAGAAAATGGAAGGCATCCTTAATTAAATTGATAAACACTCAAATAATTCATCGAAAATTTTAAATCCTCATTTTTATTAATAACATTCCGTAATAAAATTGCGGGATGTTACATAAGCTAAGCCTAGCGCGCACACACACACAAAGCATGTGCAATTCTTTGAATGAGCAATTTAGCACTTGGATGGCTTGGATATGATCTTCAATGTGTCTTGGACTTCTATGCACTTCTACACACTCCAGCAAGCTCAAATGAAGGGGTGGAAGGGGTATAAATAGCCCAAGCCAGCAAACTAGTCGTTGGCCAAAAGCTGCTGAAAAATGTACCATCGGATGATCCGACGCTATGCTTTTCCTGGGCATTGGTTCATCCGGTGCTACTAGTCGTTGCCTTCCACTGCACTTGACCGTTGAATCCTGCTAACGTCATCCATCCGACACTTCGACCCACGCACCGTCGGTTCATCCGGTGCTGATAGGCTTGACCTCCAAATGTTTCTGATAGCAATCACGAGGCCATCAGATGAACCGCTGCGTAGTCCACCGGTTCATCCGGTGCTTAAGACTTCGCAACTGGCTGCTCTCTGTCTCGATTCTTCAAACCATCGGATAGACCGACGGATACTCCTCATGGACCGTCGGTTCATTCGGCGCTCCTGTCTCAGCTGCTGCTTCTTTGACAATCATCCGGTGCAACTAGAAAACCCACCGTCGGTTCATCCGACGCTCTTCAAGTTAACTCAAGTCTTCACGCAGTGTACCACTTCATCCGTTGCTTGCACCGACACCGTCTTCTAAGGTACTGTCAGTTCATCCGACAATGTCATTTCTCTTCTTTTTCTTTCACGGTTTGTAGTCTCAAAATATATACTATCTTCCCATTTTGGCATGTGGTATTTTTGCATTCATGGGACCTAGAAATGTCTAAAAGGACATGCTAGACAATATGATTAGTCCCATTACTTGTGTTGTCATGAATCACCAAAATCAACTTGAACAAATGTCATATGAGGTCATGTTCGCTACAATATCTTATCCCATAGTGTTCTCTTACATCATAATAAATCTCATCTAATTAAAACAACACACATATCAACAAAAAAAAAGTGTAAGCAAAAACGTGTAGGATCAATCAAATGCTCAATTGACATTATTTGTCTATCTTGATCAAATGTACAGTATGGAAGGAGTAAAATATATATACTATCTATAAACCGAAAGGCACATGTGATTTGTACACGGTGGACCATGAGTCATTACATTAGTCAAATGTACGCCACATCATTCAAATATTTAGGACAGTCGTCTGAAACCGAAAAAATATTTAGCCAAAAATATGAGCATCTATGTTGAGTTGGAGGTTTGAACCCAGTGAATTTGTTTCAGCAGAAAGAACCTAACAAAAGTATGAGATGAGCACTTAAGCTTGCATGCATATTTTAATTTGAAATATGAAAAATCAAATGTAGAACCATAGATTGTGTTGACCTGAATCATACATTCTATCGATTAGAATCCTATAATAAAAGCTCTATTATCGAAATTGTACAGTGAAAACAAGATTTTGCGACGGATTGCTCTGTTGCCTATAGCCAAAGCCTTTTTAATTTGATCGTGCTGCCGCACTACCACAAGCATACTTGCAACAAAAAGCATACTCCTGTTCGATTTCATTTGCGTTTCGGACACTTGCTACTTGCAAAAATGAAAACTACCCTTGGTAAAAGAGTCTCCAAATTGGCACGCAAGAGTCATCACAACCTGTTGATTGCAAGCTGATCCTTGGAATCTTGATGCAGTTCTAGTTCTGAGGGTCAGGAGTATAGTTCCTGGAGTTTAATACTGTGTTTTGGTGCTGTCAAACATGTCCATTCTTCTTCTTCTTTTTTTTTTTGAGCACCACATGTCCATTCTTCAGAACAAATCCTTGACACCTGTTTCTGTTGGATCTGTAATAAGGCGTAGTAACTGTTACAAATTTAGTTTCGCGTACAGTTTGAACTCTGTAATTTCGTAACTTACTAGTAATGAAATTCGGGCTTGGCCCTCGGTGGAAAAAAAAGTCTCCAAATCTTTACCAGTGATCATTGTGTGTGCATGTAGAGTTCTTCAATCTCGTACGTCAGGGGAAGCTAGTCACTGATAGACGCAGGAACTTGTTCAGATTCCTACAACCAAAACTGAATGGTCATCTCCTCTGCTCCCTACCAGACATTATCGCAACTTTGGCGTTTCATCGATCGTCCCCTCAGTGAGACATATTCGCGGCTATCTTGTCTCCCCATACGGGGAGATCTCCCCGGCACGTCTGTGCCGGGAGATAGTCCGACGGACTGGGCTTGGCCAATGGCCACTGGTCACCGGCCGGCAGCGCGCGAGATATGTCGCGTCCTTTTTTCCTTGCAACTGCGGCATCGCTCGGCTGATGTCGCTCAGTGTCTGCAGGTGCAGGCACCCTGCACTACTTTGGTGCCGAACAGAACAATTAATCCTTCTTCAGAGATCTCATCGGGTTTCTCTCTCATCTTGATCTCATGTCCACGAGTCACGACACCTGACCGTGCCGAAAGGAAGTGACTCTGACTCAGACGACGCGGCAGCGCATCGGCGGCGGCGGCGGCGGCGGGTGGCACCTGTTGCCGGAACAGAGCGACGACCGTTACGGAGGGAGGCAACGGACTTAGGCCGCCGGGTGGGCTAGAGGCCCACGCGTGATGCAAGAGGCGGTCCGGCCCAAGCTAGCAAACCCTACTCGGGCTCAACAACTGGATGGATTCGACTCCGATTCGAAAAGGTTGTGTGTGTGCTGGTTTCCTTGATAAAGGGGCCTCCACAGGCCTGCTCTCCTCCCAAACCGCATCAAACAGAGAATTTTTTTTACATTTTCTTCTCTTTTTTGCAAAAATAAATGGTCCGTCAAAAAATTTGCAAAACTATACATCCACGCCACGGCGGTAGGGGTCCTACCGTCGTTACCCACGGCGGCAGCTACAGTACCGCGCGGGTGTACCGTAGCGCCTGCTACCGCCGTGGCCCACGGCGGTAGGGGTACAGTCTGTTTTCAAAAATTTGTAACTTTTTTGTTTGAACTCGGATGGAGGTAAACTTTATATGAAAATTGTAGCTACCGACGTCGGCCACGGCGGTACCCCACGGCGGTAGATGTATAGTTTTGCAAAATTTTTTGCAGACCATTTATTTTTGCAAAATTGAGGGGGAAATGTAAAAAAAAAATTCAGGAGATATCGATCGATTCGTGAAGCTCAACATCCATCGAAACCTATCATTCCGTGGCCTCTGCCGCGCACGGGGACGCCCGCTACGTCGCCTCAAATTCGCGTCCGTCCGATCGGCTGAATCCGGCGGTCCAGGACTTGCCAGCGGAGCGTCTGAATTTGCGAAAAACCCCTCCACGATCCCTTTAATTCGTTACGGATCCAGATAAGTCCTTTTGCTACAGCAATCATGTTCGATTTTTTTGCATAAAACCCCCTAGGTTTCAAAATATTTGTCCACCAAGAAGACGAAATTCCGATTTTGCGGTCATTTTACAGAAAACCGCCCGCCGTCACTTTTGCAAAGAAGTCCCCCCACCGCCCCACCGCCCCCGCGCGTCCTCATCCCGAGCCGCCACCCCCTCCCATTCGCCCCTCACCCTTTCTCTTCTTTTGTTTCCTCCTCCGCTACCTGCTCCCAACAGCGTCGCCGCCGCCTCTATCACCGCTCAAGCCTCCGACGATGTCCCCGCCTCCTCGTCCTCTCTCTACTACTCGCAGCTTGATTTCCTTGCTGTCGTCCTCGGGAGCTCATCGTTGCTCGCTTGGAATCAGACGCAACCCTAACCCTAGCCATGGGGATGGCGTGCAGAGGCGGAAGGTCAATGCCGCCGCCCCCGCGTGTCCTTATCCTCCTCCTCCCCCTCTCTCTCGCGCTGTGCCGCGCTGTGCCATGCCGTCACCCATCCTCTCCCTCCTCCCCGTCGCGGGCGTGCGTCGCCACCACGTCGTCCCTCCACCTCGCCGCGGGCGTGCGTCGCTGCCGCGCTGTGCTACAGCCCATCTCCTCCCCGGTCCTCGTATTTTTTTCGTTACTAGGTTTGTCAGGCGGCGACGGCGACAACGGCGAGCCGGCCGGCAACTGGTGCTCCCACGCCGGTGGCTCCTCCTCTAGGTGCAAACCTCCCTCTTTGTTCTTCCCTCTCTTCAATCTCGTGTCCTTCTTCGACACTATACCTAACCCTAGCGCAAGTGATTCTCTCACCTGTTCTTTGTTTTGCAGGGTAGAGTTCTTCGCGAATCCGTGCTGGAAGGCGAGTGATTTCTCCTATTCTCTCTGGTTTTCCTCTTTTCCATAACCCTAACCCTAGACTGTGAAAGGCCCCCACTGGATGTGTGCTTTGATTGATTTAAGGTTAAAACGATGATTCTTGGGTCCTAGATCTCGAGTTGTGTTGTCGTGTACGTGTATTTCATTAGCAGGATGAGTAAAATGAAGTTTATTTTCGTGCTAGATCTCATATCTGACCCTCCTCTACCATTGCAGCCTTCTGATCTTCCGTTGACCAGCTTGTTGCTGCTTCTGTTGCGGTAAAAAAGCACTTACCTCTCCTCCCAACTCTTCTACACAAATTTGTGGTCGTGCATATATGATTATCCATGCCCTGAGTGATATTTTGGTGATGGAAATGATGCTGGATTTGTATTATCCATAGTTGATGGCGACTCTTATTCTAAGCAGAGGAGACCATGTTGATGATTCCTGCTACTTAATCTGGCACCTCTTATTCTGTCAATTTTTTCAAGTTTTGCATAACTAAAATTAGATTATCAGTTTCGAGCGTGGAGATCATATTATTTTCAGTAGTTGATCATTCTTCATATAAAGGAATAATCTATAGTAAATATCCTAAATTTGGCATTGAAATTTCTTAGTGTAAGAATAGTAATGCAAGAGTTAATGATATTTCTGTAGCACCTGTATTTGGTATTAATTTTTTATTTATCTCTAATTCACCTCACCAATCATCCTATAGTGTACATGCAATAGCCTGCTACAAGGACATCGGTTAGAGTTGGAAGGGTTTCAGTTACTTGATCATGATTGGTTACAGAATAATTAGCTATAATTTTATCAACTATAAATATAATTTTATCAACTATAAAACAACACAGTTATCCCATAGCTTTATTTATTAATCTGCTTCATACCTGTGCCATTCTTGTGTTCATCCTAAAACTTATTTACCATCGGACATGGACTAACACGCTCTGCCTCATTTGCCTTTGCAGCGTTGTTTCAGATAATCAGGACGGCAACCTGCAGCGGGATGGCTTAAGAACTGATGATCCAATCTCGAGTCCAGATATCTGTTTGTTATACATGCATCCAATTCAGAATTGGGTAGTAGGTAAAGTGTCCTGTATGTGTTTTGTCTCGTGAGTGTTGAGTCTCAATTCTGAAACTAGCATCTGAATAAACTGTAAGGCAAAATCATACACCTGAAAGTGTTGGATGGATACTTGGATAGCATAATGTTCCATTTTTTGTGTCCATGAGCAAGGCTGGGCAATGCATATATTCATGCCACAGCTTGTGGATATGGCTGCAAATTCCCTAGGTGATTAAAATAGCACTTGATGTAGATATATGATATATATTTCTGGAACTATGGGCCTTTTGTGCTTGACATATTATCTTCTTAAATTATTATTAAACAGACCTAGCAGCTTTCACTTTCGGATTGATGTACATATATGATATATATTTCTGGAACTATGGGCCTTTTGTGCTTGACATATTATCTTCTTAAATTATTATTAAACAGACCTAGCAGCTTTCACTTTCGGATGGTTTTTGCTCTGTTATTTGCTAAGATCTAACTGGATATTTAATTTGTATCATAGACGTTTCAATCAAACCGCTCTACTTTATTTTGCATAGTGCACATTTCAATTGAACTGCTGCAAGAGTTATACTTGCTACAAATGCGAGCTGGCACGGGTATCGGATGCGCGGCGCACCTTGGAAGCGGCACTTTTTTTGTATGGAAGCAGATCCAGCCTTCCTGCACACAATCGAGAGTTGGCTCTTGCTTACCCTCTCCTCCCTCACCATTCCAACACATCAGGTCTGTAGGTGCGTTCAATCCCCCTTCTTCGTGCGGCATCAGCAGTGCTAAGCATGGTGAGGTGAATCTTCCACTTCTTTATCTACTTATCTCTGATTTACACCATTCTTGGGTGCTGTATATTTTTGTCCCCAAGAATTGATTGCTTCCTTACTTTAGGATTTGGACTATTGGCTTCCTGCCTTAGTATGATTCAATTTCATCTTGTGGATTTATGATCTCTGCATATATTGTTCTCCACTAATCATTTTCCTTGATCAGGTGGGTGTGGGCTACATGGATTATACTTTGCCTCTTCAATCCAACTCGTTTTTTCCATGGCCACCATGCACACGCTCTTGCCCTCATCCATACCACTTTAGTTGCTTCTTGAGGGGTAGTTGGCTCACCTCCTCGTGACCGGTGACGTCTTGTTCTTCGGATGTTGTTGCTTTCTCAATTATTTATGAGTTCCCTGATCCATAATTTTCTTATCAAACAAATGATGGTACTGGGTCATGTGTTCCATCTAACAGTTGTCTGTAAAAGTTTGTAAGTCTATTTTCTGAATCAGCAACCTTATATTGTTTTTCTGTCTACATTCTGGTGGTATTAACAAGTGGTTCTCTTTGAGGGTCGGAATGAATTACTTTGAGACATTTGTATCATTGAACGAAGTGTTGTCCTCTTGTTGTAGAATGGAAAGGACATTGTTTTGAACGAATCTGGCAACCTGGCAACGGATCCTTTGCAGTTGTCTCAGAGGCAGATCCAGAATATGTAAAGTAGTTGCTTATGCAGGATACATGTTGATAGTATATCCTGTTTTCTTCAATTATTTGTTTTAAATGGACCCAAAAGAAGCTGTAAAGCAGTTGCTTATGCTCAAGCATGTGGATTTTATTTTTCACTGTGTATTTGTACTGTCAGTTTTTGTACAGCCTCCTTTCCATTATTTGTTCTTCCAGGACATGTGATTGTGAGCTCCTTGAACTATGGTTTTAGAAAAAAAAAAGAGAACCTATCTGTTCCTTTGGCTATTGCTAATTCAAAGGTAATGGTTTCAATAGAGACATGGGAAAATAGTTGGATTATTTTTATAGTTCCTATATATGTTTAGTGTCACTTCTGTAAATTTTATTTGATCCATGTAAATGGACATTCTGTTGTCTGGTGTCTCTGTTATGGGTTCCATTAGTCCCAGAGATTAATTTTCCTGCTGCAAGCATGACCTATATTAATGATCTTAATGTTGTAGACTATAGAGGGATTACATGAGCACTCAGAAGGTCTGAGATTTCCTCGATTCCGTTTTGCCAACTTGTTATATTGTTGATCTTCCACTCCTTCAGAATAGTTCACATCATGCTATTTTGTTGCAGAACATCACATAGAAATATAAAAGCCTCTATAGAGTTTTATGAGAAGAAACTCTTAACTTAGATTCTGTCATGAGTAAGTGGCACGCCGGAGGCGTGTCCCAGACTCTAGTCATCCATCATCCTCCTCCCTCCCTGGGCCTTGAGCAGCTAGGGCCGGCGGCCTACAGCCCTACATGATCTGTCTGGTGCGTGCGAGATGGCGGCAGAGGCCAGTCAGCAGCAGCAGGCGGCAGCCTCCTCCGGCGGCGGCGCGGCGAGTTGCGCGCGCGGCGGCTGCCGGCCCTACGGGAGCACGCCGATGTGCGCGAGTTGCTACGCGGAGAAAATCGCCAGACCCATGCAAGAACTGGAGAGCGTCCTCGCCGAGATAAGGAGGGTCAACGCCGGCAAGACGGCGGAGCGGGACGGCCGGGTCGTGAACGTGAAGGGAAGCCGGGCGCACGGAGGAGGCGGCGGCGGCGGCGCCATCATCAGGACTCCGAGGACTCGAGACTGCTGCTGAACCCACTAGTGATACGCAACTCTTGACGATGGAGAAATTCCAGAAGTTTGCGCCCCTGTGAACCTCGACTCTGTCATGAATCTTGATGTGCTGCCTGCTGCTTGTGGGCACGTTCCGAGAGTTGCAGTTGCACGTCTTTTTTTGAGCAGTTGAACGATGTAGGTGTGTCTTGATGTCCCTGCGTGTCCCCATCCTTAACCGGAACTCAGACGATCAAGAAAAGTCAGCAGTTTGTTTTTGGCACTGTCATGACATGCTGTTTTGCTGCTGATTGTGCAAGCTTTTTAATACAAAATTTTTTTATTAATTTTCGAGATGATTATATTGAGATGACACAGCGCAGCCGCAGCGTGCTGTGCGCGGCCGCCTGCTGAGTCCTTAGGGTGCGTTTGGCACAGCTCCGGCTGCGGCTGTGCTGGTGGAGTGGATTCTGTGGTGGAGCTGAATCCGTTTCAGAAAAACGTTTGGCAAAACAGATTCTACTGACTGTGTGAGGCGGATAAGATTGTGAAAAGTCCATAATACCCTTCCCTTTTCTTTTTTGTTTTTTATTTTTTATTTCCTTTTTCTTTTTCTTTTCTATTATTTTTTCTTCTCCCCTCCCCTTTTCTTTTTCTCCTTCATTTTTCTCTCACCTTATCACTTATCCTCTCACTCTCCCCTGGACATCTCCACCACCGGCCGCACCATTCCTCATCCCCACCGGCGGTCGCTCGCCACCACGCCGTCGCACGCCACCACGCCGTCACACGCCACCAGCGCCGGCCGCCGGACACCACCACGCGCCCTTCCCTTCGCCGTCCTGGAGCTTCCCCGCGAGCGTGCCGCCGTCCTCGAGCTCCGTCGGCCCCTTCCGCCCCCGCCGGGTGGTAGCAGCACGCGCGGATGGCAGAGGTGGAGGCGGCCAAGGCGGTGGCAATCCCGCGCGCCCGGCGCAGATGCATAAAATCGGGCGCGCCATGCGTCGCCAGCCTCCTGCGCCTTTGCTCGCCCGTCGCCACCGCACGCCGTACTCGCGCGGGAGCAGCAGCGGCACTGGCGCGTGCAGTCGGAGCGTCTCCCGGATGACGAGGTGCAGGTACCGGAGCTCCCCCAGCGCGCTCTCCTGCACGGCGCCACGCGCGGCGAAGGCGCCGCACACCTCGGCCGTCGCACGCGCCATGGCCCACGACGCGGCACCAGGGGCAGCGCCGTCCGCCCGGTGGCACCTCCGGTAGGTCTCCACCGAATCTACCAATTCCGACCGTCCAAGCTCTGTCTCCGGGCACCGCCTCCTCCTCCTGGTTCTCCATGCGCCGCCGCACCAGGTTTTGGACGCCGAACGCGTGGGGAAGAAAGAGGAAAGGAGCAATGCCTGGGCAGGTGGGAGCGGTGGGGCAGTGGCAATTGCGCTGTAATTTTGGTGAAAACTAGGGGCAATTTGGTAACCAGGTGGGCAGAGCCGGGGGGAAGCTACCTTTTTTGGCCCCTGGACGCACGAAACGCTCCAGAGAGCGGTTTTTCCGGTGGATTGTTGAAGGTGGAAATTCACCATTTATAACCCTCAATATTCTCACATAAATGGAGGCATATGCATTATTTACTAACATTTAGGTTTGAATAATGTAGTTTCACTTGTCCTTGGAGATTATTTGTATGTAGGTGATTTACCTTTAAAACAGATGGAAACTCCACTTCTATGAAGAAACCATGCCAACTCAGCTGAGGAGGTGGCTGCCACCAAGGGAAACATGGCAATCCACGTCATCGATCCAGGGGAGGCACTCACCGACGAATCAGAGGACGCCACATGGACTTCACATGGATCAAAGGGCCCACCTCGGATACCAAATCAAGCCATGCACCGGGGATGGATCAGAGGGCCCACAGGGCAGTCACCCAGTGGAAAACCACCAGGTGGGGCCACCCTAGGGGGCCGACCGACCCTGGGATCGGCCGAACCGACCTAGGGGGCCCCATCCTGGCCCTCCACGTGGCAGCTCTCTATTGGTCTTTTGCATCACTCCCGGGTGTTTAGGGGCTATTTGGGTGTCCGAGCAAGCCTTGTCCTTGCCTATAAATAGAAGGGGAGGGGCTCCCATTTCTCACACACCACTCTCTCATTCTCCTCTCACTTTTAGTTTCCAAGGCTAGGGGGTAGACTAGAGTAGCTATTCTTCAGGTTCCAAGTCCTCTTGGAAGTTTAGGTATGAGTTCTCTTTTATCTTTATTTCTTTGTATGACTTTGATCTACTTCGGTTATTCAGCTATTTCATATAAAGTCATGGTAGATCATATTCTTGATATGTTCTTGAGTTCATCCTCTGTTCATCATTTAGAGGCTCGTGTTCTTCGTGAATACTACCTTTTGATCCACTTGAAGGGTGATAAACTCCTTCCTTATGTGTTTGTTCATAAGTTAGAGGCTCGTGTTCTTCACGAACACGACCCTTTGATCTTGTTGATTAGACATAAGAGAGTTCATATCTGTTCGTATGTCTAGCCTTAGTTGATCTTGTTAGATGGCATGAGAGTGTTGCATGGGGTCTGTGTTCAAGCTACGGTACTCGGTCTAGTTGACCAATCTTCTGGTGGCTCTCACCCTGGGTCACAATAGCCCGGGCCGGGTGAAGTCTAGCAGCAACGTAGGCATGGTGCCTGGGTTGTCTGGCTACGATAGTTATGAGCATACCCCCCGTAACGAGAGGTCGGTCCTCAGGTGGTGACAGCCCTGTTGGATCCTAGGGCAACCTCCGCGTTGGGGTACCTGCTGTAGGAGTCTAAAGTCTAGTTTCGCAGAGTGCTGGTCGTCGCGGGCTAGCTCCCCATTTGTACCTAGGTGCTGAACCATGTCTCCCTCATGCAATACTCATGCACATCTCTTGTATCTTATAGCTTTGTATGTTTAGTACATTAGAACCTAGAGCTAACTCGTATGTTCCCCCTAAGCCGTAGTGTGCTAGAGTAGAGGTAGATTTGAGGTGTGTGTGTCACACTACCCCTATTATCTTTTATCTTACCCCTGCCTTTGAGTGTGTTGTTCCCTATATCTATCTCTTGGTTTACATTCAGATCAAAAGCATAAGTCTAAGATATCCGCCATTGCCTTCCTTGGATTCGATACCCTTGGAATACTCTCCTTCCTTGGGGAAATGCTACAATAGTTTATCTGTGCGCTTGCAGATTCGTTCATGATCGTTTAGATTAACCTATGGTAAGTCTCAATGTTCACGCTAACCTGCGCCATTAGTTGTGACATTGGGAAATACCAACAAGCATTTCTAGCTCCGACGCTAAGGATGGATTCCAAATCTGTTCTTAAGTGATTGACGTTTAGAAATGTCAACATGAATTCTCTGCCGAAGCTGTTTTTCAGCACCCTTTGGTAGGGATTCCTCAAAACCGGCTCCCGGAGCCGGTGTAGAATCCCTACCAAAGGGACCCTTACTCCTTAGTCGAGGCTGCACTGCTGCCTCACTCCAGACCGCGTCCGAGGTCTCGGCCGGCCGGCCGACCGCCGCCGTTCGTCGGCACTGTGCCACCTCGCGGGCCGGGTCATCACCCTCCATAAAAAAACGCCGCGCTGTGAATCATCCCCGGCCGGTCGACGCCGCGTGCCCGAAAGCGGCCTTTGGGCGCGCAAACCCCGCGCGCTCCTGTCGTACGGGCGCTCGCCATCAATGGCGAGGCATGGGCGCGCGCGTGAACGGAGATGACGCACGGCACCAACCCAACCCCACCCCTGCACCGCTGCATCCATGCTGCCCGTACGCACGTAGTACGCTTAGAGTGTGATCTTCTTGCAGCGATATGATAGGATGCTAAATTAAGCATCAAATGGATTAGTTAGCTTGGGGGTAGCACATTCAACTCGTTCGTCTGGCTGACAGCTGGAGGCTGGTGCTGATTTGTTCTAAAAAAACTGATGGTTTGTAGCTGGTAGCTGGTAGCTGATTTGTTCTGAGAGAAAAATACCGCTGGCTGGTGGTTGATAAGCCAGACGAATAGGGTGATTATTAAGGGGCGCACAAGTTGACACCAAGCTAGCAGCGGCCAAACGCAAGCTTTCCTGGTTCCGATTGCGTGTGTGCCCCCTTCGGAGAGCATGTGACTTTGATAAGCATTTCATCCGTGGATTTCCTCTGCCTAGCTAAGGTCTGTTTAGTTTCCTAAAATTTTATCAAAATTCTCATTTAGGTGACCGTGTCAGTTCATTTTTTTCTCTACACACGCGGTCTAGTGTAAAAAATTTCACCCACTTTTCACCAACTAAACAGGGGCTAACCTTCCTTCCAATCGTTCTATCCATGGTCACCAGGTGAAGGCCCGGCAGCTTCGTCAGTTCAGCTGCTTGGGTTGTCACAAATCTGACAAAAAAATGTTGTCAGTTTTTTTACCTCTGTTTGGTTGATTGATGGAGCAGTTTGTAAGAAATCGTATGCCCGTAGTCTAAAAGGGGGAGGAGGTGAATTAGGCAACTTAAAACCTTAACCTATGACTAATCACTATTTACTTCAAACATAAACTAGAACATGCTATCTAGATGTGCAACTAAGGTTGTTCTAGTGTGAAACTCCCATCCCAAAATAAGTTTTGCAACCTATAGCCAATCCTAGCAAGATACTACTCTAGGTAAGTAAAGGCAAACAAGGATTGCAAGAATGTAATACGGAAACATAAAGGTGATGAGAGGAGGCAAACTCTTGACATGCGATTTATCCCGTGGTATCGGTAGGCACTAAGCCACCCCTAGTCCACGTTGTTGAAGCACTCTACACAAGAGTATTACTTCACGGTCACCAAATCTCTCCCAAGAGCACCACTTGACTTGCCACAAAGGATCGCCACGAAGACACTCGCCAAGCTCCCTTGGTCACCTTGATGCCGCCCCCACTAAGAAGCTTCTCCACCAAGGGAAGGGGGTCTCCACGTCCCCCGCACAAAGTGTCTTCGCCGCACCACACCAAGCCGGAGGGTCGAAGACGATTACCGGAGAGCCACTTAGGCCCCAAAGCTCCGGCACACCTTGTACACCTTGATCCACTCGAGAATCACCTCACAAGGTAGGCACACCTTGCACTCACTCAGCTCTAAGCTAAACCTAACACTAAGCACACACACAAAGCATGTGCAAGTCTATGGATGAGCAATTTAGCACTTGGATGGCTTGGATATGATCTTCTATGAGTCTTGAACTCCTCTGCACTTCCACATTCTCCAGCTCGCTCAAATGACGGGGTAGAAGGGGTATAAATAGGCCAAGGCATCAAGCTAGCCGTTGGGCCAAAAGCTGCTGAAAAAGTACCATCGGATGATCCGACGCTATGCTTTTCCTGGGCGTCGGTTCATCCGGTGCTACTAGTCGTTGCCTTCCACCGCACTGGACCGTTGAATTCTGCTGACGTCATTCATCCGACGCTTCGACCGACGCACCGTCGTTTCATCCGATGCTGAAGACTTCGCGACCAGAACCTCTCTGTTAGCTTCTTCAAGGCCGTCGGATGAACCGTTGTTACCACCGTCGGTTCATCCGGTGCTGAAGTAATTCTTCTCCGAGTGTCTCTGTCTTGATTTCTCTGATCATCAGATAGACCGACGGTGCCTTCCCATGGTCCGTCGGTTCATCCGGCGCTTCTGGCACAGTTGCATCTTCTCCGGTCAATCATCCGGTGCAACTAAAAATCCCACCGTCGGTTCATCCGGCGCTCTTCAAGTTAACTCGAGTCTTCGCACAGTGTACTGCTTCATCCGGCCATTGCACCGACGCTTGCTTTCAAGGTACCGTCGGTTCATCCGGCGGTGTCATTTCTCTCCTTTTCTTCCACGGTTTTCTTCTCATTTTGGCATATAGTATTTTTGCATCCTTGGGACTTAGAAGTGTCTACAAAGACATGCTAAATAATATGGTTAGTCCCATTGATCATATTGTCATTAATCACCAAAATCAAACTTGAACAAATGGCATATGAGGTCATGTTCGCTACACAGTTTTTGTTAGCAGCTTATTACAGTAGCATGTAGGATATCAGACAATATTTAGGATTCAAGTAGTTCTGTTTTTCTGGGAAGGTTGCAGCAATTTTAATCTGTATCCTTCTTTCTGTAGATTATGCTGGCAATATCATGTAAATACATACTACGCCAAGTATACAGTTATTCTCTCTGTTTCAATATACTCCTTCCGGTCCAAAAAACAAGAGAGTTGAGGAATTTGTGACAACCCAAGTAGATGATTCTTCTGTGATGTTGTGACAGAGTATGATGAGATGAAACCTGACTAGTTGGGGGTTCGTTTACCCAGTACACCTGCTTGATTCCTACTGCTAGTGTTTATTCGAGTGTCACAGTACTAAAAAAACAATGCAGTGGGACTAAAAGAAGGTATTGCAAAATTTCAGTTAATTTTGCCAACACAACCAGAGATGCATTCAGAGGATGTTTGCAACATCATCATATATAGATACTGGTACTTAGTAGTATATTCTGGATTGTAATAAACATGATACAAGTAGATACTGCAGTCCTGCTAGTTGGTGCTTTGCATACTTCTCATAAAAAATGCTAGAGGTTAAAGTATGCTGAGTTATGTTTACGATATTAAAGTATATACTACTATATAAAGTGATATTCTTATTGTTGTTTTGTTATCAGTGGTACAAAGAAATCTAATTGCCAACTTTTATGATGTATAAGCACAGCTTTGATTGAATGGCTAATACCAATTGAGCGGTGAGATGCAAGTATGTACAGTGAAGCTCCTTTCACTCTTATGTTACTGATGTAATGTAACAACATATAGAAAATACAGCTGCAGAATCCTTCCATTAAGAACCTATCCAAACAAACTCATGGAACTAGAAAGTTAAACTCCTGTCCTCCATTAACATGAAGATCACTTCTGTTCTGAATTTCCAGTGTTGAGTGCAAAGAGAGCAAAATTCTCTATTTTCTATGACAAATGCTTTTGTTGAAGAAATATATGAGGTAAGGTGCTGCGAGAGTTTTGTTTTTTTTTGGCTAATAGAGTGTCATTCCTTCACCTCCCGTAGTGCAGTGTTCCTAGACCCTAGTTGTTTCAGACTCTTTTAGAAGTACTCATTTTGTTGCAAATTATAATTCGTTTGCCTTTTCTACCACAAATTTAACTGATCGCCTTATTCATAAAATTATGCAAAATATCATATATTTTATTGTGGCTTGATTTATTAATAATTTTTTTCAAAAATGACTTAAATTTGTTTATATTTTTGCAATTTTTTTAATAAGTCGAGCAGTCAAATTTGAAGTCAAAAAGTCAAATAAATTATAATTTGGACTGTGACGGCTGCGAGCTCAAGGTCAGGAACACCTTTGCCAGGATGAGAGGTATGGGTTTTGGATCTGCCTGAACTAATTGTTTTTGGCAAACATGCTGCGCATCATGCATGTGTCACCCTAAAATAATGTGATCCAATAAATAAATGGTACGATCAATCACAACAGTTAGCCTCCCATGTTTAGTTTAACTAAATGTTTTTCTCCATGTAACGATGTTGATTTTAATAAAATTTTCTTTATCGAAAAAAGTCTAAATGTTCTCCTCCGGATCTAGCTCAGCTGCTCACAACCGAATCAAATTCCAAACCACATAAATTAATCAGTGTCTTAGTATATGCTAGGAGTACATCCAAATCTAATTTCCGTCCTATGTTTAACCATGTGTGTTCCACGTGTATATGACACGTCAAGTGCTTTAATGATACAAATCATGTTTTTTATTCCGTGTTTTTCAGAATGTTTTTTCAGCCTCTGCATGAGTTTGGCACTCAACCAATTCTTATTACAGTTCATATCTCCGACATTTATGATTGGGCACAAGCACAATGTTTGTATTTGTGAAAGAGCGGTCTTGTAAATTAAATTTTCGTGCAATGAGATTACCTCCACACCATGCATAATGTGCATTTGTTCTATGCACAGAATTAAATGATTATGGAAGGAATCAAAACTCAACCTGCTAATAAATCATCTCAAGAAGAAGCCAAAGCTCTTCCATCATATGTTTTTCTAATCAAACTGCTCTCCAGATTCTCAAGAGGCCAAAGGTTCGTTGGAGCATGTCCTGATACGTGCAATAAGCAGGGTGACTTTAGTTCGAAAGCATGGGATGGGACTACTGATCAACTTAGTGAACTTGCCTAAAGGGGAGAGCACTTAGCCGAGCATTTAGTAGTCGTTCGGCTGGGGAAGATTTTCTGTGTCCGCGTCTCGTCGCAAGGCTCGTTTTGAGTTTTGGGTCATAGGGCGGGCACCATTAATGACTAGTTCGAAGACCAGGAGCAGGGGCACGAGCCAAGAAAGATTTGAAGGCTCTTAAACTACACACGTCACTCGCTCATCCAACTTCTGATTCCTTGAAGAACTTGTAATAACCTAATTAGAAAGTCGATTTGCTACCGTAACGGACCAGATTCGTCCTGGCGATGTGGTGGGTAGGAGTCAAACTCGTATCTTAAAAACATGGTGCCACAAAGTTACACGTCGTTGAGGTAGCTACCGTTGGGTTCTTTTTCTTCGATTTGGTCAGCAACTCGGCATGGAAAACTTATAACTGCGACGATTCAATCTGTGTTGTCTTGTAGGAGTGCTACAAAAATTTCATGCATGCATATCCGCCATATTCAAAAATTCCATTATTCTTCAAAATTTCCTCGCACGTTTCTTCAGTATAAATGGATGCGGATGCAGGGGTGGAGTCGGTGGAGATCAACCGGAAGCAGCAGAAGGTGACGGTGCAGGGGTACGTGGAGCCGTAGCGGGTGCTCCGGCGTGCCCACGCGACGGGGAAGCGCACCGAGCTGTGGCCCTACGTGCCCTACACCAACCCCTACGTCGCGCCGCCGGTGTACGACAAGAGGGCGCCGGCGGGACACGTCCGCAGGGTCGACGCACTCATCGCCCCCGCCGCCGGCCGCGAGGAGGACCTCTCCACCATCTTCAGCGACGACAACCCCAACGGATGCTCCGTCATGTAGCTAGAGTGTGGAACAACAGATCAGGTCGTCGATTCACAGATTCGCCACTGTGCAACAATGTCGCCTTTGTTTGGATATGAACAAACTAGTACTAGTTTCTAGCAATTTGTCCAAGAGAGGAGCACGATCGATCGCCATCGGAGAATTATGAACGGGATTAAGAGCATATATTTTGTAGTAGCTCTATATATCTATTCAGTGATTCCTTAATTACATGCCCATCTATTTTTTAGATTGTTGGATCGGGGTGACGAGGGTCTACTAACTGTTGTCAAAAGATGCCCTCTATTGATCTCTTGGCGCTAACAAAATGCCCTCTATTGATCTCAATAAATGCCAAACACGCATGTATCCCAAATCTGAAATTATATTCGCATGTACTCCATTCGTTTCAAATTATAATTTGTTTGACTTTTTGACTTCAAATTTGACTGCTCGTCTTATTAAAAAAATTGTAAAAATATAAACAAATTTAAGTCATTTTTGAAAAAAAATATATTAATAAATCAAGCCACAATAAAAGATATGATATTTTGCATAATTTTATGAATAAGGCGACCAGTTAAATTTGTGGTAGAAAAGGCAAACGAATTATAATTTGCAACAAAATGAGTACTTCTAAAAGAGTCTGAAACAACTAGGGTCTAGGAACACTGCACTACGGGAGGTGAAGGAATGACACTCTATTAGCCAAAAAAAAACTCTCGCAGCACCTTACCTCATATATTTCTTCAACAAAAGCATTTATCATAGTAAATAGAGAATTTTGCTCTCTTTGCACTTAACACTGGAAATTCAGAACAGAAGTGATCTTCATGTAAATGGAGGACAGTAGTTTAACTTTCTAGTTCCACGAGTTTGTTTGGATAGGTTCTTAATGGAAGGATTCTGCAGCTGTATTTTCTATATGTTGTTACATTACATCAGTAACATAAGAGTGAAAGGAGCTTCACTGTACATACTTGCATCTCACCGCTCAATTGGTATTAGCCATTCAATCAAAGCTGTGCTTATACATCATAAAAGTTGGCAATTAGATTTCTTCGTACCACTGATAACAAAGCAACAATAAGAATATCACTTTATATAGTAGTATATACTTTAATATCGTAAACATAACTCAGCATACTTTAACCTCTAGCATTTTTTTCTGAGAAGTCTGCAAAGCACCAACTAGCAGGACTGCAGTACCTACTTGTATCATGTTTATTACAATCCAGAATATACTACTAAGTACCAGTATCTATATATGATGATGTTGCAAACATCCTCTGAATGCATCTCTGGTTGTGTTGGTAAAATTAACTGAAATTTTGCAGTACCTTCTTTTAGTCCACTGCATTGTTTTTTTAGTACTGTCACACTCGAATAAACACCAGCAGTAGGAATCAAGCAGGTGTACTGGGTAAACGAACCCCCAACTAGTCAGGTTTCATCTCATCATACTCTGTCACAACATCACAGAAGAATCAGCTGCTTGGGTTGTCACAAATTCCTCAACTCGCTTGTTTTTTGGAACGGAAGGAGTATATTGAAACAGAGAGAATGACTGTATACTTGGCGTAGTATGTATTTACATGATATTGATCTCCAGAAAGAAGGATACATATTAAAATTGCTGCAACCTTCCCAGAAAAACAGAACTACTTGAATCCTAAATATTGTCTGATATCCTACATGCTACTGTAATAAGCTGCTAACAAAAACTGCTCCATCAATCAACCAAACAGAGGTAAAAAACTGACAACATTTTTTTGTCAGATTTGTGACAACCCAAGCAGCTGAACTGACGAAGCTGCCGGGCCTTCACCTGGTGACCATGGATAGAACGACTGGAAGGCAGGTTAGCTTCCCCATAGGTGCAGCTGCGTATCTTCCAGGTCACTCAGGTAATGCAACTGCTCGACGGGCTGCTGACCGCCGCCGTCGCGCTGGGGCTCCGGGGCTGCCTGCCACTGGCACTGCGACGCGTACCAGCCGGCATCTGTCAGGTCGCCATCGTAGCTCATCATGGCGAGAGGCTGGGCCGGCGTTGCGTCGGCGATGGTGAAGTTGTCGCCGGCACGGCCCGTGGTGCGGGCGAGGGCTGCCGGTGCTGGTGGCGCGTCGACGAAGTTGCCGCCGCCTGCGGCGAGGGAGAGCTCTGGTGGCCATGGTGAAGTTAGGAAGTTGCCGCTCGATGCCAAGGACCAGCCGCCGTTGCCTTGCAGGGAAGCATTTGCCGCCGCCTGCGTGTCCATCGTGTAATTGTAGCCGAGGCCGGTGTCGGAGTCGGAGGGGTAGTAGTACTCGACTGGCACCATGGCGTGGCGCGGCTCGGCGGCGCTCCACGTGGGCGCCAGATTGGGCGCCTGGGCATGCCCAGGTAGCTGGTATGGGTAGGCGTCCACGAGGCAGCCATTGCTGTTGCCGTACATCGCCGGCGCCATCTGCAGGTTGTGGTAGCCCTCCGTGCCCCCGCCGCTGGTGGTGCCGCATTGCCGGAAGCCGTAACCGCCTGACTGCATCTGCATGTCCGCGGCGCCGCGCGGCTGGAAGCCGCCGTCGTTGCCCCAGATGATCTGACCGTTGGCGTCGTCGTCGAAGCAACCCGGCCCGTGGTGCGGCGCGTAGCAGTCACCACCATCGACGACGACACCCACCGCACAGTTGAGCAGCTGCGGCGCGATCCCTTCGATCACGACACCGGCGCCGCCGCCGTCCTCGTCATCGTCGTCGTCGGCCGGCACCCCCAGCGCCCTCCGCCTCGCGTCCGCGGCCCGCATCGCGGCGTCGATGACCTCGAGCAGCGCCCGCGCCTCCCCCGCCGTGGCGACGCCGTCGAGCGCCCTGTCCTCCCAACCCCGGAGGACGCCGGGCCCGCCCTGGCGCACCCGGGCGAGCTTGGCCTCCGCCTTGCCGAGCTCGCCGTCGAGGTACGCCCGTTGCGCGTGCCGCACGCGCGCCTCCGGCGCCAGCGTGCGGTACGGCTCCAGGACGCCCTCATTGGACTCCCACACGTCCGCCGGCCCCGCGCCGCCGTCGTCCTTGGCGACGACGAGCGCGACGTCGACGCCGCAGAGCACGGAGAGCTGCCACGCCTTCTTCCGGAGCCCCTTGCTCCGCTCGCGGAAGGTGTCGCCCCGCGCCCGGCTGTCGGGGATGAGCTCCGTGGTGGTCCTGCGGGGCCCCATTGCGCTTCCCGGCGACGACGCGGAGTGCGCTCGGCCGGTGCTCTCTGCTCCGGTGCTCCCTCCCTCGCGGCAAGCTATGCACCGTGCTACTAGTAGTAATTTGGTTTCTGGTCGCGACGCCGGCGAGGCAGGCAGGGCGGCGTATATATAGGAGGCGCCGGCCGCACGTGCCGCGGATCTAACGTGACACGGCAGCGGGGTTGAGGTCGAACACGCGCAGCTATGGCTACGTGCTAGGCCTCGTAGGCTTCCAAACTAGCTAGTACATGGCATTAACGCGAGGATATCCAGCGAGATCACACGCGCGGGGAACTTTCCAAATGCGGCGGTGTCTAGGTGATCTACTGCTTCCGGATTTCTGGAGCGCCTGAAGGAAAGTGAACGGAGAGGGACTGAGGGACAGAGGGAGGTATCGTGATGCAAATACGACACCAAAAAGGAAAGTGATGGACGAGGCAGGACTCAGGAGGGACCGCAATGCAAATATACCAAAGGAAAGTGACGGGCGGTAGGGGTCTTTACAATTACAGTATCTTGTTATAGGCTAATCCACGAAACCATGTACGCATTGTGTCCTGAATGTAATGCATATGAAGTTACACCAAAAAACTTTTGTATTGTAAAGAGAGTTTCAAACACGACACAGTTTGTCTTGAATGTAACGCATATGAAACTACATCATGAAATTTTGCATTATAAATAGAGTTTCAAACACAATATTATTTTTATATTACTTATGTGGATATTTTGGAAACATCAGAATGAAACTCTTCATTAGGATCAACCTTAATTGAATGATAATTCACAGTTAGGATCAGCCTTAATTGAATGATAATTCACCGTGGCCTCAGTAATCTCTTTGCTGTTGAATTGGCGTATTCTTTTTCTTTTCATTTAGCACAAAAACTTGCAAATCCCTTTGCTTTTTAAAACTGCTCTGTTATTCATTCAAGCTACATGCAGAGAGTGCATTAATTTTGCAATTGCAGCAGCTGTGAGCTTTGGTACAGCATGGCAAACAGTGTTTAGTATTACAAGAAGATTCATGGTACAAATTCAGCGATGATGTTAGTTTTACACATCTGCTAGATCCACACGACTTTGAAGAATATAACAACCTACCCTTAGGCCACCTAAACAGCTTCTGGAACGGCTGACGCCCCAGGCTTGGAAAACTTAAAAATGCTGTCCCAAACACTAACAGACTTTGGGACAGTTCAAGACTCCGGGTGTTCCTCTTCAAAGCTATCACCATCGCCACATTTCAACATTTCTCTTCTCTCCAAATATAAGGTCCACCAGTCAACGGAATCAAAACTGCTATGAGGCTGATGGCTTCACACAGGTGCACTGTCCGCCACATTATCCAGGATTTCAGTTAGATACTTAGATTTGATACTGGAATATAGCAATCATCACCATTAGGCCCACCGACTGGCGACCATCATATTGCTTGGCAAAATCAGGTATCATCCTTGCAGGAATGCTTAGTCGCAGTATAGTCTAATCATGGAGTCAGCACCAGCAGTGAACAACCAAGGTTGTTTCGGATGGAACTTGCAGTCCAAAACCCCTGCAAAACCAGAGCAGTGGTTAGATATTGCCTTGAGATATCCAGAGTTCCAGAGAGTAACATAGTGAATCTGTATGGTATATTTTTTTTAATTCCAGATAAAAACAAAAGCAAGTTCTTGGTTTGTCATGCCATGAAGAATATCATCTTCGCACTCACAGCCAATGCATCTTATAGAAAAACTTGGGACCACTAAATCCAATTAACATGGTCCTTTCTTTAGTAACATATGCAGCTATTTTAATCTCCCAGGAAGTACAACAATTTTAATTATATATGAGTTTCCCAACAAAACAGAACGACACATAATGCTATAGCTACGTAGTTGGGTTTAAGACCAGTATCTTAACTGCATGGGTGAAGACAATTAAAAATATATGCAAAAGTGAACAAAATCCGAAAGGAAAGCGAAAATTACTGAAGACATACCTCGTCCATCTGAACTAGAATGGCCACGAAGAATCTCCAACGGTACAATAAGTGGGTTCTGGTTAAGATCAGAATAGACCATTCCATGACATACATAGGCAGTACAATCCTCAGAGGATGAGGCAAAAAGAGGGTACTTTCGGTGAAAAGTAACATTGGTAATATCCTTTGAGTGGACCCTGAAATTTAGCAAATAAGTTACTGGTTTTTCAAAAAGAAAACAAAACAACAACAGAATTAAAGGCAAGACTGCCAGAATAACTGTGGAAATTTTACATGAAAAAGGCCTGCAGTGAGCAAATAAAAGATGTTGATAACAATAGTAAAAGTGCAAGCGGTGACCACACCAACCAGGCAGCTAAACATATGGCCCATGTTTTACAAATATGGCAACTCAGTTTTCAAAATACTACGTCAGCTGAAGATCCTCAAAAGATAGATGGCTGAAGAAATTATGATTCATAGCACATCAGAGCATGAGCAATCTAAAGTGATTTAAAGGAAGTGGAACACATGGAAATCAGCTTTTAAGATGCTCAATATTAATTTCATTATTTCTTGAGGAAGAAAAGACTTCCAGCATTCATACTAGTAGGATGGTTTGTTAGTTTGTATATCACGTTGAAAATTTTAGTGTGCCTAAAATGGTACATTGGCGATGTATTTAAATGACTTGAAAAATTACATGTCTTTTTATTTTTCAAAGGGGGAGGAAATAAAAGAAGAATCATACTTCATAGTCTTGTATGGTCTCGTAGATACATCAGTATCAAACCAGCATAGTTTGCCATCTTTGCTTCCCACAATAACATTATCACCTACAAAAAGGAATGTGAAGTAATCACAATACTTATACTGAGAATGTATTATCCTACCGACATATACAATCCGTAGCTATCAAGGTGACTTGTAACCTACCACCAGGATGGATTGATATGGAGGAAATCTCACGGAGACATGACTCCAGCTTCTTTACCAACTGTGCCTTTTGGAGATCATAAACCTGAACAAACTTCTTAGTAGCAACGTAGAACATCTTCTGACTTGGATGGATTGTAGCAGCGACTGGAAGGCCTGGCAGTTTACGGAAAGGATGGTGCGAATGCTTTTTCGTGAGCTGATGCAACAATACAGCTCTTGTATCACGTACAAAGGAATTAAGGAGTAAACAGAAAATTAAAGTTATGATATCATTGACCCACAATATTAAATCTGACCAATGTGAACACAACTAAAAGTAGAGAGGGGACAACTTACAAAGAAAAAAAAGAGAACAATTGAAATAAAACAAAATCAGTAAGACATCACTCATAATTCATAAAGGATATCACTTGGCGCGACTGTGGTGAAGTAATCTCCCTTAAAATGCCAGTCCACATTTGACACAGCCTAAACAACAAATAAATTGGTAAACATGCAAAACAAGTTGTTAAATTCAAAGGGGAAAATTAAGTTGAAATCTGGTACAAGACCTTATGATGAATCAACGTGATTCCATCAAGTTTTTCGTGTTTCATCCACCTCAGCTGGTTTCTTATCATCTGGATATAATAATGGTTTTTCAAAAGATTGAAGAAATGCAGTAATACAATAGAAAATTTATTGGCTATCAATTCAACCCACCAGTATCATCTTGAGGAGCCATTTCATCAATCTTGAGGAGCTCTTTTGCCCTCATTTGTGCTTCTTCACTCCCCACCTCAGCATTAATAAGTAGCAGGTCATGTCCACTGCACCCAAAAAGAAAAAAATGAATGACAAGAATACATAAAGTTTAGAGACAGGAAAAATATGCAGGAATAGCAAAAGGCTTACACAATAGCGGCAAGAATAGGCCTGTCAGGTGATGGATTCCAGGCAATATGATGGACATCACCTCCGACGTTCCAAACTTTAACGCAGCGACCAGTTTCAACCTCCCAAACACGAATTGTACCATCGCAAGAACCTTCAGAAAAGGGGCAATTGTAACTTAACATTGTCACGCTCAATTTTATGAAATTATCTTCTAAAGTGGAGAAACCTTTACAATATTCCATTGTAGTAAAACAGAGCACCGAGTTTAGAGTCACCTTAGCAGTTGCAGCTGTTTTTCAAAAGCGGTTCTAGCTTACTACTTTTTGCATATCATACATACTAATAGAATTTTCCCCCGTGTAAGAACTATTTGACTTCGTTAAGAGCATATCCTAACCAGGGGTATTGCTTAGAAATTAGATTGTGAGAGTTTTCACCTCCCTTCCAATGTGAATTCAGTAACATGTAATAGTTTTACTATTTTGTATGCAAAGAAAAATGAACTCTAATGTTCCAAGCTGACCAAAATCATAAACTCTCTTAAAGGAACAACTATTACTTTTTGCAAAATAAATTTCAAGATAGATTTAGTGGTACTATTTTGAATGTATGAAAAAAATTATGCGAGTACAACATCAAAGTTCTTTTTGCATTAATTAATGTCAGCCCATTTGAGTATCAAAACATTTTGTGTGTGAAGACGTGAACATGTATATATTCACATAAATACATCATTAGCACATACCGGATGCAAGCCACTGCCCTGTCATTTCAACTGAAATGGATTTCACTGGACTTGTGTGGCCCTTGAACTCAAGGTAACAAGTTTTTGGGTATGGCCTCAAATCCTTTTTACTCAGTAACTTTGGCTTGAGTGACTCAGGATCAATATTTATCTGTGGTGTTGTCAAATAATTGGCACAGATTAGAGACAAATACTGTCTTCCAAATAAATAAATGACACAAAGATAATATAGGGGGGCCAACTTACACGCTTTTTGCGGGTTCTAGGGCATAGATAAAGATCAAGACACCGATCAAAACCTTCTCTCAGTGCCTTCTCATAAGCAGGTACACTTCGAAGGGACTCAAATCTGGTGAAGTGCACAACTCAAAAGTCAAAATGCTTTTGACCATATAAGACAATGGAAATCGAAAAGGAAGAATGATGGACAGTACTGTTTCGGAATGAACTTCGGACGATCCTCCTCATACATAAGCTGGTATGAATCTATTTCCTCTTGTGTGGGAATGTATTCAACAGAAGGATTATATGACTCTTCATGACCTGAACACACCATGAAGAATCAACAGAATTTATAGTGTATGCCCACTTGAGTAAAAAAAATGTTCCAACAATTTCTTAAAGATTATTATAGAAGTGACTAATGCTGAAAAAGGAATGACAAAATACCAGGTAAATTAGGTTTAGGAGCGGGAATGTAGCTCAAGCCATGCCGCTTATTGTCTGCTGTATCGTTTTCATCTCCCCATAACAGATATAAGTTAGATTCCTCCTTTGGCTTGTCAAACTTTATCCATCCATTACGAATAGCCCTCACAAGTTTAACAACCTGCCACCAGAATGCACGAGCTCAAAGTTAGCTGAGCAGTGATAACTTAAGACGCAATACAATCACAGAGCAATTTAAGAGAGAAGATCCACAACAGGCCCTGTGGTTACTGACACTTATGCTTAAAATTAAGTGATAAACAATGAAACAAGCTAGTCCCACCCTCCCCAGCCATCTATTTCATGGTTTGTTTGTCTATTCTCTCAGCTCTAGCAGCCACCAAACCCTAGTAACCCTTCAGTGGTGTTTATCCCGTTATGATGCAACAATCAATAAAGGCTGCCAGCCTGCCACCTAGTAGCAAGCAACCACTTAGTGTGCCTACTGCCTAGGCGACCAAATATCTTCCAGGTGAAGGGAGTGATGGCATGTGTGACTACAGTTTTTCATATGTTTTCTTCATGTAATTCTATGATATTAGTAGACTTGTATTGCCTATGCCTAGGGATGAAAGTGGTACGGATATTATCCGTACATCGTCCGACCGAAAGGGCAAGAACTCAAATGGTAAAGATCGTATCCGAATCCGAGCATTTAATATCCGTACCGTATTAGTATCCGGAATTTCAAAGTTGGATTTCTAAGATCCAAATATGATGAATGTCACTATTCGACACATCATCTACTATTCGTATCCAAATCCGATCCGAGAATTCAGTCCGAGAAAGAAAAATTATCTGTATCTGTATCTGCAGTATCCGTTCGTATCCGATCCGTTTTCATCCCTACCTATGCCGGTGACTATCAAGACGCACAGATTACCCCATAATCAGTGTGTCGGGACAACACCACCATTCCACAAGTGCTATCCACTGCCTAAGCACCTTTTGTTTTATCAGCTAGGTGCCAAAGTTTTGAAACACTATAATCATGAAATGTAGTATACTGAAATTAGAAAATTATAGTTAGAAATAGCCAATCGTGATTAAACAAATAATGTTTCGCTCATGACTATTCATTAGCTCATTGCATAACATTCATGGGATAAATAAGTTAAATGAATCAGTATATTGGAAATAACTCAGTAATAAGATATTCATGATCCAAGTCCAAGCAGCCAGATCTTGTGAAAGAAAACTGAAAACAAATAAAGAAATGGTTTAAAATAACAGGAGAGAGATGAAACGGATGATATACCTTCTTCTGTTCCCACTTTGAAGGCACAAATCGCCTCTTTGGCTCAAGGGCACTAGAAAGTGGATGGCCTTTATCCTCATATTCAAACCAATCAACATAATCCTAGAATAAAATTTAATCAGTATGCTGGATCCATGCACTATAAACATATGGAGAAACAAATAGAAATCATTTAACTGTAAAAGGGAAATCCATTTGCATGAATCTGAATAGCATTCATTGGCACCATGCTTAACATTTTCAAAACTATCAAAGCATACATTACATGTTATTATCAGTGAAACTAAGTCATAAACATGTCATATGTCAGTATGGAATAAGCAATTTACACATTGTCACGTTGTACTTGAACTAGAGACAGAATGAGCTCTCTCATCAGCATGTGGAGTCTTTCCCTTTAACAATCTACTAATTATCTTAGCCTCTTCCTTTGTAATCTGAACCTCCTCATCGTTATACTCATCATAGATCTTTCTCCTACATGACGAAGAAAGAAATTATAAGACTAAATTAAATGAGCAACAAAAATTAAACCAAATGCAAACAACCAATGGTAGGAGGTGTAATGATAAAGAAAATGTACAAATCAGATGTATCTGCTAATTGGCACAGGAAGACTAAAATTTTCCATATTTGAATAATCATGATTCTCAGAGGTTCAAGCATACTCTGAAAGAAACCTAGAGGATGTAGTCCAGAGCATGAATCAAAACGATCATCAATCACTTGTTTATGCATGTCGTTAGAAAAACTATCAGTGTACAGAAATTTCATTGAGTTGAACCAAAATAATTTTCAAGAACTGTTCCACTCCATGTCCTGTTGTAAGATTTTGAGATGTACAGAAATGTCAGATGACTAAGCCTTCTTGACAGCAACTGGAAACTCAACTTTTGGTATCCAGATAAAGTTAGACTTTTAAAGTAACATTCTTGGTGGTATTAACCAAAAATTTGATCAAATCCAGGCAAATCTCAGAAGAATAATGTAGAATCTAGGATCTAATAAAATGCTAAGGCCAAAATCCACAAACAGGATGAGCCTACAAACATGTACCAACTCTTTAACTTTCATCCTCGCTTCACCCGAAATGATCAACCTCTGCTACGCTTTGACTGTCAAGTATTTGTTTGCTACTACTGTACACATCACAGAGCCAGGTCTAATCCCACCATTACAACATTTAGGCAACACAAAACTCAATAATAGAAGGGTGTGAACAAGGACAAGCTGAAATTATCATACAGGCCATTGTTGGGTAGGATGATTATTCAAGAACAGAATCTATGAAAGATGTCAACCAATCAACCAATCTCAGAAGAAACTAGCATAGCACAGGATTTTATCCCTAGAATAACAATTAATTTGCTGAAATCAGTTATGGTTGGATTAAAAGAACACTCTTCAATCAGAAATCTCTTGTATAAGCCATGGCTGCAGTCATACCTCCAGGTTGCTCGTTCAGCCTAGAGATGTTTTAACTCTCCAGGTAGCTCATTCAGCCAAAAACAGAAGTTTGGCCAAAGATTGTTATCATGCTAAAAGTAAATGGGAGAAAATAGCTCAGGAACACTACAAAGATGTGCAAATTGATAAATAGCTCCCAAAGTGAACTTGATAAGTTCCGGGGCAACTTGTTTGTGCTATGCTGATGATGTTATTTTTCAGCTTATAAATTTCTGTAAGGGTACCAACCACCAAGAAAATAATCCCAAATAACAAATTACAACTATATGGCATTATAAACACGAGTCATTGCTATGGGGTCATTCTCAAAGCTTAATCATTCATCCATTCAATAGTGGTCAGAATCGATGGCAGCTGATTGAGAGACTGCAACAGAGCAAGTTCAAGCCTTACCAATTCTTGGCATCATCAGCGTTCCTGAGGTATGATTCAATGTGCCCCTCCCTATCACGTTTTTTTATCTTCCTTCCATCAATGTCATACCCAATGTGCTCCTCCTCCTTGTACCACTCCAGAGGCACGTCCCCCACTGTGTTCCTTGGAGCCACCTGCAAACAACAGTAACAATGCTTATAAAAACTCAGCAATAACTTTCTCATTGATGTCAGTGACAAACAGAAAAACCAAGAGATAAGTCCATTGCCAATGCAGAGTGCACAGAAGTATACATCTAGTTGACCAGATAGTGAATCTGGAAATGGTAATATACATCATGTAAATACAGCTCTTCAGTGACTAATTAGCTAAAGCTGGCAGGAAATATTTACCATTTAACTGATAAGTGCTACAGGTATAAAATCGATATGGGCAAGTAACTACTGCGAACACTAAGATGAAGAGTTATTAGCCCGGACCATCGACAGATGCTGTAGCCATATATAAAAATTTAGAGAAACAGATTGTGAAACTAACCTGTCAAGTGACAGAGTGTTTGGAATCTGAGTTTCTGAAACTAATATCACAGCTACTTATTATATATATCTTGCTACTTGGTACAGTACTATCTTCGTGCGGTAAATGACACACATTTAAGGAACTAACATCTCCTAGGAGAAAACTATCCTCCAAGGGTCCAAGACTACTACAAATGAGGAGTGAGTGGATAAGCTGATCTTACTTGGAGATGTATTGCACCTTCTCTTCTCGTGAACAGAAATTTCTGTCATGAATGAATATTAGAACTGCAAAAAAGTGAAATGGATGCAAAAATGTATAAGGTTTCAGAATAAAAATAACAACAAGAACGTAGATACATGTACAGAGATGCAAAAGGAAAAGTTGGATCCAATTGTAATGAACTGCATATGGCCATTAGACATTAACAAATCAAAGCCTAGAAGAATCTAGCTACTATATAGCAACACTCATCAAAAGTTGCTGGTCCTAATGTGCAAAGCTATCCAAACCAATAAGTGGAGCAATAAGTAGGTAGTTTAACTTGTGTATTGATAAAAAAAAAGGATATGAACACACATCTTTAGAGACATGTGAAACATCAATGGAAACTAGTACTACGTTTTTCCAGTACCAGGAAAACAACCTTACAGTAGCATCAGTTTTGACACCTTGCACTTTTGGATTCACTCATTCACAATCAACCTATGATAGAAGTCATAAACTTAATAAATTACAGTAGAAAATCACAAATCAACAAAAGTGACAGCAATTGTTAGCAATTTATTTTCTTGTCACACCCTATTTAGTTTCGCAACATCTATACTTAGATCAAATATGATACCAACTAGTTGTCAATCTAGCAAGTGTTTACACACTTCCTCGGTAAAAGAAACAACATTTTTCATTTGAGATATGTTAAACAAAAGATGCCGCAGTGCATAAGTTAAAACATGTGCCATGAGCAAAGTAAGATAAGGAAAAAAGTGGTCAATTATACCATTCTATCCTTGAGGTGCAGTGACCAAATTTTCAAATAACATCCTCTGTCGTCCTTGCAACATACGAAATAACAAAGGAGCAGGACAGCAGGAGCAATGGAGCATGGTGCCCAAGTTTTCTAAAAATAGAGAAAACAAAACTTGATCCCACTACACTGCTAGAGAAGACTAAAAAGAAACCAATGATCAAATTCTTAGCAGGAGCAAAAAATTCAGGACAAATATACCTAGTAGTTAGCATCCTTTGGAGCTGGATAATGCTATTCCTTTTTTGAATCTGTACGATTAAACTCTAACTCTGAAACTCTTTTTTTTCTATTAACATAATAGGCAGCCCTCCAGCCTGTTCATTTCAAAACAATGAAATCAAACTGGATTTGCTATACTCCTATCCAGCTCACAGTTAGTTCTTTCTGTGTCATCAAGGACGATTCCTTTCTCTGACATTTCTTTCTTAAGAGATTCCATCTTTAATTCATTGCCACATCTCGCATAGGTATCAACCATGATGCTATATATGCTACTGCTAGGCTCCACGTTCTTGTGCAACATTTGCCGATACAGAATTTCCATATCATGTGCTCTCCCTGAACTACCCAATGCACTAAGAAGTGTATGGTATGTTCTCAGTGTAGGTTTGATGCCATACTTGTGCATTTCTTGGTGAAGCTCCAATGCTCTATGAGTATCACCCTTGTTACAGCATGCAGATATTATAGTATTGTAGCTGACAACATCAGGTCGTAGTCCATGATCTGTTAAGTTGCAGATCAATTGTTCAGCTTCATCTATTTGTGAACTTTTGCAAAGACCTTTTAACAACAAATTGTAGGTAACTATACTTGCACATACTCCGCTATTCTTCATCTTCTCAGCAAGTACAAAAGCCTGCTCAATGGCACCAGACTCTATATAAGCATCGATGATTGAGATGTAAACCTGTGCATTTGGCAAAACATCTTTGTGTACCATGTCATCCAAGATTGCTACAGCTTCCTGGATTTTCCCATTCTTGCAAAAAGCATTGACAACTGAACCAAAAGAGACAACATTTGACTCTATACCCTTCTCTTGCATATCAGATAGAACAATGAGACATTTCTCGAGTTGCCCAGCCCTACCATAAGCGTCAATCAGTGTATTGAAGGTTTCCACAGTTGGATCCACTCCACTCTTCTCCATCTCCATGACCAAATCCTCTGCTTTGGTCACCATCTCTGCCTTGCACAAACCATTTATTAGTGCATTGTAGGTGATGTGATCTGGCCTAATGTGACGTGATTTCATCTGCTCAAAGATGGAGAAGGCCCCTTCAAGATCCCGAATCTGACAATAGCCATTGATTAGAGTGTTGTAGATGACTCGTGTTGGTATCAGTCCCGTGGGCACCAACATCTCCAACACCTGTTCTGCCTTTGCAACCTTTCCCTCTTTGCACAGACCATTCAGCAAGATGCTGCAAGTGTAAGCCCCAATCATGATACCTTTCTTCAAAGACTCGCCAAACAAAGATAGCATGGTCTGTGAATCTCCTTTTCTCGTGAGACCATCAAACAAAATGCTGTATGTGAAACCGTCCGGCACCAACCTATGTGATGCCATCTCATCCAACAACGCTCTCGTCTCGTCCATCCTGCCAGCACGACACAGCCCTGACAGCAGCACATTGTAAGTGACCACATTCGGCCTCAGGCCACCACGGAGCAGCTGATCCCGCAGCCTAAAACCAGCCTCCAGGTCCCCACCCTTGACGTGCCCATCGATCATCGTGTTGTAGGTGATCCTATTCGGCGTGACTCCCCTCTCCCCCATTTCATCGAACATTTTGAGGGCGTCGTCGCCCTTGCCCGCCCTCCACAGCCCCGCGATGACCACGTTGTACGAGAACGCGTCGGGCGGGGGCGCCCCTTCGTCGCGGCCCATCCGCCGCAGCATGCCGGCGGCCTCATCGAGGTCTCCCACCGCGACGGAGGCCTGGATGGCCTTGTTCCACGCGAAGGTGTCCGGGCGCGCCCCGGCCGCCACGAGGACGCCGAACGCGGCGCGCGCGTCGGCGTGGCGGCCGAGGGAGAGGAGGGACTCGAGGATGAGAGGGACGGAAGCGGCACGCGCGCGGCGCCGGCGAGGAGGGAGAGCAGGCGGAGCGCGCCGTCGGGTTGTCGGAGGCGCGCGGAGGCGACGACGAGGGTGGAGGCAGCGTCGCAGAGGAAGGAGTGAGGAGGAAGGTCGCCGCGGCAGTCGGCGGCGGGTGTGGCGGCGAGGGCGTGGTAGAGGTCGGGGACATTGGCCGCGGGGGGATGGGAAGAGAGGAGGAGGGATTTGGCGAGGTCGACGGAGCGGTGGAAGCGGCCGGTCGCAATGAGGGAGGCGAGCTCGCTGAGGGAGGCCGCGGAGGCGGAGGCGGCGGCAAGGGGGAGGAGGCGAGACATTTGGGAGTCTAACTGTCTCCGGCGGTCACCCTGACCCGATCTTCGTCTGCAAAATACAAATTCAAAACGCACTGTAGGGCCTCCAGCGGTTGCCCCATCCCGTTCTGCAATTTGCGCTTGCCTCCCCCCGTGCTGCATTCCTGGGGAACTGGGCGCCTTCTGCATCCCAACCGCCGCCGCCGTCCTCCTCTCTCTCTCCCCCCCCCCCCGCCTCCCTCCCCTCGCGGCCCGAGCCGCCAGCCCGCCACGAGCTCCCTCCCCCACGAACTCCAGGGATCAGGGCACCACCGCACAGGTCGTCGTAGAGGACGCCGCCGGATCTCGCCCGCCGTCTCATCTCTTCCCCATCTCCGGCGGCCGCCTCCTCCTCCCAGGGCGCGAGATCCGCCCGCGGCCGCGGTTGACCTCCTCGATTCGGATCTCGACGGCGCCTCTCTGCTCCGCGGCGTCGAGCTCGCCGGCGCGCGCGGTTGACCACCTCGGCTTCGGAGCCGCGGCCTCGAAGCTCGCCGACGCGGTTGACCTCCGCGGCCTCCTCGAACCTCGACGGTGTGCTAGAGGCGGCCGGCCGCAGCCCTCTTCCCCGCGCGGAGGTTGATCTTGATGGAGCGGAGGTCGGCGCCTCCGCCCTCCCTCTCCCTCCTCTCTGGCGAGCTGGAGGCGGGGCGCCTGCTGCGGCGGCGACGAGCTTGATGCTCTCCCTCTCCTCGCGGGAATCACAACTACCACCGGATGCGGGTGGGGTTCGGGGGATTGCTGGAGACCTCCTCCGTTTGCAGCGCCTCCTTCTTCTCTTTTCTTTCTTCATAGGCTTTGCAGATGCAGAACACCGCTGGAGACAGTCTTACTCCTTGTCCCCATGGTTTGTCTCGTGGGTTTAGGAGGGTTTTGCTCAACGGAACGTTTCATTCAACGGAAATGATCTTCGTGTTTCCCAAATGCACTCTTATTAGCCCCGGTTATAAACGTTTAAAAACATTGTCTCGTGGTAACCTAACAGCGCGTTTCATTCAACAGAACGTTTAGACTCAGGAAACGTGTATGAGCCATTGTCCGGAAATGATCTTGCTGAAATTGTCGCAACCTAGCATGCAAATATGATGGACAAATTTTATTTTTGTTTCCCAAATGACCAAATGCACTCTTAGAGCAACTCCAACAATTCATGTATATTCTTAGCTAAATTTTAAGATTTAGAAGCACTCTAAAAAATAGAAAACTTTATAAAAGATGGACTAACCAACATACTCTCCAAACAGCGGGTTAATCCATATTCAAAAACTCCGTCACCGCAGCCCCACCATCATCTAAATGTGGGCCCCTCTTGTCATTCTCTATCATTTTTTTCCCTCATAGTTTACTCCAGCCTTGAGACCTTATCCACAGATCACTACCCGGCCGCCGCTCAAAGCCCCAGGGACAGGTAGGAGCTCAGTCCAGCGATTCCAACCATATCCAGACCACTGTCCGTCCGTCGAGCAGGGAGCCAGGGTCAGGGAGAGCCAGGGACAGGGAGGAGCTCGCCCTGCTTGCGGCGAGGGCCAAGACGGAGCTTCGCTCGTCCGGTGGCGCGGCCTCGCGGTTGACCTCGGGCTGCCTGTACCGGCGACGCGTACCCACAAAGGACCGTCGCGAAGGACCTCGTGCTAGCGGCCGACGGCGCGTCCTTGCGGAGGACCTTGGGCTCGCGGCCGGTGGCACAGCCCACGGCGCATGTCAGGCTGGCTGTACGGTCGGGCGGTGCGCCTGGCAAAGGATCTCTAGCCCTTTCTTCTTCTTCCTACAGGTGCGAGCGGAGGGCGGGAGGAAGCAAGAGCGGGAAGGCCGGCGGAGCGCGCGGGAGGGAGATAGCGAGCAAAATCCCTCGGTATATTTGACGAGCGGAAGGGAGCAGATGACGAGCGGGATTGCGAGGCCAGGGAAATGGCGATTCTGTTGGATTGAGTTTTAGCCGCTATTTTTCTTTTTTTAGCGATAAAAAAATCTTTTGGAGTTGCTCTAATAAGCCCAGTTATAAACGTTTAAAAACATTGACATAACATTTATGAATTTTTTGTTCAAAATATTAGCCGCATGTGTAATTGTTTTCATGTAGCACTAACCTAACATTGAAAATCTGTTAGATTGTTTTGGAAAAATACTTTATGAGCATAGGAGCACATGCCCACCACCGCAGAATGTGACACATGGATATATGTTTGGCGGGAAAATCAGCGTGGAAAAGTTGATGACACCTGATTAGCATACCTTTCTATGTATAGGGGGTGCACCGACGGCAGCTTTTCCACGTCCAATGGTGCATCGGCCACAACTTTTGACAAACGAGTGCGGTGAATAGTTCGGTGGACAGGGAAAAGTTTTGTGAGGGGAAAAGCTGCCGCCTCCCGAACTAAGATATTACTCCCTCCGTTTTTGTATATAAGGTTCGCGCCCCTGCCACCGCGGGCGTGCGCGGGGAGCTCCCCCCAGCCGCGTCCTGGAGGAGGAAGAAGGTGTCGGGTCACTTACAACTTGACCCCACCGGACAGAGAGAAAAGGAAGCGAGAGGACAAAGCTGGGAGAAGGGTATTTTTGTCAGTACCACGGGTGGGACCCACCTGTAAGAGCTGTCAAACGGTGGAAATCTAATGGAAGGCAAACAGAATGGCACATAGGTCGCAAAAATTTAAGTCAGTGGTATGATTATGCGAACGAATTATTTAGTGACATACAGGTCTAAGCCAATTTTTTTGATGACGTACAGGTAAAACCCTCATATAAATTCGTTTGGGCTGTTTTTCTTCTCAGGTTGCATGAAAGCTTACAAACATTGGGCCGGCTTCCGCAACGAAGCCCGACTGAAGATCTTAAGCCGTCCTAAGTTTTTTCATTCTATTTTTGGCTAACTGAATTCTTTAATTTTTTATGGATATATGAAGCTAAGCAAATAACTTGAGCACAACATAAGATACACGTGTCTCAAAAAAACATAAGATACACGTTTGCCACTGCATCCGTTTTTAAATATACGACGTTATAACTTTTTTCATTGTTTGACTATTTTATCTTTTTGTACAAATATTTGCGCAAATAGATCATTACAAAAGTTAAACTTAAAGTAGCCTTGGTATTAGATCTACCCATACTCATTTCTCTTTATGAAACTATATTTGATAAAATAAATATTATTGATCAAAGTTTGAGTAAAAAACCAACACCATCGTATATTTATTTAAGAGTATATATTAAGTGAGGGAAGTTATATAACTCCATTGATAGCCACAGGGCACAGGACTGGAACCCAGGTACAGCGGCTGGACAGCCTCTCAACCAACGCAGGTACCCGTGCGTTGCTACGGGTAGTGAAAAATTCATAGTGCAATGCACATCGCATTCAACAAAGCAATATATCGAATGAAAATAGTTAATTCACAGATTTTATTATTGTATTAATATCCCAGAATACTGCAGTTTTTGAAATACATAAATTTTAGCGCTCTTGGTAACAACCTAAGAGTCATGTATAAAGTTGCCCTTCTATTCTATAATGCATACTATTGATTCATGTACTTCACTCTTCCAAATACAATTGTATTGCTAGTTGACATTGTGCCATAATAGTAAAACTTCCACATAAGACCATAGCAACCGCAATGAAATAGATATATATGCATGTAATCTGTCATTTTGGCCAGAACTCCTACATAACAGCGAGTGGCTAATTTGAATTCTTCAATAAACTGATTGGCTGTGAATACTCAAATGAAATCAGTTTAGAAAGTACAGTTCACCAACATGCTCCTGTGAAGACTGCATTTGAAAAAAAATTAGTAGCTTCTGCTAGCATACATGTGTTCAGAAGTAGTTCTTTGCAGGCCAATATGGCATCAGTTAAAGTACTTAGCACCACACATTGCTTTGTGTCAGGTTATCCACAGTTGAAAATAGAGATAATATTTCCATTTAGCAAATAGGCCAGAGAACCAAAATTCAGAAATGATGTGCTGCCAAAACTCAGCTGATATCTAACAATTTGATAATTAGAGAAGAGATGGTTTCTGTGCACCACGAGCAAATCACCAACTTTGTTTAATTGGAGTGGACATCACAAACGACAGGCAATCGTGGCTCTCGAGCAGAGATAACTGACAAACATTCTTCCAGCCACCACAAAATAGCGAAACAACTGATGTTGGCAAGTGATGACCTTTTATCATCCAATTCTCACTATATTCAATTTTCTTTGATGGGCCAGTTTTGAAACATAATGGTGTAATTCTACTGCGATTTCTCTCTACTTTTGTAGTTGTACTGACCCTGAAGAATAAAACTATTAACTTCTTATTCAGATTTCAGACATAGGAAATAGCATGACCAAAAACAATACGCAGCTCCTCCAGTCCTTATGGCCTAATAATATGCTAAAATCTCAAAGACATGTGGAAAAGCATCGGGCCACAAATCATTAGAGGTATATAAACAAAATAAAATATGTGTGGCTGCTGAGACCTGGACACAATAGAGGGATATACCTCTTTTTTCCCTTTCAGTTATCTTCTGCTGGAGATGCTAGTTCCAGATCCTTGTAGCTCAATGTTTGCCTTTGCGCTATTCAAAGATTTCAATGGTGGCATCTCACGTTCTATGTCGCAAACTGATATTTGTCTACATGTCAGTAAACTAACTAACTAAATGTTGATTCTATTCTATGAAGGACAATTGTATAGTAGCACGTAATACTAACCTTGTGCATAGAATGAGACCTGAAGATACTAATATGATAAACTATTCTGAATGACAGTAAGGACTGAAACTCTGTATAAACTGAATAATATATATTGTTGGTCTTTCACCTTTCTCCTCAAAGTAAATGGAATCCCCTGTTACTTTTTATGTTATAATTCTCATAATAACAACATAATACTTATGTTCTTTCCATCAACTTTCAATACACAGGGTGCTTCACTCTAAACAACAAGGCTATTTAACATCTTATCACTGTTGAAAAGACATTAAAAAGACTTCTTATGAAAAATAAAACAAATGATACAATTTGCATTAAAGCTTGATGGAAAAGCAAAAGAATGATGTTCATATCATGTGTTGAAACCAATAAATGAACAACACAGAGTAGGAATCTTACTAGAGACATGAACCCGCTGAAATGAAATTGCAACTCTAATAGGTCACCGAGCAGTCAAAACTATCAATTTATATAACAATAGAGTAGATGCTTAAAAGACACACGAACTATATTTTAAACTATATTTTGATCACTAAGAAATGGAAAAGAAGACTAATTAAAAAAATTTAGACACACGAACCAGTTGTAATGCTGGCTTTTAACCTCCATTCTTGAGCACGAGAAGGCTCCACTCGTTCGTTGCCATCAGCTGTGTTCAGGCCTGTCGATCAGGCGGCGCAAGCTGCGCGACGACTAATTACTAATCTCAGTAATTAACAACCAAAGCCCAGGAAGCCTACGCAAGCAGGAAACGGAGGGATGCCCACGCCGTCCGCCGAACTGCCGTAGTCGCGCGAGTCCAGGAGTCGACAATTTCTCTTCCCTTCCCTCCATCGACGCCGCAGTTGCTGCTCGCCTTTTCCTCGACACCGGTGCCGTCGTCGTTGCTCCCCTTTCATCACGGTAGTTGCTGCTCGCCAAAGTCGCCTCTCACGTCTCGCTGTTCATTAGGTGAAGTGATAACTTATCTGACATATCACTACTAGAGAATAGACATTTGTCCCTAGGTCGATTTTTTATTTGTACTGAGTAGCCCCCCTAACAAATGAGAGCATTTGTACCAAGTGGGGAGGGGGGTGATGCGACCCCATGAGGGGACATTTGTACCGGACGGGGGCTAACACCGGTATAAATGTGCCACATTTATACCGATTGGTGGCTACGCTAGGTACAAATGTGAGGCTGCCACATTTGTATCGGGCCTTGACACAACCCGGAGACATTTGTACCGGTTTGTAACACGGTCCGGTACAAATGTGCAACGGTTATATCTGGCCTTCTTCTTCCTCAGCCCGAGCCACTCCTCTCCCACTCTTTTTCTCCTCTCCAACTCTAGCTCCCCTCTCCCCATGGCACCCTAGGGAGTTTGTGCCCGATTTACGATGATTTCTTCACGATTTCACTCATTGAAGTGGTGTAGAGGTTAGTTACTTCATCCTCACTTGATTTACGGTTGCCGTTTTAAGTTTTTTGCTTTGTATTTAGAGTATTTCGTGAAATTTAGAATGAGCTAAGAATGGAGATTTTTTTTATTTAGTTGCATATTTGTGTATAGAAAGAAGGTATCATGTCAGATGGATGAGATGTTGTATGTGATGATAAATTTTTTTTGATTTATTTATTTATATTTATATTTTCGACATTAGATAATTAGTTTTAATCATTAGAAAATTGATTTCCTCTTTAGAAACTTAGTTTCCTTATTAGAAAATTAGGTATCATCATTAGAAAATTGATTTCATCATTAGAAAATTGATTTCCCCATTAGAAATTTAGTTTAATCATTATATTTTTGAATTATATATTTATTCATAAGAAAAGAAAGTAATATTGGTTATTTTCATGAAATGTGATTTAGGTAAAGATAAGAGAAAATTACCTATACAGCATCAAAAAAACTTCCTCTTCCCTTTATAGCACTCAAATCTGAAAACTTCTCTATGTATGCACTAGTGAAAATTTTCTTTCCTTTGTAACACTTCTGTTACTCCCGTCACCTTTGCCGTCAAAAGCAAAGCGGGTCCACCCATAAAAAGACCAAAATGCCCCTTGGTCTCTCTGCATCGCTAGCCAACCGGGATCCCCTCGTGTGCCTCTGCCCTGTGCTATCTCTCCCTCCCTCTCCGCGGGTCTGGAACCATCGAAGGCACCGGCGGCGCGAGCGCGGACCCACTGGGTTGCGTTGGCTACCACCCCCCAGGTGTCGCGGACGGCTAGCATCAGGCCGGCACGGACCCCCTCGACGGCCAGGCCCAGGCCGGCGCGGATGGCTTGCACCAAGTGAAACTCCTCCCTCATCGTGATCCGGCCGAGGGCAGCCGCGCCCGGCATTGACCGCGACGACTGGCTGGTGTTCACACGTGCGTCCTTCAGTCATAAGAAATTAATTTTTACACCCTCAACGTCATCCTCAAGCACTGCATCAGGAATGGAATAAGCATAGAAGGATCCACCGCTGGGAGGTACGAGTACGCCAACGACGACAGCAGCAAGGTGGAGGCGGTTGACGTCGGGAGGTCCCAGTCAGATGCCGCGGCGCGCGACGCGGACTGGTGGTGTGTCGTGCTGACGGAGGACGCCCTCCGCGCACAGAAGGAGGCGGACATGGCTCGAGTCGCCGAAGTGCTCTCCGTCCCGCCCGGTGTCGCGACGGCCCTACTCCACCTCTTCACCTAGTGCGTGGGTGGAAGGACCTTGTGATGCCTAGAGGGGAGGTGAATAGGATCACTTCAATTTCTGAAAAAAATGCAGCGGTTAAATCACAGGTCGGTACTACCGACGCTGTGTTGGTACTACCGAGGGGGCTCGGTACTACCGGCACAGGGTCGGTACTACCGACCAGTCAGAGATGACTAAAACGAAATTCGAAAGCGAGAGCGATTCTAGCAACTCTACTTGAATCAAGAGTTGAGTTTAGATGCTAAGAACCTCCTGCAACCAAAGATACGAGTTGTAACACAACAAATATAGAGATCGAGCCAAAACACACTTCTAGGGTTAGTGAATTTAGAAGAACTCAAACAAGCAAGAGACAAGGGGTTTAATCCGAAGTTCACTTCCACAAAGGAAGCTACGTCTCCGTTGAGGATCCCACAAAGGGAGGCTATCACCAAGAGCCTCTTGCCTCACCCAATCCCCACAAAGGAAGATTGATGCTCACTAAGAATTCTCCACCAAGGAGGGGTAATACAAACGATCTCCGGTGCTCCACACAAAGAGGGCACTCAACGGGTGACGCCTAACCGTCTAGAAGCAAGCTTCAAGAGTAACAAACGTGAATCGATGCCCGGAGATGCTTCAAGTGCTCTTGAGATGAAGGAGATGGATGGGACACTCAAAGCTTCTCAATCTCACACCAAGAATCTCTTCCTCACTCAAACTCTAGCTCAAAGGATCAAGGGTTGGCTCTAGGGAGGAGTGGAGAAGGGGAGTGAATGCTCGTGGGTGTGTTTGTCTCGAGTTGGGTCAGCAGCAAATGAAAGGGGGTGTGAGGGGGTATAAATACCCACCTCCCCCAAAACTAGTCGTTACTATGCTGAAATGGTGTTTATCGGTACTATCGACCTCAAGTTGGTACTACCGAGGGTCTCCGAAAAAAATGAAACAGAACAGCTTTCTCAGTAGTACCGACCTGGGGTCGGAACTACCAAGGGGTTCGAGAAAACCAGACAAAACGCCTTTATCGGTACTACCGGCCTAGGGCCGGTACTACCGACAACGACCAAAACTTGGAGAATCAAGGGGTTTGTGTACGTGTAGGCTTTGTGTCTCTCTAGGTTTTCTTGGTTCACCTTTCTAAGCACTTTTAGCATCTCTAGACAGTCAATTCGCATCCCCCTTTACAGTACGGTGTTTCCTATACTCAAATTCGAAAGATAAATCAAATTAAACCTCCAATTGAGCTTCAACACCGAATAGAACGTATGAGGGGCTTCTTTTGACTAAATACGAAATTTCTCCTTTTAATCTCTGCACACATCTCATTGAAAGTATTAAACTATCCAAATTGTATTGTCATTATCACCAAAATAATTAGGAGTCTAGATGCACTTTCAATCTCCCCCTTTTTGGTGATTGATGACAACACAACTTGGTTATATAAAAGAGATGTGTGTATGCAATGAGTTAGGTAAAGACTCCCCCTAAATGTGTGCAATGTCAACTATGAGAGGCCTCAAATGCCTTTTGCACACAATTTAGCAAGAGCTCCCCCTAAATCTTTGCATTCAACGCATGGTGCACAAGTGTGATAAGCAATATTCTGTGATGCATATGACAAGATATATCAAATCAATAAAGTGAGAAATAACATCCAACAAACATCCATAGCATCACACATAGATAAATAGGTTCTTACATCACACTAGCATTCATAAGTCTTACAAATTTAAATAAGTTCACTTGGCACACCAACATCCATCACACCAACACAAATAAGTTCATACATGTCCACAAGCCTAAGATAGATAGATAGATAGATAGATAGATAGATAGGATACATCACATCTCTCACATGAACCCAAATAAGTGAGCTCACTCCCCCTTTGGCATCAAGCGCCAAAAAGAGGAGGCCCTTCAAACGTCGTCGTCATGTGGAGAGTGGACAGCCGGAGGAGAGTCTCCTTCGTCGGTCTCGCCGCCACCAAAGTCCTCATCATCAATATCAGTCGGAGGCGCTCCATATATCATAGAGGCTTCACCATATGCCTCCCAAGGATTGTAGAAGACCGGTGGAGGAGGAAAGTCTATGGGCTCACGAACGGGAGAGTGCTCAATGTCTTGTCGTGCAAGCAAAGACTTCTGACAGGTCTCCAACTTGACTAGCTGCTCATCAACATGCTGCCTGTGGGCACAGATCTCCTGTGCATTGTGCCTTCCCACATTGAAGCAAGCAAAGAGTCCTTGAGATAGAAAGTTGAGTACACTCTTCTTCTTGCTACCGGAGGGAGGAAGACCCTTAGAACTAGATGGTCCCTGAGAAGATGATGGTGCTTCATAGGAGGATGGGCCAGCTGAGGAGGGTCCAGATGAGGAGTGGGGCCTCGGAGGGGCATGCTTGCCCAACTTAAGTAGATGCTCAATGTTGCCCTTGTTTGGCCTATAGAAGGTGTGAACCTTGTCAGAGATAATATCCACTCTAGTGACCTCACATATCATCTTGAAAATCCATAGAGCATACTTGCAAGACATGTTGGCGGACACAGAGTTCACAATGATCTCCTCCCATATAAAATCAAACACACTGAAAGGCTCTTGACCGGGAGCCATCTTCACTAGCAAATTCTTGGAGATGTTGGAGATGTTGTAGTTGTCACCCATCTTAGGACTCAAAGTATAACAGAAGAATTGGTTCAACATCTTATAGAGGGTTTTCATCCCATGAGTAGTCCCAAACTCAATGTTGCCATAAGCACTATCATACATGAAGGCCATCTCACTATCAAGAGAAATGCCACCACCATGAATCTTCCCATATCCAAGATCTTGTGGGCTAAAGCCAAGTATCTCTGCAAACCTCTCATAGGTGACAGAGAGGGGCTTTCCCTGAATGATCCAATAGAAAGTCTTGGTTTCACGCTTGACATAAAGATTTGCATAGAATTGAGCAACCACCTCCTCACTCCAATCTAGATTCATAGCCATGATATGAGCCATTCCTTTAGCAAAGCAAACATCAATGGCCTCATTCACAGCCAGTATCCTAAGTGACCTCAAATGATCCCAATGGATAGACTTCATGTCAACGGTGATATTTGCCTTAGAGAGAATGACAGACTCATACCAATCCGCATAGAACCTAAGCCAAAACCGGATGTCTTGTGTGAACTCCTTTTGGTACTTAGCGGGGTCATCGTACCTTTCCTTGTAGACATCATGAGTGCCCTTGGTGTAGTCCACCATGTGCACAATCCCTGAACGAGGAGGCTTGCTAGGCCTCAAGGTGAACTCCGAGAGGGTCTATATCTCTTCATTTCCATGGTGTGCGTGTCTGAAACATGATGCAGATTGTTCGCCTGTTCGTCACACATGCGGTATTTAATCTTTCCTTGTGTCTACAAATACTTTTTTTAATGTTAATGGGAATTCATTTTAGGCTGCGTTTGGAAGTAGATATTGGGGAGCTTGGCATTGAATTGGCTTCAATACCAATTCAGCCATAGTATTGAAATGGACCACAATTCAAATGTTATTGTTTGGATGGCTATTGTGTTCCTTTTGGAATTGTAACAAGCCATCAAATCTAAATTCTGTTTGGCTGCACACAAGCACGAAATTGGTATTTACCACTTCTTTCACACAAACGGCGGAGGCGCACGAGACTCGCTGCAGAGAGGCGCGCGCGGGACTCGCCGCGGAGAAGAGCAGTCGTGCGCGAGGCTCGCCGCGGAGGGGCGCACTGGCGGAGAGGAGCAGCCACAGAGGGGCATGAGCTCACCGCGGAGGGGGAATGAAGGACCGGATTGGCGACCAGAGAGGGGGAGGGTGAATGGGAGCCGATAAAAAATTCTTCCCAAGAAGAACCTCGGCCTATCCCCTGATTTCACTTCCAAGCAATCCCACGCACACCTTGCCAAGATCACGTAGCCACTGGAGGTGCTACTGATCCTAGGAGCAAGTATCTCCACCCAAACACACAACCGAAAACCGCAGCGGAAAAATTGTGCCGCCTGATGTCTGTGCTACACCAGTCAGGTCGAAGAGGAGCACCGGTCAGACCGATGGCACTGGTCATGCCGATGAGCTGCACCGTTCAGGCTGGTGTGCACAGCAACACGCACAGAAATGTTCCAGAGATCCACAACGAGATCTCTAGGTCCTGGAACCAAAACCACCTCAAACCAAGAAACCACCAGCGACGAAAAGCTACTCCAACGTAGCCAAGAAGGGGCAAACCAAGGAGAAACTCACCAAGAACTGACCCTGGGAAAACACAAATGAATCCCCACTGAACCACACGTTCACCCGAGCAAAAAACCCATAAGGGCTCACACCGGTCAGACCGGTGGAAGGCACCGGTCTGACCGGTCAGGCCTGGGCAGCTCGGAAAGAACTCCACCCGCGGGTCAACCCCTTGATTCTCTTCACCCGATCTCCTGATTCGCTCCACGGATTCAAGAGAAACTTTAGAGAAGGTAGGAACACCTCATGGGAGACCTCTAGCTCGAAGCATATCCCCAAATCTCTCTAGAATAGGAGGAATCACAAATCTCGTTCTCTAACCTCAAGAACACAAGAAACTCCAAAAACCCCAAAATCGAAGGCCTTTCCACGGATTTGGAGGGGACAAATCACCAAGAAAAGAGGTACAACATCCTCATAAGTGAATCCACCAACAAATCCCGTGGGAAAACACCCCTAAAAACTCACCACGAAAATCCAAAGAAAGGGCTCCGAAAATCACCAAAAAAGGAAAAATGGGACGAACAACTAGAGCACTTAGGAACCACGCCGAAGCTTCTATATACACCATGAAAAGTTCATACAAGGTCTAGCAAGCCGCCCGAACATCCATCCCTCTCTAGATGTAACATGAAGCTCTCAAGCTAGCCTAGGAAAAATTAGGAAAAAGAAAAGAGCAAATGGTCTAGGGTTCCAAGAGTTGGCTGCCATCTCCCTCACAAGTGAGTATATATGGAGGGCGCCGAATGACCAAACTGCCCCTACTTACTTAACTTAAGATACACACCCACAAAGGGCACTTTGGGAACTTTGGTCGATATCTCCATCGGACGGACGCCCGCTGGCCGCAATCCGCTTCAACTCCACGCAAGCCTCACGATCACACCGCGTGTCTTTTGCTTCGAAGCTTCCGGACGCCCACGGGAACCACCGGTCAAACCATTGCACCTCACCGGTCAGACCGGTCCACACCGGTTAGGCCGGTCAAGGCCACCGGTCAGACTGGTCCAGTGCAGACCCACCACGCTCCGAACTCCGGTCTTGGTTTTGTGGCTCAGCCAAGTAACCCAGTGGTTTTATGGCAAAACCACTGCAAACCCCGCGTGCAAGCTTCAGTTGTCAGCTGCTACCTTGCACCGGCTCCATCCCTCTCGACGTCGTCTTGCTCTTCTTGCCAGCGTACAGTCCGCACTTGATCCCATCAGCCACCGGGTACCTCGATCGAAGCCTACTTGTCTCTCCGCTCCTGGGAGGTCACACAAACATAGACCTTTCGCACTTGATCTTCACCTGCACCATGCGAATCAAGCCGCAATCTGTACCTGCAATACTAGGCCAAGAGTCGGTCCACACAACATTATCAATCACTCATCACTAAGGAGCGACCATCCACTGGTCCTCAGACCACACAGGTCCTCAGGGGAAATAGAATCAACCACGAAGGGGAGGAAGAGGATGAGCTATGCGGCTCACCAGCGGAGGGGCACATGCTCACCACGGAGGGAGGCATGGAGGGAGTTGGAGAGGTAGTGTGACCTTCTCCCGCTCCGGTGCGATCGACGAAGGGAGCTAAAGGGGCGACACGGCTCCTCGTTCGCTCCACGACCGGCGGAGGGATATCCAAGTGCGGCCTTCGTCTTTGTCTCCGGCGTGGCCGGCAGAGGGATCTCCAGGCACATCGACGGAGGAGGGCCGACGTGGAGACTCAGGCTCCAAGGATGGGCGCGACATAGAGTGAGTCGGGCTCAGGGATGGGGCGGTGCAGCACGGAAGGAGACGGGCGGCGCGGAGGGTGACGAGCGGCACCAGAATGACACGAAGTCACAAATGCATCGCAATACAGAGTTATGGGGCTCGGTTTTGCTGCAGGGGGTCGGCAGGTCAAGTGAATGCCGCGCGGTATTGCTTTGCAATTCCAATTCCCAATTCCAGTTATATCCAAACAACTGGTATTGGAGCTCATCAATACCAATTCCAATTCAAAGTCTTCAATGTCTACTTCCAAACGCAAGGAATTGCAATTTGCAAGAACCAACTTTGCACATATGGCACTTCGAGGTTGTTTCAGGTTCCTTTCACGGGCCTGTTCCGTGGTGGCCCACTCGATAAAATGTTTGTATCACCAACACCGAAAAAGGAACCGCATCTCGAAGCTCAAGAAGCCAGATGGCTTGTTCACGGAGAATGACAGGGAGATGGGGTCCATGGCGACCAATTTTTTCAGAACATTGTATACCTCTGAGGGAACTACAAACATGGATCGTGTTCTAGATACCGTACCGGAGAAAATCACAACGACGATGAATAAGAGCTTGTTGGTGCCATTCAACAATGATGAGGTCAAGCGGGCCTTATTTCAGATGTTTCCAACAAAGGCGCCGGGACCTAATGGACTGCCGACACATTTTTTCCAGCGTCACTGGGGTCTGTGCGGCGAGGAGGTCACAACCGTGGTGCTCTGGGTTTTAAGGGGTCAGGATGATCCTGCCCTGATTAATAGCACTTGCATCATATTAATTCCAAAAGTGGAGAATCCTGAGGAGTTAGGCCAATTTCGGCCTATCAGTCTGTGCAACGTGATTCTCAAAATTGCATCCAAGGTACTGGCCAACAGGTTGAAGATTGTTCTCCCAGGGATTATTTCTGAGGAACAATCAGCGTTTGTTTCGGGGCGTTTGATCACGGATAATATCATTACAGCTTACGAGTGCATGCACTTCATGAAGAAAAAGAGGGCTCTGGAGCAAAGATTTTGTGCTTTGAAGCTGGATATGAGGAAAGCCTATGACCGGGTTGAGTGGGACTATCTCAAGGCTATTATGTTACGTCTGGGTTTTCACAGGCTTTGGGTGGAGATGATCATGAGATTAGTAACAACCGTCTCCTTCTCAGTTTTATTTAATGGAGACCGACTGGATAATTTTATACTGTCAAGAGGGATCCGCCAAGGCGACCCTATCTCACCTTACTTGTTTCTTTTAGCAGTAGAGGGCCTTTCGTGCCTCGTAAACTCAAGAATTCAGTCATCGAACTTAAGTGGAATCAAAGTGGTGGCATCATCTCTGATGATCAGCCACCTTCTTTTTGTAGATGACAGCTTGCTATTCTTCAGAGCAAATAGGGAGAGCGCCGAGGTGGTCAAGAAGATTCTGGATGTTTATTGTCAGGCGTCAGGTCAGAGGATAAACTCGGATAAATCTTCTATTCACTTCGCAAAGGGAGTCGCGGGAAGTGTCTGTAACGAGATCATGGACACCCTAGAGGTCCGTAACATGGCGCTGAGCGAGAAATATTTGGGCATGCCTACTGACGTTGGTGCATCGACCAATGGTGCATTTAAATACCTCAAAGATAGGGTCTGGAAGAGGGTCTAGGGGTGGCTGGAACAAACCCTATCTGCCGAGGGAAGGAGGTGTTGATCAAGGCAGTGGCACAAGCAGTGCCAACTTTGTCCATGTCCTGCTTCAGTCTCCCTAGGGGTCTTTGTCAACACATTGATGGCCTGTTAAGAGGCTTCTGGTGGGGGAGCAAAGAAGGCAAGAGGTGGACATGTTGGGTAGCATGGGAAGACATGACAAAGCCGAAATATATGGGTGGTCTGGGTTTTAGAGACATTGATTGTCCAATCTTGCACTCCTTGCTAAACAGGCGTGGAGGATTCTCCAAGAACCGCAAACCCTCAGCGCACGAGTTCTTAAAGCTGCATATTTCCCCGAGACAGATTTCCTCAATGCCGAGTTAGGAGCTTCTCCTTCCAGAGTTTGGAGAGCTGTCATCGACGGGAAGGATGTATTGCAGCAAGGAATTATCAAAAGGATTGGAACGGGGGAGGATATTGAAATTTGGCACTCTAACTGGATACCGCGAGATGGAATGCTCAGATCGATCAGTCGTGCAGGTAATGCACACCCGGAGAAGGTTTGTGACCTGATTGACCTTGTACAGAGGTTGTGGGACCTAGAATAGTTGAAGTTGCATTTTCTGCCATTGGACTGGGAGGTAATCGAGCAAATTCCCCTACCATTAAACAGTCAACCAGACTTTTGGGCATGGCATTATGAGAAATCAGGAGTTTTCTCGGTGAGATCAGCTTACAGGATGCTTGTACACACTCGGGAACGAAGGACGGATTGGATTGAGCATAATGCTGGAAGATCAGATACGAAAGCAGATCAAAATGAATGGTCCGAGCTGTGGAACATCAAGGTCCCGTCTAAATTGCGAGTTTTCCTGTGGAGACTTGCAAGGAAATCGATCCCAACAGGGGATGTTCAACATAGTAGACGAATGGCTCAACACGGCAATTGCACCATCTGTGGCCAACCGGACTCCTGGAGACACTCCCTGATTGAATGCAATTTGGCGCGTTGCGTCTGGGTACTGCAAGGGGGGAAGATTCAGAGTTTTGTGGCGCAGTCTCAACACGAAGATGCGCGAGGATGGATTCATGAAGCCAATAATGCTCTGAAGCATGCAGATTTAGTGAGGTTGATGGTGACCCTTTGGGCGATCTGGTACGTAAGAAGGAAGGTTTTTCATGAGAATGTGTTCCAGAGCCCGCTGCCGACTCACGCTTTCATCGAGCACTTCATCACTGACATGGACATGGAAAAGATGGAGAAACCCAGCCCACCGAGGACACAGCCTCCGGTGGTCCAATGGATTCCCCTGCCCATGGGGTATATGAAGATCAATGTTGACGCGGCCTTGTCGAAGAACTCAAACCTCGATGTTGTGGCTGTTGTGGCAAGGGACGAAGCTGGAAATTTTCAGGGAGCATTAGCTCTTGTGATCGTCGGCGTATTCTCTCCAGAAGTGGCGGAAGCGATGGCATGCCGTGAGGGCTTGGCGCTTGCCAGGGATCTGGGCGGGCAGCAACTCATCATTGCTTCTGACTGTGTTAATGTGGTACGCAGCATTCAGGAGCCAGGCATGGGCTTCTACGGCCAGATTGTGAAGGAGATTATGAACGAGATGACGAGCTTTCAAGAGGCCTGTTTCGTCCATGAAAACAGGCGATCGAACATGGATGCGCACAACTTAGCGAGAAGCTCGGTGTATAACGTGACAGGTAGATATGTTTGGTTCTCAGCTCCCCCGGAGGGAGTTTGTACTAGCTATTACCTTTGATTAATAAAGCTGGTGCACTCTAAAAAAACAAATTTTGCTACTATTTTACATATGAGAGCTTAACCGAGTGACGGTGTCCATAGTCTTCGTGACTGACATAGTAAAAAAAAAACATTTGTCTAGATAAATATGCTATTCGATTTTGTGATAGAAAAAATAGCAAAAGTAACAATTTCAATATCGATGTCTAACTATTGCAAGTTACAACATAATGTCGGAGCGATCAATTTTTTTCTCCGTCCGGACGGACGTCTTTGGTTTAGCACTACAGATTTTTTTTTCATTTTTTAAAAGAAAAAAATGTCGGAAAATTCCAGATCGCGAGAGAAAGAAAGAGAAACTTAGTCATCAGTTGTACTCTGTGGGATTGACCGATAGGCGACGATAGTACTAGCAAGCAAGGTAGCTAATCGCCATCATCATCAACTAATTAATTGCTACGGCCGCAAGTCACACGACCGACCAATCAACGGGGAAGGCAATAATTCTGCATGGCTTGCTGGTTAAGCCTTTGATCGCACACGATCGACGACAGCCCTGACTAGGAGCCTCTCCTCTCCCGGCCAGTCTATCTGCCGGCACCAAGGAAGAAACCGTCCAGAATGGCTGCGCCGCCCGGCCGGCCGTGCGGCCGGGCGGCGGCGGCTAACCGCACGCGGTGCCATGGTCCTTGCTGCAGTTCATGCCCTCGCGCTGCCCACGCGGTGGTGCGGTGGTGCCGGGCGACGAAAGGGGCCCAAGTCCACTCGATCCGCTGTTAAACAAGATGTGTAATCATGTAGTTGGCGCATGAGATATTTGGTGACCGGTTGTTAGTCAATGTTGTTAGGAGTTGTAGATAGATTTGGCTGTAGATATTCTTTGTATGTAAATCACAACAACCAACAACCGGTCACCATACTTGTGCCGCAAGGATGTAATCCACCCGAGGGGATCTTCCTCGGACTATATTAACACGAAGCCGCCGGCGCCAGGAAAGGCACGGCGTTCCTCCACAAAGCTTTCGCACCTCTGATTTCACATGGTATTCAGAGCCTGAAACACTTCTCCAAAAATACATCTACACCCATTACCCCGAGCTACAACCATGGCTTCTTCCTCCGCCATGCTCGCCAATCCTTTGTTCGGCATCACGGTGTCTGAGAAGCTATCCCGCACCAATCATGCCATGTGGAGGGCTCAAGTTCTCTCCGCCGTCCGAGGAGCTCGGCTTGAAGGTCATCTCACCGGCTCTACACCAGCCCCTGCCGTGGAGATTGATGGCAAGGACTCCGACGGGAAGGACACTAAGGTGCCCAACCCGGCCTATGAAGAATGGTTCGCTCAGGATCAACAAGTCCTGAGCTTTGTTCTCGTGTCATTGACCCGGGAAATCCTCTCTCAAGTTGCTGCCAAGGAGACGGCAGCGGCTCTTTGGTCTGCGATCGAAGATATGTTCTCTTCGCAGAACCGCGCACGCGCCCTCAACACTCGCCTCGCCCTCGCGACCACGAAGAAGGGCAACTCGACGATTGCTGAATTCGTCGGGAAGATGGAGGCGTTAGGAGATCAGATGGTGGCTGCAGGCCGGCCACTTGAAGAAGAAGAGCTGGTCGAGTACATCCTCACGGGGCTCGACGAAGATTTCAATCCCATTGTCTCCGCCCTCATAGCCAGGAAGGAGACCGTCACTGTAAGTGAAGCGTATCAGCAGCTACTTGCTTTTGAAACCCGTATGGACATGTTAGGTCTTGGCAAATCTAGTTCCTCAGCCAACACGGTGAACCGTGGTGGTCGCGGGAACAGCGCTGGACGTGGCTATGGTGGTCGCAGTGGTGGCGGCCGAGGCTACAATGGTGGTGGCCGTGGCAATGGTGGGCGCGGCAACTTCACCAACAACCAGCACCAAGGCAACAATGGTGACGGTGGACGTGGCAGCTTCACCAACAGGAACTTCAACAGCAATGCTAAACCTGTTTGTCAGGTGTGCTTCAAGGCAGGACACACTGCAGATCGGTGCTGGCACCGGTTTGAAGAAAATTATGTTCCTGAAGAGAAGCACGTGTCGGCAGCCATGAACTCCTACAACATCGACACCAACTGGTACACCGACACTGGCGCCACCGACCACATCACGGGCGAGCTAGAGAAGCTGGCGGTTCGTGACAAGTACAATGGTGTTGATCAGATTCATACGGCCAATGGTCAAGGTATGCACATTAACCACATAGGTCAATCTACAATTCATACCCCAATCCGTGATTTGCATCTACAAAATATTTTGCATGTTCCATCTATTAAAAAGAATCTTGTTTCTGTTCATCGTCTTGCTTCCGATAACAATGTCTTCCTTGAGTTTCATCCTAATTTCTTTCTTATCAAGGATCGGGACACGAGGAGCACACTTCTTAAAGGGGCTTGCCACAGGGGATTGTACCCTTTTCCTTCTACGTCAACGTCGAAGCAGGCGTTTGGAGTCAATAAAGTGTCCATTAATAGATGGCATAGTCGTCTAGGGCACCCTGCTATTCCCATTGTTGAGAAAATTCTTAAGAGTCATGAACTTCCTTTTGTGTTAGATTCGAATAAAAATTCAGTGTGTGGTGCTTGTCAACAAGCAAAGAGTCATTAACTTCCCTATCCTGTCTCCACTAGTGTATCTTCCCAACCATTAGAACTTGTTTTCTCTGATGATGTTTGGGGACCAGCTATTGATTCGGTTGGGAGATACAAATATTACGTGAGTTTTATCGATGATTTCAGTAAATTCACCTGGATTTATTTTCTAAAACACAAGTCTGAAGTTTTTCAGAAATTTCATGACTTCCAAAATCTGGTCGAGAGGCTCTTTGACAAAAAGATTATTGCTGTCCAATCCGATTGGGGTGGAGAATATGAGAAACTTAATTCCTTTTTTACCAAAGTAGGCATAACACACTTGGTTTCATGTCCTCACGCCCATCAGCAGAATGGCGCCGCTGAAAGAAAACACAGGCACATTGTAGAAGTTGGCCTATCCCTATTAACCCATGCGCACATGCCATTAAAATTTTGGGATGAAGCTTTCTCTACTGCAACTTTCTTGATTACTCGCATGCCCAGCAAAGTAATCAATTTTGATACTCCCTTTGAGCGTCTCTTTCATGTCAAACCAGATTACTCATCCCTTCGTATCTTTGGCTGTGCGTGTTGGCCTAATTTGCGTCCTTATAATACTCATAACTATCTTTTCGGTCAAAGGAGTGTGCCTTCCTTGGGTATAGTACTCTTCATAAGGGTTTTAAGTGCCTTGATATTGCTACAGGACGGGTTTATATATCAAGAGATGTTGTCTTTGATGAGGACACCTTTCCCTTCTCCAAACTTCACTCTAATGCTGGTGCAAGACTTCGCTCGGAAATTCTTTTGCTTCCCTCTAATCTCCTTAATCCAACTCATGGGGATGAATCTGTAGATGATACTGTGGTTAATGATGCTAATCCTGCTAACCCAGATGGTTTTTATGCAAGAAATATTGGAGCACAGGTACAGCCGGCAGCGCCCCTGGAGCTGATACAGAATCAGCATCGGGATCGGTGCCCATCATTGCTGCAGGGGGGCAAAACGGCAGCGCGGCGCCAGCATCCCACCCGCCCCAACCCGACACCGCCACGTGCTCGCCATCACCGCGCCAGCCAGGGGGAGACAACGCGGCTTCTGCGCCGCCGGCGGAAGATTCCCCGACCGGATCAGCTTCGGATCCACCGCCGGATCAGCCTGGCGCGGGATCTTCTGCGGCAGACACGGGTGGCGCCGGATCCCCTACGCCCGGCGCTGAAGCTTCTGCTCCAGGGGCTTCTGCACAACCTGCTTCGCCTGATCAACCTCGTCCTCGAACACGACTTCAAGCAGGAGTCCGAAAGCCCAAGGTATATACTGATGGCACTATACGATATGGTCTTTTTACATCCACTGGAGAACCACATAGTGTAGAAGAGGCTTTGGGAAATAAAAATTGGAAAGAAGCAATGGACCTAGAGTATGATGCTTTGATGAAAAATAAGACCTGGCACCTGGTTCCACCCAAGAAAGGGACTAACATCATAGATAGCAAATGGGTGTTTAAGATCAAGTATAAAGCTGATGGTAGTTTGGATAAGCATAAAGCTCGTTTGGTAGCCAAAGGGTATAAGCAACGCTTTGGAATTGATTATGAGGACACTTTCAGTCCTGTGGTTAAAATGTCTACCATTCGCATAATTCTATCTATTGCTGTCTCACGGGGATGGAGTCTAAGGCAACTCGATGTACAAAATGCATTCCTGCATGGCATACTGGAAGAGGAAGTATATATGAGGCAGCCTCCTGGATATGTAGATAAATCATGTCCAAACTATGTATGCAAATTGGATAAAGCACTCTATGGTCTGAAACAAGCCCCGCGTGCTTGGTATGCTCGTCTTAGTGCAAAGCTTATGGCACTTGGTTTCACTCCATCTAAAGCAGATACCTCTCTGTTCTATTTTAACAAGCATGGTGTCATTGTCTTTGTGCTAATATATGTTGATGATATCATAGTTGCAAGTTCTACCTCCAGTGCCACGACTGGTCTATTGCATAGCTTGAAGCAGGATTTTGCATTGAAAGATTTAGGAGAGCTACACTATTTCCTGGGCATTGAAGTTAACAAAGTGACAGATGGACTTGTGCTGACTCAGGACAAGTACGCATCTGATCTGCTCAAGAAGGTTAATATGACGAGCTGCAAATCTGTAAGTACTCCTCTTGCAACTAGTGAAAAGTTATCAGCATTTGAAGGAAATCTGTTGCGACCGGTTGATGCCACAAGGTATAGGAGTATAGTTGGTGCACTGCAGTATTTGACAATTACAAGGCCAGATATTTCCTTTTCCGTAAATAAAGTTTGTCAATTCCTCCATGCACCAACTGACATACATTGGGCTGCAGTGAAAAGAATATTGCGGTACTTGAAACAAAATACCAAGCTTGGATTAAAAATTCAAAGATCCAAATCTATGTTGGAAAGCGGCTTCTCAGATGCAGACTGGGCAGGATCTGTGGATGATAGAAGGTCAACTAGTGGTTTCGCCATTTTTCTTGGGTCCAATCTAGTGTCATGGAGTGCAAGGAAACAAGCTACCGTCTCTAGATCAAGCACAGAAGCCGAATATAAGGCTGTGGCCAATGCCACGGCAGAGATCATGTGGATCCAGACTTTGCTCAAAGAAATTGGAGTACCAAGTCCTCGAGCGGCCAGATTATGGTGTGACAATATGGGAGCTAAGTATTTGTCTTCAAATCCTGTATTTCATGCAAGAACTAAACATATCGAAGTTGATTTTCACTTCGTCAGAGAAAGGGTCTTGAGCAACCAGTTACAAATAGATTTCGTACCTACTGGCGATCAGGTGGCTGATGGTTTTACAAAAGGACTAGCTGTTCGACAATTGGAGAATTTCAAACACAATCTCAACCTTACGCGGTTGTGATTGAGGGGGAGTGTTAAACAAGATGTGTAATCATGTAGTTGGCGCATGAGATATTTGGTGACCGGTTGTTAGTCAATGTTGTTAGGAGTTGTAGATAGATTTGGCTGTAGATATTCTTTGTATGTAAATCACAACAACCAACAACCGGTCACCATACTTGTGCCGCAAGGATGTAATCCACCCGAGGGGATCTTCCTCGGACTATATTAATACAAAGCCGCCGGCGCCAGGAAAGGCACGGCGTTCCTCCACAAAGCTTTCGCACCTCTGATTTCACATCCGCCACCACGCCACGCCTCGTCGTCGCCTGGTGGTTGGTGCCAGCAGCCTGCCTGCTGCCGTGCTGCGGCCTGACATCCGCATGGATCGATCACGCGCCTCGCATCGTGTCAGCCTCGGTGCCTCCCTCCCTGCTGCGCGTGTGGTGGTGGGTTGACGAGACGACTTCGGTCGAGGGCAGGAGGGACGAGTCCGGACGACGTACTAGTACGACGGAAGTTTCCTTTCCTCGGCAGTCGGCACCTCGACAGGACAGGACAGGGCCTAGCAGGACGCCTCGTGTTGCCGGCGAGTGATGTGACGGACTCGTAGCCGGGGGAGCCTGACCAGGCTGGCTATAGGAGAAACTAGCGGGACCCGGCCGGCGGGGGGCCAGGCCCCGGCGGGCTCGCCGCGGCCACGCCGAGGGATAGGGGGCTGACTCTTTCTTCTCCCTGCAGGGATAAAATGAGTAATTTGCTCGGCGTCCATCACAGGCTAATAACTGATTGGATTGATGTGCAGCTTGAGAGGCGCGACCACACGAATGATTGAGCGACGCCGACGACGGCCGGGGATGAGAACGAAGCCTCCGTGTTCGATCGCCCGTACCCTGGAAGCAATTATCCGCCGATGATGTCTCCTTTTCCTCAAGATTTCGTGGCAGCTGCACCGAGGCCGGCGATCGATGCTGGCCAAGAGCTCCGGTGGACTGGCGCGGCCGCCGGAGGGAGCACGCGGCAGCACGCACGCTAGTACACCACTCCCTATCTACTACCTCTGTCCCTAAATATAAGTATTTATTGACATTTAGTGATGACCATTCGTCTTATTCAAAAAAATTATGAAAATATTATTTATTTTGTTATGACATGTTTTATCATCGTATATATTTTAAGTATATCATAATTATTTTTACATTTTCATAAATTTTTTGAATAAGACGAGTGGTCAAACGTGCGTCACGAAAATCAAAGAATACTTATATTTAGGGACGGAGGGAGTAGTATCTACTTGATGTTCTGTTGTTTGACTTCCGTCTTTCCCTTGCCGTATTTATGGGACTGGATCATATTCGTATAGGAGGTGTGAGAAGGAACAGTCGCATTTTTTTTAAGATGTGCAAAGCACGTTTTTCATTAAGAGAGGAGAAGAAACAACAGTATTCGAGCACAACAGGCCCGTGGCCTAACGAAAAGAAGAGAAGACTAAAAAAATTACACCGCCCGCACTGGGCGAACACCCAACAACCTACGAGCGGGAGGAAGCCCGCACGCGCCCAAGTCCTAGCCTCCTCCAGGATTGCCGGAACGAGCGCCACCGGCATGAGCGCTTCCTTGTCGTGAACGCGCCGGTTCCGTTCCTTCCACAGCGACCAAGCGACCAACCAGACGAAGGAGTCGAAACCCTTCCTCCGAGCCTTAGCAACATGTTTCCTGGCGGAGCACCACCACTCGGCGAACTTCACTGGGCGATCTGGAGCCAGGTCCTGAAGGAGAATATGCCTGAGGGCCATATGTCAGGTCTCTCTAGAGAAGACACAATCGACCGTCAGATGGTCCAACGTTTCGGATCCCTGGGCGCACAGCGCGCAAGTGTCCGAGTCCCTAAGCCCGTGACGGTGCAGCCGGTCCGACGCAAATGCGCGCGCCCGGCCGGGTATACCCAGGGTTTTTTTACCGACCGCCGGGTGGTTACCGCCGGCCGGCGGTAAGGGTATACCGTAGCGGTATAAATGGTTACCGATTTTTACCGCTCGAATTCAAATTTCCAAACAAAATGCGTAGTGCAAACGATTTTTTCGGTATACCGCTCGGTAGGAACGGTAACCGGAGCGGTATAAATGATTAGCATTTATACCGCTGGTTTTTTTTGTTTTTTCTTTTTCTATTCAATTTTATCGTTGGTAACCGGGGCGGTAACCGCTGTTACCATTTATACCGCCCCGGGACGGTAACGGTACCGGAAGTTGAAAACCGCTAGGGTTCAAAAATTTCAAATTTGATTTCAAAAAACCGGAACTCCTGACGATCGAGGAATTCCAGAAGTTTGTGCCCCTGTGAAGCTCGACGCTGCCGTCATGAATCTTGATGTGGCATGGCAGCTGCTGCTGCTGCTTGTGCGCACGTTCGGAGAGTTGCAGTTGCACGTCTTTTTTTTTAGCAGTTGAACGATGTAGGTGTGTCTTGATGTCCCTGCGTCCCCATCGTTAACCGGAACTCATCAGACGATCAAGAAAAGTCAGCAGTTTGTTTTTGACACTATATATCATGACATGCTGTTGCTGCTGATTGTGCAAGCTTTTTAATACAATTTTTTATTATTGATTTTTGAGATTATTAATAAAAACACACACAAAAAACGAATCGTGAAGGCCCAGGCAGACGGGGCGCACAGGCGGCGACGGCGCGGCCGCAGCGTGCGGGCTGTGCCGGGTCGCCTCCAGAATCTGCTGTCTCACTCCGACCGTGTCCGAGGTCTCGGCCGGCCGGCGGCCGCCCAAGACAGCAGCCCGCCGCCGTTCGTCGGCACGGTGCCACCTCGCGGGCCGGTCGACGCCGCGTGCCCGAAAGCGGCCTCCGCGCGCACAAACCCCGCTCGCTCCTGTCGTACGGGCGCTGGCCCTCACTGGCGAGGCATGGGCGCGCGCGTGAACGGAGATGACGCACGGCACCAACCCACCCTCCTGCGCCGCTGCATCCACGCGTTCCGGCTGCCCAAGCAGAGGCTGCCTGTACGTACGCAGTACGTTTTTTTAGACGTGCAGTGCACGTTTTCATTAAGAGAAGAGGGAGAAATTCTAAAGTACGGAGAATAAAAAAGACATACAACTAGAAATGAAACAAAGCCAGAAGAGAAGCATCTCCCAACACCACACAAGAAACTACCTAAAGTTTAGGACCAATGCCTGCAAAAAGGTACATCAAGGAAGCCCGCACATCACCGCGTGTCGAGCATCCCGGAAGCAGCAGAGGCCGAGCGAAGAAGTCCTGCAGAACGACGCCTTCACGTAGGGAGCGATGACCGCTGTCGTCCGCCCACCCATGAAGGAGCAGGCCAAGTCTTCACCCGGCAAACCGAAGGGAGTTGGAGGCCGCAACAACGCCCCCATGAGGATAAGTTACGAAGAAGCGCAACCGTCGTCGACACTAGCAGAAGCTAGAGGGGCTTTCGCCAAAGGCCTCCAACACCCAATCAACACACAGCGGACCGCCGCAATCTAGATGAAGGCCAGAACGATGGAGAAGCAGCAGGAACCTAGACGATAGGCAAAGAGTAGCTTATGCAGGCAAAGGCGGGAGGAGGGAAGGAGGTGAGCCTAGAGGCAACACAGCGACGTCGAGCAGCCCGTCGAAGGAAGGATGGATGGATCCACAGACGGCACCCAAGCAGCAGGAGGAGGTCGCCATCGGGGCACCAGCCACGCCGTCGGGGCCGGAGCTGGCGAAGAGGCGAAGAAGGAGGGGGCGGCGGCCGGTGGTTGGGCGGAGGCGGCGAAGAAGAAACTGGCAGTCGGCGGTGCCGGCGACGAGGCGGAGATGAAGGGCCGGCGCCCGGTGGCGGCAGTGCGTCGGCGGCAGCCTGCCCTCCTCCCCGCGTCGGCGGGGGCGGCGACTGCAGGAGGAGGGGCCACGGCCATCGGGTGCCGGCCGGAAGGAGGGCGACACTGCTGGGGAAGGAGCCGTCGAGGAGGAGGGGCACATTGTGGGGTGGAGCCGCCGGGGAGGAGCCGTGCCCGCCGTCGAGGGGGGCCGCGGCCACCGATGTGACGAGGCGGAGTCCACGACCCCGACCCGGATGCCAGAAACGGCAGCACCCGGGGCCGATCTAGAAGGCGGAGGAGGGGTAGAGACGACTGCATCGGGGGCTGCGGCCGCGGCAGGTGACGACACCGGGGCGGCAGGTGACGACACCGGGGCGGCAGCGTGACCGAGAGAGGAGGAGAGGGAGGCATCCACACCACGAGGGGCACCGAAAGCAAGCGAACACCGGCTGACCGAGGGCGCCACCAACATTCGTGTCGTCAGGGCACCCGCAGCGGCCGCAGCCGCAGCCGCCGACGCCCCACACCCACCCCCGCAGGCCGCACGACAGCGCCTGCAGGATGTGGCCCGCCCGCAGCTGTGACCGCTCCCGTGGGTCTCCCGAAGAGGAGGTGGCGGCGGCGGCGGTCACGACGCCCCAGCCTAGATCTGGGGAGATGGGGGGAGGACTGGGGAGAGCGAAGGATGCCGCGTCGGCGGCGACGGCGCGGAGAATAGGGGATGGCAGCGCAACACCGGAGGGAGCGGGCACCAGCGCAGCCAAGCCCGATCCCGGCAGCCCGCCAGCAGAGGCGGAGGTGGAGGCGGCACCGAGCGGAGGTGGAGGAGGCAGATCTAGATTAGGGTTAGGAAAGGGGGCATGGAGGAAGAGAGGAAGAGGCGAGGCGAGGCGAGGCGGAAGAGGTCACCGGTGCCGGGAGGGCGCCGGCGACGGTCGGAGCAGCACCACCGCAGGGGAGAAAAAGGTGCAACCTTTGATTTGCGACCTGTTGTGGTTGGTGAGGGGAGAGAGGAGGGAGGGAAGAAGAAGGAAGGGAGGAGACACGCGCGGCCACTGGCCGGCGGCTGCCGGAAGCGGTCCTGGTAGGTGCAGGGGCGGGCGGTTGCGTCGCCCTGAGAGCGACGCGAGGGTCTTTTTTTTCCTTGTGTGCTTGTGTGTTGTGCTGTTTCTCCTTCAAGCAGCGATATGATAGGATGCTAAATTAAGCATCAATGGATTAGTTAGCATGGGGCACATTATTAAGGGGCGCACAAGTTGACACTAAGCTAGCAGCGGCCAAACGCAAGCTTTTCACATTCTGAGATGTATCGTGCGTGCGGGCACGTACGCGCGCACTGCTTCTCGTTTATGTGACGCCACCGTTAGCTGCACTGCACGTACGGCCCCAACCGTTCCGTGTGCACAGTGCAGTAGTATATGCATGCGGAGTGCTGAATCTGGCTGCTCCGTTTTAATTCGTGCTCCTGGTTCCGATTGCGTGCGTGCCCTCTTCGGAGAGCATGTGACTTTGATAAGGATTTCATCCGTGGATTTCCTCCGCCCAGCTAAGGTCTGTTTATAGTTTCCTAAAATTTTACCAAAATTCTTACCTAGGTGACCGTGTCAGTTCATTTTTTTCTCTACGCACGCGGTCTAATGTAAAAAATTTCATCCATTTTTCACCAACTAAACGGGAAAGCTAACCTTCCTTCCAGTCGTTCTATCCATGGTCACCAGGTGAAGGCCCGCCAGCTTCGTCAGTTCAGCTGCTTGGGTTGTCACAAATCTGACAAAAAAAATGTTGTCAGTTTTTTACCTCTGTTTGGTTGATTGTTGGAGCAGTTTTTGTTAGCAGCTTATTACAGTAGCATGTAGGATATCAGACAATATTTAGGATTCAAGTAGTTCTGTTTTTCTTGTTTTTTCTATATTTTACAGATAGAAAATAATATAAAGGAGCGCCTTCCCCCGCGGCCGCCGGCTTTATTTTCACTATATTAATATAGAAAAACTACTGTTTCAACAGCCTCTCTATTTTCCAAGCTTTATTTTCACTATATTAATATAGAAAAACTACTGTTTCAACAGCCTCTCTATTTTCCAGCCTGGCAAAACTCCTCGCAATCCTTCCCTCGCGGCTCGCAAGATCTGGCGAGCGCATCCGCTCGCAAAAGGGCCGAATCCCGCGGCGGCGCGGTCTCTCGCGCCAAATCCTCGTCCCCCTCGCGCCAAATCCTCCTCCCCCTCGCTGTCGTCGCCGCCGCCGGTGGGGAGCACAGGACGGGCTGGCGTGGAGGTGCCGGCGCCAGAAGAGGAGGGGGGCGCGTAGGACGGGCTGACGGTGGAGCGCGGATGAAGAGCCCCGTCCTCGCGATGCCGCCACCGCTGCCGTCCGCCGCTGGCTCGGAGCAGAGGTGGAGAGGCTCCGGCGGGGATGCGACGGCCCGGTGGAGAGGCCCAGCGGCGTGGAGATGCCGGGCCCGACGGGGATGGAGGAGGAAGGCGCACGAGCAGGTGCATGCCGTGGATGGCGGAGGCGGCGTGGTGCTGGACGGGAGAGCAAGCGCCGGCATGGGGACTTCGCCGGCCGGTAGCGTAGATACTCCCTGGAGTAGATCGCGTCCCTATTCTTTTCTGAACGAGAAGATCAGTAGAAGAAGCAAAGCTCCCATGGGTTGCAGCAGCATGCAGCGACAGAAAGAGGCAGGCAACAACTATGGCGGGCACGGCGTCCCTGGTCACGGGCTACGGCTCCGACGGCGTGTACCGTTCGCCGCGCCCAGCGGCGCCCATCCCCTCCGACCTCGTCCTCCGCCGCGCCGCCGCGTGCCCATCCGCGCCTGCGACGGACCGCGCGCTCACCTTCGAGGCCCTGCGCTCCACGGTGCTAGCCACGGCGGCCGCGTTGTCAACCCGCGCGCGCGTCCGCCGCGGCGATGTGGTGCTCCTCCTCGCGCCCAACAGCGTGCTCTACCCGGTTTGCTTCCTCGCCGTCACCGCGCTCGGAGCCGTGCGAGCGCGCGCGTGGAGGAGGTGGGCGCAGAGCGGGCGGAGGACGCGGCGGTGGCGCGAATCGGCGGCGTGGGACTTGAGCGCGGGGGTCGGCGGCGGCGCTTGGCGTGGTGGTGGGCTGCGTGGCTGCAGAGGAGGAATGGAGAGAGAGGGAGCAGAGGAATGAATGGTGATGGCCGTCGGCGAAAGGATGAGGTGGGGGAGGAAGAAGATGACACATGGGTCCTATGCGTCAGCGTATGGTTGTTGGAATTTGAAAGATGATAAATACATAGTCTGTCGGATCACTCGATAGGATTTTGAAGTTTTCTATTTTTACAAAGGGTTAAATCTCCAAATTTGACTAGTAAAAATAAAGAGACTATTGGAGTTGCTCTAAGTCAAAATCTCCTTCAACTCTCTTCAATCCACTTCAATCCTCCATTTCGCAAACAAACCTTTCACGGGCTGTATGTGGCGGCCCACTTGACATAATGTTTGTCTCACCAAATTTTACTATTTTACATGAGAGCTTAACTGAGTGACGGCAGGGGCGGACCCAACAGGAAATTTGAGTGAGGGCATCCTACACATAATTATCAAAAATTGATAGGCATACATGGTGAAAATGTGTAAGATACCATTCTAAATCAAGAGATGAGTATAACGTGGGTCCGCCACTGAGTGACGGTGTCGATATATGACTTCGTGACTGACATAGTAAAAAAATGGGGGGGGGGGGGAGCGAAATGTGTTAAAACATGGGTGATGGATCCATATAATGACAACCATATACTTTTCACGTTCAGCGTCAGGCCACGGCTCATCAACAGGAACACATTACTGCTGTTCATGATGATATTCAAGATCAAACTAAATTTCCTCCTATGCAATCTAATCTTCTTTGCAGGGACAGTCAACACTCTTTCCAATTCAATTCAGCATCCACCACTAATATTCTTTGCTATGTTAATACTTCTACTCTTCCTGATAATGGTTATCCTTTACCCAGATCTGCTGACTTGGGTATACACATTATTAACACAAATGTCCAGCCTGTTAATTGCATATATATTAGAGCTTCATTGCAGGAAACTCATTCGGTCATTGCTGCAGAAGCTGCAACTCTAGTCTTGGCGGCTATTGTTCTTCACAACATGGATTTCTGTCAAGTTTCTTTTTTTCAGATTCTCAACAACTGGTCGCTACTCTCAACAGTGATGATCTCTCCAATCTTCCTGATTGGAGAATGCTTCCTCTCCTGCAGCTTTTCAAACACTACACCAGGGACAAGAGATCCCAACTTCACCACATTGACAGGAATTGTAATCACACAGCAGATACTTTGGCTAGATTAGTTTTTTCTTCTCCTGCTGTTCAGTTTCAGAATTATGTACCAACTTGCTCTTATGAAAATCTTCACTCTCAGTGCACTCTTTTGGCTGCACTGAATTCTGTACCCCTTGTTGACACAAGGATCCTAGCAGCTTCTTTGCTGCTAATTTAATGAAATGTTTGTTGTAAAAAAAACCATATAATTTCACGCTGCTTACTAGCGCTCGGAACGCTTCGTTGCAATATCAAAATACAACATATGCAACATCAATAGTATGTACTTTTTTTTTGCGAATTACACACTACATCAGAGACACAACACACGCACACTCATCTCTATGAACACACGCGCGCAAACCCTACCCCTAGGAGCATCGAAGACTGGGCCGGCAAATTCTCAAGATTGACGAAGTCATCACAGACGCCTCGCTGTCGACGGGAACGTCACCTACCACTGAAAGCACAAACGCAGTTAAATCCTGAGAAATTCGCTCTCACGGGGAGTCGAACCCACAGGACTTGAGATGTTACCGGGGCTCCTGTAACCACTAGGCTACAGACCCCTTCGCATCGGTAGTATGTACTTGCAATAGTGAGAAATAAATAAATATGTTGTTCGATTTTGAGATAGAAAAAACATGCAAAATAACAATTGCAATATCGATGTCTAACTATTGCAAGTTACAACATATGTCGGAGCGATCAATTCTTTTCTCCGTCCGGACGTCTTTGGTTTAGCACTACTGACCTTGTTCACTTTTTTTAAAAGAATAAAAATGTCAGAAAATTCCAGATCGCGAGAGAAAGAAAAAGAAACCTAGTCATCAGTTCTCCTCTTGGATTGACCGATATGCGACTATAGTAGCAAGCAAGGTAGGTAATCACCATCATCGATTAATTAATTGCTACGGGGCCGCAAGTCACAGGACTGACCAATCAACGGGGACGGCAATAATTCTGCATGGCTTCCTGGTTAAGCCTTTGATCGCACACGATCGACGACAGCCCTAACTAGGAGCGTCTCCTCTCCCGGCCAGTCTGCCGGCACGGCGCCACGAAGGAAGAAAGCGTCCAAAATGGCTGCGCCGCCCGGCCGGCCGTGCGGCCGGGGGTGTGGCGGGCTGGCGGCTAACCGCGGTGCCATCGTCCTTGCTGCAGTTTCGAGCATGTTTGGTTGCAACTCTGAATGATTTGCCTCGGAGCAGATACTGCTTGCAAGCTGCCTGTGAATGTATCCCGTTTTGCCTGGTCAGGCAGCTAGTAGCATGAGCTGTTTGGTTGGAAGCCTGAGTAATGACACTGATTAAAGGCCCTGGCAGTAGCTAGGAACGTCCATGCACTCATTTTTGGTGGCATGCTGGAGGAAGAAGCTGCCTGGTGCACAAAAATCGAGAAAAAACAGCAATTAGGACTCATGCAACAAGTTTAACGGTCTGGTAGAGGAAGCACTTGCCTGGGACAGGTAGCTATCCAGGACTCCAACCAAACGTATCACATGCAAAGTACAGACAGCGATCTTTTCAGGCAAAATAGGCTCGGGGTTGCAACCAAACATGCCCTTCATGCCCTCGCGCTGCCGATGCGGTGGTGCTTGGTCGTCGATCGTGTCACGCCTCGTCGTCGCCTGTGGTGCCTGGTGCCAGCAGCCTGCCTGCTGCGGCCTGACATCCGCATGGATCGATCACGCGTCTTGCATCGCGTCGGGCGTCGGCCTCGGTGCCCTCCCTGCTGCGGGAGTGGTGGTGGCTGGTGGATTGACGAGCGATACGACTCGGGCGGGCAAGCAGGTCCAGGTGGCAGGAGGGACGAGTCCGGACGACGTACGATGGAAGTTTCCTTTCCTCGGCAGCTCGACAGGACAGAATAGGGCCTAGCAGGTAGGGATGGATTCGGATGTCTAGAAATCCGAATTATCCGTATTCGTATCCGCTAAAACGCTAATATGGAATTCGTATTCGTATTCGTTTTTAATATGGATGTCAGATGGATGTATTTGAATCCGATTTTCATCATTATCCGTATTCGACAGTATCCGCTATTATTCGACAAAAATCCGACATATTCGTATTCGCAAAGAATAAAGTACCCATAGAAACCATCTAAAATTAATTTATATTACTAAATACTACTTACAAATGATGTTAATTTTAATATTACTTCTAAAATAATTATTTATGCCATTTTAACTATTAAAAATGATATATATGACAACTAATTAATTATGTTAACCTAATATTTCTAGATTATATAATGATCTTTTTAAATTAATTTTAATGTGGCTAATCATAGTAATTTTAAATACATCATATTATTTAGCAAATAAATAAATTATATTTCAATGTATTTATGTACTTATTTTTACTATTCAAAGATATTCATATATTTACAAAAAATACTTATTTATATTTAATGTGATATATTTATTTATTTAATAATAGATATGTTATTTTTAATAAGATATCTATTATGTATGATGATCATAATTTACTCTACTTGTAACATGATTTGATCAATTATAAAACCATCGATAAATGAAATTGATACTTATTATTACTGCACGCTATAAATCAAGTAAGTATTCGAATGCGAATCCGAATTGAAAATATCCGTTTTGTATTCGTATTTGATGATATTCGTATTCGTATCCGTATCCGAATTCGAATTAAAATGTGGTAAATAGTGACATCTGAATTCGTATCCGTGCGTATTCGATCCGAATCCATCCTTACTAGCAGGACGCCTCGTGTTGCCGGCGAGTGATGTGATGGACTCGTAGCCGTGGGAGCCTGACCAGGCTGGCGATAGGAGTAGTAGAGAGCGGGACCCGGCTGGCGGGGGGCCAGGCCAGGCCCCGGCGGGCTCGCCGCGGCCACGCCGAGGGATAGGGGGCATGGCCGCATGGGGCTGACTCTTTCTTCTCCCTGCAGGGATAAAACGAGGCCTGGTTTAGTTGGTAAATTTTTTGCCAAAAATTTGCTACTTTTTCAACTCTCTCTCCATCACATCACATTAAATACACCAAAAGACGTATGTTCGGAGCAGTAAATGTAGGTAAAAAAAATTACTAATCACACAGTTCTGTTGTACATCACGAGAGGAATCTTTTGAGCCTAATTACCCCATGGTAGGATAATATTTACCACAAACAAACGAAACGTGCTACAGGAATGCTACAGGAGTTGAAACAGTTACTTTTGCTAGTTTTTAGGCATCTAAACAAGGCCCGAGTAGTAGTTTGCTTGTCGTCCACGCGGTTAACGCCACACAGTGATAATAACTGATTGAATCGATGTGCAGCTTGAGGCACCCGACCACACGAATGATTGAGCGACGCCGACGACGGCCGGGGCGGGGACGAGAACCAAGGTTTTTTTGGTGCCTCCGTGTTCGATCGACCGTACCCCGGAAGCAATTATCCGCCGATGATGTCTCCTTTTCCTCAAGATTTCGTGGCAGCTAGCTGCACCGAGGCCGGCGATCGATGCTGGCCAAGAGCTCCGCTCCGGCGTTGAGGTGGACCGGCGCGGCCGCCGGCCGGAGGGAGCACGCGGCAGCACGCACCACGCTACTCCCTATCTACTCGATGTTCTGTTGTTTGACTTCCGGTACCGGGCGCCGTAAATACGGTGAGACGGCTTGTCGCCGTCGGTTGACTTCCGTCTCCCTTGCCGTATTTATGGGACATTGGGACTGGATCATATCGGAGGTGTGATGGGATGGTGATCCGGGTGCGTGTTCTTGAGAAGGAACAGTCGCATCACATGCGCGCGCCCGGCCGGGTATACCCAGCCAAGCCGGTTGGAGCCCGAGAGAGATCTTTTGTCCTACCTGCAGGAGATCTAGGACAGCTAGGAAAGGGTCAAAGAGAGCAGGGGGGGGGGGGGGGGGGCAGCATGCCGTGCAGTGCTCCTAGGCAGCCTCCCATGCCATGGATGGTGAGGATTGTCACCTGTGGAGAGCGGAGTGGAGTGAAGCTCGTAGGGGGAGGCACGCATTTAAGCCCGTGCGCCTTTCTCCTTTCGCTCCATCAGCATTCATGTGCCCTGCGCTACACTACACGTCCCTCCTCCAGCTCCTCCTCCGGTTCCGGTCCTTCCCATCGTCGGTTACTCCGTAATTTACTGACGGAACAGTGCTGACAGTTCCTAGCAAAAGGCAAATTAACCGGCGGGAACACAACAAAACGACCATTGCATCCTCACCTTGCAGGATCGGATAGCTGGAGTGCGAAAGCATGCAGCAGGTAGCAGCCCTCTCTCACACATGAATATAACAGCCTCACAGGCTCGATTGCTCCCTCACTCGCACACATGAATATAACAGTCCTAAGCTCCAAGCCTCCAAAGCAACAGCAAAAGGTCTTGCAAATTGCACTCATATAGTACGGCGTTAGTTACACGACCATTGCAAAGGCGGCAACAGGTCATGTGCCATCCATGAGGGCCCGGGCTCCTTGCCTGGTGAGGTGTTTTTTACAGCTTGGGCTGCGGGGGGAAAAGGTGCATCCGGCCTCCATTGCCAGTTTGCCATGCATGCGAGGGAAGAAAGGGCGGAAGGGCACGGCAGATCGAACAGCACACAGATTACAGGCCAGCCTGCAACGCAGTGCGTGCTTTACTACTGCTAGCAGGGGGAAAAGGTCAAAGCAAAGGGCGGCGGCTTCAAACGACGACGACCCACGTACGAGTGAGTGTAGGTGAGCATTCAAGGCTTTGCCTGCATACAGTATTTCCAAAGGGCAGTGACACACCACACACCACACCGGCGGCCTCTCCAGCTAGCCCACACTGCATGCCTGCTTGGTTATCGATCGTCTTTACCTGCTTGTGGCGTGGATCCAGTGCACATCCTCTCCGGCTGACAGCGTGATGACCCACAACTCCAGCAGAGAGATCAGTAGCACTGTCGATCGTCTCGCGTCACACCCCGGGCACCAACAGCCTGCCAGTACGTACGTAACGGCTCGTTTTGGAACAATAGATTTGCTTGGATCAAGTGCAGTCCCTGCAAAAAAAAGCCAACAAGAAACATGTCAGAGACTAAGGCTGTTCAGATGTGCAAAAAGGCAATATTTATCCATCACATCTTCTCCCAAATTGATTTTTCAACTGAAAAGGAAAACACTTCAATCAAAAAAAATGCAGGAATTACGTTGTTTTCAGTATTAAAAAAAAGTCTAAAAGCCAACACTATGCCATGACACTATGGAGGTGTGGAAGAAGGACCCAGAAGCTTTTCCTAGACAATGACGTGCATTTAGGACCCACAAGAAATAGGGCACTCCAAAACTGCCCAAAAAAAAAACTACTCCATCTAACCTACTAGCCGAGTAGCCAGTTGCATTCTCACTACAAGAGGGATTTGCATATAGTACTACGCCTATCCATCAGCTAGGTTACATCAAATGATAACTGCAGTAGACAATGGCGCTTAAATGCAGTGTCAAGGTCCATGGCCGAGGCCCCCCACTGGTCGCCATCACGGAGGGAAAAAATAGGTCAAGCGTCCTATTGAGTCGTGGCAGCAGCGGCGCAAAGCTCTCCTCTAGGGGGCAGTGGCGAGGCCTGAGAGCTAGGGAGCCTGTTCGGGCCGGGCGCAGCGGCAACCGTCGCGCCCCCCCCCCCCCCCCCTCCTCTGACGTTACACGATTGCGAGGGACAAGGGCACTAAACACACCTTAAACTCCAGTGCCTTTCGGCACCATGTGTAGACGCATACCTCTGCACGACTCGAGCGCGCGTAGGAGTACTATTCAGTATTCATTGTGGTGTCATGCAAAAAATGCATGCGCAGTGGTTAATTGTGCACCATGTGTAGAGATAATTAACAATTCACATTCCCATGCCCTTGGTATCATCTTCAACGCCGGTTACTCAAAAAAATAATATGCTCCACCTAACTAATTTTATGAGAATGAAATATGTGTGCAAAAGTATTTTTCATGCCAGTTGAACGTGCCATCCATCCAAAGAAATCATATATATAATACTCCTTCTGTTTTTAACTATATGTCGTTAAGGACCAGACCAGCAAATTAGTTCATTTTCGAACTAACTAATTTGTTCTAACATCATATATTTAAGAACAGAGGTAGTACAACAAGAGGAGGGACCCATAGAACTACCTAGAGAAATATACCAACAGGTATGAAACATGCAGGACCGAATATAAGAGATAGTGGACAAGTGTCCAGTTTAATTTGATTTTTTAAATTCCCTTAATGTAAGTTCAATGACCAGAAAAAAATAATAAATTGGCTCAAAAGTTCTTTTAATAATAAATTCCTCAAGTTTTGTATGCGTGTATCTGGTAAACTGGTGCACTAGTTTTTCATTGCACGTTGACCATGGATAGGCTGACTCGCAATTCACTTTTGACTCCGTAATTTGTTGGATCATCCCTTATCATACATGCAAAGAGATGAACACCAGACAATGTCAACGAAACTATGGATAATCCAATAAAGTAAAGGACCTCACTTTCATCCATACTGAAAAGTGAAAACAAATAAAAAGCAAAAGGACCTCACTCCATCTGGATCTAAACTATTCAACTTAACGTTGATCTTTTGCAGGACTACATTTATTTAAGGGAAAAACAAGAGCATTGAAACAATACACATTCCATTTTTCATGTATGCTCTGATTACTAGTGTGCAACCATGTGCCCCTAACACTGATTTAGGACCATACATGCCCAAGGATGAACACACATGACAGAAGTTTGAGAAGTACTTAACATTAGTAATTGGACAAATCATGTCATAAACAAGGAAAAAATAATAAAACCAAAAGGGCCTCACTCCGATCCATTCATGCTGAGAACATTGTGGAATGTGCTCAACAATTGTCCAGCAAGCTGGTGAGGAGAGCTTGCAGCCTAGTCAATCCCAATACTTTTGGCCATATATATATATATATATACCCCTATTAAATAGCATGTGTTCTTTCAGAATCAAATCTTTTACAGGATTAAATTGAATGGATGGTAATATATTGAAACATTGGTGCAATACACTTTTTAATCCTTTTCAGAATCTAACCCGACTTTTTTCTATCTCTAATAAAGCAAGAAAAATTCTACAAAATGTTAACTACGTATCATGCATGCCCAAAGGGCAAAGGTGAACATAGGTCATGCTTTTAGAAGACGTGTCAAGTATTTAGCACCAGCGAGACATTAGGTAAAGGATTTCATAGACAGGATGAAAACAATCAAAAGGACCATCCATGCTGAAAACATTGTGGTAGGCTCTTGGCAGCCTACAAGTGTCCTATTCCATATGGGTCCTAGTAGATCTAGCGCTATACATACCATGTTGCTACAAATTAATAGCATACGAAATTATACAATACCAAACATGTCCATGGGACATGGTCAAGGCATGTCACAAGTTTATAGGGTGAAACATGTAGTTATTAACACTAGAATTTAGTTAAACCATGCCATAAACAAGGAAACACAATAAAAGAAAAAGGGACTTACTCCGTCCACACCGAAAACATGGCAGAAAATGCTTGGGGTGCTACAAGTGTGGAGAATTGAGGTAACAAGGAGGTGTAGGCCACCCGGCCCGCCCCCGGTTGCCCAAGTTGATCCGCCCGTATACTCTACTCCTATTAAATAGCACACGACAATATTCAAGATCAATCATTTTGTATAACCACAATTGAATGAGAGATCATAATTAAAATGAAAAACTATTATATTATTATTGCAATAATTACTGCATATTTTATTTTACTTTTTTATTACTAAGCACGAATATAAAGAAGTCAATGGATCACATATGCCTAGAGGTGAACTAGAATGATGTGAGAGGTACTATACGGTTCTACATATTTTAGTAAGCCATGTCATAAACAAGGAGGAAACAATGATGTAAAGCTAAGGGGCCTCACTCCATCCATGCCGAAAACAATGGGGGAAGATGCTTGGCGTGTCACAAGTGTCTGGCAAACTGGTATGGAGGGTTTAAAGCTCCGGTCGCTCCTATAGACATGCCAAACTATTCAACATTTATCTTTTGTATGATTGAACTGATGCATGGTATTCCTTCCAAAAAAAATGTGCAGTAAGAACTGGAATTACTGCAACAACTACGCCTCTCCTGTAATTGGATAAATCAACACAAACTAAGAACAACACAAGTAAAACTTAAAGTTCTATAGGGATGATCATATACTATCCTTACAGATGTACAATTCCTTAGTTTTTCATCATGCACATCATCACTGATATGACTATCACGACATCACCATTAATCCCGCTGGTTACCCCATGGATCAGTATAGACTTACTGCATAGTTACATAAACATTATATGATCAGTTCCATACCCTAAGACCAAAAACCTAAAAAAAAAGAAGCAAGGAACTGGATTAGCAAGGTAAACTAGATTAACACCAGCTTTGTTTGCGTTGCGTTAATCTAGATTACCAGGGATTCGAGTTCCTGGCTTCTTTCTTTCTTCATTCATCAGCCTAGTCACCTCCTTTTATTATGCTCCCTCTTCTTTTTTTTTTCTGGTCCTAAAAGAACTGGCACGGGTCGGACAGCGGCACTCCCATGAGGCCCGCGTCGCCGTGCCCCATGCCGTCGTCGAGCAGCCAGCTCTCCAGCATCGAGAACGGCGCCCCCGGGCCCGCGTCGTCGTGCGCCTTGCTCGTCCCGGTGGACCCCTCCGGCGTCCGCGCCGCCGTGCCGCTGTGGCTCGCCGACGCGCCCTCGCCGCCGGAGACCGCCGACGCGGACGACGCCTTCCCGCCGCTGCCGCTGCCGGTGCCGGCGCGGGGGCGCATGAAGTCCTCCAGCAGGCGCGCGATGTTCTGGGTGCTGGACGCGTACGCCGCCTGGCTGGCCGGCGCCTGCGCCGGCGGCAGAGGCAGCGCCGGCGCCGGCTCCGTCTTGGCGGGCGGCAGCACGGTGTCCATGGACAGCGCGTCACGGAGCGCCTGGCGCGCGGTGTGGATGTCCGTCTGCAGGCGGCGCTCCCACTGCCCCTTGGCCGCGGCCGACCTGCCGCTCTTCGCCTCGGGGGCGGCGGCGCCGCCGCCGTCCCCGGCCTTGCTGAGCTTCTTCTTGAGGTGGGTGTTCCAGTAGTTCTTGATGTCGTTGTCCGTGCGCTCCGGGAGGTACGACGCAATCGCCGCCCAGCTAATCAAAAATCAAGCGCACCAACAACAAAACACAGCCGATCGTTAGGGCTCTGCCGAGGAATCAGGAAGCGCACAGGAACATGCCGAGAAACCATCGATCTGGGTGTGGGAGCAATCGAGTGGGGTTATGTACTATGTTGGTTACCGGTTGCCGAGCAGCGCCTGGAGGTGGATGATGAGCTTCTCCTCTTGGACGCTGAAGTTGCCGCGCTTGATCCCGGGGCGGAGGTAGTTGGTCCACCGGAGCCGGCAGCTCTTGCTGCAGCGCATCAGCCCTGGATCCATCCATGGACAACAAACGAGTCAGGAAGAAGAAGGAAGAAAGAAACAAAACAAGGAGATCCCAGCAGGATCCCCGTACGCGGGGGCACTGGTCACCGTACCGGTGTTGGTGGGCACGGCGCGCCAGTTGCCGGGCCCGTTGTCCTGCACGTAGGAGACGAGCACGAGGTCCTCCTCCGGCGTCCACGGGCCCTTCTTCACCCCGGTCTTCTCGCAGCACGGCGGCCTCCCCATTCCTCCTCGCTCCTCACTCCCCCAGCAGCAGCGAAGAGCCCTGTGGCTCCTTGGCCAGAAAGGATGAGGAGATTTGACCCCTTGGTTCCTCCCCTCCTCTCACTGTACCGGGCGGTGAATTTCGCCGCGAGACAAGGGTGTCCAGCGGAGGATGGTGAGGCCGGTCGGTGCCCCGGCTGGGGGTGTTTATATAGGCGACCCCGCGCAGGCCTGCGCGGCCGGGCCCACCACCCCCTGCCTGCGTTTGACCGCCCCGGGGAGGAAGCGGCCGGGGCGAGGGAGAGGCCACACCCAAACAAACTCGAGACTCTCTGTCCGCCACTGCAGCAGCGCACGAGCCACGTACACGTACACGGGGACGGTACCCGGCCAAGCCGTCGTGAGTCGTGACACGCGCGCGCTCGTCGTCGACCGGCGGCCGGCGTCGGCCGCGGCGTCACCGCAAGGCCGCGACGGGCGACGGCGACGACGACCGGACCGGGAGGGCCGGATCAGAGGGCGGGCGCCCGCTAGCGACACGGGCGCGCGCGCCAGGGCGGACCAGGCCACGCTCGCCGGGCTACCTCGCTCTGGATCCTGGCCGCGCCCAGAACCGAGGGCACCGAGCCACGCCATTGCCCGGCCGTCTCGTCGGCCTCGCGCCGTGTCAGTGTCCCCGTCGGCGTGCAGTGCGCGCACGCGGCGCGCTGTGCTACTAGCACGCGCACGCTGTGGACGGAGAGCGTGGGCGTGGGCGGCCCCGCGGCGCGCGCACATAATGCCTGCGGTTCTGGGTTGTTTTCCCGATGGGAAATCGACACGACCTGCGATGGGATGGCAACCGTTCCGCCGTTCTCGGGGTGGTGCCGTGGTGCGGAACGCCGACGTGTTCCGGCCGAGGAACCGACGGCTACCTACATGCCGCTTTCGAGAAGAGACGGCTCGATCTCGGATCGGTCGCAGGTTTCGTTCAGTGTGGCTTGTACCTCGGACGGACCTCGGATGTGTTGTTGGGTTGGGAGGCCTTCAAGGATTCATTCAACCTTTGCGTCACGGCACCTGCCGTCGTCGTCTGTGTTCGACAGAAAAAGGGAAAGCCTTGGGCCCTGTTTAGTTGGCTGAAAATTTGCCACTTTTTTTTTTGCTACTTTTTCAACTCTCTCTCCATCACATCACATTAAATACATCAAAAGACATATGTTCGGAGCAGTAAATGTAGGTAAAAAAATTAACTAATCACACAGTTCTGTTGTACATCACGAGACGAATCTTTTGAGCCTAGTTAGTTCATGATTGGACAATATTTACCACAAACAAACGAAAGTGCTGCAGGAGTGCTATAGGAGTTCAAATAGTACTTTTTGCTAAATTTCCGCCATCTAAACAGGCCCTTGTATGCATTTCCCGGCTTCTGGGGGAGTCAAGTGTGAACGGCGCGCGCGGCTCGCCTGGTGCACCGGCGGCACATGGACCAGACGGGCGTGACGGCCCTGTGTTTCGTTTCTGAAAAAAAAAAACGACAAAATCCTCACGGCTTTGCAATGCTATGCAAAGCCTTGCTATTAGGAAAACGCAAAGGTGTTGCAGCATTTGTTCTCCAACAGTTTTTTTTAGAAAGACAGCAAAAGTTTATCTGATTCGTATCGAGGAAAATAATTGAGTGTACAAAGAAAATACAACTTGACACAAAACGATCTAAACGAAATAAAATTACATTTCTCCAACAGGTATTCATGCAAAGAGAGAGAGAAAAAGAAAGGTAGTGGTTATTTTGCAAATGCCCCATTGCTTCTTTTGGGTCCGGTCCACGCATCGTTTTGCGTGCCTGACGAAGTCCGTTATAGTTCTGACCGGAGCGCAATGTATGGAATCTTTTACATGCATGCACCGGTTTTTTGTCTCGTTTCCTGGAAATTGTTTGATCCGAGCCTGATGAAGCAATGAGGTATTACATGCACCGAAAGCAGCTTTTGCTGCCGTGACATTATTTTGTCTCTGCATCCGCTGCATGCGGAAGTGAACGAAGTGTGAACGCACCCGCTCGTGCTTGCTGAGATCAGGTTGACTGGGGGTGTGATGATGTAGTGAAGTCAGGCCCGGCTCAGGCACCATGCAGCCGAGGCGACGGCCGGGGGCCTGGCCACAGAGAGGGCCCAGCAGCTATACGTACAGCAAGGGCCAATGGTGGCATGGGTGCTTGACACAACACATAATGCAAAATGATATACGTACAATAAGAGAGAAGCTGCGTGTGGAAATGGCATTAGGCCCTGATGTATCTTTTAGTTTGCAATGTTCAGAGATTATAGTTCTTTTTTTTCGCAAAATTTTTTGTAACCTTAAATTTGCTTCTTCTTTTTATATTACATAGATTGCTTCAGCTTTTTTTTTAAAAAAAGCTTTAGGGCGTCACTACGAATCTATGTGTGTGAGAGAGAAGCTGAGATCCTTACACTCAAACCTTTTGACACATCCAACATGGGTTCGGAAACAACGATTGTCATTGTACTCGGCATCGACATCATAGCCTCCCCCTCCGCCACTAACAATTATTTTTATGTATAATATAAGTCTGAATTGTTGCAGAAAAAATATTTGTGGTGCTAAGAAAAGATAGAAAATAAATTATTTGACTTAAAGTTCGTAAAAGGCCCATAATAAATGTTCGCTCGAGGGCCCTCAAAATTATAGAGCCGGCCCTGAGTGAAGTTTACACGTACCGAAAGCGCTTTTTGATTTTGTTTTTTGTATGCAACTTCAATAGTTTCGCACCCATTGTATGAGGAAGCAGGTTGGGAATCCCATGCAAACATGAAGCGTAAATGCCTTAAATTTTTTTTGATTTCTTTTGTTTGTGAAAATGAAATGGTCTACGCATCTGTTCGTGCATGCTGAAATTAGTTTGACTGTAGTGTGATGAAGTAGTCAAATTTACGTGTACCGAAAGCGGCTTTTGATTTTTTTCCCATGAAAATTAAATAGTTTTGCATCCATTGTATAAGAAAGTAGGTTGGGAAGCCCACGCAAAAGTGAAGCATAAATGCATTGTATTAGCTTTTGATTTTATTTTATTTTGTGGAAATTAAATGGTCTACGCATTCGTTCGTGCATGCTGAGATCAGTTTGGCTAGAGTGTGATGAGTGAAGTTCACACGAACCAAAAGTAGCTTTTGATTTTTGTTTTGTTCCGTGGAAATTGAATAGTGCATCTATTGTACGAGGAAGTAGGTTGGTAATCCCACCAAATTGTGAAGCATATTGCATTTTTTTTTCTTTTGTTATGTGAAAATGTGTGTCTACGCATCGGTTCGTGCATGCTTAAATCAGTTTGACTATAGTGTGATGAAGTAGTGAAGTTTACGTGTATCAAGTGGCTTCGATTTTGTTTTTTTTCCCTGGAAATTAAATAGTTTTGCTTCCATTGTATATAAGGAAGTAGGTTGAGAATCCCACGCAAAAGTGAAGCGTATTGTATTAGCTTTTGATTTTCTTTTATTTTGTGGAAATTAAATGGTCTACACATTCGGTTCGTGCATGTTGAGACCAGTTTGGCTGGTGTGTGATGAAGTAGTGAAGTTCACAAGAACCAAAAGCGTCTTTTGATTTTTGTTTTGTTTCGTACAAATTAAATAGTTTTGCATCTATTGTACGAGGAAGTAGGTTGGTAATCCCACCAAATTGTGAAGCACATGGCATTTTTATTTATTTTTCTTTCGTTGTGTGAAAATTAAATGCGTACCTACGATGATCGTTCGTGCATGCTGAAATCAGTTTGACTGTAGTGTGATGAAGTAGTGAAGTTTACATGTATGGAAAGCGGCTTTTGATTTTGTTTTTTTGTGCAACTTAACTAGTTTCACACCCATTGTATGAGGAAGCAGGCTGGGAATCCCACGCAAAGGTGAAGTGTAAATGCCCTATATAAAATTTGATTTCTTTGGTTTGTGAAAATTAAATGGTCTACGCATCCGTTCGTGCATGCTGAAATCCGTTCGACTGTAGTGTGATGAAGTAGTCAATTTTACATGTATGAAAGCGGCTTTTGATTTTGTTTTTTCATAGAAATTCAATAGTTTTTCATCTATTGTATAAGAAAGTAGGTTGGGAATCCCACGCAAAAGTGAAGCGTAAATGCATTGTATTAGCTTTTGATTTTCTTTTATTTTGTGGAAATTAAATTATCTATGCATTTGTTCGTGCATGTTGAGATCAATTTGGCTGGAGTATGATGAAGTAGTGAAGTTCACACGAACCAAAAGCAGCTTTTCATTTTTGTTTTGTTCCATAGAAATTAAATGGTTTTGCATCTATTGTACAAGGAAGTAGGTTGGTGATCCCACAAAATGGTGAAGCATATGTCATTTTTTTAATTTTTTCTTTTGTTATGTGAAAATTAAATGTGTGTCTACGCATCGGTTCGTGCATGCTGAAATCAGTTTGACTATAGTGTGATGAAGTTTTCTTTTGATTTTGTTTTTTCCCATGGACATTAAATAGTTTTGCATACATTGTGTATAAGGGAGTAGGTTGGGAATCCCACGCAAAAGTGAAGCGTAAATGCATTGTATTAGCTTTTGATTTTCTTTTATTTTGTGGAAATTAAATGGTCTACGCATTCATTCGTGCATGCTGAGATCAGTTTGGCTGGAGTGTGATGAAGTAGTGAAGTTCAAACAAACCAAAAACGGCTTTTCATTTTTGTTTTGTTTCGTAGAAATTAAATAGTTTCACATCTATTATACGAGGAAGTAGGTTGCTAATCACACAAAATGGTGAAGCATATGGCATTTTTAAAAAATTTTCTTTCGTTACGTGAAAATTAAATGTGTGTCTACGCATCGGTTCGTGCATGCTGAAATCAGTTCACTATAGTGTGATGAAGTTTTCTTTTGATTTTGTTTTTTCCCATGGAAATTAAATAGTTTTGCATACATTGTATATAAGGAAGTAGGTTGGGATTGGGAATCCCGCGCAAAAGTGAAGCGTAAATGCATTGTATTCGCTTTTGATTTTCTTTTATTTTGTGGAAATTAAATGGTCTACGCATTCGTTCGTGCATGCTGAGATCAGTTTGGCTGGAGTGTGATGAAGTAGTGAAGTTCACACAAACCAAAAGCGGCTTTTCATTTTTGTTTTGTTCCGTAGAAATTAAATAGTTTCACATCTATTATACGAGGAAGTAGGTTGGTAATCCCACCAAATGGTGAAGCATATGGCATTTTTTTTATTTTTTCTTTCGTTATGTGAAAATTAAATGCGTGTCTACGCATCGGTTCGTGCATGCTGAAATCAGTTCAACTATAGTGTGATGAAGTTTTCTTTTGATTTTGTTTTTTCCCATGGAAATTAAATAGTGTTGCATCCATTGTATATAAGAAGTAGGTTGGGAATCCCAGGCAAAAGTGAAGCATAAATGTCACACCCAGTTTTGGAAGCAAAACCAGATCATAGCTTACATGTGTCCAGAATCATGTTCACACATGCAAACGACATAGTGGAGTACCAAGAATCGCAGTGTCACAGCGTTATTATTATTACAGACCGATTGTCCAATAATCTAACACACTGAACGAGTAGCTAACAGCGAAAAGTAAACGAAGTCGTCCACCACTGGCAGTCGACCGGAGCAACGCGCCTAGAAATCTTCAAAGTCTTCAGGGAAGTCTTCAAAGCGGCCGTCTGAGCAGCAGTCCGAGTAGTGTAGTTGCAAGAAATAAAATCAACAAGCGTGAGCACATGTCGTACTCAACAAGGGAACATAACTATAACAACATGCAAGGCTCTTTGGATAGATGGCTGACATGGTTAAAGCGGTAAGCAATTTTAGTTGGTCAGATTTTATTAAGCAACTGATTACTAGCAGTGTAAGTGTATACCAACCCAGAGAATAGTAAATGCAACAATAGCAGGATGCAATGCACAAGATTAATTCATATTCCATAGTTTACCCATGTGAGGGTCCAAGCTGCTCGTAACCGTGAGCACGGCTGATCGATCAGTTTATACACTCTGCAGAGGTTGTACACTTTACCCACAAGTCGTGTTCCCCATGTTGCCCGGGTTAGCTAGACCCTCAAACACTACCTTTGGTGAGTGGTTAGGGATTCACTACGAGGCATTTACAAAGATTCCCTAGTATGAGCTGTTCGCTAGGTTTCATGACAGCGCAATGCATAACCCTCTCTAGACTGCGAAGCTACCACAGAGCAGATCAGCTAGAGGGTCGAGCTATACACCAACTACCGGCACCCCCTAACCCTTATCAGGTAAAGCATACTACACACTAAGGTTTCTAATTAATTAGCCAAGACAGAGCCATTTGTCTTGTGGTTGCACCTGGTTCCTGGGTGGTCGCTCCATGTTCCGATTAACAGGGGTAATCTTGCTTAATGAGGGTAGAGCATAAAATAAATCAAGTTCACTTTTGTTTCAATTAAACCATCCTCAACCCGTAGTTGGCAACTAAGTATTTGCTACCCAACATGAATAAAATACCCAGGTTAACAAGGACATGGTAAACAACACTAGTCACACCTTAGTCATAGGGTCCCATCAATTTAATGCAAAACAATAAAGTAAACAATGTAATTAAAATGCAGTTGTATAGGAAAAAGGGCATGCATCAAGGACTTGCCTTCCACAAACTCAGAGGGCTGCTCAAGATCTTCAAAGTCTTCAACGGCAGCGTAATCGAAGTAGCGATCGTCTTCTACGCATCACATCAACCACATACAGGCAAATAATAGAAATAAATAAGAAACATGCACCAAACAGTAATAACAGAGCAAAACAACTGCGTAAAGCTATTCTACTTTTCGATACGATCGTTTGGACATAAAGAACGCTAAAAACGGAGCTAAAACGCATAATCTATGGCTAAAACAAGCTACAGGGATTTGTCTGTGAGAAAACTAAAGCTCCAGGGGCTTAACTGCTAAAAACCAGGGGCTAAAACATAATTAAACGTGTAAACCGAAGATCTAACGTGAAAAAAACTAATCTATGGACCTCGGCTACAAAAACCAGAGAGTCTAGGGTCTAAACCGCAAAGATCAGGACCTAATCGTAAGGATCTTTCTGAGGTGGGAGGACCGGCTTGTAAAACCTAAAAGGACAGGGGCTCTTTAGCAAAACGGCGGTGACCCGCGCGGGGGTTGACCGATATCTCGAGATTTGACCGGGCTTAGATTGGATCTGGACCGCCCGTTAGAGATCCGACGGCTGGAGACGCGCACAGGCGACCAACGGCGGCGCTTATGACGGCGTGCGGCGGCGCTAGACCGGGTGCTCGCCGGCGACGACCGAAATTGAGCTAGGGTGCTCGGTTGGACACACGGATTGCACCAAAACAAAGAGCGCGACCAGGTGAACTAAGCAGGGGTAGCGGAGCAACCTGTGGCTTGCTGACGACGACGCACGGCACGACGAGGCGGACTGCGACGGCGGCGGAACTCCGGCGAGCGCGAACTGGAGCTGCAGGACACGACGACGCAAACGAGCGGCACCGGAAGCTTCCATGCGAGCTTGTGAACCTCCGGGCGTGCTTCTCGTCGACAAGGAGGCGGCGGAGCGGCGGATCAGCGGCGGCGGCGCGGCTAGGTTTAGTGGCGGCGGCGCGGGGCTCTAGGGCTAGGGTTTCTTGGGAAAGCGGTTGGGGCCGTGGTGGCGGGGAGGTATTTATGGGCCAGGGGTGGCGGCTCCTAGACGTGCGGGCCACGGAAAGGCTCGGCGTCCGCGCCGGTGTACGGACCCATGTCGAGTCCGACCCTTGTTCGGTCGCGAGGTGGGGGATGACTATGGGACCCCACCTGGCGGTGACCGAAGGACGGCGGGCGGAGCTGGGCCGCTAACTGGGCCGAAAGCTAGGCGGCTGTGCGCGAACGAGAGAAAAGGAAGGAGAAAGAGTGAACCGGGCCGAGGAAACGGAGGGGCTCTAGCAGACTTAGCTAAAAGGGCCGGTGCGGAAACAGGGAAAAGAGAGGGAGGGGAAAGAAATTCATTTTGAATTATTTGAAAACCTTTTGAGCTTCAAACCAAACTTTGAATTCAAACATAATTTGAATTCAAACATAATTTGAATTCAAACACTCAAAAATAATGCACCAGCATGAATGCAACATTCAACTCCTATATTTATTTATTTTATTATAGAAAATTATTTAAATGCCTAGAAAAATTAAATAACTCCTTATAATCCTTAAGCTTAATCATAGGTTGCTAACAAAATTTTATTAAATTCATAAGCTCAAAATTAGGGTGTTACAATAAATGCATTGTATTCGCTTTTGCTTTTCTTTTATTTTGTACGAGGAAGTAGGTTGGTTATCCTACCAAAAGGTGAAGCATATAGCTTTTTTTTAAAAAAAGGTCATTCGTTATGTGAAAATTAAATGGTCTACGCATCTATTTTTGCATGCTGAAATCAGTTTGATCGGAGTGTGATGTACTAGTGGAGTTTATATGCACCAAACGGGTTTTGATTTTGTTTTATTTCATGGAAAAATTAGTCACGCCTCTGGTGCATGGGTACTCCAACAGCCGAATACAAAGAGAGTGAGATCATAATGTAAGTTGATTCGAATAATACCATAAAGAGGAAAATCGTAAATGCACTTCAACAGGATTTGATTTCTTTTTTGTTTTATGAAAATGAAATTGTCTATGTAGGCACCTCTTTATGACTCTTTTTTTTCAAACGGGTCACTGCCAGCCATGCCACAAGAGCCGACGCCACAAAATTGCTGATGTTGTTTGGTTGCTGACAAACATTAGGTTGTGGCAGGTTTGGTAGTTCTTATCAAGATTGTACATGGCGCTAAAAAAATGACGCCACATGTTCGACTGTGGTGTGGTAATCCACGGTCGGCATCCAAACGGCCCGTTAAGCCTGGAATTCCATGAGGAGGTGAAGTGCAAATTCACCACAGCAGGTTTTGACTTCGTTTTGGTTGGTAAAATTAACCTGCTGCACACAAGTTTATTTCTGCGTGCATATAAGCTTCACTACATAATTGCGCATGTAAACATTAGTTCACACAACATTCAGTCCCCTGTCAATAAGAGAACTCACACCATATCTAAAAACATTTATAATTTGCCTCACCATTCTCCTACACAAAACCAGAAGTTGTGGCACTAGTGGACTTTGTTTGGATGCAGTTCTGTGGAAGCTGCTTGAGGCAAGGAACAATCAACGTCTGACCTCAGGCATTCAAAATCAAACGTTTGAGGGATGTGAACCAAACAAAACCCGTCTGCTTTCGTCGAAACGCCCTGGACGCAGTCACGCAGGCCTGAGGCCTCGACCATACTGTCCGGTCAGGCGGTCACCATGAGGACGCAGGCTGTACGGAGACGGGAGATCCCATACCGGAGATGGTACGACGACGGATGACTGGAGGGACAGCCGGGCGGTTCAAGAGACGACCTCTCGCTGCAGAGACCCATTGACCAGGCTTTTATGTCTGAACTGATCGTTGATCGATCGAACGACAGGGCAGGTACCAACATGACCCATGGATTGACAGACCAGGGAAGGCAGCGTACGATGGTTGTTGACAGTGTGTGTCTGCTGGTCCTTGCCTCCCCCTCCTTCGGCGTAGCGCGTAGCTCGAGTGCCAGGGAGCGCCGGAGCGCTGGTCCCGGCCGGTCTATTGGCAGTTTGGCACCGTGCCCACTGCCCTTGGGCTAGCTTCAAGCTGGGGCTGGGAGCATGTTTAGAGTCCGTTTGGGCACGGTAAAGTTTCAAATCCAAATTCGTTGGATTTACTTCAGACTCGAACAGCAACGCCAGAATAAACGGCCCTGAGGACGACGTTGACTGTACTCGGCTACTCGCCAATCGCCATGCCGTCTTCAAAGGGGCTGTTTGGCATAAAGGAAAGAGGTGCAATTTTTCTGGTGCGCTTCTAAACTCTATAAACGGCCGCCATTTCCTTACTGGAACTGATGACTGATCACTATGTATACCAGCTAGATACTCCTTAATTCAGGTTGGCAGCCACATGGCTTCACTTTCTGATTAAATTGTTGATGTGGATCAGATCGACAAAGCAATTATTCAACGATAAAAATATCAAAGGGATACCAGTGATAATGGACCATGCCATGGGGGCAACAACACACCTTTTAAAATTTCAGCTTGGGACTTCGAAGGCAATATCTACAAGACGTATTTGTGAAGATTGGTATAATAACCTTCCATTTTTATCCTTTTTCTACTTGAATTCAAAATATTGAAGGTTTGTATATATTTTGTGAGAGAACAAAGGTTTGTATAAATGAAAGGTTGTGTTGAAAACAGAAAAATCAAATCTATATACGCCGTCCTACTTTTTTAGAAAATTCCCATGCTCGTTACATTGTATCCTTAGCAGTAATTTGGAGTTGATATCGCTCTTATCTGCTTGCACTGCCATAGGACACATACCTCCCGGTGGGCACTCCATGTTCATGTCATACCTTCAATTCGTGTCATATTTCAGAATTTCAGAATTGCTTTTCATGTGACTGCGGTCTCTTTCTTTGGGGTTTGTCCTTGCATGTTTATGTTGATTTGCCTTTGGTGACCACTCCGTGCGTCTTACAGAGATAGGGAGGTGCATGGAAAACATTCTGAAATTTGAGAGTAAAAAGTTGATTTCCTTTCATGTGGCTTCATTTGCATCTCCCTATCTCTGCAAGGTTTACAGCTACTTGAGTACTATTAGAATCTAAAAATTCGATGGTCAAATTGCAGTGCTAACTTAACTATGCTACTTGAGTAACTTTTGTCAATTTTTCTTGTTGAAAGTTGCATGAATCTACTAGGAATTTATATCGACATGGAGTTTTCGAAGGACTATATTTTGCTAATTTTTAGATGGATGTTTTTCATGGAGGTTGCACTTCATGGAGTTTGTATGTAGTAATAGTAATTTGCCGTGCTAGCTCAACCTAAATAAGAATTCTTGAGCGTCGAACAACCGGATGAGTACTCACTACATCAAACAATTTTTGAATATTTGATGAACACGGCCTTCTTAACACCCGACCATATATATGATTAGTATAGTATCTGAATAAACTAGTAGTATAGTATGGCTAAGACTCCGTGCTTTCATCATTACTGTTAATCCAATCGGACATATATTGTTACTTCTAATAGGCTAATTATTGCTCTCTCTCTCTCTAAAAGGGCTCTTTTACGGTGGACCCCACCAGACTATTTTTAGTAAGGATAAATAAGTATTTTTTGTAATTTTTTAATAAATTTGGCAACCTCGGGCCGAGAAAAAAAATCGTTTATGCCACAAGGAAAATTTGAATTGAAAAAAATCATTTTTGAAATTTGAATTGAATTTTTTTGTTTTTGAATTTTGAAAAAAATTTGGCCATACCACCAAAGGGAAATGAATTTTTTTTAAAAAAAATTGATTTTGAAATTTGAATTGAAAATTTTCAGTTTGAAATTTGAAAAAAATTGGCCATACCACCAGAGGGAAATGAAATTTTTTGAAATATTTCGTTTATGCCACCAAGAAAAATTTGAAATTGAAAAATTTTGAAAATTTTCATTCTTGAAATTTGAAATAAAAATTTCCGTTTGTAATTTGAAAAAAAATGACCATACCACCAAAGGGAAATGAAAACAATTGAAATGAAGAAATCATATATTTCGTTTATACTACCGAGATAAATCTTTCAATAATACCCTTATACCACCTATGTGTATCACCCTATACCACAGGTGCAAGTTGTGGTGGTATACAATTAATCTCAGCCGTCAGATCCTTTCATATTTGTCCTTTTTCAACAGTAGTATAGAGTGGCATAAAAGAGCTCTTTAAAAAAAGAAGGCAAATAACTCAACACGAGAAAAAAAAACAAAGAGATTAGCACTGCAACTTTGCAAGCTTGGGGTGTCGAGAGAATTGATAGCAGCAAACACGTGAGAGTGTGAGACGGTGTAAGGTATAGGGTCAGCATCATTCGGCTTCTGTACAGGATTAATATGGAAAGAGGGAGGAGGAGGGCCCATGTACGGACGATATCACAGTGCACAAATTCAAGTCTAGCTATCAATGACCAGTTGCAACATTTCACTGGAATGGAGCAGGACATTGTAGTTTCTTCAATTTCCTGACCATGCCTCTCGCTGCCCAATCCGGTCTGGTTTCAAGTCCTGGCACTTTATGGTTGGAGATAAAATTTGCCCATTTCATTTCAATATAATTGTGTTGTAACAGTGATGTATTTGTACACGTTTGAGCTATTCACAGAATTGGAGTGGGCTAAGCTCCGATCCAAGCCTTCAAGCCTCGAACAATGTAAGAGAGGAAAAAACATGTTGAGATAACACGGAAAGAACATGCCTAGCAATAATCCCAATCTGCACCATTTATTGAGAACTTAATGGTGATATGAGCCGGTTTTACGTGTTCCCATTTTCACGGAGCATGATTTCGAGCAAAATTCTGCTATGTGCTTGTGAACAATTTTCAGGGTTAAAACTTAACTTCCATAAGAGTGAAATGTTTTGTTATGGGGAGGCTAAGAACTGTTCAGACCAATGTTCACATATCTTTAGATGTGGTATGGGTTAGTACCTTTTCAGGTACTTAGACATTCCAATAAACCATATAAAACTTAGTAACGGGGATTGGAAAGTCGTGGAAGAACGCTTTCAAAAAATGTTACTGGAAAGGAAAACTCCTTTCTTATGGTGGTCGATTAGTCGTGATCAACTCAGTTTTGAGTAGCTTTGCTATGTATATGATGTCTTTCTTTAAAGTACCAAAAGGTATTCTTAAGTTAGACTTTTATAGATCTAATTTTTTTGGCAAGGGGATAATCATAAGAAAAAATATATAGATTAACAAATAGAGAATTTTATGCCTACCAAAAGAACAAGGTGGCTTAGGTATTATAAACCTGGAGGTACAAAATATCTATATACTTAGTAAATGGTTATTCAAATTAATAAATGAAGATGGGGTTTGGCAGAGCTTCTTAGGAAGAAGTACTTAAAAATAAAACAATTGGTGAAGTTCGTTGGAAGTCGAGAGATTCACATTTTTTGTCAGACCTTATGAAGGCTAAAGACCATTTTCTCGAATCTTCTACTTTCAATATTCATAATGGTTTACAAATTAGATTATGGGAGGACAAGTGGTTGGGAAATGTTACTCTCAAAGAACAATACCCATCTTTGTATAACATTGCAAGAAAGAAGCACATATGAGTTGCTCATGTTCTTAGGTCTGTACCACTAAACATAACTTTTAGAAGAGCATTAGTGGGGGACAAGCTATAGAGGTAGAATGAGTTAGTTACAAAAGTTGCATTTGTGCAATTTAGATGACTAGTGTGATTCCATTAAATAGAACCTTACAAAGCAAGGAAATTTTACAGTGCACAATGTACAAACATTTGTTAAACCCTATTGCTTTTCCTCCATACCTGAGCATTTTTTGGGCCGGACCGAAGAAAACCCGGTTATTTCGGGCCTAGAAAATCCTACCTATGACCGTCCCACTAGGCGCGTCGGGCCTCAATTTTCGGGCTAGACCCGGGCTTGGGCGGGCCGCTCGCACATTTTATAGTGTAAAATAGCTAAAAACAGCATTTCGGGTCGGGCTTGGGCCAAGATTTTTTTCTCGGGCTGCAAGATCTGTGCCACGCCCGTCTAATAAGGTCCGTGGGCGGGCCGGGGCCCGGGCCGGGCTAAAAATGCTCAGGTCTATTTTCCTCTGAATAAACCACTATGGAAACTGAAAATACCCCTCAAAATTAAGGTTTTTGTTTGGTTTGTGCTAAAGGGGGTCATTTTAACTAAAGACAACCTCTCAAAGAGGAATTGGAGAGGTGATGACAAATGTTATTTCTGTAACAACAAGGAAACCATCCATCATTTATTATTTTTGTTTGCCATGTTGTACGATTTGTTTGGAGAGTGGTTCAATTTGCATTTTATTTACAAGCACCAACTAATAAAGTTGATTTTTTGGATTTTGGCTCCAACAAATAAACCGGAAAATGCGACCTCAAGTTTGTGTGAGAGTATGTGCAAATTTTTGGTCTATCTGATGATTGTGCTGCAATGACGCGGATTTTGGTAAGAAAAATTATATTCTTATTTGCAGGTTATTTTCAGGACCACTTATTAGACGTGGTTCTGGACCATCCTTCAAAAAGAGAAAGACAACTCGAATTTGAAGCACATGTGTCGCATGTTGGAGACTATGGCCAGGAGGTTTGCGTCAAGCACGGGTGGTTGTCATCTAATAGGATTAGTTCATAATTGGTCTTATTGTTTCATTTTTTAGTATTGCTCTTTGAAAGCTTGTTCTGAATCAGTCAGAGGCTAAGAATGTAATAATGAATGGTTAAGTGCATAACTTATGCAGACGTCAGAATAAAAATTTCTTTTTTTAAAAAAAAATTATGTGTTCCAAACTTTCAGTCGCAAGTCAATTCCTTTGGAACGTACTGTTCGCTTTTCAGAGTACATTTGAATCACAACCGACCATAGCAAACGAAAGACTAGGAGGAGCAGCTCCGTTGCTCCCCTCGAGCTCTAATTGTGGGCCTGTAATGGAGACGACATAAACTGTAGGCAGGTCAACCCCAAAGGATCATCACCGTGGACCAGTGTTGTTTGTGTCACCAATTGGATGCCATCTTAAAGAGCTTGAAAGATCGTGCAGCAAGCAACGTCCCCTGTAGAAGAAGGGATAGCTGATCACAGGGAGCTAGGGAAGATAGTGAGAGATGTTAAAACTAATGTGAGATATCAATTTTCTTTTAATAAGGGGACCTCACACAATTTTTCAAGGTAATAGGGGACGATTGATCACGTGCCTGAGTAGCAAATGTAAGGTCGCCAATATCACGTGTAGAATGTAAGCATCAAGGCCCCACCGCACCTTTGGTAAGGGTGTGTTTCGGTGATAAATGACAACTATATACTTGTGACTAACCTTTGTTTTGTAGCAGATTAATTCTTGGGTTATTGTCATGAGTGATAAGTGAAATGAGACCCCTCAATTTGAAATTAAAGATAATAAATGGACAAAGACTACAAGGCTAAGGACATTCTTAGTTCCAAGTGTCACAAGGAGATGAATGACACTTGGATTTGCTAGTTTGTAGTGTTTGACCGTACTATTAAGAGGGGTTCACACTTTAGTAGCTTGACCATGCCAAATGCTATGCTATATTCATGCACTATCAAGCTCCTTGGTTACTAAACAGCTCAAGATACTCATGGAAACACATTGGAAGCAAAAGACTTGAAGAAAAACTCAAAGGTGATTGAATTGGATGAGTTGAAATGAAATAGGGACCGTCGGATGATCCGACAACATCATTTCTAGTTGCATCGGATTATCAATATGGAAGTTTCAGAAGAAAACAGCACCGCCGGATGAACCGACGGTGTATCCGAAGAAGCATCGGTTCATCCGGTGACCTAGGGTTTGGTAACAGTGATGATTCAAGTCAAGAGCCTTCAGCACCGGATGAAGCGACGGTCCAAGCAACGGTTCATCCGGCGCACGCTTATAATTCATACAGAGACGCACTGAGTGAACTTGCTTCAGCACTGGATGAACCGACGCTCATGATGACTACCAGCGGTTCATCCGACGCCTATGGTTATTCTACGCAGAGACAAACTGAGTGAAGTTGCTTCAGCACCGGATAAACCGACGCATCGTCGGTACATGCGTCGGATGAAGTAGTACAGCAGTCAGGTTCAACGGCTATAATTCGAGACTCAGTGTGATCGGATGAACCGACACTATCACCAGGGGAACCGTCGGTTCATCCGACGGTGCTACTTTCTGCAGCACTTTTCTAACGGCTAGCCTCCCTTGCTTAGCCTATATAAGTGACCCCCCTGCGTCTCTTGAGCTGCCTTTGCCACTCTGAAGAACCACATCAGCCAAGGAGAAGAAGAGTTAGTGCTTTGATCATTTGGATTTCATCTTCCTAGCCAAGAGAGATTCTTTCTTGATGATAAAGAGTTTCAAGGTGCTTTCAATGGCATAGCTGAGTGCATTGGTCAAGTGAAAGTATGTGAGCTTATTACTCTTGGAGTTTGACGACTCCTAGACGGTCTCGGTGATTTGGGGTTCTTGGTGAGCTCTTGGAGATTGTGGGAGCCCCGGGAAGTTCTTGGTGTAAATGGATTGAGACCCACCATTCCGGAGATGGAGAACGGGTACTCTTAGTGAGCACTCAAGTCTAAGTGGCTTGAGGGGGAGCAAAACTCTTTGTGAGTGCTCCAACGTGGATTAGGGAGAAGCGTCAACTTCTCGATACCACGGGAAAAAATTTGGTTGTCTCTTGTCCACTTGCTCTACCTTCTTGCACTTATTTCCGCATTTACTTTCAGCTCTTAAGTTCCTTTGCTCTAGTTTTTCCTCTTGTGTGCTTTGCTTGTTGGATATCTTGACTAGGGTGCTTTCTCATGTTAGTGTGAATCTTGCTAAGGAACTTTGCTGCTAGTGTGCTTAGTTGGTAGAAAGAAACCTTTTGAGATGGGCAACACTAGAGATATAGGTTAAGGTTTGCTTTTATATTCTAGAAATTTAAAGAAGGCCCATATTCTACCCCCTTCTATAGGCCATCAATCCTACAAGTGGTATCAGAGCCTAGACTCTCTTTTTGGTGGCTTAACCGCCTAGAGAGATGGGCAAGGGTAGTGGAAATGGCCCTCCCAAATTGGCGGGGAAACGGTTCACTTTTTGGGCACATAGAATGGCTAGCTTTCTTCAAGCACAACACCATGATGCATGGATCACCACCATGTATCCTTTTCCAAATGTTCCCACTGAGAGTGAGACTAAATGGAACTATCGTGCTAGAAACTTTATCTTTGAGACTCTTGAGGAGGATTTGTTTGATAGGGTGTTTGCCTTGGATACCGCTCATGAGGTTTGGATGGAGCTCAAAAGAATCCATGTAGGCAACAAGAAAATCCGTGAGGAGAAGTATGAGTTGCTTAAGGTTGAGCTCAATGAGTTTAGGATGAAAGATGATGAGGGTGTAGAGGAAATGTACTCTAGGATGGGTGTTATTATTCAAAATATCAATGCTCTCGATGTTGCTAACGTGTCCGAGCAGGAAATTATTCGAAAAATCCTTCAAACGCTTCCCAAGCCCAAGTACAACATCGTCAAGGCACTCATATTTGAGAAGGACTTCGAAACTCTCACCATTACCGAAGTTGTGAACAAGATTCGGTCTCATGAGATGTTCTTGATGGGTCAAATTGAATCATCTTCTTCCACATCAAGCTCCAAGAAGGATCTTGCACTCAAGGCTAGTGACAAGACCAAGCCGAAGCCAAAGTCAAAAGCAAAGCCTCCTCCCTCTTCAAGTGAAAGTGAAGACAAGAGTGATTCAAGTGATGAAGATGATGGTGAACTTGCATTCCTCATGAAGAGGACTACCAAATTGCTCTCCAAGATTAGCAAGAAGGGCTACAACTATGATCCTAAGAAGAACAAGTTTCGCTCATCAAGAAGAAGTGGTGAAGGTGTCAAGAGGAAGTGCTACAATTGCCAAAGCTATGATCATCTATCATATGATTGCCCCAAGCCCGACAAGCAAGTGTCAAGCTCAAGCAAGAAGAACGACAATGATGATGATAAAGAGAAAGATGACAAGCACTCCAAGAAGGACTCGTACAAGAAGAAGTCTTCTAGCAAGCCCTACAACAAGAAGAAGGGTGGTCATCGTTCTCTCTTGGCAAATGGGTGGATCACGGATGGTGAAACTTCAAGTGAATCAAGCGGTAGTGAAGATGAGAAGAACAAGAAGTTTGCCGGTCTTGTGATCATGGATGATGAAGAACCACCTCTTCCTCCACCACCTATGTGATTCATAACTAAACACACCAAGGTGAGCGATAGTGAAGATAGTGACTCCTCGAATAGTGATAATGAACTTTCACCTCATGCTCTTAAGGGACTTCTAGATCAATACACCGACATAATCAAGAAACAAAAGAGTAAGATCAAGGCTCTTGAAGAGACACATGAGAAGCTTAAGCTATCCAATGATGAGTTGCTTGTGAAACATAATGACCTTAGCAAAGAACATGAAGTTTTGGTAGTGTCTAACAAGTCACTAGAGATGACCACAACAAGTTACTTGATAAGCACAATGAGCTAATCGTCAAACATGATGATATAACCGTGCTTAACAAGTCTCTTGAGTCAAGTCAAAAGATGCTTAAGAAAGATCATGTGGTCTGCTTATGAGGCTATTTGTTCTAGTGGGTAAGAAATTGCTAGAGACATCACTAAGACAAATGCTTCTACTTCGTGTGATGATTTGATTGAAGAATCTAAGATCTTGCTAAATGATGAGAATGTTGCCTCCTCTTCCAAGACTAACCATGCTAGGGTGAAAGCACTTGAAGAGGAAGTAAGAAGCCTAAGATCTTGTGTGAAGAATTTGGCCAAGGGTGAAGAATTGCATAAGGAGATCCTTTATTACAATGCAAGAGATTATGGCTCTAAGGGACTTGGCTCCTTCCCTCAACCCATAAAAGAGACTCGCAAGTCAAAAGAACTTTATGGGTGTTTTGTGAAGGAAGTTGGGTCTTATTGCCAACATTGCAAGATCACCGATCATCACACAAGGGAGTGTCCTTTACCTTCACGTCCATTGCCTATCTTACCTTGCAACTATCGTTCCATGTTCAACAATAACCATTTCTTGTTGTTGAAGATAGCAAGGGCAAGGTGGCGGCAAGGTTCATAGGGACCAAGGCTAAAGTGAATCATCCTAGACAAATTTGGGTTCCCAAAGCTTTAGTAACTCATGTGATTGGACCCAAACTTGCTTGGGTTCCTAAATCTTCAACTTGATCTCTTTGTGTGTAGGTGAACTACAAGGCTGGGGGAAGTCATTGGGTCCTTGATAGTGGATGTACTCAACACATGACCAGCCAAGTTAAAATGTTCACCTCTCTAGTGGATGATGCGGGGAATCATGAGCAAGTCACCTTTGGTGATAATTCTAAAGGAAGAGTTTCCGGTTTGGGTGACATAACCGTTGCAAAAGATCTCTCTTTTCAATGTTTTGTTTGTAGACTCTTGTAGTTATAACTTGCTTTCCATTGCTCAATTTTGTGATCTTGGCTTATCTTGCTTGTTTGATGATGAGGGAGTTATTATTACTAACAAGAAATCTAATGAAGTTGTGTTCAAAGATTTTCGCCATGGGAACATCTATCTTGTAGACTTCTCCTCTCATGAAGCAAACTTGACTACTTGTCTATTCACCAAGACATCCAAGAGTTGGCTATGGCATCGTCGTATTGCACATATAGGCATGAGTCAACTCAAGAAGGCTTTCAAAAGGGGTTTAGTTCTTGGTGTGAAGGATGTCACATTTGAGAAGGACAAGTTATGTGGAGCATGTCAAACCGGCAAGCAAGTAGCAAGTCACCATCCTATGAAGGCTTATGTTTCTACCTCAAGACCTTTGGAAATCTTACACATGGACCTCTTCGGCCCTACTACATACAAAAGTCTTGGTGGTAATCTCTACTGTCTTGTCATTGTTGATGATTACTCACGCTACACTTGGACATTCTTTTTGGAGGACAAGAGCAAGACGTTCAGTATCTTCAAGAACTTTGCTACAAGAGCTCAAAATGAATTTGAGTCATCTATTGTGAAGATCCAGAGTGACAATGGATCGGAATTCCGAAACACTAAAGTGGAAGAGTATTGTGATGAGCTAGGCATCAAGCATGAATTCTCTTCAACCTACACACCACAACAAAATGGTGTGGTAGAAAGGAAGAACAAGACCCTCACCACCTTGGCTCGAGCAATGTTGGATGATTATGGTATCTCTCAAAGATTTTTGGCGGAAGCTATCAACACGGCGTGTCATGCTTCAAATAGGGTGTATCTCCACCGACTATTAATGAAGACACCCTATGAGCTTCTCATTGGGAGGAAGCCCAACATCTCTTACTTCCGAGTCTTTGGGTGTAAATGTTTCATTTACAAGAAGAGGAAGCACCTAGGGAAGTTTGAGAGTAGGGTAGATGAGGGCATGTTTCTTGGTTATGCATCCAACTCCAAGGCATATAGAGTATGCAATAACACTACACGTGCCGTTGAAGAAACATGTGACATGGAGTTTGATGAATCTAATGACTCCCAAGGAGATGGCTATTGTTGTGATGATGTAGAAAAAGAACCTCTCCGAGAAGCAATGAAGAAGATGGCGATTGGGGACATCAAGCCCAAAGAGGATGATGATACACCTTCTACTTCCCACAACCATGAAGACTCATCCTCTTCCGATGATGATATTGATGACCATCAAAGGCGCACAAGACAAGAAAGCCCATCTTCCTCAAATGGACCACCTCCTACATCACAAGACACCCAAGATCTAGAAGAAGAAGAATCGGAAGTGGTGCAACCTCAAGATGATCCAACTTCTACCACACTTGAAAGGCGTACAAGGACTTCATCAAACCACCCCATCGATCTTGTCTTGGGTGATCCCAAGGGTGGTACACGTACTCGCCGCAAACAATATGCTTCTTTTTGCAAACATCATGCATTTGTTTCTTTTGTAGAACCCACTACTATAGAGGAAGCTCTAGAGGACCCGGATTGGATCTTAGCTATGCAAGAAGAGCTCAACAACTTCACAAGAAATGAAGTTTGGGTCCTAGTAGAGCGCCCCAAGAACAAGAATGTGATTGGCACCAAGTGGGTCTACCGAAACAAGCAAAATGAACATGGAGTCGTGGTGAAGAACAAGGCAAGGCTTGTCGCCAAGGGCTACTCACAAGTAGAAGTCTTGGACTATGGAGAGACCTTTGCTCCGGTTGCACGTCTTGAAGCAATCCGTATCCTTCTTGCTTATGCTTCTTGTCACAAAATGAAATTGTTCCAAATGGATGTCAAAAGTGTCTTCTTAAATGGCTTTATCAATGAAGAAGTCTATGTTGAGCAACCTCCCGGTTTTGAAGATATCACACATACTAACCATGTCTATAGGTTGATCAAGGCTTTGTATGGACTCAAGCAAGCTCCTAGGGCATGGTATGAGAGGCTCCGGGAATTTCTCATCAAGGAAGGCTTCAAGATTGGGAGAGTGGACAGTACTCTATTCACCAAGATCATCAACGGAGAGCTCTTCATTTGCCAAATCTATGTTGATGATATCATCTTTGGCTCTACCAATCTCAAAGTGTGCAAGGACTTTAGTGATCTCATGACAAGGGAATTCAAGATGTCTATGATTGGAGATCTCAACTTCTTCCTTTGGTTTCAAATCAAGTAACTGAAGGAAGGGACTTTCATCCATCAAGAAAAGTACACTAATGATATTCTTAAGAAGTTCAAGATGGATGATTGCATACCAATCAAGACACCAATGCCTACCAATGAACATCTCGACTTAGATGAGGGAGGTAAACCGGTTGACCAAAAGCTTTACCGTTCTATGATCGGCTCTCTTCTTTACCTTACCGCATCTAGGCCCGATATCATGTTTAGTGTTTGCATGTGTGCTCGGTTTCAAGCCAACACTAAAGAATCTCACCTAAGTGCTTTGAAAAGGATCCTTAGATACTTAAAATACACACCTAGCATTGGCTTGTGGTACCCCATGGTGCTTGTTTTGAGCTCTTGGGTTATTTGGATTCGGATTTTGCCGGATGTCGAGTAGACCGCAAGAGCACTTCGGGTGGGTGCCATTTGCTAGGTCGATCTTTGGTTGCTTGGTCCTCTAAGAAGCAAAACTCCGTGGCCTTATCCACCCGGAGGCGGAATACATTTCCGCCGGGGCTTGTTGGGCTTAAATCCTCTATATGAAGCAAAACCTCTTGGATTATGGTGTGGTTCTAGATAGGGTTCCTCTCCTTTGTGACAATGAAAGTGTCGTAAAAATTGCTAACAACCCGGTTCAACATTCGCGCACCAAGCACATTGATATCCGCCATCACTTCTTGCAAGACCATGTGGCTAAAGGTGATATTCTCCTTTGTGGTGTTCGCTCCGAGGAGTAATTGGCGGATATATTCACTAAGCCTCTTGATGAAAACACCTTTTGTAGGCTAAGGAGTGAATTGAATGTGCTTAATGCGTCTAACATCATGTGATGCTTATCATATAGTTTGCATTTGCATATGTACATGGTGTAGGGGCTTGTCTAACCTTGTTAATATAGTGGTGAGTATGGGTCTTGCTTGAGCCGGTGGTTTTCAAGTTTCGCTCAAGGCATGTTGAAAGGCTCACCATGAGTAAGCTTAACAAGGGCTCAAACTTGACAAGATAGTTTGTCTTTCCGCTTTGCATCTTTGCTTGTCATATAGAACACATTCATGTTTAATTTCATGCATTTGTTCTTGCATTGCATCGCGTGAGAGGTGTCACAAAGGAAAATCACACTATGAGAAAGTTGCTTAGCGTTCAATGCAAATCAACAACTCCAAAGTGTGATGAGACAAATGATTGTGCTCAATGCCTATTGAGTTATGTCCTAACGAGCTTAAAGTTTCTATCTCTAAGTTCAAAGGCAATAACTCATACATTCCCTTTTTGGATCTTATTTCGCCTATTTTTCTAAAAATTTATAAGGTCTATCCCTTGTAGGGAATCTATGGTGTATATACTTGTATTTTGCAAAGGAGTGCTTGAGGGGTGAGGTTGTCACTCAGGATTGGTCCAAAAATGTGCTTGTGTTGGCTTGTGTGTGACATTTGTTGGATCAAAAATGAGCTTTAGATCAGCATTCTGTTTTTGTCACCTTCAGATGAACCGCTGCCATATAGGTTCCAGGCGTCGGTTCATCCGGTGGTCGGGTCAGTTTGAATTTTGCTCAGCGCGCCACTGATTCATATCGTCGGATGAACAGACGCTCACCTCTGTGGAAGCAACAGTTCATCTGGTGCTACTGAGTTTTGAGGCAAATTCAGACCCACGCAGGAATCATCCGACATATCTAAAAAGAAGGCCATCGGTTCATCCGGTGATGCGTTTCACTGATTTGCTCACTTCATCCGACGGTTCGACCGACGCTATGCTCCTTTCTACCGTCGGTTCATCCGGTGCTTGTCTGCAAGTTGGCCCCACATGTCATAACCACTCTTCACTGTTTCAATCCCCAAAATCCAACACAGAGCCGCCGCCGTTCACGCCCGTATGTCGGCGAAATCTCACCGCCTCCGGCCACCACAGCCTCGCGCCGCCACACCTGAGCTCCTCCGGCCTCCCAACCTCGCCGCCGGCCATCTCCGCCGTCGCGTCGCCGCCCCCTCCACACAGAATTTCGTGCGCATCACCACGGAACCCTAGCTAGGGTTTCCGCCGCTGCCGGCGATTCCGGCTCGCCGGCGCCGCCGCAGCACGTCGGCTGCCGTCCTAAGGCGTGCGCAGGTCTTCTCCGAGCTCCCCTGCAACATCTCGTCGATCCTTCACTTGCAGTGGTGAGCAGCCCCCTCCCTGTCCTCCTCCTGTGACACTGCTCTGCATGAATTAAGGACAGTTTTAGGGGGGTTTTGCCTGAGGATTTATGATCTGTGATCACAGTGTTTCTACATATGCTCATTTGTTCATTGATCATGCTCATTTTCCTTTAAGATTTGCTAAATCTCATGGATTTTGAGCCCTGCGGCTACTGTTCATGCCCTGTTCACTTCTCGTCTTTAACAGTAGCCTGTATTCCTGTTCTAGCTCATATGTCCTGTTCATGCTACTTGTGCCATGTTCTATCTTTTGGACTTCAAGAATGTGTGCTACTGTTCATGCTCTTTATGTCATATCTCTATCACTCAGTAGCTTGTACCCTACTCTAGCACACACACATCTTGTGCACATAAGGACATACCTAGATTTCATCTTTTTCACATCTTGTGCCATGCCTATCTCCTAGAAATCATGTTTAGGCTCTATCTTTTTCATATGCTTTGCTTAAGGACCTCTTACCCTTAGATACTTATCATGTCTATATACTCCGCTCGCCATTCTATAATCTTCCACCATTTCTTTGACAGATGGCAGGCGACAAGAGGAAGGGCAAGGGCGTTCTTGAGCCAAAGAAGAAGAAGAAGAGCAAACATGACAAGAAGTGGGAGTGTGTGCTCCGAGTGCCCGACACCCAGGGTCAGCCACAGAGGGGCATTCGGATTGGGAGCAGTGCACAGGGTCAGGGGGAGCAGCCCCATGAGCAGCAGTCGTTACGGCGTTCAGGCCGTACTCGTCAGACAGAGACAGAGACAGAGACACCTCCCTTTGCACCACGTACCGGTCCTCAGGCTCGTGGTGGACACACACACACTCAGTCGACTCCGAGGCAGAGGAGGACAGCAGCAGAGCAGCAGGTTGAGCAGGAGCAGCAGGACCAGTCACGAGAGGGCCCTGAGGTTCGGATTGGTGCACCGCGAGCAGAGGCCTTTGGGGTCTATCTCCGTGATCTGAGGAGCCTTTCTGGTCCGAAGATCCGGAAGTTGAGGTTCGTTGAGGAGGATGAGTGGTTCCCTCCTCACAGAGAGGATTGTGACCCCCGGTTCTGGACTATCCTTCAGGAGAGCTTCTATGCCTCCTATGTCAGGAAGGGGTCACAGCTGAGCCAGCACAGGATGCTACAGTGAACAACACTCAGATCAGCAGCAGCTGGAGTCCCGATTCTCCCACACTTCGACTACATATCGGGACTCACAACTTTGGTCAGTGAGAGGCCGCGCTACGTGCCAGAGTGGGTCAGAGTGTTCTACACCACTGTCTACGTTGAGGACGCCCGGCTCTCGATCAGGTTTATGTTTATGGGGTAGCAGTTCAGACTCACTCGAGAGGGAATAGCAGAGTTTCTTGGGGTGCCAGTCGACGACACTTCGATCCACTACCTGGCCTACCCCGACGTTGAGGCTCCTCGTCGTGCTCACACTCCTATAGTTCCTTCAGACGAGGAGATCAGTTTCTTGTTCCAGCAGCCGTTCCTTCCCGGCACCCCTCGGACCCCTGACAGGTTGACACGTGAGGCCTGCGTGGTCCATTTCACACTCAGGAGGTCCCTACTCTTTAGGATGGGGAATGCAGAGTCGATCACCGGAGTCCAGCAGTGGCTACTTCTCTATATCATGACTCACCGGCCGTTCGACATCGTGGACATTCTACTCAGTGAGATCGAGGACGCGATTATGGATGGTATGGGGATGACCCGGCAGTTTCCCTTTGCCCACTGGATCAGTTGGATGCTCTCTCGGCTGGAGTCTCAGCGATACATCTCTGTCTTGGAGCGATCCAAGTACGTGTTCAAGACTTACCAGCCACCGCTGCCAGGGGACAGGAGGCAGGGTCCCAGAGGACAGAGGAGAGCAGTTGAGGACCTCCAGGCTCGTGCTGTAGCTGAGGCAGCTATGGACGAGGCTGCACGACAGGACGAGCTTGTTGCTCTAGCTGAGGGGCCTCTACCTTAGTACCTTGCGACCGACACCGAGGACTCCAGCGAGGATGAGGAATTTGAGCCCGAGACACAACACGTCTTTCGTGTCCGTCGCACCCACGACGACGAGACGGGAGGCTCCAGTTTGCCAAGACAGCGAGAGGCTGAGTCATCGATACCTCCGATCTCTACTTCTCAGGTTACTCAGCCCGACTCTTTGGCTTCAGTGATCCAGTCCTTGGCAGACCAGTCCAAGGCTACGATGGAGATTCAGCGCGAGATGCAGGCGCAGTTTCAGCGGCAGCAGGAGGCTCCGCAGGTTATACTCGGTAGTATTCGCCAGCAGTAGGAAGCTCAGAGGCAGCAGATCCAGTAGCAGCAGATGATGACCGCTCAGATGTTCTCGTTTATGTCTACCTGCTTGGGTCAGCTTTTCCAGCACACGGGGCTTCAGCTTCCGACTCTACCTACCTAGCAGTTACTTCAGCCTGAGCCGGTAGTCTCTCTTCCTCCTGCCAGTATTGTGACCCTCCCCATCCCGACAGTCTTGATCTCACTGCTTCTCCAGTCCGGGACGTTTGCCTCTCAGCCGCTCTCAACTCCACAGACGACCACCTTACTTGAGCAGCTCAGGGTAGGGCAGTTCTCACAGACCCCTTCGACTCAGTTGATGTCTCCGTTCCCGACAGGACCACTTATCTTTGAGACACCGGCACGTCCTTCTTTGGGGTTCACCTCGCCTCTGCCGACTATGGCCACTCCTCAGACAGAGAGACTCGATCAGGAGGATACCACTCTTCGTACGATCACTTAGCAGATCGAGTCAGAGATGGTAGTGGCGAGCTCTCAGGCGTTTCCTACTTCTACCGGCACCGACACCGCTCTAGCTTCTTCACCAGTGTGATCTTCAGAGCTGTCGGGGTTCGAGTCCGACGACGGTGACACCTCCGAGTACCACGTCGCTCCTTCAGTGGTTGTTACCTCGACGCCGCCGACTTCTCCTCCACCTCAGCAGGATTAGGTCCCTTTTTGGTGCTTGTTGCCAAAGGGGGAGATAGATAGGGGGAGTAGAGATAGGGGGAGCTTGGGAGTGTGCTTTGAGAGTTTTTGTGCCCCTTGTTTGTTTTGTGGAGTTCATGATGAGACATGTATTTGGATCTTGTGTATGTTGATGGTTTACATGTCTACTCATGCTTGTGTGTTTGTTTAATTAATGCATGTGTGCTTGTGTATATCCTTTTCATGCATTAGTTGTAGAGTTTATGCTTTAATTTCAAATTCTCGTTTATCTCTACTTGTGTTGTCATCTACCACCAAAAAGGGGGAGATTGTAAGCATCAAGGCCCCACCGCACCTTTGGTAAGGGTGTGTTTCGGTGATAAATGACAACCATATACTTGTGACTAACCTTTGTTTTGTAGCGGATTTATTCTTGGGTTATTGTCATGAGTGATAAGTGAAATGAGACCCTCAATTTGAAATTAAGGATGATAAATGGACAAAGACTATAAGGCTAAGGATATTCTTAGTTCCAAGTGTCACAAGGAGATGAAGGACACTTGGATTTGCTAGTTTGTAGTGTTTGACCGTACTATTAAGAGGGGTTCACACTTTAGTAGCTTGACCATGCCAAATGCTATGCTATATTCATGCACTATCAAGCTCCTAGGTTACTAAACAGCTCAAGATACTCATGGAAACACATTGGAAGCAAAAGACTTGAAGAAAAACTCAAAGACGATTGAATTGGATGAGTTGAAATGAAAAAGGGACCGTCGGATGATCCGACGACATCATTTCTAGTTGCATCGGATGATCAATGTGGAAGTTTCAGAAGAAAACAGCACCGCCGGATGAACCGACGGTGTATCCGAAGAAGCATCGGTTCATCCGGTGACCTAGGGTTTGGTAACAGTGATGATTCAAGTCAAGAGCCTTCAGCACCGGATGAAGCGACGGTCCAAGCAACGGTTCATTCGGCGCACGCTTATAATTCATACAGAGACGCACCGAGTGAACTTGCTTCAGCACTGGATGAACCAACGCTCATGATGACTACCAGCGGTTCATCCGACGCCTATGGTTATTCTACGCAGAGACAAACTGAGTGAAGTTGCTTCAGCACCGGATAAACCGACGCATCGTCGGTACATGCGTCGGATGAAGTAGTATAGCAGTCAGGTTCAACGGCTATAATTCGAGACTCAGTGTGATCGGATGAACCGACACTATCACCAGGGGAAACTGTCGGTTCATCCGACGATGCTACTTTCTGCAGCACTTTTCTAACGGCTAGCCTCCCTTGCTTAGCCTATATAAGTGACCCCCCTGCGTCTCTTGAGCTGTCGTTGCCACTCTGAAGAACCACAGCAGCGAAGGAGAAGAAGAGTTAGTGCTTTGATCATTTGGATTTCATCTTCCTAGCCAAGAGGGATTCTTTCTTGGTGATCAAGAGTTTCAAGGTGCTTTCAATGTCATAGCTGAGTGCATTGGTCAAGTGAAAGTGTGTGAGCTTGTTACTCTTGGAGTTTGACGGCTCCTAGACGGTCTAGGTGATTTGGGGTTCTTGGTGAGCTCTTGGAGATTGTGGGAGCCCCGGGAAGTTCTTGGTGTAAATGGATTGAGACGCACCATTCCGGAGAGGGAGAACAGGTACTCTTAGTGAGCACTCAAGTCTAAGTGGCTTGAGGGGGAGCAAAACTCTTTGTGAGTGCTCCATCGTGGATTAGGGAGAAGCGTCAACTTCTCGATACCACGGGAAAAAAATTTGGTTGTCTCTTGTCCACTTGCTCTACCTTCTTGCACTTATTTCCACATTTACTTTCAGCTCTTAAGTTCCTTTGCTCTAGTTTTTCCTCTTGTGTGCTTTGCTTGTTGGATATCTTGACTAGGGTGCTTTCTCATGTTAGTGTGAATCTTGCTAAGGAACTTTGTTGCTAGTGTGCTTAGTTGGTGGAAAGAAACCTTTTTAGATGGGTAACACTAAAGATATATGTTAAGATTTGCTTTATATTCTAGAAATTTGAAGAAGGTCCATATTCAACCCCTTTTATAGGCCATCGATCCTACACAGAAGCACTATCCAATCACTATTTATGTTCACTTTTACTTGTCGTTTTTGTATGTTTCACAGGCTCCAACATTAGTCCTTAACAATTACCTTTTGCAAGTATTTTCATTGAAAATTATCAAAATATAGTTGTTACTCGAAAGTAGTAGTCATTATACTGATAATATCTGTGCATATTTATGGTCAATTTTTATAAAAAATTGACTGATGTATCCCTAAGCCTAATGGAAGGATGGAGTACATACTCTTGACTTTTGTGCATGATTCCTAGTCGCTTCCCTTAAAGTGTCTTAAAAAATGGCAGTGTCAGTTAACTCACCACATGCCATCAGCCAAAACTCTCGGAAGATTGTGCTGCCACACAAGACGGACCGAGCGAAAAATTAAACGAGCTATTAGTTGGGCGTTGAGACATTGACACTTCATGGTCATGAGAAGGCTCACTGCGGGATGGGTGCACAAGAGCGCGAGCAAAGTACGATACTATCTGCTCAAGTCATTTTTATACGTGTAGACATCCGAACAAGCCACTCGTTGGTATAATTTGTCGCGAAAAGGAAATGACATCAAGCAACTTGCAGGTACCATCTGTCGCGAGAAAAGAGAGAAGACATTTGAACGATGAAGTTGCAGGCAGCTTTGATCGCAGCAGTTGCAGGTAGCCCTTCAACATTGGTATTACTCTGCTGCCTGGTCCAGCCGCCCGTGGGCCGTGGTAGCCGGGCAGTCCGGCCGACGAGCCCTGCCTGCCAGCCGACCGACGATCATCAGATCCATGGCTGGGCCGTCCGGCCGACGGACGAGCCTGCCAGCCAGCCACGTACTGCAACGAGCGGCGTAATGGTCGTCGTCGACCGTGACGTGCCCATCGGCGTCGTCGTGGATGGACAGGGACGACGACCGGGAGGAACTCCGATCCGCGTCGCCATGGCCCCCGATAAACAATAATCTTGACACATCTCAGGACCCCGAGGAGTACGTACTGTACTGTATTGATCTGAACATCTGATGATGCCGTGCATCGTCTGCTTCCCCTCCGACAAACCTTCGCCGAGGGGCGAACGGAGAGAGGCACGCCGGATCAGCCTTGCTCGTGCGGTCAGCGCTGAGTGGTGCCTGTCTGATTGACGCGCTAGCTCCATGATGTCTAGAGCAGCAGTAGGCGCACCTTCGTCGTCGTCGCCATTAAAGGTTAGTGGTGCCTGTCCGCGGACGATCGACAAGATCTATTTTCTTCTCCTTCTTCCTGGCGAGTTGGATTGGATGGACGGATCAGACCGCCGGCGGAGCATTGAATCGACCGAGCACGCGGCCGTACGCGCGCGTCAACCCGCCGGCCTATGGAACGGCTGCCGGACGCGTTCGTTCTCGCCGGCCGTTGGAGCGGGAACAACCGTGTGATCGCGCCCGCGCGGGCGCCATTATGATTTATGAACGACGAGCCTGCTGGCGCGCGGATCCAGTAGTCCCTCCGGCCGGCCCGGCGCCGCCGGTAGTCACCGTCTCGACCACTGTGGCAAAGGAAGCATCGCGTTCTGCTGGTTAGACTGTCACAGGGGGCGATGCGTACGTGATCGATCGGACTCTCGTTTCAGTGCCTTTCGTTCTCATGCTGCGCCTCGCCGGCGCCGCCGCGGCCGCGTGCGCCGATAGCGATGTGCGGCCGGCCGGATATACATGCGCGGCTGGCTCCGACACCTCTCCGGCGGCAGGCACGTACTACGGGACCTACTAGCTAGCAGCAAGACCCGGGAATGGTGGAGAGACCTGCATGCTCGCGCTGGGATGCTGGATTTATGTTTCCGGCCGGCAAGACGTACCGTAGCCACCGCCGCCTGCGGCCGGCAGCGCCTGTCGAATAAAAGAGAACACGCCGCCACCACATGCTTTTCTCTCCGGGCAGGCCTCGCTCCATTACGCGCAGCTGCTGGTTTTCAGCTCGTTGCCCTTTTCGCGTCCACCGCCGGAATCCATCGGGGTCACAATAAAGCCGGCCTGCTGTAAACCGTCTGCTGCCGGGGAGAAAATTTATAATTGGCGCGTGAAAGCAATGCGCGCGGGTACACATGCCGGAGCTTTGCCTTCCCGGTCTCTAGATCTCGCAGTCTCGCCGTACTGGGGTAGAATTTGACTTCCGTCTCCGTTCGCCATGAATACAGAAAGGAACGTACGAGGACTTTATTTGCTAGAGAGGCCGCGGAGGAGGTCTATGAGGCATTGAGGCGGCGGCCGCCGCCCGTACATTACCGTAACCATGCGCCGCCGTCAATCCGTCATTGCTGATCACAACCTCACAGGATGGCGCGGCCGTACACCCGTATTCGTATCCTCATTTAGGTGTCGGTTAGATCAGCAAGTTTATGCTATTCAATATTATCATGCTAATTAAATGTATTAAATGTAGATTAATGACAAAACTCATTTCATAACTTCGAGTAAATTCATGAGATGAATATATTAACCTAACTAGATGTGCTACTAATGATAGCTTAATTAAACTTCAGAGGTTTGTCTCATTATTTCCAGTCCATCTGTGCTGGACTGTGCAATTAGTTTTATAATTAAATCATATTAATCCTCCTTATTAGTATTGGTAAACTAACATTTTTGGCAAGTTTTTCGCCTAACTAAACTAAACAAGGCATTGAAGGATATTTATCCGAGGAAGGACTATCGGAATCCATCATATATATGTATGCCCAAACACTCATTTCGGAAGTTTGACTTCGGTTTGCAGCAATTCGGATTAAATCAGGTCCATTCAACTTGGTAAAAGGGAAAAACTTTAGACTAGAAACTTGATTTGTTTTGTCAATCAAATCAAACCATATATATTAGAGCATCTCCAACAATTTGACAAATTTTACTTGGCAAATCTGGTGTTTTGCCGACTTCTAAAAAGATATATACCAAGTAAAAAAAGAGTTTATCTCCAACAGTTTGACATAATTCACTTGCCAAATTTAGATTTAACTTACATCAGGAACCTGAGAGAGAAACAAAAATATGTTTCTACCCTTCCGCCTCTCACTACTAGGGAAATCACCTTCTGTACCGGGTGGTAACCCACATTAGTACCGGGTAGCCACCCGGTACAGCTAAGGCGGCACTAATGTGGGCAACCACATTAGTACCGGGTCGTGTGACCCGGTAGTAATGTGGGAATCCCCGTCGTCGTCTGTTCCCGTCCATCCCGCTCCCTTCCGTCAGTCACCGTTCCCACCGTCCTTTTCTTCCGTTTCTTCTTTTTTACCACAGATTTCTCATTATTCACTACAGATTTCACAAAATTTTCATACAAATTCACATTCACAAACATGTTTACAAGAGCGACAGGATTACATATGTTCAACTACACACATTCACATGAACACAAATCAAAGATCAAAGATAAAAAAAAGAATCAGGAGGGGCCATGCCGCCGGCGGCCCCATCCCGCTCGCGCCGGCGGACTCCTCCGTGACCGCGCCAAGGCCGGCGCCGGTGGCCTCCTCCCGCGCTGCGGCCTCGCCAAGACCGACGGCGGTGGCCTCCTCCCGCGTCGCGGCCTCGCCAAGGCCGGCGGCGGCGGCCTCCTCCCGCGTCGCGGCCTCGCCAAGGCCGCCGGCCTCCTCCCGCTCCGCGGCCTTGCCAAGGCCGCCGGCTCCCGCGCCGCGGCCTCGCACGCGCCGGGGCCGGCGCCCTCGCCCACGCCGGGGCCGCGGCCTCGCCCGCGCCCTCGCCGGTGGGAGGCTGGCCCTCCCTCGGCGCTCCGACCTGGGCCTCCGCCGCGCGCCGGCGGGAGGTCGCAGCTCCGCCTCCGCCCGTGCTAGATCTGCAGGAGAAGAGAGGAAGGGAGAAGTTAGAGAGGAGAGAAAATGAGATAGAAAAAATTGAAGGGAGGAGGGAAGAGGATAATGCAGGTGTGGGTGGGGTGGGGGGCGTCGCCACTTCCCCGTCCGCCTGGGTGCGCGTGGGGCCCACGGCGCGCGCGGGGGACGCGCGTACGGCGCCGTTTGGGGTGTGTGGTACGAGGTGACGGTGTTGAATTTTAGTACCAGGCCCAAGATTCACCCGGTACTAATGTGCCCACATTAGTACCGGGTGGTGTCTAGACCCGGTACTAATGTGTTAGGAACACATTAGTACCGGGTCTAGACACCATCCGGTATTAATGTGCCCACATTAGTACCGGGTCTAGCTCTTACCCGGTACTAATGTGTGTCATAGGGAGCGTGTCGGGGCTCTCCCTTCCCACCCGGTACAGATGTGGACATCAGTACCGGTGGGCAAAATACCCGGTACTGATGTCCTAGACGGAAGCCTCCTTTTCTAGTAGTGTCTTAAAACTTAAATCAGGAACCCTGAGAAAAAAATAAAATTATTTTTATACCCTTCCACCTCTTCTGTTACAGAAGAATACGCCCGCGGATAGCTGCGCGCATATATGCGCGCGGGGAGGGGAGGGATGCCAAGTTGCTATTGAAAGCAGCTCCAACAGTTTGCTATCTTAGTTTGACATTCATCTAATTTCGGCAAAACATGAAAAATTAGTCTACAACAGTTTGGCAAAACAACTTGGCATCAATAGCAACTTGGCATCCCTCCCCTGGCGGGGCGTATATATGCGCGCAACTATCCGCGGCGCATCCTTCCGTAACAGAAGAGGTGGAAGGGTATAAAATTAATTTTGTTTTTTTCTCAGGGTTCCTGATTTAAGTTTTACTAGGTGGAAGGGTAGAAACATATTTTTGTTTCTCTCTCAGGGTTCCTGATGTAAGTTAAATCTAGATTTGGCAAGTGAATTGTGTCAAACTGTTGAAGATGAACTCTTTTTTTACCTGGTATATCTTTTTAGAAGTTGGCAAAACACCAGATTTGCCAAGTAAAATTTGGCAAACTCTTGAAGATGCTCTGATGCCAAGTTGTTTTCCCAAACTGTTAGAGGCTAATTTTTCATGTTTTGCCAAAATTAGATGGATGTCAAACTAAAATAGCAAACTGTTGGAGTTGCTCTTACTCCCCCGTCATAAATCATAAATTATAAGTTGTTTTGGCTTTTTTAGATTCCTAGATATTATCATGTATTTAGACATACATTATGTATACGTGCATAACAAAAATTATATACATCTAAAAAAGATAAAAGGACCTCTTTGAAATGGATGGAGTAGAAAACAATTAGGAAAAGTGGTGAAATAAACTTGTGCTGTGTAAGCATGATGTTGAGAACTCAAACATGTGACATCGTTTAAAGTACAAGCCAGTATCATTGACTGTTATGCTATCATTCGTTTAAGGGTGGCAAATGGATCACTACTATTGTACTGTAGGAACGCTTCCGTGCACAAATCCAAGTCTAGTAGCTATCAGTCACCATTACAACCTTTTATGGCTTGGAATAAGACATTTCTTCAAATGCGTATGCCGTTGTGTGGTTACACTAAAGTTTATGTCGATTATCATCGAAATAACATAAGACCTGTGTGGTTACACTTTCAAATATCTCTCGAAAATAAATACGGTTTATGTTCTGCTCCTAGGTCGCAGGTATTTCCGCCGGCCCATTACTTATCATGATTTAAATAATAAAAATGACATCTTAATAAATCTTAAGAAGCTTGCAACATCACACAGCAGACAACGTCATCCTTTATTTAGACTTCAGCTTGTTGTTTGATTCGACAAGGAATAATAGAGTTCCCGGTGGATAAAATCATGTTGTATGATATTTTCCAGGAGTCCGGAACTGAGGGGGGGCTGGCAGGGGCCATGGCCCCCCCTAACAATATTTTTTCCCTTCTAATAGCTCTGCATGTTTCTTAGCCCAGCGACATCCCAAAGCAGGCTCCTGATGACTTGCTAGCTTGCTGCCCCAACTAATAACGAAGGCCAACATATAAACATAATGCACGTATCCCTCCCAGAGCCCTGCCTGAATCGATGTCACGAGTTCCCAATTGGCAGTCATCCTGCATGGAGAGCCCGAGATGGCCAGACCTATGTGGTATTGTGGTGACGGCGTAATGCCGAACGGCTAGAGCACCTGGATGCAAGGCTGAGGCTGATACTCGACGACAACGGTATGAGCGACGGCAAGCTGCAAAGTAGGTCACTGGTGACCACGGCGGTCGGCGGCGTGACTGTGAGCCTGCAATGGTGGGCTACAACTACATAAGACAGGCAGACATCATTATCATTCTTCTATATTATCGTTTCATAATTAACTACTATATAGTTATAGCTAGTTATTGTATGCTTAAAAAATTGAGATTAATTATCAAATTAAAACTGACAAATGTTTGCCTGGCCCCCCCTAAATTTTCTCTCCAATTCCGCCACTGTCCATGACAGCAGAAAAACTTCCTAAATTTTCTCTCCAATTCCGCCACTGTCCATGACAGCAGAAAAACTTGATATTTTGGTATTGGTGGTAACAAAGGATGACGGTAACAAAGGCTTGGTTGGTTGATTGCGGTAAGGGAATTTCACAATCTTTCATGTAGAAGTTCTACTTCAGTTTTTTTCATATGGTAGTTGACTTCAGTTAGAACTAGAAGCAAATATTCTTTAATCTCTACTCCTAAAAAGAATGAAGTGAAGAAAAAAAAATCCCGTCCTCCCTCCCTCCTCTCGCGCGGGTCTGCCGAGCCGAGGCGCCCCTCCGCTCGCGTGGGTCTGCCGAGGGCCCACGTCATCCATCCATCCGTGCGAGTGCGACCCCTCCTCTCCCGCATACGCCCAAGCATTCCCGAGCTGCCCACCTCCCCTCCGCATCTTCGTCCTCCTCCACGCAGGGATAAAGCGCATCTGCCGCCTCCACGTCAGCAGCACGGGCACGTCAGCGGTCGGCGTCCAACATGATCGAGGTGACCGCGGTGTTGCGTGTGGCCGGAGGAGCAAGAGAGGCAGAGGTGCCGCTATTGGAGGGCCCGGATTCGGAGGCCAACTCGGGCGCGGGCGGTGCCAGTGCGAGGTACGAGGGGTGGGCCGCACCTGCTATCAGAGCTGGACGGCGGCCGCCGTGGACACCTCTTTTTTTGCCGCTGTCTGCGGAACCCATCATGCCGCCGCCGCGGCCCCCGTCATCCATCATTCCATCTCGTCACTACCCGGCACGAGCAGAAGGCCCGATCTGCCAAGACCACGACCTTCTCCTCTACCGTCCGGCGTTGAAGCTTCCTACGTGCAACCTCATGGCTGCAAAGGTGAGGTTCGGATCTCGATGGTGCGTGCTCAAGTAAGTGACTGTCACACCCGATTTTCTGAAGAAAACCGAATGCGTCTCATATGTGCGCCAGGATCAAGTTTACACACATATGATAGACATCATGAGTGAAATATTCATAAACATCATTAAAAACGTACAAGAGTTAAACCATTACATTATCTTTTATTACACTCAGACGTTATACTCGAAGGTCTTTAAAACGAACAAACGGTAATTAGACGAAGCAACTCCGTCTTCAGCTTCCACAGGCACTTGACTGGGGGCACGCAAGTCTGAGAACTCATCGTACTCGCTGAAGTACTCTTCACCGTTGTTCTCATCTGAACAGCGGGTAAGCAAGAGTGAGCACACTTATGGTTGGAGCTCAGCAAGTGGGGGAAGATGCAAAGCTATCAAGGATAGGCTAAAGTTTTGCAGCGGTTAGCATTTTAATGTTGGTCAAATTTTATTAGCAAGCACCTATTTACTAGGTGTAAGTGTATACCAACCCCTTTAAGAATTAGAAAACATTTCATCTCAAAAACCATATAAAACCATGATTTAATTCAATCTTCAAGTTCAATAATCATGTGAGGGTCCAGGCCGCTCTTGACCGTAAGCATGGCTGATCGATCAGTTTTCACTCTGCAGAGGTCGTACACTTCACCCACAGCTCGTGTTCCCCATGTTGCCCGGGTTGATCAGACCCTTAAACACTTCCGAGGTGAGTGGCTAGGGGTCCACTACGGAGCCTTTACAAAGATATGCAGAAGACCAACAACCCGCGATAGTTACAGCAGCGGAGTGGACCATAACCCTCCCTAGTGGTCGGCACCTTAGCAAAGGCTGCTACCCCAAAAGAACCAGGCTATACCCCTTCAACTCCACCCCCCTGTGCTCCTTTCGGATAAGGTTGTCAGACAATTCCACACACCTAATTAATTGGCTAAGCCAGAGTCATATGGACTGTGGTTGCACTGTTTTCCTGGGTGGTTCTTCATGTTCCAATTAAAACATATGATCTTGTTATCAACATAGCATCATCTTTCACCAAAGTTATCATGATCAACATTCATCATTTTTGCAAAGATTCATTTGAACCATCCCAAGTTATAGCAACTAAGCATTTCTACCTAAAACATTTATTTAAAAGGGTTGTTCAAGGTAGAGGGAATAAAATTCTAGTCATGTCCTTAAAAAGGTAATTTTCCCATCAATTATGCATAACAACAAATAAAAGTAAATATTAATTTAATATGCAATTATTTAGGACAAAGAGGAATATGCAGAGGGGGAAGTCCACTTGCCTTCCTTGCTTAAACACTAGGGTTCTTCTTCTTCAAAAACTTGCTCTTGATCCACTCCAACTGGCTGTTCACTTGAAACCGGCACGATGTCTACGAGCATACATGAAAACATTCAATAAATAAAACAATACACCAAATAGATCCAAAAGCTAAAAACATGCTGCTAAAACTAACGGGCTTGATGAGACGATCGCGTGGACACCAAGAACGCTTAAAATGGAGCTAAAACGCAAAATATATGGCCAAAACAGGGTTCGGGGACCTTTTTGTGAAGAAACTAGACTTCTAGGGGCTTATCTGCATGAAACCAGGGACCTAAACATAATTATGTTAATAAACCGGAGGTTTATAACGTAAAAAGGCAAGGTTGGACCTCGGGTGGAAAAACCTAAGAAGACAGGGGCTAAACCGAGAAAACTTGGACCTAACTGCAAGGGTTTTTGGAGGTGGGAGGGCATGGTTGTGATTTTCAAAACTGCAGGGGGTTTTATGCAAAACGACCGGCAGCGGCTCCAGTTGACCGTTACGCGGTCTGTTGACCTGCGGGCCGAGCGGATCTGGACCGTAGATCTGCGCACGGACGGCTGGCGGAAAAACCAAAAGCTCAGGGGGCTATTCGATAAAAACAGGACCAAAAGGAAAGGATTCTTCTAGGTGGAAGGGTATATCTGTGATTCTGGAAAGCACAGGGGCCTTTTTGCAAAAAGACCGGTGCGTGCCTGGGTTGACCGTTACGGTCAAAGTTGACTCGCAGCGGGGGAAGGATCTCGACCGTCCGCTGCGGATCTGACGGCGCGCGTCGTCTACGAGCGAGGGAGCGGCGGCGGTGACGCCGGAGGGTGGCGGCGCGTGGCGGCGTTTCGCCGGAAACTCGCCGGAGATGGCCAAAATGGCCTCCCGTGCACGGTTTTGAGCACGGACGGGATCTACGCGGAGCGGTGATCAAGGCGGACCTAACCAGGGACATAGGAAGGGGGCTAGGGCAGCGGGCTAAGGGCGCCACGGCCGGCAGCGGCGGGCACAAGGCCGACGAGTGCGCACAGGCAACAGGGAGCAAGAGGCGCGGGGAAAAGCACTGGGAGGCTTCTCTGCGAGGCTCCGGGAGGGCTTCTTGGCGTCGGAGAAGCGGAGGAGGAGGAGATCGACACCGGCATCCGGAGGTTGAAGACGACGGCGGCGCTCCGGCCTTGGGGTAACGCATGCTCTGTGCGAGGAGAGAGAGCGGGCGAGGGAAAAGAGGAGGGCTAGAGACTCGGCCACAGCTTTTAAAGGGCAAAGGAGGGAGAGGGAGCGACGGCCGGAGGCAGAGAGGCCATTGATGGCACAGAGAGCCGGCGGCTTTGATAGCATTCAAGGGGAGGGGTCTTGATTGGAGAAACGGTAGGGGAAGTAAAGGAGGGGAGGGGCGGCCGGTGCTCCACTGCGCATTAAAGAGGAGGATTGATGGCGGGAGCGCGAGGGGCACGACGAAAACGGTCAGCGGGCGTGCGGCGGTGCGGAGCAGGGGAGCCGGCTGGAGGTGGGGGATGGATCTGACTTGTGGGACCGGGCGGTCAGTGGCTGGAGCGAGGAGAGGAGCGGGCCGCGAGAAGCTGGGCCGGTGCGGAGGTTTTGCTGGGCCGGCGGAAGAGAAAAGGAAGAGGAAGGGGGAGCTGGGCCGCCGGTGGGAACTGGGTCGGAAAGGGCAGAGGGGGAGGAAGAGAGGGTTTGGGGGTTTTTTTCTTTTCTTTTTTTCAAAACTTTTCTTTCAAAACTTTTCAAACTTTAAGCACTTTTCAAATCTTTTCAAACTTTCAAACTATTTTGAAACTTTTTAAACTCCACACAATCAAACATAAACGATGCAAACAAAATATGATGCACAAGCACTTGTTGCTTCTAAAATTATAGAAATGATATTTAAATATTTTATGGCCAAATTTATTTGATAATTTATTTATTCCTTAGAAAACAAAAACTAAAACACCATGTTGCTTACATTAATTGGGTGATGGAATTTTAGGGTGCTACAAAACTACCCCCCTTAAAAAGAATCTCGTCCCGAGATTCGGAGAGATTTGGAAAACTAAGGGTACTCTTCTATAAGCTCATCTTGCACATTGAGTTCTTCCGACAGTCATAGCTCCTTCTCTTATTTTCCTTTATCTTGATTCACTTTTCCTTCCTCCTTGGATGGGGTGGTAGCAACAACCTCAATCCTATCTCCTTGTGGGCTAGTTAAGAGCACTGACTTCTTGGCACACAGAATTATTCCATCACATTCGCCTAACCAATCCATTCCAAGTATCACATCTATTCCACTAGATGTAAGAACTACTAGATCAGCTTGAAAATCTATTCCCCTGATTTTAAGATTGACCCGTGGGCATACATAGGTAGATTTCATTTCACTGTTCGGGGAACTAACCAACAAATGTGTCTTCATAGAACTCATAGGTACATCATGCTTTGCCACGAATTGTTCAATAATGAATGAATGCGATGCTCCGGAATCAAATAAAATTGTTGCTGGTACAAAGTTGATAGAGAACGTACCCAACACAACACCAGGAGCGCCTTGAGCTTGTTCAGTTGTCACATGATTCACTCTACCACGTGCATAGTTTTGTTGGCCTCTGTTACCTCGAGGAGTAGAGTTCCCGATGCGAGCTTGAGATAACAGTTGTCCAAACCTCTGACCATTGCCTTTCTGAGGAGTCTGCATGTTGCGCTTCGGGCAGATGTTGGCATAATGTCCAAATTCTCCACAATTGAAACAACCATTAGGACGAACCGGGAGTTGTTTCTCACTGGTGCTCCTGAGCGATCTTGATGATGACTTGGAACATGTGGTGTCTGCTGGCTGGAATGCTGGGGTGGTTGAGTTGAGTGCTGCAACTGTAAATTCTGAGTATAATTTCCTCCTGATCCACCAAAGTGAAACTGAGAACTCTGAGATGAGTTGAAGCGAGGGCGTGTGTTGCTGGATTGTCCATGAGATTTAAACTTGCGCTTCTGTTCACCAAGCTCCATACGTTTGTTCTCCAAACCTATAGCCTTGTTCAGCAATGTCTGAAAGTTGGGAAATGTATGGCTTTGCAGCTGATAGTTAAGCGGCCCAATCAAGCCATCCAAGAATCTTTCCTGCCTCTTGGGATCGGTGTTCACTTCATCGGGAGCATAACGGGACAAGTGTGTAAACCTGTCGAGATATTCCGTGACAGACATGTTTCCCTGCTTCAGTGCAAGAAATTCCCTCTGCTTGAGTTTTATCACTCCCGAAGGAATGTGATGTGCACGGAAGCTATCCCGGAACTCCTGCCAAGTGATAGTGTTTCTAGCAGGATGTGCAGTTGTATAGGCATCCCACCAATCACTGGCTTGCCCTGTCAGTCTGCCTGCAGCATATAGGACCATTTCCCGGTCGGTGCATTGAACGGTTTCAAGCTTCTTAGTAATCGTCTTTAGCCAGTCATCGGCATCCAACGGATCGGAGGAGTGGGAGTAGGTGGGAGGGTGGTGGCTCATAAACTCCTTATGCTTGTCCCTCGGCTGTGGCGGAGGTGGAGGAGGGGGTGCTGGTTGGTTCTGTTGAGCTTGTAGGTTCTGGACGGTGGTAGTGAGGTTTTGCAGTAGCTGGGTTTGAGCGGCAAGGAATTGCTACATGACAGGATCCATTTGGTTAAGTGGTAGGGGTGGAGGTGGTGGTGCTTGCGCTTGTTGATTGGCTATGTGAACACGAATCACCGGCGGAACGTCTTGTCCTCCTCCTGACCTGGTTTGTACCATCTGATTGTTAGAGAAATTATTTCAGACAAGAACATTGAACTGATGCATGAAGATACGAACTCGAAAAGATGAAGCAGCATGAATTTCAAAACTAAGACAGATTCTGATAGCTCCATTGTTTTGTACATCTCCCTGTAAATACTTATCCCTCAGTGTTGAATTCACTCATAAAACTTGTGAACTAACCCAACTGATTTTTCATCAATTAGAGTTATGTAGCTCAGGATATGATTAAAACAGTGATGTTGTGTCAAAGAGTTGTGCAAAGTGATTTTACTCCAACCATCTTGTATGATTGATAAAGAAAAAGATAACCCAGATTTGAACCCAAACTATCTTTATTAACCTAACAATTTATTTCTTGTTGCATTTGTGGCCATCACTCCACAATACGACTCACACAATCAAAACTCCAAATCAAACTTGTGTTCAAACATCAAGCATTAACACAATGATCGTCCTTGCAGGAACGTTTCTATCGAAGTTGATAAGGGGTAGGCAATCTAAGAACTTATATTAGACAACACCGGTGGTGGGAATCCAGCTGATAGAACAAGAACCAAACTCAGTACAGATCAAAACAAAAAGATGTGTTTTAACAAGAAACAATGAATAAATTAGATTTTTATACGTAAATAAGTTAATTTTGAAGGATGACAGGCTTTCTAGAACATGAATCCTTACCTTTCCACCATTTCTAAGTTAAGGTTGCGTCCTACAGTCATTACTGCTCTGATACCACTCTGTCACACCCGATTTTCCGAAGAAAACCGAATGCATCTCATATGTGCGCCAGGATCAAGTTTACACACATATGATAGACGTCATGAGTGAAATATCCATAAACAACATTAAAAACATACAAGAGTTAAACCATTACATTATCTTTTATTACACTCAGACGTTAGACTCGAAGGTCTTTAAAACGAACAAACAGTAACTAGACGAAGCAACTCCGTCTTCAGCTTCCACAGGCACTTGACTGGGGGCACGCAAGCCTCAGAACTCATCGTAGTCGCTGAAGTACTCTTCACCGTTGTTCTCCTCTGAACAACAGGTAAGCAAGGGTGAGCACACTTATGGTTGGAGCTCAGCAAGTGGGGAAGATGCAAAGCTATCAAGGATAGGCTAAGGTTTTGCAACGGTTAGCATTTTAATGTTGGTCAAATTTTATTAGCAAGCACCTATTTGCTAGGTGTAAGTGTATACCAACCCCTTTAAGAATTAGAAAACATTTCATCTCAAAAACCATATAAAACCATGATTTAATTGAATCTTCAAGTTCATTAATCATGTGAGGGTCCAGGCCGCTCTTGACCGTGAGCACGGCTGATCGATCAGTTTTCACTCTGCAGAGGCCGTACACTTTACCCACAGCTCATGTTCCCCATGTTGCCCGGGTTGATCAGACCCTTAAACACTTCCCAAGTGAGTGGCTAGGGGTCCACTACGAAGCCTTTACAAAGATATACAGAAGACCAACAACTCGCGATAGTTACAGCAGCGGAGCGGACCATAACCCTCCCTAGTGGTCAGCACCTTAGCAAAGGCTGCTACCCCAAAAGAACCGGGCTATACCCCTTCAACTCCGGCCCCCCTGTGCTCCTTTCGGATAAGGTTGTCAGACAATTCCACACACCTAATTAATTGGCTAAAACAGAGCCATATGGACTGTGGTTGCACTGTTTTCCTGGGTGGTTCTCCATGTTCCAATTAAAACATATGATCTTGTTATCAACATAGTATCATCTTTCACCAAAGTTATCATGATCAACATTCATCATTTTTGCAAAGATTCATTTGAACCATCCCAAGTTATAGCAACTAAGCATTTCTACCCAAAACATTTATTTAAAAGGGTTGTTCAAGGTAGAGGGAATAAAATTCTAGTCATGTCCTTAAAAAGGTAATTTTCCCATCAATTATGCATAACAACAAATAAAAGTAAATATTAATTTAATATGCAATTATTTAGGACAAAGAGGAATATGCAGAGGGGGAAGTCCACTTGCCTTCCTTGCTTAAACACTGGGGTTCTTCTTCTTCAAAAACTTGCTCTTGATCCACTCCAACTGGTTGTTCACTTGAAACAGGCACGATGTCTACGAGCACACATAAAAACATTTAATAAATAAAACAATACACCAAACAGATCCAAAAGCTAAAAACACGCTGCTAAAACTAACGGGCTTGATGAGACGGTCGCGTGGACACCAAGAACGCTTAAAACGGAGCTAAAATGCAAAAGATATGGCCAAAACAAGGTTCGGGGACCTTTTTGTGAAGAAACTAGGCTTCTAGGGGCTTAACTGCAAGAAACCAGGGACCTAAACATAATTACGTATATAAACCGGAGGTTTATAACGTAAAAAGGCAAGGTTGGACCTCGGGTGGAAAAACCTAAGAAGACAGGGGCTAAACCGAGAAAACTTGGACCTAACTGCAAGGGTTTTTGGAGGTGGGAGGGCATGGTTGTGATTTTCAAAACTGCAGGGGGTTTTCTGCAAAACGACCGGCAGCGGCTCCAGTTGACCGTTGCGCGGTCTGTTGACCTGCGGGCCGAGCGGATCTGGACCGTAGATCTGCGCACGGACGGCTGGCAAAAAAACCAAAAGCTCAGGGGGCTATTCGATAAAAACAGGACCAAAAGGAAAGGATTCTTCTAGGTGGAAGGGTATATCTGTGATTTTGGAAAGCACCGGGGCCTTTTTGCAAAAAGACCGGCGCGCGCCTGGGTTGACCGTTACGGTCAAAGTTGACTCGCGACAGGGGAAGGATCTCGGCCGTCCGCTGCAGATCCAACGGCGCGTGTCGTCAACGAGCGAGGGAGCGGTGGGGGTGACGCCGGAGGGCGGCGGCGCGCGGCAGCGCTTCGCCGGAAACTCGCCGAAGATGGCCAAAATGGCCTCTCGTGCACGGTTTTGAGCACGGACGGCCTCTACGCAGAGCGGTGATCAAGGCGGACCTAACCATGGACATAGGAAGGGGGCTAGGGCAGCGGGGTAAGGGCGCCATGGCCGGCGGCGGAAGGCGGCGGCGGGCACAAGGCCGGCGAGTGCGCACGGGCGACAGGGAGCAAGAGGCGCGGGGAAAAGCACGAGGAGGCTTCTCACCCTGCTGCGAGGCTCCGGGAGGGCTCCTTGGCATCGGAGAAGCAGAGGAGGAGGAGATCGACACCGACGTCCGGAGGTTGAAGACGACGGCGGTGCTCTGGCCTTGGGGCGACACGTGCTCTGTGCGAGGAGAGAGAGTGGGCAAGGGAAAAGAGGAGGGGCAGAGACTCGGCCGCGGCTTTTAAAGGGCAAAGGAGGGAGAGGGAGCGACGGCTGGAGGCGGAGAGGCCATTGATGGCACAGAGAGCCGGCGACTTTGATAGCATTCAAGGGGAGGGGTCTTGATTGGAGAAACGGTAGGGGAAGTAAAGGAGGGGAGGGGCGGCCGGTGCTCCACTGCGCATTAAAGAGGAGGATTGATGGCGGGAGCGCGAGGGGCACGGCAAAAACGGCCAGCGGGTGTGCGGCGGTGCGGAGTAGGGGAGCCGGCTGGAGGTGGGGGATGGATCTGACTTGTGGGACCGGGCGGTCAGCGGCTGGAGCGAGGAGAGGAGCGGGCCGCGGGGAGCTGGGCCGGTGCAGAGGTTTTGCTGGGCCGGCAGAAGAGAAAAGGAAGAGGGAGGGGGAGCTGGGCCGCCGGTGGGAACTGGGCCGGAAAGGGAAGAGGGGGAGAAAGAGAGGGTTTGAGGTTTTTTTTCTTTTCTTTTTTTCAAAACTTTTCTTTCAAAACTTTTCAAACTTTAAGCACTTTTCAAATCTTTTCAAACTTTCAAACTATTTTGAAACTTTTTAAACTTCACACAATCAAACATAAACTATGCAAACAAAATATGATGCACAAGCACTTGTTGCTTCTAAAATTATAGAAATGATATTTAAATATTTTATGGCCAAATTTATTTGATAATTTATTTATTCCTTAGAAAATAAAAACTAAAACACCATGTTGCTTATATTAATTTGGTGATGGAATTTTAAGGTGTTACAGCGATGCCCCTTCCTTCCAGCCATTGGTTTTCCCTTCCCCATACGTGGCTTTGAATTTCAGTGCGTTTTCAATCCAGGGTGATCTCGTTAATCTCGCCCGTGGACGGTACCGCCACCTCCAGCCACATCCCACCAACATTCGTGGACTCTGCCATCACCCAATCCCATCCACCGGTGCCCGTGGACGACGACGACGACGCTGGTGCCTGTTGACACCGCCACCGTCACTGTCGCCCGACCCCATCCCTCGGCACCCGTTTACGACCCTGCCACCTCCACCTCCACCTCCACCTCTGGCAGCCGCTGCCGTCCACGGACTCCGCCGTCGGCCAATCCTAGTCTCGGCGGAGTGATTTCTCTCCACCGAGGGTGCGTGTTCGCCTCCTCTAAGTACAACAACCATTCCTGCTGGATTCAAAATGCTAAGGTAGCTTCTGGTCGATTCCTTGGTCTTTGGTTACCATGAATGTCCCACCAATCCACCATTCGTCATGGAACCTTCATTCCAGTGCTTGGTTCATGATTCAGATAGCAAGATGAGCAGGTGTGTGTAGCAGAAGACTGCATTTGCATCTGATTAACTAGCTCTTGATGTGCACCACTTGTGAGTTGTGACGCGTGCTAGGTGCTCAATTAAATGACCTACATATGTGTTTGTATGATTTTGCTGACTTTTTCATTAACAACGTGTTGAATCGGCAAGAATCATCTCTCCTTTGTTGTTGATATTATCTTGTTTATAAAATTTATTTAATAAATTGGCTGGACACCAAGCAGTATAAATTTGTTACTTGTACTAATGGAGTGGTATGCAAAATCTTTTTCTTTATAATTGACTATTTTCATCTCTCAAGGTGATACAACAGGATATTAGGGTTCGAGGTGTCATTTGTTGTGCTACGACCCAGTCAACTTAAGGTGATGAATTAATTTGTACTTTTCTAACACTCACTCACTATTAGGTGATGTTCTGACATTATGCTTGTAGCTGTCATATTTTACCTTACATTTTCAAGTGGTACTAATCAAGCGTAGCTACATATGTTGCTTATCTGATAAAAAAAAATCAGCAATCTGTTCATATAGAATGTTTTTGAGAATAGTCAATTTTTTGAAGCAGCAATCAAGGTTGGGACCTCAAATAGAACTCTCATATCAGACATATTGTCTTGGAAGCAGAAATCTGCTTCCTTTAGTTGTTCTCAGATAGTATGTACTGTCTTAGGTAGGGATAGAGAAATATTTTTTCCTTGTTCTATCGTGCATACTATTGGAAAAGCTATTAGCGGCTCATCCAAAGATTTGTCCAACTGTAGAAGTGGTAATCTTTTGGTGCTCTCTTACCTTAATTATTCTGGCATAAGGGTTTCACATATGAGAGATGTTCCATATTCACTAATTACATCCCTTTCTAAGGTCTCTTTCAGGATTTTTCTCTTGACTAAGTTCCTACGGAAAGTGCAGAGCATTATCTTCCTATGGTCTAGCATTAGGTTACCAACTAGGCTGTTTTTAGAAAGGTGTTCTGTAAAATTACTACTCTAAGTTTTCTGATATGGTATTGAGTAGCAGGCCTGTAACACTTCAAAACAGATGCTTTGCTTGTACCTTAGTGTGCTATACAGGTCTCGTGTTTTAATTATTACATTACTATTCACCAATAGTGATCATTTTTTAATGTGCTAGAAAATAAGTAGCTACTGATTTATTTTTTCTTTTCAAGTTTACAGGGAAGCTAGGTGATGCTTGGGCCTTCTTCTATCATGAATTGGTTCTTTCTTCATTGTCCCAAACAAATGCATATTGAAGTTCAGTAAACTTCAGGGAGCTCTGAGTATACTCTTGGTTACTATCAGACCTGCGAGTAGGTGAATAGCTCCAATTTAATGCATTAGTAGTGCATAACTATTATTTTGAATTTAGAATTTCAGGTCATGTAGTAACTGGACATTGTAGTAACTAGACATCATTAACAACGAAAGAACTTACCTTCAACTGTATCCAAGATCAGTAAGTTGGGGTTGATGCTTAAATCTTGCAGAACTTTTTTTCTTTTGCAGTTACTGAAAGAACCTTGATGTCGCCTAGAGGGGGGGTGAATAGGCGGACGACCAATTTGAACTTTTATTCCCCGCGAACTTGAACTACCAAGCTCCACCGGTCAGACCGGTGCACCTCACCGGTCAGACAGGTGCTGGCTTTGCTTCACAGGAGAGCACCGGTTAGACCGGTACCCCACACCAGTCAGGCCGGTGTAGCACAGAGAACCTGCAAAAACAACTTCAAGCTTCTCTTGACTTCTAGCACGAACCAAACTTGGTGTGTGGCCTGAGTAGATGATCCCGAGCAGGGTAATGATCCCTACACACACAAATATGCACACCCAAGTAGATCGAAGCGGAAGCAAATCAAATATGCTAGAAAACAACTTAGAGATGCAAACCACAAAGAGACGTAAGGATTTGTTTCCCGAAGTTCACTTCCACCAAGGAAGCTACGTCTCCATTGAGGAGCTTGTAAGGGAACCACAAGAGGTCTCCCACAACAAGCCGGGTCTCTTTCAACCACTTTCCTCGATTCCACTAAGGCGATCTTTTCCACGAAGAGGCAAGGTCACAGCCCTCACAAACTTGCCGCTGCTCACCACAACTTGGGAGCTAGCCGGCGACGCCTAGCCGTCTAGGAGGCGAACCTCCAAGAGTAACAAATGCTTCAATGCTTGTAGACGCGAAACTCAAGTGCTCAAGCTATGGGAATGGTCTTGTTAGCTCACAAAGGCTCTCAAGATCTCACTAACTCAACCCAACTCAAAGATATGGTTTGAATCCACAAATCTCACAAAGAGAGAGGTTGGAAAGAGCCACTAAGGCTTTAGGCTTGCTAGAAATGACCTGGAAGCTCAACAAGTTCACCAAGAACAGCAGGCCATCCAAGAGGAGGGCTTGGGGTACTTATACCCCAAAAGAAGAAAACTAGCCGTTAGCTGTCGGGCGGCACCGGTCAGACCGGTGCTCCACACCGGTCAGACCGGTGTCTGAAAAACTAGCCGTTGGGTCTAGTTGCACCGGTCAGACCGGTGGAGCCCGAGAAACCCCCAAAACCCTTTCTATTAAACTAACACTTCACCTAAAAGATGAAGTGGCTCAGGTTAGGTTAGGAGGGGTTGTTAGTACACTCTGAGGCTATTTCTCACTTAGGTTTTCTAAGAGCACTTGACTTGGTCATAAAACGAAAGTTGCATCCCTCTTGATAGTACGGCAAACCTATACTCAAGTTTAAATAAAAACACCTTGTCAACCTCTTGAGTTTGAGTGTCTTCAATCTTGCCATACTTGATCACTTTCCACTTGAGGGCTTTCAACTTAGACCAATGTCTTGAGCACATCCATACTTAAGCTAGTGGCTTAAGATATTTCCATATAGCATAGAAATGCACACTTAGATACTTAAGTCACTCCATATTGTCAATCTCAACTTGTGAACTTGATGCAATGCTTCCCTCGATTAAGGCTTGAATATGATACTTGAAGACCCCACGGATGCTAGAACTTCACCTTAGCAAAACACGAAATGGCGACCTAGCTAGAGCCCCAAAGATTGCTTAGTCCCTCACCCTAGACATCTCGGTTGATCTCTTCATCACTTATTCAATCCACGTTGAGTTAAGCTTTGCTTCATTTACAATTAGTCTTCATTTGAAATCCCGCTTCAAATGCTTGTTCTTGATTGACAACGAATATGCAAACTTCCAACAAAGGACCATAAAAAATATACTCAATCTTGTGTCCTCTTTCATTTCCCACATGAAGTCTTGCATTCAACATGTGAAGAATCATCATCTTCTCTTTCTATGACCCGTTTATTTTTAATCAAGCTACCATGTTCATCAGGGATCATGAATTGACCTCCTTACAATATTCCCGATATTCATCTTTCTTCATTTGCTTGATATTTGCCACTATGTCTTAGGATCATACATATATTTGTCTTCTTCAATGTGAGCCATACAATATTCATTCGCCAATATATATATCCCAACAATAACTTATGAATAGACAAATGAAACCTGCTCACAATCTTAGACAAACATGTTAGTCCTTTAATCGCTTTGTCATTCAATTCACCAAAATCCACTTAGGGGCCTAGATGCACTTTCAGTTACTACCGCTTATAGTTATGGCTTGAGATTCCTTTCTTTATGACCATGTACTTGTATATATTACTATTTTAAGATTCAAAATTCAACTGATGTAGCACCCATATATATCAACTATATGCTATAGAGTTTCTTGACTTCCGTAATTTTGTCTCACCTTCTACTTGTGTTGATCTAATTAGTGGTACGAAGGAATTTCATGTGGCGCAGATACTTTATTATGCCCGATACAATTAAATATATTTTTACGGTCTTCATTTTTGTGATGTTCCTCTTTCATCTGATTTGTTGGACAAATTGAATCTATTTTTCCCATGACATGGTAGGCAAGGAGGATGAGGTTGGTAGCCATAATTGATGATCCCTTGCAAACTGTTTCGTTAAGGAGGGATATTATTTTAACGCTATTTAATTTCGATGGTGCTTGTAGCTCTATCACTGGCCATGATCACTCTAAGCCAAGGGGATTTGCACAGGTGAATCCATGATGTTGCTCTTGCTCTTGTTTCAGTCAGGTGGCTTGCATATATGTTTGTAGAGTTGCATAGATCAGAACAGAATGTCTTTTTTTATCTTTTGTGTTGCTGGAAGATAAAATTTGTAGGAAATATCACCTGAGCATGGATTTACGTCATTCAGTGTCTTTGCTCTGCATGTGGAGCATATCCGGTCCATCACAATGCATACCTCTTTTGCTTATTTTTTCAGTGTGAAAGATGTCTCTTCGGTGCTTTGTGTTTCCAAATAACATCAAGCACTTGAACTGATATAATTAATCTTATATAGATATTTAGAGTACAAATGGAAGAGGTCCTAGCTACTTTGACTAGAGCTGGAGGTTGTGATCCTGCTTGATAGCTACACATTCTTCTGTGTTTTCAGGAGCACAAGAGCACAAAGGCATAAATTCTGAGTTATGTCATGTGCCTACCCTGATGTGTTGGTTGCCTGTGGAGTATTTTCCTCATCACCAGGCATGCAATGTGGTGAGTGTCAATCTGTGAATAATCAGTAGGTAGCCATTACATATTTATAGGCATATTTGAATCAATGCCTTTGATGATCTAATTTGCCTGAACATCAGGTTAACCATTTGGTGCTCTTGACATGTCTAGTGCATTAACACAAAGTAGTAATATATTATGGGAGCTATGTTTCTCTGTTCTGACAGGTTTCGCTAGCGCTCTCTACAAGGAAGTCTTGAAATGAAGTAAGCTTTCCTGTCATCCCATGACTGCTATAATTGTTTTTAGAACGACTGTGTGCAATGTGTGCACTTTTAAGTTAGTGTAATATCTGGCTCTCAGCTCTGCTCCAACTTCGCAGTTAACTTACACCCTGGAAAGAAACTGTAGTAACAAACATAAGAATGGTGATGTTATTGTTATTATTGCAGATGACAGTCACTTGGACCAATGAGTGACATTACAGAAGTATTTCTTTTTGTTGAATGGGGTGAGAAAGGAGGACGTCCATTAACTTTTGATGAAAATAGCATCTAGGTGGTTGTTATGGTATTTCTCACTCTATCATTCTCTTGTATTGATTCATCATTAAACTTCCCGTTTAACTTCTTACATGAAGCTTGTATATGTTATTGGAGAGCCAACACTGCAGGTGGAAGTAAAAATGTTTGTTAAAAGAGGAGCACCTGTATCTATCATTAGTACATGTGTGATCTTTATTTCTACCAAGTCAATCGTACCTACCTTGCAGCTTGCAAAAGGTTTATGAACTCTATCCAGAAATTTAAATGGACTGTACGTGCACTCTCCATTTTTGAAACGAACATGTTTGGTAGCGATGAAACGAAGATCGGCTGCCGCGCGCGGGCTCGCGACACCGCAGTGTCAGTCCTGGCGCCGGCCGGGGCCGCGCCAGCGCCACCGCGCAGACGCCACACGCTGGATGCGGCCGGCAGCTAGCTCACCCGCTCCCCTCCCCTGGGCTCAAGGAGGCTCACTCCCGGTCGACAGGGGACGACCGGCTCGTCGATCGCGGCAGGTACGACGTCGAGGTCCTCGGCTTGGACCGGGCATTCAAATCCGGCGTCGTCGATGAACACACAGGAAGACAAGCAACAAGCAAGGGCATCAGGATCCAGGAACAATCTCCGCGCGTGCTCATAGTCCGTCCTCCGTCGATCTTAGCTTAGGGCGGACCCCGTAGGGTAGGTTGTCCTAGCTATATCCGCACGAGCCATTTAATTTGGTGGTCATCACGCACGCAGGACGTCATAAACGCTCGCGTCCACCTCGATGCGACGTGGACGCCACCTGCTTCCGGCCGGCGAGCCCATGGCCGTGGATGTCACGCTCCGGCGACGGTAAGGGTTGCCGGCGTCACGCACGGCGTGAAGGAGGACGGCGGCGCCGCCTCGGCTGAGGGAGGAAGACGAGTGGGAGTCGAGAGGAGAGAGTGTTTAGGTTTTTAGTTCATCATGCTTGCCCTACTCCTCGGGCTTGTCTGGTTACATAGTGTTGTAAGGCCCACCAGCCAAATGGCTCTTACATGGGTTGAAGCCCAGATCACGGCTCGCAGGCCGGCCCACTAGATATAGTTCATGACATCCCCCCCTTAAGAAACGACTTGTCCTCAAGTTGTACCAGCATGGAGCTCAGCCACTGCTCATGGTGTTGCATTCAGGGTACCTAGCGATCAAGGCTTGCAGGTTCTCCCAGGTCTTCCATGTTGCTGGTAGGTCAGACCACTTAACTTGCACTTGATGCACCAGGCGGTTTCCCAGTTTGGTGGCCTTCCTGGATATGAATTCAACAGGGCGAGGGACAGATTTAGTATATGGACAAGCTAATTCATCATCAGCGCTTACCTCAGTGGCTGGTGGTAATGCCTTCTTCAACTGAGACACGTGGATGACTGGGTGGATTTGGCTTGCTTGTGGCAGTTGTAATTTATATGCCACTTCACCCACTTTCTGCAGTATCAAGTATGGCCCAAAGTACTTATAGCTCAGTTTGTTGTTTGATCTTCGAGCTACTGACATTTGCACATAGGGCTGCAGCTTGACATACACCCAATCTCCTACAGCAAAACTCCTTTCTGATCTGTGTTTATCAGCCTGCACCTTCATCCTGTTCTGTGCTCTTTCCAGGTTGTGCTGAATGACTTGATGCATAGCTGCTCTGTCCTTTAACCATGTGTCTAGCTCAGGCACCTGACAGTGTGTTTTAGTGGTGATGCCAAAATGCTTAGGAGGATAGCCATATAAGACCTCAAATGGCGATTTGCCCAATGCTGAATGGTAAGTAGTGTTATACCAGAACTCTGCTAATGACAGCCAAGAAACCCATTTATGAGGACAGGCCTGAATCATGCACCTGAGATATGTTTCGAGGCATTGATTCAGGCGTTCTGTTTGCCCATCAGTTTGAGGGTGATAACTGGAGCTCATATTTAGAGTTGTGTCAGCCAACTTGAACAGTTCCTGCCATAAGTTGCTTGTGAAGACACTGTCTCTATCAGATATAATGCACTGTGGCATGCCATGCAATTTGTAAACATTGTCCATAAACACTTGAGCTACTGAGGCTGTTGTGTAAGGATGAGCTAATGGCAGAAAATGGGCATACTTGGAAAATTTGTCAATGATGACCAGTATGATGTTTGCATGTTTGGACTTGGGCAAGCCTTCTATGAAATCCATGCTAATTGTGTGCCAAGATGATGGTGGTGGGGGAAAGGGTTGCAACAGCCCTGGGCATTTGAGATGTTCTGGCTTGGCTTTCATGCACACTTCACAGTTGCTGATGTATTTCCTGATGTCCTCTTTCATGTTGGGCCATGCAAACAGTTGCTTGATCTTGTGGTATGTAGCTGTAATACCACTATGTCCTCCAATTCCATTAGAGTGAAGGGCCAGTAAGACTGCATTGTGTGCTGCCTCATGCTTGCCTAGCCAAATTCTCCCCTTATACCTGATGATTCCATCAGTGAGGGTGTAACCTTTGCTATTAGCTCCTGACACACTCAGCTCCTGCAACAGAGCTTTGCTCTCTTCATCCTCCAGATATCCTTCTGCAACTGTCTCTAACCATTTTGGGACTACAGTTGATATTGCAATCACTTCTGTGTGTGGTGATGGTGACTATCTGGAGAGTGCATCTGCTGCTCCATTGTCCCTTCCTTTCTTGTACTGGATTCTGTACTGCAAACCCATCAGTTTAATGAAGGCTTTGTGCTGGAGTCCCTGTGTCAACTTTTGTTCAGCTAGATGAGTCAAACTCTTGTGATCTGTAAGGATGGTGAACTCTTTGTGCTGTAGGTATGACTTCCATTTGTCTACTGCCATAAGCAGTGCCAAACATTCCTTCTCATAAGTGGACATGGCCTGAGCCTGTGGTCCCAATGCCTTACTGAGGTATGCAATGGGATGTGCTGCTTGCATAAGTATAGCTCCAATGCCAGTCCCAGAAGCATCAGTTTCTAATGTAAAGCCTTTGGAGAAGTCTGGTAGTGCTAAGACAGGGGTAGAAGTGAGGGCTTGCTTTCGTGCTTGGAAGGACTGTTGTAGCTAAAGATGGCAACGGGCGTCAAATATCCGCGTACCCGCGGGCAGGAAACCCGATGGGCGCGGATACGGGCGCCATTTCTCGCCCGCGGGCGCGGGCGCGGGCACGAACCTGAACCCAGCGGATAGTTGGTCACGGGCACAGAAATTTGCTAGCCTCGCCCGCATGCCCGCCAGACCCGCTATGACATGTGGGACCCACATGTAACTACGTATATATACACAGAATTTTAGGGTTTCCCCTCCTCAATTCCCTTTCCACCCCCAGTCCCCCACCCGGCCACCCCCCTGCTCCCCATCCGGCCGCCCCCCTCTCCCCATCCTTCCGTCCCCAACGCAGAGGCGCAGCCCGTAGTGCAGAGGCGCAGACCCCGGCCACCCAGACGCTCAGCGCATCGCGCCAGCGCCCTGCGCCCCCTTCCCCTGCTGGCCTGCTCCGTGCTCCCACCCTGTCCTCCGCTCCTCGCCGCCGGCCGCCGGCCTATCTCGTGAGCCACGACCATCGCACTTGCCGCTCTGCGCCTCGGCGTCCGCGCCTCATCGACCGTCGCGAGCCCGCCCGTCGCCCCTGCGCCACGGCCCCTGCGCCGCCGCCCGTCGGTCCTCTAGGAGTCTAGGTGCCCCCTGCCCCCCGATCTACTTATACCATTGTCTATGCAAGATCTATCTATTTGCCTTTCTTGCTATTCACTTCAATTCATCTGATTCTAATTTCTATTCACGATTGGGGAGCTTTCTTGCAAGCTAGTATGTTGATTTGTGTTGTTTGTTGACATGCAGTTGCAATGGCAACCGCTAGTAACTCCCGAGTGCAAGCTTCTGGGACTGGTGCCTCTGTTCAGCCAGATGATACTGAGGATTGAGAGATTGTGGATGATATTGAGGATAGAGAGATTGTGAGGATAGAGAGATTGTGGATGTTGAATGACTATGTTTAATCTTATTGATGTGAAGTGTGATTGTGTGAACCATTGCTGTTAATTTGTATTTCTCTCTTGTGGTGTGGACTTTGGTTGTATATATAATATGTGCTCAATCTGGCATTCTCGCGGGCACACGGGTGTGCCCGCGGGCACGAAATGCCCGTGGATAGCGGGCGCAGGCGTGGTTTCCTACCCGTGGCGGGTGACGGGCGCGGGCACGGGCATGAGATTAGGGTGGCGGGCGCGGGCGTGGCAAGTCAGTATCCGCGGGCATCATGCCCGTTGCCATCTTTAGTTGTAGCTGTGGAGTCCAAGTGAAAACTGCTCCTTTCTTTAACATATCAGACAGTGGCTTGCTGATAGGTCCATAGTTTTTGATGAACTTCCTGTAATAGCCAGATAGCCCCAAAAGTCCTCTGAGGGATTTAATATCTGTGGGTATTGGCCAATCCTGGACTGCTTGCACCTTCTCTGGATCTGTTGCCACTCCTTGAGCACTAATGATGTGCCCCAGATACTCCAACTTAGGTTGGGCAAATGAGCATTTGGATCTCTTAACCAACAGTTGATGCTTCCTGAGGATGGAAAGTACTTCTTGTAAGTGCTGCTTGTGTTCTTCCAGGGACTTGCTGTATATTAGGATGTCATCTACAAACACAAGTACATGCTTCCTAAGTAATGGAGCAAAGATGTCATTCATTATTATCTAGAAAGTTGCTAGTGCATTTGGCAGTCCAAAAGGCATAACCCTGAACTCCCAGTGGCCATTGTGTGTTCTGAATGCTGTCTTGTACTCATCCATGCCCAACAATCTGATCTGATGGTATCCAGATCTCAAATCTAACTTGGTGAACCATTTAGAGCCATGTAGCTCATCCAATAACTCATCCACAATTGGCAGTGGGTACTTGTTCTTCACAGTGATATTGTTGAGATGTCTGTAATCAACACAGAACCTCCATGTCCCATCTTTTTTCTTGACTAGCAAGACTGGTGAAGCAAATGGGCTGTTGCTGGTTTTGATGATGCCTTGCTGCAGCATTTCTTTGAGTTGCTTCTCAATTTTGTCCTTCTGAGCTGGAGAGTATCTATATGGCTTAATGTTGACAGGAGCTGCCCCAGGTATTAATGGAATTGCATGGTCACAACTTCGCTGTGGGGGTAATCCCTTGGGATCTTGGAAGACATCTGAGAATTCCTCTAGGATCTTGTCCACTGGTGATGGGGTGATGCTGTTAACTGTCATGGTGGGCAGTCTAGGAGCCAGCTGCACCAGTTGAGCCACACTTTTCTTTCTGATCAGCCCTTTCAGTTTCTTTATAGTAACTTTCTTGCAGTGGGTTAAGTTATCCTTGACCCCAGTCAATACTATTCACTTCCCTTGATAATTGAATCTCATCCTCTTCCTTCTCCAGTCCACCCACATGGGGCTATGCTTTTCAAGCCAGTCCATCCCTAGGATCATGTCATAAGTTCCCAATGTGATGACCTTTGCCTCCACAGAGAATGTGTTCCCTTGTGCCCACCAAGTCACCTCTTGGACTTTCTTGTTACACTGAATCTTGCTGCCATCAGCCAATGCCACTGTTGTATTGGTAGTGCCAACTGTAGGCATCTTGAGCTCTTGCACCATAGCTTCACTGATGAAAGTTCCTGAACTACCAGAATCCACTAGTATCAGCAGTTCTTTGTTGTGCAGCAAGCCTTGGATTCTTATGTTTTTCTTGCCTTGAGTGCCATCAGTTGCAAATGCAGACAGAGATAGTAACTCTGTATCACTGTCACCACTGATGGAATCATTGCCTTGGTCATCAGGTTCTTCATTCTAGAATAGCTCCATGAGTTCTTCAACCACATGGAGATCCACTTGTTTGGGGCATCTGTGTTGAGGACTGTAAGGGTCCCCACATTTCATACATAATCCTGCAGCTCTTCTTTTTGCCCTGAGAGACTCAAATTTGTTGTCCCATCTGAGCCTCTGCTTCTCTTCTTTGCTTTTGTCAGTGCTTGGAGGAGCACCCAGTACAGATGGTGTTGTGGAAGCCCCCTGATTCACAGGCACATTGGTCTAGACAGCACTCCTGCTGTATTCTCGAACTCTTGTTGGAAACCTTCTTCCCGAGGCTTCCAACATTTCTTCCTGCATTAGAGCAAGTGATAACGCAGCATCAACTGTTCTAGGTTTGTGCAGTGTGATAGCATTGCTGATTTGGTATTTCAAGCCATCCAGGAACTTTTGAACAAAGAAAACCTCCCCTATCTCCTTGTTATGAACTAAGACTCTATGCTTAGTAGTTTCAAATCTACCAGCATATTCTAAGACATCTTCAGTTTGCCTTATGGACAGCAGATCTCTCATGTAGTTGCTATACAAGTCCTGGCCAAATTTGTGTTCTACTGCTACACATAATTCAGGCCAGTTACTTATAGCATGCTGTGCCTCATATGTTTGCAACCATAATTCAGCATTTCCTCTAAAGTTAATAGTGGCAAAAGGAACCCAAGTATGCACAGGTATGTTATACATGGTAAAATACTTTTCACACTTTTCCTTCCAGACCCTAGGGTGTTCTCCATGAAACTTAGGAAAGTCTAACTTAGGCAGCTTAAATTCCCTAGGAGCACTGTAATTTGGGGATTGGAAAGTCTGATTCTTCGTGCTAGGCTCAGGGAAATCATAAGCGGGGATGGTGGGTTTGGGAAATGAATACGCACCCTTGAGCAGGGTGGAATCCTGGGATTTCCCCTTGAATTCCCCACCCTGCTGACTTGTATCGACGCCGTGGCCATTGGCCCGTCCCTCTTCCCCGCGTGGCGGGACTAGAGGCGGAGCCTTGAGGATGTTGGCTTCCAACGCCTGGATGCGCGATGTGAGATCATGGATCGATGCTTGCAGATCGGTGGCCGTTCGCCCGGCGGCGTTCTTCCACTCCACCAGTTCCTTGAGATGCAGGGTGCTCTTCACTTGTTCGACGCCGATCGACTTGACATCGGCCGCCAGCTGTTTGATCTGCTCCTCCACTGACGCCATCCTATTGGTTAGGGTTGGGGGCCTCCCTTTCTTCAGTTTGAGATGGGTTTGGATAAGAAATTGGGGGGATTGGGAAGGCTGTTGTTGGTTGGTGTTGTGTGGTGGTGTTTGTGGATGGATGGGCACGATGGTGGTGGAGGTGCTGGCGGTGGTGGCGGTCGGAGCGGCTGCGGAGGAGGAGTTGGTGGTGGTGGTGGGGTTGTTCTGCGGCGGCGCCAGGGTTTGAGGCTTGAACGGCGATGGGTTTTCGCGGTGGCGGTGGCGGGGATTCGGGTTCTGCGGCTGCGGTAAGGGCACGGACCGATGCTCGGCGAGATGCCGGCGCTCGGCTCTGATACCAAATGTCACACTCCGGCGACGGTAAGGGTTGCCGGCGTCACGCACGGCGTGAAGGAGGACGGCGGCGCCGCCTCGGCTGAGGGAGGAAGACGAGTGGGAGTCGAGAGGAGAGAGTGTTTAGGTTTTTAGTTCATCATGCTTGCCCTACTCCTCGGGCTTGTCTGGTTACATAGTGTTGTAAGGCCCACCGGCCAAATGGCTCTTACATGGGTTGAAGCCCAGATCACGGCTCGCAGCCCGGCCCACTAGATATAGTTCATGACAGTGGAGCGCGCGCGCGCATCAACTAATGCCGGCCGGTATGCCGAAATCTTCCATTGGCCGCCAGAGAAGACCACCACCGTACCGCAGCAGCCGCGGCACGCCGAGCTACGGCGAGCACGCGTTCAGTAGGCGTACCCTCTTCCTCGCCAAGTGCTTGTCCACCACGGTTGACATCAGGATATAATGCGTCAGGCATCGATCGGCCATCCTATTTCCTATCTCCAGGTCTCCACTTGCTAGAGGCTAGAGCCTGCTGGAGTACGTAGCATTGAATGAATCGATCGAGCACGGACCTATAGGATCGCTGCCGGACACGGTGACCGGACCTCGGCCAGCGGCCGGTGCAGGCCGGCCGTCACGTAGAGTGCTGATGTGTTGCTCAACGTCTGAACCACCGCAAACTCTTGATCATTATTAACACGCCGGGCCAGTGACGGTTGCCAGCAGGCAGATGCAGCACGCGCTGCCGCCGCTGCTGGCTGGGATTTAGGGCAACTCCAACCGGAACCTTACCCCGTCTCTCATCTAGATTTTGCGAGTTCAACCACGAAAAAACGTCTCCAACCCACCTCTCATCCGGCCCCTGATGGATGAGAGGCTCTCATATTCCCCCCTCGACCCTGAGTTGTAGGAGGTCGAGCCCTCATCCGTCTACGATGCCAACGGCCGCTCCTCCCGCGCGTCCACGGACATCTCCGGCCAGGCGCACACACCATGGAAGAGGTGATGCAGTCGAGGGGAGAGAGGGGGGAGGTCGTACCTTGTAGATCGACGCCGACAGAAGTCCGGCGGTCGCATCGGGGGCCGGACGGCAGCCTCCCTGCCTCGCCTAGCGCCCACGGTCGTGGGGGCCGGCGGCGCCCCGCCTTGCGCTCGCGGTCGTGAGGGCCAGCGGCTCCCGCCTCGCGCCCGCAGTCAGGAGGGCCGGCGGCTCCCGCCTTGCTCCCGTAGCCGTGGAGGCCGCTGGTGCCCCGCCTTGGATGCCGCGGCCATGGGGGACGGCGCCTGTTGACGGTCAATTTCCGTCAACCTAGCCATGAGTTTACCTTCTATGTTGGTATTAATTTGATATTCACAGTAACGATCCTAACCCCCATTATATGTTAAGTTCACACGCGCGCATGATTCTTGGAGTTTATTGTTTACATAGGAATCAAGAGCCTAAATGAGGACTTCCGGGTAAAGTTCATCAAGAGTTTTATGAGAAGATCATGGAGCCCGGTACAAGTCAAGATACAAGATGAACATGACTCCAAATGAACCAAGGACTAAAGTGTGAAGCTGAGAAGTAACGAGGACCTAGACGGAAGATGCGGGAGTTCATGCGCCAAACACCCTTATCTAAACCGCGAGGAAAATGACGTCAAGGACCCACATGCAACTCGGCAAAAACTCAGGAAGTCACGAGAAACTTCGGGAAGAAAATCGGGGGCGAACCGGGCCGAGGAGGCCTTAGGCCGGTCGGCCCAGGCCGGCCGGCCTGGCCCTCCTGTGGGTTGGTTCGCCGCCCCCTTTGACCTAGCACCCATTCGGGTTATTTATAGTCCCCGTGCGAAGTGCCAACCATCAAGCCATTCGTCATTCGCCGCCGAGGAGCAGAGAGGATTGAGGGACACCATCTCAGAGAGGAGGGTCATGCTAGTCGTCTAGGGTTTACCTAACCGGCATGGAAACCTAGCAAGGAAGACCACGCCGGAGTTCTGGAGGCTTGAATCAAGATCAAGGTAGGATCGCGGTTGGATCTTATTCATGTATACACTTATGATGGAGTTTTAATGGATCCGATTTCTAGTGATCGAGTATCTTTGTTTATGATTCTTATTCTTGCTTGGGTGTTTTCTTCCTCAACCAATTCTCGAGATAGATTGCATGGGACGTTCTTGTAGCCGCGGTGGGTAGAGGTACTGTCGGGGTTCTCAACCGCCGGCAGTAGATTTGTATCGAATCTGTGTCGGATCCGGATGGTTGACACGGGAGACACAAGGGTTTTATACTGGTTCGGGCCTCCGAGGAGTAATACCCTACGTCCAGTTCCGAGTACTCGTGTTCCTATGCCGGGGGTGTCTGTAGTAGGGGTTACAAACTTGGTCATCGATCCTCTCTATGTACATCGCACCCCTCCCCCTTTTATAGTTACAAGGGCGAGGGGCAAAGAAGGAAAACAAAAACAAGCTACAGTGCTATGGCGTTGTGAAGTCTTTTCCGTCATTGATGTCCGTCAGGCGTAGTGGGAGGGCGCTGAGCTGTGGTGTCGTCGGAGGCTGCCGCGTGGGCTGCTGCCACTGTTCGTCCCGGGCACTTGGCACCTCCTCCGAGTAGTTTGTACGGTGACTCAGCCCTCTTGAGTACGTTTTAGTCTCGCCACGTTATGGCCTAAGAGCTGGTAGATGGTAATCGAGTGCCTGTTCTGACGGGGTGGTGTGTAGCTGGCGTTGGATGTGACGGCATGTCGGAGGTCGTGGGGGGTGCACTGTGTGCCATTACAGCCCCTGCCAGACCCTGCCGTCCTCCCGTCGCACCAGCTGTGGTCTTTGCATGGTGTGGAGAACGGTGTCATGCGTGTCGTCGTAGAGAAGCTTGGGGGGCTGGAGCGGCTCCACATTCGTGTGGGGCCCCTGCCCCATGCTCCGGCTCCTCCATGAGGGCTCCGCCTTAGTCGGAGACGGAAGTTACTCGTGCGAATGGGTAGTCGGAGGCGGGGCGGCGCGTACTCGGAGCCGAGGCAAACTCATGTGAGGCGGAGTGTACTCGAGCGAAGAGGAGGGTACTCGGAGCTAAGGCGAACTCGTGCGAGGCGGAAGATACTCAAAAGTGGGGAAGTCTTGTCAGTGAAGGTCTTGACGAAGATCTGCATCCCTCCCTGTCCTGGATCTTAACCTTCACGTTGTCAATGGTGTCAGAGGACTCCATCTTCGAGGTAATTATCTCGTTGCTTAGGGGGCCCTAATCCAGGCCCTCGTCAGTAGCCCCCGAGCCTGTGGTGGGAGTCAAGGACTCGCTCGCAGGCTCTGCGTTTGGGGAAACGTTGTTGTTGTTGTTCCTTGATTTACTCGGTGGGTGTGCGCGAGGGCATCCGCCGGATGTAGCCCCCGAGCCCATGAAGGAGTTGTAGACTCGTTTATGGGGTTTTGAATTTTGAAATGTTGTCGCTTCGAGATCTCCGGTGATGGCGGTTGTGGCTGTATCGGTAGCCGTATCCACTCCGCCGGTCATGGCTGACGTGGCGATGGTGACAGTTGGAGGGGACGGCGTGTGGCTGATTCAGACCTGTGGCCCCACCCGGTATCGAACCGTCACGCGGGCGTGCCTCTATTGCCTCGGGAGATGAGTCCACCAAGCGGGCGGTTTTACGGCGTGGTGGGGCCGGCATTAAATGCCGGCGGCCACATTTGCCCCTTATAAACCGCACGCTGGTTGAGCTCCGTACTTTTTTCCCGATTCCTTGCTTTTGCCCGCGTCGCTTGCTCGTCTGCTCCTTACTCTCGCGCCGCCGCCGCCGCCGTTTCTTCAACCTTTCTTCTCGCCCTTGAACTCGACAAGCGCCATGTCGAACTGGAACTGCTCCAACATCTCGTGCTCGATCCTTCAGCGGATCGTCGCCGCCGGTCAGCTGCCGGTCCTCACCGGCGCCGAGGAGTGGAAGGTCTCGGGCAGCGAGTCGGTGCCGCACCCGCCGAAGGGCTACGTCGTCTCGTTCGTGGTGTTCCACGAGCGGGGCTTCTCCATCCCGGCCGGCTGGTTTATCCGCACCGTCCTCTCCGAGTACCGGCTGCAACTCTAGCACCTCAACCCCAACAGCATCCAACAAATGGCGGCGTTCGAGGCGCTGTGCGAGGGGTACTTGGGAGTGGGCGCCCATTGGCACCTCTTTCGGTACTTCTTCAAGTTCGTGTGCCTGAAGGACAAGTCAATCCCGGGCACCCTTGGATGCGCCAATCTTTGGATGAAGACGAAGAGGGGCGAGGAGTACATCTTCAGCACGCTGACGAGCTCCAACAGCGGCTCGCACAAGGGGTGGTTCTATCTCAAAGACTGCCCCGAGTATCCGCTGCCGGAGTATATCGGCTCCTCAATCGCCGAGGCGCTGGCGAACTGGAGTTATGGGCCCCCGGAGACGGAGGTGGAGAGGTTGCTCGGGGATTGCTTTCTGGTGCTGGCCAAGCTGCGCAATGCCGGGGTCGACCTGGCGACCGTCATCGGCCTGTACCACACGGTGGGGGTCATCCCGCTCCAGCGGCGCCGCCTGCGCATCTGCCAGAAGACGCCAGACCGCGCCCCTTCGTCGGGACTGTGTGTGCGCCTCGGCTCCCCACGTTGGATGAGATCCAGCGTCGCGTGAGGCAGGCAATTGGGAAGGCCAGCTACTCGTGGCCGCCGCTGCAAGTTCTTCCCCTGCTCCCCCACGAGGGGACCAAAAATTATGTAAGTCCTTCGTTACTCCGATTAACACTCCGACTAACACTCCGACTATTTCGCAGTCTTTGTGTTGGTTCTCGTCTCCTTCCTTGCTTTCAGTTGGGGTCTGCGACCCCTCTCCCCGCGAAGCCACCTCTTCCTGAGGACGCGATACCGAATCGTGCCCAGGCAGCCGCGGATAGGAGGAGGGCCGCCCGTAAGGCCCAGCACAAAGACAAGGAGATCGCGAAGCGCGAGCGGAATGACCGCCGCGCTAAGCGCAGGAAAATGAGAGAGGGCCCCGTCACCTCGGATGAGGACCCCTCGTCGTCACTGCCATGGTCTGGTGATGACGGTGACGCCAGCGTCGATTGGAGCGCGTTGTCGTCTCCGTCGCCTCCTCCCCAGCGGCAGGCCGCGGCGTCTAGTTCGGGGCAGCGACCGGAGCCCGCTGCCCAAGAACAGGGAACGAGCTCCAGCTCACACCCGCCTCCACGTCCAGGCCAGGAGGATCGGAGGGTGACTCACCCCCGGTCGAGCTCCGGCGGCCAGGAACAGCGGAGGGAGAGGAGGAGGTCGCCGCGGCGAGACGACTCGCCCAGGCGTTCGGGGGACCGCAGCTCGTCCGCTCGCCGTCCTTCTGGTGACTCATCGCGGCGGGGGTCGCACTCCCTGAGAGGGCGGTCGCCCCCTAAGGCGAGATCGACGTCGCCGGCGCCTGCTCCAATCGCGTCGCACGGGGTGAGCGCGGATGCTGCCCCACGGCGTCTTCAGTCATTGATCATCTGTGGCGGCGGCGCCCCAACCGTGCTGGTCCCTCTTGCCCATGGTGACAACCGGAACCCGCCCTCCATTCAGCCGAGGGGCAAGAGGCCAGCCCCCGAGTCGTCGGGTGCCGCCTCCAGGCCTGTTAAGCGGGTCTGCATCACATCCTCCGTGTAAGTGCCGTCTCGTTGTCTTATTCTTCGATTTTCGTTCACCTTGTTGATTTGCTCTTTTCGTGTCAGTCGCTCCAACGTTGGCGCGCCCAGCCTTGCGCCGCGAAAATGCGCGGCTCTGAGCACGCGCACTTCCTCGTCCACTCCCCGCTCTTCAACCCCTCCGTCTGCGCCGGAGACAGTCTCCGAGCCGGCAGCGGCGGCGTCAGAGACTCGTGATGCGGCGGCACCCCCACCGTCGTCGGGGAACGTAGGCGTGGTGGGGGAGCGAGCAGCCCCCGAGCGATCCAAGCCCTCGGCGGTGCCCGTCGTTGATCAGGGCGCCGTCACGCAGGTGGCTCTAGAGGCCGACCAGCTCCTGGCGCCGGGCGTCGGTGACGGCGAGACTGTGGAAATGGCGGCCCCCTCATCGCCCTCGCGGCTCCCGGAGGCCACGGGTATGAGGGGTCCAATTCTCCCAGGCGGCGACGCAGCCGCTTACGCGACCGAGTTGGACCAATGCCTGCTGGCGCCAGAGGAATTGCCGGCTGAAGCACCCGTACCGCCTACTCCGGATGTCGTCGTGGCGGTGGTGGAGGACGCGGTCATCCAGGAGGACGTGGCGACCCCTGAGGCGTCCAGAACTCCGACGGTGGAAGCGGCGCCGGACTCTGTCGCGCTGCCCGAGCCGCCGCGGCAGCCTGCCACTATCGTCGCGGAGGTGGTCGAGATTGCAGACTCGCCACTCCCCGGCACACATGCGCCTTCTTCCCTCGAGGACACGACAGGCGGCGCTCCTCCAACCACTGTCCGAGAAGTTGGCGAGAGCTCGGGTGCCCGTTCCTCCTCAGGCCCCGGGGGAAGTGGACATGGCCTGGGCCTCGGGCGCGTCACGTGGGCCGGAGCCCACGACGCCGAGGCGCATGACAACGGAGATGAGGAAGCCACGGCACGCCGCTGCTTCGTGTGGGGTCTGCGGTGGGCGGAGCAGGCGATCAACGAGCTAGTCGTCCCGGCTTCGTCGGTGAGTTGGCCGAGCCCTACTCCTTGATCTTGTGTTTCGATTTCCGAGTTGCCGCTGCGTTTGACCATTTTCTTGATCCAGGTGCTCGCCAGCTATAGCGCCAAGAAGACACGCACCATCGAGGAGCTCCAGGCTGAGAAGGCCCTGCTAGAGATGCAGCTAGCCGCCACCCGACTAGCGGCTGTAGGGGCGGTGGCCGGCGAGGCGTCGGCGAGGACCGCTCTTGAAGCCACAGCAAAATCGGCGGAGGACCGCGCAGTCGTCGCGCGGTCTGCCGCGGATGCCACCGTGTCAGAGAAGGCTGCCCTCGAGGCCAAGCTCGTCCAGGTGGAGGCTACCGCCGCAGAGCTGCGAATTGCAGCCGCCACTGCCGCCGAAACAGCTCGGAATGCGGCTGCCGCCGCCGCCGCTACCAAGGCCGTGTCCCAGACTGCTACCGAAGAGAAAGCAGTGCTTGAGAAGAGGGTGGCGGACCTGCAGCAGGACCTGGTGCACGCCGAGGCGGATTTGAAAACGGCGAATAATCAGGTCGGCGCCCTCTCCACCAAGCTGCAAGAGGCCACCGACGAGGGAACCCGCCTTCGTGATGAGAACAGCCAGATGGTGCGGGAGATCCCGGGCGAGTATCTTCGCGTTCTTCGACTTTCATGACGCTCTCTTCCATGTGTTAATCACAGCTGAGGCCGCTTTACTCTTGGGTTTTCACAGGAATCCGCATAGCTCGTGCTGCACAGGCGGCCAAACTGGCGGAGAAGGCTCAAGAGGTCGTGGCCGCGGAGCTCAAAATCCACGAGATGACTGAGACGGCCAAGAATTTGGTGGACCAGCTCTCGAGTACATTCTTCTTATCTTTACCCCTTCCTGCTCATGCTCGTGTCTACCTCGGCTCAATGCTGACTCATTCTCTGTTTCTAGAGGTCAAAACCGACCTGGAGGATTCTCGGAAGGCCCAGCATGAGGTGGAGGTGAAAGGACCTAGAGGTCGACTAGAGGGGGGGTGAATAGTCGCTTCTGAAAAATCACAACTTAAAACAACTTATCAGACCAAGGTCCGGAGTCTCTGGATATTTTTCCGGATACTCCGGGAAATCCGGAGTATCCGGGAAAATGTCCAGATTGTCTCGCCTTTGAGGGGGCGACTAAATCAACTGCAATCAAACTTGGCCAAACTCAAATCTGTGAAAATAGGTTATGCAATGTAGAGATATAAGCCTGTTCCACCACTTGAAAATAGTAGGAACCTTACCACGGAGTAGATCGGCCACAAACCCTAGAAATGTACTCAAGAGGATTTCAAGCATATAACATGAGCAACAAGCACAAGAGACACAAGGGATTTGTTACCGGAGTTCAAGCTCACACCTTGAGCTCTACGTCTCCATTGAGGAACCCACAAAGGGTGGACCTTTACACCTAGGTCACTTTCCTCCCCCTAGCGACCACAAAGATTGAGCTAGGGTTACTTACTCAATCACGGGGTAATACAAACTTCCTTGGGCAGCCACAATCCTTTGGATGCTCCAAGGTAATGCCTAGCCGGCTAGGAGCTCAAAGCTCCAAGAGTAACAAACACGAGATTACCAACCAAACGAAGAACGAGGTGCTCTAGAGATGGGAAATCAGCTCACTAGCACTCTCACTTGCTCAAGCCTTGAATTCCTCCTTTAAACCCCACCAAAGCTCAACAACCAAGTGCCAAGGGGAGTAAAGAGGAGGGAGAAGGTGTTCTGAATGCTGCAGGTCGAAATGAGGCAAGAGTGAGAGAATGGATAGGGTTGAGGGCGTATAAATACCTCCTCACCCAGAAAAGAGTCGTTACAGCTCTAAGACCCGGAGTATCCGGATTAGGCCCGGACACTCTGGGAAGTCCGGACTGTCCGGGATAAAACCCGGATTGTCCGGCCTTCCAGAGTCAGCACACTTAAGGATATCTCGGTGATCGTGTAGTGCAAGGTGTCTCTCATAGGATTTTGGTTAGTCATCTAGAGCAGCTTTTCAACTCTTGGAAGATACAATCCATGTCCCTCTTTATAGTACGACATTCCTAGGACTCAATTTCAAAATATAAAATAAATAAACCTCCAAGGAATCCTTCTTTTAGCATTACTTCCTTTTTATATAGCAATGGAGCGCTTAGATGCCATCTTAGAATTTTAGTACCTGCTCATATACTCAACACACCATTAGTAGCTTAATGGTCTGTAATTAAATCACCAAAACCCACTTAGGGGGCCAAGATACTCTTCAATCTCCCCCTTTTTGGTGATTGATGACAACACCTTTAAGCCTTTTATAAGAGAGATAAATAAATTTAGTAAAGAGCATTTGATCTAACTTGCAACACTCCCCCTTAATTTGTGCATGTGGAGTTTGAATCTCAAAGGTGCTTTTAAGCACCAAATTTTGCACAAGAGAGAAAATCACGAGAGTGTGACAAGGTGATCAACAGTGGGGTGCTTGTGATTGTGCCAACAAGATATATGTGATGCGTATGACAGTTCATGCACTCAAAGAAGAAAAGAAAAGGGCTGCAGTGTCAAAGCCCGGAGTGTCCGGATCCATCCCGGAGAATCCGGGAATCCCGGAGTATCCGGAGAAAAATCCGGAGTATCCGGACTTTGAAGACTCAGCAGAAATCAAATCACACAGAAAATTTTCAAACTATCAAGTGCATCCTTAGATAAACAAAATGCAACCTATCTAGCATCTCAAGCACACATCACATAGTCTCACACATAAAAGAGTTATTTCAGACCATAGTTCTCAAATCCTCCAAGACTCAAACATGAAACGAAAACTAAGATACTCACTCCCCCTTTGGCATCAAGCGTCAAAAAGGAAGTGTAGGAGCAGCAGCAGGAGCAGTCGCGATCACTTGTCGTCGTCGTCGTCTTCTTCTTCTTCGTCTCTTTCTTCATTGTTGTCCTCGTCCTCCTCCTCTTCTTCTTCTTCTTGTCCTTCTTCCTTGTGCTCTTCTTCTTCTTCTTGTGCAGCAGCAGCGGCATCAGGGGCATCCCACTCTGCAAACGGGTCATCAAACTCGGGGAGCTCATGATAAGTGTCCGTAGGAAGCCCAAGATGAGACTTGATCTCAATGATGTCACGGCGGTTCTCATTAGTCTCAGTGACGATACACTTGCACATGGAGAAGATGCTTTTGAATGCCCTCTTGACCATGGAGCCCTTAACCTTGCGAGAAGATTTAAATGAGTGTGAGGAGTGAGGAAGGGGCTCATCATCACGGCGAGGGGCAGCACTAGAGGATCCGGCAAATCTTGTGCTCTTCTTCATGGGGGCTCTTTTGTCTCTAGCACGAAGATGCCTAAGGGGCTCATGAGTGACATCCTTTGGAAATTGGGTATTGGTGACCCTCTCAATCATATACATGATGTATGGAGCATATGGGAGGTGCTTCACGGGGTCACACATAGCACGGCGAAGCTCATTCCAAATGAAGTCAAAGATGCAAAAGCCTTCTTCTTCGGGGGCCACACGATTTAGGAGATTGACAGCATAGTGCCTAAGAGCGGTGTTGTCTCCCATCTTTGGATCAATGGTGGCACAGAAAAACTGATCGAAGTAATAGTAGTAAGGAATGAGGTTGTCAGCTTTTCTCTCATGAGCTAGGAAGGCGGAGGGGAACATATATGCCATATCCTTGGGCTTGTACTTGTCTTCATTATGAATGGGAGTGCGAGCTTCATCCTTCGAGCCAAGACCAAGCAAGCGAGAGAAGGTCATGTAGTCAATGGTGTACTTCTCGCCTTGAGTGGTCCAAGTGATAGTGTTTTGATGAGAGTTATAGAAGTAGGAGCAATGGAATTGAGCAAGAATCTCTCTATTCCACTCATATCTAAAGCCCATGATCTCATATAGTCCAAGTTCCTTGCACCTATCAATGACGGCATCAAAGGTGGGATTTTCCAACCTCTCATAGTATGCCCACTCAATGTACTTCATCTCCACGATGGGTGACTTGTTCTTTGCCTTCATCTGTGGGCTTCTTATCACTGTCTGATAGAAGTCCCTATGGAAGTCACACCAAAATCGTGACTCAAGTGCCTCACTAGAGATATACATGTAGACATCCTCCTCCCTCTGCTCTCTGACTGCAAGGGCATTTCTAGCATAGTCTCTCACCATTTGTTGGGCAAACCCTTGCACAGCTCCGGGGTCCCTTAGGTTGACAGGAGTAGTCACCACCCTCACATTTGATGGAAAGGTAGCAGTGAGATGGGGTGGAGTTCTGGGACAGATTTGGGAGTAGGGAGTGGGACGGTTCTTTGGCATGGATGGACGAGGCACGGGTCTAGAGCGGGAGATGTAGGGGGCCTCACAGGATTTCCTCGATGGCTGAGCTGGACCTTTCCCGTGACGCCTAGGAGCAACCCTATATTGATCGGCATCTTCTTCCTCCTCTTCCTCCTCTTCCTCACCAACAACTTGTTGTTCTTCCTCTTCCTCGATCTCTTGCTCGGTGTAAACTGGGGCACGAGCACGAGTGGATCTCTGAGAGGAGCCAAGCCCCAAAGTCTCATGCACTACCCCCAAGGTTTGAGGATCGTGCCTAGCCTTTGTCCTCCTTTGGGTGGCCGGCCCATCTTGCTTGTACTTCTTCCTCATGATCTGGAGATAAGAAGCAAGGAGTACATAAGAACTCATCCATGGAAAAGGTGTGTGACATTGTGATTTGGAGTTTCATCACAAAAAGCCGGAGTCTCCGGGAAAATTCCCGGATAGTCCGGGAAATCAGGAGTGTCCGGAAAAAGTCCGAAGTATCCGGGTTTTCCTGGTGAAACCCTAAATCACAATGCCTCACAAATCCACCATAGGTATCTCAAGATATTGCAGATCCACTACACCTAGAGTCTAAGGAACAATTCTATCCAAGAGATTTCGCAAGTTATGGCCTAGAAAAGGAGATCGGGCAAAGGGGCCTTTGAATACCTTAGGGAAGAGAGGAAACTTCTTCAAATCTTCAAACCACTGGCAGCCTTTTGCTTTCCACACCTTGGAGGCTTGAATCCTTCACTCTCTCACGATTTGGAGGGTGAAAACCCTAGGTTCTATGGAGGAGCCTAGGGAGGAGAGGGGTGTGGGGAGCACAGGGAGGCGACGGGGAGGAGTAAAAATGGTCCACGCAGTGAAAGAGGTGAAAAACTAGGGTTTGACTGCGGTGAAAACGCTTTTATAGGAGTTAAGGTCCGGACTATCCGGGCTGAACCCGGACTCTCCGAGAAATCCGGAATATCCGGGGAAAAGCCCGGACAATCCGGCTCCCCCTGAGACTGATCAGCAGATTTTCAAGGAATTGATATTGAGAGGATAAAGATGATTATGAGTGAAACTAAGGTGAGCTAGAGAGGTTCCAACACTTGATACTAGCCACAAACATACAATGAGAACAATAGTTCAAGTGTTGTACCTAGAGAAAGATCCAAATATTTTTCAAACCAAATCCATATCAATTTTCCAAATTCTTTTCTTTTGTAAAGATCTAGCCTAAGTCAATCAAACATGTGCATGATCTCAAGCCAAGTTACGAGAATCCAAGATATTTAATTCACTCCTCAAAGCACAAAACCTTAGTTCATCAAGAGGCTTTGTGAAGATATCGGCTAGTTGCTTTTCGGTGCTCACATGACTTAAAGCGATATCTCCTTTGGCTTCGTGGTCTCTCAAGAAATGGTGTCTTATGTCTATGTGCTTTGTTCTTGAGTGGTTTACGGGGTTGTTCGCTAGCTTGATGGCACTCTCATTGTCACACAAGAGTGGCACCTTGCTAAACGTACAACCAAAGTCCCTCAAAGTGAACCTCATCCAAAGTAGTTGAGCACAACAAGCGCCGGCTGCAACATACTCGGCCTCGGCGGTGGATAAGGTAACGGAATTTTGTTTCTTGAAACTCCAAGACACCAAGGACCTTCCAAGGAATTGGCAAGTCCCGGATGTACTGTTTCTATCTACCTTGCAACCGGCATAGTCCGAATCGGAGTAGCCAAGTAGATTGAAAGTGGAGCCCTTTGGGTACCATAAACCAAGGTTAGGAGTGTGCACTAAATACCAAAAGATTCTCTTAACAGCCATGAGATGACATTCCTTAGGATTGGCTTGAAACCTTGCACACATGCACACACTAAGCATAATATCGGGCCTAGATGCACAAAGGTAAAGCAAAGATCCAATCATGAAGCGATATACCTTTTGATCCACGCTTTTTCCATCTTCATTTAGGTCAAGATGTCCATTTGATGGCATTGGAGTCTTGATGGGCTTGGCCTTGTCCATGTCAAACTTCTTGAGCATGTCATGAGTGTACTTTGTTTGACTTATGAACATGCCTTCCTTGAATTGCTTGATTTGAAATCCAAGAAAGAACTTCAACTCACCCATCATGGACATCTCGAATCTCTTAGTCATAATCCTACTAAATTCATCCGCCCAAGCTTTGTTAGTAGAACCAAATATGATGTCATCAACATATATTTGGCACACAAATAAATCATTTCCTTCTTTGCGAGTGAAAAGAGTAGGATCGACTTTGCCTATTTCAAAGCCTTTCCTTAAGAGAAATTCCTTAAGGCATTCATACCATGCTCTAGGTGCTTGCTTAAGACCATAGAGCGCCTTATGGAGCTTGTAGACGTGGTTAGGGAATTGAGGGTCTTCAAAGTCCGGTGGTTGCTCAACATAAAATTCTTCGGAGATTGGGCCATTCAAGAATGCACTCTTGACATCCATTTGAAAAAGCTTGAAATCGTGATGAGTAGCAAATGTCAATAAGATGCGGATTGCTTCAAGTCTTGCTACCGGTGCATAGGTTTCTCCAAAGTCCAAGCCTTCAACTTGAGTATAGCCCTTGGCAACCAACCTTGACTTGTTCTTGGTCACTACCCCATCCTCGTCTTGTTTGTTGCGGTACACCCATTTTGTTCCAATCACATTTTGCTTAGGGCGTTCTACTAAGGACCAGACTTCATTCCGAGTGAAGTTGTTCAACTCTTCTTGCATGGCTATTACCCAATCAATGTCTTGTAATGCTTCTTCCACGGATAGAGGCTCAATCATGGACACGAAAGAGTAATGTCCACAAAAGTTTGCCAGTCTTGATCTTGTGGTAACTCCTCTTCTTATGCTTCCAAGAATGTTGTCAACGGGGTGGTCTCTTTGAACATTTTGATGAACTCTTGGATGTGGCACAGAAGCTTCTTCTTGAATCAAATCCTCATTTTCTTGAATGTCTTGAGCATCATCTTCAGAGGGCCCGGACTCTCCGGGGTTGGATCCGGAGTCTCCGGGATGTCCGGATTCTCCGGACTTTTCTCCGGAGTGTCCGAGTTTCGCAGCGGCAATGAGTTTTGGTGATGCTTCAATGACTTCAACTTCATCATCTTCTTCTTGAGGCTTGATCTTGCCAATGGCCATCTTCTTGATGTCATTTGTAGAGGTCTTTTCCTTACCTACACACACTTCATCAACTTGCTCCACTTGAGAGCCATTAGATTCATCAAATGTCACGTCACACGCTATATCAACATTACCAGTGGTCTTGTTGAGAACACGATAGCCGTGAGCATTTGAGGCGTAACCAAGAAAAATACCATTATCGACTTTAGGTGCAAACTTAGAGTTCTTGGGCTTCTTGTTGAGAATGAAGCACTTACAACCAAAAACTCTAAAGTAAGACACAATAGGCTTCTTACCGGTTAGGAGCTCATAGGCGGTCTTGTGTCGAAGCTTGTGAAGATATAAACGGTTGATAGCATGACAAGTCGTGTTGACCGCTTCCGCCCAAAAACTATCTGAAGTCTTGTACTCATCAAGCATAGTTCTTGCGGCTTCTATGAGAGTCCTATTCTTCCTCTCCACTATCCCATTTTGTTGAGGAGTGTATGGGACGGAGAATTCATGACCAATGCCTTCAGCATCAAGATACTCTTCAATGTTGGTGTTCTTGAACTCAGAGTCATTGTCACTTCTTACTCTCTTGATCTTCACATCAAACTCATTTTGGGCTCTAGTTGCAAACTTCTTGAATACATCATGAACCTTGCTCTTGTCACGCAAAAAGAAAACCCATGTATACCGAGAGTAATCATCAACAATGACAAATCCATACTTGCTCCCTTCAATACTAACATAGGCCACGGGACCAAAGATATCCATGTGAAGCAATTCCAATGGTCTTGTAGTGGTGAGTACATTCTTGGAGGGGTGAGGAGCACCAACTTGCTTTCCGGCTTGACAAGCACTACAAATTCTATCTTTCTCAAAATGAACTTTTGTTAGTCCTAGGATGTGTTCCCCCTTTAGAAGTTTGTTGAGATTATTCATCCCAACATGGGCTAGCCGGCGATGCCAAAGCCAACCCAAGCTAGACTTTGCCATTAAGCATGTATCAAGTTGGGCTTTCTCCGATGTAAAATCCACCAAATAAAGCCTTCCTTTGAGTTCACCCTTAAAAGCAACGGAGTCATCGCCTCTTCTAAAGACGGTCACACCCTCATTGGTGAACAAACAATTGTAGCCCATCTCACAAAGTTGTGACACGGACAACAAATTGTAGTCCAAAGATTCAACCAAATACACATCGGAAATTGAATGATTGGTTGAGATAGCAATTTTACCTAGACCAACAACCGTTCCACCACCATTGCCTCCAAAGGCAATCTTTTCCGTAGGATTTTCAATCATTTCACAAGACATAAACATCTTCTTCTCCCCGGTCATATGATTAGTGCATCCACTATCAATCACCCATTTGGATCCACCGGAGGAGTATGCCTACAAAACAAATTAGGCTTGGTTTTTAGGTACCCAATGAGAGTTGGGTCCTTTTACGTTAGTCACAAGAACTTTGGGCACCCACACATTCCTTTTGATCATAGAACCTTGTGTGCGGGGTCCCACATACTTGGCCACCACCTTATCATTGTGGTTCCAAGTCAACACATAATCGGCATAAAAGTTGTCTTGTGAAGCATGTGCCTTGGGCTTCTTGGTTTGCTTAGCTTGCACCACTTTGGTCTTGACTTGTGGTTCATGAGATGTGCCATTGGAGCTTTTGAACTTGATGGGAGTGTTGAGCCTAGGTTGTTTACCTTCAACCTTGGCACCCAATTGCTTCATCCCATGCACTACATTTCTTGTTCCCACACCTCTTGTGTGGTTGTTCTTGATGAATGGGATAGGGTCCTTGGAGCCTTGCTCATTCTTACCTAGCCCCTTCCCATTCTCAAAGCCAAACTTCTTCATGTAGTTGGAACCAAAGCCCTTGGTATGGTTCTCAAACTCTCCTCTCTTAGTTTCCTTCTTCTTTTCCTCAACAAGAGAGTTTGATAACCGAGCATTCTCTTTCTTCATTGCATTCATCTCGGCAATGTTAGTGGCATAAGCATTTATATCAAGTTTATAGCATCTAGAACAACCATTACTTGTAGAAGCATTTGAGTTAGAGGTAGCATCATTAGAGGTTGTTTTAACACTATTCTTAAGATTATCAAGTTGAACTTCAATTGCAATGTGACTAGCTTTCAAGCGTTTTAAGCTCTCTTGAAGTTCAACCTTTTCACTCTCAAGTCTAGAGCAAGCATCCTTAGCTAGGAAGGACTTCCTAGTTAATTCATCTACTATAACGGCCTCTTTAGCTTGAGAGTTCTTGAGGCTAAGAATTTCTTCCTCTTTTTCTTTGAGCAAGCCCTCTTGCACCTTGAAACCCTTCTTTTCAATTACAAGGGCATCCTCAAGAGCAATGGTTTTCTCTCGCTCAAGTCTAAAGAGCTCTTCTTGCACCTCAAGAGTCTCATCTCTATTCTTGATTTCATTTAGAAGGTTCATGATTCTTTTGGTTGCTTTCTTACCAAAACTAGTGATCATTCTTTCAAATTCATCATCACTATCAACATCATCATCAACCTCTAGGGGAGAAGGTTTAGTGTCTACCTTAGTGCCCTTAGCCATGAGGCATGTGTGGGTGAAGTCATCTTCATCATCGGTGAGATCCCTAAAGAGTGATGGCTTGTCAATGGGTTGAGCAATGGATATTGTAGCAAGCCCCGCTTCATCATCGGAGTCGGAGCTATCATCATTTGAATCTCATTCTTCACTCAAATGAGCTTCACCAACTTCCTTCTTCTTATTCTTGTCATACTTGTTGGTGTCTCTTCTTCTCACTTTGATGTTGGGGCATTCCGCAATGAAATAACCCTCCTTGCCACACCCAAAGCATGGCCTCTTGGATGTTCTCTTGGTCTTGATCTTGTCCTTGTCTTTGTTCTTGTTGAAGAAGCCACCCTTCTTCATCACCTTGGTGAACCTCTTCACAAATAGTGCTATTTGCTTGGGAGTCAAGGTGTCATCACTATCTTCATCACAATCTTCCTTGACCACGGTCTTGGAGGATGATGAGCTTGCCCTCTTCTCTTTGTCCTTGCTTGAAGCTTTGAGAGCTACTCCCTTGTTCTTCTCAATTTGTTCATGCATCTTTGACATTTCTTGTGAGAGCTTTGACTCCTTGACGGTGATAAGATGTTCTTCAATTCTACCAATCACATCCGCCAGAGTGAACTTCTTGAAGCCTCTCTTCTCTCTAATAAGTGTAGGGAGTTGAACATCCCTAGCCATATAAGCGGAGAGGATCTTATCAACTACTTCCTTTCTTCCCCATCTTGTGCTTCCAAGAGACTTGATCTTGTTGATGATCTTGTTCAAGCGGTTGTACATGTCTTGTGGAGATTCATCTTCTTTGATGACGAAGCGGTTGAGCTCACTCTCAAGAGCTCGAATTCTTCCTTCTCTAACTTGCCTTGTTCCTTCATGGTTGATAAAGAGAGTGTCCCACACATCTTTGGCGGACTCCAAGCCATCAACCTTGTCATATTCTTCGGTGGTGAGAGAGCTCTTGATGATGCGAATTGCTTGATAGTTGTGTTGAATTTCATTCGCTTGAGCTTGTGTCAAAGTAGCATCTCCAATAGGAAAAGTGATTCCCCTGTTCACAACACTCCAAAGTGCGGGGTTTACCGCCATCAAATACTCCTCCATCGAGTTCTTCCACTTGGAATAGCTGGTTCCATCAAATTGGGGTATCTTTCCAATGTGGTGGGAACTCGATGGTTTATCAAAAATTAAATTGGAGTAATCATAAGGGATTCTAGAAAACTCCCTTCCCGAAGGCCGACGAGTGGAGCGGTTGGACCTTGCATCATAGAAGTCATCATCATTTGAGGAGGAGGATCCACCATCATCATTTCTTGGATGATGACTTGTGCTTGCTCCACCGGCACCACCCGCTGCACCCGTAGGACCCTCGGGTGTGTTCACGGGTGGTTGATTCCCACCGGGGTTGGTCAAGTCACCTTCGGGCGGCGTTGCTTGATTAGTTGGGGTCGACATCTCTTTTCTCCAAGCGGTTAAGCTTCAAACGGAGCAACCGGCTCTGATACCAATTGAAAGGATCTAGAGGTCGACTAGAGGGGGGGTGAATAGTCGCTCCTGAAAAATCACAACTTAAAACAACTTATCAGACCAAGGTCCGGAGTCTCCGGATATTTTTCCGGATACTCCGGGAAATCCGGAGTATCCGGGAAAATGTCCGGATTGTCCGGCCTTTGAGGGGGCGACTAAATCAACTGCAATCAAACTTGGCCAAACTCAAATCTGTGAAAATAGGTTATGCAATGTAGAGATATAAGCCTGTTCCACCACTTGGAAACAGTAGGAACCTTACCACGGAGTAGATCGGCCACAAACCCTAGAAATGTACTCAAGAGGATTTCAAGCATATAACATGAGCAACAAGCACAAGAGACACAAGGGATTTGTTACCGGAGTTCAAGCTCACACCTTGAGCTCTACGTCTCCGTTGAGGAACCCACAAAGGGTGGACCTTTACACCTACGTCACTTTCCTCCCCCTAGCGACCATAAAGATCGAGCTAGGGTTACTTACTCAATCACGGGGTAATACAAACTTCCTTGGGCAGCCACAATCCTTTGGATGCTCCAAGGCAACGCCTAGCCGGCTAGGAGCTCAAAGCTCCAAGAGTAACAAACACGAGATTGCCAACCAAGCGAAGAACGAGGTGCTCTAGAGATGGGAAATTAGCTCAATAGCACTCTCACTTGCTCAAGCCTTGAATTCCTCCTTTAATCCCCACCAAAGCTCAACAACCAAGTGCCAAGGGGAGTAAAGAGGAGGGAGAAGGTGTTCTGAATGCTGTAGGTCGAAATGAGGCAAGAGTGAGAGAATGGATAGGGTTGAGGGGGTATAAATACCTCCTCACCTAGAAAAGAGCCGTTACAGCTCTAAGACCCGGAGTATCCGGACTAGGCCCGGACACTCCGGAAAGTCCGGACTGTCCGGGATAAAACCCGGATTATCCGGCCTTCCAGAGTCAGCACACTTAAGGATATCTCGGTGATCGTGCAGTGCAAGGTGTCTCTCATAGGATTTTGGTTAGTCATCTAGAGCACCTTTTCAACTCTTGGAAGATACAATCCATGTCCCTCTTTATAGTACGGCATTCCTAGGACTCAATTTCAAAACATAAAATAAATAAACCTCCAAGGAATCCTTCTTTTAGCATTACTTCCTTTTTATATAGCAATGGAGCGCTTAGATGCCATCTTAGAATTTTAGTACCTGCTCATATACTCAACACATCATTAGTAGCTTAATGGTCCGTCATTAAATCACCAAAACCCACTTAGGGGGCCAAGATACTCTTCAGGAGGAGGCACTCAAAAAGAACATAGTGGAGCGCGCCAAACTCGGACGTCATGTTGACACGATCTTGACGGAGAGCGGCGTCTCGCCAGTGCAGATACCTCCCCACGTGCTTGGCGACCGGCTCAATCTTCTTCCGGGCTTCGTCAAGGAGAAAGAGCTGTCGACCTCTCGACAAGTGGTGCACCGGGTCCTCTCCATGTTCAGCTCGCACTACCAGGGGCTAGATTTCGAGGCGCTGAGTGGTGGTTGGGCCCCCGGCTACTCGAGCGAGGAGCTTGACAGGATCAAAGAGGATTGCGCCGCCCCTGCCCGCGCCATGGCCGACACCGTGATGAAGGACCTGGAGCTGATCCCAAAAGACACACCAAAAGACGGCTCTAGGCCTTCACATTAGATGTATCAATTTGTATGACAGTTAAACAAAACTCGCATTTGTGCCGTGTTGAATAGCGTTTTATTTTGTTTTGAAACCGTCGTCTCCTGAAGCATTCCCCGAGTACTGCGGATGGCTGTAGAACGGAATGACGGCACTTAGACGCTCAAGCTGATCGAACTTTTCTCTAGAGCCGCGGAGGCGTAAGAGTCGGAAAGCTCGACCTGAGCGACGAAGTGACGCCATGCATTCGCAGCCCCCGAGTACTTAGAAACACTTAAGAAAAGACTTATATGCTTTTTGTAAAGACGTTTTCGAGCCGGAGCTCGAGCGGTTACCCATGTTCCTTCTGAAAGTAGTCGGATGTCAACCTGTAGGTCCGTGCTGCGCTTGCAAGTTTTCGTACCGTAGCCGCAGGGGCGTAGGTGCCAAAAGACTTGGACAAGTGACAACATCGAAACACTCAAAGATCGACATCCTTTCCTCTTGCGAAGTACAAGGTGCTCCGCTAAAAAAGAACCGTTCGCTCATGCGATTGGTCGCGACAAAGTTATAGGAGAGTTTTTGTTTTGAAAACGGAAAACGAAAGGGGGGCATCGTGCCCCGGGTAGCCCCCGAGCGGCAAGTGTTTTTGCATGGGTGCAAGGACGCTTGCCACTCAGCCTTTAGATCGCGTTGAAACATAGGAAAGATGCCAACACAAGTATATCGAGAAGCTTATGAGACAAGAACAAAAACATATGGAATTATCCATTGATCATAAGATGAAACAGAGAATATTACTCAAGGGTAAAAACGTCGTAGATGTTCTATGTTCCATGCATTGGCGATGATCGTTCCATCATCGTGCCGAAGCTTGAATGTTCCTGGTCGGAGCACCTGGTCGACGATGTACGGCCCTTCCCACGGGGGCGTGAGCTTGTGTCTGTCTTTGTTGCTCATGACACGTCGGAGAACCAGGTCCCCGACTTGAAATTGCCGCTCGTTGATGTTGCGCTCGTGGTAGCGTCGCAAGGCTTGCTGGTACCGAGCTGAATGCAGGAGTGCCACGTCACGAGCTTCATCGAGTTGGTCGATCGCATCTTCGAGTGCGACTTGGTTCCCTTCTTCGGTGTATGCCTGGACTCTTGGGCTGCCGTAGTCAATATCCGTTGGGAGGATCGCTTCCGACCCGTGCACCATGAAGAATGGTGTTGCACCAGTGGATCGGCTCGGTGTGGTGCGCAGGCTCCACAGAACGGACGGCAACTCGGCGACCCATCTTGCTCGGAACTTCTCAAGCCGTCTGAAGATTCGAGGCTTTAACCCTTGTAGAATCATAACGTTGGCCCTCTTAGCCTGCCTGTTGGCCCTCGGGTGTGCCACAGCAGTCCAGTCCACGTGAATGTTGTTGTCGTCGCAGAACTTGAGGAACTTCTTTCCCGTGAACTGTGTGCCATTGTCGGTGATGATCGAGTTCGGAATGCCGAAGTGATAGATGATGTCGGTGAAGAACACCACGGCTTCCTCGGAACGGATCATGGCCACGGGCCGAGCTTCAATCCACTTTGAGAATTTGTCAACGGCGACGAGTAGGTGCGTGAAGCCCCCGGGTGCTTGCTTGAATGGTCCGACTATGTCCAGCCCCCATACTGCGAACGGCCACGTGATGGGAATGTTCTGAAGTGCCTGTGCCGGGAGATGAGTCTGTCGAGCGTAGAACTGGCAACCCGCACATCATCGTACGATATCTTTGGCGTCTGCCAGCACCGTGGGCTAGTAGAAGCCTTGTCGGAATGCCTTTCTGACTAAGGTTCTAGCAGCGGCGTGGTGACCGCAAGTGCCAGCATGAATTTCCTGAAGCAGGTCCCGGCCTTGATCTCTCTGAATGCAGCGCATGAGTATATCTACCACTCCTCGCTTGTGGAGCTCGCCGTCGATGAGGACGTAAGATTTGGCTCACCGTGAGATGTGACGTGCCTCTGTTTGATCTGAGAGTAACCTCCCCTCGACCAGCCACTCAAGGATTGGAAAGCGCCAGTCAGGATCTTCTAAATTTGGCTCTTGGTCAATCTCCATGACTTCTGGCTCCTCTGACTCTGGTTGCCGCTCCTCATCTACTCGGACGGACGACGCGTGCTGATTGCTGGCGAACACACCATGTGGCACGGGCTTGCGGCTTGATGCTGCCTTGGCGAGGATGTTCGCAGCTTTGTTGTTGTCGTGCAGCACATGACGGAGCTCGAGCCCATGGAACTTGTCTTCTAGTTGACGCACCGTTCGACAATAGGCTGCCATCTTGGGGTCGACGCAATTTTTCTCCTTCATCACTTGGTCCACGACAAGCTCAGAGTCCCCACGGATCTCGAGACGGCCGATTCTGAGCTCCACCACAATCCGAAGGCCGTTGACGAGCGCTTCATATTCAGCCACGTTGTTGGAGGTGGGAAAATGCAGTCGGACCATGTACTCCATACGCACACCCAGAGGCGAGATGAAGACAAGGCCTGCCCCTGCCCCTTCCTTCATGACTGAGCCGTCGAAATACATTGTCCATGTCTCATGCTCGATTGGTGCCGGCGGAGTCTGAATCTCCGTCCATTCAGCAACGAAATCCGCCAACACATGTGACTTAATTGCACTGCGTGGCGCATAAGTCACGTTGTGCCCCATGAGCTCGAGGGCCCACTTAGCTATCCTCCCCTCTACCTCGGGATTCTGGATCACCTCCCCGAGGGGGTACTTGGACACCACTGTGATGGGGTGCTGGTCGAAATAATGCCGAAGCTTGCGTTTGGTGATCAAGACAGCATATACGAGCTTCTGGATCTGAGTGTAGCGGGTCTTTGAGTCGGAGAGCACCTCGCTTACGAAATAAACGGGCCGCTGCACCTTAAGTGACTTCCCAGGCTCTTCTCGTTCAACAACCAGAGCAGCGCTCACGACCTGCGTCGTTGCAGCCACATACAAAAGCATTTGCTCTTCTGGCATGGGCGCCGTGAGCACTGGTGGACTCTTCAAGAGATTCTTGAGTTTATCGAGCGCTTCCTGGGCCTCAGGCGTCCACGTAAAGTGGTCGGACTTCTTCATTAGGCGGTACAGCGGTAGGCTACGCTCTCCGAGTCGGGCAATGAACCGGCTAAGAGCAGCGAGGCAGCCGGTGACGCGCTGCACGCCCTTCAGATTCTGGATCGGCCCCATGTTTGTGATGGCTGAGATCTTCTCGGGATTAGCTTCAATGCCGCGTTCGGATACAACAAAGCCCAGGAGCATGCCCCTTGGAACCCCGAAAACGCATTTCTCGGGTTTTAGCTTCACCTCATGTTCTCTCAGCTTCGCGAATACTTCCGTAAGATCGGGGATCAGGTCACCCGTCTTCTTTGACTTGACCACGATGTCATCGATGTATGCCTCGATTATTCGTCCTATGAGATCACTAAAAATGCGTCGCATGCATCTCTGAAATGTAGCGCCCGCGTTCTTAAGACCGAACGGCATCGAGTTGTAACAATAAGCGCCAAAGGGAGTAATGAAGGACGTTGCGAGTTGGTCCGCTATGCACATCACGATCTGGTGGTACCCGGAGTACGCATCGAGAAAACAGAGGGTTTCGCACCCTGCTGTTGAATCGACTACCTGGTCTATGCGAGGCGAAGGAAACAGATCCTTGGGACATGCCTTGTTAAGGCTCGTGTAGTCAACACACATCCTCCATTTCTTGTTCATCTTCTTTACAAGTACAGGGTTAGCTAACCACTCGGGGTGGAACACTTCTTGGATGAACCCTGCACTAAGGAGCTTCTTGATTTCCTCGCCTATGGCCTTGCACTTGTCGTCATTGAAGCGGCGCAGGCGCTACTTGACCGGTTTCGATCCCGGCTTGATGTTGAGTTTGTGCTCGGCAACTTCTCTCGGGATTCCCTTCATGTCGGAGGGTTTCCATGCAAACACGTCGAGGTTCGCTTTGAGGAAGTCGATGAGCGCGCTTTCCTATTTAGGATCGAGCGCCGTCCCGATACGAAGCATGCGGCCATCATCGGTGACAGCCACATCCTTGACATCCTTGGCGGGCTTGAAAGAGCAGGCCGCTCGCTTGGACGACTCGGGGATATCTTGGTCCTCGGAGGGAGGCTCGGCGTGGAGCTTCTCGGACTGGATGAGTGTTTCAGCGAATTGAAAGCACTCAGTATCACATTCGTACGCGTACTGGAACGTAGTCCCCACTGTGATGACCCCATTCGGACCGGGGATCTTCAGCTTGAGATACGTGTAGTTGGGCACGGCCATAAACTTTGCGTAGGCCGGCCTCCCGAGGATGATGGGCAGATCGATCTGCCCTAATGGGAGCGCATCTTTCCTGGGGATGACCCCGTGGAAAGGAGTCGGCGATGGGCGCAGTCGGGACCGCGAGATGCCCATGCCGTCGAGCGTCGTCATGTACAGGACATTGAGCCCGCTCCCTCCATCCATCAGCACCTTGTGGACCCGCTTGGTCCCGATCAGTGGAGCCACCACGAGGGGGTAGCTTCCTGGTTGCGGTACGTGGTCGGGGTGGTCCATTCGGTCGAAGGTGATCGGGGTGTCCGACCACTTGAGGTACGCCAGAGTTGCGGGCTCGGTGTTGTAGACCTCACCCTGGATCAGCTTCTCCTTGCGCCTTGATGGTTGTGCCGGTGCTCCACCGAAGATCATGTGAACCGCACCATCTTCTCAGGGCAAGACCACCTCCTTGTCGTCGTCATCGTCGTCGGGGAAGGGTGGCGCATCCTTCTTCGGGGGATCCGCCGTCTTGGGCTTGAGCGTGCTGTTGACGTAGTTCTTCATCAACCGGCAGTCCTTGAGCACGTGCTTCACAGGTGTCTCGTGATGTGTGCATGGCGTCTCCAAGAGCCTTTCAAAATGACCCTGCGGGTGGCCGTTCTGATTGTTCTTGGGGCGTGTTGCCTTACACTCGATTGCCGCAACAGTGTTGTCGTCACGGCCTCGCTTGTCGCCCTTCTTCTTCTTCTTGGACCGCGTGGAGGGCCCCTCACCGGCGTCCACGACTTGCTTCCCCTTTCCCGGTGGGGGAATCAAGGTTGCGGCTACCGCCTCCTCCCCGTCGGCGTGGTTGGTCGCGATGTCCAGAAGCTCCCGAGTTGTCCTCGGGGTCCTCCGCCCTAGACGGTGGATGAGGGTGGTGCAGGTGGTGCTGTTTTGGAACGCCGAGATGGCGTCGTTGTCCGTCACGGTGGGAAGCTCGGTGCAGTGCCTTGAGAAGCGCCTGATGTAGTCGCGCAAGCTCTCCCCTGGCTGCTGCTTGCAGTTGCGCAGCTCCCACTGCTTGCCGGGCCGGGCGTACGTGCCTTGGAAGTTGCCGATGAAGGTCTCCCGTAGATCTTTCCAGTTGTTGATCCGACCGCGCGGCAGGTGCTCGAGCTAGGTCCGCGCAGAATCAGCGAGGTGGAGCGGCAAGTTTTTGATGATGAACAAGTCGTCTGTCGCCCCGCCTGCGCGACACGCGAGTCGGTAGTCTTCCAACCACACGCTTGGGTTGGTCTCTCCGTCGTATCTTGGTATTGCTGTCGGAGCTCGGAAACGCAAGGGGAACTTGGCGTCTTGCACCTTCTAACCGAATGTGCGCGGGCCCTTCGGGTCGGGCGACCAGCTACGGTCACGGTCATCGTCGTTGTCGCAGCGTCCTCCCCGCCTCTGGGTATGACGCCGGTGCGAGCGGTGCTCGTCGCGCTTGTCACGACTGTCGTCGTTGCTGCCATAGCCGTAGTCGTAGTCGTCGTCGCCCGCAGCCCGGCGACGGGCCTCGAGGGTGTCACGAGCGTCGCGGTTGTGCCCTAGTCGCGACATGACTGATGGTTGGCTCGGTGTCTTGAGGGAGATCGATCTTGGCGCCGCACTGATGGTGCACCCCGTGCCTCGCGTGCACATGATGCTGAGCTCTCGGCCTGCTGTGCGGCCGCCGTCTCAAGGAGGGTTTTGAGCTGCTGTCGAACCCTCTTCTCCTCGGGCGTAGCCGGCTCGGGGCAGCCACGTAGGAGCATGGCTGCTGCTGCGAGATTTTGCGACGCACGCCTGAAGCGCGGCGTCCCGTCGTCGTCGACGGGGCATCTTCGTTGATGCGCCGGTTCACGTCCCGCACCCGAACACGAGCCTGTGGTGCCGGCTGTTCCGCCTCCTGCTCGCGATTCTGCTTGCGTCGGCGGCTCTGTTGGGGCTCGTCCTCCACGCCGAGCTCTTGATGAAGGTTCGCCAGCTCTTCGTCGAGCTGGCGCTGGGCCTCGGCGATCTCGTCGAGGCGCGCCCGACGCTGGGCGTCCTCGTTGCGGTGACGAGGATTCTCCTCGCCATCCGTCGAGCTGGTGGCGGTGTGAGCCTCCAAGACGTTGCACTCCCGCGTGAAGTCCGGGAGCGGTTCTGGGGGCCCCCGCCGCGGGGCCACGGAGCCTGGGGCAACGTACGAAGCCCGGAGCTCGTTCACGTAGGCCGTCACCGGGTCGTCGTCCGGGAGACCTGGTTGTCCGCGGGGGGTACAGAGCTTCATACCGCTCCGCAAACTCCCCCCAAGTCAGTGGCTCAGATCCACTGGCCTGGAAGCCAAGGTCGGTGAGGTGAAAAGCAGCGAGCCTGAAGCGCTCCTGCGTCGGGTTCGGCCCCAGCATGGCCATGATCGATTCGTCCGTGAAACCACGGACGAAGGCTGCTCACGCCGCCACCGCCGTCGAGGCGGTGGGACGCGCGGGCCGGGAGAAACTCCTCCCAGCGACGGACTCCGTCGGCCCGGCGTAGACGAAGCCGAGGGAGCCGAAGTGCACGGTCGTGCTGGGAGTCAGTGAGACCCCACGGCCATCCATCTTGATCGCTAGTGAAGTTCGGCGAGACACACGATGTGCCCCTACCTGGCGCGCCAACTGTCGGGGTTCTCAACCGCCGGCAGTAGATTTGTATCGAATCGTGTGTCGGATCCGGATGGTTGACACGGGAGACACAAGGGTTTTATACTGGTTCGGGCCTCCGAGGAGTAATAACCTACGTCCAGTTCTGAGTACTTGTGTTCCTATGCCGGGGGTGTCTGTAGTAGGGGTTACAAACTTGGTCATCGGTCCTCTCTATGTACATCGCACCCCTCCCCCTTTTATAGTTACAAGGGCGAGGGGCAAAGAAGGAAAACGAAAACAAGCTACAGTGCTATGGCGTTGTGAAGTCTTTTCCGTCATTGATGTCCGTCAGGCGTAGTGAGAGGGCGCTGAGCTGTGGTGTCGTCGGAGGCCAACGCGTGGGCTGCTGTCACTGTTCGTCCCGGGCACTAGGCACCTCCTCCGAGTAGTTCGTACGGTGACTCAGCCCTCTTGAGTACGTTTTAGGCTCGCCACGTTACGGCCTAAGAGCTGGTAGATGGTAATCGAGTGCCTGTTCTGACGGGGTGGTGTGTAGCTGGCGTTGGATGTGACGGCATGTCGGAGGTCGTGGGGGTGCACTGTGCGCCATTACAGCCCCTGCCAGACCCTGCCGTCCTCCCGTCGCGCCAGCTGTGGTCTTTGCATGGCGTGGAGAACGGTGTCATGCGTGTCGTCGCGGAGAAGCTTGGGGGGCTGGGGCGGCACCACGTTCGTGTGGGGCCCCTGCCCCACGCTCCGGCTCCTCCGTGGGGGCTCCGCCTTAGTCGGAGACGGAAGTTACTCGTGCGAACGGGTAGTCGGAGGCGGGGCGGCGCGTACTCCGAGCCGAGGCGAACTCGTGCGAGGCGGAGAGTACTCGAGCGAAGCGGAGGGTACTCGGAGCTGAGGCGAACTCGTGCGAGGCGGAAGATACTCGAAAGTGGGGAAGTCTTGTCAGTGAAGGTCTTGACGAAGATCTGCATCCCTCCCTGTCCTGGATCTTAGCCTTCACGTTGTCAATGGTGTCAGAGGACTCCATCTTCGAGGTAATTATCTCGTTGCTTAGGGGGTCCTAATCCAGGCCCTCGTCAGGTACATACCCGATCTACCAAGTAGTTCAACGCACTCCTTGTGAGTGTGCTCTAAGATTCGACCGCGAAGAAAGGGAAACATCGTGACAGGATGTTGACACCGAGTACGGCGAGGCGACTTAGAGGGTTTGACCGAAGGTCAAGGTTTAAAGACGCTTTTAATGAGATTTGTTTTGCTCTCTCTTCTATCTTGCTCGGAACTACGACATAAACACGATCTAGACCCCTCTAGATCGGCACCTTTATGCTTTCTCTTGCTACCTCTCATGATCTTAGTAGATTAGATGCATTCGAAATTTCTTACAGATGCAAGTGTTTCTCGGTTATTAGATTGAATCTTGCGTTACACATTGTTCCACGGATTCAATACCTTGGGTGATACTTGAGGAAAAAATGTACTACATGATCCGTAAGCTTGTGGTGAACCTTAGCGCGTTATTGAATCGTCAACAACGCCGGCGGTGCCCTGGATAGAGAAGTGGGATCGGGGGAACCGAGAGGTAGGAGGCGGGTTAAACAGAGGTGGTGGGAGCTGATAGGTGGGCCCCACGTATAAGAAGGGGAATAGAAAAAGATGTTAGTTGTAAGTAAGAGGGTATATGAGAGTTGGGTTGGAGTTGAAGAGAAATAAAAATCTCATATGTAGATGAGAGAGACCGGTTGGAGTTGCTCTTATGCTCTGGCATTGCCTTTGACCTTGCTGCTGGCCATTGGCCACTGCGTGCACTAGCTAGTTCCGCCGAAACCAAGTGGATTATGCTTATCGCAGGAAGCGAAGCGAAGACGGCGTACTCCTGTTTCTTGACCTTTTACTCCGTTTGCCATCAAGTCAATGTGGAAAGGAATGTACTATGACTGCATCGCGGCCATCGGCAGCCAGGGCCATCGCCCGCGAATGAACCCTTGCGCCGCCATTGTTGATTAGCACCGGGCCATTTTTGTCAATGGCGTCGCACGGGGGGCTACCATCTGGTCTCATCGTGTCGGCACTCTCTCTCCACAACCAGCTACTAGTACGGGTGTTTATACGAGAGAAGAAAACAGGTTCGAATCTGAAAGTGGCGACTGTATTTCGAGATAGAGTGAAACGTCAGAGTCATGCGTAATTTCGTTTGTAGTTAAGTTTTAGTACGAGTACTTATTATGTGTTACGACGGGAGTCAAGAACTTGACGAACCTGAGTAGTGTAATTAACATTATTTCTTGAGAAAGACACTAAAAAGATGTCTTATATCTGATTCATGTCAAGAAAAACAATCGGTAATACAAAAGAAGGACAACTTGACACACAATGACTCAAAGAAAATAAAAGTAAATTGAAGAGCTCTATGGTCGTCTTCTTTCGATTGCTCGTCGTCCTTCAGAGCTTGAAAAATATGCTGAAAAGGCAACAAGGGAAAATGAGCATCTGCAAACAACATCGCCACACAAGACTTCAAAGACCACAAAAACCACTCGCTGCTTACGACGAGATCTAACAACCGCTGAAAGAACATCGGCTGGGGCAACACCCCAAACACACAGGCTTGCAATCCTTCATCACAAAAACAGAGGGTTGAAGAAACCAGATCTTGACGAAGAATAGATCAAAGTCACCATAACAAAGGACAATCGACTGCCTCTTCTGACTGACACACAAATCACAAAGATATGAAGAGAACCTAACACCAACTCTGACCCTTCATCGGCACCGAAACGAACAACATCGAGGTAGTGAGTGTATTTATTTTACTTCTAGTCTTGTGTAGCTAGCCGGCTGTACTTCTCTTCTATCAATGAAATATACACCGTCTTTTGCTGTTCGTAAAAAAAAGTGACGGCTGTAAAAAAAAGTCCGTACCTTTGGCTTACTAGATCGCTAAAACTCTGGCGCCCAGAAAATCTCTAAAACTCGGCCCAATATATGGCGCCTACAAAAAAAAAATCTCTAAAACTCGGCCCAATATATGGGCAGTGAAACCAGACGACGAAAGCGGAAAGCCCAACCCGGCAAGCCGCCAGATCAAGCGAATCGATCCGAGCCGTCCGCTCCCCGTGGCCACGCGAGCCAACCATTTATACCCCTATCGCCGCCGCCGCGCAGCCCTCTCTTCCTCTTTCCCCCCACCCTCCTCCCCCCACGCGCACCCCAGGCCTCCTCACTAGGGTTTTATCGGCGGCGGCGGCGGCGAGATGGTGCAGCGCCTCACCTACCGGAAGCGTCACAGCTACGCGACCAAGTCCAACCAGACCCGGGTCGTCAAGACCCCAGGTGCGGGCGCCGCCGTCTGTTCATTCCTGCCTCGATTTGGGAGGAGTTTTTTTTTCGGTCTCTTGATCTGTGCTGTGTTCTTCGTTGGTATTGATGGGTTCGGTGGATTCGTGCAGGTGGGAAGCTTGTGTACCAGTACACCAAGAAGAGGGCGAGCGGGCCCAAGTGCCCCGTCACCGGGAAGAAGATCCAGGGGGTGAGTGGTGGGGGGCCAGCTTCTAATCTGGTCGTGGATGCATGTAGTCTGTGTTATGGTATAGTGCGTTGGTCCTAGGTACTGCCTGCAGTGGCGAAACAATAGCTACGTGCCTGAAGTAATTGTGAACTAGATCTTAAATTCTTAATTGGTTGCTTAGATTGTTTGCAGATTCCTTTATCTTGTGATGATGCATGGAATTTCTGTGTTATGGCTGATTTGACACTGCATTGTGTTTGTATAGGTCTATTGGAAGATTTTTTGTAGTTATAATGCTTTGGTTTTCTCAAAAAAACTCTTCCTTGTGTAAATTGTGGTGCTACGTAGAATGAAAGTACTGGTCAATAGTTATGTGCAGCTCCTATGATTTGGGAAAAAAAGGTGTTGCTTGTTGCTGGCATGTCATTGCCATTGCTTGCAAATGTTGTGATTGCTGACCCAGTGACACGTTATTGATTTGCCAATCTCTTTTCTGCTCCATGGTGCAGATTCATCTTTTTGTTTTGCATCTTTTTTAGATATGTTTATATTGTGACCTACATACTGTTGAATTCATTGTTGATCCTGTGGATACCTAGACTTTTGCTAGGTGAAGGAGTACCTTAACTTGATAAATTAGGAGGATATGTGTTATTTTTTAAGCCCTGCTGAGTTATGAGGAGCATGTTATGTCATCTACGCAAATTTGATCCATTGCTCTCATCATGCTTAGTGTAAATTTGACCATGCTTAGTGTTTATTTAGTTTATCTGATCTTGTATCCATCAACAAATTAGAGTTGTGCCAACATTTGTTAAGTAAACATTTATGTTTGCATGCTGGTGCTACTGAAAATTAGCTGAGCTGGTTTCCTCTGTTTGCCTGTCGAGTAAATACTATCATCATGTTAGATTCATTAGAGTCACTTCCTGGGTTGGTGTTTGATGTTCGAACTAGCAATTGGTTGGTTTGATCACTTCTTGTGTGCGTGGCCTTGGTTGTTTCTGTTGCAATCGCAAAATATTCTCCATAACTTATCATTTAGTTGACATCATATACCAATTTCATTATCTGAACAGGCCCAAAGCATATTAATCTGCTATTCAATGTGAATTTTCTACCTAATATCTAGTGCTATTTTTACCACTCTTACAGATTCCCCACTTGAGGCCTGCTGAGTACAAGAGGTCCAGGTTGCCTAGGAACCGCAGGACTGTGAACCGTCCTTATGGTGGAGTGCTCTCTGGAACTGCTGTTAGGGAGAGGTCAGTAAATAGAGCTGGATATATTATGATGTGAAAATCTGGGATCTGTCATTTTGTAGTCTTACGAGTTACAACTATTCATCTACAGGATCATCCGTGCTTTCTTGGTTGAGGAGCAGAAGATTGTCAAGAAGGTCCTGAAAATACAGAAAACCAAGGACAAGACAGCCACAAAGTAGAGCTCCTGAAATGGAAGCATAGTGCTGTTTTGTACACTGCGAAAAGTTTTTTTTGGTGGATGGAAAATCTTGTTGCCGTGTTGAATGTTTAGCATGTGAGAGACATACCTGTCGAGTTTAGAGTGTCTGGAGACTGGAATCCTCTTCACCCTTGTCGGATTATCGGGACATCTGTTCCCCTAGTTGCTTTGTTATAAATTCAGATATTATCAGGGGTTACCATCAGCTTGTCGAATTTACCTTCTTGTTGTAGCAATCCTTCCATGACCTGTTGCTCTCCTGTTCTATGCCATTTTTGGCATGACCATTCTTTTATTGCTACGTGAGGCAAAATTCTTAACCGTTTATTGTTTAAATCAGCATTGTTGAAAACAATTTTCCTTTTAAATATAAGCAGCTCGGGTTTTTTTTTTTGATAAAGAGCAGCTCGGGTTTGGTGGTGGCTTTGGCAGTTGCCTGGGTTTGGCAATCTGCGCTGGGTGAGCGAGGAATTGAGGATGCCGGCTAATTGGCAGGCTTCTCATCATCCCGTTACCGTCAACGTGTCAAACACTTCGATTCTGACTCGTATCATGCATGTGTAAATATTTATACTTCATAAATCATAAAAACTCAAATTTAATTGAAGACCCACACAAAAGAAAGTACATAAATCATAAAAGCTAAAATTTAATTGAAGACCCACACAAAGAAAGTACATGAAATATTTTATACTTCATAAATCATAAAAAACTAAAATTTAATTGAAGACCCACACAAAGAAAGTACATGAATACTACTACAACATGCTAAAAAATCAAAGACTAAGTCCTAATAAACCGTACTATGTGCTCCTACGTCTACGTGCTAACAACACCAACGTATGACAACTCTACCGATCCAAGATATATTTTGCCGTCCTGTCTTTCCACCACCTCGGTCGGCCTCACGTCCTTGGGTCCCTTCATCGCTTGTAGCTTTTCACCATCCGCACCAATCCTGACAGCAAGTAAATGTCTATCCATACCAAATGGAAGCTCATACTTCTCCCGATGTAGTGCCACCCAGAATCCTCCCTTTCCGTCGGGCCTCACATTATCCGGGTATCCCGGTAGGTCGGTAAACAGCTCTGATGTGTTGGCCTTAGACCCCCGGATCCAATACTTCATTAGCTTGCACGGTCCCGTAAGCGCGACAACAAGGTGAGTCCTATCAGCGCCGATGGCAATGCCGTTGGGATACGTCACGTCGGACTGGAGCACAGTGACCTTCTTAGTCCGTGGATCGTATTTCATGATGCGTCCGGTTGAGTCTCCGGACGTAGTGACCATCTGATGTTGCGCCCGTGTGTATGTCTTGCTACTGTCGGTAAAGTAGACATCTCCGGTGACCTGATCAATGTCCACGCCATTGGTAAAGCGTAGTGGCGCGCCGCCGGCCTCCATCGCGAGCACCGTCGCTTCTCCACCGTTTGGTCCAACACGCATCAACCCCATATACGCATCGGCGATGTATAGGTCGCCGGAGCTGTTGTGGAACCGCAGTCCAAGCGGCCGGCCGCAGGAGCTCTCGGTGGCGACGGGCGGAAGCTCGGTGAAGTCGTCGCAGCGGTTCTTGGTGTAGCTGGGGCTAAAGGCGAACGTCTTCCACCCGGCACCTTCGCCGCCGTACTTGAGGACGCGGCCGTCGGAGATGCTGACGTATGGGCCCGCGCCGTGCGCGTCGAACGCGACGCTCTCAGGGCCGACGAGGTCGTCGGGCAGCTGCAGCCGCTGGGCATTGCTTCCGTCGATGGCCTTGGCTACGGCGGCCGTGGCAGCCGAGGGCAGGAGCAGCAGCACGGCGAGCAAGACCGCGAGAACGGGCAGCTTCTTCGACGTGATCCGCTTCATGGTTGCTACTCCGGTCGGTGATTCTCTCTTGCTGTTGTTTTTCTCTCTCGAAATACTCTCTTCTTGGTTCTTGCTATTGTTGGCTGATCGCTGCTATGCTTTTGGTTTGATTTGTTGGAGAACGGCTCCCCTGTCTCCTGTTTTTATTGGGGGGCTTCTTCACGTGCGGATCGCGGGATCGGAGTAGGCGTCAATAACCCAGCAGGTGAACGGACTCCGAATTCGTATCGGACGGGGCGAACACGACCGACACGGAAGCTGACGCCGTTTCGGACCAAGAGAAGCAGGGGATTCTCGCAGAGGGGATCTTCAGTTCTTCACCTTTCCTTGTGTGTCGTCTCGTTTGTTGAGGAAAACTGCAGTGCAATGCAAATTGCAAAGTGCCCTGATCACCTGATGTGGCCTGGCACAGTGCCGGCCGTAGTATTTTGAGGACCCTCTGGAGAATTGGTCACCAAGGACCCTCTAAAGTTTACTTTTATAAAAAAAAAGTTATACACATCATTTTTTAAGTTGAAAACAAATATATCAATATACTTTAATTTAACATGTTTGATAATTATCGAGCAACAATCAACATATTTGTACTTTTAGATTAATATAATGCAACTTCAGTCGAAGCTACAACCACATGTACAGTGATGAAGATTCGATCGATAGGCAATCGAAACATTTGGATAGCAATGTGTAGCCATAACAAACTTCATAATCTCAAACACTAACATCAAATAGACAGGTTTAGGCTGACTGATCAGATAGACTGACTAGTCAGTGTACACATACATACTTGAGTTTGGGCCCTCTCGTGACTTGGGCCCTCGGCTGTCGCACATGCCCGCCCACCCCTAGGGCCGGCATGGCTCAGCCTGGACAAATTCAACTATTTCACAGGTTATGTAAGACCAACAGATGATGCTTACATAACCTGTGAAATTGTTGAAAACACACCCAATATTTTCACACCGAGAAACTCATGTTTTCGCACTTCAAGTGCAATATCATCTCATATTTTCATAACACTGAAAATAATGTATGTACAACACAGGGTTCCTTCTCTCTGTTAGCTTTGCTGTTAGCACAGGTATAGCTCACTGCTCACAGTATTTACATGGCACCCCCTAACCAAAACTGAACAAAAATATATGTCTCTGCAGCTAACAGCAAATACTAACAGATGAAGGCAACTCACACACTCAACATCTGTACTGTACATGTAACCTATGAAATAGAAGTACCTCTCACTCTCTGTAATGCGATGCAAGTATCAAACTGCTCTAGTGTGGTAGCTCAGTCTGGACAGCAGCTGGGCTCAGGAAGGACTCCCAGGGTATGTTGCACCTCCAGTCCTCTGAAGAATCTGCACCCAGATCAAAAGGGAAGTTGATCCTCCCCACAGCTTCCCAGTCACTGCTGTTCATGCTGAAGCCATTGCCAGGCTTCCTGGTGGATGAGTCCTGGCTCCTGCTACCGATGCCGCCATTGGCATCGGCAGAGGAATCAACCACAAATCCACTGAGCTGATGGTCAGGCTGTGTGCTGAAGAACAGTGGCGCAGCGGCTGTGGTCTTCTGCGATGTTTGCACTTCGAAAGGGAAGCTGCTGCTGATGGGGAAGTTCTGGGGTTCTTGGGACTGGCTGCAGTCGAAGTTGATGAGCTTGCATGAGGAGCCGTCTAGAGATGGATTGTTCACCTTGTTCTGCTGATGACCTTGCAAGCCGCCATGTCTGCTGGTGAACTGACTTGCAGGTGCAGGTTGTGCAGCTTGCAGTGAGCAGGAGGAGCTCTCCAGAGCAAACTCTGAAGCTTGCACTGACTGGAACGCAGCGAACATCTCTGCCTCAGTTGCACCTGGCAGTGGAGGCCCCCAGGTGTTCAACAGTGCTCGTTGCGCCATGGAGCTGGTCTTCTTGAAGATCCTACAGATAGTCCAGGAGTCCTGTTTGTGGCACAAAACAAAAAACACTTTCAGAAACTGGACAAAAGATTTGAATTCAGCTCTTTGGAACTGAACAATATGAACTGATAGTGCTTACATTGAGTGGAATGGTCTTGTCAATGGGTCGCTTGGGGAGCGAGGGATCGTTGAGCGAAGGGAGCCTGAATTCATGCATCATCCAGTCGGTTTTCATCCCTCTTGCCGCTCTCCCTTTGTAGAACACAAGAGACTTCTTCAGGCCTATGCACTTGGTACCCTCAGAGGAGTAGATAGGCCTGTCTGTCCCTGTGGCCTTCCAGAACCCAGCTGCTGTGACTCTGTTTGGTCTCACGCTGTTGCGGTATTTCCTGTCCCTTGGGCAGTAGAAGTACCACTCTTTCTCACCAGTGCTCGCAAGCTCTGTTGACGAACAAAAACAATGAAGTCAGAAATGAAAAACTGAAAAATTATTCACTACATCTTTTGATTTTATCTTGAGTTGGTGGCAGCTTACTTGGGAGATCCCATGGATCATATTTGTAGATGTCCAGCTGCCTGATGAGCTCAATGGAGATAGGCTTCTGCTGGATCTTCCTCTTGAGGTAGAAGCTGACCAGTTCTTCATCAGTCGGGTGAAACCGGAACCCGGGCATCAGGATCTCATCTGACCTGTCCATATTGATATCATTTCTGGCCTCCATAAGAACAAAAGATGAAGCTTGAAGCCTGCTTGCTGCTAGCTACAAGCTTACAAATTAAGCCTGCTCTTGTACTACTGGTGCAGTTTCTAGTGAATGGCTTTCAAGGATGAAGCTTGTGAGGTGAAGCCAATCGCCAAGAGGCTGTATACTATTGCACTTGCAAATCTAATACACACCATGTGAATATATATGAATGCCAGAGCTGCTTGGAATGACTGGATGAGGCCCACAACTCTAAAGGATTAAAAAAGTGTATTTAGTTCCTTCTCTATTTGAAGCTGTCATGAATTGTTTAATGGTGGATTGGTATCTCAATGAAGACAAGCCGAGCCAGCATGAGGAAATCCCAGTCCCTTTCGGTTCACACTTAGAATACTCAAGTACGGCAGTCAAAACAATCCTTAAACTAAACAACAGTGCTTTACTCTCGTCTAGATTTCATTTACCAGTTTGAGCCTCCCAAGGTAAACAAAGGAACTGAAATCCTATTTCAATACACCGAAGTTTGTTGGTATTCAAATTTTCAACGGTGCCAGGCAAGTGTTTGGAACTCTTCTCAAGTATATTTACTTTTACCTGCATGAACTTCAAGATATATTCCTTCAGTTATCTGGATCCAAAAATCCCTTCCCACGTAGATGTATGCATCTATTTTTTGTCAGCTTGTGCTTTGGGATTCTAAAATAATTTGTCTCCACTAAATGCATTTTGTGTTGAATTTGACACTAGCCTAACCATGAGAGGTAGAGGGAGAGAGTTTCCTACTACCTGGTTTCTCTTCAGAAACTCTTTTCTGTTACCCAGAGACAGTGACGGCCTGACCTGTCTAAATTTCTCCATATTTTTATTAACTAGCTAGCGTGTGTGGCACTGCGAAGTGTTGGAATGGAGAAGCTTCTTATTCTAAGCACAGTTTGTTACACTAAATTTTATTGCAAGTGAGTTGCCACCGTGGAAATCTGGTCCAATTTGCTCCAACAGTCAGCTTGCTTAATGGCATGCGGGCTCTGGCTGGTCTTCCTTCCACATGGCACAATTAAATTGTTTGCTGCTCATTCCATAGTCCATAAGATTATGCTTATAAAATCATGAAACTTTTGAACGTAGAATGTTGGATAGACATGCTGAATAGGTTAGCCAATCCTAGCTACTAGTACTAGCTAACTGCAGAAAAGATTACAGAACACTAAGCATTTAGGTACTACCTCTGTTTTGCAATGTTTATATGATCCACATACCTAGATGCCATAATATTTAAGTAGTATTTAATGTAATATTGTTGAATTTATTCTTCTGTATAGTACAACAACAAAATAAAGTCCATAAAAAATTACTTTGCTTTTGCGCCTAACTATTCAAACAAGCACTAAAGTATCTTTTTTCAGCATTTCATTCTTAGCTTTTTGTGCCTCCTGAATATGCACTAAAGTAAGTTCTCCAGCACTTCTTTTGGGAAGCATTTTCTTCAGTGATTTCACATGATCTTTCAACATACAGTTTCACTTTCACATCTGATGATCTGAAAGCAAAAACTTTAATGCAGACTTACCATGTATTGTACCACTCCAGGACGAAAGCATCCAAGATTAATTACTGCAAATCATATACCATGTTTCACAAAAGAAAAGGAATTCATGGACAATGACGCGAAAAATCTGCACGCGTTGAGAGTTTCTGCCTCCTCCAATCGCTTGAGGACAAGGTTCCGCCCGTGCGCGCGCGTCAAATACCCGCCAAAAGTTTTTGTTCCATTCCCGTGTCTCCACAATTCCCGGCAACACCATTAATCCCCTTGCTTTGGGAGAGCAAACCCCATCTCGATTTGGAGCGTTTGCTGTCTCCCTTTCCATGGCCTGGGATTGCAGGCCGGCCTGCAACAACCCAAATGTCAGAGCAGTGTTCGGGTCAACGTCAAATCCTTCAAACTGAAGCGAGGTAGCCTGCCAGCCAGTGCGATCTCCATGTCTTGTTCTTGGGTTCCCGGTTCTTGGAACAGATGTCCATGTTGCTCGTGTTGACAAGAGCAACTCCTGTCTGTGCTTGCTTGCATGCTGAAGGTCTATGGCAGCTGCAAACTATAGTTTGTAGAACATATTGCTGGTTTGTACTCCCTCCGTCCTTAAATACAGTATATGACGTATAGGACGAGAAGCTTAATTTATTTTGAACTAATTTTCTTGTCCTCAACGTCATGGGGAGTACTATCTCGGTTTCGAGCAAGTAGTTGTTCTAAATTTCTAGTCTTTGCCAGGCCCGATAGCAAATAACGCATTATTGCATTAATTGTTCCTCTCAGAACATGTTTTGGATTCATTTCCTTCTGCATTAATCCTAGTTGTGTTTTTTTTAAATATCCTGAATTTGATCCGAGTAAGTAAATAAGGCAGCAAAAAGTTTTAAAATCATGTAGCATAAGGAGAGAAGAGGATCTCCATTCTCCAAGATGAAATACATGCAAGTTCAGTGTGCTGCATCCCAAGATTAAAAAAAAAATGATGTTCCTTGCAAACAGCATCTCCATAATCTCATTTCGTCCAAATCAAGCGAGAGTTCGCACGATGAGAACTACCATTTATTACCTTTGTACGACAGCAAGTCATAGTGCTTTAAATTTTTAGTCAATCGAGTTGCATCAAGAGTGAATGAAGCATATAGGAATCTTGCAACGAAAGCAATGATTTGGTATGATCTACTTTGTAGTAGAATAAACTTACTCTGTGGTTGTACAGAAAACCCTACAAAATACGTGTTGATACAAGAGAAAATAAATTTAGTTATGCAATTTGTAATTGGCAAAATTGACAAATTGCACACGGGTTAGCCCAACTTTAAAGTATCTTGGTGATTTGGTGGAAATGATTATATTAGGTAAGCTTTTAATTAGATTCCTAAAGTTGTTTTAAAATTTATAATTAAAATATTTCCTTTGCCTTACATTCACATACAGTAGTAGATAAGAATGGTTATTATATTACAGCAAAGGGTGGTTAATAGATGAAGAGTCGAGGAAAAGAAATGTCAAATTACAGGGAGTACTACACAATCACAGCCATTTTCATCTCACTGAACATACCTGGTTTACAAGGAAGTAACACGAGTCACACAAAAACATCAATGCTACAACTTGCAAGAAAGGTCACTGTAACTGATCGGCCAATCCTAGTCTCCATCTCAGATAAGCAGTTGCTATCATACAATGACCATTCTTTACAGTACCCATCTTTATCCATGCACACTGTGACACATAGCAGTATTTTCCGTTCTGATTCTTCCAAATCCGCAACACGTCTCTTCTTCTAATCGTTACTGCAGTGGAGAAATAATTGCTAAGAAAGTAACATCAAACATGTAACATCCGGATTATGATGTGTTCTCAGGAAAAAAAGTGATCAGCTGAACGATAGAGCCACAAGCATTTTTTTTTACCCTCTGAATAACGTTAGCAGGTAAGACACCGGCTACTGTGTTGATTATAATACAGCGATGAAAGGTCCCACCCCCTGGTTTGCATCTTGATGTTACTATCATTCACGGTTGTCTGCAATCATACAGAAACCCCAAAGTGGAAAGAAACACTAGCATTAAGATTCCGGAGATTGAATCTGACATATATGACGAATGAAAATTGATTGAACGAAGCTAAAAAAGACCAAAAAAAAAGTAATGATCTTCTACATATAGTCATTTTTGTGAAATTTAAACTGTCGCAAGCAGACCTTAACCAATGTCCCGTAATTTCACTAGGAGATCCTTTTCAAGCAAAAGACAAATAATTGCATAACTTGCAATACACTCTTACATACCAAGGCCTTTATTAAATTTATTTAATTTTGCATTCACACAAGCATGCATTAATCAGACTAGTAAGAGCATAGGTCACTATCAGAATAACTAAATATTGATCAAAGGAATAATTAAAGATTATAAAAACAATATAGGAATATGAGAAACATAGGAATAGGTATCATGTACAGTTGGTTCTTAGAAATGGTAGAACGCAAGAATTGTTTAATATTTGCTTAGATGCTTCCCTTGAAAGAAGCACATAATTTTGGATAGAGGTAACTTAAGGAAAATTTCCATGTGGTACGACCTCAAGCTAAACTTCCTCCAAATCACATATCTATTGAGCCGTTTTGTAGGAAACCCATAGGGAGCCGTTTTGTAGGAAACCCATAGGGATCTTGTGAGCCAATCACCCATACCACTAGTCCAAATGTCCATATTGGATTATTATTTTTTCCCTCCTAGGATTCCATTCCAACAAAATTCTCTGTTACAGATACAAAGTGTACGTTCTCAAATTAAAATCATCAGTCTATCATAAAGTGCATAGGCTTATAAAAAGAGTTACGTTATGCATTGCCCAAATCATCACAAAAAGCATGGTTTCTCCTGAAACTAAGTTTTACTAATTCATAACAGAGCAAATTATTAAAATGCTCGAAAAAAAGAAAACAAACCTGATCATAAGCATTAATTCTGAATGGTTAGGCAAGTGATTGTCTAATAGAGTTATCATTTAGTCCTATTTGAAAATCATCCCATATAGAAGGCAGTACAGGTGTAAATTAAGCTAACCAAGTGAAATCTTCAAGATGCCTGCAGCAGCTCCTTTATATCATAGCCTTGCAGCTGAAGCACAATAACAAAGCATTTTCATTATTCTGTCGTACCCAAAAGAAACACATTTGAAGAAGTCTGATTCAGTTGTAAAATTTATCTGCCAATTTTGACAGGAATTTTAGATGCATTTCCCCTATGTGACCAGTAATATCAATGCAAACTCATTTGACCAATGACCACTCCTAGAAGGAAAATGAGGAAGTAGAAGTGAGAAACATTGAGGTATTAAGATCTACCTGAAGAAAGGTTAGCAGCAATATTACTCCGGAGTTCCAAACGGCATGTATTGTAATAGGAGTAAGAAGATTGCGAGTTTGAGCATATGAAAATCCTAGGACAACACCTGTTGGGAAAAAAATATGAAGGAAATATGGTCAGTTATAAATGCTAAAGCATGCTAACACGGAAATTTTATTATGTGACATGTGAATCTAAGACCATTCATCATTATATCTGGTCCAACTATAGAAAGGTAAGGGGTTTAACATATTTCATGATGTTTAGTGATGTCATGCCTAGTCATCAATATTGCCGCCAATTACCAAGTACAAAAAGCTGTGGAAATTCTCCTGGTGTAAGATGAGCGAACGCAAATACTGCAGTGGTGATAAGCACCGCATATGGAGTAGAGAACCTGTACAAAGACATATTATTAACAGCTTAATAATACAATAGTTCAGATTGCATCAATTTACAGTGCCATACTTCTAAATACAAGCTTTCAAAAGAAATCTCCTGACCAAGGATTCATGTATAGTTACCACATAGTCAAGGACACCATTAGAAATCCTCGAAACACAGTTTCCTCCAGAATTGGTGCCAAAATCCCAGTGATGCCCAGCAGACAGGCAGTACTACCAATATTTTTTTTCCAGAAAATGAAGTAAGTTCATTTTGTTATACCTGACAAACAATAGCTTATGAAAACAGAGGAAAAGAAAGCCAGATGAACCATACCTGATACCTGATGAGCCAATTAGTGGCAATAGAATGACTAGTGAGTCAGTCTGAAAGAAGAGGTTCAAGAACTGGATCACTAGTGGTGAAATTTCGCTATTAACATTCTTGACTTTATCATTTATGTTGTATGTTATATAGTTCTCTTTTTTTTCAGTGTTTTTGATGTATCTAGGAATTCATTTAGCTGATGCACTATAATGGGGACACCATCTGAGTTCCCAACAAAGTCTCTCCAAGCATACAGATGGTGTGAGCTGCCATTGCTTCACCCAACTCATATGTTGTGCAGATAGCAGACAACGTTAAGCATACGAGAACTAGACGCATGATGTTAAGGCAGGGCAATGGGAGCAGCCTGAATGGGAGAAACTGCTTATCTATTTGTGAAACTTTTCCATCTAAAATTCTAGAGAAGAGTTAATTCATGGTAAGCATTTTTTTTGGCTACAGTAGGAAGGACATTGCGTAATGTTCAAACTGCTCAGTAAGATGGATAATAGATAGTCATGGAAGCATACCTCTCTTTGTGGTGTTTCACCATTCAGAAATGTCGTTGCAGCTCCTGCTAAAGCAATAACAACTATTGCAACAAGAAGACTGATTCCAGCCCACAAAAGCCAACCATTTTGCAGGTTAAGTGGTTCCTCAAATTCTGAAAAATCAAAGGATAAAATTGCATCAGAAGACCATTGTCCAGTGCTTAAGTACATACTGAACTTCCACTACTCAACCATACTATTCAAGCAAAGTAGCACAAGCAAAGACACTAGGGAATTAGGTATTATGTTATTCCTTCTTCGTCAGTTCGTTCATTAAAATATCTCGAAACAATTCTATTATTTAGCAAGCTAATATTGGGAAAAGAACAAATATAGGACAGATGTATAAGCAAGAACATGAAAGTAAATATAACAAGTTCAAATTCTTACTGTAACAAAAGATATCATCTGAGAATGGTCGAAAGGTATTGGTGATGCCAAATATAGATCCAAGCACAACAACCGTCGTGCTACTGCACTTTGCAAAAAAAAAGGAAAATGGTAAGGAAACGTGCATGCAGATTATTCAGAAGCTGAACGGCAAACTCTGATAAATATAGTGTATACAGAGGGGCAGGAACTTTGGTCCATACAATTGTCCCAAGAAGAGTACTTCTGCCTTCTCATCTGGAGTTGCCTCCCCAACTTGAAAACCTAACTGCTCCAAAATAGATTGCTCAAGCATTCCTGTCAAAAGAAAGCTGTCTAAATAACATTCAGCATCATTTCAAGGAGACACTTGCAACAATTCAATATGCTTCAGTTATTCCGGATTAGAATCAAGGTAGAGCATTGCTTAATTCTTGAGAATAAAACTCCACAATCTAGTCTCCGTCCCCATTACTTATATTTGCACAAATGGATTTCTTATGACACAACGCCATGATAATTGGGCTAAGGTGTAGCTGTACCTTACTGCACATGCCACCATGGTGAGGGAAATGATTGGCCACTCCCACGGCACATCCCACCGGCGAAGGATAGGCCACTCATCCAAGCTTTTCTCCTACCAAAGCAGCATCATTTCCAGACAGTTAATTCGATTTTCGACCGAACTCCCAAAAAGGCTCACAAATTTCATCGCTATGCCCACAGCACAGCATTTCGTAGGGCAAGCACCATATCTGGTGGAGGCGTGGGCGGTCCGTTCTCTGCGTCGTAGGAGCATCGGCAGGCGAAGATGCCCGTCCACCGGCCGGTCCCCAGCGGCCGCGGCACGAGCCGCTCTGCTACTGGCGCCCCCACTGGACGGTGGCATGGTCTTAGCGAGGTAAGTGGGTGCAGGCTCTGCTTGGAGAGATGGAGGCACTGGGATCTGCTGCGAGAGCGGCCGCACGACGGCGGGCAGGGACGGAGGCGGAGGAGGCACGGCGGCGAAGCCATCGATACGGTTGGGACTTCCCGTAGGCACGCGGGACAAGGGACTCCACTACTCCAGGCTCAAGAGATTTTTCCCTTTCTTTTTTTTGGCAAATTTCAAAGGTTATTTTCTTTGCAGATCAAATTTCAAAAAATACATCAGATATGTAACATAAAACCATAGATTTCATTAAAAAATACATGTATTAAAGATTCCTGCTACCGTTAAATGCTGAAAATATGCTATTTTTCATCCAAAGATAGGGTCTTTCTTCTGTCACCTTTATCATTCTTCTATCCAACAAATCCAAAGCCAAGGGCCAACAACTTGGTTACGATCTCACTCCCTCCGTGCCAACAAATTCAAAAACCAATACTCTGATGTATGTACCTGAAGCAAAATTGCTGAATGGCTGGTATATATTAAATTGTAATTTTGGTGCATGACATGGCTTGGACCATGTGGTTAGTATGGAATTGGGTCAGAATACACTTAGGGAGTAAAAACAACTGGGTCTAAAACACAATGTAAAAACAAGTCACGCAAAAAAAACAAGGAAGAAGTCTTTTTTTTATCTCGGTTTGATTTTGACAATCGAATCGCAAATGGTTGAATATGAACGGTTTTAAGAGTTGGATTGTAAAATATTTCTGATTTTACAATCGATGATCAAAACCAAATTGAGGTGATACTTGGATGATCAAAATCAAGTTGAGATGATAGTTGGATCAAAATGAACTTCTTTAAAATTAAAACAATGACAAATGAGTTGCCTGCAAGATACACTGGTGTCTTAAAATACAAATAGTGCCCTTTTTTATACTCATTTATATATGAAATTCTCAAACTGATAGTTCGTCCGTTATATTTATCATCTCTAAGTCTCAACCCTCATCCACGTTTATGTAGTAGTGAAGAGAAGAAATACCACGGTATAAACGGTAGAAACAAAGTGCGACAGTTGCCTATGGCTGGCCTGATAGTGACGCGACCAAGGGGCTCTTGAAGATACCAAGCAGTATGCAAGAATCAAATTTGTCAGTACCAATAGTTTCATCAGACTATATGCATTAGGGCTTCTCCAATGTGCAGGAAAACATGATCCTATATAATAAATGCACTTATGGACCCAGGTCATAAACATTGTGTGCCTGGTTCCACGAAGATTCAGGTCTCATGCATGGATTCAGGTCCTAGAAGATAAAAAAAATTAAAAAACTGACACATGTCTGACAACTCCCAACTACCAACGGCACCACCGATTCAAGTCCACCGATTCAAGTTTTTTAACCGTTGCTGCACTTGACCGTTGCCTCCCTATTTCTTCTATCTTCTACCAGTTGCTCTTTTCATTCATCTGTGTTCCTCTTCTTGTAGCTTTTTTTCTCTTCATGTTCAAAGCAACACCAACAGCCTGCATAGGAAGAGGATAGGTTCAATCTCAAAACAAGACAATACCAGTTGAGCTAGAAGACAATACGTCACCCTGCACGTCTCTGGGACAGGAAAGAGCTAGAAGATATTATGATGACATGCATTATTCAACATAATATGATAATTGAGGATGAGAGGGACTCATATCAGTTGCATCAGGATGAGAGGGACTCCTACACATATGAGGAAGGACGATCTATCAGACCAATAACAGGACTTGACCATGGACCAGTTCATGGATTTAGTAGAATCCTAGAGATCAATGATAATATTCATGACACAGAAGCACACAATCGTCTCCACTCAGATTTGGTGGAACATATATGGCAAAAGTTTGGTGGTCAGCAAACACAACCTGTAGTTTAATGTGTCCCCGTCCTTGCAAGCATATTGTAATTTCCATTTTTTCATCAGAGTTGTTGTATTCTAAATTAATGAGAATTATATTGTTGTTGCTTATTGTAGCTCTAAATTAGATTAACATGACACATCTTCCATTGCCATTGAGCCACACAAAGACACGATAGCTAAAATACCAGTCAAAAGAGCAAGCACTGAATCATGGCAGGCAGGCAAAACAATCGGAAGGGATAAAAAAAAAATATGCGAGCGGACGAACCACGATGCCGTGCTTGTAGAGGCGGACCTGGCGGAGCTCCTTCGCACGGGTAGCGCGGTCGTCGTCGCGCTCCGCTTCTCCAGGCCCAGCTGCAGGATGCGGTTGCACAGATCGCCGGCATCCTCCTCGCCAGTTACCGCGGCCGCGGTGCCGGCTTGCCGAGGTTGTCGCGACCTCAAACGAGAGGGGCCGTGCCCCATGAGGATGGAGTGGAGGCGCAGGTCGAAGCCGGCTCGCTTGGCGTCGGCGGCGCCTCGGGCGGCAACCACCACAGCTTGGGACGACGCGAGGCGGAGGGATTGGGGACGGAGGCGGCGCGGGCAGGATTGGGGATCGAGCGGATGCAAGAGTTCCCGGAAAGCAACGACCGGATCAGAGCAAGGAAGATTTTTCTAGTCTCACGGGACCCACTTATGGATGCGGTGCCGGTCCCTTCCACTGTGCCTTGCATAATAGCGAGGTCAAATCAAATTGGGCCCAGTTAAGATTTAGAGGTGTACCTATACATTGGTGAAGCCCTTAGGCTGGTCGCACTGGGTGCGGTAAACCGAACGGTACTGGACGTCCAGTACGTGTTTTAGCGTTTTCACGCCCGCACCGGCGTGCGCTACGCGGGACTGGACGTCCCGTTCGGAGCCCGGGTGCGCTAGATACAGTGCTTCCCAGGGCGTGCGCTACGCCTGCGGCGGCCCCACCTCGCAACCGGCCGTTGCTGCTCGGCGCGCCATCGGAGAGAGGAGAGAAGGAGAACGCCGGCGTGGAGCTCGAGCAGCCGCCGGAGATCCACCTCGTGCCGCTGCCCGGGCTCCGCCCGCTGTGGCCGCGGCCGCGGCCGGCCACGCGGGGACCTCGAGGTCGTCAAGTCGTCGCCGGAGGAGGAGAAGGGGCGCCGGCGATGGCGATGCCGTCCGGACGGGGCCCGCTTCAGCGCGCGCGTCACCGGAAGGGGCAGGGGAGCGGAGCAGAGCAGAGGCCGGCGAATCTCGGGAGGACAGGGATGGAACCGGCGGAGCTCTAGGCGAGGCCGCAGATCAGGCGAGCTCCAGGCAGAGGCCGGCGGATCTCGGGAGGAGGGGGATGGAGGGGCCGCTGCCGTCGCGCCCTGGCGCCGCCACCGGCGCGGAGATGGCCGGAGGAGAGGGCAGGGGAGGGAGGCCGCCGGAGATCCCGCGCGGGCGCGTCCATCCGCCGTCGCGAGGCAGGGAGGCGGCGTCGAGGACCCGCGCCGGCACTGCGCTCTTCAACCCCACGGAGCCGAGGAGCCCGATGTCGCCGCTCGACCCCAAGGCGCTGGTGCTCCACCGCGGCTGCGGCCGACGCGTGCGAGTGGGGCTACAGCCGAAGCTCGCCATGCTCCTCTTTCGCGGAGACGACGGCGGCGAGGAGCAGAGGACGGCGCCGGATCCTTCCCGATTCGGAGCTTGGAGCAGTGGGGACGGCGGAGCAGCGCGGCCACCTGCCGCCGGAGCTCGGAGCGGCCTCCGCCGCATCCGAGGGGAGGAAGGGAGCGGCGCACCGACGGACGGGCGGCGCACGCGGATCCGCCGCTGATGCTCCTCTACTTCGCGCCCGTAGGAGGTGCCTCCGAGCTCGCCCGTCGCGGGGTCCGGTGCGCCGGCCGGAGAGGGAGAAGGCAGCCGCTCGATCCGCAGCCGGAAGAGCAGGCGCCGCCGGGACCTCCATGACAGGCGCGCTCAGGGAGCTCCGCCGGCGAATCGAGTGAGAGAGAAAGGAGGACGGGCGGAGAGGATGAGGAAGGATCGGGGTGGTTGGTGGATGGGCGGAGAGGATGAGAAAGGAAGAGGGGAGGCTGACTAGTGGGCCCCGCAGCTGGTTGTTGGTGTAGAGTATGACATATAGGGGATGACGGGTGCGAGAAAATTGGTACTGTACTGTAAATTCTTGATGACCAGGCGGAATATTCTCTTTAGAGTACCGCAAATGGAGTATGACGAGTGCGGACAGCCTTAGGCTATCCGCACGGGGGTACTGGACGTCGAACGGAACGCGACCTCCAGTACGCCTTTTGAGTTTTTCTCCCCGCAGCGGGGTACTGGGAGGCATGCGGTACCTCCCCGTTCCCTTCCGTTTGCGCCATTCCTGGCGCAGTCCCAGGAAGCACTACGCAACACTTTCGCGGGCCCCATCTCACTTCCCACCGCCGGCTCCCAACCGTCCCTGCCGTCCCGCGCGTCCTGGGAACCGGTTCCCACTGCCGCCGGGAGGAGGCCGGCGGAGGAACAGACCGCTGGGAGGAGCTCCGGGCGTGCCGCCGTCGACGGGCGAGGGAGAGAGATTGGGACTTGGGAGGCAGCAAGAAAGAGAGAGCTCGGACGCCGCCGGCCAGAAAGAAAGAGAGAGGTCGGACGCCGGGACCGCTGCTGGTCGGGGAACGCCGAGGAAGGGCCGCAATCCCAGCGCGGATCTGCGGTGGAGAGGAAGCAGGCGCAGGGAGGGGAAGGAGCCCCGCCGTCGGGATCCGACCGCGCGGTGGAGGCATGGCCGGCGGCCCCTGCTCCTCCAATTCGCCACCGTTGGGGATGGATGGAGAAGGGCGCGGACGACAGCGCGTCTTCCTGTGGGGATGGAGAAGGGCGCGAGCAGTAGGTCGTCGAGGCCGTCGCGACCCTGCTCGCGCCGTCGTGCCCCTGGCGTGCCTCGTCGCGAGCGTTGCCGGAGGGAAGCTGGCACGAGCTCGAGCTGAGATGCTGTGCTCCGCGGAGGAGGGGGAAGGTGGCAGACGGGCTCGCCGCGTAGGAGGAGGAAGGGAAGGTGGTGGCCGGGCTAGCCGGCACGGAGGAGGGGGCGGACGCCCCCAGATCTCGACCTCTGCTCCTCCCCCGCGAACTGGGAAGGGGCGGAGGGAGCAGCGTGGCTGGTGCGGAGCAGGGGTGCTGGCACGGGGAGGGACGGGCCGCCGGACGGGGGGAGCTCGGTGTCGTCGCCGTGGGGATGGTCGTGCCTGTGCGGGCGGAGTGAGGGGGAAGGGGAGGGAGGCCGGCGGGGTATTAAAATCATCTGACAGGTGGGCCCCGCATCTGTTAGTTGGTATGGGGTATGAGATATAGAGGATGACGGGTGCGGAAAAATTGGTACTGGACTGTAAAATCATGATGACCAGACAGGAATATTCCTTTTAGGGGATGGTTTTGGAGTATGACGAGTGCAAATAGCCTTATAGCTCTGAACTTGCACACATCATGCAGTGTGGCCTGAACCGTTCTGAAGTTCTGACATTGGCCAGAGTTGGAGAAGAAAGGATGCACATGAATCCATCATCTCTTGATGTAAAGGATGCAAATGAGGGGGAGAAAATAGGATCCATCAGAAAATTTGTTAGGGCCTGTTTAGTTCTCAAAAATTTTCCTAACTACCCGTCACATCAATCTTCTGACACTGATTAGGAGTATTAAATGTGAATTAATGACAAAACTCATTCCATAACCCCTACCTAATTTTTCGATACGAATCTAACGAGCCTAATTATGTCATGATTAGACAACGCCGTGCTACAGTAAACAATCTCTAATGACGGATTAATTAGGCTTAATGGATTCGTCTCGCGATTTCCCGTCCATTCATGTAATTAGTTTTGTAATTAATCTATATTTAATCCTCCTAATAAGCCTTCAAAAGGACACCAAATTTTTTTGTTTGCCAACTAAACAGGCTCAGTATCAACAGTTTCATCAGAGAATATATGCATTGCAACTCTGAACTTGCACTAACCACTAACCAGTAACCTTATTACATCGATGATGTTTATTCAGAATAATAGAGTACCAAACTTGATTGCCTACGAAGATTTAACTAATGGTTCAAGTTCTAACACAAGGAAGAGAACGAAATTAAACAACCTAGCTAGCATCACACTACTAGCACTGCTACCCATGCACGGAGGCAGCGAGGGGGCTCGAGCCCCTTACTGCTCGTCAAACTCCATTAAATCTCTTTAGCTCTTCTAGTTTTTTTTGTCATAGATGTAATAGAAGAACTGCATTCTGAGACAGAAGAAGATAATTTTATGATTTTTTATCAGAAAAAATCATTAAATTTATGTTAATTGTATTGAGTCTTTCTATTATGTATAGTTCAGCCTCTTAAATTTGTTTCTAGATCCGTCACTGCTGCTACCAGCCCTGCACTACTCTACGTCGTCCCTCCGTCCGCGTCAAATCCTGACGCTGCACTACTCTTCGTCCCCGTCTGCGTCAGATCTTGTTGATCTTGGGCGCCACGACGAGGGGGTTCTTCTTGGTGATCTGCTCACGGTCGGCCGTCTTGAAGTCGAAGTCGCAGGCGTGCTGGTTCGTGTACCGGTGCACCGCGCAGAACGTGCCGCCGCAGCGGCAGACGAAGCCCAGCAGCCCCACCTTCTTCTTGCACCCCGCCCCCGCGCACCTGCTCGGCGCCGCCTTCGCCGCCACTGCCGGCGGCGCGCTGGAAGAGGTCGCAGCAGCGGAGATCTCGGGCGGCACAGCGGGCGCGACGACGACCTTCTCCGCGACGACGGCGGGGGCGGCGGCACGGGCGTCCTTGAGGAGGAAATCCCTGTAGCAACTCGAGCACATGTTCTTGGTCGCCGCGGACCCGAAGAAGGTGCACCCGTTCACGCACATCACGGGCGCCGCGGCAGCGGCGGCGCCGGAGAAGGAGGAGGAGGACCCCTCGTGCTTCGTCTCGGTCGTCTTCTCCGCGGAGGAGCCGTTCTCCTTCGTCTCTGCTGCTGCCGGCGCCGGCGCCGCGTCGTCGACCTTCTTCTCGGCGACGGCGGCGGCGGAGGACCCCTGGTGCTTCTCAGTCGCGCTCGCCTTCTCTGCCGGAGAGGGTGCCAGCGCCGCGTTATTGGCCTTCTTCTCGACGACGGGAGCGGCGGCGGCGGCGGTCTTCATCACGTGCTCCTTGTAGCACTGGGAGCAAAGGTTCTTGGTCGCGGCGCTCCCGAAGTAGCCGCAGCCGTTGGCGCACATCGGCGTGGCGCCGGCGGCGACCTCCTGCTTCTCCGTCGCCGTGGATGTCGTCTCGGTGGTACGGTCGTCGCTGCTAGAGGATCGCAGATCGTCGTCGGATGCTTCCGGCCTGGGTGAGAACGAGAAGTTTTTTTTGTCGTGAGATCGCGGGATCATGGATCTCGTTTCTATTATAGGCCTGCTGGAAGAGCGCGAGCCGACGACTTGCTTGGTCTAGTCGGGTCGGACTGGCACTGGCTTCCGGTTCCGAGTCGTGCACTCGTGCCATGTCTCTCGAGGACTCCTGAATATTCCTGACGCGTGGGTCCACGTACGACAAGGTCTGCTTCGTCGGCGGCCACGATTTAGATAACGAAGGAGTACTCCGCCATTAAAAAGGTACGGGGTATAATAAGATTTTCCTCATACGTAGTATACTCCCTCCGTCCTGCCTTGCAGAGTGTGCCGGTCTAAGTCAAATTGTCTTATGTTTAATCAAATTTATATAAATTCATATCAATATTGATGTCTAACAAATTTATTAGATTTATTATGAAACATACTTTCATAGCACACATATTTAGTATTATGAACATTGATACTTTCATTACAAATTTGGTCAAACTTCAAACAGTTTGACTTAAGAAACCAAAATGGACACTCTTTGCAGGACGGAGGGAGTATGACTTAAACCAGAAGCAGAAGCTTACCATTTCAGACTATGTTTATCTATAATTATAACTGCTCTTGATTGCTTTAATATTGCAAGTCAGCCAAATTTCAGAAACAACCTGGATCAGCTATCATTACAAACCAACTTGGATCCAGTGGTTTCAGAAACGGGTTACTTGTATTACATGAAATCTGTCGAAACTTACAAGTGGACCGACTGGAAGCGTGCATAGTTTGGTGAAAGGAAATGAAGATGCAATTGGCCTGCCATCCACGACAGAGCTTCTCTGTTGATCACTGATACATCACAAGATAGAAACCCATTTTGCCGGCTGTATGTACCATATGATTGCCCATGTACAAAATTGTAATTACATCGACAACAGTTCAGGAACAACACGTCACAGGGCGAGCAAGAATGCTGCCGCAACCCAGATCGTCCTATCATACATACACAAGGGTTGCTGATTGAACTCCGGTTAATTCTGCAAGGCCGCGTGAAGATGCATGGTTGGCCATCATGTAAACAATCAATTTACGGAAATCTACATACACGGTTGCTGGTGCTCCGCTGCAGAAAGTCCACCCATCCCCAGCGCCGACGCGCAAAGCTCATCGGCTGACCCTGGTTATGGTGTACCAGCCTCTCTCCATGTCGAAGATCGTCTTCAACTGAGGCCTTCTCCACCTCAGGATGGAGAATGCTGTAAATACAACCACAGCTGCAATCAAGAGAAGTGGTGACAAGCCGAAAGAGTCATAGCTGTTTAGATATGAAACTGATGAGTCTGAGTACTCTGTCTGGTTCAACGCCGTTTGCACAATGAAAGCACCTAATGCCCAGTCAACAGGCACACCGTGGATTTGGTTTACAACATCAATCCTGAAACAAAACGCGATGTAAATATTCAGGTTTGAAACAAAGAATAGAACTGTAGAAAAGGTTGTTTCACCTCTTATGATCCAGCGGCATTTTTAGAGTATCATGTAGTAAAGCAATAATATATGCTGACGAGAAACAAAAGAGAAGCAGCTCTCCCTCATCGAAAGAACTGTACTTCTTCTTAATATTTGACCAGTCCCCATGGCAAAACTTCTCCCCAGCCACCATTAGATCAGAAAGGTAGGACTTTGAATGCAGACCAAAGAACTGTCAAGCAATCAAATATCAGAAATGACCGGTGTAACATTTGTGACTGAATATTGAAAATGCAAGAAAATGGAGATCATGACAGAAATGTTGCACCCGCTATTTTTCCTGCAATTAAGTTTAAAATATAACTTTTTAAGAGGACTCCAACCAAAGAGAAATGATAACACCTTTGAAGTATGGTAAAAATTTTCCGTTGCCAAAAATTTCCCTTCCAGCTCTGGTACAAATGCCGCTCCAAGGCGGCATTCATGATATGCACATCCGTCTGCAAAAAAACACTCAGTCACTTCTATTATGCCATGAAACAAACTGAGAATGAGAATGCACCAAAGGCTTATATTCATGAGAACATCCTTGGAGAGGCACCATTATTTATAACTTGGAGTCACTGAAAATTAGTGCATCATGAACCGAATTTTGGTACCTCCCCATTATAATTTTAGTACCTGCCTTTTCCCAAGGAGTAGGGGTGTCAAAAACCTCTATATACATTCATCTGTTTAAGACAAATTGCTACTTCTTCAAATTGAATTTACTAACATTAAAAAATGGCATTTTGGCCTTACTAGTTTACTACCAAGCACAAAATGATAAGTTAATCTAATCTGTCTGAGTCTAGGGCCCTGTTTGGGACCGTGATTTCTGCGGTGGCGGCGACGGAAAGCGAATAATCCCGCCAAACACCTGGCGACAGACGCGCTTATCCGGAACACAGTCGCGGGGAGCAGTTCATTTTTGAACTAAAACGCGACTTATTCGGAAAGCGAGCGAATCGGCGATTCTCCGTATCACGCGTCCGCAGACCACGGTCCCAAACAGGGCCTAGCTAGCCAAACTTTTAACCCAATATGAACACAGGCCAAATCTCATGAATAATGCAGGATTCTTTTTATCTATAGTAAAAGCAGTTGTCTCTACTAAGTAGAGTTTACTCTCATTGTGCACTGCTGATTTGCTGAAGAAGGCCAATGAAAAAAGAAAAGAAAATGGAAATGTAAAACTCCACGAGGAATAAGAACAGACGGTTACCTTTTCCTTTTTGCAATAGTGTTAGCGCTGCAGATCTGCACTCAGAGAAGTTCCCCACAGCATGAGCAAAAGGTCTGTACCCAACCTTTGGATCAAGAACACTAACAGGAAGTTTAAATGATCCCACCATACTCGTAAAACCCCTTGGTGTGCAAGGATCTTTGTACTTCATTTGAGTAGTTAAATGTGTGGCCACTGCATAATCATTAGACATGATGACTGAAGAATTATTCTGGAGTTATATTTGGAATAGCTATAGACAATATATACATGTATAGTAGGGCAAGTCACAGCACATGGACTATGAGTACAGATGAAGAATACAACAGCAATAGAGCTTTTTATCCCAACTTTTTTTTTTTGGTTTTTTGAACGTGATAAAAAGTTATCAAGTATAATAAAGTACCCCCCTCCGTCCCTTTTTGTAGGTCGTTTTGGCTTTTCTAGGTACATAATTTTTTCTATGCAGCTAGATTAAGTGAATGTCTAGATGCATAATAATATCTATGAACCTAGGAAAGCCAAAACGACCTACAATTTGAAACGGAGGGAGTATATTTCTGTCGTGTGTGTGTGTGGTTCTTTGATGTCTTCCTCTGTCCATGAGTGCATTTTAGTGATTATGTTGTGCTGGTGTTTGTGTGTTCGTGTTGCTCTCCTCTGATTACCATTAAAAAAAGGGATTGTAACTGAATGTAGTTTAAACAGCATATACTTGTGTGCTCTTTTGTTGTTTCACATTGTAAAGTAAATACAAATTGAACCAATTGACTTACTTGATTTAAGGCCAGGTGAGCTGAGCAAGTCATGGAGTGACTCATATGCTACATTCTGCTGACAGAATCAGTGAAAAACATTCAGAACTTACAAAATAATAGCAAAGGAACACTTAAAAGAATATAATGCGTGTCGTGGGTAAGGTGCAGGTTGTTCTATACTTATGTGAAACTTTTTGGTATGCAATTTAAGAAAAACGATCAGAAGTTCATAACAGATAATAGAAAGAAAAGATCCATATTTATGCACACAACTCACCAGACCAAGTTGCAAAAAGCTGTTGCTGTACAGATTATATGACACATCACCAAACTTAAGCACATGAGAGAACTCCGGAGGCAAACGCTCACCCGTAGCAAAAGTCACCTGTTTGATCACAAATGGGAATCAAATAAAGACCCCACAAAATTTGAGTGTAGGGAGGGTCAATTCCTTAGTATGAAAGCAATACACGGAACCTGAACAGAAGCCCCACCAAGCTCAATAATCCCAGTGGTGCCGTGTGGATCACCGCCTAGTGTCCCCAATGCATAATTTGCTGCAACCCATGCATATATCCCTTCCTCAGCCCCTACACAGCATTTTGATGTACTCGCATGATCACCTTAGTGAAGACACAAAATTCAATTCAACGAAATGTACACTACACCAATTCAATACAATTACACACAATTGTAATGAAATGCAAGCTCCCAAATTCAATGGATGTACTTCCAGGTGTATGGACCCATTGCATGAAAGAGCTTCAATTCGCCACATTTCCATCACATAGAACCAAAATTAGATAATAGCTGATGATTTTACTATGCAACATGCCTGAGATCACTGTGGCCCATTCGTCCTGAAACAGGAATCCCGATTGCCGAAGCACGTCCCTGCATGACTCCAGAACGGACTCCACCACCGCGGCATCGAGAAGACGGAGGCCTGCTGTGGCCATGAGCCGCAGCTCGGTGTCGGCCCACCTCTCCCGCGGCACGCGGCGCCGCGCAAAATCCACCAGCGGGGCAAGCGAGAGCCCCGCGCTGGCGGGATCCGCCGCGAAGGACGATAGCCCCGGGTTCGCCTTCAGCGAGGCGGTGCGCGCCCAGTCCAGCTGCGGGGGCGCGCCCCAGTCCGGACCGGCGCGGTAGGCGATGACGTGGACGCGGCTCCCCGTGCTGCCGGCGTCGATGATGACGCCATACCTCGGGGGCGCCGAGCGGGGCGCGAGGAGGAGCAGCGCGAGCGCGGACGCGGCGAGGAGCGCGAGGGCGCCGGCGACGCGGCGGCGGGAGCTGCTGGGCTGACGCCGCTGGGAGCCCATCTTGGCCGGGGCGGCGGGGGACGGGGCGGGAGCTAGGGTTTGTTCCTTCGGCTCGCCGCGGGCATTGGGACGGCGCATCGGACGGGGGGTGCAGATCGGCCCCTGCGGCTAGCTCGGGCGCCCCGGGGGCGCGGCGCGTCGGCGGGGAGGTGGGGTGCCGGCGCGCCGCGGCGAGGTGGTGGCGGGATCCGATGCGTGGGAGTGGCGTGGGGGTCCGGGTGTGGCGGGCAGTGGAGGGGTGATCGACCGTTAGAGATGATTACAGCGGACAGGTGGCAGCGCGGGAGAGCTTGTCGCGTTAGAGGATCTCAGTTCGCCAACTTTTACGTGATAATAAATCTTATATTTTATCAAATTTTAAAAAGATAATCTATACTATAAGGAGTGAAAACATTTGAAATCTTTCTCACCCAATTCGAGTCAGTCTTACCCCTCACGCCGGACCCACCCGTCAGGTTGCATGATGATAAAAAAGTGGAACAATCATAAAAATCGCAATTTGAAGAACGTTTCTACCAAAAATCGATTTATTTTGTTACCACAGTCGCTCCTACCCACACTATGTACCCACTTTTAGGTCCACCCGGTGTACCCGAACGTCTTCACAACAGAAACAATCACACGGTGTCCCTGTCAATCACGCTGGCATCGTCCTTGGTGCTCCTTTCGTTCCTAGTAGCTCGGACAGTCGGACGGGAGGATGCGCAAGACGTACCACCTCGTGTGCTCCTGGGGCCCAACTGATCGGCGACGGCGACTCTGACCTCGCCTCTTGTTCCTCTGTAGCTTCGTTCTTGCCTTCTCCATCAACAGAAACCATCATCGATGTGTCCATCCGTGTGCATCGGCAGATGAGCGGTGATGTGATCATGCGAATGCTCATCGTTTGGATTTATTAGGAGCTGTAGGATAAATTCCAGAAATTTTAGTCCTGGTATTTTGGTTATGTTGACTTGGATCGTTCCCGTGCATTATGCTATCTCCTAAAAATGTACGCATTAACGATAACGGATCGAGCTGAAACAAGAGCAGAACACAAACGTTCCTGGACTGATGGTAAAGTTTTTTTCTCATTTATTTTGTATTGATGGGAAACTTTTTTCTCATTTATAGTGATCTTTGAGGTTCACAAGTCACTCATGGTGATGATTTTCCTTACCCAGGTAACATGGATACTTATAATGTATTAATGATTAAGGTAAATTTATTTTGCATTGATGGGAAACCTTTTTTTTTCTCATTTATAGTGATCTTTGAGGTTCGCAAGTCACTCATGGGCCAAGACAATGAGGTTCATTCCTCTCTTTATTTGATATAGCATTTGCTTCCTCACCCTCTCCATCTCCCCTGCTTCCGGCTTCGCGCGGGGCTGTTGCTGTGGACAGGCGAGGTGGGGCTTCCGCAGGGCATAGGCGCGTAGCACACGCCATGGAGGCTTGGAGTGTGTTGGATTTGGCGAATCCCGGATGGAGCAACGACGTCAGTGCATGCAGGACGGTGGCGGCGCGTGTGGACGGCGGGGCTGGCGACGTCTGGAGCAGGCACGCGAGAGAAGAAAGAGTAAATGAGGAAGGAGAAGGAGAATGGACGATTGGCAAGGTTAGCAGTGCAGGCGGCAGCGACGGATGGTGAGGTCTGCAAGGCAAGTCGCCCAGTGAATGGCGAGAAAGCCGACGGTGTCTCACACTTCAAGAACAGCGGGTTAATTACGAGTTTAAGTTTTTTTTCAAAAAAACATGGACGGTAGAAACATCCTTTAATATTAGATAAAATTAAAAAATATTAGATAAAAGTAAAACCTCGTATGGATACATGATCCATACATGATTGGCTTGCGAATACGTTTTCATAAGAGATTTTCGTATATGCGGGATTGACGGGGTCTCCAATCAATTGATGTATTTTCTGGATCAATGAGATTGAGTTCTCATCTTCTCTTGTTTCTTCCTAAGCTTCAACGAGCCGAGCCTGGGTCCGAGTAGGACTCTATATCGATCTCAAGCCCGCACACTAAGAGCACCCCTGGCATATAAGATCGTGGCTTGCTCTAAAAAAAGAGGCTTGCTCTAAAAAAAGACCGTGGCCGCTGCCTTTTGTCTTTTCCCAACAACCAAAAAACAGAGTCGTACCCTAGATCATGTTTTGCGCCGCCGCTGGTCTCTCTGCCAGATTCCACCACTCAAGTAGATGTTGAGATAATTAACGAAGAGGACAGCCGAGAGATCGATATGGAGTTGCACACGACCGATGATTCAACTATCAAAACAATACAGGTAACATGAAATTGCTTTTACAGATATAATTATGATTATTTTGAATAAACTACAATAATACTAAGTCAATTAGAAATATTAAATTTATGTTTTTTTAATCATTGTGGTCCAACAAGATCAACCATGAGATCAAGCGCGGCACACCGCAGACGAAGGTGGCCGTCGGCAACTAGAAATTGCGTACAGAGTTGCAAAGCGGAACGATGGTGGAAGCCAAAAAGATAGACGTCTCCAAGACGATGGACAGCTGTGCCAAAGTCCACAACATCGCATACAACAATATGGAAGAGGACGAATCACATTAAGAAAAAGAGGAAGACAATAGCTCCAAACAAGAAAAAGTTGACGTGAATGACAACCCGAGGACGAGAAAGAAGAGGACAAAGAATATGATGATGAAGACTTAGGGAAGGAAGAGTCCAAAATGAAGTCTTCATATTCTTCCCTAAAGTACGTAATTGATTACATATCTCACGGATCACGTCTTTCACGATCAATATGAAATGTTGACGTTTTTATGTATTCTTATATAAATTGATTAATTAATTGTCACAGATTATTAAAATTTGAATATATTAAGTCTTTGTAGCGGTATTTGTGAACTCTATTAAAGTTATTTGTACCAGTATTTGTGTCACGGATTGTTATTCTCAAAACAAGGATGGCCGGCAGCGCTCTGCTCGGCCAAAGACTGCGGAAGTTGCTATATATAAAAATATTGTAAACTACGCACGTGCATCTTACTAGTCAACTAAAAAGAGTGTATCTTCAATATTTTGGCATAATTCACTTGCTAATCCAGATCTAACTTACATTAAATTATGAGATTATGTTTATGCTCTTCCACCTCTTGAGAACTTTCATCAAGAACCCTTCTCTATTCTTTATTTCTTTTTCACCCTCCCACCTGGCTTCGTGGGAGAAACGCCGATGCCAGGTGAGTTTTGTCAAGTTTATAATTTCGCCAAGTTCATTTGTCAAACTGTTAAAAGAGCTCATCTCCAATAGTTAGGCATAATTCACTTACCAAATCAAGATCTAACTTACATCAGGAACCCTGAGAGAGAACTAAAATTATGTTAGAGCATCTTTAAGAGTTTGCCAAATTTTACTTGGCAAATCTTGTGTTTTGCTGACTTCTAAAAAGATATGTCAAGTAAAAAAAGAGTTCATCTCCAACAGTTTGATATAATTCACTTGCCAAAATCCAGATCTAACGTACATCAGGAATCCTGAGAGAGAAAAAAAAATCATGTTATGGCCTTTCACCTCTTGAAAACTTACATCAGAAATCCCGAGATATAAACAAAATTATTTTTAGGTCCTTCCACCTCTTCTGTTACGAAACGGATGCGCCGCGGATACTCGCGCGCATATATACACGTGACGAAGGGAGGGATGCCAAATTGCTATTGATGCCAAGTTGTTTTGCCAAACTGTTGGAGGTTAATTTTTCATGTTTTACCAAAATTATATGGATGCCAAGTTAAATAGCAAGCTGTTGGAGTTGCTTTTGCCCTTCTACCTCTTGAAAATTTACATCAGGAACCCTAAGATAAAAATAAAATTATTTTTATGTCATTCCACCTCTTCTAGTACGGATGCGCCGCGGATACGAGCGCGCATATATGCGCGCGCCGAGGGGAGGGATGTCAAGTTGCTATTGATGCCAAGTTGTTTTGTCAAACTGTTGGAGGCTAATTTTTCATGTTTTGTCAAAATTAGATGGATGTCAAACTAAAATAGCAAACTGTTGGAGCATATCCAACAGTTTGCCAAATTTTACTTGGCAAATCTTGTGTTTTGCCAACTTCTAAAAATATATGTCAAGTAAAATTTGGCAAGCTCCTGAAGATTTTTACTTGGCATATCTTTTTAGAAGTTGGTAAAACATAAGATTTGCCAAGTAATTTTTACTTCAGGAGCTAAATTTTTTTATATTACCAAAATTAGATAGATGTTAAATTAGTTTACCAATCTGTTGGAGATATTCTTACGCCGTCTTCTCTGCTTTAGATGCCCTTGCAAGCTACCGTGATCCTCCTCCCCACGTCCCTCGATCGCCGGTCCTTTGCCAGGTGCCAGCTAGATAGCACGAGCTCAAGTAGAGCACATCCTACCCAGGGTGGTGTTTGGTTGGGAGGGTGAAATTTGTTTCACTTTACTATTTATAATTTTGATTATTAATTAGGGATATTAAATAAAGATTATGTTTATTTTTGGGTGCTTTAGAGGACGGTTATTGTAGCATTATTGTAGCAAATCGTGGATTAATTAGACTAGTTAGATTCATCGCGCAAAATTGCATTCACCTGTGAAAAGGTTTTATCAATAAACTTTGTTTAGTACTTCATGCATGCAAGATTCATTTTGAGGAGTTTTTTCTAACTTTTGAACCAAACACTGCTATGGTCGCGCGCGGTTGTTGGTGGTCGATTTCCGTCAACCTAGAGCACTTGTTACACTTGGTTTGAGTTTCATTATGGAACTAACCCACCACTAGGCGCACTAATGATATAACAAGTTCATCTTTGCATGTGCATTTTGAAGTATGATGTGTTTGTATGAAAACGAGAGCTTAAAGAACGGATTCACATCAAGTTCAAAAGGGTAATCAAGGTGTTCCGTTTGTGCTCAAGTGCAAGTCGAATCTACTCCCAAAGGTGGCAATGACAAAGATGTTATGATGTAACATTCCCGAGGATCAAGACGAAGAGTCCGGAGTTCATACGACAAGACCTGTTATCTTGATCGTGGGGATAATGATGCAAAAAATCCACATACGAAGAGGCAAAAAGTCAAAATGTCGAGAAGAACCGATCGAGTTGGATATGGAGCACTCAAGGGAGATATTCGCGCAGCCCGGAACATCATGATCTTTCGATGCACATTCAGAGACTTAAACGGCCTCTAATGGCAAAACATTGAATACCAAAGTTGTGGACCTTGTTGAGAGCTTCGATTTGAACATATGGAAGGCCCAATTCGAATCAGGGAGCTAGGAGATATGACTCTCGAAATACCTGCTGCGCAGACAAGCTCAAAATTAGACAGATTATCTTCCGAGACCGTTTTGGGGATCTAATCTTCGTTTCAAAGGAAAGCAATGAATACCAAAGTTGGAGATAATTTTGTGCCACACAATCTAGACACCGAATTTGTATTATTTGGAGTCCGGACGCGAGAGATATGATGTCGGTAAGGAAGGGCTGCGAAACAAGAAAATCTGGACGAGGCTGATTTTATGAAAACCAAATTTGCTTCGCTCCTAAGCAAGACCTCGTGCAAGGTAAGCTGGAGCACGCCCCAAGGCTCTCCAAGAGCATAAATACAAACCCTTGACGTCCAAGAAAGGTGGATCCATGCATCCAATCATTCTACCGACGTTCATTCACCAGAAACTCGCCGCCGCAAGATGAGGATAGAGATGAGATGTGTTCGTCGTAAGGATCAACGCCGCGGAGGGAAGGAAGTAAGAGGAGGACTCTAAGCCATCAGACTAGGGGTGTTTCCAAGCTTCATCGCCACCATCTTCATCGACGACGTTCTCCGGAGGCTCCACCACCCCTATGTGCTTCAATCCTTGTAAGATGTTGGGGTAATGTCTCCGTTCACCCCTAGGGTTAGATGGATCTTGATATGTAATCGTTACATGAATTCTATGCCTATCGATGCTTCATAGTCTATGTCTTCGCAAGTGCTTTGTTTACATATGTTTGTGCAACATGTGACCGTAGTAGGGTTTGTGGTAATCATGGTGATTAGCCAAACCCTATGGATGCTTAGATATAGATGCGTTAGTGAAAGTGTTTTATTACCTTGCGTAGTGACAGTACGATGTGGGGAAAATGCTTAAGCGACCGCATAACCGTCATGATGTTAGCGAAGGCAATACCTAGACCCTATGGAGGGAACACTTATCTATCTTTATTTCTCTCTTGTATCAACCCTTGTTACTTAGATTCAGTCTTAGATTAACTTAGGTTAGATTGTCTTTATTTTACATTAATCTCTCTCAAAAGCTTTCTAATCAACTAGATTAGTACTTGGTTAAACGCTAGTATATCCCTTGCTCCTTGGGTTGACGAGAACCTTGGGATCTCCCTAGGTGAAAAAGGCTATAGGTGACCCGTACGTTTGCGGATCGAAACTCTTTATGAGATTCAATCATCAACAAGCCCTTTTTCCGGCGCTGTTGCCAGGGAGCAAGCCAGTTTGCTACGTTTAATCTTGTATTAATTTTGTTGATCACTAACATCTAACCCTAGTTTTCTAGAAAACCCCCCTTTTGTTTTTGTTTTTGTTTTGTTTTTGTTGTCTAGATGGCGTTCGTCAAACATCCTTTGGAAGAACCAGAGAAATCATTAAGGAATTATGCTAGCCCACGATGTGAGGACATCAAGGTACAAAAGTCGGATTCGAGGCTCGAAGCGACGAAGTATGGGATCAAGGCTCGGATCATCAAGTTAGTGGCGACAAACCCATTTAGAGGATTAGAGGATCACAACCCATATAGACACGTTGAGCAATTCACGATGATATGCAACACGGTGCAACAAGAAGGAGTTCCGGCTACTTGGTTTAAGTGGAATCTCTTTCCATTCTCTCTCGAAGATGAAGCACGAAGATGGTACACATTTGCGTCCGTTGAAGCAAAAGGAAATTAAGATGAGCTAGTGAAGAAATTTCTTTCAAAGTTCTTTCCCATAAGCAAGATCCAACACGTAAGAAGGCAAGTGATTACCTTTTCGCAAGAAGAAGGGGAAGGGATAGATCAAGCATGGAATCGCTTCAACAAACTAGTTGAACAAGGACCAAGACTCAGATTCTCTGGTGATGTACTCTTGCATACTTTTTTTTCCCTAAACCCTAGTTGCATGGAATATGTTCAAATGTGTGCAGGAGGGGATCACATGGAGAAAACATTCACGGAAGCCGCCCAACTCCTGCAAAAAATCAGCAAGGGGACGGCCTTGATAAGAGATTGGCGAAGACGTTGTCGGGAGGAGCAAAACGACAAAAGCAAGCCCGAGACGCTTGCTGAAATTTCTGAAAAAGACGAACCGGAGGTCTAGAAAATTGAGCCAACCATACAAGAAGTTGAAGATCTGCTTCCTAAGGTAAGAGAAGTCATTTTGCAAGATAAAATTATTTAAACTAACATGAATGTAGGCCGAAGGATGGGGAATGCTAGACCATTGGCGGAATTCATTCAATCCGATTAGATTCAAATTGATTTTGCCCCCCTAATCAACCACCGAAGGAAGGAGGAACACCGACGTGTTGCCAAAAGAATTGAAGACATTTTTTATCAAGAGATGAGTGGAGAATCGATCCAAAAGATATTTGAAGAAAAAGAAGATGAAGGATGGGTCGATCAATATGACATTTCGAAGATTTATGATGAAGAAAGAGAAGAGTACAACCATGATGAGCCAAAAAGTCCCCTCTCCACAAGATCGTGCGCACCAATTGAAGAAGAAGACTTTGACACACTCGAAGAAATTGATTGGTCGCTGCCATTCAATCTGGGCAAGAGTTTATTGCTAAGAAGATGAGGAAAATAAAGAGAAGAGCTAGTGATTCGAAGGATGAACGGAAGAAAATAGGACTCAAGCTAGAAGATATGTGAGAGGAAAATGGCGTAAAGCAAACACTCCATGAAGGCCCCTCTCCACAAGATTATAGCTTGTGTGCTATTGAAGTTTATACACTAGCAAATCAAGACATGAAAGTACTCAAGGATGAAGAAAAGAGTGAATCAACGATGAGCAATCTTGACGACATGTAGTACACGAAGGATAAAGAAAGCAACATACAAGATTTTGAAGATGAGGATTTGGATGATAATGAAGACTTCAAAGAATGGATGAATGCATACAATGCTAATGGATTACATGTTCCACATGATGAGATGGAGGAGATGCAAAAAGGTAACAAAGAGACAACTCCACTTGTTGAGATTGATTCACTTTCGACGCTACTAGACAAACCAAGGATCACTCTTGTTAACGTACATGCTGAAATTTCAAGATATTATTGGTATTAATGATGATACATTCAAATGCTTATGTTCAACCAATAGCATAAATGATAGTTTAAATTCTATGCTTTACTCTAATGATTATCACGTTGATAGGCTAGAATTTCTTGAGAATGATAATGAAGCAATATTTATGTTTGAACCAATTAATTCTCTGCCTAAAGAACCTTTGTGTTCGCACCCAAAATTAGCACAAGGCCGACCAGGCTGATGCCACCAGTCAGACCGGTGCACCCAGGCGGTCTGACCGGTCTGGTCCTGTAGCCGATCCGGCAACGACCACACCGGTATGACCGGTGGGCCTGACCGGTCTGACCGGTGGACCCCGAGTCCGAGTAGAATTAAGGAGTTCTTGTCTTTTCGAGTTGTAAAGGACTTCCTTGCAGGGTAAGACCTCCCCACCCTATAAATATAAAGGGCCACGACCGGTTGAGGAGCTATCACCCAATCGATCATATCTTTTTACAACTTTTGTCTCTCAAACCCTAGCTTTTCCAACCCCTTTGCTTTCCTTGTTTGTCTCGACGGCGATCAAGGACGTTCTGAGTGGCCTGCTGATCTCAGAGCAACCCTAGGCGCGCCACCTCTGACGGGGTCCCTCCCGAGGCGGTGCTCGTAGGTTTTCACCGGCGCCTCGACGCACACCGGTCTGACCGGTGGACTTGACCGGTCTGACCGGTCGAGACAGGAGCTCCGACGAGTTCAGTTTCCTGCTGTAGCGTGATCTAGCGCTCCCGTGTTGTTGGCCAAGAAAGCGCCAACACTTTGCCTAATGATGAGCTAAGTTCTTTGCATGAAACGTATGCTTCCTTTAATTACACCCTTACTTGTTGCTACAATTTGCATATGGTGTTAATTATGGACGCATATGTTTACAATAAGTTTTGTAAATCTCGATCATACTTTGCGCTTGGTGAAGCTAATGATCTTAAAGAAGCACATGTCAGGAGAAGGCTTGATTTTCACTAACCATGCAGGAATACAATGGCTTGAATGATGTGACGAGAAGTCATGCCCAAAAAGTTGCAAGTCAAATCATCAACATCTCCAAAATCTCGCAATAGACACCGCTGTTTCAGAGGTGTAGAAAAGAATAAAATTAGATGATCAGAGGTTCCATCAAGTTTCCTGATGAGGACATGACATCCATGCATACGACCATGCTTAGCGGATGGCATGGAGTTGAAGACGGCCAGCAAGGGTGTCCAAGTCAAGAAGGAGGCCCGAAGCTTATCCGGTTCGAGACGCCACGGTGGAGGCCCAAAACAAATCAAGTTCGAGTCCACCTCGGAGTCCAGGAGCAGTCAGCGCTTAAACGGACGCCCAGGTCGCATACGGGCTCGGATTTGGACGTTCTTTATATGCATGGAAAGCTAATAAGATAACCTTTCCAATGGCACCGGTCTCATGTCAAAATTCATCCGGAGTCATCGGGAATCGACGAAACAAGTTGACGTCCAGAATCTGTCTCGATGCTGCGTCGCCGCATTTTGGCTTTTGGGCCACGTATTTTGTGGAGCCCATTAGGGGGCGCCCCCTCCAACCCTAGCACGCCCCTTTAGGCTATATAAACTCAGTAGCCGCCGTCGTTTAGACCTGGGGTTTTGCTTAGATTAATCTGTCGAGAACAGTTTCGCCGTCTATCGGTTTGTAGAACCCCAACTATCGTGCTTAATCATTCATCTGTAGTGTCACTTCATATTGAGAGCTGCGTTCTTTCGAGTTCTTGCTTGTGTTCTTCATTTCGCAGGCAGGGATTAGCCTTCTTGGCGAGGTCAACCGGATTGTGACACGGTTGATAACCAGAGGAGTTGTGGTGCTAAGATTGCGGGGTTCGAGTTTGCTGACTTGAAGCCGGATTGGTGTGTTGCGCTCCGCCCAAAACGAGTTATCCTTCACCTGACGGAAGATCGGGCACCCTAGTTCCCATCAAGTGGTATCGACGAAACAAGTTGACGTCCAGAATCTGTCTCGATGCTGCGTCGCCGTATTTTGGCTTTTGGGCCATGTATTTTGTGGAGCCCATTAGGGGGCGCCCCCTCCAACCCTAGCACGCCCCTTTAGGCTATATAAACTCAGTAGCCGCCGTCGTTTAGACCTGGGGTTTTGCTTAGATTAATCTGTCGAGAACAGTTTCGCCGTCTATCGGTTTGTAGAACCCCAACTATCGTGCTTAATCATTCATCTGCAGTGTCACTTCATATTGAGAGCTGCGTTCTTTCGAGTTCTTGCTTGTGTTCTTCGTTTCGCAGGCAGGGATTAGCCTTCTTGGCGAGGTCAACCGGATTGTGACACGGTTGATAACCAGAGGAGTTGTGGTGCTAAGATTGCGGGGTTCGAGTTTGCTGACTAGAAGCCGGATTGGTGTGTTGCGCTCCGCCCAAAACGAGTTATCCTTCACCTGACGGAAGATCGGGCACCCTAGTTCCCATCAAGTGGTAATCAGAGACTCAGGTATTACCGTCAGGTTTACCCTAATTTAGTGTTCATCCGTTTCGCCATCATCCTAAAGCTCCAGAACACCACCCCACAAAAATATTTATTTATCGTGTTTCCGCTGTCCTATAACCCTTTTGTGCCCGCACAATTTTTCTTTTCAGATTACTTTTCTGAATTTTGGTCCCTCGTGAGTCATTGTGCTCGTTGTGTCTAGGTTTTTCTTGGTCCATCAAATCTTGCTTGCTTCTGTTAGCGCCTAGTAGATTGATTTCCACATTTTTTTCATGTGCTGCTGTGCGCCACCATCTTTCTTTACATAAGCAGCCATTGTGTTCCCTGATAGTTTGGAAAGGCAGGCAAAAAGCAGTTGATTCATGCCTAGTTTGAACAACGAGTTTTGGTTGAAAACAGGGAAAGATCTTGTGCCCATATATTATATTTTACCATCCTTATTTGTTTTGTGTGCATGCACTTTTGATCCCTACTCTACAGTTGGTACACAGAAATCAAGTTCGTTACTTGATCTTTCAACCTTGCTTCTTGCCTGTTGTAGAGGTTGATATATATGCAAGCAAATCAATTGAGCCAATAGCTATCTTTTTGTCACAGCTTGTGATCTGTTTGTCCGTGAGTGCCTTTGAGGTGCATGTGCATGTGGAGTTCTAGAGTTGTATAAAATATTTCTTGCAGCACTTTCTGTTAGAAAAAAAAAGTAAAAGGCAAGGGTGTAGAAAAATAAAAAGAAAAGAAAGAGCCGCACCATAAAAAAAGAAAAGAAGAAAAAAGAAGTGAGATAAAAAAAATTCAGAAGTGCTTGCATCCTTTTTGTCCTTGGCTGGTTGTATCGATTGCTTACTTGAACTAGGTCTGAGACGAGTTTAGGCCGGCGACATAGACTAGCTTGGGACTAATTTTCAGTTTTGCAATTTTCTGAATTGAATTATTGCTATTCCTTGCTACCATATTTTAAGCTTCCCAAAGCTCCATATATATCCTTCAGATCAGAACAGAAAAAGAACCTTGCAATCTTGGTGCTACTTCCTCACAGGTATCACGAACCAGCCACCGGTTGTACCGTCCACTGTTTTGCGTTGGTAAGAACCTTGTAAGAACTTGGTAAGACGTGTGAGAGCGTGTTTCCACTGACACACATATAGTAGTTCATAGGGATAACCTTTTGTGTTTTCTCTTGTCTGCATACTAACAATGGCAGGGAACGACGAGATTGTTCGAGAAGTACTAAGTTATCAAATGAAGAAAGCGGAGAAAAATCAAATCAACAATTTATTCCAGCTTTTCTTTGTTGTGATGGAGAGACGTTGCCGAGTCATCATTGATGGTGAAAGTTGCAACAACCTTGCAAGCTTAGATTTGGTTGAGAAGCTTGGCTTGACCACAAAGCCACATCCACATCCGTACTACTTGCAATGGGTAAATTCTTATGATAAGATCAAGGTCACTGAAATTGCACATATTGATTTTAGCATTGGTTTTTATAAGGATAGTGCTGATTTTGACATAGTACCTATGCAAGCATGTCATTTGTTGCTAGGCACGCCTTGGATTAATATGACTAATGTGGTACACAAAAAGGTTGGTAATAAATATTCCTTCAAGTACAACGGTAGAAAACTTACACTTCTACCTTTGACTACTGCTGAAATTTTAGAAGCTGATCTCCAAAGGGAGGAGAGAAGAAAAAATGAACCTTTTAGAAAAGAATGGGTTGTTTTCAATGACACAACAAATTCATCTAAATCTGAATTTTTACAAAATGATGATATTGTTTTGCCTATTATTGGAACTGATACTTTGCAGCATGTACATAATGAAGATGACCATACAAAAGAACAGGAACAGGTAAACTTTTCAGGTAAAAGCTCTCTTGATGTGCTGAATTTGCCCTCCAATGATGCAAATAATGATATACTAGAACCTTCTCTTGTATTACCTTCGAGGGAGCATGATACTTTTGATTTGAAGCAATATACATGTGCTGAAAATAATATTATTCTGCCGATTACTTGTGCACATGACGAACTGAAATTATTATCTTCTTTAAACACTTTGGGTTATGTTGAGTTTGATACTTTATGTGCTCTTAGTAGTTTGGAAGAGAAATTTCGATGTGCTGAGTTGCCATGGTTGTCTACTTATACATATCATTTTATTGGTAAATATAATTGTAAAGGAGAGTATATGGTGCATCGAGTCTATATTTCATGCATACGACCATGCTTAGCGGATGGCATGGAGTTGAAGACGGCCAGCAAGGGTGTCCAAGTCAAGAAGGAGGCCCGAAGCTTATCCGGTTCGAGACGCCACGGTGGAGGCCCAAAACAAATCAAGTTCGAGTCCACCTCGGAGTCCAGGAGCAGTCAGCGCTTAAACGGACGCCCAGGTCGCATACGGGCTCGGATTTGGACGTTCTTTATATGCATGGAAAGCTAAGAAGATAACCTTTCCAATGGCACCGGTCTCATGTCAAAATTCGTCCGGAGTCATCGGGAATCGACGAAACAAGTTGACGTCCAGAATCTGTCTCGATGCTGCGTCGCCGTATTTTGGCTTTTGGGCCATGTATTTTGTGGAGCCCATTAGGGGGCGCCCCCTCCAACCCTAGCACGCCCCTTTAGGCTATATAAACTCAGTAGCCGCCATCATTTAGACCTGGGGTTTTGCTTAGATTAATCTGTCGAGAACAGTTTCGCCGTCTATCGGTTTGTAGAACCCCAACTATCGTGCTTAATCATTCATCTACAGTGTCACTTTATATTGAGAGCTGCGTTCTTTCGAGTTCTTGCTTGTGTTCTTCGTTTCGCAGGAAGGGATTAGCCTTCTTGGCGAGGTCAACCGGATTGTGACACGGTTGATAACCAGAGGAGTTGTGGTGCTAAGATTGCGGGGTTCGAGTTTGCTGACTTGAAGCCGGATTGGTGTGTTGCGCTCCGCCCAAAACGAGTTATCCTTCACCTGACGGAAGATCGGGCACCCTAGTTCCCATCATTTCCATTCCAACACATTAGGAACCAGTGAGTTTGAAGACCTGTGCAAGGAGTTATGGCGAAAACATTGAGCGTTGCGCGTTCTGAAATTTCGGGATAGATTGCATCGCCGGAGTAAAACGGGCGGAACTCTCTCACTCGGAGTCCGATTTGGGCAAATAAAGACTTGTTGGAAATAAAACTTTGTGCACTATGCAATGAAGTGAAATTTGGGTACACTTTCTGTCAGGACTTGAGTCCTAGACAGATCCGCAAGGGGGCTACCCAAGCGGTTTGCAGGTTAATGGAGAGGATCGGGAACTAAGAGCTTAGGTGGTAGTCCACGTGGTGAACTCGGAACTAGGCAAGTATGGTGAAGAACACGGGAACAGAAGGGTTTAGACTGGTTCAGGCCTCTGGAGAGTAAAACCTGACGTTCAGTTTGGTGGTGGATTATGCGAGAACTATGCACAGGACTCCATTCGAGGGGACTTATCTTCATTCGGGACAGACTGGTTCCTGTGCACCTCACATAGTCCTAGGCCGCCTTATATGGAGCTAGGAGATAGGAGATATGGCCCTCAAAATACTTATTGCACAAACAAGTCCGAAATCAGACATATTATCTTCCGAGGCCGTTTTGGGGATCTTATCTTCGTTTCTAAGGAAAAGCTAAATACCAAAGTTGGATATAATTTCATGCCACACAATCTAGACACCGAATTTGCATTATTTAGAGTCTGTACATGGGAGATATGACGTCGGCAAGGAAGGGCTGCGAAACAGGAAAATCTGGACGAGGCTGATTTTATGGAAACCAAGTTTGCTTCGCTCCTAAGCAAGATCTCGTGCAAGGTAAGGTGGAGCACGCCCAAGGCTCTCCAAGAGCATAAATACAACCCCCTGGATGTCCAAGGAAGGGGGATCCATCCATCCAATCATTCTACCGACGGTCATTCACCAGAAACTCACCGCCGCAAGATGAGGATAGAGATGAGATGAGTTCGTCGCAAGGATCAACACCGGCGGAGGGAAGGAAGCAAGAGGAGGACTCCAATCCATCGGCCTAGGGGTGTTTCCAAGCTTCATCACCGCCATATTCATCGACGACGTTCTCCGGAGGCTCCACCACCCCTATGTGCTTCAATCCTTGTAAGATGTTGGGGGTAATGTCTACGTTCATCCCTAGGGTTAGATGGATCTTGGATATGTAATCAAAACATGAATTCTATGCCTATCGATGCTTCATGGTCTATGTCTTCGCAAGTGTTTTGTTTACATATGTTTGCGCAACATGTGACTTTACTAGGGTTTGTGGTAATCATGGTGATTAGCCAAACCCTATGGATGCTTAGATATAGATGCATTAGCGAAAGTGTTTTATTACCTTGCGTAGTGACAGTGCGATGTAGGGAAAATGCTTAAGCGACCGCATAACCATCATGATGTTAGCGAAGGCAATACCTCTTTCGTGTAGTAGATGCATATCTATGTGATCCTAGACCCTATGGAGGGAACACTTATCTATCTTTATTTCTCTCTTGTATCAACCCTTATTACTTAGATTCAGTCTTAGATTAACTTAGGTTAGATTGTCTTTATTTTACTTTAATCTCTCTCAAAGGCTTTATAATCAACTAGATTAGTACTTGGTTTAACGCTAATATATCCTTTGCTCCTTGGGTTGACAAGAACCTTGGGATCACCCTAGGTGAAAAAGGATATATGTGATCGGTACGCTTGCGGATCAAAACTCTTTACGAGATTCAACCATCAACAGCAGCACGCTTGATGGCGAGAGGTGCGTGGTGATGATGAGGCCACGACAGGGCGTGCCAGAGGCATGCAGGAGAGGAGGCATGTGGTAGTGGATGGCGAGTAGGTCGTCGTGGGGTGATGTCGGAGCCACAATCGCAACCTTCCTCCTTTTGGCCCTTCTCTGCCAGATCCGGTGGGAAGAAGCGTCAGGCGATGCTGTTCGGCGGCGAGGAGCTCCAGAGGTGGGATCCAGGAAGCACAAGATCACCGGAGGAAGGCGGCACATGGCCCCACTCGATCTGCTCGTCGGAGTAGGGTCAGGCTGGCACCCCCGCGCAGCACTTGGCTGTCGGCGCAGGACTCGAAAGAACGGCGACGCCCTGAGCACCAAAAGCGGACTTGGGCAAATGGTCGGCCGACATGAGTTTAAGCGGGTCCCACTAGGGCAACACTCTCGCCTGTCTCTCAGCAAGACCCTGTTTAGATGGGTGAGAATGGTGAAATTTTGGCGTGTGGGGAAGCGCGCGCAGAGTGAAGAAATGAACTGACACGGTCTTCTAGGTAAAACTTTTGGTGAAATTTCAGCGAACTAAACACGGTCGAAGAAGGGGAGGAGGTTGACGGAGTTGATGGCAAACATGACATATACTATTTTGAGGTAAAGTTACATTCTTCTATTTTACAGAGCGGCAAGCTTTAATGGTATTTTTCGAATATGGCGATCTTTCGATGCTAAGAGATCGATTTTCCCTAAATTGATCTTACTTGAAAACAGAGAAATTTCCTATTTGGCTAAAAATAAATGCCCAGTTCCTTTCTTGACCCTAAAAATTTCATCCTTTCTTTCTATAATTTCAACTTTGGTTCCTAATTTGACCATCCGCTTGATTTTCCATCCATCCACTGTTAAAAACAATGCGGAAAGATGATTACCCTTTGGGACCCACCATCCTTCTCCCTCCTTTCCTTCCCCTTCCCATTGTCTGACTACCACACCGACCACTCATCCCGCCGCCACCATGAGCCCCATGCGCCGCCAGCCTCTGCCACGCTGGCCGTGAGCGTCGTGGGCCCCGAGCACCAGCCTCACCGCCCCGACATTCGAACACCACCGTGTTGGCCCCGGATCTGTGCCGACCCCACTGCCGCCGCCAGCCCGCGATGACTGCTTGTCCTCCAATACCTTCTGGTGCAGTTGTCCGAGCCCCGGGATGCCCGGCTCCATCCTATCATGCGTCATACTGAGGTGGTGGTGCTGATCTGCGGCTACAGTCATTGGTGTCAACATCTTGGGCTCCCTCGTGGCCACCGCGGTGAGCGACGGCTCCTCCGTCTCCGCCATCTGCTGGCGCGGGTGACCGTTCCCCTCTGTAGAGTCTAGCTCTGTCCCGTCCTCAACCTCTAGCATCAATATTGTCTGCTCGCTTGACGACTCCCCTGCAACAACAGCGACGGCGGTAGTGGCCGTGTTCTCCGTTTTCATCACCAGCTCATCCATGTTCCAGCCTCGGTGACGTGCTTCTCCGCTCGGCGCTGCTGAGAAACCAAGTTGTGATGTGCCTTGGTTTGTATGTGATGAGTGATTGACCAGATGATTTGAGGCTTTGTGTGTAGTATTGTGTTATGTGTGTTAACCATGTTGCTTTAGTGGTGTGTTGTCAATGCACTCGTGATGAGTAGTTGACAATGTTGTGTGGACTGGCTCTTGTCCTAGTATTGTAGGTGTTGGTTGCGGCTTGGTTTGCGTTGGTGCAGATGAAGAACAAGTGCGAATGGTTTATGCATGTGTGGCCTCCGAGGAGTGGATAGACAAGTAGGCTTGGTTCAAGGGACCTGGTGGCTGACGGAATCAAGTGTGGGCCGCATAGTGTCAAGAAGAGCAAGATGAAGTCGTGAACAAGGTGCCGGTGCAAGGTAGCAGCCAAGTCATTGAACGGGCAAGACCGAGTAGAGCGTCCGAGAGCCGGAGGTGAAAGGCTTGGCGGGCCTAATGCTTGACGTAGTGAGGTTGTGCCTTGCATGCGGGGTTTTCCAGTGGTTTATCTACAAAACTATTGGGGTTCCTTGGTTGCGCCTAAAAGCCAAGTCCGGAGGCTCGACGTGACGGAAACGGTATCCGGGTGCGCCGGGAAGCTTTGAAGCGAGCGACACACGACATGATCGAGGTGCTTGCGTCGGGAGGACGCGAAGGCCTGATGGATGTGCGACCGTCCGATGGAGAACTTCATGTGTTGACTAAAATACCCCTGTGAGGGCTTGTGTTGTAACTCCTAGTGTAGGGGCACATCAGTCATTTTCCGGAGGGCATATATATAGGAGGAGTGGCTGAATTTCAGCCAACTCTTTGGCTAGTGGTGGGAGTGCTATTTCATTTTGTTGTGTTTTTGAGAGAGAAGGTGAGAGGAGAGAGTGGCTCTTTGTTTGAGCTTTTTGACATCCGGGATTTGTGATTCTTGTGATTGGCTTGTAACCGGATATGGCTTGTGGTTCATAGTGAAATCCTTCTCTCAATCTTGTGCCAAATCCTTTGTGCTAATTCTATCTCTTTCTAAATTCTCGAGTTGATTTTGTGCTATTTTCAGAGCTTTTTCGGTTCGATTCGTGTTCCTCGATTTCTAGGTCGTTTTCTATTAGATTTCTTTGAGGGGATCATGGGTGAGTGCCTTGTGCCTCTTTGTGGATGATCTTGACCCCTCAAACGTCGGGAATCACTCTAGAATCGGTGGTTTTCGGATGAACTCGTACTCTAGGTGTTCTTCGCTTCGATTCGTGATTCCGTGAGTTGTAGGGAGTTACAGGTCGAAATTTTTGGGACATAACATCTCCTTGAGGAATTCATCATCTCCCCAAAGTTTCGTCTCAAGGCTCCAAGTGGTTTGGGAGATCCATTAATTGAAAGTTTGGAGTTGATCCGCAGGCGATTTTCTGGGCTACCTCGGACGATCCAGACATAGGGGCCGGATGACCCTAGGTAGCATTGACTTTCGTGTCTTTCTTGCTTTCGATTTAGATCTAGAGTGAAGTCTTGATCTTTTTGAGGAGATCTATTAGGAAAAGCTTTTTTGTGTTATTGCAAAGCTTTGGTTAATTTTTCATGATTTTAGGAGGTCTTTTGGTTGAGTTTTGATTGTTTCTTCGATCGTCAGATTGCTATTTTCTGGGCTACCCAGGGTCATCCGAAGGTAGGTGTCGGATGATCTGGTACGGCCTGTATAAGTCCGGGTGATTCGAAGGTTGGTGTCGGATGATCCGGTACGGCTCTGCATAGGCCCGAGTGATCCAAAAGTTGATCCCGGATGATCCGGTAGGATTCTGGTGGCCTTGTTTTGGTCCGTCTTCTACCGTGTTTGCTTCTGTATTGCTTCTTAGCCTTTCGAGTCTTGCTCCTAGGGTCAGTAGTACTCTAGTGACTACGTGATCTTGGTAAGTTTTATGGTGGGATTTGTTGGAAGTAATTTTTGGGATTTAGGCTGAGTTTCTTTCAGAGAATTTTTTATCGGCTCCCATTCACTTCCCCCTCTCTGATCGCCAATCCGGTCCTTTAGCTGCTGCCGCCACCACTCGACATTCGCGGTGCGTCGCGGCCAGCAACTCGGCGTTCTTCGCCCTGGCATGCCCCGCCAGCCCCTGCCTCGAGCACCGTCGACCTCTAGCACCAACCCCACTGGATGCGGTGGCCACAGCCCCACGGGCAAAACGGGTTCGCCTGCTCGTGCTTGGACGCACCCGCGCAGCCTGACTGCTGCTCGGTCGGACCAGGGAGCACGACTGTTCAGGCTGTGGGGGAGGAAGGAAGGAAACGGGGTGGTGGTAGGGCCCACATCTTTCTCAGGGGCAAAATCGTCTTTTTTCACAGCTTTTAAGGAAGGATGAAGTTTTTAGGGCTAAGAAAGGAATTGAGCATTTGTTTTGGGCCAGATAGAGAATTCTCTCTTGAAAACACTATGTCGATTTGAAGCTAAATATACTGATTTACACAAGCATAATAAATACTACATGTTTCACGTTCATGGACGCGCGGGTGCTGGGCATGCTACTGAGGGCCAACTTCGACACCGCCCAATTCTGGCGGAGGGTGTGAGCATCGGCCCATGCACGCCAGCGTGCTACTCGAGCTCCTGCCAGGCTGCCAGTGCGGGGCAGACTGTAATCGTACGGGTATTGTCGGGGCCCGCACAAATTCACCATGCAGGACGTGCTCAGCATGCATGAAAGCGGCGGTGGTGGGCGGCGACCCAGAGGAAGGCTTCACCATCCATCTCTGCAGGAAGACAATCGTGATGGTGTTGGTAACGAGCCTCCAATTATGTTATAATTCCATGAATGGGGCCCATGTACTCATATATGAAGTTTGTAAACAATGCTCTTATACAAACTAAAGTGCCAATCGTATGCGCCATGAAAAAAATGCCAGAACAACTATATGCTTCCTCAAAGTCAAAGACCATCCAAAAAATTTGGAGTGCCTAGGTGTTGTCAGATATAGCAAATAATTTGACAAAGGAACTCTGATTGTTATTGCTGCAGACAAAGAATGTGGTGATCTTTATTATGGATGGATTCGGATCGGATACGCACGGATACGAATTCAGATGTCACTATTTACCACATTTTATTTCGAATTCGGATACGAATACGAATATTATCGAATACGAATATTATCGAATACGAATACAAAACGGATATTTCGAATTCGGATTCACATTCGAATACTTACTCGATTTATAGCATAGAGTCATAATGAGTATCAATTTCATTTGTCGATGATTTTATAATTGATCAAATCATGTTACAAGTAGAGAGCAAATTATGATTATTATACATAATAGATATCTTATTGCAAATAACATATTAAATAATTAACTAATTAATTAATATATCACAATAAATATAAAATAAGTAATTTTGTAAATATATAAACATCTTTTATTAGTAAAAATAAGTAAATAAATATTTAAATATAATTTATTTATTTGCTAAATAATATAATGTATTTAAAATTACTATGATTAGACACATCAAAATTAATTAAATATCATTATATAATTTAGTAATATTAGGTTAGCATAATTAGTTAGTTGTCATATATATATAATTTTTAATAGTTAAAATGGTGTAAATAATTATTTTACTAGCAATATTAAAATTAACATCATTTGTAATTAGTATTTAGTAATATAAATAAATTTTTGATGGTTTCTATGGGTACTTTATTTTTTGCGGATACGAATAATGTCGGATATGTCGGATTTTTGTCGGATAATTCGGATAATGTCGAATACGGATAATATTGAAAATTAGATTCGAATACATCCATCTGATATCCATATTAAAAACGAATACGGATACGGATATCCATATGAACGTTTTTAGCGGATACGAATATGGATAATTCGGATTTCCAGACATCCGAATCCATCCCTAATCTTTATGCATGTGGTGGTAGTACATTCTTGGTAAGTAATATAGATGTAACTTGACAAAAATTATATTTTTCAGTATAGTATTGGACTCTAAAAATTTTTATGTGCAGGGCTTCCAAAGATCAGTTTCACCACTAGATAAGGTTGGATGACAGATTTCTCAATTCATGTAAGTGTGTTGTACTGAGAATTGTGTAAATCACGTATGAAAATGATAGCATACTGATGTTTGATGTAGTCAATTGTGTTGGACGCCAGCTTTCCCACCTTATCTAATTACTTCATGTATTTGGTGGCAGTAGAAATAAACTCATGTAATAGCTAAACAACCAACTCTTCTGTGGCAGTAGAAATAGGTCTGTATTATATAAAACATACTATGGTGTGATGTTATTGAATCCAAATTTATTTTGGTTATCTCATTTCCTCTTTTCTAGTTGTTTATCTGGCCATTTATGTTATAGTGAGTCAGTGAGATCTTTATGATTTTGTCCTGCCATGTTATGTTGTGATTTATGCAATTCTTCCCCAAACATGTGCTTGCATGTGGATAGAGATGTAATCCTGCTGGGACAAATTCTTTTGTAAACTGTCTCTCTTTGATAATGTGATATGCTATTTTTTCCATAAAGTTTCTAAATAATATACGTGGTATAGCCTATGATCAAGGTAATTATTGTTTATTTACTATATAGTGAGTGCTATTCAAGTAGTGATTTTCCGTTTGTGTTGTGAGGAAACTAATTTTTTTTATCCTGATGTGTACACGAGAGAAATGTTTACATATTAAAGGATAAATGAGGGCTTAAAAAACATAAATAGTATAAGTTTGATGTTCATTGTAAATTTATTTTTATTTGAAGTCCTAGGACTCATTGTTTGAAACACACATTGCATTGTCGCATGAAAATGAGCACGCGAGAAGAAGAGGAAAAAGTTTGGATCTGATTCAGAGTACATGTCGCTTGCAGTTTCATGGTTAGTATTATTTCCCTCAAATCTTAATAACCATTTGTGTTTGGACAAATATATATATACATTGTTTCTAAATTCTAGAATGAACTTTCAGTTCCGGAAAGTTTGCTGCAATTGTATGGCATAAAACTCTTATTATTTATCAAAATAAATCTAAACGGGTCTTGTAGATAATACAGAAGGGTGCTCGAGGGCACTATGTTAACTATGGTGATGCCAAATGCATTCAATTTAATCCTAAGGTAGCCATTTTTATTTTCTTATCTCTCTATAATGTTACTGTAGTTGGTTTGATAAATAAGAGAGTAATAGTTTGTGAGTTGAGAGCTTACATGGTTATCTCACTTTTGTTTTTAGAAAAATAGTATGTTGGCAATGGGAGGGGATACCTTGTTAATTTATATTTGGGAAATTGCTAAAAGAGGGACTTTGAAAGCTAGCATTGATGCCAAAAGGGATCCAGAGACTTAAAATATCTCAATCGTTGATGCCAAAGGGATCCTTGTAGCCCGTACATGTGACCGAGAAGGAGGAAAAGTCGGTGAAATGATTTTTTTCCTATCGGAATTTAGTGGTGGAGAGTGCTACGTACTGAGCATCTTCAAAAGATTAGCAATAATCTTAAATAAATTTAAAGATTAGAAGGCTAGGTAAAAAATAAGCTTTCTAAACCAACCGATTTTTTAAAACTGAACTCTTCATATGTTACAATGTCAGTAATCCCACATGTCATACTGTCCTTGTTTCAGCTTTTTCTTCCCCACGAGCCACAGAGCAGCAAGCAGCACAGATCGCACGGTCATAGGTCTCTTTTTTCCTCTTCCTTCAGGCCTCTCTCTAATCATCTACTGATCTACACGAGCAAAGCGATAATCATCCGTATGAGCCCCTGCAGCTAGTCCCACCACCACCACCACCCCCACCCACCTAACCACCACCACCTTTTTTTTACAACAACCATATAGATTATATTAAAGCAGCAACCTTACAAAAAGGTCATTAACAAAAGAGCTATTTACATCAAGATCCCTAAAGGACTAAGATCCAAAACCTACACCGATGAGCAGGTCGTCGGCGGTCGCCTCTAGAGGCGTCACAGACGCTTGGGGCCAGTGCAGAAGGGCCTCTAACGAGGGCCTGGATTAGGCCCCCCTAAACGACAAGATAATCACTTATGAGATGGAGTCTTCTGACACCATTGACAACGTCAAGGCTAAGATCCAGGACAGAGAAGGATGCAGATCTTCGTCAAGACCCTCATCGACAAGACTTCCTCGTCTCCGAGTACTCTCTGCCTCGCACGAGTACTTTCCGCCTCGCCTCCGACTACTCGTTCGCATGAGTAGTTCCCATCTCCGACTAGGGCGGGGCCCACACGCGGAGGTCGGAGCGCGGGATCAGGGTCCCACACGAACGTGGAGCTACCCCGACGCACGAACTCCCCCGCGACGACACGCAAGGCTCCAGTCCTCCACGCCATGCAAATAGCCCCAGCTGGCGGGACGCGAGGGCGGCTCGTTCTGACAGAAGCCGTAATGACGCATTGTACGCCCGCACGGCCTCCAACACGCCGTCCCGTCCAACCTCTGCAGCACGCCACCCCGTCAGAACAGGTACTCAATTACCATCTACGGGCAGCGCCTACCAACACTTAGGCCATAACGTGGCGGGCCTAATCAACTCTCAAGGGAGTTGAGTCATCTAAGGAGGAACTCGGAGGACGCGCCAAGTACTCGAAGTGTACACTGTCACCCACACATGCGTCAACAACTAGCGCCACCACAGCTCAACGCCCTTCAATGCTCTCTGACGGACATCGATATCGGAAAAGACTTCCCAATACCATAACACTGTAGCTCTTTTTTGTATTCCCTCTTTGCCCCTCACCCTTGTGTCTATAAAAGGGGGAGGAGTGCAACCGTTTGAGAGACTGACCGATCAACTAGTTTGTAACCCCTACTACAGACATCCCTGGCATAAGAACACGAGTACTCGGAACTGGACGTAGGGTATTACTCTCCGGAGGCCCGAACCAGTATAAAACTCTTGTGTCTCTTGTGCTAACCATCCGGGTCCGACACACGATCCGATACAAATTTACTGCCGGCGGTAGAGAACCCCGACAGTTGGCGCGCCAGGTAGGGGCACATAGTGTGTCTCGCCGAACTTCACCAGCGATCCGGATGGAGGGCCGCGGAGTTTCGCTGACTCCCGGCACCACCGTGCTCTTCGGCTCCCTCGACTTCGTCTACACCGGGCCGGCGGAGTCCGTCGTCGGGAAGACTTTCACCCGACCCGCGCGTCCCACCGCCTCAACGGCGGTGGCGGGGCGCGCCCCTTTCGTCTGTGGCTTCACGGACGAGTCGATCTTGGCCATGTTGGGGCCTAACCCAACACAGGAGCGTTTTAGGCTCGCGGCCTACTACCTCACCGACCTCGCCTTCCTGGCCAGTGGGTCCGAGCCGCTGACCTGGGGCGAGTTCATGGAGCGGTACAGCGCCATGTACCCCCACGGGCAGCAGGGTCTCCCGGACGACCCGGTGACGGTCTACGTCAACACGTTGAGGGCCTCCTACACTACCCCGGGTTCCGCGGTCACGCGGCGGAGACTACCGCCGCCTCTGCTGGACTTCACGCGCAAGTGCAACGTCCTCGAGGCCCGGACCGCCAGCAGCTCGACGGATGGCGAGGAGAACCCTCACCACCGTGCCATGGACGCCCAGCGTCGGGCGCACCTCGACGAGATCGCCGAGGCCAAGCGCCGGCTCGACGAAGAGCTGGCAAACCTCCCCCAAGTACTCGGAGTGGAGGGGGAGCCACGCGAACGTCAGCGTGACCAGCGGCGTGAACAACGCCGCGAGCAAGAAGCTGAGCAGCCGGTTCCGCAGGCTCACGCACATGCGCGTGATGTGAAACGGTGCATCAATGAGGACGCCGCCGTCGACGGCGGTGACGCGCCACTCTTCAAGCGCGCATCGCAAAACATCACGGTCGCGGCCATGCTCCTGCGTGGCTGCCTCGAGCCGGCCACCCCTGAGGGGAAAAGGGTCCGCCAGCAGCTCAAGACCCTTCTCGAGACGGCAGCCGCACAACATGCGGAGAACTCGGCATCGCGCCAACGGTCAGCATGTGAGGCGCAAGCGACTCAGTCCGTGCGACACAGGACCCATCTCCGTCGAGGCATCGGGGCCGCGACAAGGAGGCAGGCGAGGCGACGGTCAAGACACGCCTGGGACCCAACCGCGACGCCCGCGACACGCTCCGAGCCTGCCGCCGAGCTGCAAGTGCCGACGACTACGAGTAATCGCGACGACGGTCGCGACCACCAAGATGAGCACCACTCGCACCGGCGGTTCAGTTAGAGGTGCGGCGGGCGCTACGACAGTGAGGAGGATCGTGGGCGCAGCCTGTCACCCGATCCGAAAGGACCTCGTGCCTTCGGCCAGAAGGTGCGCGACGCCCGTTTTCCCTCGCGGTTCCGGGCACCAAAGACAGTCCCCATGTACAATGGGGAGACCAACCCTAGCGTCTGGTTGGAGGACTACAGGCTCGCGTGTCACGCGGGACGAGTGACGGATGATCTCTTCATCATCAAGAACCTACCGCTGTACCTCGCCGACTCCGCGCGAACCTGGCTCGAGCACCTACCACGCGACAGGATTAACAGTTGGGCGGAGCTACGACAGACCTTCATCGGCAACTTTCAAGGCACGTACGCCCGTCCCGGCAAGCAATGGGAGCTGAGGAATTGCAAGCAGAAGTCGGGCGAGAGCCTGCGCGATTACATCCGGCGCTTCTCCAAGCGCTGCACCGAGCTTCCCACCCCAACCGACAACGATGCCATCTCGGCGTTCCAGAACGGCACCACCTGCACCACCCTCATCCCTCGGCTAGGGCGCGGGACCCTGAGGACTACTCGGGAGCTCCTCGACATCACGACCAACCACGCTGATGGGGAGGAGGCAGTCGCGGCAATGTTGAACACCCCTCAGGGCAAGGGAAAACAAGCCGTGGATGACGGTGAGGGGCCCTCCTTGCGGTCCAAGAAGAAGAAGAAGAATGACAAGCGTAGCCGCGATGACCACACCGTCGCAGCAGTCGAGCGCACAGCCACCCGACCCAAGAATAATCAGAGCGATCCCCCGAAGGACCATTTTGAGAGGCTCTTGGAGGCACCATGCACCCACCACGAGACGCCCGTCAAGCACGCGCTCAAGGACTGCTGCCTGATGAAGAACTACGTCAACGGCACGCTCAAGCCCAAGACAGTGGATCCTCTGAAGAAGACCGCGCCTCTCCACGACGACGACGACGATGAAGCGGAGGTTGTGTTCCCCCGCGAGGACGGTGCCATGCACATGATCTTTGGCGGGACGCCAGCACGACCCTCGAAACGCCAAGAGAAGCTGATCCGGCGTGAGATCTACAACACCGAGCCCGCGGCACCATCGTACCTCAAGTGGTCGGAGACTCCGATTACTTTCGACCGTACAGACCACCCCGACCACGTGACGTAGCCAGGATGCTACCCTCTTGTGGTGCCACCGTTGATCGGGACCAAGCGGGTGCACAAGGTGCTGATGGATGGGGCGAGCGGCCTCAACATCCTGTACATGACGACGCTCGACAGCATGGGCATTTCGCGGTCCCGACTGCGCCCATCGCCTACACATTTCCATGGGGTCATCCCCAGGAAGGATGCACTCCTGATAGGGTAGATCGATCTGCCCGTCACGTTCGGGACTTCGTGGAATTTCCGCACAGAAACCCTCACCTTCGAAGTGGTGGGGTTCTCGGGGACGTACCACGCCATCCTGGGGAGGCCGGCATACGCGAAGTTTTTGGCCGTGCCCAATGACACATATCTCAGGCTGAAGGTCCCCGGTCCGAAGGGGGTCATTACAGAGGGGACTACGTTGCAGTACGCATACGAATGCGATGCAGAGTGTTTTCAGTTCGCTGAAACACTCATCCAGTCCGAGAGGCTCCATGCCGAGCCTCCCTCCGAGGACCAAGACATCCCCAAGTCGTCCAAGCGAGCAGTCTGCTCTTTCGAGCCTGCCAAGGACGTCAAGGATGTGGCTGTCTCCGATGATGGCCGCACGCTCCGTATCGTGACGACGCTCGATTCTAAATAGGAAAGCGCGCTCGTCGACTTCCTCAAAGCGAACCTCGATGTGTTCGCATGGAAACCCTCCGACATGAAGGGGATCCCGAGAGAAGTTGCCGAGCACAAACTGAACATCAAGCCGGGATCGAAACCGGTGAAGCAGCGCCTGCGCCGCTTCAACGACGACAAGTGCAAGGCCATCGGCAAGGAGATCAAGAAGCTTCTTAGTGCAGGGTTCATCCAGGAAGTATTCCACCCCGAGTGGCTTGCTAACCCTGTACCTGTAAAGAAGAAGAATAAGAACTGGAGGATGTGTGTTGACTACACGAGCCTAACAAGGCGTGTCCCAAGGACTCGTTCCCTTTGCCTCACATAGATCAGGTAGTCGATTCAACGGCAGGGTGCGAAACCCTCTGTTTTCTCGATGCGTACTCCGGGTACCACCAGATTGCGATGTGCATAGCGGATCAACTCGCGACATCCTTCATCACTCCGTTTGGCGCGTATTGCTATAACTCGATGCCTTTCGGGCTCAAGAACGCGGGTGCCACGTTCCAAAGATGCAGGCGACACGTCTTTGGAGATCTTATAGGGCGGATAATCGAGGCGTACGTCGATGACATCGTGGTCAAGTCAAAGAGGACGGGTGATCTGATCCCCGATCTCACGGAAGTGTTTGCGAAGCTGAGGGAAAACGGAGTGAAGCTTAATCCTGAGAAATGCATTTTCGGGGTTCCGAGGGGCATGCTCCTCGGCTTTGTCGTGTCGGAACGCGGCATTGAGGCTAACCCCGAGAAGATCTCGGCCATCACTGACATGGGACCGATCCAGAATCTGAAAGGTGTACAGTGCGTCACAGGCTGCCTCGCGGCTCTTAGCCGTTTCATCGCCTGACACGGAGAGCGCAGTTTACCATTGTACCGCTTGATGAAGAAGTCTGACCACTTTGCATGGACGCCCAAGGCTCAGGAAGCGCTCGACTCGCTCAAGAACCTCTTGAAGAGCCCTCCAGTGCTCACAGCGCTGATGCTAGAAGAACAGATGCTCCTGTACGTGGCTGCGACAACCCAAGTATTGAGCGCTACGCTGGTGGTTGAACGAGAAGAGCCTGGGAGATCGCTAAAGGTGCAGCGACCGGTCTATTTCATGAGCGAGGTACTCTCCGACTCGAAAACCCGCTACTCGCAAATTCAGAAACTAGTATATGCTATCCTCATCAGCAAGAGCAAGCTTCGACACTACTTCAACGCGCATCCTATCATGGTGGTCTCCAAGTATCCGCTCTGGGAAGTGATCCAGAACCCTGAGGCTGAGGGAAGGATAGCCAAGTGGGCCCTCGAGTTGATGGGGCAAAATGTAACATATGCACCACGCAGCGCCATCAAGTCACAGGTATTGGCGGACTTTGTCGCTGAATGGACAGAAATCCAAACTTCGTCGGTGCTGATCGAGCATGAGACATGGAAGATGTATTTTGACGGCTCCGTCATGAAGGAAGGAGCAGGGGCAGGCCTTATCTTCATCTCGCCTCTGGGCGTGCGTATGGAGTACATGGTTCGACTGCACTTCCCCGCCTCCAACAATGTCGCCGAGTATGAGGCGCTCGTCAACGGCCTTTGAATCACGATCGAGCTCGGGATCCGCCGTCTCGAGATCTGTGGAGACTCTGAGCTCGTCCTAGATCAGGTCATGAAAGAGAAGAATTGCGTTGATCTGAAGATGGTGGCCTATTGTCGAACTGTGCGTCAGCTGGAAGACAAATTCCACGGCCACGAGCTCCATCAATTGCTGCGCGACTACAACAAAGCTGCTGACATCCTCGCCGAGGCAGCATCAAACCGTAAGCCTGTACCACACGGTGTGTTTGCAAGTGACCAACATGCACCGTCCGTCCGGATCGATGAAGAGCAACTGCAGGAACCGGAGGCGCCAGAAGTCATGGAGATCGATCAACCACAAGAGCCAAACTTAGAAGATCCAGATTGGCGGTTCCCGATCCTCGAGTGGCTAGTCGAGGGAAAGCTGCCTCCCGACTAGATGGAGGCGCGCTGCATCTCGCGACGAGCCAAGGCATTCGTTCTCATCGACGGCGAGCTCCACAAGCGAGGCGCGGCAGGCATAGTCAGGTGCTGCGTCTTGAGGGACCAAGGCAGATAGTTGCTCCAAGAAATCCACGCCGGCACGTGCGGACATCATGCTGCCCCAAGGACTCTTGTCGGAAAGGCATTCCGACAAGGTTTCTACTGGCCAACTGCACTGGCTGACGCCAAGGACATCGTGCGATGCTGCGAAGGTTGTCAGTTCTACGCTCGACAAACCCACCTCCTGACGCAAGCACTCCAGACCATCCCCATCGCTTGGCCTTTCGCTGTGTGGGGGCTGGACATAGTCAGGCCGTTCAAGCAAGCACCCGGGGGCTTCACACACCTACTCGTGGCTGTCGACAAGTTTTCCAAGTGGATCGAAGCCCGACCCGTAGCAAAGGTCCGCTCCGAGGAAGCCGTGGCATTCTTCACCGACATCATTTATCACTTCGGGATCCCAAACTCTATCATCATCGACAATGACATGCAGTTCACGGCAAAGAAGTTTCTCAGATTCTACGACGACAACAACATCCGCGTGGATTGGGCCACTGTTGCACACCCGAGGACCAACGGGCAGGTCGAGAGGGCCAATGGCATGATCCTGTAAGGACTGAAGCCTCGGATCTTCAAACGACTCGAGAAGTTTCGGGCAAGATGGGTCGCTGAGTTGCTATCCGTTCTCTGGAGCCTGCGCACCACGCCAAGTCGAGCCACCGGCTCTATGCCCTTCTTCATGGTGCACGGGTCGGAAGCTGTCCTCCCGACGGATATCGACTACGGCAGCCCAAGAGTTCGAGCATACACCGAGGAGGGGAACCAGGTCGCACTCGAAGATGCTATCGACCAGCTTGATAAAGCACGCGACGTAGCTGTGACAACCCGCCCAGGAAAATACCGTACTATCACCAAACCAATCCACTTTGGTCATTAAGCAATAATAAAGTACCATCCCGTCGTTAGTTGCCGGGTCGAGCCCGGTGAAATCACTTACATAGCAATAAAGGATCGACAAATATGCATTAAAACTCACGTGAAGGCGAGTCCAGAGTACAACACATGATTAAAATCCAACTCTGCCCCGAAGGGTTTAATTATTACAAACCGAAGTACTTGACAAGATAAACAAGGTTCAGAGTTCGAAAACAGCGGAAATTAACTAAGCGGTGCGATGAGCATCACAGGAGGCCTGTCATGATGCCTTCACTCGTCATCTTCCACCCACTCCAGCTCCCAGCCAGGCGGGATCTCTCCAGGCCACACATCACTAAAGGTATTACCTGAAACCAACAAATTACAGCAAGGCTGAGTATACTAATACTCAGCAAGACTTACCCGTCGGTGACAACTACATCACCAACTCTAGACATGAAAGGCTTTTTGGCCCGTGGGGTTCTTTCGCTGAAAAGCAACAAAGTGTATGTCCTTACTTTCAAGATTTTAGCACGGATTCTAGTTGATTACCCTTTTCTAAATAAGCAAGCTATTGCAAGCATAAGTTGTGCAAACAATTAATCAAGCATAAATACTCACAAAGTTCCATCATTAGGGATATCATGGACAGTTGGATAAGTAGTCTCAGATAACAGTGAGAGGCCGACAACCAGTTGATTTAAACCTTGCAAGGTAGACCTAAACACACGGTAGGGTGCCCTCACATGGACAACCACCAGGCGGTTCCCAAAAGTCCTCGGTTCAGGATAAAAGGCCACAGTCTTTGGTACAGGCTATCTGGCATACCCCGCAAGGCACCCAGAATCACACATGTACCACCGGTAGCTAGCCGTGGGACGCATCCCAAGATTAGTCACAGTAAAATCCCTTACCGCCTCATTAAGGTACTAGGCTTACCGGTCCCATTCCCGACAAGTGCTTAGTACTTTCAAACACTTAACCCACGAAAGCCATTGGACCGGAGCTCACATCCCATGCTCTTACCACATGAGCAATTCATTTATAAAGATCTTATGATTCCAACATAAGAACCTATTCTCGCGAGTGACAAGTATCACTCGACTTGTAACGGTCCTATAGCATAGCAGCTACCGACCTATCATACAAGTAAGGACATAGGTACCTAGGGATCATGCATCTAGGGTTCCAATTCAACTCCTGGACGTAAATGCACAAACATCCATAGACAGTTGCATAAATTTCCAGAAATACTTAGGTTAATGCACCGGGGCTTGCCTTCGTCAGCAAAGTTAGCCTGGGGGTCCTCGGTGTCCTCGCTCACTTCCACGTACTGCAGCTCCGCGTCAGCTCCTCCTTCCTCGACTTTCGGCACGAGCGCGTAGTTACCGTCAGGAAGCTCTACACGGAATGCAATGCAGGGTTATTGAGTGGAGCGAGAGTCTAACCATCACATCCAACTCTTGCTGGCCATATTCACATTGACAATTCAATCAATTAGTGTTTCTTTTTATTAGGGTTATTTCATGTGAAGATTTATTATTTTAATATTTTAATAGTGACTATATACACATTTAAGCAATAAAATTATTTAACCACACAAAACAACAAGGGTGGATTCAAAGCCTTAATTAAGGTAACAACATGTTAACAAGGTCATTAAGGGGGGGGGGGTAAGGATGATTTTTCTTAAATAAACCTATTAGGGAGCTTATCTGGATTCCAAGCTTTTAATTACCAAAACCAATTATAAAACAGGGGAAGGGTGCTTTGCTGGTCCTAATGACCCAAACAAACTACTGGTCCAAGCTTACACATGCAAATGAGCCATAAAACATACATACATCAAAAAGGCATTTCGTAGCTAATAGAAATATAAGAATTGCATAAATAAATAAATAAAGCATTGCTGCAGCCAACTCATCCCTACAACATCTCTGACGTAAAACAAGCCTAGGAAACCAACAAGCACAACAAGATCCAACATAAAATTTGAACTATGCATTTAAACTTAAATCTAAGCATATTCCAAGAATAAATACTTCTGGCAGAGACAAAATCCTGGTAATTGCAGGAAAGTTGAATCTAGGCATAACATGAGCATAGCCACAAGATGAGCACAAAAATCTATTTACATTTTGCTACAAAAATCAGTAAGTCAGAAATACAATAAATGCAAATTAAATCATATAAAAATATCTGTTCAACAATTTTGTGCACATTTTTGTCCAGAGTCTATACATGACATGTCTAGCAAAATATCCAAAATTCAGCTCCATAGCTCCGATATATTTTGAACTACAGCAAATTTGTGCCAAACTGAGTTTGAATTTTTATTCAAAATCTATAAGTCAAATGTGTGGTCATGCTTTGTAGAAGTTGTAGATTTGCTCTCATTGAGACCAACAAAATTGGGTTCGCATTTTTATGATTTTTCTATGAATTTCTATGCTTTTTCTAAGGTGCTAGGCTAAGTTGCAAAGAAACTAAGTTACAGATCATTACAAACACGTCCCTGGTTCACACATATGCCCCTGGATGGTTACATCCCTGCCCTCAGCGGCGGAGGTGAGGTCGCCGCCGGTGATGTGGGGCCGGAGGTGATCAACAAATGGAGGGGGCGTGTGATTGAGCTCACCCCGAGCCGATTGGTGGTGGTGGCGCGGTCGGGGACGACTCCGGTGAGCGGCAGCGGCGAGGCCGCGGCGGTGCGCCCGCGGTCACCCGAAATCCAGCGAGGCTCGAGGTAATGGGGGTCAACGCGTGGCCGTGGGAGCTATCCAGGGATCCAGTGGAGCGGTTGGAAGGGTTGGCCGGCGGCGGGAGCTAGCGGGAGCTTGAGCTCGCGGCGGCGGCGGCAATGGCGGGCGGGCGGACGGCGTTCGCGCACGGGAGGAGACGGGGACGGCTATTTATAGCCGGGCGCGCATGGAGAGGGGGATTGCTTCGTGGCTAAGGCCTCCCACCGTTTAATGCGCGGTACGGCGGCGGTCATCGGCGTGCGTGCGCGCAGGGGGAAGGACGGCGCCGCGGGCGCGCGTACACGCCACGTGGCGCGCGGCTCCTCCGGCCGAGGCCGCGTCTTGGGGCGCGTGCGCAAGCCGACGCAAGCCCAGGTCACGCACAAACATTCACGGTCGGCCGTAGTACGACGGCGCACGGCGGCGGCACGGCGGCGACGCGTGGACGTCGCGCGCGCGCGTGACATCGCGTCGGGTGCGCTCTCGGCCCGGTCCATTCCCTGATGCCCTGTTTGACCGTAGATTGTTCAAAATTCTGTATGCAAACTTCAAAAACTGTAGATAGGACATCTGTAGACGAGTTATCCCTCTGTACTGTGGCACAGGCCGAATTGGATTTGGATCTAAAACGAGGGAGAAATTCAAATGTCAATTTGAAGAATTTCATGGCTCGGGTGAATAGTAAAATGAGGCTTGGCTTGCAAATTTAAACCTTTTCCTCTCAAAATTTGAAAGGCCAACCTGAAGATGAAATGTGTCCCACTAAATTCTGCACAACTTTTATATTGGCAGATTTTTGAGTGTTTAGACAAAATTTAGAGAACGTAGCCAAAGTTCTAGGACAAAGAGATAGACATTAAGAGTTTGACCACTTAATCTAGGGTTTTGACCATGATAGCTGGTGTTGACTTGCTTAAGGTGCTAAAGGGTGATTGTTGGCTAGGTTTTCGAGGTGATGACCCAAGTTGACCATGATTTGACCACAGTCAATAGGTTTGACCAGTAATTAGGGTTAACAAAAACCTGGGGCGTCATAGCCTACCCCCTTAAGCGGAATCTCGTCCCGAGATTCGATTTTAAAGAACAAGATAGGACAAAAAGAAACTTACGGTTTCGAGATTGTAGAAAACCCGGGTACTTGGTGTTGAGAAAATCTTCCGTTTCCCAAGTCGCTTCTTCCTTCGTATGATGACTCTATTGTATCTTGTACATCCTTACGGTATGTCTTCGGGTCTTCCTCTCCTTTCGGTCTAACACCCTCATAGGATGCTCGATGAGCGAGAAATCCGGCTCAATCCAAGCATTTGCTTCCGTGATTACCTCGGTCTCAGGCACAGGCACGCCTTTCTTCAATTGGGTCACATGAAACACATTGTGGACTGCAGAGAACCGCTCCGGAAGTCGGATGCGATAAGCCACTGGCCCACATACCTCAATGATTTCATAAGGTCCAATATAGCGTGGAGCTAACTTTCCTTTAACACCGAACCTTTGCACACCTTTGGTTGGTGAAACCTTTAGGTAGACATAATTACCAACTTCATATTGTCGGGGTGTTGTTCCTCTATCATGATAGCTCTTTTGCCTCATTTGGGCTAACTTCAAATTCCCCCTTATCACTTGCACCTTCTCTTCAGCGTCTTTGACTAAGTCCGGACCAAAGAGTGTCCTTTCTCCGGCTTCTGACCAGTTCAAAGGGGTACGGCATCTCCGTCCATAAAGAGCGTCAAACGGTGCCATCTTCAAGCTAGCCTGGTAACTATTGTTATACGAGAACTCTGCCAAGGACAAACACTTGTCCCAACTCTTATCAAAATGCATGATGCTTGCCTGTAGCATGTCCTCCACAATTTGATTTACCCTTTCCGTCTGACCATCGGTCTGCGGATGATAGCTGGAACTACGGATCAATTTGGTTCCTAAACATTCATGCAATTGCTCCCAGAAACGAGCTACAAATTGAGTTCTCCGATCAGAAATTATGGTCTTTGGAATTCCATGCAAGCGGACTATTTGGTCCATATAGATCTCCGCATAGGCTTGCACTGAATAAGTGGTGTGGACTGCGATGAAATGAGCAGTTTTAGTGAGTCTGTCCACGATAACCCAAATAGAGTCCTTCTTTCTGGCTGTCAGGGGTAAACCCACAATAAAGTCCATACTTATGTCATCCCACTTCCACACAGGTATCGACAAGGGTTGGAGTACACCTGCCGATTTCAAGTGGCTTGCTTTCATTCTATGACAAGTATCACACTCGGACACATACTTTGCTATGTCTACCTTCATATTTGACCACTAAAAATTTTCCTTCAAATCTTGATACATTTTGGTGCTTCCGGGATGAATGGAGAATTTGGAAAGATGAGCCTCATCAAAGATTTCTTTCTTAATTTCTTGGTCATCAGGAATCACAAGACGTTTCCCAAACCATACCACATCATTTGAATCCCTCTGGAAACAAGTATACTTGGGGTCTCCTTCCGCTAATTTCTGTTTTATTAGCTGTATGCCCTCATCATTGCGTTGAGCAATGACAATTCTATCATAAAGATTAGATTCTGCAGCTATGGCATATAGATTTCCTTGTTCTACCACTTCCAAATGAAGTTTCCTCATGTCTTCACACAAGGTGTCACTATACGGCTCCACCTCTAGATGGTTGCAGTGAACTTTGCGGCTAAGAGCATCCGCGACAACATTGGCTTTCCCGGGGTGATAGTGCACCTCTAGATCATAATCTTTAATCAACTCAAGCCATCTTCTTTGTCTCATATTTAGGTCTGATTGAGTAAAGATATATTTGAGACTCTTGTGATCGGTGAAGATGTTGCAACGATTGCCCATCAGATAGTGTCTCCAAATCTTGAGAGCATGAACAACCGCCGCTAGCTCTAGATCATGAGTGGGATAATTTATCTCATGAGGTCGAAGCGCCCATGAGGCATAGGCAATGACTCGGCCCTCTTGCATAAGAACGCAACCGAGACCAGTGCCTGACGCATCACAGAAAACTTCGAAAGGTTTGGAATTATCCGGTTGTACTAGCACTAGGGCTGAAGTTAAGTGTTGTCTCAGCGTGTGAAAAGCTTTCTCACATGGTTCACTCCACACAAATTTCACCCCTTTCTTGAGCAGTTCAGTCATAGGTTTGGCGATCCTGGAGAAGTCCGGAATGAACTGACGGTAATAACCTACCAGACCCAGAAATCTGTGAATTTGGCGTATGGACTTGGGGGGTTTCCAATCCATCACCTCTTGTACTTTGCTAGGATCTACAGATATGCCATCTTTGGAAATAGTGTGCCCCAAGAATTTCACACTATCCAACCAGAATTCGCATTTGGAGAATTTAGCGTAGAGTTTGTGATCTCTCAAACGCTGTAGAACAATTCGAAGATGTTCGGCATGTTCCTTCTCATTTTTGGAATAGATCAGAATATCATCAATAAAGACCACTACGAATTTGTCAAGCTCCGTCATGAATACGGAGTTCATGAGATACATGAAGTAGGCTGGGGCATTTGTGAGACCAAAAGACATCACCAGATACTCATAGAGACCATATCGGGTGGAGAAAGCAGTTTTGGGAATGTCACAAGGTCGAATTTTGATTTGGTGATAACCAGACCGAAGATCGATCTTGGAGAAAACCTTGGCTCCAGCCAACTGATCAAAAAGAACATCAATGCGGGGAAGAGGATATTTGTTTTTTATGGTCACCGCATTGAGAGGTCTATAGTCAACACATAACCTCAAACTACCATCTTTCTTCTTGACAAAGAGTGCGGGACAACCCCAGGGAGAAGAACTTGGGCGGATATAGCCCTTATCTAACAATTCCTGGAGTTGATTTTTCAGTTCAGCTAGCTCCTTGGGAGGCATACGGTAAGGTCATTTGGAAATGGGTGCAGTGCCCGGTTGGAGTTCAATCACAAACTCGACATCCCGGTCTGGTGGCATGCCAGGCAATTCATCGGGAAAGACATCAGGATATTCACAAACTACTTGAATTTCTTCGAGGTGAGAGATAACGGTCACATAGGCACAAGGGTCTGCGCCGTCCTTAAAAGGTAGGTACAGGGTGGTGTGTCTGATGGTAGGTGAATTGATCGCTACAACTCTACCCGAGATATCTAGAACCACCTTATGTCGGGTCATCCAATCCATACCCAAGATAACATCCATACCCTCTAAGCCTATGACAATGAGGTTTGATTGAACCGTCTTACTTCCCAACCTTAATTGTACTCCACGGATTAAGGTACTAGAAGAGATTCCCCCCCCTCGGAGTGATAATTTTATAGGCCGGATTGGTATGAGAACCCACCAAACCCATTCTGCCTACTAACTTATCACTGATGAAACTGTGGGTAGCTCCAGAATCAAACAATATCTTAATGGGGGTATCATTGATAGAGAAAGTACCCGTAAGCACTGAAGCTCCTTCTAGAATGTCACTCATGGTGGTGAAGTTCAGTTTACCCTGACGAACTTGCACCATCGGCTTCTTGGCTGGATTGACCGGCTTGGTCCCGGAACCTTGATTCTGCTGGTTGGGTTTAATCTGCTTGGGCTTTGGGCAGTCACTTATATAATGCCCAGGCTGTCCACAATTGTAACAACAACGTTCACCGATGTTGCGTGGGGGTGCGTTGGGCTTTGAAGCTTGCTGCTGGGTGTTGCGGAACTGAAAGTTTCCTGAAGGTTTGCTCTGTGATGGCTTTATCGTCCAGCGTCCAGTTGAAGATTGCTGGGACGAGTTAGGAACATTCTTCTTCACAAAGCGAAACTTTTTGTTAGTCCCGCTGCCCGAAGCAAAACCAGCCTGCCTCTTCTTGTCTCTCTGGGCCTTCTTCATAGCATCCTCTTGGGATATAGCCTTGTTCACCAACTCATGGAAGTTGTTGGGCTCTATCAAATTCAGCCGTTCATACAACTCACCATCCAGGCCATCACGGAACCTCTCCATCTTCTTGGCATCGGTATCCACATGATGCCCACCATATTGGCAAAGGCTATTGAATTTCTGTGCATAGTGATACACAGTGTCAGCTCCCTGCCTGAGGGCCAGCAATTCCCTCATTTTCCTATGCATTAGTCCCTTAGGAATGTGATGGCTTTTGAAAGCTTGCTTGAATTCATTCCAAGTGACAGCATGCCCGGCCTGCTGCATGATCTTGAAATGTTCCCACCACATCAAAGCTTCACCTCGAAGTTGCAAGGCGGCGAAGTTGGCCTTGTTTTCCTCCGAGCATGGTAGCACAAAGGCAGAGAACTTGGCCTCAATGGCCTTGATCCACGCCTCAGCCTCAAGGGGGTCTTCCACCTTGGTGAAGGTCTGGGGCTTCATCCCGATGAACTGAGGGTAGGTGGTGACCTGATTTGGCCCCTCATGATTTGCCCCATGGGGTGGCCTCTGGTTCAGCTGCTGGGCGATCTGTTGCTGCGTCTGTAGGATCTGGCGCAGCACCTCGGTCTGAGTGGCCATGAATGCCTCCGACGGCGTCATGGGCGGTGGCGGTGGTAGTTCACCACTGCCCGACGCTCTGAAACCGTTGGGGGAGCTGCGCGTTGGTCCCACCATCTGAAAATGTGAGCCTTTATTAGACACGTAGCCATAATCTCGCTTAGAAAGAAACGACAAGTGTAATCATGCATCACAAAAGCTCATTCATGCAAGTTTATCAAAATTTGCAGCAACACGGTCATACGAAAAGTTTCATATCCAACAGCTTAGTCACTGAAAAATTTCCAATCCGGGTTAGTAGATGTAGGATTTCATGTGCTCCAAAGTTGGTATTCAACTTCGCAGCGAATTTCCAAGTTCGCGTGCCCGAAGAATTCGAATTGCGAAAATCTGCCTAGCTGTCCTGGCAGCAGGCCGGCACTCACCGAAATTTCCGCAACACTCAATACTCTTATGCAAAAATGATGAATTTTGGTGAGCACGGTCATCACAATATTCCGCACCACTTTGGTATTCCACGCATGACAAGATTCCGACGTTCAATTGCTCGAAAAATTTCATTTCCATGCTCTGTCTAGCTGTTTGGACAGCAGCCAGGACTGGATTAAAAATTGCATAACTCTCAGTATGAAAGTACACAAGGGCTGAATTTTTGAGAGCGCGATCGTCATAAAATTCCGAACAAGTTTGGTATTCAACACAAGAAGCGAATCTGACCACAAATAGCTTAAACATTTTCCTTACAACAAACTCTGCAGGAAAGGTGTTCAACCGAGCATTACATAGGTGCCAAGTTTTGGGATCACCAAAATACAACATGGGTTACACTGCAGTCGTGCTGCACAAAAGAATACTCCTACTTAGCCTACCACAAAAACCAATCAAGCGGCTACACACAGGAGTATGAGTCATCCTATTACAACACTACGGCAACCTAGTTGCCGACCGAAGCGTCACTGGCAGCAGGTGAAGCGGGTGGTGTCGGTGGGGGTGGTCCTGCCTGACTCTCCTGGTCAAGACCGGACTGACCCTGCTACTCCTCCGGAGGTGCCTCCACCGGGGGTGGGGGCTGCAGAGCCACATTGGCCTGCAGTGTTGCTACCTGCACCTCGGCCTCCTCCACCTGCTGCTGCATCTTGATGATATTCTGTAGCAGTGTCAACCTCAAGATGTCTCTAGCGTCCACGTCCTCCTGAAGGGTAGTGACCTCTGCCTCCAAGTCTAGGATTCTCTGTAAGCGGTCGCCTCTCTCTAACTCCAACTGGAATCTCCTGGTACGAAGCCTGTCATTCTCCTGCTGAGTCTGGAAGAGAGTGAAGCTCTGCTGCTGGTAAGCCGCTGAGAGACTGTGCCAGGCCAGCCGAGCCGACTCCAGACGCTGGCTGATCATCAACTAAGTGGTGTTACACAGCCCCTGAAGTGTGAACACAACATCCAGGCAACGCGTCAGCGTCTGCGTGATGTCCAGCGGGACTGCGAGCAGTAGTAACTCCTGTAGGTGGTCCACACGGTCCCTCCATGCCGGGTCGTGCGGGTTCACCGCCGGAAACAGTCCGAATGGTGACAGTGCTACCACCGTCGGGTTGCGGTCGCAGAAATCCGTCAATACCCAGAGGGCAGCCGACTCGAAAGACTCTTGTTGATGAAAACCCCAGTACACGGAGCTCAAGTCGAACCAGTCGGGGTGGTCCCGGTGGGGTGGTACGGTGACGGTCACCCTGCAACGAGGCACACCCAGGTGCTCTAACTCGAGTGCCTCGTAGACGGGCGGAATGGTGTAGCCGGCAGCGCTGAGTGCCTCCCACGCAAGGCGTGGAAAACCCTCCCAGTGCAGTCCATCGGTACGGACCAAACCGTCAGCGCCGTACTCGAGAAACACGGGGGCAGCCATCTGTACAAAAATGTAACACATGTTAGGACTCAAAGAGGACAACATGTCAATGGCGCAAAATTCTGGCAGCTGTGAATAAACATTCATAACTCAAAAATCAGAACCCCAAAATTTCTCAAATTTCACCATCTACTCCGTAAAGTTTTTATGCACAATTTTGGTATTCAAAGGTTGAGCTAGATCATTTAGGAACAAGGTCGAATGATGCAATGTTCAAAGTTCTGTCCTCAGAAAAACAGCATGACCTAGGTTCCCTAAAAAGGATACAACTCAAGATCTACAACAGCTATGCCCATGAATTTTTGCGAGCAAAAACTAGATTAGATATGGAGCAACTTTGGTATAGGTCAACTAGTCCATACATTTTTAGAATCTGGTGCAAAAATTCAAGCTAGCAGCCACTCAACTTTTGGACAGCAACAACAACCTAGACATAAGAGGTAAAGCTAGGACACAAAAACCACACACTAGCAAAAACTTCCTTAGAGCACATACAGTTCAGATTTTTGGGTACATTTTTAAGTTGTTTCGATTTTTAACATGATGCAAGACGTCCTATTCGCCTCACACGGCAATCAAGCCAAAAATCGAAGTTAGTGCCGGTGGCAAGGCTTTTATTCGTCTCTCCCTATAATAACTAGCCGAGAGCTATTCGATACTCACTTAGCGACCTACGAAACGTTGTTAGTGTACCTGCAGAAGATCACAGAACACATCGAACCTTTCATGCCAGCACTCATGAAAGCGTCCACATACATTACCGTTCACTATAGAAACGGTATCCATGCCTCAAGCCGCTGCATGGACAGCGTCCAACCTCAGATACTCTCCTTTGGAATGGAGTGCATCCTTGCCTCGCATATTCACAATGCGGAACGTCCACGTCTGGCAAAACGTGGCGAGACATAGACACGACGGTGGGTTCCCTCTGGAATAGGTCCCATCCATCCCTCACATGACTTCCATGCGGTACCACCACGTATGGCAAAACGTGACGAGACACAGACGCGACGTGGGTTCCCATTAGAATAGGTCCCATCCATCCCTCACAGGACTTTCCTGTGGCACCACCACGTATGGCAAAACGTGATGAACTAGTATGGTTGTACAGAAAGTAAGTTCTGACAAGAATAAATGTGCTGGAAGTTAGCAAAATAAACCATAGACTTGTAAGCCACCTGAAAGAACCCAAAAATTCCCTCTAGGGCCTCTCGGTCTAAATCCATACTTAACGGACCAACGTATTTTGCAAATCCAAACAATCTTGGCAAATTTTATTCAAAAACCAGTGATTAAGGTTGTAAATTAAACTCTGGTGCATATAATCGCTCTGGTACCAGCTGTGACAACCCGCCCAGGAAAATACCGTACTATCGCCTAACCAATCCACTTTGGTCATTAAGCAATAATAAAGTACCATCCCGTCGTTAGTTGCCGGGTCGAGCCCGGTGAAATCACTTACATAGCAACAAAGGATCGACAAATATGCATTAAAACTCACACGAAGGCGAGTCCAGAGTACAACACATGATTAAAATCCAACTCTGCCCCGAAGGGTTTAATTATTACAAACCGAAGTACTTGACAAGATAAACAAGGTTCAGAGTTCGAAAACAGCGGAAATTAACTAAGCGGTGCGATGAGCATCACAGGAGGCCTGCCATGATGCCTTCACTTGTCATCTTCCACCCACTCCAGCTCCCAGCCAGGCGGGATCTCTCCAGGCCACACATCACTAAAGGCATTACCTGAAACCAACAAATTACAGCAAGGCTGAGTATACTAATACTCAGCAAGACTTACCCGTCGGTGACAACTACATCACCAACTCTAGACATGAAAGGCTTTTTGGCCCGTGGGGTTCTTTCGCTGAAAAGCAACAAAGAGTATGTCCTTACTTTCAAGATTTTAGCACAGATTCTAGTTGATTACCCTTTTCTAAATAAGCAAGCTATTGCAAGCATAAGTTGTGCAAACAATTAATCAAGCATAAATACTCACAAAGTTCCATCATTAGGGATATCATGGCCAGTTGGATAAGTAGTCTCAGATAACGGTGAGAGGCTGACAACCAGTTGATTTAAACCTTGCAAGGTAGACCTAAACACACGGTAGGGTGCCCTCACATGGACAACCACCAGGCGGTTCCCAAAAGTCCTCGGTTCGGGATAAAAGGCCACAGTCTTTGGTACAGGCTATCTGGCATACCCCGCAAGGCACCCAGAATCACACATGTACCACCGGTAGCTAGCCGTGGGACGCATCCCAAGATTAGTCACAGTAAAATTCTTTACCACCTCATTAAGGTACTAGGCTTACCGGTCTCATTCCCGACAAGTGCTTAGTACTTTCAAACACTTAACCCACGAAAGCCATTTGACCGGAGCCCACATCCCATGCTCTTACCACATGAGCAATTCATTTATAAAGATCTTATGATTCCAACATAAGAACCTATTCTCGCGAGCGACAAATATCACTCGACTTGTAACGGTCCTATAGCATAGCAGCTACCGACCTATCATACTAGTAAGGACATAGGTACCTAGGGATCATGCATCTAGGGTTCCAATTCAACTCCTGGACGTAAATGCACAAACATCCATAGACAATTGCATAAATTTCCAGAAATACTTAGGTTAATGCACCGGGGCTTACCTTCGTCAGCAAAGTTAGCCTGGGGGTCCTCGGTGTCCTCGCTCACTTCCACGTACTGCAGCTCCGCGTCAGCTCCTCCTTCCTCGACTTTCGGCACGAGCGCGTAGTTACCGTCAGGAAGCTCTACACGGAATGCAATGCAGGGTTATTGAGTGGAGCGAGAGTTTAACCATCACATCCAACTCTTGCTGGCCATATTCACATTGACAATTCAATCAATTAGTGTTTCTTTTTATTAGGGTTATTTCATGTGAAGATTTATTATTTTAATCTTTTAATAGTGACTGTATACACATTTAAGCAATAAAATTATTTAACCACACAAAACAGCAAGGGTGGATTCAAAGCCTTAATTGAGGTAACAACATGTTAACAAGGTCATTAAGGGGGGGGGTAAGGATGATTTTTCTTAAATAAACCTATTAGAGAGCTTATCTGGATTCCAAGCTTTTAATTACCAAAACCAATTATAAAACAGGGGAAGGGTGCTTTGCTGGTCCTAATGACCCAAACAAACTACTGGTCCAAGCTTACACATGCAAATGAGCCATAAAACATACATACATCAAAAAGGCATTTCCTAGCTAATAGAAATATAAGAATTGCATAAATAAATAAATAAATCATTGCTGCAGCCAACTCATCCCTACAACATCTCTGACCTAAAACAAGCCTAGGAAACCAACAAGCACAACAAGATCCAACATAAAATTTGAACTATGCATTTAAACTTAAATCTAAGCATATAACAAGAATAAATACTTCTGGCAGAGACAAAATCCTGGTAAATGCAGGAAAGTTGAATCTAGCCATAACATGAGCATAGCCACAAGATGAGCACAAAAATCTATATACATTTTGCTACAAAAATCAATAAGGTAGAAATACAATAAATGCAAAGTAAATCATATAAAAAGATCTGTTTAACAATTTTGTGCACATTTCGGTCCAAAGTCTATACATGACATGTCTAGGAACATATCCAAAATTCAGCTCCATAGCTTCTCTAGATTTTGAACTACAGCAAATTTGTGCCAAACTGAGTTTGAATTTTCATTCAAAATATATAAGTCAAATGTATGGTCATGCTTTGTAGAAGTTGTAGCTTTACTCTGACTGAGACCAACAAAATTGGGTTTGCATTTTTCTGATTTTTCTATGAATTTCTATGCTTTTTCTAAGGTGCTGGGCTAAGTTGCAAAGAAACTAAGTTACAGATCATTACAAACACGTCCCTGGTTCACACATATGCCCCTGGATGTTTACATCCCTGCCCTCGGCGGCGGAGGTGAGGTCGCCGCCGGCGATGTGGGGCCGGAGGTGATCAACAAATGGAGGGGGCGTGCGATTGAGCTCACCCCGAGCCGATTGGTGGTGGTGGCGCGGTCGGGGACGACTCCGGTGAGCGGCGGCAGCGAGGCCGCGGCGGCGCGCCCGCGGTCACCCGAAATCCGGCGAGGTTCGAGGCAATAGGGGTCAACGCGTGGCCGTGGGAGCTATCCAGGGATCCAGTGGAGCGGTTGGAAGGGTTGGCCGGCGGCGGGAGCTTGAGCTCGCGGCGGCGGCGGCAATGGCGGGCGGGCGGACGGCGTTCGCGCGCGGGAGGAGACGGGGACGGCTATTTATAGCTGGGTGCGCATGGAGAGGGGGATTGCTTCGCGGCTAAGGCCTCCCACCGTTTAATGCGTGGTACGACGGCGGTCATCGGCGTGCGTGCGCGCAGGGGGAAGGACGGCGCCGCGGGCGCGCGTACACGCCCCGTGGCGCGCGGCTCCTCCGGCCGAGGCCGCGTCTTGGGGCACGCGCGCGAGCCGACGCAAGCCCAGGTCATGCGCAAACATTCACGGCCGGCCGTAGTACGGCGGCGCGCGGCGGCGACGCGTGGACGTCGCGCGCGCGTGACGTCGCGCCGGGTGCGCTCTCGGCCCGGTCCATTCCCTGATGCCCTGTTTGACCGTAGATTGTTCAAAATTCTGTATGCAAACTTCAAAAACTGTAGATAGGACATCTGTATTGGCAGATTTTTGAGTGTTTAGCCAAAATTTAGAGAACGTAGCCAAAGTTCTAGGACAAAGAGATAGACATTAAGAGTTTGACCACTTAATCTAGGGTTTTGACCATGATAGCTGGTGTTGACTTGCTTAAGGTGCTAAAGGGTGATTGTTGGCTAGGTTTTCGAGGTGATGACCCAGGTTGACCATGATTTGACCACAGTCAATAGGTTTGACCAGTAATTAGGGTTAACTAAAACCTGGGGCGTCACGGTAGTGCTCCTACACTCAGCTCGATACCAGCAAGCTCTGCGGCGTTATCACGAGCGCAACGTGCGCGACCGCCAGTTCTAGGTCGAAGACCTAGTACTTCGACGAGTTCTGAGCAACAAGGATCGGCACAAGCTTGCGCCTCTGTGGGAGGGACCATACATCGTTGATCAAGTGCTCCGACCAGGGACATTCAAGCTGCGGCACGACGACGGTACAATCATCTCCAATGCATGGAACATAGAACACCTACACCGTTTTTACCCTTGAGTAATGTTCTTCATTTTATCTTATGATCAATGAATAATGTCATGTGCTTTTGTTCACAATTTCATAAGTTCGCAAGTTTTCACGTTGGCATCTTCTCTGCATGGTTCAACGTTTTATAAGGCTGGGCGACAAGTGTCCCTACACCCATGCAGAAATGCTCACCGCTCGGGGGCTACCCGGGGCACGATGCCCTTCTTTCGTTTTCCTGTTTTTAAAACAAAGTTCTCCGACGAACTCGTCGTAACCAATCGCACACGCAAACGGTTTTTTGGCAGACCGCCCTATCTTGCAAAAGAAAAAGATGTTGATCTGTGCGTGTCTCGGTGTTGCCGCTCGTTCAAAGTTCCTAGCACCTACGCCCCCGTGGCTACGGTGCAAAGACTTGCGAGTGCGGCCTAGGTCCACAGGTCACCATCCGACTTCTTTCAAAAGTGCTCGGGTAACTGCTTGGGCTCCGACCAAAACGATCTTAACGAAAAACGTGCAAGTCACTTTTGAATGTCCCTAAGTGCTCGGGGGCTGCGAACGAGTAGCGTCACTTTACGGCTCAGGTTGGTCGAGCTCTCCAACTCCAACGCCCCCGCGGCTCCAGAGTAAAGTTCGATCGGCCTGAGTTTCTAAAGTGCTTCTACTTTGCTCTGTAGTCGTCCCCAAGTGCTCGGGAAATGTTTCAGCTGTGACATGTTTTGAACAAGACGAAAACTGTTCAATACATATACAAGTTTGTCTTGTTATCTGTCGTACAAAATGATACATCTAACTGGAAGGCCTGGAGTTGTCTTTGACTTCTGGTGTGTCTTTTGGAATCAGGTCCAGGTCCTTCATCGCTGCATCAGCCGTGGCGCGGGTGAAGGTGGCGCAGTCCTCCTTGATCTTGTCATACTCCTCGTCCGAGTAGCCGGGGCCTAACCGCTGCTCAACGCCTGGCGGTCCAACCCCTGGTAGTGTGAGTTGAACATCGCAAGAACCTGGTGCACCACCTTCTGAGACGTCGCCAGCTCTCGCTCCTTGACTACGTTCGGGAGAAGCCCCACTCGATCTGCAAGTGCATGGGGAGGCATCTAGACGAAAGGAACGCCAAGGCCCGACAAGATCTGCTCGACGAAGCGGCCGAATTTGGTGCGGTCCATGAGGTCTTTCTGGCGTACCGCCTCCGCCTCGCGCTGAGCCTTCCTGGACTCCTCGAGCTCGGCCTTGACTTCTGAAGAAAGATAGCGAGCCGGAGGTTAGTTGAGAGGAGCACAAGTAGAAGAAGGAAGGGACGAGGTAAAAAGATCGTACTCGAGAGCTGGTCTGACAAGTTCTTGGCCATCCCGGTCATCTCGTGGATCTTGAGTTTGGCGGCGGTGACCTTTTCCACCTCTTCCACGAGCCTCTTGGTTAAAGCGACACGAGACAAGCGAAGCCCTGTCGAAACCAGAGGACAAGTCAGCATCGTCAACAAGTAACACGAAGAAGAAAGCATCACAGAAGTTGAAAGTGCTCGGTTGCTCACCATCAAGATCTTGCGCCAGCTTGGCATTGCCGTCGCAGAGCCGAGTCCCCTCGTCAGTGGCTTCCTGCAGCTTGGTGGTGAGGTCACCCACCTGCTTATTGGCCGTCCTGAGGTCCACCCCGGCGTGGACCAGGTCCTGCTGCAACTCGACCACCTTCTTCTCGAGCGCCGTCTTCTCCTGAGCGGCGGCCTGGGAAGCAACTCCAGCAGCAGTGGCTGCTGCGGCAGCAGTCCGAGCGGCCTCAGCTGTAGTAGCAGTGGTGGTACGCAACTCCGTGGCTGAGGCCTCCGCCTGGGCAAGCTTTGCCTCAAGGGCCGTCCTCTCCGACATGGTGGCGTCAGCAGCTGACTGTGCAGCCACTGCACAGTCCTCCGCGGACTTTGCCGCGGCCTCGAGCGTGGTCCTCGTTGACGCTTCACTTGCCACCACCCCTGCAGCAGCCAGTCGGGTGGCCACCAATTGTATCTCTAGCTGGACCTTATCGGCCCGGAGCTCCTCAATGGTGCGCGCCTTCTTGGCGCTGCAGCTTGCAAGCACCTGTTCCGAGAAGAAGGTCATCTACAACGACATCTGCAAAAGCAAAGAGACAAAACCAAGATCGGGCTCGGCAAACTCACCGTTGAGGCAGGGAGGACGAGCTTGTTGACCGCTTGCTCTGCCCACCTTAAGCCCCATTCGAGGCGGTGATGGGCCGTGGGCTCTTCGTCCTCGTCATCGTGCGCCTCGGCCTCGTGGGTCCCGGTCCATGAGGAGCGCCCGAGGCCGAGGTTGTGCTCTTCTCCCTTTGTGGCTGGGAAGGTGTCGGTGTTTTAGACTGGCAACCTACCAAGGGGAGTACCCGAGGTAGATGAATGTGGCCTCGCTGAGATCGGTAACTCGAAGGAGAGACACGTGGCACACAATTTAGACAGGTTCGGGCCGCGAGGTGCGTAATACCCTACGTCCTGTATGCTGCGTAGCTCTGGATTGATGGGGTGTGTTTACAAGATGATGCGGATGAAGAGATAGGGGTCCCTGCCTCGCCTTATATAGTCCGGGAGGCAGGGTTACAAGTCGGTTTGAGGGGAGAGTACAAGTCGGGTACGGCTAGGAGTTCTTTACATGGATCCGGACATGTGTAGCTTCCTATCCGAGTACTATCCCTCTGTAGTCCTTGCGCCCCACGCCAGCAGGTGCCGTGTTGCCCAAGTCGAGTAGTCCCAGGGGCCCACCGAGTAGTCCGTCCTGGTACCCACCAGAGTAGTGGGCCCAGGGATGTCCATACGACAAGCCCCCGAGTACTTTGTAGTCGAGCAGGATGTCTTTGAGTAGTCTTGATGGCCTTAGCGAGTAGTCCTTGAGCATCCCCGAGTTCCACAAGCCGAAAGTCCTCAAGAGTGCTTGAATCATCCCGAGGCTGGAAGGTACTCCAGCTGATCTTTGAGTAGTCTTGAAGTCTTCTCGAGTAGTCCCCAAGCGTCCCTGAGTGCTTCTCTCGAAGGTCTTCAATAATACTCGTGATGTCTTGATGAAAAGACCATATGGAAAATGCGATTCGGAGAATCGCATTCCATATGGAATGTAGCCCCCGAGCCTTAGGTCGAATCGCAGATTCAAGCTGAGGGTCAATCTGAAGTTCTGCCAATCTTATCCCAAAAAATCTGGAGAAAAAACCGAAGGACACGTGGCACGGAGCCCCCGAGCTTTGAGTCGAGTACTTCCTCTCGAATTAAAGGGTCATCTTGACTGTAGAATGTGTCCTGAGTGGGTCTTGTATCTGATTGTGTCCCACGGAGGTCATCAGAAGTAGTCGAGCCCCCTAGATGGAGAGCATCGAGTACTGGAAGTTGAAGAGTCACGCTGCTGCCGCTAGGTCACCCGTCTGGCGCCGTATCTATCCGCTGAGAACCGAGCCGCCAGGGCCGGTTATAAATAACCGGTGAGTCCCTTAGGGTTTTTCACTCCTAGCAGTTGCATTCCTCAGATTAGATCTGAATCGCCGCCTCCTCTGCTCCTCTGCTACCGCCGCCGCCGCGCAAAGACTTAGATCCATTTGCTCGCGCCGCCGTAGTTCACCCGCCGCTGTAGCCCCGAGCGGATGCGAGTGAAGACACCCGTTACTTGGAGAATGAAGGGATCTCCAGCGAAGGGCAAGAAGACCGGCGCGTCGAAGAAAAGGAGCCGCGATGAGGAGACCGGGGATGCCGGCCAGTCGTCGACGTCGCCACCCTCGTCCCCTCGCCCTAATACGGTGATGGAGTGGAAGAAGGCGAAACTGAAGACCGAGGGCCTCCTCGCCTTGGTCAATAGTGGGTTCCTTCATGAGAAAGAGGTGGATCTATGGTGCACTGCCACCGGTGATCCGTACCCGATGGAGAAGAACCCGGACAAAATCCCAATGTTCGCCCGGTTCGTAGAGCGCGGATTGGCGCTCCCCGCCAGTGATTTCTTCAAGGGTCTACTCAGGTACTACGGCATCGAGTACCTTAATCTCAACCCCAACGGAATCTTCCATGTTTCTATCTTTGTACACTTCTGCGAAGCCTTTGTGGGGATCAAACCCCACTGGATCTTGTTTCGGAAGTTCTTCCGGTTGAAGCCGCAACCGAGCACCAACGATACACGAGTAGTCGGAGGTGCCGGTATCCAAATGCGTGAAGATGCCGCCGACCAGTATCTGCCGTACAAGTTGATAGACTCCAACCAGGACTGGAAGGCCAAGTGGTTCTACATCAGCAACCACCATCCTGAGCTGCCAAAGCCGAGCGGGTGTCAACCGAAGCACAAGCCATGGTGGAACACAGAGCCCACCATGCAAGAGGGTATTCAGCTACCCGAGTTGCTGAAGAAGATCAAGGCCTTGCGAGAAGCCGGTCTGAGGGCCGAACACGTGGCCTTCAGCTTCATGAAGAGGAGAGTGCAGCCACTGATGGCACAAGACACCCTCGGGTACCAGTACACCGGAGACAAGGATACGTCCCGATTGCCTGGCTTCAAACTCGAGGATGACGTCATCGTCGAGAGGCTGGGTAAGATCTTCAAGGACATGCCGCCGTACACTCCTTGCTCGGTTCCCGAGTACTCCGCAGCTCGGCCACCAAGCCAGGTCAGTAGTTATGACAGAAGCCCCCGAGTACTGATTACCTTGATGTAGTTGTACTCACATGTGCTGTGTATTATAGGATGATGTGGCAAAATACATCTCCGTCCCATCCTCCCCTCCGCGTCTCGAAGGACAGGCACAGGGGAAGGCGGAGCCCAAGGGGAAAGAGTGCCACGTGGTCGGTGAAGGCAGTGACGCCGTTGTCATCGAGTTCGGCTCTGATGACGATGAAGATGAGGAAACACTGCAGCAAAGATTCCAGCTGCGCTCCAGGTACAGGCGAGCTGGGATGCCAGACATCCTAGTCATCATCGAGAAGCCGTCGAGTCTCGAGGCTAACCTGCCGGTGCCGCTGAGGAGGCCTCGCAACGTGGTGCGGAAACGCGCCGTCAAGAAGCTGAATATCTCCGAGACGACCAACCAAGAGGTAAACACCGCGAGTAGAGTAGTCGAGCACAGCTGATAGGTAGTCGTGTGCTGAAGATTTGTCTTGTAATGTTGCAGGATATCCCCTCCCCGGACACTGTAGACCAGAGCGACGAGGGGGTCCTGGATACCGTGGGGGGCGGCGGCTGATAGGAGTATCAGCCCGCCTCCGTCAACCGAAGAAGTCGTGCCAGCAGCAGCACGGCAGGACACCGGCGCTGCGGAGCCGCAGCCATCGGTTGAAGAAGGACGAAGCCCTCCGCCCAGAGGAGGCGTCTGGTGAGGCCGGAGCTGCCGCCGAGGCTGGCATAGTTGATATTGCAAGTATACTAGGTGCTCCGACCGTGACTGTTGTGCGGTCAACACTGTAAGTGCTTATGAACTTTCAAGTAGTCGTGTAGACGGTAGACTTGCATTGCTGACTTGATTACTTTGTGATGCAGGAAATCCACGGACCTGTCATGGGACGGTGAGGAGACCAGCACTCCAACTGTTGGAGAGGGCCGCTCGGCGGAGGAGCGCGAACCCCCGCCGCCGCCACAGACTGAAGTCGCGGTGGAATCGACGTTGAAAGAAGCCACCTTGGTTGAAGGTATGTGTCCTGTCACCACTGGTAATCATCATGCATAGTAGTCGTAGCCGCTGAGATTGACTGCGTGTACTCATTGTGTTAGGAGCACAAGCTGAGGGAACCTCGATTCCAGACGCCGTGGCCATGGAAACGACTACTGTGGAGTCGGAGCCCATAGGACCGATGGCCAGGACAGCGGAAGAGACAGCCCCCGAGTTGGAGACTGCGGTGGCCCCCGAGTCGGGTGCGGAAGTGCAGGACGATCCGCTCCACGGGACGAGCACGGACGTAGTCGTCCGCTCGCCCATCATAGAGGAAGCCGCGCCGATCCGTTCGGCGGCTATGGCAGAGGAGGCATCTTCGAGCCGCGAGGGTCTTGAGCTGCTGGAAGACAATCTTGTCGATCCGGCCGTTGTTGCTCTGAACATGGAGTCATGGCGGCGTACCCAGCAGTGGGTCAAGGTACGTTGCGAGTACCTCGAGTAGTCTTGTACGACGAAATACAAGTACCCGTTTGACTGTTCTGTCTACGCAGGATGTTATTGAAAGATCCCATGAGAAGTCCGAGCTGCTGAAGGGGTACGGCGACACAGTCCTTCGTGCCGAAGCCTTGGAGAAGGAGCTCGATAAGTCGAAGAAACATTCCGCCCTGCTCCAATCCAAGCTCGACGGTGCCTTCGCCCAATATCATAACGAAGTGCAAGAGATGCAGGCGAAGAAGGACGACTTGATTCGGAAAAACAAGTCGCTGCGCCAGAAGAATAAAGGTATGCTTCCCGCCGAAGCCTTTGAGTACTTATTAGGGTACCTTGGCGTAATCTGACAGTGTGATGAGTTGTCTGCAGAGCTTGAGGAGAGGGTCGACCAGCTGAAGGCGTCGGAGACGGACTTGAAGAACCTCGTGTATCGTGAGACCGACAAAAGAGAGGTACTTGAGTATGAGTACGCTCAGTTGCGCCATGAGTGTATCAAGCACATGGAGCTTCGTGAAGCCTCAGACCGTGACCTTGTCAATTGCTATAAATCTCTGCAGAAGCTCAATGAAGATTGCGAGAAGCTGCGGGGCCAGCTGAAGGAACTTGAGGAAGCCGCGCTACCCATTGTAAGGCTGCTGGTGCCACACCCGGGCGGGCCCAAGATTGCTCCACTGGTGGACCGGTTGAAGGAAGCCCCCGGGCGTCTGGCGACGTATGTCAAGCACTTGGCGAAGTCGATCTCGAACCAAGTCTTGGCATATATGAAGTCATATTTCCCCAAGGCTCCAGTGGACGTAGTCGCCGGTGGACTTGCGGCGAACTGTACTGACGATCAGTACAAGACCCTCCTGGAGGAGATGGCGCCCATTGCTGAACAAGTGGCGGAAAAGCTCAACCTTCAGTAGGAGTACCTGTAGGAGTAGCTTAGAGTAGTTGATGTAAAACAAACAGAGTTATTAGTAACTTGTTTGGATTATCAATGAAAGTTGTCCACGATATATCTGTGAAATAAGTACTCGTAGCCGCCACTTGCAACGAAGTGTGCGGAGTACCAAACCGTGGTGGAGCTTGTGAGTAGTAGTACTCAGTAGGAGATGCCTGATTGGAAGGCACAGTAAAGAAGTTGAATGAAAATCAAACTTTATTACTGATGAATAAGTACACCTGGCTAGTCAGAGCCGTTTACAAGTGTAGTCGCTAGGACCCGGAGGCCGCCTACGGCTAAGTGACGCTAGGACCCTTAGGCCGCTTACAGCTAGAGATCTGTTAGTAGTCGTATAGACTGGATCTAGAGTACATGGTCTTACAGACCGCCGCTAGAGTCCTCAGTGCTCTAAGGAGCCCAAGATCCGTTAGTAGCCGTTGACGCTGGATCTTGGAGAAGAGTAGTCCGGAGACTAGTGCCAGGACCGAAAGGCCGCTTACAGCGAGGAGTCCGTGAGTAGTCGTATAGACCTGGACCCGTAGAGTAGTCGAGCGACTACACGTAGAAGCGACACAGTTGGTCGACGTTCCACGAGTTGTTGCTGTCGTCGCCTTCAAGTGTTTGGAGGCGGTAGGAACCTGGTCTGGTCACCTTAGAGATTGAGAAGGGACCTTCCCATGGTGAGTTGAGCTTGTGTAGTCCATCCGTGTTCTGGATACGACGGAGGACTAGATCGCAGACGTTGAAGGAGCGTTCCTTGATGTTGCGATCGTGGTAGCGTCGGATACCCTCGAGGTACTTTGCTGATTGGATGAGAACGGCGCAGCGGGCATCATTGAGACCATCGATGTCAACCCATCTGCTGTCTTCTGAGATGCCTTCGTCGTATTGCTCTACTGCCGGGGATTCCCACATCACGTCGGCAGGTAGAATAGCTTCGGAGCCGTAGACCAGGAAGTAGGGGGACTGCCCCGTCGGCTTGGTAGGCTGAGTACGAAGCCCCCAGAGTGCGTTGGGTAGTTCCTTGATCCACTTGCCTCCTTTGGTGTTAGTTGCGTCGTGCAAACGCTTCTTCAGGGTGTCGAGTACCATCCCGTTAGCGCGCTCAACTTGGCCGTTGGCGCGGGGGTGGGCGACTGAGACGTACCGGACGTCGATCCCGCTGTTCTCGTAGTACTCCCAGAACTGATGGTTGTTGAAGTTGGAACCCAAGTCTGTGATGATGCGATGGGGTAGCCCGTAGTGATGCACGAGGTCATCCAAGAAGTCGAGTACTCTGTCGGCCTTTGGGCAGCTGACCGGCTTGACTTTGATCCACTTGGTGAACTTGTCGATGGCCACCAAGACTCTGTTGAATCCTCCTGGCGCAGTTGGCAGAGGCCCAATCATGTCGAGCCCCCAGCAGGCAAAGGGCCAGGTTGGTGGTATGGTGACTAGCTTGTAGGCCGGGACGTGTTGCTGCTTGGCGAAGAATTGACATCCTTGGCACTTTCTAATGAGTTCTTCAGCGTCGGCCAGAGCTGTGGGCCAGTAGAAAGCTCGTCGGAAAGCCTTGCTCACCAGCGTTCGAGAAGACGCATGGTTGCCGCAGACGCCTTTGTGGATCTCCTCCAAGATATCCTTACCTTCTTCTCGAGGTATGCACTTCATGAGTACTCCAGAAGTGGCACCTCGCCTGTAGAGCTTGTCTCTGACTAGTACGTAAGCCTTGGCTCGGCAGACGAGTTGTTCAGCCAAGTTCTTGTCGGATGAGACCTTCTGCTCGCGGATGTAGTCGATGAAGGGTTGTCTCCAGTCCACGTCAATCATCATGACCTCCTGACCGGACTGTGGTGGCACAGGGTCAGTGGTCATTGGCACTGGCTCCAGGATGGATGGCACATGAAGCTCGTGGATGAAGACTCCAGCAGGTACTTGCGCGCGAGTAGAACCAAGCTTCGACAGAACGTCCGCGGCAACATTGTTGTCGCGGATGACGTGGTGGAACTCGAGACCGTAGAACTTGTTCTCGAGCTTGCGGACTTTCAGACAGTAGGCGTCCATGTTCTCCTTATTGCGATCCCAACACTTGTTGACTTGGTTGATGACCACTGCGGAGTCGCCGTAGACTAGTAGCCGCTTGATGCCCAAAGAGATTGCGAGGCGGAGCCCGTGAAGTAGGGCTTCGTACTCGGCTTCGTTGTTTGAGACCTTCCAGAAGATCTGCAGGACGTACTTGAGTTGTTCGCCCTGTGGAGAAATTAGCAGCACCCCTGCACCTGCCCCTTCGAGCTTGAGTGAACCATCGAAGTACATCACCCAGTGTTCTGGGCGCTCGGTTGGAGTTGGTAGCTGATTCTCCCGCCACTCTGCCATGAAGTCGACTAGTGCCTGGGACTTGATGGCAGTACGTGGCTTGAAGTCGATGTTGAGGGTGCCGAGTTTGACCGCCCACTTGGAAATTCTTCCTGTAGCATCCTGATTGCGGAGTATGTCACCGAGCGGGTAGTCGGTGATAACAACAATCGAGTACTCCTAGAAGTAGTGTCGTAGCTTCTGTGAGGTAATGAGCACTGCGTAGAGTAGCTTCTGGACCGGCTGGTACCGTGCCTTGGACTCTGACAGAACCTCGCTGACGAAGTAGACTGGTCACTGGACTGGGTAGGTGTGACCTTCTTCCTGCCGCTCGACGATGATGGTAGTACTGACCACATGAGTAGTCGCAGCGAGGTAGAGCAGTAGCTGCTCCTTTTTGCGAGGAGCCGTGAGGACCGGTGGCTTAGACAGGAAGTCTTTGAGCTGCGCCAGAGCTTGATCAGCCTCCGCGGTCCACGCGAACTTCTCTTGATGCTTGAGTAGTTTGAAGAAGGGTAGTCCCCGTTCTCCAAGCTTCGAGATAAATCTGGTCAGGGCCGCCATGCACCCGGTCAGCTTCTGGACATCCTTGATGCAGGGTGGAGCTTTCATGTTGGTGATGGCGGAGATCTTCTCGGGGTTGGCTTCGATGCCACGATGGCTGATGATGAAGCCGAGTACTTTCCCAGATGGTACGCCGGAGACGCACTTGTTGGGATTGAGCTTCCATTGGTACTCTCGCAGGGATGCAAAAGTCTCTTCAAGATCGGCGATGAGCGTATCGGAGTTTCTGGTCTTGACGACCACGTCATCCACGTAGGCTTTGACGTTCTTGTTGAGCTGCTTCTTGAAGCAGGCCTGGATAGCTCGTTGGTAGGTGGCGCTGGCGTTCTTCAACCCGAACGACATTATCGTGTAGCAGTAGGCGCCGAACGGGGTGATGAACGCGGTCTTCTCCTGGTCTTCTTCCTTGATAGCGATCTGGTGGTACCCGGAGTTGCAGTCGAGGAAGCAGAACAGGTCGCAGCCCACCGTGGAATCGATGACTTGATCAATCCGCGGCAACCCGAAGGGGTCTTTGGGGCAGTGCTTGTTGAGGTCGGTGTAGTCGACGCACATCCTCCACTCATTGGTGTTCTTCTTGCGGACGAGGAAGGGGTTGGCGAGCCACTCAGGATGGAAGACTTCACGGATGAAGCCCGCCGCGAGTAGTTTGGCGAGTTCCTTCTTGATGGCATCCCATCGGTCGTCGGCGAAACGGCGAAGGTGTTGTCATTTGGGGGTAGCTTTAGGATCGACGTTGAGTGAGTGCTCGATCAGCCTCCTGGGCACCCCTGGCATGTCCGCTGGCTTCCATGCGAAGATGTCTCGGTTAGCCCGGAGGAAGCTGACGAGCGCGCCTTCCTATTTCGGGTCAAGACCCGCCCCGATCATGGTAGTCTTGCTGCTGTCGCCCGTCCCAAGGTCGATGGCCTTCACTTGGACTTCCTCTGATGGCTGAGGCTTGTTTGCGGTGTCGGTCTTCTCGGGAATCTCGAGTTCGGTTGGGGCGAGCTTCTTGGACGCAGCAAAGATCTCCATCATTGCATTGGGTACTTGGTTGGTCGCTGCGAGTTCCACAGCTTCGGTGTCGCAGTCGAACGAAATCTTCAAGTCCCCTTGCAATGTGAGTACTCCGGCAGGACTTGGCATCTTGAGTACCAAGTAGGTGTAGTGTTGTACCGCCATGAACTTGGCGATAGCTGGTCTGCCGAGGATGGCATGGTAGGAGGTTTCGAAGTCCACAACCTCGAACTTGATGTACTCGGTGCGGTAGTTCTCCCTTGTCTCCCCGAAGGTAACTAGCAGGACCACTGAGCCTAGTGGAATAGCCGCGTTACCGGGGACGATGCCGTAGAAGGGTGACGCTCTCTTGGTGAGCATGTCAGTGATGTCGAGCTTCATCTTCTTCAAGGTCTTGGTGAAGAGGACGTTGAGTCCGCTCCCGCCGTCGATGAGGACCTTGTTGAGTCTGGAGCCCGCGACTACATGTTTCAGGATGAGTGGGAAACGTCCTGGTTCGGAGAAGCTTGTCCATTGATCCGCGTGAGAGAAGGTGATGGGTACCTCCGACCACCTCAGAGGTGTCGGCACCGCTGGTTCGATGTTCAAAACTTCCCGTCGGGTGGCCTTGTGAGACCGTCTAGTGGGTAGTCCACCGAAGAGGACATTCACCATCTTGTCAGGTTCCTGGAAGTCACCGTTGCCCTCGTCGACTTTCTTCTTGCCCTTCTTGTCGTGAGGAGGCCGTGGGTCGGGAGTATCCTTGAGTGCTCGCCGGAGCTGGTAGCACTGCTCGGTGGTGTGATTACCATCCAGATGCCACGGGCACTTCTCTTTGAGCAGGTCTCTGAAGCCGCCTGAGGTCTTTTTCGAGTTCTCCTTTGCAGGGCGCTGTATAGCCGCGACTGTGTTGTCTGGCTTGCGCTTGCGGTTGGAGCTCGAGTAGTTGTTGTTGTGGCGGCCCCCTTGATCTTTGTTGTGGTTGTTGTTGCCGCCCGTGTTGCTCTTGTTCTTGCCGCGAATGGAGTCGTACTTGGCATTCGCCTTGTCCTCTTCGTCGGCCCATGATGTGATCATGTCCTTGAGCTTGGTGATGGAACTCGGGCGGCGGCGACCGAAGTCTTCGAAGGTGCGACGGTGATAGAGCTTGGTGATGGAACTCGGGCGGCAACGACCGAAGTCTAATTTGAACTTGTGCAACCGATAGAAAATCGGAACCCTCTATCTTATCTCTAATGGAGGATCTTAAACCTTTTAAGCAAATATCCGCAAGATCCATATCAGTGATTGACAAATTAAAGCAACGGTTCTTAGTTTCTTTAAACCTTTTAATGTAAGAGGAGACGTTTTCATCTCTCCCTTGCCTAACCGATGTTAAATCTGTCAATTTTAATTGCACGCTCCCGCTATAAAAGTGATCATGAAATTTACATTCTAACATATCCCAAGATATAATAGAACCGGGAGCAAGCGATGAAAACCAAGCAAAAGCAGTGCCAGTTAAAGATAAAGAAAACAAGCGCACTTTCAAAGCATTATAAGCACCCGCTTCACCTAGTTGAGCTGTATATTGACTAATATGCTCCCATGTGGTTCGGTCATCATCACCACTAAATTTAATAAAATCCGGCATACACCAACCACGTGGGAGAGCAAATCTATCAAACTCGGCATCATACGGTTTTTGATACACATTTGTACTACCAATATCAACACCAAGTATAGTTTTCACGACATTAGCCAAATCATCCTTAAATTTATTAAATTCAGCCCATTGAGGAGGATTATTTGGCTGTTGCGTACCTAAATTTTCTATGTTCATTTTATTTAAGTAGGGAGCAATTTTAGCTGGAGCGAGCCTATAACTTTCAAACACATCGTCAGGAATAATATTTGACGGAACCGATGTGCTAACATTTGTGCTATAATGTGGTCCAGATCTATTCATAGTATTTGAAAAAGCAGGATAAACCGGACTAGGCATAAAAGAAAGTGGCAGAGGCTGCTCAGGAATCAGCTCCAGTGCATTGGTCAGACCGGTCTGACCGGTACCCTGCATCGGTCTGATCGGTGTGGCCATATTTGGCCATGTCGATTGGACCGGCGGGGTTTGACCAATGGTGGAATCTGATGGCATCCCATAAATGTAATGATTAGTGTTAGACATAGGTGCCACGCTAGAATGTGCTGCCCCACTAGAAGTATTCAGAGGATTCTCGCTAGAATTAACATTATTATCATAAGCAAAATTACGATCTTTTTCAAGATCCTCTAAACGTTTTAAACGAGCAATATAAGAAGCAAGCAACCCATCATTCTCAACAATATTTTTACACTTATCTACGGGATTGATGGGAGGTGTCTGAGGTTTACTTACAGTGGGTAGTACCTCAACGGTCTTGTCGTTTAGTTTGATCGCCGGCAGCTCAAAGTCCTTCAGTCTTGCCACCTTGCCATGACGATCTTTCTTGACGCCCGCTAAGAATTGAGTCTGCATGTACTCTTGGAGCATCTTGAACTTCTGCTGCTCCTCTGGAGGTAGATCTTCAAACGAAGCCGTGACGATGTTCTCCATGTCGAGGTCGCAGTGAGATCCCATAGAGCTAGGGTCAAATCGAACGGTTTTAGGAACCTGATCTTTCTTCCCCAGCGGAGTCTCCAAAATATGTTGACGCTTTTACTGGTCAACACACGAACGCATTGGATCACGCGAGAGTTGAAAAAGTGCACTCGCCGGAGCTTCTGCCCGGACCGGTCTGACCGGTCAGGGGCACCGGCCTGACCGGTGACGACAGGGGTGCCGCGAAAACCTACGAGCACCGCCTCGGGAGGGACCCCGTCGGAGGTGATGCGCCTAGGGTTGTTCTAAGGTCGGCATGCCACTTAGAACGTCCTCAACCGCCGTAGAGACAAAGGAGGAAAGCAAGAGGGTTGGAAAAGCTAGGGTTTGAGATAAAAAGTAGTAAAAAGTATTGATCGATTGGATGATAGGTCTCAATCGGCCGTGGCCCTTCATATTTAGAGGGTGGGGAGGTCTTGCCCCGCAAGGAAATCCTTTACAAGTCAGAAAACACCAAGATTCCTCAGTTCTACTCGGACTCGTAGTCCACCGGTCAGACCGGTCAGGTGCACCGGTCAGACTGGTGCAGCCCTTGCCGGACCAGCTACAGGGCGCCACCGGTCGGACCGTTCCTGGGAACCGGTCTGACCGGTGGCGACCAGCCTGGTCGGCATTGGTGCCAATTTTGGGTGCGAACAGTTCCGCTCATGCTTCGCGATTTCTTCTTCCTTGTGCTTGGCCTTGCGGTCGGCCCTCCTCTTCTCCGCGGTGGTGATGGAGTGATTCCGCATCGCATCCTGGGGGAGAGGAGGCTTCGCGGGGGTAGGTTCCGCGGACCTGTAGCGAACATGGCCTCATATGCCATTAGTTCGAGTTTGATTTTGGTGATTCATGACAACATGATCAATGGGACTAACCATATTGTTTAGCATGTCTTTGTAGACATTTGTAGGTCCCAAGGATGCAAAAATACCACATGCCAAAATGAGAAGATAGTCTATTTTTCTAGGGTCAAAACCGAGCAAAGAAAGGAAAAGAAAACACACCGTCGGATGAACCGACGGTACCATCGGTGTACTTGGTACACTGCGCAGCAGGCAAAATGAAGATGACACCGTCGGATGATCCGACGGTCCAGTTTCTAGATGCGCCGGATGAATTGCAGAGGAGGAGCAGCGAAGACAGTAGCACCGGATGATCCGACGGTCTGAGAGAGGACACCGTCGGTCTATTCGACGCTCAGTTTGAATCAAGACAGAGACGCGCCAAGACAGCCTCTTCAGCACCGGATGAACCGACACCTTGGTCAAGTGGAAGCATCGGTCTATCCGACGGTCACGAAGCAGCATACAGAGACGTTTTGGCCGCAAGGTCTTCAGCACCGGATGAACCGACGCACCGTCGGTGTATAGCGTTGGAACAGTTGTGTCAGCAGAGCTGCAACGGCTAAGTGATGTGGAGGGCACCGGATGAACCGACGCCCTGGAAAAGCATAGCATCGGTTCATCCGACGCTACCTTTTTCAGTGGCCGTTAGCCAACGGCTAGCTGAGTGCCTTAGGCTATTTATACCCCCTCCACTCACCCATTTGAGGTGGCTGGATTGTGTGGAAGTGCAGAGGAGTGCAAGACACCTAGAAAATCATATCTAATCCATCCAAGTGCTTAATTGCTCATCCATAGACTTGCATATGCTTAGTGTATGTGCTTAGTGCTAGGCTTAGCTTAGAGCTGAGTGAGTGCAAGGTTGTGCCAACCTTGTGAGGTGATTCTTGAGTGAATCAAGGTGTACAAGGTTCGCCGGAAGCCTTGGGGCCTAAGTGGCTCACCGGCAATCGTCTTCGACCCTCCGGCTTGGTGTGGAGTGGCGAGGACACTTTGTGCGGGGGACGTGGAGACCCCCTTCCTTGGTGGAGAAGCTCCTTAGTGGAGGCGACATCAAGGTGACCAAGGGAGCTTGGCGAGTGCCTAAGTGGCGAGCCTTTGTGGCGAGTCAAGTGGTGCTCTTGGGAGAGACTTGGTGACCGGGAAGCAATACTCTTGTGTGAGTGCTTCAATAACGTGGACTAGGGGTGGCTTAGTGCCTACCGATACCACGAGATAAATCGCGTGTCAAGAGTTTGCTTCCTCTCATCCCCTTTATGTTTCCACATTTACTCTATTGCAATCTTTGCTTGCCTTCACTTTCCTAGAGTAGTATCATGCTAGGATTGGCTATAGGTTGCAAACCTTGTTTTGGGATGGGAGTTTCACACTAGAACAACCCTAGTTGCACATCTAGATAGTATGTTCTAGTTTATCTTTATGCAAAAGTAGTGAAGCCATAGGTTAAGGTTTTTAGTTTGCCTAATTCACCCCCTCCCCCTCTTAGGCTACGAGCATCCGATTCCTTACAGGACCTCAGCTAAAAACAAGGAAAAGGAAAAAAATCAATACGATGGACAAGAGCTCCGAGAAGATGTTGTCGACCAAAGACTTCAAAACTAGTCGGAAAAAAAGGAAAACTTACAAGTTTCTTGGTCCCCTCGTGGGGGAGCATGGGAAAAAGCTGCGATGGTGGCCACGAGTACGACACCCTCCTGATGGCCAGCCCCACGCGGCGCTGGATCTCATCCAACGAAGGCAACTCGGGCGCCGTCACAGTCCCTTCGAAGGGAGCACTGTCGGGCGTCATCTGGCAGATACGCAGGGGCCGCCGCTGGAGCGGGACGATCCCCAACGCATGGTACTGCCCGATGACAGCCGCCAAGTCAACCCTGGTGTTGCGCAGCCGGGTCAGCATCACCCAACAATCTTTGACCAGCTTCTCCTGCTCCGCCTCTGGGGGCCCGTAGCTCCAATTCTTCGGCGCCTCGGCGATGGACGCGTCGGTATACTCCGGCAGCAGGTGCTCAAGGTCGTTCTTGAGGTAGAACCAACCTTTGTGCCAACCGCTGTTGGAGCTCGTCAACGTGAAGGGGATATACTCCTCCCCCCTGCCCTGCTTCATCCGGAGGTTGGCGCAGCCGATCGTCGCCGGGAGCTTGTTGTCCTTCAAGCAGACGAACTTGAAGAAGTACCGGAAGAGGTGCCAGTAAGCTCCCACTCCCAGGTACCCCTCGCACAGCGCCTCGAAAGCCGCCATGTGCTGGACGCTGTTCGGGTTGAGGTGCTGGAGCTGGAGCCCGTACACCCAGAGCACCGCGCGGATGAATCGCCCGGCGGGGACGGAGAAGCCACGCTCGTGGAACGCCACGAACGAGACGATGTAGCCCGACGGCGGACGCGGGACGTCTCGCCCCCCGGCACCTACCATTCCTCGGCAGCTGACCGACGGTGATGAGACGATGGAGGATCACGCGGGTGACGTTGGAACGAGTCCAGTTCGACATGGCGTCGTCGAGCTTCAGGGCGCGACGCGGATGGAAGAAGCGGTGGTGGTGCAGTAGATGCGAAGAGCAGAGGAGCGGGCGACGCTGGCTATGGCAAGGAATCGGGGGAGCAAATGGTCTGGAACTCAACCGGCACACGATTAATAAGGAGACAACATGGGCGTCGGCCCTAAATAAATGGCCCACACCACGCCGAAAGGCCGCCTGCTCAGAAGGCGCGCCCCCTGGGGCAACTGGCGCACGCCTGCGCGACGGTTCGATGCCAGGTGGGCCCGCAAGTCTGAACCAACAGCGTGTCGTCCCCTCAACCCGTCACATCAGTCATGTTAGCCATGACCCTCGCGACGGGCACAACCGCTGATGCGGCCACGACTACCTTGACCGGAGACTTCAAAACAGCAACAATATTTCAAGATTAAAACCCCACAAGCGAGTCTACAACTCCCTCGTGGGCTCGGGGGCTACACCCGACGGATGCGCTCGCACGCACCAACCGAGTAAATCGACAAGCAAAAACCACCACGACACTTCTTCATCTCTGAACCTGTGAGCGAGTCCTTGACTCTCACCCTAGGTTCGGGGGCTACTGATGAGGGCCTGGATTAGGGCCTCCTAAGCGATAAGATAATCACCTTTGAGATGGAGTCTTCTGACACCATTGACAACGTCAAGGCTAAGATCCAGGACAGGGAAGGATGCAGATCTTCATCAAGACCCTCATCGACAAGACTTCCTCATCTCTGAGTACTCTCCGCCTCGTCTTCGAGTACTCTCCGCCTCGTACGCGTACTCTCCGCCTCGCACGAGTTGTTGGGGACGGTCATTAGGGGTCCCCTAACTAAGGGGATATTTACCCTCGTTAAACGAAACTACTTATGAACTATTCTCCAAACCTAACAGCCATAGGACACCACGGGCCCACGGCCTACTACGGCCCAGCAACGGCCTTCATCGAGAAGGCCCGCTCGTCCGATCCCGGTCCCTCGAGCGGATTTCCGCCTCGCTCGAGGGCTCTGGTTCCTCGAGCGAGTTTCCACCTCGCTCGAGGGCTCCAGTCCCTCGAGCGAGTTTCCGCCTCGCTCAAGGGACTCGACCCCTCGAGTAGGTTTCCGCCTCGCTCGAGGGGTTCGCCCCCCTCGAGCGAGCAACAATCTCCGTCTCACTCAAGACCAACCCTCGACGAACGGCACCCCGCCCCTCTGCTCCGCCTGACAACGGCATTAAATGCCCAGCTCCGCGTCAGGGTGCCGAAGTCAAAGGCGTATCTTCCCACACCGCGCGACTGACACACCTGACACCGCCACTGCGCGGCCTAACCCGCCACTGTGCAGCCATCCCTGCCCCTGTGCGGGTGCCGCGCGGCCCTGTGCGGACAGCCGGCATCAGTCCGCGGCACTGTGCTACCTGCTCTCGTCCTCCCCCAGCGGCAAGACCCTCGAACGGTCATGGGGGAACCCTCAAAAGGCGTACGGGTGACAAGCGGACGCACACGCTGACCGGAGCCGTCGTACGAGCAGCGTGCGCCGCGTCCTTTCCACCAACTCTGGCACTGTGCGGCCATCCCGGACACTGTGCGGACATCTCCAGCACTGTGTCGCCATCCCCAGCACTGTGCGACGGGGTGCGCAGCACTATGCGGATAGGCTGGTGACATCCCGCAGCCCTATGCCACCGACTCCCGTCCTTCCCTCTGCGGCTGGACCCTCGATTCGGCAAGGGCGACCCCTCGAATTCAAGGCAGGACAAGCGACAGGAACCGCCACGCCGCCCGCAGAAGCCGGAGGGCGCCACCAACTCGTGCCAGGGACTAAGACGTGCGGGGACAAGACCGCCGATGCCATACCTGCAAGTACGCAGCCACTGTGCTGGCTGCTAAGCAGCATCATTGTTACTGCCCTCCCTTGGCCTATAAAAGGGAGAGGGAGAGGCCCCTGCGCGGGCACGACACTCATCCGCCATACACACTCGCTCACCACACTTCGACCCGTTCCCTGATATTGGCACTCGCCTCAATCATCTTAGTAGCGACTTGGGGGAATTTCCTCCTCTCCCGCCTTGCTTGTAGCCCCCCTCTACAGGCACCACCAGTGCAAGCTAATACAGTGCGCAATCACACCCTGCTGGACGTACGGCTGCGTGGCCGGAACCAGGATAAACCCCGTGTCTCATTAGCCTTGCGCCGACCATCGAGGAGCTGATCTCAGTGCAAATTACTAGTTGGTGCCGGTGCTAATCCGGACACCGACACGAGTACTTTCCGCCTCGCCTCCGACTACTCGTTCGCACGAGTAGTTCCCGTCTCCGACTAGGGTGGGGCCCACACGCGGAGGTCAGAGCGCGGGATCAGGGGTCCCACACAAACGTGGCGCTACCCCGACGCTCGAACTCCCCCGCGATGACACGCAAGGCTCCAGTCCTCCACGCCATGCAAATAGCCCCAGCTGGCGGGACGCGAGGGCGGCTCGTTTTGACAGAAGCCATAATGACGCATTGTACACCCGCATAGCCTCCAACACGCCGTCCCGTCCAACCTCTGCAGCACGCCACCCCGTCAGAATAGGTACTCAATTACCATCTACGAGCGGCACCTACCAACACTTAGACCATAACATGGCGGGCCTAATCAACTCTCAAGGGAGCTGAGTCATCTAAAAAGGAACTCGGAGGATGCGCCAAGTACTCAAAGTGTACAGTGTCACCCACACACGTGTCAACAACCAGCGCCACCACAGCTCAGCGGCCTTCAATGCTCTCTGACGGACATCGACATCGGAAAAGACTTCCCAATACCATAGCACTGTAGCTCTTTTTTGTATTCCCTCTTTGTCCCTCACCCTTGTGTCTATAAAAGGGGAGGAGTGCAACCGTTTGACGGACTGACCGATCAACTAGTTTGTAACCCCTACTACAGACATCCCTGGCATAAGAACATGAGTACTCGGAACTGGACGTAGAGTATTACTCTCCGGAGGCCTGAACCAGTATAAAACTCTTGTGTCTCTTGTGCTAACTATCCGGGTCCGACACACGATCCGATACAAATTTACTGCCGGCAGTAGAGAACCCCGACAGCCTCACCTTGAGAAGGTTTGAAGAGGTTGAGAGCGGTGTCGTGCAAGATGTAGCAGCACTTGGAGTTCGACCTCACCTAAGGCCATAGCGGAGTTCGAGCTCACCCATGGCATTGTTCTGGTCAGAGGTCGAGCCCCCCTCAGCCCTCGTGTGTGTGTGTCGTCCTTCCCCGCATCTTTCTTGCAGGCGGTGGTGAGCATGTCTGCACCGCTTTTCCCTATGGGAGCGAGCACGGCTCGTTTGTGCGGTCGTCGTGAGTGGAATCACTAGGAGGAGGTGGAGCTGTGGAGGTCTGCGGATCACTGCGTCGTGTGTGGGAGCGCACGGAAGGAGGGGGTGGCGAGGCGAAGGGCCGGTCAAAAATAGCTAGCCGGTGAAAGAACATAGAGAGATTGTTGGATTCAATTTTATCTTATTTTTGTTATTTTTAACTATCCAACTCTTTTTACTGAGTGAGTTGCTTTGAGAGCAACTCCAACCGTTTAAGTATAATTCTAGCTAAATTTAAAGTTTTAGAAAAACTTTAAAAATAAAAAAAAACTCCATAAATAATGGGTTAAACCAAGAGACTCTTCAATTCTGACTCTTTATATCCAAACGGCGCCTACACACGTGGGCACGAAGGCCCTAGAGCCACGTGGTGCTAGCTGGAGGTAATGATGTTGCCATCCGAATAATGCAGGCCGGGAAATGAAATTTAAGACCCGGGCGGTGCGTAACCCTAGTGCCGTCGCCTCCCTCAGTCGCGTCGCTGCCCGAGGGGCCTCCGGATTCGTGAGGCCCCAAGAAAGGCGGTGACGCGGCCTTTCACCCCTTCCAGGAGGCCCTGCGGCAGGCGCGGCCACCGTGGCCCCTCTTGGAGCTCGCTGTCGACGACGGCCATGGCGGCGACGACGGGGACTTAGGGTCACAGATCCGGGACGCCCCCGTCCGGATCTGGTGGTCGCGAGGTCAGGGGCGGTTTGATGTGTGTTGTGGAGGTGCGAGTTACGGCGGCGGCGGTGCATGCGGGCGGGCTCGCGGTGGGGACAGCAGCGACCTGTGCAAGGGCACGCTGGACGACGACGCCAGCGGCCACGGCAGCGACCCGTGCGGGGGCGTGCGGGACGCCGGCGGCCACGGTGGGGTGCGACGACGACGGTGGCGGCCTGTGCGGCCGGAACAACGATGGCAGCAGCGGCCTATGCAGGTTGCCACCTTCGGCGTTGGTGGCCTGTGCAGGTTGCTTTGGACGGCAGCTACGGTGGCCGGGGGCGTCTTCGGTCCAGGGCTTTCAGCTGCGGCCAGCCCAGGCCGAGTCCTGCCATGACGGGTATCAGTTACTTCCTTTCTTCTCTCCTCGTCGACGAAGCTGGTTTGGCGTCGTCATGGTAGTGGGGTCAGGGAGCTGGCTGGTGCAGACCAGTGGCGCTGTGGTGGTGTTACGGACTGCGTCGGGCCTCTTCCGATGGAGGTGATGCGGAGGGGACGGGAAACGGGCTTTTGCCTTGGCCACAAGCGTGCCGCAGGCACAATGCGAATTGGGTGAAAGCCTTCACTGACGCGTCTGTCGGTGGGCATGATGGCGGCGCCCTTGGGGCGTCGGTCTCCCCGTTGGGGGCATCATGGTGAAGCACCCTGCTCTCTGCCGCGCGGGGCTCTCAGGTGAAGACCTCGTCCATCTCTGGATGTGCCACAACAGCGTCTTGGCATCGTGCTCTCCCTGGAGGCGTCGTATTCGGAATCACGGCTTGTGGTAGTGGTGGTGGAGGTCGTATGGTGCTGCAGGATGCGCGCATGATTCGTGTTGCTTGAAGGTGCAGAGGGTCCATGGGTGCTATAGGACTTGAGCCACCATGCAAGGTGGAGTGGTGAACTCGGTAACGGCTGGACGGAGAAGATGCTCTCATTGCGGTCTCAGATATCTGAGTCTTTGGTAGAGGAGTGTGAGGCGGTGGAAGAGGCTAGACCCCCACGCAGAGTGACCAGGATCAGTGATTTTCCTTGGTGTTGAGATGGGAGTGGTGTGTTGAAGTTTCGGGTGGACCAGATGGATTGACGATCGTGTGTGCGGCTTGAGGGTGACAGTCCCATGGTGGAAGAGCTCAGGGGGCCGTTCGGGTTTGCAGCAGGCTACGACTTCGGTGTGGCACAACGTTGGTAACAACAGCGCAGGTGTCGACGGCTTGTTTCAAACTCCTCTCCCAAGTGGTGGGAGGTGGTGGTGTGTTGTGTCGGGTGCGTTTGTTTCGTGTTCAGGAGGTTTGTACGTGTGGTGGTGTCCGCCTCGGTGGGTTATATATCATTGCTTCTTCTTAAATAACATAGCAACGCTCCTGCTTTTATTTTGAAAACATGTTGCCATCCATGCTCTGTCCATCCAATTCCTGACCACTGAACAGGACATCTGGCATCCCGCGGCATATCGATCCATCGCCCTCCGGATCCTCCCTTCCTGATGCAAATAGAGAAGGGAAGCACCTCCGCGGTAGAACGAGGACGCAACGGCCTGAACATGGCGTTGGCGAGAGCAGCGCGTCCTGCACACGGCGCCGGCGCGTCCTGTAGGCGGCGGCGATGACGCAAGGACGGGGGGCGTGGGTGCCTGGACGGGATGGCGTGCCGAGCGCGAGAAGGCGGGAGGGCGCGTGGGAGGACGGATGGCGAGGCGACGGAGCTCGCCAAAGATCCCTAAACCAGATGGAGGGAGGAAGAAAGCGAGTCCGTTGGAAACCAGAATCACCGCTGCTCTCTTATTTTTCCCGAGCCCATGGCCATGGGCTTTAAGACCGACTCCAGCAAGGTAGCTCATCTGCACCTGCAAATGCCCCTTGTGCGCAAAGGAGAGAGAAGGGCAGTGTCACACAAAAGAGCGTGTCTCGCAGCAGTGTTGCGCACCTGCAAACGCATCCTCCGGCAGTTGGCTCCCGCGGGAGAGCGTCGACGGTGCAAGGTCCTCGAGCGGCGCAGAAAGGAAATACCGGCGAGCTCCCAGCGCGGGGTGGCTGGCGGAGGTGGGGGAGGAGGTCGGGGAAGGAGGAAGCCGTCTGCTGGTGGCCGAAGGCGGAGGTAGCGTGGAGAGGCGGAACAGAGGAGCCCGTCCACCGCGGTCAGGAACCCGTTCGATTCGTCGATTTGTCGATTCGAAGCCATCCGCCGTCGATTTATCGTCCCGCGAGCTCGATTTGGCCGCCATGGAGGAGAAGGAGGAGGCCGAATAGTGGAGGAGGCCAAGAGGGGCGGGGCTGCCGTCCGCCGCCGGGCCGGGTAGAGGAGCAGCGCCGCCGGCCTAGAGCGGAGGAGCAACGCGGGAGAGGATGGGCCCTGTCGCTGTGCTGGGGAGGGAGAGTGGGGAGGCTGGCGCGCGGGGATTGAGCCGTGGAGGAGGCGGAGGGGGTGGAGCTCGCGGCCCGGGACGGAGGCGGCCGCGGGATGGAGATGTGGTGGAGGCAGGGAAGAAGACAGTTGAAAAAAGTGGATGGGGGAGAAGAGAGAGGTCCCCGAGGATGAGTGTTGCGAGGCAGCGAATCGCAAAATGAAGGTGCCTATGCGGGAGTTGTTGGACGCGGTACAGTGAGCTCCGGTTACTCTTTTTGCCTTTGCGGGAGGGGATGGGGGGATTGTTGGAGTCGGTCTAACGAGCCTGTTGGATGGCCATCCGAGTTGCTTTGACGTTTCCAAATTGATCCTTTGATACGAATTCTCAAACAGACACCCACGCGACTCAAATAGACATCCACGCGAAATTCAAAAGTGGAATCGAATCATCTCGTCCCCCGACTACCGCGAGATATTTCAAAAGTTAACCCTAACCTCATATGATCCTAGGTTCACAAGCTTTTCGAGATATAACTTCACAAGCTTTTCGAGATATAACTTTGTACACACGAACTTCTCTGATTTGAGAGATTTCGATTCTTTTACTGAATTTCGATATTTTATTTTCTTCTTTTCTTCTCCAAACTAAATGAAAGGTCATTTTTGCTCCTGCCTATCTCTTCTCTTCCTCCAATGTTTTGATGCTGGGCGCTGGGCAGACTGTGCTTGCCGATGCCACACCTCCACGCGAGCCGTCAGGGACCGCCGACGCCGCTGGACCTCCACGCGGTCGTGTGAAGCTCGCCCCTGCCGACCGACTGTGTCCCGGGCAGAGCTCGACCCCATCGTCCATGGCTGCGGCCCAAGCAGAGGTCGGCCCGCCGGCCATGGCTGCGACCTGGTCGGATCTCGCCCTGTCGGCCATGGTTGCGGTCTGGGCGGATCCAGCCCCGCTGACTGTCGGCCATGGCTGCAGCCCGCACGGATCTCGCTTCCGCCAGCCATGCCAGCCCGGACAGTCGTGCACCTCACGGTGGAGCTTGAGCTCCGACCGGCCGAGCACCAGCTCGCCGAGGCAGCCGCATGTCCTACCTCGCCTTCTTTCACCTCCTGCTCGCTCGCGCTGGACGGAGAGACACAGAGGGAGTGCGGGGGCCGACGGCGGCCGCACCCCTGCGAGCCGGCAGCGCCTCTCCCGGCGGTCGAGCCCGTGCAAGCCGGCGGCGCCTCTCCGGTAGCAGCAAAGATATGAGATAAAGGTGGGGGCAAAGATGACCATTTACTTGGGTTGGAGAGGGAAAAGGAGAAGTAAAATCTCGAAATATCTCTCTATATATATACTACTAAAAAGAATGAAGTGTCCACAGAACTTCGCTCAGCGTGCCTCCGCTCCGCGCCTCCACGCCTCCGCTCGGCGTGCCTCCGCAACCCCCATCCGCATGGCTCCCTCCGGTCCCATCCACGTCGTTCCTCTGGTCCCACCTACAGTCCCGCGACCCAACCCTCCCTCTCCAGCGTGCCGTCGCCGGAACTGGATCCTCTGACATTCAACCTCAGCCATTGAGTCACAGCCATGCGGGACCCACTGCCCCTGGGCCCACATGGCGGTCACTCAATGGCAGGAGGGCCAATGGTAGAGGATCTCATTCCCCGTCGCCCGCCCCTCCTCTCCTCGCGACGCCGCCGCCCGCCAAGACGGAATATATTGCGCGTGACCACGGAGTCCGAGGGCACCACCACGGACGACGAGCATCTTTCGCCGACCTACGCCTGCGGCGGCGGCGGCGGAGGCCGCATCAAGATCCTCTGCAGCTTCGGCGGCCGCATCATGCCCCGCCCGCACGACGGCGTGCTCAAGTACATCGGCGCGGAGACCCGCGTCCTCGTCGTGCCCGGATCCATCCCCTTCCGCGGTACGTTCTTGATCCGTGCCGTGCGCATTGCTGCTTTACTTGGATGTCGTCGCCCGGCGCTCAGATCTTCGATTCTTTTTCTCCCTCGCCGAGGACCTCGACGTGCTCGTCTCCGTCACCTGCGACGAGGACCTGACCCCCATGCTGGACGAGTACGACCGCTTCGAGGCCAAGCGGTCACCGACCGCATCCCCGCGCTTCCGCGTCTACGTGTTCGCGCCGCAGCCCGCTGCGCACGCCTCCACCCGCTACGTCGGCGGCCTATCGCGCCTCCACCCGCACCACCACCACCAACAGCACCACCACTTGCAGCCGGAGTGCTACGTCGCCACAGTGCCACCCTCTCCCGACGGGAGCCCGCCGTTCCCGTCCCAGCGGCCCGGTGCTGTCTCCGCGGACAACTCGCCGCGCGCCAACGCCATGGGCGCCGAGCCGCCCACCGCCTTTGGGCTCGGGATGCAGCGCGTCCGGAGCACGCTGAACCTCAGCACCCTGGAGGCGTCCCCCGTCCGCCGTACCTCGCCTTCCGTCGGACCACCCGGATCGAGGCGACTGGACCACACCGGAGGCGGCGCCCCCGTCGGCCGCGCCGACGGTGACGGAATTCGGCGTTCACTGGCGCCGGAGACGACGGAGTCTCTCGTGCCTGCAACGGAGTCTCGTGCCTGTGATCCACCGTCCGCCGGATCCCTCATCGCCGCCGCCACCGTCCCCGATCCTCTCTGCTGCCGCCGTCCTCGGTCTACCCACGCCTGGGATCCGCCGCCCACCGGAGCCGCCGCCATCGCCCACACCCGCGCCCGGAGGATCCAGTACTGGACGTCGCCCGACACTGTCGTGTCGCCAATCGCCAGCAACCGTCGACCGCCATCACCCACACCAGGCGCGGAGGATCCGCCATCTGCCGTAGCTACTACCAGGTTAGTTTCCTTGGACAATCTACAATACATTCAGTATAGTTGTGATCTTGTGATGGCACATCCTTGGTAATCGAAGATCTTGACCGACGACAAATAGATCAAAAGGGCCAGGTAGGGGACGCCATCGCGGTCGTGAAACTGGCGGCGGACGCCCCTGCCGTACTAGGCGGGCATTCGTGCTTGCCTCCGCCTCGCCCAACTCGGCGTGCATCGTGCAGGGCCTGCTCCTCCCCGACTTTGCCTCGCCGCCGCCTCCTCCGACACGCTCGGTGGGCACCGGCGTCGTCGTCACTGTTTCCTCAATGCGCTGCTCCAGCTCCAATCAAGCACCTACATGTCTCTCTTTGTTCTTGGCTGGTTCTTCCACTAATCGGAAGTAGTTTTGGGATTGTTTTCGCAGATTAAATGATACTACCACTTGAACATGAAGATGCTCTTATAGCTCCAGTTTTAGTCCCCTGGATCAGCAAACTGGTAGTAGGAGGAGGGCAAGGAGGTGCCGGCACAACATTTACATCTCGGAAAGGTTATCCACTTTTCATGTAATTATTCATATCTTGGACAACCAAATTCTTACTTGAAACAGAGATTCGAGCACCTTTTTCTATTTACCAATAGAATGATCTTCTCGTTTTAGTTTCAACATATCAATGGTTCTGACAGCATATATATCGCTCTTATTCCCCTTTTTGAGGAAGTAGCTTTTATATTCTAGCATGATAGGGCCTACAACATTTTATTGTATGATGGTAAATTTTTATTACGTAGAAGCTTCTTAATACATGTTTTCTGAATCACTTTATTTGAGTTGAGATGTGAGATGATGTTTACCAGCAACTAATTACTATGTTCTTTGTATTTTGGTTCCTTGAGCATTTGTACCATATAATTTTGGTGGCTTCAAGATATATTTTATATTATAAATCTATGTGCTTGCGGCTGATTTGAATTTTTTTTTTTACGCTATGTCAAAGAAAGCATGATGCTGCAACCTGTGATGTGAGGCCTGCATGAGATATTTCTGATGAGGAAGTAGAAGCTTCTGATCACAAAAAGAGAAGTTAATTTATTTTTGTCTCCAATGTCCATGTTACGTATGTTACAAGTTTCATATGAGGACCATGGAAGAGCTTACTTTGATTACGTCGACTCGGCTTTGAGGAAGGTATTGTCATGATATTTTAGCACTGTTTTTTATATCTATGGGTCTATTCAGGCTGTTTGGTCCAATGAGCTTTAACTCTCCGTTTTTTACCACCTGGTGTAAGATGTCGTTTCCCTCGCTTAGAATTCATTATTGTTAAATCTGCAGGTTAGTATATCAGATAAGTTATAAATGTTAGTGTTGGTGATTTGAGAGGTTTTGGATTCACGGTTTGGAATCATGTGAGATGTGAAATTTGTCTGTCATTTTTTTAGAATTGATGATGTCTTTATTTTTCTCATAATGCGGAGCAGGGGATATCTTTGAGGGGTACTATGCTGATTGGTCCGTAGTTCATCAAAGAGTGGTGTTATTGTTCTTGGTTCTCTGTTTACTAAGGTGCTTTCCTGCTTTCCTCTCATATGGTTATGATATGAAGCTTCTTATTCTATTTTATTGGCATCCACGGGATAAGGTGTATTCTTGCTGAAGATCATCTTCAATCAGCAATAAATTTGAATCCAAATTCATATTTGTGCTCTTTGGGTTGCTGTTGATCTTAAATCATGTAAAAATTATTTCCGTGTGGAAAATTATTGCATTCAGCACATGTGCACCATGTCGTGCACCATTTTCAATAAGAATGTTACTATTTATGAGAGTATTACCAAGCTATTTGAGGTTGTTCCATAATGCTCTACTAATTATCTTTACAATAAGGTATGTCATAACATGATGTTCAGGCAATACGACACTCTTCAGAATGTGATGTTTTTTAGCAGCTTCAGAATGTGATGTTCAGTTCAACATCATTGCTGTCTTGCTAAGGCTGCAGAAGGGCATCAACGTCGATGTGTAGTACTACAGTGCGTGCTCACCTCAGAGATCATTGCCACCATTATGGTACATGATTTTAACTCTGCTCATTACTCATTGGACATGATGTATTTCGCCGATACATACTCTTCGTCAATTCAACCCTCCAGGTAAAAAAATGGATGCATAAAATTTATTTGACAAGACATATTAGATCTTGATTATGTTGAGTTTTTATAAAAACTTTGTACCTTCATTGTGTAGCAGTAAGACGTATTGTATCTTGATTATGTTCAGTGAACTGAATAGATAGCTACTACATTTACGAGTTGCTAATGCTTGAATTCTTCAGTTTTAAGGTCATTTGTCTTCCACATTGGGTACCCTATCATGTTGTCACTCATTCCAAGATTGAGTCACTTAATTTTATTTTGTTCAACTAAATATATCACATCATTAAATTATTTATGCTTATACTCCAATATTGTATTGCTCGTGCGTTTGTATTGCTTGTGCGTATGTATTGCCCGTAGCAACGCACAGGTACTTTCCTAGTCTTGTAAAAAGGTCGAAATTCTTCGAATTGAAGAAGTTTGTGTACACAGAATTATATTTCGAAAGATTTGCGAACTGAAAATTATATAAGTTGAAGCGCGCGAACTTATCTATACTATAAGGAGCGAAGACAATTGAAAACTTTTCTCACCCAAATCGGACCTGCCTTACCCCTCACGCCGGACCCACCAGTCATATGTTTTTGGAAGTGGATAGGGTGGAAGGACTATGAAGTACCAAAAAATCACAATTTGGAGAGCGTTTCTGCCAAAAACATAATTCTTTTGTCACCCACCTCGTGTGTACCCACCCACCTATACCCGCCGGGCCCACCCGACCACCCACCCGGCGCTGCCCGTCTACTACAGCCCGTTTATATGATAGACTTTTTGCGAAAACCCCCCGCCAACCCCTACCGACGGGCTGCCCGTCGCCACACCAGCAGACGGGGTTGTCCCGTTCTCCCACGCGGGAACGACGCGGGAGCGACGCGCTGTAGAACGCCGTCGTCCCCAGCCGACGGGACGACAGATCCCGCGCGCCCGCACCACGCTCGCCCCTCTCCCCTCTGGATTCCCCGCCAAAACCATCGTGTGACGACAAGCTGCAACGGTCGGCGGAGGTGGAGCTTGGGAGGAAGACGCCGCGCTAGGCCATAGATGCGCAGCCGGTCAGCCTTGAACGGAGGGAGGGGAGAAGCACAACGCCGGCCTTGACCCCGCCGCTGGGAGGAGGAGCCCGCCATGGCCGCGCTCGCGCCGCACCTCTTAGCTCGAACTTGACCCCGCCGCCGCAGCGGGGAGAAGAAGGCCGCCATGACCTGTGCGCGTGCGCCTGCGGGGAGCTCGCCCACCCTCCGGCCTCCGCCCCGGCCGCTGCGAGGAGGAGTAGCTCCGCCCTGCAGGCTGCAGGATGCAGCGCCGTGGATCCGTTTTTGCCCCCACGAGAGGAACGAGTGGTGGAGAGGATGGGTTGTACAGGATGAAGCGGTGCCGTGCTGGATAGATAAGCACGTGCTGTGGGCTCCCTATTTTTTCCAACACAGCAACACCCATCGGACACACTGAGTTAACCATTACCGGTGAAAAAAAGAAAAAAAAGGAAAAAGAAACAGAATAATAAAAGAGGAAGAATGGAGAAAACCTATAGTGAACTTAGTGATAAAAATTCAACGATCAAAGCTCGGTCTAACACATAGATAACTCATGAAGGATCTAATCGAGCACATATGACAACATTATGGAAAAAAATAGAAAAAAACATTGTAACTATATATATAATATAATTATTATTTTTATGATTTCTAAGAATTATCTAATCATGTTTCTATTATTTATGCTTGATATTATTCAATCAAATAGCCACACAATAGTATACACAATAGTATAGGATCTAATCGAGGATGGGGTGGGAAGGGGAGGAGGCGCCGCCGGGCAGTAGCAGCAGTCGCGGGAGCCCCGTGTTTGTCAGCGCCGCGGGGATCTGCGATGGCACCGGGCCAGGCTGCAGCGGCGGCTACGGGGAAGGAGGCCGCCGGGAACCGCACCGGTACCCACGCCCGCCCACGTTGCGCCGACGAGCTCAGGATGGGGGGAGACGCCGTGCTCGTATCCCACGCTAGGAGGATGCCGCCGGGCCCCGCGCTGGTGCCCGAACCGCGCCAACGAGCTCTGAATCGAGCTTCGGCTCGTCGCGCCATGGAGACGGGCCGCCGGGGTAGGGGTAGGGATAGGGTCGAGCCGCCGGCTCCGCGCAGGGAGATTAGGCCGGCGCCCGCCGCCCGCCATGGAGATGAGGCCGGCGCATAAAGGAGCTGAGCACGCTGCTCTGCGAGGTATGCAGGGACTTCCTGCAGTCCGGCCCGCGCGCCGGCAGCCTCGACCCTGGCGCCGCCGACAATATCTTCACTAGGTTCCTCGCCGACCACAGGACAAGCCATCGGTGCCGCATGCCTGCTTCCCGGACACGTCTGCCATGGCCTCCCAGCAGCAGCAAATGGCCACCGTCGAGTCACAGACGGTCTGCTAGGAACTGTGACATAAGATAAACAAATATGTGGTGGAGAAATTTTGGTGTTTTGCTTATGTTTTTTCACCAAATGATACCATTTTATTATCTTAGACAAAGGCATCACAACTATATATAATATATGTATTATATCAAATGGCCACACAATGATATACATAGATACATTTATATTGGTCTTAGCTATACACAAAGCATTAAACAACTTATAGATAGCCTCTCTGTCTATGAGTTGTATGAGTTGTTTGTACATCCGTCTGTATGCGCAATTCGAGATTCTGTAGACGACATACCGTATAAGGGCTGTACAGGGCATGTACAGCCCGGCGATTCATCCCGTCTATAGAGCGCAAAATTTGCAGAAAGCCCCCCCTCCCCACCGACGGCCCGCATGTTGCTACACCAGGCGACGTGGGAGGCGACGTGGGCGTCCCGTTTCCCGAGGCCAAACCGACGTGCGACGACGAGCTGTAGGAGGGTGTCTTCACCAAGCGCCGACGGCCTGGATCCCCCGCGCGCGTGGATCTCGCGCTCCCTCCACCCCCTCCCCGCCAAAAGCTCGATCGCGCGCGCGCATCTCTTCCCCACCAAAAGCTTGCGTGCGCCTTTGCTTTCCCCTCTTCGCCACCTTCGCCAGGGCCCGACACGCCACACCGCGCCTCGGCTTCGAGGAGGCCTCCATGGCCGCGACGGGAAGGAGGCCGCCATGGCCCCACCCATGTGCGCCTGCGGGGAGCTTGCCAGCCCTCCGCCCGGGCCATCGCGAGGAGAAGCAGCTCCGCTGCAGCACTGTCGATCTGGCTGCGCGCGGAGAGAGGAGACGATCGGGAGAGAGAGAGAGGGGGGGAGAGAGAGAGGTGCACACCCACTACCTCGAGCCTGCGAAGGTGTGCGCGCTGGCTGCGAGCGCCATCGTGGGTTGCTCCACCCCGGTTTTTGTGAGTCGCCCGGGCGCCCGTACGCTCACCATGGATCCCGCGGAGGAGGGGGCCGGGGTCGGCGAGAAGGAGCGCCACGACGACGGAGGTGGGGGCGGAGGAGGCGCAGGCGGAGCTCCACGGTGGTGCGCACGGTGATTCTCGATTCGGTGGTTGCAAACCTCGATTTGATGGTGTGAGCTCGATTCAACGCATGTGATGGTTGATTTGGTGGCGGGAAGCTCAAATCGATGGCAGCAGAGCTTGAATCGATGGTGGTGAAGCTCCTTGTGGGGATAAGGAGCCCGTGGCCATGGGGCCCGTGGTCGTATCTCTCCGGGGTGATTTCTTGGAAACGTTGGGAGGGATAGATGGAGAAAGCGGCGACGGAGGGAAAAGGGAGATGTGACGCCTGCTTGATCGGTGGACGTTGCAGTGTGCTCAGTGGAAGAAGAAAGAGAACTCAAGAAGAGAAGAGCCAGAGAGAAGAGATTAGAAGCGTGCGGAGAGATCGAGAGTGGGGAAAAGAAAGGAGGGTTGCTGTTGTGCTCAACTGCTCTTGCTGTATAATTCTTTCTTATATTTCTTTTTTTATTTCATATTGGTAAAGTTAGAACAGACATATGAGATTAAATGAGACCAATTTGCAAAACTGATTAGTGTAATATGTTAGCTTTCTGAATATGTCTTTATGTCATTTGTACTAATGGTTTGAAAAATTAGACAACAATTTTGCAATTATATGAAGTGCTTACAAATGACAATCATAATCCAAGCTTTGTGGAGGCATGTCGTAAAAATTAGATATGACAAAGCTATGGAAAAAGAAAATTAGATAAAAAGAATTGTATATATATATATTATAGTTATCTTATTAATGGTTCTTATAAATTATTGTTATCATGCTTATAGTATTTATGCTTGATGTTGTTCAATCAAATAGCCACACATTGGTATACACAAATGCATTTGTAGTTGATCTTAATCTCCATGCAAAGCATTAAACAGCTTACAGACGGCCTGTCATCTATGGGCTGTATGAGCTGTCTATACATCTGTCTATAGACGACCTGCTGTCTAAGGGTTGTACATGCCCTAAGTGAAAAAAAGATTTGATCTCTTCTCTTCTTTTCTTTCTCCGGCTCACTCCCCATTCAACAACAATAGCAGTTGGGTCCATACAGTAGAAAGATTCATGTTTATCTCATTCGATCATTCAGATTGGTATCTCTACAAGAATGACTTATTTATCATGAGTTGTCTGAACTCTGAACTACAGTGGGATTTCTCTGTTCGGATGGTGTGCTTGTGCACCTATTGTACTACTAGAACTTTGCAAACACAAACGTTTGTGTTTGCCTCATTGTCATACATTTTCAGCATTTTAAAGTTTATTTTACATTCTTTGGTTGTACTACACGCAAATGGTGTTGCCAGATATATTTGTTTTCAAGAATCACTTGTGGTCTATTGGTCATAATTCAGAAAGCATCATGAGCACAACAGAGCTATTTATATTTATCTTTGTAGACAATTCATTCTGTTGAAATGCATCGATTCATAATTATATTCATTCTGCGGGGTGCTGGTTGTGACGGGTGTGAGTACTTGAGCTGCTGAGATAACAGGTTAACATATGTGTGATTGAATAAAAAATTAAGTAATGTCACTTGACTAATACTTGATAGGTCATTTACACGTGCGTGTCGCACGTGCACTTTAGTACGTTATAAATTTCGAAATATCCGACGACCGCCCGTGCCGCGGGCCATGGCATCGGTATCGCGTCTCGTGCGCGCACCCCGCTCCACCCTGACGTCCTCCCCCTCCTCCACCATCGCCGCCGCGCTCCTCGCCTCCGCCTCGGCCCTCCCCGCGCGCCGCTTCCTCCAGCTCCACGCGCACCTCCTCCGCACGGGCCTCCTCTCCCTCACCCCTACCGCCGCCGCCGCCACCACCACCGCCGCATTCCTCTCCCTCGCGGCCGCCTCCCTCCCGTCCTACCGCGCGCTCGCGGTCCTCGACCACCACCTCGCCTCCCCGGCCTCCCTCCCCTCCACCTTCCAGTGCAACTCCATCCTCCGCGCCCTCTCCGACCCCTCCGACGCGCTCCGCTTCCTCCGCCGCATGCGCGCGCTCGGCCGCCGCGGGAACGCCTTCACGCTCGCCATCCTCCTCAAGCCCCGCTGCGCCCTGCCCCACGTGCGCCAGCTCCACGCCAACGCCGTCGCCGAGGGCCACCTCCGCGACGCCCTCCTCGCCACCTCGCTGCTGAGGTGCTACGCGAACGGCGGCGACGGGGACGCCGCGCGCAGGCTGTTCGACGAAATGCCGGTGCGCGACACGGTCGCGTGGAACGTTCTCATCACCTGCTACGTGAAAAACCGGCGGACCAAGGACGCGCTGAAGCTGTTTGATGAGATGAGGGGCAGGGAGAGCGAGGCGGAGCCGGATGACGTCACCTGCATCCTGCTCCTCCAGGCGTGCACGAGCCTGGGCGCGCTCGACTTCGGGGACAAGGTGTGGGCGTACGCGGAGGAGCATGGTTACGGGGGCGAGTTGAAGGTGCGCAACTCGCTGATCGCGATGTACTCGAGGTGCGGATGCGTGGAGAAGGCGTACCGGGTGTTCTGCGAGACTCCTCGGAAGAGTGTGGTCTCGTGGAGCGCGATGATCTCAGGTTTGGCAGCGAATGGCTTTGGGAAGGATGCTATCTCAGCGTTTGAGGAAATGATCAGGTCAGGTGTTGCTCCTGATGAACAGACTTTTACTGGTGTGCTTTCTGCATGCAGTCATAGCGGGTTGGTTGATGAGGGTTTCAGGTTTTTTGATATGATGCGCTGTGACTACCGATTGAAGCCAAATGTTCGCCACTACGGGTGCATTGTTGACCTAATGGGTCGTGCTGGTTTGCTTGTTGAGGCTTATGAGCTTGTGACGAAAGAGATGAGGGTTGCCCCAGATGCGACGATTTGGCGAACTCTTCTTGGTGCTTGCAGAATCCATGGTCATGTTGATCTTGGGGAGTGTGTGATCAATCATCTGATTGAACTGAAGGCACAGCAAGCTGGGGACTATGTTCTATTGTTGAACACATATGCAGCGGTTGGGGATTGGAACAAGGTAGCACAAGTCAGGAAGTTAATGCATGAAAAAGGAATACAAACTACGCCTGGCTGCACAACTGTAGAGCATAATGGTGAGGTTCATGAGTTTATTGCTGCTGATCATGCACATCCAAGAAAGGAGGAGATTTATAAAAAGCTGGATGAGATAAACAAGCATTTAAGGGTTGCTGGTTATGTTCCAAATGTGTCATCAGAGTTGCATGATCTGGATTCAGAGGGGAAGGAAAGTGCACTAACCTATCACAGTGAAAAGCTGGCGATTGCTTTTGCTCTCCTTGTGACACCACAGCACAGACCAATAAGGCTTGCAAAGAATCTTCGTGTCTGTCTAGACTGCCATAATTTCACAAAGTTATTTGCTGGTATTTATAACCGATTAGTTGTTGTCAGGGACAGAACACGATTCCATCATTTTGAGGGAGGAAAGTGTTCGTGCAATGATTATTGGTAGTCTATCCTTGCTTGTTTGTTGCATTTTCAGCATCACATGGATGTGAAGTTACCAGAGCAACACTGAATGCTGGAATTGTCAACCTTGAGATCATACTTACTTGATGGGCTTTATTAATATGATATAAGAAGGTCTTCACACAAGTGGTTTCTGGCTATCTGCTGTCACACGTAATTAAGTATCAACAATCAGCACATGAGAATAAGGACCAAGTAAATATATCAACATAAGATCTTTATAGTAGGACTGCAGGTTCAGACATATCATGTGATTCCAGGATCTTTATGTAGAAAATATTCAGAATCTTGCCTACAATAGCAATACTTAAGACTCAGATATCAACTAATTAGAAGGATCATTTATACTGGCAATAGAAACACAAACATGGCTTATAACATGATATGTTGTCTTCACAAAAAAAGGACATGATATATTTTCATGCCTTAAAACATCCTTCTGTAAAGGCAAAAAAAAGGAAGTGATGACAAATTATGTGATTTTCTTGTTCATCTATCAAGAATGTCTCATCAGGCTTCACTGACAAGCACAAGCTCATGTGCATTGTGCTTCAAACTAAGGAAATAAAGTATGGTGACTACTGGTGCATGGTGATCACTTGACATTTTGTAGATGGAAATACAACAAGATTACATGGAGAGATTCTTATGCATGAGGAACAAGTTGAGCTATAAGTAATACTGATACCAAAGGTATGTTGCTGCATTTTTTTTTTTTACAGCAGACCTGAAATCAGACTATTTTGTTTTGATTGATCGTAGAAACCATTTTGCATTAATATGTCCTTTGATAAACAATAGCAACTTCTAAATGATGTGCCCATGCTTTAGTACTTTACTGTACATATACATCTGTGTAAAATCCAACCTCCCTGCATTTGACGGTAATAATACAAGTAGTGCTGGCATCCATGAAATCTGATGTTCTAATGAAAATTGTATTCTTTACTCTTGTATGAATGCCTAAGGCCTGTTCAAAATTCTAGCGACACTAAGCCAAGTGTGAATTCTCCACTGCATCTGGCTTGTCTATAGTTGTCTGGAATGAATATATTTCTAAGTGAAAACGCATAGCATGTATGTTTATGCTCCCTGAGCAGACAATTATAAATTTCTGTAGAGATTGATGATTTTATGTCATGTCACTTGGCTGTGTTGTTGCTACTACTTTTGCCACATTGATTGAATGTCAGTGAATCAGCAACTTGTAGTTAAGTATTAATGCTGCAATTCCTTGGGACTTTCGAAGATCCGACAAGGAAATTTTTTACTTGCATGCAGAGTAGAACCTGGTTTACTCTTGGAGAAGATCCTAGAGACTGATCTTTGTACTTCAAACTTCCACAAGGAGCACAGTACATCCATGCCCTGAAATCCTGTATTATTGCTTGCATTATCTTCTCCAGAACTAAGTCTAATTGGCAATAGCATAGCAGTCTTGCCCTTGATCCAACAAACCCTGCTCCTCTTGCTATCTTTCATGACTTCATTGACTTGCTAATCATGAGTTTTTTTCTTAACTGCAGTTGATCCCAACACTAGTCGCTAGCATCCACATCTTTGATGCATTAATGATTGTTGATGTGATGGCTATAGGCTTGGGAATCAGCAGGTAGCATAATCCATAATTTTTTTTGTTCAATTGATGGCTGATGCTGACGAAATGACATATTCTTAGTTCACACAACGAATTGCAGGTCACGTCCAGTTATCCCAAGTGCCCCGCTAAGTCGAAACTGAATGCTTGTTATCTTCCATGGATCGTCTGAACACCATAGGCTCCAAGGTCTGAACAGGAATACACAAAATGAATTCAGTCTATACACAGTCGTATGGAGGCTACCTTAGTCTATTTGCGTTGATGTTACCTTGTGACACTTGTCTCTGTCGTTTACTCTCCTCTGTGACAGGCATATCCGGAGCACAGTAGAGGATATCCTTGCATAGAGAACTGGAGAAGGTTCCTATTTCGTGTCTCCTGATTGGGTTGCCATCATCAATAATTGATCCTCGATTCAAAGCATGGCTGTTGATCAGAGTTTAGCCCTGCTTTGGTAGGTTTATCATCATCGGCTCATCGCCGATCGTACTATGATTGAGGAAGTGCACATGTTTTTTTGGACCAAAACATGTGTTGAGACCTCTGATAGTCTCAGTTAGTACGAGGTGGGGAGTTGATGCTTTCGTAGCCAAGCAAATGCTGTGTGCATATCTGCACGCAATCGGCATCGCTTTCGCATCTCCGGTGTATTATTAGACCTTATTTTTCTCATAGAGATTATGAGGTGGTTAATGTATTCCTTTTCAAGTGGTGCTGTCGTTTACCTTAACTGAGCAAGACTTGAAGCAGGGATAAGAAGACGACGCGCATGAAGCAACAATGTCATGTCCAACGTCGAACGCTTTTCTTCAACCAACCTTTGAAAAGAAAATGGTGTCAAAACTGTCAAGAAGCAACGGCAGACTTGGCGTCTCGGGTGAGTGATCAGCGAGACCAAGCAACACATCCTTTTGTTGGATGATGACAAGCATTGTTGCGTCAATTGGACCTAATCCTGAGTTGCTGCGTGTGTTAATCCTTGCTGGGTATCACGGACGACAGCCGACCACGTCTCCGCCGGTGACGTGCTCCATCGTCGATATCTCCGGCGAAACCCCAGCCGGCCGGCCGCTTTCGTTCCCCTAATAATCCTACAGTTCCATGGTGTGCCGTCCCATGCTCTGTTTGTACTATCGCCGTCCCTCTCGGACATGCCAGCAATGTGGCTTGCTCTCCTTGGCACGTTTCGTTAACTGGCCAGTGAGACGGCGTCCGTGCTCCGGCCGCCAAGTTCACGGGCATGAGGCTGCCGCGCTTCGCTCTCGCTCGCTCTCCCGTTTCCCACCGTGACAACGAAGTATCACCAAGTCACCAGCAGCACGGACGACGTACGCCGTTGCCGGCCGGCGATACGTTACGTTTGAACGCACCCTAAACTGCAGCACACGGCCTCATCATCGATCTCCATCATTGGTCGACCACCATCAATCGCCCTGCACGGCTGCATCTTCACGCTAAAAAAAATGGCAGCTGCGAAACGTGTCGTCAAGCGAACCTGATCGTCTCCCAACCAAACAATATGTCGTTCTGCTCTGTCCGTAGACACGAGTTTCGTGCTACGGGTTCTATTATGCTTGGGGAAAAAATGATTGGCTCACGTCGACCGAGAGCGGTCGATCGGAGGGCTATGAGGGTATGAGGAAATTGGAGGAAAAAAATTCCTCCATCTATCTCTATGACGAGTGGGCCTGGGAGGAAAAAAATTCCTCCCATTTCCTCCACAAATGTGGGGATTGGGACATGACATTAATTGCAGTTTTGTGGTTCTGATTTTTTAACAAGGGTATAATGGTCATTTCATAAACGTGCCTATAATGTTTAGAGTAATATAGTTTTGATGTATAATTCGTTTAGTAAAGTTTTTTCTTTTTTTTTAAAGAAGGTTAGGGTTCGGAGCGCGCCGCCGCCGGCAGACGGAGGGCGACATGTCTTCGCCGCCGGTGGCAGACGGAGGGCGCCGCGCGTGGGGATGCCGCGGTCTCCGGCCAGCCTCCACCTAAGCGGAGCACAAGGGACCTCTCCCTCCCCTTCTTCGTCTTACACACGGTCGATCGGAGACGGCGGCGGCGGGTGCCTCGACGTCGCGGCGGGGCAAGGTCGAGGGCCGGCACGGCTCCATTCCCCGTCAGCGCTGCAGATCCAGACCGTTTCCTTCCTCCAAGCATCAAAGTCCACCCCCCCACCCTCCGGCGAACGCCTTGCTCCCATCCGGCGCCCCTGCTCGAGCGGCTCTAGATTGAGCGGATCCAGAGGTTAGCACACAGGTCCTCGAACCATGACAGAACGGATTGATTTTACTATCCAACTTCATTTTGGCTGCTAGATTGACATGATGTAAAACATAGTACAGTGTTAATTTATTTGTTTAAGTCTCACCATGATCATATTGTCTAATAATTAAATCTATTTGCTTAACCATGTGCATCTGTCTATCACTAAACTAGTTTTGGTTATACATGAGAGTATATTTTGGAAGTGCATGTATGTTATTAACTGCTTAACCAATTGCTTGTCACGAGTTTCTGGTGATGGTGTGGTATATGCCACATATGAGGCAGAGTACTCCTCTTTTTAGGGAGTTTGGTGTGTTGAGCATCAGGGTCGATTTTGGTTGGATTAGTACCAATTTTGAATGAAGATGCTAACTTGCAGGTTGCTAGATGGGACAGATTTAATAATCAGTTCATAGTCTTCGTAATACTCATTACTAGACCGATTTTATTTCTTCATAGCACCAGGACTGACCTTTCTCTTCTAGTAGCAGCTCAGGTTTTAGCATGCTTACAGTTCAGTAGCTGAAGGTTGCCTTAGTATACTTTGAACTTTGCTTCGGATCAAGTTCTTCTAGGTTAATGTTAATCTTAATGCCAGAGCATTGCTACATTCGATTTCTGCACTTGGAGCACAGCCTGTGCAATTTAATTTCTGCAATTCCATTGAAGAACAGAAAAATTGCCATATCATGCTACATTGTGAATTGATCAGAGTACTTGTAGAATATTTTCTTTATGCCATTTGAAACAGTTATCTGTCATGTTTACTTGTTATAGAAACTACAGTAATTCATGGCTTAACATTGAAATTTTGGAGAAAGTTACATATATTTTTCTTTCAGTTATTCAAATTACCTGTCATGATTCATTGTATTAGTAGCATAACTGCATTTGCTAGTTGCATGGCACATTGAAATTTCAGGGGCTCAGGATGGCTTCACTGATGGCTTGCCCTGTATTATCCTTTTCTCATGGAGTGGTGGAAAAATCTGACATTTTAGAGCTACTGAAACTTGAACTCCCGTAAGTGCTGGATGGTTAGAAGATTACAAGGTCGCATCAGATGCCAAGCAGCAATTATACCCAACACTGAAGCTGCAGAGGCATAAATAGGTTTACAGACCCAGTGATTCAGTCATTGTAAATGTAGAAAACTATAGCTGGATGGCAAGTACTGTCTATTTTGCTGCAGAGATCATGTAAATGAATGACATGGTTAATGAATTTTGTGTTTGTACTTGTTCTGGTTAACTGAATTACTCAAAACAGTTCATGTCATTGTCTTCTTCTGGAGAGGAGAGTACACTTGTTGAGTTTCATACATACTCTGTTTGGAATCAAATAGCATATGCTCTTTCGAAAACATATATTCAGTTTTGGTTCATTTACAATGTGTCTGGCAGGACATGGGATTAATATTTGCATTTAGTTGTTCTGGCTTCGCATGTAGTAATTCAGAGTTAGAAATTGGTTAAAAAATTATGTTGTGCATTCGGATTTAGAACTTATGTTTTTGGCATGCTGTGCAATAAGAGTTGCACAAATTTATTTGAGGTGATGTGTATAGTACCTGCTCATTCATTTGTCAAGTGAGCTGTTGAAACAGAATGACATGTATTATTCTGCTGAAATTTTCTTCAGATCTGAACTGAAACAATTGAATCCAGCTCCTGCAAGCAGCAGCAGGTCTTGTTTTTTTTATAAATTCAGTATAGATGCAATTTCAGACATTCCACTATCTCACAATTAACACAAGTCGATCTTTAACATCAGAAATTAACAAGACAGGGATCACAAATGGAATCACAACCAAGGCTAATGAAACTGAAACTAAATAGTTGACTAAGATAATTTTTAAATTGACATGGTTCTTTGCCACAAGACCGAGAGGGCGACAACTGCTAGTGATACATCTAGAGGAACAGACATCCATTGCTTCTAAACGTTGGCAGGCCTGGCTTCAACCTTCCTTTTAAGATCATCGATAATCTTCTTGAGATCTTCGATAACCTTGGACATTTTGTATATCTTCCTTGCATGGTATGTTTGTTCTCTTTTCATAGCAACAATCCTCTTCTTTGAACCACGGACCTTTCGTTTAAGCATCTGCAATTTCAAGAAATAATGGATATGCAACAAATTACATGCAGCAATGGGTCATGTGGATTGTTTAGTACAAAATTCATTGCTGTCATGGTAGAAGGTTACCTGGTAATCTGAGACGTCGTCGTCGGAACTGGAATCTGTCATACCACACCCCATGACGCATCTGCGGACATCTTCGCACCAGCAATTGCAGCACATCGCGTTCGGGTTGCCGAGGCCACCGATTGGAGACATGCATGGAGAGAGATTCAATGCACAGTTAGGGCATAAGTAATGCGAGCAACGGCCTTGGCACCGAGTGCATGGGGGAGGCCGCAACCCCTCAAAGATGTGTTGAAGGCGGCGATCTGCCATCACGATCAGTCGGGAGGTGAGATGGGAGTGCATTGGGGAAAGGGGCGCAACCGTGCAACAGAGGCTGCTTCCCACCTTATAGCGCGGCAGGGCGACGCCGGGCACAACTGAAGAGGAAGGATCCTAAATTTACGCTTGGGCCGCCACCGATTCCACGGAAGGTGATTGTGATCCTATAATTTCGGGTGGTCGCGAGGTGGGGTGGGGACTGGGGAGGGCGGGGGAGACCGGCAGAGGAACATGGAATGGAGGTTGACTCGGGAGAAGAAAAAGAGAAATTAAGGAAAAGAAAAAAAATTGCGCTGACCTCTTCACGAAAACACTTCAATAGCACAGGGGTATATTTAGTTAAAACAAAAAAGCGCTGACTGTCGGTGTTTTAGACCGGCAACCTACCAAGGGGAGTACCCGAGGTAGACGTTTGTGGCCTCGCCGAGATCGGGAACTCGAAGGAGAGACACGTGGCACACAGTTTAGACAGGTTCGGGCCGCGAGGTGCGTAATACCCTACGTCCTGTATGCTGCGTAGCTCTGGATTGATTGGGTGTGTTTACAAGATGATGCGGATGATGAGATAAGGGTCCCTGCCTCACCTTATATAGTCCGGGAGGCAAGGTTACAAGTCGGTTTGCCAGAGGAGTACTAATCGTGTACGGCTAGGAGTACTCTACATGGATCCGGACATGTCCAGCGTCCTAACCGAGTACTAATCCTCTGTAAGCCTTGCGCTCCATGCCAGCAGGTGCCGTGTAGCCCAAGTCGGGTAGTCCCAGGGGCGCACGGAGTAGTCGGTCCCAGTACCCACCTGAGTAGTGGGCCCAGGGATGTCCGTACGACAAGCCCCCGAGTACTTTGTAGTCGAGCAGGATGTCTTCGAGTAGTCTTGACGGCCTTGGCGAGTAGTCCTTGAGCGTCCCCAAATTCCACAAGCCGAAAGTCCTCAAGAATGCTTGAATCATCCCGAGGCTGGAAGGTACTCCAGCTAATCCTTGAGTAGTCTTGAAGTCTTCTCGAGTAGTTCCCAAGCGTCCCCGAGTGCTTCTCTCGAAGGTCTTCAATAGTACTCGTGTTGTCTTGATGAAGAACCATATGGGAAATGCGATTCGAAGAATCGCATTCCATATGGAATGTAGCCCTCGAGCCTTAGGTCGAATCGCAGATTCAAGCTGAGGGTCAATCTGAAGTTCTGCCAATCTTATCCCAAAAAATCCTGAGAAAAAACCGAAGGACACGTGGCACGGAGCCCCCGAGCCTTGAGTCGAGTACTTTCTCTCGAATTGAAGGGTCATCTTGACTGTAGAATGTGTCCTGAGTGGGATCTTGATCTGGTGTAGCCCACTGAATCCGTCGGACGTAGTCGAGCCCCCGAGATTGAGAGCGTCGAGTACTGGAATATGAAGAGTCAGGCTGCCGCCGCTGAGTCACCCGTCTGGCGCTTATCCGTCCGTTCAGAACTGAGCCGCCGGATGGGTTATAAATAAGCGGTGAGCCCCTTAGGGTTTTTGCACTCCCAGCAGTTGCATTCACAGATTAGATCTGCGCTCCCGCTCCTATGCTTCTCTGTCGCCGCCGCCGCCGCGAGCGTCGATTAGATCTACTTGCGCCCGCTGCCGCAGTCCGCCCACCTCTGTAGCCCCCGAGCGAATGCGAGTGAAGATACCTGTAACTTGGAGGATGAAGGCTTCCCCGGCGAAATGCTCGAAGACCGGCGCGTCGAAGAAAAGGAGCCGCTATGAGGCCGGAGACACCGGCAGTCGTCGTCGTCGCCGCCTGCCTCCCCTTGCCCCAATCCGGCAAAGGAGTGGAAGAAGGCAAAGTTGAAGACCGAGGACCTCCTCGCCCTGGTCAACAACGGGTTCCTTCGCGAGAAGGAAGTGGATCTGTGGCGTACTGCCACCGGCGACCCATACCCGATGGAGAAGAATCCGGACGAGATCCCAATGTTCGCCCGGTTCGTGGAGCGTGGACTCGCGCTGTCGGCCAGCGATTTCTTCAAAGGGATGCTCAGGTACTATGGCATCGAGTACCTCAACCTTAACCCCAACGGAATCTTCCACACTTCCATCTTTGTGCATTTCTGCGAAGCTTTTGTGGGGATTAAGCCCCACTGGATCCTGTTCCGGAAATTCTTCCGGGTGAAGTCGCAACTGAGCACTGATGACCTGTGAGTAGTCGGAGGCGCCGGGATTCAGATGCGTGAAGACACCGCCGGCCAGTACCTGCCATACAAGCTCATCGATTCCAACCAGGACTGGAAGGCGAGGTGGTTTTATATCACCAACCACCACCTCGAGCTGCCGAAGCCGAGCGGGCGTCAACCGAAGCATGCGCCGTGGTGGAACACGGAGCCCACCATGCAGGAGGGTGTTCAACTACCCCCGCTGCTGAAGAAGATCAAGGCCTTGCGGGAGGCCGGACTGAGGGCCGAGCACGTAGCCTTCAGTTTCATGAAGAGGAGGGTGCAGCCACTGATGGCGCGAGACACCCTCGGGTACCAGTACACTGGTGACGAGGATACATCCTGGATGCCTGGCTTCGAAGTCGAGGACGACGTCATTGTTGAGAGGCTGGGCAAAATCTTCAAGGATATGCCCCCGTACACACCGTGCCCGGTGCCAGAGTACTCCGCGGCACGGCCGCCAAACCAGGTCAGTAGTCGTGACATAAGCCCCCGAGTGCTGATTTGCTTGACGTAGTCGTACTCATGCTTGCTTGATGTTGTAGGATGATGTGGAGAAGTATGTCTCCGTCCCACCCTCCCCTCCGCGACTTGAGAGACAAGCGCAGGGGAAGGGAGAAACCAAGACGAAGGATCGCCACGAAGTCGGTGAAGGCAACGATGCCGTCATTATTGAAGACAGCTCTGATGACGAGGATGAAGAGACACTACAGCAGCGGTTCCAGCTCCGCTCAAGGTTCAGCCGAGCTGGGATTCCGAACATCCCGGTCATCGAGAAGCCATCTAGCCTGGAGGCTAGCTTGCCGGTGCCGCCTAGGAAGCCGAGCAATGTGGTGCGGAAATGCGCCGTGAAGAAATTGAAGCTGTCAGAGGCCACCAGGCCAGAGGTGAGTAGCGCGACTAGTGTAGTCGAGTACTGCCGATAAGTAGTCTGTTGCTGACAATATGACTTGTATTGCTGCAGGACATCCCCTCCTCAGATCCCGTTGATCAGGGTGATGAGGATGTCTGGGAGACAGTGGGGGCGGCAGCTGAAAGGAGCATTAGCCCGCCTCCAGCCACTGAAGATGTCGTGCCAGAGCGGGCGCAACAGCAGGCTGGTTCCATGGAGCCGCAGGCGTCAGCTGAAGAAGCCCAAGATCCACATCCGGCTGCGACTGTGGAGCAGCCAGAGGAGACCCCTGTGGAGGCCGGAGCTACGAGCGAAGCTGGCATAGTTGATATCGCCAGTATACTGGGCGCTCTGACCGTGACCGTGGTGCGGTCAACTCTGTAAGTTCTCTGAACTTCTCGAGTAGTCGTGTAGTTGACAAGCTTTATGTGGTTGACTGAACACTTCGTGATGCAGAAAATCCACGGACTTGTCGTGGGATGGTGGGGAGGCCAGCACTCCAGCCGATGGAGAAGACCGCTCGGCAGAGGTGCGTGAACCCACGCCACCACCTCAAGTTGGAGCCGTAGTGGAGCCGATGCTTAAAGAGGCTACTCTGGTTGAAGGTACACATCCAACCACCGTGAGTAGTAATAATGAAGAGTAGTCGTAGCCGTGTCTGACTCGTTGAATTGATCCTGACAGGAGCACCAGCCGAGGGAGCCACGATCCCTGAAGCAGTAGCCATTGAGACGGCTGCTGAGGAGACATTGGCTGTAGAGCCAGTCGTTGAAGTGGCGACGACAGCAGCCCCCGAGCCGGGGACTACGGTAGCCCCCGAGCCGAGCGCGGAAGCGCGGATTGATCTGCTCCCCGAGGCAAGTACTGACGTTGTCGTCCGTGAGGCGATCATAGAAGAAGCTGTGCCGCTTCGCTCGTCGCCCATGCCAGAGACAGGATCTTCAAGCCGCGGAGGTCTTGAGTTGCTGGACGATGATCTCATTGACCCGGTCTTTGTGTCGCTAGGCATGGAATCGTTGCGCCGAACAAAGAACTGGATCAAGGTATGCTGCGAATACCTTGAGTTCACTTGCCTTCTGAATATTGAGTACTGATTAGCTGTTGTGTCTTGCGCAGGGCTTGGTGGAGAGATCCCGTCAGAAGACCGATCTTCTGAAGGGGTACGGTGACACGGTCCTTCGCGCCGAAGCCTTGGAGAAGGAGCTGGACAAGTCGAAGAAGCATTCAACGCTGCTCCAATCCAAACTTGACGGCGCCTTCGCCTAGTACCACAACGAAGTACAGGAGATGCAGGCGAAGAGGGACGAATTGATCCGCACGAACAAGTCATTGCGCCAGAAGAACAAAGGTGTGTCTTCCGCCAAAGCCACCGAGTACTCATTGTAGTACGTGTGAGTAGTCTGACCTTGTAATGAGTTGTCTGCAGATCTTGAGGCAAAGGTTGACCAGCTGAAGGCGTCGGAGATGGACCTCAAGAACATTGTGTACCGTGAAACCGACAAGAGAGAGGTACTTGAATATGAGTACGCTCAGTTGCGCCATGAGTGTATCAAGCACATGGAGCTCCGTGAAGCCTCAGATCGTGACCTTGTCAATTGTTATAAATCTCTGCAGAAGCTTAATGAAGACTGCGAGAAGCTTCGAGGCCAGCTGAAGGAACTTGAGGAAGCCGCGCTGCCCATTGCGAGGCTACTGGTGCCACATCCGGGCGGACCCAAGATAGCCCCACTTGTAGACAGGCTGAAGGAGGCCCCCTAGCGCTTGGCGACATACATCAAGCATCTGGCGAAGTCCATCCCGAACCAGGTGTTGGCGTATATGAAGTCGTACTTCCCAAAAGCACCTGTGGATGTGGTAGCTGGTGGACTTGCGGCGAACTGCACTGATGAACAGTACAAGGCTCTCCTCGAAGAGATGGCGCCCATTGCTGAGCAGGTGGCGGAGAAGTTGAATCTCCAGTAGATGTACCTGTAGAGGTAGCTTAGGGTAGTTTATGTAAAACAAACAAAGGAGTCAAAGACTTGTTTGAAATATCAATGAAAGTTGTCCACTGCTTGTATATGTAATGAGTACTCGTGGCCGCCACTTGCAGCGAAGTGCGCGGAGTACCAAGCCGTGGGAGTAGTCGTGAGTAGTAGTACTCAGTATGATCTGCCTAAGCAGGAGACACAGTAAACAAGTTGAGTAGAATCGAACTTTATTACTGATGAAAAAGGTACACCTGGGTGGCCAGGGCCATTTACAGGTGAGTAGTCGCCAGGACCCGTAGGCCGCCTACGGCTGAGTGTTTGCTAGGGCCCTTGAGCCGCTTACAGCTGGAGATCCGTTAGTAGCCGTATAGGCTGGATCTATAGAGTACATGGTCCGTAGACCGCCGCCAAAGTCCTTTTGCTCTGAGCAGCCCAAGATCCGTTAGTAGCCGTTGACGCTGGATCTTGGAGAGGAGTAGTCCGGAGACTAGTGCTAGGACCGAGAGGCCGCTTACAGCGAAGAGTCCATGAGTAGCCGTATAGGCTGGACCCGTAGAAGAGTAGTCGAGCGACTACACGTAGAAGCGACACAGCTGGTCGACGTTCCACGAGTTGCTGATGTCATCACCGTCAAGTGTTTGGAGACGATATGAGCCTGGTCCGGTCACCTTGGAGACTGAGAAGGGACCTTCCCATGGCGAGCTGAGCTTGTGTAGTCCGTCCGTGTTCTGGATGCGACGGAGGACTAGATCGCCGACGTTGAAGGAGCATTCCTTGACGTTGCGATCATGATAGCGCCGGATACCCTCTAGGTACCTTGCTGACTAGACGAGGGCAGCACAGTGGGCTTCTTCGAGGTTGTCGATGTCAACCCGTCTGCTATCTTCTGAGATGCCTTCGCCGTATTGTTCTACTGCTGGGGATTCCCACATCACGTCGGCGGGTAGAATAGCTTCGGAGCCGTAGACCAGGAAGTAGGGCGACTACCCTGTTGGCTTGGTAGGTTGAGTACGAAGCCCCCAGAGTGCATTGGGTAGTTCCTTGATCCACTTGCCCCCTTTGGTGTTAGCTGCGTCGTGCAGTCGCTTCTTGAGGGCGTCGAATACCATCCCGTTGGTGCGCTCAACTTGGCCGTTGGCACGAGGGTGGGCGACTGAGACGTACCGGACGTCAATCCCGCTGTTCTCGCAGTACTCCCAGAACTGATGGTTGTTGAAGTTGGAACCCAAGTCTGTGATGATGCGATGGGGTAGCCCGTAGCGATGCACGAGTTCATCCAAGAAGTCGAGTACTCTGTCGGCCTTTGGGCAGGTAACCGGCTTGACTTCGATCCACTTGGTGAACTTGTCGATAGCCACCAAGACTCTGTTGAATCCTCCTGGCGCAGTTGGTAGAGGCCCAATCATGTCGAGCCCCCAGCAGGCAAAGGGCCAGGTCGGTGGTATGGTGACTAGCTTGTAGGCCGGGACGTGTTGCTGCTTGGCGAAGAATTGACATCCTTGGCACTTTCTGATGAGTTCTTCAGCGTCGGCCAGAGCTGTGGGCCAGTAGAAAGCTCGTCGGAAAGCCTTGCTCACCAGCGTGCGAGAAGACGCGTGGTTGCCGCAGACGCCCTTATGGATCTCCTCCAAGATGTCCTTGCCTTCATCCCGAGGTATGCACTTCATGAGTACTCCAGAAGTGGCACCCCGCCTGTAGAGCTTGTCTCCGACGAGTACGTAGGTCTTGGCTCGGCGGACGAGTTGTTCGGCCATGTTTTTGTCGGAGGGAACCTTCTGCTCGCGGATGTAGTCGATGAAAGGTTGTCTCCAGTCCACGTCGATCATCATGACTTCCTGACCGGGCTGTGGTGGCACAGGGTCAGTGGTCATTGGCACCGGCTCTGGAATGGATGGCGCGTGAAGCTTGTGGACGAAGACTCCGACGGGTACTTGCGCGCGAGTAGAACCAAGCTTCGACAGGACGTCCGCTGCAACGTTGTTGTCGCGGACGACATGGTGGAACTCGAGACCATAGAACTTGTTCTCGAGCTTGCGGACTTCCAGACAGTAGGCGTCCATGTTCTCCTTGTTGCGATCCCAAGACTTGTTGACTTGGTTGATGACCACTGCGGAGTCACCGTAGACTAGTAGTCGCTTGATGCCCAATGAGATTGCGAGGCGGAGCCCGTGCAGTAGGGCCTCGTACTCGGCTTCGTTGTTTGAGACCTTCCAGAAGATCTACATGACATACTTGAGTTGTTCGCCCTTTGAAGAAATCAGGAGCACTCCTGCACCCGCGCCCTCGAGTTTGAGTGAGCCGTCGAAGTACATCACCCAATGCTCTGGTCGCTCTGTTAGAGTTGGTAGCTGATTCTCCCGCCACTCTGCCATGAAGTCGACTAGTGCCTGGGACTTGATAGCTGTGCGTGGCCTGAAGTCAATGTTGAGGGCGCCAAGTTCGACCACCCATTTAGAGATTCTTCCAGTAGCATCTTGATTGCGAAGTATGTCGCCGAGCGGATAGTCGGTGATGACAACAATCGAGTACTCCTGGAAGTAGTGTCGTAGCTTCCGCGAGGTGATGAGTACTGCGTAGAGTAGCTTCTGGACCGGCTGGTACCGTGCTTTGGACTCTGATAGAACCTCGCTGACGAAGTAGACTGGTCGCTGGACTGGGTAGGCGTGGCCTTCTTCCTGCCGCTCGACAACGATGGCAGTACTGACCACGTGAGAAGTCGCAGCGAGGTAGAGCAGCAGCTGCTCCTTTTTGCGAGGAGCTGTGAGGACCGGTGGCTTGGACAAGAAGTCTTTGAGCTGTGTCAGAGCTTGATCAGCCTCCGCGGTCCACACGAACTTCTCTTGGTGCTTGACTAGTTTGAAGAAGGGTAGTCCCCGTTCTCCGAGCTTCGAGATGAATCTATTTAGCACCACCATGCACCCAGTCAGCTTTTGGACATCCTTGATGCAGGTTGGAGCTTTCATATTGGTGATGGCGGAGATCTTTTCGGGGTTGGCTTCGATGCCGCGATGGCTGATGATGAAGCCGAGTAGTTTCCCAGATGGTACGCCGAAGACGCACTTGTTGGGATTGAGCTTCCATTGGTACTCGCGCAAGGATGCGAAAGTCTCTTCAAGATCGGCGATGAGCGTGTCAGAGTTTCTGGTCTTGACGACCACGTCATCCACATAGGCTTCGACGTTCTTATTGAGCTGCTTCTTGAAGCAGACCTGGATAGCTCGCTGGTAAGTAGCACCGGCGTTCTTCAACCCGAACGACATTGTCGTGTAGCAGTAGGCGCCAAACGGGGTGATGAACGCGGTCTTCTCCTGGTCTTCTTCCTTGATGGCGATCTGGTGGTAGCCGGAGTAGCAATCGAGGAAGCAGAGCAGGTCGCAGCCCGCCGTGGAGTCGATGACTTGGTCAATCTGTGGCAACCCGAAAGGGTCCTTGGGGCAATGCTTGTTGAGGTCGGTGTAGTCGACGCACATCCTCCACTCGTTTGTGTTCTTCTTGCGGACGAGGACGGGGTTGGCGAGCCACTCAGGATGGAAGACTTCTCGAATGAAGCCAGCCGCAAGTAGTTTGGCAAGTTCCTTCTTGATGGCATCCCGTCGATCGTCGGCAAAACGGCGGAGGTGTTGTTGCTTGGGGGTAGCTTTAGGGTCGACGTTGAGTGAGTGCTCGATCAGCCTCCTGGGCACACCTGGCATGTCTGCTGGCTTCCACGCGAAGATGTCTCGGTTAGCCCGAAGGAAGCTGACGAGCGCGTCTTCCTATTTTGGGTCGAGGCCCGCCCCGATCATGGTAGTCTTGCTGCTGTCGCCCGTCCCGAGGTCGATGGCCTTCACCTGTACTTCCTCTGTTGGCTGAGGCTTGTTTGCGGCGTCGGTCTTCTCAGGTATCTCGAGTTCTGTTGGGGCAAGCTTCTTGGACGCAGCAAGGATCTCCATCATTGCGTTGGGTACTTGATTTGTCGCTGCGAGCTCCACGGCTTCGGTGTCGCAGTCGAAAGAAATCTTCAAGTCCCCTTGCAGCGTGAGTACTCCGGCAGGACTTGGCATTTTGAGTACCAAGTAGGTGTAGTGAGGCACCGCCATGAACTTGGCGATGGCTGGTCTGCCGAGGATGGCTTGGTAGGTGGTCTCAAAGTCCGCAACCTTGAACTTAATGTACTCGGTGCGGTAGTTCTCCCTTGAGTCTCCGAAGGTAACTGGCAGGACCACTGAGCCCAGTGGTATAGCCGCGTTACCGGGAACGATGCCGTAGAAGGGTGACGCGCTCTTGGTGAGCATGTCGGTGATGTCGAGCTTCATCTTCTTCAAGGTCTTGGTGAAGAGGACATTGAGTCCGCTCCCGCCGTCGATGAGTACCTTGTTGAGTCTGGAGCCCGCGACTACTGGTTTCAGGACGAGTGGAAAACGTCCTGGCTCAGAGAAGCTTGTCCATTGATCCGCGCGGGAGAAGGTGATTGGTACCTCCGACCACCTTAGAGGTGTCGGCACCGCTGGTTCAATGCTTAAGACTTCTCGTCGAGTGAGCTTTTGAGATCGTCTGGTGGGTAGTCCGCCGAAGAGGACATTCACCGTCTTGTCTGGTTCTTGGAAGTCGCCGTTGCCTTCGTCGACTTTCTTTTTGCCCTTCTTGTCGTGAGGAGGTCGTGGCTCGGGAATATCCTTGAGCGCTCGCCGGAGCTGGTAGCACTGATCGGTTGTATGATTGCCATCCAGGTGCCACGGGCACTTCTCTTTGAGCAAGTCTCTGAAGCCGCCGGAGGTCTTTTTGGAGTTGTCCTTCGCAGGGCGCTGTATAGCCGCGACTGTGTTGTCTGGCTTGCGCTTGCGGTTAGGACCCGAGTAGTTGTTGTTGTTGCGACCCCCTTGATCCTTGTTGTTGTTATTGCCGCCCGTGTTGTTTTTGCTCTTGCCGCGAATGGTGTCGTACTTGGCGTTCGCCTTGTCCTCTTCGTCGGCCCATGATGTGATCATGTCCTTGAGCTTGGTGATGGAACTCGGGCGGTGGCGACCGAAGTCTTCGAAGGTGCGACAGTGATAGAGCCCGTCTTGGAAGAGGTTGATGACTTCTTTGTCGGTGACGTCGACTACGGTCGCGCGCTTGTCGAAGAAGCGACGCATGTACTGGCGGAGCGTCTCGCCTTGTTCCTGCTTGACCATCGCCAAGTCCATGCGGGTACCCGAGCGCCCCATGGCGCCCGCGAAGTTGCTGGTGAACTGAGCCTTCAGCTGGTCCCACTCGTCGATCGAGTTCTTCGCGAGTGAGTCGAGCCATGTGAGTGGGGCTTGATCCAGACAGAAGGGAAAGAAGAGGCATTTTGCGTCGTTGTTTCCACTAGCATTTTCGATGGCCAGGGCATAGCACCTGAGCCACTGAACTGGGTCTTGCTTTGCGTCGTACTTGGTGATCCCGAGAGGTTTGAATTTCTTAGGAAGGAGCAGGTTGCGAAGTCGTGCAGAGTAGGCGGGGAAGCCGTCGCTGTCGCTTGCTTCAGTAGCCTTCTTGCGGCGGATCTCGTCGATCCTGTGGCGAGCGTCATAGCCGCCGCGTGTGTTGCCGGTGGCGTGGCTATTCGCGTGGCCTCGGCCTCCGCGATCGCCACCGCCACCAGCTCTTCTGCCGACGCCATGGGATGAACTTCCGCCGCTGCTGCCACCACCACCGCCGCCGCTGCGACTACCGCCGGCACCCGCCTGGCTGTTGCCGCCTTGTGAGGGTCCTCCCGTCGAGGCTCTAGAGCGGTTAGGATTTGGCTGGTGTTCGCCACGAACACGGTTGCGTCCGCCGTCTGCTGGGCTGCGACTAGTGGCTTCGTGGTTTCCAGTGGGGGGACCTGGGGTGACCCTGTTGTCGACCCGCATGAAGTAGGCGTCTTCAGCAAGCTTGGCGATGAGTTCGCCTGCACGGTGCCCCTGAGCTGTTCGTGCTATCGTAGTGATAGACATGAGGCATTGCTCAGGGGTGGTATGCACCCGGTTTTCGACTTCATCCAGAGCCTCGGTGAGGTTCCGGATGGGAAAAGCTTCTCGGAGCCGCCTGCGCCGATCAGCTCGTCTTCTGTTGCGCTCGCGCCGAGCGTTCTTGGCCTCAGTAGTCTCGTCTGGGGGTGCATTGGCTGATTCCTCGTCAGCTGAGATGTCGTCGAGGTAGCGATCGGGCCGGCTTCCTGAGGTTCCAGTTTCCTCCGGCCGCCATGAACACTTCACGGTCAGGAGTGCAGAGGCCGGAGTCGGTAGTCGCCACCTCAGTGGGGGTGTGCTCGTCTTCATTTGGAGCCAGCGGGATCCCCTCCTGGAAGGGGAGTGTCTCGAGGTAGGCGACGCAGCGCGAGTTGTCGTCAGTCAGGTCTGCGGGCTTGCAGTCGGGCCAGTAGATGAATCTGCCGGCGGGAGTAGATGTAATGACCAAGCCAGCGGTAGGGGCTGACAGTGGCTCCTCGGTTGCGTTGAGCTCGGACTCGTAGGAAGAGTCCGAGTTGTAGCCGGGTACGGCGTTGGAGTCCGAGGAGTACTCGGAGACAATCTCCTTGCTGGCCCGACGTGCGGCGAGGGCTTCCGCGTGGGCCCTGCTAGAGTTGCAGAGGCCGTACGGGAAGTGCTCGTGGAGAAGGACCGTTTCACACGATGGCTCAGGAGCCGGCTCACATGATTCGATCCATGGCGATGTCGAGTTCGAGTTGGAATCGGATCCAATCTCGAAGTCGGTGACTTGGTTGCAGAGCGAAAATTCGCCGAATTTTTCGACGAGTGGACCCGTGATGGCTTCGGGAAGCATCACGAGTCCGGTCTCCGGGTCTGGGGTCATGGTGAGGTAGCGCTGGAACGATCCAGCGCCATCAGCGGTGCAGACCCAGGTGCCGAAAACGAAGGTGTCGCAGCGGTTGAAAACGGCAGTTGGCTTGATGATGATAGAAGCCGTCGAGTTCGCCATGAGATCTTCGGCGAGATCCCCTACCTGGCGCGCCAGCTGTCGGTGTTTTAGACCGGCAACCTACCAAGGGGAGTACCCGAGGTAGACGTTTGTGGCCTCGCCGAGATCGGGAACTCGAAGGAGAGACACGTGGCACACAATTTAGACAGGTTCGGACCGCGAGGTGCGTAATACCCTACGTCCTGTATGCTGCGTAGCTCTGGATTGATTGGGTGTGTTTACAAGATGATGCGGATGATGAGATAGGGGTCCCTGCCTCACCTTATATAGTCCGGGAGGCAGGGTTACAAGTCGGTTTGCCAGAGGAGTACTAGTCGTGTACGGCTAGGAGTACTCTACATGGATCCGGACATGTCCAGCCTCCTAACCGAGTACTAATCCTCTGTAAGCCTTGCGCTCCATGCCAGCAGGTGCCGTGTAGCCCAAGTCGGGTAGTCCCAGGGGCGCACGGAGTAGTCGGTCCCAGTACCCACCTGAGTAGTGGGCCCAGGGATGTCCGTACGACAACACTTCAATAGCATAATGGTTACCTCTACGGAATTTCCACTTAAGGTCTTGTGACGCCCCAGGTTTTTAATTAACCTTAATTACCGGTCAAACTTGTCGACTAGGGTCAAAGCACGGTCAACCTGGGTCATCACCTCGAAAACCTCACCAACACTCACCCATTAGCATCTTAAACAAGTCTAATGCACTTCCCATGGTCAAAACCCTAGCTAAGGGGGACACACCCCTTGATGTCTTTGTGTCGATCTGGAACTTTTGCCGCGTTCTCCAAAATTCACCTAATACCTTCAAAATCCCCCAATATAAAAGTTGTCCAGTTTTTCATGAGACACAACTTTCATGTTGAGTGGCATTGCTGGTTTTGAGTGGAAAAGGTGCTAAATTGCCAAGAAAGCTCAGGGTCACTGTTCACCGAGACAAGAGAATCCTCCAAATTAGCATTTGAATTTCTCTTTCAATTTGAATCCTTTTCAAATTCGGTTTCAGCCATGTTTTAGAGGAATCACCCATCTACAACTTTCCTATCTACGGGTTTTGAAGTTTACATGCAAAGTTTCGAGAATCGTGCCAGCCAACAGAGGTACTTGGAACGGACCGGGCTGGAGACGCGCTCGGCGCGACGTCACGCGCGCGCGCGCGTCCACACGTCGCCGCCGCGCCGCCGCTGTGCGCCGGTCGTACCACGGCCGTCTGGGAGTCAGCGCGTGAGTGCGGCTGACGTCCGCTTCATGCGCGCGCTCCAAGACGCGGCCTCGGCCGGTGAGCCCGCGCGCCACGCGGCGTGCGCGCGCTCGCCGCGGCGCCGTCGGTCCGCCCGCCGCGCACGCACGACAAGGCCGCCGTACCCGCGCATTGAAGCGGCGGGAAGGCTTAGCCTCGAAGCGAGGTGCCTCTGCGCGCGCTCGGCTATAAAAAGCCGCCTCCCTTTCTCTTCCCGCGCGTGAGCACCACCGCCGCCGACCCGCCATTGCCGCCGCCCCGGTGAGCTCGCACTCCCGCTCGCTCCCGCCGCCGGCCAAAGCTTCCTAGCCCTTACCTAGATCCCACTTGAGCTTCCACCGCCACGCGTTGATCCTCCCCGCCTCGAGCCTCGCCGGAAACCGAGCCGCAGCGGGCGCGCCGCCGCGACCTCGCCGCCGCCGCTCGCCGGAGCCACCTCCGGTCACGCCGCCACCACCACTCAGCCCCGGGTGAGGCCAATCGCACGACAGTGTCGCTTGTTCACCTACCCCGGCCCCACCTCACCACCGGCGAACTCTCCCCCGCCGCCGAGGGCATGGATGTGAACATCCAGGGGTAGATCTGTAAACTAGGGGCATGGTTGTAAGGAAAAGAATCTTAGTTTTCTTGCAAGTTGGTCTAGTACCTTAGAAAAATCCTAGAAATTCGCAGAAAATTCAGAAAAATGCAAACCCAATTTTGTTGGTCTCAGTGAGAGTAGATCTGCAACTTCTACAAAGCATGACCATAGTTTTGACTTGTAGATTTTGAATGACAATTCAAATTCATTTTGACACCTTTTTGCTATAATTCAAAATCTAGAAAGGCTATGGAGCTGAATTTTGGATATGTTGCTAGACTTGTCATGAGTAGGCTCTGGACCAAAAATTTCACAAAGTTGTTGAATAGATCTTTTTATATGAATTACTTTGTATTTATGCTATTTCTGTTTTACTGATTTTTGTAGCAAAATATGAATTGATTTTTGTGCTCAACTTGTGGCAAAGCTCATGTTATGCCTAGAAGTAACTTTACTGAGTTTATCATGATTTTATCTCTATTAGAATTATTTAATCCTGATTTATGCTTAGGTATATATTTAAATGCATAGTTCATAATTCAAATTGGTTTGTGATGAACCTATGGGTGTTCTGATCTTGTTTAGGGCCAGAGTAGATATAGGCTTGTTGTTGGATGCAGGAGCTTTACTTTTATTTATTTATGCATTTCCTTTAATTTGCATGGCTAGGAAATGTAATATTGCTTATATAAGTTTTATAGTTCTTTTAATGGCCAAGTTTGATCCAGTGGTATGTTTAGTAACTTTAGACCAGCAGGGGCTCCTACCCTTGTTTGTATGTTTTAAATTTGGCACTTACAAGTTAGATGCATAAGCTTGCTAGTGGGAGTTAATTCCAAAAGTGTGACCTTTTGCCCTTGTGACCCTTGTAAATGGATGCATGGCTTACTTTGGAACCTTTAAATTCACCCTTGCTGTTTTAAACATTTAAATGGAAATATTTACATTTATGTGCACACCTTTGCTATTGAAAGATTGAATAGTAAATCTCACATGAAATAACAATCATGAAAATGAACACTAGTTAATTGTTGGGCAATGATTAAACTCTTGTCCATAATAACCTTAATGAAAAGGAATTAATAATTAATTGTTTGTTAAGGTGAATGTGTCCAACAAGAGTTGGATGAAATAATTAATCTATCACTCCACCTGAACCTTGCATTGCATTCCGTGTAGAACTCCCTGACGGTAACTACGCGCTCGTGCCGGAAGCCGAGGAAGGAGGAGCTGACGCGGAGCTGCAGTACGTGGAGGTGATCGACGACACCGAGGACCCTCAGGCTAACCCTGCTGACAAAGGCAAGCCCCGGTGCATTAACCAAGTGTTTTTGAAACTTTATGCAACTATCTATGGATGATTGTGCATTTACGTTCAGGAGTTGAAATGAAACCCTAGATGCATGATCCCTAGGTACCTATGTCTTTACTAGTATGATAGGTCGGTAGCTGCTATGCTATAGGACCGTTACAAGTCGAGTGATGCTTGTCACTCGCGAGAATAGGTTCTTATGTTGGAATCATAAGATCTCCTTAAATGGATTGCTCATGTGGTAAGAGCATGGGATGTGGGCTCCGGTCCAATGGCTTTCGTGGGTTAAGTGTTTGAACGTACTAAACACTTGTCGGAAATGGGTACGGTAAGCCTAGTACCTAAATGAGGCGGTGCGGGAACTTTGTGCTACTAATCTTAGGGTTGCGGCCCCGGGCTCGCCACCTGAGTACATGTGTGAGGCTAGGTGACCTTGGTGGCGTAGCCTAGCAAGCCTTGTACTTAAGACTGTAACATCTGATCCCAATCCGAAGATTTTTGGGAACCGCCTGGTGGTTGTCCTCGCGAGGGCACCCCACCGTGTGTTTAGGTCTACCTTGCAAGGTTTAAATCAATCTATTGTCGGCCTCTCACCGTTATCTGAGACTACTTACTCCACCGGCCATGAGATCCCTAATGATGGAAGTTGATGAATATTATGCTTGATTAATTGTTTGCACAACTTATGCTTGCACTAGCTTGCTAATTTAGAAAGGAATAATCAACTAGAACTTGTGCTAAAATATTGAAAGTAAGGACATACTCTTTGTTGCTTTTCAGCAAAAGAAACCCCATTGGCCAAAAAGCCTTTCATGTCTAGAGTTGGTGATGTAGTTGTCACCGACGGGTAAGTCTTGCTGAGTATTAGTATACTCAGCCTTGCTATAATCTGTTGCTTCAGGTAATGCCTTTGCTGATGTGTGGCCTGGAGAGATCCCGCCTGGCTGGGACCTGGAGTGGGTTGAAGACGATGACTGAAGGCATCATGGCAGGCCTCCCGTGATGTTTCCTCGTGCTGTTTAGTTTAATTCCGCTGTTTTCAAAACTCTGAACTTCGTTATCATGTCAAAAACTCCGGTTTGTAATAATTAAGCCCTTCGGGGTAAATTTGGATGTTAATCTTATGTTGTTCTCTGGACTCGCCTTCGCGTGAGTTTTAATGCATATATGTCGATCCTTGTTGCTTTGTAAGTGATTTACCGGGCGTTAACCCGACAACTAACGACAGGATGATACCTTATTATTACTTAATGACCAAAGTGGATTGGTTTAGGCGATACTACGGTATTTTCCTGGGCGGGTTGTCACAGGTCTCTGGTTCGAAACCTTGTAGGAGGCCTTTTTTTGTTCTCTTCATTTTTGGTTATTTGTTGCTATTTCTTTTTTTTTGCTTTTCTATTGTTTTGTGCTAGTGTTGTACTTAATTGTTTTTGTAATTCATGTGTATGACCATGTCATAAAAATTTCTAATGATTTTGGCCATGTGCAAGAATAGAACCATAAACATCTCTAACTTACTCTTATAAGTATACTCCCTCCGGTTTGGTAAAAGAAGTCGTTTTGTACAAGCTTTGAGTCAAACATTGGGAATATAAATCATGAATAACTTTTAAGTCGTTGAGTTTGGAAATGTGAAAACTACATAAGTAGATTTGTCTTGTAAAATACTTTCATAAAAATATACATATGTTAGTTTTCAATAATTATTTTTATAAAAATAGGAAGTCAAAGTTGTACTTTGGAGACCGTGTCGCTGTCCTAAACGACTTCCTTTACCAAACCGGAGGGAGTATGTGAGATATGTTCATGGTTCTCAAAATCAATTGACATTCTAATGAAATGAACATACACCAAAATTAGATTTCCATGCAAGTTTTTAGATTTGTCTACCTAGCGTAGGGTATTTTAACATTTATTCTTTAGTAAGTCAACAAATAATTACACTAATAGGAATAATTGATCCAAAAATTGTTGAATTCCACACAACTACTTAGTTTGGAAGCATGAACACCCTATTAAAGTTTCAGATTATTTGGAGGTAGTTGTCTAACACACACATCTCACATGTGGCGACATCTCGCGCATAGTAACATTGGTTTACCTAGATAGATACATACCTACCTAACTACTTTGTTTAGTAGTTGCATCTCGAATACACATGCATGGAAATTGTTGTATAATTCATCCACATAGTATGTACTAGAAGAAAACAAAGTAGAATGATGCATCATCTCAATATTTGTCATTAAAACCTTTTAAAATTTGTTTGAACAGTATTAAAATAAATTTAATTGAAAAAAAATAAAAATGGCGGCACAACTAGGGCAAGCCATTTTGCACAATGCAAGAGAGTTGTGAAGGAGTTTAAGAAGGTGAGTCTGTCTGTGTATATAAGCTGTGTTCGTCATTGCTAGAGAGGCGATGTGGGACTAACAATTGTGGATATCTGATCTGTGCTCTGCGCTATATTTTCTTGATGGGCCTAGAAAACCGAAGTGGCCCAAAAAAACTGATGTGGCCCAGTACTCCGTCTTATTTTGAGACATAAGTTAAATACAGAAAGCGCTACGCTAAAAACGAACACACTTGAATAGCATAATGGTTAGGCCCCTGGAGGTTGTTCCTGCCCTCCATGGTTCGAAACTCCATAGGAGCCCCTTTTTTTGTTTTTACAACATTTTTGGTTATTAGTTCCTATTTTTGTTTCTCTATTGTAATTTTTTTTTGCCATTTTGTACTTTGATATAATTGTAATATATGGGTAGGACCCTAGCATCACAATTGTAACTTATTTGAACAATGTGCAACTATACATCTATCACAACCATGACCATATCTCAATTACTCCCATGAGTTTATGTGAGACATGTTCATGGTTCTGAAGCATGTGCACCACCATGTTGTCAGAATCAATTGAAACTTATTTTTTCATCAATATACACGAAAATGGTGTGTCCATGCAAGTTTGTAGATTTTGCTTCCTGGCTTAGGGAATTTTAACATTTATGTCGTAGTATATCAACAAATAATTCCAATATTAGGAAAAAAGAGCTCTCAAAATAGCACAAATGCACACAACATTTTAGTTTGGATCCTTCAACACCCTATTAAAGTTTGAGTTGTTCTGGAGATAGTGGTACTATACATCTTGAATAGCATTCATGTCTCACATATACTCAATGTTTGCAAGTGAGACATGTAGTTCAATGTGTGGGATGTGTCGATCCATCTTCAGAGTCATTAGAATAATATTACTGCCATGCCCACACACAAAAAAGTTTTAAAAATTGAAAGAAAATAAAAAACTAAACAGTCCAAAAAAATGAAAGAGAATATAAAATGAAAAAAAAGAGTAAACAAACAAAAATAAATGGCTCCAACAGAGTTCGAACCTGGCATTTGTTAGTTCAAATCAGACTGTGCTACCGTTGCACTAATAAGATGTTTTGAATATGTGGGGAGGGCTAATTTATTTTACCCATTGTTGTCAAAAAAAACCATCACCTTCAGTGGCCGCATCCCCTTATATATACACCCCAATTTCGTCGGCGGATGCTTTCATCTACTCCGGGAAACCACCCCGACTCTTCCGCTTCAGACGCCTCGTTGAAAGAACCGCCACGACTCCTCCGCTTCCGCCGCCGCGTCCGCCACCACCGCTACTCCTCCGCTTTCGCCGCCGCGTCCGCCACCACCTCGCCCCCCTAGCGCCGCCGCATTAGCAGGGGCAGGGAAGATGCCGTCGGTGAAGAAGAACCCGACGCAGTCCGCCCGTGCCAGGAACCAGAGGCGCGACCCGGCGTCCGGGAGATTCGCCAGGGCCGCCGCGGCCGCCCCCGGCGTTGAAGGGTCCAGGAGGCTAACAAGGGCCTCCGCCGCCGCCGCCGGCGTTCAAGGGTCCAGAAGGTTCACCAGGGCCTCCGCCGCCGCCGCGCGTGTTGAAGGGGTTCCCCCTCTGCGTTGCAGTGGGAACGCCGCCGCGGGCGTCGGCGACCCCGTACCTGATGTTCCACCGGGCTTCGAGAACGTCACTCCCATGGGCGCAGCCGGCGATGACGGGGTTCCGCATCTGCGTTCCATCCGGACGCCCGCCGCCGGCGTCGACGACACTGTACCTGACGTACCACCAGGGTTCGAGAACGTCACTCCCATGGTGGCCGCCGCTTCAACATCCACGTCGGCCGGCCATAACAAGGTAAGAGTAAGGGGTTCCCGGTACATTTTTGGGGTTTTTTCAGTTCAATCTTAGGTTTACTAGGGTATTAAGATCGTGCCCATGTGTTGCACCTGTAAACCATGTTCAAACTTATTAGGATTAGATGTGCCCACATGAGATGTGAAGCGATGGTAGAGTTAATGTGGGCGAAAACAGAGTTACTACAAGGAGAATGAAATATATTTAGGATTAGATGTGCCCACATGAGATTATAACCTATCACCGCCACTGTGTAATCACAATTAGGTCGTGTTTGGATAGGGTTGAAAATGTTTTGAGCCCTATTAAATGCAACTTTCACCCCTATTAAATCACAGTTTGCAAATATGACTAAATCATTACAGGATGATTACTGTAGCATTACTGTACCAAATCATAGATTAATTATGCTCATTAGATTCGTCGTGAAAAGGTTTCAGAAATAGACTTCATTTAGTACTTATCATTATATGAAACTGCAGAATTGCAGGTACCCACATTTGTTGATTCAGAATTGAAGTTTTGGATTTCATATTATGGATGTGCTGATCATCGATTATCATTTGTGAGGGGCAATGGGCAGGTTCAATTTAAATAACTGCAGTCAGCAAGTTAATCTGCACTTACCTTGTATGAAGAAAGATAAAAATAAATGTCCAAACAAATTAATTCCATCTAAGTACTTCCTAGCAGAAGATGTATGCAATTTAGTACATACATACCAGATGTATTGCATGTAAACACAATCTTAAACTATAGAAACAAAAACTCATATAGCAACCCTAATAAGAGGCACATATGTGGGCACATGGTATATGGCTATGTACTGAAATATGTGGAACATTCCATATACATATGTTAGTAGATCTATAATAAGCAGTTGATTATCATTATGCTTGCCATGCAGCAAGTTGCTGTTCATAATTTTGCTGGAAGGCAAAGACAGCACACTCCCCTTGCTCATCCCATCATTTTCGATGTATACTAATTCAGTGTCCTGTTTATCACAATTCAGGATTGCGCCTGTTGCAACCATACTGACAATGAGCTCAACAAGCTTAAGGAAGATCTTATGGAGAAGATAGTGCACCTGGAGGAGAGGGACTACAAGAATAGCATCAAGATCTATATTCTGGAACAGAAGGGTAAGGGGGATGACAAGGCCATCGCTAAACTGAAGAAGGAGCTGAAGGAACTGAAGGAGAATCAGAAAAAGGATTGAGAAGGATGGCCTTCTATGAACCTTTAACTATAGTTAGTTGTGACATAGGAGGCATGAAGACATGAACCTTCATCTGCTGTCTTGTAGATGCATTTTGTTATCCTTGTTGCTTTTGCTTGTAACTTATTATGGTCAGTACAATGTGGCTGGTTAGCGTAGAAGTCATGAACCTTAATCTGGTGGCACGTAGATGCCATATGCATGGTTGAAACTCAATAAAACTACTGTTAGTAGTGCATGGTGGCAAGTTTAAGCATGTTAATATATGATATTAGCTTATGAAAGTATCATTTCTGTTACTCAATCAATTTGTATGGAAAAAATCGACTTATGTGTGTAATTGCTTTGTGAAGCCTTTCAAAGATGATGGTAAACGTTGACGTAGTTTAATTGACTTATGTGTCATGAAGCCTTTCAAAGATGAAGGAGAATCATAACAAAGGCAAAATCATAGACCAAAATAAGAAGTCCAGCAAATCATATATAGAGCATATATTGCTTAAGTTGAGATATTTAAGCTCCTTTGTTCACCACACATGGCAGACCACAGTACTGCAGTTTAATTGTCAAACATACATCCACAAGTGAGGTATGTCGCGTCCCTAGGTGTTCTGGTTCAGTTGGTTGACTACTGGAATTTCATCCTTATTTACAGAAACAGACAGCACAAAAGCACTACTTAATCTTCCTTGCCTTCTCGGCTGCAGCAAAATCCAAAAGCCTGCGCCATATGTTGTAGCCTAGTTGTTGTTTCTTGCCTTCTCGCTTACAGCAATGAGTGCATCTTGAAGTCTCTTCTTCTTTGCCTTCTCCTTGTAGAGCTCTCCCTGGAGACACTCGATATTATCCTGGCTTTTATTTTTCTTCTTTGCCTTCCCCTTGTATAGCTGAACCTGAAGGCTATTGATATTGTCATGTGACGCAGCAACCTCATCGTGCAACTCCTTGAAGGTCATCTGGTGGCCAATGATAATTGAATCAGCATACGAGCATGTCAAATGGATCAAACAATACAAGTCACAGTAAACCAACTACTGTAGGATCTAATCAGCTGTTGTTGGGTTGTTAACACACAATTTAAAGAGACAATTTAGCTCTTCCCCGAAAAGCAAATTAGTTTTGCGGTGCCACTAGTAAATTTAGGACAGCAGTCCTAAGATTTATCTGATATATTGCTGACACATATGTATGCAAATTGATGTTAAGACATGGTTCCATAATTGCATTGCTTAGTCAAACATTTATTAACTGCAGCTCAATTCAATATAATGTTGCCTCAGGATCATAATTTCTGTTCAGCTACAAATTTACACCAAATTTCAGACACATTGAACATAAGTTATAAAAAATGGCAACTCCATACTAAATGTAACAACAACTAGCCATCTCATTGTGGGAATCAATGAAACAATGGGCTGGATAAGATGAATCTAACAACAGCCACAACCAAACAACTATTATATGTGCTAATCAGCTATTGTTGGCTGGTGAAGATGGATTTTTCAAGATACTTCACCTTCCTCTCCTTCCCCTTCTCCTTTTCCTTCTGCTTGGCTGGGCTGACCAATGAATCCTTGCTGCTACCCTCCTCAATGGTACACTCCTCACTGCTGCTGGACGTCAGCAGTTCGATGATTGTTTTGTTGCCCTGAACATCGGGGGTGCCGTCCTCGTCGCAGAGGATGATGCGCGCCGAGCAACTGAATCCACTGGAGAGCTTCTTGTTGGGCACGACGCTGGAGCTGGACCGCAGCCCTCGGCGCGCGCTGGCCTTTGGCGCGCGCTCCGCGGTGGAGCGGATCTCCCGCCGCGCGAAGGCTCTCAGCGCGCGCTCGGAGGGGGAGCGTATCTCCATGCCCACGATGGCCTCTGGCAAGCGCTCCGCGGCGGAGGTGATCTCCTGGCTCGCGCTTGACTCGGGCGAGATCGGCGGTGGAGGAGATCTCCCGGCGGAGCAGAACCTTCCCAACGCATCTCGCTCCAGCCGCCGAGCCTTCTTGGAGCGCTTCCGACAAGCCTGCTCCCAGCTCATCGAGGATGGGTGGCCCTATCCCTGCCGGAGAGGTCACTGGGCTGCGAAACCCTAGCTACGGAGGCGGGAGCGGCATAGCGAATCGAGCAAGACGCGGGTGCTGAGCAGTGAATCGAGCAAGGGAGGGGGGAGCCAGGTGAGGGATGGGGGAGATGTGGGAGGGACCGATTGGCTGCTAATGGGCTGCCCACGGCTGGGCTGATGACACAGACGACACAAGCCAGCCCAACTAGAAATTGCAGCCCAATGCGGCCCGTCTTACTCCAATCCTTTGCTGATGCTGGCGCAGGATGCAGCATGGGACGACTTGGGCCTATTGCAATTGAGCACAAATACTAGATCTATGTGAGACATGTTTCGTGGTAGTGAAAGATGTGTATGACCACATTATCAAAATCATTTGACTGAAATTTGTTGGAGATGTCTTAGAGTGAGAGTCTGCTACTTTGTGCAAATTACCGTACCTAGATCCACACGTGGGCCCCGCGTCGAGAGCCGGACCCTAAAACTGAAAGCTCGCGTTCACACCATAAAATTTCAACGAATTTGACTGAAATTTGTTGGAGATGTCTTAGAGTGAGAGTCTGCTACTTTATGCAAATTACCATACCTAGATCCACACGTGGGCCCCGCGTCGAGAGCCGGACCCTAAAACTAAAAGCTCGCGTTCACACCATAAAATTTCAACGAATTTGACTGAAATTTGTTGGAGATGTCTTAGTGTGAGAGTCTGCTACTTTGTGCAAATTACCATACCTAGATCCACATGTGGGCCCCGCATCGAGAGCCGGACCCTAAAACTAAAAGCTCGCGTTCACACCATAAAATTTCAACTCATTTGACTGAAATTTGTTGGAGATGTCTTAGAGTGAGAGTCTGCTACTTTGTGCAAATTACCGTACCTAGATCCACACGTGGGCCCCGCGTCGAGAGCCGGACCCTAAAACTAATAGCTCGCGTTCACACCATAAAATTTCAACGAATTTGACTGAAATTTGTTGGAGATGTCTTAGAGTGAGAGTCTGCTACTTTGTGCAAATTACCGTACCTAGATCCACACGTGGGCCCCGCGTCGAGAGCCGGACCCTAAAACTAAAAGCTCGCGTTCACACCATAAAATTTCAACGAATTTGACTGAAATTTGTTGGAGATGTCTTAGAGTGAGAGTAAAAGAAGGAATAAATAAGAAAAAGTGGCAAAAAAAGTGAAAAGAACTAATAAAGCATAAAAAGAAGGAATAAATAAGAAAAAGTGGCAAAAAAAAAAGATACCTAGGAATCGAACCCGGGAGATGCAGATTAGTCATAGAGTGGCTTACCATTGTGATACTCAAGTTGGATCAATGTAAGCTGCCACCATAATTGCATTTAACGGTACTTACGTTTTTTCTAAAAAACATCGCGGGTACTTACGGTACTTACGGTCAGCACACCCTGATGGGCCGTCGAAATGGGCCTGAGGCCTTGGGCGCGTCGCGGGAGCGTGGGAGGGAAACCAAGCGCGATTATAGGTGTCTACGGGGTTTAATTCCAAAAATAAATCCATGTTGGAAAAAAAACAAATCCTAAATCGCGCAGAACCGTAACTGCACCCACGGCGGCGGCGGCTGCATCGCGGAACTGGCCATTCTCCATCAGCTGCGGCCCTGCTGCGCTCCTATTTCTTTGCCGGCAGAAATCTCCACATCGTCTTTCATTGCGTTCCCTTTCATCACGTAGAAGCTATTGAGTCTATTGGTTTTGGCGGACTGCTTCTAATGCCTAATATCAATTTGAGGAAAAGCATGATACAAGAGATTGCACAATCATACGACATTAGCAAAAGAGGTTTCAAGATAGGTGGTCACATTGTTACTTTCCATTTGGATGATGTCCATAATATTTTGGGACTCCAGATTTTAGGCAATGATTTATCGTGACATATAGAACAAAATGCCAAGCGTGAAGATGATACTGTGGCTAGTGAATTGTTCCTAAGGTTTGCCAATGAACACCACAAGATCGACCTTACAAATCTGGAAAACATGCTTCATAAAGAACGACCAGCAGACGATGACTTTATTAGAGCCTTCGTGTTGTTCACGATTGGTATCCTCCTTGCATCAACCACAGCGAACACCATCAGTTGGAAGTATATAGAAGCTGTTAGAGATGTACAACGAATTTACCATTTCAATTGGGGTCAATTTACTCTGAACCATCTGTTGAACTCATGCACTTCTTTCCTGAATAAGAGCGAAAGAACCCTGAAGGGAAATTTGGTTCTTCTACAGGTCATTTTTATGTTGTACATCAAAAACTTTACATATTGTTTATTTTCTGACATACGTCTTTACTTTGATTTGTCAATAGTTTTGGTACTGGGAGCGACTTATAGTGGGCGACTGTCATGACATCCCATATCATCAAAAGGGAACCCTGCCACCAGTAATGGTATTCTGGGATGAAGAAAATGCCAAGCGTCGACAAACTGCGTTTGAGAAGGATGGGTTCAACAAAGGAACGGTAAGTTTGCAAACATAGCACCAACTCTTTATGTTCTGATGCATATAAGTAACAATATCAATTGCTTGTAGATTATTTTTGCGCCAGTTCCTTCACACAACAAACAAAACAAAGAAGCAACAATGTCACAATAGAAACAAGTAAATTACTATCGCGAGGGTCCAAGTAACCTAGAAGTAAGTATGATGTATGTTTATGTGGCATAGTTCCTTTATGTGCATAATTCAATATTTGGTAAATTTGTAGGGGCAAAGCCTTGAACATTGGAAGAAACGAACAATACTAGAGCTTAAACTACATATGGAGCAAAAACTTATTGAATTGGAACACAAACAGGATTTGAAATTTTTTTATCAGAAGAAGGAATTAGCTTCATTTAGAAACGATAGCATCCTAGAAGATAGGTTCAATCAGCTGGAAGCTAAGGTATTCGCAAATCGCGAACAAACGCAAAATCAGATGCAGGTAACCAGCGTGATATTACTCAATTTTACATAATTTCATGCTTAGTTCTTTATTAATGTGTCAAATAACAGGAAATCCGTGAGCTACTTATCACACTAGTTTACCAAACTAGGTCTCAATCTCCCCATGCTCAACAACATATGCCTTCATCTTCACAGGTTAAGGTATTATTGTATGTTATCAAGTTTTATCATTGTTCCCGTCTCACAATATAATTGATACCTTCATATATTACAAACAACACTATTTGCAGGTAACGCCACGCACACGTTTCCACCAGGTGCAGGGTAAAATAGACGATGATGCAGCCAATGGAAGAAATGAAATGAAGGACATGAACATGGAGCAGCAGGCCGACCCCAATACAATGCATATCAAACCAAGAGAGCCAATTATTGACGACGATTTCGATATTTCTTCAATAGACAGAGAAGCTGCCATGTTCGTAGTAAGGAGTTACGAGAAAGCTTGGGTAGTAGATATAGATGGCATTATGATTAACGCAGGACAATTGCTCGGAAATGTCTCAGAGAAATATATAACAGAAGAGGTAACATTCTTTCAGATCTATGTTGTCAGTAAAAAACATGCGCACTCGTAATATATCCACACTTTGTAGGTAATAAATGCATATGTCAATTTGAGCAACGTTGAGAATGAGTCTGTATCATTCATTCATACGTTTGATTCTCAAAAGTTGGGACCAAACTGGAACCGAAACGAAAGATATATGAAGCGGATTGCCGAAAAGTGTAAAGGAAAACATTTGGTACGTACTACTGATTTTCTTTTGTTTTATTATCTCATGATTTTCTAAAATTACAAGAAAAGTCACCTGTTTGGTTTGAAGCCATGCATTCAAACTTGTTTGTTAACTTACAGGTATTCGTTCCCATGAACATTAATGGCATCCACTAGGCTCTCCTGGTACTAAACTTTATAAAGAAAGAGGTACATATCCTTGAATCTTTAGGCATACGAAATGAAGAACTAGAGAAGACAATGGTAAGTATGTACCAATTTTTAAGCACGCATCTACAAGCAAATTATCAAACTTCTCATGTATGTAACCATTCAATATAGGTGGAAAGCATACAATGTTGCGTCAAAATTTCGGTCCAGAAAGGATTGGTTTACTTTGACAATCCATTTAACTTGCGCCATTGGAAAATAATTGCATATCTAGACATACCAAGACAACATAACAAGTACTCCTTTTCCTTTTGTGTATACTAATGTTGTAATCTAGTTATTCCTTTTGTATAATAATGATGTATTCCAGTTACTCATGATATGCTACATTGCAGTTATACATGTGCAGCGTTTGTAATACAATACATTCTGGCATGGGATGGACAGAAAATGGCTCATCAATTCACAAGTGTGAGTCTTGTAGTTATTGTTAATTCACAAATTATACATAATGAAACAAAAGCTGATATGTGATGATGTCCACTAAATGTCTCATGTACAGGTGGACATGGAAAGTTATTGCTTCAAGATATGCACGAGGCTGCTGCATTCTGATCGCAATAGAATTCGGATGCAATCATACAAACAACCTATCATGGTATGTGCATTTATTACCTGCTTTTTACAAAAAAATCTCTTTAAACACCTTGTTCCAGGCTGCACAAAATTATCTTGTTTAACATTTTCTGTTGCCAATTACTTAGAAGGAAGCGTACTTGGTGGAACATCCCGAACTACGTGATGAGGGGGATCAACAGGATACTAATGTAGACGATTTGAATATAACAATAACGGGAACTGGAAGCAAAGAGGAAGACAAAACAGCCCCGGGAAAATCATTGACGAGAAGACCAAGAGGACGGCCACGAAAGAATAGGGTTGATGAAGGATCTACAAAAGTTCCAGGAGCTGAAGAAGGATCTGCACTTGTAACAGGAGTTGAACAAGGGAGTACTCCACAAGTTACAGGAGCTGCATCTAGGAAAAGAGGTCAACCCTCAAGGAGAAAAGCTGATACTACTACTGTAGTAGGTCAATTCAATACGGAATATATCGCTAATCGCGTTAACAAACGGAAGAAGCAACCAGGGAAACTGCTCAGTAGCCCTTATCAGCCTAACTAGGATCACAATTTACATAAACTTATGGTTCCCCATGCCCATGTACCACATTTGAAGCTCCATTTATTTTTTTTTATTTTCTTTATGTCGTCCTGAATTGTGTAAGACATGTTGGATTAAATTTGTCATGGATGTCGATTTGATACAAATTGTACTAAATCACATTAAACATAGACATCACATACTATTCATATGGAAACTGACACTGCTGCTGCATCACAATAGTACACTTGTTCAAAGCGCACTCCAATACTACTAAACCATCAGCTGCCAACTCCAAACACAACATGCATGAGTACAAGGACTGCAGTGGCAGTACATAGAGCAACAACTATCTTTCCCTATGTCATCGGTATCTGCATATTCCTTTGCACAACTTGTCTATGAGAAACAAACTCCATCTTCAACATCCGTAGGTCCTCCAGCAACTGGGCAGTATCTGGTACCTCCCTTGGCGTCATTTGTTGCTTCAAACGTTCAGCTGCAACCTCTTGCCTTAGCATTTGTTGCTTCTGTAAATACTGTCTCGCCTGCTCATTTCCAATGAAGCCTTTCCTCTCAAGATGTCTAGCGTAATCATCTCCCCACACAAAGTAGGAACACAGAGGGTTCTGCAATAGAGAACCATTGCCAAAGCTCTGAGACATAAATCCAAGGAAAAGGATAAGACAAAAATTGAAGAGAATTGTTTTTGCTCACCATGATGTACTTCTTGGGGCATTTGAAGTACCTCTCCATGTAGTTCTGATCCGATTTGGTTACATGCTCCAACACCTGCTCCTTCTTGCAGATCGGGCATTGAATCAATGGCAACCCGCTTGGCTCCAACGCCATTGCCTCCAAACCTGTCCGCGCAACCCTACTTGATGAGCCCTGAGACATCGCAACGAAGGGGGAATGGTTGCCGGACATCACCGCCGCCGCCCGTCGCGTCGCCCTCTCGGCCTGCGCCCTTTAGGGTTCTGAGAACGTGAGGGGGGACACTGAATTTGCGCGTATAACGGGTTGAGGCATGTGTGATAATAGCTTCGATGGGAGAGGGCCCACCTGTCCGCTTAGGAATCCTTCACCGTGGGACGCTGACATGCGGGGCCCGCCCATCACCACCTACCTCCCGCCTCCCCAGGGAGCCGGACTCGAACTTTGAGTCTGTGCCGCATGTGCGGCCGCACCCCCCGCACCGAACTGGCAGTGGACCCGCACGTCGAGGCCTTCCCTGGCGCCTATAAAGGTCGACCTGACCCCACCCGCGCCTTCACGAGCCCTAGACCTAGCCCGCGCACCGCCATCGCCGACGCGCTCTTAGATCCACCCGCCGTCGTTGATCTACGCTTTAACGGTGTTGCCGGCCTCGAGACCCTACCACGACCGTCTGTGCGAGGTGAGCAATCTGCCGTATAGTTTTAATGGACTGTGTACAAATCGATTCTAATACAGATAGGTCAAGGTTCTGGGATCAAATTAGTCATTGGTCTGTATACTTTTGATGGTTGTGGGAAGTGTATAAACAGGTTAGGTTATGACTTTGGCAGATTGATTAGTGCTGAATATTTGTGACTCTAATTGCTTGTATTAGTACAATTTGTCTATTTTATTTCCTCAATACTGAAAGATGATGCTTTTGTTTGGGACTAGGTATATTAGCCCTAAGCATTACTACGTTGAAGACTTCCCTATTTGGTATTGTGTATCTGAATGGGTCCATAATATTAGCCCTAAGCATTACTACATTGTTACTGATCTTCATTATATTTCTTACCATACATCTTATTCTACTTTGTTAATTCCTAGGAGTGATGGATCAAGTTTTGAGGTCTCTCCAAGAGATCGAGGACAAGGTTTCAAAACGTAGGATGGATTTTAACGCTGAGTATTCGAAGATCAGACTTGAGCTTACAAAGTCTTACCTCCAGAAGATTAAGGATTATGAACACACTGATAACGACATCTCGACTCAGCGTCACCAAGTGGAAAAAGAACAAGAGAAAGAGATTTCTGAATTGGCCAAAAGAATCGAAAAAGAACAGGTTGGCCAGCTCAAGAAAGCGCTACGTGATCAACGTGCACTCTTTGCCTCCATGATAAAACAGGAAAGTGCTATCGCATATACTGCGTTGCTACAGACACGTAAGGAAATTGATGAGTTCGTAAGTAAACACGAACATACTGTTGAATCATGGAACAAGCAAGCAAGGTTACAATTTGAAGATTTGCAGAAAGACGTATCAAGGGTGAAGGGCATGATTCAGGAGTTCAGTCACAATAACAAAGCCGAGGTAACCACGATAGTCAGACATCTTATTTTTTTGCACTCTGTCTAGCATGAATAAACCTAGTTAATCTTATGTATTATACTATCTGAATGTTTGCACTTTCAGGGAGAAGATGTGATATACATACCGAAAAGAAGCCTGAATATATTAATGGACAACGAATGTCGCTTGGTACATGTTCTTTTTTTTCTTACTTATTGTGTACAAAGTTCAAATAGCCAAATCATCTTTATTTGTGGAATGTATATACACGCAGGATGTTGTAATGAGATTTAAGGTGCACATAGTGAAGGAACTTTATCCGGATCTGAACAAGTACTATGACAATAGGGAAGAAAATATTGGCATGTTTAGCATTATAGAGCCAGGCATTGTTGACTTCGATTTGATGGAGAAATCTTTGAGATGTTTTGGATACAACGGAGGTGCAGAGGTGTACTACCTGAATCCCGGTCCAGGGAGTACACCATCAATTGGGTATGGCTTAACAAGGATTGATGGACAAAAGGAGGTGAATGAATTGGTGCATGCTCATGCAGAAGAGAAGACCAAGATTTGTCATCTATACCTAGTGGGACCTGAAGATGTGAGTATTGGTTTCTATTCACAAATAATCTTGTTAATGCAACTATTGATGTTGTAATAACATGTAAACAACTTAATGCAGGAAAAGGAGGACTTCGACTACTACAATTACGGAGAAGAAGAAGAAGAAGAAGAAGAAGAAGGCGATATGTTCCCTGATGTCAATACTCCAGGGGATAGTCCCGACGGCATCTAAGCACGTTGCATTGTTAGGAGGGTTACAAAATTGTTAGGTTGAATTAATTTTTTGTTTGAAATGAGACTAAGTTTTTTAATGTTTTTTCATAAAGTTAGCTTGTAGTTTGGATGCGTGTGTTTGAACAAATATTTGGTGATCCATGTTTCGGTACTGATGTGTTCAGATTTCGCAAGAATTTATGATAAAATCCAAGCATTTGTGGACTGAGGTCGATTATGTTACTGGGGATATTGTTTTTTGCATAAAAAGAGAGGATTTTTTTTATTAAAAAAAATTAGTGCTATGGGGCTGTGTAGGGCTAAGCCAGGCCACAACAGGCTCAACCGGCGAGCGTGAAGCCCAGTGAGCGGGAGCCCGAGTGGGCCAGCCAGCCCATTAAGCCCCATAGCACATGTAGCAAGCAGTAGTGGATGAAGGTATTTCGGATTTCGAAAGCACAGGCACGCCTCCCCTTTTAAGCTGGGATACTCCCTGCTCTGTTTCCGGGGTGGTACTAAACGCCTCTCAGTGCGATGCCGCTGCAAAGAAGCTAAATGGGCCGGTGAGAGTAATAAAACACTGATGGGCTAGCCCAAATCATCTATAAACCTGGGCCATTTTGAAACCGGCCCATAAGGCCCACTTTCCTCCGATGAGCTATAGCCGTCGGATGTGGCATCGACGGCTGCCGTTGCCCCCGAGCCAGGTCTAAACGGGCGTCCGCCATAGCCACCCCAAACCCCAGTTATTCTTCTCTTCCCCTCTTTCCTAATTCGAGGGCGGCTGCCAGGCGAGGAGAGGGCGATGCGGCGCGCGTCGGGAGGAGTTGGCACCGCCGACCTTTGCTCGCCGGACCTGCGTGAGGCCGTGGCTAGGCGCAGTTTCGCCGAGCGAGCGTCGCTCGTTGGTGCCCTAACGTGCTGGGTCCCGCACATGTGAGGTCCACGGTGCCGACGGCGATAGGCGCTGGATCCGGTTGGTGGCTGATCTCCTGACGTCGGCCCCGGGCAACGGCGGCTGCAGTCCCTAAGCTAAGTTGCCACCCTCTGTTCCTTTAGATCTAGGGTTAGGTTAGGCCTCTGCTGCGCCCCAATTCTATGACTCCTCTCGCCATCTCGCTCCAGACCTGGAGGATGGTTGGCCGGGTCGTCACTGCTCGGACGTGCCTGGTCAGGTGGCTCGCCGCTGCGAGCGTCCGGCCGCCCCGCTGGTGTTCGTTCTCGCGTTGTGCCCCCCTGGTCTATATCAATTTCATGTTTCTATTTTTGCAGTTTGGCCCATTTACCCGTTAGGCCCCATTAGGCCCATGGTTTGGTGGCACATTCCCTAGAATATCAACCGGCGGAGTGCCCACCGCGTCGGCTCGGTAGTGGAAGGGAAACTGTGCAGCCTCGGTGGAACTGTCGAGCCTCGATAGGCGCGCCCCTTCACTGCTGCTGTATTTCTACCCCTTGCGTGCATTTCACACCTTGCTTCTCCCTGTTTCTCCCCCTTTCTCTTGCCGTTGATCTTAGGAGAAGCCGAAGAATAGGTGAGCGTGTAATCTGATTTTGTTTCCCTACTGCATTTCTCTTCTGTGATAGGTAGTTAGTGTATCAACCATTTTGATTCTACTTAGGGATTGAACGTATGGAATGCATTTGAAGTTTTGCATTTTCTTTTCTGATGTATTGTGCGTGTGAACATGTAGGTAGTGAGTGTTTTTATTTCTTGATCATCCAAAAGAAATACTCTCGTAGTATTGAGCAATGGATGAAGCACGTTACAGTGTTCTTTCTTGGAACTAAAAAGAAATTTCTTTTCCCATTTTTTAATGTGTTTCGTTGTAAGCCAAATAAAGTTTCTTCCTTTCCTTCTTTCTTTCTGTTTCATCTTGATTGCCATCTCTCTCATTCCACCTATTTTTTCTTCTCTTCATCATCTGGTTCATTTATGTTGGCTAATCCTTGTCTTGTACTTTTCAGGCTGTGCCTTTTTCCTCAAGTGAAGGTATTTACCCTGCTGTCCTCAAAACGTTTTCAGTTCATTTCTATTGTTGATCTTAGTTTTTCAAATAACGCAAATAGTTGGTACCAAATTTGTTTTGTCACAATCACAGACTTGTAGGGTTTTCTTGTAGGGTGCTCATGGACTACAGGAGGCTAGACTTCACGGTATGCTGCATTTCAATTTATTTGGTCATTGTGTTTGCTAAAACCACCTGTCACCTATATTTTACACTTTTTATGCTCACTACTTTACAGGTTGATGAGCTTCTTGAGAGAGGTTTTGATCGAAGGAGGATACCTCCCATGGTACAGTTCAATTACTTCGTAGTTTATTATGGTCTTCTGTAGAAAATTATGTAATGTGATTTTGTTAGAAGATCAAATAATTATGAGAATACAATTTCTGGAAATATTTCCAGACCTTCTGTTATGTTTGTGTACATATTTCATAACTGTTTGTTTTAATTCCCCTATTTCTGATGTGATCTTTCATATATTTCGCAGCACCCTGCCTTGAGCTACAATGCATTTACTAGGTTCAATCTGCCGGTGACAAGGGAGAATATGCACTATCTTGGCATCCAAGATGGCCCTCAGAACCGCTTGATTCTAGCTTGGTCTCCAACTGATGGCAATGGAATCTAGAACCGCTGGATGACAACCATCCGTGCCTTGGCGAGGCTGGTTTCTACTGAAAATGTGCCTTTCTTCAGGTATGATCTATCTACAGTTCTTATACATTGTATGTACGGTTTATCATCACTATAAATTTGTGCTTTGAGCGAAGTAAATTGTTTTTAATTTGAGCCTGGGATGTGTATAACATTGGAGTTTACCAACTGTATTTGGAATTTGCATTTTCATTTGATGGAGTTGCACATCACCAAAGCAATCTGACGATCTATGTAAAAAATCTTTGTAGTTGGTTCTGGATTTGATGGGTTTTCATTGGCCCCCAACAAATCTGTTACTTCCATTTGCACTTGTTTTTAATTCATTTTATTTGTCTATAGTTTGTAGTTATAATTTGAGGCTCAGATGTGTATAAAATTGGAGTGTAACATGAATTTCTGCAAAATTGAAAAAGTTTAATAATGTTAAAGTTTTTGTAGAGATTAAACAATTTTCATTTTCGTGCGAATGACTATTTGCAATGTTGGTCAACTGTAAATGCTTTGGTGATTGTCTTCTGATAATATGTTATTTCACTTTGTAACTATATTTTTTACCCCCTTAATTTTCAGGGTAGCTGTTAATCCAACTCGGCGGCATGGCTTCATCATGTGCCCTAACACTGAAGTGGCTGCAGCTCTTCGCGCGCGCTATGTCGAAGTTGGAGCTGAGCGGGTATTCTTTGACCTGGTTAGGAGTGTTGAGTACCTGCCATTTGGTGAAGATGTCAACCAACATCTTCAGGTGTTCTGGTGGGTTTGAAGTGGGTCTGAAGATAACAGGAGCTGCACTGGATAAAGATGATATCAGCCTTGCCTGTTTTGTGTTGAAGTTCTACGATGTTCACATACTTATCTATATAGCTTAACCTATGTATGAAGCACGTAGTTATGGTGATATGTATGTGTATGAACCATTTAGTTCTATACCTAGAATATGTCAGTATGAGCTTGGAACAATATAATTGTAAACCTTCTTCTATGACTTCGCTGGGTCTGTTGAGTATCTACCCTACATGAAGTTGTTCGGTACCTTCGATGCCATGCTTTGTAAACATATGTTCGTTCCAGGGTAAGGCACGTTAACACAGCATGGTATGGTAACTTGCGACGGTATGGCATGCTAACATAGTATGTTAACTTCTAACGTTAAAGGGATGTTAGGATACCCATGGTATGTTAACTTACGCGGCAAGGGATGCTAGCGGAAGCCGTGGTATGTTAACTTGCCATGTTATGGTATGTTAACTTGCCATGGTATGGTATGTTAACTTGCCATGGCAAGGCATGTTAACTTCCCCATGGCCAGGCATGTTAACTTCCCAAGGTACGATATGTTAACTTGACGTTAATACGTTGCCTATCCATGTGGTAACTTACCAAAGATATGTTAACAACGGTATGTTAACTTTTGCATTCTCGATCAACATCAAATGCAGCGACAAAACAGAAAATGTGCTTCAGATGTGCAACGATCAATTCCGCCTTGCAAAAGGAAATTTTTTGGGAAACTACCTAGCAGTATTCCCAGATCAACTGGACTATTCAAGGAAACATATGTAAGAAGAAGGGAAGAAAAAATATTTGACAACAAACTTTCATTCATCAGCAGCATGAAGCTGCTAGGATCCTTGAGAATTCAAGGGGTACAGAGGATAGTGATGCAGTACAGTTATGTGATCTATCTATTTTCAGCACTTGTGATCACAGAAATCCCTAGAGTTGAGAAGCTGGACCAAAGCTATAGCACCTGAAGGTAGCTGGCTGAATCTGCAAGTTTTCAACAAAAATACCCAGACCAGCCCTTCTATTATTGAAGGGGAAACCTCTTAAGCACTGCAAAGGATAGCGGTGGTCACAACCGGAGCAGGAGGATTATTGAGTTCAAGCAGCATATCATCCTGATTAACCGTCGTCGGGACAGCTTGATCTGTCACGTGAGGGAGAAGAAAAGTTACTACTCATACCTCTCCCCAATTTGTTCCTATAACATATTTATGCTAATTGGCACTAAACCTAATAAATGAGGAGCTAAACATCTGACAATATGAATCAATACTGGAAAAAAGACATAACATATTAAACTCAAAAATTCTGGAAAACAAGTGATCCAAATTCTGATTATATCCCATTTGAAGCCAAAAATGATAAGGGGTACAATGGATGCTGTACCACAACAGTAGTCACAATTTACGTTGCCCAAATTCAGTTCATATGAACAAAATCATATTGGATGATACTAGAAAGTTTTAGTTACCTTTTGCAAATCATTTATCCAACACATCCTCAGGGAGCATTGTTTCCTACAAATGAAGAGGAACAATAGCCATTAATACACATGGCTCATGGACCAACAATTTTTAGCTTTCATGACAATTACTCTTAGCTTACCTCATCTCTCATGGGGCATGTTCGCCGATTGTGACCCTCTTCTTTACAACGTGAACATTTCTTGTAAGATCTATCTGAACTAGACTTCAACTTTTTCTTTGGGGCCCCTCTTCCAGGCACACGTATGGGATAAAAGACATTGCAGTCCTCCGCAGAATCAACATCATGGGCTTGTGGGAGCACAGGACCAAACCTCTTGCCTCCACCATCTCCTCTATTTGTAGGGATCATAGCAGCTTCCTCTTCAAGAACACGCTTGAGCAGTTGATATGCTTCAATTGATTGAGATGCTGCGAAGGATGCTGTTTGACTAATATTGTGTAGTTCATGGTACCTCTGCACGCTATCAGAATAGTCATACATGGTGCTCTTCCTTGTAGGAGGAAATCCACGCTTTGCATCCATCGTCCACCTTTCCAAAACACAGCAGTCTGGAAGCTTACTTTCTCCCCGAAGGCCCAACACAAAGAAGATGTGTGAGCATGGGGTTCCAAGGGACTGTAACTTTAGACAAGAACATGAAATTTCCTTCAACAAGTCCTCATCATCACATATCTGTAACTCACATTTCACCAAGTATCGTTTGTCTCCTTTATCAACCCTTCCAAATTTATACACAACTATGTTATAGCTATCCATTTCCTCAATGAAATAACACTTCTCGGCTGCTTTTAGACTGTAATGCACATCAGCATGAAAAACACCTGGTGTGAACCTTCCTGCAGCATCATTCACAATAATTGAAGCATTTGCTTCCAAGCATGGCTTGTAACTTGCATTATAGTCCAGTTGCGCTTCTCTAATGCGCAGCTTTTCAAGACAGTTATCAAAGTGTTGTAACAGCTCCACCAGTGTCATTTTCCGATCTAGATTAAACTGAATCCTAGAGTGTAGGCTCTCGCTACGCTGGTTGCTCCTCAGTCCCAAATAACACTTATTAGCATGATATGCAGCACACCAAACTTCCCTCCTCTCATACATCTGATATAGCCACGATTCCTTATCTGTAACGGCATATTTATCCAAGAATTCCAACCATTTCCTCTCAATCTCTTCTATAGAGCAACGATCATAGAGAAAACACCTAATCCCTTCCTTCACTTTGTCGTCCTTAATATTACTGACAATGTTATTCTCAATATGCCATCCGCAAAGCCTATGCGATGAATTCGGCCACACAATACTGATTGCCTTTTGCATTGCAAGGTCTCCGTCGGTGATCACAGAAACTGGATGTTTCTGCGACATGGCTTGACTGAATTCACTAAGCAGCCAAACATATGACCCAGTATCCTCATGAGCAACAATTCCACAAGCAAATAGAACTGTACCTTTATGATGATTCACCCCTACAAATGGAACAAGCGGCAGGTTGTATTTGTTCGTTTTGTAAGTGCCATCAAATACGACGACATCACCGAATGCTCTATAATCCATCTGACTTTGAAAGTCGCACCAGAGCACTCCCGTCAGATGTCCTCTCCCATCAGTCTTGTACTTGAAGTGAAAATCTGGATCTATACGTTTCTGATGTTTCAAGTAATTGATGATTGTTTGAGCATCACCGCCGGAGAGTGTCTGCAACTTATTGTGTTAGCAGAAATTGTACAGGTCCTTTGCTGTAAATCCAACCTTATCATAGCCACTGTACCGCTTTAGCATAGTGTCTACTATCTGGTGTTTCCGGATCCCAGAAATCTGCAGATGCACAATCTCTGCTTTCTGCTCATCAGTGATTTTTCTATGAGAGCGCAGAAAACAACTAAGGTCTGCATCAATCATTGGATAGTTGTGTTCGTTGATGAAATCCTTCACATACCACTGCTCGGTGTCATAATCCAGTGCAATCACAAATTTAGCACGACATCCACATCGAGTGATATTTTGCGACCTCCGCTTCTTGATCTCCCTCCTCAGGTGCTTCTCTTCTCGGAAACCTTCACAGCTGCAAACAAACTTGCGAAGGGTCTTCTCAATGTGGTCGCTGTCCCACTCGCAGTAATCTTTCCTCACACTAAATCCTTTCTCATAAGCGTACTCATTGTAAAACTCGAATCCTTCGTCCTCACTGTTAAACAGCTTCATAACTATTTCTCGGTACTCCAGCAAAGAATTTTCATTAGACATTTTCACCTGAAAAGAAACAAAAATAAACTTCCATATAAAAGAAAAAACGTGCAATTTGCTAGCAGGCACCTAGTGCACGAACCTGTATTGAACACATTTTTAGCTTGACATTTCAAATGCAAGTAGACACTACTACATTGCAAGATGAAATGCTACATACAAAACATATAGAGCTCTACGAGCCACATAAGGCAAGGCATATGTTTCATAAATGTGGATACAACATTCATGATCTGCTAAACATGTACAGTGCAAATAATTGTAAACATGTTCAATGCAAATAATGTAAACATGTACAGTGCTAAATATGTTGATACAAGATTAATGATCAGCATACATCAAAAATACTGCCATGTGCATGGATGCATACTATAACCAACATGAGAAATTGTAGGTGCATGTTTAGAATAAATGAAAGAGCAAGTGTTCTCTTATTCCAAATCTTTTCAAATCAAATTATTCAGCCAAGGCAGAAATCAATGTACTGATTCTGAATAGCAACCTCATTTGCACGGCACAAACGGATACTGTTGTATAAAACCGTAAAGATTCTAATGTCTTTCACCTACTGCTTAACACGGGATGGATCATGAACGGCGGCGCCTTGCTAAACCGAGAACGCTAAAGACAGCAGTTGCGTGATTCCGTTACTCACTTAAAGTTGAGGTACTGGCCGACGGCGAGGAGGACGGGGCAGTACAGTGTCGGCTGCCACGAGAAGGAGGCGACGGAGGCGGGTGCCAACAGCTGGAGCGCCTTGAGGACCTCGCGTCGGGGGGGGAGGCGAGGGCACGGCAGCTCCTCCGGGGCGCAGGCGGCAGCGCGGCAGGGCCACCAGGGATGAGGGAGAGATCTGGGTGGTGGTGGACAGGGCGACGACGCACGGTGTGGAGGGGCGCGGGAGGTCGGGGTCGGGGGTCGGGGTCCTAAGGTGGGCGTCAAAAAGACCAACATACTCTTGTTTTCAAAAAATACAATTCAAGGGAGGAAATGGGAGGAAATTTCAAGCACCATAGAAAGCCTCAATAAATGCTGCAAAGAAAATCCCATTGCATTGCATGCATTTTTTCCGTCCCGTTCATTAATTCCGATTAATTCAATGATTTTGTGGAAATGTATAATAAATTCCAATGAAACAATAAAAACCTTCTGAAAACGCTCGAGAGCCCCCATCACCAGACTCAGTCCGTGCATTTCTGAGGGTTTTGGGCTCGACCTCCTCCGACCTGTCACTTCTCCAACTGGACACGGCGCGGCGCCCGCCTCGAGCAGTCTGTCTACTTGCCTTCCACACCCAGCTGCATCCCCAGCCGCCCAACTCGATCTCCATGTCTATCAATCCTTGCAGCTTGCAGGACGCAGCAAGCGAAAGCAATAAATCCCTGCCTTCTTGGATTGCAAGATTATATCTTTTCTTTAAAGATTACTCCCTCGGTCCCGTGAAGAATGCAATTATAACATTTGAAAAAAAATCATACAAAGAGTGCAATCTTAAAAAATAGATTTAATTATTTGTCTAATTAAGTAATCAGATCTGATCTGTATGTCAAAACTTACTGCATGTGGCTAAAAAATAGGGGTACTAGAGTCTTTTCGCGCCACTACTAGTCTGTCTTTAAAAAATTAGAATTGCACTTTTTATGAGACGGAGGGAGTATATATCTTCCTTTCTTTTTTTCTTTTTTCTTTTTTGTCCCATTGGAATATGCTCTACTTCCATAGCTATCGCCATTGACGTGCAGTACGCGCGCGCACACACACATTGCTGTGAATCCACACCTTTCCCTTCTCCTGATATCCCACCCAAAGTTTCCTATAAATTCGCACTCCCGGGTCCTCGCAACCCTCATCATTCAATCCACCGTCGTCTCCCTTTCCATCCCCAGAGTTTCCGTTTCTTCTCGATCGGTTCGTTTCCAACAAGAACGATCCCTAGCGCAAGTTCGAGAGCTCCGGCCATGGCAGCGGCGCGCCTGTCCCTGGCGGCTGCGATCGTGCTGGTGCTTGCCGCCGTCGGCGCGGCGGCGCAGGCGGACTACGACTTCTTCTACCTCGTGCTGCAGTGGCCCGGGTCCTACTGCGACACTAGGCAGAGCTGCTGCTACCCCAAGTCCGGCAAGCCGGCCGCCGACTTCGGCATCCACGGCCTCTGGCCCAACCGCGACGACGGCACCTACCCGCAGAACTGCAACCCGGACGCCGAGTTCGACCCATCCAAGGTAACACGACGCGATTCCCCCTTGTTCATTGTTCTCCTCGGCGGTTGCTGCATGCGTCTGATGCCGGCGTTCTCTTTGGCTTGACGCTATGGCTTATGTTTCTTGGCGCTTTGCTGATTGTTTGACGAGAGCATTTCTTTTTCTTTTGTGCTTTTTGGAGTTTCTGGGGGCATCTTTAATTTGTTTATGATTTTGTTTTTCCAAACATATCCTCTCGTCATATATCGACATAGTACGTCGCTATGTGTGGACGATGATCCAACATCTCAAAATCATCCGTTTGGTGTGGATTTGGAATTCAAACCACACATTAGCGATGATGTGAGTGGAAGGACAAGAGAGTTGTTCCTTTGGCGTCACTCCAACAGACGGCCCCTGTCATCCAATTGAATTCTTGTCATCTCCAAAAGCATCACTTACCTGCAAGATTCATAGCCACAGTTTCCTTCCACCTACTGTTACCACTCTGTTCTTTCAATTAGATTTTTTTTTTTTGGATCAGTGATTTTTCTTTATTGTTAAACTGAAATTTACCGTCATCCTAAACAAAAAAAAAATCACCCTTGCAAGAGAATCACATGCACATTATTCCTGCACGTCCCAAGCAAGCATTGTTCCGAATATTCGTTGCAGTAGGCACGGTACTACGACACGGAGGAGAAGTTGCTGTCAGTTTTGTCACACGCTAACATGACATGCTTGGGTTGGCAGGTGAGCGACCTGCTGAGCAGCCTGCGCGCCAAGTGGCCGACGCTGGCGTGCCCGACCAACGACGGGCTCCGCTTCTGGGGTCACGAGTGGGAGAAGCACGGCACCTGCGCCTCGGACGTCTTCGACGAGCACGGCTACTTCCAGGCGGCGCTCCGCCTCCGCGACGGGCTCGGCGTGCTCGGGGCGCTCGCCGCCGGCGGCGTCAGGCCCGACGGCGGCTACTACACGATGGACCAGATCAAGGGCGCCATCCGGGACGGCACCGGGTTCGAGCCCTACGTGGAGTGCAACCGCGACGAGTCCCGCAACAGCCAGCTCTACCAGCTCTACTTCTGCGTCAACGCCGCCGGCGACACCGTCGTCGAGTGCCCCGTCCTCCCCCGCGGTAGGCCCTGCGGCAGCAGGATCGAGTTCCCGGCCTTCTGAGCATCGATCTCTAGTAGCTGATCTGATCAAAGAACGTGTCCTTTTGCTGTTGCATTCTCCTGCAAAGAGGATGGTGCGTGATGGAATGTCCATTTCCCCAATTCATGATTAGTTTTGCAAATAAAAGAAGTGCTCTCATGTGCTGCCAGAGCAATGGAGCCAATTTATGTGTATGGTGCTGAATCGATGTAAACATGCCAAGCTGAATATTTTCACATTCAGAGATAAAAATTGATAATTTAAAAGGAGAATCTTTTTCATGGGACCAGAGATGCAATAATTTGGAAATATACGACCTTAGTAAATTCAAAATGACTTCTAATTTGGAATGGATGGAGTATGTACGACAACGTATGGGTTGATTCTCTTAAGACAAATATAAGAACGCATCAATCACGGTTTCCCTGTCCTAACCTCGGGACCAAATTTTCAGCAGCTGAAAGGAACATTGGTCTTTCAGTATCAGCGGCGTTGAATAGCAGACCCCACAAGGCAGTTGACAGATGCATAGTGTCGTCTACGCAGGTCCCAATTGTGGCTGCGAACGAAACCCATGGCGTGCACGGGCCAGCATTCCATTTCCAGGTTCCCCGTCCAAGCAACAGCACAACCAAACTCTAAAACCACCTGCTTGGTTGAGAGCTCCGAATCTACCAAGACATATGCCAGCTTCCAGCCGTCCCTGTCGCCATAGAGATTTAACAAAACAAACTTGACAAGTTATTGTCAACCAATTGGAACATAGAAACGAAGTAATGGCATGAGTAGGCAAGGAAACAGAGTTGTATATTGTTAAACAGCAGGCAACACGACAGTAGAAACGCAAGCACAATAGGTGTTTGGTACAGATCGCTTTCGTAAAAAATGCTTCATTAACTCTTGATGCCAGATTTCCAAGCAGAAAAACAAGCATAGAGACTCTCAAGTCCCAATCAGAAAACAGGACCAAATTCTAAAACCACCTGCTTAGTTGGGAGCTCCGAATCTACCAAGACATATATGGCAGCTTCCAGCCGTCCCTGTCGCCATATAGAGATCGAACGAAACAAATTCGACAAGTTATTGTCTATCAATTGGACAATTACACAGAAAAATAATAGCACAAGTAGGCATGAAAACAGAGTTGTGTTGTTAACAACAGCAGGCAACACGACAGTACAAACACAACCAACAATAGGTCTTTTGGTACACATCGCTTTTGTAAAAATGCTTTATTAGCTCTCTGGTAGTTTGTAAACTCCAACAAGCTACAGACACAACCACAATGGTAAAGGAGCAAAATTTATGTGTCGTGTTAAACAGGGCCTGGTTGAGAAAACGATAACTTGGGGGGCATCAAGCGCCCCACGTACGTAATCACTAGAAGCTAGCAATAGCCACCATTGTAGCTCATCTGGAGCATCGTCCTACTGTCTGACACAAAAAATCTAGGCTGCAAAACTAAAAGCCATTGTGGATTTTAGATCATCGTTCCTTTATTTTCTTGTGGATTTCCATTTCACCCGCTTCAAACAGACGCGGCAGCTTCCTGCTGTTTGTTTGCGAATGCAATGCCCTTCTCAATGCTTCCCTTCAGTTCAGCCTTCAGTGCCTCAAGTGCCTTGGCCTCGTACTCGGTCACTCCCTCAAGGTCAGCGGAAATAACAGATTCGACGCCATTCTTCCCAAGCTTGACTCTTGATGCAAAGAATGGCAGATCAGTAAGCTCAGACTGGATAAATGTGCACTCATAGACATCTGGATCACCAGCCAGTGCACAGAGAGACGACTCAACAAATCTGGCAGCAGCGTAGGCCATGGACAAGGTAGCAGACCCTGCACCAGCCTTGGCCTCCACCACCTCTGTCCCAGCATTCTGTATCCTCTTTGTCAGTTCCTCAGTTTCCTCTTCTGTGAAGGTAACAGATGGCCTGGTCTTGGACAATAACGGCAATATTGTAATCCCAGCATGACCGCCGACAACTGGGACGTCAACATCAATAAGCTTCAGGTTCTTCTTCTGTGCCACAAATGTGTTGGCCCTGACAACATCCAGGGTGGTAACTCCAAAAAGCTTCTTGGGATTGTAGACACCCTTCTTCTTCAGAACCTCAGCAGCAATTGGCACTGTGGAGTTCACTGGGTTGCTGATGATATGGATGAACGCGTCTGGGCAATTGTCCGCAACAGCCTCAACAAGCGACTTGACAATGCTTGCATTGATGTTAAAGAGGTCATCACGAGTCATGCCCGGCTTCCTTGGGACTCCGGCTGGGATGACAACAACATCCACGCCTTTCAAGCAGTTTGCCAATTCCGAGGGGCCAGTGAAGTCCAGAACCTGAGCAGGTGAGTTGCAATGGCTGAGATCCGCAGCAACACCCTTGACATTTGCAATATCGTACAGATGCAGCTCTGACACGAGAGGAGACATCTTGATCAAAAGGCCTAGGGGTTGTCCAATCCCACCGGCAGCACCAAGTACGGCCACTTTGTAAGATGCCTGGGGAGATATCTGAGACCCAGACGTCGCCTTGGGCACAATCCTTGGAGCGACAGATGCACGGAGGGATGCATTCCTGCCCAGGAATGACGACTCCAATCCAAAGCTGACAGATGATGATGATGATGCCTTTAAACCAGAGTAGGTTGTGGCACCGTGGTTCCTTGGCTTTTGGATCAGCCCAGCCTGAGCGCTAACCGAGCTGAAGGTAACAGTTGGCGCCATGTCTGACCTGACTGCAGAAACAAAAGTTCTGTTAGATTTATATATGCAAGATGATATAGCAGATAATAGACAGAGAATTGAACTGGTATCATATTGGCTGTCCGAAGGCACATCGGCACACAGAACACATTCAAGAGATGCTTCACGTCCATTTACAACGTGAATCGCCCAATAAAAAAACATCACGCAAGTGGAGGCATCTATGCCCAGATTTCAGAGCAACCAAAATCCCTCGCCTGATGTGACGCTATTGAAAATCAGACTAAATTATAGTCTTACCAGTTAATCCCTAAAACGATAGCCCTTCAAATCATATTCAGCTAACGAATTCGATACAGATGTTCGAAACCGAGCAGGTCCGTTTCCCTCAGAACATGCCATCGCAGCAGGCAGCCGAGTCGAACGGATGGGAAAGAGTTGGGGACGACCACCCCCGGTGCGTGTAGGCACGGCAGAAGAGCACCAAGATCTACACGCGCCATCCCCCAGCACGAGAGAAGGAAACAAGCAGAGGAAATCAGGAATAGATCGGACCTGCGGCGACGCGAGATGTGGCGCGGCCGGATCCAACCTCAGGGAGAAGGGAGGGAGGTGGGTAATGGCAGTGCGTTGCTGTCTCACCTCCGCGCGCTGTCCTCGGCTCAGCTGGTGGCTTTTGAAGGGCGAGATGGGTTCCCCTGGCTCGCCTCGCGCTTGATGGGACGGGGACGGCAGGTGAGGGCGGCTGGCGCTCGGGGGCCTCGTGAGCAGGCGAGCGGCAATGGCCAGACACCCAAAGCGGAGATGGAGGGGGCGGCGGCGGCGGGCAAGGGAAAAAGCGCTCTGGCTATGGGCTCCTCAGTCGCAGGAGGGGCAGGGTACACCCCCGGCGGCGCTCTTTTTATTTTTGGGGCTCGACGGAGACGGCGATGGCGACGGGTAGGGCGGCCTTGGAAACAACGGCGGTGGTGGATCCACCAGCGGAAGCGAAAATCTCCTCCAACCCCACCCCCGCCAGCGCGCGTGGGTGGACCCGGTCTACGGAGCCGAAGGCCCGTGGGCACCCTGGACCGTTCGGGTGGCCCTGGTGCGCCGGGTGTTCGGGGAGAGAGAGGAGGGTAGGTGGGGCGGCGGCGCACGCGCCGCACGCGGGCGGGTGCCTGGATCCTGTGGGGGGGGGGAGCCAGCCACGGAGGAACGTGGCGGCGCCGTGCACGGTGGAACGCACGCGGGGGAACGCCGTTGCTTTTTTGCGGCACATTTTTTTTTGTTGCGTCGTGGCTCGTGAAGGGGGTTGGTGCGTGCGGCCGGCGGGAGCCGAGAGGGACGTGGGATCTCGCTGCCTCTCAACGTCCCGGCGATATTTTCCCGCGGCCCTACACGGACGGAACGGACGGCTCCGATAGCTTTCGCTTACGTGCGGGCCCGGAAAACAAGGTTCCGTAGGAAGAAGAAGAGCAGTGAGGTGCTGGGCTGTCAAAGTAGGCCTGGGCCAGGCCTTGGAGCCTGCCTGCCTCCGGGATTTCTATAGAGAAAATTCCCTGTATGCCACACAACAAAATGTAACTATGTGCTTTGTATCATAGAAAATGTAAACTTAAGCTCTATGTCAAAAATCGTAATTTTTCATGTGCTACGTGCCATTTCCGTCAGCTGAGCCGTTAGAGAGATAGATGCCGTCGGTGGGCCCCACGCGTCAGTGGTGAGAGGGAAAAAATCCCCTCCTTCCTCACGCCGTGCTCCTCGAAGGCGGCGACCGCCGACGCGCGGGCGGCGCACGTCCATGAGGTCGCGCGAGCACCCGCAGGCTGTGGCTCCCAGCGGCTTCCAGCGGAGCCCGGCCACGCCCAGGCCCTCCTCCTCCTCCTCCACGTCTGCGCGCAAGGCGCCGGCGCCAGCGCCGTTGCATCTCCCTGGATCCGCGGCGGCCGGGCTGGGGGCGGGGTGGGGCAGCCGGAGACGCCGCGGCGGAGGTCCTCCGGCTCGCTCGCACCGTCGGGTCGGGGTCCAAGGCGGGGCCGTTCGCGTGCTACTTCCTGCGCTCGTCGGCGCAGGTGCTGCCGGCCGCGCGCGTCGTTTGAGGCCGCCGAGGAGCTGGCGCGCCGACAGAGGCCGTCGTTTGAGGCAGCCGGCGCGCGCGTCGTTTGAGGCCGGCAACGAGCTCGGGTGGTGCCAAGGCTTCGAGGCCGAGAACGCGCGCCCGCGCGCCGAGCTCGACACCGCGGTGGCGACCGCGAGGATAATCGAGCAGAGGGTACGGGACGTGGAGGAGATGGCGGAGATGAGGAAGCGCCGGCCATGTCCGAGCGGCCACCTTGCTCCTCGAAGGCGGTGGCTACGGCGAGCCCGGACGAGAGCGGCAACGGTCGTGCTCGCCCTGCCAAGGATGGGATGGGCGGCGGCGCGGCGCGTGCCCCGGACGGAACGGCGGCGGCCGGAGGAAGAAGGGGAGGCACTGCCGTGAGGAAGGAGGGGATTTCCCACCCCCCTCACCACTGACGTGTGGGGCCCACCGACGGCATCCATCTTTCTAACAGTTCAACTGACGGAAATGGCACATACCACATGAAAAATTACAACCTTTGGCATAGAGCTCAAATTTACATTTTCTATGGCACACAGCACATGAGCTACATTTTGTCGTGGTATACAGGGAATTTTCTCATTTCTATACATCTTCCGGAAGGAATGTAGGATAGGATTAAAACTTCCGATTCTTTGAGATTCGTGTGGCGCGATTGTCTTCTTCTTCCTCACGTCTCTCTCACGTTGCCGTCGGGAGAAACTCATCGCGCAGCCGCCGCGAGAGCTCGTCACACTGGAGGGGCGGGTGGTGGTCGAGACCGGCGGAGTTAGGGTTAAGGTTTTGGGGTTCGGGTTTCAAGGGTTCGGGAGCCTCCAATGTTCGCAGGACCCAGAAGAAGGGAGGGGTCGGGGCCGTCGGAGGACTGGCGGTGGCGACGGTTCGACCGGCGGCGGAGCGAGGTGGCGCGGTAGCACCGCCAGCCGGGCAGGGCAGGACGGCCGGTGGGTGATGACCGGCCCCGCCCACCGGCGAGGGCGCGTCAACGGTTTGGGTTAAGAAGGGCAGGGTAGGGGCGGCGGCGGAGGGTGGGCGGACGGCGCGGCGGCGAGGTAGCCGCCGGCCGGGGCGGAGGACGAGGTGGCGGCGACGAAGGAGGTGAGGAAGAAGAAGGGTTGGGTAGAAGAAGAATAAAGTAGGTTGTAATGGGTCTATAGTTTCAATTCTTATCCACATATAGAAGCTCTTCCTATCTTTCGGTTACATCAATTAAACAGAGAGAAAGTGGGTTGAGGGGGGGTTGTTGAGGGGGCTCCTATGTAGCTTGTGGAAGGTAGATAAGGGTTGAAACTTCCAACCCGTTAAGACTCATCTAAACTCCTACTTATTCCTTTCTCATCAGCTCACATCTTCCTTTCTCACCAGCCCACATTCAACATTTTTAAGAAAGTTCCAACATTTTTAAAAAATGTTGGTTTTTTCAACATGTTTTCGTCAACATTTTGGAAAAATATTCCAACATTTTTTGAAAATGTTGAACAATTTTTAACTCTCTCTGATGTTCCAACATTTTTAAAAAGTTAGCTTTTTAACATATTTTTGTCAATATTTTACAAAAATGTTGCAACATTTTTCCCCAACATTTTTTTCTTTCTTCCCTAACTTCACTGCGGGGCGCGCGTGGGGCCGTGCGGCGCGGCGGTGGAGCTCGGGCCCCGCGGCCATGGCCGGCCGGCCGCAGAGCTCGCAGGCTCCGGCGCGGCGCGCGTCTAGCTACGGCGGTCGGGCGGCCGCAGGGTGCGTGTCACACCTGTTTTTCCAAAGAAAACCAAGTGCAAATCTATATGCATGCCAGGATCAAGTTCCATGCATATAGTTGACATAAGTTAATAACAGAAACAATATCACGTAAGAAAAACAAAGATTATCAGAGTTTTACGCTTTATCCTGGAAACGAAGACTCCAACCATCACAGGCAGTCGACTGGGGGTTGCGTACGCCTAGCACCAGCAACATCTTCATAACAGCTTCCTCTTTCTGAGCAACATTGTTTATAGCAAGGGTGAGCACATGTCGTACTCAGCAAGTGTGGGGAAAGTATGAATGCAGAGGCTTAACAAGGAAAGGCTGACAAGTTGACTGCATTAAGCACTTTTAGTTGGTCAAATTTTATTAGCACCTGATTACTAATAAAGTATAAGTATATGCCAACCCACAATTAACTTATAGAGATACGCCATAAGCATATGGCTAACATAACCATAACCACGATTTAAGTACATCTTTAAGTTTAATTATCATGTGAGGGTCCAGGCCGCTCTTGACCGTGAGCACGGCTAATCGATTAGTTTAAACTCTGCAGAGGTTGTACACTTTCACCACAAGCCGTGTCCCCCATATATGCCCGGGTTAATTACTCCCTTAAACACTTCCGAGGTGAGTGGCATGGGTTTCACTACGAGGCCTTTACAAAGTTTTCCCAGTGTGAAGCAACCCGCGAAGGTTCCAAGCCGCCGCAAAGCATAAAGTCCCCTAGTAGGCGACGTGTCTTAGCAAAGCACACTCCCCACTAGAGCGAGTCTATACCTCAACTAATGCTTCCCCTTGCCCTTATCAGGTAAGGTCACCCCAACACTAGAGTCACTAATTAATCAGCCAAGACAGAGCCATATATCTTGTGGTTGCACTGTTTTCCTGGGTGGTCGCTCCATGTTCCGATTAATCATATGATCTTGTATTAACCAGAGATATAACATAAAAGAGAGCATATTCATCATTATTGTTGTTCATTAGAACCACCATAACCCAAAGTATAGCAGCTAAGCAGAGCTACCCAACAGAAAGGTAAAACCCAGGTTGACAAGGAATAATGGTAATAAAGACTAGGATGAACCTTAATAGGACCCATCAATATTAATGCAAGTATATGCAACGAGTGATTAAACACATTATTGGGACAAAAGAACAAGGACACACTTGCCTTAAACCAAAGTAGTGATGTTGCTCAGAATTCTTCATCTTCATACTCTTCCAAGCTCTCGAACCACGTTCATTCTACTCTCATCAATCATCGGGCACAAGCATACAAAGCAAACAAACAAGCAACTAAGAACAAGGCACCAATCAAAAGAGAAGCTTTAAAAGAACGTGCTAAAGGATAGGCTTGATTCTAAGGATCACTGGAGCACACAGACCGTGCTGAGATAAGGGAAAGGCTTGGTTAGCTTTATGAAGGACACTGGGTTTGAGCAAGAACTAGGGTCAAAAGATCTGGAACTTGAAAGAAAATTAGCTCTATGGCAGAGACACACTGAGACAGAGCTTTGATAAAGAACGGCTAACGATTGATTTGCACATATGAGAGATCAACTATGAGCTAGATTTATTTTATTTAGTAAAAGATATGTAAGGATATTTCATAAAGAAAATACCCTAAGTTAGAATTAAAGCAAATTAAACTTTATTTATAAAACCGGTGTAAAGAACTAGTCAAATTTTATTTACAAAGATTCATATATTGATTAAATCAATTAAACATTTAATTTAGAAAAACTAAACTATATGAATCCTCTAATCGAAACTTTATGATTCGAGTTGATCATATTATTATTAAAAACATCATGACATTAGCATTAATCAAGTTAACTTTTATTTATAAAAGCCGGTGTAAAAGCCTATCAACTTTTAATTATAAAAGTTTAATTAAATATTAATCAAGTTAACATTTGGTTTATGAAAAACCGGGTAAAAGATCTAATTAGATTTTATTTATAAAAACACATGAAATAAAAATTAATCAAATTAATATTAGTTATGAAAAATGGTGTAGAGCTCTATGTTACTTTTATTTAGAAAAGGCATGTTTAATAAGCATTAATCAATATTAAATTTATTTTTCAGAAAACAAACATGATGAAAACTCACCACTAACACGTACATCATGTCATTAGGAACCTAACGCAACTTGAACGGATTAAAACGGAGCTAAAACGGAGATTTTATGAGCAAAACAAGATTAGGGACCTAACTGCAGAGATCTTAAACTTCCAGGGGTTTAACTGTGAAAAACCAGGGGCATATACATAATTATGTATAGAAACTCAAGGGCTTATTCACAAAAGCTCCCGGATGGATTTATGTGTGAAAGGTGGGGTTTTCGCAGGGGGTTATCCGGAAAAGCTACAATACACAAGATAAGGATCTAGGGTTATGCTTTTCCTCAAGGGTTTATTTGCAAAACATCCAGGGCTTTCTTCTTCCTCCCGTTCGGCGTACAGGGGACAGGGGTGCCCGGCGGTCCTGTTGCCGGCGGGGCTTGGGACTCCGGCGACTTGGAGCTTGGCTCGCTAGGAAAAAAACGAGGAGGTCAAGAGGAACTCAAGGGCGCGCTCACCTTGGACGGGGAGAGACGGCAAGCGGCCGGCGGCGTGGACTCGGGCGGCGGAGCTCAGATGCACGGCGGCGGCGGGGAGGAGCTTCGTCTCAGCGACGTGGTGCTCCTGGCGACGTCGGTTGGCTCCGGCGGGCGACGGAGGCGTCGGAATCGTGCGGCGGCCGTCTCGGCTTGCAGCTTCCAGCTGCGGCGGGACGCGCGGCGACTGAGGCAGGGGGGGCAGGGACGCGGCACGGCTCGGCTCGGCTATAAAGGGGCGCGGGCAGGGAGTCCCTGGCGCGTGCGGCGCGGACGCCAAGGAGTCCGGTGCGGCGGTGCCGGCGTGCCCGACCGGGATTCGGCAGTGGCGGGGAACGACCTGGCCGGATAGGCCTCGGCAGGGCTTGGAGCGGGCTGGGTCAGGGCCAGAGTGTGGGCTGTGGGTTGGAGGGTGACGGGCTGCACGAAGCTAGAGAATAGAGGGGGTATGAGTGGACTTCGGGTTCATGGCCGCGGAGTGGAGATGGGCTGGGAGAGACAGACCGCGGGAAGAGATCGGGGGCGTCCAGCAGACTTCAAGAAGATGGGCTGAAAGGCACACTGGGCCGGAAAGGAGGGGGTGATCCGCCAGACTTCCAGTTGTTGGGCTTAAAGTGGCCATGGGCTGGAAGTGAAGAAGGGAAAAAGGAAATGAAAAAGAATTTCTTTTTATTTTCAGAAACTATTTTCGTGAAAAGAATAATCTAGAAATAGCTAGACAATTCATTAAAGTCACGAAAAATATTCTAAAAATCCTAAAAATTCTAGGAAAATTCCCAGAGATAGATTGGAGCACGAACAACCCAAATAAAATATTTGGAGCTCATGAAAAAGAATTTAGAGCCTTCTAATAAATAGAAAATGCTCAGAGAAAATGAGAATAAATTCCAGAAAATTCCGGAAAATTCTCAGAAGGATTTGGTCAGCACCTAAACGCATTTTGAAAAGCTTTTACACTCATAAAACACCAGATGTATCGGCATGAATGCTACATTCACATAAACATTTTATTTAATTCAGAAAAACAATCAAGGACTTTTTCCTATTCTATATTTCCTGTGAAGAAAATAAATGTTGGACAAATTTTAAAATTGAGAAAAAAATTATTGTTTTAATTGTTCTTCCTATTCACATTCTGAAATTGGAAATTTCAGGGTGTGACAGTGCGCGAGGGACTCCGGCGGCGGGCGCGAGCCGGCGGCGGACGCGGGGTGCGCGAGGGACTCCGGCGGCGGGGGTTGGGAGAGAAGAAGGCTAGGGTTAGCACGTGAGATCCGAGGGTCGTGGTTGGTCACACGAATCTTAAAGAATTGGAAGTTTCAACACCATCACACCTTCCGGAAGATATATAGGATTTCCCGGTTGTTGACGAGTACTTTTTTTTAAGACGTGCAAAACACGTTTTTCATTAAGAGAAGAGAGAGTTTTACAACGCGCCACGATGGGAGAACCCCCAAAGTGCGAAGGAACAACAAGATTACATCTGAAACGAACAGAGGAAAAAGAAAAGAGATCCCACACCACCAACACGAGCTAGACTACCACAAGGAAGCAGAGGAGGGTACAACGGAGAGGCCCCTAAGGACAGCCCTGGACCTGCACAGACGGACACAGAGGAGACCCGCACATCACCGCTTGCCAAACAACTTGCAACAACGTGGACCGAAGTGGAGGTTCCGCAAGACGATGCCTCCAGGAAGGGAGCGACGACGACGCCGCCATCGTCCGCCTACCCGCGAAGGGGCAGGCCAGGTCTTCACCCGGCAAACCAAGGCGATTGGAGGCCGCGACAATGCCCCCAACAGGGTAAGTCCATTGTCGGCCTAGCAGAAGCTAGACAAGGCTTTCGCCCCAGCCTCGAATGCCAATCCACGACCGGCCAACGCAAACAAGGAGAGAGCAAGGCGGTGGAGAACGCAGCAGGAAGCCTCGGCGCAGGCGAGAAGAACAGGTGCATGTAGCCGCCACAACCAAGAGGACGGCAACAACACCCCCGGGACCAAACGCAGCCGTCCGAACCACCTCGCCGCCTAATCGCCGACTGCAACCTGAAGAAGGATCCAAACCGCCAAACCGCGGACCCCGAGAAGAGGGAGGAGCCGTGACCGCCGACAGGAGGAGGGGCAGCGGCCACCAGCAGAACGGGGGGCACAACGACCGCCGGCACGGGGGGTGGGACCGCGACCGCCAGCCCAGAGATGGACGTCAGCAGGGGGGAGCTGACCGCCTGGGAAGGGCCGCGGGCGACGGCTAGGAACAAACTGCAGGCACGGTCGATGAGGTCGGCGGGGAGGGAGCGCAGACGGCCGGCGTTGGCGAGGAGGAGCCGAGGCCGTCGAGGAGGCCAGGACGGAGGAGTCACAGGGGTGGGCCGTGTCACCTGGGTGCAGAGGGCCAACAAGCGCGACAGCGTGCCGCGGTTCGCGTCAACGGAGAGGAGCGCCGGCCCGTGAACCAGCAGCTGCCCCTGCAGCCTGCCAGCGAGGCGCAGCTCCCACCATGGCGCCGGCGGAGGAGGCGGGCGCCGACGCAGGGGGGGCGGCGCCCGCCAAGGCGCCGGCGGAGAAGGCCGGGGGCGGCGCCCGGCACGGCCGCCAGGTGGGGAGCCGCAGAGCGGACCGAGACCGGGCCAGTCCGTAGATCGAGGCCGCGTGGCCGGCGTCGAGGTCAGCGAGGGGCGCGACGTCATTGTCAGGGTAGCCCAAGGACGACGACGGCGGCGAACCCGACGGGACGTCCGCGGAGACGGGCAGCAGTGGCCAACCGGTGCAACGCCGGCGCCGGGGTCACGGTCCCCGGCGCGCAGCCCGCTCACCGGCCAGCACCAGAGCAGCCCCGCACGCCTGGCCGAGCAGGCCTGGCCCCGCATACCCGGCCGAGCGCGCAGGATGCCAGGTCAAGCACGCGGACGAGCGCGCCTGGTCCCGCACGCGCGGAGGGCACGCATGATGCCGGGGTCGCGGCCGCCGCTACCGCGCCGCCGTGGCCACGGGTCCTGACGCGGCTCCACCTCGCCGGAGGGCACCACCGGGGACGCCGGATTGCCACGAGAGGGCGCCGCCGGGGACGCCAGATTTGCCGTGAGGGGGCTTCCCACCGGCCGGCCGAGGCAGGGGCGCGGCCGCCGGAGCAAAGCACCCGCCGGCCCAGATCGGGCCCGGGGCGACCCAGGCCGGGGAGTGGCGCAGGGAAAGCGAGAGAGGGGGGAGGGGTGGCGGCGGCCGGAGGCCGCTCCGGCCTGCCCGCGCCGGCCGGGACGGGGTAGGACGGCGGCCTCCGGCGACCCGCGCCTAGGTCGACCAGCGGGTGATGGTGTGGGGAGGAAGGGGAGGTAGAGGAAGGGGGAGATGGAGAAGAGGGAGGTGAGGCCGTGCCGGCCGCCGCCGCCTACGGGCACGGCAGCGGCGGCCGGAGGGAGCCGCGGCGGCGGTGTCGAGGGGCGGCGGCGGGGGGCCCTCGGGTCGCCCCCCGAGGAGAGCGACGCGAGGGGGATTCAAAATTTCAGGCTAGCGACACTCGTTGTTGACGAGTACAATGGGCTGCTTATGTGTCACGGCCCACTTTCCCTCCAACGTGTCTACAAACACACGGCCCAGGTTTCAATTCACTGTTTAACTGAACATTGTAAGTTGTAACCACGCATCAGCTCTCCGGCCTGAAGCTTTGTAGATTTCAAGAGTGGATGGATAAGCTGTATTAGGCATTGTTTATGTTTACTTCTTGTGTATCCTTTCTTTTATATCAGCTATTTAGCTTGTTTAGTTGCCAAAATTTTTGGAAAAAAATTTTGACAGCCCCTTCGAAGGTCTATTAGAGGTAAAAAATGTAGACTAATTACAAAACTAATTACACGAATGGACAGGAAATCGCGAGACGAATCCATTAAGCCTAATTAATCCATCATTAGAGATTGTTTACTGTAGCACGACGTTGTCTAATCATGGCATAATTAGGCTTGTTAGATTCGTATCGAAAAATTAGGTAGGGGTTATGGAATGGGTTTTGTCATTAATCCACATTTAATACTCCTAATCAGTGTCGGAAGATTAATGTGACGGGTAGTTGGGAAAATTTTTGGGAACTAAACAGGGCCTTAGCTGAAGACTTTGTAAAAACTTGGCTGTGTGTGTTTTTCGCAGAGTCCGGATATATTTTCATTATCTAAAAAAAATCAGCTCTCCGGCCGGACCAAGCAAACACCAGGGAGAAGTAAAACTTCGGTGCCCTGCTGAGCTGTTGACTTGATTAGCCAACCCAAGATTTGGTGTTATGCACAACAGTGGCTATTTTTGATTGCCTAATGGATGATATATGATACATAATATATATGTTTGGATCAATATTCTTCGCTAATCTTCCAAATGTATTGAAACTCCTCTGAAATTGAAAAGAACTAGCATAATGCCCGTGCATTGCTACGGATAATACATACTCTGTACGTATTAATACTATATCAACTGGAGTTTGAGGCTGTGCTACACACCTTCTAGTCCAACCCCACACATGATGATATAATTTTTTTTTGTTTTACCCATACATCGCACATGTTCATTATATCGACGTACCTTCTATTTTTACTCTTTTCTTATGCACTAAGTTTTTTTAGGGGTAATGGGGAATATGGGAAGATACCTATAGAGAGAAAATAAGTTCAATCGATTTAGGGGAAAAGTAAAATTAATCCTCTCAAGTATTTCTTGATTCAGTATACTCCCTGACTTATATCATCTGATTCAATTTACTCCACTAAAATAATTTGTGTTTTTATTTCTTCATGCACAAGTTGAATTTAAGTTCAAATTTTGCATGATGATAACAACATAATATATGTCAAAAATATATCATGATTTTTTTTCATCACTATTTTGATAGGCTAGTATATTTAACAACAATCTGAATCATTTAAATAAAAAAATTTATATAAAATGGTAATGACAAATTATAAAATATTTTCAATATAGATTATGATGTCCAATACCACTCTATAAATGCACTCACAAATCAACCCAGTAAATACAATCTCAAATAAAAAATTCAACTTGTATTTGGAGAAACAAAATTAACAAATTGCATTATGAGGTAAACTGAACCAAATAGCATAAGTTAGAGGGTAAATTGAATAAAAACATAATTTTAAAAGGTTAACTATTCTCTACTTATATAACAAAATGGCCCAAAATATACTAACCCAAAACGGCCCAAGTTGGCCCAGCTTACCTATCTAACCCTACCTAACCCCACCGGCCACCCACCACTCATCTCTCCCCCAGACTCTCTCACGCCGCAGCCACTACCTCCATCTCTTTCTCTCTACTACCTGCAAGTGCATCCTCCCCATCTGATTCGACCCGAAGGCCGCGCCCGCGAAGAAGCAGAGCAAATGGCACATCGGCGGCGTCCTGCAGGGGGCGACGACACAGATGGCCCTAGCTTCTATGCGAGCAGGCAGCTGGCAGCCCCGCAACATCAATGCTCCATCCCAACACGTGACAGCCCCTCGCCTGGCAGCTTTGCCTTGATTGTGCGCTCTCTTCGATCTAGTATTAATAGGCATATGAATCTTTTGTTTGGTCGGATTGATGTGCAATCTGTGGCTCCGTTGCTTGAGTCTGTTGAAATTTATTACTCGTTCTTGATGGGACAACATGTTGTGTGTTTTTTGTTCGATTTGGATCTTTACCTCCACGAAAAAATGGTAGGCGGCCCTGCATCTTGATTTTTCTGAACTGAACTAAACTTGGATTGATTTTTTTTAATTTTTGTAGTTCATGTTTTCTTGTTGATTTGTTCTTAGTCCGGTGCCGGTATGAATATTGAAGATGGAGGGAGAGAGGGAGCGAGAGGGGGACAGAGGGATCGAAGAAGGGAGGGGCGGAGGCACGCAGGCGGCGGACGGGAGGGAGAGAGGGGTCGCGCAGGAGGCCGACGGGAGGGGACCAGGACCGGGAGAGACGAACGGGAGGGAGAGACAGAGCGGCGCGCAGGCGTCGGGAACTGAGAGAGACGGATACTGACGGGTGGGTCCCGCCTGTCAGGACGTACGAAAACAATAGGCAGAAATGGTCCTTGCTTTAATATTAGATAGAGATTATGGTTCATGGTACTTGTGTAGTTGTGTTGTGTCTAATAATGGGCATCACTTTTTATTTATATGCTTGTGACATTCCCTATGCTTTTGCTTGATTTGATACTGAAGAATAGGCTGATTGATATATACGGGGACTGCAGAGATTTTTCGCCATTCACTAAATATATTTCTGACGGTAAAGAAAAAGGATATTGTTACTTGGACTAGTATGATAAACTGTTGTGCAAATAATGCGCTATTAAATGAAGCTGCTTCCTTATTTACTGAGATGCAGAAACAAAATATTGAACCTGATTCTGTAGCACTAGTAAGTATATCCTGTGTTGCACGGATACTCCTACAGGGTGGCGTATCCGTATCCGATACGTAACGGATACCGATACACCTCGGATACGCCTTGGATACTTTTCCAGCCGTATCCCAAAAAGATGGATACGTATTGACTTGGATACACGTATCTGATACATTTAGTCAGCCCAATTGGTCCGTACTAGCTACACTACACCCCTCCTACGTGACCTAGCAGCAGCCACGACAATGATTTTCTCTTCAAAACAAGCAAATTTTTTCGTGGACAGCTACTTATTGCCATGTTTTGCACCTTCTGCTCTAGTGCTCTACACTGAAGCTCCATTTTCTTCTTTCTTTTGATGTTTTGGTGGTATGAGATGGCACCGATACAACTAATTGAAGAAGAATCTCTTATGAAATAATATTCTACTTTTAGAAAAGACTAGTTCTAAAGGTAATGTTGTGTGGCGATCCAAGTATTGCACGTTAAAGTATAAGGCAGGCCCGTCCTGAGGTGCGACCTGTGCGCGCGCACAGGGCCTCCAAAAGTGTGGGGCCTCCGGGATTAGTTGAAATATTAATTATTAATGTTAGTAACATTAGCGAAACAAGTATTGTTGGGTCATAAGTTTCCTCTTAAACTTCTTGGAAAACAGCAGACGATAGCACAATATAGTTTTCCTTCCTCTATATATGTTTCTTCTTTTTTTTTCCTTTGAGCATGCAAATTATTTCCTATTTCGCTAAAACAGCTACGCACCAAATTTCTTCACTACTCGAGTTCACAACCAATACTGATCCCAAAACTGCGAGCAATAGCAATTGCCAGGAATTGCCATTGATGCTTACCATCCACAACGAGTCGATCGCCCTGGAGCAACGTTCCCTACTACAGTCTCGCAGATCATCTTAAGCTTTTGCGGATGATCAGAAAAAAAATGAATGCATTCGAATGTCCAGCACCAGCAGGAAAAGGCTGCCTACACGTGAACCATACTGTAGTGTACAATGCAAATGACCGGCACGAAATCAGATCAAAAGGCAAGTTAAATGGAACCCAGACCATACTTTTTTGAGCAACATGAATGAGAATGACCATGACCTTTATAGTATAAACATGTGTCATGCTGCAGCAACAAGGATAAGATTCTCCTTTAGATCGAGGAGGGAAGCAAAAATTTCTATTCATTTCGAATTCAAATGTTCATTGTTTTGACTTTTGACGGCTCCAGCAGCGGGCAGCCAGATGCGGAGATGCCGATGCTCGATCGAACCATCCTGTCGTCAACCATCAGCTTCAAGCTTCCCATAGGTCACAGCCAATGAAATCACATTTCAATCCTTGTTGCTGTGCACCCTTGCCGCGCGCCAACAATATCTACCGGCGGACTCAGGCACAGTTTAGTTCGGTAAAATTTTGAGAAAAATGGTGAAATTTTTGCATTAGGAAGCATATTATGTGAGAAGTGACACGATCTGCAATGCGAAAATTTTTGGAACTTTTGAGAAACTAAACAGGGCCTAAGGGGGGCCGGCGGGGGCCATGGCCCCCCTCAACAATTTATTTTTACTAGTATCTAGTATGTATATCTATATAATAGTCAAACTGGTCCTGTTCGCTTGGCTTATCAGCCACCAGCCAGCAGTACTTTTCTCTCAGAATAAACCAGCCACCAACAATCAGCCAGCAGTACTTTTCTCTCAGAACAAACCAGCACCAGCCACCAGCCAAACGAACAGGGCGGAATTTTTGTTCCGTGATGTTTCGTTTTGCATATGTTGCCGTCCAGAGCTCCAAAGTCCAAACCAACGCAGCGACGCCCAACGACGAGGGTGTGATGTCGAGGTCGAAAGCCGGCGACGGAACATGTGCCAGCGTGGCCACGACGGCTGGCGGTTTGGCCGAGACTATGAGGTGCGAGCACACAACTATGGCGGGCAACAACGACGATGGACAGGGGCAGGCAGGCATCACAAGTAGTTCCGTTGTTTCTAATGTTTCTCCTCCATCTCAAACCATTATTAGCGTTGTTTCCTAAATTTATATCAACAATTAGGCATATCTCAAACCAGTGAAAAAATGAGCAGTGGAATTTAAATAAGACTTATCACTTCTACGAACTATTTGTCTTTGTGTATTATCATTGCATAATTAACTATTATATAGTCATAACCAGGGTTTTTTTACCAACCGGTATATTTTTACCGCCACCCAGCGGTAAAGGTATACCGCAGCGGTATAAATGGTAACCGCTATTTACCGTTCGAATTCAAATTTTCAAACGAAAAGCGTAGTGCAATCGGTTTTTTTGGGTATACCGAGCGGGAAGAGCGGTAACCGTAGCGGTATAAATGGTTACCGTTTTTACCACTGGGTTTTTTTGTTTTTTTTGTTTTGGCTAAGAAACATCAAAATTTTGGCATGACCTATGCACATATTAATGTAAAAAGATCACATCAAAGCAACAATAATTAGTCCCATACAAATACCATAGTCACTACCACGATAGTCTCATACACATACAAATACCATAGTACATAGTCATACTCAATAGTCACTACCACCATAGTCTCATACACATAAAAATACCATAGTACATAATCATACTCAACTACGTTGGATGAATGGGAAGGCCCCCATTTGGGACGCCGCCTCGTACTCGGCGATAGACATCACATTTAAACCGCGCACTCGAAGTAGTTCAGCCTTGTACTGTTGTATTTTTACCCAAGCTTTACCAATGGCTTCCCTTGCAGGTATTCCTGCAATATGAAAAAAATTTCCCCAAGCTTTACCAATGACTTCCCTTGCATTTTTACCCTTCTGCGTCCAGGAACCTGTATCAATCCTTGGTTGCGTCATTCCTCTGCTCCCACCGGCTGCCAAGTTATAGTCCGCCACCACAGGATTCTCCCTCTGTGAACTTGCTCTTCCAAACATCCTCTGAACAGGATTCCCCCTCGCCGAACCACTACCCCCTCCACGCTCGTAAGTACCTCGTCTCCCTTCCACCCCCTGTTGGAACTCTGCTTCTGCTCTCGACAGGTTAATTGCATGCTGGATCTGAGCCTCCTCATCATCATATCCACCAGCGGGATTGTTTCCCGCTGCTGCAGCCGCCTCCCGTGCCAACCTCTCTCGAGCCCGATCAGAAGTTGTCTTCTTAGTCCTCTCAATATCCCGCTGAAAGTACTCCCGCACAGGTGGTGGCACCTTGCTGCAATGGAGCACCGATGATCCGCGCGCGGCCAAATGTTGTTTGAATCTAGTAGAACCACCACCACTTTTCTGCATACCACAATAGTTGCATCGCCATCCGGGAGCTAGATTGTCACCATGTTCCCATACAGCATCTTTAGGTCTGCCTGACATTGTCTATCTGCATAAATGACCAACACAAACAAAACAATGACATAAATAAAATGCACGTAACTTAGTGGCTAATTCACAAACTCACAACTAAATTAAATCCTACCTATAGAAAATATACGTAAATCTGAAACAAATCCTACCTAAAATTGGATCCTACCACAAATCCTAAATCCAACCTAAAATCCTAAATCCTAAAGCAAGATATACCTAAATCCTAACACAAATCCTACCTAAATCCTAATGAAAATGGTACCCACATCCTAGTATCCTACAACTAATTTCTACCTAATTAAAAAAAAATACCTGCATGCGCCCGGGGCGGACTCCCTCTGCTACCGCGCGGTATACCGCCTGCCCGCCGTGGACTACCGCTCCTACCGCGCGGGAGACAGCAGATCCGGCCACGCCGCGGTTAACCGCAGCTCCCGCCCGGCTTACCGGCGCCCAGGCGCGGTTAACCGCCGGCGGCGGCGCGGATGGGCGGAAGGGCCAGTGGAAGGCAACGAGGGGCGAGCGGGGCGTGTTCTGGGCATCGGGGGTGACGCGTTCCAGCCGGTGGAGTGATGGATAGGGTTCTTTTGAGCAGGTTGGGCCTTAACGGGCTAGCGCCCGTTTTTTCTTTTTCTTTTTTCTGTAACTTCTAAAGCTCCAAATAAATACTAAATGCACTCAAATTTGAAAACTTTTGACACCATCAGATTCTATAAATCATGAACTATTTTTTAGGGATTTTAAATAATTTTTTCATTTTTTTGAATTCAAATTTGAATTTTTTGAACCCGAGCGGTTTAAACCGGCCGGTACCGTTACCGCACCGGCGCGGTAAGAATGGTAACCGCGGTAATCGGTGCGGTAACGGTGGGTAAAAAAAACCCTGGTCATAACCAGCTATTGTATGCATGCAAAATATGGGATGAATTAGCAAATTATTGAATTGGCAAATTTTTGTTTGGCCCCTCCTAAATTTTCTCTCCAGCTCCGCCACTTTCTACTCCGTATTCCAGATTACTGAGCTTATATCCACACCACGGTCCGTCAAAGTCTCAAAGACATCCACAAAGACCAGGGCATCCACATCTATTTATCTTAATTATGAATTTTATTTCATCCGGTGTCCATCCTCGTCGCATGTGGACAATGTGCCTAGACGTGGACTGTCTACCAGCGGCTCAGCTCTGAAAGCCGGTTGTCGTAGCACCGAGGAGACCATGGCACCCTGAGGGAAGTATGCTTTGGTTTTTTTAAACCATAAATATGTTTGGTTATTTGTACAAATTATGTGCTTAGGTAGTGTAGAATAAGACAAATAACCTGCATGAAGTCAGGTCAAAAGGCAAGTCAAATGGAATCGAGGCGGTGCTTTTTGAGCAGCGTGAATATAAGTCAGTGACCATGACCTTTCTATAAGCATATACCATGCTACAGCACAAGGAGGCGAGCGAAATTTCTTTTTTTTCGAATTCAAATGTTCATGTTTCTGCGGAGCCGCATGCAGCCAGATGCCGATGCTCGAAATCATCCATACCATCCTGTGGTTAACGTACCATCAGAGACAAATCAATGGACCCAGAAGAAGTTGAGCACCAGTCAGTGGTAAAATTTTCAATGAGAACGAGTGAATGGCAGCATCACCACTCCCTTTGTGGCCTTTCCATTGTGCCACCTGTGTAAAGCAATTTACTGAGTTTGGGTGTAAGACATTTTGTGCCTGGAACACGTGATCAATTGAACGAAATTCAGATTAGGATCGTTTTTTATGCAAACTGAAGTTTCTATTTCAGTACGCTAACCGAAATTCTTCAAGTAGTAAACTGTTTTTTTTAGAAACAAAGGGAATCACACAAACTATTTACATAGAAGACGACTTCTTGAAACAAATAATCAACATTCATTTATTTCTATTTGAGTACGCTAACCGAAGAAAGCCGAAGAAGCCAAACAATTCTTCACAAAAATAATAATGACAATTCACACTACTACTGAATGATGGCTCATGGTTGTTCACATATCCTATCAAAAAATTTATGTATTATTCTCTAAAATCTCTCTTTCTATTCAGTTTGATCACGTCCAATTGCATTTCTACTGCGAACACCCATGCTGAATTGCTGAGAGCCCTATATACATACTGACATTGTAAGAAAGGATGCCATCTTCGCAGCTGCAAATAAAATGAAATTTGCTAACTCCATAAAAGAGGAAGAAAAACCAATGCAGAGATTGCGAGCTGGAGGCTGCAGCCTGCAAGCAACTAACAATGGACCCCAACCGAAATTCACAAGCTGCAATAGAATAAATGCATAAACAAAAAAAAAAGAATACGAAACTCTCTGTTCTCTCACTCTCCTGCAACATATTGAAGAAACAAGAGCTCGTGGTAGACCACATGCAAAGATCAAGAACCAACCGCTACTATACATGGCACAAAAGTTCGTATGGAAACATGATCAAAGAAGACAAAATGCTCATATCAGCAAGAACAGAGCACGGCCACTCAAACTGCAGGGAGCATGCATGATGGAACAGGGTGCTCATATCAGCAAGAACAGAGCAACCCCATCCACCATCCAGAAAAAATAAAACCTTTCCAACATTCAACTGGTTAAAGAAGACAGATGCAAAGATCAGCGCATTCAAGATGGAGTGATAAGAGCACCCTGTTCCTTCATGCATGTTCGCAATAGAGTGCCCGCAATCGCTGTGGACAAAGATGTTGTTTGCATGTTGCTCGCGCCGTGTAGGTAGTGATGGGTGGGTGGTGGCATGTTCGACGTCGATGACAACTTCACCTTGGCAGCAGAGGCAACTGACCCCGCCTTGAGGTGCTCTCGGCAAAGTGGAGCTTCCCCTTACTAAATCTCTCAACAGCCAATAATTAAAAACGAATTCAGGTCACCAAGCACATCACCCTCCGCTAGCTAAAAAACACATGAACTGAAATCCAAACATCAAGTACTCACCTTTGTGTTTTGCTGGAAACCAGTTATACTCCGTAGATGCCAAGGAGAGACGGAACGGATGAGAGGGAGAAGCCAAATTCCCCGAGTGTCCCTTGCTTCTTCGAGTGTCAAAAATCGGGCACTCGGGGAAGAAAATCTTCCCCGAGTGTTGCACTCGGGGAAGAATTGCACTCGGGGAAGAGGGGCTTCCCCGAGTGCCGTAGAGCTCATGGCACTCGGGGAAGAGAGGCACTCGCGGATGAAAAGTGGTACCTAACGGCGCAAATGGACGGAGCTATTTTAAAAACACTCTTCCCTGAGTGCCTTCCCCTAGCACTCGGGGAAGCAAGCCTCTTCCCCGAGTGCCTTCCCCTAGCACTCGGGGAAGGGTTCCCCGAGTGCTAGGGGAAGGCACTCGGGGAATAAATTTTTTTTGAGTTTTTTTGCCCTAATTTTTTTTGAGGCTATCCCACATTATTTGAAACTTCTTGTTCAAATTTGAGGCAATTTTAAATTATTTTGGTATATTTCATTAGTTTTTTTCTTTTTGTTGAATTTTTTAATACTTCGAATTTGAACTGCAGGTGCATGAAGTAATCAAATTTCTTAATTCAAAAAATGATATTCATTATATTTGGTGTATGTTGAGGCCGAATCTAAGAACTCACATGAAATTTCGAGCATCTTGTTGCCGTAACATGACGAACAACTTGCGGGAAAAGTATTTGTAAATTATATAAAATCCGAACGAAGTCCGAAAATTATGAAACTTGTCTGGGTGTCATGTTATGACATATAGAGGCTGTGTAATAAAATTGAGAAGATTTTGAACAAGTTGCGACATCGGATGCCTAAAATCTAGACATCTCCACATGTAATCAATGTGATAACACACGGAGATGTCTGGGTTTTAGGCATCCGACGTCTTAACTTGCTCGAAATCTTCTCAATTCTTGCACACAACCTATACATGTGATAACACGATGCCTTGACAAGTTTCGTAATTTTCGGACTTCGTTCGGATTTTATGTAATTTAGAAACACTTTTCCCGCAAGTTTTTCGCCATGTTACGACAACATGATGCTCGACATTTCATTTGAGTTCCTAGATAAGGCCTCAATATACACCAAATATCATGAATATCATTTTTTGAATCACCAAATTAATTTATTTCATGCACCTGCAGTTCAAATTTGAAGTATGCAAAAAATTCAACAAAACGAAAAAACTAACGAAATATACCCAAAAAATGTAAAATTACCCCAAATTTAAGCAAGTAGTTTCAAATAATATGGTATGGCCTCACAAAAAAATTGGGACAAAAAAACTAAAAAATAATAATAATTTCCCGAGTGCCTTCCATAGCACTCGGGGAAGAGACCCTTCCCCGGTGCTTTCTCTCCGGCGCTCGGGGAAGAAATTCTAAAAAAAATATCCCTACCTACAAGGGGCCAAGCCGGCCCAACCCCGAACCGGCTAACCCTATCCATTCCACCCGCGCCTCCCCATCCCCCCACCCGCGCGCTCCAACACCGCCGCCGCTGCCCCGCCCCCGCCGGTGAGATCCGCAGTGGCCGGCGATCTTCCCCGCTTCTGCGAGCTCCACCGCGGCGGGCGAGCCTCCCCACCGCGCCGTCGCTGCCCTGCCCCCACCGGCGAGATCCGCAGCGGCCGGCGAGCTCCCCCGCGGCCGCGAGCTCCCGGCGGTCGGCGAGGTCCCCTGCCCAGCCCCGGCTGCCCCCGAGCCCCCCCCTCCCCCCGCGGCCATCACCGGCGTGCACGGGCCGGCCACCACCGGCGCGGTGGAGGAGAGGAGGAGCTTGTGCAGATTGTTCCACAATGGGTATTTTCTCCATTGCCCTGTTGGATTTTATCTTGATTTTTATATCTTTATGGCCCTAATATGAGTGATAAAATATGGAGCTCTAGTTTCCTACAACCAATTGGCAGTGTGGACTTGTTTCTTTTTTGGAGCAAGTAAATTGTTTCCCTGTAATCTATGAGCACCTTAGCTTTTCTAGACTTGTTATTAAATGAGATAACATGAGTTCAAAATCAGTGTTTAGCTGTTCTTCTGTATCACATGTTAGTGCTATATTAGCTTATATTCCTAATAAGCTTGAGGCCATTCTAGCCTTGTCACTGTAATCAAGTATGTCCATCTCCTCCCATTCAACTGAAGTGCATCTAGGCTTTGCTGTTTATATTTTGTTGTGGTGCCTTGTTGGTTGAAAAGATCTTATGCCCCAACAGGACCTAGATTTCTGTAATTCCTTTTATTTGCAATTATGTTCTCATCTTTGAGTGGGCGTCATTTACTCCATTGTTTTAGGAAGGGTATAGCTCCACATCTGAAATCCTTGAACTTAAACACCATATTGGTATAGCTCACTGCCACAGCGCAAGCAGCATTGCTGAAACAGTATTGCACAGGACTGAGCTACCATGGCCTATGTATACAGACTGTCTCATTGAACTTAAACACCATATTGGCTTGTGTTTACATAAAGATAGTTCCAAAAAAATGTTTTTGTAAACTTGTATTCTTTCCAACGGGTCAGATTGAGGCTCAATTATAGAACAACAAAATGTACGCCAGCTATTCAGTCTTGTTAGCCTAGCTTACATTTATTATTTTGGTAAAATAGGCTTTATAGATCGTATTAGCCCTATTAACTGTTGGAAAGCAGTATTTCCATTTGATCTTTGTAATATGTTGTAGGTTTGTTCACACGTTTCAGTTCTTTCTGTAGGCAGCATTCCACAATCAGAGAGAAGATTGGATGCATTAATGTTATGTGTGAAGGAAACATTTCTTTACTTAAGTGAGAACTTGAAGCTGAAGGTCCCACGACATGGATGTGGATTCACCGCAGTTGCTCCCCACGGAGCTCGGTGGCGATGGATGTACTGTCGATCCGAACAAGGTCGCCTCCATCCCTTCTCGTGTCGCTTGTTTTGTGCACTGTGTTCTTTTTTAACCCTAGCTCATATCGAGATTATGATTTCTTTGCATTGGAAGCGGATGGGTCCAGGTTTCAATATATACATGCTTGTTCTTGTTTGTAATTTTACTAAAGAATTGGCAACAACGCTGAACTAATATTCAGAAATAAAGAAAAGATAGCAGGGAAGCTTTATATATAACAGTGCATCAGTATGTACCATGGTGAATGAAAAAGGGTGGGGTAATCTAGGGAGCAGATGGAATATAAATTTCACATCTATAGCTCACAAGATAAGTTTAATGCAGTATATTAATTTTGACATATAACATAGTTGTAAATGGTTGTGCAGCTGTTTGTTCCATTTATCAACTAGTGATAGCATTTTCTTGATATTTTGATACTATAAGTTAAATATAGGGGCATATGGCTTATGTGACCTGAGCCTGTTAGTCAATAGTCTGATTTTTTTTGTCTGAACACTTGATATAATCTTGATCTCATCGTCATTGTACTCCACTTTCAGAAATGTACTATTGTAGTTAATCATTATAATTTCAATTGTAGACTAAGATTGAACCTTGCAGTGTCTTAAAAACTTCTTTTTTATGAAAATCTTATAAACTTCTTGTGGCTGACATGTAAATGCACATATAAACCTGTAGAATTGGTTCTGTACAGAATGGCATGCATTTTAATTACTCTAGCAAATGCACATATATACTTGTAATTACTCTAGCAAATGCACAGCAGTATTGTGAAAATTCTGAATTGGGCAACTCTTAGGAACAGAAAAGTTCAGATCTTTTGGTTGGGCTTTGCTTATTTATTTGTTTGGCTTTGTGCCTTTGTCAACACTCCTTGGATCTGGGTATGTTAAGCACAGTTGAATGGAGCATTCATTTCTGGTGAATTGAACTAGATATTATTTGAATTCGTGAGAGCAGTCAGGGACAAATATGCATGGTTCTGTAATTAGTGTGAAAACCTGCATTCATGTCTTGTGAAGCTATGTTTTTTGACATTCTTTATGCAAATAGTTTCTTTAGCTCCATGAAAGATTTACATTTTGTAGTCTCATCTCGTAGTTTATTGATCCATTCTCCATTTGACTATTGGTTCTTTTCTACGGCATGCTTCACTGCAGGTTGCTAACCCTGATAATAATGTGGGTGCACCAGATGGTTCTACAACCAAAACACAGGAGAGCACTAAGAAAAAGTTAGCCTCACTACTAGATAGTTTTCTTTTTTTTCCTATGCAACAAGCATCATGCCTGCATGGCTTAATGTGTTTTCTTTTTTTTCATTGGTTAGTCATGACTCATGAGCACTGATAGGGCATTCCATTTTAGATGGACGATGAGCACTGCCTAGAGTTATTATGGATTTGATTTCATATTAATTATTGTCGTGTTGAATAATGTGTATTGCAATACAATATTTTGTTGCCTGTATATATATGATTTGTTATTCACACGGAAAAGAAAAAAAATGGGAGGTTTATATATATATATGATTTGTTATTCACACGGAAAAGCAAAAAAAAAAAGGCTTCCCCGAGTGTCTAGGCAGGGGCACTTGGGGAAGGGTTGTTAAAAAAAAAGGGGAAATACTCTTCCCCGAGTGCTTGGGATGGAGCACTCGGGGAAAAGGATTTTTTTTTAAAAAAAATCGAATTTCTTCTCCGAGTGTTGCACTCGGGGAAGAGGATTTTTATAAAAAAAGACAAATTTCTTCCCGAGTGTTGCACTCGGGAAAGAGATTTTTTCAAAAAAAAACAGCGGACGGCACCGACGGTGTCAAATCTTCCCCGAGTGCTAGGACGGCACTCGGGGAAGGCTTCCCCGAGTGTACGATTTTTGGCACTCGGGGAAGATCTCTTTCCCGTGAGAGGCATCCCCGGAAGCTCTTCCCCGAGTGTTTTTGTGCCTTCCCTGAGTGCATTTGGCACTCGGGGAAGTATGTGTCTCCCGTAGAGAGCTTTGCTGGTTTGTCATTTTCTCTTTTTTATTCCTCAGACCGCACATCACATCAACACCGATGCTACTTTCTTAGATGTCAGTGCCTATAGAGGAAATACTAACAGCTGTGTAACGCCGTCGTGGGTGGTAGCTAGCCACGGTCGCACGCCAATATTTTCGATATATATATATATATATATATATAAAGAAAGTGATATAATTAAGTACCACTTGTTTTGTTTTCAAAACTGATTGTGACATTTGGGATTATTACTGGGGCATGGATTCGACCAGAGATATTACTGAGGAAATTTCCGAGGAATCTAGTTAGGCTGCATATGTAAGCACCACATGATGTGTACCGCCTCGCCTATACAATATTCTCGGAAGTTCCATGCTTACATAAGAAAACAATTGTTGAGGATCTTGACGGGAAAAAGGCTCGTCAATGGTTTGACTTGGGTGTGGGCCGTCCGTAAAAACTGCAAGTTGGCCCCGAAGTAGTGGACACTGAGGAAGAACACTCAATGGCGGCCATAGCCTCAGCAGCTGTAGCGCTCGTGTTAGCCACGGCGGCATCCGCCGCGGAGACACAAGCGCCGATCGGGATGCCCGGCTGCACCACCACCTGCGGGGACGTGCTCGTGCCGTACCCCTTCGGCTTCGGGTCACCTGGCTGCTACTGGCCAGGGCTCAACCTCACGTGCGACACCAGCGGCCGGGAGCCACCTCGTCTCCTCCTCGGTGACGCCACGCTCCGGGTCGCCGAGATATCACTCCGGAGCTCCACCGTGCTCGTGGTGCGCTCCGGCTCCATCATCGACGGCGCCAGCGTCACCTCCGACCGGAACGTCTCCTTCGGCGGCGGCTTCGTCGGTCACGGCTACATGCTCTCCAACGGCAACGAGCTCGTGCTCTCCGGGTGCAACCTGGTGGCGACGCTGGTCGAGGACCAAGGGATCGGGCCGGGACGATCCGGCGTCATTAGCGGCTGCGCATCCTTCTGCTCCTTCCGCAACAAGAAGGTGGACAGCGTCGGGCAGGCCGCCGGCAAGTTCTGCTCCGGCATGGCGTGCTGTCAGGCGCCCATCAACTACCACAGCTCCCCCACCGGAGTCCACCTCCGGTGGCTGGACGCCGGCAACCACAGCGAGGCGCTGACATTCCTACCAACGTACGTGTTCGTCGCCGAGGAGGGGTGGTTTGACCGGAGGCCGCTCGCCGACGAGCTTCTCAGCGTGAACCAGACCCCGTCGAGAGCGGCGTTCGAGGTTCCCCTTGTGCTCCTGTGGGGTGTCAAGCAAGGCCTACCGCCGCTGCCGAGCTTGCCGGCCAACGCGACCACCGCGTGCTCCAGCGACGCAGGCCGCACGCTCTGCAAGAGCGAGCACAGCGTCTGCGCCGCCGGAAACCTGGGATATACTTGTCACTGCGAGGACGGTTACGACGGCAATCCTTACCTCGCCCATGGCTGCCAAGGTCAGTAGCTCGTCCCGGCCGCTCTACTCTGAACTTTTAGAATTTAGCATCTATAATAAGTCGCAAATTAATCATGAACTCACACCAAAGTTCCTCTAGCCTAGTTGGTTAAAGGGGTTGAGGTATGGTCAAAACCAGGAGACACATGTACGATTCCTTATTGGGTTCGAGGTTTTCTAGATTAGGAGAAAATTTCTTGTTGAGAAACGTGTGTTCTGTGAGAGGTGGCACGGCCTAGGGCACCGTTTAGTTTTAATCATGTAATAACTCGCATGTGCCTCCCCTCCGGATCGAACTAAAAACAGATCACCTAACTCCTGTGTGTCGGGATATAAGACAATACTATATTCTTTTGACCTTAGTATTCTACTCTTTTTTGCCAATCACCCTACTATTTATTCTAATCGAACGTGTTTCGAGTGAAATATTCTGTGTTTTACATTGTTAGATCCAATTTTGAAGTTGTCATGAGTGGCAGCACCTTATTACAAGTTTTATTAATGAACATGTTGGACACTGCATCATCATGTACAGATGCATTCATGGCCTGGTTTTCACACATGGATCATATCGTCTGTGATGAACCTTTATCGAACTGTTGAAATTAAACATTGATCATGAGAATCAAGACCTGTACGTACTCCCTCCGTCTCAAAACCACAAAACTAATAGTAATTTGGGATGGCGGGAATACTATAATCCATGTGCTTGGCAAGCCACTTTTATCGATTCGTGAGGATGACGACAATCCGAAGACTTCCACAAGAGATATGACTATATGACAGTAAATTTCTTATTTGAGCTGGAACAGTTGGCCTTTTGACTCATCTGCCATCCAAATTATTAATGCCACGTCGAGTCTTAAAATTGTTTCTTATTTCTCACTCTCATCAGCTTCATTGCCAAACCTTCGCTGCCAAATGGTATGCCGCCCTTCGCTTTCATTTTGTTCTCTACTACTATTTGTGCCCCAATTCACCCTCTATCTCTGATGTGAGAAAGCCACTACCGTCAAGCACTACCAATTCACCATGGGCCTCCCCTGTCACCATCTTTGTTGATACCGACATTATCAACAAATTTGTAACCTCATGTTCACCGCGCCCACATCCAATTGTCCTACCCGGTTTGCTCCATTGAAATTCGAAACCACCAACTAGATCATAGGTCTGCTTCAAATGTTGAGGGTACATGTAGTTATTTATTGAATATGGGTGGGAGGGTAAGGAGTGAATAATAATTCTTTTTGGATTTAGGTGACCTATATCGTAGGCAAAGTCAAGGTGGGCTATCAACTCCAATAGTGATGGTCAAGTCCACCTAGAAGTGGTGAGGTGGCCGTGTGTGGTGGGACTATGGGGCATGGGCCACCCTCGATAGCTATGTATACGCAAGAGCTCTTGCAAGTGATTGGGCAGACCCCACCAAGCCTGCAGACCCTGATAACGAATTGAAGGTGGTCCTCACCTTTGGGCAACAACTACGGGGTTGCTGCGGTCGGCTGTGTGTAGATTGGGTTTTGGAGATTTTTGGCGAAAGTCTTGTCTGACCCGGTGTTGTTGCGACCTCCAAATCCCTTCGGTTTGCTAGGTGAAGACTTGGCCTGCTCCTTTGTGGGTGGGCGGACGACGGCGGTGTGGTTGTCGTCGCTCCCTTCTTGAAGGCGTCATTCTGCAAGACCTCTTCGCTCGGCCTCCGCCACTTCCGAGGTGCTTGACAGACAGTGATGTGTGGGCTTCCATGATGTATCTTCTTTAATTTGCAGGCATTTGTCATATTACGTAGTTTCTCGTGTGGTGTTGGTGAGGTGCTTTTCTTTTCCTTTGTTGTCGTTCCGAGTTGTCTTTCTTATTCTCCGCGCTTTAGAGTTTCTCCTAAAATCGCGTCTTGTAAAACTCTCTTCTCTTAATGGAAAACGTGCTTTCCACGTCTTAAAAAAGACAACAACTACGGGGTATGCAGGTATATATTCTACATTTCTACAACTCCAACAATTGAAGCCAGATTATCTGGCCCACATAGGTGCCAAATTAGTTGCCATAGTATTTCACACAGTTGCTCACCTCCACCCACTCACAATGCACATCCAACTCAACTGTAGATATGGGACAAAATTAGAGAACATGAAGGTAATAAACTGATAAATGGGCCGGTCGCAAATCCGGTATTTGTGCAATATTCTGACAACCAAAAGGAACTTTTGATGTGTTAAGTAGTGGCATTGAAGGGATAAACTTTTACCGTGTTCAGCTGCACTACTTGCACAATATTTCGGTTTTTTCTTCATAGTATTTTACTCTCACAACAAATAAATCATACAAATCCGCAGAAGTCACTTTAAGATCTGCCGAACAGTTTCTTTGATACTCAGTCGTGTTGAAACTCTTAAGAGTTTTTGTTGCTTGACCTGGGAGGTCAACTCCTTAAGGAGAATAGGCAATTTCCATGGCTCACATCAAAAGGCAATCCACAAGTCAGTTGATGAGGTGAAGTCCATAATCTTTTCTCGAGTCAACGCTCAAACAAATAGGAGCTTCAGATTGTTGCTGGTTATAAGTTGTTACATTAATTATAGACTAAGGACACAAAAGTAAGCATGTATAAAAATTATTCCCGTCGGCTGTCATTGTACAATTACTTGTATTTATTGTAGCGTGTGGATGTCTAAGAAAACATATATTTTGTAGAGAGTATTTGTTTTCATGATCAATAGTTATTGAACTATAATGTGCGTCAAAATAACTAAAATTATTGTGCTGTAGATATCAATGAGTGTGAACAGTCACAAGACCATGGGTGCTTCGGTGAATGTATCAACACAATTGGAGGGTATAAATGCCAGTGCCCACGAGGAACTCATGGCAACTACAGCATCAGAGACGGGTGCATCAAGTCCTCAGCTACAGGTTAGTACATTTCGTCTGCTTCTACTTCAGCGGATCCTTTGGTAAATTAGTATTCCATCTTTTCTTACTTTGATCTGCTTTATAAATCGATGGTCTTCAGTACATATATAGTTGTTATGTCTTGTGATCAGTATTTCTTCAGTACACAGCTTTAGGGGACTGCAGTAACAGTAGTTAATTTACATGCTTATAATAATCTATAATACTAGCAAAATATGAAGAACATTATAGGCTTAAAAATAATTTTTTGAGTTGCTTAAACTCTGATACGTGCTCCTTATTACACAGTATGTGCCCCTTCAATTCAAAAGGCATGGCTGTCGTAGCTACTCAAATTCCATTTTATTTACTTTTAAATATATAAAGGGCATTGGTCAGAATAATTGTTTCTATATATTGACTTCAATTTCGGGTTATTGTGCAAGTAATGTCAGTATTACCTTCTCTCTTACAGGAATAAGCATCGGTATAGGAGTTGGTAGTGCAGCAGGATTTATGCTTCTGGTTCTCGTTGCAATCTTTGTAGCCCAAAGGTTAAGACATAAGAGACAGATAATGTTGAAACAAAAGTTCTTCAAACAAAATCGTGGACAACTGTTGCAACAGTTGGTATCACCAAGGGCAGACATTGCAGAAAGGATGATCATACCGGTAGATGAGCTTGCAAAGGCAACAAACAACTTTGATAAAGCTCGTGAGCTCGGCGGTGGAGGGCATGGTACTGTCTACAAAGGAATTTTATCAGACCTACACGTTGTTGCAATCAAAAAGTCAAAGATAACAGTCCAAAAAGAAATAGACGAGTTTATAAATGAGGTAGCAATTCTCTCACAAATCAATCACAGAAATGTAGTGAACCTTCTTGGATGTTGCCTAGAGACAGAAGTCCCTTTGTTGGTTTATGAGTTTATTTCTAATGGAACCCTTTACGACCATCTCCATGTTGAAGGGCCCAAATCACTACCATGGATAACTAGGTTGAGGGTTGCAACAGAAACTGCTAGTGCTCTTGCCTATCTTCACTCGTCCGTTTCAATTCCAATAATACACAGAGATATCAAATCTAGTAACATACTTCTTGATGATACAATGACATCAAAGGTGTCAGACTTTGGAGCTTCAAGGTACATTCCGATGGATAAAACAGGGTTAACAACAATGGTTCAAGGAACTATAGGATACTTGGACCCTATGTACTTTTACACAGGTCGCCTCACTGAGAAAAGTGATGTGTATAGCTTTGGCGTCATTCTTGTAGAACTGTTAACCAGGAAGAAACCTTTTTCATATTTCTTCGTCGATGGAGATGGCCTTGTTGCACATTTTGTCAAGTTACTCACTGAGCAAAATCTTGTACAAATACTAGATCCTCAAGTCTTAGAGGAGGGAGGCAAAGAAGTCGAAGAAGTGTTTGTACTTGCAGCATCATGTGTAAAGTTAAATGCTGAGCACCGACCTACAATGCGAGAGGTGGAACATACGCTCGAAGGCCTTCTGGTGTCAAAGAAGTATGCAAAAGACAATGTGGTAGAAGAGAAAATAGAAGACAATGTACATCCCTTTAGTGCCCATGAGTTGGAGAAAGGATCACCACCCAACCTCCCAAGGGCTGGCTCAGTGTTGAGAGGGATGAATTGTTCATCGAAAAAGGAAGGGCAAAGCACACAAGAATGGAGCAGAAGATATAGCATGGAAGAAGAAATCTTGATGTCTGCGAGGTACCCTCGGTAGAATGACAGCTTTGTGCTACGTACATGAGCATCGTAGTTGAGTTAGGTAACATGTATTCATGTGTGATGATTTTATTAGAGCTTCTATTATGGTCACTTTTGTATTGATTGTTATAATAAACATTCTTACTTGTGTAGATGCTTTTGTATTGATTGTTAGATAAACATTCTTACTTGTGCAGATGCTTTTGTATAGTTTGTTATGATAAACGTTTTTGTCTACATAAAGGACTACCCAAGTACTTCCTGTTACTTTTTTTTCTGTTGCTTGATTCAGTGTTGTATTTTCCTTCCATTTTCCCATGTTGCTTGTTTCATCCCACTTCTCTCCTTCTCTTGGTAAGTAGGTTGTTAAATCTACAGGATCACTAGGTGTAGACCGGTGGGTGTTTCTCTTTGACAGTGATGAGTAAAACATGGTGTTCAAGTTCTAACCGAGAGATGCTGTAGAGGGCGAGAGTAGAGAGAGATACTGACCATGGGATTCGGTAGTAGAGGATGTCATTCGCTGATGTAGATGGAGGCTGTCAGTGCCGTGTAGTTTAGTGACGACCGGCGGTGAAGCGCAGTGATGTCCGCGGCGGTGGCGCTTCCCACTGCTGGCAGCACCTCCCGATCGGTAGGCATGGCATGTGAGCAAGTGGCACTATTCACTCTTGGTGTGCATGCCCTCGTGGCCCCCACTTCCCTTATATGGTGTTGTGCGATGGGGGCCCGCAACCCTAATGGGTTGGGCTCCCCTGATCAGGTACTAACATTCTCCTCTTTGATCTCTCCTTAAGTTTTCTTATACTTCAACCCTTCGCTTGGCACTCACTTCACCACAAATAAATATACCGAGCATGGTCATCATAACAGTAATTACCATCATATTAACCAGCCACAATACATTTATCTATTTTGAACGGATCATATTCTAGGGTCCTTAGTAATCCAGAGATCATAGGTTCTACCATAGATCCATGTTGATTGTGTGTTCTCTCAACGCACTAGGTGGTAAACCTTTGATAAGCGGATCTGCACTTGTATGCTCTATGCTTTCAATGTGATTCTGAATTTTCTCCTTTACAACATATAACTCAATGTCAATGTGTTTGGCAGCACACTTGAACTGTTGTCGTATGAGTGAAACTACATGAATGGTTATTACTGCTGTCAACCAGTGTGGTTCCGACGAGCTGCGGCCAGTGGCAAGGCGAGCAGCCGAAAGGTGGTACCTCTGCGTGGGAGCGTGAGCCATGACCAGTTGGTGCGGCTAGCGGCAGACGTGCGAGGTGTTGCGGCCCTGAGCAGCGAGCACGCGGATGGAGATGTGGCCGCCGCGGGGCCGCGTCGGAGTCTGGCCGCGCCCACCAAAATCGAGTCTGGCCGGGGTCGCGCCGCCCTTGCTCCGCACCAGAGCCCATAACGTCCAATTATGCGAGGGAAAGAGAGCTAACAGGGAGGAATGGAGATAGATAGGAGGAAGAATGGCACCGCGCACCACCGCCCACTCGTATCTGCCGTCGCCCCATGCGTCGCTGTTTCTCAGTTCGATTCGCAACCACAGAGATGCCGATGCCACCAGGCGCTAGACGTCCGCCTCTGAGCTAGAGCAAGCCTACGGAGTGCGGATTATGGTTTGCAAATCCGCCGGAGGAACTCAATTGCTGGGAACCAGTTCACTTCACGGATTCAATTTCTGAACAATGGAAGAAGAAGAAGAAATCAAACCGAGCAGAGTAGCAAAGGGAAGAGAAAGAGAGATAGAAAGATGCTTGGATGGATAATGACCAGAGAGCTAAATATTGGCAACAACGGAGCTGCGCTCCTGGAACTGCTCCTGAAGTCTCCGCTGGGAAGCCTAGTCGCCCACCGCCGCCTGGAATCCACTGCTAGTGCCTCCGGTCAACACGGCTGTGCTGCGCCTCCACCCGCGGGAAGCCAGGCCTCCACAGCCCGATCCGCACTAGGGACGCAGAGAACAGAGAAGAGGGTGGCCAGGCACCGCTAGTGCCGGCATTTGGCCAGGTCAACAATGTACAAACGAGAAAAGGAGACTGAATTGAAAATGTGGTATCTATTTTATTAGACGTTTTTTTTGAAATCAATTTTATCAAACCAAATTCACATCACAGTTGCAACCGAAGCACTAATCTAGTTACAACTTATAACTAGAGTAATTGCAAATGGTAGAAATCTCCATTATTTTGAACTAGATCAATGTTCCGGTTATAATTACTAAGCTACTTACACATGTTACCCCAAAATTGCGACTGGGACACTAATCAACAATCAGGGTGATTGTAATTAATTGGGTCAACTAATTGTAAAAAGGACAATAGACCAGTTACAACTAGAGAAATCAGGTAGTTACTACGCTGTTGAACAACCATTCACAACTTGGAGGGCACTAGTAAGGATAATAACCCAACTAGGCGGAAAAATTGATGTTGGGGACAATATGAGGTTACAACCAGAACAATTGCAACTGGAACAATTCAAAATTGGCCACGCAAAGTAAGTGATAAACTAAATTCCATATAACAGAAACCACTTCATAAAAGAAATAGTGAAATAACAGAAACCACTCCAAATTATTCGCGGCCGGAATAATTCACACCGCACATAAATCTCAGCCAGAGAGCAAGAGGGGAATAGAGGGAGCTAGTCAAACACTATATTGGGATCACAATTGGCCACAACTTGTGATGAGTAAAAGCTATATATTGGGATCACAATTGAACACAGTTTATGCAGGAACTATATATTTGAATTGCATGATGTCGTTGCCATCATCTGGTTGAGCTCAACACCTACAACTCCTATGTTCCGCTGCACCTGCCGCACCAAACGATCAGAGATGGAATGTTGTCTGCAAATGAATATGAATAGGTTTTAGAAACACATGCCATGAGGTATATTCAGAGCAGGACAATACCTTGAGGCAGCCAAAAAAATATTTTCTGAATCTGAGTTCCTTTCAGCTATATGTCAGCCACATCAAGTTTTTAGGACATTGGCACACTGCAAGGTTCAATATTAGTATATGATTGAAAGTATAAAAATAACTATAGTAGTCATTTTCTGAAAATGGAGTACACTGGTGATGGGATCAAGATTATATCATGTGTACATTAGACAAAACAAAATCAATTTAGTGAGTCACAGGCTATGACCACAAGTGCCCTATATTTAAAATATTTTATTTAATTTTCAAGAAAAGGCTATCACTAGTTGATGAATGTAGCAAACAACTAGAAAACCATTTAGTTACAAATTCGAGCAGTTGCAACCAGTCGCATCCACCAGTTGCAACCAGGACAGTAACCTAGTTACAATTGCAACTGGTACACTTAACTGATTGTAACTAGTTCTAATTACAACCCATGCACTTAACTGGTTGCAACCAGAGCACCGGTCCAGATGCAACTAAAGCTAGTTGCAACAGGGACACACTATCATAATCGTAAACTGGGACAATAATCTAGTTACAACTTGTCGGGATATATTCCAAGTACCTGCGAGGAAGAAGATAGATTCTTACTAGGACTCCCCTGAAATCATATTAGGACACATACCTTGTAATCCTTCCAAAATGAATCAACAGAGGTATCACTATTAGCAAAACAGTAACAACTAGTACCCCGGTGACTTCACTGATACCAGCACAATGACTTTACTAAAAGACATACGAGCAGATTTGTCTATTTGATGAAAGTAAAATTCAGAACATACCCTGGGATCTGTGATGCTTTAGCAACATTCAACTGTCAAAAATATAAATAAGTAGAATCAGTTGTCACTCTCATCAAACATGAAAAAAGGAAACAAAAAATAATTTTCAAGAAGCAATCAACCTAGTTCTTAGCAAATGTGGGGAAGAAACTATGTCAACCAGTTGATTGACATAGAACATTATAAGTGACTAACATTTGCAAGAAGTAAAATATTTTTTCCTTACAGGGACATCTCCCCTATGATCCGTTGTTGCTATTGTATGAATGGTCGTCGTTTCCAGGAAAGCACACTGGGGCAGTGCCAAAAATGGGTTTGTGTCTAAACCATGCTGCACATTATCAACATACAACATCTACATTTAGAAAAAATTAACATACAGCAGGTAGCACGTGCAGTTCCATCTACTACTAAAAAAAGAAAAACGAAGTAAAGAAACTAGAACCAATTGCAACCTTTGTAGTGGCCAATTGCAAACACAACCTTAAATCAAATTACTACTAATTGGGCGGATAAGTTGGGTGTGTGCTTTTGCTAAATTTCTGATGAAAAATGAAACGAGTTGCCACCGATGCAATGGTTTAGTTGCAACCATAAATCTAAACCAATTACTACTGTGCAATAGGCACAGTTGCAACACATATGAGTGTGTGAGTTGAGCTACGATGAAGAAATAAGTCAAAGTGAAGTTATTTGCCATTGATATGATAGGCCAATTGCAACAATAAATCTATATAAATTACTATTATGTATATAGGCTGTTGACGGTCGATTTCCATCAACCAAGAGCACTTGTTACACTTTGGTTTGAGCTTTGAATTATAACTAACCCGCCACTAGGCATACTAATGATGTAACAAGTTCACACTTGCATGTGGTTTTTGGAGTATGTTGTTTACGCAGGATTTAAGCGCCTAAATGAGGACTTCCGGGTAGAGTTCATCGAGCACTTTATGAGAAGATCACGAAGCCCGGCACAAGTCAAGACACGAAGTGAACATGACTCCAAATGACCCAAGAACCGAAGCATGAAGCTGTGAAACTCCGAGGACCTAAACAGAAGATGCGAGAGTTCGCGTGCCAAGTACCCTTATCCAAACCGCGGGGAAAACGACGTCAAAGACCCACATGAAGTTCGGCAAATATTCAAGAAGACACGAGAAGCGTCGGGGAGCAAAACGGGGCCGAACCGGGCCAAAAAAGGCCTAGGCCGGCCGGCCCACCCCTTTTTCGTGTTGGTTCGTGTCCCCCTTTGACCTAGATGCTCCTTAGTGTATTTATATCCCCTGCCTCTGACGGCCGCCACATCCATCCACCAGAATTCGGCGAAACCTAGAAGCAAGCATCGGAGGGAGACGACGACGACGGTGAGTCCTCGAAGTTGTCTAGGGGATGGCTTATGCCAACCCTAGCCGCCATGGCCGCCCTACGTGGTTGTGCCATGGTGGAGTTTCGGAGCTAGTTGAGGTCATCAATGGTATGTACTCGGTGGTGATGATCCAAACGCATCTATTATTACGTGAGCAATTACAATCTTGTCATTAGATCTTCTAGCGATTCCATGTCTCTGTTCATGCTTTCTACCTTTCATGAATATGTTTGTTCCTTAGTCTAATGCTAGGTTAGACTACATAGCATGCTTTATGTAATCAAGGTGATTAGATTTAGTGTGTCGACCCCTCATGGTATGTAGACACGTTCTCTTGGGCATGCCCTTAGATTCTCCGCTTAATTAAGGGTGCACCGTGACAGGATGATACCCCCGAAAGAGCGGATGTCTTCGGGAGGTAGGCCAGAGGTAGGAGTTTAAGGATGCTAGTAGATGAGATACTTGATTCGTTGCTCGTTTGACGAAACTTCAACTAGAAGGCGCTAGGTCTAGTTACCCTCCTCGGTAGAGCTTTACCTTAGCCGATGTTCTTAGGTGTGATCAACCTATACACTTCATGAATATCTCTTTAGGTTACTGTTGGTGTTTCTTAACGTCACCACTACTGGCGCACTAGTGTGATCGTGTAAGAAACTCCCGGGTACACTGACGAGTGCGAACGAATCCGCAAGCACACAGATACACCGTTGTAGCACTTCTCCCTAGAAGAATGAGTATTCCCAAGGGTATCGAATCCTAGGACGGAGGAGCTCTGGTTTCTAACCTAGCTGATGGTCTAAGGACACAACACTTGATGATAGGATAGGTAGAAAGGATCTGCTTGACAGAGCGCAGAGTCTAGCACGGTCTCTCAGGTATAAGCACTCGCATTGGGCGCCAACCCACCCTAGCTATTTAGGACTAGGAATGTTCTGACAATGGGGCCCTACTCGGTACACGGGCGCGGAGGATTTCAAAGGGTCCAACAGGCTGTCACCACTGCGGCCTACCTCTATCGTTACGTGAATGCACTTGGTATTCAAAGGATAACCTATGGTCCAGACATCACGTCTACACCACTGACTACTACTATAGCCTGACACCGTCTGACGTCCCGGTAGCCCTACTATAGCACTCTGTATAAATACGGAACTACGAATCCGTGAGGGAGATACTGGTACTAGCTCAAGGTATACTCTATCACTCATGCAAGATCACGAATGCACTTTGATCTAATTAGAGATGTGCAGGAGCATCAACTTTATCCTAATAGACAAGCTAATATACAAATGGAATGCAAACTTATGATCCAGCTCTACTAGATCGGAAGGGTTGTGTTCGAAGAACACAAACCTCTAAATCAAGAACAAACGAAGAACACAAGAACAATTCACTTATGCATGCATACGACTTTAGTCTAAATAGAAAATGTCAAAATACTCACTTTAGTCTAAATGAAGAACAAAGGCACCGCTGAGGTTTGTTCTTGAGGAAGATGTCATGAACATGACATGGCCCCAAGCATTCTCCCTCACTTCCTAACACTAATCCTATACAAAGAGCTCCCCTCTCCTAAAGAGAGAGGCTCCAAGGCCAAAATGAAGAGGAGGAGGAGAAGTGTGTGTCTCAAAAGTGAGCCCCTCCCCTTCTATTTATAGGCAAGGGGGTGGATTGCTCCGAGGCTCAAACTGCTCCAAAACACCCCAGAATGTAGCCAAGTACCAATGGGGAGACAACATGTGGAAGGCCAGGATCAACCGACCCTAGGTCGGTTCAGCCGATCCTAGGGTCGGCCGATCCTAGGGTCGGCCGACCCCCTCGGGAGGCCATCTGGCTTGTGCTTTCTCAGGGTGGCTGCCATGTGGGTCCTCTGGTCACTCCTCCGTGCATGCCAAGTTTCCTGATAAGATGGAGCTCTGGTGGGCCCATGGATCCTTGTGAAGTTGACGTGGCAGCGCGTGATTCGTCGATAATGCTTCACATGGATTGGTGATTTCATTGATTCAGGGGAGTCCTAGGTTGCAACCCCTCATTGGCTGAGCTTGAAGTACTTGGATCAAAGACATGTGCTTTTGCTCCTCTTTCTGGTGCTAATTGCCTGTATTTGCATAATCACCAACACTTGTGGAAATGATTAGTTTAAGCCCTATTATAGTGTCGGTGAACATTTCTCATGCCAAAATGTACATGTTGACGGGTATGAAATGAGTGGATAACAGCCGTCAACAGTTACCCTTTATATGTAATCAATGCTTCATGTTAGGTTTGATTGACTAGATAAGGTAGAGAACCTTAGTGGTTTGCTTCCGATCTACGAATTTGATAACCTTGGGTAATACTCAAGGGAAAAGTGCTTCGATGATCCGTAAGGGACGGTGAATCTTCACGTGTTTTTAGATCGTCAACAAGCCCTTTTTCTGGCGCTGTTGCCTGGGATCGGCAACTCGAACCCTAGGGTGATCTACCTTTCTTTTTGACTAACCCTAATTTTTATTATTGCATATACACTTGTTTTCTTGTTTGTGTCCTTGAAAGCAGGTGAAAAGTTAGACACAAGACATTTGATGAGTTCTCTACGTACAAGATGACTGCGACATCAAGATTTGCTCTTTAGTGGTAGGTGCTAACTTTTGTTCGAGGCCCATCATCCGCTATCGAGCCCACACCCTACACGAGAGATGATAAACAAGGTAAGTCAACATGTCAATTAAAATTTCAAGACTAATGTTTTGTGGGGAATTGTTTGTTCAAGCAATAGGTAATGGAAGCAATCACGATGCCCCCAAGATCACAAGATCAAGCTCGTCAACATCTTTGAAGCTTCTGTTCGCATCAATTTTTGCACAGACTCATGGGAAGAACAAAAGAATATCTTTAGATATTTAGAAACCCCACGAAGTTACGCTTCCAACGAGTCAAGAATCAATTCAATCGAAGGTTCCTACAAGCGGATATGACCGAATCACCGATGGTCGCACGTCCTGAAAATTTCTGGACAGCAAGCAAAGCTGAAGTGAAACAGCCATAACTCTCTCGTTTGGACTCCGATTAAGTTGGATGAGTACCCATTGAAAAGTTAATTTTATAAATTTTTCAATAGAGCAATATTTTGGTATATGTTCTGTTATGTATACAGGGAAAATCCACAAGGAAGAGGCAGCAGCAATACGACGAGAACAAGATGGTGAAGATGAGGGCGACAACAACGAAGAGGAATCTGGGGAATGCTTCCATTAGACCACACATGAAGAAATTCAGAGGCTTAGAACAAAACAAAGACCCATGGAGCATTAGCAAATAAAGACACAAGTTGGTGACATCCGACGCAAGGAGATGTTTGGAGCAAACCACAATGGATTACACATAAAGGACGACGTCCAAGGTGCGGATACTTTAGGCTCTCACACGAAGGATCATGGAGATACAAGAAGACAATTAAGACGTGTGTGAAGCCCCACAAGTGAAGAGGAGTGATCCTACACAAAGCAATCTTGACGACATGTGGCACAAAGGAAGGAATTGAGAAAAAGTCTACACGAGCCACCTCCGATCATCAAGGATTGTTCGTTTTCAACTCCGGAGGACCACTCATGATGAATAGCTCGAAGGCTGAGGTACACATTAAACTCTCAAGGTACTTTTGGAGATGATATCTTTCTTTTGATATATCCATGTTCATATCCAATAGTATGATTTAATTCTATGCCTTGCTCCTTTGATGATCATGATAGGCTAGAATTTCTTGAGATCAATAAAGAGGCTATATTGTGATTAAACTTTGATATTTCTTTGCCTAATGAACCTTTGCCTAATGAGAGCCTTAGCGTTGAGTAAGAAACTTATGCTACCTTTAATCACATTTTGTTCATCCAACTTTAAATTATGGTTATGATTGCATATGTTTATATTACGTCTTCCAAATCTTGGACTTGTTTTGTGCTTGGTCAAGCTCGTGACCTTAAAAGAGCATGTGTCGGGAGAAAACCCAAGTTTTACTTACCATGTAGGTCATTAATTCTTAATCAAGAGGAGAGAAGCCATGCCCCAAAAGAATTGCAAGCTCGTGCATCGCCTTCCCCGAATCTCGAGTGCGGACATCGCTGTTTTCATCAGTTTTTAGCACCCGATCAGATATGTAGAAGAGGAAAAAAGTTGAAAATCAGAAGCTCCATCAAGTGCCGATTCCAACACCTCCAAGATCGATGAATTTGAAGACCCGTACAAGGAGATATGGCAAAAACATTAGGCGATGCGCAGTCTGAAATCAGATTTGGACAGATTGCAGCGTTGGAGTAAAACGGGCATAACTCACTCGTTCGGAGTCCGTTGGGGGTGAATAAACACTTGATGGAAAGACAATTTCATAAGACACGCATTGGAGAAGTTTTTTGCTGCATGGTCTGATCTGGACAGAGAGGAAAATTCGTGAAAGGAGAGGTAGCGACGAAGAGCAAAGGAGAAGGAGGGGATGATGATGCAAGAGACGATCGGGCAAGCCTCTCATCAGCAAAATGATCGTGTCAAGCATGAAGAGTGGATCAAAGCTGCATAGACATCTTCAAATCTTACATGAAGGACCATGGCTTCGCGACCACGAGAAGGTACATAAGGAAGTCGAGCTCTATGACTTTAAATGAAGCGCTTTGCGGGAGGCAACCCGTTTTCTTTTGTTTATATATATATGTATAATATGACCGTCTACATTGTGCTCTTTAATTGAACCATCAAGTAACATTGTACCATTGCTCTAATAAATGCCACAACACCATGTTGTATGATTTAATTGCTATAGAGGGAGCACTTTGTTCTTGATCTTGGAAAACTTGTAGACCCTTTTGTGTGCCTATTAGTGTTTAGAGAGTCCTTTTCTTTTGTGTCTTTTTAGAGAGAAACATGAAGTTGGCACCATCCTTTGACTCTAAACTTGTGGCTAGTTAATTTAGGATAACTCTTGTATTTGTTTTATACCACCATCATATCATGTCATCTTGTTCATCCATATCATATTGCATTATGTGTTTTATGTTGATCTAAATTTTTGTCCAACCAACCTAAGCCTTCCTATAGCCCCCACCAAAAACCCATAGCCAACAAAGGTAGGGTTGACTTGTGTTGATTGGCTTGCACCATTCCGGTTGTCCAAAGCTCATCTCTATCCCTTGTTCTAACTAAAAACTTTAACTAGGCTTCTTATAAAAGCCTTAGGAAAACCTCTCCTATCCTTAACCCTCTTAGAACCATAGGTTTGTTTTTCATAAAAAGACTCTTAGCACCTCCTTAGATAGAATTTCTATACTTGACTCCCTCTCTTCAAAATTCTTATTTGAGCCAAAAATATAGGATACCCATAACCTACCCTTTAAATCTTGTTAGTTTGGTTGATTGATTCTTTTCGATGGGTGATTTTCTTGATGACAACGCTTACTTCGTATGAAGTGATGGTCAAGCTTTGTCCTTTGCTTATTGTGGACCCTTTCAGAAATCTTTCTTGCCTTGCTAATATTTGTTTTTGCTAACCCTTTGCATTTTGCATTTCTTTAATGACCACTTTCGTTATGTTAAGCATGTTCGGTTTTCTAAAATTTTTTGGAGTGCTTGAATTCTTTGGCTTTAACATGGTGTTTGTTCCGAGGATTTCGGCAACATTGTTGTAAATATGGTGTTTAAAACTTTGTGTAATCTCTATAAAGTTTATTCTCAACCTTTTATGCTTCTAACTCATATGCATTCACGCTTGCGCACACGTACACCCATTTGGTTTTTAATTTTTCTTTCACTAGATTAACTATGCCACAAGTTAAGATTTAGGGGATGTCTTTGGTTTGTAGTATAGAGTGAGTATTCCCGACCGTCACCTCGGGGGTACTTTGTGCTTCAGATTTGTTTTGCAGGCATGGATCACTCCCATGAGTTTGTGATAAAAGATGAAAATAAGATCGTCAACACCTCCAAAATCCCAAAAGAAACACCGGTGTCCTCATCAAGATTAAGCACATGTTCAGAGATGTACAAAACAGGAAGTTTGGATATTCAGGAGCTCTACTAAGTCTTCTTTCCAACACATCGAGATTCAACATTTTAGGAGGCCCGTGCAAGGAGTTACAACCAAATCATTGGGTGTCACATGTTCTGAAATCAGCTCAGGACAGTTTGCATTGATGGAGTAAAAAAGGTGTAACTCTCTTGTTCGGAGTCCGGTTGGGGTAAATGACCAATCGTTGAAAAGATAATTTCAAGCACTTTACAATAAAGCAATGGTTCAGTACATATTATGTTCTGGAAGTTGAAGAAAAATTCATGAAATTTGAAGCAGTGATAAAGACAACATGGAAGGAGGTGAAGACGAGTTGGGAAAGGATTGGGACAAAGACTTGTGACAAAGGGTGGACGTTGAAGGACGATCAAGGAAACAAAAGTGACGAGTATGACGATGGTCTCCACACATGGCGGTAGGACTTTAAGAATTACAAGATGGTTCATCATCTTCCATGCCTAGCAACATGCTAAGCATGGGGGAGGACTTGGTGGACATAAGATGACCGCATGGAGTACAAGGATCACAATTGCCACGGGATGCTAATTTTCTTTTTCCATGTTAAGCATAATGCTTAAGCATGAGGGAGGCAGCACTACATTTCAAGCATCAAAGGATGGTAACAATTCCTCAACCCTCTGTTTGTCCTTGTCTTTCTATATGTTTGCACAAGCAATGAGCTCTCCGATGAGGAGAAAGTGAGCTTTGTGCTGAACTCCCTGCTGGGAGGACACGAGTGTAGGATCGATGGCCTATAGAAGGGGGGTTGAATATGAGACTTCTTCAAATTTCTAGAACAATAAGTAAACCTTAACCTATATCTCTAGTGTTGCCTATCTAAAAAGGTTTCTTTCTACCAACTAAGCACACTAGCAACAAAGTTCCTTAGCAAGATTCACACTAGCAAGAGAAAAGCACCCTAGTCAAGATATGCAACAAGCAAACCAAACAAGAGAAGAAGTAGGACAAAGGAACTTAAGAACTGAAAGTAAATGCGAAAATTAAGTGCACGAAGGTAGAGCAAGAGGACTAGAGACAACCAAATTTTTTCCCGTGGTATCGAGAAGTTGACACTTCTCCCTAGTCCATGTTGGAGCACTCACAAAGAGTTTTGCTCCCCCTCAAGCCACTTAGACTTGAGTGCTCACTAAGAGTACCCGTTCTCCATCTCTGGAATGGTGGGTCTCAATCCATTTACACCAAGAACTTCCCAAGGCTCCCACAATCTCCAAGAGCTCACCAAGAACCTCCAAACACCGAGACCGTCTAGGAGCCGTCAAACTCTAAGAGTAACAAGCTCACACACTTTCACTAGACCAATGCACTCAGCTAGCCATAGAAAGCACCTTGAAACCCTTGATCACCAAGAGTGAATTCCCCTTGGCAAGGAAGATGAATTTCAAATGAACAAAGCACTAAATCCTTCTCTCCTTGGCTGTTGTGGTTCTTCAGAGTAGCAAAGGCAGCTCAAGAGATGCAGGGGGGTCACTTATATAGGCTAAGCAAGGGAGACTAGCCGCTAGAAAAGTGCTGCAGAAAGTAGCACCGTCGGATGAACCGACGGTTCCCCCTGGCGACGGCCTCGGTTCATCCGGTCACTCTGTTGCAATGAATATAGCCGTTGAACCTAGCTGTTGTACCACTTCATTCGACGCATGCACCAATGTTGCGTCGGTTTATCCGGTGATGAAGCTATTTCACTCAGTGCTTCTCTACATGAATTAAACGTAGGCGCCGGATGAACTACTGTGTCTTCTTAGTAGCGTCGTTTCATCCGGTGCTGAAGCAACTCCTCTCGGTGCGGCTATGTATGATTTAAATGCACGCGCCGGATGAACCGATGCTTTGACCGTCGTATCATCCGGTGCTGAAGGCAGTTGAGTCCAAATCTTACTGTTACCAAACCCTAGGTCACCGGATGAACCGATGATGCACCGTCGGTTTATCTGGCGGTGCTTTTTCTCTGAGACAGCCGTAGAAATCATCTGATGCAACTAGAATTGGGGCCGTCGGATCATCCGACGCTGCCTTTTGCATTTCAACTCATCCAATTCAATCACCTTTGAGTTTTTCTTCAATTCTTTTGCTTCCAATGTAATTCCATGAGTACTTTGAGCTGTTTAGCAACCAAGGAGCTTGATAGTGCATAAATATAGCATAGCATTTGGCATGGTCAAGCTACTAGTGTGTGAACCCCTCTTAATAGTACGGTCAAACACTACAAACTAGCAAATCCAAGTGTCCTTCATCTCCTTGTGACACTCGGAACAAACAATGTCCTTAGCCTTGTAGTATTTGTCCATTGATCATCCATAATTTCAAATTGAGGGGTATCATTTCATTTATACCTCATGACAATAACCCAAGATTAAATCCGCTACAAAACAAAGGTTAGTCACAAGTATACGGTTGTCATTTATCACCGAAACACACCCTTACCAAAGGTGCGCTCGGGCCTTGATGCTTACAATCTCCCCCTTTTTGCTGATAGATGACAATACAAGTAGAGATATACGAGAATTTGAAATTAAAGCATAAACTCTACAACTAATGCAAGGATAAGATATAAACAAGCACACATGCATTAATTAAACAAGCACACAAGCATGAGTAGACATGTAAACCATCAACATATACAAGATCCAAATACATGTCTCATCATGAACTCTACAAAACAACAAAAGGGCACAAAAGCTCCAAAAACACACTCCCAAGCTCCCCTATCACTACTCTCCCCTATCTATCTCCCCCTTTGGCAATGAGCACCAAAAAGGGACCTAATCCTGCTGAGGAGGAGGAGAAGACGGAGGCGTCAAGGAAGTAACAGTCACCGAAGGTGCGACGTGGAACTCGGAGGTATCACCGTCCTCAGACTCAAAACCGGACAGCTCTGAAGAACGGACGGGCGAAGAGACTAGAGCTGTGTCGGTGCCGGTAGAAGTAGGAAGAGCCTGAGAGCTCGCCACTACCATCTCTGACTCGATCTGCTGAGTGATCGTGCGAAGAGTGGTATCCTCCTGATCGAGGCCCTCTGTCTGAGGAGTGGTCATAGTCAGAAGAGGCGAGGTGAAACCCAGGGAAGGACGTGCTGGTGTCTCAAACACAAGAGGTCTTATCGGGAACGAAGACATCAGCTGGGTCGAAGGAGTAGTCATCTGAGAGAACTGGCCTGCCCTGAGCTGCTCGAGAAAAGTGGTCGTCTGTGGAGTAGAGAGCGGCTGAGTAGTAAACGTCCCCGTCTGGAGTAGAGGTGAGATCGGGACAGTCGGTATAGGGAGGCTCACAACACCACTAGCTGAAGGGAGAGAGGCTGCCGGCTCTGGCTGGAGCAACTGCTGGGTAGGAAGAGTAGGTAGCTGAAGCCCCGTGTGCTGAAACAACTAACCCAGGCAGGTGGACATGAAGGAGAACATCTGAGCGGTCATCATCTACTGCTGCTGGATCTGCTGCTTCTGAGCCTCCTGCTGCTGTCGGATACTATCAAGTATCACCTGCTGAGCCTCTTGCTGCCTCTGAAACTAAGCCTGCATCTCGCGCTGAATCTCTATCGTGGCTCAAGACTGGTCTGCCAAGGACTGGATCACTGAAGTCAGAGAGTCCGGCTGAGCAACCTGAGAGGTGGTGATGTGTGGAATCGGTGACTCGGCCTCTCGCTGTCCTAGCAAACTCGAGCTGCCAGCCTCGTCGTCATGGGTACGACGGACACGAAAGACGGGCTGTGGCTCGGGCTCAAAGTCCTCGTCCTCACTAGAGTCCTCGGTGTCGGTGGCAAGGTACTGAGGTAGAGGCCCCTCGGCTAGAGCAAGTAGCTCATCCTGACGTGCTGCCTCATCCATAGCAGCCTCAGCTGTGACACGAGCCTGAAAGTCTTTGACTGCTCTCCTCTGTCCTCTGGGTCCCTGCCTCTTGTCCCCTGGCATCGGAGGCTGATATGTCTTGAAGACATACTTGGATCGCTCCAAGACTGAGATGTAGCGCTGAGACTCCAGGCGAGATAGGATCCAACTGATCCAGTGGGCAAACGGGAACTGACGAGTCATCCCCATGCCATCCATAATAGCATCCTCGATCTCACTGAGCATGATGTCCATGGTGTCAAACGTCCGGTGAGTCATGATATAAAGAAGAATCCACTGTTGTACACCGGTGGTCGACTCGGCGTTCCCCATCCTGAAGAGCAAGGACCTCCTGAGTGCAAAGTGGACCACGTAGGCCTCACGAGTCAAACGGTCAGGATCCGAGGGGTGCCGGGGAGGAACGGCTGCTGGAACAGAAAGCTGATCTCCTCGTCTGACGGTACAATCGGAGTGTGAGCACGACGAGGAGCCTCAACGTCGGGGTAGGCCAGGTAGTGAATAGATGTGTCGTCGACTGGCATCCCAAGCAACTCAGCAATGCCCTCTCTGGTGAGTCTGAACTGTTGTCCCATGAACATGAACCTCATAGACAGTCGGCCGTCCTCAATATATATTGTGGCGTAGAAGACACAGACCCACTCTGGCACGTATCTCGGCCTGTCACTGACCAAAGCTGCAAGTCCCGGAATAAAGTCGAAGTGGGGGAGTATCAGGACTCCAGCTGCTGCTGCTCTGAGGGCTGTCCACTAGAGCATCCTGTGATGGCTGAGCTGTGACCCCTTCCTGACATAGGAGGCGTAGAAGCTCTCCTGAAGGATCGTCCAGAACCGGGAGTCACAATCCTCTCTGCAACGAGGGAACCACTCATCCTCCTCGACAAACTGCAACTTCCGGATCTTCGGCCCGGATAGGCTCCTCAAATCACGGAGATAGACCCCAAAGGCCTCAGCCCTTCGTGCACCAATCTGAACCTCAGGGCCCTCCGGTGGCCGATCCTGCTGCTCCTGCTCAACCTGCTGCTCGGCTGTTGTCCTCCTCTGCCTCGGAGTGGGCTGAGTGTGTCCACCACGAGTCCGAGGACCGGTACGTGGTGCAGAGGAGGGAGACTCTGTCTCTGTCGGACGTGTACGGCCTGAACGCCGTAACGGCTGCTGCTCCTAGGGCTGCTCCCCCTGACTCTGTGCACGGTCACCTATCCGAATGCCCCTCTGTGGCTGCCCTTGGGTGTCTGGTACTTGGAGCACACGTTCCCACTCCTTGTCCTGCTTGCTCTTCTTCTTCTTCGGCTCCACAATGACCTTGCCCTTCCTCTTGTCTCCTGCCATCTGTCAAAGAAATGGTGGAAGATTATAGAATGGCGAGCGGAGAATATAAACATGATAAATAACTAAGGGAAAGAGGTCCTTAAGCAAAGCATATGAAAGATTGAGCCTAAACATGAATTCTAAGAGATGAACATGTCACAAGATGTGAAAAGGAAGAATTCTAGGTAAGTCCTTAAGTGTAGCAAGATATGTGTGAGTGCTAGACTAGAGAACATGCTACTGCTTTTAAAGAATATGTACCAAATACACAAACAGTAGCATATATGCTCGATTTCCATGAGATATAGCAAGAAAAGTAGGAAAAGGAGCAAGGTCTAAAGGAATTGAGCTAAGATAGAGGACATAACAGGTTCACAGATCAAATTCCTCAAGCAAAATACCCTGAAAATCTCCCTAAGACATGCAGACATGAACAGAGAGGGAGACGGAGCAGGGTTTGCTCACCACTGCGAAGGGAGGACGACGGGGCCGACGAGCTGCGGCGGCGCCGGCGGGCCGGAATCGGCGGCGGCGACCCAAACCCTAGCTAGGGTTGCCGCGGGCCGCGCGCAAAATTCCGCGTGGATAGGGCGGCGGCGCGGCGGTGGAGATGGCCGGTGGCGAGGCTGGAGGCCGGCGGAGGTCGCGGGGGGGGGGGGGGGCGGAGGTCGACGGAGGCGGCGACGTACGGGTGCGAACGAAATGACAGTGTGTTTTTGATTTGGGGGAGAAAATGACCAAGGAAGATTATGACATGTGGGGCTGCTGCGCAGTGAAGCACCGGATGAACCGACGGTAGAAAACACAGGGTGTCGGTCGAACCGCTGGATGAAGTGAGCTGATCAGAGAAGTGCTGCACCGGAAGAACCGATGGCCTGAAATTTAGTTTCACCAGATGAATATGTCGCGGGTCAAAAACAGCCACTAAACTCAGTAGCACCGGATGAACTGTTGCTTCCACAGAGGTGAGCGTCGGTTCATCCGACGATGTGAACCAGTGACGGGCTGAGCAAAATTCAAACAAACCTGGCCACCGGATGAACAGACACCTAGAACCTACATAGCAGCGGTTCATCCGACGATGACAAAAATAGAACGCTGATCTAGAGCTCATCTTTGATCCAACAAATGTCACACACAAGCCAACACAAGCACATTTTTGGACCAATTCTGAGTGACAACCTCACCCCTCAAGCACTCCTTTGCAAAATACAAGTATATAAACCATAGATTCCCTACAAGGGATGGACCTTATAATTTTTAGAGAAAATAGGCAAAACAAGATCCAAAAGGAGACAGAGCTCCAAAAAGGGAATGTATGAGTTATTTGCCTTTGAACTTAGAGATAGACACTTTAAGCTCGTTAGGACATAACTCAATAGGCATTAAGCACAATCATTTGTCTCATCACACTTTGGAGTTGTTGACACTACGTGAAAACCTCAAATAGGTCACGCAACATTTGTAACGGGCCCTTAACACCCATTACATGGACCGCATCTGTAACGGTTGTTGTTTGGCACCCGTTACGCATAAGCGTGGCAGGCTCGACCCCGACGTGGCCAACACACCGCCCGTTACCAATGAGGACTTCCAGTAACGGGCTTCTTAAATGCTCGTTACAGTTATTCTTTGTAACGGACGTTAAAATGGGGCCGTTACGAAAGTTAAACCTATCGGTAACGGGCCCTTTGAGTCCGTTACTGATCACTGCCCTATCGGTAACGGGCTCTTTAAGTCCGTTACCGGTCACTACCATATCGGTAACGGGCTCTTTAAGTCCGTTATTGATGACAATTTGACGCCCGTTACTAGACTCGGAGCTCAATAATTGAAGTCCATTAGCACTCTCACTGCCGTCAAATATTTGACTATGTCATCATAGCAAATATTGGATATCACACAAACATATAATCATGTCTCTTAATAAGATGCAAAACCACATGTACACATAGATAGTAGTCATAAGAGCATATTCTACATATTTAAGATGCATATATAGCTAGCATCACATGTTCACATATGACATGCATAATGTTCAGAACAAACATATTCACATGATCACATCTGACGTGCATCAGGAGGGGCACTAGTTAGATGGCTTCTTTTGTGCTACAACCTCAAGTTCAGCTATCTTTGTCTCTAGTTTTACAAGTCTTTCCTGCAGCTCAACATTCTTCTTTGCTGCTTCGGCAAGTTCAATATCCTTCATCTTCTGTGCGCCTTTAAGCTTCTCCACCTCAGATTCTAGTATTTTCTGACCATTTGCTAGGAGACTTATGTCGTCCACAACCTTGTCATCCATCCTTCTATCCACCTTGTCGAGTACTTTCCGGATGCAGTCAAGATCCTCTCGAGTAACAACACATTTCTACAACAAAGACAAATTGATGCAAGTTTCATAATTAGATTGCCAAGTTTAATATCATGAAAGATGTAACTGGTCAAAGAAGAAAGTTGTTTAGCTGTAACTAGGTTTAGAGCTTGGTTGATCTTGTGGATTTGTTTCCAGATCATGTCAATATCCTCCCAAGCTACAGCACCTCCCTAAAACAAAGGCACTGGATGTTCAGTTAATAAAAGTCGATGTAGCATGGAGATTCAGAAATTGAAGTAGTATATAGAATAAGTTCAACAATTTTGTGAGCAGCATATGATGAGTATCATGCATTAAATTTCAAGCATAACAAAATTTCTACATGAAAGTGTAAGGAATCGGATGCTCGTAGCCTAAGAGGGGGAGGGGGTGAATTAGGCAACTTAAAAACTTAACCTATGGCTTATCACTATTTGCATGAAACATAAACTAGAACATACTATCTAGATGTGCAACTAAGGTTGTTCTAGTGTGAAACTCCCATCCCAAAACAAGTTTTGCAACCTATAGCCAATCCTAGCAAGATACTACTCTAGGAGAGTAAAGGCAAACAAGGATTGCAAGAATGTAATGCGGAAACGTGAAGGGGGCTGAGAGGAAGCAAACTCTTGACACACAATTTATCCCGTGGTATCGGTAGGCACTAAGCCACCCCTAGTCCACGTTGTTGAAGCACTCTACACAAGAGTATTGCTTCTCAGTCACCAAGTCTCTCCCAAGAGCACCACTTGACTTGCCACTAAGGCTCACCACGAAGGCTCTCGCCAAGCTCCCTTGGTCACCTTGATGCCGCCTCCACTAAGGAGCTTCTCCACTAAGGGAAGGGGGTCTCCACGTCCCCCGCACAAAGTGTCCTCGCCGCTCCACACCAAACCGGAGGGTCGAAGACGTTTGCCGGAGAGCCACCTAGGCTCCAAGGCTTCTGGCGCACCTCGTACAACTTGATCCACTCGAGAATCACCTCACAAGGTAGGCACACCTTGCACTCACTCAACTCTAAGCTAAGCCTAGCACTAAGCACACACACAAAGCATGTGCAAGTCTATGGATGAGCAATTTAGCACTTGGATGGCTTGGATATGATCTTCTATGAGTCTTGAACTCCTCTGCACTTCCACACACTCCAGCAACTCCAAATGGTGGAGTGGAGGGGGTATAAATAGCCCAAGGCGTCCAAAGAGCCGTTGGCTAACGGCCACTGAAAAACATAGCATCGGATGAACCGATGCTAGTATTCCAGGGCCATCGGTTCATCCGGTGCCCTCCACGTCACCTAGCCGTTGCATCCCTTCTAACACATATCCTCTGACGCTCGGACCGACGGTCTCCTCACTTAACCGTCGGTTCATCCGGTGCTGATGGGTTCGCGGTTAAACCTCTCTGTTAGCAATTTCGCAGCCATCGGATGAACCGTCACTCAAATCCTTATACCCATCGGTTCATCCGGTGCTGAAGGACTTTGCGCCCGAACGTCTCTGTTAGTAAATACACGGTCACCAGATGAACTATTGCTGCACCATCGGTTCATCCGGTGTTGTTGATCCCTGCTTGCTCGGTTTCTTGATTCATCCGACGCAACTAGAAAAGGGGGCGTCGGTTGATCCGGTGACCATCCTGTTGACTTGAGTCTTCCCACAGTGTACCACTTCATCCGGTGATTGCACCGACGCCGCTTCCAAGGGTACCGTCGGTTCATCCGACGGTGGCTTTTCTTTTCTTTTTTCTTTCACGGTTTTTACTCTTGAAAAATATACTATCTTCTTATTTTGGCATATGGTATTTTTGCATCCTTGGGACCTAGAAGTGTCTACAAAGACATGCTAGACAATATGGTTAGTCCCATTGATCATGTTGTCATTAATCACCAAAATCAAACTTGAACAAATGGCATATGAGGCCATGTTCGCTACAGAAAGGTTAATAATTTTCCTCCCGAGTAACAACACATTTCTAAAACAAAGGCAAATTGAAGCAAGCTTCACAATTAGATTGCCAAGTTTAATATCATAAAGTTGTAACCGGTCAAACAAGAAAGTTGTTTAGCTGTAAGTAGGTTCAGAACTTACCTGCTGCTTCTCTTTACCAATGTCATCCTTCTTCATTCTTTCCATCCTGTTTAGGAATGTGAAGATGTAGTCTAAGGTTTTCTTGAGCCTGTCGATTTCTGTCCAGATCCTGACAATGTCATGTGCTGGTACAACAACTTCCTAAAACAATGGAAAATTGATGCATTGGAACCATTGATCAGTGAAGGCACTAGATGTTCAGTTAATAAAAGTCGTTGAGCATGAAGATTTAGAAATTGAAGCAGTATACAGAATGAGTTCAACATTTTTGTGAGCAGCATATGATGAGTACCAGGAATTCAGTTTCAAGCATAAACCTAACTTCAAGCATACCAAACTCGAGGAAGGCTCGGCCTCTGCCTGCCGGGCGTCACCGGAGTGCACCCCCTTGGTGCTTGCGCGTGTGTACGGCCTCCTCCCCCTGGCCGACGAAGAACCAACCTCTTCGCTGCGGAACCTCACTCTCTTGGCGGGGGCGGCAGGCGGGGCCTTCTCCTCCTCGCTGCAGAACCTCCCTCTTGAGCGCGGCAGAACGACTGCTTTCCGCTGGCCATCTCTACGACGGAGACGAGCTGAGGAAGGAGAAGGGGAGAGAAGGCGACGGAGACGAGGAAGGCAGAATGGCAGAGTGGCAGGGGAGAGAGTGGCTTTTGGTCAAACATTGGGAACAAAGGATACGTGGATAAGCCAAACCACGTCTCCAATGCACGGGGGCGGCGCGTGGGGCCGACTCATCCTCGTCAGTTTGGAGGGGCAAATGTGACGCGGAATAACCATCCCGCGTAGTCTCCTTTGTGTCTGTCTTGATTGACAGGTCAGCCCGATCTCTCAGGGCTCCCATTTCGACATACAGGCATAATCAACACATATCTTTTGAGACAAAACAGACATAATATAGATAAAGATAACTTGTCCACATATATAGATAAAGATTACTTGTCCACAAAGATCCACACAGATATACATAATTATTACAAACAGTTAACTTGTCCATCTAGCTAGGCCTTAACTTGCCCATCACATTTTTACAATGGTCATGCTATCTGACCATGCACATCAACAAAAGCATGCCCCCTTCAACATCAACAAAAGCATGGTATCTTCAACTAAGGTTTGCTTTTTTTGCAGCCTCTTCAAATGCAACCAAGGTATCTCGAAACACATCGAGTGCATCTTCCATGGGCTGCAGATTTTGTTCAGCCACAAACTTGTACCGCCTCATGAATGCAGCCTTTTTGAGGAGGATGTGCATTTCTTCCATAATATTATCAACCTCAGGTTTCACATATTCCCAGACAGTGTCATGCCATTTTGATTCCTATGGAATGAAAAACATATGAAAGTTGCTACATTGATCATTTGGATGAACCATAGGAATGAGAAGATAGAGATAGACAAGGGAACAAGTCATTTCATAGGAACAAGTTGCTACATTGCTACATTGATCATGTTAGAAATCCTACAAAATCTCTATGGAACAAGTCATTTCATAGGAACAAGTTGATCAAGCTCAAGCTCAAGCTGCTCCATCTATAGAACAAGTAAAAGGCACTGTGATTCAGAGAAACTTACCTCGCCGTCATCGTGGTAGTTGCCAGTGTCGGATATGAGGTCCTCTACACCTGCGCCGCTCCCTCGACCCCTCTTCGTCGTTGCAAGACATTTGTTGTCGCAGACGTGAGGCAGGCGCCTCGCCCTCTTCGCTGCCCCCTCGCCGGCACGCTCCTCCCTGCCGTTGCTTGGCCCCTCGTCGGAACCTGAGAGGATCCAGTCGATGATGCTCATCTCCGGCTTTGGGTTCGCTGCACCGCCGCTTGGCCCCTATCCGACGGTCATCGTCGTCTCCGTCTTCGCCGCAATCTTGCCGGCACGCGCGCGGATCCAGTTGCGGCACCGCATCGCGTTCGGCTTCTCTTCCTCGATCCACGGTGCGCGGGGTCATCCGCTGCTTGGCCCCTTGCTGGCGCTCATCGTCGTCTCCCCGCCTCCGCTCACCTCGCCGGCGCCGTCTCCGCTCACCTCCGCTAATCCCTAGTGAGAAATGAGGAAAGCGTCGTGTGTGCTGCGCTTATCTATTCGGGATGTTATATTCATTTTCCAAAATGGAGAGTCATTCCCGACGCGGGTTCGAGAACCCGCGTCACATTGGTTGTCACGTGGGTTCGGACGGGCAGGCAACGGTTATTTTTTTTATATAGGCTGCTGACACTGACACGTGAGCCCGACACTAATTTTTTGAAATGAAACTTGCTTCCCTCAAATATTAGAGCCCATAAAACAGCACCTATAAATTCATTAAAAATACGAACAATTCGTAGTTGGTCATTTAGTATTCGAATAAAATATCAGCAGGCACACTTGTGTAACCAAAATTATCAAAATTCGAATTTTTATCTCGTGTTTGGGATATAATAATTCTAATAACGTATTAGGTTGGTCTAAAAATTCTACAAATTGAGTTGGCAACATAATTTGAGCCCCTAAACTTGTCATAAAAATTTCAAGTGGTTTCTAAAAAGGAAGATCATACTTGTGTACAAATGTGTACATCTCTCACATAGTTTCCTAGAATGTTACTTCAACACTGAAGTTTTCCACACTTTACAACATGTTTGAACTCATATACATTTGAAAAATTAACACAACCTTGTGTCCATCTTAACAATACGAAATACAAAGTTTCATTAGTAATGGTTGTGTAAAACAAATATTATTTCTATGTTGTACTTATCAAATACAAGATAAGGCATAAAAACATTACCCACGAAAAGGAAATATACACTAAACAATGAAATTAATGAAAAGATGACGATTTTAGAAAAAATAAGAAAAAACAATCATCAAATTTGGATTATGTATGACTGAGAAATATGTGACACAAAATTTGGTTTTAGATTAAAAGGAGAAAGGAGAACTGTTTCCTTTGTGGTCGGTTTCCAGCGAATAGCGGGTTTTTTTTATCCACGCGCGCACGCAGATCGTAACTTCCTTATTAACTTTGATTTTGTGCCACAACACGAAAGCAAATAAATCCATTTATTTAAGATATATAATAATCAATCATGCATTGGAACTTGAAAAGAGGTATCAAATAAGCTATATGAACAGTTTTTGCGGGACGGGGGGAGTAATAGTCTTTTGTCAATGGCGACGCTGGTTAGTAAACACGCGTTGCCACAGCGTACCGCGTTCCGAGGCGTAGTGGCGTGTCGCAGTGGGAAGACTGGTCGCCTGACGGTTCCCCGTCTTGTCATATAAATGCCCAGCCGGCCAAGAGCTTCTTCCATAAGCTTTCCTCAAGCGCGCCACTAAGAAAACCCCAGCACCACCGTCTCCGGTCACCGAGAGCTTCTTCTTCCTCAAGCGTGTGCATGACATCGTCGTCGAGCGAGCCATCCAGGAAGCGGGGAAGGGAGGAGGATGACGATGACGAAAGCCACCGCCGTCGGCTCATCAAGGAGGTGAAGGCGTCGAAGCCCGAGGAGGCGCCGGCGCCGCCGGCCGAGGAGCACGAGCAGGCACCGGCGCCAGCGCTTGACTTCAGAAGACTACACGAAGATGGAATATACCCAACATGTAAGATGACCATTCAATACCTACTCAGCAGCAAGACATACAAATGACTAGTTTTGTGTTTGTGATACATATGCGCAAGCTGTTCCAGGTTATCAATGAGGCTCTTGAGATGAGGCAACATCGTCAAGTTCGTCCACAGGAAGGCTCTCAAAGATGTCAGATACAAAGGTAGATTAACAACCCTGCATCAGCACCATATTGAGGCTTTCGTTGCAAATCCCATTTGAGCTCATCACATGATAATGGATCAGAGGCAGAGGGGATGGTCGCACCTTTAAGCCTGATTTTTAAGCATTGTTATGCCTAGAAACACCTAGCTTTGGTAGACAAAGATGCTCAAAAGCAAGTGGCTCTCGCTTTTGCTCTGTTGCAGAGTATCTGATTCTATCTGGCTGGAAGGTCCTACCCGTCTTCTTTTTCAGGCGGGTGTATCACCTCGATGTATCTAACTGAAAATTAATAAAGCACCCCTTTTCCAAAAACAAAAAAAGGTCCTACCCATCTTCAGTGCTGTTCATTTGAACCCCTCGCTTCATGGAAATGCTCAACATTTTCAGCCCTGCAGATGGGAGGTAAGCTCTTTTCTGTTCATCAGTAGTACATCCCCACCTGCCATGTATATTGGTAATGAACTAATGAGCTGACGATTTGCACAATCATATTTCATTCCTGTCAGGCCATAACTAATTAACAGGTTAACTTTGTGATAATGAGCTACTTAATCAAAACTGAAATATACAATTAAAAGGCTAGAACACCTATCAAAGAATCTTATCTGGGGCTTTTAGGGAATCTTCTTTAAAGTGTGTACTCTTAACTAATTGTTGTATTTACTTAGTAGTGTCCACCTGTGACATACTCCCTCCGTCCTAAAATAAATGCAATTCTAGAGTTCAAAATTTGTCTCACAAAGAATGCAAATTTGACCTAGTAACCACAAAAGACAAGAGTCCCCGGAAACTTCTCATACAAAAGACTAACCAATATCTAGATCTTTCTTACAAAGGACAAGGGGGAATTTTGTAATTTTACACCTAGCATTAGTTTGCGTGCCTGATCCTAGAATTGCATTTATTTTGGGATGGAGGGATTAGTTGCCTGCAACTATCCTGGTATGATCAGATGCCAAGCAAGCTGCCTGAGGCTGTAGTGCCTGTTTTCAATGGTCCTGGCCATGATTCCTCTCATTCAAAGCCAGCATCCTTGGTTTTGCTTCATTATTTTTCTTTTGGTTTCTTTGATGATGTTCATGGGCTTGATTCATATGCACGCACGACTTATCTGACTGTTGTACCAGGGCTGAAGCCAAGGTACAAGCAAGAGGTTTACGCCCCGGCTCTGCCCATGATCGGAGCTTGCCAAAGTAGAGTCTGCTTTCTTCCTCCATCACCTTGTGCTCAGTTATAGGTAAAAACAAAAGGGAATATTTGTCCTACCAGAGTTGGAGATGCATACACAAATTAGTGGTACAGTCACAACAAGTCAACAACAAACCTGACAAACCAAAGCAGCACATGAACATCGTAGGTATATTTCAACACCCGGTGTAAGAAACTAATGCGGTGGGACAGATTTAAGTTTAAGTAGGGACGGGACAAACATGGACAGGAATTCAGAATAGTGTGCTTATCGTATGGATTTAATCTAGTAAGTAGTAACACATGCTAGTAAGGAATGGCAAGAAGGTTACGGCAACAGTGTTGAACAGCGAAACCAATAAGATAAAACATGAACAAAGACGCAGAACAATGAGGTTAGCAGTGTCGTACTAGTAACAGAAACTGATGAAAGTAATAGCAAGAGGGCTGTGATGTACCACTTGCCTCTCTTATTTATGTTTCCATCGACAGGGACCGCAAGTCTTAAAATTAAATCTTATGTAGTTGTGGATCCAGAACTGTAGAACATATTATCAGGCGACAACACACAGTACAAGCATGTCTGCAAGAAGTTCTCTACAAGTAGGCTATGCAAGCTGTGTGTTGCTGCTAACAAACCAGAGAAACAACACTACTCTGTGATCAAACTGCCAAATCTGCTTCATAATAATCTTGGACCATCTGAACGTGACAATAAAGGACCTGAAATTGTTTTCTGGGAGTAACAGAATTACCTACGGTTACTGAAGAACTGCTAGCTGATCACCCTTCCCTTCATCTTTAAAATTTTGTCGCCTTGCAGATGGAGAATCGATGATGATGACATTCTGATGGCATACCCGTCCGATGGAGTTCCAGAGAGGTCTGTCAATAGAAATCGCGACAATCTGCCCTGAATCTTGACTGGCCTGAAGGTGAGTTCATCAGTTAGAGAAGGCGCCTGCACGGGGGACATCCATGTACCATGTCCGTGAATGGTGAATGGTTAGTCGTTCAGCAGCGAGAGAAGTTTCATGAAGTGAAGAAACATTGGGCACTATCTTGTACTACTAAGTAGCTAGCTTGAGGCAGCTGAGACTCTGATTTATGATGCACATGATGTATTTATATTGGCAATTGCTTGAGGACTTGAGGTGGTTGGTTCACTTCACCCTGTAACATTCTCTCCACTGGCTCAACTAGTGTTCTTACTATTCGAGAAGATCGGGCTCCTGGGTTTCGAAAGGCTTTTGCTTATCATCTTGTGAGTTTATAGACCTTTGAAAAATGAAGAGCAATATTAGCAGGTACAATATCTTATTTGAATTTGGCTGACCAGTCCCTCGAGGCTGTCAATCTACAGAGCAGAACGCCATATGCAAAAGTAAACAGTACCCCAGAAGGCTGGAGGGGGTTTTTTTAAGAAAAAAATGTGTAAAATAAAATTGTGGAGAAAAAAATTGATTTGGCCCATGCAGGTCTCGAACCTGCGACCTTCGCGTTATTAGCACGACGCTCTAACCAACTGAGCTAATAGGCCTTTTTGATTCAAGTGCTGCTATTTTTTTATATAGTATCATAATTTTACAGTTTTACTCACCTATAATCAGCTGAAAGAACGCTTCATCATGCATCATTTATTCATGAGAACGACAATTTAAACATACGCACATACACAGCTTGCTACCTACATTCTCAGAAGAATTCCACAAGCACACAAACTGATGTAGAGGAAAACGTCTACCATCTTATTGGACAGAAAATACCGGGGAAGCAAACTGGATCAGAGATAAGATGGTAGTGACCGGGGAAGCAAACAAGCGCAGTGCAGATCAGTGATCTTTACAATTTGGTGACACCACCACTGAGCTTCAGGTCCCGTGCACTCCTGCCCATTAGTTTGACAAGGCCTACACATGCGCTGCATCAATTGCAATCTCCGCCGCAGTTTGGAAACCAATATAACCTGTCTCTGATGTCATTCTTCACAGTTTTTGGGACCCCAGTGATGGATATGTCCGAAGTAATTAACCACGGCGCTTAAACTCTTGAAAGATTGCCACGGCTCCTCTCTCATGGTGTGGTTCCATTCCGTCTCCGCCAATTTCGTATACCTTGAACAAAGAAGATGTAAATTTGCGAAATGTTTAGTGGCAATGATATGTGGAAGGAATTACGCAGCTATAGAACATTTATGGTTTCATCCTATTGACATTTGAGGCCGTGCGTCTGCATCCAACATGTTGCGCTTTCCGCCGGTGCAAGCGTACGTCAGCGAACGGTGCGCGGTGGGTGACGTCAAGGCACAGACGTCATGGGGCTCGTGGCATTGCCATGCGGCACCCTCGAGTGATGTGACACACTTTGGCGTGTGCCCGCGGGTGATCGAGGCATTGAAAGATACTACCTCCGTTCTTAAATATATGATACTATTGATTTTTTTCGTTCGTTTGATTATTCGTCTTTTCTACAGATATTTTTGCAAATCGATAAACCAACAAGTTAAATCTAAAGTACACTAGATAATAGATATAATGATATACATTTTAATTTAGTTAACTAATTTGTTCAATATATATTGGTGGTCAAAGTTGAAGTAAAAAGTCAACGGTGTCATATATTTAAGAACGGAGGGAGTACCTCCGTATTGGTACTAGGATGCTGGTTGTGCGTGCCATGGATTAGATGATTTGGCTTCCCTTAAATTCCTAATTACTATTTGTTTGGTTTTTCTAAGCACATAAATTAACCTACATATTCTAGATTTCTAGACATTCGTATATCTAGGTGCATAATAAATCAAAATAAGAGGTTTTTTTACGGTACTTGAGAAGTATTAGGAAGTATCATCTTAATTAATTAAAAAATTAAAGTAGATAAGAAAAGGGCGTTATAGTCATTTCCTTGTGGGTCCCACCATTTTGATACTTCCTAATACTTCCTAGTAGGAATTTCCTGATACTTCCTCGGTATTCCACCGTTGGATCTCATCGGATGGATGGTTCATAAAAAAAAACAACTACCTTAAAAATCCTCTCAAAATAAATAGTAATTTTTGGAACCGAGGAAGTACGGTGATAGAGGCACACTGCTCCTCGTCGCAGTTGATGCTAGTCCTTTTTTTCTAAAAATGATTGAGAAATTGGTTGAGTTGTAACCAAGCTATCTTCTCAATTTTTTCTTGGATTTTTGTTTTGTTTTGCGAAACCTTGGATTCTTTTTCTTCTTTTGTGAACCACAAGTTATCTTGGAGGTTTCAACATACACACACTGAGCTGTTACTAAACCCTACCAAGACATCATATTGCTTTCAAAGCACGATCGGTAAATTACATAGCATAGCATATTAGCATGGCGGAAAATGCACATCCTAGTAAAATGTGTAGGGATTTCCCCTTAGTTAAGCAACCTCATGCATCTTTTTATCATATTGTCATCTTGTTTACAGTCTCATGTATCTCATATATTTAATTTGAGTCATCTCAAATAAATGGACTCCCTTGTTACAGTTGACACACGCCGAATGTGTACTCGCACCTCACATCAGTGCCTGGTGTGGTCGAGTGTGCATGCCCGGTAACGACTGCCGGTGGACGAGTCATCTGTCTCTTGGCAGTGTGTCACCTAAGGACCATGGAGACACCAATCGCGAGTGCTCTAAGCAGGTGTCTCCATGGTCTTTAACGATTCTTCTTCTCCCTCCTTTCTCTTAAAAATGGAGGGGGCTCCATTTTTTTCGGGTTTAGAGGTGCGGGTGGGTGCAAAATTTCAACCCTCACTTACGACAATCACAGAACGACAGTTGTGCACATAATGACCCCCGTGCGCCGCCAGAGAGGGGAGTGGGTGCCGCCGGAGTGGGGGCCCACGCTGCCGTGAGAGAGGAGAGAGCCAGAGAGAGCTGACGGGGAAGAAAAGAAACGAAGAGGTACGACTTAAGAGTAGCAGGTGTGTAATTTTCTTCAACATTTGAAAGTCGCAGCCGGAGAAAGCAGAGGTCGCGCTGCTGTGAAAAATCAACATGCGGAAGCAGCTGCGAGCGCGCCCCCCTTTGGTTCGGCTTCCGGCTTTTTTTGGAATCCACAGCCCCTAAGAGCTGAACCAAAGGGGGCCCTAATCAGGTCTCCGGCACATACATCAGCCTGTTTACTTCCCTAAATTTCACCAACAACCCGTCACATCAAACTTCGGACACTAATTAGGAGTATTAAATATAGATTAGTGACAAAACTCATTTCACAACTCCTACCTTAATTTTCGAGACGAATCTAACGAGTCTAATTATGTCATGATTAGACAATGTCGTGCTACAGTAAACAATCTCTAATGACAGATTAATTAGACTTAATGGATTCGTCTCGGAATTTCCCGTCCATTCGTGTAATTAGTTTTATAATTAGTCTATGTTTACTACCTCTAATAGACCTTAAAAGGGACTCTCATAATTTTGGTGAACTAAACACACACTGCCCCCCCCCCCCCAAGTGCTCAGAGCCTCAGACCAGCTCACTGCTCACAGTAGTACAGTAGTAGGGTGCCTTTGGCAAGGCTCCACGAACGGCTCCGCGAGCGGTTCCAGGCGAAGCCGTGCCAAATGCCCCAAAAAAACGGCTCCCACGCAGAAGTGCTTCTCCGCCTCCCGTAAATTCCGGTGACTGGAGCTGTTGAGCGGGGGCGAGCTGGGAAATCGTAGCTCCCCCCGCTCCGCCTGCGGCTCCTCCTCCTTTTTCTTTTCTTTTTTTTTTTGCCCTCGGGGAAGTGGCGCTGGCGGAGGGGCAGAGGACCGCCGGAGAGGGAGGCTGCCGCCGGCGAGGGCATGTCGCGCGGCGAGGAGGAACGACCACCGAGACTCCCATGGCGGGCGTTGGCGGGGTTCCCATGGCGGCCACCGCGGAGACTTGCTCCAAATCCCGGTCGGCGGGGCTCGGGCGCAACGGGCAGGAGCTGGTGGTGGGCGCGGTGGGCAGGAGCTAGCGGCGGGCGACGGCGTGCAGCAGAGGACGCCCGAGGTCGGGATGGCGACGGAGCCGGAGTTGGATCTGCGGGCGGCGTGCATGCGGCTTTCGCTGGGGCGGGCAGCGTGCGTGCGAATGGATGAGGCTGGGGGCTTGACCGCTTGCGGTGGAGATAAGGAAGGGAAAAGAGGGGAAAAAAGAAAAAGGGAGAAGGAAAAAAGGAAAAGGGAAAAGAGGAAAAAAAAGAAAAAGGAGAAGGAAAAAAGAAAATGAAAAATAGAAGTTAAGGAAATAGAAAAAGAAAAGAGGAGGGCATAATAGACATTTCACCTCTCTTATACACTTTACACAACGAGAAGAATCTGTTTTGCCAAACGTTTTCCTAAAACGGCTTCAGCTCTTCTACAGAATCCGCTCCACCAGCACAGCCACAGCCGGAGCTGCCACAACCACAGTTGGAGCCGTGTCAAACGGACCCGTAATCGATCACTCGATCAGATCCTTCAGGTTTCGTTTCTAGCAGCCATACCCATACATGCAGGTGCCTTTTTTTTCGGCCGGATCAAAGTGAAAAGGTGGCCATCGGCACCAAGATACGGTGGAGCAGCCATATATCGACGACAATGGACCGATCTCCGTGTCCGTCGCAGGAATTATCACGGCACACCAGTGTATTATAACGATTCTTTTGGGCACTGGATCTTGTCTGCCGCCATGCACTAGTGGCAGTAAGTAGCCATGGTGGTTGCTGGTGCTTTGTTGGGGAGCCTCATTTTCTTTGACGAAATGCCGTGCCACATGGGAAAAGTCAGGCATCATAACACTGGCCCGGTGGATAAGGTTGGACCTTCTCCATCGATATCGCTTTTAACATTTCCGGACAAGCGTGCGCTGTGGCTGGAACCCAAAAATGACTACAAAAGCTTAAGTTTATTGATGATTGATTGGCAAATGCAAATGGCACATGTCGTGTAACACGGGAGTGATGAGGAGTGGACTGTGGACGTACTATGTGTCACTTAATTGTCGGGAACTTTTTACCTTTACTAAATGGGTCGGGAACATTATTTTTCCAGCTGGCTCACCTTTTTGGATAGCAGCACGTGGCATGTGTTCCACGATGCATAAGAACAGTGTTACATCTTGCCCTCGTGAAATGAGGGCGTATGTATCAGAATAACATGAAGGCTGAAGGTGACGTGATACGACGTATGTACGCCAGGTAGTCTCCAAAATCGACGCCATCGATATCAAAGTTGGTAGAAAACACGCTTCGGCGCATCTCTTCGATCGGTCTGTCAAATTTGCAAAGTAGGTGCTGCGGAAAATCCGAGACCCGTTGCGTCCAATCCAACATGCACGCATGTGTGTCATATGCCAATCTGCTAATTGTCTCGTCGAGTCTCATACAGTAACAATCTACCAACAAGAATACTAAAAAGTTTAAGAATTTCTCTAATGCGTCTCGTAAGAAGCATTAACATGGATCATAATAACACGCACCGCAATGTTAGAAGGTGGAACGTGTCCGTGTCGTCCTTCGTAGTAGCAGGACGTACAATGACACCAAACAACAGTGAATATATAATTAATTAATGACCGCGCGCCTCCCCTCTTTGGCACTCCATCTTGTCTGACGCGCGCCATTAGATTGGATCATACTATCAGTGGTCGATCGAGACGTGGTTAGTTGGTGCAAATAATAATGCTGCTATTGACGAGAGCTTGCTTTGACAAAATGCCGTACGTGCCACGTGGATAAAGCCAGGATAAGATCTGGACCGCTCAAACTTTTCCCAACAAACTAAGCCGGCCTGGAGTGGATTTAGGTACGTGCAAGTGCAATCCGAAAAGAGGTCGAAAGAGGTATCGTTAATTGGCTAAAATGTTGGTGTAGTAACACGAGTAAGGAGGCGAACAAGCCTGTGACTGAGTTGATCATTAGGACCTCAGTAGCACCTCTCTGGCTCAAGAGGTCCCAGGTTCTCGATTCCTAGTGAAAACAAATTCTGGAGGTATTTTCAAGATTTATTCCTGAGTTGCTTGGGTAAATGAACTTTTTTAAGACCCTTCTGTGAATGAGCTAAAGATACGTGTACATTCACCGGATTGGGCTACATAGATTTTTACTACTGCATCCTTAATCTCTCCAGGTAGGGTACACAAGTGCTCGTATTTTTCTGTATATTTTTCTGTATTTATTCTAGCAAAGATTTAGCCGGTGTTATATTTTTTAATGGTAGACGACTTGCTCGTGGTGGCATAGCCAGGGGTAATCATATGTATTCACATGAATACTCTTGACTTTGGACAAGCAATATGTGTAGTATATGTATACTTCATCTGGTGCTCATGTACATATAGAGGCCCAATAATCAACTATCTGGATCAAGAAATCTCACTGTTTTCTCTATGATGATGAATACCTAGAGTAATAATCATGCCTACGCCACTGATCGGTGGTGACGACGTTATCCATCTTCAGAATCTACCGACTCAGTTTCTTAAATATGCTCATCTACTTTTTAAAAAAAGGTGAAATGAGATTTTGGAAAAATTGACGTACGGCATCAAAGTTGGTAACACGTACGAACGTCTTTTCCAAAATAGGTGAGATCGAATCTAAGGCAAGTGCATCCAATTATTATTATCACGGCCAGGTACGGTGCCAGCCAAACTGATTATTGTAACCCCAATTATCAGACGTCTCCCTCGCCGGACGAACGTCAAGAAAAAATCTTGGCACGGGCCGAGAAGAAAACAAAACAAAATGAGGTTGAAACCGATACATGATGGCAGTACAGTACAATGTGTGTCGTTTGGTACGAGCTGAGGGCGTGTGCGTCTGCATCCAACGGAGGCGTCACGACCAATATAATGCAACTTTCAGGACGATGGACGACGTGACGACGACGACGACGACGACTCCACTCCAACACACTAGAATGGACGTCCCGTGCATCGGTTCTCCGTTCGCGTTCTTCATCATCAGAAAAGGATGTGTACGGCTGTACATGCATTAGAGAGATGATGACCTTCCCTACTTACTACTACCTCTGTCCTTAAATATACGGAGTATGACATTTAGAATAAGTTGTTTAATTAAAAAATGAACTAATTTGTTTGTCTTAAATGTTATTTAAGAACGGAGGAAGTAATTAGTTAACGTACACCCTTGCGGCCTTCATGGCGGCATCGCTTTATTTGTGATCGCATTTGCTCTGGATCGAGCTTCCTGCGGCGCCTGAGAAACACGTTAATTACTAATTAGTTGCGCGGCAGGTGACGTCAAGGCACAGACGTCATGTGGGCTCATGGCACTGACACGGCACTCGCGTGAGTAACACACTTTTTGCGTGTGTGCACGCGGGTGACACTCTTGAGAGGCAAATAAAGAGTTGGAGGGAGATGCAGAAATTACTCCAAATTTGACACTTTTGAGTGGCAAAATAAAATTAGAGAGCCTACACATTTTCTCAACCATATTTACTCCACATGTTTGGCACTCTTGAGGCTAATTTGGGGCAAATTTACTTTATTAACCTCATTTACCTCTCCATCCAAACATGCTCCAGCCGAAGTTTTTTTTTTACACAATACGAGACTACTATACTGGTGTTCAAAAAGACTAATATAAAACATTCGATGGTAAAGGAGCGAGTGATGACTGGGCATTCCAAAAAGAACGTGATGGTCTTGCGTTTGGCTCGTTTTTATATACTGTTGCTAAAAGCAATATGCCATATTCTATCTTTCGAGGGTATATGGTGGTGCCCTTAGATGCTGCGTGGAAAAGTTTATTATGCTTTAGCGATAATATGAAGGTCGTCTTCGACAGCTCTCATGAAATGATTCTCCTTTTTTTTAGAATCCTAGCTTTTCAGGCCAGGAATTGCATGCTCTTGGTTGCTTTTCCGTGCTTATGTAAAATCATCAGTGTTAATTGTCGGTTGAGTTGTAACCAAAACCTCTCTATCTTGTAAAAGTTTTCTTGGATTTTTTTATAATTTTTTTGTTTTGCTGGACAAGTTGTTATCTTGGATCTTTTTTTCTTCCTTTTGCGAGACACAAGAATCTTAGAGATTTTGTTTCACAAACAAAAAAATTTATCTTCGAGATTTCAACATGCACAAACTGAGCGGTTACTAAACCCTACTACTAGCAGCACATCATATGTTGCTAATTTCAAAACACGATCGACACACGCCGGAATGTGTACTCGCGCGCTTATTATTACCTGCATCTGTTTTGATCATGTTGTCATCTTGTTTACAGTTTCACGTCTCTGAAATAAAGGGACTCCGACCCCCTTGCGATCTACACACGCCCGAATGTGTGTACTCGCGCGCCCACATTGGTGTGCCTGCTGCGGTCGAGTGCGCATGCCGCTGGGGGAGAACGGACAAATGGCAAAGACAGGAAAACGCACGGCAAAGTCTTTGCCATGTGTTTTTCTTCGGGGCGCACGGTAGTATTTGACACGGTAAACGCTCTTTGTCGTGCGTTTTTTCTCGCACGCACGGCAAACACCCTTTGCCGTGCGCCAAATACGACGCACAACCAAAAAAAAGCAACAGACGGAGCGCCGGTTGTAACGGCGAGCGACGGTCTTTGCCGTGCGTCGTACACGTGACGCACGACAAAGAGCGCAGCCTTTGCCGTGCGCTTTCTCCAGCAACGCACGGCAAACAAAACGAAAAAAATAAAAAAATGAGGGGCCCGCCAGGCCACCACCACTGCCAGAGGCCGGCCCCACAGCGGCGGACTCAATGCTGCCGACGTTGGACGGCATGAAGCTCCCACTGGACTGGCCCGTCGTCGCCACCGGCAGCGCCGCCGCCGTCTTCGCTGTCGAGGTCGTCCTGCTACCACCAGCGCCGCCGTCGTGGCTGGAGCTCGGGCCGAACGCCGTGGCCGACGCCGGATCCACGCCCATCGCCCCGGATCTGAAGGGGGAGCCGGAGGGTGGGCCGACGCCGGCGCCCGGGATCCGCGCCGCCCCGTCGGATCCGCGCCGCCGCCTGAAGCGCGGGCCGCCGCGACCGCCGTCGGATCCGCGCCCACCGCCCGGATCTGAAGGGGGAGCCGGAGGAGGAGCCGGAGGGTGGGCGCCGGGTGGAGGAGGCGCCGGGCGAGCCGCACCGCGCCGGGAGCTCGGGCCTCCGCCGGTTGCCGCGCCCGCCTCGCCGGGAGCTCGGGCCTCCGCCGCCGCGGTCGGGAGCTCCGACGGCCGGGAGCGCGGGGGCGCGCCGGCGGGAGGGAGAGGATGGGTTGGGGGCGGAGGGAGAGGAGGGGACGGGATGGAGTCAGGGAGAGGAGGGGGTCCGGTGGGGGGTTAGGGTTTGGATGAGTTTTTATACGGAGGGGGAGCGGGTGAATGAGTTTCGGTGGAGTTCGGCCGGTTTATTTGGGCCAGCGGGGCTGTGTTGGGCCGGTGCACCTCCCGTTTTTTTTTTTGCCGACGGGAGTAGGATGGGCCACTGGACTTTGCCGTGCGTTTCCAAAAGAGACGCACGGCAAAGATTTTTTTTTTTGCCATGCGCGAGCTGTAAAACGCACGGCAAAGCGTGCGTTTCGCAAAAAGCGCACGGTAATGTAGTTTTCTACAATTTTGTAAAATTCATAAAAATTATCAAATGGATTTTAAAAAAATATAAAATTAATACAAATTAAGTTATGTTGTCTATTACTTATAGAAACAAGATTTGAAGTCAAAACTCAATTTGAATGTCGCGTTACCTACAAATCTAACCATATCTTTTTTTAATAAATTCTACATTTTACATAGAAAAACACTAAAATTATCAAATGACTTCGAAAAAATACCAAACTTTTACATAGAACAACTTATATTGTCTACTGCTTATAGAAAAAAAAATTTGAATTCAAATTCAAATTTGATCGTCACTTTTCATTCAAACCTAACCATCTACTTCTCAACTCTCTGAAACTTGTTCGGAGATGTTTTGATTTGTAAGCACCGTATATAAAAAAAATATTCAAAACTTGTTCAAATTTTTACTACAGCCTCCACGCATGATATCATGAGTTCTTGACGAATCTTATAATTTTCAGACATCATTTGCATTTTTTAGAATTTTTAAATCTTTTGGACACACAATCATGGTCGTGTTTTCTAGTCAAGATGTTCAAAATTTCTTTTGATTTCATGGAAGAGGTCTTAAATTAGACTGAATAACACAAATATTATTTTGTCACTAATTTTACTCTATTATTTGAATCACTTGTAGTTCAAATTTGGCTTTTTTAAAAAATTGCTTGAGATGTAATTAATTAGTTAAATATAGCAAATTAATACAAAAATCTACCAAAATTTACCAGAAGTATCACATGTTGTATGTATAGAGTAGAAAAAATTTCAAAGTGAGGAGAATTTGTTTTGAGGGGTTATTGAATTTGAAACTTAGGAGGACATATATATGGGAAAAAAAACTTTGCAGTGCGTTTTTTCAGAGACGCTTCTTTGCCGTGCGCCGGACTGAAAAACGCACGGCAAGGAGGACAACAAAAAAAACTTTCCTTCCCCTTGCTAACGGTGGGTGACGGACGGTGGGGAAAAAATGATTGCCGTGCGCCGGAGGGAAACGCAAGACAAAAGGAATGTCTTTGCCGTGCGCCACGAAACAAAACGCACGGCAAAGATTCTTCGCCGTGCGTCGAAAATAAAACGCACGGCAAAAACCCTTTACCGTGCGTTTTTCAAGACGCACGACAAAATGAACTCTTTGCCGTGCGTCCGATAAAAAACCCACGGCAAACATCGATTTTCCCGTAGTGACTCCAGGTTCCCTGCCTGGTAACTGCCGGGGGCGAGTCCTCTGTCTCTCGCTTTGTCCGAGCGAAATACACCCGGCCATCGAGTCCCGACACGCGGTACACGCCGGCTTACAACTCAGCCAGTTCGAGTCGTCGACGCCGGACATGCAGCGGCCGAGACGACGGCGGCCGATGGGGAGGCGGTCGCCGCCCAATGCAATGCCTGCAAATAAAAGCCCCTGCACGGTCGAGCGTCGAGCCACACGTTACGTTTTGCTCTATCGTTAGTTATAGCTTCCTTTCCAGCGTTGCCAGTCAAGCGGAAATGTGACCCTGCTTTTTTTTTAAGCAGGAAGAACTTATATTAGTTTAACAAAACATGATTAGAATCGGATGTTAAGGCAGCCGATGCGCAGCAGAAATAAAACCAAAGAAAGTTCTCTCCTAGTATACCCAACTGGTCCAATTGGTGTGCCACTTCGTTCGTACCATGCAAAAGGATACTTAAAATAATCCTGAAACAAACGCAACTTGACCGGTTTGGAGAGAGGTCGTTCAACATCTTTTGTTGTTGCCAAACAATGGCCATAAATGGTCTTGGAAGACGGAAATGTGACCCTGCTGTCACTTGCAACGTATGAGACAGTACAGTGTCATTGTACGAGAGCTAGCTCTGGGCCAGCTCAGTCGTTGCAGTGTCTACACTCTACACCAGCTTGTGGAGACTGTACGTACGAGACGGTGTGTGCCATGGTCCAGGTCCATGGACGAGGACGAGAGGGCCCTGCAGCAGGCTGTCCACAACTAGTCAACTACTGTATCCATCCACATGTATGTGTCCGGCCCATGGATGCAAGTTCTTTGTCTGCACGTACGTACCTTGGATCCTCACAAGCTGGTCCTCCTCCTTCTTGGCTCCGATCCTGAGAGAGTTCGGCAGGTCTTAAATGTATAAACCGGCAGATTGGTTGTGAGAGAAAAATACCACGCAAGAAGTTGTACAACAGATTGGTTGTGAGAGAAAAGTACTGCACAATAAGCCAAAACAAACCTTCCGAACGCTCTATTGCATGCTATGATTGGGAAGGATCCATATATGATATATGCATCAATGCATGTGTGCATTAACCTTCGTAAGGGGACGATTATTAGGTCCTATTTAATCAAGAGGAATCTATCTATTTCTGACGAGCATCTGGCATGCATATGCATGTTTCGATCGACTCTCGATCCGATCAAGAAACGAAAGTCAGCTGATCAGGCCGCCGCCTTTTTTATTAGTGATGCCCAACACGCATTTCTTTATTTTCCCTTGAACTGGTCAGCAGCCATGCATGTGGAGTAATTTTTGTTTTTGTTTTGATGAAACAAGTAGTAATTCTTATTGATTTGCTGATAAATAAATGAAAGAGACACGAACGGTCATTGGAGAGAGAGGCCATATGCATCATGTGTCGGCTACAGATCGATCTTAACCGCATGCCCAGCTGGGCACACATGCATGGTCATCGATCTTGTGGTTAAACTTGCCGGTGACCACCTTGCGCAAGTCGACGGTCGACGTTGACGAAGGGAGTTTCAGAGAATGTTGTTTACCGTCACCGGTATTCCTTCCTTCCTTGTTCTTATTACCGGCTGGCTTGGAGCATAATGACCGGGGAATGCGTGCTCCCTACGGGCTTTCGCCTTCGGATCTGATTGTCGTGTTACCACATGGACGATTGGATCTGGAATTCCGGATCCTGATTCCTCACGCGAGGAGGCCAAGGAGCGGCGGACAAGTTGCCAACTTGCACTGGACCGGCGCTATACCTGCTCGTGTCCTTTGCCGGACATACTCCCTCGCTGCGTCGTCGTCGTCTCCCTCGAGCTTTCCGTTCACGCTCATTCCCTGGACGATATCCCGGTCTTCTGGAACCTCAGGTGGCAGAGTGTCGATCGCCATGAATGAACGGAGAAGCGAAAAAGGGAAAGCAGAGAGAGGCAGAGAGCAGACGCGGCCACACACACGGACATTCGAGGAGAGAGGAATGGGATGATCGCGAGGAACGCCGCGCGCTGGCCTGGCAAAAGGTCACATGCACGCCGGCAGCGACGCCTTGTTCGGTTGTTCCCCCACGTGAAATCCGCATCGGCTTTTTTGCTGGTGGAGAGCGATCGCTCGCTGCCACGGATGCGTCTCGGTCGGATCCTCCGCGCTGCCAACTCGATCGATCAGGTTAGTACTGCCTACTCCTCGGGATCGGAGGACTGAAGCCGGCATTTCGACAGGGAACAAACAACACACCATTCTGGGGTTGGTGGCGTCGTCAAACGGAGCTTGACTTCTGAGTACTAGCCTCTCCTTTTTACGATGAAAAATTTACTTCTTACTAGTAGTACCGTTATTAGGACCTTAAATTATATAAAAAGGCTTAATCTAACGCCATTATCAGTACACAGTGTACTGGCTCCGTTAACAAGGAGTGTCGTCAAGGCCTTGACATCCACCACGTTTTCCATAATTAGAAGTTGTTGCTCATGTCGATATATCGTTTTTTTAGAAACATGTACGGATCATTTTGGTATATTTTTTCTTAATAAAACATACTACCTCCGTTCTTAAATATATGATGTTTAGGACAACTAAGTTTCTTATCCTAAGCATCATATATTTAAGAACGGAGGGAGTATATGTGAATGACATGTTTTTTAAAAGATACTCCCTCTGTCCCAGAATATAAGGTCTTGTTGACTTTTGCCGATCACGTTTGACCACTCGTTTTTTAAAACATGTTTTTTTGAATAAGACGAGCGGTCAAACGTGATCAGCAAAAGTCAACAAGACCTTATATTTTGGGACAGAGGGAGTACTAGGAAATCAGTCCAGGTGACAAGTAAAAGTGTTGGAAGTCATCGCTTTGGATATCTTCGCTAAGAACGGATGGAGAAGCAATAATACACTTTACTTATGATTTGTCCTTAAATTTGGTGAACTTTTAATTTTACTTTGGTGACCAGAGGATTTTTTTTTAATTATCCTAAAAACTTGGTTGTGTGCAGTTGGAGAGGAACTAATTTCGTTTTCCAATAATTTTTTTAAAAGATGGCAAGATGATCGAATTATTAATTACGAGCATATCATACTTGCTAGTTGATACGCAGCTAGGTGGACAGTTACACACTGGTGTGACTCTCTACTCCATTTCCTCCTCGTATCGTGTGTCATTAAGTTCGTTCAGGCTCGATACTCTGAGTAGGGCCACAATAATTCAACGCCAAATAATGCATCACGTACGTATCTGGAAACAGAATAGACAAGCGGTCCACAGCATTGTTAACGGCACCACCACATTCTGTACTTAATACTTTCGACGTATACAGAAAATAGGGTTTTTTAAAAATAAAAAGTGTAATTTTCTATTCACGTGCTACTGCCAACACGTTTTTTATCTGCTATACCTTCAACGTACCGGATTAACAAGGAGTGTCAAGTTCTTGGTCATGTCGAATTGTTTTTCTTTTGTGAAACATGTACGGTATGATCCGGTGTATATACATATATTTTTCATAACAAAGTATGGTAATGGCATGTTTTTTCAAAAGATGACAAGATAATCGAATTGTTTCGAGCATATCATACTCGCTAATACGCAGCTGTAGATGACAATGACACGTAGGTGGACAGTTACACTCTGGTGTGACACTCTACTCCATCTCCTCCTCGTATCGTGTGTCATATATGCTGAGTACGGCCACAATAATTCAACCGCCAAATAAAAGGATCACCATCCCACAAAGACCGTTCGTTTAGAAAATTTAGGACATGCTAGTAGTTGTGACAAATGAACTTGTTGCCCCTAATTAATCATGCATTGAAACTTGAAAAGAGGCATCAAATAAGCATTTCATTGGCTCCATGTGTTTCTCAATGCAATACTTTCTTGGTACTTGGTGTTAGTTTAATGAGAAGAGCATTTAATACGAGCTAAAAGAACACTTTTTGTGGGACAAATTTTGAAAGCTATATAAACAGTAATTGCGGGACGGAGGAAGTATGTACGTACAGTACTACTGTATCTGGAAACAGAATAGACAAGCGGTCCGCAGCATTGTCCCTCTTGTCTGACAGCACTACACACTCTGTATTCTCTTCGTGTTCCAAATTACAGATTGTTTTGACAAATATAGATTCTAGTTGTTATTATGCATGTATTTAAACACAAGTATTTGTAGATGCATTAAAAAATTGTGATTTTGGAATGTCAAAACGACAAACAGTTTGGAACGGAGGAGATAATTTGAATCTCGGTACCGAAATGAAGTTGGAGTAGGATTTCTTATTTTGAAAAAGAAAAATATAATTTTCTTTTCATGTGCTACTACTGCCAACACGTTTTTTATCTGCTACTACTCACCTTCAACGTACCGGAGTAATCGGATTTTTTTCACAAGTTGCGACGCCCAATTTCCTTATGGACGCGACCACACGGAGAGCCCTCTCCTTTTAGTCTTAGGGGGAGAACCTTTCCCTAAATAGCAATCTTTCCCTAAATAGCAAAATCAAAAGAGATAGCTCCCGCCCGAGACCGCGCGTGCCACGGAAAGAGAGAGTCCGCGCGCGGAAAGGTCGCCCGCGTCGCGCGCGGGAAAAGAGAGAGCGCGCCGCGCGCGGGAAAAAAAACAGAGAACGCGGCGCGCGGGAAAATAACGGCGGCAGGCGCGGGAAAATCAGAGATAAGGCCGCGGCCTGGGGCTGGACGCGTCGAGCAAATATGGGCCGGGCCAATAAAAGTACATTATGTCCCAATAATGAATGAAAGAAGGAGAAAACAACCCGCCTGGAGTTTCTGCATCCGAGCAGCGCGGCGTGGATTCCGTCTGCCGCCGCCGCCGCTGCGACAACTCCAGGCGGATATCAGGAACAGAAAATAAACAAGATCACACAACGACATAATGGAGACTGCAGGTTAGCATTCTTCCCATCAAAGTAATCTTCACCACAACAACTCCTGATTTTGCTTCCAAACACAGAGGATTGACAGAAAAAGTAAACATTGCATCCTGATTTTTGACTCCCTAGCATTGCATCCTGTACAGATCCATCAGGTTTAGGTGCCTGATCATTGGATGATTCTCTAGCATTGCATCCTGTACAGATCCATCAGATTTAGGTGCCCCTGATAATTGCAAAGGAAAAACCAAATTATAATTAGTTATTCCATCGGCACACATAGCTAGGGAATACAGGCATGAACAAAGAGTGCAAAAATATTACAGGCATCAGCACACAAACAGATTCCCTAGTGCAATTCAACATTCAGATGTGCAACAATAGTTGTCAAAACGTAACATTCATAACAAAATGATAAAAAGTAACATTCATATCAATAGTTGTCAAAATGCAGCAAAGTAACATCCATATCAGAATAGTTCTGAAAAAATCAATGCAGCATCAGATTATGTGCAAAAATTGTCAAAAAAAAATAGTTCAACTAGCTATTCCCACTTCTTTGGATATGTTTAGCCCTGAAAAGTATATTAGTGACTGAACATATTTCATGTGTGAAAATAATTGCTTACATAATCTGAACTGTACATGCATTCATGTTGATCCCTACTTTGTTTTTGTGCAAAATGCAGGTATGAGCTTGTTTGATCTCAATGTAGCTGTGCCAGAGTCTGAATGGGAAGATGAAGCTAATCAGCTCTTGAAAGAGTCTAGTGAGGCAGAGATACTTCCCCCTCCTCACTTACTTCCTATTGATGAGTTACATCCTATCAGTGTGTGCTCAGGCAAGAAGGAAGCCAGGATTCAATCTCGAAGGGGCGCCAAAGAATCCTATTTGTTCAGTTTGTGGATCAAAACAGCATGTGGCAGAGAACTGTGACAACAAGTTAAGTAAGAAGTAGAAAAGCAAGAAAAGAAGGCCTATAGGAGAATAGGTAGAGAGTTTTTTTTTCTTAGTGAAGATATGTTGCAAAACCATGTAACTTATAACTTTCTATGATCTATGTACTTTATTCCTCTTGTAACTATGCTTTATATATATATATATATAGAAGGTACTTCCTGCTAGTATAATAAGCATAAGAAGGTACTCCATAGACATATTAGAAACTGTAGTAGTTACTTCCTAGTCAGATAAGCAGCATGAATAGTTACTTCCTAAAACAGATAGGTAGCATACATAAAACACCAACAGTGGTTACTTGCTAGTCATCTAAAAAAAGGATACTTCCTTGTTAACAAAAACAGAACTTTATAAGGGCTGACAAGCTGAATACATTCATGTTGCTTACTAATATTCTGAACTCCTAATATTCGAACTGAACAAGGCACAAAAAAAATACCCAATGCATGAAATTCCCTCGATATGTTACTTTGTGAATAGTTACTTACTTTGAGTTAAATTAGTGGTGATTAGTAACTGCGACATGCAAGCAATATGTAAGATTTAAAAAAAAACATAAGTTACTTTGTTATTCATGTGGATGGGTTGTTAGTTACATTTGGTGTGGTGGAAAATAATAATTAGATACTTCCTACGGCAGATTAATTCGTGACATGTTACTTCATATGTATATAATAGCAGGAGAGCTTCAGCAAATATGGAAAAAGGGGATTTGGGCTTCGATTGTTACCTTTCTAATTCTTAAGCACTTGATGCCAAGTAACAAGATTGGTTTTGTAATATAGCATTGTTGACATGAACTTTATTCTGATTTTACACATGTCTTCTTGGTCAATTATTGGCATAGTTTTGCCATCCCAATATTCAATGTACTTGAGCATAAAGTATCCACAGTCATGACTGCAAAAAAAGAAAAACAAGAAACAATTAACCCAATGAACCAAAAAAAGTATATCTTACATCCTATCTCATGTAGAAAAGTGATTAAGTACTTCCTGTGTAATACAAATCAGGGACATGTTACTTGCTATATCATGTAAAATAAGTTAATAATTACTTCCTGGTCTGATCTGATACAAGGTAGAAATAAATAATTTCGGGCATTACAAGTATGTATATCAGCACAAGTATGTGGGCATCTTGCAGCCTTGTGTTCATCCATATGTATGTGCAATGTGTGTGTGGCACATGAATCTTCCAAAGGGACAATGCATGGAGAGTGAGGGGTGCACTAGTGCTTGCATCATTCATGCATGCCCCAGCTATGGGATGAGAAAAGAGGAGAGGGTGGTGATGACAGATGCCAACAAAAAACTCCAACTAATTTCAGAGAGAGAGAGAGAGAGAGGCAGTTGTCCTTGCAAGGAAAGGTCAACAAGTACAGAGAGAAAACCATCAGCAAGAGTCCATTTTTCATTTTTATTCAAATACGTACTACTAGACCCATGGTACAAATGCCCCAAAGAACTGAAAAAATCTGTGCAATCATCCAAGGGGGTCATGGAACACATGGACAGCAGTTTCACCCTTCAAGCAAGAGAGGCAATCATTCAGAAAGAAACAAAAAAGGAAGTTCGAAATGATTACTAAAGGTCAGTTTCAGCAAAGTTAATAACTAGTTACTTCTAGTACCACTAGATGTATGGTAAGATACTTTCCAAGTAATGCAAATAAATAACTAGAAACTTCTAAGCGAAAATTAAGGTTACTACCAGAATATAACTAGATACTTTCCAAGTAATTTGCACACAACCTATTTAGGCTATGATCATCAAATTAATATACCTCTAAAAAAGAGTGCCCATAAGTTACTTTTCTTTGTGTGTGAATTCTGATTAGCTACTTCCTTTTTGACATAAACAGTGGCAAGTTACTTCTTAGATCGACATATGGGCACAAAGAGTGAGGTGAGAGGAGACAGGATGAAGAGGTAGTTACTTCTAGTGTAAATAACTAGTTACTTCTAGTGTCACTGGATGTATGATGAGATACTTTCCAAGGAATGTAAATAAGTAACTAGTTACTTCTTAATGGACTGCATAGAGGAAAAGTTACATCCTACAGTAAACTAAGATGACCACCAAAGAATCACCTGTGGTTAGATTTCCTTCTGTGATGTCAAGGTCTTCTTTCTTCTGATTGTCCATGGTAGGAGCGCCACTCCCTCCTCCCTGTTGGCTGTTAGTAGCAGCAACAGCAGCAAGCTCTTGGCCCTTTTGAATACCCATGGCAGCAACACCACTCTCTCCACCCTTTTGACTGTCCATAGCAGCAGCACTGCCCTCTCCTCCCTTTTGACAGTCCATGGCAGCAGCATCACTCTCTCCTCCCTTTTTAGAGTAAATCACCAGAGCTGCAACATATGAGTAAAAAATAAAATCTTAGTTGGGGCTTGGGAGCAAAGTAGACTGAAAAAAATAAAAATGGAATCCACAATGGGTATGCACCTGTTCCTTTTTCGTGATCTTCGATGCTGTCTTCAACCTCCAAGTCTTTCAGTTCTCCATCATCAATTTGTTCAGACTCACTAGCTTCTTCCTCTTCATCCTCAGCATCTTCCTCTTCGTTCTCAGCATGTTCCTCTTCTGGACCACCTCCTCCTTCATCCTCAAAGAGTTGGTCATCGGTGTCACTTCCTTCGCTATCATCTTCATGACCTCCAATATCAACGCCACTGAGGGTGGCAGTGTCTGGCTGGTAAAATCCATGGAGGAAGTTGCTAACTAACTTTGAGAAGCCAGTACTCATTTGTTGCACGAGCCTTTTTGCTTTGACGCGCTCCAGCATCAAAACCAATGCACAAAAATACATGTTGAAAACATCTGAAATGGGCACACACAGATTACAAACAACGATTTATGGTATGCTACAAAGAGTTAACAAATACATACCTGCTGTCCAAAGACCTCAGGGACGTGGTCGGCGATGACTTTCGTGCTAAAAGTGGGAGTGATACAAGAGCACGCAGCTAGAAGAATCCAATGCCTAAGGAACTTGTGGTCAGCATTCTTATTTTTCTTCAGCATGTTCAACAACTCCGATATTTTTGGTTGTCTGCCCTTCAAAACTCCAAACTCAGCAAGCATGGAAGTGGTGGCAGCTGCAATCATCTTGCATTCAATAAGTGAAGCGCCCATAGGAATACCAATGACTCTATGCACAGTTGCCTCTGAGACTGGAATCAACCCTCTGCCAGGAAAAACCAAAGCTGACAAATTGGGATCATAACACTCCAGTAACCAATTGGCAAGGTCAGGGAAAACTTGGGAGCAGCGGCAGTTGAGGAGTCCACCAAAACCAGCACCATCTACCATTTGGCGCTGGTGGTCAGTCATGTCTTCATACAGCTTGACAAGTGCCATGGGGGAGCCGCGATTGTTGTCTTGCTAAAAATAAAAACAAAAAAGTACAATAAAAACTAGTGAGGAAGAAAAGACAGTGGATGAAGCAAAAGAGAAGGAAAGGTACATCTGGTATTCACAACAAACCTTGAGATTAACGGCAGTAGATGTTCCCTCATTCCTTTGTTTTTTCATATTGGTAGCTTTGGGTCTAAGCTTGCCCTTCATGTTTTCATTGGCACGTTTGCTCCCAGCTTGGTCACCAGCACTACCACATTTAAGCCGTGGTGACTTCATAGTAGCAACCCTCTTTAAAAGTACCAGAAATCCCTTCTTCTGAAAATAACATGTTAACTCAGATTTTAGAAACATATCCATAATTTGAAGTATACAATGCAGAACTAGAAACTTAGATCACTGAACTCTCGCATCAAACCGAAAAAATAACACAAAGAAGCAATGCACACAGCACATCAATAGATATGCATGCCTTTGAAGCTGCTAAAACTTAAAAATATTGTAGTTACTTTCTACTGAACTAAATAAATGATGAGTTACATTGTAGTATATAAGAGTTCCCAAAATAGTTACTTCTAGGGTAAAGAAAATGTATGTCAAAGTACTCCAAATGCACAATTAGGAAGCAATGCACACAGCAGCCATGCTTGGAAAAAACTTCACACTGACGAATAGCTATCAGTAGATATGCATGCCTTTAAAGCTGCTAAAACTTATATTCTACATGCTACATCCAACTTGACTGATAAAAACATTGAAACAGACACATAAAAAACACATTGAAACTAGTCAGAGGTTACTGAGCACGTGAAGTAGGCCTAACATGGGCTAATCTACACAAACCATATCAAAACATCATAATTCAACGAATAGATAGAGCCAAAGATCAGTAGCATTGGCACAAAACAAAAAAGAAAAAACAATTAAATGGAAAAAGAAATTGCTTCATGTGAGGTTCACACGGAGAGAAGTTGGATCCTACGAAGTGTGACTAGAAGGTTACTTACTTCCTTTTAATTATGAATACATGCCAAGCTAGTATCTAAGTGAAAAATCATAGTATTAAAATGAATAAGCATAGCAGATATGCATTTAAACATTCCTCTAGCATGATAAAAATGAAAAGTCAAATTCAACTAGCAGGCACGTAAAAAACCGCATAGAAACCCAAGAAATGAAAAAAGATACACTACTCGTAAATTGAAAGCACAGAACAGAAAAAATAGTTGCAGTGTTAGGAGATTTATTGAAGTCTCACCTATGTGCGTACAGCTTCCGCTCCACGGTCCTCTAGCACACAATCCATGTGTATATGCAACAAAGGTGGTAACAAAAAAGTCAGTTAGAATAAGATTATCATAGAGAAAAAATGAAATCCAAAGAAAGCTACAAAAACAACCCATTGGCCTAATTATAGAGTGACCCATGTAGTGCCACCATACCGGGCATTACAGGCATGAGCGATATGGAAAAAGATCGCCATTCCCATTCCCGTAGGTGGATTTTTATTGGCGATGCTTACATGGTTCAAGCTATGATTAGGCCAAAAGAGTACAAATGAAAAAGAAGATTACTGCACTAACAAATTGAACTTTATGATAGTTACAACATGTATATCAGCACATTTTTATGTGAACCTTGTCTAACAAAACAAAAGCAAAAGAAGAAAAGAACTAACACTGAGCCTCTTGATAGTAGCAGAAGCACATGAGCAGCCTTTCTTCGATAACTGCTTATCAAACCCTTCTTCTGAAAAAAGAACAAATCCACTCAGAAGATATAATTCAAGTTGCAAAAAGGAACAACTTCAGAAGATATAATTCAAGTTTCAGAAAGAAAGACATAGTTTGGAATATATAAGCAGACTAAAAAGAGGATTTTCCTTTTTTTTGGTTGGCAAAAAAAACATAAGAATGTGCATGAATAAAAATATTAATGTCCATATATAATCAACAATATTTAGTTACTTCCTGCAACATTGAAACTAAAATCAAGTTACTTCCAGTATAATTCAAATGAATGCCTAATTATTTTCTAAAGGTTACTTCCTACAACATTGAAATTGGAGTAAAGGTACTTCCAATATGAGTCAAATGCATGTCTAGTTACTTCCTGGATGTACAGATTAGAACCTAGTTACTTTCTACAACATTAACACTGAAATCAAGTTACTTGAGGTATGATCCAACTGCATGCCTAGTTAATAGTTACTTCATGAATATTCAGATCAAGGACATAGTTATTTCGTACAACATTTGAACTAAAATAAAGGTACTTCCAAAAATAATTCAACTGCATGCTGTCAGATACTTCCAAACAAAAAACAATCAAGATAACTGTGGGGGAAAACAACTATATACAGCATGCTGTCAGATACTCATAATCAAGCACTTTGCACTAGTTTTTCGGCTACTACTACAAACTACAAAACAGATCAACAAAGAAGCACAAAATCTGATAGAGAAAACAAGTTATGTTACCTCGGTTGGTGGCTATGATTGAGGTGGCGAGGTAGCGGGTGGAAGAGGATGTGTATTCAGTAGATCCGGCACCTCCAGCACACCAGGGCCTTTCTTTGATCAAAACTTATCAATCCATTATCCTGAAAAAAAAAGACACACACAATCACATTTCATTCAGTTTAAACTTGCATATTCTTATAACAAAAGCAAGCAAGCAACACAAAATTGATTCCACGCTGTTAGAATGAAAATAAAATTTTGGATGGACCATTCACACACATAACAAATGAGAAACTAGCAAAGAATTGAAACCTATCAGATTTCACTAGTTGCTGTTGAAAAACTTCAGAATCACTCCAAAAACCACACAGGCAAGGTTATTTGCAATGCAAACCTGAACACGCAGCCGCAAATACATCAAAAATCCCTAAAAACTTAAAGCTACAACCCACTAAAAACTCTGTGCAATTTTTCATCCAACATAAAAAACCCTAAACACTATGCCGAGACAGGATCTAGATGATATCCAGTGACATTTTATTTCAACAAAAACCCTAAACACTATGGCAAAACAAGATCTACACTACCAAAATCGGTCCAAGAACTCCCACGCCAGGGCAATCGGAAGAAGAAAGGAGAGGAAATGGACACTCACCGACGCGTACAGTAGATGCGAGACCTCGAACCGCCGGATCACCGCCGCCGAGTCGTACCCTCCCTTCGAGACCAGCCGCCGACGCCGAGTCGTGTACCTCCCTTCGGGACCCGCCGCTGCCGACGAGTCGTCTCCCTCCCTTCGGGAACCGCCGCCACCGACGAGACGTCAAACTTCCTTCGGGACCCGCCGTCGCCGCCGAGTCCGGCAGCACGCCCTCGAATCGCCTCGCCTTCTTCCTCTAGAGACCTCGAATCACCTCGCCTTCTTCCTCTCGAGACCTCGAATCGCCTCGCCTTCGTCTTCTCGAGGCCTCGAGTCCGACAGCACGCCCTCAAAATCGCCTCTCTTCACCTCTCGAGACCTCACGGTGGCCGCCGCACCTTCGGATCTACCGGTGGCCGCCGCCGCTAAGCCTCTCTCCCTGAGGAATCTCGTCGGAAATCGCCGGAAATCGCCTCGCCTCCCCTTCGGAAACTGACGAGACGGGAAATGGGAGTCTCTCTCCTTGGCACGAGTCCCAAAATTCAAAATGGGTTCACCCCGGTGCTCGCGTCCGGGGCGTCGGCGATATACAATGATAGGTGGGGCCGGGGTCTTTGCGCTCGTTTCCACCGACGACTCGTCTCCGCCAAAGATCGCTGCCGTCCGATCGACCATGGACGGAGATGCGGTGGGGTCTCGCGGTAGGGCAAAGGAGAGAGCCCTCTCCGCCTAGGATTTACGTTTCCTTATTTGCCAACAGCTGAAAACGAGTGTGAATCGCACAGACCGACAGACGGGACAAGCCCGCCCGGATCCGGCGAATCACGCACCCCATTGGCCATTGGTCATCGCCATCCATCTCGGCTCGGCCAGTCACCACCTCTTCTTCCACCTCCGAACCCTTTTACTTTTCCTATTCCTACTACGCCAATGATGGAGAGGCGGCACCAAGTGGCCCCCAGAAAACCCCCCCGGCAGTCACCACTCCCCTGTCATCAACGAACAACCACTCCACTCCACTCCCCCACCTCCGCTTCACATCGCATGCACAGCCTCCTCTCATGGGCTCATGGCCATGTCCATTTAACTGAACCACGCATGATTTACTCTGACGACGTACTCACCCAGCTCGCTCCCGCTCACCACACCAACCACCACCAAGGTCACCGGGATTAAAACCTGCCCATCTGTACGCAGCGAGATCCTACTGCCTGCCCATCTCCCGCGGAGGAATATAGAAAGAAGAAACAACACAGCCGAGAAACAGCATGTGCGCTCACGCGCAGCGCCACAGCCCGTATATGATCTGAGCATCGTCGTCGTCCTCGGCGTCCCCATCATGGCCGGGGGCGCCACCACCACCATTCCATATGCCTCCGTCCAAGCTATATAGCCCCGCGCCATCGTACATACCCTCCCGGCATCTTCTGCTAGGTGCTAGCTAGCAGCCCGGCCGCCAGCTCGCCTCACCCCCAAGATCCCTCCTCCGGCCCCGCGCGCGCGCGTCCGCCGCCGTCCGCTCAGATCCATGGACGCCGCCGGCGGCACCAGCATCGGCATAGCCGAGGAGGCGGCGCGGGTGTGGGCGGATCTCCCCGTGCGCGTGGACTGGCCGGCCGTGTCGTCGCAATGCGCGTGGGCGGCGTCGCGCGCGCGGGCGCTCCTCGTGGCCCCCGCGGTGCGGGCGCTGGTGTACCTGTCGCTGGCCATGACCGTGATGATCCTCGTCGAGAAGCTCTTCGTCTGCGCCGTGTGCCTTGCCGTCCGCGCGCTCCGGCTCACCCCCGACCGCCGGTACCGCTGGGAGCCCATCGCCGGTGGCGGCGGCGACGTGGAGTCCGGCGGCGACGGTGGCGCCGCCGCCGACAAGTACCCCATGGTGCTGGTGCAGATCCCCATGTACAACGAGCGGGAGGTGAGTAGCGACCCGACCCGATCGATGGGCTGCCGGCTGTCCGGCATTGCTTGCTGCCGCGTAATGGTCAGGTCAGGTCACGATGAGCTGTAGCAAGCACTGGCAGAGTGAGATTAATTTCCCGTTCCGTTGCATGTTGATGCGCAGGTGTACAAGCTGTCGATCGGCGCGGCGTGTGCACTGGAGTGGCCGGCGGAGCGGGTCGTCGTCCAGGTGCTCGACGACTCCACGGACCCCGTTGTAAAGGTACGCCGGCGACATGGCCCAACTGGCGGTCATGCATGATGCATCATCGATCCCTCACTCTTTTTTGCATCCCGCAACGACGACCAATCATGCCTATCCACGTACGGTGGCCGCTGGGTGCCCGATTTGCCATGCACCACCGCCGATGCCACCAGCAGAGTGTGCACGAGAGCCAGGGTTACCATTACAAGCGTGTGTCCGTACCTTTTTCCTTCGCCACGCGCGCGTCCTTTTGCGATTGGCATGTGGCCACTAGCGGAGTGCGTAGCGGTCGAGAGTTGGGACGGGAACGAGACGGGTGAATTCGGTGATTGGGTCGGGGAGGAAACTCCAAACTCATACCACCGTCGGCACAGCTGGCACAGTGGCATGGCGGCATTCAATAGACATCCCCGTCGCCGGCCGGCCGGCAGCCGCCGTGTAAGACGAAATATCCTCTCGATGAGGAAGCATTTACCGGGTCGTTTTCCCCTTGGCCTGGTGGCGCGCCTGCGGACACGTCGGCGGCGTCGTCATTGCCATGTAGGCACGCGCGCGCACTCGGTCGGTCTGCTCTGCTCCCAAGATATAACTTTGGCGAACACGTGGGCCAGCCGCACTCACGCGTGGAGGTGGAGCGGACGGACACCATGAGACGGCGGCCATCGGGGGGTCCCGGGGCGACGGCGGAGCCGCGGAGGTCAGGGCACACTGGCCGGCACGGCCCCGACGCGAGAGGCAAACAAATCCCCGGCCAACCACGCGCGAGCCCCACCGGCAAGGCCAAAGGCCACCGGGGACGGGGGCGCGCACCGGCACGGCACGACACGGGCTCGTGGTGGCGATGGCATGGCAGCGCGTGCTGGCACGGGCGCGATCGACGAATGAATGCCTGCCCTGCCACTATGGTAGCGGCGGTACGGGACTACGGGTGCTCCAGTGGCCTCGTACTGTCGTACCGGGCTGCACTGCACACCCGCCCAAGCGAGCGCTGGAGCCAGATGCCGATGCGAGGTTGCTGCGAGAGCGATGGATGGATGCCACCGCCAATAATTTACTCGCGCCATGAGCCCATGACTCGTGTGAGCACTAGCTAGTGGCGTGTTCCGACGACTTGTGGGCGCTCCGCTCCTTGCTTGCTTGCTTTTGCCGGGCCGGCTCATCATCAGGATTCAGGAACGCGCCAGAGCGAGGCCGGAACATGCGTGCCGGTTGACACGCCGAGCGCCGGACCAGTCGCCGGGGTTCAGGGAGTAAAATAGCCGTCCGTCGATCCAAGGGAAAAAAATTGAGTCAAATAGCCGTCGATCGAAGCCCGAGACGTGCGCGTCGGCCGCGGCCGCGGAGAGTGGACAGCAACCTGCCAGTGGCCGCGGAGAGTGGTGCCGCCGGCGGAGTGTTGTACGCTACTTGCTGGCTGGTAGCCGGCCAGCAGGACGCACTGAACCTGAACGCAGGCGCAGCACCCTCTCCCCGTCTCCCGGCCGGCGCGGCGGTGGACAACGCCGGCTCGGCTCTGCCGCGTTTGCCGGCCGGCGAACGTGCACAACCGGTGTCCGGTGTGCGCGAGGTAGAAGCAGAAATGTAGAATACACGAGCACGACGGCAGCGTTATACACTTACTCTATATCAGAGCATCAGCTCATGCGTGATCTACCAAATGGATCTGTGACGGCCACTTGATGCATTATCTGTGGCTCTCTCTGCGCTCCCACACGAACAAGTCCGCGCGGCAAGCCAGTGGTCCAGGTACCTCGCCCGGGTTTTCCATCCATGCGCGGATCGGTCAACGTCATGTACTATTCGTATACTACATATGCTACTTCTATATAGAATTTTTTTTGAGCTTTTTCGGTGTCCCTGACAATGATGGAATTAGGGCACAAAACTAAAGCGTTTTAGGGCATGTTTGATTCCCATAAGTATGGTGACTTATAAGTCACCCGACTTATAAGTCAGGCCACTTTAAGTCGGTCCTGTTTGGTTGCAATGACTTATAAATCGGTGGGCTCCACACAGGGTACTAGAGGGAAAAAGTGGAAATAAGTCACTTTAAGTAGGGGTGGAGCTACTTATGAGACTTATAAGTCACACCACTTTAAGTCATGGCTGTTTGGTTTCATATGTAACTTATTTTGCATTTTTCGCACTTTAAATCACCCTACTTATGGGAACCAAACATGCCCTTAGCTAGAGAATAGATAGCCAGCACGACTCGAGATTCCTAAAAAAAAAGCTTCTTTTCCCAAGTGATTCCTGAAAAGGTTCCAATCAAGGTTATGCTTGCCCGCCAATGGCGATCGCCACCCTACCCCGGTCGTGACACACGTGTGCTTGGCTGTTTGCCAAGAGCAGCGTGCTGTGTCTCGGTCAAGCTGGCTCACACCTTTACCTACGTGTGCCTTTGCCATGTTAGCTCTGATCGACCTTCCGATCAGCGTGCTAGTTGTTCCTGGCAGGCAGCAGCAACGTGACGGCGGGTTGTTGGATTCCATCTCGCGACGCGACGGTTTCTATGTCCCGCGGAAAGTTCAGACGGAATGCGCCGCGCTGGCACGTTCGTCCATGTTCCTGTGCACCCCGTGACCTTTGCAGGCCACCATTTTCTCTTCTCGCAGCACCACCAGACCACCACTGTGGCCACTACCACTAGCCACGATTCGCTGAGAGGCCTCACGACCGCATGGCATGAATAGAGAACTGTTCTTGCACTGGCGCTCCCCATTAAAATCGACCACTGTTCAGTTCTTGGATGCTCGGCTCTTTAATGAAACTGTGGTGGTCCATGAACAAATGCAGTTGGAGTTAGCAAGACTAGCGTTGGGATTTATTAGGGGGGGATCAAACATGGGCGGCCTAGCTAGGTTTCCTTCGAATAATTCGTGACACAATTTATTAGGGGGATCAAACGGAGCTCAACTTCATTTCAATGTTCAATTCTTTGGAGAATTTTTAGAGTCGAAGTATAGAAGGTCGTCGACGGACCATCTTGCCAAGAATTTTTCACACTGGTTGGTTCCAACCAAAAAAAAGGGGGGAACAAAAATAATGTTTGTAGTAATGGGCTGCAAGTTGTAGTTAGGCCCATGTGGGTGGGCTGGACTGCAACGTCAAGGGCTTACCGCGAAAGAGCTGGTCGACGGAACTCCGGCGAGTCCTCGCCGCCTACACCGGACGTGGCGGTGCGGTGACGCGCGGTGTGCGCTGGGGGCCCTGCCGGCCTGGGGCCCGCACCGGCGAGCGGCGTGCGCGGGGGATGACGTCGAGGGATGGGAGGCGTCGGGGTAGGATATCGGATGCGTCGTCAGGGCGTGTCGTGCCTCGCCGTCAGAGGTATGATGCGTTTGAGATTCGGTTCAAGGGGTTCACTAGCTTACCTTGTCTTGCTGGTGGTATGTGTGGACAGATCCACAGCATTGCGGTTTCGTTCGTAGCATTTGTACTAGGTTGGAATCTCAAACCCTTTGTTCTGCACGCTATCTATCATCATCATGTTTGGTTGAGTTATTCTGAATTTTCTGATGCCACTGGACACTGGCCAGCAATGTGAGCACCTTCCAATATGTCATCAGGCATGCATTACTGCATCAGATACTTTAATTCCTGCCGTAAACAAATTAACTCTCTTTTGCTGTTTCCGCTTTTAGGATTTGGTGGAGATGGAGTGCCACAGATGGATGAGCAAAGGCGTGAACATAAAGTACGAGGTCAGGGGCAACCGGAAGGGGTACAAGGCTGGCGCGCTCAAGGAAGGATTGAAGCACGACTACGTCAAAGACTGCCAGTACATTGCCATGTTCGATGCCGACTTCCAGCCTGAGTCCGATTTTCTCCTCAGGACTATCCCGTTCCTCGTGCACAATCCGGAGATTGCTCTGGTTCAGACTCGCTGGAAATTTGGTGAGTACAGATGCGATCACTTACTATGCAAAATGTTAGTTTGGCAGCTGACAGACATGATATTGCGATGAAGTTTACTTGTTCTAAGCGTTGGCGAACCATATGTGCAGTCAATTCTGATGAATGTCTGCTGACAAGATTCCAAGAAATGTCTTTGGACTACCATTTCAAGTACGAGCAAGAGGCAGGGTCGTCGGTGTACTCATTTTTCGGCTTCAATGGTACATTATGTCCTCCCATATACATAGTTTGACTATCAAGCTCAGAAAATTAAGCGATCAGTTGACCGTTGGCCTTACAAGAGCAATGTTCATCTTTCAGGGACAGCTGGTGTCTGGAGGATTTCAGCGATTGATGATGCTGGGGGCTGGAAGGACCGGACAACAGTGGAGGATATGGACCTGGCTGTCCGCGCGATGCTGCGGGGATGGAAATTCGTTTACGTCGGTGACATAAAAGTATGCTGGTGCTCCTTTGCTTGCTTCTAGGAAATTTGGCATAATGAGAAATGAACCTAACAGTCCACAGAATACTGCATATGTTCATGCTTAGGTCAAGAGTGAGCTTCCTAGCACATTCAAGGCATACAGGTTTCAGCAGCACAGGTGGTCATGTGGACCGGCAAACCTGTTCAAGAAAATGATGGCAGAGGTTTTAGAAAGCAAGGTTTGTTTTTTCTTCAGGCTGCCTCTACAAGTGCGAAATATAACAACATTTGCTGATAGTTATACCTTATTTTTTTCTTGTGTAGAAAGTGTCATTGTGGAGCAAAATCCACCTATGCTACGATTTCTTCTTCGTCGGGAAGGTTGCTGCTCATACAGTGACATTCATCTACTACTGCTTTGCAATCCCTGTGTCAGTTTTGCTCCCTGAGATTCAAATCCCGCTCTGGGGGGTTGTCTATGTCCCAACAATTATCACCCTCTTGAAGGCTCTTGGCACCCCAAGGTAACAAGCATTGCAAGATTCAAGTTTTCAAATGAAATTTCAGTTGTCACATTCATATATTACCTGATACCTGAGACCTGATACCTGAAAGCTCCTTGCTGTTCCAGTTCATTTCACCTGGTTATCCTCTGGGTCCTGTTTGAGAATGTCATGTCATTGCACCGGATTAAAGCTGCAGTAAGTGGTCTTCTGGATGCTGGAGGACGAGTCAATGAGTGGGTTGTCACCGAGAAGTTGGGCGACGCCAACAAGACAAAGCCTAACACCAATGGATCTGATTCTGTAAAGGTGATTGATGTAAAGTTAACAGAGACTGACGTGAAGCTAACAGAGCCCCTTGTACCAAAGCTCGTGAAGAAGCGGACAAGATTTTGGGAGAAGTAAGTTTATCTATTGTCATTGAGATTTTCTTGAAACTACCATTTTACCCTCCATTCAAAATGTAATATTTATTTTTTCCCTAAATTAAACTTCTTTTAACTTTGACCAAGTTTATAGGAAAATGCACCAATGTACAACGTGAAATTAGTTTAGTTAAAACTTTAATAATATGTCTTGATACCTCATTTATTGGGATTTGTAGATGTTAATATATTTTCCCTATAAACTTACTCAAAGTAATCAGAATTTTTCTTAGAACGAAACTAAAACCTCTTATGTTTTGGAGCGGTGGGAGTAGGTACTTTCAAAACACTAATATAGACTCTTACATTCTTATATAGTTGTATGAACGAGGATAGTGTTAATGGCATACTTTTCAGTGTTTTCAAATGCTTACAAACAATCTCTATATCAGGTACCACTGCTCAGAACTTTTCGTTGGAACCTGCATAATTCTGTGTGGTTTCTATGACGTCTTTTACGCTAAGAAGGGATACTACATATTCCTCTTCCTTCAAGGCACAGCTTTCCTTGTTGTTGGCTTTGGGTATGTGGGTACACTACCTCCTTCCACTTCATAATCTGTCTTCGATGAAATGGATATAACTGCTTACGAGAATTGAGTGCAAGCTAAGCCCCTCTCCCCTGCACATAAAGACTTCAGAATACAATGGTACTTAAGCATTCTTCCCATCAGTCTTGGCCGGATATGATCCAACCATTCTTTTACTGTCAAGGTCATAGATAGCATTGGCATTCTTCCTATCTGTCTTTGTCAGATTTTATCCAATCATTCTTTACTGCCAAGAAGACCATTCAGATAGATTGTCATCATTCAATTCCCTTCAGACTCCGGTCTTGTTCAGAACTTCAGATTTGATTCAACCATTCTTTACTGCCAAGAAGGCCACTCAGATAGTGTCATCATTCTAAGTTTATAATAACAGTGCTTACTGAAGCACCATGACAAAATAAAAGTGATTGGTGCAGCAGCATTTTTGTTCAGATCCTGTAGAGATGCATTTCACAGTTGGAAGAATTGCAGCAGTTGTAAATGTAATAGCACCAGCTACAGATTCCTCTAGATCTCTGAAGTTGTAGCTTTTTCTTCTTTTTTTTGGCAATTTAGTGATATAGATTTATCAGAGTTCAGATTCATAAGGGAAGATTGTTAGCTTCCTCAGTTTATAACCTGTGTAGACTTAATAAACTTGTAAATGTACATCGTTCCTTAACGCTCATAATTCTGTCAAATTCTGGCAGATCTTGAAATGCATTATAAGAGCCTGTTTAGTTGCCAAAAATTTTTGGCAAAAAAATTTGGCAGCCCCTTCGAAGGTCTATTAGAGGTAAAAAAATGTAGACTAATTACAAAACTAATTACACGAATGGACGGAAAATTGCGAGACGAATCCATTAAGCCTAATTAATCCATCATTAGAGATTGTTTACTGTAGCACACCGTTGTCTAATCATAGCATAATTAGGCTCGTTAGATTCGTATCGAAAAATTAGGTAGGGGTTATGGAATGAGTTTTGTCATTAATTCACATTTAATACTCCTAATCAGTGTCGGAAGATTGATGTGACGGGTAGTTGGGAAAATTTTTGGGAACTAAACAGGCCCTAAGTGTAGCATGTAAATTTTGTTCTGTAGCGATGCGGGAGGCAAAATTGCAATTGCCTCCTCTGTTGGACTTAGTCGAAGGCAAACATGCCTCGAGTGACATGTGTGATCTTGATGTGGCACATGGACTACTGGATCTATTTACTATCGAGCAGCAGCCATTTGGTCAGACTGACCACCCATGCAAATTGTGCTATGCTTTTTTTCCTGTTCTCGTGTAACAAGTTTGAATTCCACAAGGCTAAGGTGTAATTGCCAAGCTATGAACCTTCACGGCATTGGTACAGTGTGATAAATTGGGAGAATGATAGTTGCTAATCATGTTGTGTTTGTGAGCGCTTTAAGCCATCTGCTATGTAATAGACTAATGTAACAGACTAGCTTGCTCCCCTTTCTAAATGACAATGCAATGCTCGTGCAAATAATACAAAAAATGAAAATAAAAACTGGGAGAATCAGTTTGTGCTCATATGGCAGAATTCTGAGCGTATTCACAGTTCAGGACCGTGATGATGACAAAAATCGATAAGAATTTGTTGGGTAATGTTTCTCGGTCTGAAACTCTGAATCGAGCAGGGGAGCGACGCAAGGCAGGCGCGAGAAGAGCCTGCCTGAACGGTCGGTCTTTGAGTGAAATTCAGCGGTATTTGAGAGGTGATATGAAACACAAAAATTCAGTGAGAAAACACCCATCGCGAACCACGATCTGAAGGATACTACCTACTCTCCACGTCCTATCTCTGCAAAATACTGATGATTAGCAATTCTGAATCCCAATTAGAATGCTCTGGGCCTGATTGTATTTCGGATTTTCGGCCCGTATAGGTGCAAGAAGCCCGTACAGAGGAAAAGTAGTAGTCCCACCCAGCCCAAATGTGTCCTCAACATCTGGCTGGCCATTTATACTTGTGCGGTTGTGCCCAAGACCCCCGTTCCGCCGCGGTCAGCTGCACTAGCATAGAGCGGGCGGGATCGTGGGGACGCCGGCGAGGCGGCGAGTCGAGCACGGAGCACCGGTGACGGTGAGTGCAACCGGGCCGGCGCCGGTGAGCGCATCGCGGTGAGCACGGCGGAGAGTCGCTGACTCTGACTCCCACGCGGGCACCGCGTCCCCTTCTCCTCGCGATACGGTCGCAACTCCGATGGTCAGGATCCCACCTACTCCTACTATGGCATTACACTATTGTTTTTTTTTTCTCTCCTTTTTATTTTGTATATCGCGCGCCTTCTTTTGTTTATATGATCCATGGCATTGCACTATTGTTTTGCGACATCGGGCCACCATACTAGATGCTTGTTCAGTGCGGTTTTCCTTTGTGGCGCGGCACCACGGCATGCATATCGCGCGATTTCATCTGACAAATCGAAAGAACTCTGAATATTGTTGGTGCATTGTCCACCTTGTAGGTCCTACCATTTGGTTATCTGATGAAGGTTGTTAGCAGGCAGTGTCATGCACTTGCACATTCCTGAACCTGTCTGCATTATACTGGCCTCTTGGAATCACGAAGGGTCGACGACTGCAGAAACTCAGGAAGTTGTGTTAGTTCGATCTCTCCTTATGTCTTCTTATACTTTAGCTATTCGCTTGGTATTTCATTTCGTCGCAAATAAGTATACCGAGCATAAGTCATTATGATTGTAATGACAATCAGATTAACCGGTCACAATACACCTATTTATTTGAAGGATCATATTGTTGGACCCTATCCAGAGATTATAGGCTTTCTCTTAAATCCATACCGGTAATGTGTTCTCTAAACTCATTGGGTGGTAAGTTTTTTGTGAGCAGATTCGCAAGCATATCTTTTTTTGTGATCCTGGATTTTATCTTTCACAACATAAAACTTTATCTCAATTGGTTTGGTAGCATTACTCGACTTGTTGTTGTGAGCACAGAATACTGTCGGCGCATTGTCGCAATGCATCTTTAGTGGTCTATGAATGCAATCTGCCACTTTCAAGTCGGGTATAAATTTCTTTAGCCATATTACCTGCCCCCTGGCCTCATGACATGCTATAAATTATGCATACATCATAGATGATGCAACTAATGTCTGTTTGGAGCTTCTCCACGAAATAGCTCCACCTGCGAGAGTGAATATACATATCCTGATATGGATTTTTTATCATCTCTATCTCCCACAAAGTCTTCATACGAGTACTCTTTTATCTCAAGGACTTTTATCTCTAGGAAATCAAATCATCTATATGTTAACATGAGGTTTTTTGTGCCTTGCACATATCGCAATGCTTTCTTTACCATCTTCCAGTGCTCTATGCCTGGATTATCTTGATATCTACCGAGTAATCTAGTGATAAATGCTAAGTCAGGGCGTGTGCACACTTGTGCTTACTGTAGGCTTTCAACAACTGAAGCATATGGAATCACTTTCATTTGATCGAGCTTGTATTGGTTCCCGGGACATTGAAATCCTCTAAATTTATCACCCTTGAGTATAGGAGCGGGTGTGGCTTTACTCGCATTCATATTATACTTCTTTAGGATTTTCTCCAAATATGTCTTTTGCGATAATCCTAAAACCCCATTCCTTCTATCTTTCATATCAAAATTTGAGGACAAAAACTCCTTTGTTTCCTGTAGCAGTCTGACATCACTGTCAACAAGCAAGATATCATCCACATACAGGATCAGGAAAATGAATTTCTCATTTTTAAATTTTGCATAAACACGGTTGTCCTCAACATTGCTTGAAACCCAAATTTCTTAATTGTGTCATCAAACTTTATATTCCATTGTCTAGAGGCTTGCTTTAATTCATAAATAGATTTCTTTAGGCGGCATTCCATATTTTCTTTGCCTTTCACAACAAAACCTTTGGGTTGAGTCATGTAGACATCTTACAGATTTACAACCTACTATTTTGGCTCCTTCAGGAATTTCTTCTAAGTCCCAAACAACATTGGAACTCATCTAGGGATGGCAACGGGGAATTCCCCGTCGGGGGACGGCTCCCCATCCCCGTCCCCGTGGGGAGGAGAATTCCCCGTCCCCGTCCACACCAATGCTCACGGTGAGCACTTTTTCCCGTGCCTGTCCTCGCACGGGGATTCATCCCCGCGGGGTCCCCGTCCTCGTGAACTGTCCAAGACGTTGGCCTCTCTCTCATTGCATGGTTGTCATCGGAGTTGAGAAAAATGAAATCCTTGACGCAACAACACAGGAATCAATTGAAACATGACCACTTCTCATCATCTCATAAATTCCAAACAAATACGGAGACAAAAAATACAGAGAGAAATAAAGAACCAAAGAAGAGACACGTGTTGCCACAAAAAGGAAATACTAATCTCTAGTGCTTAGCATCTTGGCCACGTCCATGTCCATCTTCCACCCACTCATCGGCTGTCTTGACTCTATCTTTCTTATTCGTGATGCTTGCCTGATGTGGACAATGATATCAATCATAAGGCAAAAGGGATGACGGCACGGAAGGAATCGAGGCCCGGAGCGGCTGGGCGGCGGCGACGACGGCTCGGAGAAGAGGAGGGCAGCGCTGGCTTCCTCCTCCACGCGGGCAGCCAGAAACGGTCCAACGACGGAGTAGGGGCTCCCTTCTCCACCCGCGGGAGAAGGGACCGAAGGGGGGAAGTAGGGGTTGTGAACAGTGGTAGGGGGTGGAGTAGGGGATTTGCTGGACTTCATTTTTTTGCTCCGAGCCCCTACTTTTTGAGTAGGGCTCGAGTAGGGGCTCTGCTGAAGTTGCTCTAAGTTGCTGAATATAAAGGTAAAGATGCACAAAGAAAGGAACAAGATGTAGGAAGTGGATAGATGAACACCAATTTCACCAAACAAAACTTGTTGCTGCCCAAACCCCCTTTTTGGTGTGCTGAACACAATTCTCTTTTATTTCTTTTCTTTTCTTTCCTTTTTTTTGAATAAGAACTCGTTGTTTTCAGTCCTTCTTTTGACACATATACATCTTTTCTCGTAACATTTGTGACAACACAGCACAACTTTCAACTGAAGGGGCGCACAAGGATAAACTAAGATGGATGGTGCAACACAAAAACAAGAAACTCAGGTGGGGAATATGTGGCGGGTAGAAAACGGGGGTGGGATGGGTGGGTTTTTTTTTGTTTTTATATATATGCATCAAGCAATGACGATCAGATCAAGGATGGGATGGAACAAAGATAACAACTAGAACGATGATGGGGAAAAAATTCAGCAACTAGACAAATCTTAAAGGATTAAAACTCGATAAAGCAAACTACAAAATCAGTAGCACGTATGAATTTGGGTTGTAGGTTTTCTTTTTGGCTATTAGTGGACAGTAGGTATATGAAATCTATCCTACCAAAAACAAGAGCAATTCTACTGAGGAAACGGAGGCTTTGATACCAGATGATATGCACACGCCCATGCAGCACATGTAGCAAGTTGTGGCCCGATCTTCTCGGATCTGCGAACTTGATAAAGTATCGCTGCGTGACCTGGTGAAGAGGCAATGCACCGCGAGGCTATCCATGCAATGAACTACCGAGACAATCACCCTTACACGTACCGACGAAACAGCCCACGCAATCACGCCCTATAGACGTGAAGGCACGAATTGGGTGAACCGCAGTTTGGCGTTCTACAACTCCTCAGGAATCGAAAGAACAAGTGTTGCGAGCCTCTCAAGACTCACACATAAATGAAAACTCTACGAGTTTGTGTATTCTGAATTCAATCCATCTAAAAATCTGTCCTTTCATTGTCTAGTACAAGATATATATATATAGAGATAGGGCCATTCAACTTTGAGTAAATGGCAGCATGCGCATGCACTAATGGATTTCGTGGCTGGTTCGCGCGTCTTTTCAGCTTCTGGCAGCAGTTCTGTGCTGTGCTGAAAAAGAATTTGAAGCTCTGGGAAGACTGCCTTCCACATGTTGAATTTGCTTATAACAGGGCAGTCTATTCCACAACAAACTCTTGTCCATTTGAAATAGTTTATGGGTTTAAACCGCATACTCCCATGGATCTTTTGCCTTTACCATTACAGGAACAAGTTAACTTGGGATGCCACGAAACGATCGGACTTTATCAAGCGGTCGGAGACAAGAAAGAGTATTGAGAAGAAATCAGCACAATATGCAAAGCAAGCAAACAAAGGTCTCCTCGGGGTGATGGTCCATTCAAGGTTCTCCAAAAGCTAAATGATATACTTACAAAATTGAGCTGCCACCTGAATATTCCAATGTGAGTACAACATTCAATGTCAAAGACTTGCTTCCATTTGTTGGTGAGCCTGAGTCGAGGACGACTCCTTCTCAAGAGGGGGATGCTAATGAGGACATTCCTAGCATCCACTCATCTCCAAATGAAACTCCACTTGATATAGCTGGTCCAATTACAAGGAGTAGAGCTAAACAATTGGAGAAGGAAATTCATTCTCAGGTGAACGCTAACCTTATGTTTAATAATCAGTTTATGTTGAATGAGCCTATGCTTTTGAGTTCTTGTTTCAAGCCTCTGGACATCTGAACCGAGAAGCCTACGGTGTGCATGAATAAATGGTGGTTCATCATGTTTGCATGGGAATGCAACCAGAAGCTAGATGACTGACACATGGTGCGAATTCCAAGCATCACTGCGGACAGAATAAAAGGAGTTAGACGGTGTTCTATAGGTGGATGGAAGCTTCTTCAAGTCTATTTTCCAGCCCATCAAACGGCTCATTATTTGGACTTCCCAATAAGGAGTTATGCTCATTTTAGTAACTGCTGCCAGAAGCTGAAAAGACGCGCGAACCAGCTATGAAATCCACTAGTGCATGCACATGCTGCCATTTACTCAAAGCTGAACGCCCCTACTCTATATATATCTTGTACTAGACAATGAAAGGACAGATTTTTAGATGGATTGAATTCAGAATAGACAAACTCGTGGAGTTTTCGTTTATGTGTGAGTCTTGAGAGACTTGCAACACTTGTTCTTTCGATTCCTGAGGGAGTTGTAGAACGCCGAACTGCGGTTCACCCAGTTTGTGCCTTCACGTCTATAGGGCGTGATTGCGTGGGCTATTTCATCGGTATGTGGAAGGGTGATTGTCTCGGTAGTTCGTCGCGTGGATAGTCTCGCGGTGCATTACCTCTTCACCAGGTCACACAACGACAATTTATCAAGTTCGCAGATCCTACGAGAAGATAGGGCCACAACAACTTGCTACACGTGTTGCATGGGCGTGTGCATATCATTGCCCGTCGATCTGGAGATTGCGTCAGAGTCTCATGCGGCAACGACTCCACACGAGCGCGGGATCTTGGCACAAGCACGAATAAGCGTTGCACAAAGTCTTGTTTTCTTGGCTCCTTGCCTGCGCAACAGTTTAGGAGCGGCAACAGCTTGTGGCGGCGCGAATTTTGGAGAGGAAAGGGAGGGGAGAAGAGCCGACGTTAGGGTTAGTAGAGCAGTTATATACTTAGATCCTTGGGTAACTGATGTTGGGCCTTTCATGGGCTGGAGTCGCCAGATTATTTTTGCACGACGGAATCGGTCGGCGGGGCTACGGGGAAACGGGGACGGGGGACAGACGATCGTCCCCGCCACCGCCAACCCTGACGGGGATCATCCTTCCCCAGTTTAATCCCCCGTGGGGACTAAATTGCACCTATACCCATCCCCTAATAGAGGAATTCCCCATGGGGAATTGGGGAACAAGGCCCTGTTACCATCCCTAAACTCATCGACTTCATCTCATCTTCCATGGTCTCCAGCCACTTCAATGAGTGAGTGCTTCTCATGGCTTCTTCATATGTAGTGGGATCACCCTCTATATGAATTTCTTCACGGATAGCTGACTTTTTGGCTCTTTGAGACCTTCTTGGGGCCTCTGCTGCTGGCGCCTTTAGTCATTAGGACTGTTGTAGTTCTTCTTACACAACAATTATTTTTGTCTGATCCTGATGGACAAGTTCCTCATTTTCATTCATTATTTGCATTGGAGAACTAACAACAAGATCTGACGGCACAATGGGTTGCACTACCGGCACCGGAACAACTAGCAGCAAGAAAAAGAGTTCTTGAACGATCAGAGTGGGTGCGCACACCTGCTTCCCTTCAAGATCAATCTCTCCAGCTACCATGCTCCCCCTAATCATCTCATTCTCTAGGAAGATAGCATGTTTCATTTCCACATACTTTGTGTGTCTGTCAGGACAATAGAAACGATAACATTTAGACTTTTCTACGTAGCCAATGAAATGGCAACTCACTGTCTTGGGATTTAACTTTCCAATATTTAGGTTAAATACTTTAGCCTCAGCAGGGTAGCCACACACACGCATATATCTAAGGGAGGGTTCTCTCTACCCGTCCACAACTCATACAACGTTGAAGGCACTGACTTTCTAGGTACTTTGTTTAGAATGTGGCTGGCGGTCTTCAATGCATCCATCCGCAAACTTATTGGTTAAGTGGAGTAACTTATCATGCTTCTAACCATATCCATCAAGGTATTGTTGCATCTTTTAGCTACTCCATTCTGTTTGAGACTCACCCGATGTACTATACTAGGCAACTATGTCATTGCCCCACAAAAACCTTAGGAACTTGGTCATATGGGGTATGTCAACTGTAGTACTCCCCCCCTCCCGTTTCGAATCTTACTATCTTTATCTTTAAGTTGTGCTGATTTTCTACTTCAGCCTTAAAGATCTTGAATTTCTCCAACGCTTCTGACTTCTCTTTGATTGGATAAATGTAACCATAACAAGAATATTCATCTGTGAATTGAGTGAATGAATCAAAACCATCCATAGATGGCATAGGAAAAGGTCCACATATGTCTGTGTGAATTATTTCTAAAATTCCTGCGCTTCGTTTAGCATCTTTCTTTATTTGCTTAACATAATTTCCTTAATGCAATCGATACATTGTTCTAAAAATGAAAATTCTAAAAGCGGAAGAATTGATTCTTTTACTAAACGTTCTATCCTTCCCCTTGAAATAAGACACGTTATCAATTATCTTCCGCTTTTTGCTTACATTTGTAGATGAGGAGACTTTCTTAGTCTCACACACATTCTCATCACATGCATTCACATCATCATGCATAGACAACATATCAAGTTTGTATTGTCAGAAGGCAAGACCCACCCAAACTTTATTAAACTTAATTAAACAATGTTCTACGCCAAAAAGGCACTCATAACCATTATCTGCTAAGCATGAAACTGAAATCAAATTACTACTCAAAGAGGGAACATAAAGCACATTGTGCAGCCTAAGTGTGAAGCCATCATGTAACTTTATGAGGAGTACGCCTATCGACTCCACTTCAGACTCGACGCCATTTGCAACTCTAATTCTTCTTTCTCCTCTTTGAAGGGTCCGACTCGAATGGAATCCCTGCATAGAATTAGCAACATGAACCGTTGCACTTGAATCAATTCAAAAGGTAGATTTTCCATAATTTAAAGACAGAGATTCATCTACAAATGTTATGATGTCCTCACCTTTCTTAACATTTGGAAGAGATGATGATGACATCATAACATTTGTGGAAGAGAGATGATGACATCATAACATTTGTAGATGAATCTCTGTATTTAAGTTATGCAAAATCTACTTGGTGGATTGATTCAGGTACAACTGTCCATGTTGCTAATTTTATGTAGTGATTCCATTCGAGTCGGACCCTTCAAAGAGGAGAAAGAAGAATTAGAGTTGCAAATGACGTCGAGGCTGAAGTGGAGACGATAGGCGTACTCCTTATAAAGCTACATGATGGCTTCACACTTTTGCTGCACGACATGCTTTATGTTTCCTCTTTGAGTAGAGATTTGATTTCAGTTTCATGCTTAGCAGAGGATGGTTATGAGTGCCTTTTTTGGTGTAGAATAATGTTTAATGAAGTTTAATAAAGTTTGTGTGAGCCTTGCCTTCCGACAAGACAAACTTCATATGTTGTCTATGCATGATGATGCAGACGTATGCGATCTGAATGTGTGTGAGACCGAGAAAGGCTCATCGTCTACAAATGTAAGCAAAAAGCAGAAGATAATTGATAACATATCTTCGAAATTATGATACTATCGTTTAGGCCATATTTCGAGGGGGACGATAGAATGTTTAGTAAAAGAATCAATTCTTTCGTCATTAGAATTTTCAGATTTACAACAATATATCAATTGCATTAAAGGTAAGTATGTTAAGCAAATAAAGAAAGACGCTAAATGAAGTGCAAGAATTTTTAGGATCTCAAGTGTTAATCTTGAATACATGTGTTAGTACCCGTCTACATCTACTGCTAGTGGTCTTATTCATGATAACAAGTTCTAGTTCAGAACTTGCAAAGTGGTGAGTTCATAAACAATCAGCGATACCTTCTAAAACTCTACTACTTTTGTGATTATATTCTAGGGTATGTTAGGGTTTTTGTTAGATCATTAGTGCCAGTCTGACAGAGCATCAAGCAAATGGGAATCAGGTTACCAGCAGCGTATGTAGGTCTGAAGCATATGACAAGCAATTAACCAACAAAAGGTTCTTGTCATCGAGTAGGACACTGAAGCCTTGATGGAGTAGGACACTGATCAGGTGGGTCACGGTCATCTGAAAACACAACCTGAAAGCAAAATCCTGAAAATGCTATCTGACGGGTGTCTGGATTTTCTGAGGCAGCGACAGAATCGCAGGGTTGCTGATAGAAGTTTGCTATGGGTATTCGATGCGCGAAGAAAGATTGCTATTATTTTCACTTGTTTCTTCCCATAGTCTATTGCGCTGTTGGTCCTGGGCTTTGGTCACTTAGGATAGGAACAACCATTTGTAGCAACTAGCCAGGGAATCCAAGCCTAGGCCGGCTCTTATGTCGCTATATGATCCGCTCATATTCTTTGATTCCTTTTTCCATCAGGGGGCACGCAAATATGAACAATATTGTGCACTGAATAAAAAGTCGCTCGAACCAAGTGTCCAAGCTTGTAGGATTAGTGAACTGGAAGAATATTTCAGAAGTGGGGTTACTACTGGACGGATCTGATCCGCTTGGCTCTAAGTTGGGGTGGACTTTAGATGCCAAGTGATGGAGTCGCGAACTCAGACAGGTGAACTGGCGACCAGGACAAAACAGAAATATTCTTCAAAAACTTTAGGTTTGTGCAGCATGGCTTTGGGTTCATCAGCCATTTTCTCAGGCTAACTTTGTAAGATTCCTTGGTTTGTCGGTTTCTTTGTTATCTAGGTGCTCACTACTCCCAATTCCAGTTTTTCAACATAAATATTCCTTGCGTAGCATTTCAAGTTTCAGCCTTCACTGCGTATGCAAATCCTTGACAATTTGACAACTTTTCACTTTAAGAAAACCGCACTGTGTCCTTTTTTTATTTTTTTATTTTTGCTGCCTTATCATTTGTTATCCTCTATCTGCTGTAAGTCTGAACTTGTTGTTCACTGAACCCAGGTTTGAAATTTTGATCTTAAGTTACATTCCAAACTTCATCCCATTGCCCTCTTAAGAGCATCTCCAGCAATAACCTTTGAAGCCCCTACTTTCTTGAGTAGGGGCCTTCCTATTATTTTGGGGCTGTAGTTTTTGCTTTTAACTCCAGCAATAGCTCCTATATTTGAGCCCCTATTTTTCATATGACATGTGGGACCTAATTGTTAGTGACTCTTCTCTTATTTTCTCCTGCCCTCTCCTTCTTCCCTTCCGCATCTTCTCCGTGCAGCTCGCGCAGGCTCCACGCGGGGGAGCGCGAGCTCAGGCCGGCGCGGCGCCGAGCGCGCTTCGCCGCCTCCCCCTCCCCTATCCACAACTGCCGTCCGCCGCCTCCCTTCAATTAGATCTCGCGAATCGAGCTCTAGGGCCGGTGAATCGAGGCCGGGAGGAAGAACGACGCAGGCGAGATCCGGTCGAGCACGGCGCGGGCGAGATCCGGGTGGCGGCAGCGGAGCATGGGCTCCAGCGGCGGCGCGGAGCTGGACCACGGGCTGGAGCGGAGGAGCGGATGCGCCGCGGCCGGCCCCTGCAGCTCGAGCTCCGTCGGCGTCGGGCGCCGCTCGATCCGGGTGCGCCGCGGCCAGCCACGCGAGCTCCGGCTGGGGTGCGGGGGAGCTCGACCTCCGCCCGCGCAGGGAGGCGGCCGGCCCCTGCAGCTCAAGCTCCGGGTCGGGTGCGGCGACAACGACGCGGAGGAGCACGAGCTCCGGCCAGGCGCGGCAGGGGCGAGCGCGGACTCCGACTCGATAGTGCTGTCTCCATCTTGACGCCGGCAGCGACAAGGGCGAGCTCCGGCCGGGCGTCTTCGTCCTCGTCCGTGCGGGTGCGGGAGGAGGAATTGTTGTACCGGTGGAGTAGGGGCTCCTTCTCTACCCGCAGGAGAAGGGGCCGGAGGGGTGGAGTAGGGGGTGTGAACAGTGGTAGGGGGTGGGGTAGGGGCTTTGCCGGACTTCGTTTTTTTGCTCTGAGCCCCTACATTTTGAGTAGGGGCTAAGTAGGGGCTCTGCTGGAGTTGCTCTAAGGCATCAATCTCACTGACACTAGCTACAACAGTTCTATAACTGTATACATACATCCTTGCATTGCACCTCAAGCATACTGCACGTCTGCATGTAGGGATGGAACCGGATATCCATTCGGATATCATTTTTTAGCCGTTCTTTTTTGATTTTAGCTAAATTAGGCATAATATTTTGTATCCAAAATTTATATTCTTGTTCTTGGCATCGTGCTTGTTAAGATTCATACAAAATAAACCTCAAATGTGCGCTATATTTTGATCAAATGATGAAAAGAAATTCGGATATCTATTTGGATTCGGATACGGATGTTTTTCACATTTTTCTCTATCGAAAGCAAATAATCCATAAAAAAATTGTAGCTAATTTTTTTTATTTTTTCCAGTAATTAGCTGGTTATAATACATAAAAAATTAGCATCAAATTTATTTTATTGTAATCTAAAAATATCAATCTATTACACAATTCGGATGTTTTGGTTCCATCCCTATCTGCATGTGCCTCGTCTGCAGCTGTGCCTTCCTCCAGTTCCAGTCACAATCGCCCCCCCCCCCCCCCCCCGCTTTACAGAGGTGGAGGAAACACAAGAACCATATGCATAAATGAAAATATAGATGTCCGATCATATTATGGGATGAAGTGGAGTGTATAGTAGCACCGGCTGTTGCAGGCTTGCAGCATCAGACATTTTTGCTGAAAAAGCCTGGTCCCAACATCGGCCACACCGCCAATCATCCTCTGTTCCCGATGCTCGGCACATGCAGCAGAAGATGCTTCTGATCGCGATCGTCTGCTTCGGTCCTTCCCCCTCCCTACCTGTTGAGATCGATCTCCGATGAACTGCCGTCCTCTGCGTCAGCGTCCGCTTGCTCTGCCCCGTGGTCGTGGCTCTGCTGCAGGAAGGTCCTCTTGCCCTGCGCCGGCTGCTCGACGGCGCACGTGCACGGCCGCTTGGACCCTGCGGCAGCGTGGCTCTCGGCCTCTGAGGAGGAGGAGGAGGACGTGACGCAGCTGCCGGCGGGGCGGCGGCGCGGTGGGGACGGCGAGAGGGATGACGAAGAGGACAGGCACCCGGACTCCACTGCGGAGGCCAGCTCCGACGTGGCCGCCGGCGATCCGAGGTTGTGGTCGTCGGCGAGGACCTCGTACGCCCGGTGCAGCACGGACTGCAGGTACCTCCCCTGCGCCTCGATCCTCAGCTGCAGGTGCCGCTGGACCTGCCGGAGAACGAACATGGAATCGATAAGCTTAGGCTCTGCTTGATCGGCAGCCACCAACTGGCAAGTGGCAACCTGAATTCCACCGTCAGAATCTCAGAACGGTGATCGGTCGATCGTTTACCTCGATCTGCTCGTGCAGCTTCCTCTGCACCTCCCTCTGCATCCGTGCCACGCTCCTGGAAGAATCGCAGAGACCTTCTTTAGCAACGGCGCCATGACCGTCGTCGGCAAATGCACTATGCAACTCGGCGGCGGTGTCTTCGTCGTACTCGTTCTCCGAGGAGGATGACCAGTCGTTGGAGCCCTCTCCGTTGCCGCCGGGCGAGGTGGTGATGAGGCCTCGGCTCACCGCCAGCCGGTACTTCTGCAGCAGCAAGCAGCAGCCAGAATTCAGCTCGAGCAGAGCTCGCGATCAAGAGAATAAGAATTTGCTGGCGATCGGCGGCGCGGCGAGGGGCACCTGGAGGTGGCTCTTGAGGTGGTAGAGCGTGAGCCCCGGCACGGCCATGGCCCTCAGGACGGACTTGGGCGTCGCCTCTGCAATGCCAAAGAAATGATCACTGATCAGAGATAAGTCAAGCTGAAGGGCCAGCGACGACAAATGAGCCGGCGGGCGGGCGAGCAACGACGACGACGATCGACCACTTACTGTCTGCGCCCCCGAGCTGGGCGACGGCGAGCTCGAAGCGGGCGTGCAGCTGGTCCAGCGTGCCCACCACCGGCGTCTCAGCAGCAGCAGCGTCGGCGGCGGCGTGGCCAGCATGAGAAGCCGCAGCGGCCGGAGTTGCAGAGACGGCGACAACGTACAGCGACAAGGACCTCAACCAACGACAGCAAGCGATCGATTCCGCTGCGAGCTGGCGCGTCGGGCTGGTTCTTATAGGCTGCCGGCTGGGTGTGTGTGGGGGTTCCTTCCCTTGGACTCCACCGGTGGTGGGAGATATTCCGGCTCCGTCTCTCCGCCTCCGGCTCCGGCGGTATATGTATGGATGGATACGGCCCGGGGCGCGAATCGGCAAGGGAATATGGCGCGTGAGGCAGCTGGGGGCCATGCCGTGGCATGGCAGCATCTTCTTTTGCCGCATCCATCCTCCATGTCACCACCTCAATTGTTTTGCTGCTTTTGCTTTCACTTCTTTGACCTGAAAGAAGGAGAATCTTTCAGCAGTAGGCGGGGCAAAAGCGAAACAGCTCAACTACACCTCCCCCTCTTCTCTCAAAAGGATAGCAAGCATTGAGAGAGAAAAGAAAAGAAAAAGGAGGAAAACGAAAATTTATCAAGGATAAAAGTTGGAAAAAAAAGGAGAGAGGAAAAAAAGATGAGAGAGAAGCAAAGGGGCATTCACTGGATTTCTCTCTGGTGCATGCATTGCTGCTGCTGTTGTTCTCTTGCTGTTCTCTCACACCTCTCGCCTGGATGGATTCCCTCAGCCCCACCACCACCACCACCACCGGCACCACCGTCTCCTCCCTCACCTCTGCAGTGCCCCAACGCTTTCCCGGCACACGAAAAACTTGCTTTGAAGTGAAGACACCAAGCATATGCATCGCAGATGTGCAATCTGTCTAGCCTTGCTTTCATCTCACCGCCTGCCTTCCTGCCCGCTGTAAAATCCGGTGCCAAAAGGACCCAGGCGCGCGTGCGCGATCCGTCAGCGAAAGGCGAGACGAGATCGTGCATCGACTGGACAGGTAAATGTCAGGGAGCGAGGCCGGCCGGCCGGCAAAGATCAGGAATGAATGATAGGGTAAAACATTTCCTCGCCTTCACCTAAAAAGTCTCTTCCCAAGAGAGAAGAGAGAATATTACCTGATGACGAGCTCCGCTCTGCGTTTCGTTTCAGGGTTTCCGGCAAAGCCAAAGCAGCACTAGCAGCAGCAGCAGCAGCGTCCATGTCCTGATCGAGCTCCCCGGGCGCAATTGGCGAACAGCGCTTGGCTTTTGGCGGTGACAGGGGAATCAAGGAATCTAATCCAGATCTCGGCGCGCACGCAAGCGAGCGTAGCTATCGGCATGGATCGAAAAAGGAAGCTTCTGTCGAAAGCCGGCGCGCGTTGTGCCGTGGACGATGGTGGTGTGCCCGTGCCCATGGTGGTGGTGGTGCCGGCCGAGACCGGTTGGTCACCGCCGGTGCACTGACGTGGCCATATTCTCCCTGGCGAACGACGTTTCCATTCCACGGAATATACGACATGTTCCAACGGAATGTGTCATTTTTTCGACGGAAACATGGCAGAGTTCTAGAGGGTTGGTATCTATCGTTACAGTCTCAGGCTCTCAGCTGGTCTCTTCTTGCAGTGAACCACTGAACGGCCAATGATAAGCAGAGGGTCCAATGAAAAGACTCGTCAACTTTTTTATACAGTTTTGAGTATTTACAGGAGCAAACTCTGAGAGGTCGAGAAATCTGCAGGCGCCAGGCATCAAAATCAGGGAAAATTTTCGGAGGAATATGCCTGCTTGAAGGAACAGGTCAGAGTAGCATCCCGGGGCATATTCACGCCATACTTTTGCCAAAGCTCCGGACTCCGGTAGTTCCAGCCGCCTGAAACTGAAAACAATGGCCTTTCAGTCATCATCCACGCCGTTCCCATGCATATTCCGTTGCTGCTCTCCCATTGCGAGTGGTGGTGGTGGTGGTGGGTCACTGACAAATACCTGGCTGCCCATGCTTGCTGTCTGCTGCAGGTGTGAGGATAATACAGGAAACTGAATGCGAATGCACGTGAAGCATACCGGCTATTCTCATGACCATCTTGCCTTCAGTAACATTCTGTTTGATTGTTATATATTGTCCCGTAACAAGCTTCATCTTGTGCTAATCATCCACCCAGCCATCTGACCGAGAAGATGTCGGCCATGACAGCGCCCTTTTTAATGGTTCCTGCTTCCTTTTCTTGAACTAAATAATTGCTTCTGTTTCAGTTTCAGTTTCAGGAATCGATCAGGATACACAAATTGAGAGGGTAACGGGTACTAGCAGAGGTGAGGAGCGGTCGTTTTCATGGTTCCACCCCTCGGAGGCCCGCTCTTGCTGGCCTCGCAAGATGCTGTCAGCTGCTGCTTCTAGACAGGGTCGGTCCGTCCGCTAATGCTGGTCGCAACCGCGAAGCCCTCCCTCTTCAGGCATCTCATGATTGCGCATTTTGCACAAGCAGCAGTGACTGACTTGCATGCGACGACGGCTTACCTGGGTTTCGGCATTGTTCACACCGTCATTTCGGCATCTTATTATTCTGCTGCTCCCTTTGTGTTTGTCTGAATTTCCAGACGAATATCCACGACGAGGGCTAAAGCGCGAACCGGAGGAGGAGGAGGATCGGAGGCGATATTCCGGCCTGGACTTTGTGCAATTTGTGTTGGAGCTGCCTCCAATTCAGCATGAAAGGAAGGGCGGCCCTCTGCCTAAAGCTCGAGCAACATTCTGGGAAGGAATCAAGAAAGGTTAGCTTTGCTTTAATCAATCTGATCCTAGCGTAAAACCGGCCTCTTTTCCGCGTGTTTTCGTGCTCGCCTTTAACATATTCCTGGCCGGGGGAGAGAAAAGCAGATTCCTGAATGATGCCCGGCGAGGAGGGCAATGAACTGAGTGAGGCACCAGCAGCACTCACTCACAACAAGTCACAGGCCATTTGGCAAAGGTGACCGCATCAATAATTCCTTTCCAAAGAGCTCATCAAAGTCCATCACCAGATTGTTTAAAGGCATCAGGGAGGGAAAAAAGGGGGGATTGAGATTTGAGAGAGGGCGTGCTGCGGGCCCGAGGGAATCGGAAAAAGGCGGCCCGGCAAGATGCCAAGGGTAACCCACATGAACATGAGGGAGAGGAATTCCTATGCAGCGGCTGTCAGTGAAGAAGCATGATTGCTCCCCACTGGGTAAGCAAGCACATAATTGACGCATAATTACCTGATTATATGGTATGGGCTTGGTTTACTGCTTTTTGCTCTTTCTGAATGCAGTTTTATCGATAGGCGGTGTCATGTTCATTCTCATGCTCCATCGGGTAATCTTTGGATTGAGAGGTTTGTACTGTCAGAGGAGTCATTTCTGACGGTAAAAAAAACACCAGAGCAAATGATTGGGAGAAGGGAGCTCTGTGTTCCTGCACTGCAACTGTTATTCCCTGATGGATGGCCACTTTTCTCTGATGGTTTCACCATGAGCTGTCCTTGGCCACCTATGCGAATCTTGCTTTTGTGACTTTTTTTGGAGAAAAAGTTTTTGATAGCCTTGTTAGAATTTACTGGTGGGTAATCAATCTTGTAGCGGAATAAAATGTACAAACCTTCACTTTGAAGAAAAGGCTAGGAGATTGTAGAGGATTTTCCTGACGACTAAATCTCCGAATAATGGGATTTTCTTTTTCCATCCTGAGAATAATTGAATCAGCATCGTCCGGTTGCAACGGCAAGCAGGTCTCTCACACAACTTGCAAACGAAGCTAAGTCATCGGGTAGGTTCTGAATATACTGAAGAAAGAAAACTTTGCTTTAGCACATATGTCTTGCCACCTCTTGAGGGATAAGGTAGGCAGGATTCCAGTGATCCACTCAGGAAAGGCATTAAACGAATATAATCGGAAAGAGATGAGAAACCACAGGATCAAAAGAGGATCACCGAGAAAAGAAGGCGGTCGAGAGGGTTTGGGTGCCGCGCATTACCTAAAGATAACTTATCTTAGTCCACTGAAGTTTTTACCAGGTAATCCAAGATTCCCAGGATGAATTTGCAGGAATGGTTCACCGATTAGCCTATCGCCGTTTTGTCGGTGCACCATCAATCTTGCTTCTTTTTCCTGCTTATCTGACACACAGCACCCGAAAGTTGAAATATGCAGAGAACAAGTGACCGGCATATCAACATGCATTGCTGTGCATAATTCAATCTCATCGGATGCTTTTGTTCCCTGTAATGGCTGTTTCACTCGTGCATCTGGGGCCTGGAGAGTCCTCATGATCTTCGATCATTGGCACAGGAACCAGCTACCTTTCAGACACAAATTCAAACCCGAGACAGTTTATGCACTGTTTCCTGGCCAATTCCTGGTCCAGTATTCAGCTCTACCAACTGCTTCTTCGGGTTCAGAAATCAGAATATGTGCTGGTGGTGGATTGATACGGAATTAACCTGTATTCAATTCCTGGATCTTGTTTGACTTGCTCACCCAACCCAACTGAGACAATTCGTGTGGGAAATCTGTTTACCAACTATTCCACTTTCAGAACTGGAAATCTGTAGGCTATAGCTAAACAGATACTAGCCATGTTGTGCTACCAGGAGGGTTCAGTGTCCGAACAAACTTCGCTCAGTTACACAGTTTACCTCATTCAGCGCATTGCATGCTAACATCGCACAACCGAGTCTCGATCGATTCAGGAGTGCTTCACACAAAGTGTACTAATATGAATCACTGAGAAAAATATTTACTCAGCTCAAAACTGTGGATGCAGATGTGCATTCAGCAAAAGGGTCATCAAATCAAAGTGACTTCCTGTCCTGTGAAACAAAGATGAGCAATGCCATCCACACAGCTTCGTTCCTTTCTTTCTTTCAGATTCAGACATAATCCACGGCTATACTACACTGAACACAACAAGCACGCGCAAAGTCACTGAAAACCGATGAACCGAATCATTGATCAGGAGGACATGTAGCGCGTCCATGGCCAGCTTTGCTTCAATGCTAAGGCTATAGGACGGCTTTTATTTTCAGATCGCGCCTTTACCTGCCGATCGATGACATGATCGAGAGCTCTAGGCTCTTACGGAAGCAGCCTGCTTTGCAATCCCAATCCTACTAGTAACTCCATCGTGCTTGTGGCTTATGCCATGCGTGTACATAGAGATGGCCAAGCGATAACTGCGAACAAAGCAAGGCCAAGAGCAAAAAAAGACCCAAATAAAAGCAACGCGCTTTGCAAAGATGTATCGATGTGAAGCTTGCGATCGAGCACAAGTGGACGAGACGATCACTTGGAGAGAAAGTTTTTTTTTCGAAACATGTACAATACGCAGAGCAGACCATTTGGGGAATGGGAAATCGTTGCTGGTGCATCGTCACCGTCACTTGATTTTGGGAACCAGAAGAGCACACGGGTTTTGGGAACTCCAGTGGCGGCGCTAGCAATACAGCAAGTGTCATCGTCGCCGCGCGCCGCCGTGGAGATGGAAGGAAGAGACGAAACTTTGGGCGAACTCGGATTTTCCGACAAGATATGGCCTTATTTTACGGAGATATGGCGCATCCACAAAGGAATGGAAGATGGACGGAGGCAATATGCAAGAGCCAACAGCCAACCCCTAGTGGCGGTTCGAGAAAGGAGAGGATTAGTGCACAGAGAAAGGTGCGCATATAGTGCGCGTTTGGAATGCCGAAATGGACAAAATAAACAATGCAAAGTCCCTGTTAGCTGTTGGGGGGGTTTTCAAAAGGGGTTGAATTTGTGTTCTATCTTGGGCCTTGTTTAGTTCGTGGGAAAATTTGTCTTTTCAACGTTTTGAACTCCTGTAGCACACTGTAGCACTTTCGTTTGTTTGTGGTAAATATTATCCTACCATGGTCTAACTAGGCTCAAAAGATTCGTGTCGCGAAGTACATCAAAACTGTGTAATTAATTATTTTTTTTACCTATATTTAATACTCCGAACTTATGTCTTTTGGCGTATTTAATGTGATGTGATGGAGAGAGTGGAGAAAACGTTAGAATTTTTAGCAAACTAAACAAGGCCTCGGTGGAAATCAAACTTCCGCGCTCCACAGACGATGATGAGGTCGTCGTACGTCGTCCCTGCATGGTCGGCAGGCACGCCACACGCCGCACGCACGGCAGCAGCCAGCACGCCCGGCCGAGTACTAGAGCGTAACGAACGGAACGGAACGGCGCCATCTCTCGACGTGATCTCCGCCGAGAGAGCACGAATGATTCTCGAATTTTCCGATCGACCAGCTCCTCGTGGAGATTAAGCAAATTAAGGATCGGAGAGGCCGGACGGCCTGGCCGGGGAGACGCCCTGCGTGATTGCCGCTTGGCAAAGTACGTAATTGTGTGTGCCCGGCCGGTGAGTACCCGGCACCGTGGAACCCCAATCGAAACCACGGAGAGATCTTGGAGCTGCATGCCCGTGCCTGCCGGTCGATGAGCAGCACCCACCCCCACCCGCCGACGCGTGGCCCGCGCCCAGCCGGCCGGGGCCGTGCGGGAGCCGCGTCTTTTCGAGCCGGTCGGTGGACGAGGAAGGACATGGCCCCCAGTCGGTGGACGAGGATGGCCGGCGCCGGCGGCCGAAACTCCCTCGCGTCGAGCCCACGCAATCGGCCCATGTGCCCCAAAACGGGGATTTTTTTTTCATTTTCAAAATTAAATGTCGGATTTGAAAATTTTCAAAATTATACATCCACCACCGCTCCAAACGACGGTTGCACCTAACTCCGTTTTAAACGGCGGTTCAAGCCAACCGCCGCTCCAAACGGCGGTTGGGTCCTTGGCTGGGCGATTGGGCTGCTCGGCCGTTTCATACAGCGACTGAGGACCACTAGCCGCCGTTTGAAACGGCAGTAGTGCAAACCGCCGCTTGGAACGGCGGTTGGAGCTTTTTTTGCTTTTATTTTTTGCACAAAGAATCTTTACGTCTCTCACTCTCTCCTGCGGCGTTGGTCCCCAACGTTTTCGCCATGGAAGAGCTCCGATTTTAAGAGGACGAAGTGAAAAAATACCAAGGGCTCAAGCTCCACGAGGATGAGAGGCACTTAATATAATACCAATACGAATATAATACTAATATGAACGCAAGGTAACACGAATATCAATAAAATAAAAATAGTTTACACAACTAAGAGTTCGCTACGACAGAACTACATACGACCGCGTTTCGCGCGTGGCTGCGGCGGTTCCCTAGCCGCCCTCCTGGCTGCCTGTGCTGCCCTAGTGTGGTTACTGGGGTACGTGAGGGGGTCCGGTGGTACCTGGCAGCATCGTGCGACGTCCGGATTGGGGGCCGGTGTCGCTAATGCCTCGGGTGCTGCTCCAGATCCCGACGGCACCAACGTCTGGGGGGACAGCATCACCCCTGATCCAGCCGCTGCCGCCTCCTTGAACCCGTCCTACTGGTGCTCCTGCGTCAGCTGAGATCCGAACTGCTACGTCAGCGGCTGCTCCTGCTGCGGCGACAGCTGGTGCTGCTGGGGTGGCGGCTGGTGCTGCGTCGGCGGCTGCTCCTCCTGCGTCGGCAGCTGGTACTGCGGTAGCGGCGGCTGGTGCTGCGGCTGCTGCTGCTCCGGCGTCAGCAGCGTGAGGTCCTCGACATCCAGGAAGATCTCGTCCATGGTCGGGTCTGAGGAGTCAGGTATGCCGACAAAACCGTAAACTGCATTGAATTGAAATTTGTTAGCAACTTTGTTGTGAAGAGCATATAGGGTTGGAGATAGATGATGAAGGTTGTCACCTTGGAAGGCCTGCAGCTGCTGCTGCACTGAAGGGCGAGAAGGTGCGGACTAGTTCGAAGGTCACGGGCCCATCGGTGGTCGTGTCCCTGTAAAGATTACATTACATGTCACGTATATTTAAAATCAACACAACATTTTCTGAAAACTAGAATGTACAAAAGAAGATGTACCTACTGCTGTGTTGAAACTAAACGGTCGCGGCACGGACATGCCAGCGGGGCGGAACGACGGCGGCTGGGCGAACGTCGAAAACTGGCTGAAGCCTAACGTCGGACCCGACGCCGCGGCCACCCACGGTGGCTGTGTGGTGGATGTAGACGACGCCTGGACCGAACGAGCAGTGGAGGCGGAGCTGCAGGAGGACAATGGCATACGTGGAGGCAGAGGAGCATCGTGCCCCTGGAAGTTCACCCTGTGCTAGTACCTCCTGATGGCAACCATCATCCTGTGGTACACCTGGTCGTGCTGCGGGATCGTCAGGTGTAGCACCTGGGCATGCGCCTCCTCCATCATGTTGTACACCTCCTGAATCACGTCATGCTGCCAAACAGAAGATGGATTAGTTTCATCGAACGTCGTGAAAGGAAGAATGACTCCATTTGTAGTTTCAAACTTACCGCAGTGGCAGACGTCCGGTCCCGGCGGACGGGGTACCCCTGCGAGGTGATGACCGTGGGCTCTGGCTCCACCAGCTCGAGTGGACGAACATCACGCACGTCCGAGTCCTCACCAAGTACCAGTTCAGGTACGCTCTCCAGGTCTCAGCGTCGTGGGGCCGCTGCTCGGTGACGACGTTTTCCGGCTGGGTTGCGGCTAGCCAAGCCTGCACGTGCGGGAGGAGCTTATGCTCCATCGGGACCGCGGTCTTCACGCCCTTCCTCGACCACCTAGCACAAATGTAGCGAATCTGTCAGCAATTATAGATACTTACGTGAACGAAAATTTTTATGAAGTAACGGTAATTTACCTATGCGCTGCAGCGGGAACGATGTGCACAGTGCACAGCAGGCATGGGGGACTCCTGGTACTGCCCAAACTGCCCCATCACGCGCTTCAGGTGGTACTCCTCCACCACGATGTCGTACACCACGGGTGTCTTCGTCAACCAGTACTGCTCATCTCGGTAGCAGAGCGACGAGAGGCCCTGAGGTGCGCGTGCGGCGATGGCGTCGGCGGTGTACGACGTCTAGACGACCTGGTTGTCTACCAGGGAGTCGATCTGGCCGCGGAAGTCCGCGTGCGAGCGTCTGGTCTGCTGCGTGTAGTCGTGCTGCATAACACACCAGAAGTTAGTTGGTAAAAACGTAGAAATCGCTAGAATCTAACTAACAAGAGAAAGAAGCACGTACCGCTTGGTGGCACCACAACGAGCCCATGGTGGGCCTGTCGGCTGGGTTGTGTCCAACCGGCAGCGCAGGGTGCGGACTCCGATCGACCAAGAGCCTAACCACCGGCAGGCGCTCGTACGAGCAGAGCTGCTGTAGCAGGAGATAGGTGAGAAAAACCGGAGCGCTGCTCAGGCCTTTCGACACGCTTGCGCACAAACCCCTGTAGGTCGCCACCAAAACAGCGGCACCCCAGCTGACCTGGGGGACGGCCTCCAAATCCGCTTCGGCGATCGCCCGAGCATGGGGGATCAGGAACCTCGACACCGCGTCTCCCTGCGATCCGCAGAACATCACCTGACCGAACAGTCACAACAGGTACGTCTCCAAGTGCCTGGCGACTATGTAGTCATCGACGTTGGCTCTCATGTAGTCGGCCTGCACAAAATGAAAAATTGTTACAAAACTTGTGATAATTTATTACATTTTATTACATAAAATGAGAAATTGTTAAGAAATGTCAAAATACGCACGCTGTACTGCCACAACCAAGAAGGGGTCGGTCCATGAGGGTGCTGGAAGGGCACGACTGGCTCGACGGTGTGAGCGTTGCGGACCACTGGCGCGAACTTGTCCAGCAGCTCCTGACGCCACGTCTCGGGGATGTCCCGCGGTCCCATCGCCTCGCCTCCAATCGATAGCCCAAGCAACAAAACCACATTCTGCAGAGTCAGCGTCATCTCCCCTCAAAGGAAGTGGAACAAGTGTGTCTCTGAGCACCACTGGTCGAGTAGTGCGCAGATGAGGTCGTAGTCGAACCCGAATAGCGTGTGGTGGTTCTGTGGACGAAGCGCGGCCCGCATGTGGTCCCCTCCACCAACCGTGCCAGCGGGAGAAGTCCTGCTGTGCGTAGCCTGCTCAAAAGAATGTAATAGTTGTTAGTGTAATGAAAAATGTAATGATATATTATCATTAATAAGGTATTGTGTTACACACTTGGCCGCGTAGGTATTATCATTAAAAGAATGTAATAAGTTGTTAGCGTAGCCGGCATTTTCGGGAGTTATGCAATTTCGAAGAAGCTTAAACAGTTTTGAACTAGAGCCGGGCGACGACGTCGCCGCTGTTGACGGCCGATTTTCACTCACTTCTTACCCGTCAAACATGTACCTTTTGGCATGAGAAATGATCATCAACACTAGAATAGGGCTTAAACTAATCATTTCCACAAGTGTTGGTGATTATGCAAATACAGGTGAATAGCACTAGAAAGAGGAGTAAAAGCACAAGTCTTTGATCCAAGTACTTCAAGTCCAGCCAATGAGGGGATGCCACCTAGGATTCCCCTGGATCACTGATGTCATCAATCCAAGAGAAGCAAGCCCAACGAATCACGAAGCACCACATGGACATCACATGGATTCAAGGGCCCACTTACCCCCCTAAACCGTCGGGAAACTTGGCATGCACGGAGGACAAGCATCAGGGCCCACCAGTCAGCCACCTCGAAGAAGCACAAGGTGCCACGTGGCCCCTAGGGTTCGGTCGAACCCTAGATCGGCCGAACCGACCTTGGTTCGGTTGATCTAGGCCCTCCACGTGTCACCTCCTGATTGGCTCCTGGTTGCAGCTCCGGGCATTTAGGGGCACTTGGAGCCCCGAAGCAAGCCTCTCCCCCCTCTATAAATAGGAGGGTAGGGGCTCCATTTTGGAACACACTCTTCTCCTCCTTCTCTTCATTTTGGCTTGGAGCCTCTCTCTTTAGGAGAGGAGAGCTCTTTGTATAGGATTAGTGTTAGGAAGTGAGGTGGGAGGCTTGAGGCCATGTCATGCTCATGACATCTTCCTCAAGAACGATCCTCAGCGGTGCCTTTGTTCTTCAACTAGACTAAAGTAAGTATTTCAATATTTCCTATTTAGACTAAAGTTGTATTCATGCTTAGAATGCTATGTTCTTGTATTCTTCGTTTGTTCTTGGTTTAGAGGCTTGTGTTCTTCAAACACAACCCCTTTCGATCCATTAGAACTTAGATCATAAGTTGCATCTAGTTTGCCTACCTGTCTAATTAGAGTAAAGTGAAGCTCCTGCATGTGTCTAGTTAGATCAAAGTGCATTCGTGATCTTGCATGAGTGATAGAGCATACCTTGAGCTAGTGCAGTATCTCCCTTGCGGATTCGTAGGAATAGTGAGTGGTGTAGACGAGGTGTCTGGACCATAAGCTACCCTTCGGAGGCCACGTACGATCGTAGCGTAGAGGTAGGCCGCAGTGGTGACAGCCTGTTGGACCCTTTGCAACCCTTTTACGTCGCGTACCGAGTTGGGCTCGAGCCAGCACAAAGGCCGTGTGCCTGGTGCCCGAAGTGAGTGTTATACCTGAGAGAACGTAACTAGACTCTGCGCTCGGTCCGAGCAGATCCTTTCTACCTATCCTATCCATCAGAGTTGTGTCCTTGGATCATCTATACTAGAAGTAGGAGATAGTGCATATCGTTCCTTGGATTCGATACCCTTGGAATACTCTCCTTCCTTGGGGAAGTGCTACAGCGGTATTTCCGTGCGCTTGTGGTATACCCCGGTTGTTCTTATCCACTCCCTCTAGGTGTACAACTAGTGGTGACGTTAAGAAATGCCAACAAGCATTTCTGGCACCGTTGCCGGGGAACGGTTGCTGTATCTATCTTCGAACCTAGTGGTCCTCGTATTTATCTTTTTCGTTTTCTTCTACCTTCACCCCCGTTACCCATCATTGTATCCTCTTTGTTTCTTTCCTCCTATCTTTACCCCAGTTACATGGAGCAGATTTCTATCCAAAATCTTTCTACTCCCAAACCTGAGTTGTTAGAGCCTCCACCTTCGGAACACCCAATTACCACATCTAGCTATCAACTCAGTACCGATCTTATCTCTTTGATTGAGAAATCGTATTCCTTTTCCGGGGACCGTCAAAACCCCTATGATCATTTGCAAGAATTTGAGCATCTGTGTTCATGTTACGCCTTTGCTGGCATGACACATGATACCGTTCGTTAGAAATTGTTTCCTTTTTCCCTCACGGGAAGCGTGAGGCAATGGTACAACGATCGCGCAAGTGAAGTGGGCGGCAGCTGGCCAAATCTTGTCAGAGAATTTTGCCGACGGTTTTTCCCGCCTGCATGGCTCATTGCCCTGCGAAAGGATGTGCTCGAATTCAAGCAAAAGGATAGGGAGACTTTGGGTGCGGCGTGGGAAAGATTCTTACGCTTAGTAAAATCAGGCCCCACGCTGTCGATACCCGACCATGTGCTCTATCAGCATTTCTACGCGGGATTGGACGCAAAATCCACTTGGCACCTTGACGATGCCTCGGGAGGTTCCTTTCCGGATAAAACTCCAAGTGAGGGGAGGAAGATCCTTGATCGTATAGCAGCAAATGCCTCCTTCACAGCCGAGCCGGAAGAGTCTCGAGAAGAATGTACACCCGAAAAAGAGATTACCCCTGAACCTGAGCCTGAACCTTCATTGCCCAATTCCATACACTCAGTTCAGGAGGTCACGACACCGGAGGAAGAAGCACTTCAACCTCCGGAGTCTCTTTTAAAGTTTGAGGATGAAATAATAGGTGATTATGGAATACCTCAAACTACGGTTGCGAGAGAAAACCACCTTCACCCGTGAGTTCCCCAGATCCCTTGGATGTTGCTTTCCTCAGGGACAACTCTCGGGAATTAACGGCCATCATGACCCAAGAATGGTCGAGGGAGTCGGAATCAATAGCCGGAATTTTCCAGCTCCTCCCACCTCGATCAACCCTTCCTTGTGTCATGAATGGGAAAGTAGTGAAAGTTCTCTACAACCCTCTGGTGGGAGTCAATATCATGTCCAGCACTTATGCTCTGAGGAACTTTGCGCACGAACCTCTGACTCCTACCCAGACGTCTATCAGGACTCCTGAAGGGGAAATCCTAGAAGGAGTAGGGATCTTGAAGGCCATCCCCATCACGTATAAGGAGGCCGACTTTTCTCTTGACTTTCACACCTATGACGTCCTTAGCTTCGACCTCATGATAGGATTGCCCCTCGAGAAATTTCTCCTAGAGGCTCCTACCCAAGGAAAGCTTGACGTGAGCCTAGGGAAGGAGGTTTTCTCTGTCAAAATCTCGAGAGCGAAAAACGCAAGAACTGATCCTCCTGATGACGCTACACATATTGAGGAGGTTAAGGCAATCATTCCAGGAGATTCGCCGGAATCCCTCCTCGATGAGTGGGCACCCGAGTTCATAGATGAGATAGAGGAGCCTGATGAGCCTATAGATATATCTGAATCCCAGGCTCCGCCTAAGCCTCCTATCGAACTCAAGCCCCTACCCGCAGGCCTTCGATATGTTTTCCTCCATGGGGACACTGAGTCCCCAGTGATCATAAATGATAATCTCTCTGACGAGGAATCCAGAAGGCTCATCTCTGTCCTAGAGAAACACCGATCTGTGTTCGGTTACTCTCTTCAGGATCTAAAAGGAATCAGCCCGAATCTCTGCACCCATCGCATCCCTGTAGACTCAGATATTCCACCAACAAGGGAGCCATAGAGAAGACTGAATAATGCAATGAGAGAGGTCGTGAAGAAAGAAGTTCCTAAACTTCTTCACGCAGGGATCATTTATCCAGTCCCTTATAGTGAATGGGTGAGCCCCGTTCAATGCGTACCCAAGAAGGGAGGCATGACGACAGCCCCTAATGAGTTCGGAGAGCAGATTGCCCAACGCCTTCCCACAGGGTGGAGTATGTGCATAGATTATAGGAAGCTCAACAAGGCTACAAAGAAGGATCACTTTCCGCTCCCGTTCATCGACGAGATGCTCGAGCGGCTGGCAAATCACTCCTTCTTCTGTTTCCTTGATGGGTATTCTGGCTACCATCAAATCCCTATCCACCCTGATGACCAGAACAAGACCACTTTCACTTGCCCTTACGGAACCTATGCTTATCGAAGAATGTCTTTCGGGTTGTGTAATGCACCCGCATCGTTCCAAAGGTGCATGATGTCTATCTTCTCAGACATGATTGAGCAAATCATGGAGGTTTTCATAGACGATTTCTCCGTCTATGGTAAAACTTTCGATGAATGTCTTAGAAATTTAGACAGGGTCTTGCAAAGGTGTCATGAGAAGGACTAGTCCTGAATTGGGAGAAGTGCCATTTTATGGTTCGAGAGGGCATCGTGTTAGGACACCTGGTGTCCGAACGAGGGATAGAAGTGGATCGTGCCAAGATTGAGGTAATAGAAAAGCTCCCTCCTCCTGTAAATGTCAAAGGCATCCGTAGCTTCCTCGGCCATGCTGGGTTCTACCGGCGGTTCATTAAGGACTTCTCACAGGTAGCTAGACCCCTTACCAATCTCTTAGCCAAGGATGCGGCCTTTGAGTTTATAGAGGAATGCATGGAATCTTTCCTTACCCTCAAAAATGCACTCATCTCTACCCCAGTCATCCAGCCTCCCGACTGGACGCTGCCTTTTGAGATCATGTGTGATGCTAGTGACTACGCTGTAGGGGCCATCCTAGGCCAAACTAAGGATAAGAAACATCATGCTATAGCCTACGCTAGCAAAACCATGACAGGAGCTCAGTTGAATTATGCCACTACTGAGAAAGAGCTCCTTGCTGTTGTCTTTGCCATAGATAAGTTTAGATCTTACTTGGTAGGAGCCAAGGTAATAGTTTACACTGATCATGCTGCTCTTAAATACCTGCTCACTAAGAAAGATGCTAAACCCCACTTGATTAGATGGATTCTGCTCCTTCAAGAGTTTGATTTAGAAATAAGAGATAAAAAGGGAGTAGGAAACTTTGTTGCGGATCATTTGTCTCGTATGCGTATTACTAACCTGCAGGAAGCACCTATCAATGACTCTCTATGAGACGACATGTTGCTGAAGGTCACAGATAGTAACCCCTGGTATGCAAACATTGTAAATTATCTGGTGACAGGGTGCATACCCCCTGGAGCCGATAAGAAGAAACTGGCTCATGAAGCAAGGAAACACATATGGGATGATCCGTACCTCTATAAAGTCTGTGCCGATGGGTTGTTAAGAAGATGTGTGCCGCATAATGAAGGAATGCAAATCATTGAGAAGTGCCATTCTGGACCTTACAGTGGCCACTACGGCACGTATCGTACACATGCGAAGATATGGCAAAGTGGGTTCTTCTGGCCAACTATGTATGATGACACAAGGAATTTCATCTGAAAGTGCAAGGCTTGCCAGAAGCATGCAGGAATTACTGCCAGAGACGCAATGCCCTTACATGATAATCTACAAGTTGAACTCTTTGATGTATGGGGTATTGATTTCATGGGCCCATTTCCAAAGTTCGATGGAGCTGAATACATCTTGGTGGCAGTCGACTATGTGTCAAAGTGGGTAGAAGCCATACCTTGCAAGTCGGCCGATGCCAGACATTCTAAAAAGATGTTTAAGGAGGTGATATTCCCTCGTTTCGGCATTCCCAGGATGGTAATCAGTGATGGGGGATCTCACTTAACTGATACCGATTTCAGAAGATTTCTGAAGAGTCATGGGATCCAACACAGTGTTGCCACTCCGTATCATCGCCAAACTAATGGCCAAGCAGAAACCTCCAATAAGCAAATCAAGAATATCCTACAGAAAACAGTACAGGAGGCTGGCCGAAGTTGGAAGAGGCATCTTGACGATGCCCTATGGGCCTATCGAACAGCTTACAAAACTCCACTGGGAATGTCTCCATATCAGTTGGTTTACGGAAAGACGTGCCATCTACCAGTAGAAGTGGAGCATAAAGCTCATTGGGCAATCAAGAGATTCAATTTGGATTTCCTGAAGTCTGGAAGAAACAGGCAGAAGCAGTTAGCAGAATTGGAAGAATGGAGAGAAAAAGCCTATCACAGTGCAAAGATCTATAAAGAAAGAACCAAGAGGTGGCATGATAAGAAGATCAAGAAAAAGGAATTTGCACCAGGTGATAAAGTGCTACTTTTCAACTCTCAATTCAAGCTGTTCGGAAGAGGGAAATTGCGCAGCAAATGGGAAGGACCATTCACAGTAGTGGAGGTAGCTCCTCATGGAGCTATCACTCTGCAAAATGATGAAGGCAACTGCTTCAAGGTGAATGGCCATCGATTGAAAATCTTCCTCGAGCCGGACAACATCGAATATGAAGTGATCAACTTCATCGAGGATGGGTAAGATAGGTAAGAGCGTACCCAATACTAGGTAAGTCCTCTCTCCTTTATTTTCATTATCCCTTTTTAGCTTGTTTTCATTTCTTAGAAAAAGACAGTGTGGGGGAAATCCCCACCCTGCAGAATAAAAAGAAGGACCCGAGGTACGCAACTTCCCTATCTCACTTCCATGAACCTTTGAGTTTGTTTTGAATCTTGAAGTCAATCTTTTATACCAAACTCAGGAGGTAATTTCCTATGTCATACATGATTCCTGTGGTTGACTTGCATATGTTTTATTCCTCACTTATCATCTTGATGCTTGTGAACAAATATCATTAGGGAACTCATGATTATCTAAGTAGTTGACGTTTGTGATATGGTTTGATGATATGATCGTCGCTCTAAATGTTTGAGTGCTTGGGAATTTTATTTAAAAATCATGAAAACCCTGTGCAAAGCTCCTCTTTGATATGCCACAGTCCTACTAGAGCCATATGATATAGTTGGAAACCTTCTACTCATATGCTGCTTGTTATTGCATTGAGCTTTGTCAAATTCTGTGACCCTTGTGAGAATTCTTTTCATTACTTTCATGATCAAGATTCATGTGCACACCACCTATTTCCCCTTGCTATGCTTCTACACTGGAAGTTAGCATTGTATCATTCATCCCATTCCATAAAAATAAAGCTCCATATGTGGTGTGATATCTCTCTCTCCAAAAGTATCTTTCAAAAGAGACATGGGCTATGAAAAAAAAGTGATACATGCTCAAGGCATGATAGGAAAAAAAAGAGAAAAAAAAGAATAGCCCATGTCCAAAATAAAAGAATGAGGGAGATGAGATCATGCAAAAGGAGTTCCATAACTTAGATGGTAATAACTAGTGTCCATTCTGGAGCTAGTGTCCACCTTACCATCACCTCAGCTTCCATCATATATGTATGGTAATATCTAGCACCCATTCCGGGCCTGGTATCCACCTTACCATACTCACCATATCCATACACATGCACATCTTGATCTGATTGTGTGATTTGATTTTCTCTGTGGATCCAGCTTTTGACTTTGCAATATATGTGAAACAAGTATGCCTTATCCTTTATCCTACCCTGAGCTCCACATATAGCCATCATTAGAAGTAGGGTGAAGAAAGGCAATCTAATACCTTGGTGAGGACATATACACATTGAGCGATTTGAGAGAATCAAATGAGGAGCTAAGCAAAGTTTGTTTTGAAATTTTTTTTATTGCAAAACCCCAAGTTACTTAGCATGATGAGCAGGAGTGATTTGATTCATAACCATTCCATTCATCAACCACTGAAGATAGCATGATAGACACATCAGAGTTCACAAGTACAAGGTATGGTTCAGAATATCTCTTATGCTCGTCTCATACCTTTGGATATCATGTCTCACTTTGATCTTGTTCTTCCCTTCACTCGGGACGAGCAAAGGTCGAGTGTGGGGGTATTTGTTGACGGCCGATTTTCACTCACTTCTTACCCGTCAAACATGTACCTTTTGGCATGAGAAATGATCATCAACACTAGAATAGGGCTTAAACTAATCATTTCCACAAGTGTTGGTGATTATGCAAATACAGGTGAATAGCACTAGAAAGAGGAGTAAAAGCACAAGTCTTTGATCCAAGTACTTCAAGTCCAACCAATGAGGGGATGCCACCTAGGATTCCCCTGGATCACTGATGTCATCAATCCAAGAGAAGCAAGCCCGACGAATCACGAAGCGCCACATGGACATCACATGGATTCAAGGGCCCACTTACCCCCCTAAACCGTCGGGAAACTTGGCATGCACGGAGGACAAGCATCAGGGCCCACCAGTCAGCCACCTCGAAGAAGCACAAGGTGCCACGTGGCCCCTAGGGTTCGGCCGAACCCTAGATCGGCCGAACCGACCTTGGTTCGGTTGATCTAGGCCCTCCACGTGTCACCTCCTGATTGGCTCCTGGTTGCAGCTCCGGGCATTTAGGGGCACTTGGAGCCCCGAAGCAAGCCTCTCCCCCCTCTATAAATAGGAGGGTAGGGGCTCCATTTTGGAACACACTCTTCTCCTCCTCCTCTTCATTTTGGCTTGGAGCCTCTCTCTTTAGGAGAGGAGAGCTCTTTGTATAGGATTAGTGTTAGGAAGTGAGGTGGGAGGCTTGAGGCCATGTCATGTTCATGATATCTTCCTCAAGAACGATCCTCAGCGGTGCCTTTGTTCTTCAACTAGACTAAAGTGAGTATTTCGATATTTCCTATTTAGACTAAAGTTGTATGCATGCTTAGAATGCTGTGTTCTTGTGTTCTTCGTTTGTTCTTGGTTTAGAGGCTCGTGTTCTTCAAACACAACCCCTTTCGATCCATTAGAACTTAGATCATAAGTTGCATCTAGTTTGCCTACCTGTCTAATTAGAGTAAAGTGAAGCTCCTGCATGTGTCTAGTTAGATCAAAGTGCATTCGTGATCTTGCATGAGTGATAGAGCATACCTTGAGCTAGTGCCAATATCTCCCTTGCGGATTCGTATGAATAGTGAGTGGTGTAGACGAGGTGTCTGGACCATAAGCTACCCTTCGGAGGCCACGTACGATCGTAGCGTAGAGGTAGGCCGCAGTGGTGACAGCCTGTTGGACCCTTTGCAACCCTTTTAGGTCGCGTACCGAGTTGGGCTCGAGCCAGCACAAAGGTCGTGTGCCTGGTGCCCGAAGTGAGTGTTATACCTGAGAGAACGTAACTAGACTCTGCGCTCGGTCCGAGCAGATCCTTTCTACCTATCCTATCCATCAGAGTTGTGTCCTTGGATCATCTATACTAGAAGTAGGAGATAGTGCACATCGTTTCTTGGATTCGATACCCTTGGAATACTCTCCTTCCTTGGGGAAGTGCTACAGCGGTATTTCCGTGCGCTTGCGGTATACCCCGGTTGTTCTTATCCACTCCCTCTAGGTGTACAACTAGTGGTGACGTTAAGAAACACTAACAGCCGCGCCAGCGTGCGCGCGCCGGCATCTGTCTCTGCCACGTGTCGTACCGAGCGGTCTCCGGCGTACGAACGCCCCGGTGCCTCCGCTATGGACTCGCGCTCGACCGTGGCCTCGCTGGTAGCCCTCTGGCTGAAACGAACCGGGTTTCCAAAGAAGGGAACCCGATCCCTGCACCTCGGTGATAGTCCCAGGAGGCTATCACGTGTGAATCACTGTCTCAGAAAGTAAAGAAAACCGTACAACAGAAGGAAATATATGAAGGTCCACATAATAATAATAATAATAATAATAATAATAATAATTATAATAATTATTATTATTATTATGCATCTGAGTACATCATTACGGCACATGCCGGGTACAAGTCCAACGGGACTGAATCAAACAGAGTAAACTTCTACGCGGCGGCTCTCATGTAGCGAAGTAGACTCCATATCCGTAGGCAACTCGAATGTAGGGCGAGCCTCAGTCCTCCCATCCATCGTGCTCAAAGTCGTAGTCCGGCTCCTGGTCTGAAAACCCGTCATCTATTCGATAAGTGAGTAGGTCATGTCAGCTTCCCAACAAAGAGCATAAGCAAAAGAGAATAATTCTAGTATGCATGAATAATCCTATTTATGGCTGTAGAAGGTTATGCAAGCAGCGGTAGCAACATCAAGGTAAGCAGAATAGCCGAGAGGTCTCCATCTCCGAGGAGATCCACACCTCCGAGGACAACGCCTCCGGGGTCAACACCCCAACAAGGAAAGAACACCAAGCACTGGATCTCAACCGAGTCATAACATCCCACTCTCATCTGCGACGTGAGGTCTCCAACTCCTATCCCCACGTCTCAACGGCACGAAGCCGGGCTCACACACACAGGGGAGAGAAAGCTGCACAAAAGAATACTAGCCAGGTGAGAGATCAGAAGGGCTGTCCATACCAGTGGACACGGACTATAGGTATATGTTTAACACTCTGCAGAGGTTGTACAACTGGACCTGCCGGATAGGGCAGAAACGGATGCCTCCGATCCACATCCCTACCTAACGGCCGGAGACATAGTAGTGGGTGGCACTCTCCTACCTCTTCGAGCCTGACTCGTCCTGACTGGGGCGCGAAACTTGCCAGCAGGGCCTCGAAGCTGTGAAACCATCCCCGGAGGAGCTGGTGCGACGTCTACTCGGGGGGTATAACCCGTCCCCCTCACACGACCACACCAGTCCGCCTACAAGCTGAGTGCCAACCACCAACTAGTTCTCGGACCGAACCCCGCCCATACGTGAGCGAACGGTTTGTACGAAAATAGCCTAAAGATCAAGCTCACACAGTCGATCGGTCTTTAATTGCAAGAGCGAGCACTCACCAACTCCAACCGTCCGACACGCCGCTAGGGCGAGAGGCCAGGTCGCATCTGCCCTAGACAGGCGTTCACAAGTAACCAAAGCGGCTCGCTCCCGCGGTAACACGTCAAGGATACACACTCACCCAAAACACACGCAAGAATATCGAGATATCCCAACCTCGGTCCAAACCTGAGATCCATCCATAACTAAGGTTAAAACATATGGATGAATAAGCCGGGAACTAGCTGGGGGACTGTAGCTAGTTCCAAAAGTAGGTAATTCAAGGACATGATAAACAATTCCAAGGCATGGCTAATCAATTGTCTATGCAAATCATAATCATGCATCAAAAGTAATTAAGCACTAGCAACTAAAGCATGCATAGGATCTATATGGTTGGGAGTGACATGACACCTGGCTGGCGTCCGTAGTCCTGGTCTGGGTTGAAGTCGGGGTCGTAAGCCTCTTCCGGGTCGTAGCTCGGGTCTGTGCAGCACGAGATATGAGATGCTAAATTACCGGCAATCAACTAAGCATAAATCCAAAGAAACCCAATTTTAAAAGATCCAAACAGAACCAAACTACCTACAATCAGCACCGTCTCATTTTTAGAAAAATAATGAAACTGGTTTCATATTTTTCGGAGCTATAAATAATTAGTTATGAATTTTCAAAGGTTAAAGGATTTATAAATTAATTTTCAAATTCATTTATAAATCAGAAAGGATTTTTATTTTTGAAAATAGTTGATGATGTCAGCATGACGTCATCGTGATGTCAGCGTCACGGTTAATGGGCCGTAGTGGGCCGAAAGTGTCAGTGGGCCGAAAACGGCCCAGTGGACACGGCCCATAGAGCCCAATAGGCCAAGTCCATTGGTTCTCCCTGAAGTTAAATCTCGAGTTCACAGAATAAAAGAAAGGGGCCGGCGATGGGCCTTAATAGGCTAAGGTCCATCTGTGGCTTCCTTTCGTTCAGAGGTGAAGTCCAAAGTTGCCCCTCGAGCTTCGCTGGGAATCAGCGGTGCTCCCTGCCGCTCCCGTGCGCGTCGGCGCGCCTTGACGCACGGCCGACGGCGACGGCGGACGGCGTTCTGCGGCGCCGGTGGCCTTAGCATGCAAACATGTACACGGGGGTTTTCCCTAGGGTTCCGCGACCAGCTTGACGCGGCCACGGCCCTGTGATTGGGTTCGAGGTGGCAGCGCGCGGCGCGACACGGAGGAGTTCCCGGCGCGGCGCGACTCAGGGTGGCGGCGACGTGGTGTGCGGCGCGATTACACGGCGCGGCGGCCTTGCACGGGAATGTGCGTGACCAGACATGCGTGCGTGCGCCGGGCATGCGCAATGTCACACCTTGAAATTTCGAATTTCAGGATGTGAATAGGAAGAATAATTAAAACAATGATTTCTCTCAATTTTAAAATTTTCCCAACATTTATTTTCTTTACAGGGAATATAGTATAGGAAAAAGCTCTTGTTTGATTTTTCAGATTAAATAAAATGATTATGTGAGTGTAGCATTCATGCCGATGCATCTGGTGTTCCATGAGTGCAAAAGCTTTTAAAATGCGTTTAGAAGCTGACCAAATCCTTCTGAGAATTTCCAATTTTTTCTGGAGTTTATTCTCATTTTTCTCTGAGCATTTTCTATTTATTAGAAGGCTCTAAAATCTTTTTCGTGAGCTCCAAATATTTTATTTGGATTTTTCATGTCCCAATCTATCTCTTGGAATTTTCCTAGAATTTGGGATTTTTAGAATATTTTTCGTGGATTTAATGAATTATCTAGCTATTTTTTAGATTATTCTTTACACGAAAATAATTTCTGAAAATAAAAAGAAGTTCTTTTTCATTTTCTTTTCCCTTCTTCATTTTCGGCCCACAGTTGCTTTCTACCCGTCGCGAAGTCTATCGCTGCCCCTTGAATTCCTTAGCCCAGCTCGCTCCCTCTCCTCCTTTCCGTTTCGTTTCAGCCCAGCTTTCCTCTTGGCCCAGCTCAGCGCACGGCCCGTGTACCAACCCGCCGCCTCCCGCTTCAGCCCTACCGCGGCCCAGCGGAGCCCATCCAGGCCCGACGCATAGTCCGGCATGGACACGTTGCCGCCGCCGCCGGACTCTTCCCCGGCGTGCGTGCTGCACCAGGAAACCTCGGCTCCCGCGCCTATTTAAGGTGGAGGCCGAGCTCCTGCGAATCCCTGTCTCCTCCCCGTTCCGCGCCTCGCCTGCTCGCTGCCGCTTCGCAGAGCTCCACCGCATCCCGCCGGAGCAAAGCACTGGCCGCCGCACGATTCCGCCGCCTCGGTCGAAGCCGGCGACTCCACGAGCTCCACTGTGTCGTGCCGCGCATCCTTCGCCGTTTCCCGTCGCCGGTCAAGCCCTGGGGCGTCGCCGTCACCAGGAGCCGGGCCAAGCCGCCGCCGGAGCCGCTGTCCGCCGCGCGCCGTCCGCTTGAAGCCGAGCCGGAGCAGCCCGTGGAACCGCCGCGCCGAGCCACGTCCGGCGAGCACGTCCTCGTCGCGTGTCGACCTCCGGAGCACCGGCGACCCTGTCGGCCGGTTGCTCCCTGTCTGCCCTGCCACCTCTGTCCAGAGGTTGAAGAAGGCCCTCCTTATTTTACATCTAGGTCCCTGGTAATACATGTAATCCTAAGATCTATTTTTTTGTCTTGGCGAAGTCGCAGAAAACCCCTCTGAAACCTTTAAGTTCCTACAACCAGATCCAATCTATAATCTTTTGCAGATCTAACCCTGGAGATCATCTATTCGCAGTGACTGTTCATGGAGTCTTGTGAATCTTCTCTGGAAGCCCCTGGAATCTATAAGTAATCACATGGCCCTAATCTTGTTTTCTCCATATCTTGATCGTTTTAGCTCCGTTTTCATCCGTTCAAGTTGCGTTAGGTTCATAATAAAGTAAAGTACGTATTACTAGTGAGTTTTCATCATGTTTGTTTTCTGAAAAATAAATTTAATATTAATTTTGATTAATGCTTATTAAACATGCCTTTTCTAAATAAAAGCAATATAGTGCTATACACCTTTTTCATAACTAATATTAATTTGATTAATAATTATTTCACGTGCTTTCGTAAATAAAATCTAATTAGATTCTTACCCGTTTTTTCATAACCCAAATATTAATTTGCTTAATATTTATTTAACCTTTTCTAATTAAAAGTTGATTAGGCTTTTTACATCGGTTTTTATAAACAAATGTTAATTTGTTTAATATCAACATGAATGAGTTTTTAATTATAACTTTGTTAGTCTACTCGAATCATAAAGTTTCGATTAGAGGATTCATATAGTTTAGTTTTTTTGAATTAAATGTTTAATTGATATAATTTTATATATGAATCTTTATAAATAAAACTTGACTAGCTCTCTACTCCGGTCTTTTGCAAATAAAATATAATGTTGTATTAATTCCAACTTAGGGTACTTTCTTTATGAAATATCCTTTACGTATGTTTTGCTAATTAAAATAGACCAAAGCCCGTAGTCTTTTCATGTTCACATATGCAAATCGAACGTAGCCGTTCTTTTTCAAGCTCTGTCTTAGTGTGTATCTTTCTAGATCTTTTGGTCCTAGTTCTTGCTCAAGCCTAGTGTCCTTCATAAAGCTAACCAAGCCTTTCCTTTTCCCAGCACGGTCTGTGTGCTTCAGTGATCCATAGCATCGAGCCTATCCTTTAGCATGTTCTTTTAAAGCTCTTCTTTTGATTGGTGCATTGTTCTTAGTTATGCTTGTATGTTTGCTTTGTATGCTTGTTGCCCGATGATTGATGCGAGTAGAATGAACGTGGTTCGAGAGCTTTGAAGAGGCTGAAGATGAAGAATTCTGAGCAACATCATTACTTTGGTTAAAGGCAAGTGTGTCCTTGTTCTTTTGTCCTAATAACTGTGTTTAATCACATTGCATATGCTTGCATTTAACTTGATGGGTCCTATTAAGGATTATCCTAGTCTTTATTATCATTCCTTGTCAACCTGGGTCTACCTTTATGTTGGGTAGCTATGCTTAGTTGCTCTATTTGGGTTATGGTGGTTCTAATGAAGAACAATAATGATGAACATGCTTTACTTTTATGCTATATATCTCTGGTTAATACAAGATCACCATGCTTAATCGGAATATGGAGCGACCACCCAGGAAAACAGTGCAACCACAAGACATATGGCTCTGTCTTGGCTGAATAATTAGAAACCTTGGTGTTGGGGTGGCCTTACCTAATAAGGGCAAGGGGGAGCGCCAGTGGGGTATAGACTCGCTCTAGTAGGGAGTGGGCTTTTCTAAGACACGGTACCTACTAGGGGACTTTATACTCTGCAACGACTCGGAACCTTCGCGGGTTGCTTCACATTGGGGAATCTTTGTAAAGGCCTCGTAGCGTCCCTATGCAATCACACCTCGGTAGTGTGGTATGATGCCTAGCTAGCATCGCATGGTTGGGTTCAAAGTTCTTCGGGACTTTTACGCAACTTGTGGTGAAAGTGTACAACCTCTGCAGAGTGTAAAACTAATTGATTAGCTGTGCTCACGGTCAAGAGCGGCCTGGACCCTCACATGATAATTGAACTTGAAGATGGACTTAAATTGTGGTTATGGTTATGTTAGCCATATGCTTATGGCGTATCTCTTTATGATAATGTGGGTTGGTATATATTTATACTTTATTAGTAATCAGGTGCTAATAAAATTTGACCAACTAAAAGTGCTTAATGCAGTCAACCTGTCAGCCTTTCCTTGATAAGCCTTTGCATTCATACTTTTCCCACACTTGCTGAGTACGACATGTGCTCACCCTTGCTATAAACAATGTTGCTCAAAAAGAGGAAGCTGCTATGAAGTTGTTGTGAAGATGTTGCTGGTGCTAGGCGTACGCAACCCCCAGTCGACTGCTTCTGGAAGTTTGGTGCCTTCGTTTCCAGGATTAAGCGTAATACTCTGATAATCTCTTTTTTCCTTACGTGATACTGTTTCTGTATTCACTTAAATGTCACTATATGTATGAAAATAGATCCTGGCATACATATAGTTATGCATCTGGTTTTCTTGGGAAAAACAGGTGTGACACGCAAGCGCGAACCAGATTGCACTGGTGCGACTCGGGAGTCCGGAGCGGGGGTGCTCGGCAATCCAGAGCCGCGACGTGGCGTGGCAAGACGGCGGCCCACGGCAATCGTGCGGTGGCATAAGGCTCGATGGCCGGGACACAGGCAAAAGCATCAAGACGACAAGCGGAGCACAACGGCGCAGTATTGCGTGTGCAGAGCGGCGGCGTCCGGCGCGGTACTGGGGTGTACCACGGCGGCGAGCACGCGGAACTTGCTCGGCGCGAAGGCCGGCCCAGAAACACAGGCATGATAAGCACGACGATGCGGAGACAACAAAGCAGGGCAGAACGGCGAGGACCGGCGTGACGCTGGGGTGCGTCGCGGCGGCGAGCTCGTGGTAAGTGCACAGCACGAAGGCCGGCGGCGCGGCGCAGGGGCGCGCTCCCGATGCAAGGTAAGGGGAAAGGGCGAAGAGGACGGAACAACGGCTGACATTGGGGCGGAGATGTAGGCGTAGCAGTGGCGAACGCGTCGGTGAAGATCACGGTGGCGACGGCGAGGTGAGGTGGTGGCGCAGCTTGCTCCTCTGCTCCGGCTCCCGCTCGCTCGTGGACAGCCTCCTCCTCTTCACGTCCGGCTCCGGCTTCGGTGTCCTCGACTCCGGCGGGGTGGCGCGGCGGCGATGCGCGCCCCTTCTTCTCTCTTCTCCTTTCCCTCCTTCCTCCTCCACTTCTTCCCCTCCCTCTCTGCTCGGCGGTGTGACAGGGGAAAAGGGGGCGATCCCCAAATGCGAGATGGCTTGCCCCAGGGGCCTCGCCCGGGGGTTTAGCTGCTCGCGCACGTCGAGGCGGGGGCAAAACGGGACACGGTGGGGCTCCTACTGGCTGCTGATGCGCGGACGCCGACGTGGCGGAGCGGGTGTGGCTGGCGGGCGCGCAAGCGCGTCATGGCGCAGGGGTATTTGGGGAAAAGCCCCAGGGCAGTGCGCACACGCGGTGCCTGGCTCGGTGTCCGTGCCAGCGGGTGCTGTCGGGTGCCTGTCCCCTCGGCCGGGTGTTGTGCGCGCGCGCGGTGGCGTGGTGTGGCAGGCGCGTGAGACCGCGAGGACCAGCGGGTCGGGGACGATGACCGCGAGGTAGGGCCCATCGGTCAGCGACTCGGCTTAGGGGGTGAGACGTGGCGTGGCGATGGGCCGGTGCGTGCTGGGCCGTTTCAAGGAAGAGAGGTGGCGGAGAGATTTGGGCCTAGAGTTGGAGGTGATCGGATGGACTTGGTTAGAAGTTAGCTGGCCCAAAGGTTGGATAGGGTTTTGAAATTAGTTTTGAAATAGCTTAAACTTTATATTTGAACTTGAGTTTTATTCAAATTCATAACGCACTCAAATAAATCCAAATAAAATCCATAAAATCCAAATCACATATTTAAACCATAATTTGAATTTATGTTTTTATATTTTTGGTTTTATTTATATAGAATTTTGGTAAGGGTTAGAAATGGGATTAAATTAGGGTGACACATCATCAAATATACAAAAGTTCAAATTTTCACACATTTTCATATTCTTGAATTTCTGGGATGTTACATTCTCCCACACCACCGGGAATCTCGTCCTCGAGATTTAAGCTCTATCCTCTCCCTCGAACAAGTGAGGGAACTCTCTCCTGAGGTCGGCTTCTTTCTCTCAGGTTGCTTCTCGCTCCGTGTGGTGACTCCACAACACTTTGCAGTAAGGAATGGTGGTCCTCCTGGTTTCCTTTGTTGCTCTGTCCAAGATCTTCTCGGGGTACTCTGCATACTCCAGGGTGTTCTGCAGGTCGAGAATCTCTACCGGGACTTGCTTTGCTTCCACTTCCTTCTCACTCTTCTTCAACTGTGACACGTGGAACACGTGGTGTACAGCGGGCATCTCCTCTGGTAGTGCGAGCTTGTAAGCGAGCTTCCTAACTCTCTGAGTGATCCGGTATGGTCCCACGTACCTCGGGGCAAGCTTCCCCTTCACAGCAAACCTCTTGGTTCCTCTCATCGGGGACACTTTTAGGTAGACAAAGTCTCCCACCTCGAACGACAAGTCTCTCCTGTGTCGATCGGCGTAGCTCTTCTGTCTGCTCTGGGCAATCTTTAAGTTGTCTCGAACCTTCTCCACTTTCTCCTCAGCTTCCTGGATAGCATCTGCCCCAAAGACCATCCTCTCTCCTACCTCTGACCACATCAAGGGTGTCCTGCACTTTCTCCCGTAGAGTGCCTCGAAAGGTGCCATCTTGAGACTCGCTTGGAAGCTGTTGTTGTAAGAGAACTCTGCATAGGCCAAACTACCCTCCCAATCTGTGTCGTAGGTCAAAGCGCAAGCTCTCAGCATATCCTCCAACACTTGGTTTACTCTCTCAGTCTGTCCATCCGTATGAGGGTGAAAAGTTGTGCTGTAGCTGAGTGTGGTCCCCATCCTATCGTGAAAGCTCTGCCAAAACCTTGCTATGAACTGGGGTCCTCTGTCAGACACTATGCTCCTCGGTGCTCCGTGTAGCCTGAGTATGTGGTCCACGTACAAGTCTGCCAACTGGTCTGTCGTGTAGCGGATCTTCACTGGCACAAAGTGTGCAACCTTAGTCAGCCGGTCCACTATGACCCAAACAAAATCGTTGCCTTTCTGTGTCCGGGGTAGTCCCACCACAAAGTCCATGAAGATGTCATCCCACTTCTACTTAGGAATTTCCAACGGTTTCAGCAGTCCTGCCGGTTTCTGGTGCTCAATCTTCAGTCCGCTGCAAGTGTTGCAACAAGCCACATAGTAGGCTATGTCCTTCTTCATATCCTTCCACCAGAACCTCTATTTCAAGTCTTGGTACATCTTTGTACTTCCTGGGTGAATGGAGTACCTTGAATCGTGGGCTTCCTTCAGCATTTGTTCCCGTATTTCCTTGCTCTTCGGCACACAGATCCGATCTTTCAGCCACACCGTGCCGTGCTCGTCCACACGGTAATCCTCAGCTCTTCCTTTCTCCATCAGCTCCTTGAGCTCCCAAATCTCAGAACAACCTTTCTGTGCTTCCTGAATTCTGCCTTCCAAGTCGTAGGTCACTTGCAGTGCGTTGAGTTGTCCTTGCTCCACAATCTCAAGCTGCAACTGCTCTAGCTCGTCATGAAGTGTTGGCTGCTCCTGCCTCACCATCAAGTTTTGCAATAGGACTTTCTGCTCAGTGCATCTGCCACAACATTTTTCTTGCCTGGGTGGTAGTGAATCTCCAGGTCGTAGTCCTTGATCAGCTCTAGCCATCTCCTTTGCCTCATGTTCAGCTCTGACTAAGTAAAGAAGTACTTCAGACTCTTGTGATCGGTGTACAGCTCACACTTGTTGCTGATTAAGTAGTGCCTCCAAATCTTCAGAGCGTGAACGACTGCTGCTAGCTCCAAGTCATGAGTGGAGTAGTTCTCTTCGTGCTTCTTGAGCTGCCTCGACGCATAAGCAACAACTTTGCCCTCTTGCATCAACACACATCCCAATCCTTGCTTCGAGGCGTCACAGTACACCACGAAATCCTTCTTGATATCTGGCAGGGTAAGAATCGGAGCTGTCCTGAGACTCTTCTTCAACTCCTGGAAACTCCTCTCACAGGCCTCTGACCACACAAACTTCTTGTCATTCTTCAACAGCTCTGTCATTGGCTTTGCTATCTTGGAGAAGTTTTCTATGAACCTCCTGTAGTAACCTGCCAACCCGAGAAAGCTCTAGATATCTGTCACTGTGAGTGGCTGCTCCCACTTGGTAACTGCTTCCACTTTTGAAGGGTCGACTGCAACTCCCTCAGCTGACAACACGTGGCCCAAGAAAGCAACTTCCTCCATCCAGAACTCACACTTGCTGAACTTTGCGTACAACTTCTGCTATCTCAGCCACTCCAACACAATCCGAAGGTGCTCCTCGTGCTCTTCTGCTGTCTCAGAGAAGATTAGAATATCATCTATGAACACCACCACAAACTTGTCCAGCTCTTCCATGAAGACCTTGTTCATCATGTTCATGAAGTAGGCAGGGGCGTTGGTCAGCCCAAAAGAAACCACTACGAACTCGTACAGACCGTACCGAGTCGTGAAAGCTGTCTTCGGGATATCCTGGTCCCGAATCTTCATCTGGTAGTAGCCTGACCTCAAGTCAATCTTGGAAAAGAACTTGGCCTTCCGCAGCCTGTCTAGCAAGTCATCAATCCTGGGCAAAGGATACCTGTTCTTGATTGTCATCGAGTTGAGAGTCCGGTAGTCCACACACATCCTCTTGGTGCCATCCTTCTTGTCCACAAACAGAACTGGCGAACCCCAAGGTGAGGCACTCGGTCGAATAAACCCTTTCTCTTGCAGTTTCTTGAGTTGCTTATTCAGCTCATCGAGTTCATCCGCGGACATCCTGTACGGGCTCTTGGCCACTGGTCCAGCTCCTGGCATCAGCTCAATCATGAACTCAATATCCCTGTCTAGTGGTAACTCGGTCAACTCCTCTGGAAACACGTCGGGGTACTCCCTCACCACCGGGATCTCCTCCAAACTCTTTCCTTTCATGTTGCACAACATCGGCGTTGACCTCTGGCCCTGTGGCTTGATCAACACTATGGCTCCGTTGGGGTGTTCAAACTGCACGTACACTGGGTTGCTGACGAGGCCATGGACCAGGGCCCACCAAGACCCCTGAAAAATGCAGCACGGGCCCATGTACGGCATGCTCCGGCGGCTAACACGACGAGTGTTACACTGCCCGAGTACGTAAGGGCTCGAACGACTAGTTTCCGCCATGAGCCAGAAGACAGGTGGCCCACGGCCGCCCGTACCTTTTCCCGAGTACATGGCGGTCCGTACGACAAGTCTCCGACTTCGCTCCCGACTACTCAACTCGCACGAGTAGTTTTCCGCCTTATGGTCGCGACTACTCACTCGCACGAGTAGTCTCCGTCCCGCCGTCACGACTACTCGCTCGCATGAGTAGTTTCCGTCACCCGCTCAAGCGGGTTTCGCAGAGAAGGCATGGGGCACACGGGCCCCCCAGATCGGGATCCCGGGAACTCCACGCACGCTCCCCCACGCACCGCCACGCGTCTGTCCCGCCACAGCGGTCCGCCCGGGCCAGGCCGATTCGGTGTCAGGGAATGATTTCGTCAAACCCTCCCACCAATGGCACAGTGGCCAACGTACCGTGGACGGCGTAATGGATGCTGAGCAGCGTACGGTCCAGTACGCACTACACCCTAAGCATGGGGAGACACGGTGTAGACCGCCTACTCACTCGAGTAGTTTCCCGTCTCCGACCAGTCCAAGACTTGGCCGTCAAGGCCACAAGTACGAAGGCCCCGTTGGCATCCCGTGATACCCTGGTACGCGGTCTGCCACGTGTTCACCGCCCCGTGCGGGTCCGCTCTGACCAGGTCGATCCTGTGTCAGAGGACGTATCCTCCTGCCGCCCCAAGCTGAGGCGGTACGCATCGTACCATGGAGTGCACGGGAAACGCTGTGCCACCAACGGCACAGTGCAAGCCGTCACCTATCCATGGTGCAGGCTACTCCTTTCCTACAATATCAAGAAAAGACAAGCCCCTGATCCACTGACGGGGTCAGGGCACGTACACTGCCTCTCGTACCCGACTAACTACTCGGAGGAGGGCACGGGGGGCCCCGGGACGGATGCTTGGGACGCACGGGATCTGCACCGTCACCCAAGGCCCCGTAACAGTGCTTCGCCGCTTCTGTCGTCTGAGAACCCGGAGTAGAGAAGGACATCTCACACTGTAGATTAGCTCATGTACGCTCGATGTAACCGCCCTGAACTCCTCCCTTGCGACTATAAAAGGGAGGAGCAGAGGCACTCTCAAGACACGTTCGTCTCCACCCCCACACGCACTTAACATCAATATCCCATCTCATACAACCACACATACACACGTACGCAGACTCCTGCTACTTGAACCACTTACGCACCAGGGACTTGGGCTCAAAACCCTCTCCCGACCTGTTTGTACTCCCTGTTGCAAACCCCCTGAGCATATGGAATACCCCTTCTCACACTGGACGTAGGGTATTACTCTCCGGAGGCTCGAACCAGTATAACTCCGAGTGTCTCTTGTGCTACCGTGCAGATCAGAACACGCCCCCTCGTATAAATTTACTTATCAGCGGTAACAAACCCCGACAGTTGGCGCGCCAGGTAGGGGCCTTCTCGTGTTTTCGACATTCTTTTTAGGGTCCGCACGGACCTCTCATCATCCGTTTCGACAAAAGCCTTCACCAAGCCGTTGCTGATGGACTCCCCTGTGGGATCGCCGGGCTCGCTCCACGTCGGGCTCGAGGTTCGCTTCGGAAGCCTGAACTTCCTGGCGATTGGGAATGGCTACCTCATGCGCCTCGTCGGCGAGACCACCACCGCACCTACATCGGCACCGGCACCGGCTGCCGCGATGTGTTCGTCTCGGCGCAAGAAGCGCTCGGGCAAACGTGCGAAGCAAGCCAAGGCAGACCGGCGCAGGGCGGCGCGTGCTAGCTCCCCTCCACGGGTTGAAGCCAGTGCACCACCGGCCACTGACGCGGTGGACGGTACCTTTCCATCGGACTCGACGGAGCGCATAGCCAGAGAGAATGCGCCGAGGCCTCCTCCCTCTCAAGGGACAGGCCACGCAACGGCTTACTCCTCTTCGTCAAGCACAGACCCGGCCGCGTACGACAACTACCCGAGCCATCGTTTGTGGGGCAACAGGGGGCTCGCGGCGACATCGCCAGACGAGAAGTACCTCGAAACCGACGGGACTGACGACATCCTCGACTCAGAGTGGGACAACATCGGGTTTCGGGACACTGGCGCCCTCCGTCGCTTCCATACGGAGGCGGATTACTGTTTCGGCTACTCTGACGACTCAGACGACGGGGGTTATGATCCCTCGCCCGAGTGCTTCGTTGTTGTCAACGCCCCAGTGGCACCGGCGCCGGCCCACACGCCGGATGGAGCACTTCACTCCGCCCACAGCTCGACGGCGAACAGCGTGGCGGAGGCCCAGGTTCCTCCCAACCCCACCGCAGAGCGCGCCCGACTGGACGAGTTGGAGGACGCACAGCGACAGCTCGACGATGAGCGGGCACGACTCCACCAACAACTCGGGCAAGACCCGAACCCGACCCCCGCTCACGCGTGGGCGAGAGACGTCCAGCAGCGCATCATCAACGACAACAGGGATGTTGTTGACGGTACGCCCGTCTTCAAAAGGGCATCGCAGAACCTGGCGGCGGCCGCAATCCTTCTCCGGAAGGTACCAGAGCCCGCCACGCGTCAAGAAAGAGAGATGCATCAGCAGATCAAGACTCTCCTCGAGACTGCCGCCGTGCAGCAGGCAGAGAGGTCTGCTTCTCGACAGTGGGGCTCACAGGGTCGCGGGCACTCCGAGCCACGGCAGCCCGCGGTGCCGTCACAGCAACCGCGACGGTCCGAGGAAGTCAACGTACCAGTCAAGAGCCGACTGGGCCCCCACCGTGACGCACGCGACACCATCAAGGCGCGGCGGAGGGCTAACGCAGGTCAGCACGACGATTACGAAGAGCAGCCTCACAAGGAATACAACCGGCGACGCGGAGGCCGGTACGATAGCGACGAGGACCGAAGCAGAAGCGGCTCGCCTGATGCCCAAGGGCCACATGCCTTCGGGAAGAATGTGCGCAGCACTCGTTTCCCCTCGCGCTTCAGGGCTCTGACCTCCGTGCCTAAGTACGATGGTGAAACCAACCCCAGCGTCTGGTTGGAAGACTACCGACTGGCGTGCAATGCCGGCGGGGCGCGGGACGATCTGTTCACTATCAAGAACCTGCCGCTACATCTTGCGGACTTGGCCCGAACGTGGCTCGAGCACTTGCCACGGGGCAAAATCGACAGCTGGTTGCAACTATGCGATGCCTTCATCGGCAACTTCCAGGTCACGTACGCCCGACCAGGGAACCCCTGGGACCTACGCAACTGCAAGAAGATGAAGGGCGAGAGCCTGCGCGACTACATCCGACGCTTCTCCAAGCGGTGCACCGAGTTGCCCAGCACCACCATCACGGATGTCATCTCGGCTTTCCAGAATGGCACCACGTGTGCCACGCTGATCCATCGGATCGAACGGCGGAAGCCGCGATCTACTCGGGAGCTGCTCGACATCACGACCGACCACGCCAACGGGGAAGAAGCCATAGCCGCGACGCTCAGCACCGTCGCAGGCAAAGGGAAGCATCCAGTCGAAGGTGGCGACGGCCCGTCCGCACCAGTCAAGAAGAAGAAAAGTAAAGATAATAGATACCGAGAGGATACCTTGGTGGCCGCTGTCGATCGAAAGATGGCGAGACCCAGAGGCAACCCTCCATCGGGTCACTTCGAGAAACTGCTGGACGCCCCGTGCCCTAATCACGAGGGCCCGGGCAGGCACGCCTTCAAGGATTGCAATCTTATGAAGGCCTACCTCACCGGCACGCTGAAAAAGCGAAGCGACCCTCCGACTGGTGATGCAGGAAAGGACAAGGACAACGATGATGCCGCCTACCCCTGGGAGGATGAAGCTGTGATGATGATTTTCGGAGGCTCGGAGGCACGACTGCCCAAGCGCCAAGAGAAGGTGGTCCGACGAGAGGTCTACCAACTTGAGCATGCGACTCCGACCTATCAGAAGTGGTCGGAAATGCCGGTTACATTTGACCGACACGATCATCCTGATCACATACCACGACCGGGTAGCTACCCGCTTGTCGTGTCACCCTTGTTCGGCACCAAGCGTGTACACAAGGTACTGATGGATGGAGGTAGCGGCCTCAACGTCATCTACATGTCGACCCTGGACGACATGGGGATTCCGCGGTCCCGACTGCGGCCGTCAAAGGCGCCTTTCCACGGGGTCGTACCCGGGATGGAGGCGGTCCCACTCGGGCAGATCGATCTGCCCGTCACGTTCGGAACCCCGAACAACTTCCGAACGGAAACCCTCACCTTCGAGGTGGTTGGGTTCCCGGGGACGTATCACGCGATACTCGGAAGGCCATCTTACGCTAAGTTCATGGCCGTCCCCAACTACACGTACCTCAAGCTGAAGATGCCCGACCCGAAAGGCATCATCACCGCTGGTACAACTTTCCTGTACGCATACAAATGCGATGCTGAGTGCTTCCAGTTCGCTGAGGCACTGATCCGGTCTGAGAAGCTCGCTGTTGAGCCCCCCTCAGAGGACCAAGAAATCCCCGAGACGTCCAAGCGTGCGCCCTGCTCTTTCGAGCCCGCCAAGGATGCCAAGGAAGTGCCCGTCTCCGACAATGGCCGCACACTCCGTATCGGGACGGCGCTCGGTTCTGACTAGGAAAGCGCGCTCGTCGACTTTCTCCACGTGAACCTCAATGTGTTTGCATGGAAACCCTCCGACATGCCGGGGATTCCAAGGGAAGTCGCCGAGCACAAGCTTAACATTAAGCCCGGCTCGAAGCCAATCAAGCAGCGTCTGCGCCACTTCAACTCCGACATGTGCAAGGCTATCGGAGAAGAAATCAAGAAGCTTATTAGTGCAGGTTTCATCCGTGAAGTCTACCACCCCGAGTGGCTAGCAAACCCTGTACTCGTTAAGAAGAGGAATGGAAAATGGAGGATGTGCGTTGATTACACGAGCCTGAACAAGGCATGTCCGAAAGATCCTTTTCCCTTACCGCGCATAGATCAAGTGGTCGACTCGACGGCTGGGTGCGAAACCCTCTGTTTTCTCAACGCTTATTCAGGATATCATCAGATTGCGATGGATCTGATCGACCAGCTCGCCACCTCATTCATCACCCTGTTTGGCGCGTACTGTTACGTTTCCATGCCTTTCGGGTTGAAGAATGCAGGGGCCACATTCCAGAGATGCATGCGTCGTGTCTTTGGGGATCTCATCGGACGGCTGATTGAGGCCTACGCCGATGATATCGTGGTCAAATCAAAGAAGGTGGGCAACTTGATAACCGACCTGACCGCGGTCTTCGAGAAGCTGAGGGAGCACGGCGTGAAGCTAAACCCCGAGAAGTGCGTCTTTGGGGTCCTCAGGGGCATGCTACTCGGGTTCGTCGTATCGGAACGCGGCATCGAGGCGAACCCTGACAAGATCTCTGCGATTACGGGCATGGGGCCCATCAAGAATCTGAAAGGGGTACAACGCGTCACCGGATGCCTCGCTGCTCTCAGCAGGTTCATCGCCCGACTAGGAGAGCGCAGCCTGCCGCTGTACCAGCTCATGAAGAAGTCGAAGCACTTTCAGTGGACGCCAGAAGCACAGGAAGCGCTCGACTCGCTCAAGAAGCTACTCGAGAGCCCGCCGGTGCTCACCGCACCGGCCGAGGAAGAGCTGATGCTTCTGTACATCGCTGCGACGACCCAGGTAGTGAGCGCAGCGCTGGTAGTTGAGCGAGACGAGCCCGGCAAGACGCAGAAAGTACAGCACCCAGTCTACTTCGTGAGCGAAGTCCTCTCCGACTCGAAGACGTGATATCCACATATACAAAAGCTGATCCATGGTGTTCTCGTCACTAAGCGGAAGCTCCGACATTACTTCGACTCACACCGCATCACGGTGGTGTCCAAGTTCCCGCTCGGCGAAATCATACAGAGCCCAGAGGCGGAAGGCAGAATCGCCAAGTGGGCCCTCGAGTTGATGGGGCAAAATATCGAATATGCACCCCGCACCACCATCAAGTCGCAGGTGTTGGTTGACTTTGTCGCTGAATGGGCGGAGATCCAGACGCCTCCTGCTCCCATCAAACATGAGACGTGGCTTATGTACTTCGACGGATCCCTCATGAAGGAAGGAGCCGGGGTCGGACTTGTGTTCATCTCGCCTCTGGGTGTGCGAATGGAATACATGGTCCGACTACATTTCACGTCCTCCAACAACGTCGCTGGGTACGAGGCGCTCATCAACGGTCTTCGGATCGCTCTCGAGCTGGGAATTCGACGCCTCGACGTCAGGGGGGACTCCGACCTGGTCGTGGGACAGGTCATGAAGGAGAAGAACTGCTTAAGTCCGAAGATGGCTGCCTACTGCCAGGCGGTGCGCGGACTGGAGGACAAGTTTCATGGACTCGAGCTCAATCATGTGCTGCGCGAGTACAACAAGGCAGCTGACACCCTCGCGAAAGCAGCCTCGAATCGAAAACCTGTCCCGCACGGGGTCTTCGCGAGCGACCAGTACGAGCCGTCTGTTCGTTCTGAGGAAGACAAGATGCCAGAGTTGTCGACACAAGAAGTCATGGAGATCAACGGAGCGCAAGAGCCCAACCTCGAAGACCCTGACTGGAGGATAACGATCCTTGAGTGGATGGTGGAAGGAAAATTGCCACCCAACAAGGAGACGGCTCGGCGTGTCGCTCGTATGGCCAAGTCGTATAAACTGGTCGACGGCGAGCTTCGTTGAAAGGGTGCCAAAGGCATGTTCATGCGGTGCATCCTTGCCGACCAGGGCAAGGAGCTTTTGCAAGAAATCCACGCGGGCACCTGCGGGCATCACACCGGTCTGAAAACCATCGTCGGAAAGGCTTTCCGACAAGGTTTCTATTGGCCTACCGCGATGGCTGACGCGACTCGAATCGTGCGCAGCTGCGAAGGCTGCCAGTTCTACGCACGACAGACCCATCTCCCGGCGCAGGCGCTGCAGACCATTCCCATCACCTGGCCCTTCGCGGTCTGGGGGTTGGACATGGTTGGACCACTGAGAAAAGCACCCGGGGGCTACACCCACGTGCTCATCGCCATCGACAAGTTCTCGAAGTGGATCGAGGCCAGGCCCATAACGAACGTCCATTCCGAGGAAGCCGTCGCGTTCTTCACCGACATCATCTATCGGTTCGGGATCCCAAACTCCATCATCACCGACAACGGCACACAGTTCACCGGCAAGAAATTTCTCAAGTTCTGCGACGACAACCACATCCGTGTGGATTGGGCCGCCATCAGCCATCCAAGAACCAATGGGCAAGTGGAGAGGGCCAATGGCATGATCTTGCAAGGTCTGAAGCCGCGAATATTCAAGCGTCTCGAGAAGTTTCGAGCGACGTGGGCCACAGAGTTCCCGTCCGTCCTGTGGAGCCTGCGCACCACGCCAAGTCGGGCTACCGGCTGCACACCTTTCTTCCTTGTCCACGGGTCAGAGGCAATCCTCCCGACGGACATCGACTACGGCAGCCCACGGGTTCAGGCCTACACTGAAGAGGGCAACCAGGTCGCCCTCGAGGACGCCATCGACTAGTTGGATGAGGCGCACAGTGTCGCCCTCCTCCACTCAGCACAATACCAGCAAGCTCTACGCCATTACCACGAGCGCAACATACGAGAGCGTGAGTTCCAAGTCGGCGACCTCGTCCTCCGACGAGTTCAGAGCAATGAAGGGCGACACAAGCTCTCGCCTCCATGGGAGGGGCCGTTCATTGTCGACCAAGTACTCCGTCCGGGAATCTTCAATCTCAAACACGAGGACGACAGGGTCATCTCCAACGCCTGGAACATAGAGCAGTTACGCAGTTTTTACCCTTAAGTATTTATTCTGTTCTCATTTTATGACAATGCAAGAGCTCTGAGCTACTTTCCCTTTCATGAAATGATCTCTTTTCGCAACCTTACATCTTTTACTCGAGTAAAATGTCTCTATGCTTGTCTCATCCCATGGGCAAGTCTCCGACTTGTCCATGGGCTCAGGGGCTACCCGGGGGCTACGGCCCCCTCCCCTGATCGTTGTGAAACCCTTTTTTCTATCAAAAACCGTCCGTGGTTTCTCGTATGATCATCGCGGTACACTCACTTTTCTTAAAGGGAGATGAACGATGACTCCAGCGGTCACGAACCTGCTCTCGTCCGGGCCCCGAGTACTTACGCCCCCGCGGCTACGGTACAAAGACCCACAAGCAAAGTTTATGATCTCAAGTTATCGATCACTCGCCCCTTCAAAGGGACTCCGAGTAACCGTTTCAAACTCTCAAGAGTTTTCTCGTTTGCAAAAACATATACACGCGCCTATCTTTCTTCAAAGTACTCGGGGGCTGCCCGCTCGAGTGGTAACACTCCTAAACTAAGCTCGATCGAGTCGCCTAGTTCCTACGCCTCTGCGGCTATGGAGCAAGACACCATCAGCAAAGTTTTAAGTGACACTACTCAGCACACAAGCCCTCTAACTAATCGATAAAAGAGCAACACACAATCAAAATGCTAAAAACTTGAAACAAAGACGGTTTCTTAACCCTCGAGTTTGCCATGAACACCTGGCCCACAAGTTCTTTACAAGCATGATTAAAAAGCCTCGACGAGGCAACTTGGTTTTCTTTACAGGCCCAGGTCGTAAAGGGCGTGACTCAGCATGGCTTTGGCGAAGTCGACGGCGTCTTCTTCGATCTTGTCATACTGCTCGTTGGTGTAGCCCGGGAGCCCGGGCACCATCCCTGGCCAAGCAGCCTTCTGTCCAAGTCTGGGTAATGCGACAAGAAGATGGCCACCACCTTGTGGATGGCGTCACCAGCTGTATCTATCGACTGTTGACGAGCTGTTGCAGGGACCAACTCCAAGCGGTCCTTCAGATGGTCGGGAGGAACACCGATCTCGTCGCACACCTTGATGATGGCCGCACCCATCCTGTTGTGGATTGTCTCCTGCTGCTTGATCTCGGCCTGGGCCTCCCCGAGCGACTTTCGCTCCTGCTCGAGCTCGGTCACGGCCTCTGGAGAAAAGCAAGGAGACCAATGTCAGCAAAAAACGAGCCGGTCCAAGGAAGGTGAAAGATGAAGAGGATACAACTCTTACTGTTGAGCTTCTCGCTGGCCTCCTAGACTAGCTCCACCAGCTTCTGGTTCTCGACGAGGCGGGTGGCCGCAGTGCTCTCGTGCTCCATGACCTGTTTCTGCAAGTCGATGCGGTCCACGCGGAGAGCTGTACACCCAGAAGAAAGACGCCGCCTCGAATCAAGAAACCGCACAGAAGCAGAAAGCAGAGATAACAGGTCGTAGGGTACTCACCGAGGATCTCATTCTCGCGCTTTTGAGCAACCCGCCCGACTTGGGCCTTGAGCGTCGTCACCCGCTCGCGAGCCACCTGGAGGTCAGACTCGGCCCGGCCCGCTCTGGCCTCGAGTTCCGTCCTCTCTTGGTGGGCGGTGCGGGCAGTAGCCTCAGCGTTGGAATGAAGCGCCGCCGCGGCCTGCTTCGCCGCGGCCAGCTTCTCCTCCAGGGAGGCCTTTTCCGCCCGCACTAAGGTCGCGCAGTCCTCAGCGGCTTTTGTTCTCGCCTCAAGGGACGCGCGCTCCGTTGCCCGGCTGGCCTCGCCATCCACCGCCGCAAGGCGGGCCGCGGCCAGCTGCGTCTCCAGCTGGACTTTCTCAGCGCGAAGCGCCTCAAAAGCCTGCACCCTGTCTTCAGAGCGTCCGACGAGCTCCTGAATCACATGCAAGTCGCACGGCTAAGAACAAAAGGAAAACAAGCATGAGAGAGGAAGAGGAAGAAAGAGGACTCACCCTTGAGGCGGGGACCAGGTCTTTGATCGCCTGCTCTGACTGGCGCCGTGCCATCTCGATCAGACGCAGGCCGTGCTCCAGGCGGTGGCGGGCCGCCAGCTCGACGTCGCTGTCGAGGTCCGGGCCCACTGAGGCCTGAACCGGTGACACGGACACCAGCCAGAGCGGCGGGATTTCCGTCTCCTCCTCCTTCGCTGTCGAAGTGGCTGGCCTTCGCTCCCTCGAGCTCTCCCCAATCTCCACGATCGGGGGAGGCAGCTGCTCGCTCGCCACCTCAGCGGGAGAGACGGCCGGCGAAGGCGACGCTGGGATGACGATCACCTCCGTAGGAGCGGCGTCCGATGCGGCGACCGACAAAATGTGGACGACCCCCTCAGTCACCACAATCGCCGCCGCGGCAGGAACATCAACGGAGGCGCGGTCGCCCGCCTCCACCACCATCTCCACAGCGTTCCCCAAGCCCCCTGCCGACTCGGGGGCTCGGGGCTCCATCTCCATCTTCGCTGTGCCGCTCCCCGCCACCCTCAGCGACTCGGGGGCTGGGGCCTCGGAGCCCGCGGCGGCAGCAGGCATCCCCTCCAGCAACTCGGGGGCCGGCCGCTCGGCGCCTGCATCACCACCTGCTCCCGTCGACGACTCGGGGGCTGGCAGTCCGTCATCGCCCGCCCGCGCCTTGGGAGCAGGGTCCTCCTGGTCCTGCTCTGGGGCGCCGGACAGGCACCTCGCCAACTCGGCCGCATGGGCCGAGAGCGCTTCTTCAGTGGGGGCTTCACCCCCCAAACCCATCGTCCCCATCGATAGGTCACTACGAGCCGGACTCGCAGCTCCCTGCGGGGGGACGGTCATCACCTGGGTCCCAGACCCGCTTGTCGACGTGTCTCCGGCCGCCTGAGCAGGGCGGCGCAATGCCTTGACAGGCGCCGGCCTCATGGTGCGGCGGTCGGGCGCCCTGAACCAAGAAGAACATCATGACGACAAGCAGAACATGAAACAAAAACTAGAAATCCACAACTCGGAGCTCACCCTTCTGCGACGCGACGGGGCCGTTTGGAGCTGATCGTGGGGTTGCACGGGGATGCCGTCCTCTTGCTCCCCGCTGTCAGAACCGATGCTGGGGGAGAGGTCGGTCCGCCCCTGGTGACAACGGTCGACATGAGGCGCTGTTGGGTCGGCAGCGGTCCCCTGCTCTGGGTCGCTGGTGGCGGGGAGGCCGCCGGCACGCTCCGCGGCTCTCGTGACTGGCGCGCGGAGGGCGAGTGAGACCGCCGGCGCGAGGAATGGCGGCGTGAGCCATCGCGCCTTGACTCATGGCGGCTAGAGTCACCGCACCGCGGAGAGCTCCTGCCCCTCTCGCGGCGGTCCCGCCGAGGGGCACGGCTGCTCGTTCTGGGCTGATCCGCCTGGGAAGAAGAAGAAGGCGCCTGCCGGCTCGAACTGGCGCCTGCTGCGACCAAGGAAGGTGCCGATCCACCACGCGACTGTGGGGGCGGAACCGTCTCCTCGTCGGACTACTCGAACGGGGACTCGTCCTCGTCCGTGTCCGATGGCGCCGGTGAGGGATCCTCGTCATTGGAGATGTCCCTCTCCCCATTGCGCCGGCGCGAGGCGCACTTGTTGTTTCTCTCCCTCCTCGCGATCTCCCTCTGCTGGTGCGCTGTCCTACGCTCCCCTCTCCGCTGCTGTCGCGCAGCGGTCTCCCGGGTGATCACCCGGTCCTCCTCCGGTGGAGGACGAGAGGTGAGGATGCGCACATCCCTCATCTGTGCAAGCAGAAGGGTAATTACCACCCGCGCCTGCAAAAGACAAATCAAAAAGAGGTCGAGAGAAGACATACCAGCTCCACGGTGGCTGGAGAGGGAAGCATCTGCAACACACCTGGCGGCGGCCAGAATATCCAGGTGACTCCAGTGGCCTGAGACACCCGGCGTTGGACCTCGTCCAGCGAGGGCAGGGAGCGGGCGGTGACAGTCCCCTCGAAGGGAGCCCGGTCGTCCGTCATCTCCAAGAGGCGCAGCGTGCGGCGACGGAGCGGGACGACCCCCCGGGTGTGGTAGCTGCCGAGCAGGGTGATGAAGTTCACCCCGTTGTCGCGGAGCCTTGTGAGGGCGGCGAGGGCGCTGTCGAGGAACCGGGGGCGATCCTTCTTCTCCAGCCCATAGCTCCACCTCGTCGGCGCCCGGTCGTACCAACGGTTGGTATATTCCGGCAGTGGGTTCTCGGGGTCGTTCTTGAGGTAGAACCACCCTCGGTGCCACCCGCTGTTGGAGGTAGTCAGGTAGGTAGGGATGTACTCATCCATCCTCCCCTGCTTCCCGCGTAGTCCGGCGCACCCGATGGCCGCCGCGGAGTTGTGGTCCTTGACAACGACGAATTTGTAGAAGTATCGGAACAGGTCATAGTGGGCTCCCATCTCCAGGTACCCTTCGCATAAGGCCTCGAATGCCGCCATCTGCTGGACGCCGTTCGGGTTGAGGTTCTGAAGCTCCAAGCCGTACTCCTGGAGCATGGCACGGATGAACCTTCCCGCCGGGACGGAGAAGCCTCGCTCGTGGAACAGCACGAACGAGACCACGTACCCCGCCGGGGGCTGAGGGCTGCTCTCCAGCCCAGGAACCTTCCACTCCTCCGCCACATTCAGCGGCGGTAGCATGCCGTCGGCGGCGAGGCGGTCGAGCTCGGACCAGGTCACCGTCGAAGACGCCCAGTTCGACATCACGTCGGCTGTGGTGGCGACGGTGGGCGACCCTGGCTTGTGAAAGAAGGCGGGGCATGCAAGGACGATGGCGAGAGATGGCGGCGGCGGCGGAAAACGCAAGGAAACAGAAGGGGGAAAAAACTGGTCGGCGGCCGCGGTATATAAACGGGGGAATGATTACATCTGCCCTGCAGTTAATGCCCGTGTCGCCTCGGGCCACGTCCTCCATCCGCCGAAGCGTCGCCCCTCAAAAGGCGCGCCCCACTACTGCTCGCCGCCCACGACCGAGCCGCCACGTCACCCAAAGTGGGACCTGGCAATCTCGCAACCGGCGCGAGATCTCCGCCAGACACCCCACGACTCGCACCACGTGGCAAGACACCAGTCTCCGACTTGTCCAAGACTCCAACATTTAACCCACGCACAAGTCTCCGACTTGTCCGTGGGCTCGGGGGCTACTACCCGCGGGTCCACTCGCGCGTCCCCACCAGAGGAAACACAACAAAATCTCCTCGTCTCCGTGACAATTGATCCTGGGAGCGAGTCTCCGACTCCCTCACCAGGCTCAGGGGCTACTGATGAGGCCATGGACCAGGGCCCACCAAGATCCCTGAAAAACGCAGCACGGGCCCATGTACGGCATGCTCCGGCAGCTAACACGACGAGTGTTACGATGCCTGAGTACGTAAGGGCTCGTACGACCAGTTTCCGCCATGTGCCAGAAGACAGGCGGCCCACGGCCGCCCGTACCTTTTCCCCGAGTACATGGCGGTCCGTACGACAAGTCTCCGACTTCGCTCCCGACTACTCGACTTGCACGAGTAGTTTTCCGCCTTATGGTCGCGACTACTCGCTCGCACGAGTAGTCTCCGTCTCGCCGTCACGACTACTCGCTCGCACGAGTAGTTTCCATCACCCGCTCGAGCGGGTTTCGCAGAGAAGGCATGGGGCGCACGGCCCCCCCAGATCGGGATTCCAGGAACTCCGCGCACGCTCCCCCGCGTACCGCCACGCGTTCGTTCCGCCACAGCGGTCCGCCCGGGCCAAGCCGATTCGGTGTCAGGGAACGATTTCGTCAAACCCTCCCACCAATGGCACAGTGGCCAACGTACCGTGGACGACGTAATGGATGCTGAGCAGCGTACGGTACAGTACACACTACACCCTAAGCATGGGGAGATGCGGTGTAGACCGCCTACTCACTCGAGTAGTTTCCCGTCTCCGACCAGTCCAAGACTTGGCCGTCAAGGCCACAAGTACGAAGGCCCCGTTGGCGTCCCGTGATACCCTGGTACGTGGTCCGCCACGTGTTCGCCTCCCCGTGCGGGTCCACTCTAACCAGGTCGATCCTGTGTCAGAGGACGGATCCTCCTGCCGCCCCCAAGCTGAGGCGGTACGAATCGTACCACAGAGGGCACGGGAAACGCTGTGCCACCAACGGCACAGTGCAAGCCGTCACCTATCCATGGTGCAGGCTACTCCTTTCCTACAATATCAAGAAAAGACAAGCCCCTGATCCATGGTGCACGGGATCTGCACCATCACCCAAGGCCCCGTAACAGTGCTTCGCTGATTCTGTCGTCTGACAACCCGGAGCAGAGAAGGACATCTCACACTGTAGATTAGCTCATGTACGCTCGATGTAACCGCCCCGAACTCCTCCCTTGCGACTATAAAAGGGAGGAGCAGAGGCACTCTCAAGACACGTTCGTCTCCACCCCCACACGCACTTAACATCGATATCCCATCACATACAACCACACATACACACGTACGCAGACTCCTGCTACTTGAACCACTTACGCACCAGGGACCTGGGCTCAAAACCCTCTCCCGATCTGTTTGTACTCCCTGTTGCAAACCCCCTGAGCATAAGGAACACCCCTTCTCAGACTGGACGTAGGGTATTACTCTCCGGAGGCCCGAACCAGTATAACTCCGAGTGTCTCCTGTGCTACCGTGCGGATCAGAACACGCCCCCTCGTATAAATGTACTTGTCGGCGTTAACAAACTCCGACAGTTGCAGTTCACCAATCCTTTGTGCTAGGCTAACCACTCCATCCCAAGTATCACGTCGATCTCGGTCGACTCTAGGACTGTTAGGTCTGCCACAAACAACTGCTTCTCGAACATCATGTTCACTCCTCTACACTCCAGCGTACTCCACTTCTCACCTAGCGGAGAACTAGTAACTATAGGCCGTGGTCTGGGCTTAGTTGGTAATGACCTTTCCTTTACAAACTTGGTAGAAATATACGAAAACTGAGCACTGGTGTCAAACAGAACTATAGCAATAACTGAATCGACTAAAAACTCACCGAGAGCCACGTCTGGTGCTACGGCTGCCTCCTCTGCGGTCAAGTGGTTCAGTCTGCCTCGAGTGGGCAGTGGAGCGCTCTTCTGCTGGTTCTGCTGGGGCTGTCCTCCTGGAACTGGTGCCTTCGCCGGTGTCTGGTACTGAGTGTTCCTGTTCTGTCCTCCCTGTTGAAGCTTCTGGGGCACACGTTGGACTTGTGGCCTAGCTGACAGCAGTGGTAGCAGGTGATCTGTGAGCTGTCGTAGGCTGGCGGCTGCTGTGGCCTGGGCTTCCACTAACTCAAACCTCCACTACCTCCGGGGTGACCTCTGGCCTGCTGAGAGTACTGAGTCTGCGGCTGCTGTGGGTACGGACGCTGCGTCTGAGGCGGGTACTATGGTGGAGCTGACCTCTGTCGCTGGTGTGAACCCGAGTACCCTGCTCGGTTTGTACGCTGCCTCTTCCCTCCTCTGATCTCCACGTAGTCCAACCTTGACTTCTCCACAACCAAGGCCTTGCCCACCAGGGCGTGAAGAGTGTCACAGTCGTGAGCAGCCAAGTGGTGCACCATCCCCCTGTGAAGTCCCTTACGGTACCAGTACATCTTCTTCTTCTCGGTGTTGGAGTCGTCTGGAGTGTACCGCATCAGCTCCTGGAAGCGGTTGGTGTACTCCTGCACTGACATCTGCCCCATCTTCAAGTGCCTGAACTCGTCTGCCTTCCTATCCATCACTGCCTCTGGGATGTGGAACTCCCTGAAAGCCTCCACAAACTCCGCCCACGTGATGTGGGTCGGGTCCCCGTGCGAGTCACAGTAGCTGTCCCATCAAGCTCCTGCAGTGCCGACCAGCTGGTGCGCAGCAACTGACACACACTCCTCCTCAGAAAGGTCCGTGAGCTCCAACTTCTTCTCGATCTCCCTCAACCAGTTGTCTGCCACAAGTGGGTCTGGAGAGTTGTCAAAGGTCGGTGGGCACAGCTTGGAGAAACCCTCCACTCGATTCTGCAAGCTCTCTGGCTGGTTCCTGACGTTCCTCTGGTTGTTGTTGTTCTGAACCATGACGTTGGTGATCATCTGCATCAGCTAGGTCTGAAGTGCCATCACTACTGCTAGGTTGGGCGGTGGTGCCGGTTGCTCCGGTGCCTGCTCTGGCTCAGGCTCAGCCTCCTCCTCGGGCTCCTCCTTCTCTATCACACCCGAATTTAAGGGTAAATCCGAATGCATAGAATACATGTGCGCCAGGATCAAGTTACACACATGCATCAACTCAGTGAATACCAAAAACAGTGTCAAAAGCGTAAAGGAAGTATTATAACTTTATTACATGACCGAATGTCTCAAAAAACGTAACAAAAGCGAGTACTAGCAGCGGAAAAGGACGTCTCCACAGGCAGCTGACTGGTGGCACGCTCGCCTAGAAACCGTCGAACTCTCCAGGAAAGTCTTCAAAGCGTCCGTCTGAGCAGCAACCGGGTTATGTAGATGCAATATAAAATAACAACAAGCATGAGCACATGTCGTACTCAACAAGGGAAAACTCTATAACAACATGCAAGGGCTTTATGGTGGAAGCTTGTGGTTGCATAGCAGGTCAGCATTTTAGTTGGTCAAGTTTTATTAAGCAAGCTGAATTACTAGCAAATGTAAGTTTATACCACCCAGAGATTAACATAAGCATCATCATCATGAACGAAAGTAAATGCAACAAGTTTAATCCATCTTCCATAGTTTACTCATGTGAGGGTCCAGGCCGCCCTTGACCGTGGGCATGACTAACTAGTCAGTTTTACACTCTGCAGAGGTTGTACATCTTTACCCACAAGTCGCGTAAAAGTTCTAGGAACTTTAAACCCAACCATGCGATGCCGGCCAAGCATCATACCACACTACCGAGGTGTGATTGCATAGGGACACTACGAGGCCTTTACAAAGATTCCCTAGCACGGGCTGCTCGCTAGGTTACCTGATCAGTGCAGCGCATAAAGCTCCCTAGCGGGTACCGTGTCTTAGCAAAGCCCAACTCCCCGCCAGAGCAGGTCTATACACCATCTACCGTCAGCCCCCAACCCCTTTCAGGTAAAGCATACCACAATAGTAAAGTTTCTAATTACTTGGCCAAGACAGAGCCATATGTCTTGTGGTAGTACTGTTTTCCTGGGTGGTTCTCCATGTTCCGATTAACAAAGGTGATCTTGCTTAATGAAGGTATAACATAAGTAAAGCAAGATTAACATTGTTGTTCATTACAACCACCACGATCCCAAGTTGAGCAACTAAGCAAGGTCTACCCAACATAAACATAAACCCAAGTTGATCAAGGCATAGGAATAAACAAAACTAGTCAAACCTTAAATAGTAGGACCCTTTAATTTAATGCAAAGCAATAAATAAATAACGGTGTAATTAAAATGCATGTTGTAATAGGATGAACGGGTATGCAGCAAGGACTTGCCTTCTACCAACGCTTGCTGCTGCTCAAGGTCTTGGAAATCTTCAACTTCAGCGTATTCCACGTACGGATCGTCTTCTACGCACCACATCATTCACATACAAGCATTCAATGGAATAAAATAAGAAACAATCACCAAACAGTATTAACATAACAAAACAGGGGCATAAAACTGTTCTACACTTCGATACGATCGCGTGGATATAAAGAACGCTAAAAACGGAGCTAAAACGTGCAAACTACGGCTAAAACAAGGTACAGGGGCTTTTCTGCAGGAAAACTTAACTTCCAGGGGCTAAACTGTAAAAACCGAGGGCCTAAACATAATTATGCGTAAAAGCATAAGGGCTGCGGCGCAAAAACACTAGGGCCGGACCTCAGGTGGAAAAACCAGGAAGTCTAAGGTTTAAACCGTAAAGGGAAGGACCTATGCGTAAAGATCTTTGAACTGCGGAAGAGTATATACGTGAATCTAAGAAACAGAGGGTCCTTTCTGCAAAACAACACGGCGCGGCTTTGGGTTGACCGGTATTGACCGGTTGACCCCGGGGTGGATGCGATCTGGAGCGTCGGCGCTGGATCGAACGGCTGGCGGCAAAACCGGAGGCGGGCGGCGGCGATGCACAGCGGTGAGCGGCGGCGGACGGTGGCGCACTCGCCAGCGTGAGCCGAAATCGAGCTAGGGGGCTCGATTTCGTGTGAGGATGGCACCGGGCTCAAGCGGGGGTCACGCCGAACTCAACCGAGGCACTGGGACGGGCTCCAGAGCGGTGACGACGGCGGGCAACACGGCGGGGCGGACGGCCACGACGGCGGACTCCGGCGAGCTCCAAACGGGCGAAACAACGCATGAGGGCGCAAACAAGCGGCACGCACGGTCTCCTCACCTCCTTGCGGTGCTCCAGGGGTGCTTCTCGTCGGCGAAGAGGCGACGGAGCGGGAGATCGACGGCGGCGGCCGAGCTCTAGGGTTCGCGGGGCGGCGCCGGGCTTGGGGCTAGGGGTTTGGGGGGGAAAAGCCACGGGTGGAGGCGGCGGCACCTTATAAAGGCCAAGGGGGTGCGCATCGACATGCGGGCCAGGGGAAAGGTGGCACGGCACATGGCTCAGCCTCGGGCGCGAGTCCGATGCGGATGCGGCCGGAGGTGGGTGATGACGGGCGGGGCCCACCCGTCAGCGAGAGCGGGCGGAGGGAGGCGAAGCAGGCCAAGCTGGGCCGGAAACTCGGTTGTGCCGAGGGCGACGCGCCTAAGGCTGAGGAGATCAGGGGCAGCGCCAGACTTCCGGTCAATAGACCTGCGCTGCAGCTGGGCCGCGGGCCGCAGAGCTGAGGCGATGGAGTTCGGGGACATCGAACGGACTTTGGATGATGGGCTTCGAGAAACAGAAAAGGAAACGGGATTTTATTTTTCTTTTATAAAAGGATTCAAACAATCGAATTCAAATATCAATTTGAATTCAACCAAACAAAAATAATGCGGCAGCATGTATGCAACAAACATCAAGCCATTTATTTATTTTCGGAAAATAAATAATGTTTTTTTGTTTTTTTTTCCTGCACTACATTCCCTGTAAAGAATTAAATGTTAGGAAAAATTTTAAAAATTATGGGAAAATCGTTCTTTAAATTTTCTTCCTATTCACATCCTGAAATTTGGGAATTTCAGGGTGTGACATTCTCTGGGTCAGGGTTAACTGGCACTCGGCCTCCTCGGCCTCCTCGACCTCCTCGCCCGCTGTGGTGTCCACCACGGCGTCCGCCACATGGAACACGGCCTCCACGGCGGCCACGACCTCGACCTCCAGCGGGGAGAGGGACGTCCTCCTGCTCGGTGTCCTCTCTGGCTGCCTCCTCGAAACGGTGTAGGAGCCGTCCCGACTGTCACACCTAATTTCCGAAGAGAAACCAAATGCATCTCATATGTGCACCAGGATCAATTTACACACATACGATAGGCAAGAGTGTAATATCATAAACAGTAATCAAACGTACGAGAGTTAAACCATTACATTATCCATTATTACACTCAGACGGTGGACACGAAGGTCCAAAAGAACAAACGATAACTAGACGGACGACTTCATTTTCAGCTTCCACAGGCACATGACTGGGGGATCGCATGCCTTAGAACTCCTCAAAGTCGCTGAAGTACTCCTCACTGTTGTTCTCATTTGAACAGCGGTAAGCAAGGGTGAGCACTCTTATGGTTGGAGCTCAGCAAGTGGGGGAAAACATGCAAGGCTGTCAAGGATAGGCTAAGGGTTTACAGCGGTTAGCATTTTAACATTGGTCAAATTTTATTAGCCAGCCTATTACTAAGTGTAAGTTTATACCAACCCCAAAGATTAAGCATTTGTAACCATATCTCAAAACCATAGGAAACCACAATTTGAATTCATCTTTAAGTTTAATTATCATGTGAGGGTCCAAGCCGCTCTTAACCGTGAGCACGGCTGATCGACCAGTTTTCACTCTGCAGAGGTTGTACACTTTACCCACAGCTCGTGTTCCCCATGTTGCCCGGGTTAGCTAGACCCTTAAACACTTCCGAGGTGAGTGGCTAGGGGTCCACTATGAAGCCTTTACAAAGGCATGCAAAAGACCAATGACCTGCATAGTTACAGATCAGGGCGGACCATAACCCTCCCTAATGGTCAGCACCTTAGCAAAGGCTGCTACCCCAAAAGAACCGGGCTATACCCCTGCAACCCCGACCCCCCTCTGCCCCTTTCGGATAAGGTCATTAGTTCATTCACACACCTAATTAATTGGCTAAGGGCAGAGCGATATGCCACTGTGGTTGCACTGTTTTCTTGGGTGGTTCTCCATGTTCCAATTAAAACTTAGTGTTCTTGCCTTTAAACAAAACCATCATTTCATAAGCATGAAAGTCTTTGTCATAAAACCTCTTCTAACCAACCCATGTATAGCAACTAAGCATTCATCTACCCAAAACATTTATTAAAAAGGGTTGATCAAGGTGTTAGGGGTAAAGCTCTAGTCATGTCCTTAAAAAGGTGTTTTTCCCTTCAATTTATGCATAGCAACAAATAAAAGTAAATATTATTTAATTATGCAGTTATTTAGGACAAAGAGGAAAAATGCAGAGGGGGAAGTCCACTTGCCTTCCTCTACAAAAAGGGGATCCTCTTCTTCGAAGAAAGGTTCTTCTTGATCTTCTCCGACAGGGTGCTCAGTTGAAACAGGCACGATATCTACGCACAAACATGAACATACAAAAAATAAAAAAATAGTACACCAAACAATGCTATATGCTAAGAACACACTGATAAAAAGGTTCTACTCACTGATACGATCATTTTGATATATTATACGCGAAAAATGGAGTTAAAACATGAAAGTTGTGATTAAAACAAAATGCAGGGGCTTTTCTGTAAGAAAACTAGGCTCTCTGGGCTTATTTGAAAGAAACCAGGGACTTAAAACATAATTATGTATATAAACAGAGGGGCTTACATGTGAAAAGGATAGAAAAGGACCTCAGGTGCTATATTCCAGAGAAGACAGGGGCTAGATCATAAAAAGAAGGACCTATATGTAAGGGTTTTCGATGGTGGAAGGGTATGGTTGTGAAAAGATAAAAACGCAGGGGCTCTTTAACAAGAAATCCGGGCGCTGACCATTACGGTCCACTTTGACCCGGGGTCGCGCCTAATCTGAGCCGTTGATCTGAGATCGAGCAGTTGTGGTGGCGTGCGTGCGAGGGGTGGCGGCGGAGCTCACCGGAGACAGCGGCGCGCGGCGGCGGACTCGCCAGCGCGGCCCTAGATTGCTGCACAGGGCACTAAAATGTGTGCGGGCGGGCTCTACGCGTAGCTGAGGCGCATGCGCACGCAGCCGAGCCATCAGGGCGGCGGTTCCGGTGACCTCAACGGCGTGCGCCGGAAGGGGGCGGCGCGGCCCTCGCCGGAGCATGGACGCCGGCGCTGCGGTACGCGCGCAAGGAGAGAGACGGCGGGGAAACGTTGCTCACCACGCGAGGAAGAGCCGGGCGAGGCAACGAGTGTAGGAGGGGCGACGGTGACGAAGATCGACGACGGTGGTGAGCTCGGGCGGCGCTCCGGCGGAGGAAGACGGGCGCGGCTCGGTCTGGCGACGAGGATGTGCTCCTGGAGCAGAGAGAGAGAGCGCGGTGAGTCTCGTGCACAGAGGAGAGGAGGGGAGGGAACCGGGTACTTCACCGTCGATGACTTCTCCAGCGGCGGTGAAGAACAGAGGCGGCGGCGCTGTGTGGGAGTTGAGGTGTGTGTGTGTGAGGGGGAGGCGCGTGTGAGCAAAGGAGCTAAGCAGGAGCTCGTGGCCGACTTATATAGCGCAAGAGGAGGGAAGGGGAAGCGGGGGAGGCTCCGGCGGCGGCGGCACTTGCCATTGATGGCCGGCGGCACATCCGGGCGTAAAGGAGGCAATGAGAAGGGGAAACGGAAGGGGACTTGATGGCTTCGTGGTCTGCGGGCTTTACTGCCCTTGATTGTGGCTCTGGAATGGAAGGGGAAGGCCAGGGGGCGCGGGGCAAGGCGGCGGGATCCGCGGTGGTGAAGCAGGGGAAGGGGGGCTAAGGGAGACGACGATGCTGACCGGTGGGACCGGCGCGTCAGCGAGCGCGAGAGAGAGAGCGGGGGGGGGGGGGAGACGGGCCGCAACGGGAGTTGGGTCGGGATGGGCTAGAAAGGAGGAAGGGGTGGGAGAAGAGATTGGTTTGTTTTTTTCTTTTCCTTTTTCAAACCTTTTATTCAAACCTTTTCAAACTCAAATTCATTTCAAAATTTTCCAAACTTTCAAATTATTTTATAAACTTTTAAAACTTCATATCAACACTCATAAACACCATGCAAAGCCAAATAATGATGCACATGCACTTGTTGGTTCTAAATTATTTAAATTAAATTTAATTACTTTAGAGCTCAAATTAATTAGCAATTTAATTAAGTCCTTAAGACTAATCCTAATACACTATGTTGTTTAAGCAAATTTTTAGTGATGGAATTTTAGGGTGTTACACCGACCTCCTTGCCCCCGACATCTGTTCCAAGAATTTGAGATCGTGAGAAACGAGTTGTCGGAAATTAACTTTAAGGTACTTAAACATATAAGGAGTATCTAGCTAACAACAAACAATTTCACACAGACATATAAGAAGCATGAAAACTAGCAAAAGATCGATAACTCCAATCACTCATGCAAGATCACCATACAAAAGGTGTGTATCTTGAGGCTTACTCCACAACCTTCGAGATTACACAGAAGCATGAGAACTACTACGCGATACATATAGGGTGGTCAACTAAACATGATCAACATGAAGAACTCTACTCTATCTGACTACAGGATCATCCCCTCCAGGTGCCTGCCTCTGAACTGCAGCTGGTGAGTACGGTGGTGACACGGTCTTCGGACTGGGTGGAACCGAGAGAATGGTGGGTCGTTCACTCCTAGGTAGTCTGGTATCTCAATCTCTGGCAGGTTGAAGTAGTTTGCCAAGCTTCCCAAAGCTCTGTTCATCTCAGGTGTGTCTGTACTGCCTCTCGAGTACGGTGGCTGTGCTGGAAGCTGGGTAGGTGGTAGCTCAAACGTCTCAGTCCTCAGCTTGGGCCTCTTCTGCGGTGGTACCAACTCTGCAACCTCTCTGAGCTCTGTCACACGCCTCAGGTCGGAGTCTCTCCACGCTGAGCTGGTCCGGCTAGCTGTGTCCTGTGGCTCGTACACTCTACCTCCCAAGTGCCATAGGTGGTTGTAGTTCTGCGTCAGTCTCTCCTCGTGTCCCCACAGCCTCAACTGGTAGTCTGTGCAAGCCGCTCCAAGTGACTCAACCAGGTACTCCTTCTCTCGCAGTCTCAACCTCTCCTCTCTAGCTGATGTCTCTGACTCTCTCAGGGCAGTCTGTGTATCCTCCAGTCTTGCTTTCAAGGTGACGATCTCAAGTGCATCCCTCTCTGTGCTGGCTCTGGCAGCTGCGAGTCCCCACTCTATGATCTATATGTTCCTCCTGTGTGCCTCGTTGAGAAAGAACTCCAAGTGGTTGTTCTCCCTCTCCAGCTGAGCGTTCCGTCCCAGGGTGTCGTCCCACTTCTGCCTCAGAAACACTATCTCTGAATCAGCCCAGTAGAGTGCCTGGTCTTGAGCTTGAATGAACTTGCTGGCCAACTGCTCCTTCTCGTCCTTGCCCTCTGTGTTCTCCTTGGTGTAAGCTGACTCATCCTTGTGCCACCTGCTGTGGTCGTACACTGCTGTCGGTAGGACTCCAAAGGGTATATCCTTCAACCTCTGCTCCAACTGCTGGCACACTTTCTTCAGCGCGAGTCTGGCACAACACTAGTGAGCTTCCAAGGTTGAGTTGTCAAAACACGAGACCTTGACCTCTGAGAACTCTGGTACGCGGGGGTCTGCTGGTATCTTCAGGGTCAGCTCTGTCGGTGACTGGTCCATGGCTGCAGTGGTACGTCCCTCGTAGAGCACCTCACTTGTCTCTACTCCAGCTGTATCCAAACAGTTCTTGAGGATCTTGCAGAACCCTCCGGCCCACTGGCCGTCGGTCTTGAGGGGGATCCATGTCAGCTCGTCCATCTGCACATTGTTAGGGAAGTTAGTAAGAGTTAGTAATGTTAATCAAGGTAGTTGTAATAAAGTTCAAGGTACTTATATAGAATTTAATGGATTGTATATAAAGCACAAGGTATATGGCTTTCCTATACTATCGTCCGTTCCTAGGCTCGTCCTACAGTCAAGTACGGCTCTGATACCAACTGAAACGAACCGGGTTTCCAAAGAAGGGAACCCGATCCCTGCACCTCGGGGCTAGTCCCAGGAGGCTATCACGTGCGAATCCCTGTCTCAGAAAGTAAAGAAAACCGTACAACAGAAGGAAATATATGAAGGTCCACATAATAATAATAATAATAATAATAATAATAATAATAATAATAATAATAAAGCATTTGAGTACATCATTACGGCACATGCCGGGTACAAGTCTAACGAGACTGAATCAAACAGAGTAAACTTCTACGCGGCGGCTCTCATGTAGCGAAGTAGACTCCATATCTGCAGGCAACTCGAGTGTAGGGCGAGCCTCAGTCCTCCCATCCATCGTGCTCAAAGTCGTAGTCCGGCTCCTGGTCTGAAAACCCGTCATCTAGTTGATAAGCGAGTAGGTCATGTCAGCTTCCCAACAAAGAGCATAAGCAAAAGAGAATAATTCTATTATGCATGAATAATCCTATTTATGGCTGTAGAAGGTTATGCAAGCAGCGGTAGCAACATCAAGGTAAGCAGAATAGCCGAGATGTCTCCATCTCCGAGGAGATCCACACCTCCGAGGACAACGCCTCCGGGGTCAACACCCCAACAAGGAAAGAACACCAAGCACCGGTGTCGACCATATACCCCTGGGTACCCATACATGGAAGAATACGAACTCATAACATAAATCCTTGTAATCCTACTAGGACTCATACCATGTAATCCTACTAGGACTCCTATCTTGTAACCGACTAGGAATCCGCCCCCTGGAATATATAAAGGAGGGCCGAGTACCTAGGAGGACAGGTGAATCCCCCAACCCTCCGGGGAACACCCAAGCGCAGGGCGCCACACATGATACTCCAAACAGGACGTAGGGTCCGCTACTCCGGCGGCCCGAACCTATATAAATCTGTGTCCTGTGTCCTCGCGCGTACCTTCGAGTTCTAGGTCTAGCGATCCTCCACCGCACAATCTACTACCTCGGGTACCCCCTTAGTAGGCTCAGTGGTCAAAACACTGACAGCTAGCGCGCCAGGTAGGGGTGATCATCAAGATCATCGAGCGAATTCGAAGGACCAATCTTCAAAATCAATGCGCTCCACGGCGAGCAAAATCGTCGAGTTCCAGTTTCCATCATGTCCAAGCAGATCAAGATTAGACAGAATCAAATTCCGTGCCTCTGTCCGTGCGCTAGAAGAACTCACCGAGTTTGATTCGAGCAAGACAATGATTCTGTCCGTGACCCGTTCGATCAAGATTTGTTGAAGACATGTACGACCCAAAGCAAGTGCCTGCCGATATTCTCCGTTCCGAAGTCGAAGCTGTCAGCCTGCCGCGTGAAGCATCCCACGCACATGTCAACATCAGGAGCAGAGCACCTATCCGATGGCCTCTGTTTCTCGTACGGTGAAAGTCAATTTTGCTCATGCAGCTACTGTTACATGCACACTACCGGAAGTTCCACGTGCAAACTGAATTGCAAATTCAATTTGGTGATATTTGCTACATGCACCCGGAAGGCAGCCACACAAGACTTCAAGTTCATCGCTTGGTACATACAAGAATTGTACGCGAGTACAACTACCTGACTACTCGAGTACAATTACATCAACACTCGGCAACGACTACTCGTCGTCCGGTTGCACTGGCTCTACTGCGCCTATGCCGTGCATCCGGACGCGTCGCCTCGCCGCTCGACTTCTAGTCGGTCGGTCGCACTGGCTCTCGGCGTGCGCCCGGTCACTCTGTCTCGCGGCTCGACTACTCGTCATCCGGTTGCACCAGCTCTACTGCGCCTATGCTGTGCACCCGGACGCACCATCTTGCCGTTTGACTTCTCATCGGTCGGTCGCACTGGCTCTCACCGTGCCCCCGGTCACTTTGTCTCGCGGCTGCACCGGTTCTACCTTGACAACGCCATGCGCCGCTATGACATCGTCTCACGGCCGCACCGGCTCTAATTCGACTACGCTGTGCACCGCCTCGGCATCGTCTTGCGGCCACACCAACTCATCGTGGACTACTTCGGCTACTCTTCTCGGCTAGTTTCTACTGGAAAACTAGTCGAGAACGACTTCTACGCCCCTCACAACTAGTCGGACCCGCCTCCGACTAGTCGCCTTCGTCAACACTCGTCCACGAGATCATTCAAAACCCGCTCCGGCGGTACAAGCCGACTTCGGTCGCATCTCCAGACCGCTCCTGCGGTATCTGTAAGTCATTTATTTTAAATGATTACTTTTTTCTTCTTCTTTGGCTTGTTTTGCGCATGCAGGACAACACGCCAAGGATTACTTATTGGTGTACGCTTCTCAACGGATTTTTCCACAAGAGCTACACTATGCCGACTATTCTTGGGACATATCAACAAGTCACCACGAGCTCACTCCATCAACTCGGGGGCTTTCCCAAGGAGGCAACTTCTAAAGTATGCTCCGCGCGGCAATCTAAAGTCGACTTACCCAAGTCGCATCTCAAAGTCGACTTAGTCAAGTTGCATTTACAAAGTCCATTCTAAATGGCAAAAAGTCGACTTCTTCAGTCGCAACCTCAAAGTCCGCTCCGCGCGGCACAAAGTCGACTTACTCAAGTCGCATTCTTAAAAGTCCACTCTGCGTGGCAATTTAAAGTCAACTCTGGTCGCACCTTCACCCGCTCCGGCGGCATACTGCGTGTGTAAGCTTCGATGGAACCTAGCTGTAAGTGGCCCTCGCGTCCTGGCAACGATGGTACCTAGTTGCATGCGGTCTTCACTCTTCGTACCATGAGTCTGAAACGCATGGCCCTAAGTGCTCTCGCTCTGCCCAACTTACCCTAGGTCTCCCTGTTATCGTGCCGATCCATACTCTAAGGCCTCCCTGTTACCATCCGATCCTTACTCTGGGTTCCTGCTTCTATGCCGATCCCAGGCTGTAAGTGATTCTCAGGTCCAGGCGATTACCTAGCTGTATCCGGTTTCTGATCCAGGCGAATACTCAGCTGTAAGCAGCTTTTGGGTTTCAGCTATACTCTCTCCAGGCGGCTTCGGTTGCGACTACTCGTAGGGGATCATGACAATCCTCTCCAGGCGGCTTCGGCTGCGACAACTCGTAGGGGGTCACGATAACCCTCTCCATACGACTTCGTGTCGTATATTTAATCAAGAGGCTGCAGCCTAGAGTAACACCCTTCATAGTAGGGTCTCAGTGGAACTCCAACACATTGAGTTCATCACACTGTCTCCTACGGTCTTACTCGTTCTTCGGAACATTCTTGCAAGTACTCTCTCACTAGGCTCATAGCCTCAGAGGAACTTAAGACATAGTAAACTCTGTACAATGTGCTTATTTCACAACAAAGCCTTCTTTTACGCTGCTACAGCTAAGGTGTTCAACTCGTTGTGATTAAGCTAACGTTCTTCGGAACATCCTTGCGAGTACTCTCTCAATAGGATCATAGCCTCAGAGGTACTTAAGACATTGTAAACTCTGTACAATGTGTTCAGTAATAAGTTGTTATCTTGCATATCGACTTGTTACTGTCCTTTGCTTATTCACAACAAAGCCTTCTTTTACGCTACCATAGCTAAGGTGTTCAACTCGTTGTGAATAAGTTCCTTTCGAGTACTCTCTCACTAGGCTCATAGCCTCAGAGGTACTCAAGACACTATTACTCATAGTGTATCCAGACATTGTTCTCAACGCAATGTGTTTTTTCCAGACGGCTCCGGAGGCAAAACAATTCGTTTTTCTGTTTTTTAATTCGCTTTTTTGCCTTCCGGAACGTGCTTTTTTGGCTTTTTAGCTTTGTGTTTCGGGTTTCATTCTTGGCTCGAAGTACTCAAAGTCCGCTCCGCGCGGCATAAAGTCGACTTACTCAAGTCGCATTCTAAAGTCTGCTCCGCGCAGCACAAAGTCGACTTACTCAAGTCGCATTCTAAAGTCTGCTCTGCGCAGCACAAAGTCGACTTCGGTTGCATTTCAAAATCCGCACCGCGCGGCATAAAGTCGACTTACTCAAGTCGCATTCTAAAGTCTGCCCCGCGCAGCACAAAGTCGACTTACTCAAGTCGCATCTCTAAGTTGACTACTCTAGTCGCATCACAAAGTCGACTTCGGTCACATCTAAAGTCCGCTCTGACAGCAACATTATCACTCGAAGACGACTCGAGTAGTCTATGCTACTTCTCAAGTACAACGGCTTCACGCCAAATTACTACTCAGAGACAACTTTAGCATGCTTCGTTCGTTCTTCAGCTCGGAGGCTTAACTCCAATTACTACTCTACGTGGCTCATATAGCTCTCTTGGCTCATAATCTCGGGGGCTGGATGCTACAAGAGTACTCGGATGACGGCTTTCGTGAACTGAAGACCCTTGGACTGGTTATATCTAATCACTTCAAGGCTCGGGGGCTACTATGCTACAACCATCAACCTCTTTTTTCAAAGACGGAAGATGCAGATTCAAGATTGACCCTCAGTTTGATTCTTCGATTCAAACTCAGGCTCGGGGGCTACACTCCATATGGAGTGCGATTTTTGCAAATCGCACCTCCATATACATCAAGACTTCAAGACAAGATGGGTATTTTTGGAGACTTCTTGGGTTAGAACTCGGGGACGCCTGGGAACTACTCGGGGATGATTCAAAAGTACTCATAGATGAACTAGAGCACATTCCACTCTTTCGGAAATTCAAGTACTATTGAAGACTTCGGCTTGCAAGTACTCGAGACGATCAAAAACTACTCGACGAAGCTTCAAGACTACTCGAACTCACTGCTCAAGACTACAAAGTGCTCGGGGGCTTGTCGACCATATACCCCTGGGTACCCATACATGGAAGAATACGAACTCATACCATAAATCCTTGTAATCCTACTAGGACTCATACCATGTAATCCTACTAGGACTCCTATCTTGTAACCGACTAGGAACCCGCCCCCTGGACTATATAAAGGAGGGCCGGGTACCTAGGAGGACAGGTGAATCCCCCAACCCTTCGGGGAACACCCAAGCGCAGGGCGTCATACAAGATACTCCAAACAGGACGTAGGGTCCGCTACTCCGGCGGCCCGAACCTGTATAAATCTGTGTCCCGTCTCTTCGCGCGTACCTTCGAGTTCCAGGTCTGACGATCCTCCACCGCACAATCTACTACCTCGGGTACCCCCTTGGTAGGCTCAGTGGCCAAAACACTGACAACTGGATCTCAACCGAGTCACAGCATCCCACTCTCATCTGCGACGTGAGGTCTCCAACTCCTATCCCCACGTCTCAACGGCACGAAGCCGGGCTCACACACACAGGGGAGAGAAAGCAGCATAAAAGAATACTAGTCAGGTGAGAGATCAGAAGGGCTGTCCATACCAGTGGACACGGACTATAGCTATAGGTTTAACACTCTGCAGAGGTTGTACAACTGGACCCGCCGGATAGGGCAGAAACGGATGCCTCCGATCCACATCCCTACCTAACGGCCAGAGACCTAGCAGTGGGTAGCACTCTCCTGCCTCTCCGAGCCTGACTCGTCCTGACTGGGGCACGAAACTTGCCAGCAGGGCCTCGAAGCTGTGAAACCATCCCCGGAGGAGCTGGGGCGACGTCTACTCGGGGGGTATAACCCGTCCCCCTCACACGACCACACCAGTCCGCCTACAAGCTGAGTGCCAACCACCAACTAGTTCTCGGACCGAACCCCGCCCATACGTGAGCGAACGGTTTGTACGAAAATAGCCCAAAGATCAAGGTCACACAGTCGATCGGTCCTTAATTGCAAGAGCGAGCACTCACCAACTCCAACTGTCCAACATGCCGCTAGGGCGAGAGGCCAGGTCGCATCTCCCTTAGATAGGTGTTCACAAGTAACCAAAGCGGCTCGCTCCTGTGGTAACACGTCAAGGATACACACTCACCAATAACACACGCAAGAATACCGAGATATCCCAACCTCGGTCCAAACCTGAGATCCATCCATAACTAAGGGTAAAACATATGGATGAATAAGCCAGGAACTAGCTGGGGGTCTGTAGCTAGTTCCAAAAGTAGGTAATTCAAGGACAGGATAAACAATTCCAAGGCATGGCTAATCAATTGTCTATGCAAATCATAATCATGCATCAAAAGTAATTAAGCACTAGCAACTAAAGCATGCATAGGATCTATATGGATAGGAGTGACATGACACCTGGCTGGCATCCGTAGTCCTGGTCTGGGTTGAAGTCGGGGTCGTAAGCCTCTTCCGGGTCGTAGCTCGGGTCTGTGCAGCACGAGATACGAGACGCTAAATTACCAGCAATCAACTAAGCATAAATCCAAAGAAACCCAATTTTAAAAGATCCAAACAGAACCAAACTACCTACAATCAGCACCATCTCATTTTTAGAAAAATAATGAAACTAGTTTCATATTTTTCGGAGTTATAAATAATTAGTTATGAATTTTCAAAGGTTAAAGGATTTATAAATTAATTTTCAAATTCATTTATAAATCAGAAAGGATTTTTATTTTTGAAAATAGTTGATGACGTCAGCATGACGTCATCGTGACGTCAGCGTCACGGTTAATGGGCCGAAAGTGTCAGTGGGCCGAAAACGGCCCAGTGGACTCGGCCCATAGAGCCCTATAGGCCAAGTCCATTGGTTCTCCCTGAAGTTAAATCCCGAGTTCACAGAATAAAAGAAAGGGGCCGGCGATGGGCCTTAATAGGCTAAGGTCCATCTGTGGCTTCCTTTTGTTCAGAGGTGAAGTCCAAAGTTGCCCCTCGAGCTTCGCTGGGAATCAGCGGTGCTCCCTGCCGCTCCCGTGCGCGTCGGCGCGCCTTGACGCGCGGCCGGCGGCGACGGCGGACGGCGTTCTGCGGCGCCGGTGGCCTTAGCATGCAAACATGTACACGGGGGTTTTCCCTAGGGTTCCGCGACCATCTTGACGCGGCCACGGCCCTGTGATTGGGTTCGAGGTGGCAGCGCACGACGCGACACGGAGGAGTTCCCAGCGCGGCGTGACTCAGGGTGGCGGCGACGTGGTGTGCGGTGCGATTACGCAGCGCGGCGGCCTTGCATGGGAATGTGTGTGACCAGACATGCGTGCGTGTGCCGGGCATGCGCAAGCGCGAACTAGATTGCACCTGTGCGACTCGGGAGTCTGGAGCGGGGGTGCTCGGCAATCCAGAGCCGCGACGCGGTGCGGCAAGACGGCGGCCCACGGCCATCGTGCGGTGGCATACGGCTCGATGGCCGATGTAGGATCTAGGATACCGACTAGAGGGGGGTGAATAGGCGGTTTAAAATCTAAAAGCACAACATTAGAGAAATTTAATTAGAACCACAAGGAGGATTAAATCTCTAGCTATACTAAGCCTATGTTGAAGGTTTGCAACCTAGGATGAAAGGAATACAATTCAATCTCTATGAAGATAATTGCTCAAAGTAAATGCTTGAAAGTAAATTGAGCAAGAGAATCTACAAACACAAGAGACGAATTTTATCCCGTGGTATCGATGACTTGCTGGTCACCCCTAATCCACGTTGAGATGGATTCAATGTTCAACCGTTCCTCTATCAAGTCACCACTTGATCTTTGAGCCAGTTAGAACCAAAGAACCGCTCCAAATCTCTTTTCCACTAGAGTTGCTCTTCACCACTCCGGCGAGGTGAGCACAAGACCTCTCACACTAATAGATCCGGAGCCACGCACAATCTTCTTGTGAGCTTCCACAGATTCACCACCACCAAGCCGTCTAGGAGGCGGCAACCTCCAAGAGTAACAAATCAACCACTTGCTTGATGATTCCCTAGTGCCACAAAGATCAAAACCTTGATGCAATGCACTATATGCTCTCAATCTCACCAAAGATGCAACCTCTAAGCAAAGTGAGTGAGAGAGAGGAGGGAGAGAGCTCAACAATGGTGTACAAACCTTTCAAAGTGCCAAGAGAGGCTCTCCCATCCCGAGCATGGAGTATATATACTCCATTCGCACGAAACTAGCCATTATGTTCAAAATGGTTCAAAACGCGTGCCTCGCGGACAGTCTGTGACCTCATCATGGACTGTCCGCATTTGAATTTCAACGGTAAAAACGCGAAGTCAACGTGTGTCAGAAAAGACCGTTGGACCAGGCGGACTGTCCGCCAGGAGCCTGCGGACTGTCCGCCAGGTGCCCGCAGACTGTCCGCCAGGAGCCGGCGGACTGTCCGCCCGGCACCCCCGAGCCAGCAACCTTTCTGTTAGGTTCGAGACGAATATCGGACCATCCGCGAGAGCCTCGCGGACTGTCCGCCCCAAAAAGATTTTTCTCGAAAAACTTCGCCCAAAAACTCATATATTTTCAATAAAATTTATATCTCGCGGACTGTCCGCCCCTAGGGCCCGGATTGTCCGCCCCAACTGCAGAAAGCTGATTTTTCCAAGGTTTTCAACAAAGCTTCTTTCAACTTTGAAAACGCCACTCATCTAAATGCAAACCATGCAAGTTCTTGATCCAAGTGGCACTATGGAAAGTCAAGCCAATGAAATTGATCCCTCTTGATAGTACGGCTAACTAGCCTATCAATCCTATCATTTACCATCCTCTAATCACCTCATGACCGGTAAAATTGAAAACTCTATCTTTATACCTTTGCCTTGAGCTCCTTTTCATCCAAAGCACACATGCCTTCCTCTTTGCATATTCCATGAGCTCAACGCTTCTCCGGACTAACCTATTCTCATATCTCAATAGAAATGTTAGTCCACGATGATTGTCATTAATTACCAAAACACAATTTAGGGGCCTAGATGCCTTCAATCTCCCCCTTTTTGGTAATTGATGACAACCATTTCAAGGAGTGATATAAGAAAGGTTTTGAGTCTTGAAAACACTTACTCATTTCAATAATTTTCAATAGTAAGATAGAGTGAAATGCCTTCAAAACAAATAAGTAGAGAAAAAACTCCCCCTACATATGTGCATAAGATTTTCATTTGAATTCCCACATATGCATAGATATAATAATTTTGACGGAGTTTCCCCTACAAAATAGAGATCAAGCCAACAAAAGCATATATATATCCAAAAAGCTTTAAGCACGGAGTTAGCCTCAAATCTCAACAAGAACTAGAACCAATCACAGGATAGTAAATTAAGCTCACAAACATATATAGTTCATCACATAAATAACCATAAGTTCTAGTTCTCAACCACATCACAAGCACAAAGATTCACAAATTATTACAAGCAAACCAAAGTTTATGCATGACCGAAATTAAACGTGCAAATGCAAAAGTTCAAAGTTTCCATATGCATGCAATGAGCTCCCCCTCAAGAACATCACTCTCCCCCTTTGGCATCAAGTACCAAAAGGTCTAGAGATCCTGCTGATCATCATCTGCTGGAGGCGGTGGAGGAGGATAATATGGCGGATGAGGGAAGAACTCCTGGGGTGGCACTAGAGCTGGGAAGTAGCTATACATATGCTGACTGAAGTTGTTGAATGACTCATTGAAAGTGTTGAAATTGTTCTGAAGCTCAGTCAGACGGTCACTTAGCTGCTGATACTGCTCTGAAGTAGAGAGACCATCAAAGCGTGCACTCAAAGTATTCATGTCATCATGAAAAGTCTGCTGTAACCCCTGAATCTGAGTCATCATAGGCTGATAGAACTGAGTGTTCATCTGTTGATTCATGGCATTGAAGCGATCATCAAACTGAGTCTGAAAACCCTGCTGCATAGACTGAAAATTCGTGGCCATCTGAGCACCAAGTGTCTCACCCATACTCTGAAAATAAGGGTTGAAATAACCCTCTGGAGGAGTCCAATACTGCGGTGGCTGCATAGGAGGCACTGGAGGAGGAGGCATGGCATGATCATCATCACCTTCATTCACATTTTCCTCATCATTCACATTTTCTTCAACATTTTCTTCTTCCTCATCATCTTGTGCTTCCTCAGGTACCCCATAAGGTGTCAATGGCCTATTAAATTGTTTGAAGTTGTAGAAAGGCCGATAAAGCTCATGCTTCACTTCACACGGACCATTGAACCCAGATTTTTCTTTGATCATAGCCATGATATAAGGAGCAAAGTATATGCTATCCCTGACAAGCCTCTTTTTCACAATCATTTATTCAAGGATTAACAACACCACACCAAATCGAGTCCCATTCATGATATGATTTATGACATTCCAATAGTGCTCACGAACCTTGTCCTTGTTGCCACTCTTTGGCATGAAGGTGTGCCTTATGATGTTGTTAATGACAGCTGGATGATGCCTAAGCCCTGTGGACAACCAGTTTGAAATAGTTGCATGTGAAGTACCAGGCTCATAAAAGATAGCAGTGTTCTCAAGAATATCCTCATAGACTTTTACACCAGCACTGAAATAATCATAATTAAGTTGATTTGCAGCTGCAAACTCAGCAAAAGTAGCCTCAAACTCTCTTTTTCCGGTCATCCACTTAATATTCTTTTCATCAAAATCCATTAGGTGGCATAGAATTGTCTAATGATAGTGTCATTCCAATCACACCTACGTTCAAGAAATGGTCTAAGTCCCAAATTTTCAAGTTTAGATGCAACTCCAGTTAGTACTTCTTTAGACTCAAGATATTGAAAATCAACCCTTTGATGAGCAAACACAGTGCAATCCAATAAACTAATAAAGAAGGCTTATTCTTGCACCATAGTACGAAAATAAAGGTTGTGAGTATCACGAGGCTCATCATATGCATTGGCATTCCTAGCAATAGCAAATTCTCTCTGGGTCCAATTTCTCTTAGGAACTGTGTAATTGAGTACATCAATGATATCATCAAGATTACCTCCCCCTTGATTCATGGCTTCATCCTCATCCATCATAAAATCTTGTTGTGCCACATTTGATTCACCTTCAGTTTCAGGCATGTAATCACTATCATTTGGATTGTCCGGCTCTTCCTCTTCCTCAGGAGTAGCAGCTCTACGACGCCTCTTGGAAGTGCCTACTTCCTTGTCTTTCTTCTTTGATGTACCTTTCTTCACTCGAGAAGCCACATTGGTAGCCAACTTGCGAAGACTGTAAAAAATCAAGCATTGCAATGAGTATCAACAATATGTAGCATTAGTATTGAATAATATGAATCACCCCATGATGCTACTGTCCAGAGTCACGGCTGCCAGTGCCCAGCGGACAGTCCGCGAGGGGCTCGCGGGTGGTCCGGGCAGGGCGGCGACCGTGAACAGTAGGTTCCAAAAACTTCGATCCTCATATCTTCAACAATACTCAGTTTTGACCCACAAAAATTTAACTAAATCATCACTAGAGTACCCCAAACACATTCCACCAACCAAAACTTCAATCCCATGGGTGATTTTCAGATCGAGAGATGAAACCCTAGTCACCTTCTTGCTCAAAATACGAGAGGGTGAGAGAGATAGACGATGAAATACCCGGATGACATGGTGGAGGACCTCGCGGAGAGTCTGTGGACGTGCTCGGACGGTCCGGGGAGTGCCCCAATCCAAATCCCCAAGGGAGGGGTCTTTCTTCCACCAAGAGCAAGAGAGAGAGAAAGAGTTTGGATGTGTTTGAGACGAGTTGAGGACGAAATAGATAGGGGGCAATGGATAAGCCTCGATGCTGGTGGGCCCCGCTGCGACTGGACCTCGCGGACGGTCCGCGGACCATTGGCGGACTGTCCGCGGCCTTCTTGCGGACGGTCCACGACCCTTCCGCGGACTGTCCGATATTAACTCCGAATCATACAGAACCGTCCCAACTTTTTGTGCCACTCGCGGACTGTCCGCCCAGTCCATGCGGACTGTCCGCGGTCCTTGTTCAATTTCAGCCTGAAATGCTTCACTTTGAGATAGAGTTGATGAATCTTTTGGGGGTCATTGCTCATGATGCTTAGAGAGAAATTTTTATATGATAAAATGCAAAATAAACTATGCAAGAAACAAATTTAACATGGGTTAGAGAGCATAAACATAGATGTACAAAACAAATAACTTTAAGATGAAAACATGCAAAGGAACATATGTGCTAGCTCTCAAGCCACATTTGAGAAGTCAATGACATTTAGCTCATTTCTCAATTTACAAAACTGAGATTCATCCAAAGGCTTGGTAAAGATATCCGCTAATTGATCATCCGTGCTCACACCATCAATCTTGATATCGCCTTTGCTCACATGATCTCTAAGAAAATGATGCCTAATATCAATATGTTTGGTTCTTGAATGTTGAACCGGATTGTTGGCAATTCTGATGGCACTTTCATTGTCACATAAGAGAGGAAATTCTTTGAATTTCACACCATAGTCAAGAAGTGTTTGCTTCATCCATAACAATTGAGCACAACAACTTCCCGCTGAGATATATTCCGCTTCGGCGGTGGAAAGAGCCACTGAATTTTGCTTCTTAGAAGACCAAGATACAAGAGAGCAACCAAGCAATTGACAACCACCGAATGTGCTTTTTCTATCAACTTTGCATTCGGCATAATCGGAGTCCGAATATCCAACTAATTGAAATTGAGCACCCTTTGGAAACCAAAGACCAATGTTAGGAGTATATTTCAAGTATCTCATTATCCTCTTCACGGCGGTCAAATGACATTCTTTAGGGGCAGCTTGAAATCTAGCACACATGCACACACTAAACATGATATCGGGCCTAGATGCGGTAAGGTAAAGCAAACTACCAATCATAGATCTATAAAGCTTAAGATCAACCGGTTTACCTCCCTCATCAAGATCAAGATGCCCATTGGTGGCCATCGGAGTCTTGATGGGTTTTGCATCTTCTATACCAAATTTCTTCAAGATATCCCTCACATATTTAGATTGGCACATAAATGTGCCTTCCTTCAATTGTTTGATTTGAAGACCAAGGAAGAAGCTTAATTCACCAATCATATACATTTCAAATTCCTTGGACATCATTTTACCAAATTCCCCACAAAAATCTTCATTTGTTGAGCCAAAGATAATATCATCAACATAGATTTGGCAAATGAAAATATCCTTTCCAATTCTTTTGGTAAACAAGGTTGTATCAACCTTTCCAATTTTGAAACCCTTGGAAATTAGAAAGTCCCTAAGTCTTTCATACCAAGCACGAGGTGCTTGCTTCAAACCATAAAGAGCCTTAGAGAGCTTGTATACATGATTATGCTTCTTAGGATCTTCAAAACCGGGAGGTTGTTCAACATATACCAATTCATTGATTTTCCCATTCAAGAAGGCACTTTTGACATCCATTTGATATAACTTGATATTGTGAGCACAAGCATAAGCAAGCAAGATTCTAATAGCTTCAAGTCTAGCTACGGGAGCAAAAGTTTCATCAAAATCCAAACCTTCAACTTGAGTGTAACCTTGAGCAACCAATCTTGACTTGTTCTTCACAACTACACCATCTTCATTTTCCTTGTTCCGGTAGACCCATTTAGTACCAATGACATTATGACCCTTAGGTCTTTCAACCAATTCCCAAACTTGGTTTCGGGTGAAGTTATTCAATTCTTTTTGCATGAAAATCACCCAATCCGGATCATGAAGTGCTTCATCTACACGTTTAGGCTCAAGAAAGGATACAAAAGAATAATGTTGACAAAATGAAGCAACACGAGATCGAGTTTGAACACCCTTACTAATATCACCCATAATTTGATCTATGGGGTGACCTTTGGCAACTTGAGTTGGAACTCTTGATTGATCAACCGGTTCTTGTGAAGATGTAGAAGGTGGAGTAGTTGAGGCCAATTGATCTTCAACTTGAGGTGTGTCATTATTTCTTGTATTATCAACTTGTTGATCTTGATCATTTGATGAAGAAGAAACATTCACTTGAATTGATATAGAAGGTTCTTCTTCATCATCTTCTTCTTCTCTAGGCCTTATATCACCAATAGACATAGTCTTCATTGCCTTGCTCAACTCATCACCTCTCACATCATCCAAATTTTCCTTTTCACTATGAGAGCCCATAGTTTCATCAAATTGCACATCATAAATATCTTCAACAAACCCCTTGGACTTGTTGTACACTCTATAAGCTTTGCAATTAGATGAATAACCAAGAAGAAATCCCTCATCACACTTGCTTTGGAATTTGGATAGACGAGAGCCTTTCCTTAGAATATAACATTTGCAACCAAAAACCCAAAAATAAGAAATGTTGGGCTTTCTTCCAATGAGAAGTTCATATGGAGTCTTGTTGAAGAATCTATGACAATATAGCCTATTTGATGCATGGCAAGCGGTGTTGATTGCTTCGGCCCAAAATGAATCTGAAACCTTATATTCATCTAGCATAGATCTTGCCATCTCAATTAAGGTTCTATTCTTCCTCTCAACTACACCATTTTGCTCCAGAGTGTATGTAGTTGAGAATTCATGCTTATTTCCCTTCTCATCACAAAATTCTTCAACACTTGTATTCTTGAACTCACTACCATTGTCACTTCTTACTTTCTTCAATTTTTGCTCAAATTCATTCTCGGCCTTCTTGACAAAGCTCTTGAATATTTCACAAGTATGAGATTTGTCGTGTAGAAAGAATACCCATGTGTATTTAGAATAATCATCCACTATCACAAGACAATAGCTATTTCCACCAATGCTTCTATAAGTAGTAGGACCAAATAAATCCATATGCAATAATTCCAATGGTCTTGTGGTTGACATAGTACTCTTGTTAGGGTGAGAGTTGGCAACTTGCTTTCTGGCTTGACAAGCACTACACAATTTGTCCTTCTTAAATTTAACATCTTTCAAACTAAGGACTAGATCATGCTTCACTAAACAGTTGAGTTGTTTCATACCAACATGACCTAGTCTTCTGTGCCACAACCAACCCATTGAGGCCTTTGAGAATAAGCAAGTAGTCAAACTAGCCTTCTTAGAAGAGAAATCCACAAGATATAAACTTTCATGACGAAAGCCCTTAAAGATAGTATCTTTTTCATCAAGTGAAGTGACCTCAAATTCATTGCTAGTGAAAGTGCACTTGTAACCATTATCACAAAGTTGAGCAATAGATAGCAAGTTGAAATTAAGAGAATCAACTAGCAAGACATTGGAGAGATTGTAATCTTTAGAGATAGGTATTTCACCAATGCCTTTTACACCTCCCTTTCTATCATCCCCAAAAGTGATCTTGTCAAAGTCGGAGATATCTTCATCAAGATGAGAAAAGATTTTTCTTGCGCCGGTCATATGATTAGTGCAACCACTATCAATTACCCAATGTCTTCCTCCGACTTTATAATCCACCTACAAAAGAAATCACTTCCTCTTAGGTACCCAATTTTTCTTGGGTCCTTCAATGTTAGTGACCAAAACCTTAGGCACCCAAATAGATTTCTTTCTATCACATCCAATAGAACGACCAACAAACCTAGCACAAACAACACCCTTTGAATCCTTTTCAAGTACATAGGATGCATCAAAGGATACGGTCTTCTTGTTCTTGCATTTGTGATTTACATCAACTTTTGTCTTGCATACATGACACATCTTGAATTTTCTTCATCTTCAAGCAATATCTTGGAAGCAACAAAAGTAGTCTTCTTGGGAATGAATGTCATTTTCCCTTTCTTCGGAACATAATCAATATCATTCTTGTTCAAGGTAAATTTTTGATTTGTCCAACAATGATTAAACCGGACATGACTTCCAAAATACCTAGCAAGATCCTTGGACAAACACTCAACTTCCTTCTTCAAAGATTCATTTTCCAATATAAGAGATGAATCACAAGAATTATCCTCACTAATGCAAGAGCTAGTGCTTGTGCTACAAGATGGGTTAGTTGCACATGAAGAATCATTTAATATATCACATTCAACACTCATGCTTACTTTTCCTTTGGCTTCTTGTGCAAGGAGAGAGTTGTGAGCTTCCTTAAGCTCCTCGTGCTTTTCCTTAAGAATCCCCCATGAAGTGTTTAGTTTGTCATGGGAGTCCTTAAGGTTGGCATGAGAAGTCTTTAGCTCCTCATAGGAATTTTGAAGTGAAGAATTCTTCAACTCCAAATCCTTCAACTTTGACCTCTCCTTGCGCAATTTGTCATCGGACTTAATAAGCATTTCCACAAGAGCATCATAAGAAATAGCATCATCATCAACATCATCATCACTATCATCATTGGCATCCTCAACTATTACCTTGGTTTCACCTTTTGCCATTAGACAAAATGGCTTGGAGAAGAGTGAAGGAGCTTCCTTGATAGCAATTCCGGCAAGACCTCTTGAAGGCTTGTCATCATCATCATCTTCATCGGAGCTTGCATCAGAATCCCATTCAACAAAATAGGCTTGCCCATTTTTCTCCTTCTTGTAGTACTTCTTCTTCTTGTTCTCATTCTTCTTGTACTCACTTTTCTTACCCTTCTTCTTGCCGTTCTTATCTTCTTTCTTGTTTGGACAATTTATTGATATGTGTCCAACTTCTCCACAAGAAAAACAATCTTTTCCTTCAAAAGGATTCTTCTTTGATGATTGCCCTTTCTTGCCAAATTTCTTTCTATTCATGATTCTTCTAAGCCCTCTAACAACAAGAGCCAATTCGTCATCCGTGTCACTCTCTTGTTTTTCATCACCATCTTCTTCTTGAGAGGCTTTGGCCTTGAGAGCGATACTTTTCTTCTCCTCAACCTTAGCTTCACCATGTACTTCCTTTTGTGATTGCTTGAACATATCATGAGTGAGCACCTCACCAAGCACCTCTGTGGGGGAAATTGTCTTCAAGTTTGATCTCACAAGCAAAGTCACAATTGTTTCATATTTCTCTGGGAGACATCTAAGGAACTTATGAGAGAAGTCTTGATCCGGGACATCAAAATCAAGGCACTTGAGTTCATTCACAATATCATTCAACCGGTTGAACATGGTTGAAATGTCTTCATCTTTCTTCATAGTGAACTCATTGAATTTTCCCTTATACAAATAAAGTTTAGCTTCCTTGACGGTGGAAGTTCCTTCATAAATTTTCATAAGCTTCTCCCATATCCTATTAGCTTGCTTGAGACCCTTGACTCAGTTGAATTCACTAAGAGTAAGAGCATTGTAAAGCACACTCAATGCTTGATTGTTGTACTTTATGTTGTCTGTGTCTTGTGGAGTTGGATGATCTGGATCCAATACAACATAGCCCTCTTGTACAATCCTCCACACACCTCCTTCCAAGGCTTGAAAATGAACCTCCATTCTAGTCTTCCAATAGTCATAATTTGTTCCATCAAAGACCGGAGGTTTACCCACATGAAACTTTGTCTTCTCATCCCCCATTATCCTACTCCGGGATGGTTAAATCCTTCAAAAATGGAGTCCTCGACTCTGATACCACTTGTAGGATCTAGGATACCGACTAGAGGGGGGTGAATAGGCGGTTTAAAATCTAAAAGCACAACACTAGAGAAATTTAATTAGAACCACAAGGAGGATTAAATCTCTAGCTATACTAAGCCTATGTTGAAGATTTGCAACCTAGGATGACAAGAATACAATTCAATCTCTATGAATATAATTGCTCAAAGTAAATGCTTGAAAGTAAATTGAGCAAGAGAATCAATAAACACAAGAGACGAATTTTATCCTGTGGTATTGATGACTTGCCGGTCACCCCTAATCCATGTTGAGATGGATTCAATGTTCAACCGCCCCTCTATCAAGTCACCACTTGATCTTTGAGCCGGTTAGAACCAAAGAACCGCTCCAAATCTCTTTTCCACTAGAGTTGCTCTTCACCACTCCAGCGAGGTGAGCACAAGACCTCTCACACCAATAGATCCGGAGCCACGCACAATCTTCTTGCGAGCTTCCACAGATTCACCACCACCAAGCCGTCTAGGAGGCGGCAACCTCCAAGAGTAACAAATCAACCACTTGCTTGATGATTCCCTAGTGCCACAAAGATCAAAACCTTGATGCAATGCACTAGATGCTCTCAATCTCACCAAAGATACAACCTCTAAGCAAAGTGAGTGAGAGAGAGGAGGGAGAGAGCTCAACAATGGTGTACAAGCCTTTCAAAGTGCCAAGAGAGGCTCTCCCATCCCGGGCATGGAGTATATATACTCCATTCCCACGAAACTAGCCGCGTGCCTCGCGGACTGTCCGTGTTTGAATTTCAACGGTAAAAATGCGAAGTCAACGTGTGTCAGAAAAGACCGTTGGACCGGGCGGACCGTCCGCCAGGAGCCTGCGGACTGTCCGCCAGTTGCCCGCGGACTGTCAGCCAGGAGCCGGCGGACTGTCCGCCCGGCACCCCCGAGCCAGCAACCTTTATGTTAGGTTCGAGACGAATATCGGACCGTCCGCGAGAGCCTCGCGGACTGCCCACCCCAAAAAGATTTTTCTCGAAAAACTTCGCCCAAAAACTCATATATTTTCAATAAAATTTATATCTCGCGGACTGTCCGCCCCAACTGCAGAAAGCTGATTTTTCCAAGGTTTTCAACAAAGCTTCTTTCAACTTTGAAAACGCCACTCATCTAAATGCAAACCATGCAAGTTCTTGATCAAAGTGGCACTATGGAAAGTCAAGCCAATGAAATTGATCCCTCTTGATAGTACGGCTAACTAGCCTATCAATCCGGTTATTTACCATCCTCTAATCACCTCATGACCGGTAAAATTGAAAACCCTATCTTTATACCTTTGCCTTGAGCTCCTTTTCATCCAAAGCACACATGCCTTCCTCTTTGCATATTCCTTGAGCTCAACGCTTCTCCGGACTAACCTATTCTCATATCTCAATAGAAATGTTAGTCCACGATGATTGTCATTAATTACCAAAACACAATTTGGGGGCCTAGATGCCTTCAGCCGGGTCACAGGCAAAAGCATCAAGACGATAAGCAGAGCGCGATGGTGCGGTATTGCGTGTGCAGAGCAGCGGCGTCTGGCACGGTACTGGGGTGTACCACGGCGGCGAGCGCGCGGAACTTGCTCAGCGCGAAGGCCGGCCCAGAAACACAGGCATGATAAGCACGGCGATGCGGAGACAACAAAGCAGGGCAGAATGGCGAGGGCCGGCGCGGTGCTGGGGTGCGTCGCGGCGGCGAGCTCGTGGTAAGTGCACGGCACGAAGGCCGGCGGCGCGGTGCAGGGGCGCGCTCCCGATGCAAGGTAAGGGGAAATGGCGAAGAGGACGGAACGGCGGCTCACATTGGGGCGGAGATGTAGGCGTAGCAGTGGTGAACGCGCCGGTGAAGATCACGGCGGCGACAGCGAGGTGAGGCGGTGGCGCAGCTTGCTCCTCTGCTCTGGCTCCCGCTCGCTCGTGGACAGCCTCTTCCTCTTCACGTCTGGCTCCGGCTTTGGTGTCCTCGACTCCGGCGGGGTGGCGCGGCGGCGATGCGCGCCCCTTCTTCTCCCTTCTCCTTTCCCTCCTTCCTCCTCCACTTCTTCCCCTCCCTCTCTGCCCAGCGGTGTGACAGGGGAAAAGGGGGTGATCCCAAAATGTGAGATAGCTTGCCCCAGGGGCCTCGCCCGGGGGTTTAGCTGCTCGTGCACGTCGAGGTGGGGGCAAAACGGGACACGGCAGGGCTCCTACTGGCTGCTGATGCGCGGACGCCGACATGGCGGAGCGGGTGTGGCTGGCAGGTGCGCAAGCGCATCATGGCGTAGGGGTATTTGGGGAAAAGCCCCAGGCGGTGCGCGCGCGGTGCCTGGCTCGGCGTCCGTGCCAGCGGGTGCTGTCAGGTGCCTGTCCCCTCGGCCGGGTGTTGTGCGCACGCACGGCGGCATGGTGTGGCAGACGCGTGAGACCGCGAGGACCAGCGGGTCGGGGACGACGACCACGAGGTAGGGCCCATCGGTCAGCGACTCGGCTTAGGGGGTGAGACGCGGCGTGGTGATGGGCCGGTGCGTGCTAGGCCGGTTCAAGGAAGAGAGGTGGCGGAGAGATTTGGGCCGAGAGTTGGAGGTGATCGGATGGACTTGGCTAGAAGTTAGCTGGCCCAAAGGTTGGATAGGGTTTTGAAATTAGTTTTGAAATAGCTTAAACTTTATATTTGAATTTGAGTTTTATTCAAATTCATAACTCACTCAAATAAATCCAAATAAAATCCATAAAATCCAAATCACATATTTAAACCATAATTTGAATTTATTTTTTTATATTTTTGGTTTTATTTATATAGAATTTAGGTAAGGGTTAGAAATGGGATTAAATTAGGGTGACACATCATCAAATATACAAAAGTTCAAATTTTCACACATTTTCATATTCTTGAATTTCTGGGATGTTACACTGGCGCTCCAGGTCCGTGAGTCGTCCTCGAGTCGGTCGCGTGCGTCGTCTTTCTTTCTTCATAAGCCAGCCGAGTCGATAGTCCTTCTTTTTCTGCACATCGCCGGCATTGCCCCTGCCGCCGCCGTCCGCTGCTCCCTCCCAGGCAAACCGCGCCCCTTCCTCCTCTCCAAGCAAGCGTGCATCCTCCCGTGTCCTCCTCCAACCTCCCCAACCACACGGTCGGCCTGCATTGGTGCCGCCACCGCTGCAGGCCAAGACGCGGCGGGCAAGGCACGGCCGGCGCGCCGACGGAGCCCCTCTCTCCGTTTCCAATCGAGCCGGTGCCCCCAAGGTACTCCAGGTGGGTCAAACACGCCTCTCAAGGCTTGCCCGGGTGAATTCCTGTGAGGTCCGGCGGCCAATTGCCGCCGGCGGGCATCCCCTATTCCCCAGGGACCCGATTGCATCTTCTCCGATAGTTGCTGGGAGTTTTCTGCAAAGTAGGGGCCCTTTTGTAATTTCGAAAAAGTAACTCAAGGGTCCGGTTGTAAATGTATTTTAGGGTTTTGGCTGCAACTTCAAAAATTTGTGAAAAATTGTAGAAAAATCGCAAATATGTAAATCCAACTGTTTTGGATTCCTTGTTAGAAGTTCTACAACTTCTACAAAAGTTGTATAGACTTTTTCTGAGTAGTTTTTAAATGTAAATTCAAACTCAGTTTGAGACTTTTTTATTGTAATTCAAAATGAACTCATGCAAATGAAATGAAATTTGGATATGTTGTTGTGTGAGCCATGTTCAGATCTGTGACAAAGTTTCACACATTTTTGTGGTGTAGAATTCTAGTTATGATTTTTGAAAGATTTATGTTAGTTTAAGCTTGATGCTTTTTATAGTTCCCTCAAGATATAAATTCCTTAAGCACCAATGCACCCTAGGCTTTTGTCATGATGTTAAGCACCTCTGGAAAAATAATGGTGATTTTAGGAGCTTGTTTGATTGATGTTTGGTATTTATGTTTGTGAAGGATGTTAAATTCATAACTTGAAAAATTTGATGAATCCACTTGAATGTGTTGATCGGGAGCTTAGTTGTGACATGATGGAACTGTAGGAAAAAATTTGAGGTCAAATGGATGAGGGAATCGTTTTGTATGATTTAATGAAATTTATCTAGGCTGTATCTTGTCTTTTTCATTTAAATTAAGGTATAAATGATCTGGAGCTGAAAATTAATATTTATGTTTATTTTAGTCATATGCTGCTGTGATAAAATTTTCATGCAAATTGGAGTCTTATTTTAATTATTATGAATTAAGGATGAATGGCTAGTTAAAATGGAATAAATAGATTTATATTTATCTTTTATTTTTGAATGGAAAGTATTTAAGTTTAGTTGCTGTTTAAAATAGTTTTAAACACACCCTCGTACTGATGGTGAAGATTGTTATTTAAATTTGTTTAGATATGCACACAATCATCATCAAAGACATAATTAGTTCATCATCATCCACCCCTTACCTTTAATGAAGTTTAGTAATTTAAGTTGCTTAGATGTGCATGCAATCACCATCAAAGTAATAATTACTCCATCATCACTCACCCCATACCCTTAATGAAGTTTAGTAAGCTAATTTGTTTAAATCTGCACACAATCCCCATCAAAATAGTTGTTAGCTCACTCTCACCACACACTAATACTTTTGTGAGTTTTCTTAGTGTTTTGATGAATGTGGCCAACAAGAGTTGGGTTTATTTGTAAAATATCTCACCTTCACCTTAAGACTAATGCATATGCTTAACGTGTAGATCTACCCGACGGGACTTACACTCTCACTCAGGAGGAGGAGGGATCCGCTAGTGGGGAGCTGAATCAAGTGAGTGGGCAGCAAGACCTGGACCAAAGTCCAGAAGAGCCCAAGACTAGTGTTGAGTCAGAGGAAGGCAAGCACCGGAGTCACATATAACATTTTTGGATTAAATCTCATACCTTTTACCTTTTCAGTATTTATGCTATACTTTGTGCATTTAAGTTTCAGGAGTTGTTTGAAACCTAGATGCATGATCCTTAGGACTCCTATGCTCTTTTACTAGTATGTTAGGAACGCTAGTGTCATGCTCTAAGGATACGGTGCAAGTTGAGTAATGACTTATTGCTATGTTGGAATCATAAGTTGGTTAAATTGACTCGCTCATGTGGTAAGAGTAATGGGTTCGGTCTCGACCAAGTAGTATGGTTCTGGTCTAAGCTATTGAACGTACCAAGTGCTTGTCGGGAATGGGACCGGTAAGCCTAGTACCTAATGAACCAGTGCGGGGACTTTATCACTACTAATCTTGAGATGCGTCTCCCGGTTTGATTCCGGTAGTGCAAGTGTGAGTCTGGACGTGCCGTGTGAGGGCGTTCTAGTAACCTTGTACTTAGGACTGTGGCGTCTGTCCCTAATCTGGGGAGTGACGGGAACCGCCTGGTCGGGGTAGACTCTGCATTTGTTTTTCCTTGGATTCTTTGAGGTCTACCTTCTTCTGTGTATCTTGGGTTTACCTTGCAAGGTTATAAATCGATCGATCGTCGGTCACTCGCCGTTATCTGAGTCGGCTTGACCACTGGCTACCTCATGGTTATTTATGAAACATTTTGGATTAATATTGTTGTATGATTAATCTTGTTTGCACAACCATGCTTGTTTAGCTAGGTGCTTACCTAGAGTGGTTAACATACTAGAACTTGAGCTAAAATTTGAAAGTAAGGATCACCTCTTAGTGCTTTTGGCAAAACAAACCCACCAGCCAAAAAGTCTTGCATGTCTAGCTGTGTCTTTTATTTGACGGGTCAGTCTTGCTGAGTATTAGAATACTCAGCCTTGCTTAATTTGTTATTTTCAGGTAACCCCATCTGGCCTGGGGCTATTCCAGAGGGATGGGAGATTGAATGGGAGAACGATGACGAGGAGTGATATACTTGGATGGCCTCCCTTGTGTATCACGCATTTAGTTTAATTTCCGCTGTTTAAACTCTGAACTATGTTTACTTTTATGTACTCAAAACTTGACTTGTAATATTAAGTACTTATGGACTTTTATGTAATGTAAACTTGTACTCTGGTCCCGCCTTCGTGTGAGCTTTGCGCATATGCTCGATCATGTATTAGTGATTCACCGGGCATGACCCAGCAGAGACGACAAAATAGCTCCTGGTTATCGCTTATGAGCCAAGTGGATCGGCTTAGGTGATAATCCGGATTTATTTTGAGTGGTTCTATCACACCCATCAGCTATGCAAATCTGGGAGGTAAATCAGTTGTAAATAGCCTGTTGTAAATTTTATTTTATTTTTGCAAATTAGGTTCATGTACTTGCATATGTGAAAAATTGGAACATGTTTTTCTGTGAATGTGAGTTCTCGCTGGATGAATGACTTTTTTTGCGCATCAATATTAATCTACTAGGAAAATTGTGCGATATGATATCCACATCCTGTAAATAGAATTGGGCTTCAAATGTAATTTTTTCCAAAAAAAACAGCTGAGAAAGGGGTGGATTATTTGGTTTTGCCCTCCTGCCCAAAAAAGCAGCCAGCTGTAGTTACTCTATTTTACAACCGGCTGCAAATTAGCTTTGTCCATAGGAAAAACATATGAATAGAGTTGATAAGTGTTTGGATGCAACATAGAAAAAAAATAACAACAATTTTCTGGTCGTGCACAATGAGCAACAAAACAGCACATCATGATTCATGATAGTGTCAAAAGTTTTTTTTTAAATAAAGGGCAGGAGCACTGCCTTGTCATATAAGAAGGAGAGAAATCGTAGCCGTACATCATGCGCCGAAGCACCACACGTGCCTAAGCGCCACACCACCACACCACACAACCACAATGCACAAACATGGAAAACCACACCACCACAAACCCGGGAGAGGAGCCGACAAGTAGACGCCAACGACTGCGCCGTCGTAACCGACGATGAACCACACCAAAAGCCGCAGCCCGCTGCAAGTCAAAACGGCTACCACAACTCCTCCACCATGCGACTGTCGCCCTCTGATCGCCCACACAGTCGTGAGCCCCCAACCACCGCCTTGCAACTGCATCACCTCCCTCCGCAACACCGGTGCCACCGCTCACACCACGAAGATACAACATCGGGTCCTGGCCCTCCTTGGCGAGGCACCCGCATTTGACACGGCGCCACCGACTTCTTTGGGAGCTTCACCTTTGCAATGCCGCCGCCGAGCCACCCACAACAACATGCGCAAATCAAAGAACTTGAGCACACATGGGTTTTCTGCACCTCGGCCCCGCCTCGCCGACAAAGAGCGCAAGCAACTCCGACCACCAAGCCACCGCCGCAACAAGCCAAGTATGAGTCTCAACAACAGCGCCTCCAGGGAGGATGCGACGCCAAGGCGCCGCCACCGTGCGTCCAGGAATGGACAGAGTTTTCACCCCGAGAAACCCATGCAGCAGTAGAGGATGCCCCACAATGACGCTCCCAACAGAGTAAGCGACGCCTCAAGGGCGCCACCGCCATCGTCCCCGGCAGGAATGCCGGCAAAGGCTTTCGCTCGGCGCACCGCAAAACTGAAGCACACACTTGGCCAGCAGCAACAACAAGCTCCCCGCAACCTCCGCAACCGCACCTCGACCGAGGAAGAGCAAGTTGGTCGACGCTCACACCACCACCTTGGTGCCGCCAGCACAACCACATACAGGGTGACCCCGCGGCGCCAGGCCGCAGTACCGCCTCGCACAGACCACCCCGGCCGCAGCACCACGCTGCCGCCGACGGAAGAAGCTGCAACAGGAGATGGTGCCCGAGGGACCGGCCGGAACCGCCGTGCGCCGTCGAGCCACGCCGAGGCGCCGCCCGCCTCGACCGCGCTGTCGAGCCACGCCGAAGCGCCGCCCGCCTCGACCGCGCCGCCGAACCACATCGACAAGAGCAGCAGCCGTTCTCCTCCATCTGCGAAATCACAGCGCACAGACGCGCCCCGACCGCCGCGGCCCCGGATCCGGCGGAGGCCGCGCCGAATCCGCCACCGTCGTCCCTCGCCGCCGCCGGGTGTCACCCACGCCGGCGAATGGCGTACAGGCCCCCGAGATGGCTGCACCCGTCCCAGGCAGCCCGCACCCGGGGGAGATGCCGCGCTGCCGCCTTCACCGCGGGCGCGTGGCCATGCGGCGACCCTCTCAGGCGGCGGCGCAGCGGTTGGTGGCGGCGCTGGGTTGGCGGCGGCGGAGGCTAGGGTTTGCCCCCGAGCCGCCCGCGCAGGAGCGACGCGGGGTCGGGAGTCTCACGTTTTTATAGTGTCAAAAGTTATGGGGGCATAATAACTATACAAAACTCCCGAATTTCTCCTCCACTTGAGTTCCAGTCTAAAGTTCAATTGCTCAGTTTTCTGAGACAACACGTGTGGCTACAATTTTCTGAACGTGCACAACGAGCACGTCGTCATGGCTCTGACAGTGTCCAAGTTATCAGGGGCTGGTGTACAAAACAAACTCGTGGTGGAATTAATTTCTGGATCGCTTGATCTCCTGAAACTTGCAACAAAAAATTTGCAGAGAACAGAGCTACTAGTAGCTAGTGGTTCAGCAGCAGTCTCGAGTCCTCCTCGGAGCCCTGATGGCGCCGCCGCCGCCTCCGTGCGCCTGGCTTCCCTTCACGATCCCGCCGTCCCGCTCCGCCGTCTTGCCGGCGTTGACCCTCCTTACCTCGGCGAGGACGCTCTCCAGCTCTTGCATGGGTCTGGCGATCTTCTCCGCGTAGCACCACGCGCACATCGGCGTGCTCCCGTAAGGCCGGCAGCCGCCGCCCGCGCAACTCGCCGCGCCGCCGCCGGAGGAGGAGGCTGCCGCCTGCTGCTGCTGGTTGCCCTCTGCCGCCATCTCTCGCACCAGACAGATCGCGTAGGCCGGCCGGCCCTAGCTGCTCAAGGCCCAGGGAGGAGGTAGCTTAACGGATCGATCGATCTGTTTGCTGCTGCCGCCGCTGGTTGTGTTGGGAGGAGAGCAGGCCTGTGGAGCCGTGGAGACCCTTATCAAGGGCCCCAGCCGCGCGAGTCCGAGTCGGAGTCGAATCAATCCATCCCGAATTTTTTTTATATATTTTTCTATCTCTATTTTGCAAAAATAAATGGTCCGCCCGAAATTTTGCAGAACTATACATCTGCCGCCATGGCCCACGGCGTCAGGGACATAACACCGTGACCCACGGCGGTAGGAGCCGCCAGAAGTGGGCCCGTACGACATAACGCCGCGGGCCACGGCGTTAGGTCCCTACCGCCGTGCGGCTCGGCGGTAGGAACCTACCGCCAGGCGGCAGCGTGGCCCTCAGGTAGCGCCGCAGGCTACGGCGGTATGTATGGACCTACCGCCGTGCGCTGCGGCGTTAGGTTTTTTTTGTGAATTTCAATTTTTGAAGCATTGATAAAACGACGAACCATTAATACTTAACGACGAATTACAGAAACAAACAATGGCACGTGCGACACAATTACCCTAACTTTGTGCCGCTGCTAGTCCTAACGTGCCTTAGGGAATTTAGATAAACGATTACAACATTTGTAGTCTAGTTGTACGAATAGTACCCGGAGAACCCGGACATCATAGACCCGCCGGAGTGCTGGGAGGGCATGTAGTACCCCGACGGGGGTGGAGTTGGATCAGACGGTGGTGGGGGTGGAGTTGCTGGAGGAGTGTTGTCCTTCTTCTCGTGGCACGGACAACAGCAGAACTCGTCCTCACACCCGGTGTTCGTCTTCACCACCATTGGTCCGGTCACCGGTCCGTCGTCGTCGTTGGTAGATGTCGGATCTGGAGAAGCCAATGCCGACGCGAGTTCTTGCCTCAGGTTGAAGATGACAACATCCTCGAGGTAGTTAATGTACTCTTGATACGGGTCAATAGCAGGGGGATCCACCCATTACACGAAACCGCAGTTATCTGGTTGTTCGGAGAACTGCAGAAACCATGATTACATTAGTAAATCATACAATGATGAAGGACAGAGGACAAGGAGTTTTGCTTACCCATGCTCGTGAGCAATGCCAGAAGCGTCGACCAGAGTTGTCCCATCCCTGATAAACCTGCATCACACAGAACTCATCGTGTGCACACCTTGGCCAGTTCACCGTTTGATTTGGTGCGTACTTTCTAACATCACGCATGGATTTGAAATCTCTCTTGTCTAAGACTGGAAAATTACTGTTGAACTCTGGATCTTGCTGGCTCCACAGTGCTGGACCGAGAGAGTCATCATCATCATCCCCAGTCCAGAAACTCATTGGTGCTTGTTGTGTTGTGAAGTGAGACTGGAGAAGAGTGCTCGCATATATGTAGGCAATAAAGCAGACTGGACGGTGGGCCATTCGATCCGGGGCAAGAAAACGGGCAGTGACTCAGAGGAAACACACCCTAGTACTAGGTACACTGTTTGGTGCAGTGACTCACAGAAAACACACCCTATGTGTTCACTGTTTGGTGCAGTTCACAGAAAACACACCCTAGTACGAGTTTTACTGTTCGCATCTGAAATACATCTGAAATCAAGTTCTTAAAGATACAACCCGACTCTAGAGAATGATGAAATGAAATCATAATTTTTTATGGATACAGTAGCACTCGGCGTCGAGTACTCTACGTCTACTGGGTACAACGGGGGTATTTCCCCTTCCTCATAGCATCCGGCCCAGCTTCCTTAGCCCGGCGAGCTCTCTCTCTCTTCCTCTCTCTATCTGCTTCACGGGCCGCGGCCGCTTCACGTTCTTTGATCTCCCGACGAATGCGAATTTCCTCCTGCTGCTCCTTACGTTTTTCTTCTTGTTTTTCTGCCTCAACCATCCTTTGCCACCTCTCACGTGCTGAACGACCCGTCTCCTCGACGTAACGCTTGTCTTGTTCGGACTGCTCACAATCTAGCCACTGCATAAAATCACAGAGAGGAGGTGGAGTCTTTTTTCAAAGACAAGTTAGCACATAATAAAATAGCAATGACATATTATTTATTTAGTAATGCAGTTTGTTCTTACTTTTGGTCTAACATTGCGACATGGTGGGAGGGGGTCATGCTCGTAGTTCACGCACATGAAGAACCTCATCCCGTAGCAGTACCCGAGAACGTTGCACTTGACAAGCTTACAGTTGTCACCGCAGTAGCATATAGGAGTGTGGATCCCCTTTGGCACCGCAACCTTGTCCTTCCTACTGGTGAGCAACTCCAAATCCAACTCAGGACCCGAGGAAGCCATTGAAAGCCTACAAAAAAGATGAGAAATATGATAATTCATTACATGTTTCATTTGAAATTAGAGAACAATACATAACATGATATGATAATAAATTTGAAGGCAAGAATAAAACAACAAGCAAATGAAAAGGTAGTTCAATTATTACAATACGATAACATGCATAAGTTCAAATATTACAAGACCTTGCCAGATAAAATGGTTCAAATATTTCAAGACGATAACATGCATAAGTATTTTAAATATTACAACACGGTAGCACAAACAAGTACGGTCACTGCATTCCTTCGTTGTAGCGACTGGAACGACGTCCACGTGCACTAGCTGAAGGTGGTGTAGAAGTGGCAGTGGAAAAGTAAGATGCTTCGGTGCATTTCTTGTAGGAGTGTCCTGGATTATTGCACTTAGAGCATATCTGCACCCGAGGTCCAGCTTCAGCCTCATCCATATTGTTCTTAATCCTCTTCTTCTTGCGTCGACCGACACCTTGGCACATGGTTGGATCTGGATTTGGTATGTATAACGCACTTTCTTCGGGGTCTTGAGTGAAAGTTCCAAGATGCAGGTAACTCTCAATAGTGTGGTTCCAAGTGTCTAGAATGGTTTGCTTCAGAAAGTATTTAGGCACGTAGCGACCCCAATGCTTATTCTTTGTTGCAAGGCATGCAGCGATCACATGTGAGCAGGGGTAGTGTAGCAGCAGTGGCTTCTGGCAAGAGCATGAGCATGTCTGATTCCCAATAATTGTTTTTTGTATTGTTATTTCACCATTTGCTTTTTGTGATTTGGACTGGCAACTTATCTGATATTTCCACTGCACTTCCTCGCCAGGATCACGACGTAGAGGTTGTGGGTAAGCTCTGTGAGCAAGAGCAGCCTTCTGTTTTTTGGTCAAGTACTCAGTCATCCATGTTGAATACACCTTCTGACAGTCCTGCATAGCTGCATGTGCTGCAGTAGCACGGTTAAGAAAGTACTTCATTGTGCGGTACAAGAAGAACTCAATGATACCAACAAGAGGGAGAGCTCTGGCACCACGCAAAACAGCGTTGTAGACCTCAGCAAAATTTGTTGTCATTATCCCATGTCTCACACCTCCCTTATCAAACAGGAGACACCATTTCTCCTTAGGCTCATTCTGAATCCACTGGCTGAAGGTCTTCACAGCACGTCCCCTTCTCCTTCTGACATTTGGAGCATCTAGCCCCACGTCCTCCAGAGAAACTGGCTCTTCCCCGGGTTCAGTACTTATTGGCTTCTTAGCTATCTCTTCTGATGCTTTCTTCGTCAGATCATCTAATTTTTGCCATAGGTCGTAGAACTTTTTCTCCTGATTGGTCGAACATAAGCGCTTGAACAATTGTGTAAGTTCTTTGTTCTTGAACTGGCTATGAAAGTTTGCTCTCATATGCCTCATGCACCACCTGCTTTGCACATCTGGCCATTGTGCTGCTCTGTTACGCTCTTCACTACCTTCTTTGATGTCATTAATGGCCTGCAAAATACCTTTGTGCCTATCGTGTATCACACACACGTCTGACACATCTCCCACCACCATCTGCTTCAATCTCTCCAGAAATCAATACCAACTGTCACCATTCTCTCCCTCTGCAAAAGCAATTGCCAATGGCAACAACTGATTGTTGCCATCTGTAGCCACAGCTGTAAGGATTGTGCTCTTGTATTTTCCTGTTAGGAATGTGCCATCTATACAAATAACTGGTCGACACTGTTTGAATGCAGCAATAGTGGGACCCAATGCTAAGAATGCCCGCTGCAAGACTTGCTTCCCTGGCCTTGATACAAGATTATAAGTCTTGATATCATAATAACTACCAGGATCTAACGAGACGAAAAACCGGCAGAGCTTCGCACCTTCACCACCTCCTCCTCACTCCCTTCTCCTCTTCCCCCCTCTCTTTCTTTTTTTCGAATTATTATGACATTTTCGGCTGAATTTCGGTGTTATATAGGTAGCAGATCCTAGCGCCGTGGGGCACGGCGGTAGCAGGCCTGCTGCCGCCGTGGCCCACGGCGCTAGGACCTGCCGCCGTAGCCCACGGCGGTATGTCCCTAACGCCGTGGGCTACGACGTTATTTACTAAGCACGCTACGGGCCCACTTCTGGAGGCTCTTACCGCCGTGGGCCACGGCGTTATGTCCCTGACGCCGTGGGCCACGGCGGCAGATGTATAGTTCTGCAAAATTTCGGGCGGACCATTTATTTTTGCAAAATAGAGATAGAAAAAATATAAAAAAATGCATCCATCCCGTTGTTGAGCCCGAGTAGATTTCCTTGCTTGGGCCAGACGGCTTCTCAGCCTCTGGCATCACACGTGGGCCTTTGGCCCACCCAGCAGCCTAAGTTGTTTGTTAACGGCCCTGAGTTGGCCTGAGACCGACCGGCACCAAGCGCTGCCCCGTCACACTGTAAACCACCAGGGGTTCCATAGCAAAATTGTGTATGGTGTTAAGTTTACTTCTGTATTGCTTTAAGTTTTACAATTGTTTTCCCTTTTCCCCTCAAAGCTCAGATTTTTACCATAAAAAGATGTACAACGATTGAACGAATTCAGTGCCTCCCTAGCTGATTCAACTGAAGTGATGTAGTTCAGTAAAAAAGTGAAAACCGATTCGACTTAATGGGCACTGAATTCGTCACTTTTCTATTCTTTCATGCACCGATCGATTGTTTTGTATATCGAAAATTTTAGAAGCCGAATAAACCAAACCAAATTGTAGGTTTTTACCGAATGCCTACCATACGCATAACACACATACCACTAGCCGTAAGAACACCACAGCAAGAACCGCCTGGCACACTGTAACAATACCAACCAATGTGGGTTACCATAGGGAATTTGTGTGTTGCATTAAGTTTACTTTGTGTATTGCATTAAATTGTACAACTTTTTTTCCTATTTTTCCTAAAGCTAAAGTTTTAGTGTTTTACCATAAAATGGTGTAGAACGAGTGAACGAATTCGATGCTTTGGTAGCTGATTCAATGCGTTAGTGTACCCCGCACAAACCTCTGTTTTTTTAAGGAAATGTTCCTACCTCTGCAAAAGAGCACACAACATTCTGGTTTTACAAACTCGCAGCTGCGCCACTTATGACAAATAAGGGGAAGAGAGCACACAACATTCTGGTTTTACAAACTCGCAGGTGCGCTGCTTATGACAAATAAGGGGAAGAGAGATCACACAAGACTCAATAAATAAAATTAAAAACAAAGGCTATCATTGCTTCTCCGTCCATTCTGGGCGAAAGCAACAATCTTCAATGCCTTACTTGCCAAATGGACAATATCTCTTGTGTCCTCACACTGTCCAAAAGCGCAGCCAATACTGTTAGAAGATAAGCAATATTTTGGCATATTTTAATTCCATAATTAAGAAGGTATTTCGTAAATATGATTATCATGAGTGATATAAAGCATGTGCATGTGTTCATGTTTAAACAACTATTAAACATGAATATGAGAAACCGTATTAGTTTGAGGATGTACCCAGAAGCGGGGCGGGTGTCGGAGACACCCGATGCGCTGTTATCCGCTGGACCAGACATGGTCGTGGGCGGACCTTGCTTGAAGTAGTCGTACGAAAGTTGGTGCAAAAAGAGGTTGAAGCCGTGCAGTCTCTCGAACGGCCGCCGGGACGTAGAGGAAGTAGTCGTACGGGAGCGAGCAGTCGCGTCCAACGTTCCCCAAAAACCTTATCGCCCGCCTATCCCGTGCAAGATCTTCTGGCGGTCGAGGTTTCGGAGGCTCCTGCTCTCGTCGGTACCGTGCGCGCGGTGCAGGCGATGGGGATGGCAAAAACGCAGCAGACAAGGAGGGAGAAGGAAGAGGTCTCCTGAACAGGAATACCTGAGGTGAAAGGTGCGAGTAGGAGAGGAGGAGGGGGCGCCCTTATATAGGCGGGGAGAGACCTGCGGGAGGTCCGAGGATTATTCCCCTTCAACGGCAAAAGGTCTTCCCGCCCCGCAACATGTCACGTCTCGCCCACGCCCACGGCCCGGCCCGGCGAGGCGAGCGAGCGCGCGTGTGGCACGCCAGTCTCCTTATTCAACTTCACAAACGGTGTACCAACGGTCCACTATTTAAGTCGAATAAGTTTCTCCTCAAATACCCATCCGGTATTATTCTATTTTCCCTTAACATTAAATAAGCGGGCTTTAATTCTTTTAATTAAAATAAATGGCTCAAGGACCATTTATTCCAACAATCCCCACCAAGGATTATAAGCCACGCTTAGAAATGTTCTCATTTCCCAACACTATTTTTGATATACCAGTACTGCGGTGGAGATTGTTAAGTTGAACATCCACCAGGAACTTTAGTTACACTTATTTACAACTGAACAATGGACTATGCCTTGAATTGTCAGTCTTTTGCAAACAAGCTTGGCCAAAGCCCATTACTGATACTAGGCTGCTAAGGCATCCCGCGGTTTGGAGCTTATAAGTCATACTCCATGACTCTTCATGTGTTTTCTAGAGATCACCCGAATCTCATAGACTATGACTAGTAGTCGGACTCATATAGGTGCACTCCTCAAAGACATATTGTAGGACTATGTCTTTGCTTCAGTGAAACAACTCCTTGTTTCAGTGAAGCCACTTGGAGCATATTAAGGTATACACCAGCCTGCCATACAGATTTGAAGAGAAAATGCATCTTCCCTTGGAATGAGCCTTAATAAAGGTTCTCTTCTCTCAGTCACACCATAGCTTGTTTCGCCGTCCTACTTCACGGGATCTCCGATCACATAGGACAGGTTACCACTATGGATAGACTCATGTGGTTCTCAAGCCCAATTCCATAGATGCATTATTTATCACAATTCGTGATAGACCCTTTGTGAATTGGTATGCCAGGTTCTTAGACGTATGGATGTAATCCAAAGCTATAACACCGGTGTTTCTCAATTTCCTGACAGACTTTAACCGCCTCTTCACATGCCTTGATGACATCATGTTGTCCTTTGAACTGTTCATTTTTGTAATCGCAGTCTGATTATCACAATTTATTAGGATTGCCGGTATCGGTTTCTCAACTACCGGCAAGTCCATAAGAAGTTCACGGAGCCATTCGGCCTCAACAATGGCAGTATCTAACGCTACGAGTTCTGCTTCCATTGTTGACCTCGTTAAGATGGTCTGCTTGCAAGACTTCCAGGAAACAGCACCACCTCCAAGTGTGAACACATATCCACTTGTGGCCTTTAACTCATCAGCATCAGAAATCCAGTTTGCATCATTATATCCCTCCAAGACTTTGGGGTCTCCGGAATAGTGAATTTCATAGTTCATTGTTCCTACTAGATAGCGCATCACCCTTTCAATAGCACGCCAGTGTTCACTGCCCGGGTTTGAAACAAACCGGCTTAGTTTACTAACTGCATATGCGATGTCGGGTCTCGTGGCGCTAGCCAGATACATCAAAGAACCAATGATTTGGGAGTATCTCAGCTGATCCACCATTATCCTTAAGTTCTTCTTTAGAACCAAGCTGGCGTCATAGGGAGTCGAGGTGGGTTTAGCATTGCTGTAGCCAAACTGACTCAGCATCTTCTCAACATAGTGAGTCTGTGATAGAGTCACCCCACCATTTTCTCTCTTGATTAGCTTTATGTTAAGGATAACATCAGCTTCTCTCAAGTCCTTTATCTCAAACTTTTGAGATAGAAAGTCTTTGACTTCCTTGATCACATCAAGGCTCGTGCCAAAGATAAGTATGACATCTACATACAAACACAAAATCACACCTTCGCCCCCACCATAGCGATAGTACACACATTTGTCAGCTTCGTTTGCAACAAAGCCAACAGAAGTCAAAGTTCTGTCGAACTTATCATGCCATTTCTTAGGTGCTTTCTTGAGGCCATAGAGAGACTTCACCAGCTTACACACCATTCCTTCTTGACCCTTTACTACATATCCGTCCGGCTGATCCATATAGATCTCCTCTTCCAACTCTTTGTTTAGGAAAGCTGTCTTAACGTCCATCTGATGGATGAGAAGACCATGTGAGGCTGCCAGAGAAAGTAGTACTCTAATGGTAGTCAATCGAGCGACTGGTGAATAAGTATCGAAGAAGTCTTCTCCTTCTTTCAGGGTGTAACCCTTGGCCACAAGTCTAGCCTTGTACTTATCAATAGTACCATCGGGCTTAAGCTTCTTTTTGAACACCCATTTGCATCCCACGGGCTTGCACCCATAGGGACGCTCAACGACCTCCCAAGCACCATTCGACATGATAGAGTCCATTTCACTCCTCACTGCTTCCTTCTAATAGTCAGCATCAGGTGAGGAGTAGGCCTCTGCAATGGTCTTAGGAGTATCATCTATGAGGTATACGATGAAGTCATCTCCAAAGGATTTCTTTGTCCTTTGTCTCTTGCTCCTCCTAGGAGCTTCATCGTTAACCTCCTCAGGATGCTCAATAAGTGTAGGCTCATCGAGTTCCATCGGCTCGGTGGAGTTGTATGTCCTTCTCGACAGACTCTTGCCTAGATGAACTTGTTTCCTCTCTCATTAGAAAAATGTTCTCAAAGAATGTAGCTTTTCTGGACTCCATAATTGTGCTGACAAGCAAGTCGGGCACTCCAGATTTCATTACCAAGAATCTATATCCAACGCTGTAAAAAAGCATAACCTAGAAAGACACAGTCCACCATCTTTGGTCCAAGTTTACGTTTCTTGGTAATTGGCATATTGACTTTGGCCGAGCAACCCCAAGTATGTAAATATGAAAGAGTTAGCCTCTTCTTCTCCCATTCCTCGAATGGTGTTACTTCCTTATTCTTCATAGGCACACGGTTCAGGACATGACAGGCTGTCAATATCGCCTCACCCCACCATTCCTTAGATAGTCCCGCAGTTTCTAACATGGCATTCACCAAGTCAGTCAGTGTGCGGTTCTTTCTTTCGGCAATCTCATTGGATTGGGGTGAATAGGCGGTGTCCTCTCATGAACAATACCGTGTTCCTCACAGAATGAGTCAAAAATATTTGAGAAGTATTCGCCACCTCGATCAGACCTTAGGTGTTTAATCTTTCTCTCAAGTTGATTTTCTACTTCAGCGTTATAGATCTTAAAGTAATGTAGCACTTCATCCTTTGATTTTAACAAGTAGATGTAACAAAATCTAGTGCTATCATCTATCAAGGTCATGAAATACCGTTTACCACCCTTTGTCAACACACCATTCATTTCGCTCAGGTTGGAATGAATTAATTCTAACGGTGCCAAGTTTCTCGCCTCAGCAGCCTTGTGGGGCTTGCGAGTTTGTTTTGATTCAACACAAACGTGGCATTTAGAATTCTTGACAATGGTGAACTTAGGAATTAAACTCATACTAGCTAAACGCATCATACAGCCAGAATTAACATGACAAAGCCTCGAATGCCAAACATTTGATTCATCATTCAACACATGGTTCACAACATTATTATCATTCGACAAAGAAAAGCGGAACAAGCCTCCGCTATCATAACCTTTTCCAATAAAGGTACCAAACTTAGAAATGATACATTTATTCGTCTCGAAGACTAATTTAAACATGTCTCTACATAGTAGAGATCCGCTGAATAGATTCTTCTTGATGGTAGGTACATGCTGCACATTCTTCAATTGTATGGCCTTTCCCGAAGTGAACTTCAGAGTGACCGTACCAACACCAAGAACACACGCATGGACACTGTTCCCCATCAATAAGGAGCCAGTCCCCCCGACCTGGTAAGAAGAAAACATAAAAATGTCAGCGCATACATGAATATTAGCACTGGTGTCTATCCACCACTCTAGTGAAGAGCATACTGAAAGAACTGTAGGTAAGAAATTACCGTACCCCGATGTTCCTCCACCCTCGCTAACAACCATGTTCGCTGTTTTGGGGGCCTTGCGATCTTTGCGATCCGAGCACTTTTCAGCAAAGTGATCCGGACTGCCACATGTATAGCAAGCCTCCGGCTTTCTCTTCTTCTTGTCGGGCCCATCGACTTGCTTAGCCTTGGGCGGGTTTGGTGAAGGCTTCTTCCTCTTGTTCTGGTTGTTTTGGAACTTCGGATTACCCCTCTGCACAAAATTTGCGCTTGAGGGACCGGCTATTCCCTTTCCACGTGTGTCTTTTGCTCTCGCCTTCTCTTCAACATCAAGAGTTGCAACAAGGTCATCAAAAGTGAATTCCTTTCTCTTGTGTTTTAGAGAGGTAGCAAAGTTCCTCCAAGACTGTGGCAGCTTAGCGATAATAGCTCCAGCCACAAACTTGTCGGGCAACTCACGTGGGGCCTCTTTGCTGTAGTTCTCGAGCTCCTTGAGCGCCTGTACTTCATGGGCCTGTTCCACCACAGAACGGTCTTCAACCATCCTGTAGTCTAGGAATTGTTCCATTACGTACAGCTCACCGTCGGCATCAGATGCTCCGTATTGAGTCTCAAGAGCCTCCCAAATGTCTTTCCCCGTCTTGTGACGGAGATAGGTGTCCACCAGGTTGTCAATCAGAACGCTGATGACGGCACCCCGGAACAGATTGTCATCTGCATTAAACTTTTCCTCCGAGACACCCTCGGGAGCTTTTCCAGGGATGACGTACATCACGTTTATGGCGGTGAGCCACAAGGTAGCCAACTCACGTCACCTCTTAAAGTTGGTACCATCAAAAGGTTTTGGCTTAATTGCATTCGCAAAGCTAGCAACACCAAACATATTCCTATCAGCACGATAAGGTTTTTGGATTGTTAGAAGATAGGCAATATTTTGGCATATTTTAATTCCACAATTAAGAAGGTATTTCATAAATATGATTATCGTGAGTGATATAAAGCATGTGCACGTGTTCATGTTTAAACAACTATTAAACATGAATATGAGAAACCGTATTAGTTTGAGGATGTACCCATAAGCGGGGCGGGTGTCGGAGACACCCGATACGCTGTTATCCGCTGGATTAGACATGGTCGTGGGTGGACCTTGCTTGAAGTAGTCGTACGAAAGTTGGTGCAGGAAGAGGTTGAAGTCGTGCAGTGCCTCGAACGGCCACCGGGACGTAGAGGAAGTAGTCGTACGGGAGCGAGCAGTCGCGTCCAACGCTCCCCAAAAACCTTATCGCCCGCCTATCCCGTGCAAGATCTTCTAGCGGTCGAGGTTTCGGAGGCTCCTGCTCTCGCCGGTACCGTGCGCGCGATGCAGGCGATGGAGATGGCAAAAATGCAGCAGACAAATGAACAGGAATACCTGAGGTGAAAGGTGCGAGTAGGAGAGGAGGAGGGGGCGCCCTTATATAGGCGGGGGGAGACCTGCGGGAGGCGCCCAGATCTAGATCTGGGACGCGGAGGGGACGCGGTTCGGCGAACCTAGACGCTCGCGGGAAAGGAAACCAAATCACGGTTAGAGAATATTCCGAGGATTATTCCCCTTCAACGGCAAAAGGTCATCCCGCCCCGCAACATATCACGTCTCTCCAGTGAGCAAGCGAGCGCGCGTGTGGCACGCCAGTCTCCTTATTCAACTTCACAAACGGTGTACCAACGGTCCACTATTTAAGTCGAGTAAGTTTCTCCTCAAATACTCATCCGGTATTATTCTATTTTCCCTTAAAATTAAATAAGCAGACTTTAATTCTTTTAATTAAAATAAATGGCTCAAGGCCCATTTATTCTAACAAATACATCCCCCCTAGGTAGCAAGCATAAATGAGGTAAAGCGGTTTTTTTTCTTCAAATATTATATCATTGCGAGTGCACCAAATTGCCCATAAAAGGCTGCAGCCCCACAAAAAGCGATCCTCTTTCTTTTTTGTCAATGCCCTTTAACCAATTACCAAGCACGTGGTTAATAGATCATGGAGGTGTTAATCGAGTAGCAATATGTACAACTTTCCAGATAGTTTTAGCATATGTTGGCAATCAAGAAACAAGTGTACGATTGTTTCGTTGCTATTACAGAAACAACATTTCTCACTTACATTTCTTGCTTGATCAGACATCAGAGGAAGGTCTTAATTTTCAAAGGTAGTTTGAGTTTCCAGATGAATTTACTGGTGAAAGGAGTGTCTGGATGAATCAAGGCACAAATAAATCCCTTAAGCCTGACGTGGCCATGAAAAATCCACCTGAAATCACGCTGGGTAGATCAAAATATGAGGCATATGTCAGCATGTGTGGAATGCATGGGATCATACCAAATCCATGGCGGCTGCGTTAAACCCTCGCGCACCACGCCACACCACACCAAGTCAAGTCAATCGGCTGGACCCGCGGCGGACAAGCATTGCATCATTTTGCCCATCCCGCCATCGGTGTCCATGGCCGCCCTCGCTCGTGTCAATTCCCCTGCCAATAGTCGCTGCGGCCTGCAGCTGCAGGGGGGCACGCACCTGTACGTGCGAGGCAGTCCCCTGCATTCTTGTGCGGCGATCGTATCGGCTGCCGTGCCTGCCGGCCGTGGACCTGGAGACCTGGCCCTCTCTCGCTCGCTGCTATCATTGGGAGGGGAGATCGGAGGAGTACTAAATCCCTCCAAATCCCCTGCCGCGCGTCAGGGATATTCCCGGCCGGACCTGGCCTCCTTGACAGCGCTGAATCCGAGGCGCCGGGCGGGCGGGCCAGGCGTACGTCGATGGCCAGCGCCGACGACGACGCCCGCGGCTCGTGTCGCTGCCGGCCTGCGGGCACCACCCTGCGGTTCTCGTCGGCCAGGGCCCCGGCCCTGCGGTTGGTTGCGCGCTGCGCTGCGCCTGCGCTGCCACGCTAGCCCGGCCACGCGGGCTGGCCGGCCGGCCGGCGTCGACGCCGCCATAACTCCGTTGCGCCGCGCGCGCTGCCACCGCCATCATGGCCGTCGCCCACACCTCGCGCAGCCCAGCCAGCCGCAGAAGCGAACAAAACTGTGATCTCGCTCGCAGCAGCACGCCAGCACCCCCAGATCCGCGTGCCCCCTCATCTCGCGTCCGGCCGGCCGGGCTACCTGCTGCCGCGGGGCGGCCGCGGCTGCTGCTGCCATCATTGATCAATGCGCGGCGGCCCCCGGCCGGCGCCAGGCCTCGGAGAAAGTTCCGCCGATCGAGCCGGCGCGGACGCAGGGCGTCCCATGCATGGCGTGTGTGGTCGTCTCGTCCTCGTGCACGTACGTCGTGTCGTGTGGTCTCATCAGCTATCCGGCTACGGACGGACCATGATCGAGCTGTGGTATAGTACGCGCGCATGCACCGACCCACGACGAGTCGACGACGTGTAGCCCCGGGCGGGGGGGGGGGGGGGGGGGGTTACCTGAGACAGATCGATCGTCGCTGTCGACGGCGGTGACGAACGGACGGACCAAAGGTACACGAACCGCGGATGGCGATCTCTACATGTGTGTGTGGTACGCCGCGGCGCGCGCGTTCCCATCCGTCGCCGCGCGCCGTCCCCGGCCTAGGCGCTGAATTCTTGGAGTAGCCATGTGCCGCCTCGACCACGCTACTCTTATCGATCGTGTAGCAAGGTAGTACAAAACATAGATGATTGAACAAAGTACTCCTAGCTAGTCCTAGGTACGTACATACAGACGGGGCCAAAAAGGCTAGCAAGGTCACAAGAGGAGCTACTACGTACTGTATATATGCAGCTCTCGCGTCCATCTATCCATCGGCATGATGAAAACACATCTGTACGTTCAGGACCATCCTATGAGGCATATTGCTCTCTTTCGCTCCATCATGGCATTAGCACGTATAGATCTCATGTATGTACAAGTAGCATTAGCACGCATGTATACGGTGCAAAACGCCAACGACGTACGCGCGCGCTGGTTGCTGAAAGTTTGTGAGAACGACGTCTTCGTCCATGCCCCAAATCGATCATCCTGCTGTCGCGTCGCGTAGCTAGTTAATTAGCTACCTGCCGGCCGGGGCAGCTGCACCGACAGAGATCACACTCCCATGTACTGTACTGATCTATGATGAACATGCATGAGGCATTGAGGCATCAATCATGCCCTACTAGCTCCTCCTATCGCTCATCGTCACCGATCCCCTCTCCCTGGGGTAATTCACGGTCTGTTTGGCACGGCTCCGCCAGCGGCTCCCGGAGTTGTTTTGCGTAGAGTCGTGTCAAAAGAGTCTCAAAAATGGCTTTCGCAGAGAAGCCAGCGGGAAACCCACTGACTAGAGCCGAACGGCCAGGGGGAGCTGCAAAATCATAGCTCCACGTGCTTCGGTTAAGGCTCCGCCCTCAGTTCCATCATTTGCTCTCGGGGAGGGGCCCACGGGGGCGTGGGTGTGGGAGATGGAGCCCGGCTGCGGATGTAGGGGCACGGGGAGATGGGGCGCTGCAAGGCGGGCGGAGGAGGCTGGCGGCGCTGCAGGGTGGGCGGAGGAGCTGTTGCGCGCCTCCATGGCTGGTGGGCGCGACGCAGCTGGAGGACGTCGGCGGGCGCGGTGGAGAGGCCGTCGGCGCGGTGCAGAGGAGGCCGACGACGCTCGCTGTGGCGCACGACGCACGCCTCTGCCTCCCGTGCCGAGGGCCGCGCAAGCTCGTCGAGCCGCGTTGTCGTCCTGCGTGGGGAGAGCTCCACGGCGGCCTGGTCGGAGGGCCGCGAGGTGCGGGGGAGATAGGGATGAGGGATGGCCGCCGGCGGGATGAATGGATGGGAGTAGCATGCGCCGATGCTGGTGGCGTGCGGCGGCTGGCGCTGGTGGCTGCGGGCGCCGGCGGGGTCCGCGGGGACAAATGGGTAGGGATGCGCGGTGGCGTGGGGCAGCTGAAGAATAAGAAGAGAGAGGCATATTGGACATTTCACAATTTTTTTCATTGTAAACTATCAGGTGTCAAACGTTATTCCAAAATGGTTTCAGCTCCACCGCAGAATCCACTCCACTAGCACAATCACAGCCGGAGTTGGCACAGCCGCAGCCTGCAGCCGCACCCGGAGCTCTACCAAACGCACCCTCTGTCGATCTGCATGCATCGGCAAGCTTCATTCGCATGCGCGCCGCGTGCGCGCGAGGGAGTTACAGGTAGCATTCAATCCCCGCCCTGGCCGTATGCGCGCCGTTCCTGGATCGTCGCCAACTCTTGTCTCAGCTCGCTCCCCGGCCGCGTGCGCGCGTCCCCATCATCGACGACGGACGGACCCGTGGCTCCGGGCGGTCATCACGTACCGCGGCGACGCCGACACGCTTGCGCGGTGGTCCGGTGGTTCAACACCAACACACGCAACGACGCAACGACGCCGTGCATGCACACCCAACCAACACTGCCGGCGAATTCATGAGCGAGGGTTTCGCCGGGCGGCGCGCGCGCGCGCATCTCCCGTCGTCGCCGGCTTGCTCGATCGATCGTGCACGCCCTGACGTGCGCGACGCGCGCGATCAGCTCGCAGGGCGCGCGCGTGTCATCCAGCAGAATGGCGGCAGGCAGCTGACGATTGTTCATTGATGGGGGTTTAACGGCTACCGCTTCAATTCGCGCTCTGATAGGAAAGGATCGAGGACAAAGGATCCGGTCTGGCCGAGGGAGCTGCTGCAAAGAGTGCAGAACGAATATGCAGTGGCATTCAGGGCACATGGCTCTACGCGCTGCTGCCGATGACGATGGATGTGCAGCCTGTCCGCCCCATTCAGGTTTCAGAGCAGCGCCACAGCTTGCAGCGGAGCATGCATGGACGCGCATGCATGCCCGTTCAGCAGGTTACCTGCGATCCATCCGATCTGTCCCCAACCCCTCATCACCGGCATGAATGATTGCATCCTTCCCGGTTAGAATGGGCACGATCAAGAATTCTGAAGATTCCGGTAGCTAATCGCAGTAGTCTGAACTCTGAAGAAGTCTACACACATCCAAGGAGTAATTTGGAGTTGATGGAAGTATGGAACCGGCTCTTCCTCACCAAGCAGAACACAAGGCAGGACCACACGCTGCTGGAGTGTAGCTAGGGCTGCAGCACATCTCCTCGATCGCTCGGTAGCTCCCAGTGCACTTTGCTCATCAGGTCATGATGCTGCCCGGCAACTGCGGCCGCGTGACGTGATACAGTTCACATGCGGCGGTGGTTGCGCCATGCGCGTGGCGTGCTGTGGCCTGTGGGGGCGGCGGCGGTGGTTTGGTGGCGAATTTAGGGCTGGGCGCGGCAGTGGTGGCGCCCAGCAAGCGGCGGTCGGCAGGGGGGAGAGCCAGAGCCGTGCATGTATGCATGCGTTTTGTGCTCAGGATTGCCGGCCGGTGCAGGAGGCAAAGGCCAAAGGACAGGGACAGGAAGAGGTCTCACATGCCGTTGCGCTGAACCTCTGCTGCCCCTGCTCGTCGGAATTGGAACCCTTTTGTTCTTTCCTTCCATCGGTTACATTACCATATTTACTCCCTGTTACTGCTCCATACATACTGGTTCAGTCCATCACTCTCCTTCCTAGTTGATCCCCTGCATGCTTTTCACATCCAGATCGATCTCCAAGCAAACAAGCTTGCTCGTGACCTCATGTTGGTTGTATGCGCTGTAAAAATCATGCAACCTCTCTTCCATATATACATGACGGTGACATCAACATGCAGTTGCAGACGCGAAGCACACACAGGCGTTACCTGAATGGCCATTTGACAGCGCCTTCTTTCAGTTACTGAAGCACGCGGGACCTCGATCTCATTGAATGTTTGATGCCCCAGGCCGTTAGAGAAGAGAAGGGAACACACGCTGTGCTGGCGGCAGTCGCGTAAATGCGGAGGGCTTTGCAGGAGGCACAGCCATGATTGGGGTAGTATGCGTCTCGCATCGGCTTCCGGCCCGGCCTGAAGAATGTGCTGCGCCGGGGCATGGTGGTACCTAGCTTGTCGTGTGTGTGGACAGATTGGAGATCGAGATGGACTTTCGAGCATGATGGCCGATCGATAGATGGATCGAACGAATGAACAATATGGACCACCACTCGGCCACGCATCCATTCTGTCTGCCTGCTCGGTGCTCGCGCTGCCCACCCATCCCTCTTGGCAATAACTCGTCAGCTCCTGCTCCTGCTCCGGCGTGGACGATGGCCGGCGCTGCGTCTGCATGCTGGGACTGGGATGGACCCCCCGGCCTCGGCCTGGAATTGCCCTGGTCTCGCCGTTCCAGCCCGGGCGTCCGGACAACAGCGGGGCTCGCCCACCCTGCAGGGCTACTAGCTGCTAATCCTGGCCGGTGTGGCCACTAACCCTGCAGCTCCAAGCTGCTGCTCCTCCTCGCAAAGGCCAAAGCCTGGTAACTTTGTTCAGGGAAAGGCGTCGGTTTCACCCGCACAATTCGGTGAAACGCACGCTGAAAAGAGAAAGCGAAAGCGAATGCGAATGCGAAAGGATGGTTTCTGAATGATGCCTCGGCCTCGCTTTCACGGTTTCATACTGGGAGCCCCAAGCCGGAAAGCTCTCTCGACTCTCGTCAAGGATCAGGAATTCAGAGATGAGCTGTCCGTGATAGGCAAACGCATTGTCTCCCTCGATCAAGATTTGCTGTTGGTAATGAAGTGTTCTGACTGCATTGTGGCCAGCTTTATTTGCTGATCATACCTTCCTGCTGCGTTGTGGCTGAGCAAATCAGATTGTAGCGTTCAAAGGAGAGCTCGTCATGCAGTGGCTGTCAACTGGGCACGGCTCTAGGCTCTTGCAGAGGGTTTCAGGGTCGGCCTGCGCTCTGTTCATCTGGTTACTCCTCTGCTCGCGCTGATTACCTTGAGAAAGCGGAAGCATTCATCTCTTTGTATGTGACTCCCAGTTCATCAGCGAATTAAATCCTTTTTTGTCAGACTGGATTTGATCCGCCGGCCACTCGCCTGAAAGGCTGCGATGCCATTTGTGCACTGATCCGCTGGCCTTGTTAAAGCTCTACTCCTACCTCTGCTCCGTGGGTTTGGGTTCCACTGTGTTCAAGGCGTCCACACGTTCCAAGATAGTAAGCTCTGTAAATACCTGAACTAGATATGCTCACACATGGCGAACTCAATCTCTTAACTATTCGGATAGCTCACTGCACTGCTGCTGCACATCGTATATGGTGTGGATCAGCACAGGTCTCCCATTAGCTATAGCACAGAATGCAGAGCAACAAGCATGTGAACTGTCAGGACTGAGATCAGGCAGGTATAGGATACAAATTTTTACAACTACACTACTCCCTCAGTCCCATAATATAAGGTCTTGGAGGGTTCAAAATTTGTACAAAAATATAAGGATTTGGAGGGATAGGACAAAATTAAATGAGGTTGGTGAGTGGGTGAAGAGTTGGTGGATAGTGTAAAATGAGGGGTATAGAGGTCATTTTCCTTCACTGTTATTTCTGAAGTTTGAATGCTTCAAGTCCTTATATTGTGGGACCGAGGGAGTATTAGATAATAAAAAGTTATCTTCATAAACACCAAGTCGACAAACATTCATAGTGGGAGAGAGAGAGCAGGAGTGACAGATGAATGTGCTAGTGACTAGTGAGATAGCAGGGAGTTGAGTACAAATGGAGCAAATTACAATGTTTATCTTTCCAATAATACTCGCTCGCTTCCTCTCGAAGCCTCCAGCCTCCTCTCGCTCTCACCCTCCCCTGCCTTTCTCGGGCCCCTCCCTTCCTCCCCTCCGGCGGCCTCGCCGGCGGCGAGAAGGGTAGGGAGCCTCCCACTCTGATAGATCTATTAGTTCTTTAGCTTTTTACTTAGTAGCTGCGCCTTTGTGTTTGTAGCCGCTATAGCTTTGTCTCCGTCTCTGGTCGCCGCGTTCGTCACCGGTGCTCTCGCCGCCGGTGCTCTCCTCGGTGTCTTCGCCATCAACGTCGACAATCTACAGGTGAGTAGGAATAAATAAATCTGATCCCCTCCCTCGCAGATCTCGCCCCCTTCCCCTCCCCTGCCTTCGTCACCGAGATCCACTTCCAGCGGCTTCCCTCTCCTCCGCCTTCGCCTCTCGCCGCTGGAATCCCGACGATGCTTCCACCGCTTCCACCTTCGCCCGCTTTCAAGTAGCACTGCTTCATTTGGCATCAAGTCCACTCAAGATCCTCTGTCGTCGGTTCGGCAGCGAGCCACCCACCGGCTCTGAGGACGGCGACCTTCAATCCGTGGGCGACAGCTCAACCTCATCCTCGGTTCGCCGTCGATGTTACTCCTTGACAGCACCCTCAACCACTTCAAGCTTTCGCTTGGCGAGGCTCTTCCGCACCATCGACGGCGACCTATTTGCCGGTGGCGATTCTCTAGAGACTTTGATGTAATTGGTTCCTTTGTTAAGAGCCTAGTTGTAAGTTTGCTACTTTAATATAATATATGTGGCATCTGTCAAAAAAATGTTTATCTTCGTCTTCAGGGTAGCCCCTTATTTTACTGTAAGATTTTGCCATACTTTATTTGCCACTGACGGGGCCTACCTGTCACTGATATTGGTAATATAGTAAGGGATAGGGATAAATTGCATTGGCATGCAAAAGGATTTGCCATTCTTCGGTAGGATCCCTAGCTCATAGGAAGGGGATACTCCATACTCCGATCGTGTCATATTAATTTTACCTTTTTCTTAATGTGAGCAGGACACCGCGCCTGTTTCAGTTATTTTTTAAAAAATAGCAAGAGACAAGGTTCCATTTGAAAACATTTTTTCTCAATCACTGGAATGCAATTTAAAATTATTGTGAAATAGTACCATGTTTTTTTATGCACACTCACAAATTGACGAAGTCGTCAGAAGTAAATCCAGATGAAAAATATAACCACAAAAGTTGAACCTATTTGGTTGCTGGTCACAATTTGCCACGCCTAAAGTTAGGTACTACAAGCCATATTCTGTGGTAATCCTCCTTTGATCATTAATTAAAAATATTAAATAAAGTCAGTTTGTAAAATTATCTTCACAACTCCGAGCAAAATCACGAGATGAATCTAATAAGGTCTTTGACCGTATCGTTAGACGATGATTACTGTAGCAAATCATTAATTAATTATGCTTATTAGATTCATCGTGCAAAGTTGCACTCATCTGTGAAAAAGGTTTTGCAAACAGACTTCATTTAGTACTTCATGCAAGGAAGATTATTTGGGTGAAAATTTTTTCAACCACCTACCAAACATTGCCAAAATAGACTGCTTGCTTGGTTGATGTGGAAAAATTGGCAGATGTGGTAAAAATTGAAAATCGTATATTTTCATTATGTAACTCAAAACTTACCAAATCAGATGTGGCAGGCAACCAAACTCATCGTCTTAGAGCAAGAACAATAAGCTTGTCTACGAGACAAGCCAACTCATCAACACACAAGAATAAGATAAGTCATACATCAGTGTAGTCTCTTCACTTCTCTACAAAAATAATTTTTTATTCATGTGGGTCCCACCACCACTCCCTCCTCCTCCTCTCGCCCTCCGCCCAGCCTCATCCTCGGCCCCTTTCCCTCTCCATGGCCGCCCTCCTGTCCTCTCTGCCCCCTCCTTCCCCGACGGAACCGGCCCCTCCATCCTCGACGGCGAGCTCCGGTGCTCCTCCTCCGCCGTCCCCTGGCGCCGCTCGAACTCCCTGGACCCCTCCTCCCCTTCGCCTGGCGCTCCTCCTCCGGCATGCCGACCGGCCAAGCCCGAACACCGGATCCACCGCCACCTCCAATGCCGGCGAAAGATCCATCCTCCCCAGCGCTGACTGTCTTCCACCAACGCGCCATCTTCTCATCTTTGTCCTCGTCGCTATCCACAGTCTCCTCCGCGGTCGGAGGTGCGTCGGGGACGAAGGCCGGCGGTGTGTCATCGAGGTTGGAGGAGGGCAGCGGTGCGTTGTCGAGGCCGACCGTAGGAGGGCCACGCGCACGAGTCAGAGAGAGGAGGTGGCCGCGAGCGGCGAGCAGGGCGAGTTGTAGGGCTCCGACGCGTGTGTCGCGCCTGCACTTCCCGGGGGCGCAGCGAGAACCCGCGCGTCCGGGAGGCCCGCACGCCGACGACGAGTACGGCTTCAGGGACATCTCCGACGGCCGGCGGGGTGGGGCGAGCTGCGAGGCAATGGCGCGTCGTCGAGGTCGGCCGGAGGAGGGCGGCGTGCGCGTGGCCGGGTGACGTGTCAGCGAGAGGAGGTGGTGGCGGACCCCACCAACTGTAGCAAGCACTCGGCGCCGGCCGCAACGACCAGCACACACTCTCTCCTCTTTCCTCTCTCTTCCGTGTAGGAATTCGGTGACATGGCTTGACTACATTAGTTCCAGGTGAAAACTTTTCAACCATCATATACTATGATGTTTCGACACTAATTATGATTACTAAACATAAATTAATTATAAAACAAATTATTCAGATGGAGTGTAAATCGCGAGATGAATCTATTAAGTCTAATAAATCTATGATTTGTGTGTGTTTACTGTGTCACCATACTGTCAAATCATGAACTAATTAGGCATAACAAATTCATCTCACGATTTACACTCATCCGGTGCCGTCCCACAAAATTTATGGGCTCTTGAGCAAGTAAGACACTAAGAGTTCGACAATTTAATATTTTAATATAACGATTACAATATGTAATAGTATAGTATATAATAGTATTGATAAAAGATAACTCGTCGCATATATTTAATTCTTTAAACCCAATCTCGCTATTCCCGTAAGCACTAATCAAGTACTAATAAACTACAACTCTGCATCTGTAAGACTGCAATCAAAATCATATCTTTGCGACTTTACCGTGGAGCACTAATCAAGAGGACGAGAAGGGCAGGTCGCTTGGGGGCTGGGCCTTGTGTGATCGCGTTTAGCGATCAACCGGATCGGCTACTGGCGAGGAGAAGGAGAACGGTGAACAAAAAAGGGCTGAACGGGATGCAAGCGAGCGGGAGGAGAGGAAGACCGACCGGTGTCGCTGAATCGCTATTCGTTAATACCCTAGTCGTCGACGATGTCGCCTCGTCTTCTATGATTCTCTCGTCTCGTGCCGGCCGGCCGTCCATGCGTGAAAGTCGTGCGATACGTATCAGTGTATCATGTATGAACTATTAGACATGTACTGTGTACACTTGATACTCATGCTCATGAGCCCCAAACGGTTTGGGCCTATGAGCAGCGCACCCCGAGACGGGCCTGCACTCATCTTTGTAATTACTTTTTATAATCATTGTATATTTAATGTTTCTAATCAGTGTCAAACATCTGATGTGAGAAAAGTTTTCGCCCCATGAAGTAGTAAACTGATCGAACAAACACCTTTAAACTGGGGCCTTCCTAGCTCTCTCTTGTACTTACTTTTTACAGCTCTTTTGGTCCGTGCCTGTCACCGCTGCTGGCTCGTATAAAAAAAATAACCCAATGTTCATGAATTATACCGAAGAAGCCGTGAATGTGAAGATGTTTTGCTCTCTCTTCCTAGTGCTTGACATTAAGCTATACTACTCACATGTCGCCATAGCATATCTCTACTACTAAAAAGAATGAAAGTAAGACTAAATTTTCGTCATTCTTTTTTCCACTCTCGCGGGTCAGCCCTCCTCCCGATGCCTCGCCCGCGGGTCAGCCTCCTCCCGATCCCGTTTTTGCCCAGCGCGTTTGTACATCCCGTCTACTGGCTGGCAATTTTGCAGGAAGCCCCCTACGCCCCCGGGACCAACGGCCTGCGCGTCGCTAGACCAGGCGACGGGGTCGTCCCGTTGCCCGATGCTCAGGCGACACGCGACGCCGAGCTGTACGAAGCCGTCTCCAACAATCGACGCCGGGGATCCCACGCTCCGCCCCTCCCTCCAAATCCGAGCTTCCCCTCTCGCGCTCCGCCCCCTCTGCCGCCGGAGCTCCTCGCGCCGCAGGGGAGATGCCGCGCGCCGCCAGAGCTTCCCCGTCGTCGAGGCCGCGCGCTGCCGGAGCTCCCCCGTCGTCGAGGCCGCCGGGAACATGCGCCGGGAGGGGGCCTCGGCGGAGAAGGCGAGCAGCGCCCCGGCGGGAGTGGAGAGGGGATTGGTGGAGGAGACGCTCAGCCGGCCGGCGGTGCAGGGAAGCCAGGGAGGCGAGCAGATGCGGGCATACGGCGCACAGGGATGCGGTAGGAAGCAAGAAATGGCCGGCGCACAGGGATGCGGGTATGCGGCGCCTGCGGAGAGCTCACATGCCCCGGCCGACGCGAGAGCCGCCTGCAGTGCTGCCGCCAGGAGGAGCAGCTCGATCTGCCCGCGCGTGGTATTGTGGAGGGAGGAGCCGGCCGTTTGTAACCACCCAAGGCTCGACCGTGGAGATCACACGGGAGTGTAAGCAAGAAACACCGGATAATCAACGACGAAGGATTGATCTCACAGAGGTCAGGCAAATCGCCATCGCCTCAGTCACAGGGTTTTAGTTCTTGCCAGTTCTCCCCTACGAAGAAGACGATACAGAGTGATATAACCCTGGCCACGCAGGGCCCACTCGTCACACACATACACTAGCGTATTCCTTGCTTTACGCCTTCAGCACGGAGTCACGCCTTGACCCCTGATTCATCCTTGCTTTACGCCTTCAGCACAGAGTCACGCCTTGACCCCTGATTCATCTCCAGTCGTCTCCGCCTGGGTGGTGACAGCTTCCCCCCGCTGGAGAGCTTGCTTGTCCCCAAGCAAGAGCTGTGGGAAACTTGACCCGAAGCACGTTGGCGTCCTCCCATGTAGTGGCATCAACAGGAAGATTAGACCAACGTACACGAACTTGAACAATGGCATTGTTACCTTTCTTGACGAGTCTGCGCTCCAGGATTTTCACAGGTTCGACCTTCTCGTTCTCCAGATCGATAAGCTTGGGCAGGCTGTTGTACACGGGAGTGTAATTTGGAGTATATGGCTTGAGCTGAGATACATGGAACACCAGGTGGACCTTAGCATCCGGTCTCTGTTTGTCTCTGTTTCTGGAACAGAGCTGCCATCAAGTTGGGCTCGTATCCATAGAGTGCTTGAAATGGGGAGCACTGGATAGATGAGTGGAAACTGGTATTGTACCACAGTTCTGCTTGGGCGAGCCATTTCTTCCATTGCTTTGGAGCTTGGTAAACTGCACACCGAAGAAACATTTCAAGGCACTAGTTGACCCTTTCACTTTGGCCGTCTGTTTGTGGGTGGTATGCTGTACTCATGGTGAGCTCAATATGCATCAGTTTCAACAGTTCAGTCCAAAAGTGACTGGTGAACACCTTATCTCGATCAGAGACGATACTGGTTGGTAGCCCATGTAGCTTGACCACAGAATCAAAGACTGCCTGTGCTACTGTTGTGGCTGTGAAGGGGTGCCTGAGGGGAATGAAGTGTGCATATTTTGAAAACCTGTCAACCACTACCAATATAGTGTCATATCCCTCAGACTTAGGTAGAGCTTCAATGAAATCCATGGTAATGTCCTGCCAAGCACCCTTGGGAACAGGGAGTGGTTGTAACAACCTAGCAGGGCTATTGTTTTCATGCTTGGCCTGCTGACAAACTTGGTATTGCTTGACAAAGCTGTCAATGTCTTATTTCAGGCCCTTCCAGAAGAAATGCTTTTTAACTCGCATATATGTGCCTTGGATGCCAGAATGCCCCCCAGGGCTGAGGAATGCAATGCTGTTATAAGCTTGGTTCTGATGGCAGAATTGTTGCCCACCCAAATCTGGTGGCCTTTCTTGATGATGCCTTGATGAAGTGAATATCCTTGCTCATTTGGACTGGCTATGGCCAATTGCTGTAAAAGTGTCTGTGCCTCACTGTCAGTGACATAAGAATTGGTGACCTCTAGGATCCATGTGGGCTTGAGCACTGATACTTGCTCAGTGGTTAGTAGGTGGCCCACTCGGGAAAAAGCATCTGCCACTAAGTTCTGTGTGCCTTGCTTGTATGTAATCTTAAATTGGAGACCCATCAACCTTGTCATGGCTTTTTTTTGCATTTCTGATTGCAGGTGCTGCTCTGTCAGATAACACAAACTCTTGTGGTCAGTTCTGATCAGAAACTCCCTTTTTTGCAGGTATGATCTCCATTTCTCCACAGCCATTATGAGTGCCAAGAATTCCTTCTCATAGATAGATAGTTGTTGGTGTTTGGGAGCCAATGCCTTGCTTAAGTATGCCACTGGTCTGTCATTTTGCAGGAGTACTGCCCCAATACCAGTGTGACAAGCATCTGTTTCCAAAGTGAACTGTTGAGAGAAATCTGGTAGGGCCAGGACAGGAGTACTAGACATTGCTGCTTTGAGTTTCTCAAATGCTTCTTGAGCTAGCACATCCCAAGTAAACTGCTTCTTCTTGAGCAAATTAGAAAGTGGCTTTGCAATAATACCATAGTTCTGTACAAACTTTCTGTAATACCCTGTTAGGACCAAAAATCCTCTGAGTTCTGTGGGGTTGGTGGGTGTAGGCCAGAGCTGCATGGCCTCGGTTTTAGTTGGGTCAGTAGAAACCCCTGTAGTAGAAATTATGTGGCCCAGATACTTCAACTCTTCTTGACCAAAAGAGCACTTAGAGAGCTTGAGGAAGAACTGATGCTCCCTGAGTAAGGTGAGTACTAGCCTCAAGTGAGTGATATGGGACTGGAAATCTTTACTATAGATGAGTATGTCATCCAAAAACACTAGTGCAAATTTTCTGAGGTATGGTTGGAGGATATTGTTCATCAGGCACTGGAAGGTTGCTGGAGCATTGGTTAAACCAAATGGCATCACTCTGAATTGATAGTGGCCATGGTGTGTTTTGAATGCTATCTTGAACTCATCCTCTTGCCTCATTCTAACCTGATGGTACCCAGCCTGCATATCCAAGGTTGTGAAAAATTGGGCTCCAGCTAGCTCATCCAATATTTCATCCACTATGGGAATGGGAAACCTATTCTTCACTGTCAAGGAGTTCAACTTCCTGTAATCTACACAGAATCTTCAAGACCCATCCTTTTTTTGGACTAGTAGCACTGGTGAGGCAAATGGACTAGTGCTGTGTATAATGAGTCCATCAGCCAACAATTGCTTCACTTGTTGCTCAATCTCATCCTTGTGGTGAGGTGAATATCTATAAGGTCTTGAATTCACTGGTACTGAATTAGGGAGCAGTGGGATAGTATGATCATAGGCTCTTCTTGGTGGGAGCTTATGGGGAGATGTAAACACATCCTTGAATTCCTGCAGAAGTCTGTGTAATGACTGTTGCATCTGCTGTTTGGTGTCTGGTTTCACCTCAGAGACCACTGCATAAGCCCACACATCATTGCCCTGGGACCATTTGAACAGCTGCTCAGCAGTAATTTCCTTGACTTGCAAATCTGCTTCTGACTGAATGCCTTGAAGTTTGATCAGTTGGCCCTCTTCAGTGAAAGTAATAGTTTTATTTGCCCAATGACAGTCCATAGGACTTCTTGGCCTAAGCCAATCATAACCTAAGATTGCATCATACACTTCTAGGTCTATGACTCTCATGTCAGTCTGAAAAGTGTGCCCCTGAATCCACCAACTCAATTTTGGCACATATTTGGTGCTTATCATCACAGAACCATCAGCTATGCGTACTCTTGCTGGAGGTGCAGGTAGAGTCTGAAGGCCTGCCTGTTGGACAAAGGAACTGCTGACAAAAGTGTGGGAACTGCCTGAATCCATAAGTGTCAACATGACCATGTTCTTGACTAGAGCTCTTAGTTTAATGGTATCTTCACTTGCTTTGCTGGATATAGCATTGATGGAGAGGTGACATAGTTCAGCAGCAAACATGTCTTCTTGCTCCAACTGAAGTAGCATGTCATCTGTGAGGTCCATGTTCAGCTCCTCCATTGTCAATTGGTGTACTTGTTTCTTTGGCCTTTTCTTGCATACTTCTATATGGGTTGGTGTATATGGCTCACTGCAATAATAGCATAAATTGTTTGCTCTTTTGTAGTCTCTTGACTGCCTTGCCTTCCACAGGTCTCCCTCCCCTGTGTTCTGCTTAGTTTCCTTGAAGGATGACTAAAAAGGCTTGCCTTGAAAAGAGCTCTTGGTTGGTTTCAGCTTCTTGTTCACTACTTCTTCCTGTAGGGATGCTAGATGTAAAGCCCTTTCAAGCTTATCAGGATCTTGTGTTTGCACCACCACTCTCATTTCCTCTTTCAGACCCTTGATAAACTGTTGGACAAAGAATGTGTCATCCAATGCAGTGTTGTGCATATGCAGCTGGTATTTTGCATCTAGGAATTCCTGATAGAAGTCTTGCACTGAGCCTTTCTGTTGCATCTGCATCATCACAGTCATGGCTCTCTTGTAGTCATAGGTACCAAAATGATCCTCCACAGCTGCAGAGAATTGTTCCCATGAACCTAAATCAGTTTGCAACTTATACACTTGGAGCCACTTAGTTGCATTCTCATCAAAAGCCACTATGGAAGCAGTAACCGACAAGAATCTGGGAATGTTGTAGATAGTGAAATAGTTTACAGCCTTATCAATCCATATCCTGGGATTAGTACCATCAAACTTTGGAAAAGGCATCTTTGGGATCTGAAAATTGGATTTGTTTCCTTCATTCTCTCCACCGCCCCTGTTTCGTACTGCAGAATGGGGGCCATTAGTCCCAAAATTCCTGAAGGACTGATCATGTGGGTCAATGGTGTTTCTGTTTCTGAAGTGAGAATTAGAGCCCTCTGGAGGATCTAGATCTAGTGTGTTCTCTTTAGCTTTATCGAGTCTTAGCTGTGCAATTGCTCTACCATTCTCAGCTATTTGCTTTGCCATCACTGCTTGTTCTCGAGTACCTTTATCTATCAACTCAGAATTGAGATCAAGTTGAGCTTTCATTTGTACCTGATTGTTTTCAATGGTGGACATCTTGGAAAACATCAGATCAATACTCTGGTTCAGCTTCTCCTAGCGGTCATCGTTGACGACGTCCATTGCGTCGAACTCGTCGAGCAGCAACTGTGTTTGCGCCGATGGCTGCGCTGTCGTGCGTCTCTTGTGGCGCGCAATCTTGCCAGCACCAAAGGTAGCAGCTTGCTCCTTGTCCCTGGACCCCGAACTCGCCTTCGCCCCTGCACACCCGATGTAGGTGTATAGAACGAGAATCTCCACTCCTGTGGCGCGGATTTGGCTGAGGGATTTTACACAGAGACCCGCTCTGCAACCGTCACCAAAGAGCACCACCCTCCGTTGCCGCCGCAGCACAAATTCAACCCTTAGCACTCGGAATTTTACACAGAGACCTGCTCTGCAACCCTAGCTTTGGATCGAACTGCCGCTGATGTTGGGGAAAAATGGGGTTTTGCTTTCCAGATTCGGGTGAAACAAGGGATTTTAAGTGGATGAGCCACAACCTTGCCGCACCACGCCAATCGGACAAAACCTGGAAGCCTGGCTGTGGTAGCACGATGAAGCAGCTTGTGCCGACGAACTGAAGAACAGGTGGGGAAAGCAGCTGAGATGGGTACGAACCGAGGAGTGGGATCGGTCGGAGTTCCGGTCGAGGAATGGCCACGACGAGTCGCGCTCACCAAATCCTTTCCCAGAGAACCCGAATCGACACCGCGTCGCTCGAATCGCTGCGCCGCCGCAGAAGCGCCGCCGCCGGATAACTGTCTCTGATACCAATGTAACCACCCAAGGCTCGACCGTGGAGATCACACGGGAGCGTAAGCAAGAAACACCGGATAATCAACGACGAAGGATTGATCTCACAGAGGACAGGCAAATCGCCATCGCCTCAGTCACAGGGTTTTAGTTCTTGCCAGTTCTCCCCTACGAAGAAGACGATACAGAGTGATATAACCCTGGCCACGCAGGGCCCACTCGTCACACACACACACTAGCGTATTCCTTGCTTTACGCCTTCAGCACGGAGTCACGCCTTGACCCCTGATTCATCTCCAGTCGTCTCCGCCTGGGTGGTGACACCGTTGGAAAGAGAAGAGAGAGTCGAGGGAGAAGCTGCGAAGCCTGCGAGCTCGCCGAAGCTCTGCACCGTGCGGACCTCCTGCCCACGAGAGAGAGAAAGGAACGAGTGGTGGAGACTAGACAGGATGAGGTGAAGCCGTGGTGGATGGATAAGCACGTACTGTGGCCTTCGTCCGATTTTTTCAATAGGCAGCGTCAAGCATTACCGAATTAAAAAAAAGAAAAAGGGGAAAGGGAAAGAAAAAGGGAAAAGAAGGGAAAAAGGAAAAGAATAGAGAAAACCGCACAGTAAACTTAGTGATATAAATTCGTCTATCAAAACTCGATCAACACATAGATAATTCAAGAAGGATCTAATCGAGCCACACAATAGTATACACAGATGCATTTGTAGTTGATCTTAAACTACATGCAAAGTATTAAACAGCTTACAGATAACATCTCCGTCTGTGGGTTGTACGAGCTGTCTGTACATCTGTCTATATGCTAAATTCGAGGTTCTACAGACGAACTATCGTCTAAGTGTTGTACATGCCCGCGTCGCGACCCGCAGATCCCCTTTTTGCCTGAGGCTCTCCGCTTGACCTCCCCCAATCCCGCCGCTGCCTCCATCCTCACGCCGCCGTCGCTTGTCCTCCACTCCCGTCACGGCCTCGCTCCGTCCTCACCTGTCGTCCTCCACAACTGCTGCTGAATGGTTCTCCAATTTTCTATAATGCTATTTTTGATGTTTGTGAAAGAAAATTTGGTTGCCCGTAGCAACTCACGGCACGATGCTAGTTTGTTCCCTAAACTCTTTAATTTGTCGTCAGCATGCATACATGCATGTCAGACAAGAGAGAAAGGATCACATGATGGTGGCATGCAGGTACAGGTACCATCTCCTATGCATTGCATGCATGCGTGCGTGCGTGCGTTCGTGTGTGCAGACGCATCGGCAGAAGAGTTCCGGCGTGACGCGACTTGCTTTCCACAGCCCTCCTTTTTTTAGGTCGCATCGCATGGCCGCACCTGCCTTACTGTACGTGCTGCCTCTGCCTGCGACTGCGAGTAGCTAGCCGGCCGCGTCGACCGGTTCGATCTTCGATGGATCGGCCGGTGACAGCTCGCTCCACCTGTATTTATCACCGTTCGGCGTTAAGTCCTTGACAATGCCCTCTCATGGACAAGAGCCCCTCCCAGTACCATTGCACAGACAGGCACGGTGGCCTAGAATATGTAGCCAGGGGATAGCATTCATACTGCTACCCCAGCTAACCCTGTCAATCTTACCCTAGGGAGTACTACTCTAGATATATACTGTACATATATATATATATATATATATATATATAAAGATGTGGACAAGGCACAAGGGCCCGGGCGGGCAGCAACGGCCGGCGGGCGGGCGTCGTTGCTCAGCGTCACGTCGGCTCGGCCCCTCTGCACGCCCGCCCGCCCGCACGCGGTGGTGTGCAGGCGGACGCGACGGGCGCTGCGGCCGGCCGCGTCGGAACAATCCCGGGCGCGCGCGCGTGTGATTGCGTGTCGCTTTTCCTCATTCAGGGCCGGGGGGCGGAGGATCACCCACCTCCGGTGCCGGCTTTCCTCGTGTACTTTTGATCAGAAGAGGCGGGCCGGGGCACGCCCAAGTGTCCGGTGGGCAAGCCGGTGCGCCCCGATTCCTCCGGGTAATAGGGTGGTTCCTCCCACCGCCCAACGTTGTCAAGGGCATATAAATGGATGGGCCTTCGGGCTACCATGCTACTCCAGGAGAGAGAGGAGTGAGCGTGTACAGGAGCTAGCTAGCTCGCTGTACCTGTGCATCTGGCCAGAAAGCGAAGCCCTAGGTGGTGTGGTAGACTGGTGACTGGCTAGTTTGCTTGCTAGGCCGTCCTTTCCATGGGATGGGACACGGACACGGTACGTCAAGAGACAGGGGTACGTTTTAAACTTGTTGGATTCCTTTTTCATTTCAAAAAAAAAAGTCCAAAGGGTTCTGTTTCCTTTTTTCTAAGCCCAAATCAAATCAGCAATTAGCAAGTGCCGAAGTGCGGGGGTGATTCTAATCCGAAGGCAAAAATGAAACCAGAGACCAGAGAGCAACGACGACGACCAAAAAAGCAAGCTGATCATATGCTAGCTAGAGAGATCGCGCCGTGCTCCTCTTAATGGAAACAGTACGTACCCCGGCCCGGCCACCGCTGTCCTTGCTCTACCCTGGACGATCGAGCTCTTTGTTGGCCGCTGGGCGGCGATCGCTCTGCGCCGGGTCACACGAGCGCCCGCCGGTCCGTCCGGTGCGCGCGCGACCCCGACCGCGCGTACGTGCGAGCTTCAATGCCCGTGTCAGGGTGTTATCGATCGATCGTACAAGTGCGCACGGTGAGGGGAAAAGGAAATTGTAAAACAAAGGTACACAGTTACGTGCTGGCGGGCATGCACGCAAACGCAGGCAGGCAGAGGTTGAGTCCAAACCTGGCTGGAGATGAGTCCAACAAAACGCTTCAAAAACCCAATATTCCGAGCCAGATTTATCGATGATTTCGTTGCTGGCTGGGGGGTTTTGCAGACGAGCGAGGAGACGAGGCCGGGCGTGCGTGCGTGCGCGCGCGCTCTGGCCGGCCCTGCTGATGGCTGGCTGGGTCACAGGCCGGGCATGCAGGGGCAACAGTGCGCGCTGCAGTTGACAAGAAAGGTGCCTGTAGTGGTTGCAGGGGCTCATTCAGACAGCTATGGAGGGCATGCATGTTCTGTCACGGCATCAGGGGGCTCAGCTAGCGCTGTGGGAGACCGACCCATCCATCTCGCCTAGCTACTCGATCGCCCAAGCAAAGCGAGAGCCCGGCCTGTTGTGTGTGTGTGTCGTGTGCATGCACGCCCGCGCGCGGCGTACGCACGCACACGATACGAGAGTACTATACCCTGCATGATGCAGCTGCATTTGGGTATTTTTGTCACGAATTCGAAGAGCTTTTTATTCCTGCGGTAGGGAGGACCTGAAGAAAGCCGCATCAGACACACACCAGGGGCTGGCCGCCTGCCTCCTCTTTAATTTGCACTTGCAGGAGCACATCGCGTACTTGCGCGAGATTCCTGCGAGGAGATTGCGATCTCTGCCTGCTTTAAAAAGAGGGCTCTCGCTAGTTGAGTACTCCGTACTCCTACGTACGTCGTCGACCGGAATAGTACAGAAAATATTTATTCCAGTTTAATGGAAAAGGTGACGGAATTCAAGTGTTTAATTAATAAAGAACGCCGTAGTGACAGTAAGGGTGCCCTCCCTCGTTACTCCCTCCATTCTAAATTACTTATCATTTTAACTTTTTCAGATACATTCCTTTTTTATTATATATATATACACGTAAACATAAATATATATCTAGATGCATAACAAAGAAAATGTATCTAAAAAAGTTAAAATGATAAGTAATTTAGGATGAAGAGAGTAGATTATATTATGTAATCAGTACAGCATCTTAAAAAAATCTCAACGAACCAAATGTGCTCTAGCCTAGTTGGTTAGAAAATGTTGAGGTATGATGTCAACCAGGAGACTCAGGTTCGATCTCTTGTTGGAGTGAATTTATGAGATTGGTTTAAAAAAAAATTTCTCAACCAGGTTTAGGTTCTCTCATCTTAATTAATAAAAATCGTGTGACGGTCTTAACTTCACCAACTTAATTTTAATAAATGGTAGTGACTCGGAGGTTTTCTCAACTGGGTTTAGGTTCTCTTATCTTAATAAAAACCGTGTGACGGTATTAATCTCACCAACTTAATTTTAATAAATGGTAGTGACTCGGTTGGAACTGACTTAACTGATACGCAGATTTGCCACATAGATTTATGGTCCCGTTTAATTAGATCATATACTGTAAATTCACAGAAGTTGAGATTTTAGAATGGATATCCAAAGTCCGATTCTGAGCAGAATCTAAAGTTCCATATAGTCCATGGCAGCGGTCATGGTGTTCCCCCAACATATATAATGACCATCCATAGCTAGATCCGTCATCTTTGCCGTGGGATCCAGCAGATTGTTTTAAATAACCAGCTAATAAGCCATTTAGCCCTTAACATCTTAAAAAAGATAATAGCCATCTAAATAGCTGCCTAAATGAGGGTATAGCAGCAAATAACAACTAATAAATTTTACATATTAGCAAATAGTAACATCCTTCTTCAATAAGCTATAACCGAAGATAGCAACAGCTATGACCAGCTATTTAGAACATTGCTTTTTGAGACATTGCTGTGGTATTTCCTATCTATGCCTATTGATCTCTCCCGGTCATGATCTGTGAGATTTGGAAACTGCGGGGCGGGAAAGATGGACAACCTCTATGGTTTTAGTAGGGTGATTAGCGAGAGATTATCTCATTAATAACGCGGTCTAGATCGAGTTGGCAACATCACGCGTCACACACGGCGTACGTACGTTTTCCCGTTATTGCAGACTACTAGCAGTGTACACGCGGTGCTTTCTACTGGCGTACAGAACAGGGAGCCGGAGACGTACTGTTGGGCGCATGTACACGTACATTCGGACGTACCGATCCATTGTTTAACTGTTGAGAGTGAAAACTGATGAGTGAAAGGGGAGGGGGAGAGAGACGAGACACGATCACCGATCAGGCAGCAGGAGGCCTTGCTTCTCTTTTCCCTCTGGCGTCTGGCTGTGCGTGTCCTTGCAAAGCCACACATGTGGTGAGATATGACATCTACACGTGCGGTGGGGACGCCCCACCCCCGGTGAAACCCATGGGAGAGGGTGTGGCAGCAGTGGTGGCCGTGTAGTGCTAGTGTAGACAGCTGGGGCAGTGACAAGCCTTGCGTGCAGTAAGATCTTCTGCAGGCACCTCTCACAGCAGCCCGGCCTCCCCTACTTTTTTTTTACCTTGCTCGATCACCCGGTAACTAAACTCGTTTTGCAGGGCTCGGTTCGGTATGGTTATTGTAAACATTTTCCTTTTAAAATAAATCTGTCGTACAATCGACACAACAGAGTCTCTTTCAGAATAAATCTATTGTACAAATCAGCACAACACAAAATCTGCTGAACAGAGCCTCAACCCTGTTCCAATCTTTGCCTTCATCAATTATATATTTCAAATTGGTCCAAGTCATGTATGTATACGTATTTGCAAAGATGACGGGAGTACTCCATACGTAGTAGTGAGGTGGCGGTGTGACGCCGATCGAGAGAAACGCCGGCACGCCCCCAACCACGGGGACGAAGGGAGCTATCGCCCTCGCGGCCTCCGTGCCCTGTAATCCCCGACCCGGAGCAGCTAGCCTCCACCGGCGCGCATAAATGGGTGTCGGCGACCCGCGAGCCAGCAGCCCAGCACAGACGATCCCCTCTCCTCCCCTTCCCAGCGGCAGCTAGCCTATCCAACAGTGAAAAGCACACGGCCCTCTCCTGTCCTCTCCTCTGCGCGCTGCGTTTTTAGCGACAGGGAGTGCGTGCGGCTGCGGCCGGAGCTCCGTCTTCTGACGGCAGTGAGAGTGTGAGAGAGAAAGAGAAGGAAGGCTACCAAGCTCTCCCTCTCCCCGCTAGCTCTATCTCCGGGCAAGCGTGCGGGTTCCTGCTGCGCAAGGAAAAGTTAGCTATAGCGAGCAGTGCCGCAGCATCCTCATCTCCTGCTCTCACCAGGAGGACGACGACGGCGTACGGTACGATGCCGTGCTCGTCGCCGGCGGCGCCGGCGTGGCTGCTGCGGGTGGCGTCGTCCGCGGCCGCAGACCAGGCCTCGTCCTCCACCTCGTCCAAGGGCGGCGGCCGCGTGCTCACTGCCGGCACCACCACCATGGACACGGGCGCCACCGCCGCGGGCGGGTGCGGCGGCGGCGGCAATGCCAGCGGCGCCGTCGACCACCAGGAGAGCAGCAGCAGCGGGCAGTCCCGGCTCGCGGCGCGCGGCCACTGGCGCCCCGCCGAGGACGCCAAGCTCCGCGAGCTCGTCGCGCTCTACGGGCCCCAGAACTGGAACCTCATCGCCGAGAAGCTCGACGGCAGATCAGGTACGTACATATGCTGCTTCATCCTGGCCGCCGCACGCCGATCATACCAGTAAGGTTATATGCGTTCGACATGTGTGAGCTATATATGTTGCTCGACCCTCGACAGGGAAGAGCTGCCGGCTCCGGTGGTTCAACCAGCTGGACCCGCGGATCAGCAAGCGCCCCTTCAGCGACGAGGAGGAGGAGCGCCTCATGGCGGCGCACCGCTTCTACGGCAACAAGTGGGCCATGATCGCGCGCCTCTTCCCGGGGCGCACCGACAACGCCGTCAAGAACCACTGGCACGTCATCATGGCGCGCAAGTACCGGGAGCAGTCCACCGCCTACCGCCGCCGCAAGCTCAACCAGGCCGTCCAGCGCAAGCTCGAGGCCGTCGCCGTCGCAATGCCGCCGGCCGCCGGTCCCGGCGCCGGGGACGCCGCCGCCGCAGGCCACCACCACAGCATCCTGGCCGCCGCAGCAGCAGCCGCCGCGGCGCACGACGCCGCCTACGGCTTCCCCGACCCCTACGGCTTCGGCTTCCGCCACTACTGCGGCTTCCCGTTCCCGCCAGGCGCCGCGTCGCCCGAGGACCACCCGCCGCCGCCGCCGCCGCCGCCACCTCCCTTCTTCCTGTTCCCCGGTGAGCTAGCTAGCGCGCTCCGATCCCCTCTTAATTAACACTCACGTACTCCCAACTAGATAGTCCGCCGTCATTAGCCCATTACCATTACCTAGCGCGCACAGCATCGCGTTCTTCTCGATCGCAAACCGCAGGCTCTGACAGATGAGCCCGAGGAGAGCTAAGCTGTCAGCGAGTGTCACGGAACTGTTCTCCCAGCTAGCCCAGCTCGGCAGTGGCATGGATTTTACTGTACCCTAGCCAGGTCTTGTAACAGTGTCCGTGTGACGAGACCCATCTCTATCACCTACCTGGGGGTACGGTTGGGGGGTGCAGCGTTTGCACTGTGGACGACGACGGAGGAGGGCACACAGGACATTCAGACAGGCAGGCGCACAGCATCGACGAACCATGATTCCATGATAAGGCACAGCGTGCACGCACGCGGGAGGAATCAATGGAACGGCGAGGCCCCGATCTGGCCGGCCGGTGGAGAGGGACAGGGAGTCGCACAGCGGCAGCGAGCAGTGAGGCTTTAGAGATGAGATGACGTGCCGAGGCGCGATGCTCGCCATCAATGCCCCGCTGCCCCCGCTTCCTGCAGCTCTCGCCTGCTGTGCCTCGCTTCTCCTGTTCACCGCCACACATGAGATCTCTCTTTCTTTCTCGTGGCCTTTGCTTGGCTTCGCTTTGTTTGTTTGTGCTCCCTCGCTCCTGACGGCGAGAGCTGTATTCTTGATGGCGCCATGGCGACGTCGCTTTCCGGTCTCCTAACTTCCGTGATGACGCGCAAGCGCAAACCAATCGCTGCAAAATAATCTTGTGTCTTTTGATCCATGGCATGCAGGGCCCGGCGGCGCGGCGGCGGTTGCGCACGCCGACAGGCGCCTCCCCTGGACGTCGACGGACGCCAACGGCGCCCGGTACGGCGAGCCGCCGCTCCTGCTGCCCGTTCCGGGCGGCTGGATCGATGGTGTCGGCATGGGCGGCGGCGGCGGCCACCACCACGAGCCGCATCATCAGTTCGTCCTGGGCCACGACGCGGGCGCGGCGGCGTTCGAAGGGACGACGGCTACAAGACAGGGCGCCGGCGCGCACTTCGACGCCGCGGCGCCGGCGGCGGCGCCGTCACCGGCGTTCATAGACTTCCTCGGGGTCGGAGCCACATGATCAAAAGGGCATGCATGCATGCTCCGTTGACCTCAGCATGCGGCTTGCAGGTGGATCAACGACGCAGGTAGCTCGAGCTCTAGCTTCTAGCTAGCTTGCCATATCGTACATCCATGGCGTAGCTTATGTCGTAGCACTATGTAAATCTAGCTAGGACCTTGGGGAGGGAGATCGATCTCGATCTTGAGAGGTCATTTGCATTGGGGGCTTTGTAGAGGAGGGATGCTTGGACTTTGATCATTTGGGATTTAGTTACTTGATTAGCCCCCGGCCATGTATATCTATGTAATGCAGGCAAGGAAATCCAGATCCGTCATGGTGAATTGGAGAGCTTAATTTGCAGTGAGTCTTTGATTTGCCAAGCGTAGATGAGGCCTGAGGGAGGGAGGGGCTGAAAGCCTAGCTAGATGGTCTAGTAGCCAAGTATGGTATAGTTTTTTTTTTTGTTATCTTTTGTCATACTGCTTACATGTTGCATTGACGGCATTATTGTTTCGTCTCATGTTTCGATATGAATACCTCTTCGTGGACAAAAATAGAAGAAATGAAAATTTTAATTCCCCCCTCCCCACAAAAGATGACATTTTTTTCGAAACACAAGACATCCACAGACGTTTAAATACATCCATGTACACTAAACCTTATGAGTATACATACACAATTCTATTTGAGCACTCTTCAAAAGACTGGTCATATTGTCTCGCTATCAATAAACACGTGGTCTACCACTGAAATAATAATAATGTGCAATTTCAATAAATTTAAAAAATACGACCACCCATTTCACTAAAAGAATAGTACTGTTATAAATGCAAAAAAAAAAAAGAAACACTAATGCTAAGTCGTGGAAGGCTTGAATCTCGGTTGACATATTTTTCCTATAAAGAATTTTACGAGCTGAGCAATATTGAAATTTTTTATTAGTGTACCCTCAAGGAAAAAAACTTTTTATTAGTGCAAATCAAGAACGCATGCAGATCCGACTGGATATCTACGTGGGAGTATACATACACTTATTACATTAGCAACCTACAGAAAGTAAAGATTTAGCGGTTATTTTGAAATTAATAAGCATTCGATATTTAAATTAATTTTAAATGTTGTAGTTTGAAAGCATTTTTCATGACAGAACCTATACACATCAAGTTGCCAAGGTTTGTAAAGTTAACCATAGATATATTAAACCACATCTATTTAAATATTCACGGTAAACCTTGGAAGACATGGAATAAATTAAGGGTTCGTTTTATTTCTTCAATAGAAGCGGTTTCACAACCGCCTGTTCGTCTGGCTTATCAGCCACCAGTCAGCAGTACTTTTTTCTCACAGTCACCAGCTACCAGCCAACAGTACTTTTCTCTCAGAACAAATCAGCATCAGCCACTAGTCGTCTGCCAAACGAACAGGGTGAACACGTATCGAGTTTAGTTAGGTATAATAAGGCTAGGAAAAATAGTTACTTCAACATTTCTAAATATATTTACAATTTAAAAAATGTTTCTAATGACATCAGCTTTTGTGCCATAAACTTTAAATAAATAGAGTTACTGTAGTTTTGACCAAATGCTAGTACGAACAAAACGGGACAAGCCTTACTACAATTCCAAAAAGTGAAAAATAGTTAACTTGATATTTGTAAATATATTTATCAAATAGAGTTACTTTTGACAAAATGCTAGTACTAACTAAACCAGTTGAGTGGGCCACCCCTAGGTGAGCATGGCGTTGAACTTCATGAAGCTATGCTGGCCAAAAGCAAAAAAGTCATTAAGGGAGCAGTCCTCGCTAGCTGAAGGACCGGTTAAATATGCTTCTTGTTGTTCTCATGATGAGTGACACTAGCTCACTACAACTACTTGGTTTTGTAATCATAACAACGGCCGGGTTTGATTTGTCCGTATGCGCCGCTAGCTTAGCCGCTTGTCCGTGTTCTCTGAGCGCCGTAGGCAATCAGTGAGAGCGGAAGCTACTGTAGCTAGCTAGCTTGCCAGCACGCAGGAGCGCATAACTGGGAGGAAAGGGACTTGCACTTGCCGAGAGAGTGATCAGTTGAGACGTCGTCCTACGTCTCAGAAAACACTTCGTCCTCCGTGGTGTAAATGGCTTGTCTCTCCGTTGATGAACAGGGAGTAACATGATATGCACAACGCAATATGGTTAGACCGCGTGCTGTTCCAACGGATTCCCTGTTAATTTGGAGTGCTGACTCTGTGCTAGTTATCTGTGGCGGCTTAAAAAAAAGTTTTAGTTTGCTATATAAATAATCTTATTGTCACTAACTGAAAACTCTTTTAAAAACCTTCAGGTGAAGCCACCTAAGGTCTTATACGGATACTCTAGAAAAAGGGAGAATTTCTAAAAATTCTCAAAAAAACAAAACAAAACATCTTACACTCCCCCGCTTTGGCATCTGTGTGCATGTGTATGTGAGCACGTAACAATCAATTCGCACCAAATATAACTAATAAATAAGGACAATCAAATCAAGGTCATTTTACCTTCTTATTAATATGTCCTAAAATTCTTAGGATGACATATTTTTGAGATGGAGGGAGTACTCAAATTATCATATCCGTTAGATCTATTATATTTTTCTTACAAAAATACCCACCTAATCTATTAATAAAATAGTCTAAATAACCCCCTAAATCTATATCTAAATTACCCATTTGTGCCATTATATAAAATAAAGTAAAGTAACCCCCTAATCTTCATCAAATTTATCCACTTATGCCATTGTAAAGAATATTTAAAATAACCTCCTAAATTCGCAACTAAATTACCGACTACTAATCCTAAAAATTTTCACAAAAATAAAAAACATCAAACATGTAAACTCTAATAGTTATAGTCATTGGCCTATTATATTTTCAAAACACAATTACCCACCATTATCATTATAAAAGTATTCTAAAATAAATCCTAAACCTGTATCTAAATTACCAAGCATTGTCATTAAAAAAGAATCCAAAGTAACTCAATAATTATAAAGAATAACTTAAAATGTTGTTCTAAATTTGTATCTAAGTTACACATATTGTTACTAGAAATTACGTAAACTAAAACATCTAAATGTTAGTTCAATTATCTTCATGTGCAACATATATAAATGTTCAAAAGTAAACTAATATATGATTCTAAATTGCCTATTTAAATGCCATTGTTAATATACAAATATTAAGTTAACGTATATACTTATGATATGTGTCACCATGTAGGCCATTTATACACATATCTGAGGAAGTGATGAAAAATAGGTAATTTTATGCTAAACACAATGTGTGGAGGTGCGATAAAAATTGGAAATTTTTTTGAATATTGACTAAAAAAATCAATTATAACTGAATAAGGATAAGTACATATTTATATAAATATTTTTTAAAGTATTGAAAAAAATGAGTGAGTGGTAGGAAACAATTTGATTATTAGCAAATATTTTACATTTTAAATAATTTTCAAATATAACAGCTTTAAAAAAATTATTAGCCCATGCGGGAGCACAGGTTGGCGAACTAGTTTCTCTGATTGTGATCAGTTTTGTTGGAGGAAAAATACTCCACAATTTGAAACATGGTATTAGTTTCATTAATTTCTACATAATATATGTCTTGATGGTGTAGTTATTTTGGTATTATACTTTATTTTTCTACAAATTTGGTTAAAGTTAGAACTATAGAGTTATGATAAAAATAAAGTACCCCATATTTTGGAATATGGAAAGTATTTTGTACACGTGATGTTTGAGTGCACACCCATGGTGTGGAAGAGGTGCCTCTCGGCTTGCATTAAAGTTGCGTGTGAGCTTGCATGTGTCTTTCTTTCAATAGACAAGAAATAACTATCCAAGAATTTTTTTATTAAAAAGGTATCCTATTGATTTTGAAAACGTATGATATATAAAGTACAACTTTGACTAACAGTTCTATAGAAAATATAATTTTGTTCATTGAACCTATTTTTACAAGATAAATCTACTAGCATAAGTCCTATATAGTCTTGTTTATTTGTGTTAATTCAAACTTGAAAAGAACTTTGATTGGTAGGAATTCTAAAATGATTCTTCTTTACTGCTCAAGAAGTAGTAAAACAAAATTGTTCCCTTAATTTTCACATCTGTTTCGGCTTGGTCCCATGCTCGAGCTTTTGACAAACACCAACTTTTATACCGTGCCCCTCTGCTACTTCGTAGATAATTAATTTTTTAGAGAACTATTTCAATCTTAGATTAATTATTCAAATAAGTGTGTTCTATTTTTATTTTGATATTAGACAATAATAGGAGTGTTGAAATTAGGAGATGATGGATGCCCCCTCTCCCCACCCACTACCCTCAGTTAAATCCAATCTAAATTAAACCTAATTGGTTGAAATCAAGAGACAACTGAAACCTTAAAAGACAAGAGAGGTGTTTCTTAATTGTGAGTTGAGATTTGTTGTTCTAATATACCCACCACTCCTAGTATTTTTTAATAAAATTTGAATGCAGGATCGTTTATACTTGTACAAAATTAAGAGATGGATGCTGCCTCCCCCGCCCACCATCCCAATTTAAAATTTGAATGGAGTACTTTTTTTTGGTTTTGAATTCTACGACGCAATATACAGCTCATCCACACAACACACACATCCTATGCATATGATAGGAACTACAAACCACACACTCTTCTGATGAAGACGTATCGTGCATAACCGAAATTTACTTTTGAGGTCAAAGCTCCTATGAGAAACACAAGGTTCTTCATTAGGATCAAACACAAAGTTCTTCTAGCCGTTCTGTATGTTGTGACCCAATCGACCCGACCGCCTCAGCTATTTCAATTCTCTGAGAGTATTCTCTTCTTGTCAAAATGTTGAACATTTTGGTTTTTCTAGATACATAGATTTTTTTTATAAAAATCTATGTATCTAGAAAAGCTAAAACAGCCTGGGAGTGGTGGTGGTGGTGGTGGGGGTGGGGGGGTTTAATTATTTGTATGTGGAGTGACCGTAAAAAAGGACTACTGCTCAATATTGACTTATGATGATGAAAAACCTACTCTATTACATTTTATATTGTTAATTAGTTCAGGGGAAAACATAAGCTAGAAGAGAAAAAAGAAAGAAAAGAAAAAACTTCTGTTAATATAAATCTAATAAGGGTGCGTTTGGTAGGGCTCCGGATGTAGTTGTGCTTGTGGAGCGGATTCTGTAGTGGAGCTGAAACCGTTTTAGAAAAACGTTCGGCAAAACAGCTTCTTCTGACTATAAGATGAATTAGAGGGTGAAATATTCATAATGCCCTTCCATTTTTATTTTCTATTTTCTCTTTTATTTCTATTTCTTCACCCTTCCTATTATTTTTTTATTTTCTTCCATTTCCTTCTTATCCCTCTTTCCTCTCTTTACTCCCCACATTATCCATTCACCACCACCCCCGTCAGCTCCATCCCCGACGCCACTCGCTCGTTGTCCCCGCCGCCGTGCGCCCTCACCCCCCTTCTCTGTCGCCGGCCGCTATTCGGCCCGCGCCTCTACGGACTCCCCCACCGGCGGCCTCCGGATCGAGCTCCTCCACCCCGCCCCGCTCCGGATCGAGCTCCTCCGTGAGGGGATCCTGCAACGGCGAACCCGGAGACGACGACGCCGACGTCGGCGGTGCGGGGCGGTGACGGCGCACGAACAGATCGGCGGGACGCGAGGGGATCGACGGAGGTACGACGCCTCCCTCTCTGGTGGCGGCACGAGGTGAACGACGACGGAGTTCCGGCGGTTACTTCTCCTCCCTTCCTGCCTCCTGCTCTGCCCTCTCCCTCTCACTTCCTCGTCGGCCTCTCCCTCCGGCGTCCTCGGGGAATTGCAGGGTCTGGCCGTGGGTCCACCAAGGGCAGGGTGGGGAATTGCATGGAGGAGCCCCAGGCAGAGCGGGGGAAGCTGTCTTTTTTTTTACTCCGCCCGAAACGCTCCAGAGAGTATGTTTCCCGACTGCTTCTCGCACGGAGGTGTTTTGCTCACCCGTTTGGAGCTCCTCAGAGCGGCTGGGATCCGTGCCAAACGCAACGTCCGATCCCCTTCCAGTTCCATCGATTATACCATCAATTTGTTTTGTTTTGTCGGGGCATGTAGCGTCCACTTCGTCCCGGCTGCTACCAAGCCCGGCCCTCCGCCGGGGACACACGCGCACTTCGCTGCCGGCATGATGGCCGGCCATCACCGCCGATTAGACCTATCTGCCACATGCATGCGCCCGCGCGCACAAGATACGCGAACGCAAACCACGCCGGCGGCGGCGAAATCGATCGCTCGCTAGCTCGCTGGAGCCTGGAGCCCCCGGTCGGCCGAGATATGATCGATCGAGCACACGTACGCGTCGGAGCAAAGGCGACGACGTTGATCTACAGCTACGTGAGCGAACGGGTAGTTAGGACGTAGGCGTACGTAGCAGGGGCACGTCACGCTCACTACCTCGCAACTGCTACGTGCAACGGCCTCGCGCGCGCTCTGCATGCGCATTAACACGAAGCGCTCGTTGCACCGGCCGGTGTGTGTGTGGTCCTCGGCTCCTCGCTCCTTCGACCGGCCGGGCCTCGTCGATCGTTGGGGGCGCCCGCCGATCGACAACGACGGCGACGGGCCGCGCGGCCGCGCCCACGAGTATGTGCGGGCCGCGGCCGGCGAATCAGAATCCTCCCGTACGCCGCTGCGCCGCCGCGGCGGCCGGCGGCCGTGTGGTCGTAGGCACATGGACCGGCTCGGTAACGGCACACCTGGCACGACGCGTAACGGATAGGAGTAGGCATCATTGCGGCCGGGAGCAGATGATGCCACACATTCGCACAGCATTTAGGTTTCGTACACATTCCGGAAACACGTGTACTACATTAGTACATTACTACATTCGCGTCAAAATATTTACAACGGTTGACTTTTGATAATCATACATTTTAAGATATTATATGATTACTTTTTAACTTATTTCATCATTAAATGTATTAATTTGCAGCATGATTTTATCTTTTCGTATTTTTTGCAACAAAATTTTGAATAAAAAGAATGGTCAAATGTTGCAAGGACAACGACATATATTTCGGTACAAAAGTAGTAATTTAGAATGACCGGTGTATTAATGTGTTATGCATCAACCTCAACAAATGTTTATCGAGAGATGTTGAGCAATACTACGCACGAGATGTTTTTTTTACGAGATGGGGTTGGGCTGTACAAAAATATGAGTATTCGTATGCGCGCGCGCTCAAATGTGACTGATGTTTCCTGGGCCGTTAAGATCTTGGGCTGAATCAGCTCTGTTCGAGCCCGAACATAGGGACAGGTGGTGGTGGGGTCACAGGTTTTATACATTATCCAATAATATGCATACTGTATCTTTTTGAACTGGGTTAATATTTTCTCCAGCACAATATGCATACTGTTCTCAACAATAATAACACCAATGTTATTATCCAATAAAATAATCTCACAAATTCAAATACACGCATTAGTCTGTGAGTGTTTTAAGGCCGGAACACCCAATTTGTGGACCATCCGATCCAATTTCATTATTTGGGTCTAGATAGAAGGAAGAAGAACAAGAAAGATATAGGATTGCAATGTGATATGGTCTATGAATTACATCACAGAACGAAGTAATATGGTAAAGCACCAATATGATAAAATAAAAAAGAGTGAATTCAAAATAGTAACTTTTGAATAACAAATAAAAATTTAAAGAGGTCCTCATAATTTCTTTCCTCATTCCATTCGTAACAGTTTTTTATTCTATACATTGATGTCAAGCGATGCTAACCAAGTCGCTAAAAAAATATTGATCTCCGATTTCTAGTAGTGTTTCCAAATAAATCTTTTCTAATGAGTAGCTGATTTGAGATATCCCATAAGTCATTCATTGGGTAGTTGCTTTTACAGGTCTCCAATAACCTCATCTCAATCAAACTATTGTATCGGGAGAGTCGCAATCCCTCTTTATTTTTGGAAGAGTTTGGGTGTTTTTTTTAGAATATATAGTTTGGATGAATTATTCGGTTTGTCCCAATAATATTTGGGAGAAGGATGGGAAGGTTAAAGGGATTTGCTGCAGCACAAAATTTTCACAACACTCTCAATGCAGTGCAGTAGTTGGATTGAGGAAATTAAATGAAGACACTACTGAAAATGTTGTACACAAGCTGTCGTCCCTCTCCCTCAGTCCATTGAGTCGATCTAGGGCCACGACCTTACATGCCCGCCCGGGAACGTGTCCCATGCACGTCTGCCGATCGATCCATGACGATGGAGTCATGGAGATGCCCACCATCCGGCCGTTTAATGAGAGACGGTCCATGCACGCCGGCCGGCGTGCGCGGCCACGCATGGGATGCAAACACAAAGGCGGGCTGGGGGACCCGAGAAGAGAACGACGGGTGCTGCGTGCCTGCCGGCGGGGCGGGTTCGTCGCCGGGTTTTGTGTTGAGGTCGTCCACGTACTAGTACTAGACTGTAGCTATAGCCTTTAGCCTCTCCCTGGTGGGTCGGTCCAGGAGTGTGACGGCACATGATTTCCTAGGAACAAGCTAGAGACAAATTCCTTCCGCCTGAATTCAAAGAGAAACGAGAAGGAATGATCAGAGACGATTGCTACTACGTACCACACCTCCATCGAGAATCACGAGTGATCAGTAGCAACAGTTAAAACGACATTTAAATCAGAATCATCTAAAAAGCTACTCCCCCGTCTCAAATTACTTGTGGTTCTGACTTTTTCTAGATACATTTTCAAACCATTAGGGAAACCAAAACTGTTAGTGGGCTCTGTCTGATTCACTATGGTGGTGTTTCCATTGGTTGCTCGAATCAATTCTATCATGGATAGCCGTGATCCCAAAGAAAATCGGGCCTCGTTACCGTGCCAATTAACTAACAAGCATGGGCAACTCTTTCTTTACCATGGTTACAACATCCAGAATGGAAGAACACCTACGTACTACCTAGACATTGCACCAATACACAATCGCTTTCTTTGATTTTTAACAGAGTTACTAATATAAAAATGTTTGCGAAAAATATACAGTCAAACTAGTACTTCTAGATTTTTCTTATGAGTGTGTGTGTCTATATATATATATATATATATATATAGGCACATGACAAAAGTAATGTATTCTTATTCCGTTATTAGTTGAAAAAATTTGGGGACTGTCGACAAGTGTGAAAGGCTAATTGGGGGGGGGGGGGGGGGGCAACACGATCGAAAATTAAGCACGAGCTGCCCGTGCTAATTCTGTACTGAGGGGCACTTGAAGTCAAGTCCACATCTCACCGGTTCATGCATATTCCTCGGCACAGACTTCACTCGCCCTACAGCGTAGCTTTAATTTGTCGCGACCCGTGACCACGCTAGGAAGCGAGGCCATTGATTCCCGGCCGCGACTCCAGGGCGTATCAGCCGGCGGTCCGGTCCTGCCGCGGCCGGCGATACCGCGCACGAGGCCATGCCGGTGTGTGGCGCGCGTTCGGCTGCGGGTGCCCATCGAGAGACACACGGTCCATGCGCGAGACGGCAGTTGGCAACTTGGCATATATGCCGTGCGTCCCCGCGCACGGCGTCCGCCGCGGCCACGGTCGAGACGTCCGATCCGTCGTCCTCGTCTTCGTCGTCAATCCTATTCCATGCATGCATCCCCCGGCCGTGCACCACGCGCGACACGAGAATATATGCGTGGGCGCGCATGGCCATGTCGAGCTCGCGGTGCACACCTGCCGCGTGGTCGGGGAGGCATCGGCCGGGTCGCCGTCGTCGGCCGTCGCTGCCCGCGTGCCGTGCACGGCGCTTGCTGCGCATCTCCCGCCGGTCGCCGGGGGAGGGCCGGGTCGTCGCCGCGCGGACGGGGCGGTCGGGGGTCCGCTGGTACAGTGGTTGCCGTCGTGCAGTCGTGCGTGGACAGTAGTGGTGGCCTCGACGCCGAAGCCGCCCCCTGCTCGCGCGTATTCGTGTCGGTCCAAAGACCGAGACGGCGCATGTACGTACGTATGATGATCCCCGTATTCCCCTCCGATCGCGCGGACCACGTACGAGCCGTCATCGTAGTACGTGCGAGGACGTTGCGAACAGCAACCTGACCTGCTTTGAGATCACAGCACCAGACCGTCGCCTGGTTTCAAGCCCCTGTTTTTACCGTGGATCGATCTCTGCAGTCCGCACGGGCACCCGACGACGGCACGCACACGAGTGTCGAGTTTGCATGGCGCATGGCAGCGCCGGCGCGACACGTTCGGCTGTTCGGGCACCTCGCGCGGGCGCACGTGGCGGCCGGCGAGCGGAGTGAACGGGGAGGCCCGCCCGAGGCGCGAGCAGCATCGCCGCCGTGTGTCAGCGACGACCGGACCGGCAGCAGGCAGAGTCGACCTATCTGCCGGCGGATTCTCGCCTCCGCCCGCCCTCGTGCAGACCACCCGCACGCACGCAGGCGCAGGCCGGCCACAGGGCCCGGCCGGCGACTCCCGCGCCTGCCGAGGCGGACGTGACGGGCGCCGCGGGGCCCGCCGTGCCGCAGCGCCGGTCGGGGCACCGCCTCCCGGGATCCTCTGCGGCGGCCGCCGTGCCGGGCCGTAGGTCCAGCCAGGGGCAATGGGGCATCATCCCATCCATCCATCCACTTGATTGCTCTCTCCCCCGGGCCCGCCGTTCGAGACGGCCCGTGCGTCCCCGCCGCCGTGGGGGCCCAGCCCGGTGATCCTTTTTTGTGAAAGAAAAGTCCGGCGATCCTTTCGGTCGGTTCCCGCACGGCGCACGGTGGCTGCTGCTGCCTGCGTCGCCTGGCCCGTACGCGCGTGTCGCCCTCGCCCCACCATCACCACCCACTGGGGTGCTATCGTCCTGGGCTTGATCTGCCGGCGTGCGTGCTCGCCGAGACCGTACGCGCGCGCCCCCCGCCGCCGCTGTAGCCGCGTTCGTGCATGACGCGGCGCCTGGGCCGTGGCCCCCGTGCCCGTCACCCACGGACCACGCCGGCGCGTCGCCCGCTACTGTGCCCGGCGTCATTGTACGTGACACGAACGGTGTGTCATGTGTGTGCCTCCTCGTGGGGCCTCGCATCACAAAGTTGCTCCCCGCCTCCGGGGACCCGCGGTTAAATGGCTTTACGCCTGTCTCACGCTTGGGGGGGGTGGGGGGGGGGGGGGGACGTTTCCACGACGACGCCGTGTGAATGTGTGATCCGTCGAGGAAATTTTTGGTTGACCTGCTTGCATGATGAAGGTCGCCGGCACGGGGCACGGCTGTCACGAGTTGCGCTCCACATCGGTTTCGCATCCAGATCGAAACGGATAGTCTTCGCAGGATTCGATCTACAGTACAGTAGTTCAGTTCTCAGGGTGCGTTTGGCACGGCTCCGCCAGCGGCTCTCGGAGCTGTTTTGCGCGGAGCCGTGCCAAAGGGTGAAAAAAAATGGCTCCGGCGGGGGAGCACCTCGGGAACCCTGACTCTGGAGTGGGAAGGTCGGGGGGGGGGGGGGGAGCTGGAAAAACCGGCTCCCCCGCGGCTCTGCCCCTCCTTTGCCAGGTCTGCCCCCGGCAGGGCGCGGGAAGAAGGGCGTCGGTTGGGTGCGGGAAGGAGGCCGGCGGCGTACCTGACAAGGGCGGCGGCGGTCCGATCCGGGGAGGAGGAGCTCGATCCGGCGCGTTGGAGGCCCGATCCGGCGGCCGCGAGCTCGATCCGGTGCGGTGGTGGCGGCGGTGGATACGGCGCGGTGGTGGCGGCGGGGGATCCGGCGCGGTGGCCAGCAGCGGGGGATCCGGCGCGGTGGCCGCCACCACCCCAAGCACTGCAGCTGCCCTTTCCCGCCGCCGCTCCTCACTACCCAACGAGCGGAGGAGCGAGCGGAGGGGGAAGGAGAGAGGCAGCCGGGGGTGGGGGGCCGCTCGATCAGGCGCGGTTGAGGCGGCGCGAGCTCGATCCGGCGCGGTTGAGGCGGCCGGAGCCGGCGCGGTGGAGGAGAAGGAGCGGCACGGGAGGAGAGGGAGAGGAGAGAAGGAGCGGCGCGGGGGAGAGAAAGGGAGGAGAAGGAGAGGAGCGCGGGGGAGAGAAAGGAGAAGAGGAAAAGAAAAAGAGAGAAGGGGGAAAAGAAAAAAGAAAAGAGGAGAAAAAGAGAGGGGGAGGGAAAAAAGAGAGAAGGGGAAAAAAGAAAAAAGAAAAAGAGGAGAAAAGGAGAGAAAAGGAGGAGAAAAAAAGAGAGGGGGAAAAGAAAAAAGAAAAAAAAGAGAAAAAAGAGAATGAGAAAAAGGAAAAAGAAAATAGGAGAAAAAGAGAGAAGAGAAAAAAAAGAAAAGGGAAGGGCATTACAGACTTTTCACCGTCTTATCCACCTCACACAGTCAGGAGAAGCTGTTTTGCCAAACGTTTTTCCAAAACGGATTCAGCTCCACCGAAGAATCCGCTCCACCAGCACAACCACAGCCGGAGCCGTGCCAAACGCACCCTCAGATTCCATTGTTCGGATACCATATATGTACGGAGTATACCTTATAATTCTCAATGAACGCAATGTTTCCACGAGATCATTCTGTGTTCTCAGAGGTACTATAGAATAGAACCAAAAATAAAATGGAATAAAATCTACGACCAATGGTCATGTTTCCTGGTTTATCGTTCCAACCTTGCTCCCAGTATCACAGTAAACAAATGCGCAAAATTTGCTTGCTCGGGGATTCTCTCACTGCAACTAGTCCATGGTCATGCTTCGGCTTTCTGTACTCCAAGGGAGGATGATCCTTTGGAGGAAACAATTTCCTCGAGGTCTTGTTGAGAAAGCAGCTTTGTCGAAGGCACGTATTCTTCGTCGTCAGAAAGCACTGTCTCTAAGTCTGCAGGTTGGACTGAGAAGTGTTCTCCCAGGGCCGTGATGACCCCATCTCTGAAGGCAGACCGCGAAGGCATGTACTCCTTCATGCGGCACAAGAAATCTGTGTGGTTTCTTGCCTGCACAGAGAAGTGAGATATGTATATTAATGGCAAAGATTTTAAGTTGAGAATTGCCATTTTGTGTAAACCTAAATTGTAAAACATGAGAGGAATACTATTTCCGGAACCGGAATAGCGAAATAGGCTCAGTAAAGTGAACATATGTTGTAAAAAAAAGTGTAAAACATATATGAGCAGGAAATACTGTTTGAGAATTGTCCAGTTCATCTTTAAGATTCTTAAAATCCAGAGAGGGATTGTTGGACAGTTTGGACCAAACCCAGTCAGAGTTCCGCATTTTCACTAAAAAAAAAAGAGTCCATGGACATCACACCATTCCATGTAAATGTCGGATCAAGAATCAAGACATTCAACAACCAGTGGTCAAACCAATATCAGTTTGCAGTGTATTAACATCTGGTTCTCAACAACTTGATTATTGTTCATGGGAAATTTTAGGGTGCTTGTAATTAATGTGAGCCATCCATCCGGTGAAATCTAACGGTGATAGTACCAGGTAGTACTAGGTAGTACCAATGGGGTAGTACCCGGTAGTACCATTTTGGTGGACCCGGTACTAGGTACTATCTGGTACTACCTCTATCCTTTTTTATATGACGTTTCAGACATCCAAAAATACTTGCAGCTAGTTACTTTTTGCTGTCCGAAACGTCAACTAAAGAAGAACGGAGGGAGTACTACCTAATTAAATTAGCTGGTGAAAAAAATATTAGTACAAGGTACTACCTGGTACTACCCGGTACTACCCAAGTACCGGAACAAAGCTCATTGTTCATATGTCCCCAGAAAATTCTTCTAGCAAGTGAGCTCTAACTCATGTTAATGAAAGCTATATGATAACAACAGTACTGCTCAACTGTGGTTTAGATCCAAGTGCAGTGTTTTTCTTTAAAATTTCTCACTCCACCTTCATATAGCGTCATCATTACAAACTGAAATTGATTAATCAGTAAAGTCCGTTCTTGTGTAAAGTGGGTCTGCACCAAGTTTTGACAATCTAAACCATTACTAAGTGATACTTCCACCAGAACTAGCTCAGCTAAGTCACTATTTGGCACAGCTTGACTTCATTGCACTATTTTGGGCAATCCTAGATCCTGACATCGAACAATTGATAAAAAAGGCCAGTCTGCTTTATTTCCACCCAGTGCTTTGCTTGAAAACTACATTATCGTTCAAGTACAACAATAAAGCGCTTCCAGTCAAACTCATATAGCTTTCCAGGATTCAGTATTAGTAATGCTAAACCCTTTGGTCTACAGTCACTCTTGAAATTTTTTCTTGCACAGTACACATGCATGATTCGCTCTAGTTGGGTAATCACTAATGTTGGTAAAATAAGCAATGATTAATCAGCTACTACTGGTTCTTGGACCTTACCAAATCAAGGATTGCGACAAGTACTGGCGGTTCACACCAATTAGGAGCAAAAGTTTACTTCAGGTGGTTATGGAAAACATTATAACACTACCTGGCAAAAACTAACACAGACCTCTACAAGCTGTTCAGTGTTTTGCAGTCAATTGTTTAGAAAACAGTGAACATGATAGCACACATGCTACTCATGTACGAGATTCCTACCTGACTACCTCTGTGCACCATAAATCAAAACTAAAGATGCTCAAATTTGATAATATGATCGGAGATGCCCATAGGTAAACATCATTCTCAATGTATTTTTATTTAAAAAAACATTTTCAATGTCTTTCTGCAAAGGATGCTGCAAATAAGATCGAGAAGCAGTTAGAATCATACCAGTCGATATTCAGGCGCACGCTTCGGGATTTTGAGATAATCCATATTTTTCACATCATAATCCCACAAGAATGATGTGTGATGAACCCAACGGTTTTTGGTTATTGACTGAGCATTTCCACCAAACTTGCGATGACTAAATGCATAGTCTGAAAAAACAAATGCACACCAAGTTAACAACTTGAACAGTACTGCAGATTCTGAACAGTGCAAATCAGTTTCCATACATAGTTGGGATACATACTGGTGACAAGGAAATATTTTAACAAAGTAAAAAAATAGATTATGTTAATCGAAGGATAATAAACTATGTCCGCTTTAGTGTAGTGAACAAAGGCAACAATTTTTATCCTCAAAAGATACACCAGAATGCAATGCATTAAAATGTCGAATTTTTGCTCACTGCAGTAATTGAATGTAAGTTCGAAAATGATGAAAATCTGTGCTGATCTTCAATACCATTCTCGCGCAGATGAAATTCACCAAATTTGTCAAACACTTTTCCATATAGCTGCCCACTCCATGACATGATGTCCCTCGGAAAAGGCTGCAACCCAGCGACAGCACTCTTGTTGCATATGAAGGTCACAAACACAGTCCCCTGATCAACAATGACGGTGCCACCTCCACTGAACCTCCTCACCACCGGCACCCTGTCCCGGAGGACCGGTTCTATCTCAACAAGCTCCGAGACTCTCCTGCCATCACGACAAGTGAATTAGGAACTCAAATGTGAGCCACAAGAGCGCCAATGCATGACAGAATCCATCGGAGAGGAAGATAAGTTTTTACCCAGAAACGCCCATGACGATGGTGGGAAGCGCCGTGCCGTCGTTGATGACGCACCAGTTGTCCACCGTGCGGCGCAGGAGCCGCTCCTCCAGGTGCAGCTGCCGCATGATCGGCGCGCCGCTCATGGTGACCAGCCGCATGAGCGGACGAGCCGCGCCGCGCCCCACGGCCGCCGACCCGGTAACAGCCATTAGCGAATGACCGACAGGCGACCGGCCTTAGCGACGCATTCAGTCGAACAGGTGACGTGCGCGGTTCCTCCCGAACGAGCTTTCAGAGTTCGGCGGCAGGGGAGGAGGAGACGGCGCTAGATGTGTGCGCGATGGGAGGCGGGCACTGGGCGGCGGCGGACTGATTCGGCGCCGCTCGTGGCCTGCTGGGAGCCCGCGGAAGTCGCCGACGGTGGAGCCCCTCGTGCCGCTCGTGTTGCGCCCGCCTCGACCGCGCCGGTGGCCCAGCCGCCGCGCACCTTCTCCTTGCTCCTGGTGGAGTGATGGGGACTCTCGCCGCTCCAGCTGCAGAGCGCTGACCGCGGTGGAGCACGAGAATCAAGCTCGAGCCTCGAGGCAGGCTGCGCCGGCAGCTCCAGTTGCAGGTCGCAAGGACGGAGAAGGGATTGACTCGTGCGGTGCCTGGGCTGAGATGAGATGCGCCGCTCGACAAGCTGCACGCACCGGGAACGAGGGAGGTGGTGCTGCGAGCGAGAGTTACAGGGCCAAATTCTTCTTTAGAAATTTGGCCCAATCAGTGTATTGTAGCTGGCCCTGTTGAAGGAGCAGGCCGAATCATCTTAAATGGCCGAGAAACGCTCTGGGCTAGACAAGAACATTCTTGTATACTGGCAGGCCGAGCCCAATTATTTATATATAATTATTACAAAGAATTAAAATTATTTATATATAATTTAGTACACAGATCTTGTGTTCTCAATGTATATAATTTTGTTAGTTATCTACAGTTAAAGCTAAAAGAGTTTGATTTCTCACTCGAGGAATATGCATAGTTTCCAGCCCCTTGTGTAGGATGAGGCATTGTCTTACAAAATCCAAATATCCAATAAGAAATTCCCCTTTTTTTCAGCTGTTAGCACACCTGCATTTTTTTGTACCTCTTATTTTTCAGTTTTTTTTTTTTGCAAATGCAGTAATTAATACAAAGTTCTTGTCACTAGATTGTTGGCAGTTGCGATGGTACGTATATCTGTATTCTGTAGGCAGCCTCTCCCCAGATAGGCAGATATCATGCTTCAGATTCACTTTCGTCAGCTACGTATTTTGTTCAAACCAACATCACTGGCTTTCGATATATTGAACTGTGTTTGCCTGTTGCGTAGCCGTGGGGATTCTATATGATTTCTATCTTTCAAAATCCATCTAGCCCCATGTTAATTTTTTAGAGCTCACGCGTATAAGCTATCAGATTGATTCCACACACAAAAGGACAAGCAGGTAAAAAGGTACAGAACTAACCCCATCGAGATAGATATGATACTGATCAAACAATCTCTACCCTTAACCACCCTTGTCATTAATGTACATACCAATCACCCCTCAGTACTCTCACTCTCCTCACCATGCATACAGCATTATTACAAGTTTACAACACAGTCCTTAATCTCCTCTCTGGATTAAGCACAAATTACAAACTGATGATCCACGCAGAAAGGAATAATTCACATCGATCGTGCTTCAATGTATATATGTCCTCCGTCATGTCCCCATCAGCCCACCAAATCGGTGATCATCACCTCCCCGTCGACGTACTCAACCGGAGAAAGTCTGGATGATGGTGTTGTGCCATGGGTCGGACAGGTGCTGCAGCAGGTTGTCGAATGGCCCCTTGCCGGTGACGTTGTGCTGGATCAGGAACCCCAGGAACGCCAGCATGGCCAACCTCCCTGCAACACGCGCGGGCACAACCGGATATGGTCAGTAAAATCTCGTCGGAGAAGGATCGGAAGTTCGCCGGCGGACGGCGGCCGTCGCCGAGGCGGATGTACGGACAGAACAACGACTACTCACCGTTGGCGAGCTCCTTCTCCTTGGCCTCGAGGGTGGGGGCGAAGTTGAGCGGGTTGAAGACGCTGCCGGGGTAGCCGCACTCGTGGGGCGGCAGGCTGTAGCTCTTGAAGATGGGGTCCTGGTTGACGCTGCCGGGGTTCTTGATGTCCTGCCACCGCCGGATCTCGACGTAGTGGAAGAGGATGAACTCGATGACGAAGAGCGTGGACGACGACGCGAAGTACTCCGACTTGCCGGCGTCGTACCACTGCGGCGCGTTGATGAGCCCGGCCTTGGTCAGCACCTCCGGGATCAGCATCCCGGCCACGCCCAGCATCGCCCACCGCCCGTTCACCAGCTCCGCCTGCACGAACCACCGCAGGTTCTCCGGGTCCTCCGCCAGGCCCAGCGGGTCGAAACCATTGTCGCCGGGCAGCCTGCGCGCGCAGCAGCAGTCAGCATATGTCAGCACGTGATGTGCGGGGTCAGTTAATTAATCAGCTGCCGTCGCCGCCGCCGGCCGAAGAGCTAGAGCACTCACTTGCCGTCGAGGTAGGCGGGGGAAGGGAGGCCGGGGAGCCACTCGCCCTTGGCCTCAGCCTTGAGGCTGCGCCTCGTCGGCGCCGCGGCGCGGCCGAGGCGGCTAGAGTGGCCGAGGAAGGCCGACGACGACCTGAGAGACGCCGACGACGGGCGCAGGGCCGCGACCGGGGCGCGGGCGGTGACGGACGCCATGCTTCGCGGCGGTGAGATGTTGGTGAGTGGCAGAGGGAGGCGCAGCAGAGGAGGCCGAGCACGTTCGTTTCAGTCGGCAGGAGCCGCCAAGGTTTGTATTAAACTGCCAGGGCGAGGGGGGCACGCCGGCGGGTGTGGCCAGGAGGCGCCGGGTGGCGCGGACGGCGGGGATCGGCGGCGCGGCGGGATCGGACGGACGGCGCGCCGCGTGGGACCGGGTGTGTGGGGTGTGGCCAATGGGGAGCCGCGGCTCTTATCCTGCGTTATCCGGATGCTGGGATGCGGGGGAATCAAACGGGGTGTTGCCATTGGACGCCGGCGCGAGCCGCGGCTAGTGCTGGCTGCCACGTCGGACGGGCAGGCGTGGCGAATGGCTGGTTCAGATCGTTCGGTGCCAAGATTTTATATGATCCTACTCGTCGGTCGGTCGCGACTGCGCTTTGGTGCTGCCGTGGGGAGAAGATCGCGATGCCACTCCTCCGTGCGTGACCAACACGAGTATGTTCTTGCACACGCACGATGAGAAGTTTTGGATCAGAGCACAGACAATATCCGGATTACGTTCAGTTCAAACTCTGAAAAGATTACACGTCATTTTGACATTTAGATTTATATATGGTTACAACACGTTTGCCCGCTCCAAATTAAAGATTTTCAGAGTTTGTGAAAAATTTTCACTAGATTCTAGAAAAAAGTCCACGTCCAAACGTTTGTCTTCACTCTTCACTGGAGACACAAGCTATTCGGTATTTACAGCACTACAGCTTGATGTGGTTGCCGCTGCAGCAACCAGCTGGCAAGAAGCTTAGAGCAGCTCCAGCGTATAAGCATAGGGGTAGTGCTAGCACGAAGTACATCACGCAAGCTAAATTCGCAAAATCTGCTCCAGCGTGAGGTACACCAACTGTGAGGCCTGTGGAAGTATTGAATACTCAAAACTTCTTTTTTTATCCATTGCAAGCTCGCATGCAAGCTTCTACATGTATCTAGCAGAGGACGTGAGTTGACAGGTCATAGTTTTTTATTCATGGGCACCGGGAGCCCAGTTGAGCACCAGCTGCTCTGAAAATGTTCAGGGCGTCCTCACAAAACCAAGCAAGATACCCTTAGAGCAAGGGCAGCGTATAGTCCTTCTGGAGATTTTGAAGTTGGGCATGTCATATAGCTGCTAGTCCAAACAAATTGCTCCACCGTATGAGCAAGCAAAAGCAATCCTTTCTCCTGTGAACAACTGTAGCTGGCAGCTTTTTTTTTCTCTCATGGATGTGGTACTGAGGCCGTGTTTAGATGATGAAGTAGTTGCGGCTCAGGACTGAAAAAATTCGGGCCTAATATAATTTTGGAACTAAACGGGCCCAAAAAGATAGCCCAGCCCACCGCCGAACACAGTGGACGGATATACCCCGGCGCTGCCCCTGCAAGAGACGAACCCTAGCCTCATTCCTTCCACTCGCCCCTGCCCCCGCTCCCTTCTCCCTCCCACTCTCGAACCCTAGGCCGCCGCCCTCCTCCCCCCCGCACGCTCGATCCACCCCATCTCGCAGATCCACGCTGCCAAATCATAGATCCACCACCTACTCCGGTAGATTGTCGTGCTCTAGGCCGGCGGTGGGCATGTCGAGCTGGAAAGGCGGCGGGTACGACGGCGCCGGCAACTACTACGATGGAAGCGGCGACGGCGGCTTGCCGGACCATTCCGGCACCATCGACTGGAGCAGAGAGCTCCTGCATCAAGGATCTGGTGTCGGCTTAAGCTTGGGCCGCACCGAGTATCCACCCACGGATGCTCGAATCAGCAGCTCCCCGGACCCACGCCTCCGCCTTGGGATGGACTCCGTCGACCTCAACTTCGGTGGCGGGGGGGGGGCGGGGACGGAGGAGTTTGGGGACCTCATCCGTCGCCAGCAATCGTACCCTCGTGCGGCGACTCCTCCCTTCGGCATGCTGGCGTGGCGCTCCAACTCTCTGTACCAACACAACGCCGGAGAGAGCCGCGCCCCCGCCTGGAGCCGCGCCCCCGCCTGGAGCCCGTACCCTGGTACCGAAGCCCAGAGCTCCGGTACCCGCGGCCCCTCGTGGAGCCCGTTCCCTGGTGCGGAAGGCCAAGCCTCCGGTAGCCGCGGGCCCGCCTGGAACCCGTACGCTGCTCCAGAAGGCCCAGGGTCCGGCACAGGCGTCCCTGCAGTGCGAGGTCGTCGCGGCCCTAGGACCCGCCGCGGAGGCCGCACTGGATCTACTAGCATGGGACGGGTTCCGACTCAAGGTCCAGGTGAACTCACTCCACCGCCTTGTGAGCTCCCTCCTTTGCCTGCGCCAGAAGTGCCCCCGGTAAGCTTCGTTGTGTACCTGTCTGCGCCAGATCTGCGATTTTGTGTGCCTACAGACCCTGTATAGTTCTTGTGTAGTTCTTTTGTACAACATTACAGTGCGTGTTTACTTGCTGTTGAGTTCGTTTATGAACTGTGAAGTGCATCATTACTGTCTTGTTGTGTTGTCACCAAGTATCGTCATTAGTGTCTTGTTCTTGTTGCCTTGGAATCCTGTTTGAACTATGTGTTTGTTGCATCCACATGCTTCACCCCATCCGTCCTTGTTCCCATGCATGCGCTAGGCCGGAAGACCCAAAGACAAGGCCCACTGGTCCGACTTGAACAAGAAGGTTTTCATCACCTGTTTCTTGCACCAAATCGAGTGCAAGCGGACTGTTCAAGGTGGCCTCAAGGCGTCTTGGTGGAACGACCTCCAGCAGCGGTTCCTGTCGGCCACAAATCTGCTACACGACAAGGACCAGTTCCAAGGGATGTACAGACAGATGAAGGAGACTTGGGATTTGTGCAACAAACTCAGATATGGCAGTGGCTTAGGCACCACTCCTCAGACGGGCCAGCCGAATGCGTAGAAAGACTGGTGGACCGCCAATCACAAGGCAACTTCCTTGCTTCCTGTATTCCTTCTGCTTCCTGCATTTGTTCTTTGCTCTGCTGTGTAAGTTCCCTCCTTGTACAAAGGACTAATTCCTTTTCTGTTGAACTAGGGCAAGGCAAATTTGAAGAAGATTCAAAGGGAAGGCATGCCGGATTATTTGGCTCACATGGACACCATGTGCAGAGGGAAGCATGCAGATGGAAGCAATGCTTTTCCAGCTGAAGTAGTGGGTGACAGCTCCGAGGATCTGGAGGGCGCTGAAGAACCTCCAGTCGACCTCCTTGTGACCCCCCAAAGTGCTGGCCAGAAGAGGGGTGCCACCTCCAGCTACGCAGGCTCCAATGCCGGCTCCAAAAAGTCCAAGAGCTCATCTAGGAGTAGCATGGAAACAACCATGCAGGCAGGCGTCGACGTCATACGTGAGAAAATGAACAAGCTGCAGATCATATACGAGCATATGGGCTTTGCAGTTCAGAAGAAGATCGAGCTGTGCCGCGAGTTGGCAGAGAAGGATGGCATCAGCTCGACGACACACCGTGATCTGTTCAAGGGACTTCTGATGATACAGGCTGACGAAAACAGGATTGATAGCTTCTTGTCTTGCAAAACCCAGGATGAAAGGCGAGCCTGCATGGAGTTGTGGGCACCAAAAAGAGTCTAGAGCTGCACCCTTTTAGTTATTTTGCCTACTTAGTACACTTGCAGGCACCTATAATAGGTGCCTGCTGCACCTTTGCATGTGGCCAGCACTAATTGCGGCCTAATCCACGTAGAATTGCCTGCAGCTTAGCTAGGTTGTCACACACCGTCCCTGCTCTGTGAGTGCATTTCATTTTGTGGGAGTTCATGGAGCAGCAGTGTAACATCTCGCAATTTTATTACGGCATGTTAATTATAAAAATGAGGATTTAAAATTTTCGGTGAATTATTTGAGTGCTTGATAATTTATTTAAGGATGTCTTTTATTTTCTCTCCTAAATTCCTAGATTTATTTTTGAGCTAATTAAAAATTTCTAGGAAATATAAAATGCTAGTATGAGAACTTTGGAGTTAAGGAAATAGAAAAAAGGATAGAATCCTAGTTGGGCCTCAGTTCACAGCCGAAGTCCGCCGAAGCCCCCTCTTCTCTTTTTCTCGACCCAGCAACACACCCCGCACTCCTCCGGCCCAGCGAAACCGCGGCCCAGCAACGCCCACCGGCCCACGCGCGCGTTCCCCGTCCGTTCCTCTCGCTGACGCGCGGGCCCCGCCCGTCAGGTCGCCACGTCGTCGTCTCCTTCGCCTCTCTGCTTTCCCCTTTACGCCGCCGCGTCCACCCCGCGCGCGCCAGCGCGGCCAAAGCTCGCCGTACCGCCCGTGGCCGAGCCAGGGATGCGCGACACATCAGCGCCCTCGCATCCGGCTGTCCGCGCGCCTGCACGCCCGCCTATATAAGCACCGCCACGGCCACCTCCTCCAACCCTAGCCGCACTTGGGGTTTTCCCCCTTTTTTCCACCGCCGCTGGAGTAGAAGAAGAAGGGGGAGGAGAAGGAGGCGGGGAAGGCCGTCCGAGGGAGCACGACGAGGAGCCGGAGCCGTCCGCGGGAGCTGATCGACGAGAAGCCAGCGCCGCTCCTGCAAGAAGCCGCGCCGCGCTCTGCTTCCCCTGCTCTGACCCGCGCCACCGCCGTTCCGCTCCGTCTCTCGTCACCGCCGCTCGTCCCTTCGACCAGGGGTCACTCAGGTGAGCCCTTGCCTCACTCGCTCGTGTGTGGAACCGACCATCGCGCCGAGGGAGAAGAAAGGCCTCGCCTTGCCCCTGTGTTGGACCTCGCCGCGCCGCGCCGCCGCAGCTGACCGCCGTCGCTTGTGTCGTCGGCCATCGAGCCGTGCCTTACGCCTGCAGGTGCCGCTGCTGTTGACAACGCGCGCGCATACACCGCTTGGCCCTGTTCCTTTATTCTTTGTAACGCCCTGGGTTTTCAAAAACGAAAAACCCAGTATTCTGTCTCGTGATAGTCCCTGGATAAGATGCTATCACGCACAGGCATTCATCACAGATAAATATCACAGTCATACAACGAAATAAAGCATCAGAGTATGAATAATAATCTGATTATTACATGTCCTGAATAATCGAAGTACATCAATACACGCCTCTTGGCGGAATAACAAGAATAAGAGCCTACGCAGTGGTAGCTAGCTTCCAAAAGGTGTCTCTGTCTTCATTCGTCTCCCACAGGCATCCTTGAGCGAAGCAATGTGCCCCCTCAGTCGTACCATCCGTCGACGTTGTTGTCGAAGTCTGACTCGTACCCTGCAAGCTCAGGGGCTATCCCCAAGGATTGGGATAGGTCCACGTCACCAACCGTATGCAAGCTTTAAGTGGCTTACTTCTAAGGGTAAAGAAAGTATCAAGGTAGTAGCTGGGTTTCCTATTCAGCAGCGGCAACAATATATAAAGTAATATCTCCATAATCCCACCAAATTCCCATTTCTCTCATCCGCAAACGGTTACATCTGGTCACCCAGATCACTGTCACCATCACCTGTCTCCATCTAAGGTCAGTGCGAGAACTCCCACTCCTCGCACCTCAATGGTTGCACCCGGATCCGCGAGGCAGAGGGAGCAACTCTCCTCTCCCCGAATACAACCACGGCTCACCATACACTCTCATCCTATAAGGGGGAAGGTAGAAATCCCAAAACGTAAGAGTCGGAGAAACAACGGGCATGTCCATAACCGAGGACGCGGCTATACGTATAGATATAAACTCTGCAGAGCGTGTACACCAGTACCCATCTCGGAATAGTACCCAGACGGTGTACGGCCGACCGAGCCTACCCTACCGGACGAACACCTAGGAGTTACGATTCCATCCTGCATCCGGGTCTCGCTGCGGTCCTTCGCAAAGGTCCGCCCCAGAACTGTGAAAATGCCCCCGTGTGGCCACACGGGGAACGCCCAAAGGGAAGGGACTTCACCCTAACCCTCTCACTGATACCCTCTATCCTACTGGCAGGTATGGTATCGCACTTGCTAGGGTCGAACGACCCTATCCCCACTCTCGGCGAGGTGGTGTGTACGAAAGTCCCGTGTAACAGGCGACCCACTCGGTTTCAGACCGGGGCGAGCTCCTATCCTCCAAGTCATCACAAAAATCCCCAACTCCTGTGCTCCTAAAACAATGTACCTGCCATAGGCACCACACCGGGCAACGTCGGAGAAGACGATCCCTGGCCCCCGATCCCAGATTGGGTTGTCTTGAGCTCACTCCCGCCAAAATATCCCAAAACACCTTCTCCTGCCGATTTTCCCCACACACGCCAAGAAACTACCACAATAATCCCAACACATGCATAGCAAGCTCAGCGTATCATCACGCACAAGTAAAGTAGTAGTATTAGTAGGTCAATCGAGGACAAGTATGTAAAAGAGGCTATGCACGAGTTTATCATATCCATCACTATGCAGTAAATAAAGCAGTAGCAGTTCTAATAGCCATGCCTAATGGGCATTTAAAGAATGGTCGAGCGTGAACCTAGGTGCGAGTAGTCGTCGTAGCCGAGGTCGTCGTCGTAGTCCTGGCTCAGCTCTCCGGCTCCGGCGGCTCCTAGAATCGTAATAAAATATAAACACGGGAGCTAATTGCAATAAAATCCAAGAGAAGGAACAAATAAGACCCAAAAAGAGGCAAACTCTAGCCTAGCGCGGAGTTTGGAATTTTAGAAGATTTTCAGAAGAAGTTTTGTATTTTTCGGAGTTAAAACGGATTTCATATGAATTTCCAAATATTAAATAGATTTCTAAAATTAAAATACGCATACACAATATAGCAATCTTTTAGCTAGCTATTACCTAACTCTAGCTGTCTCTAACAGGGCTATAAGCCAGCTGCAGGGGAGCTCCTGCTGACCACGTGGCAGCCACGGCATCGCTTATAGCCAGCGCCTGCTGGCGTGGCAGCCGACGCGGCTGCCCGCGTGGCGCGGCGCACGGGATCATCCCCGCTGCGGCTGCGGCGCGGCGTAGGCCGGTGTGTGGCTCGGTCATGGGTGGCCAGCCACACGGGATCCGCTTGGATCCTTTGCGAGCAAACGCGTGTGTGTGCGCGCGTGTGGGGCAAAACCCCAGGGCTTAAGGCCTGGCGCAGCCAGGTGTTCGACCGAATGTCCACGAGGGACTCCGGCGCGGCAACGTTCGCCGGCGGCGAGGTGCGCGGCGGCTTGGTCAACAAACGACGGGGCTAGACTCAGAGGACACATGCGCACACGTCCGGGCCAAGAAAGGCTGGGCCTTTGGCCGGAGACGAGCTCGACGGCGGTGACGCAAGGTCGGGCGCGGCGGCGCAGTGCGGCGATGGTCGGCGACGGCATGTGGGTGCGCCAAATCACCAGAATCATGTGTGCGTGCATCAAGTGCTTCAGGACGAACCAAAAACCGGGGCCTTTACCCCTTGCCAAAACACACAAGGCCAGTTTGGCCATGGCGGGCTCCGGCCGGTGCTCGCGGCGGCGGAGCGCAAGGCTCTTACGGCCAGACAGAGACACGCGTGGGCGCGCGGCGATGCCGGTGGGCTTGCGATCATGGCAAAACCCCAAAGGCGGGGGCTTTCCCCTCCTGCGCGTGCGTGCACGCGGGCAAACTGCACGGCCATGGCCGCGGCGGCGCATGGGCAGGGCGACGGGTTGCCGGCGATCACGGGACGAAAGAACAGGGCCAGGCGGGGCTTTGCCCGCGCGTTGACAATGGCTACGGCACCTGCAAGCGTAAGGCTCGGCACGAAGGCCAGCGTCACAAGCGACGGCGATCAGCAGCGGCGGCGCGGCACGGCGAGGTCCGACACAGGGTCAAGGTGGGGCTTTTCTTCTCCCTCGGCGCGATGGCCGGCTCCACAGATGAGAGGGAGGTGATGGCGCTCACCTGGGTGACCTCTAGTCGACGGGACGAGCGGCGGTGAAGCAAGGCGAGGCGGAACGGCGGTGGCGCAGGTCGGAGTAGGGGAAGCAGAGCGGCGTCGCGGCTCGAGGCTTCGCGGCGAACGGGCTCTCCTCGGGCGGCCTCCGGCTTCACGGCGTCGACGGCGTACCACGGACGGCCTCCCCCTCCTCCTTCTCCTCCCCTCCTTCTTCTTCTTCACAGGCGGCGGTGAACAGGGGAAAACCCCAGGTGTGGATTAGGTCTAGGACGCGGCCGCGGCGGCGGGTCTTATAGGCATGCGTGCTGGGCGTGGACGGCCGGATGGGACGCGGCTGAGGTGGCGCGCATCTGGGCCCTCGCCACGGGCGCGTACGGCGAGCGGCGCCGAGGTGGCGGTCGCCGGGTGGGCGCGCGGGCGAAAAGGGGGAAAAGGGGGAAGAAGACAACGGCGACGTGGCCCCCTGACGAGTGGGGCCCGCGCGTCAGCTAGAGAGAGAGACGGCGCGGCGCGTGTGCGGGCTGACGGCGATACTGGGCCGTAAGGCTTGTTGGGCTGGGGTGTGCGAGGTGTTCGGCTGGGCTGAGAAAAAGAGAAGAGGGGCCTCTGGTGGACTTTTCCAGCGAACACAAGGCCCAGCTTGGTTTTATTCCTTTTCCTATTTCCTTAACCCTTAGACCTTAAACTATTTAGATTCAAATTTGAATTTAGAATTCAAATTTGATCCTCACACAAATAAGATTCAAATAAAAGCCAAATCAACTCCAAGGTTCTCACACTAGTATTTTATATTTCCTAGGAATTTTTAATTAGCTCTAAAATAAATCTAGGAATTTAGGAGAGGAATAAGAAGACACCCTTAATTAAGTTGTCAAGCACTCAAATAAATCACCGAAAATTTTAAATCCTCATTTTTATAATAAAACATTCCGTAATAAAATTGCGGGATGTTACACTCGTGACCGCCGGTGACCCCGTCGTCCTGCCCGTGCGCCGCCGCGGCCATGACTGCGCGGTTTGCCCTCGTGCATGCATGCGCGGGAGGGGGGAAAGCCCTCGTCTTTGGGGTCTCGCCGTGCTCGCACGCCCGCCGACGCAACCGCGCGCCCGCACGCGCCTTTGCCTCGCCCCGGAGCACTGCTCGTCGCCGTCGCACGCGCTGGCCTGGGCGCCGCCATGGTCGGGCCGGCCCGGAGCGTATTGGCAAGGGGCAAAACCCCAGTTTTTGGTCGCGTTTAGACTCACCTGATGCACACGTTCGCGTCCCTGACGTTTTCACGCACTCACACGTCCACGCCGGGCATCCCCGCGCTGCACCGCCGCGCCCTTCACTGCGCCGTCGCCGTTGAGCTCGCTCCGGCTCCAAGGTGTCGCCTTTTTGGGCCCAGATCGCAGCGCAATCACCTCCTGAGCAGAGCCGTGCTGCTTGATGTCCAGCCCCGGCCGTGCCTCACCGCCGGCGAGCATTGCCGCGCCGGAGTCCCTCGTGGGCATTCCCTCGAACACCTGGGGACGCCGGCCAAAACCCCAGGGTTTTGTTTACACACCACCGCCCACACGTGCACGTGCTCGCAGAGGATCCGGAGGGATCCAATGCGCCGGCCCACTCACGGGCGAGCCACACGCACGCACACACGGTGCAGCGCCGCAGCGATCCACCCAGGGATCGGCTGCGTCGCGCCACGCCAGGCCGCCACGCCGGCTGCCACGCGTGCAGCCGCTGGCTTATAGCCAAGCACGTGGCTGCCGCGTCAGCCGAGGAGCTGGCCTGCAGCCGGCTTTGAGCCCTTGTAGAGCCAGCTAGAGATACCCTATAGCTAGCCAAAAGTCTGCAATATTGTAAATACGTATTTGATTTTCAGAAATCTATTTTATCTTTGGAAATTCATATTAAATCCGTTTTAACTCCGAAAAATACAAAACTTCTTCTGAAAATCTTCTAAAATTCCAAACTCCGTGCTAGGCTAGAGTTTGCCTCTTTTTGGGTCTTATTTGTTCCTCCTCTTGGATTTTATTGTAATTAGCACCCGTGTTTATATTTTTTTACGATTCTAGGAGCCGCCGGAGCCGGAGAGCTGAACCAGGACTACGACGACGACCTCGGCTACGACGACTACTCACACCCAGGTTCACGCCTGACCTTCTTTGAATGGCCATTAGGCATGGCTATTAGAACTGCTAGTGCTCTATTTATTGCATAGTGATGGATATGATGAACCCGTGCATAGCCTCTTTTACTTACTTGTCCTTGATTGACCTACTACTACTACTTAACTTATGCGTGATGATACGCTGAGCGTGCTTTGCATGTGTTGGGATTATTGTGGTAGTTTCTTGGTGTGTGTGGGGAAAAACCGGCAGGAGAAGGTGTTTAGGGATATTTTGGCAGGGGTGAGCTCAAGACAACCCGATCTGGGATCGGGGGCCAGGGATCGTCTTCTCGGACGTTGCCCAGTTTGGTGCCTATGGCAGGTACACTGTTTTAGGAGCACAGGTGTTGGGGTTTTTGTGATGACTTGGAGGATAGGAGCTCGCCCCGGTCTGAAACCGAGTGGGTCACCTGTTACACGGGACTTTCGTACACACCACCTCGCCGAGAGTGGGGATAGGGCCGTTCGACCCTAGCAAGTGCGATACCATACCTGCCAGTAGGATAGAGGGTATCAGTGAGAGGGTTAGGGTAAAGTCCCTTCCCTTTGGGCGTTCCCCGTGTGGCCACATGGGGGCATTTTCACAGTTCTGGGGCGGACCTTTGCGAAGGACCACAACGAGACCCGGATGCAGGATGGAATCGTAACTCCTAGGTGTTCGTTCGGTAGGGTAGGCTCGGTCGGCCGTACACCGTCCGGGTACTATTCTGAGTTGGGTACTAGTGTACACACTCTGCAGAGTTTAGATCTATACGTATAGCCGCGTCCTCGGTTATGGACATGCCCATTGTTTCTCCAACTCTTACGTTTTGGGATTTCTACGTCCCCCTTATAGGATGAGGGTATATGGTGAGCCATGGTTGTATTCGGGGAGAGGAGAGTTGCTCCCTCTGCCTCGCGGATCTGGGTGCAACCATTGAGGTGCGAGGAGTGGGAGTTCTCGCACCGACCCTAGATGGAGATAGCTGATGGTGACGGTGATCTGGGTGACCAGGTGTAACCGTTTGCGGTTGAGAGATATAGGAAATGGTGGGAATTATGGAGATATTTCTCTATTTTATGATGCTGCTGCTGCATAGGAAACCCAGCTACTACCTTGATTCTTTCATTACCCTTAGAAGTAGGCCACTTAAAGCTTGCATACGGTTGGTGACGTGGACCTATCCCGATCCTTGGGGATAGCCCCTGAGCTTGCAGGGTACGAGTCAGACTTCGACAACAACGCCGATGGATGGTACGACTGAGGGGGCACGTTGCTTCGCTCAAGGATGCCTGTGGGAGACGAATGAAGATGGAGACACCTTTTGGAAGCTACCTACCGCTGTGTAGGCTTTTATTCATGTTATTTCGCCAAGAGGCGTGTATTGATGGACTCTGATTATTCAGGACATGTAATAATCAGATTATTATTCGTACTCTGATGCTTTATTTCGCTGTATGATTGTGATATTTATCTGTGATGAATGCCTGTGAGTGATAGCGTCTGATCCAGGGACTATCACGAGACAGAATGCTGGGTTCTCCGTGTTTGAAAACCCAGGGCGTTACAAGTAGCACATGTTGTTGTGAAATGAATCATGTATTAACATTTGAACATCTTCTGCAAATTCAGTTGATTGTAATATCATGTTACTACAATTTGTGTGTTATGATTATGGTGTCTGATCTGTCTGATGCTGTGTGATTTTGCTTTGTCTGTGATGCTACATGTTGATACAGTTATTGCTATGTGATTATGGTGTGGCTTTGTTGCAAATATTCTGTCTGTGATTAATGTCTCAAGTTATATACTTCTCAGAACTGCTACAGTACTTTACTAATGTGTTTCCTTGTTTTGAACTTGATTGCAGGGCCTTCAAGAAGCAAGGGCTGCAGGGGCAGGCACAGTTGAAGCAGGAGGGGGTGCATCTAGAGGATAACTTGCTGGCAGGCCATGCTGGAGGATGCGAGGTACACAGATTCCTCCGCACATTCAAGATTTCCTCACTCTGGCATTTCTGGACGATGATGACGAGGACCACATGCTAAACATGGTAATGTTCCTAATGCAACAACATGTAGAAAAGCATTTGAGTAGAGGGCCATACAGATCAATTGAGGGGCAAACAGGACTGCAGTGGGTAGAGTCTAGGCTAAAGATGCCCAATATGTGCTACAACCAGTATAGAATGCCTCCCCACATCTTTCTAGAACTTCATGATCTCCTAGTGACCAAATATGGCCTTGCATCAACCTCAAAATCTAGCTCAATTGAGGCTCTGGGGCTGTTCTTGTGGATGGTTGGAGGGCCAGAATCATTTAGGCAAGCTGAGGACAGATTTGAAAGGTCACTGGGGACTGTGAGCAGCCTGTTTGACAGAGTTTTGAAGGCTGTTGTGAAGTTAGCTGCGAACATCATCAAGCCCGCAGATCCAGAATTCAAAGAGTTGCACCCTAGACTGAGGAATGCTAGGTTCTATCCTTACTTTAATGGGTGCATAGGAGACATTGATGGGACCCATATAGAGGTTGTAGTGCCTGCTGCCCAGATGCTGCCGTGCTTTTGCCGCAAGGGCAGTACTACACAGAATGTATTGGCGGTGTGTGACTTCGACATGAGGTTCACATTCGTTCTTCCAGGGTGGCACGGTTCAGCACACGACATGAGAGTGCTTGAAGATGCAACCACGACCCACTCGGCCTACTTCCCACATCCACCATCAGGTACATGTTGTCGTGCCACTGCTACTCATTCGTTATTTGCACCTACTCTTGCTGCTCCGTAACAGGCAGCATTTTGAGGATACTAATGCAAAGTGAAACTGTTTGTGCAGGAAGGTATTACCTTGTGGACTCAGGGTACTCCAACAGGAAGGGATACCTAGCGCCGTACAAAGGAAGCAAGTATCATGTGCCTGAGTTCCTGGACGGACCTCCGCCCGATGGTAAGGAGGAAACATTCAACTATGCTCACTCCTCTCTTAGGAACGTGATAGAACGAGCATTTGGGGTTCTGAAAATGAAGTGGCGCATCCTGCGTTGCATACCCAGTTTTCCTCCTCGTAAGCAAAGCAAGATCATTCTTGCATGTTGTGCACTGCATAACTTCATAAAGTCGACAGGCATAAGGGATAAGCACTTTGCCAGGGGTGAGAGAGGTGAGCACTATGTGCCGCCTGGAGGTTTTGAAGAGGCCGATGAAGAGGTGCCTGATGATTGTGAGGTGATGCGTGTGTTTCGGGAGTCCATAGCACTTGCTTTACTTAATCGTGCTTGAAACTTTTCTGTCAGCTTCGTCATTTACACTTGCGTACATTTGTTTGCCCATACTGTGTTTGCTTGGAGGACCGGTACATATGGAGCCATGTTGATTATGTGGCTGAGTGAAACAGGACACATCTGTATGCGCCGTGCGCTGATTCAGTTGCCGGTTTTATGAACTTTGTGTTATTTGTGACAATTATAGGTTGTATGAACTATGTTTGGTGAAGTTTGTATGAACAATTGTTGAATAAAATTGCATGTTATTGATGTATAGACTGAAATGGTATGAATGTGTATGATGACATGTCCATGTTGTGCCTGTTGTTGGTCACGCAATGATGCAAGGAGGACTGCATGCAGATTTGTTGACTTTGCTGTGTCCTCATGCAATGCTGCATGGAGGGCTGCATGCACATGTTGACTTTTGTTGTGTTTGTGCATGGATGGCAAATGTGGGATGTGGATTGTGACATTCAAAGTCAAAGAAACTTTTGAGTGGTGTTTAGTTCCACAATGCCAAAACCCATAAATTTTTAGGATTTTGCTTCAAATTCTCATCATCTAAACACGACCTGAGGTACCAGCAATGATGAGTAGAAATAGCTACTTTATTTGGAGCGCCCGGCGCAAATGTAAGCAGTGCTGCTAGCGTGCTGCTTCGTAGCGCTATCCCCTCCAGCGTTTGACACCGTGAAAAAATGGTGCGAGTGCTCTAGAGCAGCCCCCTAAAAGGTACGCTGGAGCTGCTCTTAGCAGCCCCAAAATTTACACGCTGCAGCTGCTCTTATTTGCATGTAGTAGTAATTCAAGTGGCCGAGTCTATAACAACTATATAGGTGAAACCCACTACAAATCATGAATAGGTTTCTCTCAACATGCAAGTATTTCACGTCATCATCCACTATACGACATATCACCATCCACTATATGTCATGTTCCTATCCACTAAGATCATATATTTATATCTTCAATCGAATTTCTGTTGTTAATATCATGACTTTGTGAGTAGCATGCTACAAAATTTCTGTATTAGAGAAAAATAATGTAGGATCAATAATTTAGAATGATTCTCTCTCAACAATTATCAGATTCAATGTATAATATTGTTTACAAAAAAGAATATTGTCATTAAATCACTTTCGTGTTCTTACTTTCACATTGTACCTTAAAATTGTATTTAAGATCCGCAGCATCGCGCGGAGTATCACCTAGTCAATACATATAACAAAAGCCAATTATGCATTTACCAAAACTTACACACAAACACATAAAAATAAGTGATATGTACAATGCGCTCAAGACAAGACAAGGTTCCGTTCGGCAGATCTTCAACAGATTTATACAGTAGATTTGTTATAAGAAAAAAAATACTATGTGCAAATTTTTACAGCAAATCTGTCATGCGATAAAAATACTGAACAAGAAGCAAACCGTACGGCATTTCATTGCTACAATAATTTGACAGCTATAGCAAATCCAATGCTACCTTGAGGTCATAGCAACAAGTTCAGTGCTTTTCAAATCACAACAAATTAGCCACGAATTCATATGCTGACGTGGTGGTTAGGGAAATGTTCAACTGCTCCGGTAACTCCAGCAACGGCAGGGGTCCATTTTTCACTCCAGATCCACTAACGAGAATCACCAGGTAACACTTGCATCTTGTTCGCAACCCACTTAACAAAAAAAACATAAGCATCTGCCTCCAACAAATCGTTACCACTGAGGCATCAAAATAACTCGATTGAGCTCAACAATACATTATGATTGCAGGCTAATAGATTAACATTTCTATTTTCGGTGGATAGTTTTACAGACACAACCAGCGCAGAGGTATACTTGCGATGCGAGCTCACAAGTTACAAAGAGCTACATCGAAGAGTTACAACGCACTTCCAAAATTTCGAAGGGGCATACACAGACCATAAGCGGCTGCAGGTAGCACGCAGTTGCTCTGACAATATCATCGAATGGAACTACCTTATTTCGGGAAGTACATTGGTTGGCCAGCTGGTGGTACGTGTGGCGGAGCACCAGGGGGGATGCCGTACTGGGGCATCTGCTGTGATGCCTGAAATGGCACAGGTGGGGCGCCCGAACTGGTTCCAACAGCAGGATAGTGAGGCATGGAGTTTGCCATCATCGGTTGGCTCGGGTATGGGGTGGATGCAGATGCGAAAGCCCCTGCCTGCATGTTAGGATTCCAAGCAGGCACTTGTCCAACTCCAGCAGGAGCTGATGGTGCTGTGCTTGCATAAAACGGAGCAGCTGGTGCTGCAGTGTTCTGCCATGCCACTACTGGAGGCGGTGCTTGTGCAGCAGCTTGCAGTTGCGCATTAGGATCCGAAAGTGTGTAATCCCTGCTTCTCTCATCGTGCGCCTGAGTGCAAACAAATGGTCCCCAGTTAGACCAAGGCGAAAACAGGAAGCAGGAACAAGGAAAACAATGTTGAGAAAGCGTACTTTTGTCAAATTGAATGAACTGCAATAGGTATTCTGTTTTACTAATTGAGCCAATTTCATTATTATTAGTCCACAAGATATTTACTTCAATCAATTATTTGCTAATTTACACAGCCTGAAACTACTATTTATACCTTTACATTGAGATCAGTATGACGAGAGTATGACAGATGAAGCTTACAGTAACCACCATCATATATGCAGTGTCCCTCCAGGGCTTGTTTAGCAACTGCTGCAGTTGTTACATCTGCAAATATAGCTTTTTGTCAGTCAAATAAATATCGTGCGAACAGGTGCCATAGCAAAGGGAAAACAAGATTAGCAATTCCACTCGCAAACAAGAAAAGAATTTACAGGGTGCTAAGGATCCAGGGACAAAATGTCATAAGTACGGGCGAAAGAATGTTTAAACCTTCCTTTTTCTTTTTATAAAATCAGTTAAATTTCATCTATACCCCTTAGATAGTGCAAACAGTACTGAGCATCAATAAGATGAATGCCATTTGGATTGCTATACTTTTCAAATATGTGCCTTGGATAAGCTAGAGAAAAGGACCACAGATCAGATAAAAAGACACTACTTAACAACAGGACCTCTGCTAAGACATGTTGACAAATAGTAAGTGCTGAGTATTCTAATCCCCCAACACGCTAGACAGATAAAGATGCCTAAAGTGGGACTGAGTATGTCTTGAGGAAAGTGCAATGATGACAGAATGGAAGTTTGTAGCAAGCCCCTATAAAGAGAGTATGATTACATAAAAAGGTAAAAAATGATCAAGAAATTACTAAAGGCAACTTTATAGCTGTTGAAAGTTGCAGATGTCCATTTTATGCCTTCCCGAACTCCGACACCTCTCTGCTGAAGTTCCCAAACTTAAACTTACGATGCAAAAAGGGAGAGAATAACAGTGTGACTGGTTACTCATATGTTAACGGAATGGGGAGAGAAAGAGAGGGTATACAACAGGGAAAAGACTGAAAAAACATCATGAATTATGCATACACGCAGTATATTTGAAAATAGTTTGGAAAAACTTCATGCCTCAATACTTTCAAACAGAGGGAGCATGACATATGAAGTGTGCTCAACTGTGTGTAAGAAATTTACAACTACATGCCACAGCAATAAATACATCAAAGGAATCTATTTCAGGGTTCACCAATGCCAGGGTATATCCAGTTGGTGCAATTGAGTTAGCATACCTGGATATTGAATTAGAGCCTGCATTCCACCGTTCTTCTCAAACATTGCAATTTTTTGAACAGTACCAAAAGCAGAAAACACCTGAAATTACCACATTAATGTAATTATATAGGTTACCTTCAAATAAGTACTTTATTTTAAATAAGCAGGAGGTACATTATTCTTACTGTGTGCAAAACATCCACTGTCACAGCATACTGCATGTTCTCAATTGATGCTAAAAGTACATTACTCTCAGGCTCCTTTATCTTTCCATCAGGGCCTACTGTTGGCTGCAAATTTACAGTTGTGTAAGGAACAACACAAAAATGCAAGAGAGGCAAAAGAGCATGAGATATTAGTATATGAAGCAAACCTGCGCAATCCCCTCAATTGCAGTTTGGTTCACAGGAAGATAAGGATTAGTGTAATCCCTGTTCAACCAAAAAAGTTGTCAAAAGTGAGCAGAGGTAAACTGTGTAGCACCAAAGCAGGTAATAATATTTTAAAAACATTATCAACAGGACACAGGCAATTTTTCTGGCCATTTTTATGAGATGAACAGAAAAGGAGAGAGAAAAAAAGAGAAAGCTGACTTGCATTCATGCCTTATATTCAGGAACAAGATTGCCAAAACTTTATGCATTTAAAATCGATGTGAAGGAAGTACATAACATAATATGCAAAAGAGATTAGATCAAATTTTAGAGTGTGCGCCACTTTATTGTACCTGCTGCGATGTGACTGAAATTTGATATTCAAATCCTTGTGCGCAGAAAAGGTTATGCGCATGTGGCAGGCATTGATATGTTCTGGAAGTAAGTATCTGAAAGAGAAATGTCACATAGGTAACTTTGTGAGGTCTGTAATCCACAATAGCAATTAGCAAAATTGTAAAATGCATTACTTTGGGATGCTTCTTCCATCCAATGAGTTTTTAGCTTCAAGAGCAGTTGGGGCATCAGTATATTGGATAAGTGCCTGTGAAATATTCAACAGTTAAGCTCAATGCACAGTGGAGTAATGTGTAGGCAACTTGAGAACAACAAACTTACCTGGAAACCAGCTGCTTTCTCGAAAGTAGCTATCTTGTGAACAAATCCGAATGCCGAAAATACCTAAATTTTATTCGGCACAAACAATTGTTAGCCAGATTTGAGGATAGTGGCTTACCATCCAACAAAACAGTAGTATTGTGCTGGAGCATAAGGTTAAGCAGAGAAATAGATGGAGCACACCAGCGAATCGTGCTGGATGCATGGATTCACAGGGTAGCTACTATACATCGGTAAATATGTAATAAACATACTCTATACTACAGAAACAGAATTTAATAAATAACTCCATAACAGAAACAATATTTTTAATCCTCTTTCCAATTTGGTGTTGCCAAAGTACTTGCCTGGTGCATATTGTACTATTATTCTGGGAAGGATCAATGCCTTGACCTTTGGGTTTCCTAATCTTATATGTCTTGCCAGGATCAAGGATATATGTCCTAAAGTTTATAATTTAAAGAACAAAACTCAACCTGTGGGGGGTAAATATGTTTATACTATATCAGAGGATAATCAACAGTAATGTTGTACATTCGCAGAAAAAAATTTCTGATCTTGTCAACTAACAAGAGATATGGCCATGTACAATCATTATGATAAGTCATATTAAGCACAGAAATGATTTTTTTTAAAAAGATGAACTGAAAGAACATTTGGACAGCCCAAGGGATGTAGAAAGCTGCTCTGGCAGGTAATTGAATACATTCAAACGTAAATATAGACTTACCAAATGAATGACTTCAATGGTGACATCATTAGGCTGAACACCTTCAAAAGTGACAAGCAGGACATTGCCAGAAGAATCACCAGTGCCTTTATTGTTGGTAATTTCTTGCCTGTTTGAATATTGGATATATACAGTTTTACCACGAACTTGAGCAGGTTCTGAAGATGAAGCATAATAGGAAACCATTGAAATTGCCTGGTTTTGATCCGCCTGAAAATGAGTATGTTTAAGGGTAAACAATAAAGAATCAATTGACTAAATCCAATTATACGCAACTATAGCTCTGAAAGTCCACCATACAGTCTAAAGCTTAAAATCTTCTGGTAAAACAAATTTCTACAACTACAAAAGCATTTCCATGGTATCATCTTCTGCAATGAATCAAATATCTTATCATGAGCTTCAGGCCCCTTGTGAAATTTCAAAAACATTACAGCAAACCATCTTACACCTAACTCTCCCAAAACAGTCTCCACTGCTAGTAGTTACCATAACAGTTGATGCTGCAAAATATATATCTACTAAACCTGTGATTTCATTCAGCCATACCCATTTCAATGACGAACAAAAATCTCCTATCAATCTACAACCCACTCCAGACCATACAATTATGTTGCGGGACAAATAGGCACTTAAGATAAGTAGAAAAGGGTGTGTTAGAAGTGATTGTAATCATCGAAGTCCCATCCCATACATTCTACTTTCACCCATCCCATACATTCTACTTTCACTTCACATCACTCATACTGCAATAGGATACAATTGTGCAAAGTTGACTGCACACAGATAAAGTATTAAACAACTATGGTCAACGCTATGTGTATGCAATCAATTAACAAACAAATCAGTTTCTCCTATATAATATCGACATGTCATGTGTCCCAGATGCAGACACTTACATTGAGCACAAAACTCAACAAAAGCCTTAACTTGCATTCGAAAAGGCAGAGCCTAGGATTACTGAAAATCCATGTGACATTAGCATCACTAAACCACACAAAATCATAAGACAACAAGGTTGCATAAACCTTTTACAATATCTAGTGAGAAAATCATATTTCTAACTTGTACCATAGAGTTGCAATGAACTGCAAACATCAATTCACCCCTAGAGTTCGACCAAATAATCACCCCTAACACCAAAAAGGAAACACAAACAGCAAAGTTCAATCATATAACAACAATAGCAGTAAACCATCCGTAGTTCCCTTGCAGCAGTAGCAGAAATCACTAGACGAGTTACCCGAAAAAAGAAGAAATCACTAGACGAGTTAGTCTCTTCAATCATAATTTAGCACAATTTGCACACACAAAAAAAAAAACTAGCACCCAACAGGCTCGATACCACACACACCAGTCTCATCACTAGATTCAATCGTGTAACCAGTCCACTGAATCGCACAGATAACCGCAAACTCATCCTAATCCCTAACACCCCTACGGCAGCCACGGGGGCGCGAGTGGCTACCGATATAGCAATCCATCTGTGGGAGTGGCGCAGAGGGGGGCGGCAAGGGGCTTACGAACTCGACGAAGGCCTGGTTGCGGTTGGCGCCGACGTTGCACATGGTGTTGACGACCCTGCCGAAGGGCTTGCAGAGCTCGACGAGCTCCTCCTCGGTGCACTCCCACGGCATGTTCCGCAGGTGCAGCACCTTGGACGGCGTCTGCGTGTAGCGGAACTGCGTCGCCGACCCCGACGGCATCCTCGCTGGCTGGGTCGGGTCGGGTCCCTCCGGCGGACGGGCGGGCGGGCGGGCGGTGGTGGACTGGTGGCGCTGCAGCTAGGGTTAGGGTTTGGTGGGTTTTCTTATCGCGAACCGAGGGGGGAGGAACCGCGCGCCACTGTTGAGGAGAGAGAGAGGCGGGGACGACCGGACGAGAGGGAGAGGGAGAGGGAGAGGCTGGTTGATGCCTGGGATTGGGCTTGGCTGGGTTGGGTGGTTCCAGAAGGAGACGATGCTAGCTGAGGCAGGCGCGATCCGGCGAACGGGGTGGGTCCTCTGTGCAGGCGCGCGTGTGGCCCCACGTGCACGGTACAAGTAGCGCGGCTCCACGCGCACGGTGCACGGCACAACCAAGCGCCGAGTGATCCCCTTGGGGTCGTGTTTGAAGGGGTGGCTCGTGGGCTCGGCTGTGCTCCCGGAGCTCATTTTTTTGTTTGACCTCCTTTTTCCCTCCCTCGGCCCGGCCTACGGGAGCCAAACCCCCCCTCCGTCTAGCTCTCCTGCTACGCCATTTTTCACCGTAGCGCTAGGGCTCGGCTCAGCGCGGCGCTGGGCGGGCGATTTTTGGGGCGCTTGCGCCGGCGGCTGGTGGCCTTGGCGGGCTCGCGCGGGAGAAGGGAAACTTCCTCCCGCCCTTCTCCGCCGCGAAATCCATGGCCTATAAAGGCCAGCGCCGTCGCCTCCTCTCTTCTTCCCCTCTCACTCCCGTGAGAGACCAGCTAGGGTTTGGTGGTGGTGTGCTGCGAGCTCTAGTCCGCGACCGGCGGGCTTCGTCTCCGTTCTCCCGCTGCGGATCTGCTCCGACTCGCCGACGCGCCTCACTTCCTCGCTGGGACTCCAGGCGGTGCGGTTCTTCTTCCTCGGTGCCGGCGTTGACCTAGGGTTTGCTGTGGACCGGATCTGCTTCCTCTTCCGCCTGGTCTTCTGCTCTGCTTCCTGTGCCTCCTCCAAGCTCCCCAAGGTGAAAGCGACTCCCGAATCCCCATCTCTGTTATGAATTTGTGTTGTGCGGTCATTCTTGTTTCGATGTGATGCGGTTATTCTTGTTTCGATGCGATGCGGTTGTTCTTGATTCGATGCGGTGCTGTTGTTCTAGTTTCGATGCGGTGCGGTTGTTCTTGTTTCCATGTGGTGCGGTTGTTCTTATTTTGATTCAGTGCGGTTGTTCTTGTTTCATTATGTGCGGTTGTTCTGCTTGTACTCATTTAACTGTGGTCGATGATGATGTCCAATGCACTGGGAGGCTTGTTGAATCAAGCAGCCGTGTACAAATTTTTCTTAAGCTTTCATTTCCTTGTTGATGCTAGTCAGGGCTACCTCACTTAGATATTGTTTGGATTATTATGCATGTAGATGGATGTTGGTGAGACCCGTGAAATGATGGTGAGGCAAGCTACTGGCATGATAGTGTCCATGATGTCTGTTGTTGTCTCTACTCTAAAGAGATTGAGGGATGAACCTGAGCCTGATACAGAGCCAAACCCTCTCCTGTATAGCCTTAGAGCTGATGCTGAGCAGCATAGACAGAGAACCCTGCAGGCCATCTACAATTCCACAGATGTAGAATGTGTCTCTATGTTAAGAATGAGGAGGAAACTTTTTTTGTTTGTGTGAGACATTTAGATCCAGGGGGCTTCTGCATGACAATGCTGGTGTTACTGTTGAGGAACAGGTTGCAATGTTCCTGCATGTTGTTGGGCATAATCAGAGATTTAGGGTGGTGCACCAGTCTTTTAGGAGGTCCATTGAGACCATTCACAGACACTTCCACCAAGTTCTTTTTGCTGTTGGTGAGCTTAGGACTGAATTGATCAAGCCTCCTTGTACCACTACCCATCCAAAAATCCTTGAGAGCCACAGATGGAACCCATACATGCAGGTAACCACACATTACTAATAGTACCTGAGAGTGTGGTTGTCCTAACTTGTTCTAACTAGACATGCACAATTTTTTTAGGACTGTGTTGGTGCAATAGATGTAACTCATGTGTTGGCCAGGGTCCCTAGAAGCAAACAACAACCATTCAGGGGTAGGCACAAAGACCCCACACAAAATGTCATGGCAGCTGTGGACTTTGACATGAAGTTCACCTATGTGCTAGCAGGTTGGGAGGGCTCAGCACATGATGCCCTCATACTTGCTGATGCACTTGAGAGGAATGATGGGTTTGTTGTACCTAAAGGTACTTATTCACTGTCCTATTATAATTTCACCATTGATTGTTTACTGTCCTATTAAAATTTAGAGGCCTTAGGATTCATTTCATGTCCCTGTAGGTAAATTCTACCTTGTAGATGCTGGGTACAGATGTCGCAATGGTTTCCTTCCTCCCTACAGGGGGGTAAGGTACCATTTGTCAGAGTATGGCCCAAACAACAGACCAACAAATGCAAGGGAGTTGTTCAACTTGAGACATTCTTCACTTAGGGTCACAATTGAAAGGGCCTTTGGTGCACTGAAGAACAGGTTCAGGATCTTAGACAACAAGCCATTTCACACTTTCAAATCACAAGTGAAACTTGTCCTTGCTTGTTGCATCTTGCACAACTAGATCATAGGTTTTGGGTTAGATGAAGTTGTGCCTGATGAAAATTGGATACCACCTGTGGACCAGACCACTGCACCTCATGATGAGATGTTCTCCCAAGATACTCAGGCCATGACAGCCAGGAGGGACAACATTTGCAATGCAATGTGGGATGGGAGGGGTGCTCATAGGACTTGATGCATGAGTACTGATTCATTGTAATGTCTAGTTTGGTAGCCCTGATGTAGAACTCTTGGATTTGTTGTGCTGTTGTAATAAGTGATGGACAAAACTGAGACCTATTTTTTCCTCTATGTAATATTTCTGTGCTTTTTACATTATATCCTCAATGTGTTGTTTCTTGCCTGCAACTATACTAGGATGGCAGCTGCTAGTGTTGAGGAGGTTTTGGGTGGTGTTGAGGCTGTTGCTGTTGGTGTTGAGGCTGCTCCTGTTGTTGCTCCAGCAGTAGCAGCAGTAGCAGCACCTGCACCTGCTGGCCTAATGAGGTGGAACAATGCAACTTCAGGCTTTGTGCTTAGGAGAATGGCACAGCTTGTGAGTGATGGTAGTAGGCCTGATAAAGTTTTCAAGGACAAAGATGTCAACTTGGTTGCCAAGCAACTCTTTGAGTTCAATGGTGAGGTTGTCAGCCCCACTCAGGTGTACAACCACCTAAGGAAGTGGAGGCAGAAGTGGGCCAAGGTTGCTAAGCTCAAAGATTTGAGTGGGGCTCTTTGGGATAGTGACCTTAATGCCATCATGTTGGATGTGGAGCACTACTCCAACCACATCAAGGTATAATTCATATGCTGTTATCTTCACTTAGGTTCCATATCCAGTTGAGTTTATGTCCTGCTACTTAGAATTCATATCTTGCCACCCTTGTGCAGGACCACCCTAAGGATGCTGAGTTCCTTAACTATCCCATTAGGTTCTACACTGAGATGGAAGCCATATTTGGCCATTCTATGGCCACTGGGAAGTTTGCTATAGGGTCTGGTGAAGCCCTAGGTGCACCTACTAAGACAGAAGGGGTTGGTGAGACCATTGAGATACACAACACCAGTAAAACTTTGCTAGACACCAAGCCAACTGAGATCATAACCAACTCTACAGTTGGTGGGAAAAGGAAGAGGGGAGACTTCAGTGAGGATGAGAAATTGTTGTTAACTAACATGTCAGATGCAGTGAACAATGTTGTCAATTCCCTTAGAGAGACTGGCCCTGCCCATATTGATGCAAACCTGTACCTAGCTGTGATGGAGACCCCTGGTTTTACTGAGGAGGCACTCATTGTTGCCTACACTTTCCTGCTGGACAACAAGGCCCAGGGCAGAGGCTTTGTTGGTATGAATGACAACCATAGAGCCCTTTGGCTGAGAACCCTCCTCTCCAAGAACTATTATGGCTAGATGAGCACTAGAGCTGCCATCCTAGGAGCAGTAGAGATGTATATTTCCTCTACCCCCTCTTCCACTCTCTTCTTTTGACTACAGTTGACACACTGGGCTGTAGAGCATGTGCAGGTAGTTTGGCTAACTTTCTGCTGTCTTTTTGGGGTTTTATTTTGCTGAGAGGGTGGCTAACTATTTGATATACAATTGTTGTGTTGTAAGACTATTTGTAGCCTCTGTTGGCTGCATGAACAACTTATTGCAATATTGTCTATGTAGTTACTTACTTGGTCTGCTGGTCTGTTGCATTTCTTTTACTTACTTGGTGGATCATGAGGGATTACTAGGGCCTATGATGCAACATATACTTGAGGTGGCTGCTATTTTCATATTTCTACTGCTTCTTATGATTGTGATCAAACTTTTGGGAGGCATCACTCAGTTGCAACACTAAGCTGTTGCTTCAGATGATGGCACTGAATGATGTCTTGTTCTTGTATTGCTTGTGAATTGCTTGTCCTTGGATGTTTTGTTCTGCCTTCTTTATTCTTTTGCTAGCAGCCACCAATGATAGGAACCATGTAGTGACTCCACCCACATAAAGCTGAGGCCTCTATTCATATATACTGTTTTGCCTATGATGATTCAATTTGACTGATTATGCTTCTCATGTCTCCCATCAAAACATGTGAGACATCCATTCCCATGCTTCCAAACTTGGGATGGATGTCTCACATGTTTCCATGGTTGCCATGAACCCTTACTTGTTGACATGAATCTAAAGCTACCTCTGCAAATACTTTCTTATTCTTGTTTCTGTCTTATTGGTTTCCTGCCTATGATGATACAATTTGTAGTTGTTTACCTCTCATTTGGCCTATGATGACCAACATGTTTGCTATAAATTTGTAAGTTCCTAAGCATTGATGAACTTTAACTTGTGAGGGACTGGTATTTGGTGCTTCTATTTCTCATGTTAGTCATCAAACCTTGGGATACGTCCATTCCCATGCTTTCAAACCTGGGATGGACGTGTCCCACGGTTCCATGCCTGTCATGATCTTGTTTTTCATACACATCAAACCTTATGCTCCAAGTTGAAGTTCAAATGATATCGCAAACTATTCTGAGGCCTTTTTTGTGTTCTTCTTTTCCTGCTGTCATGCCTATGATGATCTTTTCCCTGGTACTTATATGCATCTCATGCCACCCATCAAAACATGGGAGACATCCATGCCCATGTGTCGGTGCAATGAACCAGCAGTCCACCACGGGGTAGGCTATGGTGGTAGATTGTATGGTGGGGATCGCCAAGACTAGAGCTAGATGGTGAACAAAGGACACAGGGTTTATCCAGGTTCAGGCCGCCGGGAGGCGTAATACCCTACGTCCTCTGCTCGGTGTGTTGTATTGATGGTTCCACGATTGGGAATCAGATGGAGTTGTCTTCGAGAGGGGTCCCTGCCGCTCTTATATAGCCTGGGGGGCAGGGTTTACAGATCTCAGGGAATCTATAGCTAACCGATTATAAGATCTGGCCTTCCGGCTCAAGCAATATCTTTCCTAACTAACCGGTCTTTACTCATGGGATGATATCTCCTCGGGCGCCGCCTCATCCTGATTCGTACGCCGTACCGTATCTCCACACGGGTGGGCCCATCTCCGTATACACATCATGAAGCCCCTCCGTGTGGGACCCCGAGGGGTATATCCCCCACAGCAGTCCCCGAGCGCTTCTTAACCAGACTGCAACTTCGATCTTCAGCTCCGTGTACTTTTTTGCGCACCCTCGTCATTTAGCCGAGTGCTTAACACCTTTCGTCCGAGTGCTTTGAGTGTTGTCTGGTCTGATCTTCAGTGCAGCCGAGTGGTCTTGAAGCTGAACTCGTGGTTGTCGGGTGGTTGAGGAGAGCTCTTCACCATGTTTGTGATTTGTTCAGATCATCCGGGATTGGAGATTGTACACTTTCATCGAAGACGAAGTGTACACACTTAGTCCCCGAGCCTAGATAAAGATCGAAGAGGTTTATCTAGGGTCAAAAGATAGTCTAAGCGACCGCCCCCTGATGTCTTCTATAATGGGTGCCCCTTTGGAAAAAGGGTACCACTGATCGCCTCCCGTATCCCCGGTCCTGACTTTAGTCAATAAGACTTTGTCTTGGTATAATCCCGGATGATCGCAGTGGTGGGTTTTAGCCGCTAAATGGGCGCATCTCCAGATGCGCCCATTAGGGCAGTCCCCGAGGTTCGGAATAGTTAAAGTAACTATTTCGAAGCTCTAAAAAGGATTTAGTTCAGTATTACCATCATCCTGTTTGGGAGAGTACCACTCGGATCATCTGACCCGGTACAGTGTTTGGTTAGAGCTCTGGCCCTATGCCAAATTTGCCATATGGCAAACCGTGTTCTCACGGAGCACTCGCGCGAGGTCACCTGTCCTAGTCATCATATTCGTGACTTCTGAACAGCATGCCTCCAGGAGAACACTCATGAGCTAGCAGATTTTTGAAACTCTCTTAGGAGTCAAAACCGAATTTTCAAGGGCGGGTTATCTGATAACCTGGCAGTACATGACTCCGGGTCACGGCCTCTGAGTAGTTTAAGCCAACCAATGATTTTTTGGAAGGCCCTTTTAATTTTAAGGGTGTCTTCCCGTAGAAGGAAATGTTTTAACCCCTTGGCTCATTTAGAGCCACGGCCCACTAAGGCCCAAAAAATCGGAATCGGAAGCGTCACGGATAAGGCTGAGCACTGGCGCGCCGCTCGTGGGTCGTACTCGCGAGAAGAATCTCCCGCGCTGCGGCGACGCGACCGCACGGGGGGTGGGGCCCGCCACGACCACCGTTCCGTCTGCCGCATTTAAGGCAGCCCAGAGGCGTGGCTCGCCACGCGCCCCTGCAGTCACGTCGCTTCACTTCCCATAGGAAACCACGCAGCCGCCCTTTGCTCTTCCTCCTCCGGCCGCTCCGCCTTTCGATCCGCCGGATCCGTCACCGCATTAGCTCGATCTTCACCGGATTTGGCTTCGGCGAGGCTGCAGATCCAGATCCACCGCCGCGCCGCATCTAAGCCGCAGTTCCCGGGGAGTCCCCGAGCGTAGCGAGGGTGTAGACCACTCCCCGCCTGAGTCCCCGAACGTAGCGAGGATGTCGTCGGTGGGATCCCGCCGGCATTTGAAGAAGTCAAGGCGCGGCGCCTCCGAGGCGAGGCGCTCGCCGTCTCTGTCGTCGTCGTCCCCGCTTCCGCCGTCGATGCGGAACGAGGAGTGGGTGCGCTCTGTCTCCACGAGGGAGCGCCTCACCGCCCTAATGTTGGGGGCGTGCTGCTCGAGTCTGCCGTCGAGGGGTGGCGGCCTGCTGCGGGGGAAGAGTTCCCCACGCTGTCGACCGACGACGCCGTCGTCTTCGAGTCGGCCTACCTCCACGGGTTCGGCCTGCCCGCGCACCCCTTCTTCATCGGCCTGCTCTACTACTACGGTTTGGAGCTGTGCCATCTCAACCCCAACTCCATTTTGCACATATCCATCTTTGTGCATCTGTGCGAGGCGTTTCTTGGAATCGCCCCGCATTTCGATCTTTTTCGTTATTTCTTCTGGGTGAAGCCCCACCCGAACGCCAAGAAGCCCCGAGTAGTGGGCGGCGCCGGATTCCAGCTCAAGCAGAGGCACTCTGCTTAGTACATTCTGGTGTCGCTCGTCAGCTCCAACAAGGGTTGGCACTCGGAGTGGTTCTACACCACCAACCATGCTCGGGCGGTGCCCTGCGACGTTGACGCGCGGCCGACTCCTCTCCCATGCTGGGATGAAGAGCTTGGCCAAGCCGAGATGGGGCAGGTGTCTGTGCTGCTGGACCATATCCGGAAGCTGAAGGAGGCCGGGCTCACTGGCGTCGCGGTGATGGCGAGCTTCGCCGTCCGATACACGCAGCCGCTCCGGGACAGGGTGCACCCAGCGTACGAGTATGCCGGCGACGACCACGACACGGCGCGGCGAGCGACAGAGCCGGGGAGAGCGAAGGAGCTGAAGGAGCGCGTCCGTCAGTGCTTCATTCCCGGCACCGTCATCTCCAACCGCGACGCGCCGAAGCCGTTCAACCTGGCGAACTATCCGCCTGAGGTAACAGTTTTTTCTTTTATAGGGCACCCATTAGGGCACGAACATGTGCCCATCAGATGTTTGATGAAATGGTTCTGTTTGTTTGCCTGCGAAATTATAGGATCGCAGGGCTTTTGTCTCTGTGGCGCCTGTGCCTGGCTCATTGGCCGGACAGGGTCCTTTGGCCGGCCGCCTTGGCGAGCTGCAGCGGATGGAGCGCGCCAGGGCTCACGTCGTGGGTGGCGGTGAGGCGATCCAGCCTGAGCCCCGTCGGCCCACAGCCCCTGCTCCGGAGGAGAAACGTGCCACGGCGACCAGCAAGGGCAAGGAGCGCAAGGGCAGCCGGAATCCTGAGGCGCGGCGTGCGCCCCCTGGGTCGCTCAAGATTGACGAACCAGAGGTGTGCCGGCGCAAGCTTGTGCTGTCGGAGGATGAGGAGGAGGAGGTCCCTCTCTCGTTTGACATCGGCGAAGCTCCCTCAGTGACGACGGCTGAGGCGACGCCGGCGCCTACCTGTCACTTCACTTCTTCTCTTCCTTCTCAACCATTGGGCCCTACGCCACCGGTAGCAGATGCCGCGCACCCCGTCGTTCAGACTACGCAGGCTGCCGCTGCAACACCGTCACCAGCACCTATAGCGGCGGCTGCGACGATCAGTGGGGTGAAGCGATCCGCCTCCTCTGGCTCCGGTTTTCTGCATCGAACCCGCGTCCGCGTGTCCTCCGAGTAAGTCTTTGTGAAATTAGCCATCCTTGTTTCTTTTTGGTTCGTAGGATTGGAAAGAGATCTTAATGTCTTGTTTGTACGAGCATGGGTCCCTGCAACCTCCCTTCCGAAGTTGACGAGTCGTCCCTGCCGTCTGCCGCCCTGGTTTCACCGCGCCCGAGTGCTTCTGATGAGCACCCAGCTGCTGCGTCGGGGGTTCCTGATGCTGCGGCTGCTGCTGCTGATGCTACTGCTCGTGACCCCAGTCCCCAGCGTGAGGCTGGACACGTTGCAGCTTCCGGCGCCGCTGCGTTTGGGCCCTCTGATGTCGAGGAAATCCAGCGGGAGCTCCCTCAGCCGCGTTTCAGCCCGCCACGCCCTGGACGCGTCGCCCAGGTGCGTGGCAGTCTTGTAAATGAAGTGCTTGGGGATCCGGCGATCGATGCCGAGAACCACGCGGAGCTCGTCACTATTGCGCGGAGGACCCTCCAGCTTGCAAAGGTAATTCTTTCTTCCTGTTGTTGTTGTAGGCGCTTGCTAGCTGTAGTTGTTTTATCTTTTGCTATGCCATGACAGACCATGGCCTCGGAGTCCGCGCGCAAGAGCGCTGTGCTTGACCGTGTCGGTTCTGCTGCCGATCTGAATGCCACTTTGCGCGCCCGTTTGGAGCATCTCGAGCAGCAAGCTGTTGCTCAGCGAGACAACAACAACCGGGAGGTCGAGAGGCTGCGGCTGGAGAAGGCGGCTGCGGAGGTGAGCGAGGCGACGCTCCGAGCGGCGGCGGAGGAAAACCAGCAAGGTATGTTGATTATATTTTGCTTCTGTGTCGCCATTGCTTGAGTGCTTTGTGCTGATCAGTTCTTGGCAACAGCTCGGGCCAAGGCGGAGGAGGAGCTCAAATCCCTTTGGGGCCGCATGAAACAGCTCCGGCAGGACGGCCAGGAGGCGTGCAGGCAGGCCGTTGTGGCAAGAAAAGAGCTATCAGGTTGGTTACCTTGCACCCCCGTGTTACCCTTGGATGTTTGTTGATAAGTGCTTCTGACGTTGAGCAGATTTCCGGCAAAAACAATTTGCTCAATATGCAGATCTTGAGGCCCACATCGCATCAGAGAGGGCTCAGTTCAAAGCTCTCGGCGAGGCGCTGCGCCCCATCCTGGACGAGCTGGCGCCCCTTGCCGAGTCCTCCTCCGTGCGGCAGTTCGGTGACCCAGTGGTGCGCCCACCGACCCTCCTGGAGCGTGCTCAAGCGGCGGCGGCGTGCTTCCCCGGTTGTCTTCGCGAGGTCGGCGTGGCGAGTGCTAGCCACTGCCTCGCCGTCTTCCACTCCTTCTACCCCTCGATCAACGTGGATCGCTTCCGCGGTGGCTTCGCTCGTGGGACGTCACCGCAGCGTGCTGAGTGACTGCTGGAGGAGGTGAAGGACACGGCGGAGCAGCTTGCTGATGATGTCGTGGCGGCGGCTGATGAAGAAGTTGGTGCTGATGCCCTCCTGTCCCAGCCATAAAAACTTTGAAGTTAAAAGTTGTAATATTTTGTGGTGCTGTGGGTGCACCTGTACTTTGGTTTGTTGACATTTGGTACTTTTTAAGTAGGCGCTTTACTTTGACGGTACCTTTGTACTGTTAATTTCTCCGGTAGTTAGTCTGTTACGGGAAATCGTAGGCTCGTTGGCTTTAGTTTCCTAGCGCAGAGGGCGTACTCTCATACACGCGTAGTACCTTAGCTTGGCGAAAACCTCGACCCACGATTTAAGACGTATGCTACCGAGTACTTTATGAGTCTTAAGATCCGTGTTAGATGAGCGTTATTTAGTTTTAACATGGAAAACTCTGCTGTATGTAAAGCAGTCCCCAGGTTTCAGAATTGAAACTTGGGTGAGAAAAGCATGTGATCAGATGTGAAAGCGAAGTAGAAAAACTTCATGAGACATGAAACTGAATTCATTGCCACAGACTGCTAACATGGATAATATACAAAAAATGTTTGAACAGAAAATAATACATAGCTTTATTATGGGTAGAAGCTGCGTAGGTGCTCGATGTTCCATGAGTTGGGCACATCCGAGCCATCCTCCCGCATCAGCCGATAAGCACCCGGCCTACTAATTTCCTTAACTATGAATGGCTCCTCCCATGGGGCTGCTAACTTGTGCATGTCCTTCTTGCTTTGGATCCTTCGCAAGACTAGATCTCCAACGCAAAAAGCTCTCTCCTGCACATTTTTATCATGGTAACGCCGCAAAGCTTGGGCGTACCGTGCTGCCTGGATTGTTGCCGCGAGCCGTCCTTCCTCGATGCTGTCGATATCCTCAATCCACGCCTTCTCAGCCTCGTTTTCGTCGTATACTTCCACTCTTGGTGCATTGAACATGAGGTCGGTGGGGAGCACCGCCTCAGACCCATATACCAGGAAGAAAGGAGTCTGACCAGTAGCACGACTCGGCTGTGTCCGCAGTCCCTAGAGTACTGCAGGGAGCTCGCGTACCCAATGAGTCGCGTACTTCTTCAGGCGATCGAAGATGCGTTTCTTGAGTGCCTCGAGCACCGCTCTGTTAGCTCGCTCGACTTGGCCATTGGCACGTGGGTGCGCGACTGAGGCGCGTGCTACCTTGATGAGGAGTTCGTCGCAATATTCCTGGAACTCCCTTCCTGTGAAGTTCGTACCCAGGTCGGTTATTATCCTGTTAGGGACACCGAATCTATGCATGATTTCTCCTATGAACTCGGCTGCTTTGGCAGCTGTGAGCGCCTTGATTGGCTTGACCTCTATCCATTTGGTGAATTTGTCGACTGCCACCAGGATGTGGTCGTACCCTCCGGATGCTTTCTTAAAAGGCCCGATCATGTCGAGTCCCCAGCACGCGAAGGGCCATGAAACGGGTATCGTCTGCAGAGCTTGGGCTAGGACGTGTATTTGTTTTGCGAAGAATTGGCATCCCTCGCAACGTTTCACCAATGTCTCAGCGTCTGCGATGGCTGTGGGCCAGTAGAAGCCAGACCGGAAAGCTTTTCCAACAATGGTTCTTGCTCCGGCGTGGTTGCCACACATGCCTCCATGAATCTCTGCTAGGAGTTGTCGTCCTTCTTCCTCCGGTATGCACTTCTGGAGTACTCGGGACTGTCCACCTCGGCGATACAGGTTGTCGCTGATCTGGACATAGTTCTTGCTCCTGCGACTGATCCGTTCGTGCAGCGCTCGTGTCTCCCTTTCCTGACCTGGTAAAGGATTCGGGAGCGTGCGGTCCTTGACGTATTCGACCATCTCTGAGATCCACTCGGGTTGTGGTTCAATCATTAGGACTTCGCTGAGTCCTTCTGACGGATCGACTTGCGCATCGGGGTTCTTGATGGAGGGCTTGATCAGGTCTTGAACAAAGACACCGGGTGGTACCTGGGCTCTCGTGGATCCCATGTTTGCCAGCTCATCGGTCGCCTTGTTATCGTCACGGAGTACGTGCTGAAACTCTAGGTCGTAAAACTTGCCTTCGAGTTTGCGGATCTCCACGCAATATGCGTCCATCTTTTCGCTGGTCCGGTTCCATTTCTTGTTAACCTGGTTTACCACCAGGGCAGAGTCGCCCTTGACCATCAAGTATTTTATCCCCAGCGATACGGCGATACGGAGCCCGTGGAGGGCTGCCTCGTATTCGGCCGCGTTGTTCGAAACCTTGAACATGACCTACAGCACGTATCGCAGTTTCTCTCCTGTTGGGGAGATGAAAATTATGCCGGCCCCGCCTCCTTTAATCCTGAGTGATCCATCAAAGTACATGGTCCAGTACTCAGGTTCAGCGGCAGTGGATGGCGTCTGGATCTCCGTGTACTCTGCCACGAAGTCTGCGAGTACCTGCGACTTGATCGTGTCACGCGGTACGAAGGTTATGTCGTGTGCGGCCAGCTCGATGGACCACTTCACGATCCTTCCCATGGCATCTCTGTTGTGCAGGATGTCGCCTATGGGGTAGTCGGAAACTACAACGATTTTATGAGCTTCGAAGTAGTGCTTCAACTTGCGTGCGGTGATCAACAGTGTGTAGAGCAGTTTCTGCGCCTGATTGTACCGCACCTTAGAGTCGGTCAACACCTCGCTTATGAAGTAGACCGGCCTCTGGACGGCGTAGGCATGTCCTTCCTCTTTGCGCTCCACAACTAGTACTGTGCTTACCACGTGCGTGGTAGCCGAGATGTAGAGGTAGAGGGTTTCCCCCTGCTCTGGTGCTGTGAGGATGGGGGCCTTTTGCAGATAGCTCCTGAGTTCCAGGAAAGACTTCTGGGCCTCCTCATCCCACTTGAAATCATCGTTTTGATGTTTGAGGAGCTTGAAGAAGGGCAGTCCGCGTATGCCGAGTCGTGAGATGAACCGGCTGAGTACTGCCATGCACCCGGCTAGTTTCTGTACATCCTTCTGGCACTTGGGAGGCTTCATCCGAGTGATCGCGTGGATCTTCTCTGGGTTTGCCTCTATGCCGCAATTGCTGACAAGGAATCCGAGTAGTTTTCCTGAGGGAACACCAAAAACGCACTTTTCCGGGTTAAGTTTCCACCGGTAAACTCTCAGGTTAGCGAAGGTCTCAGCTAAGTCCTTGATAAGATTATCAGGGTCTCGAATCTGGACTACGACATCATCTACGTATGCTTCGCAGTTTACGCTGATTTGCGTCTTCAGGCATGCCTGGATGGCACGCTGATACATCGCACCGGCGTTCTTCAGGCCAAAGGACATTGTCAAGTAACAATACGCACCATGGGGCGTAATGAACAACGTCTTGATCTGGTCTTTGACCTTCAGGCTAATCTGGTGGTAGCCAGAATAGCAGTCGAGGAAACAGAGCAGGGCACAGCCCGCCGTGGAATCAACGACTTGGTCTATTCGCGGGAGGGTGAAGGGGTCTTTAGGGTCGTGTTTGTTGAGATCGGTATAATCAACACACATTCTCCATTACTTATTCTTTTTTGGATACAAGAACTGGATTAGCCAGCCAGTCTGGGTGATACACCTCTTTGATAAACTTGGCAGCTAACAGCTTCGTAACCTCTACCCCTATTGCCTCCTTGCGATCAGCCGCGAACCGACGAAGCTTTTGCTTGATCGGCTTAGCTTTCGGGTCAACCTTCAAGGAGTGCTCGGCGAGCTCTCTGGGCACTCCTGGCATATCCGCTGGTTTCCAGGCGAATATGTCGGAGTTGGCACGTAGGAACTCGATGAGCACGCTTTCCTATTTAGGGTCCAGGTTGGCCCTATGGTCGCTGTCTTCGAGGGATCCTCGAGGTTGAGCGACACCTTCTTCACGGCCTCCTTCTCCCGCTGGATCGCCTCCGTCGCCGGCTTCTTGGTCGGGATCTCCAGATCTACCGGGTCGAGCTTGCTGGCAGCCGCCAGGACTTCAGCAGTGCGCCTGGAGAGATCCAGGGTGGCAGCGATGTGGAGGTTCTCCTTCTCACAGGCACTGGCTGTGTTGCAGTCACCTTTGAGGGTAATGACCCCGTTTGGTGCAGGCATTTTCAGCACCATGTGGGTATAGTGGGGCACCGCCATGAACTTGGCTAGCGCCGGCCTGCCGAGTATGCCATGATAGGCTGTCTCGAAGTCCTCCACTATGAAGCGGATGTACTCTGTCCGGTAGTTCTCGATCGTGCCAAAGGTGACTGGCAGAGAGATCTGACCGAGTGGTACTGAAGGATCTCCGGGTACGATCCCGAAGAAAGGCTTGTCAGTCGGGCTCAAGTCCAAAGGAGTGAGGCCCAACTCCTTGAGCGTGCTGGCGAATAATATATCGAGGCCACTGCCTCCATCCACCAGCATCTTGCAAAGTCCCACGTTGCGAATCGTAGGCTTCAGCACGAGGGGGTACCACCCTGGCTTGACGACTGCCTCCGGGTGGTCCTCCCTGCTGAAGGTGATCGGGACTTCCGACCACCGCAGGAACTGGGGCATGCCGTGTTGGGCTGCATACACCAGTAACCTGTCCGTGAGCTTGGCCTTGCACTTCCCCTCGATCTGGTCCGGGCCGCCGTAGATCATGTTGACCGTACGATCGGCGACCTGGAAGTCTTCCTCGTCATCATCCGTCGGGGGAGCGCACTTCCCCTTGCCCTTGTCGTTCTTGGAGGGACCTTTGGAACGTCCCTTGCCGGAGAAGTGGTTCTTCAGGCCGAAACAGTCACGAGCCGAGTGCTTATGATTCTTGTGGTACGTGCATTGCATGTCCAGCATCTTCTAGAACTCAGACGGGTCCATGCGCTTCGGGGCGGACTCTACAGCCGCTACGACCTCTGTCGGCTTGCGCCTCCTGTTGCGCCGTGCGCCCTGCTGGGAGGTCTCTCCCTCTCGATCCGGATCATGGCGTGGCCGACGCGGACGTGGGGAATCATCGTCTTCCCAGCGAGACTTGATGTGCTTCAGCTGCTCGCGCTCTGCCTCTTCACCGTCAGCCTCCTTGTTGGCTATGGCGAAGAGCTCGTTTACGGTCCTCGGGGGCTTCTGGGCCCACCTATTCACCAGCTTGCCGTAAGCCAGTCCATGCTGGAAGGCGCTGATGACGTCGTGCTCCTCGACGAAAGGAAGAGAGTTCTTCTTCTCGGAGAAGCGTCGAATGTACGAGCGCAGCGACTCGTTCTTGCGCTGCCGGATCTGGTCCAGCATCCTCCTATTCCCCGTCCTCTCCCATGTGCCGGAGTATTGGCTCGTGAAGAACTTGCAGAGGTCGTCCCAGGATGTAATGGAATTCCTTGGGAGCCCCGCGAGCCAGTTTCTGCACCCCTTCGTGAGCATATGGGCAAGTAGTTTGCCATCACGTCGGCGTTTCCTCCCGCGGCCTTGACCGCGGTGGAGTAGATCTGGAGCCATTGCGTGGGGTCCGACGTGCCATCGTATTTGTCGACGTCGGACAGCTTGAAACCTCGGGGCCATGTCACTCGACGTAGCCTTTTTGAGAGGGAGAGGAAGCCATCATAGGATGGGGCACCCTCTCGACCTCCGCGGCGACCGTCGGCCGGCCGCTCGTAGGAGCTGTAGCTATCCCCGGACTCCTCGTAGGAATCTGAGTAGTAGTCCTCGTACCCGCTCTGTGAGTCACCGCGTCTATCTTGGTGGCGGGGAGCTCCGTACTCCCTGTCGTAGTCATTGCGTCGCCTTGATTCCTGACGGCGGCGCTCCTCGCGGTTGCAGTTGATCGTGGTCCTCGCATCGCGGCGGCGGAGCCGGTCACGCAAGTCTCCACCTTCGTCCCGCCGCGCTCTTTTGTGGCGCGAGCGGCGGGTACCCTCCGTCTCCCCCTGCCCGACTGGCGGGGAGGGATCGACGCGGTTGTGCTGGGTCGCAGCGGCCTGCACCAAGGCTCGTATGCGCCCAATGTCTGGCGTAGATGGAGGCAGCCTCTCTACCGCCTCATTTAGTACAATAAGACTCGCTTTGGGGGTCGCGTAGACCTTGTGCCCATCGTACTCGAGGGTGAAGTCATCCTCGAGCCTTCGGGGCTGAACTCTGCTCGAGCGGCGTGTGCGACGCCACCGCCTGTTGCGGCGCGGGCGGTCGGAACTTTGAAGGTCCTCGTCCTCCTCCTCATCGCGCTGGGCTTCTCGGCGCCGTCGCGCTCGGTCCGCATTCTTCCGTAACCGTTCGGCCTTTTGTGCGGCCGTCTCGTTATCCTGAGTGCGCTCGTCCTCGGAGATCGCCGGCGGAGGCCCTGGTGCTGCCGCGTAGACAAAGGCAGGCGACCAGCTTCCGTCGGATAGATCCGAGGGTGAGCTCGAAGAGCTGATCGGGATCGTGTTGTCGGACCCACGGGAGGGAGAGCTTTCGTCCAGGCCGAGAGCCGCCTCGAGGGACGCAAAGGACCCGTCTGAAACGTACTCGGGGCTAGACCGCCCAGTGGATCGGCCTGAGCGGCGCTCACCCTCGGACTCATCCATAGTCCAGTCGCAGAGTTGACCGTCCTCGTCCTCTTCCAGTATGAGGAGGAGGGACGCGTCGCGGTTTCCCTCTCGCATGGGAGAGAGAACCACGTTCACGAAGCGCGGCGAATCGTCATCTGAGTGGTATTCAATTGGATCGGGTGCAGGGATCACCGCTAGGTTTCGCCTCACCTCCTCCGTGATCACGAAGGCGGCGGTGCTCTTCAACCCGAAGGGAAAGCACTTGGACTGCGGGGTACCCAAGGTTGCCTCGCAGATGGCGATGGTGTCGGCCATGTGGCCAATGACCCGGTCGAGGGACTCAACCAGATCGTCCGCGGGAGGGTTCGATGACCCTACTACCGTCAGATCTTGAACCGGGAGGGTTGGCCTCCGGGCTTGCTGCGTCGTGCCGAAAAGCACTCGGCAGGCTTTGGGCTTGCCCAGATTGGATCCGGCAGCTGGTCTTTCCCTTGCGGGCGGCGTGGAAACCGCTCCGGAAGGTTTTTCCGTGGTGATCACGGTGTCGGAGAGAACGCACGGGATCTCCCCGATGATGACGTGACCCTGAGGAGGAGTCACGTAGCCGGCCGCCTGCTCGTCGACGGTGGAGACGGGATTGAGGCCCTCGAAAGGGATTCCCGCTCCCAATGCGGCGAAGGCAAGGCAACTAGCAGGGATCTTGACTGCGGCCATCAAGCTCGCCAATTATCGCGACGAACCCCTACCTGGCGCGCCAACTGTCGGTGCAATGAACCGGCAGTCCACCACGGGGTAGGCTATGGTGGTAGATTGTATGGTGGGGATCGCCGAGACTAGAGCTAGATGGTGAACAAAGGACACAGGGTTTATCCAGGTTCAGGCCGCCGGGAGGCGTAATACCCTACGTCCTGTGCTCGGTGTGTTGTATTGATGGTTCTACGATTGGGAATCAAATGGAGTTGTCTTCGAGGGGGGTCCCTGCCGCCCTTATATAGCCTAGGGGGCAGGGTTTACAGATCTCAGGGAATCTATAGCTAACCGATTACAAGATCTGGCCTTCCGGCTCAAGCAATATCTTTCCTAACTAACCGGTCTTTACTCATGGGATGATATCTCCTCGGGCGCCGCCTCATCCTGATCCGTACGCCGTACCGTATCACCACACGGGTAGGCCCATCTCTGTATACACGTCATGAAGCCCTTCCGTGTGGGACCTGGGGGGTATATCCCCCACACCATGTTTTTTCAATATTGGGCTGGATGTGTCTCATGTTTCCATGGTTGCCATGAACCATTTTTTTTAAAAAAACAACCTGAGGCTAACAGCTTTTGTGTTCATGTTTATGCTCCTGTTGCCTACTACTTTTGGCCAATGATGATATGATGTATGATTACTGCTTCTCATGTGTTTCATCAAAACTTCAAACTCATCCATGGTCCAAGTTTTGAACCCTGGACCTGTTGAGTTTGATGTTTCTATGGTTCCCATGTAGCCATTCAAAACTCCTATATCTGAGGCAAAGATTTTATATACTATTGGTTGATCCTGTGCTATTATTCATCCATTTCTTCTTATCATTTGAAGGCACAATGCCTTGGTATGTTGTGTACCGAGGTAGGAAGCCTGGGGTGTATGAAAATTGGGTCCAATGTCATCAACAAGTCACAGGGTTTCACAACTGTTGCTACAAGAGTTTCAGCTGCAAGGATGAGGTAATTGCATCTTATCTTGAGTTCACAGGTCAATCTGATGTTCATATTGTGCGAGATGGTCCGCAGTTAGTGATTAACAACACACTTTGCCTTCAAATCATCGTCGTTGTGCAGTTTCTTATCATTCTAGGCCTGCATGTGTTCCATCTCAAAATAATTTATGTACTCAAGTGATTGTAACATTATGTGCAAGATGCTGTTTTGATCACGTGTATGTGTTGTTCTTGAGATGTGGCAGTTGGGCGGCCTGGCCTGGCGCCAAACGCCACCCCGTGCGAACGGTTGGTGGTAGTTGGGCTGCCAGCCGGGCTCCCAGGTGCTGCCCAAACACCAGCTCGGCGCGGCCACGCTGGGCTGGGCCAAGCACCCAAACAAGAGGGGGTGGCCCGTTTTAACCGGCCTGTGGCTGGCCACGGCCTGGATGCTGGGCCGGGCTGGCCACAGCCACCTTTCCAAACACGCCCTTGATGTTTGGCTCGAAAAATGACCAACTTCCGATTGGATTGGAGGGAAAATGGATGATTTTCAATTCTATAGGACTGAGCATTATTGAAACTTGATACCGTAATCATAATTAACAAAGCTCCAGGTTAATGGGTCGAAGAACGAAATATGATGCTTTTGAGTGGGTTTTTGCAAGATGAGGCTCTTCGTTTCTGCAAAAGGATCGGCATTCCAAGGCCGAGGAACGGTGCTTTTCGACTCCGTTTTTTATGACTATGGTTCATACCTTTAAAATGGTGGATTGGAACATAGAAAAATTGAAGGAAAAAAGTTAGCACATATACTAAAGAAACTAGCATCGCATACTCATCTCAAAGGTTCAATCCATAAAAACACTCCAATCAGCAGTTTTAGGCATGAACCATTGGCGAAGCTAGAACTGAAGTTTAGGAGGGACTGATGTTACCTTCTTCTACATCCAGACCTCTCTTTTCCTCTTCTCTAACATCTTTTTCCTCCTCTAGCCTACGAGGGGTTTCGGTGGGGCTCCCATGGTGGCACCGGCGGTAAGGGGGCTCCAGAACCCCCCCCCCCCGACCCGGTGCTAGATTCGCCACTAGCATGAACAACAACTATAATGTGAGATTGCGCAGTCGCGGTGCCAGGAAGCAAAAATTGCTATTTCCATTAGGGCAGTCACAATGTGGAGAAAAATGGTCATTATAGACCTCTGTGGCCCGGCTCACCATTGTGTGACCGGTCTTTATAATAGTCCTTTGCTTATGAGTTATGACTACCCATAGCCATAAGGACCGGCCATATAGATAAAAAAATCAATGTTCTCTCTTCCTTCCTGCCATCTCCTCCCTGTAGCTGCCAGAGTGCGACTCGCAAGTGGGAGGGAGGGAGAAGGAGCGCTACTAGATGAGGAAAGAGAAGGTTGATTTTTAATCACAAGTGGGACCCTGTTTATGGTTCATCCTTGGCTCAGCGCTGTGGCAAAGAAATAAGTGTAAAAGACTACTAATGTGGGTCCCATGCATAAAGACTATTTAGACCATATACATTGCTGATGCCCTTATGCATCTAGGGAATTGGTCAACCAAATACGGATTGCCTTTCTCTAGGCTGTACTCCCTTCGTCCCCGGATAGAAGGCGCGACTCAAAAATTTCAAAGACCAAGGAGACTATTAATTACCACGTGCTCCCAGGAAAGGTCGCTTCGTTTCCATCTTTCGAATAACTCCATCCGTCCCGCACCGTTAGAAGTAGTGGCCGCGCACGTGCATGCCATCTGCAGCCGCTCATTTTTCTATCTTCTCGAGTGCATGCAGTGCAACGCGCCTTTTCTTTCTTCCCGCATGCATGCAGCCTGCAGGAGCGCACGTTTTTTCCCTTCGGCGCGCGCATGCAGCAATTAGAATTAGAAGTACTGGTCGTCAAATTTTTTCATGGCCGCCAAATTTTTACTGCCCGCCAATATTTTCATCTGGTGGCCGCCAAATTTATTTTGGCAAGTGGTGTCACAAATGGCTAGTTGTTCTCCTGTAAATAGGCTTATGCACAGCTTGCAGCACATTCCTTTCTCTAATCCTCCGTCTTCGTTTCCACCATGCCAGCTGGTTTAGATTTGAATCAGCCCATAAACTGGGATGAGATTGGGGAGTTTGAGGGAGGTGTACATGATTTGACCTATGATTATGTTTGGGACTCCGGCAACGAAGGTAATCACCGAGAGTTTTCATTTTGTATATGTTTCATTGCGTACGAGCCGTGACCCTAATGGCAATGTTACAACCGCAGACGACGATGACGACGAAGATGAAGATGACGGCAACACAGCTGATGGTGAGGATGGAGCAGTCCGTGCAGACGTCGTGGTTGAACCTGAAGCCGGCAGCGGTGCACACACCATGCAGCAAGGGGCGCCGTCCGTGCAGCAAGTAGACGCTGGAGATGAAGCAAATGCCGGTGATGAAGCAGGCAGCGGTGCACACACCGTGCAGCAAGGGGCGTCGTCCGTGCAGCAAGCAGACGCTGGAGATGAAGCAAATGCCGGTGATGAAGCAGACGCTGATGTTGTGGCATTCGACTCAGGTACTCCATCTCGCATGCATGCACTATTTTCTTTTTCAAATCAGCCGAAGCTTTCTACATGCAGAGCGAACAGTGACATGCAAACCTTGAGCGAACAGTGCCATGCAAACCTTGATTGCATTTTTTTCTTTTGTTTATTTAGGCACTCCTGCTAATGTCAAGAGGAGACGATACTACCCTCCTGATATAAAAAGAATCTTGTATGCCATGTGCTTAGAAAGATCAGCTCCAGGCATGCTGTAAGAGGGAGTGACGAAATCTGTTGCTAATGATATGGGGGTGCCGTTGAGAGTTGTCCAGCGTGTATGGCGTGATGGAAAAACTGGTGGTGGAGTTTCAGGTTTTAATTCCAATTAGCAAAAAATTATGGTGCTAAGAAACTTCCATTTAACCCAGATGTCATCAAAGATGTGACACTTAGACAACGTCATACTATCCGTGACCTAGAGAATGCATTGCATGTGTCAAAGAGCACATTGCATCGGCGTCTAAAAGAAGGAAAGTTTAGGCGCCATACAAATGCCATAAAGTTCACCTTAACTGAACAAAACATGAAGGGACGTGTGCGCTTTTGCCTGCAAATTCTTGACATCCTTAGCTTACCAGATGACATCCCAACATTCAAAGCTTTGTACAATGTCATTTACATAGATGAGAAGTGGTTTTATAGGACAAAGAAAAACCAAATTCATTACTTGGCGCCAGGCGAATAGATCCATCGAAGACATGTGAAGAGCAAAAATTTCATTGAAAAAGTGATGTTTCTATGTGTGACAGCCCGCCCAAGATTTGAGAATGATGTATGCACATTTGATGGTAAAATAGGAATTTTCCCTTCACTACATTGGAGCTGGCCAAGAGAAGAAGTCCCAATAGGCCGAGAGGTATGATTTTGTTCAATTTCTGTACTTATCTTGGTTGCTGTACTTATCTTGGTTACTCTACTTATCTTGGTTGCATGGTTTAATATAGGAACCTTGGAGCTGAAGGCCATGACATCGGTCACAAGGGAAACAATCCGTAAGTTTCTGATTGAAAAGGTCTTGCCTGCCATCAAAGAAAAATGGTCTGCTGAAGAACGAGGACTCCCAATATTCATTCAACAAGACAACGCGAAGACGCATATTGCAATTGATGACCCGGATTTTTGCCGTGTTGCACAGGAAGATGGGTGGGATATAAGATTGATGTGTCAGCCACCCAATTCCCATGATCTTATTGTTTTGGATCTAGGTTTTTTTTGCAGCCTTGCAGGCATTGTTTGAGAAGTCATCTCCATCAAATATCCAAGAAATTGAGACTAATGTGATTAAAGCCTATCTAGAATACCCGGTGGACAGGTCAAATCGTGTGTTCCTTACACTAATGGCATGCATGAGGGAGATTATGCTTGCAAAAGGTGGGCATCATTATGCAATTCTGCATATGAAGGGAACATTAGAGAGAATTGGACAACTTACAGTAAGGCTGCTGTAACACCCCGTGTTTTTAATCAAGTGTCATTAGTTGCTAGTTACAACCCTAATCATCTTATGATCATTAGTGTTTAAGACACTAAGCACCTTAGAGGTCAAAACCCTAGTCAAACCCCTTAAGCCAAGAACCCTAGCTAGAACTTTTGGCACGTTCTCCAAAATTCATCTAAACACTTCAAAATCGGCCAATACCAAAGTTGTACAGTTTTCAAGGCCTACAACTTTGTTGCTGAGTGGCATTTGAGATTCGAAGTGAAAGCATGTGAAAAACCTCGGTCAACGCTTGAAGTTCTTGTTCATCAGCGCCGAGAAAATCGTCGAGTTCACGAGCAATTTATGCTCGATTCATTGAGTGAAACACCCATCAGCCTTTGTAAAAGTTGTAGAGTGATAGCTGATCTACAACTTTGTCAATTGGAGCTTGGATCACTTCTATAGAGAAAAATCGAGTTTTCAGCAGTCAAACAGGGGCACATCGAAATGTTTGGCGCCGGAACACAGCCGCCGCACGACGCCGTCGCGTGCACGCACCCACGCCACGTCGGCACGCCGCCATGTGACCAGGCGCAAACGCCGAGGCACACGGGGATCCGCCGGTCCGTCGGAGTCGCCGCACGGCATTGGATGAGACGGTCGGTGTCAGGCTAGGCCTCTAGGCCGGTGCCACGCGCCGCGCCGCCACCCGCCGGAGCGCGCACGCCGAGGCCGCCATTGGCCGGCCGCGTCCGCGCACGTCGCCACCAACTTCCCGGTAATGCCGTGGTCATTGTGCTACACTGTGGTCATGTCATGACCTCCTCTCCACACCACAGCCGCCTATATAGAGCCCCGCTCCTCTCCGTGAGCTAGAGCTCTCCGCCGACGCCATTGCCGCAGCCGTGATGAGCTCGACTCTCCACTAGCTCCCGTAGCCGTCCGAGCCCTCAAAGCTCCTCTCTAGAGTCCCAGTGAGCTTCCCCGCACACACATTCATTAGCTCAGCTCCTCTCCTCGCCGGAATCCGAGCAGAGGCGGCCGCGCCGCCACGATCTCGCCGCCGCCGCTCGTCGGAGTCATCCCCGGCCACACCGCTGCCACCAATCGACTCCTGGTGAGGTCAATCACCCATCCCCCTCATTTGTTTGCCTGCCTCGGCCGTAGTTCGCCGCCGTCGAGCTTGCTCCGCCGCGGGAGGGCACGGATGTGAGATCAAAATCTGTGTAGGGTCCGTTGTGTAAAAGCCAAGGACCTATCCGTAAGGATTCAAATCTTTGTAGGGTTCACAGTGAAAGAAGATTCTTCATCTTTTACCCTTAAGTCCTGAGAACTGTAAAAAGCGTAGAAAACCACAGAAAAATCCTAAAAATGCAAAACCAATTTTGTTGGTTTCCTTATGAACAGACCTACATCTTTTACAAAACCTGTATATACTTTTGAGGTGTAGGTTTTGAATAAAAACTCAAACTCAGTTTGTATGGGGATGTTCATAACTTGAGTTGTACACATGTGCTAGGCTTGATCTTTGGATATGTTAGTAGCCAGTACTAGGGTAGGCTACACCTAAGTTTTTGCACAAAGTTACTGAGGGAATTTTTAGTTATGATTTATTTTGCTTTATGGCTAGATCTGTTTATATGTTTTGTACAGCCTTATATATATGCTTTCTATGGTTCATCTTTTGGATACCACATTGCTAGGCTAAGATGTGATGCTAGTAATATTATCATGATTTTAGGAGCAGTCTTTCTATCTGTTTCTGAATAATGCTTGTTTATGAAATTAAATCTATAGCTCTTGTTCTATTGTTCCAGTGATGCTTATTTTTAGCATAGATGATGTGTATACCCTGGTTGTGCTATGGTGGAAAGTTGGGCTACATTTGAGTCCTATATTTCTCTGAATAAATGGTTTGTGAATATTTAGGCTGGAAATAGTTATTTTTGTGTAGCATGATAAAAATAGGTTCTTGAGCTAATTTTTGGTGTGTAACCTAGTTTTAGTTTATAGTAGCTTTGTGTAAATTTGAGCACCAGTGCATGAGTAGTTCTCTCTGTATTTCATATTCTTGCTTTTGCTATGAATAACTTGTCGTTTTTTTCATGCTCAGTATATAGCTTTGATTGCCTTGAGTTTTTACCAGTAGCTCTGTTATAGTCCCTTGTGCTCACACAAAATTTCTCACTGTCAGATGTTGCATGGTTTAACCAGAATAAATTTTGGAAGAAACTAAGTGTATTAAAAAGAGAAATAAAGAAACCTCCTTTTTATGAACTTATATGTGTTATAACCCTTGGAAAATGTTTCTAATGGACTCTAAAACCTAACTTGGTTGATTATGTGATAATTCCAAATTAATTGAATAAATATGCACCCAATCTTTATTAAAATAATGATAGTTAAATAAAGAGTTTAATAATTAATCTTAAGGAAGAGTATGCTGGATATATTCCTATCTAGGTGAATGTGCTCAACATAACACCCTAGACTTAATACATGTTGTTGGTTTACACCATCATCAACCTTTAACTCCTGCATTGCATTCCTCCGTATAGAAGTTCCTAACGGTAGCTACGCGCTCGTGCCGGCTGACGAGAACGAGGGAGCAGGAGGAGACGTACACTTCGTGACTATTGATCAAGACCCGGACCAAAGTCCGGAAGACTGTCTGACTGCTGGAGCTGCCGAAGGCAAGCCCCGGTTTAACATATACCTATGTTTTTCCTTTTTACAATTCCCGAATTTATGCTTGATCATATATGTGCATTTACATTCAGGAGTTGAATGGAAACCCTAGATGCATGATCCATAAGTACCTATGATCTTTTACTAGTATGCTAGGTCGATAGTTGCTATGCACTAAGGACCCGGTACAAGTAGAGTGATGTACTTCGCTCGTGAGAATAGGTTCTTATGTTGGAATCATAAGACTTGTTAAATTGAATTGCTCACGTGGTAAGAGCATGGGATTTTGGGCTCCAGTCCAATGGTTAAGAGATTAAGCATTTGAAAGTACTAAATATTTGTCGGACATGGGTATGGTAAATCTAGTACCTGAATGACGCGGTGCGGGAACTTTAGGCTACTACTCCTGGGTTGCTGCCCCAGTCTTGCAAACTGTGGTGCATGGTGACGCTGGATGCTAGTGTGAGGCATGCCAGCTAGCTATGTACCTAGGACTGTGGCATCAGCTCCCAATCTGACGAATGACGGGAACCGTTTGGTTGAAATCACTCTTTGTGAGGGTTTTCATCCGTATGCAAGGTTATTAATCGATCGATCATCGGCCTCTCACCGTTATCCGGGAATAGCTTAACCCTCTAACCATGATAATCCCTCCATGATGACATATTGATAAACTTGAGGTTTGATTAATTGGTTGCACAAGTATGCTTGAATTAGTTGCTCATCTAGTAATAATGGATCTACTGAAACTTGAGCTAAAATATTGAAAGTAAGGATTAACTCCTTAGTCGCTTCTTGGCAAAACAAACCCAACAGCCAAAAGCCATGCATGAATAGAAGGATAAGTCTTTTATTTCAGACGGGTAAACCTTGCTGAGTATTAGTATACTCAGCCTTGCTATAAATGTTGATTTCAGGTGACCATGTTTGGCCTGGTGAAATCCCACCCGGCTGGGAGCTGGAATGGGTAGATGACGAGGAGTAATAGCGTTATGGGTGACCTCCCATGATGCCAAGTTATCGATTAGTATAATTTCCGCTGTTTCAAAACTCTGAACCATTTACCTTTGATGCAAGGACAATGTTTGTAATAATTAACACTACGGGGAATTTGGATTAATTTGTAAGGTACTCTGGACTCTCCTTCGTGGGGGTTTTAATGTATGCGTTTCGATCCTCTGTATGGTTTACAAGTGATTTACCGGGCTATGACCCGACAACACTCAACGGGATAATTCTTTATTATAACTTAATGACCAAAGTGGTTCGGTGTAAGTGATAGTACGAACTTATCTTGGATGGGGTTGTCACAGCTGCAAGTAGAAAAGGAAATTTATGAAGAAGCATTGCAGTTCATCACTACGTAGCTTACATAATGTCTGTTTTTGTTTGTTCTTCAGCGAACTAAACTGCATGTAACTGATTACATCATGTGACCATAGATCATTCATGCAATTCGGGAAAACTAGGAAAACAAATTTTGTACATCATAGGGCGAACGATTGCAAGGGCCTTCTCACTTTTTTCCCTTTCCTTTTCTCTTTCGGCAGCAACAGCTGCAACAATGCTAGCTTCTTCCTCGACGTCCTCAAATGAGTCCGGAACATATATATCACTGGCCAGTGAGTCAGGGACCTACCGTATGCTGTCGAAGTCGTCGGCGCCAGACTCTATCGCGAGGGAAGAACTGTTGGCTTGTTGCTGCATGCAAATGGCATCTTGATAAGTTCTCTTCGCAAGCTGCCGGGCGCGGATGGCACGGACAAGAAACGCTCGAGCGCGGTGGAGCTCGAGCTGCGCTTGGCGTTGCACGCATCGGGCGCGCATGCATCGGGCACGCACGACATGCCTCTTCGTTGCTTGTCCTTGATCCATCACATGCAAGAGAAGTGCCCGCGCGAGAGAGAGGAGCTCAGATGCAGGAAGTGGGAGAGAGAGGGGAGGCCAACCGCAAGAGATGCATGCAAGGAGTACTACTCGGGCTTACTCCGGCTAAATAGGAGAGAGAGGGAGGGGAGAGATGCATGCATGCATGCATGCAAGGTGAGAGTAACGTCTCTCTAACAGGAGGGGTGTGGTACGAGGGAGCCAGCCGCTCTCGTAGTAAATTCGCAGAGAGAAACGAGTAGCGTATGAGGCGAGCGCCTTGTATCCTGGGACATTTCAAAAAAGTAGTTGCACCTTCTATCCCGGAACGGAGGGAGTATTTGAATTCTCTCTTGTCGAAACATGTAAGATACATTCTCGTAAAAATGTTTATGGCGGGAAAGGGTATATATAATTTCATTCAAACATTGGTAAATCCATTATTCCATCAGGCAAAATCAGCCAGGTTTAATAAATAGAGTTTGTGATTGCTCGAATAATTTTGTTCCATCAATGTGCTTAGAAGCACCCTCACGTTTAGAGAGCCAGCTGGTTGACCGGGGATTGCTGGTGAGACGGTCGTCGGACAGAAAAGATTGCCAAATAAATAGGCTCCCACGTGAAAATAACGCGAAGGTCGCAGGTTCGAGACCTGCATGGGCCATAGTTTTTGTTGTTTTTACACTTGCGCCCATTTTTATTTCTTTTTTTTTTCCAGCTCGTGCGCTTCACGACCAGGAATCCTTTTTCTGCTAATCAGTAGGATGGACAGACCGAGGACAGAAGACAAATGCAGTGTGAACGGGGCGGAGGAAGCGTCCAACGTGTAGTGTGTGTTCACCAGGGTTTTTTTATCCGACCGAACCGTCGCCCTCCGGTTCCGGCTAACCGGTCCGGTTTGACCGGTTACCGGAAAAAATTGGTTGAGTTCGAATTTCAAATAAAAAATCGTAGTTCAAACGGTTTGGACCGGTTAGCCGGCCGGTTAGCTCTGGTTACCGACCGGTTAACTCCGGGTACCGGGGTTTTGAAAAAAAAACTGACGCAGTGAAAAATTTAGCGTATCTTCAAATTTGAATTAAAAAATTGGAAAATAAAAGAAAAAATTCTTAAAATATTTCAAGGTGCGTAGAATCTAATGGTGTCAAATTTTTTCAAATATTAGTGCATTTAGTATTATTTTCGGGCATTAGAAGTTGAACCGGCCAATTTTTTTTCCTTTTTCTTTTTTGGTTGAACTTCTAATACTCGCAAAGTATACTAAATGAACGAATTTTTGACACCATTAGATTCTACACACCTCGAAGTATTTTTGAGATTTTTTCATTTTTTAATTCAAATTCACATTTTGAATTTTAGGCGGTTGGAAACCGGTCGGAATCAGAACCGGTCCGGACCGGTAGGACCGGTAACCGCGGTTAGCCGGCCGGTTCCCACCGGTTTTTTTAACCTCACACTTCACAGTTCACACCCGATACATGACGCAGCGAGAGCAACCAATCGAATCGCCGCCGAGCGAACGCCACAAGGTCTGATGAGGTACGGCATGGAGGCGGCCATGGACTGATCAGAGGATTATTCGGAGTGTCAGCTGCTTAATCTGAACGCTCCGTTGGCGTCGCGTTGAACTGTAATCGAAAGGGAAACAAACAGTTCCCGCGAATGTCCACACTCTCGCGTGTGAGAGCGCAATCGCAGTCACGAGCGTAACAGCATGATGTGACGACATGCAGGATCACTGCGCGTTATTAATGCGATGCAATGCGCCGTCGACTTCTTCTCTGTACGTACGCCTACGCTCCTGTAGTGGTTAAAGTGCTGATCGAGCCATCGAGGGGACTGTGACAGCGAGGGTAAATGATGAAGATCCGCGAACACGTTCATGTGTTCACACAATGACACCTTTTGGTAATGAAATGAAAGGTGTGTGGAGCTAAACGATATACACTAATATTCCCCTGTTTCAAAATCTTTGTGATTCTAGCTTTTTAAGATACATTTTCTCCCTCCGTTTCAAAATACATTCTAGTTTTTTAAGATACATTTCCTTTGTTATGCACATATATAGTTAGTATGTCCACATACATAATAAAGAGAATGTATCTAAAAAAGTCAGAATAATAAGTATTTTGAAACAAAGGGAGTATAACTATTTTCTCAAGAAGCAAAAGTAAGAGCATGAGGGGGTCCCGTCCAAAATGATCACGGTAAGTTTAGAGGCAATTTTATGCAGAATCTTGTGCATACTCGAGTAGAGATCTTGGTCATGGAAAAATATATTGCAGACACAAAAGGGTAAGGAAAATGGACACCTTTGTAGTGTGCGTACGCTTTTGCAGTTGACAAACATGATCTCCAACGTCGTGTGTCATGACAAGACATTTTATCTTTCACGCCTTCCACACTTGTGTTGAAATTCCCCTGTTGATTCAGACCTCGCAAAATGTTATTCTTCAATAGCACAAATATTGTTCTCTATAATATTTTTCGAGTGAAAAATCATTAAGAAACTGTTCGGCTTGTCTGTTGCTATAATATTTTTACTTCTTTATGCAATATTTTTCTCTCACAACAAATCAATCGTGTAAATCAGACGATGTTGTTTTAGAATATGCCAAATAGACTCTAAATTTCACTCTTCATTCATTTTTGTTTTCCCAAACGATGCCATCTTTCAAAAACAAGACGTAATTCGTACATAATGTAGGGGTATACAAGTAATTTATACTACGTCAGTATGTCACGTACCCGGTACTCACGTGAAAACTATGGCCACCAAAAGTCCATTATATATGGATAGCCAATAACTCACTTTAGAATTTGGCTCACTCGATTAAAGAAACAATAATCAGCGAGTCACCGCACTCGCCATTCGTCCATCACGGCCTGCCCCCTTTGATCTCAGATTCCTCGGAGCCTCGGCGTCCATGGGGGCCAAGGCGGCGGCGCACCGGCGCGGGGTGCTGGACCTGGAGGCGCAGTTCGCCTTCTTCCGGTCGCAGCACCGGCACCCCGTGAACGCGGCGGCGCACGCGCTGCTCACCTGGCCCATCCTCTTCACCAAGCTCCTCATCCTCCACTTCCTGCCGCCGCTGCTGCCGGTCGACCCCGCGCTCGCGCTCGCGCTCGCCTACGCCGCCGCCTACCTCGCCGTCGACCGCCGCGCCGGCGCGCTCGCGGGGCTGATCTTCCTCGCCGCCTGGGCCGCCAGCCGCGCACTCGCGGAACGCCTCGGATTCGGGGCCTCCTGGAGGCTCGTCCTCGCCACGCAGCTCTTCTGCTGGACCTGGCAGTTCCTTGGCCACGGCCTCTTCGAGGCAAGTGGAATCGGATTTGATCGATCCCTCCTCCCCTCGCCGTCCTTCCCCACCCTTTCCCATCGTCATTAAGCTTATGGGGATGTAATCGATGCCTCCACTGCTGATTTTGATTTGGTATCCTGCTTGTTAAATTTCTCCCGTTCAATTTTGTGCAGAAGAAGGGGCCGACTGTGAGTGAACTCCCTGAGGTGTTCCTGATGGAGCCATTCCTCATCTTCCTGCAGGCAAGCACAGTCAGAATTCACAAACACATGCTAAAATTCTTCAGTCATCTGCACACAGGGAATTGATATCTTCGAGCAGTTCTAACTCTTCAGTGTCTGCTGGTTGTTTTGTGTGCACAGATACTGAACAAGCTGTTTGGCTATGAGCCCTACCCTGGGTTCTGCAAGAATGTGGACAAGAAGATGGAGGCTGATCTCAGGGAGAGCAGAGAGCTCGAGCAGAGGAAGACCACTTGATCGATCGGTAATTTGGTATTGACCGACCGGCTTGTGCGTCCAAATTGTATCACCTATACATGTAGCATACTAGCATGTTGCCTTAGCATTTGTCTTGTTGACTGTCATACCATTGTAGAGTGGTAAACAGCATACGGCAAGACGGCAACCATATGCGTTGTGTTCAGCTTAAGTCCCTACAATTTGGCAAGAAGAACATACAGATTACAGAGCAGGTTTAGACGCTCTGAGTGTTCACACTAGATTCTTTTTATTTGCCAGTGATTTCATGGAGAGTATTGGGAGCAATAAGATCCAATTTGGCTGCTGTGAATCTGTGATTGTGGTTTAGGTCGAGTCAGATGGTCCATCGTCTTTGTTGAGTTGTACCTAGTGTTGGTGTAAACATTTGACTTTCTTCCTAGATAAATAAATGTGGTTAGCATATCACAATAAAAACAATGGAATGGCAATTTATAAAAAGTTTGCGTCGACGAAATATTTTTGTTTTGAAAAAACAATTTCATAAAAGAAAATGGCACTTGCAAACTCGTCACTTCACTTGCCCAAGTGCTCGCGTAGTCGCGTACAGTCTCCGCATCCGACGAGAACTGAGCAAACGCCCGCTGCGACGTGCCCCCCATCATCAGCGCCGCCATCCGCGCCCCTCCCTGAGTCCTGCTCCGCGGACAGCGGCCAGCACAGCATGGGCACCCCGCCCCGACGCCCCCCGCAGGGCTTGTTCGGCTGCAGGGGGTTAAACCCCCGAGATGTTTAATTACCTGCCGGGGTTGGGTGGATCCACTTGCTACCACCCAACCCCTGTCCGGTTTAATTCCCAGCTAATCCCTTTCACTCACAGCTTATTCGGTTAGGTAGGTATCAACAGAGACATGGATCAAGAATAAGCCATTTCAGAACCATATTTTGAGCGTACAACACAACGGCAAATGAAGCCATATTTCAGAACCATTCCAGAACTGTAAATGAACCCAATCACCACATACACACAAAGTGAAGTTTGTGCAAGTGAACTGCGGCCTAAGCTTCTGCAATAGAAGTTTGTGCTCCCTCCTCTTCACCAGCACCAGGGCACCAACACCACCTCCCTCGAGCTCATTGTCCTACATCGTGCATCATAACCAGAAGATCAATACAGATAACCAAAGATAGAAGCTCATCATAATAGATAAACAAAATAATAACAAAAGTATTTCATTGTTTCACAAGACGAAACAAGATGCAAAATGATAAGAACTTTCCTGTTCAGCTACGTATGTAAAAGAGAAAGCATACATCACTTTATAGAATACAAACTAAGTGTATTTGCATGTCAATCAGTCCTCAAATATATGCAGCGCAATAGTCTTCAATTAATGCAACCCAACCACCAACTGTATATAATCTGAAGCTGGCAGCTAGACAGCATCACATCACTCAAAAGCAGCTGTGGAGGCTCATTTCAATTCCAGTGCATCATATAATTCAGAAGCACAGGAAATGTTAAATCTTGCTTTAAAGAACGCAGTGAAAAGATTAATAGCAGTAAACTGAATATTAAGATTGATGCAAGGCATCCATGCACAGGTAGAGCAAATTGTAAAATATATATTGCACTTCCTTTGTTTGAAAGAGAAATACGTAGTAGGGTCATTGCTTTGAGTCTTACATAGTGGTTGATTAACCTTAATCTCAGCAGCTAGCTTAGTTAATTAGGTGCAGTGCTCAGTTGCTTCCCCCGGCACAGTACAGTGACAGTGAATTCCATAGCTCACCACCTCTGATCTAATTTTCATTCCATCTCACTAGCGAATCACTAACCTATTCGATTTCGCTAGTGGTACCCATCCAGGCATCCCGGATCATGGCAATAGAGCACAACAGTTGAATCAAGATTCAAGCAAACCAACAACCGCATCTTGTGAATCAAGAACGTATACAGGAATAAAAAACTCCTACATTGCAGACCTTTCAACTAAAAGATAGTGCCTGCATTAGAATCAAGAAGCTAATAAGCTGATTGTCCTCACAGCCGAGAGAAATCAATCAATTACTGATCTAAGGAATCCATGAAACCCGCAAGCTAATGAGAAAATAAGCAGATTCCACCATGACAAGACACAAGGGCGTGATACCTATCATGAAATTTTCAGAAGCACGTCTGTAAAAGAACATCATCACGAGTGAATCTTATCTCGATCTCATGGCTAGTTTGCAGATCTAGGCATGTACAATAAGAACCCTAGCCAGTACGAGAGGGAAGAGATGAAGGGCGAGTGTGGGTGGCTCACCGGCCAGAGGACGACCGACGGAAGGTACTGGCTGCTGAGGGGAGAAGGCCTCGCCGCCGCCAACCTGCTGTATGACTTCGGAGACGCCGTCGGGAGGAGACTCTATCGGAGGGGAGATGTCGGGAGGGGTTGCAGCTGGGAGACGTCGTCACCGGGAGAGGTCGCCGTAGTCGCGGCCCGCCCGTCCTCCTTGTCCTGATCCGCTCCGCAGTCACCGCCGCCGCCACCCGCACAGCCTCCCTCCCTGTCGCCTCTCCCCCTCGCAAAGACGACGCCGAGCGGGGTCGGTTCCATGACTCGAGAGGAGTTATTTCGTTCCCGGGCCAGAGTGTGAGCAACGAGTGGGTTTGGGCCGGTATTGGATCTCAGGAGGGGGTTAAACGAACGACGACATTTTTGGAGGAGGGGTATTGATCCCAGGCCGGGTGCCCCCCGTGGGTTGGGCCGCATTCCCGGTCGGGAAGGGCTTAACCGAACAAGGCCGCAGTGGGTCACGAACGCCGCCGTCGCTGGGTGTTGGAGCACCGCCGCCGCCTGCGGCGCCCACGACCTGACGACGAGGCCCCGGCCCCTGGTCGGCGCCAGAAACCCCTCCAGCAGGAGCGAGTCGAGGCCCGGCTCGCCGCGCTGCTTCAGGATTATTGGCGTAGCCATATTGGGTGGGGCCAGCTGGGGCAGCCACCTCAGCTAATCTGTCCTAACTCGACTTCTCTAACGATATTTTTAAGTTTCGGTAGTATTTCTAGATGGCGCCATAACTCATAGTACCTTAGTACTTGCTAATTTGTGTCTTTGTTCTTCAAATTTAAGACTATATTTTGAAAATTTTTGCTAAAATTTGTGCAATTGCAGCATATAGATGTGTGAATTGGTGTGTGTTTCATTTTGGTTTTGTCCGTCATTAGGTGTCGCCCCAGCTAAATTTTTTTCTGGCTCCGCCACTGCCAGGATCTTCTTCAGGTCGGTGCGCCCCGGCGGTGTGCACACAATCCAGAGGAACCACTAGCCTGGTGCCTCCAGGCCGCCGGCGATCTCCCGAAGCTGCTCCTCAGGCAGCGCTCCCATGCTCCCGAAGCAGAGGAACACGACGCTGCGCTGCGGCTGTGCGTCGAGCCACGCGAGGCACTCTGCTCTCTCCTCGCCGCGATCCCGTGCGTACTGGCCATTGCCGACCATGGCCTGACGTAATTAAAACTTTTACATTTTTTCAAAAATAAATGTCACTAATTGTCAAAACTATACCACTACCGCCATTTTAAACAGCGTCCGGGACCTGTCGCCGTTTGAAACCGCGGTTGACCTGCGCACGCGGGCCCCAGGCAGCAGCCGCCGATTCCAACAACAGTTGACTGTTGGCACCGCGGTCCAGGCTGCAACCGCCGTTGGAAAAGGTGGTTGGCCCAACAACCTTTTTTAAAAAACAAAATTGTAGAGGAGTACCCCACAGCGTAAATGGTGTCACACCCAGGATTTGAACCCTGGGTGGGAGCTCCTCAGCCGATGGCCTTTACCACTCCAATTGTGAGCCCCTTGACGGCCCAACCACCTCTTGTAATGGAAGTTGCCGCCCCGAATCGCTGTTTGAACCGTTCGTTGGGCAAGTGAGAGGTGGTAACACATGATTGAGGCGGAAAAAAAAGAGGAAAAATGCAAAGGGCAGCGAGAGAAATTCGCATTCGGCGGGAGATAAAAGAATGTGAAGCAGTCCAGGCCTGTGAAACAGACAGAGAGAGGGAGAGGGCTCGCCGGGCTAAGGAAACTAGGTCGGATGCCATCAGGAAGGGGAAATACCCCCGTTGTACCTAGTAGACCTAAAGTATTAGACGTGGAATCGAACTGTATCACTTAAAAACTACGATTTTATTTCATTGTCTACTAGAGTCAGATTGTATCCTTAAGAATTTGAATTGAAGTGCATTAAAGTGTGTTTTCTTCGAAGGGTGTGCTTCCTCCGAGTGACTGCAACATACAATGACTCTACCAATAGTGTAAGGTGTGTTTTCTCTTAATCACTACAGATTTTCAGGATCAAATAGCACATGCAAATAATTACCCTACTACTAGGGTGTGTTTCCTTCGAGTCAGTGCTTTTTTTTCTCTTCCCATGGACCGAATGGCCTACCACCCAGGTTTCTTCTTTGCCTACATATATGTCACCATTCTATTTTTCAATGGCTCTTCACAGCAAGCAACAATGTCTTCCTGGAGTGGGGATGATGCCTCTTTCGGTCTTGCCTTGTGGACTGAGCAAGATCCAGACTTGAAAGACAATTTTTCAATACAAGATAAGAGAGATTTCAAATCCATGCGTGATGTTAGAAGCTACGCACCCAATCAACTGGTGAAGTGGCTAAGATGTGCACATAGTGACTTTTGCATGATGCAAGTTTACCAGGGATGGAACAACTCCGGTCGTCGCTTCTGGCACTGCCCACGAGCATGGGTAAACAAAGCTATATGACCTTTGTCCATCATCTTTTTTTCTAGCTCACGAGCATGGGTAAGCAAAGCTATATCAAGGTTGTACTTTTCACTTATTTGCAATCCAAAATACATCAAGTACTTGGGTTTACTAGCTCATGAACAAACTCATATACCAACCACTAGATCATGTAATCATTCAAGCAATAGTGGTAGGCTATGAATATCAAAACTTCCTTTGTAATGCATGATCCTATAAGCATATACTATATGCACTAACCGCATACTAGTAAGTGATGAAAATGATCAATGCATATTACAATGATACCTTTGCTATATTAGAGTAGAGAATATAGTCATTAAGATTCTAATTTTAGCTCCACAATAGCAACATGAAGTCCAATTAAGAGCTTGTTGAGGATCAATGAATACCAATTTGAATTTTATACTTCACACATATGAATTGAGAACCACTAATAATCAAGTGCACTCTTCTTGTTGTGGTTGTCTTGCTTCTTCTTTTGATCAATGCTTGCATGAGAGAACCATTTAGAATACTACTTGAAATCTCATCACTAGCTCTCTTTTGGGTGTTGCTTGCTTTCTAGATCAATCCTTTTGATTGCTTCAACTAAGCATCTCAAATGTCCCTTAGATCACCACTTCCATTTTAGCCTTCCAATCCCCACACTTGCTTTACCCACACATCGGGCATCAAGTCCCTACACAAGGGAGAAGTGACCTCTCTCCAAGAATCATCCTTGATACTCAAATTAATTGAGTGATCCAAGTTACTTGTCTTAAAGAATAACTGTGAATATTTTTCAGTCATTTTCTTTCTACCAAATGATCTCCAATAGTCACTAGAACTTGATCTCCATCATTATCTTAAGCTTGGTCTTGATCTTCAACTTGAGTACCAAATGTGTGCCAAATGCACTCCACAACCCAATGACCTTGTACTCATTGCTTTCATGCTTCTAGATCATCTCAAAACCAAACTTAGGTTCCCCAATTTCTTATAACCATGATTCCAACTTGAGGACCTTTCAATCAAGGTGACTTTTGATCAATCCAAAAATTATCACTTTTCTGACAGTTTCTGTATACTTCAAAGAATAATCCATAACTCCCAATGTGAAGCTCCAATGATCACGAAATTTAGTGGAGATGTGCTTTACTAAGTCATCTTGTAGCTATAAAAATTTGGGCTTAATTTGACTTCTCAATTACTACCAGATTTCACATCTTTCCTCACTGCTACATGCTGAAAACTGCTGCACATGTGTTGACAAGATCCACTCTAAAACTGAAGCAGCTCTTATCTAATGATCATGAAATTTTCACAACAACTAATATCATAAGTGTAGAGCATTCATACTAAATTTTAAGCCGATCCAAATAGATTTGATCACTCAAACATGGCTTCATCACAGCTACCTCAGTTTTTGCACTATACGACAAATTTCTAAACTAGAGATTATACTTCTTCAAATTGAATCAAACTTGATATCAACTTTTGGAACGGAAATAGATAAGGCAACATCAGGTTTGATCCATTTCTGCTTAACATCGGCCACAGTGTCATCGTCGTCTTCACAACTTCACCGGGATAGGGCGTCCTCGCCATCGTCTGCCGCACAGGATACAGCGGGGGAAAGAAGATGGACCTGACAAGTGGATCCCACCATCCTATCGCTGACAGGTGGAACTCACGCATATGCGACAACATATAGTCGACACGTGCATGGCCCGGCTCTCCAGCGACTCGAACGTGTTGACAAGGACGCCATGCATTTCCACGTCATGATTTAAAATGTCGACCATGGCCCTGCACATGCCGCCCAAGTGGTGGAGCTACATTGGGGCATGGGGCGGCCGCCCCAGCTAAACCTGAGCTTGCTCAAGTATTCCCCTTCTTCTCCGGCCACATTTCGGAGCTCCGGCAGTACCCTGAAGGTCTGGACAGCGCCATGGCGGCTGCCTGACTGCTGGCTGTGTCCAAGGTGGAAGAGGCAACATATCCTATGGGAACTAACTTTGTGTGCAAACTATGGAAACTCTGATCACAACTACTAGATTGTTGACGGCTGTTAAGTACTACTTTCAGCCATCAATATTCTCACATAAATGGAGGCATATGCATTTATTACTTGTATTTTGGTTTGAATAATGTAGTTCCACTTGTCCTTGTAGATTATTTGTATGTAGGTGAAATAAGCATAAAAAGAGAAGGAAACCCACCTTTCTATGAGTGGTCCATGCCACCTCAGCTGAGAAGATGGCTGCCACCTAGGAAACATGTGACATCCATGTCACTAATCCAAGGGAGGCACTCATTGACGAATCATAGAGCGACACATGGACTTCACAAGGATCCATGGGCCCACCAGAGCTCCATCTTATCAGGAAACTTGGCATGCACGGAGGAGTGATCAAAGGACCCACATGTCAGCCACCCTGAGAAAGCACAAGGCAGGAGGCTTCCCGAGGGGGCCGGCCGACCCTAGGATCGGCCGAACCGACCTAGGGTCGGTTGATCCTGGCCTTCCACGTGCTTGCTCCCTATTGGTCACTTGCTGCATCCCCGGATGTTTTGAGGCCATTTGGTGCTCCGAGCAAGCCTGGTCCTTGCCTATAAATAGAAGGGGAGAGGCTCCCATTTCTCACACACATATCTCTTGACTCTCCTCTCACTTTTAGTTTCCAAGGCTAGGGGGTAGGCTAGAGTAGGTCTTATTCAGGTTCCAAGTCTACTTGGGAGTCTAGGTATGAGCCCTCTTGTATCTTTATTTCTATGTATGACTTTGATCTACTTCAGTTATTCAGCTATTTCATATAAAGTTATGGTAGATCATATGATTGATATGTTCTTGAGTTCATCCATTGTTCATCATTTATAGGCTTGTGTTCTTCGTGAACACTACCTTTCGATCCAATTGAAGGATGATTTACTCATTCCTTATGTGTTTGTTCATAAGTTAGAGGTTCGTGTTCTTCACGAACACGACCCTTTGATCTTGTTGATTAGACATAAGAGAGTTCGTATCTGTTCGTATGACTAGCCCTAGTTTGATCTTGTTTGATAGCATTGTTGTGTTGCATGAAGTTTGTGTTTAAGCTACGGTACTCGGTCTAAGTTGACCAGTCTTCTGGTGGCTTCATCCTGGGTCACAATAGCTCAGCCGTGTGAAGTCTAGCAGCGATGCAGGCATGGTGCCTGGGTTGTGTGGCTACGTTAGTTATGAGCTTGCCCCCCTGTAACGATTGAGGTAGGTCGCAGTGGTGACAGCTGTTGGACCCTTTGAAACCCTCCGCGCTGGGGTATTGCTATAGGAGTCTAAAGGATAGTTTCGCAGAGTGCTGGTCGTCGCGGGCTATCTCCCCGTTTGTACCTGGGTGCTGAACCTTCCTCTCATGTAATGCTTTATGCTTATCTCTTGTATCATCTAACTCAGTATGTTTAGTACCATAGAACCTAGAGCTAGCTTCGTATGTCGCCCCTAAGCCGTAGTGTGCTAGTGTAGAGATAGATCAGAGTGTGTGTCGCACTACCCTTATCATATCATTTATTTTACCCCTGTCTTTGAGCTGTTGTCTTCTATATCTATCTCTTGGTTTACATTCAGTGCAAAAGCATAAGTCTTGATATCCGCCATTGCCTTCCACGGATTCGTACCCTTGGAACACTCACATCCCTGGGGAAGTGCTACAATAGTTTATCTGTGCGCTTGTGGATTCGTTCATGATCGTTAGGTTTACCTTTGGCAAGTCTTGATGTTCACTCTAACTCGACGTCGTTAGTAGTGACGTTAAGAAACGTCAACATAGATCTCCATACGAGAGCCATATAAAGAGGTGGGAAACTTTAGCACTTAAACCCTTCCACCATTAGCTTTGCATAGAGCAACTCCAGTGGGAGCCTGCAAATGGACCTCTTCTATAAAATTTAGAGTTTTTGGTGTAAAAATTCAACTCCAGCATGACCTCTAAATGGGCCTGCATTTTTCACGGTCCTCCAAATTTCAACTCCAAGCCTCCATAACTAGAGGGCCTCCAATTCTGATTTTTTAAATATTTTTTCTTTATTTTGCAAAAATAAATGGCCGGCCAAAAATTTAGCAGATCTATACATCTGCCGCTGTAGCCCACGGCGGTAGGGTTCCTACCGCCGTGCGGCAGTGGCCGTGGCCCACTGGCAAGGGCACATACCACCGTGCCACACGGCGGTAGGACTAACCGCCGTGCGGCATGGCGGTAGGCGCCTACCGCCAGGCGACAGCGTGGCCTCCAGCAATCGCCGTAGGCCATGGCGGTAGGTATGGACCTACCGCCGTGCCCTACGGCGGTAGGTTTTTTTTTGCTGGTAAGTTTCATTTTTTGAAGCATTGATACTTAATGACGAACCATTGATACTTAACGACGAATCACATAAACAAACAATGGCACGCACGACACAAATACCGTAACTTTGTGCCACTGCTAGTCCTAATGTGCCTTAGGGAATTTAGATAAACGATTACAACATTTGTAGTCTAGTTGTACGAGTAGTACCCGGAGAACCCGGACATCATAGACCTGCCGGAGTGCTGGGAGGGCATGTAGTACCCGTACCCCGGCGGGGGTGGAGTTGGATCAGATGGTGGCGGGGGTGGAGTTGCTGGTGGAGTGTTGTCCTTCTTCTCGTGGCATGGACAACATCAGAACTCGTCCTCACAGCCGGTGTTGGTCTTCACCACCATTGGTCCGGTCACCGGTCCGTCGTCGTCGTTGGTAGATGTCAGATCTGGAGAAGCCAATGCCGACGCGAGCTCTTGCCTCAGGTTGAAGATGACAACATCCTCGAGGCAGTCGATGTACTACTGATATGGGTGAATAGCTGGGGGATCCACCCATTGCACGAAACCGCAATTATCTGGTTGGTCGGAGTACTGCAGAAACCGAGATTACATTAGTAAACCATAAAATGATGAAGGACTAAGGTCACGTAGTTTTGCTTACCCATGCTCGTGAGCAATGTCAGAAGCGTCGACCATAGTTGTTCCATCCCTGGTAAACTTGCATCACACAGAACTCACCGTGTGCACACCTTGGCCAGTTCACCGTTTGATTTGGTTCGTACTTTCTAACATCACACATGGATTTGAAATCTCTCTTATCTAAGACTGGAAAATTGTTGTTGAACTCTGGATCTTGCTAGCTCCATAGTGCTGGACCGAGAGAGCCATCATCATCCCCAGTCCAGGAACTCATTGGTGCTTGTTGTGTTGAGAAGTGGCACTGGAGAAGAGTGCTCACATATATATAGGCAATGAAGCAGACTGGACGGTGGGCCATTCGATCCGGGGCAAGAAAAACGGGCAGTGACTCGGAGGAAACACACCCTAGTACTAGGTTCACTATTTGGTGCAGTGACTCGGAGGAAACACACCCTAGTACTAGGTTCACTGTTTGGTGCAGTGACTCACAAAAAACACACCCTATGTGTTCACTGTTTGATGCAGTGACTCACAGAAAACACACCCTAGTACTAGTTTTACTGTTTGAGGAAACATGCTCTAATACATCTGAAATCAAGTTCTTAATGATACAAGCCGACTCTAGAGGATGATGAAATGAAATCATAATTTTTTAGAGATACAGTAGCACTCGGCGTCTAGTACTCTACGTCTACTGGGTACAACGGGGGTATTTCCCCTTCCTCATGGCATCCGGCCCAGCTTCCTTAGCCTGGCGAGCTCTCTCCCTCTTCCTCTCTCTATCTGCTTCACGGGCCGCAGCCGCTTCATGTTCTTTCATCTCCCAGCGAATGCGAATTTCCTCCTGCTGCTCCTTACGTTATTTTTCTGCGTCAACCATCCTTTGCCACCTCTCACGTGCTGAACGACCCATCGCCTCAACGTAACGCTTGTCTTGTTCGGACTGCTCACAATCTAGCCACTGCATAAAATCACAGAGAGGAGGTGGAGTCTTTTTTCAAAGACAAGTTAGCACATAATAAAATAGAAATGACATATTATTTATTTAGTAATGCAATTTGTTCTTACTTTTGGTCTAACATTGCGACATGGTGGGAGGGGGTCATGCTCGTAGTTCACGCACATGAAGAACCTCATCCCGTAGCAGTACCCGAGAACGTTGCACTTGACAAGCTTACAGTTGTCACCGCAGTAGCACATAGGAGTGTCGATCCCCTTTGGCACCGCAACCTTGTCCTTCCTATTGGTGAGCAACTCCAAGTCCAACTCAGGACCCGAGGAAGCTATTGAAAGCCTACAAAAAAGATGAGAACTATGATAATTCAATACATGTTTCATTTGAAATTAGAGAACAATACATAACAGGATATGATAATAAATTTGAAGGCAAGAATAAAACAACAAGCAAATGAAAAGGTAGTTCAATTATTACAACACTATAACATGCATAAGTTCTGACGGTGTTGCAAATTAAATGGTTCAAATATTACAAGACCTTGCCAAATTAAATGGTTCAAATATTACAAGATGATAACATGCATAAGTATTTCAAATATTACAACACGGTAGCACAAACAAGTACGATCACTACATTCCTTCGGTGTAGCGATGAGAACGACGTCCACATCCACTAGCTGAAGGTGCTGGAGAAGTGGCAGTGGAAAAGTAAGATGCTTCGGTGCATTTCTTGTAGGAGTGTCCTGGATTGTTGCACTTAGAGCATATCTGCACTGGAGGACCAGCTTCAGCCTCGTCCATGTTGTTCCTAATCCTCTTCTTCTTGCGTCGACCAACACCTTGGCACATGGTTGGATCTGGATTTGGTATGTACAACGCATTGTCTTTGGGGTCTTGAGTGAAAGTACCAAGATGCAAGTAGCCCTCAATAGTGTGGTTCCAAGTGTCTAGAATGGTTTGCTTGAAAAAGTATTTAGGCACGTACCGACCCCAATGGTTATTCTTTGTTGCAAGGCATGCAACGATCACATGTGAGTAGGGGTAGTGTAGCAGCAGCGGCTTCTGGCAAGAGCATGAGCATGTCTGATTCCCAATAACTGTTTGTTGTATTGTTATTTCACCATTCGCTTTTTGTGATTTGGACTGGCAATTTATCTGATATTTCCACTGAATTTCCTCGTCAAGATCACGACGTAGAGGTTGTGGGTAAGCTCTGTGAGCAAGATCGGCCTTCTGTTTTGTGGTCAAGTACTCAGTCATCCATGTTGAATACACCTTTTGACAGTCCTGCATAGCTGCATGTGCTGCAGTAGCATGCTCAAGAAAGTACTTCATTGTGCAGTACAAGAAGAACTCAATGATACCAACAAGAGGGAGAGCTCTGGCACCACGCAAAACCGCGTTGTAGACCTCAGCAAAATTTGTTGTCATTATCCCATGCCTCACACCTCCCTTATCATACAGGAGACACCATTTCTCCTTAGGCTCATTCTGAATCCACTGGCTAAAGGTCTTCACAGCACGTCCCCTTCTCCTTCTGACATTTGGAGCATCTAGCCCCACGTTCTCCAGAGAAACTGGCTCTTCCCCGGATTCAGTACTTACTGGCTTCTTAGCTATCTCTTCTGATGCTTTCTTCGTCAGATCATCTAGTTTTTGCCACAGCTCGTAGAACTTTTTCTCCTGATTCGTCGAACATAACCGCTTGAACAATTGTGTAAGTTCTTTGTTCTTGAACTGACTATGAAAGTTTGCTATGCAAATCTGGCCATTGTGCTGCTCTGTGACGTTCTTCACTACCTTCTTTGATGTCATTAATGGCCTGCAAAATACCTTTGTGTCTATCGTGTATCACACACATGTCTGACACATCTCCCACCACCATCTGCTTCAATCTCTCCAGAAACCAATACCAACTGTCACCATTCTCTCCCTCTGCAAAAGCAATTGCCAATGGCAACAGCTGATTGTTGCCATCTGCAACCACGGCTGTAAGGATTGTGCCCTTGTATTTTCCTGTTAAGAATGTGCCATCTATGCAAATGACTGGTCGACACTGTTTGAATGCAACAATAGTTGTACCCAATGCTAAGAATGCCCGCTGCAAGACTTGCTTCCTGGCCTTGATACAAGATTATAAGTTTTGATATCATAATAACTACCAGGATTGAGCGTGGCAATTGTGTTCAGCAATCGAGGCAGATTGTTGTAGGATGCTTTGTAAGTACCCCACCTCAACTCCATTACCTTCTTCTTCGCCATGTATACCTTACCATAACTTATCAGGTACCTAAATTTCTCCCCAATTGCCAAGATAATGGACTTGGGCTCATAAGCAGGATTTTCCACAATCTTAGCAAACATCTGGCTGGCCACAAAACCGACCGACAAAGTACGATGGCTTGCATCTAGTTGGTCAAGTACACAAGTGTGATCCACAACAGACCTGACCTCCCAGTAATTTTTCCACTTGCCCTTGGAAGCATACACTCGAAAAGGACAGTTGGGCTTCACACATTGTACATCATATATGTGTGGAGAACTCTTCACTACCCTGAACTCTCTCTGCTGAGTAAGGGTGACCCACCTCTTCACTGCATCCTTCACCTCGACTGCACTCTTATACATGGCGCCAACACAAATCTGATTATCTATATACTCCTAGGACACATTCTCACCAGGATTGACAGATAGCTGTGAGAAATAGTAACTGTCCCATTCCCTTGGCACTAGCGGGTCATCCTCATCATCTGAGGAGTCCTCTTGCAACCCACGTTCATCATCACCGGCCTCCATTTCGTACTGCCTGAGTACTTCTTCATTAACTTCCCCCTCGTCAATTTCACCACGGGCCTCAAAAGGTGTGTCACCATCTCCTTCTTCTGCCTTAGTGGCAGCACCATCTTCTTCTGCCTCAGTGGCAGCACCATCTCCTTCTTCTGCCTCAGTTGCAGGAACATCTCCTGCTTGTAGTTCAGCCTCACCTTGGTGAGAACCACTACCCTCCTCATGCACTTGACTACTAGACCTAGCCTTACGAACAACTTGGATAAACAACATCATAGGCAAACCAATTTCACATGCTGTTCTGATATAACTCCTCCAATGTTCAGTACCTTGAAGTGGCATAAGCTCCCAATATACTGCCTCACTCCTGTTGATTAGAGCCATAATGGACAAGTCATGTTGCTCTACATTTACATGGAATGCCTTATAAAAAAAGTTGGTTATGGACCCCAAAGTTCTTTCGGCTGCTCTTCTAATCACATGGTGAACCGAATCAAATTCTGACAAGTCAACTCCATGTTCATCATATCTAATCTGGCCATTACCAAAATACAACTTGACAGCAACTGCATCCGACATGTCTGACAGCATGAAAAAAAATAATCGCTATTAACAAGTGGATCTGTAACTACAAAATATATCTACTCAGAGCTACACGATAAATATAATTTTACTAATCGATCTACACTAAAACTATAATTTTACTAATCGATCTACACTAAAACTATAATTTTACTAATCGATCTACACTAAAACTATAATTTTACTATGCAGGTCTACACTAAAACTATATTTTTACTAAGCAGATCTACACTAAAACTATATTTTTACGAAGCAGATCTACACTAAAACAGTACTTCAAAATATGAATTATCACAGTTCAAAATAATAAGTACCAGAGTATTTACCTCTAAAGAGACGAAAAACCGGCAGAGCTTCACACCTTCGCCACCTCCTCCTCACTCCCTTCTCTTCTTCCCCCACCTCTCTTTCTTTTTTTTCAGAATTATTATGACATTTTCGGTTGAATTTCGGCCTTATATAGGCTGCAGATCCTAGCGCCGTGAGGCACGGCGGTACCAGGCCTGCAGCCGCCGTGCCCTACGGTGCTAGGACCTGCCGCCGTAGCCCACGACGGTATGTCCCTACCGCCGTGGGCTACGGCGGTATGTCCATCGCACGCTTCGGGCCCACGTCTGGCCGTGGGCCACGGCCTCTGCCGTCGTGCCGCACGGCGGTAGGAACCCTGCCGTCGTGGGCTATGGCGGTAGATGTATAGATCAGCTAAATTTTTGGCGGATCATTTATTTTTGCAAAATAGAGAAAAAAAATAAAAAAAATTCTCCAATTCTCCCCCCAAATCGTGGGTCCTACTATTTTTCTTTTTTTTCATTTGTTTTCCTCTCCTCTGTCCTCTGCGACACTCCACAGCCCACCGGCCGTCTGTGTCCACGCCGATGCGCGTCGTGTTGACGAGCACGACACTGTCAGAGGAGCTTGTGGGCGCGCCCACCCTTTTCTCCCGCCATCCCGCCGCGTTTTCTCTTTATATGCTGGCGAGCTCGGCCAGGGCGGCACGCAAGTGAGGGCCGGCCAGGAGGCCTTGCAGGGAGATGGCACGAGCTCCGCGGCCGGCATGGCGCGACACATGGGCGAGCTCAGCCAGGGCGAGGCCCGGCGAGCGGCGTGGCCACGACGAGGCTCGGTCGGCGGTGCTGCAATGGTGAGGCCCGACAGAGAGTGCAGAGGCTAGTGTCGTACGTTAGGTCCCCGCCGCCGCAGAGCCCGCAGGAGCTGGCCTGCATGACGCTGTTCGTGAGCGCAGACCACGCGCACGCAGCGTCGGCGTTCGTCGGCCGCCTGTGCGGTAGCGGCGGGGCGGTGAAAGGGTCTAGGGGCGGCGGCGCCGGCAGCAGTAAGGCGGCAGGACTCATGCGCGATTTCCTGGAGAACCTGCGGGACAACGTGTGGCACCTCCACGACGCGACGCAGGAGATGGGCGACACCGGGATGGCGGGTCGCTCGGGGAGCACGCTGGGGATGGAGCCATCGAGCGCGTTGGTGGTCGGGCTCGAGTTGCCCGTCAGGGATAGCGAGGAGGTTGGCTTGTGCCCGTGTCCGCCATGCGGCGCCTTGCATTCCTTATGGAGGCTGCAGTGGAATGACCCCGGGTGGTTCGTCGGCGAGCACATGCAGGTCTGCCAGCACCGCACGCCACCAACAGGGGATGAGATGCTGACAGACTGACCAGACAGTGACCGCGCACCGACCGGCGTCGGTGAGGCTTGATGCGGGCGCGCGACATGGGGCATCATGCCGTGCTTCGAGCTCCCTGCGGCAGCAAGGGCTGGGACGACGCGGGGCAACACAGGGCTAAGGCCATCTCCAGGAAGATTCTGCATCTGCATAGCGACTGAAGAAAGGAAAGAGAAGAATCCGGTCTCGCAAAAGAACAAGGTCTCCAGCGGACGTCGCCCATCCCTTCGCGCATAGGCCAAAGTAGTTGGCTCCCGCCCCTTGCCGGATCCGCCGAGGCAGCTCGCCGTCCGCGCTCGACCTCGCCTAAGCCAGCTCGCCGTCGGGGGCCGAGGCGAGGGCCGCGCGCAGGGGCGCCGCCTGCAGAGGAGAGAGAGGGGAGGCTGCCGCTCCGATTCGACCGCCGTAGCTCGCCCGGATTCGCCCGCCGTCGGTCTGCGGTGACCTGGACCTCGAGCTTCATGTTCCTGCTCCGCCGTGCCGGCCCCGGCACCTATTCTCCAGCACGGGCCGCCGCACACCCCTGCGGGAGGACGACGACGAACAGGCCACGGGAGGTGGTGGAGGCCTGCCGCTCTCTGCCTCACCGCGCCGCTGTTCTCCGCCTCGCCGCGCCGTCGTTCTCCACCTCGCCATGCCACCACCCTCCGCCTCCTGAAGCTCAACGCGCATGCGCCGAGGAAGGGCCGCGGGGGTTGGCGAACTCCCTCTCCGTCGTCGGCCGGGGGTGGAGGCGGCCGCGTGGAGGGCCCCGCCCCTGCTCCTCGCTCCCTCCGCCGCGGGAAGAGGAGGTCGCCGCCGGATCTGCGTCCTCCGCACTACGCCCCTGCTGGGTGCGGATCTGGCGGCGGAGACCGGCAGCCACGGACGACGACGGCGCTCTGGCGGCGGAGACCTCGAGGGAGCCGGCGAGTGACGCGGGCGGAGGCGTGGCTCGTGGCAGCGTGCGGATGGGGAGAGGGCGCGGGGACAGAGTCACGAAGGCGAGGTGGGCGGTTGGACTCGCGGTGGATGCAGCAAGGAGTGAGGTTCCCAGGATTGCGCGACGGGGGAGGTGGAGCTGCATTTTGCAGCAGGGGATGCAGTAGCCGCTGGACCTCCTACAGTAGCCATTCGTTACTCATTTCGGGGATGCAGCAGCCGATGCACAAGCTGCTGGAGTTGGTCTAAGGACGGCTGCGCATGGTGTGGGGCAGCGCGTCGTGCTTCGAGCTCCTCGAGGTGAGGACAAGGCCGGGACGGCGCGGCGCAGGGGAACGACACGACAAGCGACGGGGCCTGCAACCCGACCAGCGCGACGTGAGAGGCCAGCAGCCATAGTGGGCGCTCCAGGACGGGCTACGCCAGCCGGACCTACGCCAAATCAAGGTCAATGTTCGTCAAATCGAGCTCCTCCATCCATCAAATCGAGCTCATCCGTTGTCAAATCGATCTCCGGTTCCGTTCAATCGATGTCCTCTGGCACCATCAATTTGAGTCATAGCGGCGTGGCGTGTCCCCGGCAGCCCCGGCCCCTGCAGCCATGGCGCGGCGCGGTGGCGGCGCTGGCAGCCCGACACGGTGAGCACGGGGGGCGGCGGTGGACTGTCACACCTTGAAATTTTCAATTTCAGGATGTGAATAGGAAGAATAATTAAATAATGATTTTCTATCAATTTTAAAATTTTCCAACATTTATTTTCTTTACAGGAAATATAGTATAGGAAAAACCTTTGTTTGTTTTTCCGAAATTAAAAGGATTGTGTGAGTGTTGCATTCATGCCGAAGCATTTGGTGTTTCATGAGTGCAAAAGGTTGTTAAATGCGCTTAGGAGCTGATCAAATGCTTCCGAGAATTTTCCGGAATTTTTCTGGAGTTTATTCTCTTTTTCCTTGAGTTATTTCTATTTATTAGAAGGCTTTAAAATCTTTTTCATGAGCTTCAAATATTTTATTTGGGTTGTTCGTGTCTAAAACTATCTCTGGGAATTTTCCTGAAATTATTGGAATTTTTAGAGTATTTTTCGTGGCTTTAATGAATTTTCTAGCTATTTCTGGAATATTTTTTCACGAAAATATATTCTAAAAAATAAAAAAAATAATTTCTTTTATCTTTTTTCCTTCCGTCACTTTCGGCCCGCGGCCGAAAGGTCTGCTACCGCCCCTTCTTCCCCTGCGTTCAGCCCATCAAAAGCCCCTTTGCAAAGTCCTCTCATGCCCCTCGGATTTTCTTTCGCCGCTCGTTTTTTTTGTCACCTCGGCCAGCTATCCAACCCATCCCGACCCAATCCGGCCCAGCTGCGGCCCGAGAAACCCATTCGGGCCCGGGGCTGCTCGTGCTCGACCGGGACTCCACCGGAGTCCGGGTCACCGCCGGCCGCCGCCTAGGCGTGCGCGCCGCGGACCCCCTCTGGCCGCGTCCTTTAAAAGCCGAGGCCGCCCGCGTCCCCTGCTGCCTCCGCGAGCCCTGCGCGCCCACCGCCCGTGCCTGGACGCCTGCGCCGCACATCACCGCCGCCGGCTGAGGAAGCCGAACGGAGCGCCGCCGCAACCATCCGCCGTCCCGTCGTTTCCTCGTGAAGACCGGCGCCATCTCGAGCTCCGCAGCGCCGCACTGAAGTTAGGGAGCTACCTCCCGTCGCCGGGGCTGCACTGGAGCACCGCCGCCGTCAAGGACCACCGCCGGTCGCTCGGGTTCAACGCCGTCGAGCCGCTGCCGCCCGCGGTGAGCCCATCATCGTGATCCCCATCCTTTCCTCTTCGTTTTCCCCTTTTTACTCGAGCTCCTCGTGCCTTAGGTCGCCGGCGCCACCGATGCCCCACCAGCCGGAGCCCCTGTTCCCTGTCCGCCGGCGTGACTGAGGGCCGGAGGTAGGAGATGATGTTAGGGCCGTTTTGCCCAAAAACCCCCTGCAAGATCCAGTAATGAATAGATCCAAATCTTGTGTCTTGTCCCTTTTACAGAAAACCCCCTCAATCTTCCAGATTCCCTAGAACCAATCCACCCTGAGGTTCTTTCAAGTAAGCCCTCGAGTTTTTTACATAATTATGTATATGCCCTCGAGTTTTCACAGTTAAGCCTTTGGAAGTTTCTGAACCTTACCAGTAGGTCCCTACATCTTGTTTCCTCCATAGTTTCTCCGTTGTAGCCCCGTTTTCATCCGTTCAAGTTGCGTTAGGTTCATAATGATATGAAATACATGTTAGTGATAAGTTTTCATCATGTTTGTTTTCTGAAAATAAATTTAATATTAATTTTGATTAATACCTAGTTATACATGCCTTTTATAAATAAAAGCAATATAGATCTATACCCGTTTTTCATAATTAATATTAATTTGATTAATTATTATTCCACGTGCTTTCGTAAATAAAATCTAAATAGATCTTCTATCCGGTTTTTCATAAACCAAATATTAATTTGTTTAACATTTATTTAACCTTTTCTAATTAAAAGTTGAATAGGTTCTTACACCGATTTTATAAACAAATGTTAATTTGTTTAAATATCAACATAAATGAGTTTTTAATTATAACTTTATTAGTTTACTCGAATCATAAAGTATGTTTAGAGGATTCATATAGTTTAGCTTTTCTAAATTAAATGTTTAATTGATATAATTTATATATAAATCTTTATAAATAAAACTTGACTAGTTCTTTACACCGGTTTTATAAATAAAGTTTAATTTGCTTTAATTCCAACTTAGGATATTTTCTTTATGAAATATCCTTTACATATCTTTTGTTAATTAAAATGAATCTAGCTCATAGTTCGATCTCTCACATATGCAAATCAATTGGTAGACGTTCTTTATCAAAGCTCTCTGTTTCAGTGTGTCTCCATCATAGAGCTAATCTTCTTTCAAGCTCCAGATCTTTTGATCCTAGTTCTTGCTCAAACCTAGTGTCCTTCATAAAGCTAACCAAGCCTTTCCTTCTCTCAGCACGGTCTGTGTGCTTCAGTGATCCATAGCATCGAGCCTATCCTTTAGTGCGTTGTTCTAAAGCTTTTCCTCTGATTGGTGCTTTGTTCTTAGTTTGTTTGTATGTTTGCTTTGTATGTTTGTGCCTGATGATTGATGCGAGTAGATTGAATGTGGTTCGAGAGCTTTGAAGAGCCTGAAGATGAAGACATTCTGAGCAACATCATTACTGTGGTTAAAGGCAAGTGTGTCCTTGTTCTTTCGTCCTAATAACTGTGTTTAATCACATTGCATTGCTTTGCATTAATATTGATGGGTCCTATTAAGGATTATCCTAGTCTTTATTACTTTTATTCCTTGTCAACCTGGGTTTTACCTTTCTGTTGGGTAGCACTGATTAGTTGCTCTACCTTGGGTTATGGTGGTTCTAATGAACAACAATAATGATGAACATGCTTTACTTTTATGTTATATATCTTTGGTTAATACAAGATCACCATGCTTAATCGGAACATGGAACGACCACCCAGGACAACAGTGCAACCACAAGGCTATATGGCTCTGGTTTGGCTAATTAATTAGGGACTCTAGTGTTGGGTGACCTTACCGAAAGGGCAAGGGGGAGCGTTTAGTTGGGGTATAGACTCGCTCTAGTAGGGAGTTGATCTTGTATGCTCTGCGACGGCTCGGAACCTTCGCGGGTTGTTTCACACTGGGGAAACTTTGTAAAGGCCTCGTAGCGTCCCTATGCAATCACACCTCGGTAGTGTGGTATGATGCCTGATCAGCATCGCGTGGTTGGGTTGAAAGTTCCTAGAACTTTTACGCGACTTGTGGTGAAAGTGTACAACCTCTGCAGAGTGTAAAACTAATCGATTAGCCGTGCTCACGGTCACGAGCGGCCTGGACCCTCATATGATAATTGAACTTGAAGATGGACTTAAATCGTGGTTATGATTATGTTAGCCATATGCTTATGACGTATCTCTATATGTTAATTGTGGGTTGGTATATACTTATACTTTATTAGTAATCAGGTGCTAATAAAATTTGACCAACTAAAATTGCTTAATGCAGTCAACCTGTCAGCCTTTCCTTGTTCAGCCTTTGCATTTATACTTTCCCCACACTTGCTGAGTACGACATGTGCTCACCCTTGCTATAAACAATGTTGCTCAGAAAGAGGAAGCTGCTATGAAGATGTTGTGAAGTTGTTGCTGGTGCTAGGCATACGCAACCCCCGGTCGTCTACCTGTGAAGTTTGGTGCCTTCGTTTCCAGGATTAAAGCGTAATACTCTGATAATCTTCCTTTTTTCTTTCGTGATACTGTTTCTGTATTCACTTATACTCCCTCTGTTCAACTATCCAAGGCCTATTTTAGAATCTGAAAAATTCATTTATGCAAGGCCCGTTTGTGTTTTTGCATTGGGAGACACTAAATCAGCACTTTGGCATCCGTGCGAGGCATAAATCCCTCTCACATGATTTTCGGGAGATTAATGACAAGAGGGAGTTAATTTCTTTTCCTTGGTCTTTGAGTCAAGTACAAATAGGCCTTGGATAAATGAATGGAGGGAGTATGTCACTATATGTATGAAACTTGATCCTGGCATACATATAGTTATGCATCTGGTTTTCTTTGCAAAAACAGGTGTGACATAGACTCGGGCGCCTATAGCCCTAGCGCGGTGCGGAATAGGGGCGTGATGCCAGCTGCCCCCGCGGCCTGCCATGGGGCCAACGACGGTGGTTCTAGGTGCTTGCGAACGGGAGGAGAGGGGGGCGACGATAGTTGGGCTGGATGGGGTACCTCGATGACTCACGAGGTCCACAGGCAAATAGGGGTTCTGGGCTGATTTTCCACTAGTTGGGAGTTAATTTTAGACCTCTATTTTTTACAATCCGTCATGCAAATAGGTTTTGGAGGTTTTCATTTGTAGGTCCCCACTAGAGTTGCTCTAATCACAATTTTCCTAAAACCCTCTCCAAATGCCACAGGACCACACGACGTCACTCCGTCTCCGTTACTCGCGCGCGAGTCGCGACCTTGTGTCCTCCTTGCGCCGCCTGGACTGGGACGCCACCGCCGCCTGGGGTTCGAGCGATCCATGGCGACGGCGGCGACGGGTGGTTCGGGGTGGAGGAGGACGCCGCCGCAGGTCTCCTCGATGCGGGGGTTCCCCGAGGAGAAGTGGACCGAATCGAGCGCGTGTGTTGAGGTGGAGGGCGCGGCGGCAGGGGGCAGAGAGACGTTAGGCTTGCCGGCGGTCGCCATGGCCGGAGGAGAGCAGCGTCTCAGTCCAGGCGGTGGCAGCCAGTCTTGGCCGTGGCCAACCGTGCTAGCGATGATGGGAGGGTTTAAGTGCTAAAATTTCCCACCTCTTTATCTGGTCTTCGGATGGAGATCAAGCGACTATGATAGAAGTTTCCATAGTTTGCACATGAAGTTAGTTTTCATAGGATCGTTGCCGTAGAAGATACCCTTCAATTGAGTTTTTTATTATCTATCTGTATATGGCCCAGCACCAGCCGCCCAAAGTCTAAAGGCTCATGACCCATCTTTGAAAATAATTGATCTCCATCCCTGAATTAACACATAGTTACACAACGAGTCTCAGTCACCCTGGGCGTAATACCGAACTGATCGGTTCGGTTCCTCGGTACCCAGGCGAATTCGGTTCCTCACTAAATTGGTACCGATCGGTTCTCAGAAAAACTCGGAATCGAGTAAATTCGGTATCGGTTCTTTCGGTTCGGTTTCGGTATTTACCGAAAGAACCGAGGTTACAGGAGAAACGGAAGTGGCTGGATTCCTGTGCTGCCTTACCTGGTACGCGTGGTGGCCGGCGGCGGTGATGTGCTCGTGCCGTGAGCCCGTGAGGCCACTGATGCAGAGCGAGGTGACGGCGCGGCATATGCGCGTAGTGGCAAGGGCAGGCCAGCGGCGCGAGGGTAGACCGGCGAGGGCGGAGTGGCGGCGCGAGGGCAGACCGGCGAGGGTGAGGTGAGGGCTGGTGGCCGAGCCGCCGAGCGTTGAGGGGCGTGCAGACTGCGGAGTTGGAGCGACCAAGCGAGGGCGGGTGCCGTCGCGCTTCAGGCGGAGCAGCGGAGCGAGGCCGGCAGGCCGCCACTCGCGTTTCGCGAGTCGCGAGGATGGAGCGGACGGGCGGCTGCGCGCTAGATGGTCGAGTGAGACTGAAGATGTTAGGGTTTGCCGGTTTGGTGCGACTTGGTGGTCTGTTGCTGGGCTTAAAGAGTTAGACGGGCTATTGGCTGTTGCTTAGTTCGGTTCTAGTTCGGGAGTTCGGTAAATCGAGGTCCAAAACCGAATTTACCTCGGTTCTTTCAGTTCCTGGAAACTGAGAACCGAACAGGAACTGAATTTATTCGGTTCGGTATTTTTCGGTTCGGTTTTCGGTATTTTCCGTTTCGTTTTCAGTTCTCGGTATTTTATGCCCAGGGCTAAGTCTCAGCACGCCGGGACAACCATAGGCAGCGGGTGACAGCGGCGACAGCTCCGACCTCCGTCGCTAGAAGTCCGCCCCTGGTATATTTTTATTTCTGGCTCTGCCATTGCCGTGCCGTGCATGGTCTAGCTTGAGGAATCTTCGGAGGTGGTGTGCAACTGGAAATGGTCCCGGCGACCTGCTGTACGCAAAGAACATGCCACCGGATAGCAGAGGATGGAGCATGAAGATGCTTCCAAGCTATTTTTCTCCGTTCCTTTTTCAAGAGGGAATCATATCATATGTATCTATCTATAACAACTATATAGGTGAGACCCATTACAAGTCATGGATAGACTTCTCTCAACATGCAAGAGGTCCACGTCACCAGCCACTAGATCTTCTCTCAACATGCAAGTTGTCCACATCACCATCCACTAGAATCATGAATTTACGTCGTCTACCGATTTTCTGTGGCTATGCATTCTGTTAGTATTTGCGAGTACCATGCTACAAATTTCTTAGTATTTCTCTCTCAATAAAATGATGTGTTTTCATTTACATTGTTGTTTGCAAAAATGTTGCGATGCAATCATTTTAGTGTTTCTACTTTAAATTGCATCTTTAGATTTTGTTGAAATTCCCGCAGCAACACGCGCGGGATATCACCTAGTACAACTATATAGATGGAACCCACTAAGAGGTATTAACTATATTTCTCTCAACATGCAAACCATCCACCTCAGATGCCACATCATCATCGACTAGATCATCAATTTATGTCTTCCACCAATTTTTTGTGACTATAACATCCATACATCTTTGCAAATACCATACTCCAAAATTCCAACAATAGAAATATGTGAAAGATTAATCATTTCACAACCATTTTCTCTCATCAAAATGAACATATTTCACATATAGTGTCGTTTGAAAAAGAATGTTGCATATCAATCACCATAGTTTATACTTTCAAATTTTCATCTTAGAACTTTGTTTAAAAATTCCCGTAGCAACGCGCGGGATATCACCTAGTTGTAAATGAAAATCCAACAACTCGAATCAACCATGTTTTGCTCTGATGGCGTATTATGTGGAGTCCGCTACCATTGGTAGAAGGCGCCTAGTCCTATCTGTTGACGGTTGAAATTCACCACTTTCAACCCTCAATATTCTCACATAAATGGAGGCATATGCATTATCTACTAGCATTTTGGTTTGAATAATGTAGTTCCACTTGTCCTTGGAGATTATTTGTATGTAGGTGATTTACCCCTTAAAAGAGATGGAAACCCACCTTCTATGAAGAAACCATGCCAACTCAGCTGAGGAGGTGGCTGCCACCAAGGGAAACATGTCATTCCACGTCATCGATCCAAGGGAGGTACTCACCGACGAATCAGAGAGCGTCACATGGACTTCACATGGATCAAAGGGCCCACCTCGGATACCAAATCAAGCCATGCACCGGGGATGGATCAGAGGACCCACAGGGCAGCCACCCAGAGGAAAACCACCCCGAGTAGGGGGCCGGCCGATCCTAGGATCGGCCGAACCGACCTAGTGCTGCCCCATCTCGGCCCTCCACGTGTCACTTGCTTATTGGTCACTTGCTGCATCCCGGGGTGTTTTGGAGCACTTTGAGGCTCCGAGCAAGCTTGGTCCTTGCCTATAAATAGAAGGGGAGGGGCTCCCATTTCCCACACATCACTTTCTCATTCTCCTCTCACTTTTAGTTTCCAAGGCTAGGGGGTAGGCTACAGTAGCTCTTATTCAGGTTCCAAGTCTTCTTTGGAGTCTAGGTATGAGTTCTCTTTTATCTTTATTTCTTTGTATGACTTTGATCTATTTCAGTTATTCAGCTATTTCATATAAAGTCATGGTAGATCATATGCTTGATATGTTCTTGAGTTCATCCTCTGTTCATCATTTAGAGGCTTGTGTTCTTCGTGAACACTACCTTTTGATCCACTTGAAGGGTGATAAACTCCTTCCTTATGTGTTTGTTCATAAGTTAGAGGCTCGTGTTCTTCACGAACACGACCCTTTGATCTTATTGATTAGACATAAGAGAGTTCGTATCTGTTTGTATGTCTAGCCTTAGTTGATCTTGTTAGATGGCATGAGAGTGTTGCATGAGGTATGTGTTCAAGCTACGGTACTCGGTCTAGTTGATCAGTCTTCTGGTGGCTCTCACCCTGGGTCACAATAGACCGGACCGGGTGGAGTCTAGCAACAATGTAGGCATGGTGCCTGGGTTGTCTGGCTACGATAGTTATGAGCACACCCCCCATAACGATAGAGGGCGGTCCGCAGGTAGTGACAGTCCTGTTGGATCCTTGGGCAATCCTCCGCGCTGGGGTACCTGCTGTAGGAATCTAAAGTCTAGTTTCGCAGATTGCTGATCGTCGCGGGCTAGCTCCCCGTTTGTACCTGGGTGCTGAACCTTATCTCTGTCATGCAGTACTCATGCCCATCTCCTGTATCTTCTAGCTTTGTATGTTTAGTACATTAGAACCTAGAGCTAACTCGTATGTTCCCCCTAAGCCGTAGTGTGCTAGAGTAGAGGTAGATCTGAGTGTGTGTGTCGCACTACCCTTATATCTCTTATCTTACCCCTGTCTTTGAGTGTGTTGTTTCCTATATCTATCTCTTGGTTTACATTCAGAGCAAAAGCATAAGTCTAAGATATCCGCCATTGCCTTCCACGGATACAATACCCTTGGAATACTCTCCTTCCTTGGGGAAATGCTACAATGGTTTATCTGTGCGCTTGCGGATTCATTCATGATCGTTTAGATTAACCTTTGGCTAGTCTTGATGTTCACGCTAACCCGGCGTCGTTAGTTGTGACATTGAGAGGTGCCTACAAGGCGTTTCTTGGTGTTGTCACTAAGGATGGGTCCCAGATCTGTTCTTAAGATGACGGTGCTACGAAACGCCAACACTATCCCAAACGACGCTTCCAAGTTCCAAACGAGCTCAAGCCGCTCCCGCACCCCACGTTCTCCCAATCCGGGCACGACGACGGCTATTAGTCTCATACACGACAAAAAAGAGAAAATTCCCTCTATGTCACTAGGAAATACAACTCATTCCCTATGTGCTATTCAAAATTAGTTCACGAGCTCTATGTCATTGTTTGTATTTTTCGATTCCTTGTGTGCCATTACCGTTAACTCCATCTGTTAACCTTCTGTTTGCAACCGTGAATCTTACCCGTGACCCCCTGGAAACATTCCACTTCAGCACATAATCCAATCTTTTATGAATAACTCCCTGTATTTGCTTTTTTTTCTAGCAATCAGGTCCTCGCCATTCTTCCACACCCGAGCAGGCAGTGCACGCTTGCGAATGACGCCGCGACGAGGAAGCTCCGCAGGTGCATGCGAATGACGTCACGGCAGGGACGGCCTTGTGCCTCCCGCTCGACCTCCAGCTGTTGCCGCTCCCGTCCAGGGTAGGTCACGCCACGCTGCACCGCTGCCCCTTCCATCCGGCGAGCCTGTCTGCCGCCGCTCCCGTCCTGGACCGGTCGCGTTGCTCCCTGCAGACTTGCCCTGTCCAGCGAACTCGTCCTCTCCGGCCACCTCGATTCCGTTCCCTAGTGCGCGCCGTCCCTCTCCACACCGCCCTCCTCTCTGAGCTCAGATCTTGCCCGTGGTGGTCCAGGGCCTCCCACGGTCGGCGGAGGAGCAGGGCGGCCACGACACCATCTGTTGGGAAGAAACCCGTCCCCGAAGCGGGGCCAACAAATGCTAACTAGACTCAAACAAATGCACTGAAAAAACCTCCCTACAACTTCGGTTGAACTAGGGTTAGCCCTACCTCCGTCGCCATCCTCCCCCTTTTCATTCATCTCGGGTCCTTTAAATAGGCCCGTAATATTTGCACTTTACACACTTGCCCTCACTTTTTACATTATGCGAAGCATCTTTGAGGGCATCTCAGTACTTTCACCTCAACCTCTCTAGTTCCTGCGTTACAACTCATCACTTTACAGCGTGGCGCTTGCCACGTGAGTTTCACCTCCCCTCTACACCTTCGGCAATGCAGCATCGTCTTGAAACCTTTGTGCGGCTCCCGAAGGGTCGACCGTGCTTTCCCCTCTGACTTTTCTTCGCTCCCGCCTTTGCTCCTTCGTGTAGACGATGCGCTCGCCCCGCTCTGCCGAAGGTAGGTAAACGACTTTGCTTCGCCCGCCCGAGCCTCTGAAGGTCGGCCACACTCTCGAACCCCCGAAGCTCCCAGGGCCTCCGTTCGTCCCTGACTCCCGAAGCCTTGTGATTGTTTTTCCTGCGCGACCATCAAAGAAGAAGAAAAAACAGATCCTCCCCTTACTACTTGGCTCGAAACTCAAGCCGAAATGAGACCGGGGGTTAGGTACGAAATAAATTTCCCCGACATTAGCCCCTCACTAGCGAAGGTTTGCCTCTTGACGAGCCGAACTAGCGAAATAAAAAAACAGGTAGAAAATTCTTCGTACCAAAGCGCCTCCCCATTTCGGCTAGTCGAGCCATCTATTTTGACACGTCTCTGATTCCTATATGTCTTGACCTCCTATTTTGTCGTGACACGATCCCCCGCTTCTATTACCTCGATCTCTTCCCTAATTTTTCGCCACGATCTCCTACTTTCTCGCGATATGCTCCCTGTAACCACCGCTCCATGTATCCCTGTTTTTTCGCACCACACCTTCCTAAATTACCACGCCGCTATGCCTATAAAATACCGACCCCTGCCCCCGCGGTCAAACCCTAATTTTCACCGCCGCTCGCTCTCTCATTCCGTCACTTACTCGCTTTGGTGAGTGTCTCTATATTTCCTTTTCCCTCTTCGTGTTGTACTTTACTTTTGCCTGTGCCTCTTCTCTTGCTGGCCACTTAGCTTTTTTGTACCCTTTTTTTTCTTTTTATCCTGTACTTCGCTTTTCTCGTCCCTTCGCGCTGCTTTGATGGCTCCTATTAACGTTTGAAACATGTGTCGCATTTCGATCCGCAAGCATACGGATCACGTGTGGCCTTTTTCACTCGGGGGGTGACCCAATGTATCAATCTGTGGATCGGAAGAAAACTACCTAGGGTTCTCCATCTAACCGGTCTAATCCTACTTCAAGCATAGATTGCATAAGGGTTTAACATACAAACACGGGTGGATGTATGGATCACATTCGATAGCCAAAAGGTAACATGCCAAAAGGTAGCACTAGCCTACCGTCTCCTAGTTGCAACTCCAGCCAAAGTGATAAACTAACCTAAAGCTCATACCATGATAAGGAGATATCCATTGCACGTTCGTTCGTTGCTTTCCCTATATCGTACTGTCACTACGGAAGGTAGTCAACACCAAACGACAACTCGTAAGTCCGTGCACCACTTTGATGTATCCGCAAGACATAGATTAGATCTATTCCTACTAAGATCATATGCTAGCTACACACATGAATGAGAGAAGACATGCATCAAAGTAGATCAAAACTAGAGGCAAGATTAGATTGATATCACCGTCAAAAGTACATGTGCCTTGATGAATCCAAGGCATGGCTTCGGAATTCCACCATGGCTTCACCACACAGGGCCAACCATGGCGGCTAGGGTCTAGCCTAAGCCATCTCCTAGGCAACGTCGAGGACTCACGGCGGCGACGACTTCCTTCGGTGTGTATTCCTCGATTCGGCGGCTCTCTGATGAACGGATGCGGCGGCCGTCGGAGACAGGAGATATAAATAGACCGAGGAGGGTCTAGGTCAAAGGGGAGGCCGAACCAGCACCGAAACAGGGTAGGCCGGTCGGCCCTTTTTGGCCCGGTTCGACCCCGGTTCGCTCCCCGACGCTTCTCGTGTCTTCATGAATATTTGCCGAACTTCATGTGGGTCCTTGACGTCGTTTTCCCCGCGGTTTAGATAAGGGTAGTTGGCGCGTGAACTCCCGCATCTTCTGTTTAGGTCCTCAGAGTTTCACGACTTCGCGCTTCGGTCCTCGGGTTATTTGGAGTCATGTTCACGTCGTGTCTTGACTTGTGCCAGGCTTCGTGATCTTCTCATAAAGTGCTCGATGAACCTTGCCTGAAAGTGCTCCTTTAAGTACTTAAATCTTGCGTAAACAACATACTCCAAAAACCACATGCAAGTGCGAACTTGTTACATCATTAGTATGCCTAGTGGCGGGTTAGTTATAATTAAAAGCTCAAACCAAAGTGTAACAAGTGCTCTTGGTTGACGGAAATCAACCGTCAACATACCCCCATGCTTAAACCTTGCTTGTCCTGGAGTAAGCCTTTAATGGATGTCAATATTGCCTTTCAATGTTCATACCCTGCACTTGTTCATACTTGAGAAAACATAATGCTCTCCAAGTTTACATTGTTAAAGTTCCATAATGTAACTAGTTTTCATCTATATGGAGGGTAGATATTATTTAAGCTCTTCTCACAAGTAATTAACCATGCTCTCAAATTTTAAACAAATCTCAGAAATTTTGAAAATAAAGAGTGGGATGAAGGAAAATTGCTTTACCATGATCAATAATAGACCTACTTCACTTGCATCTTGCTCATGAACACTCATCTTGTCTTGTCTCTCAAGCCTACTTGTTCTACTCCTTTCCTCTCTCAAATATTTGGTGGAAGGCTTTATATGGGGCTATGGGAAAGTTAAGTCCTACCAAGATATTATAGTTGAGATATTATCAAAACATGACAAGCTTCTCATGGACTTACCGAGACTCGTCAAAAAGGTCATTGGAAAAATAATGTTCCAAGGAGGGGGAGAGATGAACACACACACTTTTAGATAGGTGGACATGTGCAAATGGCAAAGAGTGATCCCGAGGCACAAACGAAGTCCTCATTATCGGATTGTACATGGTTGGAAAGATGAGTATGAGTCTTGATCTTGAAATCCTCTTGAAAACTCGAAAAGCACTAAACATAGCTAGAGAACTGGGGAGCTTTATTATTATTATTTTCTTTCTTTCTTCTTTCTTTCTTTCTTTTTCTCATCATACTTTTTCTTCTTTATCATTTTTTTCTTTCATCATACTTTTTCTTTTTTTATTTGCTCCCCTTGAACTGTAGACTATACTAGCACTTCCTTGGCAACCCCCCATGCTTAGACGTTTGCTCGTCCTCGAGCAAAAGAGGTGATAAATATGCCAAGGTAGAAATTGAAGCTCTCATATTTTCTTAGAGAGAGATACTCGAAAATCTTCTAGGTATCTTTTTGGAAGTCTCCCAAAGTCTTGCTCACTTGATGCACCTTCCTTGTAATCTTCCTCAAAATATTCATCCATACTCAAATATTGGGTTGTGGTCAAGGAGGTTAACACAAAAAAAAGTTTTTGGGTTTTGTGGGTGGATATCTGGCGAGGTTTGCAAAATTTCCAATGTGGAAACTCACAATGCACGGATAGAAGAGGCTAGCATAAAGATAGATACACAAAAACGGAATGACCAGCTTCTTAGTCTCGAGCCAGAGAAATCGAGCCTTGAATCAATGCACCCAAAAATAAATCTTGTAAACTAAGGTTTTTGCACTCAATGAATATAAAGCTTTGGATGGGTTGAGCAAAATGCAAGTGGTATTAAAGACAAGGTTAGCATATCTCTTAAGAACATAAATAAATGATCTTTGATTCATTCAAAAATGAGAGCAACAAAAAATACTATGGGTCTCAAGTTATCATAACCTCCACAAAAGATTAGGCTAGCATTAATTTAAATTTTAGATCATATTAAAGAGAGCACTAGCTTAATCATATACAAACCAAGCACAAGAATGAGCAAGGTGGCAACGATCATCATATATCCATAAGTAAGAGCATACAAGATATCATCATAGTGAGCACAAGGTAACGGTGATTATTATTGAAAACAAAAACAATTCTAGGTTGTACTCCTAGTAGCCATGTTATTCTATAGAGAGATATACAAAGGTTGCATGTAAGGTTGTGGAAGGCATATACATATGTGCAGACATATAGAAAGACAAGGACAAAAAGAGAGTTGAGGATTTGTTACTTTCCCTTGATGCTTGAAGTGTAGCATGGCCTCCCCCATGCTTAAGCATTATGCTTAACATGGAAGAAGAAAATTAGCATCCCATGGCAACCGTGATCCTTATACTCCATGCGGTCTTCTCATGTCCACCAAGTCCTCCCCCATGCTTAGCATATTGCTAGGCATGGAAGATGATGAACCATCTTGTAATTCTTGAAGTCCTACCGCCATGTGTGGAGATCATCATCATACTTTTCACCTTTGTTGCCTTGATTGTCCTCCAACGTCCACCCTTTGTCGCAAGTCTTGCTCCCAATCGCTTCTCAACTCGTCTTCACCTCCTTCCATATTGTCCTTTATCGCTGCTTCAACTTCCATGAATTTTTCTTCAACTTCTAGAACAGAACATGTACTGAAATATTGCTCCACTGCAAAGTTATTGAAATTATCTTTCCAACGAGTAGTCATTCACCCCAATCGGACTCCGAACAAGAGAGTTACACCATTTTTACTCCATCAATGCAAACTGTCCCGGGTTGATTTCAGAAAGTGTGACACCCAAAGATTTGGTTGTAACTTCCTGCATGGGTCTCCTAAAATGTTGAATCTTGATGCGTTGGAAAGATGACTTAGTGGAGCTCCTGAATATCTAAATTTCCTCTTTTGTACATCTCTGAACATGTGCTTAATCTTGATGAGGATAGCGGTGTTTCTTTCAAGATTTAGGAGGTGTTGATGATCTTGATTTTAGCTTTTATCATGAACTCATGGGAGTGATTCATAATGCCTGCCAAACAACTCTAAAGCACAAAGTACCCCCGAGGTGACGGTCGGGAATACTCACCCTATGCCAACAAACCAAAGACACACCCTAAGATCTTAACTTGTGGCATAGTTAATCTAGTGAAAGAAAAGTTAAGAACCTAATGGGTGTACGTGTGTGCAAGTGTGCATGCAAATGATAGGATGGTATAAAAACAAAACAATGTTTACACCAAATTCTAAGCTCCATGCTTACAAAGTGGTTGCCAAACTTCTCCAATGCCATAAAGATTTATTAACCAAGGTCAAAACACCATGCTTAACCCAAGATTAATAATTCTTTATAGTGCAAGAGAAGGAGAGCCCATTGCAAAGTTTATAAACCAACCAATGCAAATATGGAAGTTAGCAACGGTTATTGAACTAAATGATGATGGTCCGCAAACAAGTTTAAACACCACATTTACACAAGATTGCTAAGGAAAAATGCCATGCATGTAGCATTATCATGGATATGAAATCATTCATCATTAAGTATAGAGAACAACCAAGCCAACTTTATGCAAGCATGTATGGAGTGCAAAAAGAATGGTAATGGTAAGATGCATGCATAAAACAAATATGAACATGATTGTGGTGATGGTCTAAAAAGAAAAACAAACCTAGATTAATTAGCCACAAGCTTGGAATCAAAGGGGTGGTGCAACTCTTCATATTTCTCTCAAAAATGACACAAATAAAAAAACTCTAAACACTAATAGGCACACAAAAGGGTTCTACAAGTTTTTCAAGATCAAATAACAAGGTGCTCCCTCAATAGCAATTAAATCATACAACATGATGTTGTGGCATTTATTAGAGCAATGGTACAATGTTACTTGATAGTTCAGTTTAAGAGCTCAATGTAGACAGTCATATATATATATATATATATATATATATATATATATATATATATATATATATATATATATATATATATATATATATATATATATATATGTATATATATATATGTATATATATATATATATATATATATATATATATATAGGCCAGCGCTATTCCATACCCAGGGTATGGAATATTATTCCATACCCCAGCCAGCCCATCCGCACGGACCGCAACCCATCCGATGCCCTCCCCGCGCGCATGTTCCCTTCGGCTCCGGTTTTTTCTCCACGACTACTCGGTCGCTGGTTTGGTTTTTTCCCAAACATAGTTCGTTTTTCCCAGGCATAGATTGGGTTACCGGAGACGTGACGGAGGGATTTTTTTACATGTACTCGACACGTGACGACCGAGGGCCTTTTTACATATGCTCGAGACGTGACCGAGGTTGCTTCCTGCAGAAAAATTAGTACAAGCCCATACCCTGTGGTCGTTCGTCACCCCTGACCATCAATATGTCAGTAGCCAATTAGGCACATCAGGAGCTAAGTTGTTCATTTTTTTAACAAAAAAACTGAGTAATAAAAACACAAATATTGTAAGCACATGCTCAATTCATTCATGCCCTCATCACGCATTCAACATTTAATTAACTTTAAAAATATAAGTTATGAGCATAAGTTTTTTTCCTTGGAATCCATAATAACGGTATCCGAAGGGTTTGGAAGCACGGGTGCTACACGGGTGCTCTGGCCTTCACCCACATGACACGTTAGCATATGCTTTTTTTGAATCCATAATAACGCTATCTGAAGGGTTTGGAAGCAGGATAATATTACAACCATACAAATGGATGTGACAAGCTAGTTTAACACTCTATCATAATCTAGCAGCATGTTTCTAACAGCTTGTTTGGATGTCTTCCACAATGCAAACAACTCAACCTTGCTTGTGCTGATCAATCTGCTCGAATGTTACCTAGGAGCTGCAGGAAGATGGAAATAGTTCAGAAAAAACACATATATGTATAAAGGGTAGCTAATGATTCAGCAGAATGGTCACTCACCCAATATAAGCATACAACAGCAGGTTCAATCCATGTAATAAATTAATAAGAATTTGCTAGTTTACTGGGCTTCTTAACAGAATGGATCAGAAATTACAACCTTTGTTAGGTAGGAGTTGCAAGCTATGGTGGTAGCAGGTGATGGCAGTGAATTTGCAGGGGAAGCAGCCATATGACACCAGTGGCACAAACTGAAATAAAACAGAAAAGGTGTTATCTGAACAATTACCTTTACCATTTTGCATTGCATCTGAACTTTCTGAATAAGAGTAGTTTATCACAACAGAAAAATGAACAAAGATGAGTTTTCTGAAGAACCAATATTACCTGCACGTTGCAACTCCGACCAATTTCACATTCCCGGAACAGTATCATGGCTCATATTGTCGAGTTGAGATGCATCACCCCAAAACGCTGAGGGACTGCATAGATGGAAGTTAGTAATTGGTTCATAACAAATAATTGGCAAATAATGTGTAGTTTAGTCCCAGTTTTCGCAACCATATTTCTAAAAAAAGGGCATTGATGATACTGTAAAACTGGACTAATTTGGAACATCATGGGTAGCATTACTAAGCAAGGCATCAAACTGTTAAGTGTTCCTTATTGTGCCTAATTTAATTACATTCGTGAGGATGAAAGCAGGGGAGATGACAGGAAGAAACTTAGTCTGAGACAAAAATACAAGTCTTTTGCAACAATCATGTTGGAAACAGAGTATGAGAACAACAAATTAAATTAAACAAGGAGCCAAGGAGGGATCTGCATGCAAAATGACATACTCGGGCAGATGCATGTAATACTAAAGACAAAATCGTTTGAAATAAGATCTCAACCACAAGACAAAGTACATTGGAACCAAATTTATTAACTAATATCCACTCCGACAATATAGATGATACATCCAGAAGGCCTAGTCTACAATCTTAAGGTGAAATGACTCAAACAAGTTATATCTCTGTATAGCTAGAAGCTGTAGCCTTTACAAAATGTTGTGCAGAATCCATCCAAGCATACTTACTCATGCATATTAGCAGCTATTCTATTAATATTAAGTCAAAAAATCTTTTGCATTACACATATAAATCTTTTCCATCATCTAGGACAGTCAAAAAAATAAGAAGAATGCAAAAGATATACGAGTTAAACAAGGTAAAAACTGATTTCCAGTTAATATAATAGAACACACTGCCAGTATACTCTGATTTACAAAACCCTGATTGAAGTGACCTGCATTTCATTGCTGGTAAGACCCACAATTGTTGTAATCTAAACCCAACAGGCCAATGCCAATTTTCATTTTTGGTACCTACAAGCTAGTGATCACTGGAAACATGGGTATAAAAATTAAACAAAAAGCCTGAGTAAATTGAATTGAACATATACTATATGTGCATTGCATCTCTAAACAGTTACATATTGGTCAACCAATAGCATGGCTAATATTGTTAAAGTGAGATGCATCATACCTCAAAGACTTTATAGCAAGAGGCTAGACATTAATCAGAGTAATCATAACTCTTGCAGGACGGTGTGGTGATCTACAGCTAACAACAGAAATTGGAATCCGGATTAAACAGCCACATAGTTATAGGCTTATAGCACAATAATCTGAAAAAAATGGCCGCCATCAGTAGCTCTCCAAGATAGGAAATTGTTCTTTTGCAGCCTATGAACTCAAGAGCCTAGTAAAGAATCAATAGGTCGGAACTAGAACAGTCATGGCAAGGTAATTGTTATATTATATCTCTGTATTCTTGAAAGCTGAATTATCAGTTCTACAGATCCAACACAAAGTAGGATCGAAGCCTTTGAAATAAATTAATCCGACGACAATAGCATTCTGCAGATGACACAACAAGAGCCAAAACTAAATGAATGGGATATGAAGACCTAACTGGTCACAATGGATGTCAAATTAAAATGATCTAGCAACCAGGAATCTGCAAAAAGTTATGCAGGAAGGATGGTTATGGGGGTCAGCACCTCAACAAATGGTTAACTCTTGAGTGTATAAACATATAATGCACTCGTAAAAACATTACTCTATAGGGTTGGAGGCGGAGCACCCTGCTGCCTGCCTGACCTGTGTTTTCCTTTAGCAAACATTAATCTACAAGAAAATCGGGTGTACTAATCTTTTTCCATGCGACTAACATCTATGCTCGGATTAAGGAGACCGACCCTAGGTTTAAATCGCGATGTAGAAGCTGCAGATCTGACAGCAACTGCCGTGACATTCCACCACTCTATGCATTCGCATCTGCATGCATGACCAACACTACAGAAGAAATTGAACTCAAAACGCATTGAATGGCTAAATCCGAAAACAGGTCAAGAATCAAAGAACCCTAGCTGATTAATGAGACGAGATTTATACATACCGGCAGCTGTCTCCGCCACCGCGAGTACCCAGAGAAGCCATAAATTGAGGGATGTTGTGCCGGTCACATCGATTTGGCCGGATCTGCCAAGGAGCCGGGGAGGAGATGGATCCATGGGGCTGTCTAATGCCCATGTGGCCATCATCGCCGATTCAGAAGGGGAAGCAGGACCGCCGCGGCCACGGCCAGTGGCGACTGCCGACCAAATCGAGGCACAGCAGATAACAGCTGCTCGTATCCTGCAAGCATAGGCAGCCGGAGTAGGGGGGGGGGGGTCGGACGCCTTTCGGGCGAGGTGCCCGCGCGGTGGAGACTCTTGCTGACGATGCCGAGGCATAAGGAAACGAGACGGCTGGAAAGGGGAGCAGGTTGGGCCGGCGGCAACCAAGCTCGGGCGGGCAGCTGCAATCCCGGAGGCGAGCGGCGGCGACAACAGAATGGAGGGAGGGGAAAGTCGGAGCGGAACGGACGGATGAGTGGATGACATGCCCCACGATCGTTCCACAACTGACCGGATAAAAAAACCGGTGGGATGCGGTCTGGGTGGGGAGACTCGTGGTTCACAGGTTATGCCTCGGGTATGGAATAATATTCCATACCCAAGGTATAAAATATAAATACCCTATATATATATATATATATATATATATGAAAACGGGTTGCCTCCCGCAAAGCGCTTTATTTAAAGTCATAGAGCTCGACTTTCTTACGTACCTTCTCGTGGTCGCGAAGCCATGGTCCTTCATGCAAGATTTGAAGGTGTCCATGCAGCTTTGATCCACTCTCCATGCTTGACACGATCATTTTGCTTGATGAGAGGCTTGCCCGATTGTCTCTTGCATCATCATCCCTTCCTTCTCTTTGTTCTTTGTCGCTGCCTCTCCTTTCACAGTTTTTCCTCTTTGTCCAGATCAGACCATGTAGCAAACAACTTCTACAATGTGTGGTGCATGAAATTGTCTTTCCACCAAGTGTTTATTCACCCCCAATGGACTCCGATCGAGTGAGATGCGCCCGTTTTACTCCAACGCTGCAATCTGTCCAAATCTGATTTTAGACTGCGCAGCGCTTACTATTTTTGCCATATCTCCTTGTATGAGTCTTCAAATTCATCAATCTTGGAGGCGTTGGAATTGGAACTTGATGGAGCTTTTGGTTTTCAACTTTTGCCTTCTTCTACATATCTGATCAGGTGCTCAAAACTTGATGGAAACAGCGACGTCCGCTCTCTAGATTCGGGGAAGGCGATGCACGAGCTTGCAATTCTTTGGGCATGGCTCCTTTTCCTCTTGACTAAGGTTCAATGACCTGCATGGTTAGTGAAACTCGGGTTTTCCCCCGACACACGCTCTTTTAAGGTCACGAGCTTGACCAAAAACAAAGCAAATCCAAGATTTTCAAGACATAATATAAATATGTGCAATCATAACCACAATTTAAAATTGGATGAACAAAATGTGATTAAAGGTTGCATAAGTTTCTTGCTAAGTGCTAAAGCTCTCATTAGGCAAGGGTTCATTAGTCATGCAAATTAACTAAGTTAAAGCACAACATAGACTCTTTATCATTCTCAAGAAATTCTAGCCTATCAACATGATCATCAAGGGTGCAAGGCATAGAATCAAATCATACTTTTGGATGGACATCAAAATATCAAAGGAATATTATCATCACCAAAAGTATCTTGAGAGGTTAATGTGTACCTTACCCTTCGAGCTTTTCATCGTGAGTGGTCCTCCGGAGTTGAAAGCAAACAATACTTGATGATCGGAGGTGGCTCGTGTAGACTTTTCTCAATTTCTCCCTTTGTGCCACATGTCATCAAGGTTGCTTTGAGTAGGATCACTCCTCTTCATTTGTGGGCTCACACATCTCTTAAATGTTTTTATGTAACTCCACAAGTCTTCGTATGAGAGCCCAAAGTGTCCGCGCCATTGGATGTTGTCCTTTGTGTGTAATCCTTTGTGATTTGCTCCAAACATCTCCTTGCGTCGGATGTCGCCAACTTGTGCCTTCATTTACCAATGCTCCATGGGTTTTTGTTTTGTTTGTTGTCGTCTTTATCTTCACCATCTTGTCCTCATCGTGTTGCTGCTGCCACTTCTTCATGGATTTTCCCCTGTGTACATAACTAGGGATGAAAGTGGTACGGATATTATTCGTCCGACCGACCGACCGAAAGGTTCAGACACTCAAATGGTAAGACCATATTCGAATCCGGACATTTAATATCCGTAACTATCCGTACCGCATTAGTATCCATTCAAAATTGAATTTCTATGATCCAAATATGATGAATATCACTATTCGACAAAAAATATACTGTCCGTATCCGTATTCGATCCGAGAATTCAGTCCGAGAAAGAAAAACTATATGTATCTGTATCCACAGTATCCGTCCGTATCCGATCCGTTTTCATCCCTATACATAACAGAACATATACCAAAATATTGCTCTATTGAAAAATTAATAAAATTACCTTTCCAACAGGTACTCATTCATCTTAATCGGAGTCCAAATGAGAGAGTTATGGCTGTTTCACTTCAGTTTTGCTTGCTGTCCAGAAATTTTCAGGATGTGCAACCATCGGTGATTCGGCCATATCCCCTTGTAGGAACCTTCGATCGACTTGATTCTCGACTCGTTGGAAGTATAACTTCATGGGGCTTCTAAATATCCAAAGATATCCTGTTGTTCTTCCCATGGGGTTGTGCAACAATAGATGCGAACAGAAACTTCGAAGATGTTGACGAGCTTGATCTTGTGATCTCCGGGGCACCGTGATAGCTTCCAATACCTATTGCTTGAACAAACAAATCTGCACAAAACATTAGTCTTAAAAATTTAATTGACACATGGACATACCTTGTTTATCATCTCTCGTCTAGGGTGTGGGCTCGATAGCGGATGATGGGCCACTAACAAAAGTTAGCACCTACCACTAAAGAGCGAATCTTAATATTGTTGGGAGTGAACTTCATGTTGGAGTGCGTATGTAGAGAACTCCTCGAACGTCTTGTGTCTAGCTTTTGACATGCTTTCAAGGACACAAACAAGAAAACAAGCGTATATGCAATAATAAAAATTAGGGTTAGTCAAATAGAAAGGTTGATCACCCTAGGGTTCGAGTTGCCGATCCCCGGCAACGGCGCTAGAAAAAGGGCTTGTTGACGTTTGAAACACGTGTGAAAGGACCTTGATGTCGCCTAGAGGGGGGGATGAATAGGCGTGACGACCAAATTAAACTCTTCTTCCCCGATCACTTGAGCTGACAGTGTTCCACCGGTCAGACCGGTGGTGATGACCGGTCAGACCGGTCAAGCACTGGACTTCACAGGAGGCACAGGTCAGACCGGTGCACCTCACCGGTCAGACCGGTGTAGCACAGAGCACCTGCAAACACAGCTTCAAGCACCTCTTGACTTCTAGCACGAACCAAACTTGGTGAGTGGCCTTTGTAGATGATCACAAGCAAGGTAATGAGCCCTGCACACACAAGTAGCACACCCAAGTAGATCGAAGCGGAAGCAAAACAAATATGCTAGAAGAACAACTTAGAGAGTCAAACCACACGAAGAAGCAAAGGATTTGTTTCCCGAAGTTCACCACCCACTAAGGAATGGCTACGTCTCCGTTGAGGAGCTTGTAAGGAACAATTCCCACAACAAGCCGGGTCTCTTTCAACCACTTTCCTCCTTTCCACTAAGGGGATCTTTTCCACGAAGAGGCAAGATCGCAGCCCTTACAAACTTCCCGCTGCTCACCACAACGTTGGGAGCTAGCCGGCGACGCCTAGCCGTCTAGGAGGCAAACCTCCAAGAGTAACAAACGCTTCAAAGCTTGTAGACGCGAAACCAAAGTGCTCAAGCTATGGAAATGCTCTTGTTAGCTCACAAGGTCGCTCTTGAGCTCACTCTCTCAACCCAACACCAAGGATATGGCTTGAATCCACAAATCTCACAAAGAGAGTGTTGGGGAGAGCCACTAAGGCTTAGAGCTTGTTAGGAAAGGCTTGGGACTTCAGCAATGTCACTAGAAATAGCAAGCTTCAACTGAAGAAAGCTTGGGGTATTTATATCCCTCAAAGGAGAAAACTAGCCGTTAGTCCACGGGCGGCACCGGTCAGACCGGTGTTCGAAAAACTAGCCGTTGGGGCTAGCGGCACCGGTCAGACCGGTGCCCCTGACCGGTCAGACCGGTCAGGCCCGAGACACCCCAAAACCCTTTCTATGATACTAACACTTCACCAAAGAGATGAAGTGGCTCAGGTTAGGTTAGGAGGGTTTGTTAGCACACTCTAAGGCTAGATCTCACTTAGGTCAACTAATGAGCACTTTGACTTGGTCAACTCGCTAAGTTGCATCCCTCTTGATAGTACGGCATACCTATACTCAAGAATAACTAAGAACACTTTGTTGATCCCTTGAGCTTGGATATCTTCAATCTTGCCATACTTGATCAATATTCACTTGAGGGCTTTCAACATAGCTTTTGACTTGAGCACTTCCATACTTGAGCTAATCACTTATGATCTTTCCATCTAGCATAGGAATGCACACTTGAATCCATAAGTCACTCCATATTGCCAATCCTAACATGGTGATGACTTGCATTGCTTCCCTCAGTTAAGGTTTGGATATGATATTTGGAGACCCCACGGATGCTAGAACTTCACCTTAGCAAAACACGAAATGACGGCTTAGCTACGGCCCCAAAGATTGCTTAGTCCCTCACCCTAGACATCTCGGTTGATCTCTTCATCACTTATCCAATCCACTTTTGAGTTCCACTTGCTTCATACACAATTAACCTTCATTTGAAAACCCGCTTCAAATGCTTGATCTTGATTGACAATGAATGTGCAAGCTTCCAAATTAGAACCATAATGTGTACACTCATCCTTGTGTCCTCTTTCAATAAACACATGAAGCCTTGCACTTGACTTAGAGAATTACCATCTTCTCTTTTATGATCCTTGTAAATTTAATCAAGCTACGTCTTCATATGGGAGACCATGAATTGACCTTCTCAGATTATCCCAATATTTATCTTCTTTTATTGCTTGATACTTGTCACTTATGCATTAGGATCATCCATATATTTGTCTTCTCCAATGTGAGCCATATAATATTCATCCATAAATAAATACTTCAATAATTGCTCATGAATATATAAATAAAACCTGCTCACAATCTTAGACAAATACATTAGTCCTTTAATCGCCTTGTCATTCAATTCACCAAAATCCACTTAGGGGCCTAGATGCACTTTCAATCTCCCCCTTTTTGGTGATTGATGACAACTTGATTAAAGTTTACAAATAAAACATTAAAGTGCATTTTAGATTCTTAGATGTAGCTAGAGCTCCCCCTTAATTTGTGCTTAGAGTTGAATTTCAAAAATTTGGCCTTAAATGCCAATTGCACAAATTTGGGAGAAAGCGCGTGTTAGCTCCCCCTATATCTTAGAATCAGTGGAGTGCAACATGTGTGAGCGATAAAATAAAAACCGTGATGCGTATGACAGGATATGCACAAAGCAAAGAACAAGAGTACTGACTAGGCAGCACCGGTCGGACCGGTGCCCCATACCGGTCAGACCAGTCAGGTCCAGCCAGCACGCCTGACTAGGCGGCACCGGTCAGACCGGTGCCCCTGACCGGTCAGACCGGTCAGGTCCAGCCAGAGCACAAAGTAAAGGGTGTGCGTGCTATTTGGTCCAAGGTGATCAGGCCGGGGTTGCAAGCCGGCTTAGATCACTTTGCTCCATTTAGCCAACACAAACAATACATCATTCAATACATGCATCACAATCTAGCAATAAAGTCGCTTAATTATTACAATAAAGGTTCAAACACACAGTAGCACTCACACAAATGTTCTCAAGTCCACAAAGATAAGATTCTAAATTATTACACAGCTGCTCTCAACAGCCAGTCAGCACCGGTCAGACCGGTGCCCTGCACCGGTCAGACCGGTGCAACACAGACAGCAACTTTGAGTTTAAGTCTTTAATCCAAATCTTCTCCCCCTTTGTCATCAAGCATCCAAGAAGGGCCTGGAGAAGAAGTAGCCGTCGATCACTGTCCCTGAGATCCGTCTCCTGGTTGAGAGCTCCCTCCTATTTGAGAAGTGTCAAAAATCCAATGCATAGGAGAGTTTAGGTAAATAGAATCAGAGATAGTGATTTCAGATGGATGAGCTATAGGAGCACTGTCTTTACCATAGTGATATGGATTATATCCAAAGATCTCGGCGGAGAAGCGAGCGCCCCAATCTTGTCCTTGCTCGGAAGGTGGAGGAGGTGGAGGAGCTTGTTCTAGTTCCATGGAGTGAGAAGAACCAGGTACATCTGGGTGAGGGGGTACAAACGGTGGAGGTGGAGGAGGCGCTGATGATGAAGACCCTTGTTCTTGCCCGGACTCAAAAAACATAGGTCCATATTGATTAAGCATGTCGGAGTTGACCCAACCTCTCATCCTATCCTCGAAGGAAGGTATCTCAACCTGTGGAGACTCAGGAGAGGGAGGAGAGCGAGGCGGTTCAAACCCTTGAGCATTGTGCATCAACTTCATTGTGTCCCTCATTTGCTTGTTTGCCCTCCTAGACCTTTGTTGCTCCACCTGGATGTCATGCTGACTCCTACACATGCCAAATATGAAATTGAGGAACTTCCTCAAAGGAGAAGTGGATCTGCGGGGCCTGTGCTGCTCCCAGCCTCCCCACCGGTCAGACCGGTGACAGCCTGAGGCCCTGTCTGTGCCTGATCTGACTGAGTAGTGCCCTCTTCTGTGATTCCTTCCCTATGGCCAGGTGCTTGCTCTGCTCTAGGAGATGGAAGCCTTGGACTCTTGCTAGGATTGAGCTTCAACGGCTTGTGCGTCACATTTTTGGGAAACTCCGTCTTTGCAACCTTTTCAATCATATACATGATATAGGGACTGTAGCTGCAAATCTTTTTGGGGTCCTCTGATAGATGCTTGATTTCTTGCCAAATGAAATCCCCAACACTAAATTCCGGAGCTCCCGGCCTTAAAGCAACCATCAAGTTTTTCTGAAATTTTGTGATCTCAGAGGGATTCCCATCTCTCGGTGTAATAGACACCCTAAGGAGTCTATTAAGTGCAGCATAGTAGGTATAGAGATTCTTCACCTTCCCATAATAAGCATGGTCACCTCTCGGGTACATAAGGTGCAAGGCACTTTTGTCAAGCTCCCCTTCATCATGGAGCTGCCTTAAGTCCTTGTCTCCTGCCATGATCCCAAAGCACCTCAAGAACCTGGGGAAAGTGATGGAATACCGCTGGGCATTGGTCATCCAAATCATAGCCCTCTCAGTACCAATGTGTCCAAAGTGCACGGTGGCATAAAATTGGGCTATTATCTCCTTGTTCCAATCTTGTCGGAAACCCATAAGCTCCTTGACCCTTTGCCTCTCACAGTCGCTTATGACTTCATTAAAAATGGGGTCATTCTTCCTAGCCATATGCCCCCAATCCACATATTGTGCCTTATGAGTGATTTTGGGCTTTTTGATGATCACCGTAGCATAATAATCTTGCTGAAACTTAGCCCAAAACCTTGGATCGGATGCGGTCCTTGCCTCCTCATAAGGGTTCTTATCCCTCAACTTCTTTAGGGCTTTAGTCATGCCCGAACCATGGTACTTTATTGGCCTGTCAGGATAGATATAGGTGGGTGGCATGATTTTCAATCTACCCTGGTCATCATCATCCTCATCCATGGCATCCACATCATCTTCTTCTTCCTCATCCTCCTCATCCTCATCCATTGCCTCGTCGGAGTCATCATCATCAGACCCAGCCTCCTGATGCCTCTTTAGCTCAAACTGTCCCTGAAAGGTCTCATCCTCAACATTGTCATCACTGCTAGTACCGGTGTCACCTCCAAGGTCTGGTGCCTCTGCACTCTCTCGAGCTGAACGACGTCTCAACCTTTTGCCGCTGACATTTATGGTGCTGCCCCCTTCCCCAAAGTCACCGGGGGCAGTCCCTCTGCGAGCATGCACATCTTCTCTTCTCTTCTTAGCACCCTCCTTTTCCCTAACCATGACTGCTGTCCTGAGTCACAAAAAGGATGACAAGAGTGTATTAGACTCTAGGAACCAGATTGAATCGATATAGAAGAAAATTCTTGAAAGTACAGACCAATTGGGTCTGCTCTAGGCCACACCGGTCAGACCGGTGATGGGCACCGGTCAGACCGGTGCCACCCAGAACAGAGCCAATTGCTCCAACATCCAATCTGAGCAGCTATGACTCTAAGATTTGGTCTAGATAGACATGAGACAACCTAATACAGATAAGTGTTGAAAAGCATGAAGAAAACAAAATTTGGGACTGGACACGCGCCACCGGTCAGACCGGTGAAGGCCGTCCGACCCCAAATCTTGGGTTCTCACAATGTGTCCAACGAAACTTTATGGATCTATAGGTATGTCTTCTAGGGGTTCTTAGGAGATGATATACCAAAGGAAATTCAAATCTTTGCACGGAGTAAAGAGATCGGGCAAAACAAAGATTTGAATACCTTTGGAGAGAAGAACTTGAAAGGAATCCAAAGAACTCGAAGGGGAAACTGAAGAGGGGCCTTGGGAGATCCTTTTGCTTCCAATCTTGTGGTCTTTCCTTGGTTGAAACTTCAAATCTCCATGGGAGAAGAGAGAGGTGGAAGGAGGGAGGAGAGGTGGTCTTCACGGTTTGGAGGAGATGAATGCTGGTGAATAAGGGAGGAGAGAGAGAAGGAAGGGGGTAAAGGATAGATCCTTTTTACTGTGGGCCCACGGGTTGAAGTCGGGCGTCACCGGTCAGACCGGTGCTAGCCACCGGTCAGACCGGTGACTACACTTGGTCGAGCCAGTGAGCCTTTAGCGGTAGTTCCGACCCGTGCTCGGTAGTACCGAAGATTTTGATAATTTCAACAGAGAATCCATATCGGTAGAACCGACGTAGCCTCGGAAGTTCCGATCCTTCTTTCCCATTTTGCGAAAATTCCTCTGAAAACTTCTTCTGGTATTTTATAAGACACTTTACATCCACTTAGGTCTCAGAAGAAGGAAGATGTGACTTCAGGGGTACCTCCGGTCAGACCGGTGGTGGGCACCGGTCAGACCGGTGCTCCCCTGAGAAAAGGACTTCGGGTCAAAAAGAGAGATTTTGATCCTAATTCTTTCAGAAGTTTTGGATAGGAGATGAAGAGTTGATATTGATCCAAAATTCATCAAGTCTTGAAAGAATGAAGGATAATCCAATTTATTTTGATAATTCTTGATTCTTCCAAGAGAGAGAGATAAAGATGGATTTAATGGACTTGAGAAAATCTTCTTAATTGTGACTAGCCATCAATCAAGCAAGGGGAACCATAGTCACAACTAAGTTGGTTGGGTCACAAAGACCAAGAATCGAATATTTTTCAAAAAGAGCACACTTCCTACACATACTAGTTGATTTTTTTCGAAAAGTCTATCCTATGTCACAAAGTGCATGCATCCACTTCAAATGAATGGCTTTTCAAGAATATTTGACTCATACCTTCAACCTCGAGACACAAAGACGAGAGAAAGCAAAGGTATCAACCAAATATCTAGAGAGGCACACAAAAATTCACTTGAAGCAATTGCATGTTAAGGATGGCACACTAGCATGGTATTATGGCCTAGATGCATTACGGTATCCAATGAGGTTCATGGAAACATACCTTTGCCTTAAGACCATTTCATTTGTGCATATATTTGAATTTTGAATGGTGCTAGCTCTTACTTATCTTTAGAGAGTTATACTTATCAAGAGCTCGCTTAGGGATGCACAAAAGAGTAAGATTACAAGATCACTTTGATGCCAAATCACCCTTTTTCTTGAAAGTTGGGTCAATCCCGGGTCACCCGGCCATAGGGGTCGGGTCACCCTGCAGCACACAGAGGCACATCGGGTCACCCGAGCACAGGTGCCGGGTCACCCACCCAACAGCCTCACTGAGCCGGCACCGGTCAGACCGGTGCTTGTCACCGGTCAAACCGGTGACCCCCAGTGGTCACTTCTTTGGTGATTTTCAATTTCTTGTCCCTTGATTAAGTGAACACATCACTAATTTGAAACCTGTAACAGAGACAAGGCAATGCTCTTCTAGAGAGCCATTAAAAGCATCGAATGGCATGAGAGTATAATTTCATAAAGATGTCAAAGTCACTACCTCATGTTTCACTCGTCCAAGATAAGTGTCACATGAGTGTTCACGAAGAACTAAGAGTGACTAAGACTCAACAAGGAGCACTAGTTACCGAGATGTCATTGAACTCAAGATTTAAATGAATTTCCCCTTCACATGGTTAATTGATCAAACGTGATTTCCATGCCTTCTAACCATGTGTTCAATGCATCTCTTTCAACCTGCAAGCTCAACAAGCATTTCTTGGTACCCAGCGCTTGTTGGGTCCTATGGGGTTAGCCACAAGATGCTTAGGAACCCAAATAGCTCTCATGCTATATTGAGGTGAACTAATCTCCCTCATAGCACAGGTTCCATTCTTATCGCTCCTAAGCTTATGAAAATCATAATGGACTAGATTTGATTTAGGAATATTACCATTTGGACAATCTTTGCCCATGTGACCCTTTTGACGGCATTCATAGCAAATGCGATTTTTGTTCTTGTTGGTCACACCATTCCTCATAGTTTCATGTCCATGCTTGCTTCTGAGCCTTGTACTTAGAGAAGAAGTCTTCCTCGCCTTGTTTGCTTGAGGTGGGGCTGCCCTGGCCGGCACCGGTCTGACCGGTGGCATGCACCGGTCTGACCGGTCACGGTCAGTGCCACTGCTCATTTTCACACTTGGGCACGAGTCGGCAAAGTGACCCTTCTCTCTGCACTTGTAGCACACTCTCCACTTGTTTGAGCTTCCAGGCTTCTTGGAGAGCGATTCTTGTGCCTTGTGCTTGGTTGGGAGATATTGGGACTTGACTTGCCCAACCTTGCTCTTTTCTTGAATCTTGTGCTTGTGGGTCCTTGTATGTAGTTGAGGGGTTGAGCTAGTGACGGTTGATCCCTTCTCAAGCTTCTTCACCATGTCTTCACGGTTATCTTGAGAAGGTTGCACTTTGCTCTTCTCCTTCAACACATACAAGTCTTTTTGAAGCTTTTCAACCTCTTGCTTGAGTTCATCATTTTCTTTAGCAATGAGGTCATCACAAGATTCTACAAGTACATGCTCAATGCTAGATTGGCTTGCTTGAGACAAATAATCATTAGCGCAAGATAAATTAATTTGAACTTGTGAGCATGTGCATGTGTGAGATAGAGATTGCATAGATTTTACCGATGAAAGCACAACCTCATGGGCTATCTCTAGTGTTGCATAAGAATCGACAAGCTTCTCATAGGAGCACTCAAGTCCCTTGTGATCGGCTTGTAGAGCCATATGCTCACTAGTGAGTTTCGCTAGTTGGGCTTCTAGCTCATCATTGGCTTCTTCTTCTACTTTAGTTCTATATGAAAAAGATTTGATATCATGATCATATTTGTTAGCCAATGATTCATACTTACAAACCAATGATGCAAGCTCGGATTTGAGAAGTTCAAGTTCTCTTATCGGAGAGCTTGATGCTTCAATCTTCTGGCCCTTAGCTCCCTTGGCCTGCCTCTTCTTCTTGCTCTTCTTTTCCTTCTTTGCCATCAAGCAAGTTGGTGTGCCTCTGTCGGCACCGGTCTGACCGGTGTGTGTAACCGGTCTGACCGGTCCCTGCAGAGGGACAGCGTCATCGCTTCTTTGATCTTCTTCTTGCTTGAGGGTTGATGCTTGATGATCAGTGGATGTTGTAGAGGCTGTGGAACATATCTCCACTGGTTCATCTTCATCATCACTCTCAATTTCATCCCATTTGGTGTGAACTATCTCAAATAGCAATTTCCAAATGAGATGAGCATCTTCGCTAATCTTTTTGCTCTTTAGAATAAGATGCTTCAGCTCTCTACATACACAACTACACAAAAGGTTAGTAATAACGGCATTGAGTCGCTTCTTCTCCAATTCCTTAGGAGTGACACAAGTCCCATCCTCCGGAAGGATACTCGCAACCATAATGCCCTCAGCGGTAGGACCCAAAACCTTAAGTGCAATGAGAACATTGGAGCACCAAGAAGTGTAGTTTGAGCCATCTAGAGCTAGAGGCTCAAACGGTACCACACAAGTTGTCGACATCGAAGAACTCCAAGCGGTTAAGCTCGAATCGGAGCACCAAGCTCTGATACCAATTGAAAGGACCTTGATGTCGCCTAGAGGGGGGGGTGAATAGGCGTGACGACCAAATTAAACTCTTCTTCCCCGATCACTTGAGCTGACAGTGTTCCACCGGTCAGACCGGTGGTGATGACCGGTCAGACCGGTCAAGCACTGGACTTCACAGGAGGCACAGGTCAGACCGGTGCACCTCACCGGTCAGACCGGTGTAGCACAGAGCACCTGCAAACACAGCTTCAAGCACATCTTGACTTCTAGCACGAACCAAACTTGGTGAGTGGCCTTTGTAGATGATCACAAGCAAGGTAATGAGCCCTGCACACACAAGTAGCACACCCAAGTAGATCGAAGCGGAAGCAAAACAAATATGCTAGAAGAACAACTTAGAGAGTCAAACCACACGAAGAAGCAAAGGATTTGTTTCCCGAAGTTCACCACCCACTAAGGAATGGCTACGTCTCCGTTGAGGAGCTTGTAAGGAACAATTCCCACAACAAGCCGGGTCTCTTTCAACCACTTTCCTCCTTTCCACTAAGGGGATCTTTTCCACGAAGAGGCAAGATCGCAGCCCTTACAAACTTCCCGCTGCTCACCACAACGTTGGGAGCTAGCCGGCGACGCCTAGCCGTCTAGGAGGCAAACCTCCAAGAGTAACAAACGCTTCAAAGCTTGTAGACGCGAAACCAAAGTGCTCAAGCTATGGAAATGCTCTTGTTAGCTCACAAGGTCGCTCTTGAGCACACTCTCTCAACCCAACACCAAGGATATGGCTTGAATCCACAAATCTCACAAAGAGAGTGTTGGGGAGAGCCACTAAGGCTTAGAGCTTGTTAGGAAAGGCTTGGGACTTCAGCAATGTCACTAGAAACAGCAAGCTTCAACTGAAGAAAGCTTGGGGTATTTATATCCCTCAAAGGAGAAAACTAGCCGTTAGTCCACGGGCGGCACCGGTCAGACCGGTGCTCCACACCGGTCAGACCGGTGTTCGAAAAACTAGCCGTTGGGGCTAGCGGCACCGGTCAGACCGGTGCCCCTGACCGGTCAGACCGGTCAGGCCCGAGACACCCCAAAACCCTTTCTATGATACTAACACTTCACCAAAGAGATGAAGTGGCTCAGGTTAGGTTAGGAGGGTTTGTTAGCACACTCTAAGGCTAGATCTCACTTAGGTCAACTAATGAGCACTTTGACTTGGTCAACTCACTAAGTTGCATCCCTCTTGATAGTACGACATACCTATACTCAAGAATAACTAAGAACACTTTGTTGATCCCTTGAGCTTGGATATCTTCAATCTTGCCATACTTGATCAATATTCACTTGAGGGCTTTCAACATAGCTTTTGACTTGAGCACTTCCATACTTGAGCTAATGACTTATGATCTTTCCATCTAGCATAGGAATGCACACTTGAATCCATAAGTCACTCCATATTGCCAATCCTAACATGGTGATGACTTGCATTACTTCCCTCAGTTAAGGTTTGGATATGATACTTGGAGACCCCACGGATGCTAGAACTTCACCTTAGCAAAACACGAAATGGCGGCTTAGCTACGGCCCCAAAGATTGCTTAGTCCCTCACCCTAGACATCTCGGTTGATCTCTTCATCACTTATCCAATCCACTTTTGAGTTCCACTTGCTTCATACACAATTAACCTTCATTTGAAAACCCGCTTCAAATGCTTGATCTTGATTGACAATGAATGTGCAAGCTTCCAAATTAGAACCATAATGTGTACACTCATCCTTGTGTCCTCTTTCAATAAACACATGAAGCCTTGCACTTGACTTAGAGAATTACCATCTTCTCTTTTATGATCCTTGTAAATTTAATCAAGCTACGTCTTCATATGGGAGACCATGAATTGACCTTCTCAGATTATCCCAATATTTATCTTCTTTTATTGCTTGATACTTGTCACTTATGCATTAGGATCATCCATATATTTGTCTTCTCCAATGTGAGCCATATAATATTCATCCATAAATAAATACTTCAATAATTGCTCATGAATATATAAATAAAACCTGCTCACAATCTTAGACAAATACATTAGTCCTTTAATCGCCTTGTCATTCAATTCACCAAAATCCACTTAGGGTCCTAGATGCACTTTCAACGTGTCGCGTTTCGATCCGCAAGCGTACGGATCACGTGTGCCCTTTTTCACTCGAGGGTGACCCAAGGTATCAATCCGTGGATCGGAAGCAAACTACCTAGGGTTCTCCATCTAACCGGTCTAATCCTACTTGAAGCATAGATTGCATAAGGGTTTAACATACAAACACGGGTGGATGTATGGATCACATTCGATAGCCAAAAGGTAACATGCCAAAAGGTAGCACTAGCCTACCGTCTCCTAGTTGCAACTCTAGCCAAAGTGATAAACTAACCTAAAGCTCATACCATGATAAGGAGATATCCATTGCACGTTCGTTCGGTGCTTTCCCTATATCGTACTGTCACTACGGAAGGTAGTCAACACCGAACGACAACTCGTAAGTCCGTGCACCACTTCGATGTATCTGCAAGACATAAATTAGATCTATTCCTACTAAGATCATATACTAGCTACACACATGAATGAGAGAAGGCATGCATCAAAGTAGATCAAAAGTAGAGGCAAGATTAGATTGATATCACCGTCAAAAGTACATGTGCCTTGATGAATCCAAGTCATGGCTCCGGAACTCCACCATGGCTTCACCACACAGGGCCAACCATGGCGGCTAGGGTCTAGCCTAAGCCATCTCCTAGGCAACGTCGAGGACTCGCGGTGGTGACGGCTTCCTTCGGTGTGTATTCCTCGATTCGGCGACTCTCTGATGAATGGATGCGGCGGCCATCGGAGACAGGAGATATAAATAGACCGAGGAGGGTCTAGGTCAAAGGGGAGGCTGAACCGGCACCGAAATAGGGTAGGTCGGCCGGCCTGGGCTGACCGGCCTGGGCCCTTTTCGGCCCGGTTCGGCCCCGGTTCGCTCCCCGACGCTTCTCGTGTCTTCATGAATATTTGCCGAACTTCATGTGGGTCCTTGACATCGTTTTCCCCGTGGTTTAGATAAAGGTAGTTGGCGCGCGAATTCCCGCATCTTCTATTTAGGTCCTCGGAGTTTCACGGCTTCACGCTTTGGTCCTCGGGTTATTTGGAGTCATGTTCACTTTGTGTCTTGACTTGTGCCGGGCTTCGTGATCTTCTCATGAAGTGCTCGATGAACCTTGCTCGAAAGTGCTCCTTTAAGTACTTAAATCCTGCGTAAACAACATACTCCAAAAACCACATGCAAGTGCGAACTTGTTACATCATTAGTATGCCTAGTGGCGGGTTAGTTATAATTAAAAGCTCAAACCAAAGTGTAACAAGTGCTCTTGGTTGACGGGCGACCGTCAACATCTCCCAAAGCTGCTGTTGCGAAGCCCCCGAAGGCAACTACCAAGGTTTTCGACCGAAGCTGTGTGACTCCGAGGCTTATCACTGAGTACAAGAAACTTGAATACTTTGAGAGCGGGCAAGCCAGAGCCCCTGGAAGAGAAGTTATTCCCATCCCGAAGGATGGTGAAGTCATCATTTACCGTGACCTCTTCGCTGCTGGTCTTCGCTTTCCCCTTGATCCCATCGTCATCGCCATTCTTCGCAACTTCGATATGTATGTTCATCACCTCACTCCCAACTCAATCCTTCGGCTCAGTCTCTATATGTGGGCGTGCAAGACCATGGGTGTCAGTCCGACGGTCGTTCGCGCCCATACTATTCACCACGAGCCTCTCTATATGGAGCATGCTGATGGTGACACCTACGTCAAGGAAGAAGCCCAGTTTGCTTCGCTTAACTTCAGGTACAGACCTGACGTGGAGCCCCCTGTTGTCTACTACAAGAACAGATGGGAAGATGACTGGAACGCGTTTTGGTTTTACCATAAAGTGGATGATAGCTCTACTTCGCTCGTTTGCAAAGAGCTGCAAGACCTGTCGAAAGGTGTTGGCATTAGGTTTGACGACTCTGACCAGTCTAGGCTGTCTTTGGTTGCTTTTCGTGAAATTGCGAAAATCGTGGGTACTCGCGACCTCGTTGAAGAGTATTGTTGCTGCAAGGTTTTCCCCGTTAGATCTGGTTGGTCCATCACTACCTGGAGCGACTTCACGAGCCCCATCAAAATTCTTGATTTCACGAAGATCTTTGGTATTAAACTTGAAGGTTGATACTTGAGCTCTTATGTTTTTAATTTTTGTATTTGCTGCTTCGGCTTGCCCGTTTGACTTTTTCCATTACCCCTCTTCGTATTTTATCAGATATTGACGTGCTTTTGATTGAGGATCGTGCCAATGAAATACTTGGCCCTGCAAGCCTTAAAGAGGACAATGACATAAACAACCGCATCGGTGGTCGCCGCAATAATCATGTTTTTCAGTTCTTTGCAATTGCTGCCAGTGAGCGCTAGGTCACTCTCCTTCGCCGCGAAGCTGCTGCCAAACGTGCCACGAAGAAGGGCTCTACTACAAACGTTGAACCTTCGGCTGCTGCTGCTCCTTCAAGACCTGGGAAGAGGCGTGGGAAAGCTATGAGTCATCGCCAGCCTAAACACCGCCGTAAGCAAAGATCTGCCTCTCCTGAAACTGTCTCTTCCAGCCCAAATGGCAGTGATGGTAACAAGAGTGATGGAGATGTGGGTGACATGGTGCTATCTGGGCGAAGCACACACGCGTCCGACCCTGGTAATGCAGATGAACAAATTGATGTCACTTCGCTGTCCCCTCCCCGAGAGCAACCTGTTGGGATTATTGCTCGTCCTTTTGACATAAATATCAGTGATTGTGAGCCTGAGAGTGATGAGGACTTGGGCCCTAAGGTCAACCCCTCTAGTGGTAAAGCCCCTGCTACTACCAAAGGTGTCATTGGGACCTCCCCTTCTCCTGGCCAACTCGCGCCCTCTTCTTCGCGTAAAGTTGTCCTTGCTACTGGTGCTAATGCTGGGGAGAGTGATAGCAGTTCTGAGACTGAATCAGACAGTGATCGCCGAAGTGCCGGTGTATTTGTGAGCGTTGACTCTCCTTTCGTTGTTGCGCGTCGCCTTGGGGTTCCTCAAAGCTCCCGACTATATGGTGATCGCAAACGGAAAGTTCTTCAATTCTGCAGCGATGACCGCGAATGTACTTTGCTTCAAGAAGCCAGTCAGGCCTTCAGTTTTCCCATTATGGAGGAGGATTTGGGCCGCGAAGGTGCTGATGAAGTTCTGACTCAAGCTCAAGACCTTGCTATGAAAATTTTCATTGCTTGCAGAGTCGCTCAGCGCCGATGTCGCGATGATGTTCGCAAGTTTAACCTTCTCAGTCAAACTACCTCTACCACTTTGGAGAAGGAAATTGACACAGTTAAAAAACTGCAGAAAGAAAAAGAGTCCCTCGCTGCTGCCTTAGAGGAAGAGAGGAAAAAACCTTGCACTCTCTTCTGAAGTTACTTCTCTTTCTGAGAAAAATACTACTCTCGAAGCTGATGTCTCGAAGCTTAAAGAGACCATTGAGAGTGAGAAGAAGAAGACCGAATGTGTTAAGGGTTTGTATCAGGAGAAGCGCAAAGAGCTGGATGACTTGAAAACTAGTCACACTGCCCTTGCCAAAGAACATGAACACTACTGTGACGAGGTTCAGAAGCATATCGTTCCTGTTTGCAAAAAGGTTCATTGTCTTCTCGTGGACTTCGGTACTGCTCCTGCTCCTTATAGCATTAGGGACCAATTCATTAGTGATATTTTCAAATGGCTGCCTGATGGTGCCTCCTCTCTGGCTTCGGACAGTCGTTCTTTTGGTGAACTGAGTGCTGGAGTTGCTGCCTGTACTATTTGCCATTCTGTGTACTCTCTCCTGAGTAGTCCTTCTGACGGATTTGAGCCGGCTATTTCCAAATCCACTCTTCGCCAAATGCGCGACAGTACTTTCGCGTGGCACCAAGAGACTAACGTTGATAGGATCCCTGCACTCCCGAAGAATATCACGAAGAACTTTGTCAAAGAGTTTTATCACAAGGTTGGCTTCTCTTATGCGGTGGCTGAGGCTCACCGCGTGCTTCGCAAGGTTTGTGTCTGTATTCTTCGTTGGTTTATTTTCGCTTGCGTTTTTGTTTGCTATTTTTGTTTCTTACCTTCGACACTGCTTTGATGTTTTGTCAGATGAGCCCCAGCCCCGTCGCTTCGGATCATGCCTTGGGTACCTCCGATGCTATGGCAGCTCCTTCTTCGTCTACTCCTGCGTCGACCGTTCTTGCTTCTATGCTAAGTGTTCAAGCTGCTGCTGATGCTGCCTCTTCGGCTGTTGGATCACATGGTGTTACTACTACCGACGCGCAGCCTTCTTCAGTCGTTCCCCATGTGAGCGAAGAGGTGTGAGGAGTGGAGCTTCGATGATTATTGTTAGGTGAAGCGATACAATACATTTGCTTTTGTGACTAAAATATTTTGCGAATCTGCGCAGGTGCCGGAGTTGTGCCCTGCGTAGATTGATGAAGATGTTTGTCGTATTGTTATTAATCATGGTGATTACTTCATGTCTGGTTCCGTATGGAGAAAATTTAATTCGAAGTTTCCGCAAGTGTCCTTCGACGACTTTTGGTCATACAAAATCAAGAAGTACGATGATCACAACTTAGCTTCTAGGGATTTCTTTGAACAACATACTAGAAACCATCTGATGCATGCTTCCACTTCGCAACGACACCTTCGCGGTGGAGAGTCGTTTCTTCCTGCGCAACTTTTGCAAGGCTCTTCGTTTTCTAGCGAAGCTCCCCTTGGTATGCCCAAGATCGAGGTTGTTGACCTTACCGAAGACCTAGTTTTTCGCCCCAGTGGCTCGGGTGCTCCGGCTGTAACTGTTGTATCAATTTGTATTTGTATAACGTTACCTCTGCTTTCGCACATGTTGTAAAGTAAAGAACTATCTCTTTTTCTTCAAAGGATTGGTTTTGGAACTCAGGAAAAAGGAAACTCCATACTGCGAAGCGCCTCCCCCTAGTTTCCTTTTTTGTGTTTGAAAACCAACTTTATTTTTCGCGCTTACTTAAACGATACACATTCCTCACCGTGACGCGAAAACAATGTTCCATAGTTGCTTGTACTACCTTCGCGTATCTTTTTGCGATATCTCATCTACGTTTCTCGTTTTGACACACGTTTTGACATCCTGAAGCGATTTGATGGTCACATTTGTATTGTAACCCCCTGCCTTTCGATTGTGCGAGTAAACTTTCTGACCTCGAGGTGGCTCGTCAGCCATGCCTCGCATTTTGCTTCATGCATACGGTGCCGAAGGCTTCTTTCCTTGTTGAAAGAGAAGGAGATGATTTGTGACCGTGCCGTTTAACGAGTCGACTTATCCCTGTGGTTTTCCCGAGGGGCTTCGCGCATTGGCCGCCGAAGACTTTTTGTTTGTTTTTCAGCTCAACGACATTTTGAGCATTCTAAGTGAACCAATTACATTTTGCATTCTTCTCGAAGCCAGACATAATTGTTCACTTAAGTATTTTTGATATTTGCGATTCCTGTGCCAAAAGTGACAACTCATTTCATTTGAGTTGCGTCACTTCGGACTTCCTGATGCACACTGATGATATTTTTGGGGAGTCCTTGTTATAATTTCCAAGGTGATATTACACAAGAAGACCGCCTCATTACAAACCTCGCATCTCTGTTGTGCCGATGAATACACAACGAGAGACTCTCCCCGCAAGGAAAAGAGTACATCTTCGGGAATTCAAACGATAATCTAAATTACACAAGTGTTAAACGAAGAGAAACTATGAAAATAAACTGAGGTACACGAGTTATGCTTTTCCTTTGCCTTGACACATTTTATAGCCAATATTTTTGCCGCATGTCTTCATTCCAAGTGTACGGGTCATCCAGCCCCTCTAGAGTTTTCAGCCTGAAGGCCCCTGGTCTTGTCTCTGATACTATGAATGGACCGTCCCATTTCTCTTGCAATTTCCCCACACCTCTTGTCTTTTTCCTTAAGACCATGTCTCATGTCTTTATGTTTCTTCTGCGAATCTTCCTGTCTTTCCATCTTCTTGTCTCTTCTTGGTATGATTCAATGTTTTGTAATGCTTGCAACTTCGCCTCTTTGCACGCATCCAGTGCTGGGGTCATGTCATTGTTTCCCGGCACTTCTTTGGTGCGCATGGACCCTAATTTTATCTCTTCGGGTACCATTGCTTCTTCGCCATACAATAACCTGAAAGGTGTGAACTTTGTGGCTCTGGACTCCGTGGTATTATGAGACCATACCACTCTTGGTAACTCATCTGCCCACTTGCCCCTTGGCATTCCAGTGATGTTTCTTTTAATCCTGGTGAAAATTATTCCGTTAGCGCTTTCTACTGCCCCATTGGACTGCGGGTGATACACCGAAGCGAAACACAATTTTGTGCCTAGATGGAAACAGAATTTGCGGAAGTCTGTCGAATCGAATTGCTTCCCATTGTCTACTGTCAGCTCATACGGGACTCCGAATCTGCAGACCACATTCTGCCAAAAGAATTTTTGTATTACCCCTGAAGTTATCGTCTGTACTGCCTTCGTCTCTATCCATTTTGAGAAGTATTCTACGACCACTATTGCGTATTTGTAATTTCCTGGTGCTGCTAGCAGAGGGCCAATGATGTCTATTCCCCATCTTGCGAATGGCCAAACCGAAGGTAAGAGCTGAACATCGTACGGTGAAAACTTGGAATAATTTATGTGCTTTTGACAATTGTCGCATTTCCTTACTATTTCTTCGGTGTCTCTTACTGCTGTTGGCCAATAGAATGCTTCGTGAAATGCCTTTGCTACCCGTTTCCTCGTTCCCATGTGTGAAGAACACATTCCTGCGTGTATTTCTCTGAGCAATTCTTTACCTTCTTCGCGCGACACACACTTTAGTAATGGTGTGCACACGCCTGCCTTGTACAAGTTTTCTCCTCTCAAGACAAACGACCTTGCTCTGGTTGACATTCTCTTCCTGTCAGCCTCATTTTCTGGTTTGTAATGCCCTTTCAAGTAAGTGACTATTTGCACCCTCAAATCTTCGCTGGCGATCACATTGACAAGCTTCGGTTGCGTTTCTACAATCTGTGTGGTCATTTTTCTCAATGTCTCATAAAACACGTCTGCTGGCAATGTTTGCTTCGTAGCTCCCGCTTTTGCTAGAGCATCTGCTTCTTTGTTCTGCTCTCTTGGTATTTTTTCACCGTGAACCCGACGAAATGCTTCTCCATTGTTCTTACTGCCTTTAGATATGAGGACATTTTGTCCTTCTTTGCTCTGTATGCTTTGCCTATTTGATTCGTGATGAGCTCTGAATCTGTGTTCAACACCAACCTTCGTGCCCCTACTGCTCTTGCTTTTCGAAGCCCCAATAGTAACACTTCATATTCTACGGCGTTATTTGTGTGCCCATCAAATTCTAGCCTTGCCACATATCTCATTTTGATTCCCGAAGGTGATTTGAGATTCGCGGAAGCTACTGCACCATCGTTGCAATATGCCCGATCGCAAAATATTTCCCATGACTTCTCCTCGCTTTCTGGCTTTGGTATGTCATTGTCTGCATGGGCCCATTCTGCCACGAAATCTGCCAATACTTGAGATTTTATCACTATTCTTGGCGCGAAGGTTATCTTGTATTGTGATAGCTCTACTGCCCACTTCCCGATCCTACCTGATGATTCTTTGTTCTCAAACATTTCACGAAGGGGAAAACTAGTTGGAACCACCACTTTGTAACTTTGGAAGTAATGCTTCAGCTTTCTTGCTGCCATCACGACAACATATGCCATTTTCTCTAGCTCTAAATAGAACCTCTTTGCGCCGTTGAGCACTTCTGAAACGAAGTATACTGGCACCTATTTCACATTTCTGCCATCTTGCTTTTCTTCTACCAAAGCTGCACTTACCGCATGGTTCGACGCAGCCACATATAGTAACAACTTCGCCTCGGCGCCCAGGCTTGCCATTACCGTCAACTTCTCCAAATATGCTTTAAGCTCCTCGAAGGCCAACTTCTCATTTCCCCCCATGTAATGTTTTTCTGCCTGACAACTGCTTGAAAAATGGCATACTTCGCTATGCTGATCGAGAGATGAATCGGCTCAAAGCTGCGAGTCTTCCTGTCAATTTCTGAATGTATTTCTTGGTTCTTGGGGGCCTCATGTTTCTTATCGCCTCTATCTTCTCTGGATTTGCCTGTATTCCCGACTTTGATACCATGTAGCCCAATAACTTCCCCCTAGACACACCGAAGATACATTTTTCTGGGTTTAGCATGAGACCATAGTTTCTCATGTTCTAGAATGTTTCTGACAAGTCTTCGATGTGCTCCTCTTTGTGTTTGCTGTGCACGACAACATCGTCGACGTGTGAAGAAATGTTTTTCTTTAATTGTGGCCCAAGAACTATTTGAATCATTCTGTTGAAAGTTGGACCAGCGTTGCGCAGCCCCTCAAGCATTCTGACGAAGTAGTATACCCCAAATGGTGTTATAAAACTTGTCTTGTCCTCATCTTGTTTGCGCATCCACACCTGGTGATATCCCGAAAAGCAATCCAGCAGTGACATCCTTTCAGATCCGGCCGCCGCATCGACCAGTACATGAATTCTGGGCAACGGATAATCATCCTTTGGGCAAGCTTTGTTCAGAGATGTGAAATCTATGAACATTCTTTGATCTCCATTTTTCTTCGGGACCATTATAATGTTAGATAGCCATGTGGCGAAGTGTACTTCGCGTATGACACCTGCGTCAAGCAACTTTTGGACTTCGCGAAATGCTGCCTTCTCCTTTTCTAGGGATATTCCCCTTAACTTCTATCTTTTCAGTGGCACTTTCGGGTCTAAATTTAGCTTGTGCTCGATCACATCGCACGATATGCCTTTGAGGTCTTTTTCGCTCCACGCGAAGACATCTTGGTTGTCTCTTAAGCAATTGAGCAACTCTACCTCTTCTTCTTCGCTTAGGTCCTTAGCGATTATGACTGTTTTTTCATCAGTGCTGCCATTCAGCCTCACTCTCTTCGTGTGTTGCAAAGGTTTTTTTCTGCTTTCTTCTTCTTTTCTTTTTTGTTTCAAAATTTGTGACTCTTGCAACTCATCTTCGGCTTCTTGCTTTCCTTCGTCTAACCTTACCAAGTGCACTAGCTTGTGATCTGTGCCTGTGTTATACTCCCTGTCCCATGCATCTTCCTGATCCCCATAGATAGACCACACTCCATTGCTTGTCGGGATTTTCATGCACAAAAAGGCCATGTGAATTACCGCTGCAAACTTGTTTATTACCCCTTTTCTGAAGATGGCCTTATAAGAGTAAGGGATGTCTACGACGTCAAAATTGACTATTTCAGTTCTCATCAGAGCCCCTTCGCCCAGTGTCACATTCATTTCAATTGTTCCCAAAGCTTCGACCTTCTTGTTACCGAAGCCATACAACGGCTTTGTGGATGTTTGCAATTGATCATCCCTGAATTCCATTTTCTTGAATAAATTGTAAGTGAGTACATCTGCGGAACTACCATTATCTACCAACATTCCCGCTACATCATTGCCTAGGATGTACTTGGTGTTTTTTCCCAATACTGCTCTGATAACAAGTGGATCCTCATGAGGATATTTTTTCAACTTTAAATCTGCTTCTGTGAAAGTTATTGGGATGTGCGACCACCTCGTGCGGAATATTTTCCCGAAGACACGTGACTAACTTCTCTTCGATCGTCTTTTCTTTGCCTTTTCGATGGAAACTCGGGAAAACAACACCCTCCGGTTATTGCATTTATGACATTCATCCTTTGATACCTGTCATCTGAATCATTGTTTATGACATTGACCCTTTGGTATCTGTCGTCTTGTTCCGCCCTTCGGGCATTCTGTTGTTGAGATTGTGGTGGGCTTGCTCTTGGCTGATATGGTGCACTTGGCACTTGCGTTTGTGTTTGTGGGTAGCCTAGATGGAACTGAGGTGGGTATGGCACATGCTGGAAATATTGTGGTGGGCACGGTGGTGGTTGGTACATCGAATGCCAGTTTGATGCAGAGCTGTTTGCCGCCCAAGGTGCTGCCGACGAAGCTCTGTTGAGGAAGCCTACTTGATTTTGCACGGCTCTTTTCTTCTCCTCTTCCTCCTTTCGCTTGATTGCCACCCGGCATTCATATGTCCAATGACCCTTGTTTCTGCCGTGTATGGAGCAAACTGTCAGTGGAGGCGGTGTTGAGTATTTCGCAGAGCTTTGCAGATTAGATTGCGAAGGTGCTTGGTTGTTTTACGTTCCTTTGGATGAAACGTTGTTCACATTCCCCCTATTGTAACCTGGGCTGTTTGTTATGTTTATGTTGTTCATGTTTGGTCTTCGATTCCATTCATCCTTAGCCTTCGCCACATTTTTCCTGGTGTGATAATCCTCTATTCTTCTTTGTTTGCCACGATCCGACAAGCAATATGATTGCAAGACTACAAACAAACGCTTTTCCGAAGATGGCCTGTGCCTGTCCAGGTATTCTCCACACGGTCCTACCTTGAGCCCGCCTATTACGGCATCGATTACACTTGACTCTTCGACATGTGGTGCCTTCACTCTGGCCTTGGTGAATCTTTTTATGTATTCCTGCAGAGGCTCCTTTTCTCCTTGTTTTATTTGATGGAGGTCGTTCGCCGTGAGCTCCTAGGTTTGAAACCCTTGAAAATTGCTTTCAATCCTTTCCCGAAGCTGATTCCATGAACTTATGCTCCCCTTAGGCAACGAAGCGTACCACTGCTGAGCGGAGCCTTTCAATGCCAGAATCATTGCTTTTGCCTTCACACTATCATCGCCCCCTCCCGAAGAGATTGCCACGCTGTAACGAAGTATGAACTGCCGTGGGTCTGACTCACCGTTGTATTCTGGCAGCGAAGATGGCAGCTTGAATTTTGGTGGCCAATCCGCCTGTTCGAGCTCAATTGTGAGCGGTGTCGATGGCTTGGATTTATAAGATTGGGAGTTCTTGCACTTGTAGCGTGGTCTACATTCCACGAACGCCTCTTCCTCCGAATCGAATGCCCATGAATCTTCAGACTCATTTGAGGACTCGTCCACAACAACTGGTCTGCTTCGCTTCTTTCCCTGATACGATGGTGTCTTTTGGTGTTGTTCTGACTAGGGTTCAGACCTTGCTGGTTGCTCTTGTAAAGAATTCAGTTGTGCTTGCAAAATTGCCATTTGCTCTTGAAGCTGGGTTGTCTTTTGCCTGACTGCTTGTTGCTCTTTCTCCTTGCGAAGCTGCTCCAAGAGCAATCTCTTTTTCTGGATATCTTTCAACATCTGCTGATACTTTAGCTTGTCCTGAGATGGATCACCTGTTTGTAGCCCCTTGGCCTTAAGAAATGCTGCCTCTGCTTGGGCTCTTGTCCGGATGTTCGATGAGCTTGGCATCTCACTGAGTCTTGCTGCTATAGTTGCTTCTACCCGTCTTAGCGAGATGATATCCTCGTCCAGGATCCCTGCATCTAAGAGGTCCACTTCGAAATTGTTGTCCGCTATGTCCTCGAGGTCTTGACCTTCGGCTCCGTCTTGACCAGCTGGTGCAGGACTTAGCACCAGGCCTCTGTCTGTGTTTGCATTCGCCTCTTCGTTGGCTGGGTCTTCGGACTCTGCTCCCGACGGATTATCGTTAGCCCTTTGTGGATTGGTGTTGGTATTCCTTGATGCCCTCTTCGGTGCCATTGTGTTGTGGTGGGACGAAACACGGTGGGTGCCAGAAATGTTGGGGAGAAACCCGTCCTCGAAGCGGGGCCAACAAATGCTAACTAGACTCAAACAAATGCACCGAAAAATCCTCCCTACAACTTCGATCGAACTAGGGTTAGCCTGACCTCTGTCGCCATCCTCCCCTTTTTCATTCTTCTCGGGTCCTTTAAATAGGCCCGTAATATTTGCACTTTACACACTTGCCCTCACATTTTACATTATGCGAAGCATCTTTGAGGGCATCTCAGTACTTTCACGTCAACCTCTCTAGTTCCTACGTTACAACTCATCACTTTACAGCGTGGCGCTTGCCACGTGAGTTTCACCTCTCCTCTACACCTTCGGCAACGCAGCGTCATCCTAAAACCTTCGCGCGGCTCCCGAAGGGTCGACCGTGCTTTCCCCTCCGGCTTTTCTTCGCTCCCGCCTTCGCTCCTTTGTGTAGATGATGCGCTCGCCCCGCCCCGCTCCGCCGAAGGTAGGTAAACGACTTTGCTTCGCCCGCCTGAGCCTCCGAAGGTCGGCCACGCTCTTGAATCCCCGAAGCTCCTAGGGCCTCCATTCGTCCCTGACTCCCGAAGCCTTGTGATTGTTTTTCCTGCGTGGCCATCAGAGAAGAAGAAAAAAATAGATCCTCCCCTTACCAATTGGCTCGAAACTCAAGCCGAATTGAGACCGGGGGTTAGGTACGAAATAAATTTCCCCAACACCATCCTCGGTAGTGGAGGACGTCGTACGCAGAAGTGGCAGATTGTGTGCCTGCGAGGGGATGCCGGGCAGCCACCCTCTCTAAATCGACCAAATTGGAGTGTGCAGGGGAAGTGTAGGGGCACGACCGTCCATGGGCGACGACGACAGGCTGCGGAGTGCTGCTTGCCTTGTCGGGAGAGGCCATGGCGCGGCCAGCGATGGGGTGCGCGGCGTCTGGGGCCGCATGGCCGTTGCGGCCAGTGGCACGACACACGGGGGGAGGGGGCGGCCTACCGATGATGTGGGGTCTTGGCCTCACCTGGCCGGCGGGCTCCTTCGCGGCGTTGGGCAGCGGCCTCCCCGGTGGTGCAGGCCGTGCGTGCGCGCGGCCTCGGAGGTGGTGAGGACCAGGTGCGTCCGAAGACCAATGGAGGATCGCTCCATAGTGATGAGTGATTGACAACATTGTGTGGACAGATGCTTGGCTTAGTATTGCAGGTGCAGGTTATGGCTTGACTCGTGTTGGTGCAGGTGAAGAACAAGCACGAAAGGTCTATGCCGTAGTGGCCTCCGGGTGATGGGGAGACAAGTAGGCTTTGTTCGATGGACTCGGTGGCCGATGGGGTCAAGTGCAAGGTGGCGGTTCGCGACTGAAGCTTGCACACGGGGTTTGGTGGTTTGCCCACTGTTGGCGGTCGATTTCCGTCAACCTAGCCACTTGTTTACCTTCTATGTTGGTATTAATTTGATATTCACACTAACGATCCTAACCCTCATTATATGATAAGTTCGCACTCGCACATAGTTTTTGGAGTTTATTGTTTACACAGGAATCAAGAGCTTAAATGAGGACTTCCGGGTAAAGTTCATCAAGGGTTTTACAAGGTGATCATGGACCCCGGGACAAGTCAAGATACAAGATGAACATGACTCCAAATGAACCAAGGACTAAAGCGTGAAATCGAGAAGTGCTGAGGACCTAGACGGAAGATGCGGGAGTTCATACGCAAAGCACCCTTATCTAAACCACGAGGAAAATGACGTCAAGGACTCACATGCAACTCGGCAAAAACTCAGGAAGTCGCGAGAAGCTTCGGGAAGAAAACCGGGGACGAACCGGGCTGAGGATGCCCTGGGCCGGTCGGCCCAGGCCGGCCGGCCTGGCCCATCCCCGGGTCGGTTCGCCGCCCCCTTTGACCTAGATGATCCTCGGGCTATTTATAGCCCCCGTGCGAAGTTGCAACCAAGAAGCCATTCGTCATTCGCCACCGAGGAGCAGAGGAGCTTGAGGGAGACCACCACGGAGAGGAGGGTCGTGTTAGTCGTCTAGGGTTTACCTAGCCGGCGTGGGAACCTAGCAAGGAAGACCACGTCGGAGTTCCAGAGGCGTGAATCAAGATCAAGGTAGGATCCCGGTTGGATCTTATTCATGTATACACTTTTGATGGGTTTTAATGGATCTGATTCCTAGCGATCGAGTACCTTTGTTTGCAATTCTTGTCCTTACTTGGGTGTTTTCTTCCTGAATCTATTCTCGAGATAGATTGCATGGGATGTTCTTGTAGCCGCGGTGACTAGAGGTGCATACCCGATCTACCAAGTAGTTCAACACACTCCTTGCGAGTGTGCTCTAAGATTCGACCGTGAAGAATGGGGAACATCGTGACAGGATGTTGACACCGAGTACGGTGGGGCGACTTGGGGCGTTTGACCGAAGGTGAAGGTTTAAAGACGCTTTCAATGAGATTCGTTTTACTCTCTCTTCTATCTTGCTTGGAACTACGACATAAACACGATCTAGATCCCTCTAGATCGGTACCTCATTGCTTTCTCTTGCTACCTCTTATGATCTTAGTAGATTAGATGCAAACGAAACTTCTTAAAGATGCAAGTGTTTCTCGGTTATTGGATTGAGTCTTGCGTTACACACTATTCCACGGATTCGATACCTTGGATGGAACTCACGTCGAGGGTAAACGGTACTACATGATCCGTAAGCTTGCGGTGAACTTTGGCACGTTATTGAACCATCAACACCAACAAAACCATCAGCTGACGGTCTCGGTTTGGGCCTCAAAACCGAACCCGAAGGCCCAACGTGACGGAGACGGGATCTAGGAGCGTCGAGAAGCCTCGAGGCGGGGGGCACGTGGCGTGATCGCGGGGCTTGCGTCGATGCTAAGCAAGTCCGCGGTGGAAGCGTGTCCGCTTGATGAGAATATCCGAAGACTTGACCAAAATGTCTCTGAGGGGTGTGTATCTTCCTTTTAAGTTGTAGGAGTAGCGTGGTCATTTGCCTTCTCCAGTGGACTTCATATAAATAGCGGAGAGGTAGATAGCATCTCTCTCTCTCTCTTGGGTCTAGATCTCTCTCCCTCGGATGATTTGTTTCCATTTTCTTCGATCCATAGGCTAGACAATTTCTTGTATAGAATCTGACCTCTGTATATATGGAAGAATTCATCGTTGTGGTGTTATCTCCTTCTTAGCTCTTTTTGATTTTTGTGTCATTTTTGGAGCTGTTTTGGTGGTTTTTGTGCTTCGCTTGTTCTGCGGATTTGAGGGGGTTTCTCTTCGGATTTCTTTGATGGGATCATGGGTGAGTGCCTTGTGCCTCTTTGTAGATGATCTTGACCCCTCAAACGTCGGGAATCGCCGTCGATTCGTGGTTTTCCAGATGAACTTGAGCTATAGGTGTTCATCCACATGATTCATGATTCCGGGAGTTGTAGGGAGTTAGAGGTCGAGATTTTTGGGGCATAACCTCTCCTTGAGGTGTTCATCATCTCCCCAAAGTTTCGCCTCAAGGCTCCAAGTGATTTGTGAGATCGATCCATTTTAAGGTTGTGCTCGTGTTCTTGATGTTCGTGGCTTCAATCTTCGATTCAGCTTGATTGGCTTGGATTGGAGTCTTGATTTTTAGGCATAGCTTCTCCATGATATAAGCCTACTCTCAGCAAAATTTCAAGTCAATCCGTTGGACGAGTTGGGAGATCCATCGATCGGAAGTTTGAGTTTGACCCGCGGGCTGTTTTTCTGGGCTATGCAGCGTGACCCGTTTTGATTCTGTTGGGTGCTGGGTGACCCGCCCCTATGTCAGGGTGACCCATTTTGGTTCTGTTGGCTAGCGGGTGACCCGTCCCCAATGTCAGGGTGACCCGGTAGGACTCTGAATTGTCCGGCTTGCTTCCGTTATTTGATTTGTTACTTCCGCTTTGGTTGTTAAGCCTTTGTGGCTTTGTTTCTAAGGTGTTAAGAGAGGTTTGTGTCTGCTTCCGCTCGTTTGTGCGTGACTCTCGGAGTGACAATCGGGATATAGACCGAGTTCTTTCAAGGAGAGAATTTTTATCGGCTCCCATTCACTTCCCCTACTCTGATCGCCAATCCGGTCCTTCAGGTGGACGCACGGGTGTGGTGTGGGCTGGCCGCTGTTCCGGTGCCACGCTCGAGCTCCGACGTAGACGCGAGGGGTGCGGCTGTACAAGGCGGATGTGAATGAGATTTTTCCCCTGAGCAGCTGACGTGCGGGGGCCACAGATGCAACTAACGGTGATAAACGGTATGGCTGACGGTAATGGCACACAAGGAATCGAAAAATACAACCAATGGCATAGAGCTCATGAGCTAATTTTCAATGGCACATAAGAAACGAGTTGTATTTCTCAATGGCACATGGGGAATTTTCTTGACAAAAAATCGTCGGCCTTTCTTTTACGTGTGGCACAGCTCGCGTGGCCCAACCCGATTCGGCTTTAATTTTTCTTTTCCGCCTGGTGGCACAGCTCGCAGCAGTCCGTCCAACCTAATTCGGCTTTAATTTTTGGGCGCTTCTACTCGTCGCTTCAGCGACAAAAAACTAACCATCGGCCCGCGGCACGGAGGGCGAAGGCACGTGACTCCACCAAACTAATCGATTTCAAAAACTAAAAAAGTTATAAATCCTAAACCGTGCGTCTAAATTAAATTTTAATTTCAAAATGGATTTCTTGTACTGAGATCTTCAAAATAAGATCTCACTTGACTATGTTTTGATAAATATTTTTAAAAACATTTTTAATACCAAATATTAATTAGTGTTACAACGAACAAGTCACTGTTATATGCAGAATAAGTTTGCATATCATCTCGAATAAAAAAAATTAAGGGTCGAAACATATCAGAATTACGTTCAGAATAACTTATTATTATATCAGAACAACTTTGTATGTCATCTTGAACAAACAAAATAAAGTGTCAGAACAAATGAGAACAACTGTCAGAACAAGATCCTATTATAGCCAGAACAAGTTTATATTCTATCTTTAACAAATAAATAAAGTGTGAAAATACATATTAATTGTAAATTTTTAAAAATCAGAACAAGTCATGTCATATGCAGAACAAGTTTGTATGTTATCTCGAACAAAACAAATATAGTGTCAGAAAAAATCAAAATAAAGGTCAGAACAAGTTATTTTTATATCCAGAACATGTTATTATTATAGTCAGAACAAGTTATTACTATAACCAGAACAAGTTATTATTGTGACCAGAACAACTTTGTATGTCATCTCGAACAAACAAATGAAACGTCAAAACAAATCAGAATAACTGTTAGAATAAGTTAAATAATCGAACACCTAAAAAATGATTATCTAAATAAAAATATCAATATGAACACAATTCCTATAAACAGTAAATGAAACACTAAATATCACAAAAAATCATGTGATGTAAACAGAATAAATAAATAAACTAAGGAAAGAAAAATTAAAAGAAAGGAAAGAAGAAATTGAAAAAAGAAAGAATAAAAGATAAAGAAAGAAAGAAGAAATAGAAAGAAAGAAATACATAGATGGAAAGAAGAAATAAAAAAAAGAGAGAAACAAGAAAATAAAAAATAGAAAGAAATAAAAAAAGAAATGAACGAATAATAAAAAGAAAGAAATTGAAAAACATAAAAGAGAAACATAAAATAAAAAATAGAAGAAATAAATAAAAAGGGAATGAATAAAAATAGAGAAAAAAGAAAAATAAAAAGGAAGGAAACAAGGAAGGAAGAATAAAAAGAAAAAATATAAAATATAAAAAAACAGGAAAATAAATAAATAAAAAGAAAAGAAGAATAAAAAACAAAAAGGAAACACGTTCCTCCCGCACCCACCTCCCGCGCCGGCTCGCACCGACGACCTCTCGTGCCCACCTCCTGCGCTGCGCGACGCTAGGATTTTTTCGCCGAAGCAACACATATGATCAGGGTTAATTTTTCATCCCGCTCGGACACCGGCCCAACTAAATATATTTTCTTTTTGGTCCGGCCCAATGCACAGGTAATTTCAACAAAACAAAGGTAGGAAAAAAATAATGAAACTCATGACATCCACTGATGACATCCATTAGGTTACACAGGTTTTTGTTATTAGTTTGAACTACGCACCCATTTTAACATAGGTTTTTTTCCTTTTCTCTCTTTTTGTTTTTGTTCTTAGGTATTTTCTTTGTTTTCATTTTCATTTTCTTCTCCTTTTGTTTTGTTTTTATTTTTATTCTTTCTTTTTATTTTCACCCCCTTATGATCTTTACCTTTCTTTTCTCTTCACTCTTCTTTTCCATTACTACTTGAGCTACGCTCAGTTCACGCCCCGTCGGATCTTTTAACAAGGGGAAAGCTAAACCTCACCCACGCAATTTGGAGGCCTCCCTCACACGAATTTTTTTCACCCCATCTCCACCTTCTTCTCCAACTCCGGCGAGCTTTCCGGCGAAGGTTAGGGTTCGGGGTTGCTGGGGGGCTGCTGTCCCCGCCGGACCTAGAGGGAGGGCCGGGGGTAGCAGGCCGGCTCGGCGGAGGCCGGCGGTGGGCGGGGCGCCGCCGGCCAGGCGGTGAGGGCACCGCCGGCCGGGCGGAGGAGGCCGGCGGTTGGGACCAGGGTTGGGCGGGGGCTCCACGACGACGAGGACGGCGGCAAGGGCGACGGTCGGAGGTGGGGGCGGAGGATGGAGGCGGCGGCGGTCGGTGCTCGGCGCGGGGCTCCGGCGGGACCCTACCCCGTCCGCGCCGGAGGGTGGGGGACGTCCTGGGCGGTGGGGTGGTGGACGGCGGCGGGATCCAGGCGAGTGCGGCGCGAGGAGGAAGAAGCCGCGGGGGTCGGGGGCGTCGGGGTTGTGGGTGGGGACGGGGTGCGGACTGGGAGAGGATAAGGTAGATAGAGAAAGGTGGAATTGATCTGAGCCGCCCATCTCAGATTCAACGGTTTAAAAATTCGTGTGACAGAAGGGCTTATTTCACCCGTGTGATATATAGACACTCCCTTTAACAAACATGAATTCGTACAGTGATGGCCAACCACACATCTTTATCTTTAGAAAAGAGAAAGGGCTCAGAGATTCAAGCAATGCATGCTTCTTTAGAAAAGAGACAATGGGGCCCAGAAGCAAAGCATAAGTAGAAGCAAAGCAAAAGCACAAGTAGCGCGATGACCCAGGTCTGCTCTTTGAGTCTTTAGGCGACAAGAAGCAAGGAATCGTGACTGCTGCATTAATCTGGAGTGGAGAAGGTAGCAACGAAACGAATATCTCTTGCCTACGGCGTGCCACCATTCTCTACACTGTTCAATCTCAACCATTGAGCTCAGATCCTGGGTTAGAGCTAAGGCAGATTGGTTTGCTCGGACCATTGGCTCCTCAACCTCGAGTCTGGGTCGTAGCTTAATTATTAGGTACGCTGCTCATCAGCTCGGTGTTCATCCCCTCCCTACTGCTTTTAATTATTATATTTTATTATCAGGAGTACATTATTTTCTAATTAGATAGTGTATGTGTGTGCAGGGCAGGCGTGCAGGTGTGACGTCCGAGGTTTTCATTCCTTAACCAGTGGATCTGGCCAGCTGCTTTGCCGTTTCTGTCGCCTGTTACGTCGTCCTCTGCATAGAAAATTCGTCATGGCATGGCAGGTACTCTGGCGTACTGCTAGCTGTGTTAAAATATCTTGCCTACCTCACAAGCAAGTGGTAGACATTTGTTTGCATTTTCTCTCTATATATTTTCCAACGAGAATTATGATGTTGCTGCGTTCATATATGACATGCATGTATGGTACCACGCACATGCAACAACGCCTCATCAGTCATGTAGATATGTATATACTCACTTCGTTTCATATTATTTATCATTTTGACTTTTGTAGATACATTTATTTTGTTATGTAAATTGTTAGGAATAATAATTCACTAACATAAATATATGTGTAAGTGCATAACAATAAGAATGTACCTAGAAAAGTCAAAACGACAAGTAATATGAAACATAGGGAGTATGATATGATGTTCTACTCTACTGCTACATGCAGTTGGGTCGATCCCTGACGTTTCAGCTTTGAAATAATCGTAATTACTTCTACCCAGACCCGCTATATGTATATAGGGGATTATTTAGTGCTACTGGCAACAAAACTTAGTCTATGTTTTTTGTTGCACTATTAACAGATTACTAATAATATACAAATCCTAACACAGTTGATGAACTGCATGCATTTCCTACTTCTTGTATTTAATCTGGTGCCTTAATAATGCATATATAGATACCGTGGCTTTGGTTTTCTTTCCATCCTACATAAATAAATCATGCATGCATTATTCGTAATTTAATTTCCCCCCTAACCCCCTCCAAAAAAGTATATAATCCTGCTTACTCCTCCAGGATGTCAACTCATACAATGTTCGTGACGCCAGAGACCAGATCCTTGATTATGTTGGCCAGAACAAGGACAAGCGGGTCTTCTATTTTGGGGGCTGGCGTGGTTTTGGGGCAGCCTCAGTCCTTAGATCCATCGCACAGTATGCAGTTTCATCTATGACAGACAATAATTCTCCTCCAGAATTACAATTTGGCAGAACAATCTATCTAGATTGCTCAAGGTTGAAAAGTAAAAGGGTTATGCAGAGAAGAATTGAAGAGGAGCTAAAATTTGATCACAAGATCATGGCCATGTTTGACAAGCAGGATGAGGTGGATGACTTCCATGGAGTGGACCCTGGCTCTAGGGACGTGATACGAAGTGTTGGGGCAGAGATTGACCGGACCCTGCAGAAGAGCAGATATCTGATGATCTTTCTTAACGGGAGCAATGGTGAGATTCCCTTGAGTAGATTTGGTATTACAGAATATCATGACGGCGTAGTCATATGGGCCTTCAATGAAAAGTTCCCGAAGATGTATAATCCGACAAACCTGGATCTAAGATACACAGATGTTCGGTTTTACTGCACACGGAATTGGGCTTATGGCAACTTCACAAGCTCACAGTTCAGTGCAGTGTTTCAGGAAGAGGCTGCCAGCATTGCTCCTCGTTGCCCAAGTATACAAGGCATCGACCTAACAACACTGGTCATAGACTGTTGTCTCTACGGGTTCTTCCTGAAGCGCAGTTTTCAAAGCACCACAACTGGGTTTTGCTGGGCACCTCATGATGCTTCCAATTATTGGATCTGCGAGGGCATCATTAATATTGGAGGGGATCGAGCAAGGGAGATTGCCGCCCAATTGCATGCAGAAATAAGTTTTGATTGCAAAGACTGTGTGGTTGATATGGTCCTAAAATATATGGAGGAAAATATAATTAAGCTGCATCCAGACACTCGCTGTGGGGATATTAAACATGATGATTTTGGTGATGTTTATGAGAAGAGGCCTTATCGTTGGGTTTCTATCACCCCCAGCAACAGTTGGAAGTACTGGCAGCAGAGCACACCAAAGAATAACAAAACCACTTGGAAGGATAAGAAAGTACAGGAAGATATGCAAATTATACTGGCCGGAGCAACGACAATCTTCATAGCATTTGAAAGTAGGAGTACCCCACAGGAATTACCAAATGGCCTTTTTGATCCTTGCAGGAACCTTGCCGTGCTGATTCTCTATTGTTGTTCCTTGAGTTTTGTGTCGCCTCCTTTCCTTCAGTGCCACACACTAAGATTCCTCGGATTGGACCACTGCACGGATGACAATAGTAGTACCTCTCAACTTGAAGGAGAAGACCGTACCAGCAAATGGATATTATTTCTGCGTAGCCTTTTGGTCCTTGACTTACGTTACACTGATTGGGACGACATCTTGTCTGAGTTAAATCTTATGTTCAAAAACAAGTTAAATGTTATGCTAATAGAGAAAAATATGGAGGGAGTTAGGTGTTGGCAGTACACGGACCGATTACAGGAAATGCTACCTTATCTTCAGAGGCTTCGAATAATGAAGACTACTCCCTCCGTCCCATGAAGACTGTTCGTTTAGAAAATTTAGGACATACTAGTAGATGTGACAGATGCCCTTGTTGCTCATAATTAATTATGCATTGGAACTTAAAAAGATGCATCAAATAAGTATTTTATTGGCTTCATGTGTTTCTCATTGCAATATTTCCTTGGTACTTGGTGTTAGTTTAATGAGAAGAACATTTAATACGAGCTAAAAGAACACTTTTTGTGGGACAAATTTTGAAAGCTATATGAACCGTCTTTGCGGGACGGAGGGAGTATACGTCAGGAAGAGAAGAATACAGCAGGCCATCAGGAAGAGACATCATCAATGGACATGAGCACCTCAATAATGGACACATCAAGGCTACAGTTGCTAGATTTGTCCGGTAACAGCAACAGGGAAGGACTACCTACATGGCTATCAAAGGTAAGCTGCAGTCTTGAGGTTCTTGTTCTCGATGGTTGTGCTGGGCTACAAGATGTTGTGCTGCCTAACTTCTTGCTCCTAAGGACATTCAGATTTGATGGCTATGGACCCTTTTTAGATGATAATGGAATGAGTTTCCCGCCATTACTCCCCCTGGAGGAGGAACTAGACCCCCTGAAGGAGGATGACTATGGACCTGCTACATCCAATCGGACATCAGCTACTGTGTTACCTCCACGATATCCTCGGAAGGCTGCAGATGCTGACAGTGAACATCATGTTAAAACGTCCACGATATCCTTGGAAGGCTGCAAGCAGTTGGAGAATTTGTTCCTGCGTGGGCTTGTCAATCTTGTCGAGCTGGACCTTTCGAGTTGTGCAAAAGATACTTGACTTTACAAGGTTGGTGGTGGATGTCCCGAAGTTAAAGCGGCTTTTTCTCCTCGGTTGTGAACACCTTCGTGCCATAATATTTGGTTCAGATATAACAGAATTCATCATAGCCAGGGAAGAAGGACTACAACAACGACAACCATACTTGCAATTGCTATGTATAGACACACGACCTGGTGGGATGGTGCTTGGGAGGCCATCCCTTGCCCAGCATAAATCCTTCCAGTTGCAGGTGTTTGCTGTTATAGCAGATGCTAGGCTCACCTGGTCCTTGGATCCTCTGCTAAGGACGGTGGATTATATGATGGATGGTGAACTTCATCTTGACATCAGCATCTCTTATTCACCTACCGTGTACGGTGGGGTGGTCAAAGTTGAAGAAGCAACATGTAGCAAGGAGAGGATCCAAGGAGAACCCAATGGTAATGAGAAGTGCCAAATGTATGATGATGTCGTTGTCAAGATAGCTGAGGATCCAATCCCAATGCAGGCCTTCCCAGAAGCTCCGGCACAAAAGTTGGATCGCCATATCGGGATTGGCTATGGGAGTGGAATTTCGGAGAGTCGTCAACTTTTCCCACTTTATGCGCAATCCTTGCATGTGCATGATGTATTGACCAATGCTTGCCTGCCTGCGACTTACTGGTATTCCCTTAGATGGTGCCGTGTGGAGAGGTGCCCCAGCATTGGTGTCGTGTTTCCACAGGGCTCTTTTGAGGAACATAAATTGGAGACCATCTGGACGTCGGATCTCCTGATTTTTTTTTAGATATTGGATAATTAAATCCGGCCTCTACATCCGAAGATGTACACAGCCAATTATTACAGAGTTCAAAAAGACCGTCCGCAAAAAGAGTAAAAAAGCACGAAACGGGCAACAAGCCTCCCGTGTATTTGGAGCAAAGGAAAAATTTCCCGTGACGCCTTCTATTATGGATTTGGAGGACTGCAACACCTGCACGTGCGCTCGTGTCCAAGCCTCCGGTTTGCACTTCCACTATGGAACCGCTTCAACAGCTTGAAGACACTATACATCATCCACTGTGGTGACCTCAGGCATGTGTTTGAAGAAGACGAGAAATGCGCAGCCAAGAAGCAGGGCATGGCTTTGCACGGTGCAGAGTTCCCGAGTCTAATCACCATCTACCTTCACGACCTCCCGAATCTACGTCAGATATGCGACGTCAAGATGCTAGCACCCGCGCTGGAGACCATCAGGATGAGGGGGTGCTGGGGCCTGCGGCGGATGCCGTTCCTCGGGGACAGAGCTGGCCGGAGGAAGCCGGTCGTGGAGGTGGAGAAGGACGTGTGGGATGCGCTGGAGTGGGATGGAGTGGACGCAGGCCACCACCCTTATCTGTATGAGGTGCCTGTGCACTCGCGCTACTACAAGAAACGCATGCTCAGAGGCGGAGTCCTCAGGTACCCAATTCATCTCTATTACTAGGAACGCTTATCTCAGCCTGCTACTAACAATGTTCATCTCTTGTGTAATTTATTAATCTGCTTGCATGTGCAGGTGAAATTAATCCTGAATGTTGTGCTTCACGGCACCGGCCGGAGGGAGACGGGAGATGTGTGGCTTGCGCTGGATGCTGCCACACTTCCCCACTGGAACGATGCATGTGTGTGTGTGCCTATCCATGTGTCTGGCACACTGGCTGCTGCTGGCTGATTAGCTAAGTAGCATCTTCGGTTTGATGCACAGGCTACCACGGCTACTACAGTTAATGTACTTGCTGCGAGCCGTTATATGCTTGTTGTTGTTGTTATGTGTGTGGGGGGAGTTTGAGCTTGACAACTCCGAGAGACAGGCATATATCATGATTTGTATGGTTAGTTTGAGCTTGACTACCCCGTTGTTTCTGACGACGGTGTAGCTAGATAATAAGCGGGTAGCCAGCGTCTAGCTGCTCCGAGACACTGCGTCTGCATGCTGGGTCAAAGAGCAGAGCACTAGATGATTGTTTGCTCCCTGTGTGTGTGCGTGTGTGTGACTTGTGTGTGGTTTTCAGTTCAGCTTGCATTGGCTACCGTACCCCTGTTGGGAAGGAGTAGCAAATAAGCAGCGGCTGCCCGAGTCCAGTGTGAGTGTGAGTGTGACTCGTTGGGGGTGGTTCTGCTGTATTTGTGTGTGATATATGCTTTCATTCGTGATGATTGATGAACCAAAATGGCAGCCTACTTATGGCACCTCTGTTATACATATGCGCACATGTGAATCATGAATCTTTGTCTTCTTTATATGGACTAGGATTGATGCACGTGCGACACACATGTGGGAGAACAGAAATACTATTAAGAGTTGAGCTTGATCGTAGAGCCTATCATTTGCATTACTGTAACATCTTTGGGCTCTGATTACGAATGCAGAGCTTGCCGTCTCTACATGGAACTTGCCCTTGGTCACAAAGCCTACCCTCGGCCTTCACGCACGTCGTCATTTTTGTGCGCTCCCCACCCACCTCCGCTCACAGTCACCTCCATGCCCCATTGATTTGTGGAAGCAGGCCAAGACCAGAGCATGTTCCAAAGGTGAGTGCAGGTGGCCAGAGCCGAGGGGAGCCATGTCCATCGTGCTAAGCTCCTTGGATCGTAGGGCTACGCTCAACTCCTGTTGACTCCACACCGATTGACTCCTCTCGACTCCAGTGCCCCCTCGAACGCATGCACTCTTGCTCTGCCACCTCTCCAATGCAGGTATCTGCAAGTCCATCTAAATGCAGTTATAATATTATACTATCATTTCAAACTAAAGATAATGATAAATTCTATAGCCCAAGGCATGTATGTGTGTGGGATGGGGTGGGGGGTGTGTGTGTGTGGGGACCATGAATATCAGAACAAAGCATGTTTTTTTGTGATTTTTGCAAGCTCAGGGGAGTTCTGTTTTTAAAGCTTGCCGCGTTGTTCCATGCTTGTCTACCCAAAATATTAGCAATTACCAAGCCCTCTCTCATCTGGTCTTAACTGAAAATTTCAAAAAATGCTTTATCAATCAATTTGTGAGCACAATATAGCAATACTTATGTATTTATTTTTATTATTTTTACATAAGAAGAAAATAATACTTCCTCACCCGTATAAATTGATAGCTTATCAACCAATCTCATATGGTATATCCTTTCTCTAGATTTATTTTTTCAGAATATTTCAAACAATAACATAAGTTTCCAGCGTCGTCCGCATATCCATCTATGAGCACCAAAAGCTGGTTTTTGATTGAACTTGAACCATGCATGTTGAATGCCATTGGATTCATGTTCAGTTTTAGTTATTTGCTTAATATAGTTTAACAAGTGCCGTTAGTAGTAAGTAAACTAAAAAATATGCAAGTTATCACTTGCTGCTCCTAACTTTCTTTATGTTATTCAATTCACCAGTATTTAAAATTTAGGTAACTTTCTATCACACATAATTAGAACAAAGCTGTTTCCATTAATATATACTCTCTTTTCTATGGGCAAAGAGTTACTAATAGATAATTACTCTCCTCCTCAGGGCCTCTAAGCAAATCAGCATCTGCTCGTCCAATTCGCTAGCGAGGTAAAACCCTTTGTCCCTGAAAATCTACAAGAACATCACCTGTCGCTGTATATATTGTTCTTAGATCACCCGAAGCATGTGCTCCTTCCATCACCTGGTGCTCCTTTCAAATAAAGTAACAAACATGAGATTAGCCTTCAACCATATTTATTGAATTAAAATCAGAAAAAGATCATCGCAGCCAGTCATCACAAGAAAAAAACACAAAAGACTATCCAATATGTGATTGGTAGCAAATTAATGATTTTCTTATTATGCATCGGGCTATTGCTCACTAGTTTATTATCACAATTGGTACCAATCTACCTTGAACAATCATTTTATATTTAGACATGGTCAAGTTTCTCACATAGAGAGGTCATATTCCGGAACCATATGAGTCTGGCATTCTGAGAAATAACAGGAATCCATCAACACAAGCATCAATTCTACCTTATATCAGGCCCAGACGAATTGAGAGAAAGTAATGCAAAGCATGTTCCTCTTTAACTTGATATATGGTGAATGTTTCAAGAAAGAACTCAAGCTGAATAAATAGTCACCTCTGACTGAGACGGAATTGCAGCAGAAGAGAAGGCTGCTCCGAGCCTCCAATCCATGGCTCCTAAACCCCGATCCATCTAAGGCCTCATTCGTTTCCATGGGATTGAATTCTGGTCAGGATTGATTTCATGCCTAGTTTGAGTGAATCCACCTGTGTCACTCAATCTGACCAGGATTAAATCCAACCAATTCGATCAAATGAATAGCATAGATGGCACTAATCCTGTGAGCATAATATACAGATGGAATCAACCGAACAGCTCAATCCTATGCATATTTTCAGTACATATAGATGCAAAGTTCGCCAAGTGATTCCAGAGCAGCCAAATCTAAGCATGCAGCATAACTATGTGTGCTAGCTATTAGATAGATGATAAATAGATCGTTACAACCAAATTGTTCAGCACAACCAAATTTGATTACAGCCACATTATTCTGACATAACTGTAGATGGTGCACTATAGCGAGTTGTCCAAAATTTGAGCAATGCAGATCGCTGTGGGTAGCACAGGCCATTGAACAGGTCACATCACTCACATGACACCCCCTGCACAAATTATGGCATCCAAGAACAAGCCAATCCAAATTTAACCATTATATTAAAGAACAAGAGGAATAACTGAACTACACAACATAATAAGCACTCCAACTACAAGATGCTAGGGAAATTTTGTGCAATCAACACTGTAGAATCAACACATCGCCTGTTGTCGCCCCTTTGTGCCCGATCTGGTGGCCTGCTCGTGCTAGGATTCGGGGCGTCCGCCATGTCCAGTCCATGTTAGATAATAGGTTAGTTTTCAGCATATTTTAATTCTAATAGTAAAGAGGTATTTCAACAATATGATTATTGTGAGTGATACAAGACATGTGCGAGTGTTCATGTTTAAACAACAATTAAACATAAACAGAATAAAACACAGTAGTTTAAGGATGTACCCAAAGGCGGGGCGGTTGCCAGAGGCATCTGATGCGCCTTTATCACTTGGATTAGTCATGCTAATCGTGGAGTGACCTCAGTCAATGTAGTCGTACGAAGTCGGTGCAGGAAGAGGTTCGAGTGCAATCCCTCGAACGGCCACCAGGAAGTAGAGGAAGTAGTTGTATAGGGAGTGAGCAGTCTGAAGGACCGGATTGGCGACCAGAGAGAGGGGAGTGAATGGGAGTCGATAAAAATTCTTCTCACACGGAGTAAGAACTCGGTCTATAGTCCCAAACCAACTCCAAAGCCTCTAGCACCTCGCTTGCCAAATCCACGTAGTCATAGAAGTACTACTGGACTTAGGAACAAGCTAACCACCCAATCGAGCAGACACGAACACCACAGCGGAAGAAAAGCTCGATATCAACCTGACCACCAGGGGCGGTTAGACTAGGGTTCTAGGGCGGTCTGACCGCCTCACCCTGCCCGAACCAAAAACACTTCCAACTCCAAATCCTCTTACTTGCCAAGATCACATAGTCACTGGAGTACTACTGATCCTAGTAACAAGTCCCACCTCAAACCAAAACTACCAAGACCAAAATACACAGTGAAAACTCAAAACCACTTCTGTCCAGCAGGGGGCGGTCTACCCGCATAGGGGGCGGTCAAACCTCCCTGGACGGGAAACACCAAATCGACCGAAACCGAAGCAAACAAACTCAAAACTTGCTCAAACTTTAACCATGTCTTTTTCTGATCATGGTCATCATGCTCTCAAAGGATCTCCTGGAAAAGCCAAACTTTGACCGGGGCTACCAGGGGCGGTTTAACCTCCTCCCTGGGGCGGTTAGACCTCCTCCGGCTGGCTCCAAGAAAATGTCAAAAATTGGTCCGAACGAACTCGAATCGAGATGAGATTTTAATCATGGGTTCTCCTGATCAAGGCCAACTTGCTCCCAGAAGATCACCTCAAAAAGCCAAACTTTCTCCGGGATGAACCCTGGGGCAGTTAGTCCGCGTCCCCAACACGGTTAGACCGCCCTCCCCAGCCTGAACCAAAATCCACGGGAAATGATGCAAACAACTCCAAACCGACCCAAGATTTCACCTCGAGAATCCTCTGATCAAGGCGAACGAGCTCCTAGAGAAAATCCCCGCAAAATCAAACTTTCACTGGGCGGGTAGACCACCCTGGCCACACAGTCAAACCGCCTCCCCCCAGAAAATAGGAACCGCGGGTCAACCCTCAACTTCCCATCGATTGATCTCCCGATTCACCCAACAGATTGCAGCAAAACTTTGGGGATAGATGGGTTACCTCCTGGACAACCTCTCCCTCAAAGGATATCCACCAAAACGCTATCAATCATGGGGAATCGCAAATCTTGTGCCTCTACCTCTAGAACTCGGGCAACTTCAAAAACCACCAAATCGAAGGCCTTTCCACGGGTTTGAAGGAGCAAGATCACCAATAAAAGAGGCACCACATCCTCATGTGTGATTCCCACTACAAATCCTGCAAAGAAACTCCTTCAAATCTTCCCCACGAAAATCCCAAGAAAAGGGCTCCGAAAATACCTCTGAAAAAGAAAAAGGCGGGGAATAAATAATATGGCACCAGATGAAGAAGAGGAAATCACTAAGAATCATGTAGCCACTATTCGGTTAGAAGCCACTCCCAAGAATTACAAATCTTGGATGGCCAAAAGCTCAAACAAAGAGCCACTCTCTCCTCTCTACCTCTCACCAAGAGCACTCCAAGAAGAAGGAGCACACCCACCTAGCCAAGCCAAAAGAGATGGCTGCCCAACCAGTCACTCCTCCTATATATAGGCCCTCCAAACAAATGACCGAAGTGCCCCTACACTAGGAGTTACAATTCAAGCCCATGCAAGGGCGTTTTGGTCAACACATGATTATCTCCATCGGATGGATGCGTATCGACCACAAGCCCGCTTCACCTCCACGCAAGCCTTGCGATCATGCTGCGTGTCCTCCTCTTCGAAGCACCCAGCGCACCACGGCACCGGCGGGCGTCATGCTGCCGTCACGTCGAGTCTTCGGGTCGGCTTTGTGGAGCAACCGATGAACCTAGTGGTTTTGTGGTGAACCACTGCAAACTTCGCAAGCTATGTGTGACCTCCACGCTGAGCTTCAAGCCGCAAGTCTTTCGCTTCTGCTGCACGGTCCGCCTACTCGATGTTAGCTTTCGGACCAACCAACAAACCGATGTTGGCTTTCGGATCAACCAATGAACCGATGGACTTCGTCTTGCTCTTCTTGCACCATGTGACTCGCACTTGATCCCGTCTGGCCACCGGGTCCATTGAACCAAGCCTACTTGTCCCTCCAGTCCTTCGGAAGCCCAGCAGGGCTAAGACCTGTCGCGCGTGTTCTTCACCTGCACCCACGCAAACCAAGCTGCAGCCTACATGCACAATACTAAGCACAGAGTCAGTCCACACAACGTTGTCAACCACTCATCACTAAGGAGCGACCATCCATCGGTCCTCGGACATACCTGCCCTCAATCTCTCCCTTGACAAGTGCATTAACAACACACCACTAAAACAACACGGTAAACACACATAACTCAAAGCACACAAAACATACACAAAGCCTCAAAACATTCAGTCAATCACTCATCACATACAAACCAAGGCACATCTCAACTTGGTTTCTCACAGTCACGTCGAACGCTCCCAAAAAACCTTATCGCCTGCCTATCATGAGCAGGATCTTCAGCAGCGGTCGAGGTTCCGGAGGTTCTGCTCTCACCGGTATCGTGCGCGCGGTGCAGACCATGGGAATGCAAAAGGGCGCATCAACAAAGAAGGAGAAGGGAGTGATCTCCTAAGCAAGAGTGTCTGAGAATGTGAATGAGCGAGTTGAGGAGGAGGAGGAGGGCTCCTTATATAAGCGGAGGGACACAGGTGCAGGCACTAGATCTGGATCTGGGGACGCGGTTCATCGAACCTGGATGGGTGCGTTTAAGGTAAGAAAATCACTGTTAGGGATATTCTGAGGATTTTTCCCTCCAATGGCAAAAGGTGCTCCGTCCCGGCGCCAGATCTCGATCTAGGGACGCGGTTCATCGAACCTGGCCGCCCCACCCGTCTCGACACATCACGTCACGGCCCTGGCCCTGACCCGGCTCAGCGAGGCGAGTGAGCGTGCACGCACATGTCACGCCTTTCTCCTTTATTGAACTTCACAAGTGGTGCACTCTCGATTTACCACATAAGTTGAATAAACGCCTTCTCAAATACCCATACGTTATTATTCACTTTTATTTTTCCTAGCATTAAACCAATAGACTTCTAATTCTTTTAATTAAAATAAATGGCTCAAGGCCCACTTATTCTAACAATCCCCACCAAGAATTACAAGCCACACTTGAAATGCTCTCATTCTCCACTTTTGTTTTGATATCCCAGTACTACGGTGGAGACTGTTAAGTTGAACATCCACTAGGAACTAAAGTTACACTTGTTCACAACTGAACAATGGACTATACCATGAATTGTCAGTCTTGTGCAAACAAGCTTGGACAGAGCCTATCACTAATACTAGGCTGCGTGAAGCATCCCCGCGGGTTGGAGCTTATAGGTTACACTTTGTGCCTCTTCATGAGTTCTCTAGAGATCACCCAAATCTCATAGACTATGACCAGTAGTCTGACTCATATAGGCGTGCTCCTTAGGGACATATTGTAGGACTATGTCCTTGCTTCAGTGAAACAACTTCTTTGTTTCACATAAGCCACTTGGAGCACATTAAGGTATACACCAACCTGCCATATAGAATTGAAGAGAAATGCATCTTCTCATGGAACGAGCCTATCCGAAGGTTCTCTTCTCTCAGTCAAACTATAGCTTGTTTCATGGTCCTAATTCACAGGTTTTCGATCACATAGGACATGTTACCACTATGGAGAGACTCACGTGGGTCTCAAGCCCAGTTCCATGATGCATTGTCTATCACATTTCATGAAAGACCCTTTGTAAATTGATCTGTCAGGTTCTTAGATGTGTGGATGTAGTCCAAAGCTATAACACCAGTGTTTCTCAATTTCCTAACAGATTTTAACCGCCTCTTGACATGCCTGGATGACTTCATGTTATCCTTTGAACTATTCACCTTGACAATCATAGTTTGATTATCACAGTTCATTAGAATTATGGGTATAAGTTTTTCAACTATGTGCAAGTCCGTTAGGAGTTCACAAAGCCACTCAACCTCAACTGTGGAAGTATTTAATGTTGCGAGTTCTGCTTCCATTGTTGACCTCGTTAAGATGGCCTGCTTGCAAAACTTCTAGGAAATAGTGCCACCTCCAAGTGTGAACACATTCCACTTGTGGCCTTCAACTCATCAGCATCAGAAATCCTGCTCGCATCACTATATCCATCCAAGACTTTGGGATCTCCAGGATAGTGAATTCCATAGCTCATTGTCCCCACTAGATAGCGCATAACCCTTTCAAGAGCACACTAGTGTTCACTTCTTGGGTTTGCAACATACCAGCCTAGTTTACTAACTACGTATGCAATATCAGGTCTTGTGGTGCTAGCCAGATACATCAATGAGCCAATGATCTGGGAGTAACTCAACTGATCTACCATTATCCTTCTATTCTTTTTCAAAACTATGCTGGCATCATAAGGAGTTACGGCGGTTTAGAATTGTTTTAGACAAATCGTATCAAAATCTTCTCAACATGGTCATCAACTTTATGTTTTTTGAAAGAAAACTGTAGGGGAGTACCCCACAACGTAAATGTTGTCGCACCCAGGATTTGAACCCTGGGTGGGATCCCCCTAGCCAGTGGCCTTTACCACTCAAACTGTGAGCCCCTTGACGTCATCAGATTTATGTTAAGAATAACATCAACATCTCCCAAGTCTTTCATCTCAAAGCTCTGAGATAGAAAGTCTTTGACTTAATCACATTATGGCTTGTGCCAAAGATGAGTATGTCGTCTACATACAAATACAAGATCACTCCTTCGCGCCCACCAAAGTGATAGCCTTCCTCAGGCAAACCCGGCAAATGTCAAAGTTCTGCGGAACTTGTCATGCCACTGTTTAGGAGCTTGCTTGAGGCCGTAGAGAGACTTGACCAGCTTACACACCATGCCTTCTTGACACTTTGCTGCAAACCCATTTGATTGATCCATATAAATCTCCTCTTCTAGCTCTCTATTTAGGAAAGTTGTCTTAATGTCCATTTGATGAACAAGAAGACCATGAGAGGCTGCCAGAGCAAGTAGCACTCATATGGTGGTCAATCGAGCGACTGGTGAGTAAGTATCAAAGAAGTCTTCCCCTTCTTTCTGGGTGTAACCCTTGGCCACAAGCCTGGCCTTGTACTTCTCAATAGTACCATCAGGCCTAAGCTTCTTCTTGAACACCCACTTGCATCTTACAGGTTTGCACCCATAAGGACGTTCAATGACCTCCCAAGTACCATTTGACATGATAGAGTTCATCTCACTTCTGACTGCTTCCTTCCAATAGTGAGCATCAGGAGAGGAGTAGGCCTCTTCAATGGTATTAAGAGTGTCATCCACGAGGTATACAATGAAATCATCATCAAAGGACTTCTCAGTCCTCTGTCTCTTGCTCCTCCTAAGAGCTTCATCGTTATACTCCTCAGGATGTTCGACGAGTGTGGGTACATTGCGTACTATCGACTCGGTAGAGTTATCCTGCTTGATAGAATTTTGCCTAGATGAACTTGTTTCATCTCTCATTGGAAATATATTCTCAAAGAATGTAGCATATCTGGACTATATATCGGCAAGCAAGCCAGACACTCCAGATTTCACTACCAAGAATCTATACCCTACACTGTGAAAAGCATAACCTAGAAAGACACAATCCACAGTCTTTGGTCCAAGCTTGCTATTTGTTGACGGTCGATATTTGCCATTTTTATAACCGTCAACTCCTGCAAATTGGAGCATGAATTGCACATCCACACTAGAATAGGAGCTTAAACTCATACTTTCCACCAGTGTCGATGTCTATTTGAATGCAGGCATTTAGCATAAGAAATGGGAGGAATCCATGCACTTTCACTCCACTCCAATCCAAGGCACTCAAATGCTGGCCAATCAGGGGCTGCCACATGGATTCTCCTGGATCCATGATGTCACCAATCCATGTGACGGACTCTCGACGAACCATACGCTACCACGTCAGCATCACATGGATCCATGGGCCCACTTTGCCAACTAAACCGCCAGGAAATGTGCCATGCACGGAGGAGAGGCACTAGGGCCCACATGGAAGCGAGCCAGAGGAAGCACAAGCCAGAAGGCCGGCCAGGAGTTTCGGCCGACCCTAGGATCGGCCGAACCGACCTAGGGTCGGTTGATCCTCCCCCTCCACGTGCTGCTTGCTCATTGGCCCTTGGCTGCATTCCCGGGTGTTTAGGGGCATTTGGAGCCTCAGAGCAAGCCTCCTCCTTGTCTATAAATAGGAGGGGAGGGGCTCCATTTCACACACACCACCAAGCTATCAAGTTCCACTTCTCTCTTGTGTAGCTCTCTCTCCCTCTCTCTAATTCTGCCCATGTGAGGTGATTCTCACCTCTATGTGGTAGAATGGTGATGAGGAGAGATCTAGATTATGATTAGTTGAGAGGTAAAGTAGGGGTGAGGAGTTAGTTGATGTCCTCGTGGATGCTTGTTCTTCATTTAGATCAAAGTGAGTATTTCAGCATTTCTTATTTAGACTATAGTGGACATCATGCATGATTTTTTGTTCTTGTGTTTGTGGCTTGTTCATAAGTTAGAGGCTTGTGTTCTTTATGACACAAGGCCTCGATCCTTTAGAGCCAGAGCAGTAGTTCATTGACTTGTTTGCATGCTCTGATCCTGTTTAGTTAAGTAAGTCTGTTGTATCTCATTCACCTGCATCCATAGCTTCCTTTCTGCTCCGTAGTTCAATGATATGATCTGATTCCGATCTTTCCCTTGTTCGTGGGACCGTATCTATACGGTTGCCATAGTGTAGTTAGCGGGTCGACAGATGTAATCGCACTATAGTATTTTATCTGGGGTGCAGACGTGGTGTCTGGGCCCTGGTTTTCCTGCGAAGACCACGTACGATCGTAGCATAGAGGTAGGCCGCAGTGGTGATAGCCTGTTAGACCCTTTGTCAACCCTCTACGTCGCGTACCGAGTTGGGCTCGCTTGCCAGCACCTTGGAGTGTTGTCACCCCGCGGGGATGACTGAGACCTGACAGAAAACATCTTGAGAGCTAAGTCCCTTAAGGAAGTGCTTCTTGTATCCTGACCTATCCCAGCGAAAGCTGGTGTCCTTGGATAGACCCTCTCTGGTTACTCTCCGTCCTAAGGGAACGAAACCCAACGGGAATACTCATTCCCCTAGGGAGAAGTGCTACAACGGTGTACCCGTGCGCTTGCGGATTCATTCGCACTCATCAGTGTACCCGGGAGTTTCTTACACGCTCATGCTACCACGACGCCCAGTGTTGAGATTAAGAAATGCCAACAAGCATTTCTGGCGCTGTTGCCGGGGACGACTGTTGTTAACCTTCGAGCCCGTCTATCCTCGTATTTATCTTTTTCTTTTTTTTCTTCTACCTTCACCCCCGTTACCCTTTTTGAGATATCATCTTTTGTTTTCTTTACTTCTACCTCTACCCCCGCTACCCATGGAAGGTTATCCTTGTAAACACCTTCCGCCTTCAAGGAGTGAACCCTCAGAGCCATCTTCGTCAAGATCCACTCTTACATCTGGCTTTTGGCTTCAACCCTCTCTCATGAAGCTAATTCAGGACCTATCCTTCTCGGGGTTAAGTCATGAGAACCCCTTTGATCATGTGAGAGACTACGAGTGTCTGATTGAAACTTAGGGTAAAACCGGAGAATCACCGGATGTTCGGAAAAGAGATTGTTTCCCGCTATCCCTCTCCGGGGAAGCACGGGATTGGCACCGTTGTTTTGGTAGAGACTACCTTACTTGGGAAAGGTTGAGAGCAGCTTTTTGCTCCCACTTCTTCCCAATACGACGTGTCATCTCGTTAAGGGCAAAGATTCTCTGTTTAAAGCAATGTGAGGAGGAATCACTAGGAATGGCATGGAATCGTTTCGCCTCCGCGGTGGAAGATTGCCCAGTCCTCTACATTCCCGATTGGATGTTGCTTCAGCACTTCTGGTTTGGATTGCGGAAGGATGATGCCATGTGGCTTAATGCTCTCTCTAGAGGATCCTTTGTGCACCTAGATGCTGTCAAGGGAAAAGAGATCTTGGATAACCTCCGAGATTTCAGCTCTCCTTGCATCCCGGTCAATGAGGCACCCACCGGAGGAAATGTTGAGCCACCTAGATCCATCATCAGCCAAGCCCGAGACTTCATATCTATTCTTTCTGAGCTCTGGCTGAAGATGTCATTCCTGAATAGCAGGAGTCTAAGGGAAAGATTTCATGGCGCAAGATCTACCCTTGGGTTCCCCTCTCATGCATCTTCTTAGACCTTCTCCCCGAGACTTTGTCTCGTGGGAGGATGGAGAGAGTAGTTCGGAAAGAACGACCATTCCCGGCCAGGATGACTTGTTCGATCCTCACCACTATCTCCTAAGGAGGGTATGAGAGGCCTATCGTGTTTCTAAATCAAGGTTTGAGCTGAAGTGCTTTGCACTGAAGTTTTGTATAAACCAAGACATCGGTCTCTGCTTTATAATCCATTGGATTCATCCATCAGACCGAAGGAGCACGATCATCTACCGATCGAATGGAGTGCATTCACTTTTTATCTCGAGCACATCGATCGATGCCAATCAATCAGGAGAAGCTTGCATTTCGTATCTTATGCCTGACTTGGTCGATGTCCAATGGGAGGTGCACTTTCCAGTTTATCCATAACCCCCCCATTGGAAGCTTAGGCCAGACTTCAAAATGTTTTTCATCGCCTCGATGAGAACATCGAACCCTCTGCCTAAGGTAAGAGCGAGTTAAATCTTGCTCTTCATCTGAACTCTGGTTCCTGATCGTACACCGGCCTCTAGAAGTCCACGCTCTATCCTCTTTGAGAGCCGAGTGTCTTTCCGAGCTTGAGTTCACTCAGAGATCGTATCTATTGGTGAAGCACTAGCCTCAGTGCTCGATCTTTTCGTCTTTGAGTTCCGTGACCCCAGTGCTATAGTCCTCGAGTACCGTGACCACCCCAGGGAATGCCACGGCCTCTCTGGGATGATCATGCTTGCCCTTAGTCTCGATACACCTTTTTGGGCTCGAGTTCGTATATGCACTACCCTTGCAGATCAGAGCTTATCGTCATATCAACATTATCTGCAAGGAGACGGTCATAAGTTGAGACAGGAGATCACAAGACACCCGCATCCTGAGTACTCCTGGGACTCATCTCGTTTCCCCAGGAAGAATTATCCCTCGGGTATCTTGTGGACCGTGGTCATACATGATAAATAAATTACCAAGGTGAAGAGGAGTAGGTAAAGGATCCTGAGACTTGCTAGAGCCCACACGAGAAAGGGGAGGACTAGAGGGGCCCACAGGGGGCCGGCCGAACCCTGGTTCGGCCGAAACCCTGGTGCTGCATCTCCCCTTCTTTCGCGTGTGTGTCTCCCTCTCCTCCAGAAACCTTCTCCCTGCCGCCCGACGAGGTTTTCACATCGTGAAATCCATCTCCTCCACCTCACCATCCTCAGCACATCACCGCGTCCATGGCCGGCTACGGTTTCGCCCAGCTCCGTAGGGAGGTTTCGCCCCTCACTTCAGGGGGCTCTCATCTCATTGACCTTAGCAACCTGGATGAGGTGATGGGATCGCCGGAGGCCATGACTCCCGAGAGAGGCAGGAGTGTAGAGAGCACTCGCAGGATGCGCACCGACTCCCCGGTGCAGTCGTCTCGGCGAGGCTCCTCCTCCCCGCCTTCTTTCTCGGTCAGGATGGCCACCATGGGGAACAAGACCGCTGCCAAGCGCGTCTTGTTTGATCCCCCTGGGCCACCTCTGAAGCCAGGAGAGTGCTACATTGGGTCTGACTTCAATAGCTATGGAGAAGCTTTCTGCCATACTTATGAGCAGGATGTGTGGGACGAGTTCCCGCTTCCACAGACCCGGTGCAAGATCTTCGTAGCGAGTCCTCACCAAGATCCTTGCAGACATCCGAGTGAATGGCGCCAAGAAGACCCTGACCCTAGCGAAGCTAGCAAACAAACTAGTTGAACTGTTCTTAGAACATGAGAAGCTAGTTGAAGAGCTGACTAAGCAGAGGGACGAGTACCGTGAGCTCAGGTTTGAGTATCGCCAGCTGGAGGAGGACATGACCCAGAAGCTGCACAGGTTGGCAGTTGCTGAGGGAACGGAGCAGATCCTTTCCGAGTAGTGGGGATTAGCCCCAGCTTTAGTTCATTAGGCGCTAGTCTAGGTCTAGGTTTGATTTCCCTTTATTTCCCTTTATTTCATTTATTTCTTTTGCATGTGTGTAAGCGCCTAATCATTTCGTTTGAAACATTCGGATTTGAATAAAGTGGCTCACCGGTCATGTAACCCGGTTTAGCCACCCTTGTGTCATTACTTTGGTCTCTTTGATTTAGAGGACATCTAGGTTCAAGACAGTGTGGGGGAAGAGCCACGACTCTCCCAATGCAGGCACGACGTTTCCCGTACATACCCACTGTGAGCACTCTGCGCTAGCTGATCGATCACCTACCGAGAACCTGAACGGGACCCGCACGAGTTCACTCCTGTGGAGAGCCTCTCATGGTTCATCTCCCATGCATAGCCCGGTTTGCAACTCGACAACTCACTCTCTTTCATTCCTGAGTTTTATAAGCTATATCTGTCTATCTCTAAACTAAAACTCGAATGATGATGCTAAAGATCACCCAGCTCACTTGTACCTGAGTAGACTTACATATGTTTTATCCCTTGTTATCTACCGGATGCTTGTGAACCATAACCTTCTTAAGGACAAGCATGTTCACCTAAGTAATTGATGAGTATGATATGGCTAGATGATATGATCTGTTGCTCTGATGACTAACTCTCTTGGGGAATTTATTTTTGAAAACTCAAAACCTCTTGGAAAGGCTCCTCTTTGATATGCCTCTGTCCCATTAGAGCCATATGATCTTTGTAGGTAAAAACCTTCGTTTCATATGCTGCTTGTCATTGCTTTGAGCTTTGTCAAATTCTGTGACCCTTGTGAGAATTCGTCTCATTACTTTCATGATCAAGATTTATGTGCACCCCACCTATTTCCCCTTGCTATGATTCTACACTGGAAGTTAGCATTGTATCATTTTTTCCATTCCACAAAAATAAAAGCTCCGTATGTGGTGTGACCTCTCTCTCTAGAAGGGTCCTTCAAAAAGAGACAGGGGCTATGAAAAAAAGAGAGATACATGCTAAAGGCATGATGATGAAAAAAAAGAGAAAGAATAGCCCATGTCCAAAATAAAGAAGGAATAGGAGAGAGATGAGGTCATGCAAAAAGGAGTTCCATATCATAGATGGTAATAACTAGTGTCCATTCCGGGGCTAGTGTCCACCTTACCATCAACCCACAGTTCTCACCATATATATATGTATGGTAATATCTAGCACCCATTCCGGGCCTAGTATCCACCTTACCATACACACCATAGCCATACCGGTGCAAATCTTGATCTGATGGTATGATTTGATTTTCTCTGTGGATCTAGTTTTTGACTTTGCAAAATACGTGATGCAAGTATGCTTTCTCTTTATCCTACCCTGAGCTCCACATATAGCCATCATTAGAAGTAGGATGAAGAAAGGCAAATGCCTTAGTGAGGACATATACACATTGAGCGATCTGAGAGAATCAAATGAGGAAGCCATCAAGAGTTTTGTTTATGAAAAACTTGCAAAACCCCAAGGTGTTTATCATCAGGTGCATAAGTGACTTGATTCACAGCTGTTCTACATTTCAATCACCCAAGGGAACATGATAGCCACTACACAGAGGTTCACAGGAGCAAGGTATGACTCGGAATATCTCTTATGTCTGTCTTACTCTTTGGTATTCGTGACCCACTTGGCTTTGTTTCCCCTTCACTCGGGACGAGCAAATGTCAAGTGTGGGGGTGTTGTACGGTTGATATTTGCCATTTTTATGACCGTCAACTCCTGCAACTTGGAGCATGAATTGCACATCCACACTAGAATAGGAGCTTAAACTCATACTTTCCACCAGTGTCGATGTCTATTTGAATGCAGGTATTTAGCATAAGAAATGGGAGGAATCCATGCACTTCCACTCCACTCCAATCCAAGGCACTCAAATGCTGGCCAATCAGGGGCAGCCACATGGATTCTCCTGGATCCATGATGTCACCAATCCATGTGAGGGACTCTCGACGAATCATACGCTGCCACATCAGCATCACATGGATCCATGGGCCCACTTTGCCAACTAAACCGCCAGGAAAGATGCCATGCATGGAGGAGAGGCACTAGGGCCCACATGGAAGTGAGCTAGAGGAAGCACAAGCCAGAAGGCCGGCCAGGGGTTTCGGCCGACCCTAGGATCGGGCGAACTGACCTAGGGTCGGTTGATCCTCCCCCTCCACGTGCTGCTTGCTCATTGGCCCTTGGCTGCATTCTTGGGTGTTTAGGGGCATTTGGAGCCTCGAAGCAAGCCTCCTCCTTGTCTATAAATTAGAGGGGAGGGGCTCCATTTCACACACACCACCAAGCTCTCAAGTTCCACTTCTCTCTTGTGTAGCTCTCTCTCCCTCTCTCTAATTCTGCCCATGTGAGGTGATTCTCACCTCTATGTGGTAGAATGGTGATGAGGAGAGATCTAGATTAGGATTAGTCGAGAGGTAGAGTAGGGGTGAGGAGTGAGTTGATGTCCTCATGGATGCTTGTTCTTCATTTAGATCAAAGTGAGTATTTCAGCATTTCTTATTTAGACTATAGTGGACATCATGCATGATTGTTTTGTTCTTGTGTTCGTGGCTCGTTCATAAGTTAGAGGCTTGTGTTCTTCATGACACAAGGCCTCGATCCTTTAGAGCCAGAGCAGTAGTTCATTTACTTGTTTGCATGCTCTGATCCTGTTTAGTTAAGTAAGTCCGCTGTATCTCGTTCAGCTGCATCCATATCTTCCTTTCTGCTCTGTAGTTTAATGATATGATCTGATTCCGATCTTTCCCTTGTTTGTGGGACCGTATCTATATGGTTGCTATAGTGTTGTTAGTGGGTCGACAGACGTAACCGCACTATAGTATTTTATCTTGGGTACAGACGTGGTGTCTGGGCCCTGGTTTTCCTGCGAAGACCACGTACGATCGTAGCGTAGAGGTAGGTCGCAGTGGTGACAGCCTATTGGACCCTTTGTCAACCCTCTACGTCGCGTACCGAGTTGGGCTGGCTTGCCAGCACCTTGGAGTGTTGTCGCCCCGCGGGGATGACTGAGACCTGACAGAATACATCTTGAGAGCTAAGTCCCTTAAGGAAGTGCTTCTTGTATCCCGACCTATCCCAGCGAAAGCTGGTGTCCTTGGATAGACCCTCTCTGGTTACTCTCCGTCCTAAGGGAACGAAACCCGACGGGAATACTCATTCCCCTAGGGAGAAGTGCTACAACAGTGTATCTGTGCGCTTGCGGATTTGTTCGCACATGTCAGTATACCCGGGAGTTTCTTACACGCTCACGCTGCCACGACGCCCAGTGTTGAGATTAAGAAACACCAACACTATTAGCATTTCTTAACATCGTTGCTAAGTTTATGTGTTCCTAGCAACAACATGAGAAATGACTGGTGGTAATCCTAATGATCACAAAAGAATCCACAAGTGCACGGATATACCATTGTAGCATTTCCCCAACAGTGTATTCCAAAGGGTATCAATTCGTGGAAGGCGTGTAGGATAACAAGACTTATACTATTGCAATGAATATAGATCATGGATAGGGAAAGAGACAACAACTCAAATACAAGAGTAAGGACAAATATATGATAAATAGGTAGTGTGTCACACAATGATTCATCTCTAGTAACACTATGGCATAGGGAGAAACATACAAGTTAGGTCTAGGTTCTAGTGTACTAATCATACAAAGGTCAGAGATACAAGAGAGATACACAAACATTGTATGAAACATCAGTTCAGCACCTAGGTACAAACGGGGAGATAGCCCCCATGCCACTTCTGCACGACAGCGGTTGCTACTTTCAGAACTCCTACAACACTACATGAACACAGAGGAATACAAAGGGTCTAACGACTGTCACCACCGCGGCCCACCTCTATCTAAATGGTATTTAACGTAGATGTCCAACCCAAGCACCATGCTTGCATTGTCAACTAGGCTCCGACCAGCCCGGGCTATTGTAACCCAGGTCAAAGCTACCAGATAACCGGTCACTTGAGACTGAGCACTGTAGCATAAACACAGACACCATATAACAGAAATGTGTAGACTAACTAGATCAAACTGAGGCTAGACATACAAACAGATACAGGAACTTCTACGTCTATACCACAAGATCAAAGGGTCGTGTTCGTGAAGAATACGAGACTCTAAACTATGAACAGACGAAGAACACATGAACATATCACCTATGCATGAATGCACTACTTTATATGAAATAGCTGAATAGTTGAAGTAGTTCAAAGTCATACAAAGAAATAAAGATACAAGAACACTCATACCTAGATTCCAAAGTGGACTTGGAACTTGAAACAGAGCTACTCTAGCCAACTACCTAGCATTGGAAACTAAAAGAGAGAAGTGAAGCAAAGTTGTGTGTCTTCTAAGTGAAACATTTCCTCTTTTATTTATAGGTGCGGGGTGCCTCGATTCTGAGTTGCATATCACCTCACGCACCCCTAAAATGGCCTTTGGAACCACCTAGTAGACTGATGTGTGGGCCCTTGGGTACATTCTATGTGTGTGTAGGATTTTAAGTCGGTTTGGGTCCCCGTGGGCCCTTCAATCCATGTGACGTCACATGTCACCTTTTGATTCGTCGGGGCTTGCCTCCCTTGGATTGATGATGTGTCAAGGACACATGGAATCCTGTGTGGCAGCCACTCCTCAGCTGAGGTGGCATGGAATGGTTCATAGAAGATGAGTTTCTCACTTATTTTGTGTGTATTTTCTTGCAATCAAAATCTCCAAGGACAAGTGGAACTACGTTATTCTTTAACTAAAATGCATGTAAGAAATGCATTTGCTCCCTTATTCATGAGAATATTGACGGCTAAAAGAGGTACTTAATGTAAGTGGTTTAGACATCGAGCCTACCACGGGGTACTCGAAGTAGTAGATTGTGCGGTGGGGCTCGCCGAGATCAGGAACACGATGGTGAGACACGAGGCACACAATTAGATAGGTTCGGGCCGCAATGTACATAATACCCTACGTCTTGTATCCTGCGTGGCTCTTGATTGATTGCGTATGTTCTTGAGGAGGGTCCCTGCCTCGCCTTATATGCCACGGGAGGCAGGGTTACAAGTCGGATTGATACAAGAGTACTATTCGAGTAGGACTAGGAGTAGCCTACAACAGGTAATAAGAAGCTATCCTAATCTTAGTACAAGTTCTTGTCTGTCTTGTCTTGTCTTGTGGCCCACGGTAATCTTGCACCGCGGCCCACTAGTCGAGTAGTCCAGGTGTGCAGGCCTATCTTCCGGGTATGGCCCACATGTGTGGTGGGCCCAGGGATGCCCGATCGACAAGCCCCGAGTACTTTGTAGTCGAGTGCGATGTGTCCAAGTAGTCTTGAAGGTCTCTGCGAGTAGTTCCCAAGCGTCCCTGAGTTCTGCAAGCTTTGATCTTCAATAATACTTGAATCATCACAAGGTTGGAAGGTACTCCAACTAACTCCACGAGTAGTTTTGAAGTCTTCTCGAGTTGTTCCCAAGCGTCCCCGAGTACTTCCCTTGAAGGTCTTCAATAATATCCGCTTCTTTCTTGAAATCTTTGCATCAAAGATCCATATGGACATGCGATTACTAAAATCGCATTCCATATAGAATGTAGCCCCTGAGCCTTAGGTTGAATCCAGGATTCAAGCTGAGGGTCAATCTTCTAGCACTTGATCTTGCTCCGAAAAATCCGTAGAAATCCCGAAGAAATCATATGGGAATGCGATTACTAAAATCGCATCCCATATGGATGTAGCCCCCGAGCCTTAGTTCGAATTGTAAATTCAAGCTGAGGGTCAATCTGAAGTCTTCACCGATTAATCCCGCAATTTCTAGAGAAAAAACCGAAGGACACGTGGCACGGAGCCCCCGAGCCTTGAGTCGAGTACTTCTCGAATTGAAGGATCCAATCTGACTGTAGAAAGTGGCCTTTGTTCAGTGTGTTGTAACTGAGTGAAATCCAATTCCATCAAGTAGTCAAGCCCTCGAGATGGAGCTGAGTAGGTCTTGGAATTTGTAAAAGCCCACTGACTTAGCCGAATTTTTTTTCCCGATGCGTATCATCTTCTAGTATCCTTGGTTTTAGACACCTGCAGTATCTAGGATAGCCTTGGGAACGATATGGAAAATTTTTCCCAGCACGATATGGAAATTGTTGTTGAAATGCATGACTTGATAGCAATTTTTCCCGAGACGGTTCAAGCATCACCGCCAGTATCGGTGATGCCGGAGCAACAAGAAGCCGTAGTGCCGGGAGGCGTGCCACCGATTGAGAGTGTCCTAGTGGTGCTGGCAGTGCCCACATTCTTTGATCTGCTTGGACCAAGAACTGTAGTTCCTCGTGCTGCTCTGTAAGTATCGGAGTACTCAAGTACTTCTTGGTTTTGATAAATTTAAATATGCTGATCAACTTGTTGATGCAAAAAATCCACGGATGTGAAGTGGGGAGCTTCAGGGAGTAGTTCTGCTGGGGGGAATCAGAACCCGCTAGTGGAACAAGAAGACAATCTCCAAGAACCCCAAGTAACATGTGTTGAGGATGTGGTGGCATCTGAAGCCGATGCCGCACAGTCTTTGCACCTGCTTTGGAGCGATGTAGTCAAGGCAGCGGTGGATGCAGCCTCTAGGCCAAGGACCCAACAACCGGACGACATAGAGGCAGTGGTGAATGAAGGCTTGGAAGTTGATCCAGAAGCCGGATTACACCATGATGATGCCCCGGTTGCTCAAGCCCCCGTGCATCATATAGATGCACGGCTACTTTTAGAAGAAAGTCCGGAGGGTCGCATAGTACTGCATGAGCCAGAAATTGAGGATCCGACTCCTCTGCGTAGTGCTGCGATGAGCTCTGAGGTGGGAACAAGTACTCAGTCCAGGGCAGAAGATCTGATGCCGTACGATGACTCGTGCCTGGACGAGGACCACCTGTTGGCACACTCTGAGATGTTCCGTAGTGTTGAGAAACTCTTTGCAGTGAGTTGAGAACATAGTCCCTTTTAGAGTAGTTGTAGTCGAAAATAACTTGTATCTAACCCTTGAATTGTTTGCTTTTTCAGGAAGTTGTCAAGCAGTCAAAGCGGAAGACTCACTTGCTTGAACAACATGCGGCGGACATTGAATAAGTCGCGCAGCTCAGAGAAAAGCTTAAGGAGCAGAAAGCGTTAGCTCTGAAGCTGCAGGAGAAGCTTGTTGGCAATGCCACCGTGTACCACAATGAGATCCAGAAGCTGACGGCGCAGAAGGATGACATTGTCGGGAAGAACAAGTCATTGCGCAAGAAGAATAAAGGTAATCCTCCTTTCTGAACTTGTTATTGGGTACTTATTTCTCCCAAATTTTGCCCTTATAAGTTGTCATGGTCTTTATGCAGAGCTAACTGAAGAGGTTGAAAGGCACAAGCAGAGGTCCATTGACTGGCAATTGGCTTTCAATCGTGAAGAATCAACTCGTCTTGACCTCGAGGCAGACTATAAGGTGCACTGTATGGAACTTGGGCGTGAGATGCAGATACGACTTGACGAATCATATGACCTGCTGACTTGTATGCAGTCGCTGAAGACCATGATCGAAGAAGCCGAGTGCCTGCGCGAAGAATTGAAGGTCTTGATGGAAGCAGCCGAGCCAGTGGCTAGTCTCTTCGAACCCAGATAAGCAGGGGTACAACCTCGACCGCTTGTGGAGAGGTTGAAGGACACATTGAAGAAGATTCTGGAGTATGCACAGCGGCTAGCTTGCACAATTCCCAATCAGGTGCTTAGCTTCATCAAGTCATTCTATGCTGACATGGATCTGACAGTCATCATGGGCGGAAGATCTGGAGACTGCACCGACGATAGGCTGAACGAGTTGATGCAGCAGACATCGCCTATCGCGGAAGCTGTCTCTAAGTTTATTGATCTGCGCTAGATGTACCTGTAGGACAAAAAATACTATGGAAGACAAGTGTAATTCCAAATAAGTGTTTTATGTAATATAATTGAAAACTTGTGTAAGTCAATTATCTGGATCCCTTGTTTGCTTGTCTGGATGCCATGTACTCGAGTTCATGATTAGTGAGTGTATGGCTACAAAAAAGAGATGCGATACTCGAGTAGAAGTACTCAAGTCTAGATGTGTTCCGAAGAACATTAGCTTAATCACAATAAAAAACCTTAGCTGTAGCAGTGTAAAAGAAGGCTTTGTTGTGAAATAAGCAAAGACACAGTAACAAGTCGATATATAGGATAATCACTTTATTACTGTCTTGATAAATGTGTACATTGTGTTGAGTATAATGTCTGGATACACTATTGAGTAACAGTGTCTTAAGTACTTCTGAGGCATTGAGCCTAGTGAGAAGTACTCGCAAGAATGTTTCGAAGAATGAGACAGTGTGATGAACTCATCTTGCTGTAGCAGCAACTTGTGTTAGAGTTCCACTGAGACCCTACTATGAAAGGTGTTACTCTAGGCCGCAGCCTCTTAATGAAATAGAACAAGGGCAGCATGTGCCACTTATTGCTCTATACGACACGGAGTCGTCTGGAGAGGGTTGTCGTGACCCCCTACGAGTTGTCGCAAAATGAAACTGCCTGGAGAGGATTGTCGTGATCCCCTACGAGTAGTCGCAGCCGAAGCCACCTGGAGAGGATTGTCGTGATCCCCTACGAGTAGTCACAGCCGAAGCCGCCTGGAGAGGATTGTCGTGATCCCCTACGAGTTGTTGCAGCCGAAGCCGCCTGGAGAGGATTATCATGATCCCCTACAAGTCGTTGCAGCCGTAGCCGCCTGGAGAGGGTTGTCGTGACCCCCTACGGGTAGAACCGACAAAGCTGGTTGATATTCCAGGAGTTGTCAATTTCTTCGCCTTCAAGTGTTTGGAGACGGTATGAGCCAGGGCTGGTGACCTTCGCGACAGAGAAAGGGCCTTCCCATGGCGAGTTGAGTTTGCGAAGTCCTGCCGTGTTCTGGATACGACGGAGGACCAAGTTACTAACATTGAAGGAGCGTTCCTTAACGTTGCAGTCATGGTAGTGGCGAATCTTTTCGAGATATCTGGCTGATTGAACGAGTGCGTTGCAGCGAGCTTCTTTGAGACTGTTGACATCTGTTTGTCTTGTTTCTTCAGCTACGCCTTCTTCGTACTGATCAACCACCGGAGATCGCCACATGACATCAGCAGGCAAGATGGCTTCAGAGCCATAGACCAAGAAATAGGGTGGCTGCCCTGTGGGAGCAATAGGCTGAGTGCGTACCCCCAGAGTGCATTGGGTAGTTCCTTGATCCACTTGCCGCCCTTGTTGTTTGCAGCATCGTACAGTTTCTTTTTGAGGGTGTCGAGTACCATCCCATTGGTGCGTTCCACTTGGCCATTGGCACGTGGATGAGCGACGGAGACGTACCAGACATCAATCCCACTATTCTCACAGTACTCCCAGAACTGGTGATTGTTGAAATTCGAACCCAGGTCTGTGATGATGCGATTGGGGAACCCATAGCGATGCACGATTTCATCCAAGAAATCGAGGACTCTGTCAGCCTTGGGGCAGGTAACAGGCTTGACCTCAATCCACTTGGTAAACTTGTTGATAACCACCAGAACTCTGTTGAATCCCCCTGGCGCATTTGGGAGAGGACCAATCATGTCAAGCCCCCAGTAAGCGAAAGGCCAAGTTGGAGGTATCATGATGAGCTTGTAGGCTGGACGTGTTGTTGCTTGGCGAAGAATTGACATCCATGGTATTTTCTAACTAGTTCTTTTGCATCAGCAAGAGTTGTAGGCCAGTAGAAAGCATGTTTGAAAGCTTTTCCCACCAAGGTGTGGGAAGAAATGTGGTTGCCACAGATTCCCTTATGTATCTCCTCCAAGATTTCTTTGCCTTCTTCACGAGAAACGCACTTCATGAGTACATCAGAACTTGCACCTCGTTTGTAAAGGTGATCCCCGACTTGTACATAGGCCTTGACACGGCGTGAGATGCGCTCGGCTTCTGACTTGTCTTCAGGAATCAGCTGATTTTGTATGTAGTCGATGAAAGGAGTTCTCCAGTCCACATCAATCATAAGCACTTCACGGTCAGGCTGGACTGAACCAGGATTAGTAGTCGTGGGTGCAGATGACAACTCCGGAATCGATGGCTTGTGGAGCTCATGGATGAAGATTCCCACTGGTACTTGAGCGCGTGTAGATCCCAGCTTCGACAAAATATCTGCAGCAACATTGTTGTCACGGACAATATGATGGAACTCGAGACCATGAAATTTGTTCTCAAGTTTGCGTACTTCTCGATAGTACGCATCCATATTTTCAGCATTGCGATCCCAAGAGTCATTGACTTGATTGATGACCACCAAGGAGTCACAATAAACAAGTAGTCGCGTGATGCCTAGAGAGACTGCAAGGCGAAGACCATGTAGTAGAGCTTCATATTCATCTTCGTTGTTTGAGACCTTCCAAAAGATTTGCAAAACATACTTGAGTTGCTCACCCTAGGGGGAGATTAGAAGTACTCCAGCACAGGCGCCTTCCAGCTTGAGAGAACCATCAAAGTACATGACCCAATGCTCTGGACGCTTAATTGGAGTTGGGACTTGATTTTCCCGCCATTCAGCCATGAAATCGACTAAGGCTTGAGACTTGATAGTAGTGCGACACTTGAACTCAAGCGATAGAGCACCAAGCCCTACCGCCCATTTGGAAATCCTTCCTGTGGAATCCCGGTTATGTAATATTTCACCAAGCGGGTAGCTAGTAACCACAGAAATCTTGTACTCATCGAAGTAGTGGCGGAGCTTCCGTGAAGTAATCAGAACCGCATAGAGTAGCTTCTATACCGGAGGGTAGCGAGCCTTGGATTCTGAGAGGACTTCACTATAGACCGGCCTCTGGACGAGGTAGGCATGGCCTTCCTCCTGCCGCTCAACGACAATGGCAGTGCTGACAACATTAGTAGTCGCAGCAATGTAGAACAATAGCTCTTCTTTTGGCAAAGGAGCTGTGAGGATTGGAGGCTTGGATAAGAACTCCTTGAGTTGTGTGAGTCCTTGATCAGCTTCGGCCGTCCACACAAACTTCTCTTGTCGCTTGAGTAGCTTGAAGAAAGGTAGACCCTGTTCTCCAAGTCGTGAGATGAAGCAATTGAGTGCTGCCATACATCCAGTAAGCTTCTAGACATCCTTGATAGTAGTTGGAGCTTGCATGTTGGAGATGGCAGTGATCTTCTCGGGGTTTGCCTCGATGCTGCGATGGCTAATGATGAACCCGCGTAGTTTTCCAGATGATACGCCAAAGTCGCACTTGTTGGGATTGAGCTTCCATTGGTACTCCCGTAGCGAAGCAAAAGTTTCCTCAAGATCCGCGATAAGCATGTCTGGATCCCTAGTCTTTACAACGACATCATCCACGTATGCTTCCATGTTCTTGTGAAGTTGCCTCTTGAAGCATGCTTGGATAGCTCTCTGGTAAGTAGCACCAATGTTTTTCAACCCGAAGGACATTGTTGTGTAACAATAAGCACCGAATGGAGTGATGAACGCGGTCTTCTCTTGATCAGATTCCTTGATTGCAATTTGGTGATAGCCCGAGTAGCAGTCAAGGAAGCATAGTAGAGCACAGCCCGCCGTGGAGTCAATGACTTGATCAATCCGTGGCAACCCGAAAGGATCCTTGGGGCAATGCTTGTTGAGATCTGTGTAGTCGACACACATCCTCTAATTGTTAGAGTTCTTCTTTCTGACAAGCACAGGGTTGGCAAGCCATTGCGGGTGAAAGACTTCCCGGATGAAGCCAGACGCGAGTAGTTTGGCGAGCTCTTTCTTGATAGCATCCCTGTGGTCATCAGCAAAGCGACGGAGATGTTGTCTCTTAGGGGTAGCATTAGGATCGATGTTGAGTGAGTGCTCGATCAACCTCCTCGGCACACCTGGCATGTCATATGGTTTCCATGCAAAGATATCATGGTTAGCCCGAAGGAAGTGGACGAGTGCGTCTTTCTATTTAGGATCAATCTGTGCACTGATCATGGTCGTCTTGCTGTTGTCGCCAGTACTAAGATCCACAGCTTTGAGTAGGACGTCACTAGTCGGTGCAGGCTTGTTGTTGATATCTGTCTTCTCAGGGACCTCTAGCTCTCTCGGGGCAAGCTTTTTGGCTGTGGTGAAGACTTCCATCATAGCATTGGGGACTTGATTTGTGGAGGCAAGTTCCACGTCCTCAGTGTCGCAGTCGTAAGAATGCTTCAGATCCCCACGCAGTGAGAGTACTCCTTTGGGGCTCGGCATCTTGAGTACAAGGTACACATAGTGTGGAATATCCATGAATTTCGCCAGACCAGGTCTGCCGAGGATGGCGTGATCAGAAGTCTCGAAGTCAGCAACCTCGAACTTTATGTACTCGGTGCGGTAATGAGCCTTAGTACCAAAGATAACGGGTAGTACGACTGAACCCAAAGGAACAACTGCGTTGCTCGGAATGATACCATAGAATGGCGAGTTGGTCTTGGTAAGTTTGTTGGTGATATCAAGGCCCATCTTCTTCAAGGTCTTGGCGAACAGGACATTGAGACCGCTGCCACCATCAATGAGAACCTTAGTAAGCTTGGAGCCTGCTACCACTGGATCCAAAATGAGAGGATATTGTCCTGGTTCAAAGAAACTAGTCCATTGATCTGCCCTTGAGAAGGTGATGGGGGTTTCAGACCACTTCAAAAAAGTGGGAGCTGCTGGTTCAATGGACAATTTCCTTGAGAGCAAGTTTCTACATGTGCTTGGTTGGAATCCCACAGAAGATGACATTAACAGTGTTGGATGGATCTTGAAACCCAGTGTCTTTGTCTGTGTTAGCCTTCTTCCCCTTGTTCTTGTGAAACCTTGGGTTTGGGTGCACTGGTTCTGGTGTGTTCTTCAATGCATGGCGAAGTTGGTAACACTGCTCTGTAGTGTGATCGCCCTCTGGATGCCATGGACATTTCTGCTTGGTCAACATGGCCCAGTGACAATCCTCTTCAGGCTTGGCGGTGGGTTCCAGCTTCAACAGTATTTTCGGGTTTGCGCTTGCGATTAGGATTGCTCGAGTAGTTATTACCCGTGAGATTGCCCTGCTGTTGATTGCCATTATTATTTCCACCAACATTATTATTATTGTTGTTGTTGTTCTGGTTGTTGCAAAGATGCTTGAACCGGTTCCGAGCTTTGTCTTCCTCGTTCGCCTAGTGAGTGATCATCTCCTTGAGCTTGGTTATGTTGGCTGGGCGAGCGCGACCGAAGTCTTGGAATAACCTGTCGTCATAGAAACCGTCCTGGAAGGTGTCTACGACTTCTTTCTCGGTAACATCAACAACAGTGGCTCTTTTTTTGAAAAAGCAGCACATGTTCTCATGAAGAGTCTTGCCTTGTTTTTGCTTGATCAACGCAAGGTCCATACGAGTACCATGACGACCCAAAGAACCTGCGAAGTTGCTGGTGAAGCGTTGCTTGAGTTGTCCCCAATTGTCGATGGAGCCTCGTTTAAGAGATTCAAACCATGTGAGTGGTTCTTGCTCCAGACTAAAATGGAAACAGATACATTTAGTATCATCATTGCCCCCGGCATTAGTGATAAACAAAGCATAACAGCGCAGCCACTGCCTTGGATCTTGCTTGCCATCGTACTTGGAAATACCATAAGGCTTGAATTTCTCCGGAAGAAACAAAGCTTGAAGTCGAGCGGAGAAGGAAGGGAAGGAATCAGAGTCAGCATCCTTTTGCTTCTCACACTCGGTGTGCCTGGTGTTGATTGTTGTGCGAGCATTGTAATGGGAATCACCCGACTTGCTATTGACACTGCCATCACTGCCATGACCCTTGTTGCTAGCTTCCGGGCGTGTGCGATTAGGAGTGTGAGTGTTACGATGAGCACCCCCATAGCTACCATGATGACTAGGTGTACTGGTTTGTTGACGTAGCATAGTGTAGGCTAGTTCAGCCAGCTTCGCGACTTCTGCAACGACCCTGTCACGAGGCATAGTGTTGACGGTTCAATAACGCGCCAAGGTTCACCGCATGCTTACGAATCATGTAGTACCTTTTTCCCTCGAGTATCACCCAAGGTATCGAATCTGTGGAACAATGTGTAACGCAAGACTCAATCTAATAACCGAGAAACACTTGCATCTTAAAGAAGTTTCGAATGCATCTAATCTACTAAGATCATTAGAGGTAGCAAGAGAGAGAGCATAGAGGTACCGATCTAGAGGGGGTCTAGATCGTGTTTATGTCGTAGTTCCGAGCAAGATAGAAGAGAGAGCAAAATGAATCTCATTAAAAGCGTATTTAAACCTTGACCTTCGGTCAAACCCCCTAAGTCGCCCCGCCGTACTCGGTGTCAACATCCTATCACGATGTTCCCCTATCTTCACGGTTGAATCTTAGAGCACACTCACAAGGAGTGCGTTGAACTACTTGGTAGATCGGGTATGCACCACTAGCCACCGCGGCTACAAGAACATCCCATGCAATCTATCTCGAGAATAAATTGAGGAAGAAAACACCCAAGTAAGAATAAGAATCGTAAACAAAGGTACTCGATCGCTAGAAATCGGATCCATTAAAACCCCATCATAAGTGTATACATGAATAAGATCCAACTGAGATCCTACCTTGATCCTGATTCAAGCCTCCGGAACTCCGACGTGGTCTTCCTTGCAAGGTTCCCACACCGGCATGGTGAACCCAAGACGACTAACACGACCCTCCTCTCCGAGATGGTGTCCCTCAAGCTCCTCTGCTCCTCGGCGGTGAGTGACGAATGGCTGGATAGTTGGAACTTCGCATGGGGACTATAAATAGCCCAAATGGGTGCTAGGTCAAAGGGAGCGATGAACCAACCCACAGGAGGGCCAGGCCGGCCGGCCTGGGCCGACCGACCCAGGGCCTCCTCGGCCCGGTTCGCCCCCGGTTTTCTTCCCGAAGCTTCTCGCGACTTCCTGAGTTTTTGCCGAGTTGCATGTGGGTCCTTGATGTCATTTTCCTTGTGGTTTAGATAAGGGTGCTTGGCATATGAACTCCTGCATCTTCCGTCTAGGTCCTCAACACTTCTCGACTTCACGCTTTAGTCCTTGATTCATTTGGAGTCATGTTCATCTTGTATCTTGACTTGTACCGGGCTCTATGATCTTCTCGTAAAACCCTTGATGAACTTTTCCCGGAAGTCCTCATTTAGGCTCTTGATTCCTGTGTAAATAATAAACTCCAAAAACCATGCGTGAGTGCGAACTTAACATACAATGGGGGTTAGGATCGTTAGTGTGAATATCAAATTAATACCAACAAAGATGGTAAACTCATGGCTAGGTTGACGGAAATCGACCGCCAACATCCCCCCATGCTTAAACCTTGCTTGTTCTCGAGTAAGCCTTCAATGGATATCAGAGTTGCCCTTCGATGTTCATACCCTACACTTAATCATACATGAGAAAACATAATGCTCTCTAGATTTATATTCATTAAAGTTCCATAATGTACTAACTTTTATCTTTATGGAGGGTAGATATCATTCAAGCTCTTTCCACAAGTACTTGATCATGCTCTCAAATTTTTAAACAAATCTCAGAAATTTTGAGAATAAAGAATGAGATAAAGAGAAAAATTGCTTTACCAAGATCAAAAATAACCATCTTGCACCTTGCTCATGTACTCTCATCTCATCTTGTCTCTCAAGCCTACTTGTTCTACTTCTTTCCTCTCTCAAAGTATATAGTGGAAGGCTTTATATGGAGCTATAGGAAAGTTTAGTCCTACCAAGATATTATAGTTGAGATATTATTAAAATAAGACTAGCTTCTCATGGTCTTACCGAGACTCGTCAAAAATGTTATCAAGGAGGGGGGAGATATGAACACACACTTTTAGATAGGTGGACATGTGCAAATGGCAAAGAGTGATCCCGAGGCACAAATGAAGTCATCGTTATCGGATTGCACATGGTTGGAAAGATGAGTATGGGTCTTGATCTTGAATCCTCTTGAAAACTCAAAAAACACTAAACATAGCTAGAGAACCGGGGAACTTTATTATATATATTTTTTCTTTCTTTCTTCTTTCTTTCTTTTTCTCATCATACTTTTTCTCTTTTTTATTTGCTCCCCTTGAACTCTAGACTATACTAGCACTTCCTTGGCAACCCTCCCATGCTTAGACGTTTGCTCGTCCTCGGGCAAAAGAGGTGATAAATATGCCAAGGTGGAAATTGAAGCTCTCATATTTGAGAGAGATACTCGAAAAATCTTCTAGGGATCCTTTTTGGAAGTCTCCCAAAGTCTTGCTCACTTGATGCACCTTCCTTGTAATCTTCCTCGAAATATTCATCCATACTCATATATTGGGTTGTGGTCAAGGAGGTGAACACAAAAAAGATATTTTTGGGTTTTGTGGTTGGATATCCGGCGAGGTTTGTGAAATTCCTAATGTGGAAACTCACAATGCACGGATAGAAGAGGCTAGCATAAAGAATGATACACAAAAATGGAATGACCAGCTTCTTAGTCTCGGGCCAGAGAAATCAGGCCTTGAATTAATGCACCCAAAAATAAATCTTGTATATACTAATGTTTTGCACTCAAGTAAATTTAGGCTTTGGATGGCTAGAGCAAAGTGCAAGCGGTACTTGTGACAAGGTTAGCATAACTTTTTAGGAATAAAAAGGTTCTTTGATTAATTCAAAATTGAGAGCAACGAAAAAGAACTATGGAACTTAAGTTATCATAACCTCCACACAAGATTAGGCTAGCATTTCATTAAATTTCAGATTCATATTAAAAGAGAGCACTTGCTTAAACATGCATAAATCAAGCATAAGATCGAGCAAAGCGACAACGATCATCACATATCAACATGGTACAATTTTCCATCCATATTAAGATCATAAAAACGACGGTGAAACTCATTCATGGTGATGGATAAAAAACTACTACTATCACACACATGCTGAAATTAAATAAAAACAAGAAAATACTACGCATACATAAACGCACACAAAATGAAAATAAAGAAAAGGAAAAGGAAAAAATCAAACCACACTTAAAAAGCTTCATCCCTTCCTTCTTTCTTCACTCCACATCCAATTGCTCTTGCTCCATCGGTTGACTTTCGTTGAATCCTTGCTCATAATATGTTTGCATGGCCCCTCCACGAAATTGATCCGGCGGCACAATTTGAAGGCGTCCTAATTGATGGGCGATCCCCGCCGTTCCTTCATGCCAATGGTCGACATGGCTTCGGATCCTCTCGACTTCTTGTACATTCCTTTGCATATACTCCCCAATGATGGCTGCACTTTGTTGGGGCTGGGGCATGGTTGTATAAGGTGCCACAAATGCTTCATTTGGCACAACAAATGTTGGTGGACAATATGTTGGAGGAGGTGGCGGAATGGCTGCACCACTCCCCCATGCTTGCATTGGCACACTTCCGTAGTAGGGTGGTGGCATAGGAATCCCTCCATATGGTTGATGATATGCAGCCCCTCATTGGTCTTGGGCTGCGGAAGACGATCCCTCTTCTATAATTCTTCTTCTTTTGTTCTTCTTGGCCGGTACAAAAATTCCTTCTTCTAACAAATTCTCTCTCCCTTCCATAAATAATTTCAGCCTCATATTTGGGAGAGGTGAGAAACCAAGTTGATATGTGCCTTGGTTTGTATATGATGAGCGATTGACCGGATGTTTTGAGGCTTTGTGTTGAGTGTGTTTCGTCGGGTTGTGTTGTCGGTTGTGTGTCTTTTACTCATTTGTTTATGTGGTGTGTTGTCGATGGACTCGTGAGGAGTGGTTGACAACGTTGTGTGGACTGACTCTTGGCCTAGTATTGCAGGTGTTGGTTGCGGCTTGGTTTGCGTTGGTGCAGGTGAAGAACAGGCGCAAAAGGTCTTAGCCTTGCGGGGCCTCCGAGGAGTGGAGAGGCAAGTAGGCTTGGTTCGAGGGACCCGGTGGCCGACGGGATCAAGTGCGGGCCGCATGGTGCAAGAAGAGCAAGACGAAGTCGTGCACATGGAGCCGGTGCATCGGTGGTGGCCAAGTCAAGGAACGAGGCAAGACCGAGTAGACCGTCCGGGCGCCGGAGGTGAAAGGCTTGGCTGGCTCGATGCTTGGCGTGGTGAGGCCGGACCGTGTACGCGGGGTTTGGTGGTTTGGCCACAAAACCATCGGAGGACGGTTTCTTGGTTTGGGTCTCAAAACCAAGTCCGAAGGCCCAACGCGACGGAGACGGGGATCCAGGAGCGTCGGGAAGCTTCGAGGCGGGCGACACGCGACATGATCGAGGTGCTTGCGTTGGGAGGACGCGAAGGCCCGATGGATGCGCGGCCGTCCGATGGAGAACTTCATGTGTTGACCAAAATGCCCCTGTGAGGGCTTGTATTGTATCTCCTAGTGTAGGGGCACTTCGGTCTTTTCCGGAGGGCCTATATATAGGAGGAGGGGGCTGAATTTTCAGCCAACTCTTTGGCTAGTAGGTGGGAGTGCTCTTTCATTTTGGGGTGCTCTTGGGGAGAGGGAGAGAGGTGTGAGTGGCTCTTTGTTTGAGCTTTTTGCCATCCAAGATTTGTGATTCTTGTGAGTGGCTTGTAACCGGATTTGGCTAAGATATTCATAGTGAAATCTTCCTTCTCAATCTCGTGCCAAATCCTTTGCTCCCGACGTTTTTTTTCTGTGATTTTCGGAGGTATTTTTGGAGAATTTTCGTTCATCGCTCAATTCGTCGATTTGAGGGCGTTTCTCTCCGGATTTCTTTGAGGGGATCATGGGTGAGTGCCTTGTGCCTCTTTGTGGATGATCTTGACCCCTCAAACACCGGATTTGGCCTTCGATTCGTTGATTTTCGGATGAACCCTAGTTCATAGTGGAAGTTCCTTTGATTCGCGATTACTCATGATTGGAGGTGTTTGGGGACGAAATCTTTGAGATAGAGCCTCCTCTAGTGGTGCTACTACATTCCCCAAACTTTCTCTTCAATCCGTTGGGTGAATCGGGAGATCGGGTGATGGGAACTTAGGGTTGACTCCGCGGGTGTCTCGAGCTGTTGAAGGTCCGGAGTTTCTGTACTTTAGTCCGGAGTTTCTGGAAAACCCGGAGTTTCCGGACTTTGGCCCGGAGTTTCCGGACCTTGGAGTTTCCGGACTTTGGCCCGGAGTTTCTGGACTTTGGCCTGGAGTTTCCGGACTTTTGGAAACCTGGAGTATCCGGACTTTGGTTCTGAGTTTCCGGATTTTGGCCCGGAGTTTCCGGACTTCCTAGAGGGTTTTGCTAGACTTGTTTACTTATGCTTCCGTTTTGTTCCTAGGCTTGATCTAACTTGTTCCTAGGGTCAGTAGGTCCGTTGTGACTACGTGATCTTGGCAAGAGTGTGCGAGATTCTTCGGAAGTGATTTGGGGCATAGGCCGAGTTCTTGAGAAGAATTTTTATCGGCTCCCATTCACTCCCCCCCTCTCTGGTCACCAATCTGGTCCTTCAATTGGTATCAGAGCCGGTTGCGGATTCGTGTGATTCTAACAAGTCTAGGATCCATAGGGCGACAGAGAAAAGGGTGCTTTTGCTTGCGGATTTGGTTTGCGTGATTTGAGCTTGTTTTTGGCTAATCCTAACCGGTGCTTTGAGTATGGCACCAAGCTCTTCTCCTTGTATTTCGTTGAGTAGGAGGAGTGTGGAGGTTGAGGTGGAAGCCGGAGTGGAGAAGATGATGTCTCTCATCGAGGATTATCAAGATGGTGACATCAAGAAAGGCGAGCTCTACCACAAGCTAAGAGGCATGAACCAAGGTACACTTGCCAAAGCTATCTTGATCCTATGCAATAGGTTGGATGATTGTGAGCATGATTGTGGAGATTTGCATAGGAGAAACATAGATTTGTGTGATGCCTTGCGTAGGAAGAATGAGAAGATGAAATGCTCTCTTGCTAGGTTGAAATGTGGTATGGCTCATTGGAAGTCTTGTGCTTTGAATTCTTGCACTTCTTGTAACACCATGCATGCTAAGAATGATGCTTTGATTGCTTCCATTGCATGTTTGAAATCTGAAATTAAGGTGTTAAATTTCAAAGCTTCTTTGCCTTGCAAATCATGTGATGCCTTGAGTGATGAAGTTGATATGGCTCTTGCTAACATGAAATCTGAAATTGACTTGTTGAAATCCAATGCTTCCATGCCTTGCAATTCTTGTATTGCTTTGGATGATGATCTTGTTAAGGCTAGGAGTAAGATTTCTTTGCTAGAGTCAAATGCTTCCCTACCATGTGTTTCTTGTGAGTCTTTGTTTGCTGAAATTAATCAATAAAAATTGACTCACACCACATGTGTAGATGATCTTGAGCATGCTAGGGCTGAAATTTGTAATATGAAATCCATGCCTTGTAGCAAGTGCTCTTTGTTGCTTGTAGAGGATGCTTGCCATACTTCTTGTGATGATGATAATGATTTGCGAGATGTAAATGATGTTGCTTGTTCATGTGATTTCATTTGCACCTCATGCATTGATTTGAAAAGTGAAGTTTTGGCTTTGAAAAAGATGCGCGAGGATATGAGCGCCAAGTTGGTTGAGCATGATGAGATGAGTGCCAACCTTGAGAAAGAAAATGAACTCTTGCGTACCACATATGCTAAATGCATTGAAGAGGAAATCGATAATTTAAGAAATATGACATGTGGTACTTGTGAGCGCCTCAAATCTGAAAATGAGGTTTTGCGCACAAGGTGCAAGAGTCTTTGTGCCAAGGGTTTGGATTCTCGCTTTTCTTGTAACTCCGATGTTGATGCTTCCAAAATAGCTTTTTCTCAACCGGAGTTGACTTCTTCTCTTGAGCGTGAGTCTTTGGATGGTGGCAAGTGTGCTAGTGCTTTGGATAGCCCTCCCATAGCTACTCCTAAGCTTGTTGCTTCTTCCGGTGTTGCCCAAGGTGATTCGAATGGCAAGGGTGCTTCTCATTTCTTTGGAACTCATACTTCCAAACCGAAGTTCCATTGCACCTTTTGCAAGAAAGATGGGCATACCGTGGAGTTTTGCTTTCGTCGTGTCAAGCACGAGCGACGTGTGCGTGCCAAAGCTTTTAAGAAGTCACGTGATCTTTCTCATGGCACGTGTGATTCTAATGTGGGCACCAAGTCGAGTGTTGGGGTTGATGCTTCTTGCTCTAAGTCCCAAGGGACTTCTCACTTACAAGAGAATGGTGATTCATCCACTTGGACCGTGCCTCCTGATAGGCCTTTGTACCATTGCTCTCATTGTGGGAAGGATGGGCATCAAGAGAGTTTTTGCTACCGCCGGGCAAGGAAAATACGGCGAGGAGGTGCTTCTAGGCCTTTGGTTGTTCATATCCCTTTTCATGGCATGAACACTTGTGAGCCTAAGAAGGTACGATTTGTGGACGGGTTTTATGACACTCTTTCTAGTGAGTTAGGCCATGCTCGTGGACATGCTTCTAGTGTTTCTTGTGTTGGTCCGCGATATGCTTCCCGTGGTGCTTATGTTGGTTCTTCTCCTACGACCCCGAAGGATCTTTGCCTTTTTGCTTGTGGTAGCACTCAACTTTCTTCGCGAGTGGCTCCTTTGAGGCATGGTTCTAAGGGTGTTCGAAAGCCTTTTCATTCGAACCGGCATTTGCATCATGCTAACCCACATGATAAGTTGAGTGCATCGCTTACCCGTGTGACCAAGCATTGGATTCCCAAGTATGTGCTTGCTAACCCTTTGGGATCCAAGGCTCGGTCTTTTTCGTTTCCTTGTGTGTAGGGATGGAGACACGGTTGGAGAACATGAGTTGGATGGTACTTGATCTTTGCCCGTGAAGTGATCAAGACAAGATGGTTCTCCACACCGCTTTGGATGGCTTTTGAAAGCTTTTGTACACATGTATAGTGAGTTTTCTTTTCCCCTTGTTCTCACTTGTATATACTTATGTCATGCTTGTGTGTAAACCATGGTAGGCTAGCCACCTTGTTCATGATAGCTTTGTGATCTTGCATATCTATCTTGCTATCTTTGTATGATATTATGGTGGATGATATTTATGAACATCATGTCATGCTTTATGGTTGATTGCTTGGATATGTCATGTTGTTCATCCATATCATTTTGTCTAGCTTGATGGTACCTTTCTTGTTAGCATGTTTGTCCCCCATGTATATCTTGTCATGCTAGGTTTGTAATATATGTTGGTGGTTGATCCAAATGAAGTTGTATCATGCCTTTAGTTCTTGTATTATGTTTGGCATGTTGTTCTTTGGTATCTTTTTGTTTTAGTATCCTTGTATAGGGTTGTACCTTGTTGACATGCTTGCTAGCCCATGCTTATTCATATATGTGGAATCATGTTACAATGCTTTATTTATCTTAATTGGTATTGTCAATGCATTGTGTAGCATGTTTTGAGCTTCCCTTGTGGCTTTGGGCTTGTCTTGTCTTCGGGTTGTGTTTTGCTTCTTCTTTCTGTTTGGTTTTAGAGCTTCTCTTTTGCTCTTTCTTTTCCTAGCTTTTGCTTTGTTAGTTGTGTTCGGTTGAGGGGGAGCTTGGCTTCATTCGAAGGGGGAATTTGTTTTTAGGAGTGTTGTGGCTTTTGGTAGCCATTTGTGATCATTCAATTGGTATCCCTTCTATGGTACTCAATTGGGGTCTTTGGTGGTCTTGCAATTGGTATCTTTTTCTATGGTACTCAATTGGGACCTTTGGTGGCTCTTCTCTCGCTTGGAGCGGTTCTTGGTTGGTGTGTCCCCTCGTGGGCTTTCTTGGTGTTAAGTCAAGTTCCGTGTCTCCCTATGCATTTTGCATTGCGTTTGTGTCATATATCATGTTGCATTTGATGTACTTATCTACCTTTGTTGCATTTGTATCATATGCATGGTAGGTTGAGCTTCTCCTATATGCCATGAACACTATGATATGCTTTTTGTGAGCTTTTGAGCATGTTTGATATGATTTGGTGATGGATAGCTATGCTCTTGATAGTTTTGCTATATATGCATGTTGAGATGGCTATTTTTGAAAAATGCTAGGATAGGCTCTCTCTTGTGGGTTTAAGGCCTTGCATGATCTTAGTGTGCTTTGGTGGTCTATATCATGCTTAATTTGTGCTTGGATATCATGTGCTTTTCACTTGGGGTCAAAGACCCATTTGTCATTATGAATGTTTAGCCCATGTGATACCTTGTGGGGGAGCATAAGCTTCTTTTTGCCGCAAAGGCACTTCATGTACCATTTTGAGCTTAAAATTGAAAAATGAAATTGGTATGAAATGCTTTGCTTGAAGTTATGCTCTCACTTGTTCCATGTCATAAAATCCTTTAAAATTGCAATAATTTGGGTGCTAAACCGTAGCATGTTGTCTACCATGAGAAGTCTCATTTTAAGAAGTAGACACATGGCTCGGTGGCTTTAACATGACATGAGATGCTTATGGGTGTTTGTAATGATCTTGTGATGAGGATATGTGACCTAGCATGAAGTTTGTGTGATTTAGATTCACTTTGGCATGTTTTGCTCATGTTTAGGTCCTTGCTCTTGAGAGGGAAATTTTTTCACAAAAGTGCTTAATTTGATCATGCCTTTGTCTTATGCCTATATAGCTTTACTATCTTGATGGCTATGCTTTTATGGAACTATGAACTATCTTGCTTGCTCATTATCTCACTTGTAGCATTTTATAGTGCTCTTTGTATATTTGAGAAGCTAGTAGTTAAATCTTTTGGAAAATTGCCTTGATTCATGCATTGTTAATAAGGGGGAAAAGTTGTTTTGGGGGGAGAAAATGTTTCAATTTACATACATTTGTGGCATCCAGAGGGATACTCAGTTCAGGGGGAGAACTTGAGTTTGCATGCACATTTTCAGGGTAAGTATGCATTTGTGTAGGGGGAGCTTTGGTGAGTTTCCTTTGTTTGCCTGAATTGTGCTTTGGTGGTTGCTCTTTGCTCTATCGCATGCGTTTAGGGTGAGCTTTGTATGCTCTTTGGCCCTAGTTCATGTGTTTAGGGGGAGCTTGTGAGTTTTGTGCTCTTTTGCTCTTTTGCCGGTGGTGTTGAGCCCCTTTGCCTCTTCTTGAGGAGCCGGCGGTTGATTTGAGTTTTCGATCGTCACATGATTGGTGTTGAGCCCTTTGTGCCTCTTCTTGAGGGATCGTGTGCTTTCGTTTGTCCATGATCGGTGTTGAGCCCTTTGTGCCTCTTCTTGAGGGATCATGTGTTCTTGTCTCGGTTGTGTCGAGCCGTTGCCCATGTCTTTGGGGACCGAGACATTGATTTGGCCTTTGTGGTTTCTCTCATGCCAAGTGACTTTGTTCTTTGCTTTTGTGTGGTTTTCTTTCACTTGGATGAGTTGTTCGGCCTTTGCTTTCTCAAACCATTTCTTTGTGCTCGCATGTTGTCAATCCACTCAAGGGGGAGAAATTTGGAAAATCAAGTTGATATGAACCTTGATTTGATGGTGATGAGCGGTTGACAAGTGCTTTGCTAAGAGCTGAAATTGTTTTGATGGCGTTCGAGATTGCTTGTAGCTCTTGTTGTTTGCTTGACTCTTCGGTGGTATTTAGCCTTTGTGCTTCCTTTGGTTCCGAGAGTCTTTGGTTCGAGCTCTTCTCATTTCAAGTAGCCTTGTGTTTGCTTTTTGTTGGCTTTTGGGCACTTGAATGAGTTTTCTTTTTGCTTTCAAACCATCTTTTGTCAATGCACTCATCAAGGGGGAGATTGAGAAACCAAGTTGATATGTGCCTTGGTTTGTATATGATGAGCGATTGACCGAATGTTTTGAGGCTTTGTGTTGAGTGTGTTTCGTCGGGTTGTGTTGTCGGTTGTGTGTCTTTTACTCATTTGTTTATGTGGTGTGTTGTTGATGCACTCGTGAGGAGTGGTTGACAACGTTGTGTGGACTGACTCTTGGCCTAGTATTGCAGGTGTTGGTTGCGGCTTGGTTTGCGTTGGTGCAGGTGAAGAACAGGCGCGAAAGGTCTTAGCCTTGCGGGGCCTCCGAGGAGTGGAGAGGCAAGTAGGCTTGGTTCGAGGGACTCGGTGGCCGACGGGATCAAGTGCGGGCCGCATGGTGCAAGAAGAGCAAGACGAAGTCGTGCACATGGAGCCGGTGCATCGGTGGTGGCCAAGTTAAGGAACGAAGCAAGACCGAGTAGACCGTCCGGGCGCCGGAGGTGAAAGGCTTGGCTGGCTCGACGCTTGGCGTGGTGAGGCCGGACCGTGTACGCGGGGTTTGGTGGTTTGGCCACAAAACCATCGGAGGACGGTTTCTTGGTTTGGGCCTCAAAACCAAGTCCGAAGGCCCAACGCGACGGAGACAGGGATCCGGGAGCGTCGGGAAGCTTCGAGGCGGGCGACACGCGGCTTGATCGAGGTGCTTGCGTTGGGAGGACGCGAAGGCCCGATGGATGCGCGGCCGTCCGATGGAGAACTTCATGTGTTGACCAAAATGCCCCTGTGAGGGCTTGTATTGTATCTCCTAGTGTAGTGGCACTTCGGTCTTTTCTGGAGGGCCTATATATAGGAGGAGGGGGCTGAATTTTCAGCCAACTCTTTGGCTAGTAGGTGGGAGTGCTCTTTCATTTTGGGGTGCTCTTGGGGAGAGAGGGAGAGAGGTGTGAGTGGCTCTTTGTTTGAGCTTTTTGCCATCCAAGATTTGTGATTCTTGTGAGTGGCTTGTAACCGGATTTGGCTAAGATATTCATAGTGAAATCTTCCTTCTCAATCTTGTGCCAAATCCTTTGCTCCCGACGTTTTTTTTTCTGCGATTTTCGGAGGTATTTTTGGAGGATTTTCGTTCATCGCTCGATTCGTCGATTTGAGGGCGTTTCTCTCCGGATTTCTTTGAGGGGATCATGGGTGAGTGCCTTGTGCCTCTTTGTGGATGATCTTGACCCCTCAAACACCGGATTTGGCCTTCGATTCGTTGATTTTCGGATGAACCCTAGTTCATAGTGGAAGTTCCTTTGATTCGCGATTACTCATGATTGGAGGTGTTTGGGGACGAAATCTTTGAGATAGAGCCTCCTCTAGTGGTGCTACTACATTCCCCAAACTTTCTCTTCAATCCGTTGGGTGAATCGGGAGATCGGGTGATGGGAACTTAGGGTTGACTCCGCGGGTGTCTCGAGCTGTTGAAGGTCCGGAGTTTCTGGACTTTTGTCTGGAGTTTCTGGAAAACCCGGAGTTTCCGGACTTTGGCCCGGAGTTTCCAGACCTTGGAGTTTCCGGACTTTGGCCCAGAGTTTTCGGACTTTGGCCTGGAGTTTCCGAACTTTTGGAAACCTGGAGTATCCGGACTTTGGTTCTGAGTTTCCGGATTTTGGCCCGGAGTTTCCGGACTTCCTAGAGGGTTTTGCTAGACTTGTTTACTTGTGCTTCCGTTTTGTTCCTAGGCTTGATCTAACTTGTTCCTAGGGTCAGTAGGTCCGTTGTGACTACGTGATCTTGGCAAGTGTGTGCGAGATTCTTCGGAAGTGATTTGGGGCATAGGCCGAGTTCTTGAGAAGAATTTTTATCGGCTCCCATTCACTCCCCCCTCTCTGGTCGCCAATCCGGTCCTTCAAGAGGAACATTGACTTTTGCCACTTTGTACCCTCTCTTTTCATCTCCACTAATGTATTTTCCTTGCTTCATGTAATCAATCCCAAGTGAATTCCCCTCAAGTAGGAATTTTGGGTTCCTTGAAATTCTCGGCTTCACAGAAATTGCTATCATAGAGAGATAGCATCCCAAACCAATTTGTCCAGTCCCCGAAGTTGCCTCACAACACCACCGATTGATCATGATATATGACGGATCAATGGCTTGCCTTGCAATCAATGCCGAATAGAGCCAATTAAGTTCCATGTCGGTGATCTTGGACTCTCTCATTCTTCCCAAAATCCTTTTGCTCATCCAAGAATGAAATATCCGGATGATGGGATTTCGGATGCTACTTCTTTGCCGGTTATCTTCTCCCAAAATCATACTCCAAAATCCTTCCAATACACTTTCATTAACATCAACTTGCTCTGGGGCTTCCCTCTTGAAACCGAGCAACTCTCTAATTTGCTCATAAGAAATTATTTGCTCATCATCCTTGAGTCGAAATGAGAGGGATGGCACCCCTTCATTAATAACCGGCGCCATCATGATGAGAATTTCCATGGCAAGCTCCATATGAAAGCTCACCCCTACTCCATCGAAAAATTGCCTCCAACCAAGGTGGTTCATCATTTGATAGATATCCGAAAGAAATCCCAACACTTGGAGAGCATCATCGTCGAAGTCAACGTTGGACACAATCCTCTTCTCTAGGTGACCAAGCTTATCCTCCTCCTCCGTCATCATGAAAAATCCATACTTGCAACGTCGCGGAGTGTATGGTGCTGGAGCGGATGAACGAGTCGAGCGATGAGGTTGGACGGGTGGCTCTTCTGTTCGCCCTTGCGGTTCGGTGTACTGCATGGACGAGCTTCGCGTGTCTCTTCTCCCACTAAGGAGCATGGTGTCGCTCCTTGATGGCGCCACGTCCTCTTCCATGCTTTGCAGCGACTCAGAGATTGAGTGCCTCCACGAAGAACTTGTTGATGCCGGCTTCGACGATGACGATTGCGTCTTCCTTCCAAGGACCTTGCTAAAAGCCTTCCTCATTTTGTTGTTGCTGCACAAATCGCAAAAAAACTCTCCCGGGGGTTTCTTGCCGGTAGAAATACACACAAAAGAAGTATATGGAAGGGCAAGAATTGTGATGAATTTTTCTGAATTTTTGGACTTAAGAATGGAGAACAAATTTTTCGGAGGTGTTTCTGGAGATTCTGGACTGAGAGCTCAAGAACATGAACTAGCAATGGAGCAAATGACTTACCTGAGGAAGACGAGCGCCAGGGGGCAAGAAATAGGCCAGGCCGGCCGGCTTGGGCCGACCAGCCTAGGGCCCCTGCCCCTTCGTTTTGGCTCTTCTTTCTCCCACTTGTTGCTTGATGCATCATGGTGCTGTGTACTTGTGCTCCACGCCTTCCACTGTCCAATTTCTCTTAGCCACTCCTTTTTCTTGCATGATCAAGTCCTCCATCTTGATCATTTACTTTGTGTCACTTCCATGCTTCCTTGCCTCCCATGCTTTCATCCATATCCTGCAAAAAATCAAGTCTTGCTGCCCCCCCATGCTTGTCCTTGCATGTGCTCAAGATGCCTCAATGATGAAGCCTTCCCGTGATGCATCATGGAGCATTAGAAGTTCAATTAAGCTTAAAACCTTCCCTTGATCATGTTTAGATGCTAATTACTCTTCTAATTTTGAAAATTAAAAATTAACTCAGAGATATAAATGAGTTCAAATGTATTTTTAGAGGACTTTTTAGGTATCAAAAATATTTGTAAGTCAAAATTTTCCGACTACATTGATTTTGGTTACACCGGGATCACTTGCTTTCATTGATTGATAGCGAGCTCCTTCAGCTTGACCGTGAGGGTATGGGTTAGGTTCTAATTTTGGCCAAACATGAGAGAGATGTTTTGAATAAACAAAAATAAATGGGGCTTGGAAAAATTCTAACTCTAGAGAAACCGGTAGATATCAAGTTGAATAAAACCAAAAATCGATTTTCCTAGGTTCACGCGAGTCCTAGCATGCATCAAAAGTTGAAAATCATTAAGGAACAACGCTGGCCTCTACTCGTGTGTTTTTATGATGTAAAACAAACCAACCTTGTCATCATGAAGAGGATGAAAGGTGTGGGTAGGTTCTGAATTTTTGGTATTGGTTTCTCAATAAGAGGCAAATAAATCGTAGGATGGCTCATGTCATAGGTTTATGATCAAATAAAATCCAAATGAAACATTCGAGCAAATTAAATGTCTTAAAAATAAGTTCAACCACTTAAGAGTTTATACCAAGTCTTCCGTAGCAAATTCTAAGACCAACTTACTTGAAATCGGAAATAATCCGGGTTGCCCTCCCGACAGCTTCATTCTTCATCGGGTTGTCCTCCTGGTAGCTTATTCTTGACTCAACGAACGGGTTGCCTCCCGCCTAGTGCTTCCTTTATAGTCTATGGCTAGACTTCTTCTCTTCTTCACTTCGGATCAACGCTCTTTGCGGGCGTTGCAATCTTGGGTACCCACTTCCGCACCATCTTGAGCGCGGGCTTATTCTCCGGCTTAGTCATATTTTTGGTCTTTACAAGCGGCTTTTGTTCTTTGGTCTTGACGGATGCAACGACTTCTTTGATCACCTTCGCTTCCTTCTTCTTGGGCTCTTCCTTCTTCTTTGACTCTTCCATGCTAAAACGACGATGAGGTGGAACATATTTAGCATTGATCATGTTGCATACCTCGAAACGTGGACGAAACTTGAATGTGCTTCTTGTCCCATTAACGTCGAACTTGATCTCTCCCTTGCCAATGTTGATCGTTGCCCCGACGGTCTTGAGGAAAGGCCTCCCTAGGATGAGAGGTGTCTTATCCCTTTCTCCCATCTCGAGCACCATGAAATCAACAGGGTTGAAATGATCTCCAACTTTCACAGGCACATCTTCGGCGATTCCCACGGGATAGCGAATAGAGTTGTCACCCAACTCCAAGCACATACCCGTAGGCTCTAGTGGTAGGCATAGCTTCTCGAACACATCTCTTGGCATGACACTCACACTTGCTCCAAGGTCGCATAATGCTTTCTCGAACGTGAATGAGCCAATAGAACATGGGATGGTCGGACATTCGGGGTCTCTTTGCTTCTCGGGCCCTTGATTTGCAATGGCGGCACTACATTGTTCGGACATCTTGACATGATCCGCCCTGAGTGTTGCCATCTCATACTTGTTCGCAAGTATGTCTTTGAAGTAGCGAGAATACGTAGGAACTTGGAGAGCGTCCAATAGCGGCATGTTGATGCTTAACCTGCGCACCACTTCGACAAACTTTTCAAAATGACTATCAACTTTACCTCGAAAGTAGCGTGTCTTTAGTGTAGACATCTTCGTGTCATCACTTGGCATTTCGAATTCTGGCTCTTCGGTAGCAATCTCCAGAATAGTAGTCACCTTCTCTTTAGTGTGATCTTCTGCTTTGACGGTTGGCTTAGGCTTCCTTGTTCCGGCTGGAAGTTCGGGATCCTCCGTCTCCTTTCCCGAACGAGAATAGCCTTCGCCGTCTCGGGACCTTGGGGCTGCCCCGACAATCTTCCTTCATTAGTGGTTAGGCGCCCGGCAAGTTGTCCCACTTGTGATTCTAACACCTTCATCATGTTGAGCACTTGATGGTTGGAGCTCCCGACCTCCGTCACTTTGCCATCAATGTTCTCCAATATTTTATCCGTAGTCTTGAACTTAGTGACGGTGTTCTTGTTGATCTTTGCTTGCTCGTCCATGAAGTCCTTCAATTGTATATGAAGAGGCACCGTATTTTGAATAGACGAACTTGCATTAAATTGAGGTCTACCTTGCCTGTAGCGGAAGTTTGGCAAATCTCCTTTCCTCATATAGTCGAGCACCTTTGCTTCCTCCGGACAATCTTTTTGGACATGGCTGTACTCCCCACACTCTTCACACGTGGATCTTGCTTCGGCGGCCTTTAAGTCTTGGGCTGCTTTCTTTTCTACCTCCATCTTCTCCAACCTCCTCACGAGCGAGTCAATATTTCCTTCTAGAAGTTCCTCCTTTTCAACCTGCAAAACACCATTAACATTGCCCGTGGTTGAACCGGAAGTAAGTGTCCCGATGACGCCCATGTATCATTATCCACAACCGTGTTGAAAAGAGTGAATGCCTCTGTCAGAGTGAGCTCAATGATAGATGCTCCCGCCGATGCGTCAATTACGATCCTCGATGCTAGATTGAGACCTTGATAGAACTTTTGAACAAGGTCCTCCTTTGGGAACTTGTGATTTGGCACGGCTCGGGTGTACTCATTGAAATGCTCGAAAGCTTCTGCGATAGTCTCCGTAGGATATTGAGCAAATGTAGCATTCTTATTACACAAGCTTTGAGTCTTACTCGGTGAATAGTACTCCTTCATGAAAGCTCTCATCAATGCTTCCCAATTTTGCACCGTCTCCACCAGTAGAGTGTAGAACCATTGCAAGGCTTTTCCGAGAAGTGAGAACGGAAAAAGTCTTGCCCTCAATTGATTTTGATCTAGCCCTTCCATCGTGAATGTCTGAAAAAAGTTGAATGAACGCTTGAATGTGAAGGTTAGGATCCTCTTTACCGGTGAAAGACGTATGTTGCACCATGCAGATGGTTCAAGTCTTGATCTCAAACGGTCTTCCGATGTCGGCTAGGTTGAGGATGGGAAGATCGACAAGCTCTGGGATGCAAAGCTCCCCAATCTTCCTCTCTTGTGCCATTGGTGGTGGTTGAGGTTGATCTCTCCTCGGACTTGGAGGTGGTGATTCCTTCTTCGGACTTGTAGGTGATGATTCCTTCGGAGATCCCAACGATCCTTCGGCTCTAGCTTTTGGATCTACAATCTCTAGCTTCCTAGTTCGTGCTTCGCGTAACCTTTGCCTGTAAAGTTTTTCTGGATCATCCACAAAATTTTTCGGTTTGTTGGAGAGGTAGCCGTCCATCTCCTGTTAGGGTTAGCGATAAACAAAATATACAAAAGATCTAAAAAGAGAAAACTATAAAAAGGGTTAGTCAAACACTAGATTAGATTGGTTTTTGAGAATGATCAAAGTTTAATAGATGCAAAAGAAAATCAAAAAGAAACTGAAAATACTTACAAATGAGATACTAGATTGGATCTTGATTACTTGTTCCCCGGCAATGGTGCCAGAAAAAGGGCTTGTTGACAGTTCAATAACGCGCCAAGGTGCACCGCAAGCTTACGGATCTTGTAGTACCTTTTCCCCTTGAGAATCACCCAAGGTATCGAATCCGTGGAACAATGTGTAACGCAAGACACAATCTAATAACCGAGAAACACTTGCATCTTAAAGAAGTTTCGAATGCATCTAATCTACTAAGATCATTAGAGGTAGCAAGAGAGAGCATAGAGGTACCGATCCAGAGGGGGTCTAGATCGTGTTTATGTCGTAGTTTCGAGCAAGATAGAAGAGAGAGCAAAACGATTCTCATTAAAAGCGTCTTTAAACCTTGACCTTCGGTCAAACCCCCTAAGTCGCCCCGCCGTACTCGGTGTCAACATCCTGTCACGATGTTCCCCTTTCTTCGCGGTCGAATCTTAGAGCACACTCACAAGGAGTGCGTTGAACTACTTGGTAGATCGGGTATGCACGCCTAGCCACCGTGGCTACAAGAACATCCCATGCAATTTATCTGGAGAATAGATTGAGGAAGAAAACACCCAAGCAAGAATAAGAATCGTAAACAAAGGTACTCGATCGCTAGAAATCGGATCCATTAAAACCCCATCATAAGTGTATACATGAATAAGATCCAACCGGGATCCTACCTTGATCTTGATTCAAGCCTCCGGAACTCCAACGTGGTCTTCCTTGCAAGGTTCCCACGCCGGCTAGGTGAACCCTAGACGACTAACACGACCCTCCTCTCCGAGATGGTGTCCCTCAAGCTCCTCTGCTCCTCGGCGGCGAATGACGAATGGCTTGATAGTTGGAACTTCGCACGAGGACTACAAATAGCCCGAATGGGTGCTAGGTCAAAGGGGGCGGCAAACTGACCCACAGGAGGGCCAGGCTGGCCAACCTAGGCCGACCGGCCCAGGGCCTCCTCGGCCCGGTTCGCCCCCAGTTTTCTTCCCGAAGCTTCTCACGACTTCCTGAGTTTTTGCCGAGTTGCATGTGGGTCCTTGACGTCATTTTCCTCGCGGTTTAGATAAGGGTGCTTGGCGTATGAACTCCCACATCTTCCTTCTAGGTCCTCGACACTTCTCGGCTTCACACTTTAGTCGTTGGTTCATTTGGAGTCATGTTCATCTTGTATCTTGACTTGTACCGGGCTCCATGATCTTCTCGTAAAACCCTTGATGAATTTTACCCGGAAGTCCTCATTTAGGCTCTTGATTCTTGTGTAAACAATAAACTCCAAAAACCATGCGCGAGTGCGAACTTGACATATAATGGGGGTTAGGATCGTTAGTGTGAATATCAAATTAATACCAACATAGAAGGTAAACTCATGGCTAGGTTGACGGAAATCGACCGCCAACACATAGAACGACCAAGCAAGTTGATCGCGTTGATAGCTTCCTCTGGAGTGCGATATTGACGAGTAGCAACCGCATCCAGAGCCTCTTGCAAGTTACGAGTAGGTAAAGCTTCTGCGAGTTCATGATGAAGGGATGCACAATCAGTATTGCGTTGACGACGTGCAGTTTTAGCCTCCGCAGTTTCATCAGCAGGTGCATTAACAGATAATTCATCATCAGAGACATCATCCGGAAAGCGATAATTGGCGCGGTGCCCTTGTGGAGTAGATGCATCGATGAAGAAAACTTCCTGATAAGACGAGGAACTACCCGTACTCTGAATGAGCTTTGTGTCGGTGTCGTAGTCAACAAGCTTGGTACCTTCCTGGAAAGGTAGGTTGTTGAGACAAGCGACAAAGCGCTCCTGACCATCAAAGACGAGGCCAGCAGGCACATGCTCAGGCCAGTAGACGAATCTACCCTCAGGTGTCGATGTGATCACCAGTCCATGAGCAGGGCCAGAGAGTTGTTGTGCTTCAGTAGAATCTGAACCGTAGTCGAACTCGAACTCAGACGAATCTAAATCGAAGTAGTCGAGGTTGACTTCCGAATCCGAAGAGTACTCAAGCATGGTCTTCGAACCAGGGTGCATGAGGATGTCCAACGCAGCTTGGTAAGCGACGCTGACATGTTGGTGGCCGAAGAGGGGTGGTGGTAGGAGACAATCCAGGCTGAGCGCAGGTTGTGTAGCCGTGCAAAGCAACTCAGACTGGATTGGAGGCGAAGTCGAGTTGTACTCGGACTCCGACTCGAGCTCACTGACTGGGTCAGAGAGCGAAATTTCACCGAAATTCTCGACGAAATCTTCCATCGAGGCTTACGTAAGCGTCAAGGATTTGAGCTTCGATTCCAGAGTTGATGCCAGGAAACACAGGAATGATCCAGCGCCGTCAGCAACACAAACCCAGGAGCCGAAAACGAAGGTGTCGCCTTGTTGGAAAGTGACGATCGGCTTGATGATGACAGGATCCATCGAGTTCGCCGGTGGATCAGCGACGAGAGCCCTACCTGGCGCGCCAACTGTTAGTGTTTTAGACACCGAGCCTACCACGGGGTACCCGAAGTAGTAGATTGTGCGGTGGGGCTCGCCGAGATCAGGAACATGATGGTGAAACACGGGGCACACAATTAGACAGGTTCGGGCCGTAATGTGCGTAATACCCTACGTCCTGTATACTGCGTGGTTCTTGATTGATTGCGTATGTTCTTGAGGAGGGTCCCTGCCTCGCCTTATATGCCACGAGAGGCAGGGTTACAAGTCGGATTGGTACAAGAGTACTAGTCGAGTAGGACTAGGAGTAGCCTATAACGGGTAATAAGAAGCTATCCTAATCTTAGTACAAGTTCTTATCCATCTTGTCTTGTCCTGTGGCCCACGATAATCTTGCACCGCGGCCCACTAGTTGAGTAGTCCAGGTGTGCAGGCCTATCTTCCGGTTATGGCCCACATGTGTGGTGGGCCCAGGGATGCCTGGTCGACACTTAACAGTCATCAACACTTACGTTTCTTGGTGATTGACACACTAACCTTGGCCAAACAATCCTAGGTACGTAAGTATGAAAGAGTTAGCCTCTTCTTCGCCTATTCCTTGAATGGTGTTACTTCCGTATTCTTTATAAGTACATGGCTTAGAACATGACATGCTTTCAATATCGCCTCACCCCACCATTCCTTGGAAAGTCCTGCGGTTTCTAACATGGCATTCACCAAGTAAGTCAGTGCGCATTTTTTTCTTTCGGCAATCCCATTGGATTGGGGTGAATAAGGTGGTGTCCTCTCATGGACAATACCATGTTCCTCGCAGAACAAGTCAAAAGCATTTGAGAAGTATTCTCCACTTCGATCAGACCTCAGATGTTTAATCTTTCTCTCAAGTTGGTTTTCTACTTCAGCTTTATAGATTTTAAAGTCATGTAAAGCTTCATCCTTTGACTTCAAAAAATAGATGTAACAGAATCTAGTGCAATCGTCTATCAAAGTCATGAAATACCGTTTACCACCTTTTGTCAAAATGCCATTCATTAAACTCAGATTGGAATGAATCAATTCTAATGGTGCCAAGTTCCTCGCCTCAGCAGCCTTGTGTGGCTTGTGAGTTTGTTTTGATTCAACACATACGTGGCACTTATAATTTTTATAATTTTTGACAGAGGTAAACTTTGGAATTAAACTCAAACTAGCTAACCACATCATACAACCAAAATTAATGTGACAAAGCCTCGAATGTCAAACATTTTATTCATAATCGTCAAACACATGGTTCACAATTGTATTACAATTATCATATGATAACGAAAAGCAAAACAAGCCTCCGCTATCATAGCCTTTTCCAACAAAAGTACCAAATTTAGATATGATACATTTATTTGACTCAAAGACAAACTTATACCCATCTCTACACAGTAGAGACTCACTGACTAAGTTCTTCTTGATGGTGGGAACATGCTGCACATTCTTCAATTGCACAGTATTTCCCGAAGTAAACTTTAGAGTGACCGTACCAACACCAAGAACATGAGCATGGGCACCGTTCCCCATCAGCAAGAAGCCAGTCCCTCCGACCGGGTAAGAGGAAAACATAGAAATGTCAGCACATACATGAATATTAGCACATGTGTCAATCCACCACTCTGATGAGAGACAAACTGAAAGAACTGTAGGTCAAGAATACCCTGATGTTCCTCCAGCCTCGCTAATGACCATTTTAGCCGACTTGGGCACCTTGCGGTTCGGACACTTTCCAGCAAAGTGGTCCGGACTCGAGCACACATAGCAGATGCCTGGCAGTTTCTTCTTCTTCTTTACCAGTCCGTCAGCTTGCTTAGCCTTGGGTGGGTTTTGTGGAGGCCTCTTCCTCTTGTTTTGGGATTTGGGATTGCCTCTCTACACAAAGTTTGCGCTCGACGGCCCGGCCACTGCCTTTCCATGTGTGTCTTTTGCCCTTGCCTTCTCCTCAACAACAAGAGTCGCGACAAGGTCATCAAACGTGAACACCTGTCTCTTGTGTTTTAGAGTCATAGCAAAATCTCTCCAAGAGTGTGGTGACTTGGAGATAATAGCTCCGGCCACAAACTTGTCGGGTAACACACATGGAGTCTCTTTGCTACAGTCCCTGAGATCTTTAGCCAACACCAATATCTCATGGGCCTGTTCCACCACAGGATGGTCTTCTACCATCTTGTAGTTTATGAACTATTCCATGATGTACAGCTCACTACTAGCATCAGAAACTCCGAACTGAGCCTCAAGAGCATCCCAGATCTCCTTCCCTGACTTCATTCGAGATATGTGTCGATCAGGTTGTCAGCCAGAACACTAATGACGGCACTCCGAAAGAAGCTATCAACAGCCTCAAATGTCTCCTTCGAGACACCCTCGGGAAGGGTTCTGGAAATGACATACATTACGTTCATAGATGTCAACCAAAGGGTGACCAACTCTCACTATCTTTTATAGTTGGAACCATCAAAAGGCTTTGGCTTGATAGTAGATGCAAAGCCAGCTACCAGAAACATCCTATCATCAATATAACATTTTTGGATTGTTAGATAATAGGCTAGCTTTTGGCATATTTTAATTCTAATTGTAAAGAGGTGTTTCAACAATAAGATTATCGTGAGTGATACAAGACATGTGCGAGTGTTCATGTTTAAATAACAATTAAACATAAACAGAATAAAACACAGTAGTTTAAGAATGTACCCAAAGGCGGGGCGGTTGCCGAAGGCATACGATGCGCTGTTATCACTTGGATTAGTCATACTAATCGTGGAGTAACCTCAGTCGATGTAGTCGTACGAAGTCGGTGCATGAAGAGGTTCGTAGTGCAATCCCTTGAACGACCACCAGGAAGTAGAGGAAGTAGTCATACAGGGAGTAAGCAGTCGTGTTGAATGCTCCCTATAAACCTTATCGCCTGCATATCCTGAGTAGGATCTTCAGCCGCGGTCGAGATTCCGGAGGCTCTGCTCTCGCCGGTACATGGTGCTGGGTGTAGGCGATATAAATGCAAAAGGGTGCTGCAACAGAGAGGGAGAAGGGAGAGATCTCCTAAGCAGGAGTATATGAGAATGTGAATATAGGTGGAGGGACACAGGTGCGGACACCAGATCTGGATCTAGGGATGCAGTTCATCGAACCTGGATGGGTGCGTTTAAGGTAAGCAAATCACCTTAAGAATATTATGAGGATTATTCCCTCCAACGGCAAAAGGTGCTCCTATCCCGCAACATGTCTCGTCTCGTCTCGTCATGCCCACAGCCTCAGCCTCGGCGAGGCGAGCATGCGCGCACGTGTGGCACATCTTTCTTCTTTATTCAACTTCACAAGTGGTGCACTCTCAGTTTACCCCTTAAGTCAAATAAAAGCCTCCTCAAATACCCGTACGGTACTATTCAGTTTTATTTTCCCTAGCAATAAACCAATGGGATTTTAATTCTTTTAATTAAAATAAATGGCTCAAGGCCCATTTATTCTAATAGTCCATACCAAGGCGATCACCGCGTCGCAGCCCCACACCATGGCTATCAAGGCAAGCTTCGACACGAAGCACAGGGGAGGGTGCGGTCGGCGGCTGGGGAAGGGCGGATCTTGGCCTTGGCCGAGCATAGGCAAGGACGCTACCAACAACTTGGGCTTGTCGGAACTTGGCCTTGGCCCCCAGGAAGCGAGAGAGCGAGCGTCGCGTGGGGTGGGGATGGGGATGGGGGAGACCTCGGGCGCGAGTGTCGTGGGGGCTTGACAGGCTAGCCGTTGTCTCGCCGCCGAGGGAACCCAATAACATCCTCTAGGAATGGGCCTACACGACCATGGTCACGGGGAGCGGGTCAGAGAGGGGAGTTGGGTCGACAAGAGGAATGAGGGAGTGCTGGCATGCGGCGGCGGCCGAAAGTGGGGAAGGGAATGAATGGCGGGTACGGTGGGCAGGTAAGCCGCCACGTGGTGACAGTCGTGGCGAAGCGGGGGGAGGGGCGTGGCGCGACGATGATGGGTGGGGTGGGTCTGATGCTGGTCCGTGGGTGGGTAAAGCGACCAAAAACATTATGATTTGGCATAACACTCTCCAAATTGCTATTTCTATAGGTCTACACTCTATCCACTTACCCAATTAACTGACAAGTGGGTCCGACGTGAGGGGTAATGTGACCTCGAGTTGGGTGAAAAAAGTTTTCAATTATTTTCAATTTTTATAGTACAAATTTATCAATTTTAACACTTTTTTATTTCTTTATTTTTTTCTGTGAGTTTATATGTTCGATTCGTACAATATTTGAATTCATATAATTTTTCGGTGTAGGTAGCTTAAAATAACTTTATAATTTGATGTTTATATTCTACTATTCTAACTTACACAACTAATTTTGTTTGGTCTCTGTGAATATTTGTTCGGACGCTGCGGATATTTGTTCGCCATCGGTGAATATTGTTCGCCCTATGTGAATATTTGTTGGGGCCCTGTGAATATATGTTGGGTCTCTGTGAATATTTGTTCGACATATGTGAATATTTATTTATTCTATGTGAATATTAGTTCGGTCTTTGTGAATATTTGTTCGACACATGTTAATATTTGTTCGCTCTATGTGAATATTTGCTGGGGCTATGTGAAAAGTTGTTCTACCTATTCAATATTAACAAAAACTAATAATTTATATTTAAAAAATAATTTTAGAAAAATCATCAAAACATAGGCAAGTGAAATCTTATTTTGAAGATCTCATAATAATTACAGAGGTGCAATCGAAATTACTTTTAAATGCTCGGTTTATGATTTATGACTTCAATTTTTGAAAACTATGCCTCATGTCCTTTCATGCATGCAACTGATATTTCTTCTCACACGCAGATAGCTGCATTAAAATAATTAGCCGCACCGGTCAAACGAGGGTGGGAGGCTAGGAACCAGAAGGGTGATGTTGTCGCCTCTTGCGCCGCACTCCCAACATCTAATCGCTCCTATCCGACATTTCACACTCACCGCACATCTCTCACGACTAAGATATTTGAATTCTGCCATTGTAAAAAACGAGTTTCGTCAAAATGCTATCAAATTTTTTGGCTTTGCTAGAATGCCATTATGAAAGGGTTTTCACCCGTTGCAATGCCTTTAATTTTCTCTTTTTCTAATTCATTTGGTGATTTCTCCCTCTTTTACTCATGTGAGCTGACCATTGTGCCACTGGCATCTAAACTTATCACCTCCTGCCGCTATCGCTGTCGTCCTTGCCTCCCATCGCTGGAGCCCACCTCCGCTCCCGCCCTTTCCTGCGGTGGTCTTCATGAGGAATCCCGAGGGCGGGCGTGGGAGCTTTGGGCAGAGGCGGCGGCGAGCTCTAGCGAGAGCGGCACGAGTTTCGGACAGAGGGGGCGGCGAGCCTCAAGGGGACCGACAGCGGCGAACATCAAGCGAGGGCAGTGTGGAGGTGGCAGCAACCGATGGCGGTAAGGGCGTGGCGGTCAGCGGCGCAGCGCGAGGTGAGCTCCTCCTTCTTCTTCCACTCTCACCCTCCCTCCCCTCCAGGACTCGTGGGAGATAGGGATGAGGCTGAAGGACGGGGTCAGACCGTGTTGTTGACGGTTCAATAACGCGCCAAGGTTCACCGCAAGCTTACGGATCATGTAGTACCTTTTTCCCTCGAGTATTACCCAAGGTTATCGAATCCGTGGAACATGTGCAACGCAAGATTCGATCTAATAACCGAGAAAACACTTTCATCTTAAAGAGGTTTCGAATGGATCTAATCTACTAAACATGAGGTAGCGAGAGAAAGCATAGAGATAACTGATCTAGAGAGCCTAGATCATGCTTATATTGTAGCTCCGAGCAAGATAGATGAAGAAAACCATGCGAATCTCATAAAAAGAATCTTTAAATCTTGAACTTCGGTCAAACCCCCTAAGTTGCCCCGCCGTACTTGGTGTCAACATCCTGTCACGATGTCCCCCTTTCTTCACGGTCGAATCTTAGAGCACGCTCACAAGGAATGTGTTGAACCACTTGGTAGATCCGGTATGCACCTCTAGCCACCACGGCTACAAGAACACCCCATGCAATCTATCTCGAGAATAGATTGAGTAAGAAGCAAACCCAAGCAAGAACAAAATCATAGAAGAAGACACTTGATCGCTAGAAATTGAATTCACAAAGACTTCACCATGAATGTTTACATGAACAATATCACCACCAGGATCCTACCTCGATCTTGATCCTAGCTCCGGAAGACAACTAGCACGACCCTCCTCTCCAAGATGGTGTCCCTCTAGCTTCTCTGCTCCTTGGGCAGCGAATGACGAATGGCTTGATGTGTGGCTCTCCGCGTGGGGGCTGTAAATAGCCCGAAGGGGTGCTAGGTCAAAGGGGGTGGCGAACCGAGCCCGAAGGGGCTGGGCCGGTCGGCCTGGGCCCAGTTCGACCTAGTTCACCCCTGGTTTTCTTGTCGAAGCTTCTCACGTCTTCTTGAGTTTTTGCCGAACTGCATGTGGGTCCTTGACATCGTTTTCCCCGCGGTTTAGATAAGGGTGCTTGGTGCGCAAACTCCCGCATCTTTTGTTCAGGTCCTCGAAGTTTCACGTCTTCATGCTTCAGTCCTTGAGTCATTTGGAATCATGTTCACTTCGTTTCTTGACTTGTGCCGGGCTTCATGATCTTCTCGTAATGTGCTCAATGAACTTTACCCGGAAGTCCTCATTTAGGCGCTTAAATCCTGCGTAAACAACATACTCCAAAAACCACATGCGAGTGCGAACTTGACATATCATGGGGGTTAGGATCGTTAGTTTGAATATCAAATTAATACTAACATTCAAGGTAAACTCATGCCTAGATTGACGAAAATCGACCGCCAACATCCCCCCATGCTTAAATCTTGCTCGTCCTCGAGTAAGCCTTCAATGGATATCAGTGTTGCCTTTCAATGTTCATACCCTACACTTGATCATACATGAGAAAACATAATGCTCTCTAAATTTATATTCTTTAAAGTTCCATAATGTAACTAGCTTTTATCCCTATGGAGGGTAGATATCATTTAATCTCTTTCCACAAGTAATTAATCATGCTCTTCAAATTTTAAACAAATCTCAGAAATTTTGAAAAATAAAGAGCAGGATGAAGAAAAATTGCTTTACCAAGATCAAAATAACCTTCTTGCATCTTGCTCATGAACTCTCATCTCATCTTGTCTCTCAAGCCTACTTGTTCTACTCCTTTCCTCTCTCACATATTGAGTGGAAGGCTTTATATAGAGCTATGGAAAAGTTTAGTCTTACCAAGATATTATAGCCGGGATATGTAACACCCCATGTTTTTAATTAGCGCTAATTAATGCTAATTACATCTTTGACCAAGTCAACACCATTAAGGGTCAACCCCTAGTCAACTCCTTGGTCAAAACCCCAAGATAAACCCTAGATCACATAGGTAACTCTGGAACTTTTGCCGTGTTCCCCAAATTTCACCTAAACACTTCAAAATCTGACAATATAAAAGTTGTGCATCTTGTCTTGGGACACAATTTTCATGTTGGGCGGCATTTCAAATTTTGAGTGGAACTTGGTCAAATTTGTGGTCAACGACAGGAACCAAAACTTTCAGGCGCCGAGAAAAGTGCCATCTTGGCATGCTGTTTGTGCTCAATTGGTTGATCAAATCACCCATCCGCCTATATGACAGTTGTAGAGGGTCAGTAGATCTCCAACTTTGTTATTTACACCTTGGTCCACTTTAGTTCAATTTTTGGGAGAAAAACACTGTTGAACAAGTGTTGCCCAGCACCCAAAACCGCCGACTTGCTCTGCGCACCAGAGCGCATGGCGTCATGCCCTTGACGCATGGGCCGGTGCTGTGGACCCCGCGCCGTGGACCCCAGGCCCGGACGTCGAGGCCCACGCGCGCCACACGGCAGGCCCAGGGAGGATGGGCGGTGCTCACGGTCACCTTTTCCCCCCTCTCCTCGCGCGCCACACGCATACCGCACCGTGTCGTCCACTGCCGTCCAACCCGTCGCGTCGCTGCCGTACATCCGCCCGCATCGCGACCGACTGTCCTCCGTCAACAGGGTTGCGGTCGTTGAGTCGTCATCGTGCCCTATAAAAGCCCCTGAGCTTCCTAGCATGCGTGCAAGCCTCCGCTCGCTCGACACGTCACCATCGTCCGCCATTAGAGCACCATCGGCGAGCTCCACCCTCCCTTTCGCGATCCCCGACGCCGAGCCGTCCTTCACCACCACAAGCCCCTCCCGGAGCTGCTCGGGTTGCTTGTTGCCCAGGCCGAGCCGTCACCCTCACCGGAGACCGAGCAGAGGCGGGCACTGCCGCCTGGCACCGTCGAGCTCCCTCGCCGGAGCACCTCCCGCCGCCTCCAACTCCTCAAATCGGTCCCTAGGTGAGCAAGGAACACTCCCCAACCCTTTCCCGGCCAAGCCCGACCATTCTCTTGCTGAATTCCGACAATCCTCGCCGCTGCCTCCGCCCAAGGACCACATTGCAACGTCTGAGGTCTTTCCAGGGGCTTAAGTGTGAACTAGGGACCTGTCTACAATAATTGTTATCTTAGTTTTCTTTCAACTCGGTCCAGCACCTTCCAAAATTCATATCTCTTAGCAGAAAAATCAGAAAAATGCAAATGATGACTTTTTGGAATCCTTGTGAGGAGTACTTCTTTTCCTAGAAAGCATGTATAGGGTTTTTCGGAATAGTTTTTGAATAAATTTGAAAAGTTAGTTTTAACTATTTTTGTTGTAGTTTAAATTCTAGATGTGAGTTTGACTTGAACTTTGGATATGTTGTACACCATAATGTTCAGGAGCTCTGTATAAAGTTTTGCGCAAAGTTACTAAGTAGATTTTGAGTTATGCTTTATTTAGCCTTTATGCTAGTAGTATCTTCATCATTTTGCCTAGCACTGTATAGGGTTGATCTCTGGCAACTTTTTACACCTTGAGCTATTTATGATGTGTTGAGTCTCTGGTAATTTTTGTATGCTGGTTTTACCATGTTAAAATAGGTTTTTGATTTATGCATGTTAGAGGGACCTATGTGTATATTTGAAGTTATGTGTAGATTTAGGACTTGAGCCTTGGTGTAGGCCCTTGTTATGTTGATGTTGTCCTCTGGTGATAAGTTGAAGTCCTTTGCATGAGTAGTTTTTCCTAGATTAAATTGTGTTTTATTTCCTAGGCTGGTTAACCTAGATTTTTCCTGTGCATGATTTTTGGGGTGAGAGTATGTTTTGTGGTCATCTTGCTGAATGAGAAAAATCAGGGCCAGAGGAGCTATATTTATTTTTATATGCTTAAGGGTAGTTTGAATAGATATAAAATGCTTGATATGTGTGTTATATGCATGTTTTGCTCTTGTTGTATTTATTTCAATGGCTTGTTAATAAATTTCAGTGGATGTGTGAAGTTTTACTTACTGTTGTGAAGTGATTTTGTCTTTGTTTGTATATATGTGTACACAATCACCATCAAAAAGAATGTTTAATAAATGGTTGTTTAGCTTTTTCCTTTTCTTTGGAAGAGTATGTTCAATATATGTTTATCTAGGTGAATGTGTCCAACCATGCACCCCGTGTTTGTCATGTGTTGTTTGATTTTAATTAAATTATTTCACCAATTAATTCTTCCATGTGCATCTCCGTGTAGAACCTTCTGACGGTAGCAGCGAGCTCGTCTCGGAACGAGGTGACGAACCGTTCGAGGGAGAAGTGAACTACGTGGAAGTGCAGCAAGACCCGGACCAAAGTTTGGAAGACTTTCCTACTAACTTTGCTAGTGAAGGCAAGCCCTGGTTTATCATTGTCCTATTATATTTTCTCTTTAACTTCTGAATTTATGATTGATTATCTATGTGCATTTACGTTCAGAAGTTGAATTGAAACCCTAGTTGCATGATCCCTAAGTACCTATGATCTTTTACTAGTATGCTAGGTCGCTAGTTGCTATGCACTAAGGACCCGGTACAAGTCGAGTGATGTACTTCGCTCGTGAGAATAGGTTCTTATGTTGGAATCATAAGATTTGATAAATTGGATTGCTCACGTGGTAAGAGCATGGGATTCTGGGCTCCGGTCTAGTGGTTAAGAGAGTAAGCGTTTGAACGTACTAAACACTTGTCGGAAATGGGTACGGTTAGCCTAGTACCCAATTGACGTGGCAAGGGAACCTTTCCCTACTACCCTGGGGCACAGTGATGTGTCCCCCTGCTTGCAATAGTGTGGTACCTGTGTGAGCCTGGACTTTCATGTGGGAGCGATCCAGTAAGCCTTGTATCAAGGGATGTAGGTTCCGCTCCTAAACTGAAGATTGACGGGAATCGCCTGGTCGGTGTGTACCCCGTTTCGCTTTTATTTGACTTTCTTGGGGTATGCATTCTTCCGTGTGTTTAGGTCCACCTTGCAAGGTTATTAATCGATCGATTGTTGGCCTCTCACCATTATCTAAGATTGCTTAATCATCTAGCCATTGTGATCCCTTTATGATGGAATATTGATAAACTTGATGTTTGATTAAATTATATTGCACAACTCATGCTTGCAATAGTTGCTTATCTAGTAATGAATTAAGCTACTAGAACTTGAGCTAAAATATTGAAAGTAAGGATTAACTCCTTAGTACCTTTTTGGCAAAACAAACCCACGAGCCAAAAGTCTTGCATGATTAGAGGTTAGGTCTTTTATTTTACACGGGTAAGCCTTGCTGAGTATTAGTATACTCAGTCTTGCTATATATGTTGTTTTTAGGTGAAGTTGTTTGGCTTGGTGAGATACCCCACGGCTGGGAGCCGTAGTGGGTGTCGGACGCTGAGTAAAATCATCATGGACGGCCTCATATGATGATGATCACGTTACTTAGTTTATTTCCGCTATTTAAAACTGTAAACCTTTGTTTATCATGTTATGAACCATGATTTGTAATAATTGACCCTACGGGGAAGATTGGTTTTAATTTGTAAGGTACTCTAGACTCTCCTTCGTGGGAGTTTTAATGTATGCGTGTTCGATCCTCTGTGTGTTGATTCAAGTGATTTACCGGGCTTTGACCCGGCAACACTCAACGTGATGGTTCCTTATTATCGCTTAATGACCAAATGGAGTGGTTCAGATGATAGTACAGAATTATCTCGGGTGGGGTTGTCACAGGATATTATCAAAACAAGACAAGCTTCTCATGGTTTTATTGAGACTCGTCAAAAAGGTTATTGGAAAAATAATGTTCCAAGGAGGGGGGAGAGATGAACACACACTTTTAGATAGGTGAATATGTGCAAATGGCAAAGAGTGATCTCGAGGTACAAACGAAGTCCTCGTTATCGGATTGCACATGGTTGGAAAGATGAGTATGGGTCTTGATCTTGAATCCTTTTGAAAACTCCAAATGTAGCTAGAGAACCGGGGAGCTTTAAGATTTTTTTCTTTGTTTCTTTCTTTTTCTCATCATACTTCTTTTTTTCTTTATCATCATTTTTTCTTTCTTTTTTATTACTCTCCTTGAACTCTAGACTACACTAGTACTTCCTTAGCAACCCCCCATGATTAGACGTTTGCTCATCCTCGAGCAAAGAGGTGATGATTGTGCCAAGGTAGATATTGAAATTCTTGAGACACTTGAAATCTTCTAGGGATCCCTTTGGAGGTCTCCCAAAATCTTGCTCCACTTGACGTCATCTTCCTTGTAATCTTCCTCGAAATATTCATCCATACTCAAAATTTTGGGTTGTGGTCAAGGAGGTGAACACAAAAAGATATTTTTGGGTTTGGGGGTGGATATCCCGCGTGGTTTGCGAAATTCCCAATGTGGAAACTCACAATGCACAGATAGAAAAAGGCTAGCATAAAGATAGATACGCAAAAACGGAATGACCAGCTTCGTAGTCTCAGGCTAGAGAAATCAAGCCTTGAATCAATGCACCTAAAAAATAAATCTTGTATACTAAGGTTTTTACACTCAAATAAATATAAGGCTTTGGATGGGTAGAGCAAAATGCAAGCAGTATTAAAGACAAGGTTAGCATAACTTTTAAGAATGAAAATAAATGATCTTTGATTCATTCAAAAATGAGAGCATTGAAAAATACTATGGGTCTCAAGTTATCAAAACCTCCACAAAATATTAGGCTAGTATTAATTTAATTTTCAGATCATGTTTAAAGAGAGCAGTAGCTTAATCATATATAAATCAAGCATAGGAATGAGCAAAGCGGCAACTATCATCACATATCAACATGGTACAATTTTCCATCCATATTAAATATCATAAAAACGATGGTGAAATTTATTCATGGGGATGGAAAACAAAAACTACTACTACCACACACTTGCTGAAAATAAATAAAACAAGAAAATGCTATGCATACATAAACGCACACAAGCTGAAAATAAAGAAAAGGAAAAGGAGAAATCAAACTACACTTAAAAGCATTATTCCTTCTTCATTTCTTCATTCTTCCTCCGACGGCTCATCCTCTGGCGGTTGACTCTCATTATATCCTTGCTCATAAGATGGTTGCATGGGCCCTCCATGAAATTGAACCGGTGGAACAATTTGAAGGTGTCCTAGTTGATGGGCGATCCCCGCCGTTCCTTCTTGCCATTGGTTGACATGTGTCCGGATGCTCTCGGTGTCTTGAACATTTCTTTGCACATATGCACCAATGATGGCTGCACTTTGTTGGGGCTGAGGCATGCTTGCATATGGTGCCACGAACGCTGCACTAGGTACTACAAAGGCCGGTGGATAATATGTTGGAGGTGGTGGCGGCATGGCTACACCACTACCCCATGCTTGCGTTGGCACACTTTCATAATATGGCGGTGGCATAGGAATTCCTCCATATGGTTGATGATATGCAGCCCCTCCTTGATCTTGGGCTGCGGAGGATGATCCCTCTTCTACAATTCTACCTCTTTTATTTTTCTTGGCCGGCACAAGAAGTCCTTCTTCCAACCAATTTTCTCTTCCTTAAATGAATAATTTCAGCCTCATGTTGGGAAGAGGAACATTAATCTTGGCCACCTTGTATCCTCTTTTCTCATCTCCACTTATATTATATTTCCCTTGCTTCATATACTCGATTCCTAGGGAAGTCCCGGCAAGGAGGAATTTTGAGTTTCTTGAAATTGCCGGCCTCAATGAAATAGCTATCATAGTGAGATAGCATCCCGAACCAATATCACCGGTTCCCGAAGTTGCTTCACAACACCACCGATTAATCTTGATCTTGATATAGGAAGGATCAATAGCTTGCCTAGCGATCATTCCCGAGAAAAGCCAATTTAATTCAATGTCGGTGATTTTGGTTTCTCTCATCCTTCCCAAGATTCTCTTGCTCATCCATGAGTGAAACACCCTAATGATAGGGTTCCAGATGTTATTCCTTTGCTGGTTATTTTCTCCCGAAATCATTCCCCAAAATCCTTCTAACACATTTTCTGGGACGTCCACTTGTTCCGGGGCTTCCTTCTTGAACCCGAGCAACTCTCTAATATACTCATAGGGAACTAGTTGTTCTTCATCTTTAAACCAAAATGAGAGGGATGGCACCCCTTCATTAATGACTGGTACCATTGTCATAAGAATTTCCAAGACGAGCTCCATGTGAGTGCTCATCCCAATTCCATCGAAGAAATGCACCCAACCAAGGTGACTCAATATTTGATAAATGTCCAGATGGAATCCCAATGCATGGAGGGTGTTATCATCGAAATCAACATTCAACACAAGCCTTTTATCAAGATGAAGTAGTCTCTCCTCCTCCTCCTTCATCTTTATGATAAAACCAAACTTGGAATGCTTCGGAGTGTATGGCGGTGGAGCGGATGAACGATCGAACATCGAGGTTGAACGGGCGGCTCCTCCATGTGTCCTTGCGGTTTGGTGTACCGCATGGACGAGCTTCGTGTGCCCCTCATGCCACTAAGGAGCATTGTGTCGCTCCTCGGTGGTGTCACGTCCTCCTCCATGCTTTGCGGGGACTCGGAGATAGAGTGCCTCCGCGAAGAGCTTGTTGATGGCGCCTTCGACGATGACGATCGTGTCTTCCTCCCAAAGACGATGTTCAAGGCCTTCCTCATTGTACCTTGCTGCACAAATTCACCAACAACTCTCCCGGGGGTTTCTTGCCAGTAGAAAAATGCACAAAGGAAGTATATAGAAGGGCAAGAATTGTAACGAATTTTCAGGATTTTTGGACTAAGGATTGGAGGTCAAATTTTTCTGGGTGGTTTGTGAGGTCTCTGGACTATGAACTCTGGAGCAAGAACTTGCAAATGAGTGAGAAGCTTACCTGAGGAAGATGGACGTCGGGGGGTGAAATAAAAGGGCAGGATGGCCGGCCTGGGTCGACCGGCCTGGGGTCCCTGCCCCCTATCTTGCCTCCAGTTTTCTCCCACTTGCTCTTTGTTGCATCATGACTCTGTGTCCTCGTGCTCCACAGGGTACCACTGCCCAAACACTCTCGGCCACTCCTTTGTTTTGAATGATGAAGATGAATGACTCCCTCCTTTACTTTGTGTCACTTCTTGCCTACCATGCTTCATGTGCTTCCACTTATTTCCTGCAAAATAAAGCCATTGCTGCCCCCCCCATGCTTGTCTTTTGCATGTGCCCAAGATGCTTTGATGATAAGTCCTTCCCGTGATGCATCATGGAACACTAGGTGTTAAACCAAGCTCAAAACCTTCCCTTAAACATGTTTAGATGCTAATTACTCCTCTAATTTTGAAAATTAAAAATTAACTCAGAGCTATCAATGAGTTCAAATATATACTTAGAGGAGTTTTTAGGCATCAAAAAACATTTGCAAGTCGAAATTTTCTGACTACATTGATTTTGGTTACACTGGGATCACTTGCTTTCATTAATTGATAGCAAGCTCCTCCGGCTTGACCGTGGGGGTATGGGTGTTGACGGTCGAAAAGTGCTGCTTTTACACCGTCAATACCTGCATAAAATAAATGTAAAAGGATCATCAACACTAGAATAGGGTTTGATACTGATGATTTCCACAAGTGTTGGTGTTTCTAGCTTTTGTTGCAGGATACACCGAAATGCGTGCCAAATGGTACAATTGAGAGCAAGTAGTCCAATGACTATTAAAGGACATCATCATAAACATCTTCAAATGCCAATTTGGACTGCACCATTGTGATGAGATCGTTGAGACGATCGAAAGAGTTGGTATGAAGGAGTTAGGAAAAAGACAAAATCGATGATGTCACTGTGGGTCCCACATCGGTCGGTCCACGTCTACATTTGCGCCACATGTGGACCTGGCGCTGGCCGGCCGCCTCTGACGCGCGCGTTGCAGCGCAGGCAGGCGAGTGCGTGGGAGACGGCCACGTGGCGGCCAGCCACTGGCTCCCACCCCTTCACGCGGATCGCTGATGATGTCGCAGGAGGATCTGACCTGGCCGACGTGGCAGGCCTCCATTGGCTCGCGGCCCACCACACGGACTGCTGAGGTGCGCACGTGAACAGTCGCAGGATCACCAGCAGGGCCACGCGTCCGCAGCTGGATGGCTGGCCGCCGATGCCGCTGACCGAACCGCGCATGCGCGCGTGCGCCGAGCGCGGGAGGCAGCGCGGGACCGGGACAGGTGGCAGCTCGTAGTTGGCAGATGCAATGCGGTTGTGGCGCTATACGGGAGAAGGCGTGGGAAGCGCTGGTTTGCCCCGGTTCGCGCCCTGGTTCACCCGGTTTGCTGCCCAGCCACCCTGAATAACCGATTTATAGTACCACTCAGTGCCCAGTCAGCAAGAGAATATCCGGTTCTTCAAGGAATATTCCGGTTTTGGCCTGGTTCTTCACTGCCACGTGTCAAGCACTTACTGGCTGCGCCCAAGGAAGCTGAAAAAGTGGAGGCACTTGGAGCACCAAAGCAAGCCACCCCTCCTCTATAGATAGGAGAGGAGGGGCTCCATTTTGGAACACATCCTTCTCTCCCTCTCCTCTCATTCTCTCTTGGAGAGGTGAATTCTCACCTCTCCCATGAGTTGTGTGTGATTAGAGTGCTAGGTAGGATAGGGTGAGGAGTGAGTAGATGTCCTCATGGATGCTTATTCTTCATTTAGATCAAAGTGAGTATTTCAGCATTTCTTATTTAGACTATAGTGGACATCATGCATGATTGATTTGTTCTTGTGTTCGTGGCTCGTTCATAAGTTAGAGGCTTGTGTTCTTCATGACACAAGGCTTCGATCCTTTAGAGCCAGAGCTATAGTTCATATACTTGTTTGCATACTCTGATCCTGTTTAGGTAAGTAAGTTCGTTGTATCTCGTTTATCTGCATCCACAGCTTCATTTCTGCTCCCAGTTCAATGATATGATCTGATTCCGATCTTTCCCTTGTTCGTGGGACCGTATCTATACGGTTGCTATAGTGTAGTTGCAGTCTAGCTTACGTAACCGCACTATAGTATTTATCTTGGGGTACAGACATGATGTCTGGGCCCTAGTTTTTCTGCGAAGACCACGTACGATCGTAGCGTAGAGGTAGGCCGTAGTGGTGACAGCCTGTTGGACCCTTTGTCAACCCTCTATGTCGCGTACCGAGTTGGGCTCGCTTGCCAGCACCTTGACGTGATGTCGCCCCGCGGGGACGACTGAGATCTGACAGAAATACATCTTGAGAGCTAAGTCCCTTAAGGAAGTGCTTCTCAACCCATATCTATCCCAGCTGGAGTTTGGTGTCCTTGGACCATCTATACTAGAGTACGAGATAGTGCACACCGTTGCTTGGAACGATACCCTACGGGAATACTCATTCTCCTAGGAGAAGTGCTACAACGGTGTATCCGTGCGCTTGCGGATTCGTTCGCACTCGTCAGTGTACCCGGGAGTTTCTTACACACTCACGCTATCCCGGCGCCTAGTGGTGACGTTAAGAAACGCCAACAAGCATTTCTGGCGCCGTTGCCGGGGAACGGTTGCTGTATCTATCTTTGAACCTAGTGGTCCTCGTATTTATCTTTTCCGTTTTCTTCTACTTTCACCTTCGTTACCCATCGATATATCCTTTTTGTTTCTTTTCTTCTACCTTTACCCCCGTTACCCTTTGAGATGCCTTCCTTTCAAAGCTTCTCTACCTCAAGGGGTGAGTTCGAAGGGCCTTCATCATCTTCATCATCTAGCTATGAACTCCCCCCTGGCTTTTTAGTCATGGTTCAAGATCGACCATTCTTTGGAGCAATCAATGAAGACCCCTACCTCCATTTGGAGGAATTTGAGGAACTGTGTTCTAGTCTGGCTATGCCAGGTATGACACAGGACACCGTGAGGTGGAAGTTGTTTCCTTTCTCCCTCATAGGAGAGGCGGAACAATGGTACGCCCGTACTATAAAAAGTGTGAACGGTGATTGGGGAGAACTCCGAGATAACTTTTGCAACTCGTTCTCTCTCATGGAAAGGACGGAGCAATGGTACACTCGTGTAGCTTCTCTTCTAATAAATATCCTCGATTTCGAGAAATTAGAGGAGGAGTCCCTAGGAGTGGCATGGGCTAGGTTCCTACACCTTTTGGTGTCGACACCTGGTCCGTCTTTACCCATCGATGTGTCATTATACATCTTTTGTGTGGGTCTAGACATGGATTCTGCCCTCTATCTAGACGTTATTGCTGGAGGTTTGTTCGTGGAGAAAACTCCAATGGAAGGAAGAGAGATCCTAGATTCCCTCTTAGGAAACTCTTCTGTCCCCATTGATCACAACGAACCCAACCAAGAATCAGAGTCGAGCCATGAATGTCCCTTAACATCCAAGTCAGAGTTTGCATCTTCCATATCCCAAGACTTGTCTGTTGAGCCCTCTCCTGAACCCCGAACACCAAAGGAAGAAGAAATTCAACCCTCGGTGTCCACTTGCAAATTCGAGGATGACCCATCTAGAAATCTTTCAGACACCTCGAACTCTGCTGATGCCCAATTAGGGGAGGAACCTTATTCTGTTCATACTGATCATTCTAGAAATCTTTCAACAGAACCTTCCCTTTGGCCTGCGGTGCCTCCTCTACCTCCTGATCCTCCTGATGAAGCATATCCTGAGGAGGCCATGAGAGAGGAATGGTCAGAGGGAGTGACACGATTTTCCGAGGCAACTTGGAATAGTTCACCTTCTCTGGTTGTCCCTTGCACTATCAGAGGCACTGTCGTAGAGGCCCATTGTAACCCCATCATGGAGGTTAACATTCTGCCATGGCACTTAGCGGAAACTCTTTTGGGCAGAGTCCCACTAGCACCATCCGACATGCTCCTCAAGACTTGTCCCTTCGGACATGTTCTTGAATGTCGGGGGATTGCAAGTGACGTGCCGCTTATCATAGACGGGATCGAGGCTAGCCTAGACTTTCACATCTTCGATGTCCTTGATCTCGATCTTCTCCTAGGCCCCCCTCTAGAGCAGCTCTTCGATATATCTTTAGGGAGCCTAGATGATAAGCTTAGGGAAATCGCTTATGCCACTGCTACCCCTTATCCGGGACATCCTATGGCAACGCCTCTTCCCCAGCAGAACCCGCTCGAGAAGATGACACATACATCTCCGTTCGCATCATCCGAGCCCGTTCTCATTAAGGTTGTAGAATGTTCTTCCCCTCATGAGAATGACTCGGGAGACTCTCTTCACTTTTGTGAAGACGAACGATCGTCACCACTCTCGACCGAGTTTCAGCCTCTTCCCGCTGGCCCGTATCATGTTGCTTTCGATCATGATTGAGAGTCAACATCGAGCTTCCACGATGACTCTCTTGAGATAGAGAATTCATGGGCCATGGAACCTTTCGAGGCACTGACTCTGGAGTCCGGAGGAAAGAGTTCCACACACGAGCATGGTAGCTTCATTCTTGATTCACCATACAGACCATGCTCGCATCATGTCCCTCCAGAGTAAGACCTGCTTAGCGCGCTGAGCACACGTGAGGGCTGCAACCACCTATTGGTCCTCTTTTCTAGAAAGTCCAAAAGGTTGGTTGTAGATGTATATGTCTATCAAAAGCATATCAGATTTCGTGTGTGCATTGCGGCACTAACCTTGCAGCTAAAGCTTCACTGATACATCAAGGATTGGTGGTGAGACGGGAATGACACCACCAATGATAGCTGCAAGATGAAGTTCCCATGGTCGAGCATATGACCTTAAATAAACAAAGCACTCCCAGGAGATAGCCTGGATTAGGTTAGGTTTTATTTCCCTTTTTGAATAAAAGCAAGAACATGTTTTTAGGGTAAGTTGTCCTTCGGGTATTTTGGTCACTAACCTTTCAGGTGGAGATTGAAAAGAAAGATGGATAGGTGATGCCTACGAACATGAGAGCCACATCAGCTACAACACCTAGATCAGTTTTGGTGAGGGAACATTTACAAAAGGAAACTTGATCACCGCACACTTGAGTTATGTTGCCTAGCAATGCAAACTTCAAGTGTGGGGGAGGTATGTGAGCAACTTGAGTAAAGTTCCTCCTCTACCAAATCCTATCCTGGTGTGGTGATGATGTCAGCTCTTGCATCTTGCCCACTAGCTAGGTAAGTCCTGCTTTTGACATTAAACAAAGCCCTTCCGGGAGGTTCCCGAGGTTCACCGTCTTATGCTCATGCTTATGTTCCTTTTGGTAATAGCTTGATCATGCTTTCATGTTTCCTTTGTCTTTGTTCATATGCTCTGGTTTGAATGTATATGATGTCATACATTCATAGGCTATTTTAGATTAAGCGTGGTGCTTAGGCTAAAAACTGTCTTCTTCAGTCCAAACAAGACATGGTGTCGAGTTTTGACTGATGAACCTTAGAGTATATCTTCATAGATCTTGGTTGCATATATGCTGACTAACCCCTGCAAAAAATCGTCAAACTTGAATGGGTAAGTCATTGAGCTAAATTCAAAGGGAAGGTAAGTTGAGGTGTCAAGATTCATGTTGCACATCATGCAAAGGTGGAACATATGACCTCTCAAAGGTCCAAGGTAAGTATATTCCCCTTTTGTGTATAATGTGTAGCCTTGATCTAACCCTTCTTGAGCAAATGACATGGTGACAATAAAATAAACAAAAACAACAAAAATATTTGAATTTGAATAAAGGCTCTATGGTTCTCGAACCAGTAGAGTCCCTCCTTAGTTTCATTTGTTATTTGAAGAACAACACCAGGTTCAACCACTAGTGTGGGGGAGTTCTCTCGAGCTCGTCATCGACATTTCAGCTAGAGAACCCCCACACAGGCGCTGCACAACATCGACTACACCTTCATGACAAGAGCAAGGTAAACTAGAGCGACCCGGCTGCCCTCTGGTCAGCCAAATCACCACTGGTCTTCCTTGATCTCTTATCCTTCAGAAGTGATGGTATGTGCACCCTCTATCTCACTCTATCCTATCCATAAGTTTGTTTGAATTTCAATTCATATCCTTTACATCAAACTCAGTGGTTGGTGCTATGCTTGCTCTACATGATTCCTGTGGTTGGCTTGCATATGTTTTATTCCTTACTTATCATCTTGATGCTTGTGAACAAGTATTATTAGGGAACGCATGCTTATCTTAGTAGTTGGTGCTTGTGATATGGTTTGATGATATGATCTTCGCTCTTTATGTTTGAGTGCTTGGGAATTTTATTTGAAAATCATGAAAACCCTTTGCAAAGCTCCTCTTTGATATGCCACCGTCCCACTAGAGCCATATGATATAGTTGAAAACCTTCTACTCATATGCTGCTTGTTATTGCATTGAACTTTGTCAAATTTTGTGACCCTTGTGAGAATTCTCTTCATTACTTTCATGATCAAGATTCATGTGCACACCACCTATTTCCCCTTGCTATGCTTCTACACTGGAAGTTAACATTGTATCATTCATCCCATTCCATAAAAATAAAGCTCCATATGTGGTGTGACATCTCTCTCCAAAAGTATCCTTCAAAAGAGACATGGGCTATGAAAAAAAAGAGAAGAAAAAGAGACACATGCTCAAAGCATGATGATGAAAAAAAGAAGAGAGAAAGAAAAGAAAAATAGCCCATGTCCAAAATAAAGGAGAAATAGGAGAGAGATGAGATCATGCAAAAAGGAGTTCCATAATCTTGATGGTAATAACTAGTATCCATTCTGGGGCTTGTGTCCACCTTACCATCAACCCACATTCATCATATATGTATGGTAATATCTAGCACCCATTCCGGGCCTAGTATCCACCTTACCATACTCACCATATCCATACACGTGCACATCTTGATCTGATTGTATGATTTGATTTTCTCTGTGGATCCAGTTTTTGACTTTGCAATATATGTGATACAAGTATCATTAGAAGTAGGGTGAAGAAAGGCAATCTAATGCCTTAGTGAGGACATATACACATTGAGCAATTTGAGAGAATCAAATGAGGAGCTAAGCAAGGTTTGTTTTGAAAACTTATTGCAAAACCCCAAGTTACTTGACATGATGAGCAGAAGTGATTTGATTCATGGTCGTTCCATTCTTCAACTACCCAAGATAGCATGATAGACACTTCAGAGTTCACAAGTACAAGGTATGGTTTGGAATATCTCTTATGCTTGCTTCATACCTTTGGATATCATGTCTCACCTTGACCTGACTCCCTTTACTTGGGACGAGCAAAGGTCAAGTGTGGGGGTGTTGTTGACGGTCGAAAAGTGCTGCTTTTACACTGTCAATACCTGCATAAAATAAATTTAAAAGGACCATCAACACTAGAATAGGGCTTGATACTGATGATTTCCACAAGTGTTGGTGTTTCTAGCTTTTGTTGCAGGATACACCGAAATACATGCCAAATGACACAATTGAGAGCAAGTAGTCCAATGGCTATTAAAGGACGTCATCATAAACATCTTCAAATGCCAATTTGGACTGCACCATTGCGACGGGCTCGTCGAGACGATCAAAATAGACATATTATATGCATGCATCGGAGTTCATATGAAGGAGTTAGGAAAAAGACAAAATCGATGACGTCATTGTGGGTCCCACATCGGTCGGTCCACGTCTACATGTGCGCCACGTGTGGACCTAGCGCTGGCCAGCCGCCTCTGACGTGCGTGTTGCAGCACAGGCAGGCGAGTGCGTGGGAGACGGCCACGTGGCGGCCAGCCACTGGCTCCCACCCCTTCACGCGGATCGCTGATGATGTCGCAGGAGGATCTGGCCTGGCCGACATGGCAGGCCTCCATTGGCTCGCGGCCCACCACACGGACTGCTAAGGTGCGCACGTGAACAGTCGCAGGATCACCAGCAGGGCCACGCGTCCGCAGTTGGATGGCTGGCCGCCGATGCCGCTAACCGAACCGCGCATGCGCGCGTGCACCGAGCGCGAGAGGCAGCGCGGGACCGGGACAGGTGGCAGCTCGTAGTTGGCGGATGCAGTGCAGTTGCGGCGCCGTACGGGAGAAGGTGCGGGAAGCGCTGGTTTGCCCCGGTTCGCGCCCCGGTTCACGCGGTTTGCTGCCCAGCCGCCCTGAATAACCGATTTATAGTACCACTCAGTGCCCAGTCAGCAAGAGAATGTCCGGTTCTTCAAGGAATATTTCAGTTTTGGCCTGGTTCTTCACTGCCACGTGTCAAGCACTTATTGGCTGCACCCAAGGAAGCTGAAAAAGTGGAGGCACTTGGAGCACCAAAGCAAGCCACCCCCTCCTCTATAAATAGGAGGGGAGGGGCTCCATTTTGGAACACATCCTTCTCTCCCTCTCCTCTCATTCTCTCTTGGAGAGGTGAATTCTCACCTCTCCCATGAGTTGTGTGTGATTAGAGTGCTAGGTAGGATAGGGTGAGGAGTGAGTTGATGTCCTCGTGGATGCTTGTTCTTCATGTAGATCAAAATGAGTATTTCAGCATTTCTTATTTAGACTATAGTGGACATCATGCATGATTGATTTGTTCTTGTGTTCGTGGCTCGTTCATAAGTTAGAGGCTTGTGTTCTTCATGACACAAGGCTTCGATCCTTTAGAGCCAGAGCTATAGTTCATATACTTGTTTGCATGCTCTGATCCTGTTTAGCTAAGTAAGTCCGCTGTATCTCGTTTATCTGCATCCATAGCTTCCTTTCTGCTCCCAGTTCAATGATATGATCTGATTCCGATCTTTCCCTTGTTCATGGGACCGTATCTATACGGTTTCTATACTATAGTTGCGGGCTAGCTTACGTAACCGCACTATAGTATTTATCTTGGGGTACAGACATGGTGTCTGGGCCCTGGTTTTCCTGCGAAGACCACGTACGATCGTAGCGTAGAGGTAGGCCACAGTGGTGACAGTCTGTTGGACCCTTTGTCAACCCTCTATGTCGCGTACTGAGTTGGGCTCGCTTGCCAGCACCTTGATGTGCTGTCACCCCGCGGGGACGACTGAGATCTGACAGAAATACATCTTGAGAGCTAAGTCCCTTAAGGAAGTGCTTCTCAACCCATATCTATCCCAGCTGGAGTTTGGTGTCCTTGGACCATCTATACTAGAGTAGGAGATAGTGCACACCGTTCCTTGGAATGATACCCTACGGGAATACTCATTCTCCTAGGGGAAGTGCTACAACGGTGTATCCGTGCGCTTGCGGATTCGTTCGCTCTAGTCAGTGTACCCGGGAGTTTCTTACACGCTCACGCTACCCTGGCGCCTAGTGGTGACGTTAAGAAACGCCAACAATGGGTTTATGTTCTAATTTTTGCCAAACATGAGAGGGATGTTTTGAATAAACAAAATAAATGAGGCTTGGAAAAATTGTAACTCTAGAGAAACCGGTGGATATCAAGTTAAATGAGACCAAAAATTAAATTTCCTAGGTTCACGCGAGTCCTACCATGCGTCAAAGATTAAAAATCATTAAGGAACAACGCGGGGCTCTACTCGTGTGCTTTTAACATGTAAAACAAGCCAACCTTAAAATCATGAAGAGGATGAAAGGCTTGGATAGGTTCTGAATTTTTGGTACTAGTTTCTCGATAAGAGGCAAATAAAACATAGGATGGCTCATGTCATTGGTTTATGATCAAATAAAATCCAAATGAAACAACCGAGCAATTTATGTCTCAAAAAATAAGTTCAACCACTTAAGAGTTTATACCAAGTCTTGCGTAGCAAATTCTATGACCAACTTACTTGAAATTCGGAAATCTTCCGAGTTGCCCTCTCGGTAGCTTTATTTTTGATCGGGTTGTCCTCCTGGTATCTTATCTTGACTCGACAAACGGGTTGCCTCCCGCCTAGCGCTTTGTTTATAGTCCGTAGCTAGACTTCTTCTCTTCTTCACTTCGGATCAACGCACTTTGTGGGCATTGCAATCTTGGGTACCCACTTCTGCACCATCCTTTGCTTGGGCGCAGGCTTATTCTTCGGCTTAGCCATCTTTTTGGTCTTCACAGGCGGCTTTTGCTCTTTGGTCTTGACGGATGCAACAACTTCCTTGATCTCCTTCGCTTCCTTCTTCTTAGGCTCTTCTTCCTTCTTTGGCTCTTCCTTGCTAAAGCGACGATGAGGTGGAACATATTTAACATTGATCATGTTGCATACCTCGAAACGTGGTCGAAACTTGAATATCCTCCTTGTGCCATTGACTTCGAACTTGATCTCCCCCTTGCCCACATCGCTCCTACAGTCTTGAGGAAAGGCCTCCCTAGGATGAGAGGCGGCTCCTCCCTTTCTCCCATCTTGAGCACCACAAAATCAACAAGGACGAAGTGATCTCCAACTTTTATGGGCACATCTTCGGTGATTCCCACGGGATAGCGAATAGAGTTGTCACCCAACTCTAAACACATGCATGTAGGCTCTAGTGGTAGGCGCAGCTTCTCGAACACATCTCTTGGCATGACACTCACACTTGCTCTAACGTCGCATAATGCCTTCTCGAATGTGAATTAGCCAATAGAACATGGAATGGTCGGACGTCCGGGCTCTCTTTACTTCTCGGGCCCTTGATTTGCACTGGCGGCACTACATTGTTCGGACATCTTGACGTGATCCGCCCCGAATGTCGCCATATCTTTGAAGTAGCGAGAGTATGTAGAAACTTGGAGAGCGTCCAATAGCGGCATGTTGATGTTTAACCTGTGCACCACTTCCACAATCTTTTCAAAATGATTATCAAGTTTACCTCGAAAGTAGCATGGCTTTAGTGGAGGCATCTTTGTGTCATCACTTGGCATCTCAAATTCGGGCTCTTCGGTAGTGATCTTCGAAATAGTAGTCCCTTCTCCTTAGTGTGATCCTCCGCCTTGGCGGTTCACTTAGGCTTCCTTGCTCCAGCTGAATATTTTGGGTCCTCCTTCTCCTTTCCCGAGCAAGTTTGAATAGCCTTTGCCGTCTCGGGACCTTGGGGTTGTCCCGGCAATCTTCCTTCATTAGCGGTTAGGTGCCCGGCAAGTTGTCTCACTTGCATTTCTAGCATCTCCATCATGTTGAGCACTTGATGGTTGGAGCTTCCGACCTCCGTCACCTTGCCATCGATACTCTCCAATACTTTGTCCATAGCCTTGAACTTAGTGACGTTGTCCTTGTTAATCTTAACTTGCTCGTCCATGAAATCCTTCAATTGTATACGAAGAGGAACTGAATTTTGAATGGACGAACTTGCGTTGAATTGAGGTCTACCTTGCCTATAGCGGAAGTTTGGCAAATCCCCTTTCCTCATGTAGTCGAGTACCTTTGCTTCCTCCGGACAATATCTTTGGACATAGTCGTACTCCCCACATTCTTCACACGTGGATCTTGCTTCGGCGGCCTTTAGGTCTTGGGTTGCTTTCTTTTCTACCTCCATCTTTTCCAACCTCCTCATGAGTGAGTCAATTTTTTCTTCTAGAAGTTCCTCCTTTTCAACCAGCAAAACACCTTTAACATTGCCTGTGGGTTGAACCAGAATTAAGCATCTGGATGATGCCTGTTGGCATTTCTTAACGTCACCACTAGTTGTACACCTAGAGGGAGCGTATAAGAGCAACCGGGTATACCACAAGCGCACAGAAATACCATTGTAGCACTTCTCCAAGGAAGGAGAGTATTCCAAGGGTATCGAATCCAAGGAACGATGTGCACTATCTCCTACTCTAGTATAGATGGTCCAAGGACAAAACACTGATTGATAGGATAGGTAGAAAGGATCTTCCTCGACCGAGCGCAGAGTCTAGCATGGTCTCTCACGTATAATACTCACTTTGGGTGCCAGCACATCCTAACTTTTTAGGGAGAGGCCAATGTACTGACAATGAGCCCAACTTAGTACGCAGGCGCGGAGGGTTGCAAAGGGTCCAACAGGCTGTCACCACTGCGGCCTACCTCTATCGTTACGCGAGCGCATGTGGTCTTCGCAGGATAACCTATGGTCTAGACACCACGTCTACACCACTGACTACTACTATAGTCGGACACCATCTGACGTCCCGATAGCCCGACTATAGCATTCGTATAAATACGGAACTACGAATCCACGAGGGAGATACTGGCACTAGCTCAAGGTATGCTCTATCACTCATGCAAGATCATGAATGCACTTTGATCTAACTAGAGACATGCAGGAGCATCAACTTTACTCTAATAGACAAGCTGGCAAACTAGATGCAAACTTATGATCTAGTCTACTAGATCGAAAGGGTTGTGTTCGAAGACCACAAGCCTCTAAACTAAGAACAAACGAAGAACACAAGAACAAAGCAACTAAGCATGCATACGACTTTAGTCTAAATAGAAAATGTCGAAATACTCACTTTAGTCTAGATGAAGAACAGAGGCACTGCTGAGGATCGTTCTTGAGGAAGATGTCATGAACATGACATGTCCCCAATCCTCCCACCTCACTTCCTAGCACTAATCCTACACAAAGAGCTCTCCTCTCCTAAAGAGAGAGGCTCTAAGACCAAAATGAAGAGGAGGAGGAGAAGTGTGTGTCTCAAATGGGAGCCCCTCCCCTCCTATTTATGGAGGAGGGGGTGGCTTGCTCGGAGGCTCATAGTGCCCCAAAATGCCCAGGATCACAGCAAGTGACCAATCAGGCAGCAGCATGTGGAAGGTGGGGATCAACCGACCCTAGGTCGGTTCAGCCGATCCTAGGGTCGGCCGAACCCCCCGGGAGGCCTTCTGCGTTGTGCTTTCTCAGGGTGGCTGCCATGTGGGCCCTGATGCTTGTCCTCTATGCATGCCAAGTTTCCTGACGGTTTTGGGGGATAAGTGGGCCCTTGAATCCATGTGATGTCCACGTGGCGATACGTGATTCGTCGGGCTTGCTTCTCTTGGATTGATGACGTCAGTGATCCAGGGGAATCCTAGGTGGCATCCCCTCATTGGCTGAGCTTGAAGCACTTGGATCAAAGACTTGTGCTTTTACTCCTCTTTCTAGTGCTAATCACCTGTATTTGCATAATCACCAACACTTGTGGAAATGATTAGTTTAAGCCCTATTCTAGTGTTGATGATCATTTCTCATGCCAAAAGGTACATGTTGACGGGTATAAAATGAGTGGATAATAGACGTCAACAAATACCCCCACACTCGACCTTTGCTCGTCCCGAGTGAAGGGAAGAACAAGATCAAGGTGAGACATGATGTCCAAAGGAATGAAGCAAGCATAAGAGATATCCCAAACCATACCTTGTACCTGTGAACTCTATGAAGTGTCTATCATGCCATCTTGGGTAGTTGAGGAATGGAACAGTCATGAATCAAATCACTCCTGCTCATCATGTCAAGTAACTTGGGGTTTTGCAATAAGTTTTCAAAACAAACTTTGCTTAGCTCCTCATTTGATTCTCTCAGATCGCTCAATGTGTATATGTCCTCACCAAGGCATTAGATTGCCTTTTTCATCCTACTTCTAATGATGGCTATATGTGGAGCTCAGGGTAGGATAAAGGATAAGGCATACACTAGTACAGAAGTTCACATCCATGACAAAACACTTTCGTCACGGAACAAGCTAAATTCGTCATTGAAAACCTTCTGTGACGAATTTATGACGATTCTCAAAACGTCGTAGAACACGCGTCACATTTGACGCACCGTGACGAATCAACCATTTTCATCACAGAAATGCTCCTTTTAAGTGACGGACACGTTTTTCGTCATGTAACCGCTCGTCTTCTATGACTAGTGAACATTGTCACTGATTTCATCATGAAAGTGACTGCCACGTGGCGCCATGCATGCTGGCAGCTGACATGGCTCGATGCCACGCTGGCTACCTACGTGGATGATGACGTGGCTGCCTACGTGGATGATGGTGTGGCTGCCTCGTGGACGATGGCGCGGCTGCCTACGTGGACGATGACGTGGCTACCTACATGGACGATGACATGGCTGCATACGTGGACAATGACGTGGTAGTGATGACGTCATCACCACATACACAATTCAATGTTGGGCCTAAATTGGGCCAATTATTTCACTGATTCAATTTTTTACTCTGCTCATTCAGCAATACTAAAAATTTAGCCCACCAAAATTTGCCAAATTTAAGCCCACTTTACAAAACAGGTTACAATCCATGATAACATAATCTCAGAAAATTACAGAGCCCATATCACATACATGCTCACCACAAATACACAATGGCACATTGACCAACAGAACAACATGCAGAACATATAGGTACCATGACACATCCATGTTTTCATCAAGCATCAGAAGCCACCATGGCAGAAGCTCCAATTTTACCTCGAAATCATTGAAAGTCTTCTGCGCCGTTTGCGCTAAGCATTTCGTCAAACTCACTGCAGAACCACACATTTGAGAACATGATTATCCAACAAAGATGGTGTCAATCTACAAATTCAATTCAACAAGATGATTATTTAATTTGATTCCATAAAAATTGTCAAGATAAAGTAGTTTTAAATTTTTTGCATATCAAAAAATACAAAGATAAATTAAATAGAAAATTTTACAAGCTCCACATTTCGTACAAGACAAGAAAGCCCAGACTTCAAAGGACAGTCGAATCAATTTCAGGTAAAAGTTAGCATGTGCTGACACGTGACTAACAGAAAATATGGTGCCAAACCTGAACTGTGATATACAAATACTCTTACTTAAATATATGCAACAGAAACTTGTAGTTTTAATGTAAGCATATGCAGCAGTGGTTTACAGCTAAAATGTCAACAACACAAGTGGACCAAGCTAGCTTTCAAACAATGTAGGATGTATGATGATCAAAAGTTATGAGATAGCCAAAGGATTCTAACATTAACTTCAGCACAAATCGATGCTGACTATAAGTTCAGAATGCAAATTATACTGACATCAGTGTGCACACAAGAGAAGTGGTTAGCTATGTAGCTATGATCAGAACAAGAGATTCACATCTGTTTGAAGTTCACACATTATCTCCTACATGTCTAGCAGAACAAAACATTTCTTTGGTGATTGTTTACTCATAGCAATTGCCTCACCAAAGTTGAGTAGTGTCGCCAAACTGTTTTTTGTTATTGCAGCAAAGCACTTACCCTCAAAGATTGACTGCATTCAAAAACTTGGTCGCAAAGCTGGCACTCACCAGCAAAAAGAAGTTTGACCTGTTTGTAGAGGCAAATGTCACTAGAGGAATGCTACACCATAACAGAAGATATGAGAGGAAGATTTTTCTAACAGCAATTCGCATGAAATGAATCCAATTTTCCTATTTTAGACTCCAAAATTTCCCAAGGCATTTTCTGCACTTCATCTTTGATCAGTTTTTCAACACCCAAGTTCTTCAAACTTGATTCTGCTACATATTACTAAGTGTTTTGCCATCAAGTTCAATACAACAGTTTTCAACATCCAGATGCTGCACACGAGGGAGAATATGTCTCAGCAAGTCACTCCGTAGAGCATTTGCCAGCAAGTTCAATACAACAGTTCTGTCTATAGTGTTCTGCTACATGAGACCACAAATCACTAAGTGTTTTGGACAACAAACATATTGTCAGGTTGCAGGATCTTGGGAGAGGGGTTGTATTTATAAATTAGCATCCCAGAGCTCAGCATGAAACATTTAGTTGGATTCATTAGATACTTCTGGATGCATGTGTTATTGGAACAGGAAATGGAAAAACATGTGTCAGACATATGGATGCACATCTAAGCTGTTGTAACCCTTCAACAGTGTATTTTGCATTAGCACTTGTGATTCAGAATTAGACAACACTTAGCAAAACATAGGCATGTGCGTACAAGTGTTGCTGCTGCTGCACTCAACATATGGCAACTCTACTGGTGGGCGTATCCTAGTTGATGCAGATAGATCCAAATATTTAAAAAATGAATGCAAGCAAGGAGAAATCATATGGATCAAGTCAGCTTCGTTTGCAGCAGTTCAAAGTGGACATATTAGTGAAGTTACCATCCAGGCAAAGTAGTGAGAAAGCATCTTAACAGTTTTATTATTGTTTTTGTTCTCCACTGTTAATGCACTTAAGGTCAATTACACACAATTTGAGCTATTCTGAATATAACCTGCAGAGGTCGATTTAAATTTGCAGGTGCCCTTGCTGTTACCTGAATCGAGCTAGGGATAGGGGAAGCAGTGTACCAGACTTCACAGCGCTGCAAGGTCGCCAGATCCGAAGCTCACACCATTGCCGTGACCTGAGAGAGGAGAGAGAGGAAATGTCAGAGAGAGAATGGTGGCTGGATCTGAGAAGGTGATGTAGTGGGTGGATCTGAGAAGGGCATCTCGTTGAGGAAAGGCAGCAGCTGAAGGAGCCGGCGTCGCGCACGAGCTTGGACCATGGGAGCACCTAACCCAATGGGGAAACCAGGACAGTGATCGATCAGATGCAGAAATCAGGACAGTAATCGATCAGATGCAGAAATCATGGAGAAGCAATGCAAGTAGGAACGGGCCTCGGCCAGAAGAAGAAACATATACTGACTTACCAGCTTCCGGTCGAGGTCTTCATCCGCCGCCGCAGTCGATGCGGCCTCCGGTGGCGTGCTCACAACAGATCTAGGCTTCGCGGGCGCAGAGCACACGGGGGAGGAGTCGAGGGAGCCGGAGGCGGGCGGGACGACACGTCAGAGGTGGAGGTCCTTGACGGAGACGTCCCCCACGCCGTTGTGCAGGAGGAGCTCCCTGTGGTGGCGGGAGGTGATGCCGCCGAGGCATGCGGCGACGGGGATATGGTGTCTGCCTCCGCACGCGTGCGCTCGCCTCGGGAGCTCGCATCTGAGTTGGGTGGAGGTTGGGCAGAGGCGGCCACACCGGCCTGGCCGCATGGTGCAGGGATGCCAAACCTCGCCCCGCCCGGCGGCGGAGTGCAGAGTGGCGGCGGAGGGAGCGAGAGGAAGGGTGGAGTGCGCGGGGTGGGCGGATAGGGTTTCGGCTCGGAGTGGTAGTGACCGGATATTTATATACATGGAATCGCATCTGGACCGTTCAATAAAATTCAACGGCTTAGGATGTGATGCCATCCGATTTGGGCCGTTATGGGCTGAATTCAACGTTCATTCCTGACAGCTTAATATCTTTCTTTTTCATTTTTTATTGCTATGAAGTATCACACAAAAATAATCATTTTATATACACAAACTCATTTTTATATGTAATATACGACATATAAGTTGTCTTGTAGGAATTTCAGAAAAATTGAAACTGGTTTACTACTTTTATACGTTAAATGAATTTTTAGGCGCCTATGATACATTCTAGCCCACATCTAGGAGATTGATGAAAAATTCAATTGACTTGTAGTGAAAACTCAAAATTCTACTCTTGTTATAAAATAATGATAATAATACCTAAAACTTGTCCTAAAATTATGTAAATTGTCATAGATTCATTTTATGGATGCATAAGCTTGAAAAAAAAGTTTCATAAGATTTTATGAAAATTGGAGTATACATTGTTCATAAACTAGATAGTTCATCACATTGTTTCATATAACTCAGCTTAAACTTCAAAGTTTGTACACAGTCAAGTACTTTCTTACCCCATGGACACCTCAAATTTGGATGCAACCTTACCCTTACTCTCATATTAGTATTTGGAGATTTAGATTTCCAATTCTCATGTGAAAAAGTCGTTTTTCTCTATTTTTTCTAAAACCTAATTAAAACACCCTTGTGAAGTAAATTTGGTCAAAAAATTATACAAATTGGCATAAGAGCATGTTTTTGATCCACAATCTTACCATAAAAAACTCAAGTGGTTTCAATAAAGTGGGACCATACATTGTTCACAAAGGATACATCCGTCTTATAGTTTCCTAAAACTCAAAGTCAAACTTTGAAATTTGAATACCTCATAACAATTTTTGACTCGTATGCATCTAAATTTTGGACACAAACTTATGTTGACCATAACATTAGCAATTATAAATTTAAATTAGTTATTTTTATTAAAAAATATGCAAAAATATGTATTTATATTCTCTACATAAATAGATGGAAACAAGCCATATGAATAAGATTAAAGAAACAATAACCAACTTACAAAACAACACAATAAAATGAAAGAATGTGAATTTAGAAAAATTTGGGAAAAAGAAACACCAAATTTGGAGTTTAAATGAAAGAGAAAAACCAAATACAACTTTTAATTCAGGATTAAAAAGAGAAAGATGAACCCTGTAGGTGTTCTTCATCTCTGTACATTTAGGGTATAAAATACAACCCTGACCAACAAGTGTTTAAGTATATATAAATAAACTTCTGCCAACAGACACGACTCCACTTGTAGCTCAGTGGTAACACGTCTTCCTTCCATCCCACAGGTCGTGGGTTCGAGTTCACCTTCCGCACCATTTTTTGCGCCAGGTTCTATTCCGAACCGCTGGGCCAGCGTGGGCCGTTTGTCTGGGCGATGCACATTGTATTCCGGAGGTCATTTGGGCCAGCGTGGGCCGGTTGTCTGGGCACGTACAGCAACACTTAGGCCTACAATGCATGTGTGTGCATGCATGCTGCATGCAAGGCGGCGGGGCTGGGCCATTAAGGCCACGAACTTGCAAGGGAGCAGGGTTGGCCCACCATTTATGTCATGTGGGACCATGCAGTGGTGGGGCCCACGTAGCCACGTGGACATGGAATGCGTGGGAATGGATGGTGGGACCCGGACCCATGGTCGGACCCACAATTACACGTGGTTAAATGTGGGACCAAATTTTTCGTTTTCAAGTTGTTTTGTGATGATAATGTTGGTATTCTGTGACGCTCATTTGCGTTCGTCATTGGTTCCTCACGGGCAGAACTGGAATGATTCATCTGTGATGAACAAGTTCGTTGTTCGGTGACGATCCTCTAAGTTTCGTCATTATTTTTAGTGGCTTGGCACCGTCACTCGTTATCTATGACGAAGTTACAAAATTCATCACGGTAGAGACCACTTCCATGACGAATAAATGTACCGTCACTATCAAATCGTCATAGATATTAACATTTCTACTAGTGATACTTGCATCACATATATTGCAAAGTCAAAGACTGGATCCACAGAGAAAATCAAATCATACAATCAGATCAAGATGTGCACGTGTATAGGTATGGTGAGTATGGTAAGGTGGATACTAGGCCCGGAATGGGTGCTTGTTGACGGTGGAAATTCACCATTTCCAACCCTCAATATTCTCACATAAATGGAGGCATATGAATTATTTACTAGCATTTATGTTTGAATAATGTAGTTCCACTTGTCCTTGGAGATTATTTGTATGTAGGTGATTTACCCTTTAAAAGAGATGGAAACTCCACTTCTATGAAGAAACCATACCAACTCAGCTGAGGAGGTGGCTGCCACCAAGGGAAACATGGCAATCCACGTCATCGATCCAGGGAAGGCACTCACCGACGAATCAGAGGACGCCACATGGACTTCACATGGATCAAAGGGCCCACCTCAGATACCAAATCAAGCCATGCACCGGGGATGGATCACAGGGCCCACAGGGCAGCCACCCAGTGGAAAACCACCAGGTGGGGCCACCTTAGGGGGCCGGCCGACCCTGGGATCGACCGAACCGACCTAGGGGGCCCCATCCTGGCCCTCCACGTGGCAGCTCCCTATTGGTCCATTGCCTCTCTCCCGGGTGTTTAGGGGTCATTTGGTGCTCCGAGCAAGCCTTGTCCTTGCCTATAAATAGAAGGGGGGGGGCTCCCATTTCTCACACACCACTCTCTCATTCTCCTCTCACTTTTAGTTTCCAAGGCTAGGGGGTAGGCTAGAGTAGCTCTTCTTCAGGTTCCAAGTCCTCTTGGAAGTCTAGGTATGAGTTCTCTTTTATCTTTATTTCTTTGTATAACTTTGATATACTTCAGTTATTCAACTATTTCATATAAAGTCATGGTAGATCATATTCTTGATATGTTCTTGAGTTCATCCTCTGTTCATCATTTTGAGGCTCGTGTTCATCGTGAACACTACCTTTTGATCCACTTGAAGGGTGATAAACTCCTTCCTTATGTGTTTGTTCATAAGTTAGAGGCTCGTGTTCTTCACGAACACGACCCTTTGATCTTGTTGATTAGACATAAGAGAGTTCATATCTGTTCGTATGTCTAGCCTTAGTTGATCTTGTTGGATGGCATGAGAGTGTTGCATGAGGTCTGTGTTCAAGCTACGGTACTCGGTCTAGTTGACCAGTCTTCTGGTGGCTCTCACCCTGGGTCACAATAGCCCGGGCCGGGTGGAGTCTAGTAGCAACGTAGGCATGGTGCCTGGGTTGTCTAGCTACGATAGTTATGAGCATACCCCCCGTAACGAGAGGTCGGTCCTCAGGTGGTGACAACCCTGTTGGATCCTAGGGCAACCTCCGCATTGGGGTACCTGCTGTAGGAGTCTAAAGTCTAGTTTCGCAGAGTGCTGGTCGTCACGGGCTAGCTCCCCGTTTGTACCTGGGTGCTGAACCATGTCTCTCTCATGCAATACTCATGCCCATCTCCTGTATCTTCTAGCTTTGTATGTTTAGTACATTAGAACCTAGAGCTAACTCGTTTGTTCCCCCTAAGCCGTAGTGTGCTAGAGTAGAGGTAGATTTGAGGTGTGTGTCACACTACCCCTATTATCTTTTATCTTACCCCTGCCTTTGAGTGTGTTGTTCCCTATATCTATCTCTTGGTTTACATTCAGAGCAAAAGCATAAGTCTAAGATATCCGCCATTGCCTTCCACGGATTCGATACCCTTGGAATACTCTCCTTCCTTGGGGAAATGCTACAATAGTTTATCTGTGCACTTGCGGATTCGTTCATGATCATTTAGATTAACCTATGGCAAGTCTCGATGTTCACGCTAACTTGCGCCATTAGTTTGTGACATTGAGAAATGCCAACAAGCATTTCTGGCGCCGACGCTAAGGATGGATTCCAAATCTGTTCTTAAGTGATCGACGTTCAGAAGTGCCAACATGCATTTCTGGCGCCGTTGCCGGGGAAGGCACAGGATTATCATGACTATGCTTTGCATCTATTTATAAACTCTGAGTAGGTTAGGACAACTCTCAATGCAGTCTAACCTTGATTGTCTTCTTTTATCTTTGGATGATGAAGACAGGTAGTGTATGATTGGTTTCGACCTACCGGGAAATTTTACTGAAGATCCCAAGTCACTTGTGAGGAAAGCTCGAATTTATTTCGGCTGACCTCGTCATACTCGTCCAGAAGGCGAACCAGCTTCCTTTGTACCATCCATGTCCAACGCTATGGCCCAGAAGACACTTTGTGAGTACCCAGCTCCTTCTGCTGACCAGGTGCTACAAGGCCCTGAGGTGGCAATGGGGACTAAAAATTTTGAGATCAAGATGGGTCTAATTACGATGGTACAGGCTAGCCCATTCTGTGGCAAGCCAAATGAGAATGAGGATGCCAATGCTCATCTGCAGCAATTCCTAGAGCTATGCAGCACTTTCGTCATCAGGGGTGCAAATATGGATGCTGTTCGTTTACGGCTATTTCCATTCTCCCTCCTGGGGAAAGCTAAGCAATGGTTCTATGCGAATCGGGAATCTATTAACACTTGGAGTAAGTGTTCAGAGGCATTTCTCAATAAGTTCTTCCCATTGGGTAAAACCAATGCTCTTCGTGGAAGGATTTCTGGTTTTCAGCAAGCAGCAAGTGAATCTATTCCAGAGGCTTGGGAAAGGCTTCAGGAGTATGTCCTGGCCTGTCCTCACCATGGGATGGAGGATTGGCTTATTCTTCAAAGTTTCTATAATGGGTTGACTCCGACAGCCCGAGGCCATATTGATGCTGCTACTCAAGGAGCATTCTTCTCACTCACTGTTGATAATGCTAAATTACTCATGGAGAAGATGGTCTCCAACCAAGGGTGGAGTGATGAAAGACTCCAACCACGACCGAGGGGTACTCATACTGTCAAGGAAGCAGACATGATTACTGCCAAGATGGATCTTCTTATGAAGAGATTGGATAACTACACCAGCGAGAAGGCTGCCATGGCCACCACTTCTCTGCCTATGGACTCTCACATGACTTGTGAAGTCTGTGGCAACACTTGGCACTCAGGCAACTATTGTCCGGAGACTTAGGAGGAAGTGATGTACATGAATAGCAATAACAATGGTTATCATCCACCTCAATAAGGAGGCCAATCGTGGAATCAACAATGCCCTTATTATCAAGGAGGTAACCAAGGTAATTCTTACAATCCTAACCAACCTTCCTTGAGAGATCTTGTTTTTGGGCAAGCTAAGATTAATGAAGGTATTAACAAGAAGCTAGCTGCCCTTGATAAAATTGTGGAAAGTCTCAACGTTAAGCTTGATAGTTTTTCTTCTGCTCAGAAGAGTCAGCTGAGTTTCAACAAAATGTTAGAAACCCAGTTGGCTCAGGTGGCTGTTTTGGTTCCATCTCCTGATAACGGGAGGATCCCGGGGCAACCCGTATCCTCTTGTGAAAATGTTAGTGTAGTGTCAACCAGGTGGGGTAAGCCACCTAGGAAGACACATGCTTCTAACTATGCAAGAAAGCCCATTCAACAAAATCTTGATCCATGGGAGGAATCAGCAGTGGTGCACAAGAAAGATCTATGCTACCCGACTATCACTTGCATAATCTATTACAAGAAGATTAGGCATGCCCTTTGTGACCTTGGTGCGAGTGTTAATCTCATGTCCAAGGCTATGTTCGAGCAACTGGGATATCCAGCTCTCTCTCCAACAGCACGGACTATCCAACTCGCCAATTCAACGATCCGATATCCAGAAGGAATTGTTGAGAGCTTATTGGTTAAGGTCAAAAGTTCTTATGTCTTCGCGGATTTTGTGGTCCTCGATATGGATGACGAGGGAGGAATGTCGCTCATCCTTGGGCGACCATTTCTCAGTGATGTCCGAGGTAGAATCAATGCGGGGTCCGGAATCATCCGTTTCCGCATTGGGAAGAGGAACTTGAAGTTCATGTTTCAGGACAAAGAAGAGCAATGCTATTTGGTGCAAGATATTGTTGAGCAGCTTGGGGGAAGGACGGAGCCTTCACCCCCAAGGAAGAAATCTCCGTCAAAGAGGTTAAAGAAAATTCGGAAAGAATGGTGGAAGATTGAGATGGCACCAACCTCTACTTCTCAGGAGTGGGGTGCTGAATTGAATTGATCGCTGAGAAGAGTCCAACTCGTCGGACTAAAAATGATGGGTCCTTTCTACCAAAAAGGTTAAAGTTGGTATTTATCTCATATTTCCCTTTCCAAAATTTTATTTCCAAAATTGCATATTTGATTTTCCAAAACTCTGCATTTGCATGCTAGATTTATCTAGCCTTTTTTCCTTTCTAAATAAAAATTCTGAAAATCATTTCTGAGTTTGAAAATCTTAGAAAATTTATTTGGGCAATTTCTGGAGTAAACTTTGGCCGGTGCACCGTGGCATATCTTCATATAGTCGTTGGTGGCACACCTGCAAAAGGGGGCCAGCACCGGGCCCACCACTGGGCCGACCGAACCAGGGTTCGGCCGAACCCTGGTAACGGTCAAGTAGGCCCAGCCTTGGCCAACGGCTCCTAGCCATTGCCCAACAGCTATCCCACGGTGTGCTACCCTTTGCTCTATAAATTGGACCCGAGAGGGGGTGTTCTTCACCTGTTCAACTCATTTCACTCACACCCCCTCTCTACTCCTTGCTCTCTTAGTTTTCTTGGATTTCTTGCTCGAGATTGGATCATCAAGTGGTCTCTCTAGTGTGTTGCTGAAAATATTGCTATTGGTGGAGCAAACTCGGTAAGAACTTCATTCGATTTCACTAACCCATCACCGAGTTGCTCTTGTTGTTTCTTGTTGTTGTGCTAGCATAAATTGGGCGGCGAACACTCTCCGGAGGGTGACGCGCTCACGCTCCCGTTCATGGGCAAGCACGAGTGCATCCACCCCCGCCGAGCTGACACCGAGCCCATCAACGATGGATTATGAAGAAGGGCAAGAAGAGCAAGCTGAGCCACAAGCCGCAGAGGAGGTCGTCGATGACACCCCCTACCTCAGCTTGCGGGGCGGTCGAGAGGAGCAAGCCTATGCTCTCTTGAAGGACCGAGTCTTCGCCCACACCAGGGACTTCGACCCGGCTCTCATGGAGAAGATAGGTATGAATCTTGAGTTCGTTTCCATTTGGAATGCTCTTGGTTGGGAGGAGTTTGCGCCGGTTCCAGAGCTTGGCTCTCGGCCCCTCACCATCCAGTTTCTTTGATCTCTTACCGAGACCCCGGATGGCATTGAGTTTCGTCTTTTCGGGACCGATTATCGTCTTTCTTGGAAGGATCTTAGTCATCTTCTTAGTTTTAGTCCTCGTTGTGCTGTCTCTTTGAAGCGAGCTTGTGAGGGTTATGTTTGGGAATCTTTCTGGGCAGATATCTCTGGTCTTGTTTACAGTGACAAGTTTGTACCTCGGTGCAATGATATTGTGCATCCCACTCTCCGCTTGTGGCACAAGTGGCTCGCCATTACTCTCTTTCCACGAGAGGATGTTCGGCCCGTGCGCAGCGATGAGATGATGCTATTATACGCAGCTGTCAACCGGATCAAGGTCTCTCCCGTTAAAGCTATGATTCGGCAGTGGATGACGAATTTCAAGATGATAGGTCCTATTGAGTGTACGGCTTTGGTGACTCGTATTGCTCTCAGACTCGGGGTTCTTAGCAGGAATCCCGTACCCTTCATCGGGACGCCCCGAGTTCTCATTGATGAGGTATACCTGATCCAGGGACATATACTCAAGAGGGGCCCAAATGATTCTTTGACTTTCTTCTTCCCGGGCTATACAAATCAAATCCCGTTACCTAACCCGGGGTTTGGATTGTATAACTCGGAGTCACTCACCATTCCCCTTGTTACACAAGAGGAAAGCCGTCGTGCTAGTGTTTCAGGCAGGTCCACCAGGAGCGCGGCGAAGAGAACACACATGCAGCAGCAGCAGCAGTCACAGCCAACACCACCACCACAGCCTCAGCCACAGCCTGTTACACCACCGGTGGCAGGAGGGGCCCCTGCGGGGTACATGTCCGGGGTTACCCCTGGATATGCACCTGGTTGGGACCAGCCCACCTACCAGCCGAGTGCGAGTGGCACGGCTTGGGCAGGCGCGAGCAGAGCTCAGTGGACCACACCCGCTAGTTCCAGCTCCGGTGGTCCACCTCCGTCTTCGTCCTTTCGGCAACACTCTTCAGCCTCTGCACGCGATGCTCAGCTCGCACAGCAGATGGGAGAGCTCACCGTCTAGGTCACGGGATTGGAGGAGACGCTGAACACCCACGTCGAGTCAACCTCAGCGTGGCAGCGTCAGGTTGGTGAGAGGATAGCAGCCATGCAGCAGGATCAGCAGCAGTACATGGAGACGCAGAGGGCTTACTACGCGAGTCAGGGTTTCTTCTACCCTCCTTTGCAGTGAGCCTAAAGCTAGCTTGGGGGAGGACCCCCATTCTGAGGTAACTTGTATCTTCCTTTGTTTTCAGAATATCTTATAAATGAAAACCCAAAAAAATCTACAAAATAAAAGACCAAAAATATTTATTTGCTTTCATCATCATCATTTGCTTAGTTAGCTTTGATATGCTTAGTAAGAATGCTTTGCCTCTATGGTTGAAATGATGAATAGTTGCTCTGTTTATTCTCCTCGTATGTCTTGCCTACAACTTTGTATCCTACCTAAGTTTTGAGTTTGATGGCTTGTATGTGCAAACCTTAGCTTGAAAACTGTGGGTAGTAGAAAGTATGATCCTTGCCTAAGTTGTTGTGAGACATGATTTGGTAGAATAGAGTGCTATGATCTTGTGCTTAGTGATGCTTGACATCCGGAGTTTTCCTTTTTGAAAAATCAAAATATGATGAGTTCCTCAATGATGAGAATTTCCCATCCAAGGCCATATGTAGATTCTAGTTCTTAGCCTCCACATATGTAGCTTATTCTCTCATTGAGCTTTGTCAAATTGTTGTGACCCTTGTTAGAACTCATACTCCCCTGATCAAGATCACGTACATGTTCATGCTAAACTTCTACACTGGAAGTTAATCATTCATCATTTACTCCATACTGCTTATGCATTCTTCCACAAATAAAACTCTATGTATCTTTGCATCATTCACCCCTCTCCAAATATCTCCAACAGAGACAAAGGGCTAGCTAAAAAAAAGAAAGAAAAGCATGCTCAAAAGCATGACAAAAATAAATAAATAAAGAGAGCTAGCCCAAATCTCGAAAATTTCAAAAGGAGAAAAAGGGATTGATATGCGCAAGAGAAAGAGTTCCACCATATAGATGGTAATAACTAGTACCTACTCCGGGGCTAGTGTCCACCTTACCATCAATCCCTCATTCCCTCATATAAAGCATGGCAATATCTAGCACCCATTTCCGGGCCTAGTATCCACCTTGCCATGCTCATATCCATCACACACATATGCACATCTTGATCAGGATGTATGTTTGTTTCTTCCAAGGATCCGGTTTTTGACTTAGCAAAATATGAGAGACAAGTATGCCACATCTTCCCTACCTACAGCTCCACATACAGCCTATTAGGAGTAGGATGTGAAGAAAGGCAACATTGATGTCTTGGTGAGGAACCATACACCTTTGAGCGATCCGAGAGTATCATTTGAGGAACTCTGATTTTCTTTTGAAAAATTTGCAAAACCTCCGGATTGATAGCTGATCAAGGTATGAGTGATTATGCATTTTCTATATAATCATTCTGTCTCTCAACCGCCCAAGGCAGGTGAAGCTATATGCCCCACGTATCAGGTGAAAGGTAAGAACATTGCCAACTTGTTCAACTCTTGGTAGAGTACTTTGCTGTATATTTTCCATAAGTTGAGAATACAACATTGTAGCACCTCCTGATCAACCAACCTAAGTCTCTAATGTCTTGCTTCGAGACGAGCAAGAGGTTAGCTTGGGGGAGTTTGTTGACGGTGGAAATTCACCATTTCCAACCCTCAATATTCTCACATCAATGGAGGCATATGCATTATTTACTAGCATTTAGGTTTGAATAATGTAGTTCCACTTGTCCTTGGAGATTATTTGTATGTAGGTGATTTACCCTTTAAAAGAGATGGAAACTCCACTTCTATGAAGAAACCATGCTAACTCAGCTGAGGAGGTGGCTGCCACCAAGGGAAACATGGCAATCCACGTCAACGATCTAGGGGAGGCACTCACCGACGAATCAGAGGACGCCACATGGACTTCACATGGATCAAAGGGTCCACCTCAGATACTAAATCAAGCCATGCACTAGGGATGGATCAGAGGGCCCTAGGGGGCCGGCCGACCCTGGGATCGGCCGAACTGACCTAGGGGGCCCCATCCTGGCCCTCCACGTGGCAGCTCCCTATTGGTCCATTGCCTCTCTCCCGGGTGTTTAGGGGTCATTTGGTGCTCCGAGCAAACCTGGTCCTTGCCTATAAATAGAAGGGGAGGGGCTCCCATTTCTCACACACCACTCTCTCATTCTCCTCTCACTTTTAGTTTCCAAGGCTAGGGGGTAGGCTAGAGTAGCTCTTCTTCAGGTTCCAAGTCCTCTTGGAAGTCTAGGTATGAGTTCTCTTTTATCTTTATTTCTTTGTATGACTTTGATCTACTTCAGTTATTCAGCTATTTCATATAAAGTCATGGTAGATCATATTCTTGATAAGTTCTTGAGTTCATCCTCTGTTCATCATTTAGAGGCTCGTGTTCTTCGTGAACACTACCTTTTGATCCACTTGAAGGGTGATAAACTCCTTCCTTATGTGTTTGTTCATAAGTTAGAGGCTCGTGTTCTTCACGAACACGACCCTTTGATCTTGTTGATTAGACATAAGAGAGTTCATATCTGTTCGTATGTCTAGCCTTAGTTGATCTTGTTGGATGGCATGAGAGTGTTGCATGAGGTCTGTGTTCAAGCTACAGTACTCGGTCTAGTTGACCAGTCTTTTGGTGGCTCTCACCCTGGGTCACAATAGCCCGGGCCGGGTGGAGTCTAGCAGCAACGTAGGCATGGTGCCTGGGTTGTCTGGCTACGATAGTTATGAGCATACCCCCTGTAACGAGAGATCGGTCCTCAGGTGGTGATAGCCCTGTTGGATCCTAGGGCAACCTCCGCGTTGGGGTACCTGCTGTAGGAGTCTAAAGTTTAGTTTCGCAGAGTGCTGGTCGTCGCGGGCTAGCTCCCTGTTTGTACCTGGGTGCTGAACCATGTCTCTCTCATGCAATACTCATGCCCATCTCCTGTATCTTCTAGTTTTGTATGTTTAGTACATTAGAACCTAGAGCTAACTCGTATGTTCCCCCTAAGCCGTAGTGTGCTAGAGTAGAGGTAGATTTGAGCTGTGTGTCACACTACCCCTATTATCTTTTATCTTACCCCTGCCTTTGAGTGTGTTGTTCCCTATATCTATCTCTTGGTTTACATTCAGAGCAAAAGCATAAGTCTAAGATATCCGCCATTGCCTTCCACAGATTCGATACCCTTGGAATACTCTCCTTCCTTGGGGAAATGCTACAATGGTTTATCTGTGCGCTTGCGGATTCGTTCATGATCGTTTAGATTAACCTATGGCAAGTCTCGATGTTCACGCTAACTTGCGCCATTAGTTGTGACATTGAGAAATGCCAACAAGCATTTCTGGCGTCGACACTAAGGATGGATTCCAAATCTGTTCTTAAGTGATCGACGTTCAGAAGTGCCAACAGTGCTAGATATTAACATACGTATATGATGAATGTTGGTAGATGGTAAGGTGGACACTAGCTCCGGAATGGACACTAGTTATTACCATCTAAGTTATGAAACTCCTTTTGCATGATCTCATCTCTCTCCCATTCCTCCTTTATTTTGGACATGGGCTATTCTTTCTTTTCTTTTTTTCTTTTTTTTCTTTTTTTTCATCATGCCTTGAGCATGTGTCTCTTTTTTTTCATAGCCCATGTCTCTTTTGAAGGATACTTTTGGAGAGAGATGTCACACCACATATGGAGCTTTATTTTTATGGAATGGGATGAATGATACAATGTTAACTTCCAGTGTAGAAGCATAGCAAGGGGAAATAGGTGGTGTGCACATGAATCTTGATCATGAAAGTAATGAAGAGAATTCTCACAAGGGTCACAAAATTTGACAAAGTTCAATGCAATAACAAGCAGCATATGAGTAGAAGGTTTTCAACTATATCATATGGCTCTAGTGGGACGGTGGCATATCAAAGAGGAGCTTTGCAAAGGGTTTTCATGATTTTCAAATAAAATTCCCAAGCACTCAAACATAAAGAGCAAAGATCATATCATCAAACCATATCACAAGCACCAACTACTAAGATAAGCATGCGTTCCCTAATAATACTTGTTCACAAGCATCAAGATGATAAGTAAGGAATAAAACATATGCAAGCCAACCACAGGAATCATGTAGAGCAAGCATAGCACCAACCACTGAGTTTGATGTAAAGGATATGAATTGAAATTCAAACAAACTTATGGATAGGATAGAGTGAGATAGAGGGTGCACATACCATCACTTCTGAAGGATAAGAGATCAAGGAAGACCAGTGGTGATTTGGCTGACCAGAGGGTAGCCGGGTCGCTCTAGTTTACCTTGCTCTTGTCATGAAGGTGTAGTCGATGTTGTGCAGCGCCTGTGTGGGGGTTCTCTAGCTGAAATGTCGATGACGAGCTCGAGAGAACTCCCCCACACTAGTGGTTGAACCTGGTGTTGTTCTTCAAATAACAAATGAAACTAAGGAGGGACTCTACTGGTTCGAGAACCATAGAGCCTTTATTCAAATTCAAATATTTTTGTTGTTTTTGTTTATTTTATTGTCACCATGTCATTTGCTCAAGAAGGGTTAGATCAAGGCTACACATTATACACAAAAGGGGAATATACTTACCTTGGACCTTTGAGAGGTCATATGTTCCACCTTTGCATGATGTGCAACATGAATCTTGACACCTCAACTTACCTTCCCTTTGAATTTAGCTCAATGACTTACCCATTCAAGTTTGACGATTTTTTGCAGGGGTTAGTCAGCATATATGCAACCAAGATCTATGAAGATATACTCTAAGGTTCATCAGTCAAAACTCGACACCATGTCTTGTTTGGACTGAAGAAGACAGTTTTTAGCCTAAGCACCACGCTTAATCTAAAATAGCCTATGAATGTATGACATCATATACATTCAAACCAGAGCATATGAACAAAGACAAAGGAAACATGAAAGCATGATCAAGCTATTACCAAAAGGAACATAAGCATGAGCATAAGACGGTGAACCTCGGGAACCTCCCGGAAGGGCTTTGTTTAATGTCAAAAGCAGGACTTACCTAGCTAGTGGGCAAGATGCAAGAGCTGACATCATCACCACACCAGGATAGGATTTGGTAGAGGAGGAACTTTACTCAAGTTGCTCACATACCTCCCCCACACTTGAAGTTTGCATTGCTAGGCAACATAACTCAAGTGTGCGGTGATCAAGCTTCCTTTTGTAAATGTTCCCTCACCAAAACTGATCTAGGTGTTGTAGCTGATGTGGCTCTCATGTTCGTAGGCATCACCTATCCATCTTTCTTTTCAATCTCCACCTGAAAGGTTAGTGACCAAAAATACCCGAAGGACGACTTATCCTAAAAAACATGTTCTTGCTTTTATTCGAGAAGGGAAATAAAACCTAAGCTAATCCAGGCTATCTCCTGGTAGTGCTTTGTTTATTTAAGGTCATAGGCTCGACCATGGGAACTTCATCTTGCAACTATCGTTGGTGGTGTCATTTCCGTCTCACCACCAATCCTTGATGTATCAGTGAAGCTTCAGCTGCAAGGTTAGTGCCCTAGTGCACACACGAAATCTGATATGCTTATGATATACATATACATCTACAACCAACCTTCTGAACATTCTACAAAAGAGGACCATAAGGTGATTGCAGCCCTCATGCGTGCTCAGCACACTAAGCATGTCTGACTCTAGAGGGACATAATGCGAGCATGGTCTGTATGGTGAGTCAAGAATGAAACTACCATGCTCATGCGTGGAATCCTTTCCTCCGGACTCCAGAGTCAGTGCCTCGAAAGGTTCCATGGCCCATGAATTCTCCATCTCAAGAGAGTCATCGTGCAAGCTCAATGTTGACTCTCGATCATGATCGAAAGCAACATGATACAGACCAGCGGAAAGATGCTGAAACTCGATCGAGAGTGGTGACGACCGTTCACCTTCACAAGAGTGAAGAGAGTCTCCCGAGTCATCCACATGAGGGGTAGAACATTCTACAACCTCAGTGAGAACAGGCTCAGATGATGCGAATGGACATATACGCGTCGTCTTCTCGAGCCGGTTTTGCTGGGGAAGAGGCTTCGCCATAGGGTGTCCCAAACAAGGGGCAGTAGTGGCGGAAGTGGCTTCCCCAAGATTACCATCTAGGCTCCCTATGGATTCCTCAAAGAATTTCTCTAGCGGGGAGCCTAGGAGTAGATCAGGATCGAGGACATCGAAGATGTGAAAGTCTAATCTAGCCTCAATCCCGTCTATGGTGAGTGGCACGGCACTTGCGATCCCCCGACATTCAAGAACGTGCCCAAAGGGACAAGTCTCGAGGAGCATGTCGGATGGTGCTAGCGGAACTTTTCCTAAAAGAGTTTTCGCTAAGTGCCATGGCATGATGTTAACCTCCATGATGGGGTCACAATGGGCCTCTACGGCAATCCCTCTAACAGAACAAGGAATAACCAGAGAGGGTGTACTATCCCAAAATGCTTCGGAAAAGCATATCGCTCCATCTGGCCGTTCCTTCTTCATGGCCTCCTCAGGAAATGCTTCGTCAGGAGGATCGGGAGGCGAAGGAGATACCGTAGGTCTAGGGAATGGCTCTGCCAGAGGATGTCTAGATGGTTCAGCATGGACAGAAACAATTTCCCCAAGCTCTTCTTCCGGGTTTCCTTTGGATTTATCAAGAAGTTTTTCTAATAGGAAACCTAGGAGAAGATCGAAATCCATGATGTCATAGATGTGGAAATCTAATGGCACCTCTATGTTATCAATGGTGATTGGCATGTCCTCAGCAACCCCCGACATGGAAAAATGCAACGCCACCTGGGACTATGGAAAAGTCTGTCAGTCGGGGTCAGCGGCATGTTACCCACCAGAGTATCGAAAAGGTACTCTGATATGATACAAGCCCCAATAGTAGGGTCATGGACAACATCTACGGTGTTTCCTCTCATGGAACAGTGGATGATCGTGGAAGTCGAGCTAACCCGAATTGCTTCTGATGTGTGCTTCTGAGGTGACCAATCCACTATCATCCTATGATTCCAAACTTCATCGAGGACCTCATAAAGGTCCAACGATGTCGTAGGCTTCTCGTGCCAAGAGTGATCTGAGGTATTTCTGATGTTTCGAGAAGGATCATCCTCAAATCGGGAAGAGAACTCCGAAGGTTGAATTTCTTCTTCCTTCGATGTTCGTGGTTCGGGAGAGGGCTCAATAGAGGAATCAAGGAATTCAGAGAATGAAAGCTCAGATTCGGCTATTGAGAGACTCTCATGGACCAACTCAGACTCCAGATGGGGTTCATTGTAAACAATATGGGAAGAAGAGGTTTCTAAGAAGAATTCTAGGATCTCTCTTCTTTCCACTAGAGTTTGGTTTTCAAACGAACCTCCAGCTAAAAGGTTGAGCTCTTGTGCAGACTCCATGTCTACATGAGTATAAAAGGTATAAGTCGCTATATCATCGGGTATAGACATGTCTGGGCTAGATGTCATAAGACGTAGGAACCTAGCCCAAGCTGCACCTATGGACTCACCCTCTAATTGCTCAAAGTCAAGGAGTTCACACGGCAAGAGCTCTATGCGTTCATAAAGGGAGAACGAGTTACAAAAGTTTTCTCGTAGTTCTCCCCAATTATTCACATGCTCTGTTGTGTGGGTGTACCATTACTCCGCTCTATCTACGAGAGAGAAAGGGAACAATTTCCACCTCAAAGTTTTCTGTGTCATGCCTGGAATTAACAAGCACGAACACAAGTCCTCGAACTCCTCTAAATGAACATTAGGATCATCACTGATCGCTCCAGAGAAAGGTCGATTCCGAACCATGGCTATAAAGTCGGAACGAAGCTCGCAGCAAGATGAGGAAGTTGATGGTTGCTCTAAGACGAACTCGCCCCTAGGGGTAGAGAGGCTTTGACAGGAAGGCATCTCAAAGGGTAACAGGGGTAAAGGTAGAACAAAAGAAACAAAAAGGATATCTCGATGGGTAACGGGGGTGAAGGTAGAAGAAAACGAAAAAGATAAATACGAGGACCACTAGGTTCGAAGATAGATATAGCAACCATTCCCCGGCAACGGCGCCAGAAATGCTTGATGGCGTTTCTTAACGTCACCGCATATAAGAGCAACCGGGTATACCGCAAGCGCACGGAAATACTGCTGTAGCACTTCCCCAAGGAAGGAGAGTATTCCAAGGGTATCGAATCCAAGGAACGATGTGCACTATCTCCTACTCTAGTATAGATGGTCCAAGGACACAACACTGACTGATAGGATAGGTAGAAAGGATCTGCCTCGACCGAGCGCAGAGTCTAGCACGGTCTCTCAGGTATAACACTCACTTTGGGCACCAGCACATCCTAACTTTTTAGGGAGAGGCCAATGTACTGACAACGAGCCCAACTCGGTACGCAGGCGCGGAGGGTTGCAAAGGGTCCAACAGGCTGTCACCACTACGGCCTACCTCTATCATTACGCGAGCGCACGTGGTCTTCGCAAGATAACCTATGGTCCAGACACCACGTCTACACCACTGACTACTACTATAGCCGGACACAGTCTGACGTCCCGATAGCCTGACTATAGCACTCCGTATAAATACGGAACTACGAATCCGCGAGGGAGATACTGGCACTAGCTCAAGGTATGCTCTATCACTCATGCAAGATCACGAATGCACTTTGATCTAACTAGAGACATGCAGGAGCATCAACTTTACTCTAATAGACAAGCTGGCAAACTAGATGCAAACTTATGATCTAAGTCTACTAGATTGAAACGGTTGTGTTCGAAGAACACAAGCCTCTAAACCCAGAACAAACGAAGAACACAAGAACAAAGCAACTAAGCATGCATACGACTTTAGTCTAAATAGAAAATGTCGAAATACTCACTTTAGTCTAGATGAAGAACAGAGGCACTGCTGAGGATCGTTCTTGAGGAAGATGTCATGAACATGACATGTCCCCAAGACTCCTACCTCACTTCCTAGCACTAATCCTACACAAAGAGCTCTCCTCTCCGAAAGAGAGAGGCTCTAAGACCAAAATGAAGAGGAGGAGGAGAAGTGTGTGTCTCAAATGGGAGCCCCTCCCCTCCTATTTATAGAGGAGGTGGTGGCTTGTTCGGAGGCTTAAAGTTCCCCCAAAACGCCCGGGATTGCAGCAAGTGACCAATCAGGCAGCAGCACGTGGAAGGTGCGGACCAACCGACCCTAGGTCAGTTCGGCCGATCCTAGGGTTGGCCGAACCCCCCAGGAGGCCTTCTGTGTTGTGCTTTCTCAGGGTGGCTGCCATGTGGGCCCTGATGCTTGTCCTCCGTGCATGCCAAGTTTTCTGACAGTTTTGGGGGATAAGTGGACCCTTGAATCCATGTGATGTCCACATGGCGATACGTGATTCGTCGGGCTTGCTTCTCTTGGATTGATGACGTCAATGATCCAGGGGAATCCTAGGTGGCATCCCCTCATTGGCTGAGCTTGAAGCACTTGGATCAAAGACTTGTGCTTTTACTCCTCTTTCTAGTGCTAATCACCTGTATTTGCATAATCACCAACACTTGTGGAAATGATTAGTTTAAGCCCTATTCTAGTGTTGATGATCATTTCTCATGCCAAAAGGTACATGTTGACAGGTATAAAATGAGTAGATAACAGCCATCAACAACGCCCATGTGTCATTATCCGCAACCTTCTTGAAAAGAGTGAATGATTCGTTCGGAGTAAGCTCGATGATGGATCCTCCCGTCGATGCATCAATTACGGTCCTCGATGCTAAATTGAGCCGGCTAGGGTAGCCCTAGACAACTAGCACGACCCTCCTCTCTGAGATGGTGTCCCTCTAGCTTCTCTGCTCCTTGGCGGTGAATGACGAATGGCTTGATGCGTGACTCTTCGCGTGGGGGCTATAAATAGCCCAAAGGGGTGCTAGGTCAAAGGGGGCGGCGAACCGAGCCCAAAGTGGGCTGAGACGGGCAGCCTAGGCCTAGTTCGGCCCAGTTCACCCCTGTTTTGTTGCCAAAGCTTCTCGCGTTTCTTAAGTTTTTGCCGAACTGCATGTGGGTCCTTGACGTCGTTTTCCCCGCGGTTTAGATAAGGGTGCTTCGCACGCAAACTCCCGCATCTTCTATTCAGGTCCTCGGAGTTTCACAGCTTCATGCTTCAGTCCTCGGGTCATTTGGAGTCATGTTCACTTCGTATCTTGACTTTACCAGGCTTCATGATCTTCTCGTAAAGTGCTCGATGAACTTTACTCGGAAGTCCTTATTTACGCACTTAAATCCTGCGTAAACAACATACTCCAAAAACCACATACGAGTGCGAACTTGACATGTCATGGGGGTTAGGATCCTTAGTTTGAATATCAAATTAATATCAACATTGAAGGTAAACTCATGGCTAGGTTGACGAAAATCGACCGCCAACACGTGTCCACGACAGGTCGACAACGGAGGATGGGACGGGGTGGGATCGACGGTAGAGACAGCATGGTGGCCAGGGCGGAGGCGGGGAGGAGCTAGTAGAGGAAGCAGAGGGGGGCACGACGCCTGTGCCCGAGGCTTAGAGCAACTCCAGTGAGGCCTGCACATTGAAGCCCACAAAACTCATTTGCAGGCCAGATTGTAAAAAATAGAGGCTCAAAATTAGCTCTCAACTCTAGTGGGAAACCAATCTAGACCTCTATTTTCTTGTGGACCGCGTGTGTTAGGGATCAGGACTCAAGAGGACCCTGGCTGGCCTGTAGCAGTTCATTGCGTGAACAGAAGAAAATCGATTCGTTGCTTGGAGTGAACATGCAAGAATCATCTTGACCGCCCGCCAACGCCACCACCATTGTGCTCGTACCCTTCCTCCTCACTGGATGCTGCTACGTCCAACTTTGGCAGCGCCGGGCACCGGATTCCACTGCCCCGCACTGGCTCGTTGAGTCGGCGGCCGTAGATGCGTTGCCGACGTGCCGTGGATGAGTCACCGGCGTGCTACTGAAGGCGGGACTGCCCGGTAAAAAACCATCACACCACCCGCCCCGACTTCGTGCTTGGCCGCTCCCCCGCCGCCACCACCTCCTCGGCCGGCGGTGAGTGCGCCGCCACGCCGTCCACCCTCCACCACCGCCACCCTAACCCGGCTCCGCCGGGGAGCTCACCGTGCCTCCCCCGTCTCCGCCGGCTCCCGCCGCCGGATCCGCCGGCCGCCGCCGGCCACCGTCCCCCCGCATGCTAATCCGGTTGGTTCTCGCCGGAGAAGCTTCAAGCTCCACCCCCGGCCGGTGGCGCCCTCTTAGCTGGCCACCCCGCCCTGCAAGCCGCCTCCTCCGCCGGGCTTCCCTGCGGCCCCCACCCCCGATTCCAAGGCCGCCGGCGAACAGATCTCCCCAGCAGCCCCCAACCTAGAACCCTAACCCCGACAGCCCCCAAATCCTAACCCTAACCCCGGCGGCGGCGGCGGAGGCGGAGGAAGAAGAAAGCTCTGACATGTGGGACCCGCGGCGCGATGGAATGCTATACATCGCAGGTGTGATGTATAGTCACCACGGGACTGCCCACCATAGCAGCACCCATACACGTGCTGCACGCCGACGCAGAACGGCCGCTGGCTCCCGCGCCTGAAGAAGAAGAGGATCAACAGAGGACCATGAGAAGAGGGCGAGGAGCAACAACATGTGGAAAAGAAGAAGAGGAACACAGAGGGAGAGGAGCAGCATAATGCCAGTGCTCGTCGTGCCTGCACCGCATGTGCCCCAAGCCTGCCTTCGCCAACTGTTGACATTTCATAACGCAATCACCTAAGAACAGGTTTGGAACCCATCCTGGTAATAGCGCCAGAAATGCTGGTTGGTAAATCTTAACGTTACAGAGATCCGCAAGCGCACGGAAGTACCATTGTAGCATTTCCCCAAAGGAGTATTCCAAAGGGTATCGAATCCAAGGAAGGCATTGGCGGAATGACAAGATCAACTCTATTGCAATGAGTATAGATCATAGACGGAAACAAACCAGACACTCAAGTGCAGGGGTAAAGATATGATAATGGGGGTAGTGTGATCACACACACACTCACTCTCTCTCTAAAGGGTCCTAGGCATAGGAGGCGACACACGAGTTAGTTCTAGGTTCTAATATACTATACAAATAAAGCTGGAAGGAACGAGTTAGATGCACTAGCGTTGAAGAACATTGACATGAGCACCCAGGTACCACGGGGAGATAACCTCCCGCGTTGCTTCTGCACAACTCCGGTTGTTATATTTTAGACTCCTACAGCTTATCCGAACGTGGGGGATTTCAAAGGACCAACGGTTGTCACTACCGCGGCCTACCCCAAGACAAACTGTGGGATAAACTCATAAGTAAGGTAGCTACGCAACCCAAGCACCATGCTTACGTTGTTAGCCGGACTTGACCGGCCTGGGCTATTGTGACCCAGGTCAAGCCACCAGATAAACCAGCCAATTACACCGAGTACCGTAGCTCAAGCACAGACTTCATACAACGCAATCATGTCATCTAATCAGATCAAACCAGGTTAAGTACACAAACGGATTCGTGTTTTCCTATGTCTGTTCAATTGGATCAAAGGGTCGTGTTCGCGAAGAACACGAGCCTCTAACTTATGAACAAACACCAGAAACATGTGAAAGTCACCCGTCAAGTGGATCGAAAGGCCTTGTTCATCAAGAACAGGAGCCTCTAAATGATGAACAGGTGAAGAACACATGAACAAATCACTCATGCATACTAACACAATTTTATATGAAATAGATAAATAACTGAAGTAGATTAAAGTCATACAAATGAAATAAGATACAAGACAACTCATACCTAGATCCCAAAGTAGACTTGGAACCTGAATTAGAACTACTCTAGCCTACCTCCAAGCCTTGAGACTAAAAGTGAGAGAGGTGTTGCAAGTGTGGATGTCTCATAAGTGAGCCCCCTCTCCTTCTATTTATAGGCCCATGCACCGGCGAGGAATGGAGGCAAACACCCCGGGGATGGTGCCTAGGACCAATGGAAAGCCACCATGTGGAAGCACAGGAGAGGCCGAGCCAAGGTCGGTTCGGCCAACCTGTGGGGTCGGCCAACCCCCCTGGTGGGCCCCCCTGGCTCGTGCTTTCTCTTAGTGACTGCCCTGTGGGTCCTTAGGTCGGTTCCCGGTGTCCACCCTGTTTTGGCGCGGTTTGCTTGCCTTTGTGGGCCCATGGATCCATGTGAAGTCCACGTGTCACACTCTGTTTTGTCGAGGGTTGCTTCACTTGAATTGCTTGCATGGCATGCATGCATGGCTCCCTAGTTGGCAGGTTTGCATTCATGACATCCTTGTTGGCAGCCCACTAGGATGAGGTGATGTGGCATGGACCATAGAAGGTGAGTTTAGCACTCTTTTCTTGCTTATTTTCCTGCAATCAAATAATCTCCAAGGACAAGTGGAACTATATTATTCTTAACTAAATACGTGTAAGAAATGCCTTATGCTCCTTTATTCATAAGTATATTGACGGCTAAAGTAGGTACTTAACAGTCGTCAACAACTCCCCCAAGCTAGCCTCTTGCTCGTCCCGAGCAAGAGATTAAGGACTTAGGTTGGTTGATCAGGAGTTGCTATGATGTTGTATTCCTAATGTATAACAAGATACAGCTAGGTACTCTATCAAGAGTTGAAGAAGTTGGCATTGATCTTACCTTACACTCGATTGATATGGGGCATGTAGCTTCACCTGCCTTGGGCGGTTGAAAGATAGAATGGTTGTATAAAGATTACCACTCACATGTACCTTGATCAGTTATCAATCCGGAGGTTTTGCAGGTTTTTCAAAAAGTAATCAAAGTTCCTCAAATGATACTCTCGGATCGCTCAATGTGTATGATTCCTCACCAAGGCTTTGATTTGCCTTCTTTCACTACCTACTCCTAATAAGCTGATATGTGGAGCTGTAGGTAGGGAAAATATGTGGCATACCTGTTTCTCATATATTGTTGAGTCGAAAACCGGATCCTTGGGAGAACAAGTCATACACCCTGATCAAGATGTGCAAAAGTGTGTGTATGGTGGATGGATAATAAACTCCAATTTGCATGATTTTACTCTCCTCCTTTTTGAAATTTTTTGGAGACTTGGGCTATGTCTCTTTATTCGTCTTCTTTTTTTTATGCATGCCCTTGAGCATGTTTCTCTCTTTTTCTTTTTCTTTTTTTTAACATAGCCCATAGTCCTTGCTGAATATTTTTTGGAGGGAGAGTAATCATGGAACATGCGCGGAGCTTTATTTTGTGGAATGGATGAGAAATGGATGAAATGATGATTGCTAACTTCCAGTGTAGAAGTTTCGCATATGGTGGTGTGTACGTGATCTTGATCATAGGAGTATGACAAGTTACTCGCCGAGGGTCACAACAATTCGACAAAACTCAATGAAGAAATCAAGCAGCATATGTGGAGGTTTAACATAAGCTAAAATCTACATATGGCCTTGGATAGGAATTTCTTATCATTGAGGAACTTATCATTTTAACTTTTTTCAAAAGAAAACTCCGGATATCAACATCACTTAGTACTAGCTCATAGCAACTCTATTATACCATATCATACCCCGCAACAACTTAGGCAAAGATCATGCTTTTTGCTACCCATAAATTTCAAGCTCAGGTTCGATCATACTAGCCAACAAACTCAAAACTTGGATAGGATACTAAGTTGTAAACAAGGCATACAAGAGGAATAAATAGAGCAACTATTCATCATTTCAACCATGGAGAATAAGAACACTCTTACCGCGCATATGAAAACAAACTAATTTAAGAAAGCAAATAAATATTTTTGGTCTTTTTAACTTTTTTAGATTTTTATGTGTTTTTAGCATATGGGGTTCTGAAAACAATGAAAGATACAAGTTACCTCAGAAAGGGGGTCCTCCCCCAAGCTAGCTTCAGGCTCACTGCTGCGGAGGGCGGTATCCCAACCACGCGTAGTAAGCCCTCTGCTCCTCTATCTGTCGCAGTTTTCTCTGCTCCATGTTGTGAATCCTCTCGCACGTCATACGCTGCCAGTCCCGAGTGGACTCAGCCTGCTGGTGCATCGTCTCCTCCATGGTACCGATACGGATGTTGAGCTCGCTCATCTGCTGAGTGAGGGTGGCCCCACAAGATGACGAGCGCAACCGGGACGATGAGGACGAGTCCCCGTAGGTAGCACCGGCGGGCCGAACCCACTCGCCACTCCCTGCACTAGCCCAGGTCGAGCTACTCGCACCTGGCTAACTCATGGGTTGGTCCCAATCGGGGGCATATCCGGATGTAACTCCAGGCATGTACCCGGTCGAGGCCCATGCGCTAGACAGTGGTGGTGTAGGCTGAGGCTGTGGCTGAGGTGATGGCTGTGGCGGCGGATGTTGTGGCGGTTGCTGTGCTGTCGCTGCCCTCCTCGATGCACTCCTAGTGACCCTGTCTCCAGAAACACTAGAACGACGAGGTTCCTCAAGAGGAATGATCAGTGGCCCTTGGCCGTACAAACGGAAATCCGGGTTAGGTAACCGAATCTGGTTTGCGTGGCCAGGGTAAAAGAAAACCAAGGAATCATCCGGACCCTTTTTAAGAGTATGTCCTTGAATCAGGTACGCCTCATCTATCATGGCCCGGGGAGTATCAATGTAGGGAACGTTAGCCCCTATTGAAACCCCAAGACTCGAAATGATACGTGTGATTAGGGACGTACACTCAATAGAACCCATCATCCTAAAATTTGTCAACCACTGCCGAATCATAGCTTGCACTGGGGCGATTTTGATTTGTCTGACCGCGGCGTATAATATCCTCATCTCGTCAGTGCGCACGGTTCGTACATCATCCCTCGGAAAGAGAGTGATGGCGAGCCACTTGTGCCACAGTCGGAGGGTAGGATGCAAGATATCGTTGCACCGAGGTGCTAACTTACCACGGACAGGCCGACCAGAAATCTCTTCCCAAAAATTATCTCAAATAAAATCACTGCAAGCTTGATCGAGAGAAATAGAACAACGACGATGAAAACCGAGAGCACGACTAAGATCATGCCATGAGACTCGATACGACGTTCCATGGAAATGAAACGTAATACCGGTCTCATCCTCCCGAAGAGTGCAGAGGAACTGAATGGTGAGAGGCCTAGAACCGATCTCCCACACCGGAACAAAGTTCTCCCAACCAAGAGCATTCCAAATGGAATCGAACTCGGAGTCCATACCTGTTTTCTCGAGAAGGGCCGAGTCGAACTCCTTGGTGTTGGCGAAGACTCGATCCTTGATGAGAGCATAGGCATGTCTCTCCCGGTCGTCCCTCAAGTCGATGAAGGCGGCATCGGTGTTGATCACCCCTTCGGCCTCGTGGCGTGGGTAGCTCCTCCTCTTCCTCTTCTTCACGGTCGGTTGACATTGGACTTGGTGTAGCTCCGGAGTGGTGAGACGAGCCCTCTCCGTATCTAGAATGGCGTGAGCGGGTCACCTTCCGGTACGCACCGGCAATCCAACTCATCTTGCACAACAATGGGACAACACGAGCAACTCGGTGATGGGTTAGTGAAATCGAAATGAAATCCATACCGAGCTTGCTCCACCAATATTCAATATTCAGCGACAAATTGGAGAGAGTGCTTGACACTTCCACTTGAGCAAGAAATCCAAGAAAACCAAAGAGCAAGAGCAAAGAGGGAGAGAGGGTGATGGAAATGAGTGAATGGGTGAAGAAACCCCTCAATCCGCCTTCTATTTATAGGCAACCGAGCCAGGCACCGGGGTAGAGGACAAGGGCAACGGCTAGGAGCCGTTGGAAGAGGCGGGGCCCACACGACCGTTGGCCAGGGTCGGCCGACCCTTGGGGTCGGTCGACCCCCTGCCGGGCCCGCCTGCTTCCAACTTTTTGCAACGGCTCTCTAACGGCTACCTGATGTCCTGCCCAGATGTCTAGGTCCAGATTCGCCCAAAATGTTGCTCGAAAAATTATTCTTTGATTTTCCACTAAAGAAATTATTTTCAGAATTTTATTTGAAAAGGGAAATTGGCTAGAAAAATCTAGCATGCAGATGCAAGGTTGGAAAAATTAAATATGCATTTGGAAAAATCAAATAAAACTTTGGACGGGAAATATGAGATAAATACCAATTTTACCTTTTGGCAAAAAGGACTCATCTTTTAAAGTCTGAGAGTGAGACTTTTCTCGGCGATTAATTCCACTCATCACCCCATTCCCGAGAAATTGATGGAGATGACTTCTTTATTTCCCGCCACACCCTTCTTGTTTTCTTAGGCTTTGTTGGAGTGGTGGGAAGTTGCGGGGGCTGTGGCTCCGTCCATGCCCCTGATTGCTCATTTTTGCCCTGCAGTGTATAGCATTACTCTTTTGGTGTTTGAAATCAGAACATCAAGTTCCTCTTCCCAATGTGGAATCGGATCGTTCCGGCTCCCACATTGATCCTTGCGTTGGCGTCACTCAGGAATGGTCTCCCAAGAATGAGAGGCATTCCCTCATCATCTTGCATATCAAGGACCATGAAATCCGCAAAGATGCATGAACCTTGGACGAATACCAATAAATTCTCTACTATCCCCTCTGGATATCGGATCGATGCATCAGCAAGTTGGACGGCTGTCGCAGTTGGAGTTAGAGCTAGATACCCCAATTGTTCAAACATGGCCTTGGACATAAGGTTAACACTTGCACCAAGGTCACAAATAGCATGCTTAGTCTTTTGGTAATATATCTTGCAGGTGATTGCCGGATAACTAGGATCTTTCTTGTGTGAGATTGTTGAAGATTCCCATGGGCAAGTACTTGCTGTATAGGTTTCCCTGCATAGTCAGTGGCTTGTGTCCGCCCAGAATGCTTACCCCATCTGGTGGACACTACACAAACATTTTCACAGGAGGACACGGGTTGCCCCGGAATCTTCCCGTCTTCAGCAGAGGGAACCAAAGTAGCTAACTGAGCCAACTGGGTTTCTATCATCTTATTAAAGCTCAACTGGTTCTTAAGAGCAGATGAAAGGCTATCAATTTTAACATTAAGTCTCTCAAAGGCCTTATCATAGGCAGCTATTTTCTTATTAAAGCCTTCATTAATCTTAGCTTGCCCAAAGACTAGATCTTTCAAGGAAGGTTGGTTTGGGTTGAAAGAATTACCTTGATTACCTCCTTGATAATAAGGGCGTGATTGATTCCACGTTTGACCTCCTTGTGGACGATAACCGTTGTTGTTGCCGTTCATGTACATCACATCCTCCTGAGTAGTAGGGCAGTAATTCCCTGAATGCCCAGTATTACCACAGACTTCGCAAGTCATGCGAGCATCCATAGCTTGAGTAGTGGTGGCCATGGCAGCCTTCTCATTGGCTAGATCATCCATTCTCTTCATCATCAGGTCCATCTTGGCGTGCAACATATCCGCTTCCTTGACGGTATGTGTACCCCTTTGACGTGGCTGGAGTCGATCATCACTCCACCCTTGATTGGTAACCATCTTCTCTATCAGTGTAGTAGCTTCAGTGGTAGTGAGAGAGAAGAAAGCCCTCCAGCTGCAGCATCAATATGGCCTCGGGCTGTCGGAGTCAGCCCATTATAGAAACTCTGAAGAATAAGCCAGTTGTCCATCCCATGATGAGGACAAGCCAGGATGTACTCCTGGAGTCTCTCCTAAGCTTCGGGGATAGTTTCATTTGCTGCCGCTGGAAACTTGAAATTCACCCCCGAAGGACATTGGTTTTGCCCAATGGAAAGAATTTCGCGAGGAATGCTACGGAGCACTTTGCCCAAGTGTTAATCTCTGCACGGTTAGCATAAAACCACTGCTTTGCCTTTCTTAAGAGGGAGAAGGGAAATAGTCGCAGACGAATAGCATCTTCCTCCACTCCTCGTATAGTGAAGGTACTGCATAGTTCCAGGAACTGCTGCAGGTGGGCGCTCGCGTCTTCATTAGGCTTGCCACAGAATGGGCTAGCCTGTACCATCGTAATTAAGCTAGTCTTGATAGTTTCCATTCCCAGTGTTGATCACGGGGCCTGTCGGCACCTGGTCAGCAGAGGGAGCGGAATACTCATGAAGAATCTTCTCGACAGGGTTGGCCATGGAAGTTGATGCGGATGGTACAAAGGAAGCTGGACCGACTTCCGAATGTTCACGAGAAGGAGAGCCAAAATGATTTCGTGCCTTCCTTACGAGTGACTCAGGATCTTCAGTAAAATTCGATGGCAAGTCGAAACCAGTCATGCACTACCTATCTTCATCATCAATAGACAAAGAAGACAATCCAAGTTAGCCTGCATTGAGAACTGTTTTATTCCTGTCATGATTATAAACATATGCAAAGTGTTGATATGTCATCCTTAAGCCAACTCCCCGGCAACGGCGCCAGAAATGCTTGTTGACATTTCTTAACGCAATCACCTAAGAACAGGTTTGGAACCCATCCTGGTAATAGCACCAGAAATGCTGGTTGGTAAATCTTAATGTTACAGAGATCCGCAAGTGCACGGAAGTACCATTGTAGCATTTCCCCAAAGGAGTATTCCAAAGGGTATCGAATCCAAGGAAGGCATTGGCGGAATGACAAGATCAACTCTATTGCAATGAGTATAGATCATAGACGGAAACAAATCAGACACTCAAGTGCAGGGGTAAAGATATGATAATGGGGGTAGTGTGATCACACACACACTCACTCTCTCTCTAAAGGGTCCTAGGCATAGGAGGCGACACACGAGTTAGTTCTAGGTTCTAATGTACTATACACATAAAGCTGGAAGGAACGAGTTAGATACACTAGCGTTGAAGAACATTGACTAGAGCACCCAGGTACCATGGGGAGATAACCTCCCGCGTTGCTTCTGCACAACTCCGGTTGTTATATTTTAGACTCCTACAGCTTATCCGAACGTGGGGGATTTCAAAGGACCAACGGCTGTCACTACCGCGGCCTACCCCAAGACAAACCGTGGGATAAACTCATAAGTAAGGTAGCTACGCAACCCAAGCACCATGCTTACGTTGTTAGCCGGACTTGACCGGCCCGGGCTATTGTGACCCAGGTCAAGCCACCAGATAAACCAGCCAATTACACCGAGTACCGTAGCTCAAGCACAGACTTCATACAACGCAATCATGTCATCTAATCAGATCAAACCAGGTTAATTACACAAACGGATTCATGTTTTCCTATGTCTGTTCAACTGGATCAAAGGGTCGTGTTCGCGAAGAACACAAGCCTCTAACTTATGAACAAACACCAGAAACATGTGAAAGTCACCCGTCAAGTGGATCGAAAGGCCTTGTTCATCAAGAACAGGAGCCTCTAAATGATGAACAGGTGAAGAACACATGAACAAATCACTCATGCATACTAACACAATTTTATATGAAATAGAAAAATAACTGAAGTAGATTAAAGTCATACAAATGAAATAAGATACAAGACAACTCGTACCTAGATCCCAAAGTAGACTTGGAACCTGAATAAGATACCCACCTCGGATACCAAATCAAGCCATGCACCGGGGATGGATCAGAGGGCCCACAGGGCAGCCACCCAGTGGAAAACCACTAGGTGGGGCCACCCTAGGGGGCCGACCGATCCTAGGATCGGCCGAATCGACCTAGGGGGCTCCATCCTGGCCCACCACGTGGCAGCTCTCCCTATTGGTCACTTGCTTCACTCTCGGGTGTTTAGGGGCCATTTGGGCGTCCGAGCAAGCCTTGTCCTCCTCTATAAATAGGAGGGGAGGGGCTCCCATTTCTCACACACCACTCTCTCATTCTCCTCTCACTTTTAGTTTCCAAGGCTAGGGGGTAGGCTAGAGTAGCTCTTATTCAGGTTCCAAGTCCTCTTGGAAGTCTAGGTATGAGTTCTCTTTTATCCTTATTTCTTTGTATGACTTTGATCTACTTCAGTTATTCAGCTATTTCATATAAAGTCATGGTAGATCATATTCTTGATATGGTCTTGAGTTCATCCTCTGTTCATCATTTAGAGGCTCGTGTTCTTCGTGAACACTACCTTTTGATCCACTTGAAGGATGACAAACTCCTTCCTTATGTGTTTGTTCATAAGTTAGAGGCTCGTGTTCTTCACGAACACAACCCTTTGATCTTGTTGATTAGACATAAGAGAGTTCATATCTGTTTGTATGTCTAGCCTTAGTTGATCTTGTTAGATGGCATGAGAGTGTTGCATGAGGTCTGTGTTCAAGCTACGGTACTCGGTCTAGTTGACCAGTCTTCTGGTGGCTCTCACCCTGGGGCACAATAGCCCGGGCCGGGTGAAGTCTAGCAGCAACGTAGGCATGGTGCCTGGGTTGTCTGGCTACGATAGTTATGAGCATACCCCCTGTAATGAGAGGTCGGTCCTCAGGTGGTGACAGCCCTGTTGGATCCTAGGGCAACCTCCGCGTTGGGGTACCTGCTGTAGGAGTCTAAAGTCTAGTTTCGCAGAGTGCTGGTCATCGCGGGCTAGCTCCCCATTTGTACCTGGGTGCTGAACCATGTCTCTCTCATGCAATACTCATGCCTATCTCTTGTATCTTCTAGCTTTGTATGTTTAGTACATTAGAACCTAGAGCTAACTCGTATGTTCCCCCTAAGCTGTAGTGTGCTAGAGTAGAGGCAGATTTGAGGTGTGTGTGTCACACTACCCCTATTATCTTTTATCTTACCCCTGCCTTTGAGTGTGTTGTTTCCCTATATCTATCTCTTGGTTTACATTCAGAGCAAAAGCATAAGTCTAAGATATCTGTCATTGCCTTCCTTGGATTCGATACCCTTGGAATACTCTCCTTCCTTGGGGAAATGCTATAATGGTTTATCTGTGCGCTTACGGATTCGTTCATGATCGTTTAGATTAACCTATGGCATGTCTCGATGTTCACGCTAACTGCGCCATTAGTTGTGACATTGGGAAATGCCAACAAGCATTTCTAGCGCTGACGCTAAGGATGGATTTCCAATCTGTTCTTAAGTGATCGACGTTTAGAAATGTCAACAAGCATTTCTGGCGCCGTTGCCGGGGAAGGCACAGGATTATCATGACTATGCTTGCATCTGTTTATAAACTCTGAGTAGGTTAGGACAACCCTCAATGCAGGCTAACCTTTATTGTCTTCTTTTATCTTTGGATAATGAAGACAGGTAGTGTATGACTGGTTTCGACCTACCGGGGAATTTTACTGAAGATCCCGAGTCACTTGTGAGGAAAGCTCGAATTCATTTCGTCTCACCTCATCGTACTCATCAGGAGGGCGAACCAGCTTCCTTTGTACCATCCACGTCCAACGCTATGGCCCAGAAGACACTTCGTGAGTACTCAGCTCCTTCTGCTGACCAGGTGCTGCAAGGCCCTGAGGTGGCAATGGGGACTGAAAATTTCGAGATCAAGACGGGTTTAATCACGATGGTACAGGCTAGCCCATTCTGTGGCAAGCCAAATGAGGATGCTAATGCTCATCTGCAGCAATTCCTAGAGCTGTGCAGCACTTTTGTCATCAGGGGTGCAAATATGGATGCTGTTCGTTTACGGTTATTTCCATTCTCCCTCTTGGGAAAGGCTAAGCAATGGTTCTACGCGAACCGGGAATCTATTGACACTTGGAGCAAGTGTTCACAGGCATTTCTCAAGAAGTTCTTCCCATTGGGTAAAACCAATGCTCTTCGTGGATGGATTTATGGTTTTCAGCAAGCAGCAAGTGAATCTATTCCAGAGGCTTGGGAGAGGCTTCAGGAGTATGTCCTGGCCTGTCCTCATCATGGGATGGAAGATTGGCTCATTCTTCAAAGTTTCTATAATGGGTTGACTCTGATAGCCTGAGGCCATATTGATGCTGCTGCTCAAGGAGCATTCTTCTCACTCACTGTTGATAATGCTAAATTACTCATGGAGAAGATGGTCTCCAACCAAGGGTGGAGTGATGAAAGACTCCAACCACGACCGAGGGGTACTCATACTGTAAAGGAAGCAGACATGATTACTACCAAGATGGATCTTCTTATGAAGAGATTGGATGACTACACCAGCGAGAAGGCTGCCATGGCCACTACTTCTTTGCCTATGGACTCTCACATGACTTGTGAAATCTATGGCAACACTGGGCACTCAGGCAACTATTGTCCGGAGACTCAGGAGGAAGTGATGTACATGAATGGTAATAACAATGGTTATCGTCCATCTCAACAAGGAGGCCAATCGTGGAATCAACAACGCCCTTACTATCAAGGAGGTAACCAAGGTAATTCTTACAATCCTAACCAACCTTCCTTGAGAGATCTTGTTTTTGGGCAAGCTAAGATTAATGAAGGTATTAACAAGAAGCTAGCTGCCCTTGATAAAACTGTGGAAAGCCTCAACGTTAAGCTTGATAGTTTTTCTTCTGCTTAGAAGAGTCAGCTGAGTTTCAACAAGATGTTAGAAACCCAGTTGGCTCAGCTGGCTGCTTTGGTTCCATCCCCTGATAACGGGAGGATCCCGGGGCAACCCGTATCCTCTTGTGAAAATGTTAGTGTAGTGTCGACCAGGTGGGGTAAGCCACCTAGGAAGACACGTGCCTCTGACTATGCAGGAAAGCCCATTCAACAAATTCTTGATCCATGGGAGGAATCAGCAGTGGTGCACAAGAAAGATCCAGGCTACCGAACTATCACGTGCACAATATATTACAAGAAGATCAGGCATGCTCTTTGTGACCTTGGTGCGAGTGTTAATCTCATGTCCAAGGCCATGTTCGAGCAACTGGGATATCCAGCTCTCTCTCCAACAGCACGGACTATCCAACTCACTGATTCAACGATCCGATATCCAGAAGGAATTGCTGAGAGTTTATTGGTTAAGGTCAAGAGCTCTTATGTCTTCGCGGATTTCGTGGTCCTTGACATGGATGATGAGGGAGGAATGCCGCTCATCCTTGGGCGACCATTTCTCAGTGATGTCCGAGCTAGAATCAATGTGGGTTCCGGTATCATCCATTTTCGCATTGGGGAGAGGAACTTGAAGTTTAAGTTTCAGGACAAGGAAGAGCAATGCTATTTGGTGCAAGATAGTGTTGAGCAGCTTGGGGGCAGGACGGAGCCTTCACCCCCAAGGAAGAAATCTCCGTCAAAGAGGTTAAGGAAAATTCGGAAAGAATGGCGGAAGATTTAGATGGCACCAACCTCTACTTCTCAGGAGTGGGGTACTGAATGGAACTGATCACTGAGAAGAGTCCAACTCGTCAGACTAAAAATGATGGGTCCTTTCTACCAAAAAGATTAAAGCTGGTACTTATCTCATATTTCTCTTTCCAAAATTTTATTTCCAAAATTGCATATTTGATTTTCCAAAACTCTGCATTTGCATGCTAGATTTATCTAGCCCTTTTCCAAATAAAATTTCTGAAAATCATTTCTGAGTTTGAAAACCATAGAAAATTCATTTGGGCAATTTCTGGAGTAAACTTTGGCCGGTGCACCTTGGCATATCTTCATATAGCCGTTGGTGGCACACCTGCCAAAGGGGGCCAGCACTGGGCCCACCACTGGGCCGGCCGAACCAGGGTTCGGCCGAACCCTGGTAACGGTCAAGTGGGCCCAGCCTTGGCCAACGGCTCTTAGTTGTTGCCCAACGGCTATCCCGCGGTGTGCTGCCCCTTTGCTCTATTAATTGGACCCGAGAGGAGGTGTTCTTCACCCATGCAACTCATTTCATTCACACTCCCCTCTCTACTCCTTGCTCTCTTGGTTTTCTTGGATTTCTTGCTCAAGATTGGATCATCAAGTGGTCTCTCTAGTGTGTTGCTGAAAATATTGCTATTGGTGGAGCAAACTCGGTAAGAACTTCATTCGATTTCACTAACCCATCACCGAGTTGCTCTTGTCGTTTGTTGTTGAGCTAGCATGAATTGGGCGGCGAACACTCTCCGGAGGGCGAAACGCTCACGCTCCCATTCACGGGCCAGCACGAGTGCATCCACCCCCGCCGAGCCAACACCGAGCCCGTCAACGATGGATTATGAAGAAGAGCAAGAAGAGCAAGCCGAGCCACAAGCCGCGGAGGAGGTTGTCGACGACACCCACTACCTCAGCTTGCGGGGCGCTCGAGAGGAGCAAGCCTATGCTCTCCTGAAGGATCGAGTCTTCGCCCACACCAGGGACTTCAACCCGACTCTCATGGAGAAGACAGGTATGAATCTCGAGTTCGTTTCCATTTGGCATGCTCTTGGTTGGGAGGAGTTTGTGCTGGTTACAGAGCTTGGCTCTCGGCCCCTCACCATCCAGTTTCTTTGCTCTCTTACCGAGACCCCGGATGGCGTTGAGTTTCGTCTTTTCGGGACCGATTATCGCCTTTCTTGGAAGGATCTTAGTCGTCTTCTTGGTTTTAGTCCTTGTTGTGCTGTCTCTTTGAAGCGAGCTTGTGAGGGTTATGTTCGGGAATCTTTCTGGGCAGATATCTCTGGTCTTGTTTACAGTGGCAAGTTTGTACCTCGGTGCAACGATATCGTGCATCCCACTCTCCGCCTGTGGCACAAGTGGCTCGCCATTACTCTCTTTCCACGAGAGGATGTTCAGCCCGTGCGTAGCGATGAGATGATGCTATTATACGCTGCTGTCAACCAGATCAAGGTCTCTCCCGTTAAAGTAATGATTCGGCAGTGGATGACGAATTTCAAAATGATAGGTCCTATTGAGTGTACGGCTTTGGTGACTCGTATTGCTCTCAGACTCGGGGTTCTTAGCGGGAATCCCGTACCCTTCACCGGGACGCCCCGAGTTCTCATTGATGAGGCATACTTGATCCAGGGGCATATACTCAAGAGGGGCCCAAATGATTATTTGACTTTCTTCTTTCCGGGCTATGCAAACCAAATCCCGTTACCTAACCCGGGGTTTGGATTGTATAACTCGGAGTCACTAACCATTCCCTTTGTTACACAAGAGGAAAGCCGTCGTGCTAGTGTTTTAGACAGGTCCACCAGGAGCGTGGCGAAGAGAGCACACATGCAGCAGCAGCAGTCACAGCCGACACCACCACCACAGCCTCAGTCTCAGCCTGTTACACCACCGGTGGCAGGAGGGGCCCCTACGGGGTACATGTCCAGGGTTACCCCTGGATATGCACCTGGTTGGGACCAGCCCACCTACCAGCCGAGTGCGAGTGGCACGGCTTGGGCGGACGCGAGCAGAGCTCAGTGGGCCACACCCGCTAGTTCCAGCTCCGGTGGTCCACCTCCGTCTTCGTCCTTCCGGTGACACTCTTCAGCCTCTACACGTGATGCTCAGCTTGCACAGCAGATGGGAGAGCTCACCGTCCAGGTTACGGGATTGGAGGAGACGCTGAACACCCACGTCGAGTCTACCTCTGCGTGGCAGCGTCAGGCTGGCGAGAGGATAGCAGCCATGCAACAAGATCAGCGGCAGTACATGGATGCGCAGAGGGCTTACTACGCGAGTCAAGGTTTCTTCTACCCTCCTCCGCAGTGAGCCTGAAGCTAGCTTGGGGGAGGACCCCCATTCTGAGGTAACTTGTATCTTCCTTCATTTTAAGAATATCTTATAAATGAAAATCCAAAAAAATCTGCAAAATAAAAAGACCAAAAATATTTATTTGCTTTCATCATCATCATTTGCTTAATTTGGTTTGATATGCTTAGTAAGAATGCTTTGCCTCTATGGTTGAAATGATGAATAGTTGCTCTATTTATTCTCCTCGTATGTCTTGCTTACAACTTTGTATCCTACCTAAGTTTTGAGTTTATTGGCTTGTATGTTCAAACCTTAGCTTGAAAACTGTGGGTAGCAAAAAGCATGATCCTTGCCTAAGTTGTTGTGAGACATGATATGGTAGAATAGAGTGCTATGATCTTGTGCTTAGTGATGCTTGACATCCGGAGTTTTCCTTTTTGAAAAAAATCAAAACATGATGAGTTCCTCAATGATGAGAATTTCCCATCCAAGGCCATATGTAGATTCTAGTTCTTAGCCTCCACATATGCAGCTTGTTCTCTCATTGAGCTTTGTCAAATTGTTGTGACCCTTGTTAGAACTCATACTCCCCTGATCAAGATCACGTACACGTTCATGCTAAACTTCTACACTGGAAGTTAAGCATTCATCATTTACTCCATACTGCTTATGCATTCTTCCACAAATAAAACTCTATGTATCTTTGCATCATTCATCCCTCTCCAAATATCTCCAATAGAGACAAAGGGCTAGCTGAAAAAAAAGAGAAAAGCATGCTCAAAAGCATGGCAAAAATAAATAAAGAGAGCTAGCCCAAGTCTCAAAAAAATTTCAAAGGAGAAAAAAGGGATTGATATGTGCAAGAGAAAGAGTTCCACCATATAGATGGTAAGAACTAGTACCTACTCCGGGGCTAGTGTCCACCTTACCATCAATCCCTCATTCCCTCATATAAAACATGGCAATATCTAGCACCCATTTCCGGGCCTAGTATCCCCCTTGCCATGCTCATATCCATCACACACATATGCACATCTTGATCAGGATGTATGTTTGTTTCTTCCAAGGATCCGGTTTTTGACTTAGCAATATATGAGAGACAAGTATGCCACATCTTCCCTACCTACAGCTCCACATAAAGCCTATTAGGAGTAGGATGTGAAGAAAGGCAACATTGATGCCTTGGTGAGGAATCATACACTTTTGAGCGATCCGAGAGTATCATTTGAGGAACTCTGATTTTCTTTTGAAAAATTTGCAAAACCTCCGGATTGCTAAGCTGATCAAGGTATGAGTGATTATGCATTCTCTATATAACCATTCTGTCTCTCAACCGCCCGAGGCAGGTGAAGCTATATGCCCCACGTATCAGGCGAAAGGTAAGAATATTGCAAACTTGTTCAACTCTTGGTAGAGTACTTTGCTGTATGTTTGCCATAAGTTGAGAATATAACATTGTAGCAACTCCTGATCAACCAACCTAAGTCTCTAATGTCTTGCTTCGAGACGAGCAAGAGGTTAGCTTGGGGGAGTTTGTTGACGGTGGAAATTCACCATTTCCAACCCTCAATATTCTCACATAAATGGAGGTATATGCATTATTTACTAGCATTTAGGTTTGAATAATATAGTTCCACTTGTCCTTGGAGATTATTTGTATGTAGGTGATTTACCCTTTAAAAGAGATGGAAACTCCACTCCTATGAAGAAACCATGCCAACTCAGCTGAGGAGGTGGCTGCCACCAAAGGAAACTTGGCAAGACACGTCATCGATCCAGGGGAGGCACTCACCGACGAATCAGAGGACGCCACATGGACTTCACATGGATCAAAGGGCCCACCTCGGATACAAAATCAAGTCATGCACCGGGGATGGATCAGAGGGCCCACAAGGCAGCCACCCAGTGGAAAACCACCAGGTGGGGCCACCCTAGGGGGCCGGCCGATCCTAGGATCGGCCGAACCGACCTAGGGGGCTCCATCCTGGCCCTCCACGTGGCAGCTCCCTATTGGTCACTTGCTTCACTCCCGGGTGTTTAGGGGCCATTTGGGCGTCCGAGCAAGCCTTGTCCTCCTCTATAAATAGGAGGGGAGGGGCTCCCATTTCTCACACACCACTCTCTCATTCTCCTCTCACTTTAGTTTCCAAGGCTAGGGGGTAGGCTAGAGTAGCTCTTCTTCAAGTTCCAAGTCCTCTTGGAAGTTTAGGTATGAGTTCTCTTTTATCTTTATTTCTTTGTATGACTTTGATCTACTTTAGTTATTCAGCTATTTCATATAAAGTCATGGTAGATCATATTCTTGATATGTTCTTGAGTTCATCCTCTGTTCATCATTTAGAGGCTAGTGTTCTTCGTGAACACTACCTTTTGATCCACTTGAAGGATGACAAACTCCTTCCTTATGTGTTTGTTCATAAGTTAGAGGCTCGTGTTCTTCACGAACATGACCCTTTGATCTTGTTGATTAGACATAAGAGAGTTCATATCTGTTCGTATGTCTAGCCTTAGTTGATCTTGTTAGATGGCATGAGAGTGTTGCATGAGGTCTGTGTTCAAGCTACGGTACTTGGTCTAGTTGACCAGTCTTCTGGTGGCTCTCACCCTGGGTCACAATAGCCCGGGCCGGGTGAAGTCTAGCAGCAACGTAGGTATGGTGCCTGGGTTGTCTGGCTACGATAGTTATGAGCATACCCCCCGTAACGAGAGGTTGGTCCTCAGGGGGTGACAGCCCTGTTGGATCCTAGGGCAACCTCCGCGTTGGGGTACCTGCTGTAGAAGTCTAAAGTCTAGTTTCGCAGAGTGCTGGTCGTCGCGGGCTAGCTCCCCGTTTGTACCTGGGTGCTGAACCATGTCTCCCTCATGCAATACTCATGCCTATCTCTTGTATCTTCTAGCTTTGTATGTTTAGTACATTAGAACCTACAGCTAACTCGTATGTTCCCCCTAAGCCGTAGTGTGCTCGAGTAGAGGTAGATTTGAGGTGTGTGTGTCACACTACCCCTATTATCTTTTATCTTACCCCTGCCTTTGAGTGTGTTGTTTCCCTATATCTATCTCTTGGTTTACATTCAGAGCAAAAGCATAAGTCTAACATATCTGCCATTGCCTTCCTTGGATTCGATACCCTTGGAATACTCTCCTTCCTTGGGGAAATGCTACAATGGTTTATTTGTGCGCTTGTGGATTCGTTCATGATCGTTCATGATCGTTTAGATTAACCTATGGCGAACGAGGCTGATTTATGGGACACCCCTGCCAACGCCTGGCCTGTGTTACTCTCAGTCGCCGACATGTACTGTGTCGAAAGGTTGAAGCTGCACTGTGCGTCAAGGCTGTGGGACATGGCAAGCGAGCAAACTGTGAGCGCATTTCTATGATGGGCAATTGAGACTAACTGCACCCAATTGCAGGAGAAGTGCATGTCTCTCTTAGAGCGAATCTGGCCGCACGAAAGACTCACAACGGATTTTGTGTTCGTATGCTTTCACCATCCCCTTGTTATGCACGATCTCCGTAGTAGATTACACGAAGGCATGTACCAGGGTCCCTGCTTGTAGTCTGTAGTTTTAATGTTTTAGTTACTATATAGGATCGTGCCCTTGCGTTGCTACGGACAACACATCATTTACATTGCAATACACATTGATATATATGTGCAATACACATTGTTGTTGATATGGATTCATATGTGCATTCAGGATGTGTATAATAATGTGTCCCTTTGAGCAGCACATAACAAAGGCATTTTACTATTTGTACTTGTTGGCATTTCTTAATCTCAACACTAGGCGCTGTGGTAGCATGAGCATGTAAGAAACTCCCGGGTACACTGACGACTGCGAACGAATCCGCAAGCACACGGATACACCGTTGTAGCACTTCTCCCTAGGAGAATGAGTATTCCCGTCAGGTTTTGTTCCCTAAGGACGGAGAGTAACCAGAGAGGGTCTATACAAGGACACCAGCTTTCGCTGGGATAGGTTGGGATACAAGAAGCACTTCCTTAAGGGACTGTGCTCTCAAGATGTATTCCTGTCAGATCTTAGTCATCCCCGCGGGGCGACAACACTCCAAGGTGCTGGCAAGCGAGCCCAACTCGGTACGCGACGTAAGAGGGTTGACAAAGGGTCCAACAGGCTGTCACCACTGCAGCCTACCTCTACGCTACGATCGTACGTGGTCTTCGTAGGAAAACCAAGGCCTAGACACCATGTCTGTACCCCAGATAAATACTATAGTGCGGTGTATGCTAGCCCGCTAACTACACTATAGCAACCATATAAATACGGTCCCACGAACAAGGGAAATATCGGAATCAGATCATATCATTGAACTGGGAGCATAAAGGAAGCTATGGATGCAGATAAACGAGATACAGCGGACTTACTTAACTAAACAGGATCAGAGCATGCAAACAAGTAAATGAACTACGGCTCTAGCTCTAAAGGATCGAAGCCGTGTGTCACGAAGAACACAAGCCTCTAAATTATGAACGAGCCACGAACACAAGAACAAATCAATCATGCATGATGTCCACTATAGTCTAAATAAGAAATACTGAAATACTCACTTTGATCTAAATGAAGAACAAGCATCCACGAGGACATCAACTCACTCCTTACCCCTCCACTACCTCTCACTAATCCTAATCTAGATCTCTCCTCATCACCATTCTACCACATAGAGGTGAGAATCACCTCTCATGGGCAGAAATGGAGAGAGGGAGAGAGAGCTACACAAGAGAGAAGTGGAACTTGAGAGCTTGGTGGTGTGTGAGAAATGGAGCCCCTCCCCTCCTATTTATAGACAAGGAGGAGGCTTGCTCCGGGGCTCAAAGTGCCCCTAAACCCCCGGGAATGCAGGCAGGAGCCAATGGGAGGACAACACGTGGAGGGCCAGGATGAACTGACCCTAGGTCGGTTCGGCCGAACCTAGGGTCGGCCGGCCCCCTCGGGCGGCCTCCTGGCCCGTGCTTCCTATGGCTCGCTTCCATGTGGGCCCTGATGCCTCTCCTCCGTGCATGGCACGTTTCCTGGAGGTTTAGTTGGTAAAGTGGGCCCACGGATCCATGTGATGCTGATGTGGTAGCGTGTGATTCGTCGAGAGTCCCTCACATGGATTGGTGACTGTTGACGGTCAATATTTGCCATTTTCAAGATCGTCAACTCCTGCAAATCTGAGCATGAATTGAACATCCACACTAGAATAGGTGCTTAAACTCATACTTTCCACCAGTGTCGATGTCTATCTGAATGCAGGTATTTAGCATAAGAAATGAGAGGAATTCATGCACTTTCACTCCACTCCAATCCAAGGCACTCAAATGTTGGCCAATCAGGGTCTGCCACATGGATTCTCTTGGATCCATGATGTCACCAATCCATATGAAGGACTTTCAACGAATCATACGCTGCCACGTCAGCATCACATGGATCCATGGACCCACTTTACCAACTAAACCGCCAGGAAACGTGCCATGCACGGAGGAGAGGCATCACGACCCACACAAAAGTGAGCCAGAGGAAGCACACCCCAGATAGAGGGCTAGAGGTTTCGGCCGACTCTAGGATCGACCGAACTGACCTAGGGTCGTTTGATCCTCTCCCTCCACTTGTCACTTGCTCATTGGCTCTTGGATGCATTCCCGGGCATTTAGGGGCACTTTGAGCCCCGGAGCAAGCCTCCTCCTTGTCTATAAATAGGAGGGGAGGGGCTCCATTTCTCACACACCACCATGCTCTCAAGTTCCACTCTCTCTTGTGTAGCTCTCTCTCCCTCTCTCCAATTCTGCCCATGAGAGGTGATTCTCACCTCTTTGTGGTAGAATGGTGATGAGGAGAGATCTAGATTAGGATTAGTGAGAGGTAGAGACGGGGTAAGGAGTGAGTTGATGTCCTCGTGGATGCTTGTTCTTCATCTAGATCAAAGTGAGTATTTCAGCATTTCTTATTTAGACTATAGTGGACATCATGCATGATTGCTTTGTTCTTGTGTTCTTGGCTCGTTCATAAGTTAGAGGCTTGTGTTCTTCGTGACACAAGGCTTTGATCCTTTAGAGCCAGAATCGTAGTTCATTTACTTGTTTGCATGCTCTGATCCTGTTTAGTTAAGTAAGTTTGCTATATCTCGTTCAGCTGCATCCATAGCTTCCTTTCTACTCCCAGTTCAATGATATGATCTGATTCCGATCTTTCCCTTGTTCGTGGGACCATATTTATACGGTTGCTATAGTGTAGTTAGCGGGCTAGCATACGCCGCACTATAGTATTTATCTGGGGTACAGACGTGGTGTCTGGGCCTTGGGTTTCCTACGGAGACCACGTATGATCGTAGCGTAGAGGTAGGCTGCAGTGGTGATAGCCTGTTGGACCCTTTGTCAACCCTCTTACGTCGCGTACCGAGTTGGGCTCGCTTGCCAGCACCTCTGAGTGTTGTCGCCCCGCGGGGACGACTAAGATCTGACAGGAATACATCTTGAGAGCTAAGTCCCTTAAGAAAGTGCTTCTTGTATCCCGACCTATCCCAGCGAAAGCTGGTGTCCTTGGATAGACCCTCTCTGGTTACTCTCCGTCCTAGGAATGAAACCCGACGGGAATACTCATTCTCCTAGGGAGAAGTGCTACAGTGGTGTATCCGTGCGCTTGCGGATTTGTTCGCACTCGTCAGTGTACCCGGGAGTTTCTTACACATCTCACGCTACAAAGGCGCCGAGCGTTGAGGATAAGAAACGCCAACAAGCATTTCTGGCGCTGTTGCCAGGGACGACTGTTGTTAACCTTCGAGCCCTTCTATCCTTGTATTTATCTTTTTCTTTTTTTATTCTACCTTCACCCCCGTTACCCTTTTTGAAATATCCCTTTTGTTTTCTTTCTACCTCTACCCCCACTACCCATAGAAGGTTATCCTTGTAAACACCTTCCGCCTTCGAGGAGTGAACCCTCAGAGCCATCTTCGTCAAGATCCACTCTTACATCTAGCTGTAGGATTCACCCCTCTCTCATGAAGCTAATTCAGGACCTATCCTTCTCGGGGTTAAGTCATGAGAACCCCTTTGATCATGTGAGAGACTACGAGCGTTTGATTGAAACTCAAGGTAAAACCGGAGAATCATCAGATGATCGAAAAAGAGAGTGTTTCCCGCTATCCCTCTCTGGGGAAGCTCGGGATTGGCACCGTTGTTTTGGTAGGGACTACCTTACTTGGGAAAGGGTGAGAGCAGCTTTTTGCTCCCGCTTCTTCCCACTATGACGTGTCATCTCATTAAGGGCAAAGATTCTTTGTTTCACGCAATGTGGGAAGGAATCACTAGGAATGGCATGGAATCATTTCGCCTCCGTGGTGGAAGATTGCCCAGTCCTCTGCATTCCCGATTGGATGTTGCTTCAGCACTTCTGGTTTGGATTGTGGAAGGATGATGCCATGAGGCTTAATGCTCTCTCCGGAGGATCCTTTGTGCACCTAGATGTTGTCAAGGGAAGAGAGATCCTTGATAATCTCCGAGATTTCAGCTCCCCTTGCATCCCGGTCAACGAGGCACCCACCAGAGGAATTGTTGAGCCACCTAGATCCATCGTCAGTTGAGCCCGAGACTTCATATCCACTCTATCTGAGCTCTGGCTGAAGATGTCATTCCTGAATAGCAGGAGTCTAAGGGAAAGGTTTTGTGGCGCGAGATCTACCCTTGGGTTCCCCTCTTGTGCATCTTCTTAGACTTTCTCCCTGAGACTTTGTCTCGTGGGAGGACAGAGAGAGTAGTTCGGAGAGAACGACCATTCCCGGCCAGGATGACTTGTTCGAGCCTCACTACTATCTCCTAAGAAGGGTATGAGAGGCCCATCGTGTTTCTACGTCGAGGTTTGAGCTAAAGTGCTTTGCACTGAAGTTTCGTATAAACCGAGACATCGGTCTTTACTTTATAATCCATTGGATTCATCCATCAGACCGAAGGATCACGATCATTTACCGATCGAATGGAGTGCACTCACTTTCCATCTCAAGCACATCGATCGATGCCGATCAATCAGGAGAAGCTTGCACTATGTATCCTATGCCTGATTTGATCGATGCCCAATGGGAGGTGCGCTTTTCAGTTTATCCAAAACCCCCCATTGGAAGCTTAGGCCAGACTTGGGAATGTTTTCGTCACTTTGATGGGAACATCGAACCCTCTGCCTAAGGTAAGAGTGAGTAAATCTTGCTCTTCGTTCGAACTCTAGTTCCTGATCGTACACCGGCCTCTAGAAGTCCACGCTTCATCCTTTTGAGAGTCGAGTGTCCTTCTGAGCTTGAGTTCACTTGGATATCGGTACCTATTGGTGAAGCACTAGCCTCAGTGCTCGATCTTTTCATCTCCGAGTTCCACGACCCTAGTGCTATAGTCCTCGAGTCCCATGACCACTTCAGGACAGTCCTCAGCTTCTCTGGGATGATCATGCTTGCTCTCAGCCTCGATATACCTTTTTGGGCTCGAGTTCGTATACACACTACCCTTGCAGAGCAGAGCTTATCATCATATCAACATCATTTGCAAGGACACGGTCATAAGTTGAGACAGGAGATCACAAGACACCCACACCCTGAGTACTCCGGGGACTCATCTCGTTTCCCCAGGATGAATTATCCTTCGGGTATATTGTGGACCGTGGTCATGCAGGAGAAAAAGTTGCCAAGATTAAGAGAAGGAGGCAAAGGTCCAAAGGAAGGCAGCACCTTTGTGGCGACCCAAACACTTCGTGACTATCGCCGGAAGTGCCTACACTTCTGACGAACCTAGTGTGTCGCCAAGGTGATTTCCCCCAGATTCTCTTTGGATATATCATGGTTCGGCCAAGATTGGTATATAGTTGAGGATGAATTTTCAACCTCAACCTTATCTTAGCCTAAAGCCTAAACCAATCCTTCCATCTCGGGGAATCCACCTGGGTCGTCGATCCTGAGACTTGCTAGAGCCCACACGAGAAGGGGGAGGACCAGAGGGGTCCACAGGGGGCCGGTCGAACCCTGGTTCGGCCGAAACCCTGGTGCCGCCTCTCCCCTTCTTCCTTCGCGTGTGCGTCTCATTCTCCTCCAGAAACCTTCTCTCTGCCGCCCGACAAGCTTTCGCATCGCGAAACCCATCTTCTGCACCTCAACTGCTCAGCTCATCGCCGCATCCATGGCCGGAAGGAGTGTTGTCCCTTTCGACAGCTCCACCTCGTCCACCGGCCCCGGGGCAAGAGGCAACCCCTCCATTGTTGCCGCCCCCGCTGCGGACCTCGCAATGGTGGCCGGTGTCCTGGATGTTCCTCCACTCGCCACCATCCCGCTAGGCGGGAGGATTCCAGGCACAACGCCCTCACGGTGCTCCGCCTCGCCTGGGAAGAGGCACGTGAGACGGGCGGCCAGCCTCTACAGCAGGCTGACCACGGCTCAACTTCACCCCAGGGGGTTGCCGCTCGCTCCACCTAGCACACTTGGATCATCGCTAGCTAGAGGGCAGACAAGCTCAGCACAGTCCGCTCCTTCACCACAGCCGCCGGTGACCATCAAGCCGGCATTGCCCAAGGAGAAGGCTCCTGCAGCACGCCCAGCTCCAGTTCTGCCAGAAGAGGAGGAAGACGTTGGCCTGGACGACGGGTTGCCACCGCCGCCCTACACTAGGAGGTCCAGGGAGAGGACTTGGGCAACCGAGCAGCTCCCTAGGCTCTCCTCAATGGCCAAGCTGACCCCGCTGATGAAGGAATTGGAGGCCAGCAACGAGAAGCTCAAGGCTGCTTACTCAGAGCAGAAGTTGGACCTAGCCGAGCTCAGATACGACATCCGTGACCTTCGCCGCGGCCTTTGTGCGAAGATGAGGAGGCTGTTTTCGGCCACGGGGCATGCAGCCCTCTATGATGCCGAGTAGTGGGGATTAGCCCCATCTTTAGTTCATTAGGCGCTAGTCTAGGTCTAGGTTTGATTTCCCTTTATTTCCCTTTATTACATTTATTTCTTTTGCATGTGTGTAAGCGCCTAATCATTTTGATTAAAACATTTGGATTTGAATAAAGTGGCTCACCGGTCATGTAACCCGGTTTAGCCACCCTTTGTGTCGTTACTTTGGTCTTTTTGATTTAGAAGACATCTAGGTTCGAGATAGTGTGGGGGAAGAGCCACAACTCTCCCAATGCAAGCACGACGTTTTCGTACGTACCCACTGCGAGCACTCCGTGCTAGCCGATCGATCACCTACCAAGAACCTGAACGGGACCTGCACGAGTTCACTCCTGTGGAGAGCCTCTCACGGTTCATCTTCCATGCATAGCGTCGGTTTGCATCTCGACAACTCACTATCTTTCATTCCTGAGTTTTATAAGCTATATCTGTCTATCTCTAAACTAAAACTCGAATGATGATGCTAAAGATCACCCAGCTCATTTGTACCTGAGTAGACTTACATATGTTTTATTCCTTGTTACCTGCCTGATGCTTGTGAACCAAAATCTTCTTAAGGACAAGCATGTTCACCTAAGTAATTGATGAGTATGATATGGCTGGATGATATGATCTTTTGCTCTGATGACTAACTCTCTTGGGGAATTTATTTTTGAAAACTCAAAACCTCTTGGAAAGGCTCCTCTTTGATATGCCTCCGTCCCATTAGAGCCATATGATCTCTGTAGGTAAAAACCTTCGATTCATATGCTACTTGTCATTACTTTGAGCTTTGTAAAATTCTGTGACCCTTGTGAGAATTCTTTTCATTACATTCATGATCAAGATTTATGTGCACCCCACCTATTTTCCCCTGCTATACTTTCACCCTGGAAGTTAGCATTGTATCATCTGTCCATTCCATAAAAATAAAACTCCATATGTGGTGTGACATCTCTCTCCAGAAGTGTCCTTCAAAAAGAGACATGGGCTAGAAAATATATATATATATACATGCTCAAGGCATGATGAAAAGAAAGAAAAAAGAAAAATAGCCCATGTCCAAAATAAATAGGAATAGGAGAGAGATGAGATCATGCAAAAAAAAGAGTTCCGTATCATAGATGGTAATAACTAGTGTCCATTCCGGGGCTAGTGTCCACCTTACCATCAACCCACATTTTCACCATATATATGTATGGTAATATCTAGCACGCATTTCGGGCCTAGTATCCACCTTACCATACACACCATAGCCATACTGGTGCACATCTTGATCTGATGGTATGATTTGATTTTCTCTGTGGATCCAGTCTTTGACTTTGCAAAATATGTGATGCAAGTATGCTTTCTTTTCATCCTACCCTGAGCTCCACATATAGCCATCATTAGAAGTATGATGAAGAAAGGCAAAATGCCTTAGTGAGGACATATACACATTGAGCGATTCTAGAGAATCAAATGAGGAAGCCACCAAGAGTTTTGTTTATGAAAATCTTGCAAAACCCCCAAGGTGTTTATCATCAGGTGCATAAGTGACTTGATTCACAGCTGTTCTACTTTTCAATCACCCAAGGGAACATGATAGCCACTACACAGTGGTTCACAGAAGCAAGGTATGACTTGGAATATCTCTTATGTTTGTCTTACTTTTCGGTATTTATGACCCGCTTGGCTTTGTCGGGACGAGCAAAGGTCAAGTGTGGGGGTGTTGTTGACGGTCAATATTTGCCATTTTCAAGACCGTCAACTCCTGCAAATCTGAGCTCGAATTGAACATCCACACTAGAATAGGTGCTTAAACTTATACTTTCCACCAGTGTCGATGTCTATTTGAATGCAGGTATTTAGCATAAGAAATGAGAGGAATTCATGCACTTTCACTCTACTCCAATCCAAGGTACTCAAATGCTGGCCAATCAGGGGCTGCCACATGGATTCTCTTGGATCCATGATGTCACCAATCCATGTGAAGGACTTTTGACGAATCATACGCTGCCACGTCAGCATCACATGGATCCATGGGCCCACTTTACCAACTAAACTGCCAGGTAATGTGCCATGCACGGAGGAGAGGCATCAGGGCCCACATGGAAGTGAGCCAGAGGAAGCACACCTCAGATGGAGGGCCAGAGGTTTCGACCGACCCTAGGATCGGCCGAACCGACCTAGGGTCAGTTGATCCTCCCCCTTCGCTTGTCACTTGCTCATTGGCTCTTGGCTGCATTCCCGGGCGTTTAGGGGCACTTTGAGCCTCGGAGCAAGCCTCCTCCTTGTCTATAAATAGGATGGGAGATGCTCCATTTCTCACACACCACCAAGCTCTCAAGTTCCACTCTCTCTTGTGTAGCTCTCTCTCCCTCTCTCCAATTCTGCCCATGAGAGGTGATTCTTACCTCTTTGTGGTAGAATGGTGATGAGGAGAGATCTAGATTAGGATTAGTGAGAGGTAGAGGAGGGGAAAGGAGTGAGTTGTTGTCCTCGTGGATGCTTGTTCTTCATTTAGATCAAAGTGAGTATTTCAGCATTTCTTATTTAGACTATAGTGGACATCATGCATGGTTGCTTTGTTCTTGTGTTCTTGGCTCGTTCATAAGTTAGAGGCTTGTGTTCTTCGTGACACAAGGCTTCGATCCTTTAGAGCCAGAACCGTAGTTCATGTACTTGTTTGCATGCTCTGATCCTGTTTAGTTAAGTAAGTTTGCTGTATCTCGTTCAGCTGCATCCATAGCTTCCTTTCTGCTCCCAGTTCAATGATATGATCTGATTGCAATCTTTCCCTTGTTCGTGGGACCATATTTATACGGTTGCTATAGTGTAGTTAGCGGGCTAGCATACGCTGCACTATAGTATTTATCTGGGGTACAGACGTGGTGTCTGGGCCTTGGGTTTCCTACGGAGACCACGTACGATCGTAGCGTAGAGGTAGCCCGTAGTGGTGACAGCCTGTTGGACCCTTTGTCAGCCCTCTTACGTCGCGTACCGAGTTGGGCTCGCTTGCCAGCACCTCTAGGTGTTGTCGCCCCGCGGGGATGACTAAGATCTGACAGGAATACATCTTGAGAGCTAAGTCCCTTAAGGAAGTGCTTCTTGTATCCCGACCTATCCCAGCGAAAGCTGGTGTCCTTGGATAGACCCTCTCTAGTTACTCTCCGTCCTAGGAATGAAACCCGACGGGAATACTCATTCTCCTAGGGAGAAGTGCTACAGCGGTGTATCCGTGCGCTTGCGGATTCGTTCACACTCGTCAGTGTACCCGGGAGTTTCTTACACGTCTCACGCTACAAAGGCGCCGAGCATTGAGGATAAGAAACGCCAACAGTGACATCATGGATCCAGGAGAATCCATGTGGCAGCCCCTGATTGGCCAGCATTTGAGTGCCTTGGATTGGAGTGGAGTGAAAGTGCATGGATTCCTCCCATTTCTTATGCTAAATACCTGCATTCAAATAGACATCGACACTGGTGGAAAGTATGAGTTTAAGCACCTATTCTAGTGTGGATGTTCAATTCATGCTCAGATTTGCAGGAGTTGATGGTCTTGAAAATGGCAAATATTGACCGTCAACAACACCCCCACACTTGACCTTTGCTCGTCCCGAGTGAAGGGGAAACAAAGCCAAGCGGGTCATAAATACCGAAAAGTAAGACAGGCATAAGAGATAATCCAAGTCATACCTTGCTCCTGTGAACCTCTGTGTAGTGGCTATCATGTTCCCTTGGGTGATTGAGAAGTAGAACAGCTGTGAATCAAGTCACTTATGCACCTGATGATAAACACCTTGGGGTTTTGCAAGATTTTCATAAACAAAACTCTTGGTGGTTTCCTCATTTGATTCTCTCAAATCGCTCAATGTGTATATGTCCTCACTAAGGCATTTTGCCTTTCTTCATCCTATTTCTAATGATGGCTATATGTGGAGCTCAGGGTAGGATAAAGAGAAAGCATACTTGCATCACATATTTTGCAAAGTCAAAGACTGGATCCACAGAGAAAATCAAATCATACCATCAGATCAAGATGTGCACCGGTATGGCTATGGTGTGTATGGTAAGGTGAATACTAGGCCCGGATTGGGTGCTAGATATTACCATACATATATATGGTGAGAACTATGGGTTGATGGTAAGGTGGACACTAGCCCCGGAATGGACACTAGTTATTACCATCTATGATGTGGAACTCCTTTTTGCATGATCTCATCTCTCTCCTATTCCTCCTTTATTTTGGACATGGGCCATTCTTTTCTCTCTTTTTTTTCATCATGCCTTGAGCATGTATTTTTTTTCATAGCCCATGTCTTTTTTTGAAGGACACTTCTGGAGAGAGATGTCACACCACATATGGAGCTTTATTTTTATGGAATGGATAAATGATACAATGCTAACTTCCAGTGTAGAAGCATAGCAAGGGGAAATAGGTGGGGTGCACATAAATCTTGATCATGAAAGTAATGAAATGAATTCTCACAAGGTTCACAGAATTTGACAAAGCTCAAAGTAATAACAAGCAGCATATGAATCGAAGGTTTTTACCTACAGAGATCATAAGGCTCTAATGGGACGGAGGCATATCAAAGAGGAGCCTTTCCAAGAGATTTTGAGTTTTCAAAAATAAATTCCCCAAGAGAGTTAGTCATCAGAGCAAAAGATCATATCATCCAGCCATATCATACTCATAAATTACTTAGGTAAACATGCTTGTCCTTAAGAAGATTATGGTTCACAAGCATCAGGCAGGTAACAAGGAATAAAACATATGTAAGTCTACTCAGGTACAAATGAGCTGGGTGATCTTTAGCATCATCATTCGAGTTTTAGTTTAGAGATAGATAGATATAGCTTATAAAACTCAGGAATGAAAGAGAGTGAGTTGTCTAGTTACAAACCGGCGCTATGCATGGAAGATGAACCGTGAGAGGCTCTCCACAGGAGTGAACTCGTGCGGGTCCCGTTCAGGTTCTTGGTAGGTGATCGATCGACTAGCGTGGAGTGCTCACAGTGGGTACGTACGAAAACGTCGTGCCTGCATTGGGAGAGTCTTGGCTCTTCCCCCACACTGTCTCAAACCTAGATGTCCTCTAAATCAAAGAGACCAAAGTAACGACACAAAGGGTGGCTAAACCGGGTTACATGACCGGTGAGCCGCTTTATTCAAATCCAAATGTTTTAAACAGAATGATTAGGCACTTACACACATGCAAAAGAAATAAATGAAATAAAGGGAAACAAAGGGAAATCAAACCTAGACCTAGACTAGCGCCTAATGAACTAAAGCTGAGGCTAATCCCCACTACTCGGAAAGGATCTGCTCCTTTCCCTCAGCAACTGCCAACCTCTGCAGCTTCTGGGTCATGTCCTCCTCCAGCTGGAGGTACTCAAGCCTAAGCTCATGGTACTCATCCCTTTGCTTAGCCAGCTCCTCAACTAGCTTCTCATGTTCTAAGAATAGTTCAGCTAGTCTATCTGCCAGCTTCGCTAGGGCCGGGGTCTTCTTGGTGCCATTTGCCCGGATGTCTGCAATGATCTTGACGAGGACTTGTTCCCACTGAGGGGGCTTATGGTAGGGTGTACCATAGCCTCCAGTGGCTGTCTTCACTCTGAAGATCTTGCACCGGGTCTGTGGAAGCGGGAACTCATCCCACACATCCTGCTCATAAGTATGGCAGAAGGCTTCTCCGTAGCTGTTGAAGTCAGACCCAATGTAGCGCTCTCCTGGCTTCAAGGGTGGCCTAGGGGGATCGTCAAACAAGACACGCTTGGCAGCGGTCTTGTTCCCCATGGTGGCCATCCTGGCCGGGAACGAAGGCGGGGAGGAGGAGCCTCGCCGGGACGACTACACCGGAATGTCGGTGCGCTTCCTGCGAATGCTCTCTACACTCTTGCCTTTCTCGGGGGTCATGGCCTCCGGTGACCCCATCACCTCATCCAATTTGCTGAGGTTGATGAGATGAGAGGGGCTCCCTCCCGCTGAAGTGAGGGGCGAGGCCTCCCTACGGAGCTGAGCGAAACCGTGGCCGACCATGGATATGGCGATGCTGAGGATGGTGAGGTGGAGGAGATGGAATTCGCGATGCGAAAACTCGTCGGGCGGCAGGGAGAAGATTTCTGGAGGAGAATGAGACGCACACGCGAAAGAAGAAGGGGAGAGGCGGGACCAGGGTTTCGGCCGAACCTGGGTTTGGCCGGCCCCCTGTGGGCCCCTCTGGTCCTCCCCCTTCTCGTGTGGGCTCTAGCAAGTCTCAGGATCGACGGCCCAGGTGGATTCCCCGAGATGGAAAGATTGGCTTAGGCTTTAGGCTAAGATAAGGTTGAGGTTGAAAATTCATCCTCCACTATATACCAACCTTGGCCAAACCATGATATATCCAAAGAGAATCTGGGGGAAAATCACCTTGGCGACATATTCGGTTCATCAAAAGTGTAGGCACCTCTGATGATAGTCACGAAGCGTCCGTGTCGCCACAATGGTGCTGCCTTCCTGTGGACCTTTTGCTACTCCTCTTAATCTTGGTAATTTCTTTCTCCTGCATGACCACGGTCCACAAGATACCCGAAGGATAATTCTTCCTGGGGAAACGAGATGAGTCCCAGGAGTACTCAGGGTGTGGGTATCTTGTGATCTCCTGTCTCAACTTATGACCGTATCCTTGCAGATGATGTTGATATGACGATAAGCTCTGCTCTGCAAGGGTAGTGCGTATACGAACTCGAGCTCAAAAAGGTATATCGAGGCTGAGAGCAAGCATGATCATCCCAGAGAGGCCGAGGCCTTTTCTGAGGTGGTCATGGGACTCGAGGACTATAGCACTAGGGTCGCGGAACTCAGAGACGAAAAGATTGAGCATTGAGGCTAGTGCTTCACCAATAGGTACCGATCTCCGAGTGAACTCAAGCTCCGAAAGACACTCGACTCTCAAAGAGGATAGAGTGTGAACTTCTAGAGGCCGGTGTACAATCAAGAACCAGAGTTTGGACGAAGAGCAAGTTTTACTCACTCTTACCTTAGGCAGAGGGTTCGATGTTCTCATCAAAGTGATGAAAACATTCCCAAGTCTGGCCTAAGCTTCCAGTGGGGGTTATGGATAAACTGGAATGTGCACCTCCCATTGGGCATCGATCAAGTCAGGCATAAGATACGAAGTGCAAGCTTCTCCTGATTGATCGGCATCGATCGATGTGCTCAAGATACAAAGTGAATGCACTCCATTCGATCGGTAATTGATTGTGCTCCTTCGGTCTGATGGATGAATCCAATGGATTATAAAACAGAGACCGATGTCTCGGTTTATACGAAACTTCGGTGCAAAGCACTTCAACTCAAACCTCGACGTAGAAACACGATGGGCCTCTCATACCCTCCTCAGGAGGTAGTAGTGAGGATCGAACAAGTCATCCTGGCCGGGAATGGTCATTCTCTCCGAACTACTCTCTCCTTCCTCCCACGAGACAAAGTCTCGGGGAGAAGATATAAGAATATGCACGAGAGGGGAACCCAAGGCTAGATCTCGCGCCACGAAATCTTTCCCTTAGACTCCTGCTATTCAGGAATGACATCTTCAGCCAGAGCTCAGAAAAAATGGGTATGAAACTTCAGGCTCGGCTGACGATGGATCTAGGCGGCTCAATATTTTCTCTGGTGGGTGCCTCATTGACCGGGATGCAAGGGGAGCTGAAATCTCGGAGATTATCCACGATCTCTTTTCCCTTGACAGCATGTAGGTGCACAAAGGATCCTCCGGAGAGAGCATTAAGCCTCATGGCATCATCCTCCCGCAATCCAAACCAGAAGTGCTGAAGCAACATCCAATCGGGAATGTAGAGGACTGGGCAATCTTCCACCGCGGAGGTGAAACGATTCCATGCCATTCCTAGTGATTCCTCCTCACATTGCTTGAAACAAAGAATCTTTGCCCTTATCGAGATGACACGTCGTATTGGGAAGAAGTGGGAGCAAAAAGCTGCTCTCAACCTTTCCCAAGTAAGGTAGTCTCTACCAAAACAATGGTGCCAATCCCGTGCTTCCCCGGAGAGGGATAGCGGGAAACACTCTCTTTTCCAAGCATCCGGTGATTCTCTGTCTTTACCCTGAGTTTCAATCAGATGCTCATAGTCTCTCACATGATCAAAGGGGTTCTCATGACTTAACCCCGAGAAGGATAGGTCCTGAATTAGCTTCATGAGAGAGGGGTGAATCCATAAGCCAGATGTAAGAGTGGATCTTGACGAAGATGAGAGCCAGGTGTGGTTTGAGGACCGGTGGATGGTCGCTTCCTGGTGTGATGAGTGATTGACAACGTGGTGTGGACTGATTCTTGGCTAAGTATTGCAGGTGCAGGTTGCGGCTTGACTGGTGCAGGTGCAGGTGAAGAACAAGCGTGAAAGGTCGTTGCCGGTGAGGCCTCCAGGTGTAGAGAAGACAAGTAGGCTTGGTTCGAGGGACCCGGTGGCCAGCGGGGTCAAGTGCGGGCCGCATGGTGGCAAGAACGGCAAGATGAAGTCATGGACGGTTTCTTGGTTGAGCCTCAAAACCAAGGTCGAACCGGGACTACGTGGGAGCCGAGTCATGAGTGGTGATTGGCGGAGGCTACACCGAGTTCGCGGGGTTTCCGGTGGTTCACCAGAAAACCACTGGGTTCCTTGGTTGATCCACAAAGCCAAGACCGAAGAACCGAAGACGGAGGTGCAGCAGCTCCAGACCGGTCTGACCGGTGGGTCTGACCGGTCTGACCGGTGGGTACCGGTCTGACCGGTGAGGAGCACCGGTCTGACCAGTGTGCGACGACGCAGTCCGGAATCTTCGAAGCGGAGGACACGCGTCGGGATCGCAAGGCTTGCGTCGAGGCTAAGCAAGTTTGCGGTCGAGGCTAAGCAAGTTTGCGGTCGCTGGGCATCCGTCCGATGGTGCGAAGACAAAGACTTCCAATTTCGCCCTCGAGGGGCATGTATCCCTAGTTAGCTAGTAAGGGTATTTTAGTCTTTCGGTTGCCTCCATATAACCCAAGTGGTGAGAGGATGGCAGCCATCTCTTGGAACCCTAGCTCATTTGGTTTTCCTATTTTCCTTCCTATTTTCTTAGGATTTTCGTAGGACTAGCTTGAGAGCTTCATGGTGAGATCTTGTGAGAGGGAAGGATGATCGGGCGGCAAGCTAGACCTTGTATGAACCTCTTTGGTATGTATAGATGATTCGGCGTGGTTCCTCAAGGCTTAGATGTGTCTTTCCCATTTCTCCTTTTTGGTGATTTTCGGAGCCCTTTCTTGGCGATTTTCTTGGAGCGATTTCGAGGCCTTTCTCTTTGGGATTTGGTGGGGGATGTATGCATGAACCCTTCGTGGTTCTTTACCCTTTGATTCCCCTTCCAAATCCGTGAGCAAAGGGGCTCGATTTTGGGGTTTTCGTGGCTCTAGGGTTAGAGGTGTTCTTGGTGGGATTTCTTCGATTCCTCTTGATTTGACAAGTTTTGGTGGACCAAATCTTGGCTATGGAGTACCCATGAGGTGTTCCTACTATCCCCAAAGTCTTGTGCAAAACCGTGGAGCGGATCGGGAGATCGGGAGTTGGATTTGGAAGAGTTGACTCGCGGGCGCTGTTCATCCCGAGCTACCCAGGCACGACCGGTCTGACCGGTGCTTTTGACCGGTCTGACCGGTGCTAGCCCTTGGTGGGTTTTTGTCTCGGGGAACAGCCTTGTCCGTGTGGTTTTGTCCCGTGGTCCTGCTGTTCAGTTCTTGGCGTGTTTGGAGTTGTTTTGCTAGGATTTGTGAGGGGTTCTTCTTCCTCACAGGTTGTGTTTCATGGTGGTTTTTGTTCCAGGGCCTAGAGGATTCACTGAGGCTTCCTGGAACGTTTGCTGTGCGGCTGCTGTAGCCACCGGCCTGACCGGCTCTGTCCACCGGTCTGACCGGTGTCACCGGTCTGACCGGCGCAGGCCATCGGTCTGACCGGTGTAGCACAGGCAGCAAGCCGTGTAAGTTTCCGCTGTGTGTTTTGGTGAGTTTTGGCTAGGAAGGTTGAGTGTTGGTTCCTAGGACCAGTAGCACTCCAGTGGCTGCGTGGTCTTGACCAACTTGGGTAGTTGGGTCGGAGACGTGAGTTGGAAGCCGTGTTCGTCTTGTTGGAGTTCTCATCTCCTTCGAGAAGAATTTTTATCGGCTCCCATTCACTCCCCCCCTCTCTGGTTCGCCTAATCGGTCCTTCAATTAGTATCAGAGCCGGTTCGGGTCTTTATTGACTCTTACCAGTCTAAGATCCAAAGATGGCGTACCAGGAACAGGGTTCGGGTCCTCCGCACTTCGATGGGAAGAACTACCAGATGTGGCAAAGGCGGATGGTGGCTTTCCTCCGCGGAAAGGGTCAGATCCTTTGGGATGTCACGGTGAACACAGCTTATGTTCATCCGATGAACTTCCTTGCTCCAGGATCGAGGGATATGTTCGAAGCCAACAACAAGGCTGTCGACTACTTGTTTCGTGCTCTGTGTCAGCCTGAATTCGATCGGGTTCAGACAGAGGACTTAGCTTGTAGGATTTGGGAGCAGTTGAAGGATGCTCATGCTGGGAATGCTCAGGTTCAGGCTCGGATGTACGCGACTTACCGGAGAGAGTACGAGAACTTCACTCATCTCCCCGGCGAGTCCGTCGATGCCCTTTTCCAGCGATTTACGGTCGTTGTGAACAACATGAGAGCCAATGTGGACGTCCTCCCATACAATGATCATGATAGAGCCGTGAAGCTCTTGCACTCGTTGGATCGTACCGTATGGGACGGGAAGTTTGAGGCTATTGTTGAGTCCGAGAAGTATGACACCTTGACGGTGAACGAGCTGTTCTCGAAGCTCAAGTCGGCTGAGTTGGACCGTGGTATGACAGCCAAGATCGAGAGCCCGACTGATTCTCATAGTCTCGCTCTCGTTAGTGGCAAAGGAGCTAAGTCTAACGCTAACGCATCCTCCAGGATGTACTCTCTGTCTTCTTTGATGTCTTTGCCAGATGAGGAGTTCGACGTGCTTGGAGAGGACGAGCTGGCGTTGCTGACCAGGCGGTTCGAGAGGCTGCACGAGAACCGGGTGAACACGAGGAGGACAGCACGGACGTGCTTTCAGTGCGGCAAGCCAGGACACTTCGTTGCCGACTGCCCGGAGAAGACGGAGAACAAGGACGGCTACAAGGACGGCTACAGGCACCGATCGAGCAAGGATGGCAAGTACCGATCGAGGCGCGATCACAAGCACAAGAACAAGCACAAGGACGAGCGACGGTCGAGGAAGAAGGATGGCCGCGGCAGGAAGGCCCGAGCAATGGTCGGAGCGAGCGACGTCGACTCCAGCTCCGCCTACTCTTCCTCAAGCTCGAGTAGCAGTGAAGATGAAGGTGATCGGCGCAAGAACAAGAAGTCATCCAGGAACTTGAGCGGGTTGAGCTGCTTCGCGAGAGATGGCTTCTGCGGCATGGCCCGTAGCTCCGGCAGCAAGAAGAGCCACCAGAGTGACTCGGACTCTGACTCCGAGGATGAGGTATGTGATGAGCTCTCTTCTTTGCGCAAGGAGAATGATGAGTTGGTTGACTTGCTTGATAACCGCGATCACATGCTTAGAGAGGCCAAGAAGATGAGGAAAGAGCTTAGGGCCTCACTAGAAGATGCTAGGAACCGTGTGGCTGAGCTAGAAACCCAGAACCTAGATGCTAAGCTTGAGATTGATTCGCTTAAGGCTTCTCCTGTGGTTTCTGATGAGATTGATTGCTGTGATTGCTCTGTGTACCTAGCTGATCTTACTGCTCTTAAGGATAAGCATGCTTCTACTTGTGATGAACTAGATATGCTTAGGGTTGAAGTGGCTGAGCTTAAGTCTAGACCTGCTTTGCTAGGTGCTTGCACTTCTTGCCCTGTTTTGCATGGAAAGATTGATGAGATGCATGCTTACACTGTTTCGCTTGAGGCTAAGTTGAAAGAGCCTATTCCCACTTCTTGCTCTACTTGTGAATTGCATGCGGTTAAGAATTTGGAGCTTGCACATTATGTTGATCGCCTGCAGGATGAAAATGATGAGCTGAGAAAATGTATGAGCTGGTTGTCGGGTCAGGAGCCTCAGCTCGGTATCATGATAGCGGCTTTCAAACGCTATGATGGTCAGGCACTTGGGGCTGACAAGCTTGGAGAGAACTGTGGTGAGGGAGTTGAGAGAGTTGGAGAGATTCCTATCCCACCACCAAACAGACACAAGAACAAGTTTGAGCCCAAGCCCAACCATCTCAGAAACAAACTTGACACTACTCCAGATCCACCCATATTCCCTCACCCAACAAATGATTTTCAGAAACCGGTGAAGTTTGTGAGCCCAAAGGGAGGTGAGGAAGGAGAGAAGAAGGGTGAGAAGCCGAGTGGGCAGCCCCAACCCAAGTCTAAGCCTAAACCACAGCCCATAAAGTTCCATTGTGGGTATTGTGGGAGAGATGGTCACAAGGATGAGTTTTGCTTCAAGAGAAAGCGTGAGGAGAGAATGGCTAGAGAGTGGGCTAACAGGGACAGGTACCACCCCTCTAATGGTGTACCTGAGCCTCGTATGCAGATGCCCAGGGCCAAGGCGATTGTGAGGACGGCTCCGGCTTGGGGAGACCGGAAGGCTGCAGGTGTTGCTGCTGGCCGAGCCACACCGGTCAGACCGGTGTACTACACCGGTCAGACCGGTGCAGGTCTGGGCAGACAGCGAGTCGGGTTTCGTGCTCGTGAGGATGCTCGGTTTGGTTCTGGAGGTCGTGGTTCTGGTGGTTGGTCTGGAAAGTTTGCAGGTGGTCAGTTTGCTAGGCGTTCTCCACCTCGTGCTCAATACGAGGGTGAGAAGAGTCGTAGCTTTGAGATGGAGCGGAGGAACGATCCACGGTTTCCCTTTCGTGGTTTTCGTCCTCCTCCAGCTAGAGAGGGTTGGTTCCCTCGTGGTGGTTACCGTGGTGGTGTTCGTGGTGGTAGCTTTGATAGGCGTGATGATTTGGTTTGTGCTAACCCTACTTTGGAGCAAATGGCTCGGCACTGGTTTTACTCTTTTGGTACTAAACCCAGTACTGAGTCGTTTGTTCACTCACGTGCTCGCTTTTGAATTTCAGGTGGGAGACTTGAAGAACATTTGGTTGATTGACTCCGGTTGCTCGAGGCATATGACCGGAGACAAGGGGTGGTTCTCAAGTCTCGTCCCGGTGGTGACAAAGAAGTACATCACCTTTGGGGACAATGGGCGAGGGCGTGTGCTGTCAGAAGGTGAGATTAAGGTAAGTGACAAGATCACTCTCAGGCGTGTTGCTCTTGTTCAATCGCTTGGATACAATTTGCTTTCTGTGTCCCAGTTGTTGGATGAGGGTTTTGAGGTGTTGTTCCGGCCTGGTGGTTCTCGGATTTTAGATTCTCGGGGGGATCTTGTTTGCATGGTCGTTCCTGAGGGTCAGGTGTTCCGAGCTGATTTTTCTCAGTCTTCTGGTGTGGAGCGTTGCTTCTTGGCTAGTTCTTCGAGTGAGTTGTGGAAGTGGCATAAGAAGTTGGGTCACTTGAGCTTTGATCTTTTGTCTCGCTTGAGTAAACTCAATTTGGTCCGAGGATTGCCACGATTGAGGTTTGAGAAAGAGTTGGTTTGTGCGCCGTGTAGGCATGCCAAGATGGTAGCCTCTTCTCACCCGCCTCTCACCGATGTGATGACTGAGCGTCCATGCGAGCTGCTCCATATGGACCTTGTTGGCCCAGCTCGTGTGCGATCTGCGGGTGGGAAGTGGTATGTCCTCGTTGTGGTGGACGACTACTCTCGGTATGCGTGGGTGTTCTTTCTTGAGGAGAAGGGGGAGACGTTTGGTTTTGTTCGAGATCTTGTCTTGAGGTTAAGAAACGAGAGGCACGGAGATGCCATACGAGCGATCCGCAGTGACAATGGCTCGGAATTCAAAAACTCTCGCTTCGAAACCTTTTGCCATGACTTGGGTCTTGAACATCAGTTTTCGAGTCCGTATACGCCTCCCCAGAATGGCGTGGTGGAATGGAAAAACAGGACCTTGTGCGAGATGGCTCGGACGATGCTCGACGAGCATAGGACTCCGAGAAGGTTCTGGGCTGAGGCGGTCAATACCGCGTGCCATGTGTCGAACAGGATCTACCTCAGGGTTCACAGGAAGAAAACCTGTTACGAGTTGATGCACGGTCGCACACCCAAGGTGAGTCACTTCCATGTCTTTGGTTGTAAATGCTTCATTCTGAAGAAAGGGAAGAAGTTGGACAAGTTCGAGGCTAGGTCTGTCGATGGCATTTTCTTTGGTTATGCATCTCATTCTAGAGCATTTCGTGTGCTCAATCTTGAAACTAACCAAATCGTGGAGACTTGCGAGGTAACCTTCGACGAGACACAGCCACGTAGTCAGCTTGTTTTTGAGTGTGCAGGTGACGACGAACTTGGCGAGGAGATCTTTCAGGAGGAGGAGCATGAACATGGAGATGATGAAGATGGCGGTGTGATGCCCGCGGCTGAACATGTACCTACTACTTCGACGACGATCGAAAATGGACCCTCTCCCACACCTACAACGACAAACCCAGATCAAGGCGAAGCTGCTGTTGAGGGGGAGGTAGCATCAAGGCGAGAACCTCCCCGACGAGTGCAAGTGGATCACCCAGCTTCGAGAATCATCGGCGACATGAATGAACGTACTACACGGTCGAGGGTTCGGAACAATTCTCATTTCGCTCATGCTGCTTTTGTTGCCACTTTTGAGCCCAAAGACATTGGACATGCGTTATCTGATCATAATTGGGTTAACTCGATGCATGAGGAGTTGGAGAATTTTGAGAGGAACCAAGTTTGGGTGTTGGTTGACCCTCCCCCAGGGTGTAAGCCGATTGGGACAAAATGGGTGTGGAAAAATAAAGAGGGAGAGAAAGGAGAAGTGGTGAGGAACAAGTCGAGACTTGTTGCTTAGGGGTACAGTCAGAAAGAGGGGATCGACTACGAGGAGACTTTCGCTCCTGTAGCTCGTTTGGAGGCGATCAGGATCCTTCTAGCCTTTTCCATGGCTAAAGGGTTCAAGTTGTACCAGATGGATGTGAAGAGTGCTTTTCTGAACGGTGTATTGGAGGAAGAGGTGTTTGTGAGGCAACCACCGGGGTTTGAGAGTGAGAAGTACCCTCACCGGGTATACAAGTTGAGGAAGGCGCTGTATGGGTTGAAGCAGGCGCCTAGAGCTTGGTATGGTAGGTTGAGGGGGTTCCTGTTTGAGAGAGGGTTTGAGATGGGGAAGGTCGACCAGACCTTGTTTCTCCTCAGGCAGGACAGAGATATCCTGATTGTGCAGGTATACGTGGATGATATTGTCTTTGGTGGCTCGTCTAACTCTCTTGTTGCAAGGTTTGCAGAAGACATGAGCAGGGAATTTGAGATGAGCATGATGGGCGAGTTGCAGTTCTTCCTCGGGCTACAAATCAAGCAATAAAAGGAAGGAACATTTGTGCACCAAGCTAAGTACACCAAGGACATTGTGAGGACGTTCAAGATGGAGGACTCCAAGGCCATGGCGACGCCTATGAGTACGACTACAGTTCTTGATGCGGACGAGGAAGGTGAACACGTGGACCAGAAGGAGTACCGGAGCATGATCGGGTCACTCCTCTACTTGACGACGACGAGGCCGGACATTCAATTCTCGGTGTGTCTGTGCGCTCGTTTTCAAGCTTCTCCGAGGACTTCGCATCGGCAAGCAGTCAAGCGCATTTTCAGGTATTTGCGACACACTCCCGACTTCGGCCTTTGGTACTCTGCGTCTTCTTCTTTGGCACTTCATGGATTTTCAGACGCGGACTTTGCCGGGTGTCGGTTGGATAGGAAGTCCACTTCTGGGACTTGCCAGTTCTTGGGTTCTTCTTTGGTATCTTGGTCTTCCCGCAAACAGTCGAGTGTTGCTCAATCCACTACCGAGGCAGAGTATGTGGCCGCAGCTAGTTGTTGCTCTCAGCTCCTTTGGATCACATACACCATGAGTGACTTTGGTGAGGAGTATACCCATGTCCCACTTCAATGTGATAGCACCAGTGCCATAAGCGTTGCAAAGAACCCAGTGCTCCATTCCAAAACCAAGCACATAGAAGTGAGGTATCATTTTCTGAGAGACAACGTAGAGAAAGGGAAGATAGCTTTGATCCATGTACCCACACATGAACAACTAGCCGATATTTTCACCAAACCCCTAGATCAAGCAACTTTCACTCGTTTGCGGGGGGAGCTTGGTGTTTGTTTGATTTCTTGAGTTGGCGTGTGGGAGCTCCTATGTAGCATATGTATAGCTTTCCTTTGTGCATTTCTTGCATTTGGCATGGCATATGTAACATGATGTATAGGCATCTTTGTATCTTAGGTTGCATGCATTTTGTATCATATGCATTGTTTAGGAAAGGCTTCTCCTATATACATTGTTCACCATGGAATGACATATATGTCTTTGTGAGCTAATTTGGTAAGCTATGGTTAGTTTGGCTTAGCTCTTGATAATCTTGGTTTGTATCCATGGTTGATGGCTATGTTTTTGAAAATTTCATATGTATGCTCTCTTGTGAGTAAATGCCTTTCCATGATCTTGACATGTTTTTGTGGCTTGGCTATGCTTAATTTGTGGTTGGATAGCTTATTTTGATCATATGGGGCCAAAGGCTCATTTGCCATCATGAATGTTTAGCCCCCATGCTTCATCTTGTGGAGGAGCATAAGTTCCTTTTTGTCGCAAAGATATTTCATGTACCAATTATAAATCTGAAAATGAAATGTAAATTGCTTGAAAAATGTGCTCCCATGTCATATGTGCTAATTCTAATTTGCTTTGGGTGCTAAATCGTTGCATGATGTCTACCAATGAGAAGTCTCATATATAGAAGTAGGCACATGGCTCGATGGCTTTGACATGACATGAGGTGCTTGTGGGTGTTTATGATGGTCTTATGCTTAGAATGGTTGTCCTAGCATGAAGTTTGTGTGGCTTTGCCATTTTGACATGTTTTGCTCATGTTTAGGACTTTGCTCATGAGAGGGTGATTTTTCGCAAAATTGCTAAATTCTATCTTAGCTTCGCCCAATGGTTGTGAAACTTGGTGATCATGAAGTTTATGTCATTACGAAGCTATAGAGTATCTAACTTGCTCGTTTGGACATGTGTAGCATCCTATGTTGAATTTTGTCTATTTGAGAAGCTCTAGGTTGCATTTTTTGCATTTTTGGCTTGATTCATGCATTGTCAACAAGGGGGAGAAGTTTGAGCATGTTTTGGTCTACTGAATGCATTTGGAAGGTTTTCAGGTGGTTTCGAGCCATTTTTGGGCTCTGTTGTGCACCGGTCTGACCGGTTAAGGTCACCGGTCTGACCGGTCAGAGTGCTGGTCCTGTTCACATGCTGCCCACCGGTCTGACCGGTGCTGTCGACCGGTCTGACCGGTCAGAGCTGAGCTGTTGCAGCTGCACTGTTTCGTGAAGTGGTTTGCATGCATTTGTCCAGGGGGAGTTGCATTGGTTCAGGGGGAGCTTGCATGTGTGTAGAGGGAGCTCTTTGTGGTTTTCGAGCTTTGGTTTGATGGTTTGTGCTCTTTGCTTGAGCATGTTTTGTCTCGGATGTGTTGAGCCGTTGCCCTTGCCTAAGGGGTTCGAGACTTGTCTTCTTCAAGTGATCTTGCTCTTTGCCTTTTCTTTGGCTTTCGATCGCTTGTTGGAGTTTCTTTTAGTCGTTTCTTTTCTTTTCCTTTTCTCTTGGTTACCAAAACGTGTGTGTTGTCAATGCACTCATCAAGGGGGAGATTGAGAGCCAGGTGTGGTTCGAGGACCGGTGGATGGTCGCTTCCTGGTGTGATGAGTGATTGACAACGTGGTGTGGACTGATTCTTGGCTAAGTATTGCAGGTGCAGGTTGCGGCTTGACTGGTGCAGGTGCAGGTGAAGAACAAGCGTGAAAGGTCGTTGCCGGTGAGGCCTCCAGGTGTGGAGAAGACAAGTAGGCTTGGTTCGAGGGACCCGGTGGCCAGCGGGGTCAAGTGCGGGCCGCATGGTGGCAAGAACGGCAAGATGAAGTCATGGACGGTTTCTTGGTTGAGCCTCAAAACCAAGGTCGAGCCGGGACTACGTGGGAGCCGAGTCATGAGTGGTGATTGGCGGAGGCTACACCGAGTTCGCGGGGTTTCCGGTGGTTCACCAGAAAACCACTGGGTTCCTTGGTTGATCCACAAAGCCAAGACCGAAGAACCGAAGACGGAGGTGCAGCAGCTCCAGACCGGTCTGACCGGTGGGTCTGACCGGTGAGGAGCACCGGTCTGACCGGTGTGCGACGACGCAGTCCGGAATCTTCGAAGCGGAGGACACGCGTCGGGATCGCAAGGCTTGCGTCGAGGCTAAGCAAGTTTGCGGTCGCTGGGCATCCGTCCGATGGTGCGAAGACAAAGACTTCCAATTTCGCCCTCGAGGGGCATGTATCCCTAGTTAGCTAGTAAGGGTATTTTAGTCTTTCGGTTGCCTCCATATAACCCAAGTGGTGAGAGGATGGCAGCCATCTCTTGGAACCCTAGCTCATTTGGTTTTCCTATTTTCCTTCCTATTTTCTTAGGATTTTCGTAGGACTAGCTTGAGAGCTTCATGGTGAGATCTTGTGAGAGGGAAGGATGATCGGGCGGCAAGCTAGACCTTGTATGAACCTCTTTGGTATGTATAGATGATTCGGTGTGGTTCCTCAAGGCTTGGATGTGTCTTTCCCGTTTCTCCTTTTTGGTGATTTTCGGAGCCCTTTCTTGGCGATTTTCTTGGAGCGATTTCGAGGCCTTTCTCTTTGGGATTTGGTGGGGGATGTATGCATGAACCCTTCGTGGTTCTTTACCCTTTGATTCCCCTTCCAAATCCGTGAGCAAAGGGGCTCGATTTTGGGGTTTTCGTGGCTCTAGGGTTAGAGGTGTTCTTGGTGGGATTTCTTCGATTCCTATTGATTTGACAAGTTTTGGTGGACCAAATCTTGGCTATGGAGTACCCATGAGGTGTTCCTACTATCCCCAAAGTCTTGTGCAAAACCGTGGAGCGGATCGGGAGATCGGGAGTTGGATTTGGAAGAGTTGACTCGCGGGCGCTGTTCATCCCGAGCTACCCAGGCACGACCGGTCTGACCGGTGCTTTTGACCGGTCCGACCGGTGCTAGCCCTTGGTGGGTTTTTGTCTCGGGGAACAGCCTTGTCCGTGTGGTTTTGTCCCGTGGTCCTGCTGTTCAGTTCTTGGCGTGTTTGGAGTTGTTTTGCTAGGATTTGTGAGGGGTTCTTCTTCCTCACAGGTTGTGTTTCGTGGTGGTTTTTGTTCCAGGGCCTAGAGGATTCACTGAGGCTTCCTGGAACGTTTGCTGTGCGGCTGCTGTAGCCACCGGCCTGACCGGCTCTGTCCACCGGTCTGACCGGTGTCACCGGTCTGACCGGCGCAGGCCATCGGTCTGACCGGTGTAGCACAGGCAGCAAGCCGTGCAAGTTTCCGCTGTGTGTTTTGGTGAGTTTTGGCTAGGAAGGTTGAGTGTTGGTTCCTAGGACCAGTAGCACTCCAGTGGCTGCGTGGTCTTGACCAACTTGGGTAGTTGGGTCGGAGACGTGAGTTGGAAGCCGTGTTCGTCTTGTTGGAGTTCTCATCTCCTTCGAGAAGAATTTTTATCGGCTCCCATTCACTCCCCCCCCCCTCTCTGGTTCGCCTAATCGGTCCTTCAGAAGATGGCTCTGAGGGTTCACTCCTCAAGGGCAGAAGGTGTTTACAAGGATAACCTTCCATGGGTAGCGGGGGTAGAGGTAGAAGTAAAGAAAACAAAAGGGATATCTCAAAATGGGTAACGGGGGTGAAGGTAGAAGAAAAAAAGAAAAAGATAAATACGAGGATAGACGGGCTCGAAGGTTAACAACAGCCGTCCCCGGCAACGACACCAGAAATGCTTGTTGGTGTTTCTTAATCTCAACACTAGGCGCCGTGGTAGCGTGAGCGTGTAAGAAACTCCTGGGTACATTGACGAGTGCGAACGAATCCGCAAGCGCACGGATACACCGTTGTAGCACTTCTCCCTAGGAGAATGAGTATTCCCGTCGGGTTTTGTTCACTAAGGACGGAGAGTAACCAAAGAGGGTCTATCCAAGGACACCAGCTTTCGCTGGGGTAGGTTGGGATACAAGAAGCACTTCCTTAAGGGACTTAGCTCTCAAGATGTATTCCTGTTAGATCTTAGTCATCCCTGCGGGGCGACAACACTCCAAGGTGCTGGCAAGCGAGCCCAACTCGGTACGCGACGTAAGAGGGTTGACAAAGGGTCCAATAGGCTGTCACCACTACGGCCTACCTCTACGCTATGATCGTACGTGGTCTTTGTAGGAAAACCAAGGCCTAGACACCACGTCTATACCCTAGATAAATACTATAGTGCGGCGTATGCTAGCCCGCTAACTACACTATAGCAACCGTATAAATACGGTCCCACGGACAAGGGAAAGATCGGAATCAGATCATATCATTGAACTGGGAGCAGAAAGGAAGCTATGGATGCAGATAAACGAGATACAGTGGACTTACTTAACTAAACAGGATCAGAGCATGCAAAAAAGTAAATGAACTACGGCTCTGGCTTTAAAGGATCGAAGCCTTGTGTCACAAAGAACACAAGCCTCTAACTTATGAACGAGCCATGAACACAAGAATAAATCAATCATGCATGATGTCCACTATAGTCTAAATAAGAAATGCTGAAATACTCACTTTGATCTAAATGAAGAACAAGCATCCACGAGGACATCAATTCACTCCTTACCCCTCCTCTACCTCTTACTAATCCTAATCTAGATCTCTCCTCATCACCATTCTACCACATAGAGGTGAGAATCACCTCTCATGGGCAGAATTGGAGAGAGGGAGAGATAGCTACACAAGAGAGAAGTGGAACTTGAGAGCTTGGTGGTGTGTGAGAAATGGAGCCCCTCCCCTCCTATTTATAGACAAGGAGGAGGCTTGCTCCGGGGCTTAAAGTGCCCCTAAACGCCCGGGAATGCAGCCAGGAGCCAATGGGAGGACAACACATGGAGGGCCAGGATGAACCGACCCTAGGTCGGTTCGGCCGAACCTAGGGTCGGCCGGCCCCCTCGGGTGGCCTCCTGGCCCGTGCTTCCTCTGGCTCGCTTCCATGTGGGCCCTGATGCCTCTCCTCTGTGCATGGCACGTTTCCTGGCGGTTTAGTTGGTAAAGTGGGCCCATGGATCCATGTGATGCTGACGTGGCAGCGTGTGATTCGTCGAGAGTCCCTCACATGGATTGGTGACATCATGGATCCAGGAGAATCCATGTGGTAGCCCCTGATTGGCCAGCATTTGAGTGCCTTGGATTGGAGTGGAGTGAAAGTGCATGGATTCCTCCCATTTCTTATGCTAAATACCTGCATTCAAATAGACATCGACACTGGTGGAAAGTATGAGTTTAAGCACCTATTCTAGTGTGGATGTTCAATTCATGCTCAGATTTGCAGGAGTTGACGGTCTTGAAAATGGCAAATATTGACCGTCAACAGTACTTGTATACAATCCATTTTCGTAGACCATGCTGGAACTTATTGTTTCGATGGAGATGAAATGAATGCCTTCCGTGACAAGTTTAATGCACATTTCACTCCGAAACTAAACTGAATTGTGGTTTCCACCCAATTATCTATAACCCTACAAGTGCTCGTCACCCTGCTGTTGCCCGTTGAGGCGGTTGCCGGCGAGCTGCGAAGAGCGCCACGGCGCCAGCACCGCGGACGGAGCTCGTCGATACTCGATAGTGAACCCTTGGCGACTCATCAACGATAGCCGTCAAGAACGCGAAGAGGCAAGCTCCATGGTAGCGGCGTGCGGTGTCGATGTGGTCGGAGACTGGGACTATCGAGGGAGACGACGACAGACGAGGGCACGAGTCGCTGAGCTTGAAGGAATTGCCCATGCGACGGTTCAGAACCAAACCAAATCCGCCCAAACCTATCTCAGCTATCAACCAGACCTAACCAGACGGTTTCTCTAGACTAATCGCTTCCCACCAGACTAATTACTCCCTTTGCCAATAGTACTCAAGGCATCTATCAGGAGCCTACAAATGGCAGCAAGCCGCGTAACCTAGGCTGAAGCAGAGTGTGTGCATCGTGGATTGTGCGTAACCCAGCGGGTCGGGGCGGGAGGGGAGCAGAGGCACCTGCAGGCCCGTCCCGTCTCGTCAAGGCTGTACACACCCGGGAGGCTGACGCGTCGTCCATTGGAATTCTCTAGTGCGCAGCCCGCTGAATGGCACCTACGTAACCGAGACCTTGGAGGTTACGCGCTTAGTCGACACCACACTTTTACATCACCTCCTCAGCGCAAGAAAACTCCATCGGCATCTCCTCCTCTCGGCGCAAGAAGACCCCATCAGCATCTCCTCCTCTCGGCGAAAGTACCATCATCCTCTCTCCCAAATCAATCGATTTCGTTGTTCTTTCGACCGTTCCGCCTCTTTGATCAAACTAATTTCTATGTGCATTTCAGAGTATCTCCCCCAATGGATGGTGAGAATCCTCATGTGCCTCGTGTGGAGCACGCTCTCCAACCATCCACGCCGGTTAAAGCTCTGGCGGGGCCGAGATGCGGCGATTGCGGCAGGACAAAATTGCCTCAATGGAGGGCCGGTCCGATGGGGCCCAGCACGCTCTGCGCCAACTGTGGCAGTCGTCGCTGGCATGCTGGGGAGCGGTGGGGCAAGTGACGTTCTCGCCTTTTCTACACAAAAGATTATGTCACTTCACTTGTACAACTGCCTGTTGACAACCCATTGGTACAAAGAGTGTGAATTTCCCGCGTCTGTTCCCAAATTATCGTCCACGTTTCCTCAAAGTGGGATACCCTACATATTAGAGACATACCAACACAACAAGACAGGTAAGATATATCGTTGCACTAAAAATATTTATTGTATATACCATAAATGTAACATGTGCATTTTGAAGTGCGTCATGTGGTGTCTACGTCATCAAGTACATGATGCATTGGAATGGGAGTACACTTAATGCAACGTTCACCCAAGTCCGTACGCTCGTACATTTTATTATCATTTCACAATGGATACATTTGTGAATAACGTAGTAAGTTTTTGCGGTCATTTGTTAACTTTAATCTTTAGGAACAAATGGATGCATTTAGGAAGAAGATGTGCTGTAGGTTGATTCTCTCGGAACACAACAAGATTCAGAGACAATCGTACAATACACCTATTCTGGTTGGTGATTAGTGATTAATTTCCTAAGCATATTCGATTACTAGTACCTAGTATATGTGAATCGATCTAATCATAGATATACCTATTATCCTCTGATCACCTTAGGAAACTGAGGTTGGAGTCTCAAAAGTGGACATTCAAGCACGCACAAAGCAACAAGGCAAATCTCCTTCTACCCAAGGAGGAAAAAAAGAGACAAGTATGGAGATACAGTTGCAAATAGAACACGATCTCAAATGAAGAGGTGATTCACCACCAACATGCTCTTCAAAGATCAAGCGTGTACACCTGAGGAAATAACAATGCTATAGCCAAATGGTTAAGTGCTGATTAAAAATGGTTAAGTGCTGATTAGAAAATGGTTATGCATTTGTTTAAATTAGTTTTAAGTACTCCTATTTGAACTTTTAAATCAGTCCTAAACTCCTAATTATTATTATTCTTTTATGAATGATAAATGATTTCCTTCAAGTCTGAACCTCTGAATGCGCTGTTCCAAAGTCTCATAACGGGTGTGTCGGGTGTGCATGCCAAACCTGCACCACCTCGGTTACACACGTGGACGCCTTGGGATACACGGCTCGTGAGTAACCGGCTGGGCGCTGCCAACAAATACGTCTATCGTGTGTGCATGCGTAACGCAAGCGGGCCTTTTACTCGTGGCTACAGATTTACGCGTAACCTTCACCGGGTCGGTTTTATGCGTGCCTGTGCGTAATAACAAATATAGGCTCCAGATGTATGTGTAACCTTCACCGAGTCGGTTTTACGCGTGCATGGTGCGTAGTAACGTGAGCCGATTACGCACTATCCACGATTCCACGCTGTATCTGGTGGTGTCGATTCGGCACGTAAGCTGGACCCACTCGGTTACGCACCATCCACACTACATCTGGTCGTGTCGATTCGGCGCGTAACCTGCATCTGAGAGGGTTACCCATGAGCGGGTTCAGGTTACGCGTACATCTAGAGCCTATAAGTGCGCGTGCGTATTGCAGACGGTTGCAGCCTGGATGGTGCGTAACCGAGCAGCCGGTGCAGGTAACGCACAGAATCGACACCACCTGATGCAGCATGGGTAGGTTACGCATACATCTGAAGCCTAGTTGTGCGTAACGCAGTCGGTATTGTAGGAACAATGCAGCCTGGCTACGTGCTAGCTAGTGGTACAACCTACAGAGGCTTGCGTAACCGAGAGCCCCGCTGCGTGCTGCAACAACCTGGGTTTTACCGGTTACTCGCGGGCCATGGTGCGTAGCTTATTGGCATATTGCAACCTCCCCGCGGGATAAGCAGACTTTGAGATCCATGCGAAACCTGTCCGGTATGGGTTACGCTGGAGCCACGCTGCACTCTGCGTGCAACTGCCTGGGTTGCCCACATGGCAAGTCGGCACCCGTCTAGCCCTCCTGCGGGTTACACAATCCTCTGAGGGCGTGTAGCAGAGATATGAACACTCGGCGGCCCCTCGTGGCTCGTGATAACAACACTCGGTGTCCAACTTCACCTTTTTGACCTAGTTGACGAACGGCGGCGGCACACCGGCACCAATCCCTCCGGTTCGCAATGTCCCTGCGCCGGGTGGATCCGTTGGTCTCTAGGGCTAGCACCTCATGTGTGAATGAGTCGTCCAACGCGGTGGGTAGGGAAACCGGGTTTCCCTTGATCCAGTGCACGGTCTATGGGTTGGCGCGGATCATTGAGCTCCGCGCAACGACTGACACGAATAGAGGCCGGGTGTTTTTCAAGTGCCCAAGGAACATCAAGGGGTGAGTTGTTTTTTTAATGCATTCGACGTGTCGAGTTTCAATGTGGTGATTGCTTTTCCGAACTAGGGTTTGAGCACTTTTGAACTATATTTGTAGGCACCTGATAGATGCCCTGAGTACTATTGGCAAAGGGAGTACTTCGCGAAGCTTATCAGTATTAGGAGGATCATAGTGCATGAGGAACCAGAAGAAGAAATGACCTCTGAAGAGGACGCTGCTTCCGAGGTGATGCAAGCTGACAATGGAATGGAACAGAGGATGGACATTTTGGTCAGGACCATGAAGATGTTAGTTGTTATGGTGGGTCTGTGTGCGGTTGTTAGAATTATCTCTGTAGCAATGAAGTAATTAACAGATGATGGACATTTTGGTCAGGATATGATGGAGATGAAATGAATGTCTTTCACGAGTGATTTTGACAGAAGTTGTATTGATTTAAATTCGTGTTAATTAATTACTGATACTTGAATTGGTGTTAAAGGTGGGCAAAGATATGATTACTCTCACTCGACTCGAGTAACAAAATGGAGTTTGGATCCATGCTGTGGTCACTGTCGTCAACCCTAAAGGATCGTGGGTAACCTTGTGGTGCAGGTTACGCACAATGGATCATGCGTGACTATTGACGGTGGAAATTCACCATTTCCAACCCTCAATATTCTCACATAAATGGAGGCATATGCATTATTTACTAGCATTTAGGTTTGAATAATGTAGTTCCACTTGTCCTTAGAGATTATTTGTATGTAGGTGATTTACCCTTTAAAAGAGATGGAAACTCCACTTCTATGAAGAAACCATGCCAACTCAGCTGAGGAGGTGGCTGCCACCAAAGGAAACATGGCAAGACACGTCATCGATCCAGGGGAGGCACTCACCGACAAATCAGAGGACGCCACATGGACTTCACATGGATCAAAGGGCCCACCTCGGATACCAAATCAAGCCATGCACTGGGGATGGATCAGAGGGCCCACAGGGCAGCCACCCAGTGGAAAACCACCAGATGGGGCCACCCTAGGGGGCCGGCCGATCCTAGGATCGGCCGAACTGACCTAGGGGGCTCCATCCTGGCCCTCCACGTGGCAGCTCCCTATTGGTCACTTTCTTCACTCTCGGGTGTTTAGGGCCATTTGGGCGTCCGAGCAAGCCTTGTCCTCCTCTATAAATAGGAGGGGAGGGGCTCCCATTTCTCACACACCACTCTCTCATTCTCCTCTCACTTTTAGTTTCCAAGGCTAGGGGGTAGGCTAGAGTAGCTCTTCTTCAGGTTCTAAGTCCTCTTGGAAGTTTAGGTATGAGTTCTCTTTTATCTTTATTTCTTTGTATGACTTTGATCTACTTCAGTTATTCAGCTATTTCATATAAGGGGTTATTGTGTTTGTGCCCCTGTTTTGAAGTGAAATGGTGAATTTACCCTTGCTTTTTCAACTTGGTGATTTTACCCCTGCTTTTTCAAAACGAAGAGAGGGTTTGCCCCCATTCCGTGAATACCACTTAACGGTGTCAAAATTGCTACGAAAAGACAAATTTGCCCATGTAGATTTGCTTCACTTTTCCAAATTTCTTTTTTATTTACCCTTGTTCTAAAAAGTAAACAGTACTTTGATTAGTTTGAAATCGACTCTTGAAGACAAAACTCAGCCCCAAAATTTCGTTCTTTTCAAAGCTGAATGAAATTTGATGAGGTCGGAGCCTTCCCTAGGTGCGCCTGCGACCTGCTTGGCTGCCTATGCATGGCAACGGAGCTGCCTCCACCAGTGCTAGCATCGAGCAGCGACCTGATGTCCATGCGCACTGCCGCACCGAGATGCTGCTTCATGCCCTGCGCACCGTCGCGTGTGGACGTCTGCCGCCTGCCTCCTCAGTCGGGGCCGCAATGTCTCAACCTCGCGTTCGCTCCGGAGTCCGGATCGGGACAGAGTGGCGTCGAGGTCGCGGCGCGCTGGAGCCGCGGCACGATGGGTCCGTCGCCTGCCTCCTGCGATGGATCTGCGATGCCATCTCACTTGCGCTCTTGGGCCTAGGTCACGACGGAGCCGTGCCGCGATGGGTCCGCGCCGCCTGCACCCTGCGATGGAGCTGCAACGCCACACTCGCGTCCACTCCAGGCCGCGCCGGAGCCGCGGGTGCCTCCTGCGCCCTCGCATCGGCAGCACAGTACCTATGAGTCGCACCTCTAAACCATGCGCACACGCCGCGACGGGGCCTCCGTCTCTCACCGCCGGGCACTCGAGAGATGGATAGTGTCATGGGTAATATGGTCTATTTTATTCTCCTTTCAACACTTTTCCCTTTTTTTATTTGCTGAAAGTTTCCTCCAAGTAACGGTGTTAAAAATGAGGGCAAACGGAAGCTTCATTCTCGAAAAGCAAGGGTAAAATCACAAAGTCAGAAAAATGAGGGCAAAATCACAATTGAGCTTCATAGCAGGGGCAATATCACCAATCTCCCTTCATATAAAGTCATGGTAGATCATATTCTTGATATGTTCTTGAGTTCATCCTCTGTTCATCATTTAGAGGCTTGTGTTCTTCGTGAACACTACCTTTTGATCCACTTGAAGGATGATAAACTCCTTCCTTATGTGTTTGTTCATAAGTTAGAGGCTCATGTTCTTCACGAACATGACCCTTTGATCTTGTTGATTAGACATAAGAGAGTTCATATCTGTTCGTATGTCTAGCCTTAGTTGATCTTGTTAGATGGCATGAGAGTGTTGCATGGGGTCTGTGTTCAAGCTACGGTACTCGGTCTAGTTGACCAGTCTTCTAGTGGCTCTCACCCTGGGTCACAATAGCCTGGCCCGGGTGAAGTCTAGTAGCAACGTAGGCATGGTGCCTGGGTTGTCTTGCTACGATAGTTATGAGCATACCCCCCGTAACGAGAGGTCAGTCCTCAGGTGGTGACAGCCCTGTTGGATCCTAGGGCAACCTCCGCATTGGGGTACCTACTGTAGGAGTCTAATGTCTAGTTTCGTAGAGTGCTGGTCGTCGCGGGCTAGCTCCCCGTTTGTACCTGGGTGCTGAACCATGTTTCCCTCATGCAATACTCATGCCTATCTCTTGTATCTTCTAGCTTTGTATGTTTAGTACATTAGAACCTAGAGCTAACTCGTATGTTCCCCCTAAGCCGTAGTGTGCTAGAGTAGAGGTAGATTTGAGGTGTGTGTGTCACACTACCCCTATTATCTTTTATCTTACCCCTGCCTTTGAGTGTGTTGTTTCCCTATATCTATCTCTTGGTTTACATTCAGAGCAAAAGCATAAGTCTAAGATATCTGCCATTGCCTTCCTTGGATTCGATACCCTTGGAATACTCTCCTTCCTTGGGGAAATGCTACAATGGTTTATCTGTGTGTTTGCGGATTCGTTCATGATCGTTTAGATTAACCTATGGCAAGTCTCGATGTTCACGCTAACTGCGCCATTAGTTGTGACATTGGGAAATGCCAACAAGCATTTCTAGCGCTGACGCTAAGGATGGATTTCCAATATGTTCTTAAGTGATCGACGTTTAGAAATGTCAACAAGCATTTCTAGCGCCGTTGCCGGGGAAGGCACAGGATTATCATGACTATGCTTTGCATCTGTTTATAAACTCTGAGTAGGTTAGTGTACCATCCCACAATTTTATTACGGAATGTTATTTATAAAAATGAGGATTTAAAATTTTCAGTGAATTATTTGAGTGCTTGTCAATTTAATTAAGGATGTCTTCCCAATTTCTCTCCTATAATTCCTAGATTTATTTTTGAACTAAATAAAATTTCTAGGAAATATAAAATGTTAGTGTGAGAAACTTGGAGTTCATTTGGTTTTAATTGGAATTTAATTGTGTGGAGTTCAAATTTGAAATCATATTCAAATTTGAACCAAATTTAGAAAAGGGTTTTTAAAGAGAAGAAAAGGAAAAAGGGGAGAACCCTGCTGGGCCTCGAACCCCACGGCTAAGTCTGTTCAAGGCCCTCCTTCTCTTTTTCTGGAATCACCGCACACCCCCACACTCCTCACGGTCCAGCCCGACGCGGCCCATCTAACCCCGGCCCGCGTACCACCAACCGCTCCCGCGCCGTGTCGCTGCCAGGCGGGCCCGACGCGACGTCACGCTCACGTCACGCCCGACGTCACCCCGTCTTTCTCCCTTTTCCCCTTTTGCTTACACGCGCAGCCAAAGTAGCCGGAGCTCGCCATGGCCGCCCCGGGGATGCCGTCCGCGCGCCTCCTTTGCATCCGTGCCGTCCACGCGTCCCGCGCCGCACCTTGCCCTATATATAGGCCGCCACCGCAGCCCCAGGGTCTCCCAACCCTAGCCGCCGGGGAGTTTTCCCCTTTGCCACACGCCGCTATTCGCCAGAGGAGAAGGAGAAGGGGGGGAGGAAGAGGAACCCGGAGGCTGTCCGCGAGCTCACCGTCACCGCCGTGAAGACCGGAGGCCGCTCGTGGGACTCCAGGAGCGCCGGGAAGCCACGAAACGCGCCGCCTCTGCATCCCCTGCTTCCTCTACTCGATGCCGCCCGTCTTCCTCACCACCAACAACCCCGCTCCGACCCTCTTCACCGACGCATGCGCTTCGACCAGTGGTCACCGAAGTGAGGCCACGCCCTCCCTCTCATCTGTTGAGGTCCCGGCCTTCGAGCCATGGGGAACGCCCCTGTCCATGTCGCCGCGCCGCCGCGCACGCCGCTGTCTGAAGCCGGCCATCGAGCCATGCCGGGATTTTGCAGGTGCCGCCGCCTTCACCATGTGCGCGCGCTCGCCTTCGCCGTTTCCTTGTTCCCTAGCCGCACATGTCACCGTCCCGCCGGTCCGTCGTCTCCCCCTGTGCGCCGTGGTCGAGCCGGAGCTCGCGCGCTCGTGCCCACACGCACAGGAGAGGAAGGCCCGGTCTTTGGGGCCGCCTGATGAAGTACACACCCGTGCGCGCACCCACGCACGCACGTGGCAGATGCTTGCACGCCGGCGCGTCCAGCACCGCGCCGTCGCCGTGATGCACCCGCCGCCGCTCCACCATGGCCGCCCGGTGTGAGCACACAGGCAAAGGGGCTAAAAGCCCCAGTTTTTGTTTCGTTGGGTTCCCTAGTTACACGCATGCACACTTCTAGGCATCTGGGTCGCCCGCACGTCGTCGCCGGTGCTCGCCGCCGTGCGCCCGCGCGACCACCTCGCCGCCGTGGCCCCTGCCTCGCCGCCGCTGTGTTCTCCCCGGCCAAGCTGCCACCTTGATGCTACAAAGATGAGCCCTAGGAGCTCCCTGACCTCCCTCTGTCACTCGTTGCCATGGCCGGACACACCTCGCCGCCGGCGACCCTCTTTCCGCGCTGCCGCACCTCTGGGGCAATTCCTCGAACACGTGCTGGTGCTGATCAAAACCCCAGGGTTTTGTTTACACACACCCGCCCACACGTGCACGTGCTCGCAAAGGATCCGGAGGGATCCAGTGCACCGGCCCACTCACGGCCACGCCTCACGTACGCACACACACCGCCGAGCCGCAGCGGATCGCTGGGATCCGCCGCGCACTGCCACGCAGGCTGCCACGTGGGCAGGCGCTGGCTATAAGCCAGGCACGTGGCTGCTACGTCAGCCCAGTAGCTGGCTTGCAGCTAGCTATAGGTCCTTTTAGAGCTGGCTAGAGATAGTTTAGAGCTAGCTAAAAGATTGCTATATTGTGTATGCGTATTTTAATTTCAGAAATCTATTTAATCTTTGGAAATTCATATTAAATCCGTTTTAACTCCGAAAAATACAAAACTTCTTCTGAAAATCTTCTAAAAATCCAAACTTCGTGCTAGGCTAGAGTTTGCCTCTTTTTGGATCTTATTTGCTCTTCGTCTTGGATTTATTGCAATTAGCTGCCGAGTTATTTATTTAAATACGATTCTAGGAGCCGCCAGAGTCGGAGAGCTGAACCAGAACTACGACGACGACCTCGGCTACGACGACTACTCGCACCCAGGTTCACGCCCGACCATTCTTTAAATGCCCATTAGGCATGGCTATTAGAACTGTTAGTGCTCTATTTACTGCATAGTGATGGATATGATGAACCCGTGCATAGCCTCTTTTACATACTTGTCCATGATTGACCTACTACTACTACTTTACTTATGCGTGATGATACGCTGAGCTTGCTATGCATGTGTTGGGATTGTTGTGGTAGTTTCTTGGCGTGTGTGGGGAAAACCGGCAGGAGAAGGTGTTTTGGGACATTTTGGCGGGGGTGAGCTCAAGACAACCCGATCTGGGATCAGGGGCCAGGGATCGTCTTCTCGGACATTGCCCAGTTTGGTGCCTATGGTAGGTACACTATTTTAGGAGCACAGGTGTTGGGGTTTTTGTGATGACTTTGAGGATAGGAGCTCACCACGGTTTGAAACCGAGTGGGTCGCCTGTTACACGGGACTTTCGTACACAGCACCTCGCCGAGGGTGGGGATAGGGCCGTTCGACCCTAGCAAGTGCGATACCATACTTGCCAGTAGGATAGAGGGTTAGGGTGAAGTCCCTTCCCTTTGGGCGTTCCCCGTGTGGCCACATGGGGGCATTTTCACAGTTCTGGGACGGACCTTTGCGAAGGACCACAGCGAGACCCGGATGCAGGATGGAATCATAACTCCTAGGTGTTCGTTTGGTAGGGTAGGCTCGGTCGGCCGTACACCGTCCGGGTACTATTCCGAGTTGGGTACTGGTGTACAAACTCTGCAGAGTTTAGATCTATACGTATAGCCGCGTCCTCGGTTATGGACATGCCCATTGTTTCTCCGACTCTTACATTTTGCGATTTCTACCTTCCCCCTTATAGGATGAGAGTATATGGTGAGCCGTGGTTCTATTCGGGGAGAGGGGAGTTGCTCCCTCTGCCTCGCGGATCCGGGTGCAACCATTGAGGTGCGAGGAGTGGGAGTTCTCGCACCGACCCTAGATGGAGTTAGGTGATGGTGACGGTGATCTGGGTGACCAGGTGTATCTGTTTGCGGATGAGAGATATGGGATTTGGTGGGATTATGGAGATATTACTCTATTTATGATGCTGCTGCTGCCTAGGAAACCCAACTTCTACCTTGATACTTTCTTTACCCTTAGAAGTAGGCCACTTAAAGCTTACATATGGTTGGTGGCGTGGACCTATCCCAATCCTTGGGGATAGCCCCTGAGCTTGCAGGGTACGAGTCAGACTTTGACAACAACGCCGATGGATGGTACGACTGAGGGGGCACGTTGCTTCGCTCAAGGATGCCTGTGGGAGATGAATGAAGACGGAGACACCTTCTGGGAGCAAGCTACCGCTGCGTAGGCTTTTATTCATGTTATTCCGCCAAGAGGCGTGTATTGATGTACTCTGATTATTTAGGACTTGTAATAATCAGATTATTATTCGTACTCTGATGCTTTATTTCATTGTATGACTGTGATATTTATCTGTGATGAATGCCTGTGAGTGATAGCGTCTGATCCAGGGACTATCACAAGACAGAATGCTGGGTTTTCCGTTTTTGAAAACCCAGGGCGTTACATATGGTATCAGAGCCGTACTTGACCATAGTACATGCCCTTAGAAATGGTCGTTAGAAACTATGACTCTAAACGATCTCTTTTGGTTATATATCATTCTTGACTTATGTTACAAAAACTTATCCTTCTTCGAAAAGTTCTATCTCACCTGCGCTAACTAGAAGTTTCTTCCGTGTCACAGGAGATGGCTCGTCAGGAGGTGGAGTTGCTCCCGGAGCACATGGAGGGACTCGCCAGTTGGGTGGACCGGGTTGTCCTCAGGCTGGGGATTCCCCCTACGCACGTCACCTACCGCGCCGAGGACGTCCGCACTCTGTCCGGACCACTAGTGCTTTGCATGGTGACCATCCTACCCCACCCGGCGCTTCCAGGCTTCCACAGGATGCTCGAGCACAGCACTGGACTCAACATCAGGAACACTGTGGACACCGCCTGTAGCCACGTACTTCGCCACCTGCTGGCTAGGTACCGCGACGTCTACAGGACTGGAGACCTGCGGCTGATTCCCCAGGACTACTACCGAGTGGCTCCGATCGTGAACGGACTGCCAGACCCTTCAGCACTCTACGAGGAGGAGGTGGTTCAGGGACCCCTACGTGAGTCCGACGACACGCTCGTCACCACTGGGTGCTACCTCGTGGACCTCGACACTCATGCCCGCCGACTGAGCGAGCAGACGAGTGCACTCTTCAGCAGGCTGGAGTACACCACTCTGGAGCTGAAGGAGCTTCAGCCCCGCACCCAGAGTTTGCTCGCGGAGAACCTCACCCTGCGCCAGCGAGTCGAGCAGCTCGAGCGAGGACTACGCCACGCTAACTCTTTGGCAGTACAGGCAGAGGCTGAGAGGGTGACCGCTCGAGAGGAGAAGATCTACGCTCAGGAGGATCCACGCAAGCAGGAGGCCAGGTTCACCTATCTCTTCGCCAAGCTGGACCAGAAGGATGCATAGTTTGCCGCACAGGGACGCAACCTCGTTTGTGAGAAGGCTAGGGTGGCCGAGCTGATGGAGGACCAGTACTCCAACACCGCCAACCTCGCCACACTCACCAGGACTTCTGTGTTTCTGCTGGACAAGTGCAAGAGGATGCTGAGGACTTAGGAGGACGCTGACTCTCTTCGAGTGGATGAGCTTCAGGAGCTCAATGGTCTGCTACCTCCCGAGCACCAGCGTGCGATCCGCAAGGAGACTTTCAAGCTGCACCCGTCCGCCCTCAAGCTTCACCTGTGTCCGTTGGCTGACATGCCCACTCCGGTTGAGACCCAGGAGGTGAGGGCTGCTCACGCCAGACTGTCACGGATGTTCCCCAGAGACTTCCTCGAGGAGGACCGCTACCCCGTGAGGTACAAGAAGGCCCGCTTCGAGTAGCATGCTGGAGCATGACCATGCTAATAAGAGTAGAGTTGTAAGATAGGTAGTTTCCATGAGTTGATCCATGCAACCGAGAGCCTATTCCGGTGCATGATGAGGTATGAGTCTTTTCACACCTAGACATGTACACCCTTTTGAGATCTTGTAACGCTATATTAGATCGTTGCTGTGTGTGACCTCCAAGGCTTGAGTCAGCCTCGAGGGAACTTATGTACTCATAATAGATGCTAATTGTTTGGTCTTATTGGTGTTGTTCGTTCTTATTGCTTCTTCTTATTGAGTGTAGGATTATATTAGTAGAAATATTTTTCATGCTTGTATATCAGACTCAATTTGTTGGTGAGTGACGTAACTAAAGCTTTCCTACATCCTTGGTCTTGTTTTCAGTAAGATGTCCATCAGGAGGTCCGGTCGTCTGTTGGCTCGCCTCGAGGAGGCCGAAGCCGAGGAAGAGCAAGCCCCGCCTGTCTGTGGCCATGGACGTGGCCGCGCTCCCGTGCGTGGACGTGGACGTGCTCGTGGTCGTGGACACGCCCATGTCCTAGGACGAGGCTGAGGTGCTGTGGTGCTACCACCACCACCTCCGCCCATTGGGCAAGGCGCGGTGGAAGATGGAGGAGAGGAAGAAGCCGAAGGAGAACCTGAGCCACACCCAGCTCCCAGGGTCGTGGGCGTGGTCGTGGCCATGGAGGAGCACCGCCACCACCACCGCCTAACCTGGCTGAGGTGATAGCCTTGCAGACTCAGCTGATGCAGAGGATGGCTTACGCCGTCGAGAACCGAGTCGGTGGGAACCGCAACGCCCCAGTGGAGGAGGACTTCGCCAAGAAGATCGAGAGGTTCATCCGTCTGAAGGCCCCTACCTTCAGCTACTCGGACGATCCCCTCGATGCCGATGACGGGCTCCGCGTGATCGAGAGGAAGCTCGACCTCACCGCCTACACTGACGAGGAGTGTGTCGCTCTTGCCGTCCACCAGCTCGAGGGTCCTGCCAAGTCTTGGTGGGACAACTACTCCGGGAGTCACCCGAACCCAGCTTTCATCACCTGGCTGGAGTTCTATGAGGTGTTCCGCGAGCAGTACCTGCCGAAGGAGCTCATGATCCAGAAGGCCCAGGAGTTCTGCACCATGACTCATGGTGCGATGAGGGTGGAGGAGTACGAGAGGCACTTCATGAAGATGATGCGCTATGCCCCTGACAACACCAACACCGACGACAAGAAGCAGTTCTGGTTTCTGTGAGGCCTCCACCATGGTCTCCGCCAGGGCTTGAAGGCCAGCGAGCACAAGTCCCTTCGGCACCTGGTGAACAGGGCTATCACACTCGAGGAAGAAAGGAGGGGGCATGAGGAGTGCATGAAGGGCAAGAAGAGGTTCGGAGATCGGGACCATGGCGACCGATCCTTCCAGAGGCCGAGGAGTGGACAGAGCAACCTGCTGAGAGGGAGCTACCGCCCAGGGAACAACCAGACCGGATGTGGCTTCGGAGGGAACTGAGCACCACACCCAGGAGGAAGGAGCAACTACCAGCAACAGGGTGGTGGCTACAACCGCCCGCAGCAGAGCGCGTCGAGACCCAGCACTGGAGGTTTCACCCCGACGTGCTACGCCTGTGGCAAGCAAGGCCACAAGTCGTACGAGTCCCCCAGCATGAAGACCGTTGCTACACCTGCCAGGGCACCCGCTCCAGGAGGGAAGCCACCTCAAGCTGCTCCCCAGCCGGCCGCTGATCGCGGAAGGCTCAACCTCCTGACTGAAGAGGAGGCTGCCGACGCTCCTGACGTCATGATCGGTGAGTTTTTAGTTTTTGGTGCTAAAGCTTTGATTCTGTTTGATACTGGTGCAACTAGTTCGTATGTGTCCTCTAAGTTTGTAAGCAAACTGTCTCTCCCCATGACTCCCCGACTGAAACCTATTGTGACGAGCTCACCACTCGGAGATATTAGGTGCACCCTACTATGCAAAGGGGTGGAGATGTTCATCAAGGGTCACAAGTTCCTCAGAGATCTGACCGTGCTGAAGTCCAATGGGATTGATATTATTCTGGGCATGGATTGGATCACCGCTCACAAAGGGGTTATCTCCTCGTCACCCCGACAAGTGACCCTGATGCACCCGAAGGGAACGAAGATCACGTTCAAGCCGCTGAAGTCACGGGAAGTACCAGCAGTGTACAACCTCACTATGAAGACAGTGGCCGATGTTCCTGTGATTTGTGAGTACCCTGATGTCCTGCCGGGTTTACCACCAGACCGCGACGTGGAGTTCGTGATCAACCTTGTGCTAGGTACAGCGCCTGTGGCACAGAGTCCTTACAGAATGGGCAAGTTAGAGCTGGCAACGTTGAAGTAGGAGTTAGAAGCTCTCCGTGAGAAGGGGTACATCCGACCAAGTGCATCACCTTGGGCCTCACCAGTGATGTTTGTACCAAAGAAGTATGGGATGCACCGGCTGTGCGTCGATTACCGCGCTCTTAATGCGGTAACCATCAAGAACAAGTACCCGTTGCCATGCATTCATGACCTGCTTGATCAGTTGAGGGAGGCAAAGTACTTCAGCAAGATTGACCTTCGATCCGGCTATCATCAGATGAAGATTCGCCCGGAGGACATCTACAAGACCGCGTTTGTGACCTGGTACGGGTAGTATGAGTTCACTGTCGTATCGTTCGGTCTTACGAACGCCCCTGCTTACTTCATGAACATGATGAACAAGGTGTTCATGGACGAGTTAGACAAGTTTGTCGTGGTCTTCATTAACGACATCTTGGTCTTCTCGGAAACTACAGAAGAGCATGAAGAGCATCTGAGGATTGTGCTGGAGAAGCTGAGGTAGAATCAGTTGTACGCCAAGTTCAGCAAGTGTGAGTTCTGGCTAGAAGAAGTGGCTTTCCTTGGGCATGTGTTGTCAGGTGAGGGAGTTGCAGTTGATCCCTCGAATATCGAAGTTATGTCAAAGTGGCAGTCGCCCAAGACAGTGATAGAGATCAGGAGTTTTCTCGAGATGGCTAGATACTACCACCGATTTATCAAGAACTTCTCCAAGATTGCGCAGCCGATGACCGAGTTGCTAAAGAACAACACGCCATTCATGTGGACAAAGAAGTGTGAAGCAAGCTTCCAAGAGCTCAAGACCCGACTCACCACAACTCCTGTGTTGACGCTCCCCGATGACAACAAGGACTTTGTGGTGTACTGTGATGCTTCGAGGCAGGGTCTTGGTTGTGTGCTGATGCAGGAAGGCAAGGTAATCACTTACGCTTCAAGGCAGCTTCGGAAGCATGAAGAGAACTACCCGACACATGACCTTGAGTTAGCAGCTGTGGTACATGCTTTGAAGATATGGAGGCACTACTTGATGGGCAACAAGTGCGATATCTACACGGATCACAAGAGTCTGAAGTATATCTTCACCGAGTCAGAGTTGAACTTGAGGCAGCAAAGATGGCTAGAGTTGATAAAGGACTACGACCTCAACATTCACTACCATCCTGGCAAGGCGAATGTCGTGGCCGATGCATTGAGCCAAAGAAGTTACTGCAACAACCTGATGGTGTAGAAGGAACAGCCAGAGTTGTACAAGGAGATGGAACGATTGCAGCTTGACATCGTCAAGAAGGGTCAGCTCAATGAGTTGAGGGTGAAGTACGGTCTAGAAGACCAGATCAGGCAAGCCCAGAAGAAGTGTCCTGAGATTGAAGAAGTGAAAGACCTTCTGACGAGAGGCAAGGCCCCCGACTACCGTATTGATGAGCAAGGCACGTTGTGGTTGAAAGATCGCATATGTGTGCCTAGTGGTGAGGATATCCGGAAGATGATTCTGAAGGAAGCTCACGATTCCCGGTATTCCATTCGCCCCGGTTGCACCAAGATGTACCAAGACCTGAAGTGTCGATTCTGGTGGGAGAATATGAAGAAGGACATAGCTGAGTATGTTGCCCGATGTGACACATGTCAGAGAGTGAAGGCAGAACATTAGAGACCCGCCGGTTTGCTACAGCCACTTGCGATACCTCAGTGGAAATGGGATGATATCAGCATGGACTTCGTGGTGGGTCTACCCCGCACTCAGAAGGGGAATGACTCAATTTGGGTGATTGTGGACCGTTTGACCAAGGTAGCACACTTCCTACCGGTGAAGAACAAGTTCACGGTGAGTCAGTTGGCCGATCTCTACATAGAGCATATCCTGAGGTTACATGGAGCACCCCGCACCATCGTATCCGATCATGGTGCTCAGTTCACAGCTTAGTTCTGGAAGAGTCTGCACGATTCGATGGGCACACACTTGGACTACAGTACAGCCTTCCACCCTCAGACAGATGGACAGACTGAATGAGTGAATCAGGTTCTCGAGGATCTGCTGAGAGCTTGTGTGTTGACATACAGCAACGATTGGGAGAAGAGTCTACCCTACGCTGAGTTCTCGTACAACAACAGCTACCAGGCGAGTTTGCAAATGGCACCCTTTGAAGCTCTGTATGGCAGAAAGTGTAGGACCCTGTTGATGTGGTCTAAGGTGGGGGAGAGGATTTTCTTCGGTCCTGCTTCCATTGTTGAGGCTGAGGAGAATGTGGCCAAGGTTAGAGAGAACCTGAAGATAGCTCAGAGCAGGCAGAAGAGCTACGCTAATCCCAAGCGAAGGGATGTCTCCTTCGAAGTTGGTGACTATGTCTTCCTAAGAGTGTCACCGCTTAGAGGCACGAAGAGGTTCCATGTGAAGGGGAAGCTAGCCCCGAGGTTCGTTGGACCCTACCAGATTGTGGCAAAGGTGGGGAAACTTGCGTATAGGCTGGAGTTACCGTCTGATCTTGCCGGAGTGCATCCTGTGTTCCACATATCGCAACTCCGGAGGTGCCTCAACCCGAAGTTGACAAGCATGTCTCCACCGATGCTATCGACTTGCAAGACAACCTGGAGTACTTGGAGTACCCGATGAAGATTCTGGATTGGGCTGAGAAGGCTACCAGGAGTACCATCACTCGCTTCTGCAAGGTGCTTTGGAGCAATCACACCGAGCGAGAAGCGACGTGGGAGAAAGAGTCGGTCATGAGAGAGAAGTACCCGCACCTCTTCGAGACGGAGGTAAGTTCTTAATCTCGAGGACGAGATTCTTTTGGGGGGGGGAGTTTGTAACATCCTGCAATTTTATTAAGGAATGTTATTTATAAAAATGAGGATTTAAAATTTTTAGTGAATTATTTGAGTGCTTGTCAATTTAATTAAGGATGTCTTCCCAATTTCTCTCCTATAATTCCTAGATTTATTTTTGAACTAAATAAAATTTCTAGGAAATATAAAATGTTAGTGTGAGAAACTTGGAGTTCATTTGGTTTTAATTGGAATTTAATTGTGTGGAGTTCAAATTTGAAATCATATTCAAATTTGAACCAAATTTAGAAAAGGGTTTTTAAAGAGAAGAAAAGGAAAAAGAGGAGAACCCTGCTGGGCCTCGAACCCCACGGCTAAGTCTGTTCAAGGCCCTCCTTCTCTTTTTCTGGAATCACCGCACACCCCCACACTCCTCACGGTCCAGCCCGACGCGGCCCATCTAACCCCAGCCCGCGTACCACCAACCGCTCCCGCGCCGTGTCGCTGCCAGGCGGGCCCGACGTGACGTCATGCTCGCATCACGCCTGACGTCACCCCGTCTTTCTCCCTTTTCCCCTTTCGCTTACGCGTGTGGCCAAAGCAGCCGGAGCTCGCCATGGCCGCCCCGGGGATGCCGTCCGCGCGCCTCCTTTGCATCCGCGCCGTCCACGCGTCCCGCGCCGCACCTTGCCCTATATATAGGCCGCCGCCGCAGCCCCAGGGTCTCCCAACCCTAGCTGCCGGGGAGTATTCCCCTTTGCCACATGCCGCTGTTCGCCGGAGGAGAAGGAGAAGGGGGGAGGAAGAGGAACCCGGAGGCCGTCCGCGAGCTCACCGTCACCGTCGTGAAGACCGGAGGCCGCTCGTGGGACTCCAGGAGCGCCGGGAAGCCACGAACCGCACCGCCTCTGCATCCCCTGCTTCCTCTGCTCAACGCCGCCCGTCTTCCTCACCGCCGACGACCCTGCTCCGATCCTCTTCACCGACACCTGCGCTTGGACCAGTGGTCACCGAGGTGAGGTCACACCCTTCCTCTCATCTGTTGAGGTCCCGACCTTCGAGCCGATGGGGAACGCCCCTGTCCATGTCGCCACCACCGCCGATCCGCCGCACACGCCGCTGTGTGAAGCCAGCCATCGAGCCGTGCCGGGATTTTGCAGGTGCCGCCGCCTTCACCACATGCGCACGCTCGCCTTCGTCGTTTCCCTGTTCCCTAGCCGCACACGTCGCCGTCCCGCCGGTCCGCCATCTAACCCTGTGCGCCGTGGTCGAGCCGGAGCTCACGCGCACGTGCACAGGACAGGAAGGCCCGGTCTTTCAGGCCGCCCGTGCGCGCACCCACGCACGCACGTGGCAGATGCTTGCACGCCGGCGCGTCCAGAACCGCGCCGTCGCCGTGATGCTCCCACCGCCGCTCCGGCATGGCCGCCCGGTGTGAGCACACAGGCAAAGGGGCTAAAAGCCCCGGTTTTTGTTTCGTTGGGTTCCCTTGTTGCACGCACGCACACTTCTGGGCATCTGGGTCGCCCGCACGTCGTCGCCGGTGCTCGCCACCGTGTGCCCGTGCGACCACCTCGCCGCCGTGGCCCCTGCCTCGCCACCGCCGTGTTTTCCCCGGCCAAGCTGCCACCTTGATGCTGCGAAGATGAGCCCTAGGAGCTCCCTAACCTCCCTCTGTCACTCGTTGCCGTGGTCGGACACCTCGCCGCTGGCGACCCTCTTTCCGCGCCATCGCACCTCTGGGGCAATTCCTCGAACACGTGCCGGCGCTGGTCAAAACCCCAGGGTTTTGTTTACACACACCCGCCCACACGTCCACATGCTCGCAAAGGATCTGGAGGGATCCAGTGCGTCGGCCCACTCACGACCGCGCCTCACGCACGCACACACACCACCGAGCTGCAGCGGATCGCTGGGATCCACCGCGCACTGCCACACAGGCTGCCACGTGGGCAGGCGCTGGCTATAAGCCAGGCACGTGGCTGCTGCGTCAGCCCGGTCGCTGGCTTGCAGCTAGCTATAGGTCCTTTTAGAGCTGGCTGGAGATAGTTTAGAGCTAGCTAAAAGATTGCTATATTGTGTATGCGTATTTTAATTTTAGAAATCTATTTAATCTTTGGAAATTCATATTAAATCCGTTTTAACTCCGAAAAATACAAAACTTCTTCTGAAAATCTTCTAAAAATCCAAACTCCGCGCTAGGCTAGAGTTTGCCTCTTTTTGGATCTTATTTGCTCTTCGTCTTGGATTTATTGCAATTAGCTACCGAGTTATTTATTTAAATACGATTCTAGGAGCCGCCAGAGCCGGAGAGCTGAACCAGGACTACGACGACGACCTCGGCTACGACGACTACTCGCACCTAGGTTCACGCCCGACCATTCTTTGAATGCCCATTAGGCATGGCTATTAGAACTGCTAGTGCTCTATTTACTGCATAGTGATGGATATGATGAACCCGTGCATAGCCTCTTTTACATACTTGTCCTTGGTTGACCTACTACTACTACTTTACTTATGCGTGATGATATGTTGAGCTTGCTATGCATGTGTTGAGATTATTGTGGTAGTTTCTTGGCGTGTGTGGGGAAAACCGGCAGGAGAAGGTGTTTTGGGACATTTTGGCGGGGGTGAGCTCAAGACAACCCGAACTGGGATCGGGGGCCAGGGATCGTCTTCTCGGACGTTGCCCAGTTTGGTGCATATGGCGGGTACACTGTTTTAGGAGCACAGGTGTTGGAGTTTTTGTGATGACTTGGAGGATAGGAGCTCGCCCCAGTCTGAAACCGAGTGGGTCGCCTGTTACACGGGACTTTCGTACACACCACCTCACCGAGAGTGGGGATAGGGCCGTTCGACCCTAGCAAGTGCGATACCATACCTGTCAGTAGGATAGAGGGTATCAGTGAGAGGGTTAGGGTGAAGTCCCTTCCCTTTGGGCGTTCCCCGTGTGGCCACACGGGGGCATTTTCACAGTTCTGGGGCGGACCTTTGCGAAGGACCGCAGTGAGACCCGGATGCAGGATGGAATTGTAACTCCTAGTTGTTCGTTCGGTAGGGTAGGCTCGGTCAGCCGCACACCGTCCGGGTACTATTCCGAGTTGGGTACTGGTGTACACGCTCTGCAGAGTTTAGATTTATACGTATAGCAGCGTCCTCGGTTATGGACATGCCCGTTGTTTCTCCGACTCTTACGTTTTGGGATTTCTACCTTCCCCCTTATAGGATGAGAGTATATGGTGAGCCGTGGTTATATTCGGGGAGAGGGGAGTTGCTCCCTCTGCCTCGTGGATCCGGGTGCAACCATTGAGGTGCGGGGAGTGTGAGTTCTCGCACCGACCCTAGATGGAGTTAGGTGATGGTGACGGTGATCTGGGTGACCAGGTGTATCCGTTTGCGGATGAGAGATATGGGATTTGGTGGGATTATGGAGATATTACTCTATTTATGATGCTGCTGCTGCCTAGGAAACCCAGCTTCTACCTTGATACTTTCTTTACCCATAGAAGTAGGCCACTTAAAGCTTGCATACGGTTGGTGACATGGACCTATCCCAATCCTTGGGGATAGCCCCTGAGCTTGCAGGGTACGAGTCAGACTTCAACAACAACGCCGACGGATGGTACGACTGAGGGGGCACGTTGCTTCACTCAAGGATGCCTGTGGGAGACGAATGAAGATGGAGGCACCTTCTGGGAGCAAGCTACCGCTGCGTAGGCTTTTATTCATGTTATTCCGCCAAGAGGCGTGTATTGATGTACTCCGACTATTCAGGACTTGTAATAATCAGATTATTATTCATACTCTGATGCTTTATTTCGTTGTATGACTGTGATATTTATCTGTGATGAATGCCTGTGAGTGATAGCGTCTGATCCAGGGACTATCACAAGACAGAATGCTGGGTTTTCCGTTTTTGAAAACCCAGGGCGTTACAGTTAGGACAACCTTGATTGTCTTCTTTTATCTTTGGATAGTGAAGACAGGTAGTGTATGACTGGTTTCGACCTACCTTGGAATTTTACTAAAGATCCCGAGTCACTTGTGAGGAAAGCTCGAATTCATTTCGGCTCACCTCGTCGTACTCGTCCGGCGGGCGAACCAGCTTCCTTTGTACCATCCATGTCCAACGCTATGGCCTAGAAGACACTTCGTGAGTACTCAGCTCCTTCTGCAGACCAGGTGCTGCAAGGCCCTGAGGTGGCAATGGGGACTGAAAATTTTGAGATCAAGACGGGAATCACGATGGTACAGGCTAGCCCATTCTGTGGCAAGCCAAATTGTAACACCCTAATTCTAAATTTTTGCAATAGTTTAAAATTTGCTAGAGTTAGTTGGCTTGTAACCTCAAATGATTGTAAGCAAGAAATAATTTCTAAAAGAAATTAAATGAACCATAGGGTATATTTTTGTTTGTATGCATACATGCTGCCCTGCATAATTTTCCTTGTATGAAAAATGAGTTTGTATTTCAAATTATCAAATAGGATTCAAATCTGGAATTGTTTAAATGCTATTTCCCTTTCCTTCAAAGCTTGGGCCGAATCTCCCTTCACCCCCCGGCCCAAACCCCTCCTCCCTTTCTCTTTAACGCCCGCGGCCCAGCCTCCTCCCGCACTTGGGCCGGCCCACACAGCAGCCCAGCGACCGCCTTCTCTTTCTCCCTCTCCATCTCACCGCCACGCGGGCCCTGCCCGTCAGCTCTATCTTCAACCTTCCCCACTCCCTTCCTTTTTCCCCACACAGCGCCGCGCCGGGGAAGTCCCGCATGGGATTTTCAAATCCCGCCGCCCCGCGCCTTGCTGCGTCCGTCTGGCCCCACCTCCGCGATCACCGCCCCTAATCCACTCCCCCTCCTTCACTTCCCCTTTCTCCCGCTCCCTCTATGGCAAGCGAGGGCCATCAATGGCCGGCCCACCCGCTGATCTCGCCGGCAAATCCCGCACCGCCCCTGCCCTATAAAGACCCGTGCGGCATCCCTCTCTCTCCCCTTCGCCACTCCACCCTACCATCACTCACTTCCCCGCGCGCCTCCGTCGCCTATTGCTCGCCGGAGCCCTGCCCCTCCGAGCACGGGTAAGCCGCCCCGCCATCACGACTCACCACGTCGCGGCCCTATCTCACTTCCCCGTCTCTTCCTTCGTCGTAGCAGGCCTTCCACGACGCCACCAGGACGCCCAGGAGCGTCGTACCGCGACCGTGACGCCGTCACCCACGAGCGCCCGCAGTCCGCTCCGCCACCGTCCGTCGTCCGCCTTCCACACGCCGCCTCCGCCCGTGTTTTCCCCTCCTGGTGAGCTCGCCGTCTCCTCCTCTCTCTTCTCGTCCATCTCCCGTCGCCTCTGATGCACCGCAGCGTCGCCGCCGTCCAACTCCGGCGAAGCACCGCCGCGGGCACTCTGTTCCCGGCGGCGCCGGCGACCCAAAGCCGGCGGCGCCTCCCGGTCCGCACGATCCAGCGTGAGCGGTCAAGATCGCATACCCCTTCGGGGTATGTAACCGGTCCACCGTGGACCATGGACTCGCGGTCCACCGCCGGTCCACGGTCACGTCAGCGCCACGTCGGCCGCCCCAGCCAATCACCGTTCGCCACTGGTCGCCATGTCAGCAACAACCGCCCAGTCATCGCTACTTTTGCAATAAAGCCCCTGAAAATCTTGAAATCCCTTCATTGTTTTCACAGTCTTGTAAAACTTACCAGAGACCCCCTGTCCTATTAGTTTTTCACATCCACACCCCTAATGACGTCATGCTGACGTCATCACCAGAGATATTCACCAACATTTCAATTTATATATTTTGATTTTCCATAAATCCTTGCTGACGTCATTAATGTCTCTGATGACGTCATAATTGATCTTTTCCAGTATTAAAATAATTCCAGAATATTAGATTTACAGTTCAGTCCCTGGTTTAGTAAAATGATCATTACTTTTTGCTCGTAGCTCCGTTTTAGGTGATTCTTGCGCTCACGCGATCGTAGCGACGAGCCCGTTCTTTTAAACTGCTTTTCATACTGTTTTGACTCTGTTTGGTGTACTGTTTCTTATACTTTGTATGTATGTTTGTTTCCGGTAGTTGCTTCGAGTAGCGGTTCGTGATCAAGAATCAAGTGTACGTGAAGATCAAGCAAGAGAGTGAAGAAGGCAAGTGTCCTTGATGCATACTCCTTGTTTCCCATGCATTTACAATAATATCACACTTTACTTTACGCTTTAAGCATGCTTCGAGTCAATTTGATGGGAATCCTATGTAGGGTCTCTACTAGATTTTGATATGACTTTCCTTGATTCCCTTAGAGAGTTTGGTTATGGGTAGTTAAATGCTTAGTTGCTGAACATCTGGGCTGGGTTTAATTATTAATATTGATTAATGTACTGTTTAATCACATGGGTGGTTGATCTTTTTAGAAACATGGAATTCTAGGGGCTCGAGCAAATGCTTGTCCGGTGGACGGTGTTTTTGGGTTGATGCTTGTCTTGCTCGAGCCACCTTAAGGTCTGATGCGTGGAGTGACCACCCAGGACTTACAGTACAACCACGAGAACTAATGGTCTATGGTCTTGGCCAATTAAGTAGGGGAAATCGGGAAATCCAGCCGGCCAGCGTTAAGCTGTTGGTTCCAGTGAGGGAGGTTAGGCCCCCAATATTCTGTGGCACGAGGACGGGTACCAGAACCCTGAGTTGGGTTAATGCGCTGCTGGTGAACCTATGTAAAGGCCTCATAGCGTCCCTATGCTATCACACCAAAGGAAGTGTGAAAGTGCCTTGCAAGCACAGCATGGTTGGGTTTAACGTTCCTTTGAACGTTTGCGCGACTCGTGGGTAAAGTTGTACAACCTCTGCAGAGTGTAAAACTATCATGGTAACCATGCTCACGGTCAAGAGCAACCTGGACCCTCACATGTTTGGTTGATGGAATGGTTGGCTTGGATGGGTTGTTTGACCATAGATGATAGCTGTTTTACCTTTAAGGTGGGTTTTGGTTGGGAAGACTCTCATCTTAGTAAATAGGTTGTTTAATAAAATATGACCAACTAAAATCAATGCTTGCAGCCAGTTGTGTCAGCCTTTCTTGTTCTAAGCCCTCATAGCTCTACCTCCTACACTTGCAGTGTACATTTCGATGTACTCACCGTTTCCCCTTCAACCCCCTGCTGTCTCCCTCTCCCCCTTAAATGCTGTTCAGGTTTTGGAGGCCATGAAGATCTAGGAGTGTGTTTCCCCCGGTTGATTGCCTGTGGTCATGGAGCCTGCTTCCGCACAAGATATTAAGCTTTAGCTGTACATTTTCTTTTGGACCCACGGGTCATTTTGTAATATTTAAACGTGATATGGAAATGTACCATTGATGAAGTTCTACTTTATGTATGAAATATGATCCTGGCATACATAAAGTGGCACCTGATTGTGTTTATAAAATCGGGTGTTATAGAAGTGGTACCAGAGCCATATCGACCGTAGGACGCAGCCCTAGATAGACATGGTCGTTCTCTAAGGTTTATTTTGACATAAAAAAACTATATTATGCTTTGATTTAGTTTATTTCAAAATTTCATTTATGTATAAGCCTTGTATTTCACACTCTAAACAGTTTTCATTAATATTATATCCTTGCCATTTATTTGTCTTGTTTAAATTCACTTTATAAAATTATTGCTAAGTCTCTTCTACTTCAAATGATATAGATGGCGCGCACAAAGCAGACAGCTCGCAAGGCAACTGGAGGACGTGTCCCTCGCCATCGCCTCGCCTCCAAGAGCAAGCCCCAGAAGAGAGCTCCTACCCCGCCTACTAGCTCCGATGAAGATGCACCCCGCCTACGCATGAAGGGCGTCAGCACCCAGCACCCCGAGCTGCTCAAGACTTATGAAGATGACTTCAAGCAAGATGAGCTGCCAGCACCGACCCTCGACCTCAAGGGCAAGGCGCCCATGGAACCACGTCAGGCTTCACCACCACCACCACCAGAAGACCTCGAAGATAGCAGTGCTGGAGATCCCGAGCGTCGTATCGGTCGCTTCGTCGTACTCACGCGGACCAGTGTTGCTTCTGAAGACACCACCGAGTCAATGAAGGACACCGCTTGCTCTCGTTGCATGGATTAGGATGCACCCTTGCCTTAATAAGAACGTTTAGTATCGTAAAAAAATTATCTACACCCTGCGTGGTGAATTGCTGTGTTAGTTGCTTGCTAAGACCTTGTCTTTATGCTCAGAGTGATTTGCTTCTTCTGTAATGACTGTGATGAATTATGAGTTTATACTCATGAGGTCATCTTTTATAGTTAATTAAGTCATCTTATAGTTGGGAACCTTTCTTGCTTTCGTTTATCATCATATACCCTTGCTTATACCTTCCCTTCCACTATTTATCAACCAGATGGAGCAAGCCATGGAAAATCAGACCCAAATCCTTCAAAGCATTGCACAGGCAGTACATGCACCACCACAAATGGATGCACGCACGGAATTCTTGAAATCCATGCCGATCACATTTGAACACACGTCAGACCCAGTGGTAGCAAATGATTGGCTGAAGGATATTGAAAAGAAATTAATTGTTGCGCAATGCAATGAGAGAGAAAAGGTGATTTATGCGAGTGGATAATTGTATGGCTTAGCTTCTGATTGGTGGGACAATTATCTCAAGAATCATGGGGATCCGGAAGGAATAGAATGGCAAGAGTTCAAGGAAAACTTCATTACTCAATATGTTCCTGATGGAATCATGAGATTCAGAAGAAAGGAGTTCCTAAGGCTAAAGCAAGGCGTCATGACGGTCAGCGAATACCATGATAAGTTCCTCCAGATGTCGAGATATGCTCCGGAAGATGTGAATAGTGAGGAGAAGAAACAAGAGCTTTTTGTAGAAGGGCTGAATGATGCATTACAACGCCACCTACTGCCACATGACTTCCCAAATCTCCAACACATGTTTGGGAAGGCACTAGCCTTGGAAAGTAAACTTAAGGAGATGATATATAAGAAGAGGAAAAATGAGCATTGGAAGCAAGTAAATAAGAGTGCTCGACCACGTCTTACTTCTCAAACAGGACACCAAGGCAACCTAGAGACAAATCCTCAGGTTGACCAAGCTAGATGCATGGGTCAAGCGCAACTATTGTGCTCCAACGTACAGATAAATCGTCAAAAGTTATCAAGAAACACTCATGTGCGTAAATGTGTTAGTCAAAGAAATGCACATGGAATGAATTGTTATCATTGTAAGGAGAGTGGACACAAGGAGGACCGATGTCCGAAGAAATACCCATACATGTATGGTGGGTTAGGAAAACAAACACAAACTCAAAATATGGAAGGTATTCTGTACCAGATGAAGGGAACCCCCATCGAGGATATTCGGGTGGTATGTGAGTTTCCAGATGTGTTTCCTGATGATCTGCCTGGTATGCCCCCGGATCGTGAAATCGAGTTCGTCATTGATCTCTTACCAGGAACGGCTCCTATAGCAAAGAGACCTTACAGAATGTCTGCAAATGAATTAGAGGAACTAAAGAAGCAACTGAAGGAATTGTTGGATAAGGATTTCATTCGTCCAAGCTCTTCACCCTGGGGAGCCCCGGTTTTGTTTGTGGAGAAGAAAGATGGTTCTCAGAGGATGTGCATTGATTACCAATCATTGAATGAGGTAACCATCAAGAACAAGTACACTCTCCCTAGAATCGAAGATTTATTTGATCAGCTGAAAGGAGCATGTGTATTCTCCAAGATTGACCTTCGTTCAGGGTATCATCAGCTTAAGATCCGAAAGTCTGATATTCAGAAGACAGCCTTCACAACAAGATATGGACTATACGAATTCAACGTTATGTCTTTCGGGTTGACTAATGCGCCAGCCTACTTTATGAACCTGATGAATAAGGTGTTTATGGAATATCTTGATAAATTTGTTGTGGTGTTCATTGATGATATTCTGGTTTTCTCCAAGAATGAAGAAGAGCATGAGGAGCATCTGAGACTGGTATTGCAGAAGCTGAGAGAGCACCAACTATATGCCAAGCTTAGCAAATGTGACTTCTGGTTGAAGGAAGTCTCTTTCCTAGGTCACGTTATTACTGAAGGAGGTGTCAAAGTTGACCCAGGGAAAGTCCGAGATGTGCTAAACTGGAACCCACCACGAAATGTCTCAGAGATCCGCAGTTTTCTTGGACTAGCTGGATATTATCGTAGATTTATTGAAGGGTTTTCAAAAATTGCCAGGCCACTCACGGAATTATTGGAGAAGACAAGGGAATTCAAATGGACTGCAGCTTGTGATGCTAGCTTTGAGGAACTCAAGAGACGTTTGACCCCAGCTCCGATATTGAAATTCCCAGATATTCATAAGCCCTTTGATATATATTGTGATGCTTCCCACTCTGGTCTTGGTTGCATACTTATGCAGGAAGGTCGAGTGATAGCCTATGCCTCGAGACAGTTACGGAAACATGAGAAGAATTATCCAACTCATGATATAGAATTGGCAGCGGTTGTTCATGCTTTGAAAATCTGGAGACATTACATCCTTGGCAATCGTTGTGAAATCTACACAGATCACAAGAGTCTGAAATATATCTTCACCCAAAATGATCTGAACTTGAGGCAACACCGTTGGTTGGAGCTTATCAAGGATTATGATCTCGGTATTAACTACCATCCTGGAAAAGCAAATGTGGTTGCAGATGCATTGAGTAGGAAGAGTTATGCTAACATGGCTATGGCATGGCTGCCTAGAGCGGAATTATGCAAAGAGTTCGAACGACTCAACCTTGGCCTCATCACCAACATGGATGGTATTACCATGGAAGTAGAGCCAACACTAGAGCAAGACATCAGAAAAGGGCAACTCGAAGATGAGAAGATCAATGAGATCAAGGAACTCATCAAGGTTGGTAAAGCCCCAGGATTTAGAGTCGACGATCAAGGAACCTTGTGGCTAAAGGAAAGGATATGCGTGCCAGACTTGAAGCCCCTCCGGGACACCATTCTACGAGAGGCACATGAGTCTGCCTATTCCATTCACCCAGGAAGCACAAAAATGTACCAAGACCTGAAGACACTATACTGGTGGTACGGTATGAAGCGAGATGTTGCAGAATATGTGGCCTTGTGTGACACATGTCAAAGAGTGAAAGCAGAGCACCAAAGACCTGCAGGATTGTTGCAACCTCTGAAGGTACCAGAATGGAAATGGGAAGAAATAAGTATGGATTTCATAGTAGGCTTACCACGCACGCAAGGTGGTTATGATTCTATATGGGTCATTGTGGATCGTTTCACCAAAGTGGCTCATTTCATCCCAGTGAAGACTACCTATACGGGAGCAAGGCTAGCAGAGCTGTATATGGCACGGATTGTCTATCTGCATGGTGTACCTAAGAAGATCGTGTCAGATCGTGGTACTCAGTTCACCTCCAGGTTCTGGGAAAAGCTTCACGAATCCATGGACACCCATCTCAACTTCAGCTCAGCCTATCATCCTCAGACAGATGGACAGACAGAGCGTACTAATCAAATTCTTGAGGACATGCTCAGAGCTTGTGCATTGAAGTATGGCAAAGGTTGGGATAAGAGTCTCCCATATGCAGAGTTCTCTTATAACAACAGCTACCAAGCAAGTCTCAAGATGTCTCCATTCGAAGCATTGTATGGCAGAAGGTGCAGAACTCCACTATTCTGGAATCAGACTGGTGAAAGTCAGGTCTTTGGTCCAGAAATATTGAAAGAAGCTGAGAAACAAGTTCAAACAATTAAGGAAAATCTGAGGGCTGCTCAATCCAGACAGAAGAGTTATGCAGATGTCCGACGCAGAGAGTTGATCTTCGAAGTCGGGAAGTTTGTATATCTCAAAGTGTCACCAATAAGAGGTCTTCGCAGATTCAAGGTCAAGGGAAAGCTTGCACCAAGATACATTGGACCATTCAAGATCTTGGAGAGAAGAGGTGAAGTGGCATACCAGCTAGAATTGCCGGAACAGCTCTCCGATGTGCATGATGTGTTCCATGTGTCTCAGTTGAAGAAGTGTCTTCGAGAACCCGAGAAGGAACGCCTACCAATGGAAGAGCTCGATCTAAAGAAAGATCTGACCTATAAGGAACACCCAATCAAGATCATAGAAACTGCGGAGAGGATCACTCGAAGCAAAACTATCCGAATGTGCAAAGTGCAGTGGAGTCACCATGCAGAGGATGAAGGAATGTGGGAACAAGAAGAGGATTTAAAGGCTGACTTCCCAGAGCTCTTCGCTAACTCTTCCGAATCTCGAGGACGAGATTCATCTTAAGGGGGGTAGGATTTGTAACACCCTAATTCTAAATTTTTGCAATAGTTTAAAATTTGCTAGAGTTAGTTGGCTTGTAACCTCAAATGATTGTAAGCAAGAAATAATTTCTAAAAGAAATTAAATGAACCATAGGGTATATTTTTGTTTGTATGCATACATGCTGCCCTGCATAATTTTCCTTGTATGAAAAATGAGTTTGTATTTCAAATTTTCAAATAGGATTCAAATCTGGAATTGTTTAAATGCTATTTCCCTTTCCTTCAAAGCTTGGGCCGAATCTCCCTTCACCCCCCGGCCCAAACCCCTCCTCCCTTTCTCTTTAACGCCCGCGGCCCAGCCTCCTCCCGCACTTGGGCCGGCCCACACAGCAGCCCAGCGACCGCCTTCTCTTTCTCCCTCTCCATCTCACCGCCACGCGGGCCCCGCCCGTCAGCTCTATCTTCAACCTTCCCCACTCCCTTCCTTTTTCCTCACACAGCTCCACGCCGGGGAAGTCCCGCATGGGATTTTCAAATCCCGCCTCCCCGCGCCTTGCTGCGTCCGTCTGGCCCCACCTCCGCGATCACCACCCCTAATCCACTCCCCCTCCTTCACTTCCCCTTTCTCCCGCTCCCTCTATGGCAAGCGAGGGCCATCAATGGCCGGCCCACCCGCTGATCTCGCCGGCAAATCCCGCACCGCCCCTGCCCTATAAAGACCCGTGCGGCATCCCTCTCTCCCCCCTTCACCACTCCACCCCACCATCACTCACTTCCCCGCGCGCCTCCGTCGCCTGTTGCTCGCCGGAGCCCTGCCCCTCCGAGCACGGGTAAGCCGCCCCGCCATCACGACTCACCACGTCGCGGCCCTATCTCACTTCCCCGTCTCTTCCTTCATCGTAGCAGGCCTTCCACGACGCCACCAGGACGCCCAGGAGCATCGTACCGCGACCGTGACGCCGTCACCCACGAGCGCCCGCAGTCCGCTCCGCCACCGTCCGTCGTCCGCCTTCCACACGCCGCCTCCGCCCGTGTTTTCCCCTCCTGGTGAGCTCGCCGTCTCCTCCTCTCTCTTCTCGTCCATCTCCCGTCGCCTCTGATGCACCGCAGCGTCGCCGCCGTCCAACTCCGGCGAAGCGCCGCCGCGGGCACTCTGTTCCCGGCGGCGCCGGCGACCCAATGCCAGCGGCACCTCCCGGTCCGCACGATCCAGCATGAGCGGTCAAGATCGCATACCCCTTCGGGGTATGTAACCGGTCCACCGTGGACCATGGACTCGCGGTCCACCGCCGGTCCACGGTCACGTCAGCGCCACGTCGGCCGCCCCAGCCAATCACCGTTCGCCACTGGTCGCCATGTCAGCAACAACCGCCCAGTCATCGCTACTTTTGCAATAAAGCCCCTGAAAATCTTGAAATCCCTTCATTGTTTTCACAGTCTTGTAAAACTTACCAGAGACCCCCTGTCCTATTAGTTTTTCACATCCACACCCCTAATGACGTCATGCTGACGTCATCACCAGAGATATTCACCAAAATTTCAATTTATATATTTTGATTTTCCATAAATCCTTGCTGACGTCATTAATGTCTCTGATGACGTCATAATTGATCTTTTCCAGTATTAAAATAATTTCAGAATATTAGATTTACAGTTCAGTCCCTGGTTTAGTAAAATGATCATTACTTTTTGCTCGTAGCTCCGTTTTAGGTGATTCTTGCGCTCACGCGACTGTAGCGACGAGCCCGTTCTTTTAACATGCTTTTCATACTATTTTGACTCTGTTTGGTGTACTGTTTCTTATACTTTGTATGTATGTTTGTTTCCGGTAGTTGCTTCGAGTAGCGGTTCGTGATCAAGAATCAAGTGTACGTTAAGATCAAGCAAGAGAGTGAAGAAGGCAAGTGTCCTTGATGCATACTACTTGTTTCCCATGCATTTACAATAATATCACACTTTACTTTACGCTTTAAGCATGCTTCGAGTCAATTTGATGGGAATCCTATGTAGGGTCTCTACTAGATTTTGATATGACTTTCCTTGAAGCCCTTAGAGAGTTTGGTTATGGGTAGTTAAATGCTTAGTTGCTAAACATCTGGGCTGGGTTTAATTATTAATATTGATTAATGTACTGTTTAATCACATGGGTGGTTGATCTTTTTAGAAACATGGAATTCTAGGGGCTCGAGCAAATGCTTGTCCGGTGGATGGTGTTTTTGGGTTGATGCTTGTCTTGCTCGAGCCACCTTAAGGTCTGATGCATGGAGTGACCACCCAAGACTTACAGTACAACCACGAGAACTAATGGGCTATGGTCTTGGCCAATTAAGTAGGGGAAATCGGGAAATCCAGCCGGCCAGCGTTAAGCTGTTGGTTCCAGTGAGGGAGGTTAGGCCCCCAATATTCTGTGGCACGAGGACGGGTACCCGAACCCTGAGTTGGGTTAATGCGCTGCTGGTGAACCTATGTAAAGGCCTCGTAGCGTCCCTATGCTATCACACCAAAGGAAGTGTGAAAGTGCCTTGCAAGCACAGCATGGTTGGGTTTAACGTTCCTTTGAACGTTTACGCGACTCGTGGGTAAAGTTGTACAACCTCTGCAGAGTGTAAAACTATCATGGTAGCCATGCTCACGGTCAAGAGCAACCTGGACCCTCACATGTTTGGTTGGTGGAATGGTTGGTTTGGATGGGTTGTTTGACCATAGATGATAGCTGTTTTACCTTTAAGGTGGGTTTTGGTTGGGAAGACTCTCATCTTAGTAAATAGGTTGTTTAATAAAATATGACCAACTAAAATCAATGCTTGCAGCCAGTTGTGTCAGCCTTTCTTGTTCTAAGCCCTCATAGCTCTACCTCCTACACTTGCAGAGTACATTTCGATGTACTCACCGTTTCCCCTTCAACCCCCTGCTGTCTCCCACTCCCCCTTAAATGCTGTTCAGGTTTTGGAGGCCATGAAGATCTAGGAGTGTGTTTCCCCCGGTTGATTGCCTGTGGTCATGGAGCCTGCTTCCGCACAAGATATTAAGCTTTAGCTGTACATTTTCTTTTGGACCCACGGGTCATTTTGTAATATTTAAACGTGATATGGAAATGTACCATTGATGAAGTTGTACTTTATGTATGAAATATGATCCTGGCATACATAAAGTGGCACCTGATTGTGTTTATAAAATCGGGTGTTACACAAATGAGGATGCCAATGCTCATCTGCAGCAATTCCTAGAGCTGTGCAGCACTTTCATCATCAGGGGTGCAAATATGGATGTTGTTCATTTACGGTTATTTCCATTCTCCCTCTTGGGAAAGGCTAAGCAATGGTTCTACGCAAACCGGGAATCTATTGAAAGAAGATCAGGCATGCTCTTTGTGACCTTGGTGCGAGTGTTAATCTCATGTCCAAGGCCATGTTCGAGCAACTGGGATATCCAGCTCTCTCTCCAACAGCACGGACTATCCAACTTGCCGATTCAACAATCCGATATCCAGAAGGAATTGCTAAGAGTTTATTGGTTAAGGTCAAGAGCTCTTATGTCTTCGCGGATTTTGTGGTCCTTGACATGGATGACGAGGGAGGAATGCCGCTCATCCTTGGGCGACCATTTCTTAGTGATGTCCGAGCTAGAATCAATGTGGGTTCCGGTATCATCCGTTTCCGCATTGGGGAGAGGAACTTGAAGTTCAAGTTTCAGGACAAGGAAGAGCAATGCTATTTGGTGCAAGATAGTGTTGAGCAGCTTGGGGGAAGGATGGAGTCTTCACCCCCAAGGAAGAAATCTCCGTCAAAGAGGTTAAGGAAAATTCGGAAAGAATGGCGGAAGATTGAGATGGCACCAACCTCTACTTCTCAGGAGTGGGGTGCTGAATGGAACTGATCACTGAGAAGAGTCCAACTCGCCGGACTAAAAATGATGGGTCCTTTCTACCAAAAAGGTTAAAGCTGGTATTTATCTCATATTTCCCTTTTCAAAATTTTATTTCCAAAATTGCATATTTGATTTTCCAAAACTCTGCATTTGCATGCTAGATTTATCTAGCCCTTTTCCCTTTTCCAAATAAAATTTTTGAAAATCATTTCTGAGTTTGAAAACCATAGAAAATTTATTTGGGCAATTTTTGGAGTAAACTTTGGCCGGTGCACCTTGGCATATCTTCATATAGCCGTTGGTGGCACACCTGCCAAAGGGGGCCAGCACCGGGCCCACCACTGGGCCGGCCGAACCAGGGTTCGGCCGAACCCTGGTAACGGTCAAGTGGGCCCAACCTTGGCCAACGGCTCTTAGCCGTTGCCCAACGGCTATCCCGCGGTGTGCTACCCCTTTGCTCTATAAATTGGACCCGAGAGGGGGTGTTCTTCACCCATGCAACTCATTTCATTCACACTCCCCTCTCTACTCCTTGCTCTCTTGGTTTTCTTGGATTTCTTGCTCAAGATTGGATCATCAAGTGGTCTCTCTAGTGTGTTACTGAAAATATTGCTATTGGTGGAGCAAAATCGGTAAGAACTTCATTCGATTTCACTAACCCATCACCGAGTTGCTCTTGTCGTTTGTTGTTGAGCTAGCATGAATTGGGCGGCGAACACTCTCTGGAGGGTGACACGCTCACGCTCCCGTTCACGGGCCAGCACGAGTGCATCCACTCCCGTCGAGCCAACGCCGAGCCCGTCAACGATGGATTATGAAGAAGAGCAAGAAGAGCAAGCCGAGCCACAAGCTGCGGAGGAGGTCGTCGACGACACCCCCTACCTCAACTTGCGGGGCGCTCGAGAGGAGCAAGCCTATGCTCTCCTGAAGGACTGAGTCTTCGCCCACACCAGGGACTTCGACCCGACTCTCATGGAGAAGACATGTATGAATCTCGAGTTTGCTTCCATTTGGCATTCTCTTGGTTGGGACGAGTTTGTGCCGGTTACAGAGCTTGGCTCTCGGCCCCTCACCATCCAGTTTCTTTGCTCTCTTACCGAGACCCCGGATGGCGTTGAGTTTCGTCTTTTCGGGACCGATTATCGTCTTTCTTGGAAGGATCTTAGTCGTCTTCTTGGTTTTAGTCCTCGTTGTGCTGTCTCTTTGAAGCGAGCTTGTGAGGGTTATGTTCGGGAATCTTTCTGGGCAGATATCTCTAGTCTTGTTTACAGTGGCAAGTTTGTACCTCGGTGCAACGATATCGTGCATCCCACTCTCCTCCTACGGCACAAGTGGCTCGCCATTACTCTCTTTCCACGAGAGGATGTTTGGCCCGTGCGTAGTGATGAGATGATACTATTATACGCCGCTGTCAACCAGATCAAGGTCTCTCCCGTTAAAGTAATGATTCGGCAGTGGATGACGAACTTCAAGATGATAGGTCCTATTGAGTGTACGGCTTTGGTGACTCGTATTGCTCTCAGACTCGGGGTTCTTAGCGGGAATCCTGTACCCTTCATCGGGACGCCCCGAGTTCTCATTGATGAGGCATACTTGATCCAGGGGCATATACTCAAGAGGGGCCCAAATGATTCTTTGACTTTCTTCTTTCCGGGCTATGCAAACCAAATCCCGTTACCTAACCCGGGGTTTGGATTGTATAACTCGGAGTCACTAACCATTCCCTTGTTACACAAGAGGAAAGCCGTCGTGCTAGTGTTTCAGGCAGGTCCACCAGGAGCGCAGTGAAGAGAGCACACATGCAGCAACAGTAGTCACAGCCGACACCACCACCACAGCCTTAGCCACAGCCTGTTACACCACCGGTGGCAGGAGGGGCCCCTGCAGGGTACATGTCCGGGGTTACAGCTGGTTATGCACCTGGTTGGGACCAGCCCACCTATCAGCCGAGTGTAAGTGGCACGGCTTGGGCGGACGCGAGCAGAGCTCAGTGGGCCACACCCGCTAGTTCCAGCTCCGGTGGTCCACCTCTGTCTTCATCCTTCCGGTGACACTCTTCAGCTTCTGCACGCGATGCTCAGCTTGCACAGCAGATGGGAGAGCTCACCGTCCAGGTTACGGGATTGGAGGAGACGCTGAACACCCACATTGAGTCTACCTCTGCGTGGTAGCGTCAGGCTGGTGAGAGGATAGCAGCCATGCAGCAAGATTAGCGGCAGTACATGGATGCACAGAGGGTTACTACGCGAGTCAGGGTTTCTTCTACCCTCCTCCGCAGTGAGCCTGAAGCTAGCTTTGGGGAGGACCCCCATTCTGAGGTAACTTGTATCTTCCTTCATTTTCAGAATATCTTATAAATGAAAATCCAAAAAATCTGCAAAATAAAAAGACCAAAAATATTTATTTGCTTTCATCATCATCGTTTGCTTAGTTTGGTTTGATATGCTTAGTAAGAATGCTTTGCCTCTATGGTTGAAATGATGAATAGTTGCTCTGTTTATTCTCCTCGTATGTCTTGCTTACAACTTTGTATCCTACCTAAGTTTTGAGTTTGTTGGCTTGTATGTTCAAACCTTAGCTTGAAAACTGTGGGTAGCAAAAAGCATGATCCTTGCCTAAGTTGTTGTGACACAAGATATGGTAGGATAGAGTGCTATGATCTTGTGCTTAGTGATGCTTGACATCCGGAGTTTTCCTTTTTGAAAAAAATCAAAACATGATGAGTTCCTAAATGATGAGAATTTCCCATCCAAGGCCATATGTAGATTCTAGTTCTTAGCCTCCACATATGCAGCTTGTTCTCTCATTGAGTTTTGTCAAATTGTTGTGACCCTTGTTAGAACTCATACTCCCCTGATCAAGATCACGTACACGTTCATGCTAAACTTCTACACTGGAAGTTAAGCATTCATCATTTACTCCATACTGCTTATGCATTCTTCCACAAATAAAACTCTATGTATCTTTGCATCATTCATCCCTCTCCAAATATCTCTAATAGAGACAAAGGGCTAGCTGAAAAAAAAGAGAAAAGCATGCTCAAAAGCATGGCAAAAATAAATAAAGAGAGCTAGCCCAAGTCTCAGAAAAATTTCAAAGGAGAAAAAAAGGGATTGATATGTGCAAGAAAAAGAGTTCCACCATATAGATGGTAATAACTAGTACCTACTCCGGGGCTAGTGTCCACCTTACCATCAATCCCTCATTTCCTCATATAAAACATTACAATATCTAGCACCCATTTCCGGGCCTAGTATCCACCTTGCCATGCTCATATCCATCACACACATATGCACATCTTGATCAGGATGTATGTTTGTTTCTTCCAAGGATCCGGTTTTTGACTTAGCAATATATGAGAGACAAGTATGCCACATCTTCCCTACCTACAGCTCCACATAAAGCCTATTAGGAGTAGGATGTGAAGAAAGACAACATTGATGCCTTCATGAGGAATCATACACTTTTGAGCGATCCGAGAGTATCATTTGAGGAACTCTGATTTTCTTTTGAAAAATCTGCAAAACCTCCGGATTGCTAAGCTGATCAAGGTATGAGTGATTATGCGTTCTCTATATAACCATTCTGTCTCTCAACCGCCCAAAGTAGGTGAAGCTATATGCCCCACGTATCAGGCGAAAGGTAAGAACATTGCCAACTTGTTCAACTCTTGGTAGAGTACTTTGCTGTATGTTTGCCATAAGTTGAGAATACAACATTGTAGCAACTCCTGATCAACCAACCTAAGTCTCTAATGTCTTGCTTCGAGACGAGCAAGAGGTTAGCTTGGGGGAGTTTGTTGACGGTGGAAATTCACCATTTCCAACCCTCAATATTCTCACATAAATGGAGGCATATGCATTATTTACTAGCATTTAGGTTTGAATAATGTAGTTCCACTTGTCCTTGGAGATTATTTGTATGTAGGTGATTTACCCTTTAAAAGAGATGGAAACTCCACTTCTATGAAGAAACCATGCCAACTCAGCTAAGGAGGTGGCTGCCACCAAAGGAAACATGGCAAGACACGTCATCGATCCAGGGGAGGCACTCACCGACAAATCAGAGGACGCCACATGGACTTCACATGGATCAAAGGGTCCACCTCGGATACCAAATCAAGCCATGCACCGGGGATGGATCAGAGGCCCACAGAGCAGCCACCCAGTGGAAAACCACCAGGTGGGGCCACCCTAGGGGGCCGACCAATCCTAGGATCGGCCGAACTGACCTAGGGGGCTCCATCCTGGCTCGCCATGTGGCAGCTCCCTATTGGTCACTTGCTTCACTCCCGGGTGTTTAGGGGCCATTTGGGCGTCCGAGCAAGCCTTGTCCTCTATAAATAGGAGGGGAGGAGCTCCCATTTCTCACACACCACTCTCTCATTCTCCTCTCACTTTTAGTTTCCAAGGCTAGGGGGTAGGCTAGAGTAGCTCTTCTTCAGGTTCCAAGTCCTCTTGGAAGTTTAGGTATGAGTTCCCTTTTGTCTTTATTTCTTTGTATGACTTTGATCTAGTTCAGTTATTCAGCTATTTCATATAAAGTCATGGTAGATCATATTCTTGATATGTTCTTGAGTTCATCCTCTGTTCATCATTTAGAGGCTTGTGTTCTTCGTGAACACTACCTTTTGATCCACTTGAAGGATGACAAACTCCTTCCTTATGTGTTTGTTCATAAGTTAGAGGCTCGTGTTCTTCACGAACACGACCCTTTGATCTTGTTGATTAGACATAAGAGAGTTCATATCTATTCGTATGTCTAGCCTTAGTTGATCTTGTTAGATGGCATGAGAGTGTTGCATGAGGTCTGTGTTCAAGATACGGTACTCGGTCTAGTTGACCAGTCTTCTGGTGGCTCTCACCCTGGGTCACAATAGCCCGGGCCGGGTGAAGTCTAGCAGCAACGTAGGCATGGTGCCTGGGTTGTCTGGCTACGATAGTTATGAGCATACCCCCCGTAACGAGAGGTCGGTCCTCAGGTGGTGACAGCCCTATTGGATCCTAGGGCAACCTCCGCATTGGGGTACCTGCTGTAGGAGTCTGAAGTCTAGTTTCGCAGAGTGCTGGTCGTCGCGGGCTATCTCCCCGTTTGTACCTGGGTGCTAAACCATATCTCCCTCATGCAATACTCATGCCTATCTCTTGTATCTTCTAGCTTTGTATGTTTAGTACATTAGAACCTAGAGCTAACTCGTATGTTCCCCCTAAGCCGTAGTGTGCTAGAGTAGTGGTAGATTTGAGGTGTGTGTGTCACACTACCCCTATTATCTTTTATCTTACCCCTGCTTTTGAGTGTGTTGTTTCCCTATATCTATCTCTTGGTTTATTCAGAGCAAAAGCATAAGTCTAAGATATCTGCCATTGCCTTCCTTGAATTCGATACCCTTGGAATACTCTCCTTCCTTAGGGAAATGCTACAATGGTTTATCTGTGCGCTTGCGGATTCGTTCATGATCGTTTAGATTAACCTATGGCAAGTCTCGATGTTCATGCTAACTGCGCCATTAGTTGTGACATTGGGAAATGCCAACAAGCATTTCTAGCGCTGACGCTAAGGATGGATTTCCAATCTGTTCTTAAGTGATCGACGTTTAGAAATGTCAACAGTGACCAACTAGGCGCAGGTTTAGATATTATTTATAAAAGCACAACGTGAAATGAAAGCATGATCCCGAAATTGCCGGAAGGAGGAGACGCCAAGCGCGGCCGTTCTGGGGTTTCTAATAAATGGTTTGCTCTTCTGGCTCGCAGCAGCATCTCATGTTGATCGGCAAAACCACGTAGCAATCTCCTTCCATACCACCAGCCGAGCAGCAGATTACATTCCAAGCATGGCGGCTTCGACGCCGGATTGCGCGCGCGAATGCCACGCTATTATTATTATTATTATTATTATTATTATTATTATTATTATTATTATTATTATTATTATTATTATTATTATTATTATTATTATTTTGGCGGCAACAACCTCGGCCCTCAAGTACCGGGGGTCGTTGTTAATAGTAAGAGGCAAACCCCCATTCCCTCTCGTGAGAGAAGAAAAGAAAAAATATCGCGGCCTGCTCCCCGTGCTATCGCAACTAACGGAATGCCAAAGAAGCTGCGCCCCCAGCCTTTGAGCAGCTCCTCCGAGGAGAGCAAGGCGACAATGGGAGGGAAAGCTGTGGAATGGGGCGGTCCTAGCAAACCACGTCCGCCCCCACCCCAAGCAGTAATCAACCGTAGGCATTACAACACCGACAACAATCCTCTTCGAGACTACCCTCACCGACCGCATCCTTGGCCTCAATGCATACACCAGGAGGACACCATCGTCCAAACTTACGTCGGCTACATCGATGGGGGCGTCATTTCTTCCGCTGCCCTCGCTTCATGGAAAGTTCTCGAAACTTAATTTCTTCTAATAACACAGTACTCTTTCATGCATCTTTCGTTTAGCACACCGGATCGATCGGCATGCACTTGCCTTGACTCGCATCTTGTCTCTTCCTGCAGGTGGATGACTGTGGCTACACAAAGTGGGTGGATCCTCCTGTTAACGCGCACATCCAAGTCTACACGGCTCATCTCCTCTCAATGGTTGAGAGTCTGGAAAGGATCCTTCAACAGGAGGGGAAGGCCAACGACCAGCTCTGGGATAAGCTGCTGGAGAGCTGGGGGGCGTCAACGATCTAGATCTGATAGATCCCTACTATGCATGCATGTTGATTTCCGTTCTTTCACCCAGACGATGTTCTCGATCTTTTTTGGCCAAAAAAACGTATTCCTACGACTATATTTCACTATTAGAAATTATTCTGCAGTCCAGAGCTCATTCGTCTGAGAAGTTACGCGCGCGCGAGGGTCGAGGTCACGCTGTCTATGAAATCGTCTCCCACATTCGCGTCTTGCTATGAAATCGTCCAGGACGACCTGTCCACATCTGATCTCACCTGCTTCTTCCGCGTGGCCACAAATGGCAGAAATCAGCTCCTAGCGGAGGCGCGGGGACGGAGGCAAAAGGTGAACCGACAGTTCCTGCAACACTGACTGTGTTACGGGGTGCGCCTATCACCAGCACCCCGTGATAGGCGAGTAACCTACACCCGTTCGGTTACGCACTATCAGTGGTGACTGCACCTGCGAGTCGGTGTTGCCTGAATGGTGCGTAACCGAGTCAGTGCGTTACCAAGTCGTAGTTGCCCTATGCAGCAGCCACTGGTTGAAACTGGTTAAGTGCTGATTGGAAAGGCAGGTTATCAGGGGCGGACCTAGAGCACAATTTGAGCGAGGGCACACCTTGAGAATACAGAAATTTATGAAGATTTTATATAGAGAATTTTTGTCAATTAGCTTGATTTATAGAATTTGAGTGAGCCCTCGCTCAGCATAACGTAGGTCCACCCCTGCAGGTTATTATGGATTCGTTTAAATTAGTCTTTGCACCAAGCAGCGATCCTCACAGCGTAACCGAGACCCCGCATTCCTAAGTGCGCGTACCAGGAGCAGGAGGGAGTGCCTCACACGTAACCGTCTGGGTCAGGTTACGCAGGATCGACACCGGCCGCCGTTTTCCGCCACCAAGGAGCGTTCCTCTCTAGGTATATGTGTGCGTGCGCACTATCCCGGCAATTTCACGATCGTGCTTTTCATGGTGCACAGAGGCTTCCCTAATGAGACGATCGTTTCCATCTCTCTCCCAGATTCTGTTGGCCCTTTCACTGCAGTGTAGCTATATAAACAGGGACCGGGAGGTGTGTTGGTCCATTATTCATTCATACTGTTGCATCTCATTTTACTGTAGGTTTACTAGAAACAATTAGTGGTTTTCCCAGCGGATGCAGGTAGTATAGTCGTCGTAGTACAGTAGTACTGAAGGACCGAATCGGGCGACCAGAGAGGGGGGGGGAGTGAATGGGAGCCCTAAGGTTGAACTCGGCCTATACCCCGATTGCCACTCCACGAATCCGTGCACACACGCGAAGCTCCAAACAAGGCACACACAAGCCAAGAAGATCACTAGAGAAGTCTAGGAGCAAAGAGCGGAAGCACCGAAGCAAGAATCAAAGAACTTGAGCACTGCTGCGAAGCCCCTGGCGGACTGTCCGGGGTGACCGGGCGGACCATCCGCAAGGAGGTCACGGACTGTCCGGCAGGTCACGGCGGACCGTCAGCAAAACCGTCTCGAACCACTAGTAGCGCACCCCCGAAATTCGGACCGTCCGTGGTGAGCACGCGGACCGTCCGCCTGAAAACCGGCCACGCGGACTGTCCGTGAGATCACCGCGGACTGTCCGCCAAACACTTTCTAGCCAAAACCTGAGATCCAACCAGATCAAAATGAAAGCGCTCAAGAACACGCGACGAACACGAAGAACACAGGACGAACCCTAGCCGCGCGGACCGTCCGCTAGGGACCCGCGGACCGTCCGCCAAGCACGAACAGAACAGAAAAAGCTCGAGCTTGGGAGTCAACCCAACCTTTCCATCACCGGATCTCCCAAACGGTTGAAGCTCTTGAGACAAGATTTTGGGGAGATGTAAAGCGTCACACAAGGATGCTATGCTCAACTCCTAAGCCACTAAATCACCGGGAATCGCGGATCAACCGAACCATCACCATGAACTCGGGCACCAACCAAAAACGCACGAATCGAAGGCTCTCCACGGCGTTTGAGGGGTCAAGATCACACACAAAGATGCGCAAGGCATCCACCCATGATCCCCTCAAAGAAATCCATCAAGAAACGCCTCCAAAATCATGAATCGAGCCAATAACGAAAACTCCCAAAAATAGTCCCAAAAATGACACGAAAATCACAGAGGACTAGGAGATCACCGGGACACCGAATGCTTCCATACATCCAGAGGTCAGATTCTGTACAAGAGTCTAGCCTAAGGAATCCATAGGGAAAAGAAGCAGTTCAGAAAAAATCTACCGGGGGAGAAAGACCTAGGAAGCAAGAGAGAGAGATGCCATCCACCTCTCCGCTATTTATATGATGTCCATCGGAGGGAGGTAAATGACCACGCTACCCCTACTGCATAAATGAAGATACAACCCCTTAGGGGCATTTTGGTCAAGTCTTCATCGAGCGGACACGCTTCCACCGCGGCCTTGCTTAGCATCGACGCAAGCCCCGCGATCATGCCACGTGCCCCCCCCCCCCGCCTCGAAGCTTCCCGAACCTCTCGGATCACCGTCTCCGTCGCCTCGGGCCTCCGGGCTTGGTTTTGCGGCCCAAACCAAGAAACCGTCCACCTGATGGTTTTGTGGGCAAACTACCAAACGCCGTGTGCAAGCTTCGGGCTTCAACCGCTACCTTGCGCCGGCCCATGTTCTCGACTTTAGCCCGCCAGTCTTGCACCGCACGGCTCGCACTTGACCCCATCGGCCACCGGGTCCATCGAACCAAGCCTACTTGCCACTCCATCACCCGGAGGCCGCCACGGCTAAGGCCTTTCGCACTTGTTCTTCACCTGCACCGACACGAGTCAAGCCGCAACCTGTACCTACACACTTAGACAAGCATCAGTCCACACAACATTGTCAATCATTCATCACTAAGGAGCGACCCTCCACTGGTCCTCGGACACACCTGGTCCTCAATCTCCCCCTTGATGAGTGCATTGACAACACCCATAGTAACCATGATAGAGAAAAAGAAAAGAAAACGACCACGAACACAGACCTCCCAAGCAAGTGATCCAAAGCCAAAGAACAAGCGAAAACTCGATCACTCGCCAATCCAAGTCTCGGCCCCCTAAGACAAGGGCAACGGCTCGACACAGCCCAGACAAAACAAAAGCTCTCAAGGAGCACATCCCAAAGCACAAAACTCAGGAAAAACAAAGGAGCTCCCCCTGCACACATGCAAACTCCCCCTGAGCAAATGCAACCTTTTCTTCTCAAATTTTTCTCCTCACATGCCACATCTCACAAGTGCATACCAATTTTGCACAAAAACTCACAATGCATGAAAATTCTCCCCCATATCATACAAATCTCTCCCCCTTGTTGACAATGCATGAATCAAGGTATATGAAACTCTTCCCCTTGTTTTCATGAAAAATGCATGTCAACGCATATATACAATCTACCAAGCTTCTCAAATATACAAAGAGCACGACAAAATGCTACATATGAGACATAGAGCTAGCAAGGTAGACATGGTGTATCTAGCACATTGCCATCAAGAAGGTAGAGACATATAAGCATGTGACATGGCCAAAAGCAAATTTAAGCAATTTTCACAAAGAAGTAGTCATCTCATGAGCAAGATCCTATCCAAGCCAATTTGAACATAAAGACACTAGATCATTCAAAATTTATGCAAGATCACAAATTCTCATCACAAGATCATTATAAACGCCCACAAGCTACTCAAGTCATGTTAAAGCCACCGAGCCATGTGTCTACTTCTTAAAATGAGACTTCTCATGGTAGACAAGCATGCTACGGTTTAGCACCCAAGATATGGATTTCAAAGCATAAAAACATGATTAGGAGCTTATTTCTCAAGCATAAAGCAATTCATATACCAATTTCATTTTCCAGTTTAAACATGGTACATGAAGTGCCTTTGCGGCAAAAAGAAGCTTATGCTCCTCCCCAAGCAAGCAAAAGGGCTAAACATTTACAATGACAACGGGTCTTTGACCCCAAGCAAAGGGAATATGATCCTCAAGCACAAACTGAGCATGATATAAGCATTTAAGCACAAATTGAGCATAGACAAGCATCTACTCATGAGAGAGGCAGTTTTATCATTTTCACAACCAAAATGCTATCTCATCATACATATATAGCAAAACCATCAAGAGCATAGCATTTACATCCACAATTTACCAACATGCACAAGTCTCACATATAGCACATCGGTGATCAATGTATATAAGAGAAGCTCATTCCTAGCTCAAGTGATCCAAAGATGGCTATCCTACCAGGTTTTGTTCAGAAAGTAAAATGCATGAAGGAAATGCAACAAAGTGAACATATGACACATATATACATGAGAAGCTCCAAGACCCAGCTAAAAAGGAAAGCAAACCCCAAGCTCACCCCGCAAGCGAGTGAAAGTGGCTTGATCAAGCGGTTTGGTGAAAATGTCAGCCAGCTGGTCTTGGGTAGGGACATAGGACAAAGAAATGTTTCCCTTCTCAACATTGTCCCTCAGGAAGTGGTACCTCACTTCTATGTGTTTCATTTTGGAGTGGAGGACAGGATTTTTGGCTACGCTTATGGCACTGGTGCTGTCACAGAAAAGTGGAACCTGGGAGTACTCCTCACCAAAGTCACTCATGGTGTAGGTCATCCAAAGTAGCTGGGAACAACAACTAGCAGCAGCTACATACTCAGCCTCGGTGGTGGACTGGGCTACACTCGATTGCTTGCGAGATGACCAAGAGACCAAAGAAGAACCAAGGAACTGACAACACCCAGAAGTGGACTTGCGATCCAACCGACACCCAGCGAAATCCGCATCAGAAAAACCATGAAGCCTGAGTGTCGAGGAGGCGGAGTACCACAGACCAAACTCAGGAATGTAGTTCAAGTACCTGAAAATCCGCTTGACAGCCTGCCGATGTGAAGTCCTCGGTGAAGCTTGAAAACGAGCGCACAGACACACGCTGAACTGTATGTCTGGCCTCGTCGCTGTCAAGTAGAGGAGGGAGCTGATCATGCTCCGGTACTCCTTCTGGTCCACGGGTTCGCCATCCTCGTCCGCGTCCAAAGCCGTAGTCGTACTCATCGGTGTAGTCAGCGGCTTGGAGTCGTTCATGCCAAACTTCTTCACCATGTCCCTGGTGTACTTCGCCTGATGTATGAAGGTCCCGTCCTTGCACTGCTTGATCTGGAGACCCAAGAAAAACTGCAGCTCGCCCATCATGGACATCTCAAATTCCCTGCTCATGTCATCTGCAAATCTGGCAACAAGATCATGAGAAGAGCCACCAAAGATTATGTCATGCACGTATATCTGAACAATCAAAAGGTTATTCCCATGCTTAAGGAGGAAAAGGGTCTTATCAACTCTGCCCATCACAAACCCCTTACTCAGCAAAAACCCTCTCAACCTGCCATACCAAGCTCTAGGTGCCTGTTTCAACCCATAGAGCGCTCTCTGGAGTTTGTATACACGGTGTGGGTATTTTTCACTCTCAAACCCCGGGGATTGCCTCACATACACTTCTTCCTATATCACCCCATTCAAGAAAGCACTCTTGACATCCATTTGGTACAACTTGAACCCTTTAGCCACGGCAAAGGCTAGAAGGATCCTAATTGCCTCCAAACGGGCCACAGGAGCAAATGTCTCCTCATAGTCTATCCCCTCCTTCTGGTTGAACCCTTGCGCCACCAACCTCGACTTGTTTCTCACAACCATCCCATTTTCACCCTCTTTGTTCTTCCACACCTACTTGGTTCCTATGGGACGGCAATTTGGCGGTGGATCGACTAACACCCAGACTTGGTTTCTCTCAAAGTTTTCCAACTCCTCATGCATGGAATTCACCCAATTCTCGTCAGACAAAGCCTGTCGAATATCTTTGGGCTCAAACGACGCAACAAAGGCAGAATGAGCGAAATGAGAAGTGTTCCTTGACCTCAACCGTGTAGTGCATTCATGAAGGTCACCAATGATGGTCGTCGATGGGTGATCCACTTGTACTCGCCGGGGAGCCTCACGCCTGGACACAACCTCCCCCTAAGCAGCTGCCTCCACTCGAACAGCTTCAGTCGTAGTAGGTGTAGGGGATGGTCCGTCCTCGATCGTCGTCGTAGTAGTGGAAGTAGAATGTACACGATCAGCCACGGGAGCACCACCATCATCATCATCCTCGTCTCCATCTCCATCCTTCTCATCCTCAAAGATCATGGCACCAATTTCCTCATCACCTGCACACTCAAAAGCAGAAGAGCTACATGGCTGTGTCTCGTCGAAGGTAACCTCGCAAGTCTCCATATTCGGTTAGTGTCAAGGTTGAGCACACGATATGCTCTAGAATGAATCGCATAACCAAGGAAAATCCCATCCGAACATCGAGACTCAAACTTATCCAGCTTGCCCTTCTTCAGAATGAAACACTTGCAACCAAAAGCTCTAAAGTGACTCACCTTGGGTTGTCGGCCATGCATCAGCTCATAAGAGGTCTTCTTCTTGAAAGCAAGAAGGAAAATGCGATTCGAGACATAGCAAGCGGTATTGACCGCCTCGGCCTTGAAACACCTAGGAGTCCTATGCTCATCGAGCATCGTCCTGGCCATCTCACAAAGGGTCCGGTTCTTCCTCTCCACAACGCCATTCTGGCAAGCGACGTATGGAGAAGAGTACTGATGATCAAGACCAAGATCATTGCAAAAGGCATCAAAATGAGAGTTCTTGAATTCTGTGCCATTGTCACTGCGTATAGCTCGAATGGCATCACCATGTCTCTCATTCTTCAACCTCAAGATCAAGTCTCGAACAAAGCCAAATGTCTCACTCTTATCCTCTAAAAAGAAAACCCAAGAGTACCTCGAAAAGTCATCAACAACCACAAGAACATACCACTTCCCACCCGCAGAGCGAACACGAGCTGGCCCAACCAAATCCATATGCAATAGCTCACACGGTCGCTCGGTCATGACTGAAGTCAGAGGGGAGTGAGAAGCGGCAACCATCTATCCATGCCGACAAGAAGCACAAACCAAATCCTTCTCGAATTTCAACTTAGGCAATCCTCGGACAAGATCAAGACCACTCAAGCGGGAAAGCAACTCAAAGCTCAAGTGTCCCAACCTCCTATGCCATTTCCAAAGCTCGGCCGACACGCCAGCAACAAAGCATCGAGGAGGACCAACAAACTGGGAAAAATCAGCACGAAAGATTTGACCCTCGGGGACGATCGTACAGACAAGATCGCCTCGAGAATCAAGCACACGAGAAGCACCAGCCTTAAAACGAATCTCAAAACCTTCGTCAAGTAATTGAGATACCGACAACAGGTTAAAACCAAGTGAATTGACCAGGGCCACGGTTCTTAAGGTCACCTTGCTACTCACCTTCACCATACCTTCAGCAAGCACTTGTCCTCTCCCGTTATCCCTGAAAGTGATGTACTCCCTCGTACTCACCGGGGTGAGGCTGGAGAACCACCCACGATCTCCGGTCATGTGTCTTGAGCAACCGGAGTTGATCAACCAAAAGTTCTCCAAGCCTCCCGCCTGCAATAAAAAACGAGGACGAGAATGAGCAAGCGACTCAACACTGGGGTTAGTACCAAAAGAGTCAAACCAGTGCTGAGCCATTTGCTCAAAAGAAGGGTTAGCAAAATCCATTCTACCAACACCCCGAGGCGGAGCCCTCTCACGCCTACCACCAAAGGGCTTGTCACGTCTCACTGGAGGAGTACGCGCACCACGAGGAGAAAAACGTGGCCCGTAGTCCATCTGAGACCCAAAGCTCTGATCGTGCCTCCCAAACTCGTAATGGTCACGAGAAGGAGCATGTCGAGCCAACGCACCACGCCCAAACCCAACACGTCTATCTCTCTGAGGGAACACACCTCCACCTCCACCTCCACGAGTGGGAACTGTACGCACATACACCTCACCCCTAGGTAGAGGCCCTCTACGAGGCTCAGGCACACCACGAGTAAGGTGGTACCTATCCTTGTTTGCATCTCCCTAGCAAACCGCTCACCCCTCTTCCTCCGGAAACAAAACTCATCCTTGTGCCCATCCCTCCCACAATACTCACAATGGAAGCGAATTGGCACTGGCTTAGGTGGTGGCTTCTCTGTGGGCTTCTCACCACCTTTCTCTCCTGACTTCCCCTCAAAGACATTACCCAGGTTGCTCACAAACTTGATGGGTTTCTGGTAATTCTCTGTTTTCTGGGGGAACACTGGTGGGTCTGGAGTGGTACCAAGCTTGTTTCTCAAGTGGTTCGGCTTGGGTGCATATTTGTTCATGGGTATGGTGTGGGATGGTGTGGGTGTCTTTCCAGCTTTCTCTTCTCCCTCACCACTCTTCTCACCACACTTGTCAGCCCCCAACGCCTGACCATCAAACCTCTTAAACTGAGCCAACATCAAACTCAATTGTGGCTCATGCCCAGACAGCCAACTCATCAACTTCCTAAGTTCATCATTTTCATCCTGCAGATGATCAACATAGTGTGCAAGTTCCATGTTTTTCAAAGCATGCATCTCACAAGTTGAACATGATGTAGGAAGAGGAGCTTTCAATGCCGCCTCAAGAGAAACAATCTTAGTGTGAGATTCATCTAGCCTAGAATGCAAGACAGGACATGAGGTACAAGCACCTAGTAAAGCTGGCCTAGACTTCAATTCATCACACTCCACCCTAACCACATCTAGTTCCTCAAGGACAGAGGCATGTTTCTCCTTGAAGGCAGTCAAGTCAACAAGAAAAACTGAGCAATCACCACAATCAATTTCATCCGACACCACAGGAGCAGATTTCAAAGCAACAATCTCATTACGAGCATCCACAAGCAAGGATTCAAGTTCAGCTACCTTGTCCTTAGCATCACCCAACAAAGACATAAATTCCCTCTTCTCCTTGTTGGTCTTTCTAAGCACATCATCATGGTTGTCAAGCAGCTCATTCAGCCTAGCATTCTCCTCTAGCAAGAAGTTGGGATCATTCCGTACCTCTTCCTCGGAGTCGGAGTTCGAGTCCGAGCTGTGCCTCCCACCCTTCTTGGAGTGCGCCATGCCGCAAAAGCCTCCTTGCGCGACGAAGCTCAGGCCGATCATGTTCTTGCCCGTGTGCCGCTTGTCCTTGCGCTTCTCTTGCTCTTCCTCGCTGCTTGAACTGGAAGAAGCATCGCTTGATGTCGAGTCGATGTCGCTCGCTCCGGCCACCATCGCTCAAGTGGTCTTCTTCTTGTGGCCGCCACTTTTCTTGTGCCTTCTCTCGCTCTTGTCCTTGTGCTTGTCCTTGTAGTCATTCCAGGACCGATGCTTGTTGTAGTCGTGCTTGGACTTGCCCTTGTAGTCGTTCTTGATCTCCATGGCTTCAGGGCATTCGGCGATGAAGTGCCCGTGCTTCCCGCACCGATAGCACATCCCCAAGCTCCGCCTTGCATTCTTGCGGTTCTCGTACATCCGCCCAAACCTCTTGCTCAACAAGGCGAGATCGTCCTCGCTCAGCACATCAAAGTCCTCATCTGGCAAGGACACAAGACAAGACAGAGAGAAACCACCAGAGTTAGCATTAGTCCTTGATCCTGAGACAAGAGCCAAACTATGAGGATCAGTGGGGCTCTCGCTCTTGGCTCTCAAGCCACGATCAACCTCTAAAGACCTGGGCTTTGAAAACAGCTCATCAAGAGAAAGCGTATCATACGCGCTCGACTCCTCAATGGCCTCGATCTTGGCTTCCCATACGGACCTATCCAGGGTATGCAAAAGCTTGATAGCTTGATCATGATCCGTGTATGGGAGCACTGTCACATTGGCCCTCATGTTGTTGACGATGCAAGTGAAGCGATGAAACATAGCATCGGTCGACTCACTGGGGAGATGAGTGAAGTTCTCGTACTCTCTCCGGTAAGTGGTGAACATACGGGCTTGCACTTGGGCATTGCCAACATGAGCATTCTTCAACTTGAGCCAAATCTTTCCGGCCACATCCTCTCCGTACACTCGATCAAACTCCGAGACACAGAGAGCACGGAACAAGTAATCAACGGCCTTGCTATTGGCCTCAAACATGTCCCGCGATCCTGGAAGTAGAAAACTATCTGGGATGACATAATGAGGATTCTGAGTGACCTCCTAGATAAGAGTTCCCTTCCCTTGCAAAAACGTGCCCATGCGCCTCTCCCACATCGGGTAATTCTTGCCATCAAAGTGCGGAGGACCCGACCCCTTACCGTAATCACCCATCTTTGGATCTTAGACTGGTTAGAATCAAAAAGATCTGTAACTGGCTCTGATACCAATTGAAGGACCGAATCGAGCGACCAGAGAGGGGGGGAGTGAATAGGAGTCGATGAAAATTCTTCCCTAAGGTCGAACTCGGCCTATACCCCGATTGCCACTCCACGAATCCGTGCACACACGCGAAGCTCCAAACAAGGCACACACAAGCCAAGAAGATCACTAGAGAAGTCTAGGAGCAAAGAGCGGAAGCACCGAAGCAAGAATCAAAGAACTTGAGCACTGCTGCGAAGCCCCTAGCGGACTGTCTGGGGTGACCGGGCGGACCGTCCGCGAGGAGGTCACGGACTGTCCGGCAGGTCATGGCGGACCGTCCGCAAAACCTTCTCAAACCACCAGTAGCGCACCCCCAAAATTCGGACCGTCCGTGGTGAGCACGCGGACCGTCCGCCTGAAAACCGACCACGCGGACCGTCCGTGAGATCACCGCAGACTGTCCACCAAACACTTTCCAGCCAAAACCTGAGATCCAACCGGATCGAAATGAAAGTGCTCAAGAACACACGACGAACACGAAGAACATGGGACGAACCCTAGCCGCGCGGACCGTCCGCCAGGGACCCACGGACCGTCCGCCAAGCACGAACAGAACAGAAAAAGCTCGAGCTTGGGAGTCAACCCAACCTTTCCATCACCGGATCTCCCAAACGGTTGAAGCTCTTGAGACAAGATTTTGGGGAGATGTAAAGCGTCACACAAGGATGCTATGCCCAAAAAATCTCAACTCCTAAGCCACTAAATCACCGGGAATCGCGGATCAACCGAACCATCACCATGAACTCGGGCACCAACCAAAAACGCACTAATCGAAGGCTCTCCACGGCGTTTGAGGGGTCAAGATCACACACAAAGATGCGCAAGGCATCCACCCATGATCCCCTCAAAGAAATCCATCAAGAAACGCCTCCAAAATCACGAATCGAGCCAAGAACGAAAACTCCCAAAAATAGTCCCAAAAATGACACGAAAATCACAGAGGACTAGGAGATCACCGGGACGCCGAATGCTTCCATACATCTAGAGGTCAGATTCTGTACAAGAGTCTAGCCTAAGGAATCCAGAGGGAAAACAAGCAGTTCAGAGAAAATCTACCAGGGGAGAAAGACCTAGGAAGCAAGAGAGAGAGATGTCATCCACCTCTCCGCTATTTATATGAAGTCCATCAGAGGGAGGTAAATGACCACGCTACCCCTACTGTATAAATGAAGATACAACCCCTCAGGGGCATTTTGGTCAAGTCTTCATCGAGCGGACACGCTTCCACCGCGGCCTTGCTTAGCATCGACGCAAGCCCCGCGATCACACCACATGCCCCCCCCGCCTCGAAGCTTCCCGAAGCTCTCAGATCACCGTCTCCGTCGCCTCGGGCCTCCGGGCTTGGTTTTGCGGCCCGAACCAAGAAACCGTCCACCTGATGGTTTTGTGGGCAAACCACCAAACCCCGCGTGCAAGCTTCGGGCTTCAACCGCTACCTTGCACCGGCCCGTGTTCTCGACTTCAGCCCGCCAGTCTTGCACCGCACGGCTCGCACTTGACCCCATCGGCCACCGGGTCCATCGAACCAAGCCTACTTGCCACTCCATCACCCGGAGGCCGCCACGGCTAAGGCCTTTCGTGCTTGTTCTTCACCTGCACCGACACGAGTCAAGTCGCAACCTGTACCTGCACACTTATCCATGCATCAGTCCACACAACGTTGTCAATCACTCATCACTAAGGAGCGACCCTCCACTTGTCCTCGGACACACCTGGTCCTCAAGTACTTATGACTTCACCAGCAGCGCCAGAAGAGGTGGTTGTTCGTGCCTCCAGGTCCAGGCAAACACCTTCGAAGCGCCGACCCGAGACTTCTGATACTGATGATGTAAGTGCCCCGGCCAAGCGTCTGCAGACGATGGACATGCGGCCGCCGCCGCCCACCGCCAAGCGTATACTGTTTGATGAGCCGGCCACTCCTGCTCATCCCACCATCGAAGAACCGCCTGTGCATGAAGATGACATTGAGGTACGTACGTATACTGGTGGGATGCTCGATCTGGTGGTGTTCCTCCCGCACTACACTCTGCACGGTTTAATTATTTTAATTTCCATCTCCTCGTGTTGTTGTTCTTCATGCATGGGCACGCGCAGTTGATGAGTGAGTTGGAGAAGGAACTTTTGGATGTTCTGGCCGCAATTGGTGCCGATGTACAAGGAAGATGATGACGACATCTCGGTGGATCAGTACATCCTGCACGATCCACCTGCAGCTCCTGATGCTCCATCCATTGAGGTTGACGAAGACGATCCCTCTAGTATGGCAGGTGCTAATAATATACATATATACTCTGTTGTCGTGTATATATATCGACGAGTGTGCTTCTGCTACCTCTAACTTGGTTGCATTTTCTTGTCTCGCAATAATATAATACAGGCAGCGACGATGAGTAGTAATCTCCGGGCCGGGAGATCGAGCAAATAATAAACACCAGGTCAAGGAAGGTGTGTGCAACATGGGCCACCCCACCAGATCCCACGTCGCTGCGCTACTAGCTGATGATATAATGCAGCAGTTAGTTTGCTGGTGGAGACAAAACGGCCGGCCTCTTGTCTAGTACTAGCAGTGGTAGTAATAACGGGAATGGAGAAGATCAATCTAGTGCCTTCGGATGAATTCAGAATTCATAATATATATATATATATATATATATATATATATATATATATATATATATATATATATATATATATATATATATATATATATATATATATATATATATATATATATATATATATATATATATATATATATATCTTGCATATATATTATATTAGTGCCTTTGCACCCTTTTCTATTTTTGCTGTTTTATATTCACTGCTAATACAAATAAAAATAGCAAATAACCCAGGTCGGCGTAACCTGCACCCAGCCGATCACCGATTCAGCGTAACCATCCCTCCTGCATCCGGTCCTGTCGATCCTGCGAGTAACCTACCCCCGATCGGTTACGCACTATCAGTGCTGCCTGCGCCTGCGAGTCGATGTTGCCTGAATGGTGCGTAACCAAGTCTGTGCGTTACCCAGTCGTAGTTGCCCTATGCATGCAGCAGCACTGATGGTACATAACCTAGTGGGTGTAGGTTACGCATACGGAGTACAACCGAAGCCTATTTCTTATGTTATTACACGTCGCGCCATGAAGAACGGATGGTGCGTAGTCGAATCGTGCGTAACCGAAGCTGGTGCAGTGCAGGTGACGCGCAGGATCAACACGACCGGATGCAGGTTACGCGCCGAATCGGCACCACCCAGTCGGTGTTGCAGCATCAAGGTGCGTAACCGAGTCCGTGCGGGTACGAGCGGGTTCAGGTTACGCATACATCTGGAACTGGTGGTGTTGGATCAAGCAGCACGGATGGTGCGTACGCGCTGAATCGACACGACACAGTCGGTGTTGCATCAATAAGCATGGACGATGCGTAACCTGTACAGGTTACGCGCTGAATCGACACAATGCAGTCAGTGTTGCACGTGCCATGAAGAACGGATGGTGCGTAGCTGAATCGCGCGTAATCGAAGCTGGAGCAGGTGACGCACAGGATCAACACGACCGGATGCAGGTTACGCGCCGAATCGGCACCACCCAGTCGGTGTTGCAGCATCAAGGTGCGTAACCGAGTCTGTGCAGGTACGAGCGAGTTCAGGTTACGCATACATCTGGAACCGGTGGTGTTGCATCAAGCAGCACGGACGGTGCGTACGTGTTGAATCGACACGACCCAGTCGGTGTTGCATCAATAAGCACGGACGGTGCGTAACCTGTATAGGTTACGTGCTGAATCGACACAACGCAGTCGGTGTTGCACGCGCCAGGAAGAACGGATGGTGCGTAGCTGAATCACGCGTAACCGAAGCTGGTGCAGGTGACGCGCAGGAGAAACACGACCGGATGCAGGTTACGCGCCGAATCGGCACCACCCAGTCAGTGTTGCAGCATCAAGGTGCGTAACCAAGTCCGTGCGGGTACGAGCGGGTTTAGGTTACGCATACATCTGGAACCGGTGGTGTTGCATCAAGCAGCACGGACGGTGCGTACACGCAGAATCGACACAACGCAGTCGGTGTTGCATCAATAAGCACGGATGGTGCGTAACCTGTACAGGTTACACGCTGAATCGACACAACGCAGTCGGTGTTGCACGCGCCATGAAGAACGGATGGTGCGTAGCCGAATCACGCGTAACCGAAGCTGGTGTAGGTGACGCGCAGGAGCAACACGACCGGATGCAGGTTACGCGCCGAATCGGCACCACCCATTCGGTGTTGCAGCGTCAAGGTGCGTAACCGAGTCTGTGCGGGTACGAGCGGGTTCAGGTTACGCATACATCTGGAACCAGTGGTGTTGCATCAAGCAGCACGGACGGTGCGTACGCGCTGAATCGACACAACGCAATCGGTGTTGCACGCGCCATGAAGAACGGATGGTGCGTAGCCGAATCACGCGTAACCGAAGCTGGTGCAGGTGACGCGCAGGATCAACACGACCGAATAGTTTGCATGAAGGACTTCCCTATAGCAGGAGCTTTGTAAACAATTGTATCCTGAAATCAGTAATACAATCATTAGCTAAGTAAAAAATACCCTATACAACATTAATCATTGTTGAAAAAATGGGAACGTTACAAAAGTTCTTCATGTATTTGGGAAAATTCGTTCATATGTCCCTCATCTAATTCTAAAGTTTGGTTTACATCCTTACTTATGTTTGTTCGCCAGGCGTTTTTGAAGTGGTCGTCACGAATGCTGTGTTGCGCACGCGTTTTTGCTTTGCAAGGATGACCCTCCCAAAACAAATTTAAACTGGTAGTACGCGATGGTGGGAACTTAATGCGCAAGACCTCTTTAAGACAGCAATGACCCAAAAAATTCGTGTGTGACAAAAGATAAAAACGGTTTCCCGGATTGGGGATGGCAACAAAACTTTAACGATACATAATAAATCTAGAAGAAGTTATTCTTTGTGATCTAAAAAAACGTGAGAGGCATAGATTTTGAAAAGATTAGCTCACCTCTGCCTTTGAATAGGGCTGTCGATAACAGATGGAGGACGAACTTGGTGATTCTATCACGGATGGTAGCTTATTCACACAAATGTTGTGTATATCGATTGGAGGTGTTATAAGAGGCAGATACAGTCGGCCATTGCGGCGCCGTTTCCTCTTGTGGCTTTCCATTGCTGAATGAAATGAAATCGTGGAATGAGTGGGATAGTGTAAACTATAAAAAGAGTGTGGTGCTGTGGTTGTGGCGGTTCTTATTTGAATGGGTGCATATGTTCGCTCAGGGATCGCACTTCACTTCATGAGGGTCCATACCGGTTCCTGTTAACGTTGTGAGGTTCTGCGGAAAAGTCTGTCACCAAGCAGCGAATGCGTCCGCATTAGCTACCCCAGCAAAATGATATACGTGAAAAGGTAATGCATTGGTAGCAAAAGGCCGCACAAACGAAAATGCAATAATGAACCTTTATTTCTTGTGTGCCAAGAGGAATAAACATTTTTTAACTGTAATAACATCGTTCGTTCATTTTCCTATAGATATTATACCTTACCCATATTAACCGAATTTTAACTCTCTTTAATTTTGTAACATCATTCGTGTATTTGATGAACCCAAGAGTACACATCTGCTGTGGAAAAATATTATGGAAGCACATAGTTTGTCTTAGCTTTGACTTATGACATTTGTTTATAGATGCTAGAATCTTTGTCCCTTCTGTTCAAAATAAGAAGCAAAAACATAATCTCCCGAAGCATCTGCTCAGTTATGGAGGAATTGATCCTTTATCTAAACAAAGGATCGTGAATTCACCAATCACAAAGTCATTAATAGCACAAGTTCGTCATGTAACAATCACACTGGAAAATCCGCCTTGTTTATATCGGATGTATGCATCTCGTGGGAAACGATGCATAATAAGGTGAAATTCAAATGGGTATCAACAAGATAACACGTTATTTAGAAGTAAATGAAGTGATTAACAAAACTAGTCAAGGGAAAATGATTTTGAAAAAGTAGAACTTAATCTTCTTTATTGGTGCAGCAATACATTGGGCAACACACAGATCTACTTAACACACACCGTAGAGGTGCGTAACACACAGATCCACTTAACACACAGACATAGGTGACAGATTCATACCAGCAGATCTACTTTGAAACCAAATGAACAACTAGGGCAACAGTGACGGCACATAAGAGCAACAGCGTGCATAGCAACCACTTAACCAGCATGAGCTGCTGATCAAGATGGTTAGGGTTGATCCCATTACCTAGCTGGTCATGTGTCAATATCCCAGCGTCTTCCAGGTAGCGAAGATACTGATCTTCCCACTTCCAGAAGTCACATGCCCCAGTCGAGTCGATCTGCACAGATGAATCATGAACTTCCCGGTAGAACAACCTTCCATTTTGAAAGAAACACCTGAATCTTACATTATGATATGGGCACTTGTAGAAGTCTCTATTTGGATTGCCTGTAGGTGTGCGAGAGGTGAACACAAGAACATAGTCTCTGCTGCAACGAGGGCACAAGATTAAGGGTAGCAAGAGACGACGCCCATGCACTCGGCCGCGGTGCTGAGAGGTGGAAGACACGTTTCAGACATGGTGTTGCTGGTGCTAAAACTACAAGACCAAGTTTAGCAGTGCGGAGGTATGGGCGTTGGACGGTGGTTGTATGTTTTGGGAACGCATATATATTGAAGTGAGGATAAGGATGAGCTGCCTTCCACCCAAAGTTTACCGATGTTACCCAAGATTATATGTACGACCTTACGCCACACTGGAGCACTAAGATTAGTGACGATGGGCATGAGGACAATGACAATCCGTCATTTATATCATGACAGATTGCTCAAAAAGCGGTTGAAGACCGTGCGTTGTCGTTGACAATACGCACATTATAGTGTAGATAATAAGACAAACCAATCTGTCAGTACGTGCACTATGTCTACCGTGATTTAGCATACATTATGCATGTACTCTGTGAGAAGACATTCGCACGAACAACCGAAGTTAATGGTCTACTGAACTCAGAATTTGACTCCCAAATATATAATCAAACATAAACGAACATAAACATCCAAACACAAACAGTTCTGTCCATCTTGTACAGTGAATAAAAATAGCAAAACAACTGAGAAACACACACATGTATTAAAACTGGACAGGAGGATCGACAGCCATGGTCACCTAGTGATCAGGCGGAACCGGAGGGGCCGGTGCCATCATTGCCGCCCTTTTCTTTCTCATCGGTGAAGACGTCCTCGTCGTCATCGGAGCGACGATCCTTCACCATTGGGGAGTTCTCCAGAGCTTCAGCAATGAGATCAATCCTGAAGGCGAGTCCCCTAACGCTCTTATCCTTGATATCATGTGGTGTTGGGATCCGGAACGCATTTGCCACCACAAGAAGCTTGTTCCAGGCCTTCTCCAGCATGACAACGGACCACCGCATGTCATCGAACAAATCATCGTACTTCTTGGCCTTGTTGTCCATCTCCTTCAACTTCTTGGTCTCCTTCTCCACATCGTCTTCGTCCTCCCTTCCACGCTTGGACGGGTCGCTTGAGGAAGCCATGGTGAACCTCTTGTACGTTCCGTCGAGGATCTACAATACGAACGAAAAAAAGACGGAAATCAAATAAATGTTCACATCAGAATTGGCACAAGAAGTACAGGGAATTTGTAGTGGCAATTATGTCATAGTAACCGCCCCACAACCCCACTACCTGGAGATGGAAAATAATCAGGAACCATGCGCCTCGTGGTTAATCGTGGGATTATGACACACGTGAACCGTCGCCAAATAAACCGCCTGTTGCACGGGTACATGACGCATGGAAACCGCCTCCCTACACATTGGTATAAAGTGAGGAAAACATAAATGATGTTATCATGCATCACGGGAACAAAGAATTTTGTTAATTGCCTTTTTAGATAGCGAATCATCTTCTGATCGAGGACAGATATAAATTTTTGTAGTAAATTTGAGTTGGTCACCAGCTGTGTAACGAAAGTATATTTGCCGCCAATTTGACTATCATTTTGGCACTGCTGATGACAAGAGATGCTAGTGCTGAGACGAGATGTTAGTGCGTACTAAATAGTGAGGGGGCCGTGGGGTGCCGTCACATCATCGTGTTAGGAATCGCACCGAGCATCCCTGGTTCACCGCCAAAAGAAGCACCCACGTCGTGCCCTTTGCAGGAAGACATTGTACATACACGGGCGGTACACCTACTGACCTACGTGTACCGCTTTGCCTCATTTGAGCGCGATAGCACATCTATAAAAGAAAGTTCCTCCATGACCAGGAGTTGCTCGAGGCTACCGTGTGTATATTGATGGCGAACTCTTGCCCAACTGGCGCACGGAGCCGTCACGTGCTCACGTTCCTGTTTACCATCCTGCTTCTTCGTTGGATGATGACGTAGAAAATCATTAGAGTACATGTCTTGCATGTTATCTTGGTTCTTTCCATAAGAAATCTAGATGTCTGTGTTAATGTAGAGGCTGTTACCTATAGGTTATGTTTGTTCTACTACAATGTATCAGCAAGAAATTATCTGTTGAGACGTCTATGAGTTTTTTTTCAATACGAGTGTTTGTGCTACAGAGCATTCTTCCTGTAACGTTCCATTTCCACATGAAATAGGTCATCACTAAGTAGTTTTCTTTTTCATTTCTGTGAATCGATATGTGCCGTGAGTATAGGAAGCGTGAAGGGATGCATGTACAACAACCGCCACCGTTCCGCCTGACTGTCTAAGAAGTTGCGTCCTTTCTCCAAAGGATAGTAGTGATGATTCGCTCGAGCGTTCGCGGCAGTTTATAATCTACAGCAGTCGAAGTTACACCCCTTCTTCTACCTTGCATCCACCGTTCTTCTCTTCTCTCCCTCCCTGACGAATCCTGACATGGAGTCCGGTAGCTTACCTTCGAGTTCGGCGAAAGAGATCTCCCATGAGAAGGGCGACAGCGAGGACGTCCCGCAGATATCAGTGTGGGATGAATTGACGAAGAAGGACCAGAACGTCGACGATGAGCCGCTAGGTGCGTGGCCTGCCCGAAGTGAGTGGGAAGAGTGGCCTGTCATCACACTGGATGCGCCGCTACGTGATCCGTGGCCACCGACATGCTACGAGGAGGTCAAATTCTTCGATACGACTATCAACACGACAATCACATGTGATCCGGTGGTCATCAAACAATTCCTCGACGAAATCAGAGGTGATCAAGCTCCAGGTGGTATGGTAGTGGGACTGGACACCGAGTGGCATCTCGACAGTGACGGGCACTACGAGACTGCCCTGTTGCAACTCTGTGTGGGGTGCCGCTGCCTTATCTTTCAGGTATATCAGTTTCGTATTCTTCTCATACGGGCATGCGTTTGTTTAGGAGTGTCTAAACTTTAGACAGAGGGAATCTTGCATGCATGAAGTGATAAATAAAGTTTATTTATAAAACATTTTCACAGTTGAGTGTAATTTTGTGCGACGAATCTAATAAGCCTAATTAATTCATGATTTGCTACAGTAATGATACAGTAACCATCTTCTAAGTGTGCGGTCAAAAGTCTTTATTAGATTCATCTCGCAAATTAGCCCGGGTTTGTGGGGATATTTTTGTTAAGTGACTTGATTTAATATCTCTAATTAGCGGTCAAACACATGAACAGGGCTTATCTGTGAAGTTTCAATTCTGCCTAGTGTCTGTGCTAAAAGAAGATTCTTCTTCTTCTTCTCTTTAGTACAGTAACTTGTAAATTGTCTAGTAAGTCGTAGAAAAATCATAAAAATGGAAAACCAATTTTGTTTGTTTCCTTGTGAGTAGATCTACATCTTTCAGAAAGGCTTTGTGAATAACTAGGCTGAAAATGTTTAGTTTTGTGGAGCTAATTCTTGGTGTGTGCCCATGGTATACTGCCTTAATGATGTGGCTCGTCTGCGATCCATCAATTCCTACTTTTTTTGGAAAACAAGGTGTACCAGGCCGGCCGCAAACTACCAGATGTCATGACGAAGTTCCTCACAGAGCAGGGGCACATTTTTACAATTGGTAATGACGTTGAGCGCCTAAAGACGGATTTTGGGGTCCTTATCAGCAATCCAATTGACCTCCAGAAGGAAGTACTGAAAGCTACTGAAAAATATAAACACCTCAAGAAACCTAAGCCTAATTGGAGGTCATCGCTCGAGGACCTTGCATTAGCGATACTAGGATTACCAATCAAAAAGCAAAAAGTCGACCACAGTAAGTGGGCCATAACATATCTCTTGCGGTGGCAGGTGGATTATGCTACCAAAGATGCTTATATGTCGTTTGAGGTAGCAAATCATCTGGTGATCAACCACGGGTATAAATTTGTGTAAATTATTTGTCTTGATCATTAATTTTGTAACGCAACTACGTAGCGTGCGAGAGGTACATGTTGTTGTCTGTAGTTGTGTATTATTTGTGTGAAATACATGTATGTGCTGAAGTAGTACATGCTGTTGTCTGTACCTTTTGTGTGTACATGGTTCCACAGTATGCTCTATAAATATATTGACTAGATTCTAAGCTATGACCGTTGCATAGCCTTATCCTAGACACCTAGCAGTAGTAGTAATAACGGGTGGAGAAGATCAATCTAGTGCCTTCGGATGAATTCAGAATTCATAATATATATATATATATATGTTAACCATGTTTTGGATCGGATAGATGCATGCATGCATCTATATTATATTAGTGCCTTTGCACCCTTTTCTATTTTTGCTGTTTTATATTCACTACTAATACAAGTAAAAATAGCAAATAACCCAGATCGACGTAACCTGCACCCAGCCGATCACTGATTTGGCGTAACCATCCCTGCTGCATCCGGTCCTGTCGATCCTGCGAGTAACCTACCCCCGCTCGGTGACGCACTATCAGTGCTGCCTGCACCTGCGAGTCGGTGTTGCCTGAATGGTGCATAACCGAGTCTGTGAGTTACCCAGTCGTAGTTGCCCTATGCTTGCAGTAGCACTGATGGTGCATAACCCAGTGGGTGTAGGTTACGCATACGGAGTACAACCGAAGCCTATTTCTTATGTTATTACGCGCCGCGCCATGAAGAACGGATGGTGCGTAGCCGAATCGTGCGTAACCGAAGCTGGTGTAGTGCAGGTGACGCGCAGGATCAACATGATCAGATGCAGGTTATGCGCCGAATCAGCACCACCCCGTCGGTGTTGCAGCATTAAGGTGCGTAACCGAGTCCGTGCGAGTACAAGCGGGTTCAGGTTACGCATACATCTGGAACCGGTGGTGTTGCATCAAGCAGCATAGATGGTGCATACACACTGAATCGACACGACCCAGTTGGTGTTGCATCAATAAGCACGGACGGTACGTAACCTGTACAGGTTACACGCTGAATCGGCACAACGCAGTCGGTGTTGCACGCACCATGAAGAACGGATGGTGCGTAGCCGAATCGCGCGTAACCGAAGCTGGTGCAGGTGACACACAGGATCAACACGACCGGATGCAGGTTACGCGCCGAATCAGCACCACCCAGTCGGTGTTGCAGCATCAAGGTGCGTAACCGAGTCCATGTGGGTACGAGCGGGTTCAGGTTACGCATACATCTGGAACCGGTGGTGTTGCATCAAGCAGAACGGACGGTGCGTACACGCTGAATCGACACAACCCAGTCGATGTTGCACGCGCCATGCAGAACGGATGGTACGTAGCCGAACCGTGCGTAACCGAGCTGAGGTGATGCGCAGAACCGACACGACCGGATGCAGGTGACGCGTAGGATCGACACGACCGATTTGCGTAACAGACCCTGTGCGTAACCCAGCCAGGGTTGCACCATGCAGCCAGTAGTCTTAAACTTCTCTTCTGTCAAATGGCATTCTACTCATGATACTCATTGTTATCTGTGCCATTTATTGCCACGGCCCACACCAATGGCAAATAGGACTATCATTTGTAAAAATCTGATTTTTGGAAATACGGAGTATTCCTATCAAAAGAGAATGGAGGGAGTGCCATATAAAGTTGATCTGTTTTGGGGCCTTCGGGGTGCGTTGCCAAGAAGCCGGCATCCAGGGCGCTGTCTCCCCGTCCCCCCTCTCAGCAGCCGTCGTTCGCTGCCGTCCAAGGTTAGTACCTCCCGCTGAACACGTCGCCACCTCCCCTCTCGGTACTTCCGTTAGCTGCGGGCTGTTGTAGATCTATGTTTATCGGGGCATTTCCACGTGGGGTGGGGTGGGCATCGCAGATTTGTTTCGGGAGAAAAGGTGTTCGTTTCGGGTACTCATGTTTCCTTTTCTCTTATATCACATATTATGATTCTGTTATTTGTCGACATCATTTTTCCTGGTTACATTAAGTTTCACTGTTTTTTATTGAAGAGTTTGACGCTCTTGTTGGATGTGGTTTACATTTTTTAGCAGTATCCGCATTTTAAGTGATGATATTCATGAATCTATGGAGCATGCACCTATTGATAATACTTGATTTTCTGCATTTCTACAGGAAACATGCCTACTTCTGCTTCCAAAAAAAATGATTTGGGTACTCCCAGAAGATCTCCAAGGCTTAAGAAGATCCACGTAACATATGTTGAAGATTCTGACTGGGAGGAATCTGATCTTGATAAGCCTCTTATTGTGTTGAAGCAGAAGAGGCCAAAAACATCTGCTGCTAAAGCTAATAGAAAGATGGAAGTATTAACATCTTCTCCACGTGCTGTAGAAGTGGAAGATACAACATCAATGAGAGGTGATACTCTTAGCCCCACACATAGCTCCCCATTCAAAGCGACAATAGATGACCCAACATTGGAGAAGCTTGGAAGGAGAGCTGACGATCTGGAGCAGTTTGAAATTGCTATTAGTGAGTAACTAGCCTGTTCATACGAAGTACATTTCTTATTTGTCTAAATTTCTCAGATGAATGTCTACGGTTTTTTTCTTCTTATTTCCGCAAATACTTCTTGAAATAAACATTCCCTTGCAATCATGTGGGTAACTGTTTATTGCACTTCCAGACTGTATTGAAGAAATAGCTGGGGAGTGTAATACTTCTTAAAAATGCTTTAGATAATAAAATCTCACTTCCGGATAATGTGTAGTGGCCATCGAAGGATAAGTTACATTCTACAGTAGATGATGATATTTGTAGGTTTGTTAATAATGAAGGACCAGAAGAATTAGTGCTTCAACATCAATTACTCCAGTCTTGTACTGGTAAGTTAAACCCTACTGGTGTCACGCCAGAGATCTCAAATGCTGAAGAATCACATAAATCAATTGAAGAACATGGTCCAAAGAAATTATTTTCCAAGAGAAAGGTCTGAACCATTCCTTCAATAATGTTACAGTACAAATGATGAACAAGATAGCCATACTAACATATTTCTCCTCGTGTTTTTGTTTTCAGATTATGTCACCAACGTCTCAGCAGAAACTTTGCAATGCTCTGACTGGTATTGATTTCTGTGATGGAGTCCAAAGACTGAGTAAGCAGTATTTGCTGCTAATATTTTCTAATATTTGTACAAAGATCAGTTATAATCATACTCTTTCTTATTGTTGTAGAGAGGAAAATTGTTACTGAAGATTGTGACAAAACTAGAATATCATTACCTCAGCCAGCACAAAAGCAAGACCGATCAATGTTCAGCACAGATAGAAGACTTAAGGGTAGGACTGATCGGCCTGTTCGGCTGGCTGGTAGCTGATGGCTGGCGCTGATTTGTTCTGAGAGAAAAGTACCACTGGCTGGTAACTGGTGGCTGATTTGTTCTGAGATAATAGTACCGTTGGCTGGTGGTTGATAAGCCAAACGAACAGGGCGGATGTCTCCCCAACAAGCAAAGGAGTTCTCAAGTCAACAGGATCCCCCTATCATCAACAGACAACTTGGTCTTGCATGATAAATTCATCGGTGGTCTTAGACACTGAGAAAGCTGTTGAGTTTTCTCAAAGACAGATGCATGATATAGAAAACATAGCTGCAAAACTTACAAGGAGCTTGAAGCACATGAGAAGTATAGTGGATGAAAGTTTGTCGTCAGAAGCATATTATCTACTTCCTAATTTCAAAATTGCTGAGGTGAGACATTGTTAAATTCCTAATTTTAAAGTTTGTTGTAAGAAGGATATTAATTCAATGAAAAGTAAAGTAGATGATGCAGAACGGATCATTTATACGTTTTTGTTTCAGAAAAAATATTTACTTGTCCATTTACTGACACATACTGGTTAGAACTTTGAAAACAAAACAACTCCAATCTTGACATATGTTTGATGTGGTGTATTATTTCGATGGACAGATCAGAGCAGCCTCTGAGGATGCATTAGAAGTGGAGAAGACTACAAGGAAATGGTTATCGATAATGAACAAAGACTGCAATTGCTTTTGTAAAATATTGGTCCGTCCCTATCAACTTTTAAGACTATACTAACATTTTTTATATACAAATTTGAAATCTGACCTGATGCTTCTTTCATGACTATGTTTTCAATTGTAGAGCCTAGCAAAGAAGAATGATGTTTCACATCCTGAAGTACCAAGGAAACAAAGAAAGATCACTTTTGCAGATGAAACTGGAGGAACACTCTGCCATGTTAAGGTCTTTAAGGATGGACAAACCTCTCTTCTTTCTGAACCTCAGAGTTATGTATAAACATACTAAGATTTTGTTGGCATCAAGAAATTTGATGGAGAAAAGCAAACAAACATGCTTCCATTCACTGTAGAGCGGCATTGGAAATTAGGACTTGAGCTCCATGCCATTGGTTGTATTTTTTGATGTGCTCTATGCCATTTGTTGCATTTTTCGAACACTTGTCATTAAATAAACCCTTTTTTTAGATGTATCATTAAGTAAACACTTATGTACTTTTTTATTATAGAAATAGCTATCTGGGTTTTGTACTGGGCCTGCGTGCCTAACTCCGTGTTGGGCTGAGCCCATGTAGGCATCTATGAATCATTCAGTGTTAGTTCTTTTATTTGACCATGGTTAAGCAGCAGGGCCGTCCTAGGAGGGTGGGCCCATGAAAGAGGGGGGCCCATGGTGTATGTATTTGTAGAGTGTTTACTATATGTATTCTGCTCATTGCGATGAATATTCAAAAGCTCATATATATGCATGTTGTCCCTTTCCGAGGATTAGCTTGTTGTCGCCTCCTATTTCAGTATTTAGCTATTCTCTTTTGCTTTCAAAATATGCCGCAAGTTAACTCTTTCGTTGTACCATAAACTTTAATTGTCATATTTCAGACTTGTTTGGCATGATTCTTGCAACGACGCGAAGCCACCAGCTTGCAACGACGTAGTGCCGGCCACTCGAAGCAGGCGGCCTTGACGTGCATCATAGCACCGCCCCTGCCAGTCGAAACCGTAGCACCGAACCCAAGAGATAAGCCTCACCACTGGGCCTCCGGCGAACATTGCTGCGCTTATAACTCAGCCACCACCACCATCTCTACTTGCTTAGCACAGTGCATGGGGAAGAGAAGAAGATGTGGTCGATGGAATGTTAGCAGCAAGTAGTAGGGAAGGGATTGGAGAAGGGAATCAGAGGGGAAACAGCAGGAAACTGAGATCAGGAAGAAGACAGAAGGGGAATCGAGAGGAGAACGGCGCAGGAGCAGCAGGAGGAACAAGAACAGTTCAACTGTTTGATATTATATGTTGATAAATAAATGCCTATGCCTCCTACGGATACGGCCAGCAGGCCGGACAGCGTTCACAAGCCCAACGGCCCACGGCGGCACATAGGCCCGCTACCCTATTACAGGCCCAATAACAGCCTAGTCCTAACATGAAATCGAGGGGATCCAACAACAAAGTCCAAATCTGATGGATCCATCGAAATAGCATGCGTTTAGAATGGAATAACGAAACGAAACAAATCCAAAATACATAATCTCTAAATTAGACACATAACACTATTATAGCAAGTTCATTATAACAAAGTACGAAATTAAGATACATAAAGTATGGATCGAAATTACATATAGCAAAAATAGTAAACCTAGATAGATTAAGATAAAGGGCAACCCTGCCCTAGTACGGACACCGCTAGAGCATCCTTTCGCGCATCTCACTATTAGTGAGCCGCAGTCTACCAGCCGGCGCCTCTGTCGGGACGACGCTTGTCGCCGGGGAGATGGTAAGCCGCCATGTGCTATGAGAAGAGGAAGACAAAGTTTAAAATGGGTAAAGCATTTCGAATGTAAAGTGCAACGCGTTGTACGAATAAAGAAAGAATCAAAACCTTGCTCTTGCGCTTCACCGCCTTCGCTCGGTTGGCCGCGTGGATGCGGTCCCTCTCTGCCTGCACAGTGAGGATGCCACCGCAGTCACCAACGCGACCGATCTCGCGCTCGCGGGCCAGTTCGCTACTGTAGAGGATGTAGTCAGCGAGCGCCTTGTGATGCGGCCCCTTGAGGCCATTGCCTCTGGTGGACAACCCGGTGGCGTGGTTGAGCAACTCGAGGAGGCTCTAGTTGCGCTGCATCCGGCTGGGACAGAAGGTACAACGATAGTACCCTCTGACGCTGTTGACGGTCAATATTTGCCATTTTCAAGACCGTCAACTCCTGCAAATCTGAGCATGAATTGAACATCCACACTAGAATAGGTGCTTAAACTCATACTTTCCACCAGTGTCGATGTCTATTTGAATGCAGGTATTTAGCATAAGAGATGGGAGGAATCCATGCACTTTCACTCCACTCCAATCCAAGGCACTCAAATGCTGGCCAATCAGGGGCGGCCACATGGATTCTCCAGGATCCATGATGTCACCAATCCATGTGAAGGACTCTCGACGAATCATACGCTGCCACGTCAGCATCACATGGATCCATGGGCCCACTTTACCAACTAAACTGCCAGGAAATGTGCCATGCATGGAGGAGAGGCATCAGGGCCACATGGAAGCAAGCCAGAGGAAGCACGGGTCAGGAGGCCACCCGAGGGGGCGGCCGACCCTAGGTTCGGCCGAACCGACCTAGGGTCGGTTCATCCTGGCCCTCCACGTGTTGTCCTCCCATTGGCTCCTGGCTGCATTCCCGAGCGTTTAGGGGCACTTTGAGCCCCGGAGCAAGCCTCCTCCTTGTCTATAAATAGGAGGGGAGGGGCTCCATTTCTCACACACCAAGCTCTCAAGTTCCACTTCTCTCTTGTGTAGCTCTCTCTCCCACTCTCCAATTCTGCCCATGAGAGGTGATTCTCACCTCTATGTGGTAGAATGGTGATGAGGAGAGATCTAGATTAGGATTATTTGAGAGGTAGAGGAGGGGTAAGGAGTGAGTTGATGTCCTCGTGGATGCTTGTTCTTCATTTAGATCAAAGTGAGTATTTCAGCATTTCTTATTTAGACTATAGTGGACATCAAGCATGATTGATTTGTTCTTGTGTTCGTGGCTCGTTCATAAGTTAGACGCTTGTGTTGTTCATGGCACAAGGCTTCGATCTTTAGAGCCAGAGTTGTAGTTCGTTTACTTGTTTGCATGCTCTAATCCTGTTTAGTTAAGTAAGTCTGTTGTATCTCATTTTTCTGCATCCATAGCTTCCTTTCTGCTCCCAGTTCAATGATATGATCTGATTCCGGTCTTTCCCCTGTTCGTGGGACCGTATTTATATGGTTGCTATAGTGTAGTTAGCAGGCTAGCAGACGCCGCACTATAGTATTTATCTGGGGTACAGACGTGGTGTTTGGGCCTTGGTTTTCCTACGGAGACCACGTACGATTGTAGCGTAGAGGTAAGCCATAGTGGTGACAGCCTGTTGGACCCTTTGTCAACCCTCTTACGTCGCGTACTGAGTTGGGCTCGCTTGCCAGCACCTTGGAGTGTTGTCGCCCCGTGGGGATGACTAAGACCTGACAGGAATACATCTTGAGAGCTAAGTCCCTTAAGGAAGTGCTTCTTGTATCCCAACCTATCCCAGCGAAAGCTGGTGTCCTTGGATAGACCCTCTCTGGTTACTCTCCATCCTTAGGGAACGAAACCCTACGGTAATACTCATTCTCCTAGGGGAAGTGCTACAGCGGTGTATCCGTGCGCTTGCGGATTCGTTCGCACTCGTCAGTGTACCCGGGAGTTTCTTACACGCTCACGCTACCACGGCGCCTAGCGTTGAGATTAAGAAACACCAACAAGCATTTCTGGTGCCGTTGCCGGGGACGGCTGTTGTTAACCTTCGAGCCCGTCTATCCTCGTATTTATCTTTTTCCTTTTTTCTTCTACCTTCTCCCCCGTTACCCTTTTTGAGATATCCCTTTTGTTTTCTTTACTTCTACCTCTACCCCCACTACCCATGGAAGGTTATCCTTGTAAACACCTTCTGCCCTTGAGGAGTGAACCCTCAGAGCCATCTTCATCAAGATCCACTCTTACATCTGGCTTATGGATTCGCCCCTCTCTCATGAAGCTATTTCAGGACCTATCCTTCTCGGGGTTGAGTCAAGAGAACCCCTTTGATCATGTGAGAGACTACGAGCGTCTGATTGAAACTCAGGGTAAAATCGGAGAATCACCGGATGCTCGGAAAAGAGAGTGTTTCCCGCTATCCCTCTCCGGGGAAGCACGGGATTGGCACCGTTGTTTTGGTAGAGACTACCTTACTTGGTAAAGGTTGAGAGCAGCTTTTTGCTCCCACTTCTTCCCAATACGACGTGTCATCTCGTTAAGGGCAAAGATTCTTTGTTTCAAGCAATGTGAGGAGGAATCACAAGGAATGGCATGGAATCGTTTCGCCTCTGCGGTGGAAGATTGCCCAGTCCTCTACATTCCCGATTGGACGTTGCTTCAGCACTTCTGGTTTGGATTGCGGGAGGATGATGCCATGAGGCTTAATGCTCTCTCCGGACGATCCTTTGTGCACCTAGATGCTGTCGAGGGAAAAGAGATCGTGGATAATCTCTGAGATTTCAGCTCCCCTTGCATCCCGGTCAATGAGGCACCCACCAGAGAAAATATTGAGCCGCCTAGATCCATCGTCAGCCGAGCCCGAAATTTCATACCCATTCTTTCTGAGCTCTGGCTGAAGATGTCATTCCTGAACAGTAGGAGTCTAAGGGAAAGATTTCGTGGCGCGAGATCTACCCTTGGGTTCCCCTCTGGTGCATCTTCTTAGATCTTCTCCCCGAGACTTTGTCTCGTGGGAGGAAGGAGAGAGTAGTTCGGAGAGAATGACCATTCCCGGCCAGGATGACTTGTTCGACCCTCACTACAACCTCCTGACGAGGGTATGAGAGGCCCATCATGTTTCTACGTCGAGGTTTGAGCTGAAGTGCTTTGCACTGAAGTTTTGTATAAACCAAGACATCGGTCTCTGCTTTATAATCCATTGGATTCATCCATCAGACCGAAGGAGCACGATCATTTACCGATCGAATGGAGTGCATTCACTTTTTATCTCGAGCACATCGATCGATGCCGATCAATCAGGAGAAGCGTGCACTATGTATCCTATGCCTGATTTGATCGATGCCCAATGGGAGGTGCGCTTTTCAGTTTATCCATAACCCCCCATTAGAAGCTTAGGCCAGATTTGGGAATGTTTTCATCGTTTTGATGAGAACATCGAACCCTCTGCCTAAGGTAAGAGTGAGTAAAACTTGCTCTTCGTCCGAACTCTGGTTCTTGATCATACACCGGCCTCTGGAAGTTCAAGCTCTATCCTCTTTGAGAGCCGAGTGTCTTTCGGAGCTTGAGTTCACTCGGAGATCAGTACCTATTGGTGAAGCACTAGCCTTAGTGCTCGATCTTTTCGTCTCCGAGTTCCACGACCCTAGTGCTATAGTCCTCGAGTCCCATGACCACCTCAGGAAAGGCCTCGGCATCTCTAGGATGATCATGCTTGCTCTCAGCCTCGATATACCTTTTTGGGCTCGAGTTCGTATACGCACTACCCTTGCAGAGCAGAGCTTATCGTCATATCAACATCATCTGCAAGGATACGGTCATAAGTTGAGATAGGAGATCACAAGATACCCACACCCTGAGTACTCCTGGGACTCATCTTGTTTCCCCAGGAAGAATTATCCTTCAGGTATCTTGTGGACCGTGGTCATGTAGGAGAAAGAAATTGCCAAGATTAAGAGGAGTAGCAAAAGGTCCACAGGAAGGCAGCACCATTGTGGCGACACGGACGCTTCGTGACTATCGTCAGAGGTGCCTACACTTTTGATGAACCGAATATGTCGCCAAGGTGATTTTCCCCCAGATTCTCTTTGGATATATCATGGTTTGGCCAAGGTTGGTATATAGTGGAGGATGAATTTTCAACCTCAACCTTATCTTAGCCTAAAGCCTATGCCAATCTTTCCATCTCAGGGAGTCCACCTGGGTCGTCGATCCTGAGACTTGCTGGAGCCCACACGAGAAGGGGGAGGACCAGAGGGGCCCACAGGGGGCCGGTCGAACCCAGGTTCGGCTGAAACCCTGGTGCTGCCTCTCCACTTCTTCTTTCGCGTGTGCGTCTCATTCTCCTCCAGAAATCTTCTCCCTGCCGCCCGATGAGTTTTCGCATCCTGAATTCCATCTCCTCCACCTCACCATCCTCAGCATCGCCGCATCCATGGCCGGCCACGGTTTCGCTCGGCTCCGTAGGGAGGCCTCGTCCCTCACTTCAAGGGGGGAGCCCCTCTCATCTCATCGACCTCAGCAACTTGGATGAGGTGATGGGGTCGCCGGAGGCCATGACCCCCGAGAGAGGCAGGAGTGTAGAGAGCACTCGCAGGATGCGCACCGACTCTCCGGTGCAGTCGTCCCGGCGAGGCTCCTCCTCCCCGCCTTCGTTCCCGGCCAGGATGGCCACCATGGGGAACAAGACCGCTACCAAGCGCGTCTTGTTTGACGATCCCCCTGGGCCACCCTTGAAGCCAGGAGAGCGCTACATTGGGTCTGACTTCAACAGCTACGGAGAAGCCTTCTGCCATATTTATGAGCAGGATGTGTGGGACAAGTTCCCGCTTCCACAGACCCGGTGCAAGATCTTCAGAGTGAAGACAGCCACTGGAGGCTATGGTACACCCTACCATAAGCCCCCTCAGTGGGAGCGAGTCCTCGTCAAGATCATTACAGACATCCGGGCAAATGGCGCCAAGAAGACCCCGGCCCTAGCAAAGCTGGTAGACATACTAGCTGAACTGTTCTTAGAACATGAGAAGCTAGTTGAGGAGCTGGCTAAGCAAAGGGACGAGTACCATGAGCTTAGGCTTGAGTACCGCCAGCTGGAGGAGGACATGACCCAGAAGCTGCAGAGGTTGGTAGTTGCTGAGGGAAATGAGCAGATCCTTTCCGAGTAGTGGGGATTAGCCCCAGCTTTAGTTCATTAGGCGCTAGTCTAGGTCTAGGTTTGATTTCCCTTTGTTTCCCTTTATTTCATTTATTTCTTTTGCATGTGTGTAAGCGCCTAATCATTCTGTTTAAAACATTTGAATTTGAATAAAGTGGCTCACCGGTCATGTAACCTGGTTTAGCCACCCTTTGTGTCGTTACTTTGGTCTCTTTGATTTAGAGGATATCTAGGTTCGAGACAGTGTGGGGGAACAGCTACGACTCTCCCAATTCAGGCACAACGTTTTCGTACGTACCCACTGCGAGCACTCTGCGCTAGCCGATCGATCACCTACCGAGAACCCGAACAGGACCCGCACGAGTTCACTCCTGTGGAGAGCCTCTCAGGTTCATCTTCCATGCATAGCACCGGTTTGCAACTCGACAACTCACTCTCTTTCATTCCTGAGTTTTATAAGCTATATCTGTCTATCTCTAAACTAAAACTTGAATGATGATGCTAAAGATCACCCAGCTCATTTGTACCTGAGTAGACTTACATATGTTTTATTCCTTGCTACCTACCTGATGCTTGTGAACCATAATCTTCTTAAGGACAAGCATGTTCACCTAAGTAATTGATGAGTATGATATGGCTGGATGATATGATCTTTTGCTCTGATGACTAACTCTCTTGGGGAATTTATTTTTGAAAACTCAAAACCTCTTGGAAAGGCTCCTCTTTGATATGCCTCCGTCCCATTAGAGCCTTATGATCTCTGTAGGTGAAAACCTTTGATTCATATGCTACTTGTTATTACTTTGAGCTTTGTCAAATTCTGTGACCCTTGTGAGAATTCGTTTCATTACTTTCATGATCAAGATTTATGTGCACCCCACCTATTTCGCCTTGCTATGCTTCTACCCTGGAAGTTAGCATTGTATCATTTATCCATTTCATAAAAATAAAGCTCCATATGTGGTGTGACATCTCTCTCCAAAAGTGTCCTTCAAAAAGAGACATGGGCTATGAAAAAAAATACATGCTCAAGGCATGATAAAAAAAAGGGAGAAAACAATGGCCCATGTCCAAAATAAAGGAGGAATAGGAGAGAGATTAGATCATGCAAAAAGGAGTTCCATATCATAGATGGTAATAACTAGTGTCCATTCCGGGGCTAGTGGCCACCTTACCATCAACCCACAGTTCTCGCCATATATATGTATGGTAATATCTAGCACCCATTCCGGGCCTAGTATCCACCTTACCATACACACCATAGCCATACCGGTGCACATCTTGATCTGATGGTATGATTTGATTTTCTCTGTGGATCCAGTCTTTGACTTTGCAAAATATGTGATGCAAGTATGCTTTCTCCTTATCCTACCCTGAGCTCCACATATAGCCATCATTAGAAGAAGGATGAAGAAAGGCAAAATGCCTTAGTGAGGACATATACACATTGAGCGATTTGAGAGAATCAAATGAGGAAGCCACCAAGAGTTTTGTTTATGAAAATCTTGCAAAACCCCAAGGTGTTTATCATTAGGTGTATAAGTGACTTGATTCACAGCTGTTCTACTTCTCAATCACCCAAGGGAACATGATAGCCACTACACAGAGGTTCACAGGAGCAAGGTATGACTTGGAATATCTCTTATGTCTGTCTTACTTTTCGATATTTATGACCCGCTTGGCTTTGTTTCCCCTTCACTCGGGACGAGCAAAGGTCAAGTGTGGGGGTGTTGTTGACAGTCAATATTTGCCATTTTCAATACCGTCAACTCCTGCAAATCTGAGCATGAATTGAACATCCACACTAGAATAGGTGCTTAAACTCATACTTTCCACTAGTGTCGATGTCTATTTGAATGCAGGTATTTAGCATAAGAAATGGGAGGAATCCATGCACTTTCACTCCACTCCAATCCAAGGCACTCAAATGCTGGCCAATCAGGGGCTACCACATGGATTCTCCTGGATCCATGATGTCACCAATCCATGTGAAGGACTCTCGACGAATCATACACTGCCACGTCAGCATCACATGGATCCATGGGCCCACTTTACCAACTAAATCACCAGGAAATGTGCCATGCACGGAGGAGAGGCATCAGGGCCCACATGGAAGCGAGCCAGAGGAAGCACAGGCCAGGAGGCCACCCGAGGGGGCCGGCCGACCCTAGGTTCGGCCGAACCGACCTAGGGTCGGTTCATCCTGGCCCTCCATGTGTTGCCCTCCCATTGGCTCCTGGCTGCATTCCCGGGCGTTTAGGGGCACTTTGATCCCCGGAGCAAGCCTCCTCCTTGTCTATAAATAGGAGGGGAGGGGCTCCATTTCTCACACACCACCAAGCTCTCAAGTTCCACTTCTCTCTTGTGTAGCTCTCAGTCCCTCTCTCCAATTCTGCCCATGAGAGGTGATTCTCACCTCTATGTGGTAGAATGGTGATGAGGAGAGATCTAGATTCAGATTAGTTGAGAGGTAGAGGAGGAGTAAGGAGTGAGTTGATGTCCTCGTGGATGCTTGTTCTTCATTTAGATCAAAGTGAGTATTTCAGCATTTCTTATTTAGACTATAGTGGACATCATGCATGATTGATTTGTTCTTGTGTTCGTGCCTCGTTCATAAGTTAGAGGCTTGTGTTCTTCGTGACACAAGGCTTCGATCCTTTAGAGCCAGAGCCATAGTTCATTTACTTGTTTGCATGCTCTGATCCTGTTTAGTTAAGTAAGTCTGCTGTATCTCGTTTATCTGCATCCATAGCTTCCTTTCTGCTCCCAGTTTAATGATATGATATGATTTCGGTCTTTCCCTTGTTCGTGGGACCGTATTTATACGATTGCTATAGTGTAGTTAGCGGGCTAGCATACGCCGCACTATAGTATTTATCTGGGGTATAGACGTGGTGTCTGGGCCTTGGTTTTCCTACGGAGACCACGTACGATCGTAGCGTAGAGGTAGGCCGCAGTGGTGACAGCCTGTTGGACCCTTTGTTAACCCTCTTACGTCGCGTACCGAGTTGGGCTCGCTTGCCAGCACCTTGGAGTGTTGTCACCCCGCGGGGATGACTAAGACCTGACAGGAATACATCTTGAGAGCTAAGTCCCTTAAGGAAGTGCTTCTTGTATCCCAACCTATCCCAGCGAAAGCTGGTGTCCTTGGATAGACCCTCTCTGGTTACTCTCCGTCCTTAGGGAATGAAACCCTACGGGAATACTAATTCTCCTAGGGGAAGTGCTACAGCGGTGTATCCGTGCGCTTGCGGATTCGTTCGCACTCGTCAGTGTACCCGGGAGTTTCTTACACGCTCACGCTACCACAGCGCCTAGCGTTGAGATTAAGAAACGCCAACAGACGTGGCAGACGCGGCGCTGACCAGAGGCGAACTCGTTGGCCATCTCGGTGACCATCTGGGCGAACTCCTCCTCGCCGTAGTAGGAGTTGCAGTCGTCGGAGTCGCTGCTGTTGGACATCTTCTCAATGGCGAACGGGAAAAATGAACAGACGAAATGGAGAACACGAGCGGAATGGAAGAGGAATGTGAGATGCTATGGAGTATGGACACACCATGCCACGCCTTGCCTGCTGTACTTAAGAAGGGGCACGGGCGCTGGACGGCGAGACCCGAGGCGCGCGCGGTTCGAGTCGTCCGTGTGAACGGTGATGTTTCAGAATTCACAGAGAGACGCGTTGGGCACCTGCGTAACCACGAGGCAGGTTGCTCCACGCATCCATCATGGTTCCTCGTGTGTAACCTGCTGGGCGCTGCCACCAAAAGGTATCGGTTACGCAGGTCCGACACGAGGTTGCACCATGCGTAACCGACACTGTGCAGATTACGCATTCCACTTCACCTGCTGTCTCTTGATGTGCGGGCCTGACACGGTGTAGCATATTTCATTGATATAGCAGCAAATACAAGACTACGATCCTGGGAGATGATCACAGTAGGTAGGAAAAAAAAGAAAAGGAAAAAACAACAAACTATATCATTGATATAGCTGCAAAGTTAATTACTTCATTGCATCTTCATGTCCTCTGTTGCATACCATTGTCAGCTTGCATGACCCTCCTGAAAACAGCTTCCACATCACAGGTCGATTCTTCTTCTGGTTCCTCATGCACTATGATCCTCTTGATACTGATAAGCTTCGTGAATTACTCCCTTTGCCAATAGTACTCAGGGCATCTATCAGGAGCCTACAAATGGCAGCAAGCCGCGTAACCTAGGAGTAGGCTGAAGCAGAGCGTGTGCATCGTGGATTGTGCGTAACCCACTGGGTCCAGCTTACTCCTCCTCGGGGTGGGCGGCGCTGTGGTTGTGGACGACACGATGGGACGGGAGCGGAGGCGCCTGCAGGCCCATCCCGTCCCGTCAAGGCTGTACACAGTTTGCTCCTCCCCGAAGCGAAGCCCGCACTGGGGAGGCTGTTGACGCGTCATCCATGGAATTCTCTAGTGCGCAGCCCACTGAATGGCACCTGCGTAACCGAGATCTTGCAGGTTACGCGCCTAGTCGACACCACCCGCCGTGTCCCGCGGCAACCGCGATGCTGGCGTGCGTAACCCAGTCGATGATGCACGCACCATGGGATGGTGCGTCGCCAAACCGTGCGTAACCAAGCTGGAGCAGGTGACGCGTAGAATCAACACGACCGGATGCAGCCTGGATTTTGCGCAACCAATCAGTGCGTAACCCAGTCAGTGTTGAGCCATGCAGCGTGGATTTTGCAGAGTGGATGCAGTACGCGTGTGCGTCATGGATTGTGCATAACCCAGTCAGTGTTGTGCCATGCAGCGTGGATTTTGCAGAGTGGATGCAGTGTTCGTGTGCGTCATGGGTTGTGCTTAACCCAGCTTGTCCAGCTTACTCCTCGGGGCGGGCGGCGCTGTTGTGGTTGTGGACGACACGACGGGATGGGAGCGGAGGCGCCTGCAGCAGCAGTCCCGTCCCGTCAGTGTTGTACACACGACACGACACAGTGACCGTGCGTAACCCTTGGCTTGGCAGCAAGCCACATAACCTAGGCTGAAGCACCGCGTGTGCATCATGGATTGTGTGTAACCCAGCGGGTCCAGCTTAATTGATCATTGTCGCGATGTCACAGACGAGGTAGGAGTAACTAATAACTAGTAGGTGTCTAGGTGATACCCCGCGCGTTGCTGTGGTAATTTCTAAGCAAAATTTTAAGGTGAAATGTGAAAGTAGAAACACCAAAACGATTACATGACGATATTTATCTGTAAACAATAATATATATGAAAGCATGTTAATTTTGTTGAGCGAGAACCATTCTTAAATGATTATCCTACATGTATTTCAACTGCGAGAATTTTATGGCGTGCTACTCGCAAATACAACATGCTATTAGTCACAGAAAATCGAGGAAGGCATAGTGACATGGCGTGTAGTGGGTTATGACATGGCGCGTTGAGAGGCAAGAGAAATCGTTAGTGGGTACCAATTAAGCTTAATTGCAGAGTGGATGCAGTACGCGTGTGCGTCATGGATTGTGCGTAACCCAGCATGTCCAGCTTACTCCTCGGGGCGGGTGGCATTGTTGTGGCTGTGGACGACACGACGGGACGGGAGCGGAGGCGCCTACAGCAGCAGGCCCGTCCCGTCCCGTCCCGTCAAGGCTGTACACACGGCACGACACAGTGACTGTGCATAACCCTTGGCTTGGCAGCAAGCCGCGTAACCTAGGCTGAAGCACCGCATGGCACACATAACGCAGCGGGTCCAGCTTACTCCTCGGGGCGGGCGGTGGCTGTGGCTGCGGACGACACGACGGGAGGGGAGCGGAGGAGGGAGGCCCCATCCCGTCGTCCATCGTAATAATGATGGTGCATCGCGTGGCCCACAGCGGCCTACCCTCGCCGCAGTTTGCTTCTCCCCGAAGCGGAGCCCACGCCGAGGGGGGCGGCTGCTGACTCGTCGTCCAGGGAATTCTCTAGTGCGCAGCCCGCTGAATGGCACCTGCGTAACCGAGACCTTGCAGGTTACGCGCTTAGTCGACACCACCCGCCGTGTCCTGCGGCAACCGCGATGCTGGCGTGCGTAGCCCAGGCGGCCATCACTGTAACCTGCACCGCCTCGGTTACACGTGTGGACGCCTGGGATACACGGCATGCTTTGATCAAAGGCATATGCTATGATAACCCAACCGCGAGCCATGTTGCTCCACACATCCATCATGGTTCCTCGTGCGTAACCTGCCGGGCGCTGCCTCGGCAAGCATCAGGGCAATACCAGTGACTCCTCATACATGCATGAAATGATGTGTGTGCACCTGAAGCTGTGTAACAGCTAGTGATCGCGTTCCGCATCTACTATATGATTGCTTCCGCGAAATTTTTTGATTTACAGGCCTAGCAGCGGATCGGATGTGTTCATCATACCGTGGTGCGTTCGATGCAGTTGCATCACTCCACTACCTCAACTCAACCAAAACAAAACAAAACACACGTATACAACACGGATCTACCACAGTACCACTCCATACCACGACTTGCGGCCACCACCGGCCGGCACCGCCGCACCGTCGTCATTACAGTCGAATAGTCGATGTCCCAAACTGAGCAACCCACTACAACATGAGAAGGAGCGGTAGTTGTGCCGCCGCCATTGGACATTTATTGACACGCATTCATAAACACATGTGAGCTGTTGTGTCTATCTACCTCTCTCTCTATGATCTTCGTAACCTGGACCACTCAGTTTCGCACGAACCATGTACTCTCCTGAGGCACGCGCGTAACCTATCACTTGGTTTGACTATTGGTTACCTCCTCTCTTGTCTCGTCCAGATGGCCGCCGAACTGCGTAACCTTCTGTAAATCGGTCACTACGCACGAGACATCAAGGCAGATTGGGTTACCACCACCGTTCGTACATATAATGGTGATGAATGGACCTAATTGTGAGCACCGATGATAGGATCAAGCACAGATGCAAAAGATTTCATCATGTTCAGAGATTTTTGGGACCAATCACGTTCAGAGAAGTCATCCGATCCGCATAGCTTTGAACCACCCCCACCCCACAAACAAACCATTCCTGGCCCATCAATCCCATGTACATCCGAATCAATCAGCCTGCTGCAGGACGTTCCACGCTAGCGGCGTCTTCGGAGAAGCCTGTCGCCAAGCTCGCCGCAACGTTAGCGGGTGTCCCCGTTGTGGTCTTGTACATGAAGACTACGAAGACGCAGCATGGATCATCTATGACATGGACTCGTTTGATTGTGAGTTCTTCATTCCTGACGTGGAGAAACTACAAATGCATGGTGACAACATAGTTCTGCCTGAAGATGTTGCTGAGAAGTTGGAGGAGATTGAGAAGAAGAACATTGCAAAGTACAAAAAAAGAAGTTGACTACTTATCGCTTCGTCTAGCAATGAAGCTTGACAAGGGATTTGCAGTGGCAACCTATCTTCCCTCCATAGTATTTGCTTGTTCAAGTGTGGAATCTCTATATTGTTACAACCTTTAACCTTCATTTCTTCCTTCATCAGAATTTGTAATGTTCTATTTGCTTTCCATGGACTGTACTCAAAAAATGCCTGATGGAATTAAATCTTTCAATGTCTTACCATTTTGTAACGGAAATAAATCTTTTACCTGATGCACTGCTGGAATTAATTGTTTCAATGTCTTAGCATTTTCCCCACCTTGGAGTAGTTGAGAGTTTGAAGTGAAACCAATAGGATTGCAAATTAGTTAATACACCCTCCATCCCTAAATATAAGCATTCTTCGATTTCTGTACATCACGTTTGACCGTCCGTCTTATTCAAAAAAAATTATGAAAACACTTAAAATATATACGATGATAAAACATGTCATGACAAAATAAATAATATTTTCATAAGTTTTTTAATAAGACGAACAGTCATATATGAACATAAAAAGTCAAGGAATGCTTACATTTAGAGACAGAGGGAGTAGTTTTTAATCAAACCAATAAGATGCGGCATGCACGGGAAGTGGATTCAGTAAGTACACAAGTGACGCATGTCGTTCGCACATCTGCAATCGTGTGTCTGTCGAGGGAACCACACCGTGCTATACCCCACACGTCATTGACCGAAATGGAGGGGCATGGATGTCACAGTAACGTCTTTCCTGTCAATGGTAGTCAAAAGGTTAGAGTCCCAAGACATGGCGACTGGCATTGGTCATGAAAGCCTCCCTTATACTAGAAGCTACTCCCATCAGCAGGTACCCAGGCATCACCAGGTCTGTGGCTCTTGTGTCAATCGTCTCCTCTCTCATCTATCTCTGACAGTCCGCGCAGGGTAGGCCAAGAACAGGCAATGGCAGATTTGAACTTTGAACAACTAGAGTTTTTCAAGATTCTTCTTCCTGGCATGTACGACACCCTGGTAAGTGATCGAATTGCATACTTTGTTTAGGTTGCGAATCTGATCCGTCCGCTTTGGGAGCAAGAGATTTCGCTGACACATATCAATCTTGCTACTTTCAGAAGCTGCCGAATAAGTTCGTTCAGGAGCTTGGAGATGCCAAGATCTTGAAGATGCGGCTAGCCGGTGAGGGGATGCCGCCGTGGAACGTGGAGATCTTGGGTAACGCCAAGAGCGGTGCCATGTGCCTCGCGCACAGTTGGGACAAGTTCGCACGCGGCCACGAACTTCTGCACGGCTACGTTCTCTTGTTCCGCTACGACAGCGTCGCTGCTACGCTCGCCATCACGGTCTTCGACCTGAGTGCTTGCCGCAAGATGTACGCTCACGGCGGCTGTAACACCCTGGATTTTCAAACACGGAAAACCCAGTATTCTGTCTCGTGATAGTCCCTGGATCAGACGCTATCACTCACAGGCATTCATCACAGATAAATATCATAGTCATACAACGTAGTAAAGCATCAGAGTACGAATAATAATCTGATTATTACATGTCCTGAATAATCGGAGTACATCAATACACGCCTCTTGGCGGAATAACATGAATAAAAGCCTACGTAGCGGTAGCTAGCTCCCAGAAGGTGTCTCCGTCTTCATACGTCTCCCACAGGCATCCTTGAGCGAAGCAACGTGCCCCCTCAGTCGTACCATCCGTCGGCGTTGTTGTCGAAGTCTGACTCGTACCCTGCAAGCTCAGGGGCTATCCCCAAGGATCGGGATAGGTCCACGTCACCAACCGTATGCAAGCTTTAAGTGGCCTACTTCTAATGGTAAAGAAAGTATCAAGGTAGTAACTGGGTTTCCTATGCAGCAGCAGCAACATAAATAGAATAATATCTCCATAATTCCCACCATTTCCCATATCTCTCATCCGCAAACGGATACACCTGGTCACCCAGATCACCGTCACCATCACCTATCTCCATCTAGGGTCGGTGCGAGAACTCCCACTCCTCGCACCTCAATGGTTGCACCCGGATCCGCGAGGCAGAGGGAGCAACTCTCCTCTCCCCGAATACAACCACGACTCACCATACACTCTCATCCTATAAGGGGAAAGGTAGAAATCCCAAAACGTAAGAGTTGGAGAAACAACAGGCATGTCCATAACCGAGGACGCGGCTATACATAAAGATCTAAACTCTGCAGAGCGTGTACACCAGTACCCAACTCAGAATAGTACTCGGACTGTGTACGGCCGTTCGAGCCTACCCTACCGAACGAGCACCTAGGAGTTACGATCCCATCCTACATCCGGGTCTCGCTGCGGTCCTTCGCAAAGGTCCGCCCCAGAACTGTGAAAATGCGCCCGTGTGGCCACACGGGGAACGCCCAAAGGGAAGGGACATCACCCTAACCCTCTCACTGATACCCTCTATCCTACTGGGAGGTATGGTATCGCACTTGCTAGGGTTGAACGGCCCTATCCCCACTCTCGGCGAGGTGGTGTGTACGAAAGTCCCGTGTAACAGGCGACCCACTCGGTTTCAAACCAGGGCGCGCTCCTATCCTCCAAGTCATCACAAAAACCCCAACGTCTGTGCTCCTAAAACAGTGTACCCACCATAGGCACCAAACTGGGCAACGCCCGAGAAGACGATCCCTGGCCCCCGATCCCAGATCGGGTTGTCTTGAGCTCACCCCCGCCAAAATATCTCAAAACACCTTCTCCTGCCGGTTTTTCCCCACACACGCCAAGAAACTACCACAATAATCCCAACACATGCGTAGCAAGCTCAGCGTATCATCACGTATAAGTAATGTAGTAGTAGTAGGTCAATCAAGGACAAGTATGTAAAAGAGGCTATGCACGGGTTCATCATATCCATCACTATGCAATAAATAAAGCACTAGCAGTTCTAATAGCCATGCCTAATGGGCATTCAAAGAAGGTCGAGCGTGAACCTGGGTGCGAGTAGTCGTCATAGCTGAGGTCGTCGTCGTAGTCCTGGCTCAGCTCTCCGGTTCCGGCGGCTCCTAAAATCGTAATAAAATATAATCACAGGTGCTAATTGCAATAAAATCCAAGAGGAGGAACAAATAAGACCCAAAAAGAGGCAAACTCTAGCCTAGCGCGGAGTTTGGATTTTTAGAAGATTTTCAGAAGAAGTTTTGTATTTTTCGGAGTTAAAACGGATTTAATATGAATTTCCAAAGATAAAATAGATTTCTGAAATTAAAATACGTATACACAATAGCATTAACTTTTGGCTAGCTACAGGCTAACTCAAACAGACTCTAAAAGGGCTCACAGCCGGCTGTAAGCCAGCTCCTCGTGCGCACGTGGCGGACACAGGGCAGCTCTAGGCCGGCGCTCGCCCACGTGGCCGCCCGCGTGGCTGCGCGTGTGGTGCGACACAGCGGATCCGGGGGTGGATCGCTGCGGCGGCGAGTCGTGCGGGCGTGGCTGTGGCCGAGCCATGGGTGGCCGGCCGCACGAGATCCTGGCGGATCGTCCGCGATGTCGCGTGCATGTGTGCGTTCGTGTGGGGGCAAAACCCCAGGGGTTTTGGCCGGCGGCGACTTGTGCTCGACGAAATGCCCGTGAGGGGCTCCGGCGCGTCAACGCTCGCTGGTGGTGAGGTGCGGCCGGGATAGGTCATCAAGCGGCAGGGCGCGACTCAGGGAAAACGTGCGCACTCGTCGGGGCCAAGAAAGGCCGGACCTTTGGCCGAAGCGGAGCTCGACGGCGGCGGCGCAGAGACGGGTGCGGCGGCGCAGTGCGGCGACGGCCGGCGACGGCGTGTGGGTGTGCCAAAATGCCAGCTGCGTGCGTGCGTGCATCAAGTGAAACCAGACGGGCCCAAAATTGGGGCTTTGCCCCTTTGCCTAAGCGCACACGACCGGCTTGGCCGAGGCGGCGCATTGGCCGGCGCGTGCGACGGCGGGCATCAGGGCCTCCGCGGCTGATCGACGACGCGTGAGCATGCGTGGTCGTGCCGGTGGTGAGGCGAGCACGGCGAAACCCTAAAGGTGGGGCTTTTACCTCCCCTGCTCGCGCGTGCACGAAGGCATACCTCCGCGGCGAAGGCCACGGCGGCGCGGCGAGGAGGACGTCGACATCACCGGCGTGCAAAAGAGAAAGGGGGTTAGGGCAAAGCGGTGAGCGCGCGCGTTGTTGACGGCAGCGGCACCTGCAAGCATAAGGCTCAGCGTGAAGGCCGGCAACACAGACGACGGCGGTCAGTGGCAACGGCGCGGCACGTGCAGGGCGGACACATGGTCAAGGCGGGGCCTTTCTTCCTCCTCGGTGCGAAAGCCGGATCACACAGACGAGAGGAGGTCGACGGGCTCACCTGCAGACCCCTGGTCGACGTGCAGAACGGCGGTAAAGAGAGGCGGAGCGGAACGGCGGCGGCGCGGGTCGGAGCAAGGGAAGCAGAGCGCGGTGTCGGTGTTTGAGACCGGCAACCTACCAAGAGGAGTACCCGAGGTAGACGTTTGTGGCCTCGCCGAGATCGAGAACTCGAAGGAGAGACACATGGCACACAATTTAGACAGGTTCGGGCCGCGAGGTGCGTAATACCCTACGTCCTGTATGCTGCGTAGCTCTGGATTGATTGGGTGTGTTTACAAGATGATGCAGATGATGAGATAGGGGTCCCTGCCTCGCCTTATATAGTCCGGGAAGCAGGGTTACAAGTCAGTTTGCCAGAGGAGTACTAGTCGTGTACGGCTAGGAGTACTCTACATGGATCCGGACATGTCCAGCCTCCTAACTGAGTACTAATCCTCTGTAAGCCTTGCGCTTCACGCCAGCAGGTGCCGTGCAGCCCAAGTCGGGTAGTCCCAGGGGCGCACGGAGTAGTCGGTCCCAGTACCCACCTGAGTAGTGGGCCCAGGAATGTCCGTACGACAAGCCCCCGAGTACTTTGTAGTCGAGCAGGACGTCTTTGAGTAGTCTTGACGGCCTTGGCGAGTAGTCCTTGAGCGTCCCCAAATTCCACAAGCCGAAAGTCCTCAAGAATGCTTGAATCATTCCGAGGCTGGAAGGTACTCCAGCTAATCCTTGAGTAGTCTTGAAGTCTTCTCGAGTAGTTCCCAAGCGTCCCCGAGTGCTTCTCTCAAAGGTCTTCAATAGTACTTGTGTTGTCTTGATGAAGAACCATATGGAAAATGCGATTCGGAGAATCGCATTCCATATGGAATGTAGTCCCCGAGCATTAGGTCGAATCACAAATTCAAGCTGAGGGTCAATCTGAAGTTCTGCCAATCTTATCCCAAAAAATCCGGAGAAAAAACCGAAGGACACGTGGCACGGAGCCCCCAAGCCTTGAGTCGAGTACTTTCTCTCGAATTGAAGGGTCATCTTGACTGTAGAATGTGTCCTGAGTGGGATCTTGATCTGATGTAGCCCACTGAATCTGCCAGATGTACTCGAGCCCCTGAGACTGAGAGCATCGAGTACTGGAATATGAAGAGTCAGGCTGCCGCCGCTGAGTCACCCGCCTGGCGCTTATCCGTCCGTTCAGAACTGAGCCGCCGGATGGGTTATAAATAAGCAGTGAGCCCCTTAGGGTTTTTGCACTCCCAGCAGTTGCATTCACAGATTAGATCTGCGCTCCCGCTTCTCTGCTTCTCTGTCGCCGCCGTCGCTAAGTAGTTTAGATCTACACCAGCACGCCGCCGTAGTCCACCCACCTCCATTGCCCCCAAGCGAATGCGAGTGAAAACACCCGTGACTTGGAGGATGAAGGGATCCCCGGTGAAGAGCTCGAAAACTGGCGCGTCGAAGAAGAGGAGCCGTGATGAGGCCGGAGACGCCGGCCAGTCGTCGTCGTCGCCGCCTGCCTCCCCTTGCCCCAATCCGGCAAAGGAGTGGAAGAAGGCGAAGTTGAAGACCGAGGACCTCCTCGCCCTGGTCAACAGCGGGTTCCTCCGTGAGAAGGAGATGGATCTGTGGCGTACTGCCACCGGCAACCCATACCAGATGGAGAAGAATCCGGATGAGATCCCAATGTTCGCCCGGTTCGTGGAGCGTGGACTCGCGCTGCCGGCCAGCGATTTCTTCAAGGGGATGCTCAGGTACTATGGCATCGAGTACCTCAACCTCAACCCCAACGGGATCTTCCACACTTCCATCTTTGTGCATTTCTGCGAAGCTTTTGTGGGGATTAAGCCCCACTAGATCTTGTTCCGGAAGTTCTTCCCGGTGAAGCCGCAACCGAGCACTGATGACCCGCGAGTAGTCGGAGGCGTCGGGATTCAGATGCGTGAAGACGCCGCCGACCAGTACCTGCCGTACAAGCTCATTGAATCCAACCAGGACTGCAAGGCGAGGTGGTTTTATATCACCAACCACCACCCCGAGCTACCGAAGCCGAGCGGGCGTCAGCCGAAGCATGCGCCGTGGTGGAACACGGAGCCCACCATGCAGGAGGGTATCCAACTACCCCCGCTGCTGAAGAAGATCAAGGCCTTGCGGGAGGCCGGACTGAGGGCCGAGCACGTGGCCTTTAGTTTCATGAAGAGGAGGGTGCAGCCACTGATGGCGCGAGACACCCTCGGGTACCAGTACACCGGCGACGAGGATACGTCCCGGATGCCTGGCTTCGAAGTCGAGGATGACGTTATTGTTGAGAGGCTGGGCAAAATCTTCAAGGATATGCCCCCGTACACACCGTGCCCGGTACCAGAGTACTCCGCGGCACGGCCGCCAAACCAGGTCAGTAGTCGTGACATAAGCCCCCGAGTACTGATTTGCTTGATGTAGTCGTACTCATGCTTGATGTTGTAGGATGATGTGGAGAAGTATGTCTCCGTCCCACCCTCCCCTCCGCGACTTGAGGGACAAGCGCAGGGGAAGGGAGAAACCAAGACGAAGGAGCGCCGCGAAGTTGGTGAAGGCGACGATGCCGTCATTATGGAAGACAGCTCTGATGACGAGGATGAAGAGACACTGCAGCAGCAGTTCCAACTCCGCTCAAGGTTTAGCCGAGCTGGGATGCCGAACATCCCGGTCATCGAGAAGCCATCTAGCCTGGAGGCTAGCTTGCCGGTGCCGCCTAGGAAGCCGCGCAATGTGGCGCGAAAACGTGCCGTGAAGAAATTGAAGCTGTCAGAGGCCACCAGGCCAGAGGTGAGTAGCACGACTAGTGTAGTCGAGTACTACCGATAAGTAGTCTGTTGCTGACAATATGACTTGTATTGCTGCAGGACATCCCCTCCTCAGATCCCGTTGATCAGGGTGATGAGGATGTCTGGAAGACAGTGGGGGCATCAGCTGAAAGGAGCATTAGCCCGCCTCCGGCTACTGAAGATGTCGTGCCAGAAGGGGCGCAACAGCAGGCTGGTTCCGTGAGGACGCAGGTGTCAGCTGAAGAAGCCCAAGACCCACATCCGGCTGCGACTGTGGAGCAGCCAGAGGAGACCCCTGTGGAGGCCGGAGCTACGAGCGAAGCTGGCATAGTTGATATCGCCAGTATACTGGGCGCTCCGACCGTGACCGTGGTGCGGTCAACTCTGTAAGTTCTCTGAACTCTCGAGTAGTCATGTAGTTGACAAGCTTTATGTGGTTGACTGAACACTTCGTGATGCAGAAAATCCACGGACTTGTCGTGGGATGGTGGGGAGGCCAGCACTCCAGCCGATGGAGAAGACCGCTCGGCAGAGGTGCGTGAACCCACGCCACCACCTCAAGCTGGAGCCGCAGTGGAGCCGAAGCTTAAAGAGGCTACTCTGGTTGAAGGTACACATCCAACCACCATGAGTAGTAATTATGAAGAGTAGTAGTAGCCGTGTCTGACTTGTTGAATTGATCTTGACAGGAGCACAAACCGAGGGAGCCACGGTCCCTGAAGCAGTAGCCATTGAGACGCCTGCTGAGGAGACAATGGCCGCAGAGCCAGTCGTTGAAGCGGCGACAATAGCAGCCCCCGAGCCGGGGACTACGGTAGCCCCCGAGCCGAGCACGGAAGACCGGGCTGATCCGCACCCCGAGGCGAGTACTGATGTTGTCGTCCGCGAGGCGATCATAGAAGAAGTTGTGCCGCTTCGCTCGGCGCCCATGCCAGATATAGGATCTTCAAGCCGCGGAGGTCTTGAGTTGCTGGACGATGATCTCATTGACCCGACCTTTGTGTCGCTGGGCATGGAATCGTTGCGCCGGACAAAGAACTGGATCAAGGTATGTTACGAATACCTTGAGTTCACTTGCCTTCGGAATATTGAGTATTGATTAGCTGATGTGTCTTGCGCAGGGCTTGGTGGAGAGATCCCGTCAGAAGACCAATCTTCTGAAGGGGTATGGTGACACGGTCCTTCGCGCCGAAACCTTGGAGAAGGAGCTAGACAAGTCAAAGAAGCATTCAGCGCTGCTCCAATCCAAACTTGACGGCGCCTTCGCCCAGTACCACAACGAAGTACAGGAGATGCAGGCGAAGAGGGACGAACTGATCCGGACGAACAAGTCGTTGCGCCAAAAGAACAAAGGTGTGTCTTCCGCCAAAGCCACCGAGTACTTATTGTAGTACGTGTGAGTAGTCTGACCTTGTAATGAGTTGTCTGCAGATCTTGAGGCAAAGGTTGACCAGCTGAAGGCGTCGGAGACGGACCTCAAGAACATTGTGTACCGTGAAACCGACAAGAGAGAGGTACTTGAATATGAGTACGCTCAGTTGCGCCATGAGTGTATCAAGCACATGGAGCTCCGTGAAGCCTCAGATCGTGACCTTGTCAATTGTTATAAATCTCTACAGAAGTTCAATGAAGACTGCGAGAAGCTTCGAGGCCAGCTGAACGAACTTGAGGAAGCCGCGCTGCCCATTGCGAGGCTACTGGTGCCACATCCGGGCAGACTCAAGATAGCCCCACTGGTAGACAGGCTGAAGGAAGCCCCCGGGCGCTTGGCGACATACGTCAAGCATCTGGCGAAGTCCATCCCGAACCAGGTGTTGGCGTATATGAAGTCGTACTTCCCAAAAGCACCTGTGGATGTGGTAGCCGGTGGACTTGCGGCGAACTGCAGTGATGAGCAGTACAAGGCTCTCCTTGAAGAGATGGCGCCCATTGCTGAGCAGCTGGCGGAGAAGCTGAATCTCCAGTAGATGTACCTGTAGAGGTAGCTTAGGGTAGTTCATGTAAAATAAACAAAGGAGTCAAAGACTTGTTTGAAATATCAATGAAGGTGTCCACTGCTTGTATATGTAATGAATACTCGTGACCGCCACTTGCAACGAAGTGCGCGGAGTACCAAGCCGTGGGAGTGATCGTGAGTAGTAGTACTCAGTATGATCTGCCGAAGCAGGAGACACAGTAAACAAGTTGAGTAGAATCGAACTTTATTACTGATGAAGAAGGTACACCTGGGTGGCCAGGGCCATTTACAGGTGAGTAGTCGCCAGGACCCGTAGGCCGCCTACGGCTAAGTGTTTGCTAGGGCCCTTGAGCCGCTTACAGCTGGAGATCCGTTAGTAGCCGTATAGGCTGGATCTATAAGTACATGGTCCGTAGACCGCCGCCAAAGTCCTTTTGCTCTGAGCAGCCCAAGATCCGTTAGTAGCCGTTGACGCTGGATCTTGGAGAGGAGTAGTCCGGAGACTTGTGCTAGGACCGAGAGGCTGCTTACAGTGAAGAGTCCGTGAATAGCCGTATAGGCTGGACCCGTAGAAGAGTAGTCGAGCGACTACGCGTAGAAGCGAAACAGCTGGTCGACATTCCACGAGTTGCTGATGTCGTCGCCTTCAAGTGTTTGGAGGCGATAGGAGCCTAGTCCGATCACCTTGGAGACTGAGAAGGGACCTTCCCATGGCGATCTGAGCTTGTGTAGTACGTCCGCATTCTGGATGTGACGGAGGACTAGATCGCCGACGTTGAAGGAGCATTCCTTGACGTTGTGATCATGGTAGCGCCGGATACCCTCTAGGTACCTTGCTGACTGGACGAGGGCAGCGCAGCGGGCTTCTTCGAGGTTGTCGATGTCAACCCGTCTGCTATCTTCTGAGATGCCTTCGTCATATTGTTCTACTGCCGGGGATTCCCACATCACGTCGGCGGGTAGAATAGCTTCGGAGCCGTAGACCAGGAAGTAGGGCGACTACCCTATTGGCTTGGTAGGTTGAGTACGAAGCCCCCAGAGTGCATTGGGTAGTTCCTTGATCCACTTGCCTCCTTTGGTGTTAGCTGCGTCATGCAATCGTTTCTTGAGAGCATCGAGTACCATCCCGTTGGCGCGCTCAACTTGGCCATTGGCACGGGGGTGGACGACTGAGACATATCGGACGTCAATCCCGCTGTTCTCGTAGTACTCCCAGAACTGATGGTTGTTGAAGTTGGAACCCAAGTCTGTGATGATGCGATGGGTAGCCCGTAGCGATGCACGAGTTCATCCAAGAAGTCGAGTACTCTGTCAGCCTTTGGGCAGGTGACCGGCTTGACTTCGATCCACCTGGTAAACTTGTCGATGGCCACCAAGACTCTGTTGAATTCTCCTGGCGTAGTTGGTAGAGGCCCAATCATGTCGAGCCCCCAGCAGGCAAAGGGCCAGGTCGGTGGTATGGTGACCAGCTTGTAGGCCGGGACGTGTTGCTGCTTGGCGAAGAATTGACATCCTTGGCACTTTCGGACGAGTTCTTCAGCGTCGGCCAGAGCTGTGGGCCAGTAGAAAGCTCGTCGGAAAGCCTTGCTCACCAGCGTGCAAGAAGACACGTGGTTGCCGCAAACGCCTTTGTGGATCTCCTCCAAGACGTCCTTGCCTTCATCCTGAGGTACGCACTTCATGAGTACTCCAGAAGCGGCACCCCGCCTGTAGAGCTTGTCTCCGACTAGTACGTAGGTCTTGGCTCGGCGGACGAGTTGTTCGGCCATGTTCTTGTCGGAGGGAACCTTCTGCTCGTGAATGTAGTCGATGAAAGGTTGTCTCCAGTCCACATCGATCATCATGACCTCCTGGCTGGGCTGTGGTGGCACAGGGTCAATGGTCGTTGGCGCTGACTCTGGAATGGATGGTGCGTGAAGCTCGTGGACGAAGACTCCGACGGGTACTTGCGCGCGAGTAGAACCAAGCTTCGACAGGACGTCTGCTGCAACATTGTTGTCGCGGACGACGTGGTGGAACTCGAGACCATAGAATTTGTTCTCGAGCTTGCGGACTTCAAGACAGTAGGCGTCCATGTTCTCCTTGTTGCGATCCCAAGACTTGTTGACATGGTTGATGACCACTGCGGAGTCGCCGTAGACTAGTAGTCGCTTGATGCCCAATGAGATTGCGAGGCGGAGCCCGTGCAGTAGGGCCTCGTACTCGGCTTTGTTGTTTGAGACCTTCCAGAAGATCTGCAGGACGTACTTGAGTTGTTCGCCCTTTGGAGAAATCAGGAGCACTCCTGCACCCGCGCCTTCGAGCTTGAGTGAGCCGTCGAAGTACATCACCCAGTGCTCTGGTTGCTCTGTAGGAGTTGGTAGCTGATTCTCCCGCCACTCTGCCATGAAGTCGACTAGTGCTTGAGACTTGATAGCTGTGCGTGGCCTGAAGTCGATGTTGAGGGCGCCAAGTTCGACCGCCCATTTAGAGATTCTTCCAATAGCATCTGGATTGCGAAGTATGTCGCCGAGCGGATAGTCGGTGATGACAACAATCGAGTACTCCTGGAAGTAGTGTCGTAGCTTCCGCGAGGTGATGAGTACTGCGTAGAGTAGCTTCTGGACCGGCTGGTACCGTGCTTTGGACTCTGACAGAACCTCACTGACGAAGTAGACTGGTCGCTGGACTAGGTAGGCGTGGCCTTCTTCCTGCCGCTCGACAACGATGGCAGTACTGACCACGTGAGTAGTCGCAGCGAGGTAGAGTAGCAGCTGCTCCTTTTTGCGAGGAGCTGTGAGGACCGGTGGCTTGGACAAGAAGTCTTTGAGCTGCGTCAGAGCTTGATCAGCCTCCGCGGTCCACACGAACTTCTCTTGGTGCTTGAGTAGTTTGAAGAAGGGTAGTCCCCCTTCTCCGAGCTTCGAGATGAATCTGTTTAGCGCCGCCATGCATCCAGTCAGCTTATGGACATCCTTGATACAGGTTGGAGCTTTCATATTGGTGATGGCGGAGATCTTCTCGGGATTTGCTTCGATGTCGCGATGGCTGATGATGAAGCCGAGTAGTTTCCCAGATGGTACGCCAAAGATGCACTTGTTGGGATTGAGCTTCCATTGGTACTCTCGCAAGGATGCGAAAGTCTCTTCAAGATCGGCGATGAGCGTGTCGGAGTTTCTGGTCTTGATGAGCACGTCATCCACATAGGCTTCGACGTTCTTGTTAAGCTGCTTCTTGAAGCAGGCCTGGATAGCTCGCTGGTAAGTAGCACCGGCGTTCTTCAACCCGAACGACATTGTCGTGTAGCAGTAGGCGCCGAACGGGGTGATGAACGCGGTCTTCTCCTGGTCTTCTTCCTTGATGGCGATCTGGTGCTAGCCGGAGTAGCAATCGAGGAAGCAGAGCAGGTCGCAGCCCGCTGTGGAGTCGATGACTTGGTCAATCCGTGGCAACCCGAAAGGGTCCTTGGGGCAATGCTTGTTGAGGTCGGTGTAGTCGACGCACATCCTCCACTCGTTTGTGTTCTTCTTGCGGACGAGGACGGGGTTGGCGAGCCACTCAGGATGGAAGACTTCTCGAATGAAGCCAGCCGCGAGTAGTTTGGCGAGTTCCTTCTTGATGGCATCCCGTCGGTCGTCGGCAAAACGGCGGAGGTGTTGTCGCTTGTGGGTAGCTTTAGGGTTGACGTTGAGTGAGTGCTCGATCAGCCTCCTGGGCACACCTGGCATGTCCGCTGGCTTCCACGCGAAGATGTCTCGGTTAGCCCGAATGAAGCTGACGAGCGCGTCTTCATATTTCGGGTCGAGGCCCGCCCCGGTCATGGTAGTCTTGCTGCTGTCGCCCGTCCCGAGGTCGATGGCCATCACCTGTACTTCCTCTGTTGGCTGAGGCTTGTTTGCGGTGTCGGTCTTCTCAGGTATCTCGAGTTCTGTTGGGGTGAGCTTCTTGGACGCAGCAAGGATCTCCATCATTGCGTTGGGTACTTGAATTGTCGCTGCGAGCTCCACAGCTTCGGTGTCGCAGTCAAAAGAAATCTTCAAGTCCCCTTGCAGTGTGAGTACTCCGGCAGGACTTGGCATTTTGAGTACCAAGTAGGTGTAGTGAGGCACCGCCATGAACTTGGTGATGGCTGGTCTACTGAGGATGGCATGGTAGGAGGTCTCGAAGTCCGCAACCTCAAACTTAATGTACTCGGTGCGGTAGTTCTCCCTTGAGTCTCTGAAGGTAACTGGCAGGACCACTGAGCCCAGTGGTATAGCCGCGTTACCGGGAACGATGCCGTAGAAGGGTGACGCGCTCTTGGTGAGCATGTCGGTGATGTCGAGCTTCATCTTCTTCAAGGTCTTGGTGAAGAGGACATTGAGTCCGCTCCCGCCGTCGATGAGTACCTTGTTGAGTCTCGAGCCCGCGACTACTGGTTTCAGAATGAGTGGGAAACGTCCTGGCTCAGAGAAGCTTGTCCATTGATCCGCGCGGGAGAAGGTGATTGGTACCTCCGACCACCTTAGGGGTGTCGGCACCGCTGGTTCAATGCTTAAGACTTCTCGTCGAGTGAGCTTTTGAGATTGTCTGGTGGGTAGTCCGTCGAAGAGGACATTCACCGTCTTGTCGGGTTCTTGGAAGTCGCCGTTGCCTTCGTCGACTTTCTTTTTGCCCTTCTTGTCGTGAGGAGGCCGTGGCTCGGGAATATCCTTGAGTGCTCGCCGGAGTCGATAGTCGCCACCTCGGTGGGAGTGTGCTCGTCCTCGATCGGGTTCAGTGGTGTCCCCTCCTGGAAGGGGAGTGTCTCGAGGTAGGCGACGCAGCACGAGTTGTCATCGGTCAGGTCTGCGGGCTTGCAGTCGGGCCAGTAGACGAATCTGCCGGCGGGAGTAGATGTAATGACCAAGCCAGCGGCAGGGCCTGATAGCGGCTCCTCGGTTGCATTGAGCTCGAACTCGGACTCGATTGGGTCCAAGCCGAAATCGAACTCGTAGGAGGAGTCCGAGTTGTAGCCGGGTACGGCGTTGGAGTCCGAGGAGTACTCGGAGACAATCTCCTTGCCGACCCGACGTGCGGCGAGGGCTTCCGCGTGGGCCCTGCTAGAGTTGCAGAGGCCGTATGGGAAGTGCTCGTGGAGAAGGACCGTTTCACACGATGGCTCAGGAGCCGGCTCGCATGATTCGATCCATGGCGATGTCGAGTTCGAGTTGGAATCTGATCCAATCTCGAAGTCGGCGACTTGGTTGCAGAGCGAAAATTTGCCGAATTTTTCGACGAGTGGACCCGTGATGGCTTCGGGAAGCGTCACGAGTCCGGTCTCCGGGTCCGGGGTCATGGTGAGGTAGCGCTGGAACGATCCAGCGCCGTCAGCGGTGCAGACCCAGGAGCCGAAGATGAAGGTGTCGCCGCGGTTGAAAGCGGCGGTTGGCTTGATGACGATTGAAGCCGTCGAGTTCGCCATGTGATCTTCGGCGAGATCCCCTACCTGGCGTGCCAGTTGTCGGTGTTTTAGACCGGCAACCTACCAAGGGGAGTACCCGAGGTAGACGTTTGTGGCCTCGCCGAGATCGGGAACTCGAAGGAGAGACACGTGGCACACAATTTAGACAGGTTCGGGACACGAGGTGCGTAATACCCTACGTCCTGTATGTAGCGTAGCTCTGGATTGATTGGGTGTGTTTACAAAATGATGCGGATGATGAGATAGGGGTCCCTGCCTCACCTTATATAGTCTGGGAGGCAGGGTTACAAGTCGGTTTGCCAGAGGAGTACTAGTCGTGTACGGCTAGGAGTACTCTACATGAATCCGGACATGTCCAGCCTCCTAACCGAGTACTAATCCTCTGTAAGCCTTGCGCTTCACGCCAGCAGGTGCCGTGCAGCCCAAGTCGGGTAGTCCCAGGGGCGCACGGAGTAGTCGGTCCCAGTACCCACCTGAGTAGTGGGCCCAGGGATGTCCGTACGACACGCAGCGCGGCTTCTTGCAGGGGCGGCGCCGGCTTCTCGTCGATCAGCTCCCGCGGACGACTCCGGCTCCTCGTCGTGCTCCCTCGGACGGCCTTCCCCGCCTCCTTCTCCTCCCCCTTCTTCTTCTACTCCGGCGGCGGTGGAAAAGGGGGAAAACCCCAAGTGCGGCTAGGGTTGGAGGAGGTGGCCGCGGCGGTGCTTATATAGGCGGGCGTGCAGGAGTGCGGACGGCCGGATGCGAGGGCGCTGATGTGTCACACATCCCCGGCTCGGCCACAGGCGGTACGACGAGCTTTGGCCGTGCTGGCGCGCGCGGGATGGACGCGGCGGCGTAAAGGGGAAAAGCAGAGAGGCGAAGGAGACGGCGACATGGCGGCCTGACGGGCGGGGCCCGCGCGTCAGCGAGAGGAACAGACGGGGAACGCACGCATGGGCCGGCGGCGTTGCTGGGCCGCGAGGTTAGCTGGGCTGGGGAGTGCGAGGCGGTTTGTTGGCTCAAGAAAAAGAGATGAGGGGCCTAGAGCAGACTTTGGCTGTGGACCAGCGGCCCAACTAGGATTCTATCCTTTTTCTATTTCCTTAACCCTTTTTCCATAAACTATTTAGATTCAAATTTGAATTTAGAATTCAAATTTGATCCTCACACAAATAAGATCCAAATAAAAGCCAAATAAACTCTAAAGTTCTCACACTAGCATTTTATATTTCCTAGGAATTTTTAATTAGCTCAAAAATAAATCTAGGAATTTAGGAGAGAAAATAGAAGACATCCTTAATTACATTGCCAAGCAGTCAAATAATTCATCAAAAATTTTAAATCCACAATTTCATATTTAACATTCCGTAATAAAATTGCGGGATGTTACAGCGGTGCAGCTGGTACGTCCCGCTCCATGCATTTAGGTAGCTTTTGGATGTTGGCATTGGAGTGTAGAACTAGGATTTGGAATCTAGGGACACCAATTCGGTTGTTTGGACGTCCTATGAATTGGAAACTCAAACAATGATCCAATATCGCGCGGCATCAGCTTCACTTGCGTGGCGTCCTACGCGGCTGGGCGGAGGAACGACTGGCGGCGGCGTCGCGTGCGCGGTTGGCGGGTAGTGTCCTGCGTACACCTAGGTTGTGCGCAGTAAGCGTCGGCGTCCTTCACGCCACTGAGCGGATCGTCGACCGGTGACATCCCACGCGTAGGAGCCAAGCGCCGGCGCATAGCTCCCTTCCGCCCCAAAATCCGGCACCCCTCCTCTCCACACCGCGACCCTCCCTTCTTGCAAACCTACACCAATGACCCATGTGGTCGATCCTCTCCGCCGGCAAGCCATCCGGCGGCGAGCTCCGCAACGTTCCACCGACGAGTGCCTCGCCTGCTGACCTCTGGTGCTGTGGAAGAATGGTCTAATACCAATACCATGCTTCTGTACACCCAACCAGCAATTGTATCTGATTGCTTATTACAATTCGAAAAGAGAATACAATAGTCACCCAAACAATAGCATTTGAATTGCTTTTAATTTCAATACTTTTGTGTAACTTGTACTGAACTTAATCGAACACTAACCCTTAGTCTTGGGAAAATTAGATTTGTATACCATCAAAAGATGCAGACTTTGGAAAAATAGCATGGAAAGATTCAACTCTAGAAAAATAGCATCGAAAGTTTACTCAGTTATGGATTTTTACCATTCACGTTAGCTCACCGTTACCAGCTGCCTTACTCTCCCTGTGACACATAGACCCCACTCGTCATCCCTAACCTGCCCTGATCCGCGCACATGCCCTCGTCCGCCGGCTGCCCCGCGTAGTAGCGTCTCCCACCGACCCGACCCACACACCGGCAGCCCCGCGCGCCAGCTGTGGTCGGGCAATCTGCGTTCGCCATTGCCGTCGGCCCCGAGTAGGCGCCGCCAGTGAACTTCCCGTCCCGGCCACCTCTTCCCCTAAAGACCAGTTCTTTTAATGGTACACATCTAATTTTCCCTTTAGTCCTTTGCTGCATGCATTTCATTGACGACATAGCATGACATTCTCTGTTATTGTACGCAGACAACGCGTTCGAGTTCTACAAGATCTTGCTCCCTGGGATACCAGGAATCGCTGGTAAGTGCTGCTTCTAATTAAAAGCGATATACGGGTGTTGTGCTTACAAATTAATTGTTGATCAGCATTTTCGACCGTGGTGTGCAGGTGCTGCCGCCTAAGTTTGTGCAGCAGCTCGAAGGTCGCCGGAGGCTGAACCTGCGGGTCGACGGCGCAGGCTTGGGTACGTGGGGCGTCAGCATCTCCGTCGGTGACAACATCAGCTCCATGTACCTAGCTGAAGGTTGGGAGGAGTTTTATCGCGCACACGACCTGCGTGACTGCCAGCTGCTCGTGTTTCGATACGACCGTGCCACGGCCACGCTCGACGTAACTGTCTTCGACACGTCCGCCTGCCGCCATCGATACCTGCAGGCCAACGTCACCTCGCACGGAGGGAACACCGGCGCTAGGTTGCTGCCCGTGGCTGAGCCCTCTCAATTTATCGTGTGCCTGACGAGTTGTCGACATCGAAGAACTCCAAGCGGTTAAGCTCGAATCGGAGCACCAAGCTCTGATACCAATTGAAAGGACCTTGATGTCGCCTAGAGGAGGGGTGAATAGACTTGACGACCAAATTAAACTCTTCTTCCCCGAACACTTGAGCTGACAGTGTTCCACCGGTCAGACCGGTGGTGATGACCGGTCAGACCGGTCAAGCACTGAACTTCACAGGAGGCACCGGTCAGACCGGTGCGCCTCACCGGTCAGACTGGTGCGCCTCACCGGTCAGACCGGTGTAGCACAGAGCACCTGCAAAAACAACTTCAAGCACCTCTTGACTTCTAGCACGAACCAAACTTGGTGAGTGGCCTTTGTAGATGATCACAATCAGGGTAATGAGCCCTGCACACATAAGTAGCACACCCAAGTAGATCGAAGCGGAAGCAAATCAAATATGCTAGAAAAACAACTTAGAGAGTCAAACCACACGAAGAAGCAAGGATTTGTTTCCCGAAGTTCACCACCCACTAAGGAATGGCTACGTCTCCGTTGAGGAGCTTGTAAGGGACAATTCCCACAACAAACCGGGTCTCTTTCAACCACTTTCCTCCTTTCCACTAAGGGGATCTTTTCCACGAAGAGGCAAGATCGCAGCCCTTACAAACTTCCCGCTGCTCACCACAACCTTGGGAGCTAGCCGGCGACGCCTAGCCGTCTAGGAGGCAAACCTCCAAGAGTAACAAACGCTTCAAAGTTTGTAGACGCGAAACCAAAGTGCTCAAGCTATGGAAATGCTCTTGTTAGCTCACAAGGTCGCTCTTGAGCTCACTCTCTCAACCCAACACAAAGAATATGGCTTGAATCCACAAATCTCACAAAGAGAGGGTTGGGGAGAGCACTAAGGCTTGGAGCTTGTTAGAAATGGCTTGGGACCTCAGCAATGTCTAGAAACAGCAACCCTCACTTGAAGAAGGCTTGGGGTATTTATACCCCTCAAAGGAGAAAACTAGCCGTTGGTCCTCGGGCGGCACCGGTCAGACCGGTGACCCACACCGGTCAGACCGGTGTTTGAAAAACTAGCCGTTGGGGCTAGCGGCACCGGTCAGACCGGTGCCCCTGACCGGTCAGACCGGTCAGGCCCGAGATACCCCCAAAACCCTTTTTAAGAAACTAGCACTTCACCACCGAGATGAAATGGTTCAGGTTAGGTTAGGAGGGTTTGTTAGCACACTCTAAGGCTCTCAAGGCTAGATCTCACTTAGGTCAACTAATGAGCACTTAGACTTGGTCAACTCACTAAGTTGCATCCCTCTTGATAGTACGGCATACCTATACTCAAGAATATATAAAAACACTTTGTTGATCTCTTGAGCTTGGATGTCTTCAATCTTGCCATACTTGATCAATATTCACTTGAGGGCTTTCAACATAGCCTTTGACTTGAGCACGTCCATACTTGAGCTAATGACTTAGGATCTTTCCATATAGCATAGGAATGCATACTTGGATCCATAAGTCACTCCATATTGCCAATCTTAACATGGAGATGAGTTGCATCGCTTCACTCGGTTAAAGCTTGGATATGATACTTGGAGACCCCACGGATGCTAGAACTTCACCTTAGCAAAACACGAAATGGCGGCTTAGCTAGGGCCCCAAAGATTGCTTAGTCCCTCACCCTAGACATCTCGGTTGATCTCTTCATCACTTACCCAATCCACTTTTGAGTTCCACTTTGCTTCATACACAATTAACCTTCATTTGAAAACCCGCTTCAAATGCTTGATCTTGATTGACAACGAATGTGCAAGCTTCCAAATTTAGAACCATAATGTGTACACTCATCCTTATGTCCTCTTTCAATAAACACATGAAGCCTTGCACTTGACTTAGAGAATTACCATCTTCTCTTATGTGATCCTTATAAATTTAATCAAGCTACGTCTTCATATGAGAGACCATGAATTGACATTCTCAAATTATCCCAATATTTATCTTCCTTTGCTGCTTGATATTTGTCACTTATGCATTAGGATCATCCATATATTTGTCTTTTCCAATGTGAGCCATATAATATTCATCCATAAATAAATACTTCAATAATTGCTCATGAATATATAAATAAAACCTGCTCACAATCTTAGACAAATCCATTAGTCCTTTAATCATCTTGTCATTCAATTCACCAAAATCCACTTAGGGGCCTAGATGCACTTTCAAAGCCCAGCCTGCCTGCCTGACGGGACGAGTGGGGCCGCGGGGGTGAGCATTAATTACTATTAACCAATGAACTAGAGAACCAAACGAAATAAACCTGACGAAAACTGAAAAAGCCATTCCGAAAAGTCGTCCACCGTTCGAAAGAATCGACCCATCGAGAAGTTCCTGGTCGGCGGGTCGGGTCCTTCGGGTTACCACGCCCGACCCATCAGTTTCGGGCAAACAATCCGACCCGTCACATGGTTTGGGTCGGGCGGGTCTGGTGTCTCGGCTCCACGCTGGGCTCTCGGAGCATCTCCTGCTTCGACGCCCGCCCGGTTGGCACTCCGGAGTCTGCAGGACCAATGTGTGGTCCTTTCTATGTGCCCTACCTTCACTTGTTGGGCGTCCCCTCCGGAGGTTACATGATCTTCTACTTCTACCTTGGTCTTTAGCAGCGAGTCACACAGTTGTTTTTGGGTGCTTCAGTGCTTCGTTTTTATCACTACAGGAAGGTACCGTTTCATGCAGTATAAATGCATATGTACGTACACTCGTTTATATATACTGCATGAAATGATGTGTGTGCACCTGAAGCTGTGTAACAGCTAGTGATCGCGTTCCGCATCTACTATATGATTGCTTCTGCAAAATTTTTTGATTTGCAGGCCTAGCAGTGGATCGGATGTGTTCATCATACCATGGTGCGTTCGATGCAGTTGCATCACTCCACTGCCTCAACTCAACCAAAACAAAACAAAACACACGTATACAACACAGATCTACCACAGTACCACTCCATACCACGACTTGCGGCCACCACCGGCCGGCACCGCCGCACCGTCGTCATTACAGTCGAATAGTCGATGTCACAAACTGAGCAACCCACTACAACATGAGAAGGAGCGGTAGTTGTGCCGCCACCATTGGACATTTATTGACACACTTTCATAAACACATGTGAGCTGTTGTGTCTATCTATCTCTCTCTCTATGATCTTCGTAACCTGGACCACTTAGTTTCGCACGAGCCATGTACTCTCCTGAGGCACGCGCGTAACCTATCACTTGGTTCGACTATTGGTTACCTCCTCTCTTGTCTCGTCCAGATGGCCGCCGAACTGCGTAACCTTCTGTAAATCGGTCACTACGCACGAGACATCAAGGCAGATTGGGTTACCACCACCGTTCGTATGTATAATGGTGATGAATGGACCTAATTGTGAGCACCGATGATAGGATCAAGCACGGATGCAAAAGATTTCATCATGTTCAGAGATTTTTGGAACCAATCACGTTCAGAGAAGTCATCCGATCCGCATAGCTTTGAACCACCCCCCCACCCCACAAACAAACCGTTCCTGGACTCCAAGCCCATCAAGCCCATGTACATCCGAATCAATCAGCCTGCCTCAAAAAAAAAAGTGGAAGGATATATTAAAATAAATACTTTGGCCTTGGATCCTTATTTTTCGAAACATTGAGGTCAATACAATAAAAACGTGATCCAACGTATACTGAATTATAGTGTACGCTAAAGGCTCATGAACAAAAGGGGCATCGTATACGGTAGACAAGGCCGCCAAGATGCAACATGGTAGCTCAATGATTAATGTGGGCCTTAATCGTGTTGGCCCACACGCACGGCAAGAACCCATGATCATAACCTTTACAGAATTACGGTGGATCTTCTGTGGTTATATCTCAATATTTCATACGTATCTGATGTACGTAACCCACGATATTACGACTAGTCAAAAGAGTAAATGGATCATTGAAGATCTTCTGTGACCACTTGCACAAATGGTGCGGGGTAACTGCTACGTAACGAATACGCAAATAATGTAAAGTGATCCTTAGTGCAGCATGTTGCGGTGGAACAGATAGCACGGCATCTAATCCTGAGAAAACGTTATGCGTAACTCACCGGCCTGGTGCATAATCCATGGCACTTTGCACCAGCTCTCTTCTCCGGGGATAAACATAATGTAAAGGGATCCTCTGTGCAGCATATTGCGGTGGAACAGATAATCTAATCGTGAGAAAACGTTATGCGTAACTCACTGGCGTGGTGCGTAATCCATGACACTTTGCACCAGCTCTCTTCTCCGGGGATAAACACGGTGGCTGTGCATGGAACCCAATCGTGAAAAAACGTTTTGCGTAACTCACCGGAATAGTGCGTAATCCATGGCACGGCGACAGTTTGCGTAACTCACCGGAATCATGCGTAATCCATGGCACGGCGACAGTATCCTTCGGTATCGGGTTATGCTATGGATAAATGACCATGTTACCCCTGCGTAAAGCTTTATGCAGCAGAATAAAGTATTTACGAGAGGGAGCCGGAGGAGGCTCTGCAACGTTGTTTTGGAGGGACACGTGACGGACTGTGGATACCCGAGCGCACTGTAGAATCCGTGTGTGATTAATAGTTTAATCTGACTTTAAAACAGTGGTCAATGGGTCCAATCTAACTTCAAAAAGCTAACTGAGGCCTTCACTGAAGAGTCCATGGACACATGGGCAATCAGGAGGAGCAACAACTTGTCCCCAACATAGTAGTGCAGGTACATGATGATCTGGACTTCTGTTGAGTACCTGGTCATGGTACCCTTATATTTTGTATAAATATCCTGCATGTCTTTTTTCAGAATTCGAGTCTCTATATCTCAGCTTTAAGTTCATCAGTGTGAAGGAAGTCCCAGTTGATCTCGTGCTATATCCTGCACCAGAACCCCCTTGAATCTTTATCAGATATAACATAATAGTGGTGGGTACCCTCAAATTAATTCAATCTGAAATTCCAAAGGAGGTATGGCATTCTCACTAAAAAGTTTAGCTGAAGACCTTGCTACTGGTCTGCTAGGTTGAGTTGAATTCAGGGAGGACACTGGCTCAACAATCAAACCAGGATCCTGAATTCCTGATATGTAAAGGATCCCGCAATATTCTTTTACGTGGTTATCTGAAAGTGTACTATATGCAGTGTTGTGCAGCCTCAAAAGGTACAAATTGACAGGGTTGTCTGAAAGTATAACAAAACATTTTTACATGAGAATTGTTCAGTTTAGTTGCTACTTTCTCAGAGGAAATTCAATATAAAAAACAGTTCTAATGTCACCAGACCCAAATATGGAAGATGCATCAAGAATGAACAAAAGATTTTAGCATGTGCTTTTGGTGTTAGCATATTTACCACTTCCATTTCGAGACTGGGTGATGGGTTCGCCGTTGGCATGAAGCTGCCGGTAGCTTAGGTTCCCAGCCGCCGACGCCACTTGGAGCTCGGGCCTCCCCAACCCCTCGCCGCCCGGAGCTCAAGCCCACTCCGAGCCTGCAAGCTCGGGATCAATGCATCGCATGGAGCTCCGCCGCCTGGAACGCTGTCCGGAGCTTCCCCACAGTGGTCGCTCAGCGCTTTGTCACCACCACTGCTCGGGTAATGCCACACGCGGCAGGTTCCTCACTCGCGTGCTCGCACAGGCTACCTGAGGCATCGTCGAACGGCGTCACGGTGCCAAAAGGAGCTCCGCCGCCACCGATTCGAGATCCTCCTCCGCCGAATCGACTTCCACAGGCGCTAAACCGACTTTCGCGGGCGCTGAATCGAGCTACGCCACTGTCGATTCGAGCTCCGACGCCGCCAGATCGAGCTGCAGGGCGAGGCATCCGAACTTCCTGCAGTCGGGGACTGGGCTAGAGGCGGTTGACAGCAAAGAGTTGCTCGACGGGGAGGAAGAACGGATACGGCGGCCCGGGCTAAGTAGTCGGCGGGCGGGGAAGGCTGATGGAGGCGGGGATGCAGTGTGACTGTGCGAGGGCGGTGTGTGCAAGGCGGAGTGGATGGATGAGAGAGGGAGATGCTACCTCTATCCTACCGGCGAGCTCTTCCCGGTCGCCGGTGATGGCGCTGCGCGGCGAGGAGGAGCGGCGAGGCCGCTCTGATTTCTCCGCGTGCCGCGGCCTCGGCAATGCAGAGCCTGCCTGTCGAGAGAGAGGGAGGGAGGGAGGGAGAGAGAGAGGATGGGGGGAGAGAGAACGGTCGAGGACGGAGGGTCCGGGGCGATGCGAGGCAGGCAGAACAGCGGGCGCGGCGGCGCCGGAGGTAGGCGGCGGCCGGCGGGCGAGATTGGGGGGAGTGTATGCTGCAGAGGAGACCGGGAGAGATGACGAACCGACCGAGAGAGATGTTGGTTCGTTAATTCGTGTTCCATTTTGGCCTTTTTTTTCTTTTCTGGTAATTTTGTGTTCATCTATTTATATAAAAAAGGAAAATTGTTCTGCTAAACGTTTTCCACAAACAAAAAGCCTGCCAACCCAGCCGAGAGAATGGGAAGCAAAGATGGACATGAATCAAAAGACATGGGATGAAAAATAGAAAAAAATATAAATAATTATATGTGTATTTCCTCTCTTCCATCCATTTAAACCAACTCATGTATAATTGTTTCATAAAGTAGTTGTTGCAAATTTATGATTCGAATAAAAGATGATTAAATTATAATTAGTTGCAAGAACATCTTTAGATATATAGTTATAGTTGCCTGTTGCAACGCACGGACACGATATAGTTATAGTTGACTTGAATTTTGTAAATTGAACCATGATTTAATATCCATGGTACCACATAATAACATGCGTGTATTGAATATTTGAGATTATGCAAATATATGTATAATGCAAGCCAAGATGCAAGTTTACTGAATGATTGTGCTTTAGGCGGATAATACTAATTTAGTATTCTTGTACACACCTTTGTTTAGACATTAGAGATAAAAAATATTATGTAATCGCTTTTTGGCTATTTTTTTCTCATATATTGTCCTTGTGTCCAAAGTGACACACTCTTTTAAAGGGAAATTAGTATTTCTTTGCACTCTACAATTTATATACATGACAATATAAAACATAACAATATGATTTTTTTGTTGCCTGTAGCTCGTAGCTCGTATTTGGTTTAATATATTTATTCTAGCAACTTAAGTCATTCTTTTCATATGAAGTTTTAAATTAACATATACATGTCTCTGCATGATATATTGTAATTAAATAGTATGATTTATTGGCGTTACGAACTATATAATTTTATTAAATATTTTGTGAATTGCATTGTAAATATTTGGATGCCCGTAGTAACGCCCGGGCACTTTCCTAGTGAAGTAGAAAAGGAAGGAAAGACACCGGGTCTCATTGGTTGAGTTCCAGTTCTTGCCAAGTCAAAATTAGGGTATGTCAAAATTCAGACTTGTCAAAATCAGGATATGTCTAAATGTGGGCAAGAAATTTTGGTATCCATTTGTTTTGGTGCTAATGTATCACAATCAACACTTTCTACTCTTTTGAGTTTCAAGAACTTTCACACTTTCTACTCTTTTGAGTTTCAAGAACTTTCTAGTAACTTGCCTTAAATTTAGCTATAAACATTGGCATTCCAATTCTTGGTCAAGAACCAATTGATGACCAAAATTTGTAGGCATGTCATGATTTTGGTTGGGTAAGATTTGGAACCCAACCAATCAGGCCCACTGTTTCATAATGGACTTTTGACGATGGCGAAATCAAATTGCAAATCTCTCCTCACAAACTCACCGCACCCGCCCAGGCCGTCATGCTCCCCGCCGCTCTCCTCCCTTCGCCGGCGGGCCGCCTCATCGCCCCCGCCCCTATCCGCTGCCACGCCCCGACCCAGCAGCCCTCCACCGCCGCGGCCCGCGGCCTCATCCTCCGCGGCGCGGGCTCCCCCGTCGTCAAGCGCGTCCCGGACGGCGGCGGCTGGCTCCTCTGGCACCAGTCCGGCGCGCGCGTCGCTCTCGCCACCTCCCCGGACGGGCTCCGCTGGAGCGCCCCCGTGTCCCCCGACCCGCTGCTGCCCTCCGAGGACTGGTGGGCGTTCGACACCGCCGCCGCCCGCCCCTCCGACGTCCTCCTCATCTCCGGCCCCGCCGCGTCGTCCTCGCGCCGCTTCCCGTCCTCCGCCGTGTACTGGCTCTACTACACGGGCTCCACCGACGGGCGGTTCGGCTCCGCATTCCCCGACGCGGCCGTCCCCGCGCTGCCGGGGTTCGCCATCAGCCAGGACGGCCGCAACTGGGCGCGCATCGAGGGGGACCACCACACCGGCGCGCTTCTCGGCGTCGGGGAGGAGGGGGAGGAGCCCCGTGGGTGGGAGGCGCGCTGCATTGCCGCGCCCAAGGTGGTCATGCACGCGGACGGCGACCTGCGGATGTACTACCACTCGTTCGAAGAAATGTCGCAGAGGCACGCGATCGGTCTGGCGAGGTCGAGGGATGGCATCCGCTGGACGAAGATTGGGAAGGTGCTTGAGGGGGGCCGTGCTGGATCCTTTGATGAATGTGGGGTGCGGCACGGACATATCGTCCGTGATCGTGCCGCCGGACGGTATGTGATGGTGTATGAGGGTGTTCATGCGGATGGGAGGGTGAGTATTGGAATGGCTGTGTCGGAGGACGGGCTGAAAGGGTGGAGGCGGTCCAGCGAGATGCCAGTGTTGTGCCCGTCTGAGGAGGACGAAGGGTGGGATGGCGTTGGGGTTGGTTCACCATACTTGGTGCAAATGGATGGGGCCTATGACTGGAGGCTGTATTACCAGGGTGTTTGGAAGAATGGTGAGGCTTCGATTGGGGTGGCGTATTCACAGGGTCAGGCTCTTCAGAAATTTGAGAAGTGTGATGCTGTTCTCATGTAAGGTGAGGTCGAGGGATGTCCATCTGGAGTTGATATGGCCCTTCTGGAGGTGTTCACTTCATTTGTGACAAAATTTTGTTAGATAAAAAACTCCTCCCTCGGCTTGTCCTTTGCATTATTCCGTCCATTTCAAAATATAAGGCAATGTTTAACTCTGCCCGATCTAAAATCCTATGTCTTGACCCATGATGTTTTTATAGTATAATGTTTGTAAAAGCAGAATCATGACCATAACATTCTACTTTCAAATATGAATCCAATGATATCAACATTTGCAAATTATAAGACTAATAGTTGGTTGAAGATTATGGGGTTGGAATCTTATGTGTGCGCACCTTATAAAAGGAAATGAAGATAGTAATGTGTTGTTCTTTGATTTGTTTAAATATTCTTATTCTACACCATTCATTAGAAACTGGTCCTATTGAGGCCCATTAGGTGATAAGGGTGGATGGACCAAAATAATTCCTTGGATCGGTAAGGCTAGTGTCATGACTCATGACTAGGCCTTAACTGTAAGTCTGTTAGTGAGAAGAATTTATCCTGTATGACTACTGTTGTAGATTCTGACTCAAAGTCTTACTGTGATATTTGGTACTATGACAATAATCACAGGTCGATCAAGAATTATTAGTTTGTGGGGGTGGATCTGCCACTTATGATAGTGTTTCTAGAATAGTCATGCAAAATGGGGAATAATGCGGCATGTGCAGGAAACATAATTGACCAAGAGTCCCAGTATGTTGCCCTCAAAAAAAAAAAGAGTATGTTTGAACATCACATGCCAAGATAAATGATTTACTTTTCTGCCTCCCTGGATGTTTATATCTTGAAAAACAGCCTCAGTTTCTATTTTTAGTGCTGTAATATAGTCCATGAAGTAATAAGAAATTAGCATGAACCAGATACAGAGATTGGACTAGTTGTATGCTATTGTTTTCTTAAGAGCATATCTGTCATCATCATTACAAGTGTAGGTCCACGGCTTGAAATGGATTGATATTGTCTGGTCATGTGCATTGGCAAGATCTGGATCTTTTATTCACAGATACAGATGTTGCTGCATTTGTGTGAACATGAGTTGCTTATTCACAAACTATATGATTTGATTTGATTTATCTGCATTTTTTTACTTAGATCTGCATTTGGTCTGCTGTCTATTAGAACTCCTGAACTCTATTAGCCCTACTATGCTATATGCATATGAATTTAGTTTGACAACTTTAGCTCCATCATATGTTTTTTTCAGCCTCTATATATGCCTGTGCTCAAGTTTCCTTTTATGTATGCCTCTATTGTTGACATTTTTGTTTTGAGCATGAATTTTGAATTAGCCTATGTTCATCGTAATCTCAAAGTGTACCGAGTTGATATGTGCTTGTATTACTTTTCAACTCTTAACTCTTCGCCAAAGATTTTAATTTTACCTCTTATGTCACACCAAATTCAGGTGTAAGTGTAAAATTTCATTATTGGATTTGGCCTTCCGAATTTCATATTCAATTAAGTTGTTATGTGTATAAAATAGGAAGTGATTAATAGTGTCATATGCTCCATACAGTGGGCTATCTTTTTAGTTTATGCTGTATGCATTGTACATAATTACAATACTCTAAAACATTCCTGCATAATGTAAATTTGCCAATTACACTTGGCAGTTGTATGCTATTGTCTTGTCATAGGTCTAGTCATGTCCTAGCTGGGTAGCATCTAACAATAAAGGTACAGATTATTAGATATCAAGGATAACTTTCTTGACGGTAACTTCCTTTGCATCTTGGGTTATAAACCTTTTCTAGGAGAATACTGTGAGTCATTTTGCAATTTATTTTATCAGCTCTCCTTGATCATTTAAAATGCGTATTGTAATGTCATGTCGTGCCTAAATGATGGAAGCATTTATTGTGGTACTAGATTACACAGGAAGGCAAGGGCTGATCGCCCTCCAATCTTCAGGCTTCTTTTGTCAAGAAGAGGTTCTGATCATAGCTGAGTTTGGTGGGCAAAGCCCCTTACTAGATTGATTCATGTCGAGGACCCCTTGGAATGCCTTAACAGCTTTTGTGCACCAGCTAGCTAACATATCATGGACTAACAGATTGGCTAGGACTCTTAGACTTCCTAAAGATAGCAATAGATAACATGCTAATAATACTTGCGCTTTCTATAAACAAATATAACCGGCTAGGACTCTTATTTGTCTAAACCTGGCATTATTATGTACAAATGGTTCCATAACAGTTTTGACTTGTATAAACAGGTTGTACACATAGTTTTTGCTGGTTCTTTTGCACCAAATGCAATATCTCATAGCTGATGTTTTTTTTTCAGATTTGTGGTGACTTTCCACCTTGAATGCCTGAAAAAAGAAAAAAAAAATCAGTTTTTGCATCATGTGAACGCGTAGCATATGCAGGCAGTGTGGCTGAAACACTAATGGGTTTCTGGCAACTACAACTATGGGTAGCAGTTGGTTCCACCGAAAGTGTCTTGTTCTGTGCCCACAGCTTGGCAACACTTCTTTGTGTACAAGATACAGTTTTTATGTCAGTTAACATTAGTGCAGCAACATCTAGTATGTAACGTAATTTTTGTTCCTAATTGTGCACTCAACATACTTCTATTTTGGTAGAAACACACTAAATCAAATTTGGTTAGTTGGCCTTTTGTGGTTTAGCGTTCCAGGATGCGACTGCAGCTGTTTATTCTTTTTATTTATATATATATATCTGAAACATAATACCACAGTAGGGGATTCCCCTACTGTATTTCCCTACAAAAACATCTAATTTGGTGTTTGCGCAGTGGTACTCACCATGAGCTAGGTGTTTTTCATCACTTTTCATCTTATTTACATTTCTATTAAGAGTCTTTGCTGCCAATTTAGTTTATTTGATTATGTCTTCTATATTCCATGGACTATTAGCAGAGAATTAGCTTTAAGACAGGTTATTTGTTTTAATAAAGTGAAATACATTTTACGCAACTAATTGATCGTAGGTATCTACTTCTATGCTTTGAATTTGTCTTGACATAATTCCTGCCATTCTGTTTTCAAGCTTCAACACTGTAGGACATGTACTTCCAAATTCATGCCAATTTATACTTAATTCTTTTGATACTATTGCCTCTATAAAATTGCTCACATGCACAGAGCAACAGACACAGGCTGTCTGATTGAGCATAGAAGACCTGCACTGTAGTGAATTTCACGGTCTCATGTAATTTCATTGTGTTCACGTTATTATTTTTCACTTGCTTCGAATTACAGATGGTCAGCTCATAAACTTAGAAGCATAGATGGTAATTTATTTGAAACAAAGGACATAAATAGTCACAATTAAAAATATTGATTGAAATCTGCAATATGGATAATGATTCCAAATGCAGTGGCTCTTGAGACAAAATGGTAGGTTTGCAGAATTATGATGACTACCAAAGTTTTCCTTTCAGGGATCCAACCAAGCTGTTGAACAAAGTGGTACAGTTTTCCTCTTGCGCAAGAGGTTGATCTGTTTTTGAGAGGCCATGTGCAGAGGGAAGGACCTGTACTGTGGTCACAATAATGCAATGTTGCATAGTTATTTCAACTGGGTCATGGTTGTCCTTTCTTCCTTCGTTGTGAGGTCAGTGTTTTGTCTTCTGCCTTCCTGTTCAGTTGGTGTTATTTAGTTTTACATAACCCCATAACAAATCAACAGTGACAATATACACAGTGTTTATTCTCAATTTCCCATGAAACAGTTTCAGTATCTTTCTTTTCTTGACCCTGTACTTTTTTTCTTCAAAACTCTTGCCTCAGTACTTAAGCTGAGGCACTTCTGTGTCCTTATTATTCTGGGTACTAGTTTTCTGGTTAAAAATACATGTTTTCTAGAACAATGTTTACCTTTATATGTTTTTTCCTGACATTGTTCTGGTAACTTTTCGTCTTTTTGGTATGGTTTGCAGTAATTACTAAAGGCATATTCCTATAAATTTTGCTTGACAGTGTAATGAACAATATCTACATTCTGTTGGTGTTCTAAGAGGAGGATAACTTTCATATATGTTGTTGAGTCACTTTGTACATTTCTTTATTCGAATGGAGGAACATACACACCATATTGGACTTATTTACTGAAATAACTTTTTTGGGGAACAATTTACTGAAATAACTTGTAACTTCACTTAAGTGATATTCTAACTTTATGGTAATAGTACTGATCAATCATTCTGGGTTGGATTCCAAAGAGGGGGAAACAAGACAACTTGGGCGTTGAACCAACAACTGTAAAGTCCGTGGGTCATTAATGTAGTGTCCCTGCTGGGGGTCCTGGTGGCTATCATACAGTTATTTCTAGCGCTAGGCCAACAAAAAAGAAACTGACATAAATTAATATAATTTATTTACTAGATCCACACAATAACTAATTGTTTCACTTTCACATGCATGGAGAAAAAAAATCATACTGTTGCAGTAGCTGTAGCATTTATTTGTAGCGCTCTTTCTGTTTCCCTTTTGACTTCTGATGATCCAATAGATTTTGCTCAGAAGCCGTATATTCTAGACCAATGGGGATGGCAGTGATTGGGGTGGAAGCTCTGAGTTCACCATGCCGAGGACGCCATTCCAATAATTCTTGTCCTCCTCATCTGATGCTTGGTTGTTGTGCTCAGTTTGGCCATTGCTGGACTCACCCCAGCATTCTGATGTGTCATGCTCATTGGATCCATCAAGCAGCATGCCTGTGAAGCCAGCCATTCCTGAGAACCACACCTCTTCACAGCCAATGAAGTTCTCTTCCGTTTCCTTGCCTTCCAGTCCCAGCACTTGGTGCTTGCTGAAGAACTGCCAATCGCTTTCTTCACCCTCCAGTTCATCACTCCTCTGCCACATCACAGAATTGCTTTCTGATACCTCTAGTCTGTTGGTCCTGGGGGTTGGCAGCATGCCACTATTGCTCCCTGTAAACGTCAGTGTGGAGGTAGGTGACTCCAGGTCTATCTTTGCACCCTGCCATGCATGCAACACGTCAAGGCATGGAGAAGCAGTGGAGGCAGGCGCATTCGTTTGCTGCCCATGGAGTGCGATTGGTGTCGGTGCTGGTATTCGCATCTTCGACTCTCGAGCCAGCCGTGCCTCAGCTTCGAGGCGGGCGCTCTCCCACTGAGCCATGTGGCTTAGGCTTGCCGCAGCCTTGGCTGATTTGTCGTCTGCGGTGCCGGTGAGAGTGTCACTCATAGATTTGTGGGTGACAGGGTCGATCCCCATCTTGGCCAGCCTCTTCTTGAGGTGGGTGTTCCAGTAGTTCTTGATTTCATTGTCCGTGCGCTTTGGTAGATGTGTTGCTATGGCCGACCATCTGAACAATGCCAGGAAAACAAACTCATGAGTTAAAATTGATATTTTGTTTTCACCAGTTGCCGACATTCTTTACTGGAGTACAGAAATTAAGAGGTTTATGAAAACATAGAAACTGATGTAAGGGGAGATGAGGTGACAAACTAAAAAGTACAGATGCCATGCTAGTCAGGTGCTGCACACAGAAAATGCACTAGAAAGGAAGATTTGTATTAAGCTAAAATCATAGCAGATAGCACTCAGAATTCCAAATTTTCTCATTTAAATGCCAAAATCTGGATAAAGTCTTTAATTCATTGACCATCATTCAATATAAATACATTGACAATCCTTTGGGGGTTGATGCATGTGCTTCGTTAACTGTCAGTAAATGGCAGACAACAGTCTGACAAGAACAGACAGTGCACTTCATCTTGGCAGAAAGAAGTCAGAAAGAAGTCAGAGAAGATACCTATGGCGTTGCAGCAAAAGGATCACTAGTGCTCTGAACACTTCAGAGGATGTCTACTGTAACAATCTGGAGCTGACTAATTTCATTGGTTTACTCACCTGTTACCAAGAAGAGCATGAAGCTGGATGATGGTCTGCTCTTCCTGCAAGCTGAACTTGCCCCTCTTGATGTCCGGCCTCAGGTAGTTTGTCCACCTCAATCTGCAGCTCTTCCCGCACCTCTGCAAGCCTGCAGGATGTTGGTGGAATTCTCGCTAACTTTGTTCATTTGCAAGATGGTGGGAATTCAGCTTGGTCGTCACTCACCTGCCTTAGCAGGCAACGCTCGCCAGCTCCCATGGCCATGCTCCTCAATGTAGGCAAGTAGCTTCTGATCCTCCTCCGGCGTCCATGGACCTTTCTTCAGGCCAATCTTCTCACAGCATGGCGATCGCCCCATTGAAGCAGTGTGGTGTGTTATCTTTCTGAAGTCAAGCTTCTGAGTGCAGAGGGATTGGAGGATAAATAGAGCAGGATGAGAAGAAGACAAGACACACTGCTATAAGTCATTAGCATGATAGGAGGTATGAGCACTGAATTTTCCATGCCTTATCATGACATAAATGCCCTTGTGTTGGTTTGCTTCAGTTTGGCTACGAGGTACACGTAGACGCACCTCCTTGTTGATCTACTGAACGTAAAAATACAGTAACAAACAAATGCCTTCATTTGAGGGTCAGTTTAACACTCAGGTCCAGTTCGATATGGCCCATGAATTAAAAATCGCAATAACTCCATGGTTGATCAGGCCCCACAGGTGACACCCAGTCCAGGTTGGTGTAGGGGTAAGGCAAAGAAATGATTAATTTCCTTGGGGTGAGATGGGTCAAGGTTATGGTCCGTTGCTTGATTGAGAGGAGCCTTAAAGTCATTCGGACTTAGGCTTGGATTTTTCAGTAAATCTATGCTATAAAGATCAGTTATTTGTTCTAGCGGAGAGGTAATATATGGCAACCCCTTGATATGCTTCGGTTTAGAGTCTGATGTGACCAGTACGATGATTACCTTTTAGTGCCTAAAAATGATTTGGAATGAGGATTTCATCATGGCAAGTCTCTGTCACTATGCACTTGTGGTGAGCAGCTATAATTGGAGTCGAAGTATTTTTAGCTATGCAATTAGTTCTGGTACAGCTTTAGTTAGAGTGGCAGTCGTTTTCAGTAATCCCATTTTGCCTATATGGTATATGATTGCCATTTTGGTTTAAGGCTGAGGTGAAAGGACGAAATAATTTGCCCCCGGAAAAAGGACAAAATAATCAAGCCTAGAGTAGGGAACAACTTCAGAACTGTTGATGCCTAGCGGGTACCAAAGTCATTGCTTCTGTGAGATGCATGAGGCTGGTCACAGAAGTGCCACTTTTCAGAAGAAAAGGAAAAAAGGAATGAATTATGAATGCGGTTGCAGCCTTTCCCAATGAACTGTGAAATGCTACTCTTTTTGCAGGTAGTTTTCAACTGATCAGTAAAAAAGGAGGAGCTTTTCCCAAAGTTCTAAACACCAGGACCAACAAAATTCATTAATTAATTATGCTACAGTAATTAAAACAGCAAAGAATTTGGCCTTAGTTGTTTGGTTGTTCCTATCCAGTGTCAAACCAAAGAGTATTTGGTGGGACGATTAGCTAACGTTAGCACTTAGCTCTCATATGTTATGTTGATATTTTAGGGCTGTAAGTGAGATGGAGTCTTTCAGGCTGATGTGGGTGTTTTGGTTTGTTGTCAATGCGTGACATCCTTGTGTGCTCCATATCTAAATGTATCCATTTTCCAGTTCTCCAATATGTCTTTCAAAAGTTCCAGATGAGTGGGATTTGATTGGTACATGGAAGGAACTTAACAAATATCCAATCTAAGAGAAGTGAACGGCCCAAACTGTACCTGTTACCTTCCATTGAAAGGTTCCAAGATTGTTTGTTTGCCAAGGTATAGAGTCTACTACTCCGTCCCTTATTGATAGTCGTCCGGGAAGCGTGTCTGTGAGGGGAATCACTGTTTTTTGGCGACCAACAAAAAGGGACGGAGGGTGTAGTACAGAGTCAAAGCACCTTTACCCCTCCGCTGGATCTTACTTAAGGGCGTGTTAGTTCCGTAAAAATTTTTGGAGTCCTCTTTCAAGGTCTATTAGGGATATTAAACATAAACTAATTACAAAATTAATTACACGGACGGATGGGAAATCGCGAGACGAATCCATTAAGACTAATTAATCTGTCATTAGAGATTGCTTACTGCAGCACGATGTTGTTTAATCATGACATAATTAGGTTCGCTAGATTCGTCTCAAAAAATTAGAAGGGTTATTAAATAGGTTTTGTTTAATCCATATTTAATACTTCTAATTAGTGTTTGAAGATTGATGGAAAAATGTTTGGACAAATTTTTGCGAACTATGGAGCAAGATCGCTGCACTGCTGCAGGGAAACGTGCATGGGAGCCTGTGGAAGAAGCAGGAATAAGGGCATTTTCTTTTGAGTGAAAAGGAATAGTAAAATTACAAATGAATAGTGCTGGAATAGTGTTTCTTGTGAGAGAAGATGTGATGGATATGATGGGTAAATAGTGGTAAAGTTACAAATGAATAGTGCTGGAATAGTGTTTCTTGTGAGAGAAGATGTGATGGATATGATGGGTAAATAGTATTTTTCACTGTTCATTTTAAACCAAAACAACAGGCCTTAAACTAACCAGCAGATATCTCAAAAGTCAAACTCAGAGTAGTGGCTGATATGTTCATGAGTGCTTGCTGTGAACATGCATGGCCTCTTAATGGCACCAAATGGCTTGTCTCCTCCAATTACCTTTTCTTGAGGTATGTCTTGTGCAACTCTGACAGCACTTTTAAGGCACTCATATAACCCTTGGCCTGTATTGAAATCGGCCCAATCTACACAAGCTGTCCAGCATCCCCGATGATGAACTGAAAGTTAACCTACAGCTTCAGGCTCACTCCATTAACAGTGCAGCAAATATGTTTTAGCTGTCCATGGTTTGGAGGAGCATGATGGTAGGTGAGAATGTGTGTTACTGCCATAGTGGATGAACAACCGTAGGCTACCAAAATGTGTGATTTATTTATCCATAGTCGAAGTACTTTCTTGATGATTGATTGATCCACTTAAATAGTATGCATTTCCTTGACTCTTTTGTGATCATGCTTGCAAAAATGCCTGCACCTGCAAGTTGCATTCGCTGATTGCTCACTAGTTAGCTAGTAACACCTTTCAATATATTTGATCTGGTCCTTTGATGAGCAGAGCTAATTCTTTTCTTGTACTCTACGCTTGCACCTTTCAGTGATCTACGTCCTCGCGTAAGTAGACAATCATTTACTTATTCTCCCTATATTAGGCATACAATAACTTTTCTTGAGTCTTCAGTAGGAATTGAAGGCAACAAAGGTTGGAGTCAAATGGTCATATAAAGGAATTAATAAAACCTGGACACAGTGATGTCATTTAACCACTGTACTGTTGTCAGGTATAATCAATCTGACCTAACTGGAATTTTGGATCTTGACATTAGGTCCAATAACCTTAAGGCCTGACTCATTAAGAAACTTTGGCGTGAAGATTAGTCCTCATCATTTGCCTAAATTATTCCTAAACTCTGTTAGCAACAGGAGGTTTAAGAATCATTGTACAGTATAAGAACATTTAAGTACTCCATAACTATTGACTGTTGGGCCATTTCACACATGATAAACCTATGTTAGCAAAGGTAGTTCTTTCGTGGAAGCTTCAGGCATTGGTTTAGTTTCTTTGCGTAATTTGTCACCTACTCTTCTGAAACACGACAGCAAGAAGACATCAGTGTTTTGCTATCATTTGGGCAGTGGAAGATCAAAGGCATGAAACAGGAAAGCAAGATGTATATCAGATTACTTTGTTTGTCTTAGATATCTGTCAATGATAGAGCAGTAGATTTCTCTCTTTTAAGAGTTCTCTTGCTTGTACTATAAGTTAAGTTAAGTTAGCATCTTCGTTACTCTGGTGGAGTGTAGCCCCGAGAACATAGCTAGCCCAGAAAGATTGAAGTGAGAGATTTGCCTGGGAAAGAAAGGTTTAGCGCTGCCTGGGTTGAGCCATTCCTAACAACTCATCCAGCTTGACTAGCTTGCATTAAGTTAAGTCTAAAAAATTCTCTTGGATATTCAAATGGAATGATCAACTGAACCAAATCCTCAGTCATCTTGATACCTTGACTTGCGCTCTGGTTCACAAAATAGTAAGCCACTTGATTCTCTAGGTCAATATTTAAAAGCAGGGTGTCCTTTTGTTTCTTTGTTGTTGCAACTAGCCACTTGCACGGATAACCTTATAAAATTAGCCAGTAACGAGGCATATTCAACCTGACATTAGTTGCCTTCGGCCATAAATGAGGAAAAAAAATGGCATGCCCAATCACTGTCCTTTAGCTTCAGTTTATCAGTAACAACTAGGCATCAATCATATATGATGCTAAGCTACTCATGGTCGCTGAGATCCACACGCTTTTCGCAGGATAACGATCTTGGACCGAGCCATATAGAATGCCATATCAGCATGTGACACAAACCGGATTTCTTCTAACGTGATTTCTCTCCTGTCGAAGTGATGCAAGCTCACAAGTAAGTGCAAGGACTAAACAAACCTGCCTACCACTGATCGTATCACCATTAACCAATCCTGGGCTGCTTATGTATGCACGTAGATAATTATCATGATAAATGCGAAGGGAGCAAAAGTGTGTACTGCCCTGTCTTTTTTCTCAAATAAGAGTAACTATTACGTGGAGGTACTCCTTTACATTTGAACATTGCTGAGAAGTGTGTACATGACTTGAATTCTTCTAACGTGATTTCTCTCCTGTCGAAGTGATGCAAGCTCACAAGTAAGTGCAAGGACTAAACAAACCTGCCTACCACTGATCGTATCACCATTAACCAATCCTGGGCTGCTTATGTATGCACGTAGATAATTATCATGATAAATGCGAAGGGAGCAAAAGTGTGTACTGCCCTGTCTTTTTTCTCAAATAAGAGTAACTATTACGTGGAGGTACTCCTTTACATTTGAACATTGCTGAGAAGTATGTACATGACTTGAAACGATGTAGGACAGTAGAAGCCCATGATATATATAAGCATTACTTTCTAGTGTAACTATATAACCTATACTACTGTCTGTTTGTGCCAACCCTAGTGTTCTTTTACCCACCAACCTGTACACTAAATGTCAAACTCACACACATTATATTGCATTGCAATATTTGTTCAGAAGACCTCAGAATCTATGTCTAATGCACACACATTTACCCTGATGTGAGATCACACACTGAATATATTTGCGTTCAGGGTAGGGGGGGATTCCTGGGTGGCTAGCTGAGCTCGATCTCAGTCAAGCGACCCGGGTTCGAACCCCCGCGGTGGCCTCTCGCTAGCGCTGAGGGAGTCACCGGCCGGGCGTATCATAGAGAGAACCCGGTACCTAGCGTCGTAGACGCAGGGGGCTACGCTAGCCTGTGGCCCCTACTAATATATTTGCGTTCAGAAACCAAAGTTCCAGTGGAGACCATCTAGGTGAAGGGGGCCAATGGCGGCCGAGATGATCTCAGAACTCTGGCTCACCGCACCGCCAGAGTCCAGCAGCCCCGACCCAGCAGCGTTCAACAAGTCGTCACAGCCGTCGTGCTCCAACAACTCCGGCAGGTAATAATCTGTGTCATCTGGCTGCATCTGCAGGATTGGCGTTGCCAAGCAATGCGCTCCCAGCTGATCGTCATGGTTGAACCACGACGGCGAGGCGCAGACCAGACCATGCTGCTGGTTCATCATCATCGCCGGTATCTCGTCACTGACCATTTGGTGATGATTTGGATCTTTCTCGTTACCATCCATGGCATGTGCACCGGAGTGGTTGATCGTGAGCTGTTGTGACCGTGAGTCGGCGACTACCAGTGGTGGCACCACCGCCTCCTGCTCATCGTCGCCGCAACCGTCCGGTGCCATTGGAAGAAGGCCCGTGGTGGAGCCCTGGTCATGCTCATGCACCGTCGTCTCCTCAGTTGTCATCACCTTCCTTTGGCCGCTCGTCGGATGCTGCTGCTTCCTCATGAACACCTTGCATGTGACCCACTCACTCTGCATATATGGCCAGAACACATCGATCACAATTGTAGAACATTACAGAACTACAGCTTCATGGTGTCAGAAATCAACGAAAAGGAACAATGATCTTCCATGGAAGCACATACGATTACCAAATGAAGGAAAGGTTGCGTGCAACTGTACTACCTGTGCTCCTCTGAGGAGGGCGCTGCTGCTCTTGTCGCCCATGGCGTACTCGTGCATGACCCAGCCAGTCTTCTCCCCTCTCGGCGCCCTGCCGCGGTAGAACACCAGCGTCTTCCTCGTCCCGACGAGGCGGCCGCCGTCGTTCCTGCCGTGCACAGCCTTGTCCTTCCCCGTCGACTTCCAGTACCCCAGCCGCGTCGCGCGGCGGGCGCGCACACCGGACGGGTACTTGCTGCCCCTCCTGCAGAAGAAATACCCCTCTTGCAGGTCGGCGGCCGCCGCCGCCGCCGCCGCCGCCTGCTGCTGCTGCTCGCCTGGGAACATTAATTAACACCAATGAGCATATTATCGAGCAGCTACCTTAGTTTGCCTGGATGCATGGATATGTAGCAAGCAAGCTCGATCATGCGATCGACTACGTACATGGCAGGTCCCATGGCTCGGACTTGTAGAGGTCGACGTCGCGGATGGCCGGCGAGGTGAAGCTGTCGTCCATGGCCTTCCTAGCGAGGTAGCAGGTGATGAGCTCCTCGTCCGTCGGGAAGAACCGGAAGCCCGCCGGCAGGAGCTCCATCCGTCTCTGCTGCCAAGCATCGTGAACAAACACACATCTTGGTGATCAGGAAACAACCAAGTAACATATACCAAATGCATGCACGGGCCAATCATTCGTGGACGTCAAAACCTTGCATGCGCGCATGTGGGTTTAGCACGAATTGATGGCAAGATTGCATTTTGCAAGAGGGATTTGTTTGAGAGTTGAAAGAAACCTACCTAATGCAGAGATGTGATCGATGTATGTGACCAGCAGCGGCAAAGGCATGCCTCGTTTTATAGTGGCTCAGACCACCGTGTCTTTGCAGTTTATTTTCCAGAGTCTAGATAGAGACCAGAGCGTGCAGGTAGTTGGGGGTTGACATGGACGTCTTGTGCTGCTGTACACGTACTACAGAATCCCTACATTAGCTAGGACAGTACTGTTCGTTTGGCTAGTTGCTGATGACTGATACTGAATTGTTATGATTGAAAAATACTCCTAGTCGGCTGGTGGTTGGTGACTGATGCTGATTTAGTATGAGAGAAAAGTAATGCTGATTGGTGCCTGATAAATCGGCTGTTGATTGATAAGCCGGCTGCTGATTGTTGAAGTTTCCTGCATTGTCAGTTGCTTACATGAAGTACAGTGTTGTGCTTGTGGGTGTGTGTTACAGTGATTTTTAAAGTACGACCCACTACTTTCCAATGCAATCATCTCTGCTGCCTTCTCTCTGGATGCATGATTAAAATATTTGATAAACATTGGAGTTAATTTGCGTATAGTTGTACCGTCTTATAGAGGATTGGAGGACGTACTCAAGAGTCAAAATTGAATTTCTTTTGTTCTCTTGATTTGAAAAGATTCTCATATGCATTTTTTTTCTTAAGGGAGGGCAGAGAATTATTCAACACTTGATCACCTCAATCACCAATTCACCTTAAGCCATTCTCATGTGTCTATTTTTACTTAAAGGAAGTAGAAATTTGAACACCTGACATCAATCACCCATCAACTCACCGTTTGTTTAGTTATTCGCGCTTGCTTACAACTAGGCTAAATGGGCGACTCTCCCATTCTAAGGCCTCATTTGTAACGAATAAGAAAACTGAAAAAAAGATTTTAGCAAAACGAGGTCACAATAGAAAAACAAAATGCTGTGATGTCACTCATGTTTCCTCATGTTCCGGAACAACTTTGTAGGGAAAAAGGAACTACGACATTTCCTCATGTTTTATCTATATGCACTCTGTTTCCTGTAGCAGTTTGTGTTCCTTATCTATCGTACGTGAACAATCAAACTTTACGACGTCATTTGAAATAGTGTGCCTGCGAAGTGTATACATGAAGTTTCAGTTACTTTGACCTCCACATGTGTTACGACTTACGAGAACATATAGGTTCTATTGCATAAGTTTACGCATATTTGCAAAGGGTGTCGCCACTGAATTGCGTCAGGTATGTAGGCAGCACAGTTTGCTCTTAGCTCATGACGCAACACCAAGCTAGCTAACCGCCAACAATTCCGACAAACTAAGCACGTCTCATATAGTATCATTACACGCAAAACATGAGAATTGTTGTTTAGGCTAGTCATGCATAACAGAGCTTTCAATCAATTGTGGGCATACTTTTACTCAATAGAACACCATCCACGATTGATTTATTATTGGCGTGGTCATTGTTTAGTTATATATTTTGGATTAGCTAGAGGAGCTTAACCTGTAATTAATGTGATGAGCTGATGAGCAAACAAGTGTGACTTACGAGGACAGAACCGTCTCCAAGGCTGCTGGCTGCCAGTGCCGTCTCACAAATTTTTTTAGCTCTTAGGCAAGTAAGACACTAAGGACTTTTGGATTGAAGTTCTTGTTTTTTTTCTTTCTTTTTTAGCACCAGATTTGTGTATCTTTGGTAACATCTAACATGATAAGAAATATTGAATTACAAATCAAATCTCTAAATCCAATCTCTATCCCCGTAAACACTAATCAAGTACTAATAAACTACAAGTCTGCATCTGCAAGACTGCAATCAAATTCATACCTTTGCGGCTTTGCCGTGGAGAACTAATCAAGAAGATGAGAAGGGCAGGTCGCCTAGGGGTTGGGCCTCGCGTGGTCGCGTCAGGAGAACCGTGAACAGAGAACAGGATGCAAGCGAGCGGGAGGAGAGGAAGACCGACCGGTGTATTCATAATCGCTAATACCCTTAGTCGATGACGTTGTCACCTCGTCTTCTCTCGTCTCGTGCCGTTCATGCGTGAAGCCTGAAAGTTGAAGCCGTGCGATATGTATACGTACGGACATAACCAATATTATTGTACATGTCCAAGGCAACTTTTGTAGAACTGGTCGTACTTTTGTAACGTTTCGGTAATCAAATATGGCTCAGTCCTACTTGCACATTGAGTAAAACACACACTAGCTCACACCAATCCCTCTTACGCTTTCGTTCTCATTTCGCATAAAAGGATTAACCCGAAGGTTGGAATGCATTTGGCACTTGAGTTTATATGTAGGTGAAACTCACCCTCAACTAGCAAGGTGAGATTATTCTACACATGCCATGCCACTCACATGGGCCACAAGTGGTCTCATTTTCATCCTTAATTGGGCTGGCATGTCACCACTTCCTATTTATTTATATATATAGTTGGTGGGAAATATGTGCACGTTGTAACGAATATGGTCTTATCGGCAAAGTTGGAGTATAATTTGGGTGATTCATGACAACATAATCAATATGACTAACCATATTGTTGAGCATGTCTTTGTAGACATTTCTAGGTCTCAAGGATGCAAAAAATGCTACATGCCAAAATGAGAAGATAGTATATATTTTGAGGGTCTAAACCGAGGGAGAAAAAACAAGCACAAGACACCGTCGGATGAACCGACAGTACCTAGAAGCGAGCGTCGGTGCAAGCAACGGATGAAGTGGAACACTGCGTGAAGACTTGAGTTTACACGAACCACCGGATGAACCGACGGTCCAGATTATACATGCGCCGGATGAATTCCTGAAGACAGTGAAGCAGAGACAAAGGCGTCAGATGAACCGACGGTCCATTAGCAGGCACCATTGGTCTATCTGATGGGTCACTGGCGCAAGACAGAGAGGTCTGAGGCTCAAGCCCTTCAGCACCAGATGAACCGATGGTCAAAAGGATTCAAGCAATGATTCATTCGACGATCATGAAATGCGAGACAGAAAGGTTTTGGCCGCGGACGTATCAGCATCGGATGAACCGATGGTGCGTCGGTTGAAGCATCAGATGATTTGTGTCAACAATCGTGTGCGGTGGAAGGTAACGGCTAGTAGCACCAGATGAACTGACGCCTAGGAAAAGCACATCGTCAGATCATCCGATGGTACTGTTTTTAGCAGCTTTTAGCCAACAGCTAGTTTGGTGCCCCGCAATTTGAGCTTGCTGGAGTGTGTGGAAGTGCAGAGGAGTGCAAGACACATTGGAGATCAGATCCATACCATGCTAGTGCTTAAGTGAACATCCAAAGGCTTTGCACATGCTTGGTGTGTGCGCTTAGTGCTAGGCTTAGCTTAGAGCTGAGTGAGTGTAAGGTGTGCCTACTTTGTGAGGTGATTCTTGAGTGGATCAAGCTGTACAAGGTGCGCCGGAAGCCTTGGAGCCTAAGTGGCTCTCCAGTAAACGTCTTCGACCCTCCGGCTTGGTGTGGAGTGGAGAGGACACTTTGTACGGGGGACGTGAGGACCCCCTTCCCTTGGTGGAGAAGCTCCTTAGTAGAGGCGGTATCAAGGTGACCAAGGGAGCTTGGCAAGTGCCTTCGTGGCGAGCCTTTGTGGCAAGTCAAGTGGTGCTCTTGGGAGAGACTTGGTGACCGGAAAGCAATACTCTTGTGTGGAGTGCTTCAACAACGTGGACTAGGGTGGCTTAGTGATTGCCGATACCACAGGATAAATCACGTGTCAAGAGTTTGCTTCCTCTCATCTCCCTTTACGTTTCCGCATTACTTTCTTGCAATCCTTGCTTGCCTTTACTTTCCTAGAGTAGTATCTTGCTAGAATTGGCTATAGGTTGCAAAAACTTGTTTTGGGATGAGAGTTTCACGCTAGATCAACCATAGATTGCACATCTAGATAGAAATGATCTAGTTTACTTTATGCAAAGTAGTGAAAGCTATATGTTAAGGTTTTAAGTTTCCTAATTCACACCCTCCCCCTCTTAGGCTACGAGCATCTGATTCCTTACACATGTGATGCATAAAAGATGTCGGAACAACCAATGTGTTGCGCACCTTAGATCAAGAGAAACAATGCCAAAAGTTACGTGAACCACTATGGATCAGTTTTAGATTTTTTCCCCTTAGACTATTTCTCCAAGATTATCAATCCATGAAAACAAGGTCACAAAAGATTTGGACTCAACATCATATTATATGATTTCGAGCTGTAAGATCATTATGAACAGACATGATCTAGAGAAAAGCTAGACTATGTATATGTTGTAGTTCCATAGCAATCAAAATAAGGTTCTCATTCAAAACACATATCAAATCTCCACCCCAGACTGATTCTTAAATGCTGACCACCCTAGGTAATAGATCCTATCATGATACTATTGTTTAGAGCGAGATGCATTCTAGGAGTATGAACACAAGCAAAGCATATGTCTATCTATTATGGTAGGTCATATATGCAATTCTAGACACCACAACTACAAGAACACTCTATGTAATCTACTATGTTTACACACTCATAATAGTAGAAATCATAAAATGAGGCATATGGATCGCTATTGAATCAGAATATAAGAATTGTACTACTAAGATAATATGTTCATCACAAGATCTCCACTGAGGCCATACCTACAACTTGTGACTCCTAGATTTAGAACTCCTACGCGGATCATTCTTGCAGGGTGATCACATTGGCCAAAGCCTAACCTAAAGCTAGCATGCGAAGAACTGCATGACCCTTAACTCTCTGTAGATGTGGTTTCCTCAAGTTCCTTGACTTCTACTGTGAATCAATGATGGGATATTTATACCCTAGTTGACCGTAGTCCAAAAGAGAAGTCAATGGGTCATCCGTGGCCAAGTCTTCTATGATCTTCATAAGCCCCCCTTTTATGATTTGCATGTGGGTCTAGAACATCGATATCTCTAGGTTAAGAATAAATCTTGATAACCTTCCAAAACTCTGATTACTTCATAATGATCCCAATACCAACCTACCAAATCTCTGGGATACTTAGCCTCCAAGTCTAATGAATGGGTCTACGTCAAACCTAGTGATAAGTGCCGATTTGGATCAGCAAAGGATAGCTCGATCTTCACGGTAGTAAGTTTTGTAACAAGATAAATTGCTGGAAGCAGCGGGTAAATAGCTTTATACCTGACAAAGGTTGGATGTGACCAATCGATGGGGAGAGAGGCACCGAAACCGTGAAGACTTCGACTCGATCTCCAAACGACTGTAAAACCACAAGCCGGAACTAATCCACACAATACGGCGTAGCCGAACGGAAGCCGTATAGCACAAAGTAGCGGAACCCAGAGGGATCTCTTCACAAGTCTAAGAAGAACAAGGAAGAACATGGGGTGTGCAAGGCACTCAGCAGCATCGGCTGCGACAAACCATATGAGGCTATCAATTCATCATGATCAAAACTGAGTTTTCGATGGTACATAGGGGGTATTTATAATAGGAACAACTCTCCTAAATGGGTGTGGGATAAGTGTGAACTGCAGCAACCACGTTTTAAGGTGAAAGGCCAACTGGTTGAAGCATTCTCGAAGTGGTTTTCAGTTAACGCGCGTCTTTTCACTTTCTCCGCAGCCTTCACTAAAATGGTCATTACTCCTAGCTTGGAAGTCGAAATGATGTGCTGTTTGTTGGGTTGGAATCTTGACTTCAAGGAGCTTCCAGTGATGTATGACTTGGACCTCGTATCTTCCCTAGATGGTACATACTTGGACATGAAGTTGATGCTTCTGTTGCGTAACCTTGAGTCTTGTGTGCGTAACCTTTCTCAGCTTGCATAGCAGCCTTGGTGTCCTCCACGAAACCTTCTGTGTCCTTCATGTAACCCAACGGAGAAGCCTCTTGTGTAAACCTGAGTAGGAGTAAAGTACAACACTTGGGTAGTATATGACTCTCATCAATATTACAATGTAACTCAGAGAGGAAAGCGTGCACCTCTTGTTGGATTTTATCTGTACAGCTGCGTGTAACCTGTCCTTCATATATTTGAGCTTGTGTATTCGATGCTTGTTCTTGCGTAACCGGTTGTGCACTTGACTCTTGAAGTGCAATTGGATATGATCTTGGTGTAGCCAGTGATGCATCTTGTGTAACCATGGCATTTGAGTTACGCATGGTTGGGATGTCCTCATCATCCTCCCCCTCTTGAAAAGGAGTCGTCCTCGACTCTATTTTGTAAGCGAGGCTTGGCATGTGCACATCATCCTCCTCCTCTTGAAAAGGAGTCGTCCTCGACTCTTCTAACCCAAAGAATGGAGATGGGTCACCATCGTTGAGGATTGTAGTTGCATCATACTTTATTTGCATGGGGATCTTCTTTTTCTTTCCAGGATACTTGACAACCCCTTCATGGTTGAAATTATTCAAATGACTAATTGTTGGAGTCATGGCATTTATTTCCTCTAATATTCCAAGGTGTTTTGATATGTAATCATATAACCCAAGTAGTAGCTTTGCCTTATGAAAATAAGAAGGATTGAAGTTTAATATAGCTTTCACCTTGGATAGTTGATTGACAATGATAGCTTCTAATGTCCATATGTAATGCTGATCTTTCTCCCCCCTCTTGAGGAGAAGCTATTCCAAGCTTTTCATAACCTGAAAAACAATTGCACAAAAGGGCAAAAGTATATGCATGGTATATGAATATGTCATCTAGTTTGTCATTGTCTTTGTTTTGTAAAACATCATTCTCAAGAAAGGGAAAACTGCATGGAGTTGGTCCATATGTCACAATCATCATGATGTTCGCATCATCCTCCCTTCCTTGGAAAAAAGTCGACCTCGACTTTTGATTATACCACAAAAGATTGTTAGCTTCAAACATTGTATTAACAAATTTCATCTTACCATGATTAAAAAGCATTATTGACTTTTGTGTACCTGCAAATAATTTATGTGACGGGAGAACAAAAATTTCATTCAAACAACATAACTGATTTAACATTTCCAATTTCACCATTCCAAGATCAAATTGTTCAAACCATGATGTTGAAACATTCATAACAACCCCAAAAGTATTGTTGCACAACTTATTCACTGGTTTAGAGATGTGCCTTTCAAATTGACAACTCATTGATGAGGGTTCCTCATGTGCATAAATTGCACTTCTTTGCACATGATTTATTTCTTTCGGTGGGCTATATGCACAAGGGAGAAAGATTGGAGGTTCTGAATTACAAGTATTAAACAAATAATTGATCAGATCACAAGAATTATCACACATCATATTTGACTTCAAATCAGCAAGCTTGTCAATCATTATGCAAATGGTATGAACAGAAAATTTATTTACAACATGATCTCCGATCAAAATAAATGTAAACTTGCAGCTATAAGTAGTGTTCAAAGATTTGGAAGATATTATCACAGAAATATTTTCAAGCATGTGGTTGACATCAATAGGCATATCAAGCTTAGTATAAAACAAACAGTTGGTATGAGATCTTTTGTCAAAGAATTTAGCACTAGTAGTCAAATAAACATGGTGAAGTTTATTAAATTGTAGAACATCGCATGGAACCATCAAAGAAGAGATGTTATCATCAAAATCATAGTCAGTATGTGTATGAACATGTGGTTCAATCAAATCAGCACAAAGGTTTGGATTATGTCCTATTGCTGAAACAAAATTATCATGAGTATTCATTTCTATATTACCAAATTTATTTACATGCATAGGTACACTAGATATATGATTGCAAAGAATCATGTAAATCAACCATATAAAAGCATAGAAAAGATCATGTATGACGAAACATTGGTTATCAACTTGCAAACTTTCATCAAAGGTATGATCATGTGACATTACCAAATCAGCACAAATATTATGATCAATTCCATTTGAAACATGTGCTTTACCACAATCACTCACCACGATATTTTGCATATTCAGATCTGAAATATTTTCATTACCTTTTATAATTTGTGGTAGTGCTAATATCATGGATGACATTTCTGAAATCTTACCGATTGCCTCGTCATATTTCATGTTTTGAGCTACATTCAATTGGTTCGGTTGATTGGCTACCTTCTCATCTTTCTCAACATGTATGGTGATGTCATGAGCAGCCATCTCTCCATCGTTCTCATTGCAAACCTGCACATTTGGAAACGAAACACTAGCGGTAGAGATGAGAGTGTTAGTGTCAAAAGTATCCTCACACGAGTTGCATTCAAACTCTCTATTGTGCTGTGGTGTATCCCTCATATTTTCATTATTTGAACTCTCAAGGTCATAGTGGGTGGAATCACACAACTCACTTTTGGTTTCACTCTCTCTCAATTTGGTTATGTGGCCCTCATTCTCACAAAGGTTTTGATGCACAATCACTTCAACATCTTGTGAAGCAACATATGCATACGTGTCATACTTCACCAAGTTCTGAAAACGCAATGGAGCAGCAACTGTTGCAAAAGAACCAAGAACTAAAGTTTCCTCCAATGCTACTGAACTTGCATCACTTGAATGGGAAGCATTTGCATTATTATTGCCTTCAATCTGAACTTTATGTTGCAAACACAATAAAATTTTAGCACCTTTGCCCATTGGCATCACCTGATCTTCTTCATCAAAAATTGGGGGCTGATCGTATTTCACCATTTCATTTTCTTCAGGAGCCTGCATCACATCAGAAGATAAACTAGAAGAGATTGTCATGTTAGAAAGAGATGTTTCCTCACATGACCTATCTTCTACTTCACTCAATTTTTGTGTATCTTCTTCACACAGATTTTTGTGGCTCTCCTCAAGTATGGTGGAGTCTCTCCTCTTCATTTTGAACTCTCACACTCAATTTTTGTTGGTGGAACTCTTCCTCACATTTGGTGGAGTCTCTCTTCTTCTCATTTTGAGGTCTCGCACTTGATTTTGGCTGGTGGCACTCTTTCTCACATGGGTTTTGGAACAAACCATCTTCCATGAAGAATAGAATAGCAATGCTCTCATAACCATCAACCTCAATCTCCACGTGTGGGATATCTTACATATGTGCAGATTTAGATGAATGATTTCTCGACTTGTGGGCTCTATGATTATCCTTCTTGCCATTGTACTTTTGTACCTTTGCATCTTGAACCTTCTCTCGGTGTCCAAAATGCTTGTTCTCCTTCAAAACAACATGTTTTCTTGAACGAACATGCTGAAATGTACTTTATTGTGTAGAATACCTTGTTGTTGCCTTATATGCATTCCGGGTGGAAGGATCATGAATTTCTGGAGACCTTTGCTGCTGCTTATGTGAAGAATATGATGGAGCAAATCTCCTTTGCATAACTTGCTTCATTTCAGTCCATGTGTTGATATGATCTCTGCCCAACACAAGTTGATTTTCTTGCACATCTTTCCACCATGTAAAAGCATAACCATAAAATTCCATTGCAGCTAAGTGCACTCTCTGTGCATCCGAGACATGATGTATACCAAAAATATAATCACATTTTTCTTCCCAGACAACATAAGCTTTGGGGTCTTCTCTCCCAATAAATTTTGGTATACTCAAATCAACCCAAGAGATGTAATCTGAATTTCCTCTATCACAATGATCAAAAAGACTGCAGAGATCACCTTGTATGTGTTTACCATTGAAGTGCTCATAGGGGACAAGGCCACGCCCAAGAGAACTTCCTTGCTGCAGAGAACTTGCGGAAGCACCATTGATTGGGGTTTTCAAACCATCCTTGACATGTGGAGCAGCAGGAACACGTTGATGTTGAACCCCACTATTTGGGATTGGAAGACGTTCATCAAACATTCTTTCCATGGCCTGCAGCACCGAATTTTGTACTCGTTGTAGCTCAGCTCGTGAAATAGTGACCTCTTGAGCACCACGATGGCGACCACGAACACACGAATAAGGTCCTGTCATGTTAGGATTTACAAGAGATAGTGGAATAGGAAAAATTTGTGGAATCACACAACCTCACCTCTTGCTTACCCAAGTTCTTACCTATTCTCAAGGACCGTGAGTGTGTTGAAAGTGGTGTAACCAAACTTGTGATTAAGCGGTTGAAAGGATACAAGACGAGAGGTTCGGTTTCAGATTTTTGTGGAGCTATAGGTGGCTTTTCAAGGGAGGCTATGGTACTGAAACAAAGTGTGTAACCCGATCAATATGTTGCTGTCCTCAAACACCACCAACTTGAGATCACAGAGATCAAAATTTTGGTTACACAATCCGCAATACAACCCTTTCAACTTCTTTTTTCTTTCTTTTTTTCTCTCATTTTTTTTCTTTCTCCTTTCTTAATTTCTTTCTTTTTTCACTCTTTTTTTCTCTTTCTTTCACACTTTTTTTTGAAATTTTTTTTACTAACAACAAACACAAGCGAACATACGAGGGGTGCGGAAAAAAAATTAAAACACGGCGGAAGAACAACGGTGGTGACTAGCAACAAGATGAACGAAACACACAAAGTAATAGTACCACAAAAAGGCTATGGGTTTTTTTGTGTGGCTTTTTAGTGGACTGTAGGACATGAACAAAACACAAATATATGTGATGGATGAAACCAGTAACAAATTGTCAAGGGTGGGAGGGTGGGTAATAACCAAAACCTACCGTGACAACGATAGCTCTGATTACCACTTGATAAGTGCCGATTTGGATCAGCAAAGGATAGCCCGATCTTCACGGCAGTAAGTTTTGTAACAAGATAAATTGATGCAAGCGGTGGGTAAATAGCTTTATACCTGACAAAGGTTGGATGCGACCAAGCGACGGGGAGAGAGGCACCGAAACCGTGAAGACTTCGACTCGATCTCCAAACGACCGCAAAACCACAAGCCGGAACTAATCCACACAATACGGTGCAGCCGAACAGAAGCCGTATAGCACAAAGTAGCGGAACTCAGATGGATCTCTTCACAAGTCCAAGATGACCAAGGAAGAACAAGGGGTGTGCAAGGCACTCAGCAGCATCGGCTGCGACAAACCATATGAGGCTATCAATTCATCATGATCAAAACTGAGTTTTCGATGGTACATAGGAGGTATTTATACTAGGAACAACTATTCTAAATGGGTGTGGGATAAGTGTGAACTGCAGTAACCACGTTTGAAGGTGGAAGGCCAACTGGTTGAAGCATTCTCGAAGTGGTTTTCAGTTCACGCGCGTCTTTTCACCTTCTGCGCAGCCTTCACTAAAATGGTCATTACTCCTAGCTCGGAAGTCGAAATGATGCGCCGTTTATTGGGTTGGAATCTTGACTTCAAGGAGCTTCTAGTGATGTATGACTTGGACCTCGTATCTTCCCCAGATGGTACAGACTTGGACGTAAAGTTGATGCTTCTGTTGCGTAACCTTGAGTCTTGTGTGCGTAACCTTTCTCAGCTTGCATAGCAGCCTTGGTGTCCTCCACGAAACCTTCTATGTCCTTCATGTAACCCAACGGAGAAGCCTCTTGTGTAAACATGAGTAGGAGTAAAGTACAACACTTAGGTAGTATATGACTCTCATCAATATTACAATGTAACTCAGAGAGGAAAGCGTGCACCTCTTGTTGGATTTTATCTGTACATCTGCGTGTAACCTGTCCTTCATATATTTGGGCTTGTGTATTCGATGCTTGTTCTTGCGTAACCGGTTGTGCACTTGACTCTTGAAGTGCAATTGGATGTGATCTTGGTGTAGCCAGCGATGCATCTTGTGTAACCATGGCATTTGAGTTACGCATGGTTGGGATGTCCTCATCACCTAGACACCAGCATGCGAGGGAGGAGGCCAGGCTAGCTGATCACCTTTTTGGGTCCTTTGCCTATCATCTTTTGTGGGCTTGTAGTTGGGTCTTCTTCATTTATGATCCAAATCCGGTTAATAAGATGCAAAAACAGAACATTCTTCAAAAAATGACACCTATGTAAATATGGATTGATTGTTAGGTATGGTCAACCATAATGATGTCATTCTCATGCCAATATTGAAGACAAACAAGGATAAAAAGGTTCTATTAGCAAGTATACAAACTCTAAAAATTATGAAGTACTAGAAGCGATTATGAGAAATTTACCACCCGATATACATTATTTATGCTAAGAAATTTGCTGCAACAATTTTACTACAATACGTTGTATCTATACCTAATACTAAGTCTTCAAGATTTGGACCAATTCTAGGGCTCTAGGTTCCTATAGCATCATTTGGTGATGATTCATCATTCTATACTATTGCAAGCACTATACCAACTTTCAACCTCTATGTTGTGAAGCTTCCGGTCACAAACTGTGCTAAAAACAACTTTTCTAGACTACACGTATACCATATCACATATAACTAAGGGGGAACATATCTGGTGCAAGACAACCTCTCCGTGCAACCTTGCAAACTTATAATCTGAGCCACATGATGTTGATCCAAGGGGGCGCAAGGGGGAGGCGGGAGGGGGATTTGCAAAAGTGTGATTAGGGGTGGACGATTAAGTGAAAAATTACCTAATCACATCATGTGGCCCAGATTAGAAGTTTGCACGGTTTGGACAGAGAGGTTGGTTTGCACCTAATACATTTCCTAATTAAGGCAGCCAAAAAACAAAAAGGTTCACCATGCTGAGTATATAGTTTGTGATTTTTATTTTAAAATAGTAGCTTATGGTTGTTGACATTTTTTACACGATGTCGTGACACTCTCTATATATGAGATTCAATATTTAGAAATGTACTTCATTTTTGTTATTCTACGTTGTTATCTCTAAAAATAGTATTTAAACTTTGCTCGAATGTTGCTTTTAGATGTGATGCTCTACAAACAACTCTTCAATATCTATTTCAATGATGTATTGCTAATGAGTAAAATACACTGGCCGTGTCCTTAAAATATGTTCACATTCTCATCTATTTTAATAAACTATCAAAATAATTATATATGCTTTCGACTTTTCAAGTAGTTCATTCTCAGTTCAGTCGTGGTTATGATTTGGATTCACACTTGGAATGAACCACTGAGAAAGTTGAAGGACTCACATGACTAATTAAGAAGTTTCGACTTTTCAAGTAATTCATTCTCAGTTCAGTAGAGGTTATGATTTGGACTCACACTTGGAATGAAGCACTGACAAAGTGGAAGGACTTAGATGACTAATTAAGGAGTTCATAGATCCAAATGATAATGTCAAAATAGTTTAGGTTGCATTTCACTTACTAATTCCATCTTTCTTTTTTATCTACTAAACCGAGAGCTAATGTAGCATATATTAAACATGGATCAGGATTCACACTTAGAACTACTTAAAATAAATAAAGCATCTAGAGCACTTTGGGAGTTCATAAACTCATATGAGAACGTGAGAATAGTTTAGAAACCTGTTGCACACTTTACTTGTTATTAATTGAATTTTTGTTAAAATGTCTATGTTCCAAAGATCTAAAGTAGTTGATTTTAGATGAGTTTAGTTTGCATATGATGAATTTAATGTTAGATTTTACTTTTGATTCGGTTGTAAAAAGAGTTTGTACTTTTTACTATTAGTAATATCTTATGTAGAAGCATGCATAACATGCTAATCTGTCTAGTTAGAAACCAAAAAAGAGCAAACAACAGTCAAGAAAACAACTAAGCTTAGATCTGTCCCCCCTCAATCGCCTCTACAAAGCTCATGTCAGAGCAAAACCCCTCTAGACCAGCACCCATTAAAACGAAAATGATCACGGAGCACGGTCGTTGCGTGCTCCTCCCCTACCCCACCACTGATGTCGCCGCCACCACCACAAACCGCCAAATCCTTCCACTCCAAAATCGGCACATCACCTTCTCCAGTGACAAGGAATATGAAGCCCGGGGATCGCGGCATGGTCTGCGCGCCCAACTGTCGAGGTCGAGCGCTCACATGCTGGCTCCCGCTCCAAGAACAAGCACGAGTGGAGGGATTCCAGGAGCGATGGCTCATGCGCACCACAATGAGAAGGACGGTTTGGATGTACCAAAGCTCGAGGAGGCATCGTGGGGTTCGTCTGCTTCCTTCTCGCTGATGTCTGACAGAACCCAACGCGAAATGCTAGAGGTCGGGTGCGGCAACATGGTGTGCGTGGATCATGTCTCAAAGAGATTGGTGAATGTGAGTTGGCATGCGTCGATGATGTCCATGTTGCAAATCGCAATAACACTTTGCCACACAACATGGATCATGTCTCTTAAGACCTTTGGAGTCTCTCTTTGGTGTTTCAAATTAGTACTACTTATTTGCTGCCCTCCTCTTCTGCACCCACTGAGCCCACAACTTCTCCGACGCTATTCTCTTCCATGACCGCTAAGCCCACAACCTCTTCACAGGCATCCACTTCCACAGCTACGGGTTGTTCCACACACTCCATGAGTGTTTCGTCATGTTGTGCTTCACTCTGCACGATCTGATCATCACTAAAGTCCTGCTCTATGGTGGTATCTGTGGTCGTGGAAGAAAACACGAACAATGAAGAGGATGGCGGTGAAGAAGAGCTCAAAGTTATAACTCACATGTTGTCCCTACCTGATGATACGATGCTACAAATCCCTACCAAAGTGTGCCAAAGGGATCATTGTCGTGTTGTTTGTTCCTGCCATCACATTCTTCGAGTCACGAGGTATGGATCGAAAGTGCGGAATCAAAGACTACCCTTTGTTGCTGCCAAGGTTCCAAAAAGTGCTAGGCACTCAGCGAGCGGTGACCTTCTATCTAGAGCATAAGAGTTTTTAAGCATGCTTAAGAATTTTGCAATATAGCAAAGCTTAGTTCTAAAATTTGAAAAAACATAGGAAGATCAAATAATGAATATGCTAACAATATGCTATGCAATAAAAATATACTTGGACCTAGCATTCAGTCTTGCCCATGTGCCTTTTGGCACAATAAAGTCAACCTCAATTCTCATTATCCAAATGGAAAATTATCTTCTTTTTATTTCTCATGTAAACAACCATATTGAGGCCTGAGCGCAAGATACAACTGATGTGAAAAATCCAACAGAACCTCAGGCCTGATCACAGGAAAAAGCTGGCAGTGATAGGTGCATGTCACACCTGTTTTTTCAAAGAAAACCAAGTGCAGTTCTATATGCATGCCAGGATCAAGTTCCATGCATATAGTTGACATAAGTGAATAACAGAAACAATATCACGTAAGAAAAACAAAGATTATCAGAGATTTACGCTTTATCCTGGAAACGAAGGCACCAAACTTCACAGGCAATCGACTGGGGGTTGCGTACGCCAAGCACCAACAACATCTTCACAACGACTTCATAGCAGCTTCCTCTCTCTGAGCAACATTGTTTATAGCAAGGGTGAGCACATGTCGTACTCAGCAAGTGTGGGGAAAGTATGAATGCAAAGGCTTGACAAGGAAAGGCTGACAGGTTGACTGCATTAAGCACTTTTAGTTGGTCAAATTTTATTAGCACCTGATTACTAATAAAGTATAGGTATATACCAACCCACAATTAACATAAAGAGATACATCATAAGCATATGGCTAACATAACCATAAACCACGACTTAAGTCCATCTTCAAGTTCAATTATCATGTGAGGGTCCAGGCCGCTCTTGACCGTGAGCACGACTAATCGATTAGTTTTAAACTCTGCAGAGGTTGTACACTTTCACCACAAGCCGCGTAAAAGTTCTAGGAACTTTGAACCCACCACGCGATGCTGATCAGGCATCATACCACACTACCGAGGTGAGATTGCATAGGGACGCTATGAGGCCTTTACAAAGATTCCCCAATGCGAAGCAACCCGCGAAGGTTCTGAGTCGTTGCAGAGTATAAAGTCCCCTAGTAGGTACCGTGTCTTAGCCAAGCCCACTCCCTACTAGAGCGAGTATATACCCCACTGGCGCTCCCCCTTGCCCTTATCAGGTAAGGCCACCCCAACATCAAGGTTTCTAATTAATCAGCCAAGATAGGGCTATATGTCTTGTGGTTGCACTGTTTTCCTGGGTGGTCGCTCCATGTTCCGATTAAGCATTGTGATCTTGTATTAACCAGAGATATATAACATAAAAGTAAAGCATGTTCATCATTATTGTTGTTTATTAGAACCACCATAACCCAAAGTATAGCAGCTAAGCAGAGCTACCCAACAGAAAGGTAAACCCAGGTTGACAAGGAATAAATGTAGTAAAGACTAGGATAAACCTTAATAGGACCCATCAATATTAATGCAAGCATATGCAATGGTGATTAAACCCATTATTGGGACAAAAGAACAAGGACACACTTGCCTTAAACCAGAGTAGTGATGTTGCTCAGAATGTCTTCATTTCTTCATACTCTTCAAAGCTCTCGAACCACATTCATTCTACTCGCATCAATCATCAGGCACAAACATACAAAGCAAGCATACAAGCAAACTAAGAACAATGCACCAATCAAAAGAAAAGCTTTAAAAGAATGCACTAAAGGATAGGCTCGATGCTATGGATCACTGAAGCACACATACTGTGCTGAGAAAAGGAAAAGGCTTGGTTAGCTTTAAGAAGGACACTAGGTTTGAGCATGAACTAGGATCAAAAGATCTGGAGCTTGAAAGGAGATTAGCTCTACAACAGAGACACACTGAGACAGAGAGCTTTGATCGATAAAGAACGTCTACCGATTGATTTGCATATATGAGAGATCAAACTATGAGCTAGGTTTATTTTAATTAGCAAAAATATGTAAAGGATATTTCATAGAGAAAATACCCTAAGTTGGAATTAAAGCAAATTAAACTTTATTTATAAAACCGGTGTAAAGAACTAGTCAAGTTTTATTTTTAAAGATTCATATATAAGTTAACCAATTAAACATTTAATTTAGAAAAGATAAACTATATGAAGCACCTAAACGTAACTTTGTGATTCGAGTAGATCATATTATTATTAAAAACATTATGGCATTAGCATTAATCAAATTAATCTTTATTATAAAAGCCGGTGTAAAAGCCTAAGCATTTGTAATTATAAAAGGTTGATTAAATATTAAACAAATTAATATTTGTCTTATGAAAAATCGAGATAAAGTTCTAATTAAATTTTATTTACAAAAGCATGTGAGATAAACATTAATCAAATTAAATTTGATTTTAATCAAATTAAATTTGATTATGAAAAACGGTATGTAGCACTATATAGCTTTTATTTATAAAAGGCACGTTTAATAAGCAATAATCAAAATTAATATTAAATTTATTTTCAGAAAATAAACATGATGAAAACTCACCACTAACGTGTTCTTTATGTCATAAGGAACCTAACGCAACTTGAACGGATGAAAACGGAGCTAAAACGGAGATTTTATGAGCAAAACAAGATTAGGGATCTAACTGCAGAGATTCTAAACTTCCAAGGGCTTAACTGTGAAAAACCAGGGACATATACATAATTTTGTATATAAACCCGAGGGCTTTCAAGCAAAAACATTAGGACGGACTGGATCTAAAGAATCTAATCTTCCTAGGGAGTTTTTGGCAAGATCTGCAAGACACAAGATTTGATCTCCCTATTTCAAGGAACCGCAGGGGCCTAAGTGCAAAGCTAACAGAGCTTCTTCTTCCTCTTGCTTATGGGCGCACGGCGGCTCTGGGATTTCAAATCCCTGGCACCCCGGCGGCCTAGGAGCACGGGTGGATGGCACGGAACGCAGAGGAGGTGGAGGGGAGTATACGGAGGCGCTCACCACAGCAGAACACGAGGAGCGGCGGTCGGATTTCGGTGCCGACGGAGAACAGGGGCGCCGGCTTGGGTCTTCACGGGCGGAGCTCCTCCGGTGTCGAAGCAGGGACGACCACCGGTGGTAGGGGTGCGGTTCGGCGCGGCTTCCTTTAGATGGCGCCAACTTCACCCCAAAACGCTCTGTCGCGGTGAATCAGGGACGACAAACGGCGGCGGCATGCCCTGATGCTCCGGCTGAGCCGACGACGGCACGCGGAACGGAGCCAGTTGCGCAGGATAGGGAAAATAGGGCGTGACAGAGGGCTCGTCGCGGCGGAGCTCTCGGTGGTGAACCAGAATGACGACCGACGGCGCCTGGCGCTCTGCTTCGGCGACGGCAGTACCGGCGGCGCTCGGCACGGGGCGGCGGTGCACTGCGGAGGCGCGGCGCGACGCAGGGGCAGGCGGGGGAGGCAACGCGCGGCTTTAAAGGGCGCGGAGAGGGGGCAGCCTGTACGGCACGGACGCCGAGGGCGGAGTCCCGCCGGACGCCAGCCGGGGTGACCGCGGTCTGTGGCCGCGCGGTCGGGCCGAGATGAGTCCCGTGCGGGTTTGCGGCTGGGCCGGAGTGGGTCGGCGGGGCGGACCGGGTTGAAACGGCATGGGCCGGTGGTGGGCTGCGCCAGGAGTGGAGCTGAGCTGAAGCAAAACGGAAAGGAGGAGGAAAAGCGAGCTGGGCTGAGGGATTCAAGGGCCGGCGATAGACTTCGCGGTGATGGGCTGAAAGCAGCTGTGGGCCGAAAGAAAAGAAAGGAAAAAGGAAATTCTTTTTATTTTCAGGAAACATTTTCGTGAATAAGAATATTCTAGAATTAGCTAGAAAATTCATTAAAGCCACCAAAAATATTTCGAAAATCCCAAAAATTCCAGAAAAATTCCCAGAGATAGATTGAGACACGAACAACCCAAATAAAATATTTGGAGCTCATGAAAAAGATTTTAGAGCCTTCTAGTAAATAGAAAATGATCAGAGAAAATGAGAATAAATCCCAGAAAAATTCGGAAAATTCTCAAAAGGGTTTGGTCAGCACCTAAGCGCATTTTGAAAAGCTTTTGCACTCATGAACCACTAGATGCATCGGCATGAATGCACACTCACTCAATCATTTTATTTAATTTAGAAAACAAACAAAAGTCTTTTTCCTATTCTATATTTCCTGTAAAGAAAATAAATGTTGGACAAATTTTAAAATTAAGAGAAAATTATTGTTTTAATTGTTCTTCCTATTCACATCTTGAAATGAGAAATTTCAGGGTGTGACAGTGCACAACAAGAGACAACGAAGCCTTGTCTTGCATGTGCCTCGGTCGCCACTTTCAAATGGTCAACACGCCTTGGGAGCGCTATTCCCAACTCTCAAGTGTAGTGACAATGTAGAAATCAGCCGATGTTGAAGGAGTTATATATGATCGGTCTCTTACATGTAACATCTTCCCTCATGGAGATGCAATAGGGCACGCAAATCACAAATTGTAAAAGTGGTTATTTGTTGCTTACAAGTTACAAGCGAGCGGATGAGAAATTTTAGGGTCCGTTTGGCACGGCTCCCACCCGCTCCGCTCCGCGCACGGAGCGAGGAGCCGTGCCAAACGCTCGCCGAAAACGGCTCCGGGTGAGGAGCCGCCCGCGTTTCCCGCTCTCTGGCGCGGTTGGGGCAGGAGGGAGCCGGAAAAACGTAGCTCCCCCCGCTCCCCCGGCGGCTCTGCCTCTCCTTTTCCCCTTTGCCCTCGAGGGGCCCACATGCGGGGAGGAGGCCGTTGGCCGTTGGCCGCTGCTGGGCGGGGCTCAAGAAGAGGGAGCGCCGACAGCCGGAGGTGGTGGAGATGGCGGAGGTGGTCGGCGGCGGCGTGGCGTGTCCGTCGGCGGAGCCCCCGCGCCGGCAGCTTGAGAAGAGAGGCGGACGGAGGAGGCCGGCACGGCAGCTGCGCTCGTCCTTGCGGCGGCCGGTGCAGCTCCTCGCGGCAGCGGCCTCGCCCGTCCTCGCGATGGCCGGTGTAGATCGAGCTCCCAGGCCGGCGCTCTCGTCCTCCTCGATCTCTCCGTCGGGCTCCGGGATGTGTGGCGGGGGTCGGAGGACCTCGATCCGGAGGCGCTCCAAGTCGATGCGGCCGGCGGGCGGATGTGTGGTCGCCGGCGGGATCGGGGACGTGGTGGCTGGCAGGCGGACGGGCGGTGGAGGAGGAGCTGCGAGCTCCAGGCGAGGCCGGGGGTGATGGAGGGCGGTGGTGGGGAGCTGGAGGCCGCGGGGCGGGCGCCGGAGGTGGAGGATGCGATGGTGGGGAGGGGGCGCCGGCGCGCACGGGGCGGCGGCGGCACGAGATCGAGCAGGAGGCGCGGGGGAAAGGAGAGGAGACCGGAGGTTGGAATGGATAAGGTGGGAAGGAAAAAAAAAGAATAAGTAGGAAATGGAAGGAGAAAAAAAAAGAAAAGAAAAGGAAAGGGACGGGGAGAAATAAAGGAGAGAGAAAATGAGAAGGGAAAAGAAAAAAGAAAAAGAAAAATAGGAGGAAGAAAGGGTAATATGGACATTTCACTCTCTTATCTACCTTACACAGCCAGGAGAATCTATTTTGACAAACGTTTCTCCAAAACAGATTCAGCTCCACCAGAGAATCCGCTTCACCCGCACAGCCGCAGCCGGAGCTGCCACAGCCACAGCCGTGCCAAACGCACCCTTACATTTGGATTCCATACTTGAGGATGACTGTCTCGGCTTCTGTGCTTGAGTGTCAGATTGGCTTACAAGAGAGATACTTGGTGTGTGCATTTGTGCAAGGGGATTATTAGGGGCAGTTTTGTCTGGCAGTTGTGTATGTTGAGTCTGCCAATAGAACAATACTCAGGGTTTTAAGTTCCAACTTGGGTTCACGTAGGAGTGCAGAGGTTGAAATCAGGGAGCACCAGTTGCATCCTACGATGCCTAGATACAGCAGGGGGGTGCGTATCGTGTATCTGATACTGCGCGGATACGGATAAGTCATGGATACGCCATGGATATGTATCCAGGCCGTAATAAGAAAAATGGATACGTATTGAACTGGATACGAGTATCTGACACGTTGTGCAGATGCCACGAGCTCGCGACGGCCTCCGATCCTGCGCGAGCCATGGAGAGGGAGGTAGGAGTTAAGGAAGAAGTCGGTCGCCACCTCCTCACGCGCGCCCCCTGCGCCCTGCCACCGCCGCCCGCGAAGGAGAAGGGCGGGACTGCGGCGGTGCTGGGTCGATCCGCGGGAGACAGGGACTTCGGCGCCAGATCCGGACCAGAGGGAGGGAGAGGAGGCAGTCCAGCGACCAGATCGGAGAGCTCCCACCAGGAATCGGGCGCACCGTCGTCGGAATCGGAGTGGAGCGCCGCCGTCGGTATCGTAGTGGAGAGAGGAGAGAAAAGGATGCGGCGGCATGTGGATGGTGCGTATGGGAGTAAGCTGCTGGATTGAAGTAAGTCAAGTGGTGGGCTGGCTGGGCCGGGAATCAGCAGGCCAGTGGCCCAATATTCCTAATCTCCTTCATTTTTTCTTTCCCTTTTATATTCTTCTCTATCAAATCAGTGAATATCTATGTGATATTTAATATATTTATTAATCATCTAGTTGTATCCCCGTATCAGTGTTTTTTGAGAAAGTGCATACCCATGTATCGGATACGTATCGTATCCGATACCCGTACCGGTATCCGTGTAACATAGGTTGCATCCCTTCTCAGTTCATAGTAGCAATTATAAACATTTTTTGGATCGAGCAGAGGGAAGAAATGCATTGTCCGAATTGATTACAATGACCAAAGGGGTTGAATGCGAGTCACTAAAAATTCTCCAAAGAGAACTGTGCTTGTGTCCCAAATCACACCACAAGACTCTTCTAGTCATTCACAAGATCACAGTCACAACAGACTTACTAACCCTAAAAACAAAGCTAGAACGCACAACAAAATATTAGACTTAGCCTAAAGAGCAAAGCGGGGAAGAAGCAGGAATTGCTCGAGTGCCAAAAAAAGGTGCCACTAGATTTAGAAAACCGGTGCCACCAGATTTAGAAAAACCAGTGCCACTGGATCTTCCTGAAGCACCTCGAACACTTCAATAAAAATAAGGAACTTATAGCAAACAGTGTCCAAACATGATGAGATTTGAACTATAGGTTTCCCTAGCCATTATGAATATGCTCTTAAGAGAACTCCATAAAAATCTCACTTTGCAAAAAACGGTACCACCGGATTTCCAAATCTGGTACCACTAAATTTTCTTGTGCGCAGGAAAATCTGGAGAAAAAGCGGAAACTAGTGCAAATGAAGTCCAAACTTGATGAGATTTGAACCATAGGTCTCCCTAGCAAAAAACTTGTCTATTTCCAAAAGGTATTCCCAAAATTCCATTGTTGACTAAACTGATGCCACCAAATTTCTAAATCTGGTGCATCAGTTATTCCTAAGTGTAAGAAAATCCAAGAAAAATCAAGAACTCAATCAAATGGCCTCCAAACGCAATGGAAGTTCAAACAGAGCTCCGCTAGATCATGATGAGTCTTTGCCCAAAATATATCCTTGAAAAGATCAATACTTCACCACGAGTTAAGGAAATTCGTCAAGAACACTAGAGAGGAAGGATTTTTAGAAAACTCAAGACTTGCGGTGTCCATGCATGGATTTGCTACGGAGTCACTCATAGATGATGTTGCACATGTCCCAACACCAAATTCGTCTATGAAATCTGACCCAAATCACAACCAAGAAGGAGATCGATAAATCACCCAAAATGTCTCCAAAAATACTGAAAAGATAAATTGCAGATCTTGACAAAGAGAGGGACTTGAGCACGAATTTGATCTTTGTATTATCTCACCATTTTTGGTTACAAGCCACTCCTAACAACAACAAAGCTATGGATGACAAAAGGATCATCTCTCCCTCTCAAGGCTCCCACAACAAAATGAGAATCCACCTTCAAATAACCGAAAGAGATAGCTACCTCAACCAAGCACTCCACATATATATAAGCCTATGAAAAATGATCAGAGTGCCCTTGCTATAGAAATTAAAAATACAAACCCTCTCAGGGGCAAAACAAAAGTTATGGATACATGAATTGGAAGGCCACACTGTCTTCGCAACCTTGCTTCACCTCAACACAACCCTGCAATACAGCCACGTCCCTTCCATCCCGAAGCTTCGAGCCGTCTTGGAACTCCGCACTCTAGTTGCATCGGGCTCCTCCACATTTTGAGGCACAAAACAAAAAAAACTCTCACCTGTTGGTTTTCGACCCAAACCAATAAACTTGCGATGCAGGACGTGTCTGGCCTCACTCACTGTAACGCCCGCATTTTTAGCTCCTAATAAATCACCTAATAAATCATACGTGTTTTCAAAACTATCCAGCTGAGCTCAATTATCCCCTCTCAAAACCCTAGTCACCGTCCCTCTCTCTCACCCTCGGCGCGCGTGCCGCGAATCCCGCCGGCACCGCCCGCACTCGGGCCAGCACCCACGCATGCCTCCCCAGCGCCGCGGTCGGCCACCGTGCCGGGAATCCCGCGCACGCCGCGGTCCCGCCGGCCGGTCCGCCTCGCCATCACCGCCGTCCCGAAAATCACGCCAACGTCGGAAATCGGAAAACCCCGCAAAACCCTTCCCCCTAATTTCCCTAACAATTTTCCTAATTTTCCAAACTTTTTCCCTATTTCCTTTCCTTTTCTTTTCCTATTTTCCTTTTCTTTTCTCCTTCCTTTCTTTCCTTCCTTCCTTTTTCCTTTTCTTTTTTTCCCTTCTTTTTTTTTCTCCCTTTCTTCTTTTTCCCTCTCCTCCTTCTTCCTCCCGCGGCCAGGCCGCGCGACCCCGACACCCCGCGCCTGGCGCCGTTGACCCCTGCGCCGCTCCGGGCCCGCGCAGGCCGGCAGCACGCCCGCCCCACACGCCACCGCGGCCAGTGCCCTACCGCACCCAGCCGCTCGAGCACGGGCCGCGACAAGACCCCTCCCTGACGCCGAGCCGTCGCCTCCGCCGAACACCGCCGCCGCGACCCGCCACCTGTCACCGCCGCGCCCAGGCCGACCCGTCCCATCCCCCTGCGCCGCGTGTTTGAAGAGACCCAACGGCTGCCCGACGACCTCCGCCCCTGCCCGAGCCGTCCCGTCGCCCGGCGACCGGGCCCGGCCGGCCCCCAGCACCGCCCCCCCGGCGACCTCCCCGCCGAAAAATCTCCCCCCCCCCCCGAACCGCCTTTAGCCGCCTATAAATAGGCCCCGGGCCTCCTCGCTGCCCCTCGCCTCACCACCGAGCTCTCACAAGCCTCCCCCAAGCTCCACAGCACCGCCGCCCCTTTAGCACCGCCACCGAGCCACCGCCCTCACGCGGAGCCGCTCCCTCGGACCACCCTAGCGCAAGGTAAGCACGGGAATCGATCCCCCTTGGCCTCCTCTCCATTTCCCGGCCGCCGCCAGGGGCGGGACCGCCGGCGCCCCCCTTCCCCCTGACCGGCCGCCGCTCGGCCCTGCCTCCCTCCCCTGTTCTGATCGGGAGGAGGAAGAAGGGCTTTTTGCCCAAAACCCCCTGCCCCTCTCCCTTTTACCAGACCGAGCCCCATCCTATATTCCCTCTCTCTCTTCCTTTTCCAAAATAAACCCTAAACCTTAAGATATTCCGCCAAAACGTCCCTGTTATTTTTAGATAGGCCCCTAGGCTATTTAAGTTAAACCCCCACCCTACCTAGATATTATATTTAGGTCCTTTTATTTTTAAACTAAATTGCTAACCGGCCCTAATTAATTTTAAACATCTCTTTTAACCCGACATTTCATGCGCGATTTTAATCCAAATCGCGCCCAACATCCTTCACACCCGTGCCGGATATACCGCCACCCATTCGTCACCCAAAACCCCTACATAATATTTATTTCCCTATTTCTAATTACCTCCCGCGAGCTCAGCCGGAGAAATTGTGTATGCTTATTGATTGCTTGCTTGCCTGTATGTGCGCTATAGCCGACGGAGTAGACGAAGGAAGGTACCCCGAGCCGGAGATCGGAGCCGACTACTGCGAGCAGGAGCCCGAGATCCCGAACGACGAGCCGGAACTCCCCGAAGACTTCGAAGACGGCAAGTTCAATCTCATCCTTTGATGCATGCTTTGATCCCAGTTTTATAAATACAACCCTATGACCTGTTTTATAAATTGCATATTGTTTTACCGTTAAAACCCGGTAGGATAGCCACCCTTGATTGCTATGATTGAACCTTGTTTTGGCCTAAATGATTGCTTTTAAAATGTGTGAGTGCTTTCAAAATGTGTGAGTGCTTTAAAAATGGAAATGGGATATGTTTGGAAAATGAGTAAAGAACTGGGTAGACGGGATGGACGCGTGTGTTAGGAGTATGGGTGAGCTCGTACCTTTGTGGTTGAGCGTGTTGGAGATGTCCATCTTGTCGTTAAGGACCGGGTTGCGTGACATCTCACCTGACCCAATTATCGTACTACCACTCGACCGTTGTATGTGGCAACGGCTTAGCATAAATCCCACTAGTTAATCTACTTGCCATCAGGAGTGCGGGTGAGCAGCGGGAGATCAAGGAATAGGGGTACGATCTGTGTGAGGTACGCCCTGGTTATGTGAGATAACCCCTTGGTTGCTCCCGTGGTGGGTCGTAGGGTTAGCTAAGGTGGGTAATGGCTTTGATAGGATCCGCACCGGCACTAAGGTGATCGTGTGGCGGTACCCTACTTGTGGGTAAAGATGTACAACCTCTGCAGAGTGTAAAACCTATTCGAATAGCCGTGTCCACGGTATTGGACGAGTCACGGTGGGGTCACAAAACTAGTGTTTGGGTTTGGGATGATTTTCATGGCATGAGTTGATTTCTGGAAAAGTGTGTGGCTGTGTGCCTGGGCTACTGCGGACGGGGAGTCTGGTAGTCCTCATTTGGTTTTCACAAAACAACTGAGCTACTTAAGTTATAAAAATTGTTTGCGAAAACCCTTTTCAAAAGCAAACCCCTGCATGAGTAAATGTGTTTGTAAAATAAACCTTATCCTGATCCTTGATATATCCTGTGCATGATCTGCTTATTAACCCCTCCGTGGGTGGGGTTGAACTTGTTGAGTACGCATGTACTCACCCTTGCTTAATTAACTGTTTTTCAGAGGAGGATCCCGACTTCGTTCCCGAAGACGTCGAGTAGGTCGTTGCCCTACACCCAACCGTGCCTGTGGACTCAGGGTCGCCACAAAGAGCTTCCATGGCGTGGTACTCTGATGAGGCCTTAGAAGCCTTCGCTGTTGTAGTTTGGTCTTTAGCTTTGGTGTTGTTTCTCGTGGCAGTGGCGCTCCCGTGCCCACTATGCCGCCGTGATGTAAGGGACTGAACCACCTGTTGTAATAAATGTGTTGCCAGCCTCCTGGGACTGGTATTTGTATCACATTTAGTCACCTCTGATGAGGGGACGCTTCAGGTGGTATCAGAGCCGTAGGTTGGCCGTAGGACGCGACCCCTAGGACCCGAGACCTTTTCTAAGCCTTTCTCTAAATCTTTTCCCTGCTTAGCTCGCCTTTCCACAAATCTCTTACCTTAACCCTTGCCTGGTTCCAGATGGCTAACTTGGAATGGAGTGGAGGCGTCTGCCCCGCAGAGCCTGGCCTCCCTAAGTTACTGCTACTCAGCCTAGAGCGCATCGGAGTAAGGGACCCACCGGAGTACATCTATCGGGAGTACGAACACAGTGGCACCCTTCGGTGTAAAGTGATGATCTTCGTGGGAAGGAGCACACTCTACCCCGACATAGATCCTTGGTTTATCTCCACCACTGGGTTTCGCTTCACCGACACATACCCAAAAGCCGCCCGAAAAGCCCTGCGACGCCTACGAGTGGTCTATAGGCAACACCTTCGACGGACTCCGATGGGATTTTTCCCACCCTCTGGAGGAAGAGGACGCTCAAGGATCGCCCGCATGAGAGGACTTGGAAGAGAAGAAGAAGACCTAGAAGATACGGTTTCTCACCTGTCCATCTACCTCAATGGCTTAGACCACCTTTTCCATGAACAGGCCGAGCAGCTGAAACACCAAATCGACAGGGCAGAAAGAGCAGAACAAAGGATAGAATTAGAAAGGATAAAGACGAGAGCGGCGGAGGTTTCCCTAGCTAACCTGCAGCGAGATTACGCCAGAGAAAGGGAATGCTCTGAAGTATTTCACAAGAACCTATGGGATGAGCTCCACAAGGAACGTAGGAGAAGAGAAGAAGCTGGGTTGATGGACGATGAACCCGAAGAAACCCACTGGGATAAGGGAACCCAGACCGAGGATGTCATGTTGGAACAAGACCTCCCACCGAAGAAGCGTCGCATTCAGCATGAGGAAGAATCCCCTTGAGAAGAGAGTAGGGTACCTAAGTAAAGAGCTATGGTATAATAATAATAAGTGTACCCCCGAGGAGTGTACCCAACCTTTGTGAATAAATAAAACTATCTATCTTTTGTACCCTACCCTTTGCACAACTTGTTCAACTCTACCCTTGTTTTCAGATGGCTGAAGATGGATGGACCCAAGGCGTGTGCCAGGAGGAGCCTGGTTTTGCTCGCCTTCTCATCAACTCCCTGGAGCGCCTCGGTATCACTGAGCGCCCGAGGTACTACAGTAGAGAGTACGAGCAACTCGGCACTCTTCGCTGTAGGGTGGTCCTCTCCATCGCCAGAAGCACCCGCTACCCCAACGTCGAGCCGTGGCGCGTGACCGCCACAGGTTTTCGACATCGGGATACCTATCCCTTGGCCCTCCGGAAAACTCTCCGTTACCTGTGCAGGATCTACGAGGAACACCTTGTCTCCACACCGATGAGACTTTATCCTCCCGCCATCCGGACCCCAGTCTGGCAGGCCCGCATGAGAAACCTAGAACGGCGCCGTCACCAAGAAGATCTTTTGTACCATGCAGTTGCCTACCTCGTCTCCCTGGATAAACTCTTTGATGATCAGGCCAAGTTCCTGAGGGAGCAAATTGGTCGGGCTGAGCAAGCGGAAGTCACAGTAAGGATGCACCAAGTTCGAGTAGCCCAAGCTGAAGCAAGGACCGCGGCCGCCATAAGTAGTGAAGCTGTTGCCCATGAGAGCCTCAGGCGGATCCAGGATCAGCGCATACAGGAATGGACCAACAGTGGAACACCCGTTCCGGCCGTTGGAGAAGCACAAGTCCTAGTTGGGACACCCCTCATAGGATGGGGAGGAGTTCCTGAGACCCCAACACCGTCTGTAGCCGCCGAGCAACCAACATCAACTGCCGAAGAAGGAACTTCCGCCCAGCCCCAAGAGAACGGGAACCCCCAGGATGATGACGGCGATGAGCTGCTCATTCCGCTGGAAGCACACTCCGCCCCAGAAGATGGCTCGCCCCGCGAGTAGCCTGCCCAGAAGCCCTTGCCAAGGGATGAAGCCGTGTTGGTCCGAGCTTAGAGCCGCACCCTTAGCTTTTGTCGTAGTGCCTTGTCGTGTAGTGTACCAGCGTTGTACCGGTCGAGTAGTTCGGGATGTATCCTCCTCTCATGGTTGAAATGAAGTTGTTTGTGCTTGTGTGTCATGTGTGCTTGTTGTGTGCTTGACGACAGGAGTCAGATCCTGTCTTTTCAAAAGCCCGTCCTAATCAACTTAAACATCACCTAAAAACTCATAGAAACCCGCCCCCCTACAGATGGTTTCAAGGCGTCCCGCCGGGAGCTTCCAAGGCTCCGGTCGTATGGACCCAAATGCGGAAGGATCGCATGCAGGACGAAGGGAGCGCCCTAACGACCAAGAAGTGTATCAGGATGAAAATGGAGGAGAAAACATGGTTCCGCCACCGCCACCACCTGCCGTAGACCTGGCGCAAGTATTGGCTCACCAGACCCTGTTGCTGGAAGCCATAGCCAATGCCATCACCCGCCCAAAGCCCCGTGTTCTGGGCATGAATGAGAAACTGATAGAATTTCTCCGGACAAAGCCACCCACTTTTGGCGGATCCGTGAATCCCTTGGATGCAGATGACTGGCTGAGGGCCATCCTAAGGGAACTAGAGCCATTCAATTGTGAGGATCGAGACAAAGTTCTTTTGGCCACCCACCAGCTCACTGGAACAGCCTTAGCCTGGTGGGAAAACTACTGTGCAGCGGCCAAAGATCCCTCCGCCATCACTTGGGATGAGTTCGTGGAAGAGTTTCGTCGCTACCACATCCCAGAAGCCACACTGAAGCGCAAGGCAGATGAGTTTCGTGAACTCCGCCAGGGCAACAAGTCCGTGGAGGAATACACTTATCAGTTCATAGAGTTGGCTCGTTACGCTCCTGAGGAGGTGGACAAGGACTCCAAGAAGCAGGAGATGTTCAAGAAGGGCTTGACTCCGGAGCTGAGGACTCTGCTTACCCCTCAGATCTATCCGGATTTCAACACCCTCATGAACATGGCCATCCTCACAGAGAGAGCCAAGGCAGAAGAGAAGAAAGAAAACAAGCGCAAGTTCATGGAGCACAAGGCTCAACAGCAGGAACGTTCCCAGAGGCAGAGAAGCTTCGGTCACCCCATGTCCAGGTTCCAAGCCCCCATGCAGTACAGAACCCAGTCACAAGCCACGGGCTCTCAAGGCCCCAGAACCCAGTTTAAACAGTACAACAACCAGAACACCATGAAGCCTCCACAAAACAATACCAGCCAGGTCACTGCCAACAACAACAACACCCGAGTATGTTTCAACTGCCGTGAGACCGGACACTTCATTGCCAACTGCCCATACGCCAAAAAGCCAGCAACTTCAGCCTTCTCCAACTCAGTGCATGGACCGAGACCGGTTGTATCTGGAGCCAACCGCGTGCCAGTTCGCAGCAACAACAACTTCGGCAATAACAACCAGCAGATGAGGCAGCCCCAGCAGTCTTATGGACGAGCCCGCGTCAACCACATCAACGCACAGGAGGCTCAAGAAGCACAAGGCGTAGTGCTCGGTGAGTTCCTGGTCAGCTCAGTCTTGGCAACTATATTATTTGATTCAGGAGCATCACATTCGTTCATATCTTCAAGTTTTGTGGAAAAGCATAATATACCTACAGTACTACTAAAAACACCCCTATTAACCCGAACACCCGGAGGTGACATCAAGTGTCAACTGGGTTGCTCCCGGGTGAGAATCATTTTAAGTGGGGTAGAGTTCCTAGCGGACCTGGTAGTACTGAAGTCCAGAGGGATAGATGTGATTCTTGGGATGGACTGGTTAAGTCTTCACCACGGCCTTATAAGTTGTGCCGATAAGGTAGTACACCTAACCAACCCAGACGGAGTGCAAGTAACCTGCCATACCCGAGGAAGCAGACCAGACATAATGGTTTTTAGCATGGAGGCCAAGTCCCTAGAAGAAATCCCAGTAGTACGGGAGTACCCAGATGTATTTCCCGAAGAACTCCCCGGAATGCCACCAGATAGGGATATAGAGTTTGTTATCGACCTCATCCCCGGAACCTCTCCCATAGCCAAGAGACCCTATAGGATGGCAGCCCCTGATTTGGCAGAGTTAAAGAAGCAGCTGAGAGAACTTCAGCGAAATGGGTTCATCAGACCAAGCTCGTCACCGTGGGGAGCCCCAGTGCTTTTCGTGGAAAAGAAGGATAAGAGCATGAGGATGTGCGTGGACTATCGCTCGCTGAACGAGGTTACTATCAAAAACAAGTACCCTCTCCCCAGAATAGATGATCTATTTGACCAACTGAAAGGAGCCAAGTACTTTTCAAAGGTGGATCTAAGGTCAGGGTACCACCAACTCAAGATTAGGGAAAGTGACATCCCTAAGACCGCCTTTGTCACCCGTTACGGGCAGTATGAGTTCACAGTGATGTCCTTTGGACTCACCAACGCACCAGCATATTTTATGAACCTCATGAATAAGGTGTTCATGGAAGAGCTGGACAAATTTGTCGTAGTCTTCATTGACGACATACTTGTTTAATCCAAGAGTGTGGAGGAACATGAGCAGCATCTTCGAGTAGTACTGGAGAAACTGAGGGCGCACAAGCTGTACGCTAAGTTCAGCAAGTGTGAATTCTGGTTGGAGAAAATATCTTTCCTTGGACATATTCTGACAGCAGAAGGAGTAGCAGTAGACCCTGGGAAAGTCGAAACAGTTTCCAACTGGCAACAACCAACCAATGTGAGCGAAATCAGAAGCTTTCTTGGCCTAGCGGGATACTACCGGAGGTTTATTGAAGGATTCTCCAAGATTGCCCGACCCATGACAGAGTTACTCAAGAAGGAGAAGAAGTTCAACTGGACCGAGTCGTGTGAGAAAAGTTTCCAGGAGTTGAAAAGAAGATTGACCACAGCCCCAGTGCTGACCTTGCCAGATATCCAACGAGACTTTGTCGTGTATTGCGACGCCTCCCGACAAGGATTGGGATGCGTTCTCATGCAAGATGGGAAGGTAGTGGCATATGCTTCCCGTCAGCTCAAACCCCATGAGCAGAATTATCCCACCCATGATCTGGAGTTTGCAGCCGTAGTGCATGCCCTTAAGATCTGGAGACACTACCTGATTGGGAACAAGTGTGAAATCTACACAGACCACAAGAGTCTAAAATACATCTTCACCCAGCCCGACCTGAACCTAAGGCAAAGAAGGTGGCTAGAGTTAGTCAAAGACTATAACCTAGAGATTCACTACCACCCAGGGAAGGCCAATGTAGTAGCAGATGCCCTAAGCCGGAAATCCTACGAGAAGGCAGCACCCAAGAGTGCCCAGTTGCAAGAGGAAATGGCGCGGCTCAACGTGCACATTGTCCCCCAAGGCTACGTCCGCCAGCTGAATGTTCAGCCTACCCTTGAGGAGAAGATCCGGAAGGCTCAAGAAACCGATGAGAATCTGATGAAGATCCGCAAACATACAGGAGAGAACAAGGCCCCTGATTTTAGAGTGGATGATCAAGGCACCCTGTGGTATAAAAATAGGATATGCGTGCCTGAAGGCGGAGATTTCCGACAGACCATCATGGATGAGGCACACAACTCGGCATACTCCATTCACCCGGGATCCACCAAGATGTACATGGACTTAAAACAGAAGTATTGGTGGAATGGGATGAAAGTAGATATTGCCCGATTCGTCGCCCACTGTGATACTTGTCAGAGGATCAAAGCCGAACACCAGAAGCCCGCAGGACTGTTGCAGCCTTTACCAATCCCGGTATGGAAATGGGACGAGATCGGCATGGACTTTGTAGTAGGGTTGCCAAGGACTCAAAAGGGACATGACTCCATATGGGTGATAGTGGACCGACTCACTAAAGTCGCTCACTTTCTACCCGTACGGACCACTTATGGTGGAGAGAAGTTGGCGAAACTCTACATAGAGAATATAGTAAAGTTGCATGGAGTGCCTAGCAGGATAGTCTCAGATAGAGGGACCCAGTTCACCTCTAGGTTTTGGAAAAGTCTGCACAAAGCCATGGGAACCAAGCTGGATTTCAGCTCAGCGTACCACCCGCAGACAGACGAACAGACCGAAAGAGTAAATCAAATTTTGGAAGACATGTTGAGGGCATGCGTCCTCACATATGGCAAAGACTGGGAACAGAGCCTACCGTATGCAGAATTCTCCTACAACAACGGCTACCAAGCAAGTCTAGGAATGTCGCCGTTTGAAGCCTTATATGGGAGGAAATGTAGGACACCTCTGATGTGGTCGGAAGTGGGAGAGCGTGCCCTGGTTGGGCCCGCACTTATAAAGGAAGCCGAAGAGCGAGTAGCCGATATCCGAGAAAAGTTGAGAGCCGCCCAATCCCGACAGAAGAGCTACGCAGACAAGAAGAGGCGTGAAGCAAGCTTCAATCCGAGAGATTTCGTTTACCTCAAGGTTTCACCTATCCGAGGAACTCGGAGGTTTCAAGTGCACGGAAAGTTGGCCCCTCGGTACATCGGACCGTATAAAGTACTAAAGAGGGTCGGAGCAGTAGCATACCGGTTGGAGCTACCCGAAGAAATGTCAGATATACACCCAGTGTTTCATATCTCCCAGCTACGCATATGTTTGAGGGTTCTTGAAGAAAAGCGAGTACCGGTAGAAACCATCGATCTACAGCCAGACCTTAGATACCAGGAGGTGCCCGTCAAGATTTTGGACACGATGGTAAAGCGAACGAGAACATCAGAAGTACGGGTGTGCAGAGTCCAATGGAGCAGACACGGAGTGGAAGAAGCCACGTGGGAACGGGAGGACGCATTGAAGAAGGAGTTTCCCCACCTGTTCGAAACCTAGCCGAATCTCGAGGGCGAGATTCATTTTAAGTGGGGTAGGTTTGTAACGCCCGCGTTTTTAGCTCCTAATAAATCACCTAATAAATCATACGTGTTTTCAAAACTATCCAGCTGAGCTCAATTATCCCCTCTCAAAACCCTAGTCACCGTCCCTCTCTCTCACCCTCGGCGCGCGTGCCGCGAATCCCGCCGGCACCGCCCGCACTCGGGCCAGCACCCACGCATGCCTCCCCAGCGCCGCGGTCGGCCACCGTGCCGGGAATCCCGCGCACGCCACGGTCCCGCCGGCCGGTCCGCCTCGCCATCACCGCCGTCCCGAAAATCACGCCAACGCCGGAAATCGGAAAACCCCGCAAAACCCTTCCCCCTAATTTCCCTAACAATTTTCCTAATTTTCCAAACTTTTTCCCTATTTCCTTTCCTTTTCTTTTCCTATTTTCCTTTTCTTTTCTCCTTCCTTTCTTTCCTTCCTTCCTTTTTCCTTTTCTTTTTTTCCCTTCTTTTCTTTTCTCCCTTTCTTCTTTTTCCCTCTCCTCCTTCTTCCTCCCGCGGCCAGGCCGCGCGACCCCGACACCCCGCGCCTGGCGCCGTTGACCCCTGCGCCGCTCCGGGCCCGCGCAGGCCGGCAGCACGCCCGCCCCACACGCCACCGCGGCCAGTGCCTTACCGCACCCAGCCGCTCGAGCACGGGCCGCGACAAGACCCCTCCCTGACGCCGAGGCGTCGCCTCCGCCGAACACCGCCGCCGCGACCCGCCACCTGTCACCGCCGCGCCCAGGCCGACCCGTCCCATCCCCCTGCGCCGCGTGTTTGAAGAGACCCAACGGCTGCCCGACGACCTCCGCCCCTGCCCGAGCCGTCCCGTCGCCCGGCGACCGGGCCTGGCCGGCCCCCAGCACCGCCCCGCCGGCGACCTCCCTGCCGAAAAATCTCCCCCCCCCGAACCGCCTTTAGCCGCCTATAAATAGGCCCCGGGCCTCCTCGCTGCCCCTCGCCTCACCACCGAGCTCTCACAAGCCTCCCCCAAGCTCCACAGCGCCGCCGCCCCTTTAGCACCGCCACCGAGCCACCGCCCTCACGCGGAGCCGCTCCCTCGGACCACCCTAGCGCAAGGTAAGCACGGGAATCGATCCCCCTTGGCCTCCTCTCCATTTCCCGGCCGCCGCCAGGGGCGGGACCGCCGGCGCCCCCCTTCCCCCTGACCGGCCGCCGCTCGGCCCTGCCTCCCTCCCCTGTTCTGATCGGGAGGAGGAAGAAGGGCTTTTTGCCCAAAACCCCCTGCCCATCTCCCTTTTACCAGACCGAGCCCCATCCTATATTCCCTCTCTCTCTTCCTTTTCCAAAATAAACCCTAAACCTTAAGATATTCCGCCAAAACGTCCCTGTTATTTTTAGATAGGCCCCTAGGCTATTTAAGTTAAACCCCCACCCTACCTAGATATTATATTTAGGTCCTTTTATTTTTAAACTAAATTGCTAACCGGCCCTAATTAATTTTAAACATCTCTTTTAACCCGACATTTCATGCGCGATTTTAATCCAAATCGCGCCCAACATCCTTCACACCCGTGCCGGATATACCGCCACCCATTCGTCACCCAAAACCCCTACATAATATTTATTTCCCTATTTCTAATTACCTCCCGCGAGCTCAGCCGGAGAAATTGTGTATGCTTATTGATTGCTTGCTTGCCTGTATGTGCGCTATAGCCGACGGAGTAGACGAAGGAAGGTACCCCGAGCCGAAGATCGGAGCCGACTACTGCGAGCAGGAGCCCGAGATCCCGAACGACGAGCCGGAACTCCCCGAAGACTTCGAAGACGGCAAGTTCAATCTCATCCTTTGATGCATGCTTTGATCCCAGTTTTATAAATACAACCCTATGACCTGTTTTATAAATTGCATATTGTTTTACCGTTAAAACCCGGTAGGATAGCCACCCTTGATTGCTATGATTGAACCTTGTTTTGGCCTAAATGATTGCTTTTAAAATGTGTGAGTGCTTTCAAAATGTGTGAGTGCTTTAAAAATGGAAATGGGATATGTTTGGAAAATGAGTAAAGAACTGGGTAGACGGGATGGACGCGTGTGTCAGGAGTATGGGTGAGCTCGTACCTTTGTGGTTGAGCGTGTTGGAGATGTCCATCTTGTCGTTAAGGACCGGGTTGCGTGACATCTCACCTGACCCAATTATCGTACTACCACTCGACCGTTGTATGTGGCAACGGCTTAGCATAAATCCCACTAGTTAATCTACTTGCCATCAGGAGTGCGGGTGAGCAGCGGGAGATCAAGGAATAGGGGTACGATCTGTGTGAGGTACGCCCTGGTTATGTGAGATAACCCCTTGGTTGCTCCCGTGGTGGCTCGTAGGGTTAGCTAAGGTGGGTAATGGCTTTGATAGGATCCGCACCGGCACTAAGGTGATCGTGTGGCGGTACCCTACTTGTGGGTAAAGATGTACAACCTCTGCAGAGTGTAAAACCTATTCGAATAGCCGTGTCCACGGTATTGGACGAGTCACGGTGGGGTCACAAAACTAGTGTTTGGGTTTGGGATGATTTTCATGGCATGAGTTGATTTCTGGAAAAGTGTGTGGCTGTGTGCCTGGGCTACTGCGGACGGGGAGTCTGGTAGTCCTCATTTGGTTTTCACAAAACAACTGAGCTACTTAAGTTATAAAAATTGTTTGCGAAAACCCTTTTCGAAAGCAAACCCCTGCATGAGTAAATGTGTTTGTAAAATAAACCTTATCCTGATCCTTGATATATCCTGTGCATGATCTGCTTATTAACCCCTCCGTGGGTGGGGTTGAACTTGTTGAGTACGTATGTACTCACCCTTGCTTAATTAACTGTTTTTCAGAGGAGGATCCCGACTTCGTTCCCGAAGACGTCGAGTAGGTCGTTGCCCTACACCCAACCGTGCCTGTGGACTCAGGGTCGCCACAAAGAGCTTCCATGGCGTGGTACTCTGATGAGGCCTTAGAAGCCTTCGCTGTTGTAGTTTGGTCTTTAGCTTTGGTGTTGTTTCTCGTGGCAGTGGCGCTCCCGTGCCCACTATGCCGCCGTGATGTAAGGGACTGAACCACCTGTTGTAATAAATGTGTTGCCAGCCTCCTGGGACTGGTATTTGTATCACATTTAGTCACCTCTGATGAGGGGACGCTTCACTCACCAAGCCTCGAAGCCTCCAAGTCTTTCACTTCCGGTGCCCAGGCAGTCTACTCGATCTTGCCTACATCCCTTGACTTACGAAATCTGACCCAAATCGCAATCAAGAAGGAGATCGATAAATCACCCAAAATGCCTCCAAAAATACTGAAAAGATAAATTGCAGATCTTGACAAAGAGAGGGACTTTAGCACGAATTTGATCTTTGTATTATCTCACATTTTTCGGTTACAAGCCACTCCTAACAACAACAAAGCTATGGATGACAAAAGGATCATCTCTCCCTCTCAAGGCTCCCACAACAAAACCAGAATCCACCTTCAAATAATAGAAAGAGATAGCTACCTCAACCAAGCACTCCACATATATATAAGCCTACAAAAAATGATAAGAGTGCCCTTACTACAGAAATTTAAAATACAAACCTTCTCAAGGGCAAAACAAAAGGTATGGATAGATGAATTGAAAGGCCACACTGTCTTCGCAACCTTGCTTCACCTCGACACAACCCTGCGATATAGCCATGTGCCCTCCATCCCGAAGCTTCCAGCTGTCTTGGAACTCTGCGCTCCAGTTGCATCAGGCTCCTCCGCATTTTGAGGCACAAAACGAAAAATCTCTCAGCTGTTGGTTTTCGACCCAAACCAACAAACTTGCGATGCAGGACGTGTCTTGCCTCACTCACCAAGCCTCTAAGACTCCAAGTCTTTCACTTCCGGTGCCCAGGCAGTCTACTCAATCTTGCCTCCGTCCCTTGACTTACATATGCCACTGCATCAAGCTATGCTGCCTTGCTCTTTCATGCATCATGAGGACCGCCCTTGATCCTGTCCGGCTTTGTTTGGTCCCTCGTTCCAAGTCTGCTTGTTTATACTTCCGTTCGGTGGTCCATGGATCAAGAATCTTTCACCCTTGATCTTCATCTGCACCATTAGTCCATCACCAACCAGACACGTCCAACACCTACACGTACTAGACCAAGAGGAAACAGATTGATTCTCATACAACTACTTGGTAGAGGACGCGGTTGGTGTCATAGGGACCGTCAGCGTCGTCGTAGACGTACGGCGAGATAAGCGGGAAGCGCTTGGCGTTGTAGGTATTGAAGAGACATCCGCTCCCTCGTGTCGCTCTTGCAAGGGGGCGACCCGAGGGCTCCCTGCCGCGCTGCCCACGCTCCCTCGTTGCGGCTCCCGACGGTCGCCGCCGCCACCCCCTCAGTCAGCGGCGGCGGCCAACGGCGGCGTCGCACAACCGACGCCCCCGCGTCCTCCTCTCCTCTTCCTCCCCTCCCCCTCTTCCCTTTCCCGCCCCTCTCCGTCTCACCACCACCACCTTGGTCGTCTCCCCTGGTTGTCGGTGTTTCTGCGCCTCATCGGTGCCGGATCCGGCCTCCCCGGCGTTTCTGCACTTCCCCGGTGCCGTTTCCGCACCTCCCCGGTGCCGGCTTCGGCCCGAACCTTAGATCTGGAGGTTTGGGGTCGGTGCTGCCGTCTTCACCAGTGCGGCCTTCCTTGTGCGGGCCGGAGTGCTGTCGCGGCAGCAGCCGCCTCCTTCACGTGGGGTCGGGCGCGTCGGGGTTGGCGGTCAACCTCGTCGGTGCTGGCGCTGCCTCTTCCTCTCTGGTGTCACCCTCTTCGTCACCGCCGCCTGACTTTCCTACGCCAACATCGTGCCGCGGCGTGCCACGGCCGTCATGCGCCGTCGCGTCCTCGATGCCTTCGTCCACCGCAAGCTAAGCGCCCCTCCTCGCCGGTCGCGGGTCCTGGTGCGGCCGCCTCTTCCTCTTTGCCCGGCTCCGCTGCGACCCAGCGGTGGCGGGACCTAGCACGGGGCGCGGCTACCACCCTCCCGCCGGCTTCCGCGGCCCCTCTTCTCTCCGCCGACCGTGGCCCCTCCCGTCGGCAGCTCCGAGATCTGGGCGCCTCTCTCTCTCTCACCGGTGACTGCGATCCCTCCTCTCCACAGATGGCTGGCCTCGTCGCCGGCCGGCGCGACCCTGGCGTGTCTACCAGCTCCCCTCCCCCTATGCTGGCGAGCCACGGCGGGCTCGGCTCCGGCCGGCAAGCTTGTGTGAGTCGTGGTAGGCTTCGGGGGCCCACGTCACCGCCCGCTCACCTGGGCGGCGGCCCGACTCCGCTTCTCCCCCTAGCGCGTCGCGACGACCCCCCTTCTTCTCCGACGTTGGCTTCCACCTCTCCGTTCGACTGCTCCGGCCCCCCTCCGTGCTGATCCGGCGACGACGGCACAGGCCTCCACTTCGCTCGACGGTGTCCGTGGCCATCGCTGCCTCGCCCTCCAGGCCCGATGCCTTCCTCCCGGACGGCTGTGCTGCGGCCGCGCCGGGCACCCTGTCGGTGGCTCCCCCGTGTCGCGAACCCCCAAGCTCCCCCCTTTGCAGATGCCCTGCTCCGTCGTCGTTCCTTCCTCTCTTTCTTCTTCAGGCTGCCTGCAGCTGCTCCTTCCTTGTCGTCGCCTTGGTTTCACACTGTTGTTTCCATCGTTCGGGCTCCCATCCTGGATGCATCGGCCAGTGGAGGACTGGGACTTGGAGACCTTTGGCGAAAGCCCTGCCTAGCGTCTGCTGGTGCTGTCAACGGTTGCGCTTCTCCTGCAATTTCCCTGTTGGGGGTGTTGATGCGGCCTCAAGGTCTGTGTGGTGGTTCGCTGGGTGAAAACTTGGCATGCTGCTTCGTCAGCGGGTGGGCGATGGCGGCGTGGACGTTGCTCCCTTCCTGAAGGTGTCGTCTTGCAGAACCTTCGCTCCGTCCGTTGTCTCTAGTTTGTTAGCCTATCGGTGATCTGCGTGTCCCCCAAGTGTCTTTCTGCCCTGTAGGCGGTCGTCGTCTTAGCTAGTTCTCTGGTGTGGTGGTAGTGGTGAGGTGGTGTTCTCTTCTTTCTAGCTGTTGTTCGTGTTGTTCTCTCTGTTGGTCTTGTATCTCTACCTTTTAGGTTCCTCCTAAAGTGGCTTCTTGTAAAACTTCTCTTCTCTTAATGAAAAACGTGCTTTGCACATCTTAAAAAAATAGAACTACTTGATGATGACAACTGTATTTAATCTGAAGCAGTTGTTCGTGTTAATTTCCATCATGCTTATCTCTCATTGCCACGTGTTGGCCTAAACCATTTATTCACACAGAGCCACTGCTTCATGCCTTGTGTCACCAACCGACAGCCGTCACGACCCGTCACCTGTGCCGTCAGATCGAGATGTGGTTACAAACAACAATGTTTTATTAGGCTAGTCTCAATGTAAATTTGAGGAAAAAATTTGGTGCAGTAGTTCTACAAACCATGCGGTGCAGGACGCTCCCTGAACTGTGGACCGAAAATAATAATGATGTTCGGCTGCTACGTGATGGTCAGCTCGCAAGGGCACCCGGACCTGCCGCTCGGCTCGCATTCAGCTCTAGTCTCAGGACGGCTGGTAGGTAATAATGGATTCGGATAGGATATATAAATGGAATCGAATCCGAATGTCACTATTTACCACATTTTAAATTGAATTCGAATACGAATACAAATCTTTTCGAATTCGCATTCGGATATTTACTTAGTTCAACTCGAAATTGATATTCTAAAATTTAGCAAAGACCAATAAGGCAATAAGATAGCGCCAAGTACATAGAAAATAATGTACCAAATCCAGTTTAAAACAAAGCTTACAATACTAAATTAAAGTGAAAGAAAGCCAAACAACTCTAAAAATCGATGATTTTATGATTGGTAAAAAATTATGATTAAGACAACTTATCAAAAATATATATTTATTAATAAAAATTTAAGTAATTCAGTATATCAAAAAATATAAAAATAAATATTTTTCATAGATATATCATTTAAAATTAAAATAAGTGCATTCATAAATATAAATTATTTCTTTAAACATAATATATTATATTTTAAATTAACGTGAATAGACATATTGTAATAATTAAATTTTATTATTGTATATCACTAATAATATTAGACTAAAATAATTTTCATTTGATATTTTTTAATATTTTAGATGATGTACATCATTTTTAGGTAAAAATATTAAAATTGACATCATTTTTAATTACTAATTAGTCATCAAAATAAGTTTTAGAAGATTTCATGAGTACTTTGTTCTACACGGATACCGCATAGTGTCGGATAGTTTATATTTTTGTCGAATACGAATCTGGAACCGGATAAAGAAAGAATTAGAAATCGAATATGAATACATCCATCTAACATTCACATTAAAAACGAATACGAATACGAATATTCATATTATAATTCGCAACGAATACGGATTCGGATAATTCGTATATCCAGACATCCGAATCCATCCCTGGTAGGTGTCGCGAGGCTCACATGAGGGCTCGTGTACGTATATCTATTCTCGCGATTCCTTCGTCTACTACTACTACGACGGCCAGCAGCGGTGTAACTCTCCTCCGTCGCCCGGCACGCCGCATGCACCATGGGCAGGTGAAGGTCAAGAGGATCAGGCGGCCATCGAACCTACTGCGCCCTCCTCTCATCAGATGCCATCCTCTACTCAAGCATCCAACACAGTCCCAATTCTTGTTATGCAACTCGTCGAACAATGTACATAAATTCTTCTACCATGGACACCTTGCAATGTTGAATATATGCTCACAACTACTGCTCAGCAAACGTGATCCTCCCACACTCAGCCTTGAGAGCAAACTCATACATCGATTTGCTCTGAACTCTGAAACTCGACTGGACGTCTGCTAGGCCAATTGTACCGTCAGAACCCCTTCTTCAGTTCTGACTTCTGAGTGTTGCAGGTGCAGCTTTTTTGCAACTCTTCAATTTTGTGCATGCAAACAATGAACAAAGAACTCCAATTCTCTTATTACCAGAAATTTATTTCAAGCAAAGAGCAAGCTTCGGTCGATGCAACGCCCCAAAATATGCTTGATGCAGATCCATTGCCACTGTCAGAGAAAAACAAACAAGGAGCACTCTGATGTTGCATCGCAGGTGCAAAGGAATGAATACGAACTCCCCATCCCCTTCTCTGATTCTGCTCGCAACAGTACCAACCAGCCAGGGACGGAGACGGGATTGGATGGTTGGAGGGGCTCATTTTCCTTCTTCTACCTCCAGCTTCTTCTTCTTCATCTTTCTTTTTTTCCTCTTCTTCTTGCTTCTTCTCTCCTCTTATTTTCATGGAGAGACCCACCCGCCCTACCGCCAGATCTGTCCCTGCAACCAACTGCCTTGCGAGAAACCGGAGCACATGTATCTCTCGTTGCCTCCGCAGTTACCTGGAGAACGAGAGAGGATTCCGGAGAGTATTCTGTGTTCCGCGTTCGATCCGGCCGGGGTTACGACCGCGGCAACCGGACTCAACTTGTCAAGAGGTCAGGATAAGGGAAAGGCGAGAAGGGTGCGGCCAGGGGCGGAGGGAAGGGGGACTGGGGTGCCTAGCACCCAGGGGCGGATAGAGGCCTAGGGCCACCCGGGCCATGACCCTAGGCGTGAGCCGGAATTCTCCACACTGTAGATCACTGTAGCGAAGCAGCTCAACACTTATTCACGAACTGGCCCATGGAGTGGCCCTAGACCTTAGGATAAATCCTGTCCGCCACTGCCTGGCACCCCCAATGCTCTACTAATACCTCTAATGAACTCTTAATATGTATATATCACATAGTTAGTTACTCCTAATTTAGCTCAATCAGATTATTATTAACTCTTCTAGTATCAATTGCAACCAACGAAAGATGTTTTTCAGCTATGAAACTTGCAAAGACACATCTTAGATGTACAATGGAAGTTGAATTTTTGCGAGATTGTTTGGTACTTTACATTGAGAAGAAATTAACTGCATCAATTAGTACTGATAAAATTATTGAAGCCAATTATCTTGATGCTAGTCATAGAGCTAATTTTAAATTGATACATATATAATTTTGTTTTGATTAAGACTTGTGAAACATACCACTATTATGTATGACTAAAATCATGTGCCGTGATCGTTACTTCTACCTTCTTTTGTTCATGGCCCCTTTATTTTTAAATCTTGGCTCCACCCCTAGGTGCAGCTGAGCCGAGTGGGTGGGCCGGCCAGCCGGGTGCGCTTGCGAGCCGAGCGGCCAGAGCTGCACATCTCATTTTTCGGTAGTCATGCACTTTTTTTAAGTGTCACTGGCTCAATTATCTAGACTGAAAATTAGTTAATTGTGCTAGTCTTCTCACATCTTATGTAACTCTCACCTTCTCTCTTCGTCACGTTAACAAATTTAATAAACTTTTCGTGAAACTCCATTAAGACTGCGTTAAACCACCCACACCGGTGAACTGGAAAAGTCCCTGGAGGAGACTTTTCCAGTTTTCACCCCCGCGGCGGTCTCCTCCAGGGAGACGGGAAAATCCCGTCGCCCCCCATCCTCCTTCATATCCCCAGGAGAAGCGGACGCACGGGAAGGACGATTCGCGGGACTCACGGGAGGCCGTTGTTGCTCCGCGCCAGCAGCAGGAAGGGGATGAAGAGAAGATGAGCTGCCGGCTGCCGCCGCCGGCCGAGGAGGGGAGAGGAGAGGGAGCTGCAGGCCCAACGCGGGAGGAGAAGCCGGCGCGGCGGAGGAGAAGTGCAAGCGGGATGGGCGGCGACCATGGCTGGGGCCGCGAGGTCCACCTCGAGCTCGCCGTCACCCTGAGAGCCGCGAGGTCCACCTCTAGCTCGCCGTCGCCCCGAGATCCGCAAGGTCCACCTCGAGCTCGCCGTCGCGCCGCGAGGTCCACCTCGAGCTCGCCGACGCCAGCGCGGACCCCCGCCCCTGCTCGCTCCGTCGGCGCCGGCGAGGAGGGCCGCCCGCCGCCGTGACGCCGGCTCGATTCGAGCTCGAGGACGGGGGCGTGCAGTCGCGGGAGCAGGTCGTCGTCACGAGAGCCGCGCCGCCGCTTCCCGCCTTGGCTCGCGCAGTCCGCGAGAAGGGAGGAGGTCTCCGCGGCGGCGCCGGCGGAGCACCACCACGAGCTGGCCTTGCCTCGTCGAGGCAGGGGAGCTGGCCTTCGCCGCCCGCCCCTGCTCACGGAGGCAGGGGAGCTCGGTGCGCCTCCTCCACGCCACCGAGACCTCCACACCGCCATGGAAGCCGCGCGCCGGCGGAGAAAGGGTGGGGGAGGCGCACGCCGGCGGGATGGGCGGGGCGAGCTTGGCGGGATCCGCCGGCGCAAGGAGCTAGGCCAGGCGCGTTGACCCGCCATGGATTTGGTGGCGGAGGAAGCGAGGTGGGGAGGAGGGAGAGAGAGAAAGGGTGGTTGGGGGTGGGGGCTGCGGGGTGGGGGAGGAGGATAAAAAATGGAAGTGGGCCCGGATGGTTGGGATGAAGGAGAGATTTAAAGGATGATGGGTGCAGAAGAATAGAATATAAAGGAGAGAATATAGATGAGTAGGATGGAATATTCTGTTTTGAAGGAGAAGATGAAGGAGAACGAGTGTGGATGGTCTTAGCTCGAACTCGGCCTTTTGCCGTGTTCCGGACGCGGCCTCAGGCTTGTCATGACCACGGCCCGCGGCGCTGTCGTTGCGATGCGACGTCGGTCGCCGACCACATGTATGCAGCCGCCGCGCCCCCCGCCGTGGCTGTGAACGACGCATCTCGCTCGATGCGTTTCTTGCACGTGGCGCACGCTAGCGCCGCAGGCGTGTCTCTGTATACCGTCGCCGTGAAGCCGTGAACGCTGAACCGCGCACGCTGTCGTCGAGGTTGGGAGTTTTGCGGCGGCTCTCAGACATGGGCGCCGGTGACGGTACGGTGGCGCGGCTGGGGAACGTGCGCTAGTTCGCGCCGTCATGGACGGGTTCGGGCAAACGTGTACTGCCGACTGCGGCCGGCACCTCACGACGGTGGCCGTGAAGCGGCTGAACGATCCGCGCAGTTCCTGACGGAGGACGAGATGATCAGCCCTCGTCGTGCACCGCCACCGTGATGCTCTCGAGGTCGGAGCAGCGCGGGGCCAATCCTTCAGTACGGCAAGCCACTGCTTTCATTTCATCTCCGAACGGCCATTCGTCCGAAATGTCCCGTGTTCCCGCCATCAGTCACCACAGACTAGCAACGAAACACGTGGTAGTGCCGGAGACGTCTTCCACCTCCGTTACCGGACATTTTTCACACAATGAGCCCATCAGGGCAGCCCAGTGCTTTCCTCTCAGCCAAAGGAGAATTTAACTCTGTACAATCACATTCTTCCTGCCAGGGGAAAAAATTGTACCAACGCATTTCAAATTGTGTAGAATCGAAACGTTTGAGCTTCTGTATGGTCTATACACCAACTTCCGTACTGTATCTGTTGGCACAGAAACATGATATCATACAACAAATACGGGCGATCATCTGATGTGCTATTCTGTCATAAGAGGAGTTTCCAACCAACGTCTGGGCTCAATGTAAATGCACAGTAGTATGTTCTTGATGTCGCCGGGTCGATAAAATCGCTATCAACTGCTTGTTGATAACAGCAGCGCCAGCAACAGTGGGTGAAGGACGTCCTGTACCGGTGTCTTGCCTGCATTTGTCACTCAAGAAGCTTGTTGCAGGTGCTGACCCCCAGCGCCGCAGCTAGATGCCAGGCGGCGTGGAGGTAGGAAGCTTGTGGAAAGACGTCATCAGCGATGAATAGGGCACCTCCCAGTAAAGACGACATCTTGTGCAGGTTATGCGCCATCTTGAGCTCTGGCTCTATTGATGCTCTCTTAGCAAATGAAACCTATGGTGGGGAAAGGATGTTATAGTTGGTCGACCCAAAATATAGAACGATGATATAAACCACACAAAAACCTTATATGCATAAGCATACTTAGAACAAGATTAGGTTTTTGTATTCCAAATAAGATGCCATGAGCTTTGAACTACTTGCCTCCATTATCCCAGTGTGTACGGCTGAAACCATCAAGGGTTGAAATGATAGGAGCAATGTTGATGCTGCCATTAGAAACTTCGGATTCTCATCACGAAGAGCTCTTGATAAGCACTGCATGGAAGATGTCTTGTCAAAATGCCCAATACTTTACTAGTTTAGATAAAACTTCCTAATTGCTATCTTAATATACAGCCTTAAGAAGGGTTTACTCCATGCAACTATCAATAGTATACACAAGAACCTGCATGTGCATGCCAATTTGAAACATGGAATAGTAACCAATACTGGTACATTCTGAAACACAGCTATCTAGCAGATAACAAAACAAACTCCGGTCACATGCTCTTCGTTACTTTTTCTCCATGAAATGGACACATGAATAAAGGCTAGCACAGATTCTGCTTCAATAAACATCTTATGAGAATATTCACTTACTAGTGTTGAAGTGGCAATCATTGTATAGTCTGCCCATCTCATATACTTTCTGATTTCTCCTCGTGAAGTATGGTACAAGCTAGAAGCTATTCCAACTCCAATTAACGAGTTTGCATAAAGTGCAGTATTCAAGTTCTTTCTGCACAACTGGCACATAACCGTTAGTTGATACTTGTAGCAACTGAGAAACAAATCAGAAGGTAATCTTCACAAACAAAATGAGTTTAAGTGGTTCAGACGTGGGCTTGCCTTGGAGTTTGCAGTCCAAGAACAATGAAAGGAAGTGAGGTGACAACATTAGCAATAGTTTCGCCAACATGTTTATCACCTGGTTCAAAGTAAGATTTACAAAATGGAGTCACCAAATGAGAAGCTAGGAAATTTATATTATACCAATGTGATAGGTTTTACAGTACACATACATGAGAGACTACAATGGATGGGCTTCAAGCATGGAGGTCTCTGCTGCCATAATCGCCTGCAAGTACAAATTAAATCATTAAGCACAATTTAATGAAGTTCTGAACGGTGTTCATTGTGTAGGTGCAAGAAACTTACCGGATTAGCAAATGCCGGCTTGAGCCAATACCCTCCTGTGCTTCACAAGTTGAGGAATCCATAATGCTAGTTTTGATCGCTTCATCATCACTACTGTATATTGACTGACCCGCAAATTGTACCCCGTAGAGGCCATTCAGGCCCCCTGAAGGCCTTGGATCTTCTTGGATTCCCATTTATTTAACCTACTTGTATTTTGACCACTTAGCAGAACTAGTGGTATCCTGATGGAAAAAAGAAGAAACATCAGCATGAAGCACTGTTGAAGGCCAGAAGCTTAGTCTACAACTATACATAAACACACAAATGGCATAAAGATAATGTAAGAACCAAACATATGAAGCACTGCATGACGTGAACATATCCTATAGCTATTGATCCCCTATGTATGCATAAATGAAATCCCCGTTGCTTTGATCTGATTACGAGGATATGTGCACACTGCACAGCTATTTGCTATCTTGACACTACACACAAAGAGTTTATTCACAATTCCACACTGCTTTTCGCAGTGTGTTTCTGCAGCTAGCACTGAGCTACGAATCACCAAACAAAGGACAAAGGAGGCACGAGGCAGCACAACCACCAACTCGGTTGCTCGCTCAACACCAGGCATCACAAGAAACCAAGAGCTGCCTTTCCCGTTTCTTGGCAACAATGAAACGAGAAACATACACCACGGCCAAGCAACCAGGGTGACAGCTCCTCGGCTCAGTTCCACCGCAATCACGCCTGCAGCCTGCTCCCGGAGACTAACTACGCGACAAATTCCGATGAAATCTCAAGTTCCCAACTACTGTTCATAACTTCCTATCGCTTGCCACCACGCTGCTTCGTGTGAGGAAAAGGAGCTCATTTGGCAAACTGGCAGAAGAAACGTACCGGGGGGAGAGCCAATTTGAACGGCGCCTCAGGAATCAGGACTGGGGAGCGCTCGCTCTCCCCCTCCTCCCGCCGCGGCTGCCCCGCTCCCCTCTCACCACCTCCCGCGGCGATTGCTCCCCTCCTCCCTGCTCTCGCGGGGAATGGAGGCGAGGGCCGGGAGCGGAGCTGAGGGTAGAGCGAGGGAATTGGAGGAGGAGGACGGAGGGGAGGATGTCCGATTCCGACAGGATCTTCCCCTTCCGGCCTCCCGTGCGGAAGCTAGCGGCGGAGGAGGGAAGAGGCCCCCGGCTATCTTTACAAGACGAAACCTGGGTTATTTCGCGGGCGGGCATGATATCCACGTCGCCCGTTAGTCTGTTAGCCGTTCGATCGGGCGAACTTGCAGTATCGGCCGTTCGATCGGTTCCGCTCGCGGGTCTCGCCCGTTCACTCGCGAATCCTCGCGGACTGGCGCGAGCGACGGCCTCATCCCCTTCGCCTCCGCGGCCGCGCCGCCTGCGCGTACCTCTGCCTGCCGCGCTGCTCGCCGCCCTCTGCCCGCGACATCCGCGATCTTGGAATCTTGTGGGCTCGCTTCCCCGGCGCCGTGCCACATCAGTCCGCGCCCTACCAACCGGGGCCTCCACCATGCTACTGGTGCCCAGCTGCGCGCTCCGCCGCCGCCAATTAGATATGCCCGCATCCTGGTGTTGAGGCTCGACTCACGCTAACGGAGGTAGCTTCTTATGCCTGCTTCCTCCCCTATCTCCAAAGTCTGCAACTGCAACCATGACAAGGTGCGCCTTGGACCTTTAAAGCTCAGTACCATATGTCCATATGCATGCGCACCAACTGTCTGACAAAATGCCTCAATGCTCTACAAAATATTATCCACTAGATTAATTATGTAGCTTAATGTACATTTTAGTGTTTTTTGAATTTTAAATCGAAGAAAGCCTTTTGCCATAAACTGCAGTGAACTTTCCTTGTTTCCAGCCGTTGCCCGGCTGCAATTGTTCATGTGCATAGCCAGCTCCTGCTGCTCAATCAAGTCTGACAACAATCAAGAAAAGCATATCTTGAACAAGAGAAGTACCCTCAAATGTCAAATTTATTGTCTCCAAAATGACATCTAATAGCAATCTGTGAACCAAACATGCAACCACAGATATTTCAAGAACCTGACCACGGAGAGGAACTTGAAATCCACTCCACGAGCATTAATAATAGTCCAAATCAAAGCAAATGTGAAATCAAATCCCTGCGGAGCACACCACACCCACTCTCAAATTGACCTCACCAGGACGTATGATGAAGACAAGGAAGTATGACTCCAGCCTGCTGGGCCATTGCTGGCATTTTTTGTGACCCCCTGCCGAGGACAAGCACAACTAAGAACTAAATTAGACTGGTAGGCGACAGCCATTGCAGTGCACAAACTGCATTCCCGAATCGATGAGTACCTTATGTAATAAAACTAAGGTTGCCCATCAGATGTCGAGTGAAGGCTGAAGCAAACTGCTATTTATTCTTAGTGTATTGTAGCTTCTTAATTCCAAGAACTTACTGATTGGCAACATAACTGTAGGTTAGTTCTCGAGCGAAATGCTGCTAAAAGATCCTTTTAGATGAGGCTGTGATACAGACATACAGTAAACTCTAAGTTATGTACTTGGTCTGGTCCAAACCGATTTTCAGAGGTGCACTTGGTAAAAGATTCTCCATTTTCTAAACAAAGTAGTAGATGCAAGTTAATCATTACAGAAAATGATTAATCAGGCCGTGGTTTAGAGTTCGACTCGATTATATCATTATCATCCCATGATGCATCTCATGCAACTCTTGCATGGATCTCTTCATTTATAAATTAATAAAATAGCCTTCAACATTACTATACTGTCATCGAAACTACTGTAAATCAACATGATCACCGAGTAATGGTTATGAATTTTTTTGTTCTAATTATATGCTACTTGCATGCTTATATACACATATTATTTGTTTCAGTTTCAGGTCAAATGAGTAAGTGTCATAGAGAAGAGCTTCACTGTGCAAATATGTCCAAGGGATGCACTACAGTAAAGCGGAGTAATGCTTGACTCATCACTTCTTTCACGAGAGTTGAGAAACAAATAATTTAGAATGAAGTTAGTTCCATTTAAAGAAATAGACATATCTAAATTTTTCCTGTGCTAATTGGAGATTGCATCTGTAGATAGGCTGCAACCATGGTCATCAGGAAATGATTATCAACCATCTGGAATATCCTCACTACAGCAGCTTGATAAAACTTATGGTATTCTTACTCAAAACACTTTTTGCTTCATTTCTCAGTTAGGTTTGTGGATTGGAACACAGACGTGACCATTAAGGTTTCTAGAATTTTTTTCTGTAGGAAAAGCTTGCAGTTTTCGGATTATAGAACCCACACGTACACATACTCCAAGTTGACTGCCAAGTAATTAGTGAATCCTTGAAGATTCATTAAAAACAAGAGCTTATCTTATAGGCTTATACCTTGTCTAAAAAACAGCAAAGAAACAACGCAGTGTTATATATGCACAAGTTCAATTTACACTGTCATGCATGTTGCCTTCCAGTTCTCAGAAAAGATACCATGCATCCGTGTGTTGTTATTGCTGACTATTAAAAAAATCATCTGTCAGTTATAAACAACTTTTGAACTCTAACTTGAAAAGCCTTTACTGTCAGAGAATCACACATTGGATTTAAATACTTCCCAAATATGATTCATGGTTTCAATAATTTGTTTTTATATTTGTAATGTATTTGTTGATGGGATTCATAGTTTCCTTGCAATGGCAGCAAAAACCTAGAGCCGGCTACATAATGAAAGTAGCGGGAAGAAGCCTGACAACAATACCTGCACTTCCAAACATGATTGATGTATGCAATGAGTTTTCCTCTTTGATCCCTTTTTTTATTCATGTCTGGAAAGTTTTTTTTAGCAACATGTCTAGAAAGTTTGAAGTGAAAAACGTAACATAACATATCCGGATATTTCCTGTAGGAAAAAATGTCGCCATTGGTTACTGATGCTCCAATGGCCACGCTCAGAATCACACCATTCCACTGGGTCAAGCCGATGGCGACGTCAGAAAAGGTGCAAATCAATCCTTTAACTATCTAACCTGGTGCATTTGTCATCCTCACCTTAGTTTAATAATGATTTAGTATCATACAATAGCAGTTTAGACTTTAGACCATGTAATCATCTTGCTAATTACCGCTTAGTCACTTTTATGTTAAGTCAATCTTTATAATAATTAAGTGTAAATCAGTTTTATTAATTTTTTAAAAAAATAATAGAGTATCCAATTTAGAAAATTTAGCATATTGCATCTCTAGGTAGATATTACTAATCAATCAAATAATTATTGATTATGTGACATAAACTGTCAGTAGATTTCATGAAATCATTGTTAAACTATAAGGTAGGATGATAAATGCATCAAATTAATTAGTTAAGAGATTGATTTGCATTAAATGAAACATTAGGGATGAATACCACACTACTGCAATACTTTAGGGATGAAACATACACTTTTTCCTCAGAAAAGAGATTTAAAGGATGAAGTTAGAAGTTAAATTACTCATTATCGAAGAACAAATATCCCGGTGATCTGTTCCATGCACAAGTGCACGGTGCACCCCCACTGCCACCACTGCTATCCCCTGCGACAAGCTGGGGACCATAAAAATACACAGTATACTCTTGTATACTTAAGATGGGGGGATTTCTTTATTTCATTTATTCCGTAGCCATCCACGAATGCATCCATAATTGTGAACTTCAGAGTAATGCTTCTAAATAGAAATGCTGATGTCAACATACTGCTCTCAATTTACATACACTTCAATCTCTCAATTTGAACTACTACACTGTTGTTTGAGATTTGGCGCCATTGTTTCAAAAAAAAAGTCCTAGAAAAAGTTTATAGTCATTCTGCATATTATGTAGATGTCTTTAACTTTATATTTCAGGTAAGCGAACGAGGTAATATTAGGAGTAATGCATAAGTTTATACTACGTTGATTTCAGCGAAAATATACATAATTTTATACTAGGTTGATTTCTAATAATTGCCTCTAGGTTGTTTCATGGCTTGTCTCCAAGATGGCGCAACAACATCGCGCTCGGGGTTTTCTAGTCTTTCTCGAATCCTCCCCGCCTCCGCGGAATATTCGCATCTTTCCCGGGCTTTTCTCTATTCGCTTTCTGTGGAGGCCCACGGGGCGGGTGATGTGTGGGTGGTTGCCATTTTACTATTGGGTAGATCAAAGGCAAAACAAACAGTCCATTCACTCAATAGTTCAATACATGTATAATCTATACTATAAAAGTAGAAAGAATTGAAAAACAATTTTCACTCGAAGGGAAACATATCCACCTCTCACAGAGGACTCACCTGTCAGGTGAGGCCCACCAAAAAACGTCGACGACGACAACGAACGACGAAAAATCTGATAGAAGCAAAATGTTTCTGCCAAAAAACACTATTTTTTCTCACCCACCCCATTCTTACCCGCCCGCACATACCCACCCGACCCGCCCCCGTCAATCATGGTTGTTGTTTCTTTTTTCATTCTTTTTTCAAACGTAGGAGGCAATCACGGCTGTTGTTTCCTTTCTTCATTCTATTTCAAGGAAAGAGAAATTGATTGACGTGATTGATGGCATGACTCAAAAGGAAATACTCAGAAACTCAAACAGAAAGAGATATATTGATGTACAAAGTAAAGGAAAATTGATTGGTGTGATTGATGACACATCAAGAAAAGGAAAAAAAAGGAAAGATCAAGTAAGAAAGAATCACTGCGCGATTAGATGAACTAAGGAAATAATTGTTGCGTCATTTTGTCAATGGTAGCCGTGCCATTCATAAATAGGTAGCAAGGAAAGATCAAGTAAGGAAAGAATCACCGCGTGATTAGATCGACGGCATTCAAATGCAATTAGATGGCGTCATTTATATGTAAATATTGTTTTGAGTCCTTGACTATTTTCTTTTGCGTTCAACATCCTCAATCACACCAATCAATACTCCTTCCTTTTTTACACCTCGTGTTCCCTATAAAACTCAATTCTCAGATGACAAAATATTGTTTCGGAGGCACGACTTCTCAGATGTAGTACTTATGTAAGTTGATTTGTTCTTTGTTTCAATCTATTGCTTGCATCAATTTTGTTATTGTTATTTGACATGGTTCCATCGTATATTGTCATGATGAGTAGACAAATTTTGTTCCAGGATATTCCAAACATAACATCTCATCATGCACCTAGAAAGGAAATGTGAAACCGACATGAACCAAGGTAATTTTGTGCAATTGCTACCATTTTGAGCTTTTTGTTTTTTAATGTTGAAATTTTGTTAATACTTTCATTCGTGTATTTTCCTCTTACTCGCGTTTCGACATGTTCACACAGATGTTTTTTAAAAAATAGTTTCATAATGTATTGCCGAAAGATCATCTAGAACGACGATTTTTTTTAATTTTATTTTGTTTCTTAGAAAAATAGTTTTTTTACATTTTATTTTTATTTTTTTAATCTGTGCGTGTCGCACGGGTGCATCTGCTAGTGATTAAGAAAGAGGACAAATATAGTTCTCAAAAAAAAAAGAGGACAAATATCCAGAATGGTATGGAAAACAAGTCACATATTTAGAGTCGTAATTTTACGATATTAATGTTACAAATGGTAAAACCTAATGATTAGAATTCCATTTTTGCAATTTTCTTCCGACCAAAAGGATGCCAAATTTTGGCTTGATGCCACAAACCAAACGTACCCCAAATGGTTGGATAATGGAACGATAAATATTTCTAAAAAATATATAATGGAACGGTAAACAAAAATGTAGACTGCTGACGGGAACTAATTTTCCTACCGTCTGTAGGTGATTAAGTTCGTTAAAAATATTATCCATGCATGCTTGCTCAAGAAAAAATGCTTATATTCTTTCCTTTTTTGTGTAGTGGTCACTTGTCATTTGTTTTTCCATCTTTTCATTTTCACGGAAAGTCTTATGCATAAAAAATGGAGTACTTTATATCGACACAACACACCCACCTGCCATGGCCAACAATGTCAACCCGTAAGGTTTGATCGATATAATCATATATTATGGTATTTAAATAAATAAAACTAGATTTCCTTATTATCAGTTGATGTCTCACTGTCAGGACCAAATTAAAGCTGCATTCCAAGTACGCACAACTAACAACCATGTATACCTTTTAACCTCTAGAATAATTAGAATATCTTTTTTCTAAGGACCTCTATAGTTCGCAAAAAATTCTTCAAAAATTTTATCATCAATCTTCGGACACTAATTAGGAGTATTAAATGTAGATTAATGAAAAAACTCATTTGATGACACTTCTAATTTTTTGAGACGAATTTAACGAACCTAATTATGTCATGATAAGACAATGTTGTGCTACAGTAAATAATCTTAGTGTTAATGGATTCGTCTCGCGATTTCTCATCTGTTCGTGTAATTAGTTTTGTAATTAATCTACATTTAATACTCTTAATAGACCTTGAAAGGGGCCTCCAAAAATTTGTACCAAACCAAAGAGGCTTTAAGAAAAACAAAGCAATCACGCACGTCCTCCGCGAGTTATCTAACACCAATATATAAAAATCATCAAAGTCAAACACATCTCAAAGATATTTTCATGAGCTTATTGTACTTGTACACGTACTGTTATCTTCTCGCACCTAAAGATAATTAAGGTACTCTATACTTTGATATTTTCTTGAAGGAAATACGTACTTTGACTTAATGTGAGGTCTCTACCTCGCTCTAGATAGAATAAAGGAATGCTGTCCGCTTCAATTAATGAAGTGTGCATTTGTTTTCGCTAGCCTTATGCCCTTACGTGTCATATGCATTGACATTGAGACAGGAACAGCTAATTGAGTTAACCATAAGACAGCAAGTCACCACACGTTTCTTTCGCAGATTTGAGTTTCATCATCGATGCCCTAATAATATAAGCTAGCTCATCTCCTGTTTCTTAATGATAAATTAAAAAAAGGTATAGAACTAGAACTCTGAGTCCTGATACTTACCGTCTCAAATTATTTATCACTGTTAACTTTTGATCACAACATTTCACCATTAGTTTTATTAAAAAAATAGCGCAAATATCAAAACGAAGTTATACCTAAAATACATTTGACGATGAAGTAAGTCATATAAATAGAACAAACAGAACAAACGGTGTATGCGTAATTTTTTTGATTAAGATGAATGGTCAAATTTTGTGATAAAAATCGAGTACTAAATCACCATGGGTAATATTTTATTTACCGTGGGGGTGAGTGCATTGATGGACACAGAACCGTCTTGTTATCCTTTTTGATCCATTTAGAGAATATATTATCCACACAAGAACCGCAACAGGCATCGATCTTTTTGCAAGGACCAAAGAATGATCAGCGACCAAGGAACCCAATTCAATTCTGCGCGCGCACCTTTAAATTACAGCCGTTCATCTGTTACAGTATGCAGATAGCCAGATAGGGGTCCCAGTCGAAGTGAGCATATGTAGCTAGTAGTAGGGCAGGGGGCCCAAAACAAAAGGGTGATTATATGCTTGCTCAAAGTGAGACTTGATCTTTGGATGCTTTAGCGGGGCATCACATTCTTCTGCATCTTTTCACGTAAACACGAATCCGGTTATCAAGGAGGAGATAACCTGGAGCTGATCGGAAGAAAAAAAACAATTGAAATAATAACAAAGTAAAACGACTTGCACATTACAAAAGTACAAAACTTTTTTTTTTGCTCCGATCCCTGTGAGATCGTGTTTGTACAGTCAATTTGTTCTTTTACTCGTCGTGCTTTTCTTTTATATTAATATAGCAGCAGCCATCCTGATGGCTTGTTTTGAAACACAACACAAAGTATAAAACCCAAAGCATGGAAGCATGACTATAAAACCCATAGCATGGCAGCATGACTAATTTGAAAGGCAAATTTGTAAATAAATTATAATACATAGCGCCGGTTGTGACTGTCGCGGGGTGGACGGGGGTGGTTCGATCCTACTGTATTCCATCCCCTTTTCCGTCTTTTCTTTTTCAAAGGATGTTGGCTGTACTCTACGATCCACATCTAGCATACTTATTTTAGAAAAAGAGAGGCTTTAAAAGTCCTGAGGTGAAAAGAAAAACAAAGAGTGAGAAATAAAAAAACAAAGCAAGTCGACATCAGCTCAACCGAATAAGTTGCACCGCGCCAATCTCATGCGTCGGTTGGCTCTGCTCGCCCACGCGGCCACGCCCCCGTATCCCACTCCCCCGTCCCATCCCTTCTCACGGCCGCACGATCCGGCATCGACGGCGCCCGGACTCGCATCCCGCCGCACGGCTCGCCTGGACGCTGCCGGCCAGCCACAGTGACACCACCACACGAGAATTTTTTTTATATTTTTTTATCTCTATTTTGCAAAAATAAATGATCCGTCAGAAATTTTGCAAAACTATACATCTGCCGTCGTGGCCCACGGCGGTAGGCTTCCTACCGCCGTGCGGCACGGCGGTAGGGGCCATGGCCCACTGGCAAGGGCACATACCGCCGTGGGCCACGGCGTTAGGGGCCTACCGCCGTGCGGCACGGCGGTAGGAGCCTAGCGCCAGGCGGCAGCGTGGCCTCCAGGTAGCGCCGTAGGTCACGGCGGTAAATATAGACCTACCGCCGTGCCCTACGGCGGTAGGATTTTTTTTTTAAAATTTCAATTTTTGAAGCATTGATACTTAACGACGAACCATTAATACTTAACGACGAATTACAGAAACAAGCAATGGCACGTACGACACAAGTACCCTAACTTTGTGCCGCTGCTAGTCCTAACGTGCCTTAGGGAATTTTGATAAACGATTATAACATTTGTAGTCTAGTTGTACGAATAGTACCCGGAGAACCCGGACATCATAGACCCGCCGGAGTGCTGGGAGGGCATGTAGTACCCCGACGGGGGTGGAGTTGGATCAGACGGTGGCGGGGGTGGAGTTGCTGGTGGAGTGTTGTCCTTCTTCTCGTGGCACGGACAACAGCAGAACTCGTCCTCACACCCGGTGTTCGTCTTCACCACCATTGGTCCGGTCACCGGTCCGTCGTCGTCGTTGGTAGATGTCGGATCTGGAGAAGCCAATGCCGACGCGAGTTCTTGCCTCAGGTTGAAGATGACAACATCCTCGAGGTAGTTGATGTACTGTTGATACGGGTCAATAGCTGGGGGATCCACCCATTGCACGAAACCGCAGTTATCTGGTTGTTCGGAGTACTGCAGAAACCGTGATTACATTAGTAAATCATAAAATGATGAATGACAGAGGTCAAGGAGTTTTGCTTACCAATGCTCGTGAGCAATGCCAGAAGCGTCGACCAGAGTTGTCCCATCCCTGGTAAACCTGCATCACACAGAACTCACCGTGTACACACCTTGTCCAGTTCACCGTTTGTTTTGGTGCGTACTTTCTAACATCACGCATGGATTTGAAATCTCTCTTATCTAAGACTGGAAAATTGCTGTTGAACTCTGAATCTTGCTGGCTCCACAGTGCTGGACCGAGGGAGTCATCATCATCCCCAGTCCAGGAACTCATTGGTGCTTGTTGTGTTGTGAAGTGACACTGGAGAAGAGTGCTCACATATATGTAGGCAATAAAGCAGACTGGACGGTGGGCCATTCGATCCGGGGCAAGAAAAATGGGCAGTGACTCGGAGGAAACACACCCTAGTACTAGGTACACTGTTTGGTGCAGTGGCTCACAGAAAACACACCCTATGTGTTCACTGTTTGGTGCAGTGACTCACAGAAAACACACCCTAGTACTAGGTACACTGTTTGGTGCAGTGGCTCACAGAAAACACACCCTATGTGTTCACTGTTTGGTGCAGTGACTCACAGAAAACACACCCTAGTACGAGTTTTACTGTTTGCATCTGAAATGCATCTGAAATCAAGTTCTTAAAGATACAACCCGACTCTAGAGAATGATGAAATGAAATCATAATTTTTTATGGATACAGTAGCACTCGGCGTCTAGTACTCTACGTCTACTGGGTACAACGGGGGTATTTCCCCTTCCTCATAGCATCCGGCCCAGCTTCCTTAGCCCGGCGAGCTCTCTCCCTCTTCCTCTCTCTATCTGCTTCACGGGCCGCGGCCGCTTCACGTTCTTTGATCTCCCGGCGAACCGCGTTGTAGACCTCAGCAAAATTTGTTGTCATTATCTCATGCCTCACACCTCCCTTATCAAACAGGAGACACCATTTCTCCTTAGGCACTATCTCCTTCTTGTGGCTCAGTTGCAGGACCATCTCCTGCTTGTAGTTCAGCCTCACCCTGGTGAGCAGCACTACCCTCCTCATGCACTTGACTACTAGACTCAGCCTTATGAACAATTTGGATAAACAACATCACAGGCAAACCAATTTCACATGCTGTTTTGATATAACTCCTCCAATGTTCAGTGTCTTGAAGTGGCATAAGCTCCCAATATACTGACTCACTCCTGTTGATTAGAGCCATAATGGACAAGTCATGTTGCTCTGCATCTACATGGAATGCCCTATAAAAAAAGTTGGTAATGGACCCCCAAGTTCTTTCGGCTGCTCTTCTAATCACATGGTCAACCGAATTAAATTCTGACAAGTCAACTTCATGTTCACCCTATCTAATCTGCCCATTACCGAAATACAACTTGACACTGACTGCATCCGACATGTCTGACAGCATGAAAAAAAATCGCTATTAACAAGTGGATCTGCAACTACAAAATATATCTACTCAGAGCTACACTAAAACTATAATTTTACTAATCCATCTACACTAAAACTATAATTTTACTATGCAGGTCTACACTAAAACTATAATTTTACTATGCAGGTCTACACTAAAACTATATTTTTACTAAGCAGATCTACACTAAAACTATATTTTTACTATTATCACAGTTCAAACTATTAAGTACCAGAGTATTACCTCTAACGAGACGAAAAACCGGCAGAGCTTCGCACCTTCACCACCTCCTCACTCCCTTCTCCTCTTCCCCTCTCTTTCTTTTTTTCGAATTATTATGACATTTTCGGCTGAATTTCGGCCTTATATAGGCAGCAAGTTCCTAGCGCCGCCGTGCCCCACGGCGCTAGGACTTGCCGCCGTAGCCCACGGCGTTATGTCCCTAACGCCGTGGGTTACGGCGATATGTCCGCCGCAAGCTACGGGCCCACGTCTGGCCGTGGGCCACGGCCCCTACCGCCGTGCCGCACGGCGGTATGTCCCTGCCGCCGTGAGCCACGGCGGCAGATGTATAGTTTTGCAAAATTTCTGGCGGACCATTTATTTTTGCAAAATAGAGATAAAAAAATATTTAAAAAAATTCACCACACGAGCTAGAGCGCACGCGCGCGCGCGGCTCGCGTCCTAGCCCAGTAGCCCAGCAAGGCCAGGCCAAGCCCCCGATTCCCACCGCACCCACGCGACGGCCGGCTCGGCCTCGGCGGCTTCCTCTTTAAAAAATCAGCCGCTGCACGCGACGGCGCCGCCGCCGCCCGTCCCGGATCCGACGGCCGCGCGCGCGCCCACCGCGCCTTGGCGTCCGTACCCACCCGCCCACCCCTCCTTCCCCGTCTCGTCTATTTACTGCTGACCCGCCGCTGCTGCTGCCCGCCACGGTACTACTACCTCGCATCTGTCCCCGCGGCCCACGCCCGCAGCGCCTCCACACTTCCGCTCCCTCTACGCCCCCCGAGATCGGGATCGCCCGGCGCCGCCGCCGCCGCCATGGCGCCGTCTCTAATCGGGGTCACCTTCTCTCTCCCTCGTCTCCGCTCGTCGTGTGTGTTTGTTAATTATCAAGCAGGGGAAGAGGTGACTTGACTCGGTCGCTCATGGCTTCCTCTCGGTGTGCGCGTGCGTGCAGGGGTTCACCAAGTCGCTGGCCATGACGGTGCTCTCCGAGATCGGGGACAAGACCTTCTTCGCCGCCGCGGTACGCTGCCGTCTCTCGCTCTCCCCGCGCTCACCTCATGGCTCATCCCCCTCTGCTCTTCCTCCCGTCCTTTTCGCTTGCCTTGCCCGCCTCCGCTTGCGTGCGCCGTGCGGCGTCTGCGTGCGTGTGTGTGCCCGTGTCAGGCGCCGCTCCCGCCAGGTGTTCGACGGTATGCCGCCCCACGCCGCGGCGGCGTGCCTTCTTGCTCGGCGCTGACTCGATTCCGCGACGAGGTCGTGGCAGATTCGCCGGCGGAGCGGGCGGGCGAGAGGCCTTCCGTCGAATTAGCGGATGAGTCGCCTGTCATCAGTTCAGTACTGCTCAGCTGAGATTAGTTTTTCTTTTATTTTCCTTCTCGTGCTCTGTTATCGCTGAAGTGGTGACAAAGCGAGTTGGTAGCTGTAGATTGGTGGAGAGCTCTCTGCTCCCGGATTTGTTTATGCAATTATGCTCCACCGAGGAAACCAGCCGGGGAAACTGATTGTGCGCTTGATTTGCTGCCGCCGCAGAAATTTTACTCCATTTAGCTCGGTGCGCGTGGGTTCCACGCATGTGGGTGCGGCGGACTGTGGGGCGCCAGGCCTGCGATTTGCTGGAGCTGTTGCACTTTTGCCAAATTCGCTAACCTGCCATATGGGTAGGGTCCTTCGTTTCTGGAGGACCATAGTTCTGATGGGATGCTTCATGCTTGTCCACTTCCACAAGAATTTTTCAGCAGGGTAGTAGCCTTGAAGTAGTAACGTAGCTGGAGGATTGGGTGTTAAGAGGAATGAGGGATTTCACAGGGTCTGGGCATGACCGCAAGACAAACATACTCCTATCTTGTGATATGCGCATCAATATTTTTCCAATGGCTGCTTTCATACGCTTCGTTTTTTTATGGCCCTTGTTTCGGGTACTGGATTTACTCATCCTTTATTTATCTTTGTTTAGATTCTGGCCATGCGCCATCCCAGGAAGCTCGTCTTGGCAGGCTGTTTGACTGCATTAATAGTGAGTATATTTGAAATTTTACATGCTGCTCTATGGTATCTTTTTTCTCAATCTGTTTAATTTAATTTCTCGACAAAAAATAATTGATTTAATCACTAATTTTAGGTGATGACAGCTCTATCAACCTGTCTAGGTTGGGCCGCACCAAATCTGGTAAGTCATTGTAGCTGCCTTGCATAATGTTTTATTACACCAAGAATACAAACAAATATTGTTTCATTGTGTGTTTGCTTTTTTTTCGCGACCAAGTTTGGTGTATTTTGTGAGTGTTGCTCAGAAGACTTAACCACATTGTACCCACATCGACATGATTGTTAGTATCTAAAGGCAAAATTTATATTGGGGGGGGGGGGGGGGGGGTATTTACGGAAAATATGTCCTCAAATACGAGGCATTATCACTACATGTGCCAATTTTTGTTTGGTGATGGAGACACACGATAGTTGCAGTCTTGATTGTACTTTACTTTGTATGTCATCGTATTTTTTTAACGTGACAGCTGTAATCCTGAATCCTCACCAAATGTTTACCATAGCAATTAAAATACATACTCTCATCAAGTGTAATGGTTGAAACAATGATTGGTGCTCTTCTTTACACAAAGGGGTTTGCCTTAGTGTTAGCTCTTAGCTGTACCTTTCAATCATTTTCTTGTGATGCCATTAAGAACTTTGTTGTTAGCTCGTAGGTATATCACCTTGCAAATGTTACTTAACTGATAGCATTATGATGAACAGATATCACGTAAATGGACTCATCATGTGACCACTCTTCTGTTCTTTGGATTTGGCATTTGGTCATTGTGGGAAGGCTTCAAGGAAGATGGGTACTGATCTGCTGTTTACTTATTATCTCCTTTATGTGTTTGGTGATTTAGTGATTCATGTGTTTGGTGATTTAGTGATTCACTTGTTTAAATGATGCAATTTTGATTTCAGAGATTCAGAAGAATTGGCTGAAGTGGAAGCAGAACTGGTTAGCATATTTCATCGTTGTTTTATATTGTTTTATGGACTGCAATTCAAATAACTAACTGCAGAGTTGTACGCACTTTTCAGGATGCTGCCTTTAAGACTAACAAAAGTGAATCTAAAAATAAATCTAAGGTCAGTACACAAGTGGCATTGTTCATTGTCCTTTTGTCGGCCAGATTCTCTCAGAACATTTCTTCTTGCGTAGTTAATAGAAATCATAAATGAGAAGGAAAATGGAATTATTTTACTCTTTTAATTTTAATCAGAGTGTGTCATCGTCCCTCAGTAATCTCATCTACCTTGCAAGTATGGGTATATTATGCACGCATTGTGTCTTTACATAATTGCACCAACACATGCGGTTTTGATGTCTTTTCGTTGTGTCTATTAGCAACCTTTTTGAATTGCCTATTTTCTCGTCTGCACATGTATTTTCTGGTTTTGTATTTCTTTCTGGGGAACAGTTAGTATTTTAGAGGACAAGCCAGTTATGAAAACCTTGTTTACACTGTTTACTTTCTTTTAGCCATTTTTTGTGTTGCAACCATCTACTGATACTGATTTAATGCTACTTTGGATTTGCATATTAAATATTTGTCAATGTTAGGTAAATGAGGATACAAAGAAACAGCAAAGGCCATTTCTGATGCAGTTTTTCTCACCAATTTTTATAAAGGTACCAACTGCTGATAATACGCAACCGATGGGGACAAATTTACCATTCTCGTGTTTGATCTGGAAGACTAACATGTCCTTTGATTTCTATGTGCTGTAGGCATTCTCTATTACTTTCTTTGGTGAGTGGGGTGACAAGAGCCAGGTAAGCTATTGGAAATTATCATTTGAACTTCTAAATTTTACAAAGGACATATTGATGTCAGAAATAGATAATGTTTTTCTGGGTATATTGATGAAACTCTTGTCAGATTGCTACTATTGGCTTGGCTGCTGACGAAAACCCATTTGGTGTTGTGCTTGGTGGAATCATGTATGAATTGCTTCCTTTATGGATGATATCCTCTGTTTCAATCGTTTATTTTTTGTCCCTGATAAAAAATCTACTTTGCTTAGAGCACAAGCACTCTGCACAACTGCTGCTGTCCACGGCGGAAAGAGCCTAGCCTCGCAGATATCTGAGAAGATGGTAGGAAGAGAACTTGTGTCCTGAAAGTCTGATCATTGAACTCATTTCCCACAACGGCATTACTGCCTGTCCTCTGTGAAGTATGAAATGTCCAGCATATAACTTGACGCCTGTCTTGTTGTGTAGGTTGAACTGTCAAGTGGAGTACTCTTCCTGCTATTCGGCATCATGTCGTTGCTCTCAGGGCCAGAGGGAGAATTGTAACACCTCTGGGAAACCTTATTCAGCATGGCTGATTGACAAAGCTTTCTCTTGTTAGACCTATCGTATTTCAGTAGATGAATGATTGTGACGAAAAGCCAGCCGTAAATGGTGAACGGGATGGCGATTCATTAGTTTAGACAACATATTGTAAACATTTTCACTCGTCATTCATACCATAAATAACTACCACTGTTACTGAGATATGTAGCAATTTGCATTCTGTTGTGCACAGCGCTTGAAAATATTCAGTATGCTGCTGACAATATGATGCACTGCACTATGCTGGTACTGAAATTTTGTTACTGAATCATGTACGCCAGTAAATACTAGTGGTTTTAGCGTGTCGCTTCGTAGTATGCTAGTTATCATATTATTAACTCCCTCTAAGGCGAACGGACCTTTGGTCCAGTGGTAGCGCTCCAGGCTGGGAGGCTACCGACGGGGGTTCGAACCCCCGTCTCGCACCCGGGTGCTGAGGCCAGTCGTGTGTGTCTGGTGGGTGTAGGCGTGTGTTGTGGTGTGCGTATCTCAGTATGGTGCGTTCCGAGACTACTCGGGCAGTCTCATCTGTGCTGAGTCCGGTCAGCGTGGGTGACTAACCTCTCACATGACGGTCCAGTGCTCCTGGCAGCTTTCAAAAAAAAAAATTAACTCCCTGTAAGTTTTATCCGAAACTGTGTGGTGAAGTAAACGGCATAGCAGTTGTGCAGTGTCCTGATTGAGGCGCTGTAAACTGCTTTATTTGCCTTTCTAGGTTTTCCCTTTCAAAAAGGAGAGCCCCCGCGCACCGGGACTTGGTTGCCTCCCTCTCCTACCTCCTGCAACGACCATTACCATCGGTGTTCCGAACGACTAGGGATGAAACCAGGAACAGGAAAATCCCGTACCATCGGTGTTCCGAACGAGAACGACGACAGCTAAGATCGGCCACCCATGAGCGCCGCCTCGCTCTGTGCATCGGTTCACTGAAGCACTCGCCTTCCGCCAAGGAATCACTCAAAAAAGACTAGCTAGCAGAATGCTCCACAGCAGCAGCATTCAGATTGTCCACGGATTCAGATTATCAAGCATTAGTCTGAAGATTAATCAAGAGAAACGCACTGGGATTCTAAAAATACCGAACCCAATCGTTGCATAAAAGTTCGTACCAAGACAGAGCACCCAGGACGTTGTGCGCTAATCCATCCATCGGAATGGATTAATCAACTTTAGCTCGTCGGTCGGCGCACTGCCCTGATAGATTCAGAGTTCAGACATCGAAATGCCTAGTAGACAAAGTCGCATAACTCAGTCTGAATATATAATCTGAACGTGACATAAGAGTACCACAACGTCCACTGAATGTTGTCGACCTCACTATGAAATTACAGGAAAAGGACAACCGGCTATGTAAAATTCAAGAACAGCATATTTGATTCAACACACTTGTTTACACCTGATGTCACAAAAAAAAAAGTGCACAGCTTAATCAGCATTCAACACAAAGAACGAGTTCTACTGTTTTAGGGCATGTACAACAGTGTAGACAACTGTTGTCTATTTGACACATATAGACAGTTAAACCGACAACTTATACAACATATTGTCTTTTTAGGTGTCTACATAATATTTAATAGATCTCTTGACACAAGAGACTATAACGATCTATTGTGCATTGGATGATTGTAGCTATTTTTGTAGTTATAAGAGAAAACACAATCATATCAAATGATTGAAATGTCATTTCTATGTTGTTTATATCCTTCTTACCTAGAGGATTTTCATTTTCATTTTATTTCAGTCCGGCACTATCTAAAGAATATCTATGTGATTTCTTTATCTATTGAGGGCCACATCATAAAATGCAAGAACCTTATCTGAACTAGCATCTCTCTCCCGTTGACTCTCGTATCTCTTTCTCTATCTCTCAATCCAATCTCTCGATTTGCTCAGGGAGCATAGATCGTCGTCCGGCAGCTCTTCTCCGGCGGCAGGCACGGTGTCTAGTGTAACTCATCTCTGGTGGCAGGAGTAGAACCGCACGGGCACCGCAGTGCGTCGTCGTCGGCCAGCGCAGCTCCCCACAAGCATCATGGTGCGGCAGCTTGGCGCATGCGACTGACGGACGGCGCGGAGCTGGTGACCGGCGGTCGGCGCGGAGCAGCTCACCGGCAGGCAGCACGATGCAGGCGGCACACGCGCACGATGCAATCCGTCCAGATCCTCGTCTGGAAGAGGCAGTTCTTCTCTGTTCTTCCTCTGTCTTCTCGACCTCCTCGCAGAGCATGCCGGTGATGGAGATGGCGAGGACGCGGGGAGATGAAGGTGGAGCGTGCTCAAATCAGCTGTTGTCCGCGCACGGGATCCGAGTGTGCGGTGGTCGACCCGTACAACGGTGCTGCGGCGTCGCTTCCTGCCTTGGAGCACGGGACGCGGCCGTCCTCTCGCGAGACGACGGCACGCCCGTCGCCTGGCTGAGAGAAGGTGTTTTTCGTAAAAGTGCCGGCTCGCAGACGGCTTGTAGGCGGCCGTTGTACGTGCCCTTAGGCTTCTAGCCTGTCAATACATGAGACACGGAAGCTGGAAAGGATATGCTTGAAGAAAGCTCTGCTGCATCATCGTGGCTCTCCTGGTGTTGACTCCGCATCATCCGGTCACTCTACTGTAGTTGGCATGCCAATGCCATCGCCGTTGCATAAGGTGTCTTCGCCTCGGGCGCGTGTGGCTGCAGCATCTGAAAGGTCTGCTGCTCCTGTACAACACTGAACTCGCTATCTGTCTCCACGAGATCGAAGAGGTCAACGTCCGCTGGTGTAAATGTCACTGGCAATGGTATGCCGCTGGGCGCTGGCTCCGCCGGACGTCGTCGTCTCCGGGGCGAGCAAACAATCCTCGACTGTAATATCCTCGGCCACCAGGGGCGCTACCTTGTTGACGAACCCGTCGTCTTGCTCCGGCTTGCCGCTTTGCTGCTCCTCCTCGCCCACGAACATCTCCATCCCACTTATACGCTCCTCGACGTTGACTTGAGCCACATCTGACGGTAGCAAGCCATATGAGGTGTCGACGAATTTGCCGTCCTGCGTGCCTAGATGCTCATCCTCCTCGTCCTGTCCTCTGACGTTGACTTGTGCCACCGTGGACTGCATGGCATAATCGTCTGTGAAGAAGGCGTCCTGCTCGTGGAACAACTTGGCCGGCCGTGCCTCGAGGTGCTCACAGCCGGCCTTGCGCTTGGCCGTCTTCGACGCGGAGGACGATGGCTTCACTTGCGCACGTGGCGACCAGTAAATCTTGCACAGGATGTAGTCGCCGCCGCCGGTGGCTTCGTCGTACTACATCATGCACCATCCGAGCCAGCTGAAGGGTCCTTGCGCCCGTAAGACAGGTTGCAGTCTTGCAGTTGCAGACCGTGCCGCCGCCTTCCGATTCCTTGACGTCCTTGGAGCCGGCCTCCGAGTGCCAGCACGTGTCGCTGGCAGTGATGGCGCGCTGCCTGTGCCCGCCGGGTCTGCCTACTTCTTGACGTAGTAGAAGTACCAGACGCTGGTTCCTAGAGCCGGCTCAAGGTCAACGACGAGGTCCTCGGGCCGGCGGAGCAGACGTGGTCGACGAAGTGGACGGTGGCGCCGGCGCGGAGGTGATGTAGGAGCGCGATGGACGTGTCGCCGCCGCTGTCGTCCTTGGCAGCCATCTAAGACGAGCTGCTTCTCGGCGAGATCGAGGAAGGATGTATGGATTGTAGGCGATTAGGCGCGGCCTCGTGTAGTTCCAAAAATTTCTCTATCCATTCACATCTAATGAATGAATACGGCATACTTGTGCAAATTATATAAACTTTGATCAGGATGTTGGATCCCCATCCGACAGACCGCGAGAGAGGTGGGACATATTTGCAATTTAGCGCCCTGATCACCCAGTTTTTTTTCGAAATTACCCCCTCCCCTTATCCCAGCGCTTGACCAAACTCCCACGCACGCAGTCAATCTGAATCCACTTGTCAACGGCAATGTACCCATGAAGATCTAGGTGTCGCGTCAATCTGAATCCACTTGTCAACGGCAATGTACGCACAGCCGGACACAGAACACGATTCCATCAATCTTGAATGGAAAGTTTCCTAGTTTTCGCCATTGACCGGTGGAACTTTTGCGATTTTTCCGGAGCGCGTCAACGGCATCCGACTGAGCAGTTGTATTATGCTGCAAGAAGCCAAGAACTCCCCAGAGTGAGCAATGTGAGTTTCTGAATGATGTAGTAAAAAATAGAACTGTTTTGGGAAGACAGCGAGAAGCGTAACAGAACAATTTAAATGGGCCTTGCAAGTCCTGTGCGACCATGGGGTTTTTCATTGGAAAAAGTCCTTTTAACGTCCCTCATCTATTTTGATCCCTTGACTGTTTTGGAGAGTGATTTCGCATAAGGTGGGCGATCTGATATCTGGGTCCCTCAACTATCAGATCTGTTTATTTTTTATCAGTCCCTCAACTATCAGATCTGTTTATTTTTTATCAGTCGACTGTTTTGAAAGATGATTTTCGCATGGCGTGGCGTTGGGTTCCACTTGTCAGGTACATGTGGTGGTGGGACCCATATCACGTGACTATCTTCTCCCCTTTCTCATTGCTCCTCCTTTCCCTCTCCCCCGCACTACTTTCTCTCTCTCTCCATCCCAATCCAGAACGACGGAACTCTAGGATCGTCGATTCCAGTGACAGCTAGCCAGTGGGAAGCACGACCTTGTCGATTCGCTAGCACCACCCTCCCATGGCGCTTGAAGGAGCTCGGCCATGGGGATTGGGGACCCGATCTCACCTTCTTATGGTGGATCTTGTAGGAGATCCGACGGAATCGAGCGGTGTCGGGCTCGTGCAACAAAGCAAGAGGAGCGAAGCGGTGGCGAGCTCGTGCGGTGGTGAAAGGCGAGCGGGGCGGTAGTGGGCTCCTGTGATAGAGCATGCGAAGTGAGGCGGCATGGCGGGCTCGTGTGGTGAAGCAAGAGGAGAGAGGGAGAAGAAAGTCACATGACACGTGAGACCCACCACCACATGTACTTGGCAGGTGAGACCCAACGCTACATCATGCGAAAATCATCCACCAAAATAGCCAAAGGACCGAAAATAAATGGATATGATAGTTGAGGGGCCCTATATATTTGGTTTTGCGTCAACGTCATGCGAAACCACCCTCCAAAATAGTCAAGGGACAAAAAATAAACAGATTTGATAGTTGAGAGACCCAGATACCTAGTTTTGCGGATGAAGAATGAAAGTCGGACTTCGACAATAGATAAGAGACGTCAAAAGAGCTTTTTCCTTTTCTTTCATTTCCTCTCTCTGTTGGACCTTTTTACCCACGAACTTAAAATGATGGAGTATGGCTCATTTCGGAGCCCCGTTCCACTGGCCGAAAAAATATTTCCCCGTAACCCCATCGGATTTGAGACATTTCCTAAATTCGTCTACAAAACTTTCTAAAGTTTCTGCGCATTCAAAACTTTATGAGTCTGCATTACATCAGCAGTATTCCATGCAAATATGGAGTATTATCTTCAACAGTGTTGTAATGCGCATCAGCAAATCCCGTCTTTGGAAATCTTATTTGAACAAACAAATAAAAAACCTTGAGTTTGAGAAGATGTTCATACGCTCTCTTTTTTAAAGCACCGGCAGGAGCGCTGCCATATTATCATTTAAGGAGAGGAAGAAATACACGAGCATGTTCATATGCTTTTGAACGGGAACGTACTGCATTGAGTAGCAAGAAAAATATCAAAAAAATCGTTGATTTTTTGTGTTGGATTGTGTCCATTAAATTAATGAATTTTATTTTTCATCCTGCTTTAAAATAAATGTCTTTATGACATCACACTCTCTAAAAAGCGCAACCTTGACTCCCTAAACTTCACCACAGTATGGGCATGTTAATTGGTATCGTCCCGCGAGCCTTGACTTGTTTCACTGAGCAATAAATTGAAGCTAGATAATTCTTAAAATTCATATACATAGTAAGCTTTGCTTGTTTTCTATGCTGGCATTTTTTCCTTAAATTTACAGGCAAGCATTTTTGCACAGACAAACAATATAAAGGTAGAGATTTTTAATCACTATCCAAATTATTTTGATAAGTATTTACATAAAACATTGTGGATGTGCAAAATAAATAACATTTGTGATCGAAGTTGTTAGTGTTCAAGCTAAAATTTCCCTTTTTACTTTGTGAATGGTGTTTCCTCTGTCACGATATCCTCCCATCTCTTCGTAAAGCTTCGATCTCTGTGCTTAATTACTTGAAATTTGTGAGTGATCATAGCATTGCAATGTGGTTTTGGTACGGTATAGTATGGGTCGTATGATTACAAAGCTACTACACACATCATTTGAAACTGCAACACTAAAAAGTTACTAAACGCATCATGTGAAACTGCAACACTTTGCACACTCATTAATTACTGTTAATTCCTCCAAAGCACAACGACGAACAGCTGATCAGCATGCAGAACACAATCAATAGGATGCTGCACAACCTAGCAAACAACAAGAGTAATCAAACAGGTAAAGAACAGAGATGTGATGCGTTTTAGCAGTATACTCCCTCTGTCCCGCTATGACGGTCGCCGGCAAAATATTTCAGCAACCAAGGCAACGGATGAAAGTCCCTGCTACCCCTATCTCTGGCGGCGTGGCTAGGTGGGCAGCCGGCTGGACGGGTCTCGGAGTGGGCAGGTCTGATTTTTTTACTCCCTTCCGTGCGGCTGGGTGGGCAGCCGGTCCAGCTTTGATTTTTTTTAACCCGGGCAGCGGTGTGTGCAGTAGCTAGCCAGCTACTCCACGGCCTACGAGCGACTATGATTCAGGGACTGAGCGCTGTAGCCTCCGCGACCATGATTCAGGGACGGAGGGAGTAGGTGTCTACCCTTTTTCCAACTTTTTGGAGCCATGCCCTGCCAACATTTTAGCAGGATCTACTGAATGCATGCTGCATGCATGCATGCTGCTGTGCTGCTTTTCACATATGCAAAACAAAGAAACGGAATGAATGTTTTGGTTCCCATAAGTGGGCAAGCATAATGAAAGGGTACCCTGATCTTTTTTGACCTATGTTCTTTAAGGTAAAGAAGGGCTCCTTTCCTTGCCGTACAAGGGAGAACATGAATTTGTTTAGGTCCAACGGTCCGAGAGAATGCTAAGAAAGTATTTTTGTCTTGTTTTCACTGCCTTTTCTGAGACCAGAAGGCAACTTTGTAAAGTTCTATTATTAAAAGAAAATTGCCACGTGAATTAGAGTAAAAAAGATGTGGGAGGCTGGGTGAACACTGAACACCCACACCTCCACGAACTGAGCCGTTAGTCTTAGTTCTAAGGTAAAATAGCAAAAATCACCCCATAAAGTCACTTAAGTTTGACATCCTCCATACTCAGTCATTATGTTGCAAACCTTTGTTCAAAAACCAACCCCATATATGCAGGGCCGTCCCGACGAATTCGGAGGCTTGGTACGAAACTAAAAAAATGAGGCCTACAAATTTGGAAAAAAATAGGACGAAAATAAGATGTATGATATAATATATTACATTGCAATAAGCTATGTCAAGAATAATACCTATGTTTCGTAATCTTTACTTGAATATCATTTTCTTTCGGTGTTCCTTGAAATGAAATCTTTAATGGCATGCTCATAATCAATCTTCTCCAATATTTCGCTCTCAAGTGCTATAGCCAAATCATTAAGTCTTTCTTGTCTCATTATAGAATGCAAATAGCTCCTTTTTTAGATTGGGCTAATTTCTTTATTCTTTGTTTTTTCTTATGCTTTTCCCAACCCAATTCAAATTTTCTAGACCAATTTGCAGAAGATATGGGTTTAATCGTTGAACACTATTCCCGTTAGCGTCTAGACGAAAAGATTGAAAAAAAACAAAATATAGTGATGGACCCACTACAACGTTGTGATTATTGTGAATGTGAATTGTAAAAAAAGAATGATTAATAATACCCTTAGGGCTTGAGCACCTTGCTGCGTTTAGGTACCTCTGCTGCCTGTTGCCGTCAGTCATCCAACGGTGACGGACTGTGGTGAGTGCTGCTGCTGTGTATGTACGTACTATATTTTTGGAGGCCTATAGAATTTGGAGGCCGTGCGCCGTCGCTCATGCCGCACATGCCCAGGGACGGCCCTGCATATATGCACAAACTTGAGCGATTCAATGTGGTTTAAAATTTTGATCCGTCAATGCTGTCTTTATCAAAATTAGATACTTCTAAGAGTAAAGTATTGACATTTGTTTGGAGATTATTCCACAAGTAGAATTGACAGTATGATCTTAGAAATTAATTAACACACTAATTAATTTTTGCTATTTGCAAAAGAAAAGTCGATTCAAAACGTTGAATAAATCCAATCTAAGCAATTGGATGAGCTATACTAATGTTGGCCTGTGTTAGCCGGAGCTCTACATTGGCCAAAAAGTTATAGATTTGATTAAGCATGTGTGTAATGGGGTGTTTTTAATTTAGTAACATAACTGAGTAGGCGGGTGGATATTCGCAAAAAGTAACTTATAGGCCGATCGATTTGCCAATTGAATCTTTCAGGGATTCATATGAGTAGGGTTACGTGTTTGTGTTCGTATGGACGAGCGTGCATATATTAGTATTGTGTGATTCGTAAATTAAAACTAAATAGCAGAGTCAAACACGTCCACACGACTCGTGGTGACATGCTAGCATGCGAGGGTAGCGTGGTTCACAAGAAAAACCCTCCACCGTTTCTGTCCGTCCATTTACAAGACATAGTAGAATTTGGTACAATCTTCCATATAACACTTTGATCATTCATTTATCTCATATGATTATAAACTTATAATCATGATAAAGTATATTTGATTATGAATCCAACAATATAAAATTTACATTTTAAAAATAAAAAATATATATAGTCAAATTAGTGGTCAAAGATTGTAAAGTATGAATCTTGGTATGCGTCTGCGCCTTATAAAAGCGGATGGTATTAGAAATTTCTAATACTATAGTTAGACTAACACTGATCTACCTAACTAAAATTTAACTAGCTAAAGTTTTGAAAAACTTTTACACTAAAGTTTAGCTAGGTAAAATTTAGTTATGAATGTTTGAATAACTAAATGATAGTTGAAGATGTACGTATTTGTCTATCTTGCCATCCCTTCCACTTTAGAAACTTGTAGAAACATTTTTTTAAGAAAGGTTGAGGGATAATTTGATCTTTTACCAGTTATTAGATGAATCAGAAAAATCTTAATTGAGGTATAAACTTAGTTGGATCATGTTTGTATTCATAGCGACTAAATTTAGCCTGCAAAATAAAATTGGTTGATCCAAAACATGACCAAAAAGGTGAAGATATTGATCACAAAAAAAAAAGGTGAAGATATGAAAAGGCGTCTCGGTCGTGGGCAAAAAAAAAGCTCACAGCTCCCAGTCTCCCACTTTCTCCCGGAGGAGTGAAGCAAGAGCAAAGCAACCGAGGCGATATCCATCGAGTGCGCAGCTGAGCTAGCTACAGCCAAAGCCCCCGACGGAGCTCCGCCAACGTCATAATTGCGTGGCGATGATATCAAGAAGCAGCACGCGGGGCCCCCCGGCCGCCGGCCCGGCCCGGGCACGTCCCAGCTAGCCCCAGTATACATCGATCATGGGTGCCGGCCGGTGGTGCCGTCGCCGTCATCATCACACCCGGCCGGCTGGCCGCGATGGATTCTTTCACTTCATCCCATCCATCCATCGTCCATCTCGCGCGGTGCGCGGGCACAGCCATTGGCGCGGCGCGCGCACTCGATTAGCAGCCAGCCAGCAGCGCTAATGGCACCACGTCGTCGCGGCCGCGCTAATCCAGATCGACGACGCGCCTTGGGGGTCGCGCGCGGCCGCGATCGGGACGGGAGCGCGGCCGGCCGGTGGGGGTCGGTAGGTCTCTCTCGGTCACGTCGCCGGGCGCGCCGGCGTACGTGCTCCGCCCGGCCGGCAGCCAGCGTGCAGCTCCGCGCTCCGTCCTTCTCGTTTCTCTCCAGAATTCCGCAGATCGATAGATTCGAGAGTGCGCGGCCGCGGAACGGAAGGGGCACAATCATTCGGTCGTTTTCTTGAATCGAGAGCGAGAGCGAGGGGCCGGCCTGACTGATGGCTCCGACAAAAAGCGGCACGCTCCCTCCTGTCGAGGACGCAGGCGTATGAGACATGCATGAGCCCCACGAGACGAGACACGAGAGCGAGAGACCCCAAGGGATACGGAGAGAGAGAGAGAGAGTGAGAGAGGACAAAACACGCGTGGTTGTTGATCAGATGGAGCCTTTCTGCGGCTGCCCCCTCGCCCTCCCTCGTCTCTCAGCTACTGTGCGTGTTCTTGATAAACCATGTCTCCGATCCTCGCCTCCCTCTCGCCCGCCCTCTGCCTAGCAATAGCAAGCTCTAGCTAGTCGTCGATCGGCCTGCCGGCCGGAGCGAGGGAATTGAACGCCGCCCTTTGCTGGGCCTTTCTCCCTCGAGCCCTTTCGGCAGCGCTGGTCGGCTCGGTGGGGGCTTCGTCCCCTGCCTGCCTGCCCGCCCTTGGGTCGCCCCATTCGTCAACCCGGCCGGCCGGCTCCGATCCCTGTGCATGTGCACGCCCAGCAGTATGGATTCACCGCGGAATGTTCCGTACGTGTCGCTACTGATCCCTGCACTTCAAATTTAAGTTCGCGAGGGCTTATTTGGATGAAGATATAATTGCCTCCTAGTAAATAGTAATACTATCTATCACTTACGTGGATTGAAGTGAATGATAAGATAAAGTAATTTCCTTTCCAACCACTAAGTATTTGTTCCAAACGAAGCCGAAGTCATACTAAAGTTTATCGGTGCAATGGCTCTTATTACTCTTGGAGCCTGTTTGGATCCCATAAACTAAAATTTAGTCTTTAGAGCCCGCCTCGTTTAGTTTCACAAAATTCATCCATCCATCTGTCACATCAAATGAATGAACACTAATTAAGAGTATTAAACGTGAATTAATAACAAAACTCATTCCATAACCCTTACCTTAAAACTCGAGACGAATCCGATGAGCATAATTATATCATGATTAGACAATGTTGTGCTGCAGTAAATAATCTCTAATGATGGATTAATTAGGTTTAATGAATTCGTCTCGCGATTTCCCTCCATCTGTGTAATTAGTTTTGTAATTAATATATGTTTGGTCCTCCAAATAAGTGTTGAAAGGAGACCCAAAAAATCTCCTTAGGGAACTAAACAGGACCAGACTAAAAGGGATTAAATTTCTCAAAAAAAAAGACTAAAAGGGATTAAAGGTCATTAAGGTTGTTGAAGAAATACCAAAACGCCCATATTAAATGCACTGGAAGGAGTGGGGACCGAGGCAATGATGAGGGTAGAGGGTGTCTTTGGGAAGCTTTCAGTCCCCATTAGCTTCCCATATGGGGCTAATAGACTAAACTTTAGTCCAACACTTTTAGTCCCATTTAGTCCCTTGTGTTTGGATCCTTAGGGACTAAAAAGGTCCATAAGCAATGGACTAAACTTTAGTCCATGGGATCGAAACACCCCCTAAGTATTTTTCTTAACTTTTGTATGCACCCACATTTGCTTTTTGAACATGTGATTAATGGAAATCTTTTCTTCAGTTATATAACCTTGTATTCTTTTCTTCAGTGATTAATAAGAAATGACTACCTTTAAAATTAACTACCTTTCTGTAATAGCACAATAGCGTGATAAGTACTTTTTATGATTTTTTTAATAATAGTGCATATCATGGAGACTTTAAAATGACTATGTAATTAGAAATAGCATGATAAGTATAATTGTGTCGCTCATTTCCCAATCATTTTAAGCTCTTAATTAGTTTGATTGGCTACTGGATATGATGTTGTTTAATATGGTATTAGGACCACAGACAAGTATCGAGTTTGGAACCCTAATAATTGATGCATTTAAGTAAAAACCAATTACATTAAAAAAACCAATTGTTGAGCACTCCAATTCTACACCGGAAGATTGAACGAATCTCACACGAGGGAAGTGTTGAAGTATACAAGCATAGTGAACAACTTTTCCTATCAACTTAGACTTTTAGGTTGAATTAGTTGGTTCGATGGTCGAGCAACATGCATGTAACGGGTGATTTAGCCATATATATAAAGCCATGAACGGTCAACTTGGTTGACAATTGAGACAGTGCAAGAAAAAAGTGACTTGCATGTAGCTTATTTTGTGACCTAAAATGTCAGATTTTGCTGTCCGAAGTACCTCTTAAACATAAATGAAAAAATGCATTTTTTTTGTATTTATGTGACCATTTATCATTATCATAAATTAAAATTCTTGCAGCCAAAATCATAAGACACGCGACATCATTAAATTTACAAGCAAAACCACATGTGTTTTCACCCTTTTTGTGTTGATTATCGAACCATATATAGTTGCCACAAGCTAAAATTAGGAGACTAAGTAACCGTATTTATCATCATGTAATCTGATAATTGCAACATTCACTAGTGATGGCGTGTTCTCAAAATCAATCATGTCATATTACGTGGAGGCATCCGTTTAAACCTACATTATATCTCGATCCTGCACAACTTTCTTTTCTTCATCAAATTAAACTCAACGACGATGAATAATGTTTGCCAAAATTCATGATTCAAAGCAAGCTACCCAGTCAATGCTTAGGTTTTATTTTCAGAAGTACCACATATTGATTGTTATGGTATTTACGTTCTATTTATAAATTGTAATTGCAATAACATTGCTGATACCTTCAATATATTACTCACGTACGAAGTAGCGAATTAAGCTACTTTCCTGCAGGCAAAAAAAAAAAAATCTCAGAACCACACCATCGTCGGCATGGTGTCAATGATCGCCCAACTGAGAGAATACACACACTCAGACACCCTGCCCTCTCCACTGTTACTCTGTTTCCTGTGTGAACTCTGAATTCTGTTCTTCTGTACACACTCCCAACAGTATATCAACTTTTGAGCCCCAGGAGAACAGTAGACCAGCACCAGCAGCATGCTTTGGTCGGCTCTACATTCTGCTCTCCAGGTCTCTGCTTGTGGGGTCCATGGGCGAGATCACGTGGAATCCAAGCAACAGATCAGTCACATCAGACTTTTGCATGTTAATTTACTGATAATTTATACGCAAACTGCAAGAGAAGTCCAGGATCGCTGCACGGTGTTTGCAGTTAGACAAAGTTACATGCAAGACAGAAAAATGAGTACCATTTCACTTTCAAAAGAAAAGGAGTCGGCATTATTTTAATAAATACAAGCTTTGTTGGGAACTGAATTTCGTTATCATGATTTATCATTTTAATTGCAAAATCCATGTGTTTTTCACGACTTGTAACCATGTTTATAAATGCACAGTAAATATTGACTTTTATTATGTTTGTCTAGCCGGTGTAACTACATGATTTATAATATATAATAATGATTCATTCGTGCCAAATTACTATTTATTTTGAATTTTCTAGATGCATAACTTTTGCTATGTATGTAGACTAAATATGTATTTGGGTGCATATCAAATATATAGTTGTTTGGGACGGATGGAGTAATATCTAATAGAGATTTAGCAGACCTATATAACACAATAAGAGCGTGTTTAGTTCGTAGAAATTTTTGGCTCTCCTTTCAAGGTCTATTAGGAGTATTAAACGTAGATTAATTACAAAACTAATTAGACGGTTGGACGGGAAATTGCGAGACGAATCCACTAAGACTAATTAATCTATCATTAGAGATTGTAGCATGACGTTGTCTAATCATAGTATAATTAGGCTCGTTAGATTCGTCTCGAAATTAGGAGGGATATGTGATGTGTTTTGTCATTAATTCACATTTAATACTCTTAATTAGTATCTGAAGATTGATGGAGAAATTTTTTGGAGAACTATACAAGCTCTAAAAGGAATAATCAATTCGCATAAAAATTACGCAAGTTTAGTATGCAAATCCGACAAGCATTAGGCAAGTAGTAGAAAAATAGCCCACTTATAAGTAACTTTTCTTTGAGTGGCGGATTTGTTTATAAATAACTGAGAAGCATGATCCAAGTACAAGTGTCAACATCGATTACATTCGAATCGAGAGGAAAGCTTGAAAGCATAAGCAATTTATTTAGAAGATGGTTTTAAGTGTCTAATTGTCTAGTGGATTTAATAAACGCATGCACATAAAAAACATGCCACACACCAGGAAATGGTATATATACTTTTTATGTTAATTCATAACATTATCTAGCAAGATCCCACCGCACAAGTGCTTTCAAATTACTAAGAATGTTAAGCTTATAAGAAGAAAATATGCATCCAAATACCAACGGAAGAAGAAGTAGACGTGCGGTGAGATCTTTGCAGTAGCAAGCTCTTGACACTTTTTTTTCAACACATGGATACACAGTCGAATGTGCGGTGGACGGAGGAGCTCGCTGCAGCTCCTGTGCACAGGCTGTTTAGACTGGTTTCACCAGCGATACCTGACGAATAAGACCAATATAATGAACACCGTACGAGAGGAATCCCGTCAGAGTAGGTACACATTGGATTGTTCCAGAGTCATACCATACCTAGAACATCCTCAGACATCATCGAGATGAAGGAAGAACAACATCTGAAGATTAGAAAGCTAGAGTATAGATAAATGTATAAAAAAGCAAAATAGTAGATTGATAATGATTTTGATCGATTGGATATTTACTTCATCAGATGTGGCTCTTCGTATTTATAGCTAGGGAGGGGAGGTTTTGCCCCTTCAGAAGTTAAAAATCTTATATTAACTGTGTCAAAATACAATTTGTATCTCAGACTACCATCCTGTTCGTCTGGCAGACGGCTGGTGACTGGTGCTGATTTGTTCTGAGAGAAAAGTACCGCTGGCTGGTAGCTGATGACTGATTTGTTCTGAGAAAAAAAGTATTGTTGGCTGGTGGCTGATAAGCCAGACGAACAGGGCTACACATACCGAACTGGTCTGACCACCTAGGTAAACGGGTCTGACAGGTTTTCCTTATTACAGAACTTCTTGAGGTCATAACTCTCTCATCCGAACTCCAAATCAAACATTCTATATATGAATTTTGATCTACTGCACCAGAGCTATATAATGGTGAAGTCCGATTTGTATTTTGAGGACTTTGATCAAACATGTCTGACCAGTTTGATCGGTTTGGGATACCAGTCTGTCTAACTTTAATTTCCCACATATTTGTCAATTTTTGTCGTCAACACACCAGCAAATAAATCATGTCTAGCATTAGTTAGGCTATTCTTCCTCTTCATTGCTTCTTCTTTCTTCCCCAAATCGCATCCTCTTCTTCATTCTCCAGTGAGCTCCCCACATTGCCTCCTCCTCCTCCACCACCACCCCGACTGATTGTTGCCACGCGGCCCGTCCACCGACTGCTGCCGCCCCCTCGATCCCGTCCTTCCTAATCCCGCCACCCGACGCTACCGCTGCCGGCTGTCGTTCGCCTCCCACAGGGATCTAGTAGCCTTGCCCGACTGGTAGCGCTCCTGTGCCGCCTCACCTCGTCGATCCGCCACCGGCTAACCTGCCACCACCACCGCCGGACCTCCTCTTCTATTTACAAGCAAGAATACCATGAAAAAGAATCCCACGTTCCGAAGAAGTATATATGGTTGCAGTACGCATCTCCAATCATGTCTAGCATTAGCAACACTAGACATTCCTTGAATGAAGAGATGGAGGGAAAAAGAAAAGGCCCCCGACAACGTATTTCAACTTTTCAAGAAGAGAGGAAGAAGAATTTGGCCGGGAGGTTGCCTAGCACCGTAGTGCCGTACACGAACGAGCCCTAGCCGTCTCGACCACTAGCCGACCACCTCACACCTCACCCCCTCCCCGGTGCGAAAAGGCCAGACGACACATCGCAAAAAGGAAGCCACACCACACACGGATCGGATGATGTTGTTGCGCGCAGTGGGCAGGTCGACACGACCCAGAGAGTTTAAAAGCCATCCCCCACCCGGCCGTCCCACGCTTTCCTTTGACCGGCGGCGAAAGAGAAGAAGCAACAAGAGCACCACGGCCAGCCGGGGAGAAGCACCAAGCAAGAATCCATATCCATCATCTCTTCCACCTCCCAGCAAGCTCTAAGCTGCTAGCTAGCTACCCCGGCCGGCCGCTCGTCCTCCGACGACCAAGAAGCGGGCCGGGCTAGCTTAGCTGATCGATCGATCCACCGATTGATCGATCGGGGATGTGGGAAGGAGGCGGCGTCTACGGCAGCCACGAGGCGCTCCTGCTGCAGGCCGCCGGATCGGGGGCGGGGGCCGACTACGGCCACGCCGGCCCGGCCCTCCTGCCGTGGCTCGGTCCGACCGCCGCGCCGGGGTTCTCCTACATGGCGCCCCATCACCACCACCAAGCCCCGCCGCCCTTTGGCGCCGAGGCGGTGGCGGCGCCTTTCGGCTTCGGCAGCGGCGGGTACGGCGAGGGCGCCGGCGCCGGCGGCGTGGGGCCGCATCATCAGCTCGGGGTGTTCGGTCTCGACCCGCCTCACCATCTGCCGCCGCCGCCGCACGGTCTGCTGGCTGCTGCCAGCGGCGGCGGCGCGGGGGTGCCGCAGGGGTCGAGGATGGTGTCCGGGCTGCTGGGGACCCTGCAGGCGGAGCTGGGGCGGATGACGGCCAAGGAGATCATGGACGCCAAGGCGCTGGCGGCGTCGCGCAGCCACAGCGAGGCCGAGCGCCGCCGCCGCCAGCGCATCAACAGCCACCTCGCCAGGCTCCGCAGCCTCCTCCCCAACACCACCAAGGTGATCGATCGATCGATGAGCTTAATTAATTATTTGTGCATATGTGATTGCAGATGCATGCATGGACTATTTTCTTCGTGTTCATGGGCAAACCCTAGAACCTGGCGGCTCTGCAGAGATGCGCAATCGCGAGATCCATGGATCCACATCCACTGGCTTGCTCGACCACCGATCAATTCATCAGATCGATCGAGCAAACAATAACAAGATCGCCACGGCTGCTTAGAGGAGCAGTTAAGCACACGTACACCTTGAGATGAGCTAAGAACACAGGCGTGTTGCAACAAGAAGTATCTAGCTGAGCTACCTACCTACCTGAATAGCCCAACCAGTTTCGCTCGACACTCCCTAGTGACAGTGGCCGGCTCTACTAACCCCCACTGATCATAGCATGATTATTACACGCTTGAAACTAAACCAAGGAGCCTCATCCAAATCCCCATTTCTTAAACCCCTGTCTGGCTCTGGCCTTATCTCTAATTTCCTAGTTCCCTGACTAATGCCATATTCACAACGATCATGTATACCATGCATGAGGATACATGATTTTTCATTTCACAGGATCTGTACAATCCCTACAAAAGTGCAGGAAAATAATGCAGGGTCTCAAACTCTCAATGCAAGTTAGGACAAAGGAGACGACAAAGACAAGATAAAATGGTCATAGGTTAGACCAATGCAAGAGGACGAAAAGCTAGCACTCCCATGTAGTCATGCATGTAGTGGAGGATCGGAGGTAGCAGCTGTAGCACCGGCTGACATGGCAGCAGAAAATGGCGCAGAAGCCTTTGGGCTCGTGGGAGACCGAGCCCTGCTTCGCCCCCCTGCTGCGCTTGCTCTCCTGCGGGAGCCAGGAGATCGACGAGCTAGCGGCCCGTGCAAGACAAGCGCGCACGCTCGTGTCAGAGCTCATCAGCTCAGCTCACGCGCCCGCCCCAAAAGCGGCAGGCAGGCCGGGGACGCCGGCCCGCGCGCATGCAAAGGCTACACCCACGCGCGCCATTTTTGTAGCTTTTCTTCCATGCTCGCATGCACTCGCTCCACTCGATCACCCCCTCTCCCAGCCTCCCTCTCTCCAACCTCCACTACACCGGCAGCCACGGCCAGCCAGCAAGCAAGGCTACTTGCACTGTAGCAATCATACTCGCATGCATCTTCTAACCGGAGAAAGCTAGCTTGATTTGATCGATTCAATTCAAAGCGCGCGCCTAATGATTCGTGCCTCTGATCTCTTGTTTAATTTGTTCCTCGATCTGGTACGGTGCTGCAGACGGACAAGGCGTCGCTGCTGGCGGAGGTGATCGAGCACGTCAAGGAGCTGAAGCGGCAGACGTCGGCGGTGCTGGGCGCCGCGGCGGGGGAGGATGGGGACGACGAGGATGCTTCGTCGGCGGCGGCTCGGCGGAACCTGCTGCTGCTGCCGACGGAGTCCGACGAGCTGGCGGTGGACGCCGGGGAGGACGGCGAGGGGAGGCTCCTCGTGCGGGCGTCCATGTGCTGCGAGGACCGCGTGGGCCTCATCCCGGACATCGCCCGCGCGCTCGCCTCGCTCCGCCTCCGCGCGCACCGCGCCGAGATCGCCACGCTCGGCGGCCGCGTCCGCAACGTGCTCCTCATCACCACCGCCGACGACGAAGACGGCGACGGCGAGGAGGAGGAAGGACGCCACGACGACGAGGTGGGAGGCCGCCACGGCGGTGAAGACGACGACGACGCCGCAGACGGGTGCGGCGCCGCCCGCGCCTCCCACCACCACCGGAGGCACGAGCTCGTTGCATCCATTCAGGAGGCGCTCCGCGGCGTCATGGACCGCAAGACGGCGACCAGCGGCGACACGTCCTCGTCTAGCGGCGGCGGTGGCGGCGGGAGCATCAAGAGGCAGCGCATGAGCGGCGCGCACGAGCAAGGTTCGCTCTAGTGTGTGGTAACACGAGCTAGTAGCTAGCTCCATGCTCGCATGAAATATGCGAGCATGCTTTGCATGGCTAGCTACTAGCTGGTGAAACTCATCTCAAGCTTTAGTATAGTAATGAAACTAAAGTCACCTCAAAACTTAGATCGATCGAGCTGGCTCTTCTTTTTTGTTGCTATGGTAATGGTGTGGACGATGAGGGAAGGAAAAATGGTGCCCGAGGTGGTAGTAGTAGTAGTAGAGGGGTAGAGTTTTATGTATCCCTTATATATGTTTGTGTGTGTGTTTTATGTCGTCGCGTATGTATCGGGGAGATGATGGGGGGAATTTGAGAGGTTATTACTGATAAACCTCTTATAAAATGGGGGTGATAAGGGTGTACATTTATAATCTCTGGGGTATAATGGAATTGGTGGCATGGGTTGGTCATTTCTTCACGAGTGTGACATGGAGCTAGCTAGAGTGCAATGCCTTTAATTTGTTCACTTTCCAATCACATTGTTGTTGTTTTAATTTGCATCCCTTTGCATGCTAATGCAATCCGTTTTTTTTGTCGGTCTCACATGTTATGGTATCATGATTATTGGTTTTCTCAAACTTATTCTAAAAAATCTCCTCAAGTTGCTAATTTCAATGGTGTTATACAACATTCTTGTTTCCCATCTATTAATCTTTCTATGGACTAATATATAAGTGAACTTCTTTAGAATCAATAAAATATATCTAACACCAAAGAGCTCATGGTAGATATATGCACTAGTACTATGCTATTGTTATATTAAATGTTACCATGCTGTGATTTCTATTGATGACCTTTGTCTCGCAACACTGAATTTGACCCCCATTTGTTCAAATATACTAGGGCCGTAAGTGTTTAGGATAATTGATGCAGCAAATTTGTGCATTCCAAAGATCCTATAAATAATGGGTTTCCAAAAGAAAAAAGTACCAATAAGGGGTAATCTATATATGTTACGTTTCACACATTATACATATATGTATTATAGTAAGCAACCAGCTATTATAGTGTATAGAGTACAATGTAGTCCACTAGCTACGTATTGAGGTGAGAGGTCGTTGCAAAAAACTGAAACGTTATAGTGCTAGTCATCGTGCGATTACGAAGGTTTGTGGAGGCCACTTCAGTTCAGGGTAGTCAGACTGAGACTTAATTATAAGTTGAAATAATCTTGAAAGAATCCGATTGCTGGATGGGGATCGTATGATGCAAGTAACAATTTTCACTGGGATTTAACTTTTGTATGAATTATGATAGAGGTAAATTTACACAAATGATATAAATCATTCGACTAAATATGCTTCCATTTTTTTCTTACTTGCATGGCAAATATAGAAGATGAGATTACTTATTTTTATACAGCATTTGCTGAAACAAAAGGGTTAAATGTATATTAAAAGATAAATAGAGTATGTGACAAATAAATGGCTAGGTTATTATGAATATAAATGGCATTCCTCATTCAACCTTAGCTTATTGCTGGTGGTATGTATGATCATGTATGTATATACATGCGGCCTTGTTAACTTGCCAAGAGATATACATATATGGACAAGAAGTGTAGCTAACTACTCCATCCGTTCCAACATTTTGACTCTTTTTAGATGCATACATATTATTATGCGTCTAGACATAAGGTATTTCTAAGTACATAAAAGTCTATGAATCTATTAAATCCGAAATGACCTATAATTCAGAAGGGAGAGAGTACTATTTTGAATACTACTCCTTTCGTTTCAAATTGTAGGTCGTTTTGACTTTTTTAGGTTCATAGATATTATTATGCACCTAAACATACATTATATCTAATTACATAGAAAAACTATGTATCTATAAAAAAGTTAAAATGATCTACAATTTGAAACGGAGGAAGTAGAAGTTAAGCTAAGCGGCATAGCTCACTGTTGACTAAGGATATTTTCCATATATGTAAATAATAGCTTCAAATTTCAATTTAGTGTGGTTTGTAGAATAATCTAATTAAACTGATTCTAGCTGGGGATTCCGTTGCTCCATCTGGCTATTCTTGATAAACGGACATAATAAAAGGACCAAAGCTAGCTAGATGATGTCCTGGATCCTTTTTTGATTGATGTCCCTTGAGAAGCTAGCTTCTCACCTGTGCATCAATTTGGGTTCTCGTTTCTCTCTCGGACTTTCTTCCTTCAAGCTAGCTAGAGAGAGCTAGCAGCAGGGAGGGGTAGTGCACTTCTATGCAACGAGAACATGCATGGGACAAAACTAGAAGCCGGCAGGCTCTAAAAGGTGAAGAAAAGGGGCTGGTGGTGCATGTGCTGTGTTGTTTTTGCTACGCTGGAGTAGGGCAAGGGCCCAACAGCCGGCACGCAGCACGGGCCGGCCGGGCGCATGAAGCGAGGTGGGCCATGCCTTTTCCACTTGTACATATATTGGCCCGCACGACCCCACGTCCCCATATGATTACCGTCCTCTCTCCATGATTACCACAGTGGAGCCTTGTCTGATCCCACCTGGGAACAGGGTTAATTGAGACATGTGAAGGATTGCCCAAAGCAATCATTGTTAACGTGAAACATGGATCGAGCCTTTTAGAACGAGAAGAGTTGCGGGGTTAAATTAGTGAAGTATAAAGCATGGAGTCAAGTAATGTTCTCCTTTAATTTGTTTGAAAAGTTGGGAAAGGTTGATAAAATTAGTAGAAGAAAGTTGGGCTAAAGGAGGTTTCAATTATTCTTTTAGTATGACTAGTAAAATGCATCATGCGGCACACACATATTTAAAAAAATCGAGTATGTTTTACATATGTGAATGGTTTCTTGCTGCAGTTAATTTTCTCTACACTCCGTCTCTCCACCACCCTCGATGGCTTACTATACCTCTCTGTCATTCCTCTTCACTCTGTCTCTCCACATAATTTAAGTGGCTAAACCGTATAATTTATCTGAACAAGATATTGAATCGGTTTAAATATAATTAAGTCTGTTTAAACTCAGGTTAAATGCACATCAACTATATCCATATGAAACCACCATGCTCTCTTTTGAAATAGCCAAATGTTTTTAAAACATATTTAAAGAACTTTATATTCATAGAAAATAATTTAATAAACATAAATAGAGTATTTTAATAATTTTCAAAAAAATATAGTTCACATTGTTGCGGTAATGGCAATTGACAAGTATCATATATGAGGTAGAAAAAACTATTATGGAATATGCTTCAACAAATACATCTTAGCAAAAACAACAAACTCTTAATATGCCTATCACACCTTGGGAAGTCTTGTTCCACTGACATGCTACAGCTAGCCAACACCCAGTGTTTCAAATTGTTGCCCATGACCTCCATCTTAGCATGAACAAGAAACTCTTATTTTGCCTAATAGTCCTTGAGAAGTCATGTTCTACCAGCAAAAGCAACAACCAACACCAGTCATCCAAATCGTTGCCCATGATCTCCACAATCATTATTTAGTTAGGCTGCACAGTTGAATGATGCTGATTGATCCATCTATACACGACTAATGAGTGCTTACATTAAAGTAAAAAATGTTCAGCAATTGTAATTGTTATGCAGCACATCATCTCCCATTATACTCCACCAAATACTATTTTTCCTCATCAAACTATTGCCATAAAAAAACTATAATGCGTGTTCATATACAAAGCTTATTAACCAAACTTATTGATTTATTGACCCACAAGATTCAGGAATACTAATTTATTGCAGGAGTAATTATTGTAAATAAAATATAATACAAATTTAAGTGAGTCATCCGACGGCCAGAAGAACAGTAGTTACCCAAAGTGTTTAATTTGTGCGTGATTTTTGTGTCTCTCGTGGGTAGTTAGCACCTCAAGAGCACCATTATGACAACCATGACTCATCAACCACATCCCTCTTAATAATATGGTGTTTTATGTACTCAAGTTCAAACCAAAAATTAATTTAAATCTTCAATGAGCTCCATATAAAAATAATTGGGAACCTTCCTTGATCTTTTAGCACTTCGTTTCTTTTTATTCCTGCACACATCTCAATACAAGCATCATATCCCCAAATTGTGATTGTCTATCACCAAAATTCATTAGGGCCTTAGATGCACTTTCAACCACCAGTCCACCACCATCCGCGCCGACGCAAGGGGTCGGCCTCCCCCTCAGGCCTTCTCCGTCTTACCTGCTGTTGCCTTCGACTGCGGCACCGGCATGGCCATGGTGCACGGTGCGTCACCCGATGTGCAGGCCCCATCGGCCTTCGTCCCCCAAAACCCTCCACTGGTCCTCCCTCAAAGCTCCTCTTTTGTTAGTGCACGAGCCCCAACGGTGCGAGGGGCACCAACCTCTTGCCCTGCTGGTGTTCTTCCTCCCCAAGCGTGGGGGGCCCGCCGGCACGATGGCGTCAGCCTTCCTCCGATGGCTCTCTTCCTCCGCTGTCGCGGCGTGGTGGCAGACTGCCGGGGTACCGTGGACCATGTCAGAACCCAGCCAGCCAGCCCTCCTCCTCATGAGTCATGGCGCCTTCTCCTCCTCCTCCTCCTCGGCCGCCCTCGTCGGCGTGGTGTTTCTTAACCTTGTGCCCTCTCTTCGCTATGTTGTCACCACGAGCATGGGGTGGATCATGTCGACCTCGGCGGCTTCACGTGCCGCCGCGTCGTTGTGGCCGACGACATCAGCTAACATGCCATTTGTGGTCGTCCTCATTGTTCCTGCCATTCATGGCCATCTTCCTTTGCTCGATGTGGAGCAGAGCAGCAGGTGCGGGTGCAGTAGCAGAGGAGGAGGCCTGGGCGCAACATGTGTTTTGGGGAGGAGGAACCACCCGTGATATTTGGGGGAAGGAAACTGTCCCCTAGATGATGGAGGAGATTTACAAGAGACTGCATGGACAATCTAAATCTAAAAAAATCGAATTAATTTGTTTGATCCATAAGTGTAAATGAATGTATAAGGTTGCATTCAGTTCAACACATTTATTGCATAGACGTATCAGTTCCAACGTCGTGCTCACCTTGATTATTGTCCCATGCTCAGATGCTCCCATGTTGAGCTTGCTTGGACGATTCATATGTAGGAGCGCTTCTTCTGTGGCTCTGAGCATGCCATGAACTTTGTTTGCAGATGCAGGCACTAGTTCGCCACCACCAAGGCTTAGAACCAATGTTGTACCAATGCTTCATGCAATCCAGCTCCTCACGCACCTGCGCACAACATTGTTGTGCCCCACATCATTGCACTGCACCATGGTCTGGCTCTACTACCGCATCCGCTTTCACGTCAATGCAGCTTTGCTCCCGCCTACTACGTATGTTGTCGGCTCCTCCGGAATGAGGCTATCACTTCCTGCCTGCACCCTCTACACAAAGATCAGGCTGCCATCGTTGTACTAGCAATATTTTTCCATCCACCCAACGTGGTTGTATGGTGAGCCGATGTCGGAGCTAGAGGAGCCTTTGCCTCCTCCGTCGCCATGATTTGGGTGTGGTTTGTAGGGAGCTACTGGCTAGGGTGGGGACGGATTAGGAGTGTCCATACGAGGACCACCTCACCATTGAAGGGTGGCGTTGGGTGCCGCAGACCATGGGTACGGAGAAGCGAGGCCGCCGGCGTGGCAGGGAAAGAATTTGGGCTGTATGGGTACGGAGGTGGGTAGGATAGACAGAGGTGAGAAAAATGACCTTTTTGGTAGAATCACTTCCCATATTGTGATTTCTATGGGTCTACACCCTATCAACTCCCCCAATTACCTGACAGGCGGGTCCATCATGAGGGGTACGGTGGTCCCGATTCGGGTGAGAAACATTTTCAATTGTTTTCAATCTTGATTGTATAGATGAACCTAGTTTCTTTGTGCACCTTAATTTATTTGCATGTGGTTAGTCTTGATCACATTATTAGCAAATTAAGTTCTATAATGCACTTGGTGTATTCAGGTGGCCAAACATAAATTAGTGAATCCTCACCGCCAATATTGTGCTACCATGTCCCGCCACCACAAGATAACATCCCCCTTAGGAGCCACCGGTATTAATAGGTACATACATGGTTTGTTTGTGCACCAAATGCAAATGTGGTTGGTTTAGTGTCAAATTATTTTCTTAAAAAATGAGCGTGCCAAATCTTGCTGCAATCATGGAGAAAGCATTGATGATGTTTGGACTATATAACAACTATATAGGTGAGACCCACTACAAGTCATGGATAGATTTCTCTCAACATGCAAGCATTCTATGTCACCATCCACTATACGCCATGTCACCACCCACTACACGCCATGTCATCATCCACCAAACCATCTATTTATGTCTTCAAGCGATTTTCTGTGACTAATAGCATGTATTTGTGAGTAGCACACCACAAAATTCTCGCAGTTGAAATACATGTAGGATCAATCATTTAAGAATGGTTCACTATCAACAAAATAACATGTTTTCATATACAATGTTGTTTACAAATGAATGTTGTCATATACTCCCCCCGTCCCAAAAAGAATGACGTTTTAGAATTGTCTGAAGTCAAACTTTCTCAACTTTGACCAAATTTATAGAGAAAAGTATCAATATTTATGACATCAAATGGATATATTATAAAAATAGATCTCATGATGAATCTAATGATATATATTTCATACCTTAAATATATGTAGTTTTTTCTATAATCTTGGTCAAAGTTAAAAAAATTTGACTTAGAACAATCCTAAAATGTCATTCTTTTTGGGACAGAGGGAGTAATTACTTTGGTGTTTCTACTTTCACATTTCACCTTAAAAATTTGTTTAAAATATTTCTGCAACAACGCGCGGGGTATCACCTAGTTTATTGATGTCCTAGTTCTTTTTTGTCTACAATGTATTGATGGAAAAAACAATGTAGATGTGAGATGTCCGTTGTTGCTTAGTTTCCTGTTGTCTTTGAAATGACTGTAATGATGTACATTCCATCTGCAAACCAACTGTGCCGTATGAGCTGTTGACACATGGCATTTGTTCCTTACGTGAACCTTTGCTTGATGTTTCAATTGAATGTTGATCTCCTTTGCTTGATGACAGGAACAGAGGCAATGGTGGGGCTGGGGGCTTGTGCCCCCGCTTCAAGCAGTGCGGTTACAGGGCGGTATCATGTCGATACAACAACCCTGTCTTGAAGAAACCTAGCAAATATATTATTGTTGAGCAATTACATGTATCAATACTAAGCACTTTCTGAATGAGTCCTGACAGACTCGAACCCGAAAATTTGTTCCATGATAGATTAGACTTCAGGAGATCAAGCAACATCTACAATCGAAAGCAGGTCGTCGTTCTCAGCATGGTAGCCAGTCAGGTGGTTACTGCTTAGGTTCAGCAAGATCACTGAGGCCCCAAGATGACCAATAGCCTCTGGTATTGTCCTAGTTAGGTCATTGTTGCCGTATAGATCAATCTTTTCTAGTCTGCTTCTGTTGCTGCCCAAAGTAATTGCCCCCGAAAAGGAGTTCCCGTTCAAATTCAAACTGAATAAGAGCAACTCATGAAGATCCAAAAAGTAATTCCGCCCAAAGTAATTCCGCTCAAATTCAACCCGAAAAGTAATTGCCACCCAACTCCAGCGGTATTGCTCCGGTGAAGTTGTTGTTGGCCAAGCTTAGATCCTTCAGGCTTGCCATCAGCCCGAAGGACGTCGGGACCCTAACGAACAAACTGTTGTCGTCCATGCATAGTTGCTCGATCCCAATGTAGCTAGCGTCCCCCAGCCGTCGGTCAGTCGACCGGTGAGATGGTTCTCGAAAAGGTCGAGGTACTCTAGGTTGGGGTGGACCCCGAACACCTTCGAGATGTCGCTGGTGAACTGGTTGCCCTCTAGCCGCACCCGATGTAGTGCTTCAGGCACGGAGGTAGTGATCCGTCGAGATGGTTGTGTGCCGTGGTCATGTTGTGGAGCGCCAAGCTGTCGCAGATAGGGATTTTAATTTTGAAAGAACAAAAATGTCCGCTAACAATAAACATGGAATTTCAAGAATTTTATTTATTTTTTGAAAAATATCAGAAAATAATTTCGTTCGGTAAATATTTTTCGAATTCTGCCGATAAACACAAAAGTTTCTAAAATATTGTGATATATCGGTCAAAAATGTTTTCCCTGTCGCAAACGCTTAGTGGAAGCTGCCTAGTGAAGTTGTACGAGAGGCTAACGATGACAAAGGCATGTCCGACCTGCCGAGGTTCGGTGAGACATGGGCGGACCCATAGAAAATATTGAGTGAGGGCACAACCTAAAGATCAACTTAATCAGCAAAGTGTAATATGGTGGAATTTTGTTAGTTACAACATCATAGAAACAATGACTGAGGGAATGTGCCCTCACTCATCTCTACATGGGTTCACCCCTGCGGTAGGAGATTATCGTTCCAACTATTTTCGAGCAGCACGAGGTGTTGAAGGTTCTTAGGACATGCAATGCTGATTGGCAGCTCGCCCTCTAGGTCATTGGTGTCGAGGTAGAGAGTTTGCAGCGCGATCATGTTGCCAATCTCCGTCGAGATGCTACTGCTGAGCCCGTTGGAGTAGAGCAACAACGCCATGAGCTGTTTGAGGCGGCCAAGCGAGCTACATATCGGCCCATCAGCGAGTTCGACAACAGATCTAGTTCTTCCAGCTTTGCTAACTCGTTGGTCAGAGGATTGAAGTCGTGCCACAGAGTTAGAGGACCTTGAGGTTCTTCGCCATGGCAACCTCACGTGAGATTCTATCGATGAAGGATTTGTTTTGCAGCTGGAATGACCTAAGGTCGGGCCAGTTGGCGAAGAGGCGAAGATGCCCTCGGGGAGATTCCTGGTGAGCTTGTTGGATGAAGCTCCGAACTACTGCAATCTCCTCAACACGGCAAACGCCAAAGGCAACTTACCAGTGAGGTTGTTCTCTGGGAGATCTAGAAAGTAGACGTTTTGAGATTTGCCGAGCTCCGACGGTAGTGCCCCCACGATCCCCGCACCCATGATCGCCAGCCACTGCAGGAAGCAGGGAGGTGCCCGCCCAGAGGGTTCCGGCCAAGGTCCAGGAGACAGAGCTGGAACATGTTGCCGAGGAACTCTAGGCAGTGGCGTAGCCAATAGGGGTGGTAGGGGCCATTGCCCCCTCCCCTATAATGATCCAAAATTACTTGCATATTTTCTAACTATGCTTTAGTATCTTTACTTATCTAAACCTTTTTAGTGAGTGTTAGTAGAGATGTAATATTTACAATGAAAAATGGTTCTTTTAACAACTACTTTAACGCCATTGGAGCTGGGCACCGTCGACCGATCATCGCCGCGTGTGCGGTGGGGGGCTTGCGTGCTGCTTTTTGTTGAAGGCCGGTGCTGCTAGTCAGAGTGGCTCGCTCGACCACTTGATCAGGGATATATATTGTGGTGTGGGACGTGTATGTGTATGTTTGGTTGCCTGGCTAATAAGGTCGCTAGAGTCCCTAGAGCCACCCACTTTTTTTTTTTTTTGCCTGGTTACAGCCACCACGGGTACAATGGTAATTTCATCACAAGCATTACAATTTTTTTGTTCTTTTTTTGAGAGGACATCAAAAGGCTCAGTAACTGAGCGGAGAAAAAAAAAATCTGGAGGGAATCAGTGGCCCAGAAGGCCGGACTGCTGACTGACTGATCTAACAGGTGGAAACGTGTCGTGGAACTCTCTCGCGCGACGCCAAGCCAAATTACTGGGCCACAAATATTCTCCGTGCGCCTCCAAGCGGCACGTTGCCCACCCGGCCCACGGAGCATCATCACCACCACCGCTAGAGAGCGAGAGAGCTCTCGGACCCAAAGATTCAGTGATTCAGAAGGCCAGCAGGCTCCGACCTCACCCAATTCGTCCGAGGCGCGGGGCGACGGCGGTCGGTCGGCGACATGGAGGCCGCGGTGCCCAGCCGTGTCGCGCTCTCCGCGGCGAGCCGCTTCCCCAATCGCCACGCGGTGGCAGGTGCTCCGCCTCCCTCGCTCCTAGTTCTTGGCTTCTGTTTGTCTGCTTGTTGGTTGCGATTTTGTGGAGTTAGTAGTTTTCGGGTTTGTGTTGGATAAGGTTGATAGGGCGATTTAGAGAGAAAGAGAGGTTCGTGATGTCCACGCGGCTCGGGTGGGGATTACAATTGGAGTATTGAGTCCCGAGAAGTACTATTGCAGTTTTGCAGGAACTTTGCAGTTTTGCTAAGTTTGGGAGGGGAAAATCCTTCAGTTCGCGGTATGGAAACGGAATGGCCGCCTGGAGCTGGCAAGAAGAAGGGACTTGTTCATGATTAAATTATTGCCACTTGCTAGTCAGTGGCAAGAATAGATGTGGAAGGTGAAGGTTATTTTCCATTAGCAGTTGTTAGAATGCACAATTGGTCCATTTACAGGCAAGAAATAGAGCCTGCAATGAACAATCAAAATTTAAGGCACACGTTACTACTGTTGATGTTAACAATCAGATGTAGCTGCCCGCAATTTTTGTCACACTGATTCCTTGATGCCTGTTACCAATCGCTGGTTATTCTTGATAGTGTTGTTGAAAACACTTAGTGACTAAGATGATGATTGAATCCACACTGCATTTCTTCACTCGAAACTTTAGGAAATTGTGCTTTAGCATCGATCAACTAACCCTCAACCTTTTGGGCTTGTCTATTCACTATTGTCACATGACAGTGAAGCTATACTCCAATTTCGTTCATTTGTTTTCTGCCTCGAGATGCAAATGTGTGACAGAGAACTGTGGTACATATAAACGGCTTCCAATTTAGATGGAAAAAATATTTATCATGTCATTGTGGGCCATGGTTACTCTTGAAGGATTATTGGTATAATAGTTTGTATTTGTTTTCTTTATATCCCGCAGGAGATAGATCTACCATTTACAAGGGAAGGTGCCAAAGTCTTGCAATCCCTATGGCTTTGTTAGCAGCTGCGCCGGGCAAAGGAGGTGTACTTGATCGGCCAGTTGAGAAAACTACTCCTGGTCGTCAGTCCGAATTCGATGTGAAGTAAGTGTTATTCACTATCATGTTTGTTTCTGTTCCTAGTAAGAGTAAGTTCCAGAAATGATGTGGCCTGAATAAATTGCATTGTCTGTGTTACACCCTAAAAACAGCTTTTTTTCTCGAACACGCAGGAGAGCTGCGTATCTTTGTATTAAGATAGAAAGAGCGGTCCGATTACAAGACATCCCACACCTTGGACCATAGTGAGGGATGGAAAGCACTAGAGGAACTATTACATAGCTACAAACTTAGGACCAGACCACCAAACACCCCCTAAAGGACTAGTTCTGCTCCACCTCCATCAGGGCAGTAAGCCTCTTAGCCCCTGATAGCTGCCAGAGATGGAGTTCCTCTTTAAAGGCCTGCAGAGATGGCTGCAGATTTGGAGAGGCTCCCTCGAAAACACAATTATTCCTATGCTTCCAAAGGATCCAAGCTCCCAGGATGCATAAAGAGTTAAATCCCTTTCTATGCTGTTTCTGAATTTGTTTCTCCACCTTCTTCCACCAATCCGCAAACACAACACCCCTTGTGGGTGTCAGATGATCTAGATTCAAAGGTTTCAAGACAGCAAACCAAAATTGCCTTGCAAATTTGGTGGCGCAGTTGGCTAGCGCGTAGGTCTCATAGCTGACACCCTAAAAACAGCTGATCAAGAACAAATGCATTATTAGGTGGTTCCAAACAGATTAAAAAAATTTCAGCTGCTATGTATTCACTGTAACACTGAATATTCATGCACAATGAAAATGTAATTAATAAGACTGCAGGGACACTGAAGGGTCAGGAGTTCCTCCAACGTGATAGCTACACTTTTTTTTTCATGTGCAAGCGTTTGTCCAGCAACTTGTTTTTATATTGTTATGGTTACGTCAACCGGGCCTCATTGTTGAGTCGACTTGAGCTCCATTGCAAATATAGTGGTGTATTTGTTGGCTTGAAGTGCTTTTGAAATGCCCTTTTTTGTTTTGTTTTTTGCATTGTTCTGCTTTGGCACGGAGAAAGAAAATTTTGGGGCAGATAGTACCTGTTGCCACAATGGGTTGGTATATATCATTTCTAATCTGGGGTGTTCTGGGCTTCTGGCACTTAGTCATGCATTTTTAATGTTGATGTGAGAAGGTAACCTTATTTTATTCATTTTGCAAAGATGCTCCATGTTTCACCTCGACGCTGTGGGTCGGGTATTCAGATACCAGATAGACCAAGTTTCTGAACTAGGGGGTCTACTGTGGTTGTAGATACCTTTTTCTCCTAAACTCTGTAGTTTGTGGTGGTTCCCCAGGATAGTAGTTTCTTGGTAGGGTTAGAAGAACATCTTGAACATGACATATGGTGTCATATAACTGTTTGACCCTTTAGGCCCTCTTGGCCTCTTCCATCATCCCTTGTGCCTATGCCTTTGGATATGGCTTGTTTCATCATTATGTTTGTGAGGTTATATCAATCACACTTCACAATACTGCAGTTGCTATTATTGTATATGGTCACTATATTGGCACATTGATGCTTAGTAAGAAAAGTTTGCCCTACACACCAGACTACCTTATTGATAGCTTATATCACTATCATTTTTCAGGCCATCTAAGATGAGGCCATTGAGCTGTAAACTTCATAAACAATTACAATAATCTTTTGTTCTATAATTGATCTCACACTCCCAATCCATGTTACTCCCTCCGTCCCATCAAAAGTGCAAGCCTAGCATTTGAAAAAAATCTCACAAAAAAGTGTAATCTTAGAAAATATATCTAATTACTTGCCTAATTAAGTGGTTAGATCTGATTTGCGTGTCAAAACTTACTGCATGTGGCTAACAAATGAGGGTATTTGAGTCTTTTCGCACCACAACTAATCTGTCTTAGAAAAACTAAAATTACACTTTTTATGGGACGGAGGGAGTATGACCGAGCTGCTCTGCCCTGCAGGAAAAAGCGCAAAATGTCGCCCCCATACCGCGTGATCCTGCACAACGACAACTACAACAGGCGCGAGTATGTCGTCAAGGTCCTGATGAAAGTGATCCCGGGGATGACGGTGGACAACGCGGTGAACATCATGCAGGAGGCGCACGTGAACGGGCTGTCGGTGGTGATCGTCTGCTCCCAGTCCGAGGCCGAGGAGCACTGCACGTCGCTGAGGGGCAACGGCCTGCGGAGCTCGATCGAGCCCGCGAGCGGCGGCTGCTGAGGATCCAGGAAACGGGTGCCCCTGTTTTGCCGCGTATAGTTTGTAAATACCCTGCGTGTCAAAGGTAAAGCTGAAACTGGTGGGGGAGGTCACAGGCAGTTGACGATACCGCAACACCCAATGCCACTGGATAGGTGTGTAAATCTTTGTACGGGTACCCTGTAGAAGAACAGAAATAGCGTTTCCAGTTGTGTGTGATTCATAAAAACATTTAGGGCCTGCTTGGTTGGGCTCGAAAACTTGCCAGCTAAAATTATGGCAAGCCCATAAACTTTGGTACTTGTTTTTTTGACTATCACATTTTGGCACCCAATCAAGTGACATCCTCAAGTTCTTGTCCAGATTTTGGTACTAAAAAGTTGGCATGGCAAATTTTGAAACTAACCAATCAGGCCCTTAAATACAGAATGTTTTTGTCGGCTGCTGCTGCATTGTGGGACCAAGATAAGCTGAAATTTGTTACAGGCAGCTATCGACGCAATGAAACATTGAAACAGGAAATGCCTTGGCTGTTGCTCCCTGTTTTGCTGTAGTTCTCGTGTGCTGCCTCTGCAGGGTGTCGTGTCGTCTGATTGTGTCAATTCTCAAGCTTTGTATGGGCCGGCACGCCAAGCTGCTAGGCTGGGCCTCTTGTGGTCCGGATCGGAATTTTTATATATATTTTTGATTTTGTAAAAATATATGATGGCCTATGATTTTGTCAAATCAATACAACCGTCGTGATCCACGATGGTTAGTACCAACCGTCGTGACCTACAGCGGCTAGAGCAGGCAACTGCCGTGGGTCATGGCGGTAGGCCTATCGCCAACGGTCGGGTGGCCGGGTGGCCTGACTGTGGGCATGCGAGAACCTACTGTGGGCCACAGCGGTTGGCTTTGCGACCGTCGTGGCTCACGGCGGTAGGCTTCAACCACCATGGCGGACGGCGGTTGCTCAGCCTCTATAAAGGGCGACGACGACCGCTGTCCCCCTCCCTCCCTCCAGCGCCGTCGCCCCCTCCCAGGTATGTTTTTTTAATTAGTTTAGAATTAGTTTATTCAGTTTAGAAATTAGTTTATTTAGTTTAGAAAATGTAGAAATTAGTTTATTTAGTTTAGAAAATTTAGAAATTAGTTTATTTAGTTTAGAAAATTTAGAAATCAGTTAATTTAGTTAAAAAGTAGAAAATAGTTTATTTAGTTTAGAAAAGTTAGAAATTAGTTGATTTAGTTCAGAAAATTTAGAAATTAGTTTAAATCAGTTTATCTAGTTTAGAAAATTTAGAAATTAGTTTAAATTAGATAATTCAGCTTAGAAAATTTATATATTGGTTGAAATTTGTGTATTTAGTGTAGAAAATTTAGAAAATAGTTTATCTTTGATTATTAGTCTAGATAATTTAGAAAATAGCTTATTTAGTTTACCAAATTTAGAAAATAGTTCAAATTTGTTCATTTAGTTTAGAAATTATAGAAAATAGTTTATTTGATTTAGAAAATTTAGAAATTAGTTTAATTTGTTTATTTAGTGTAGAAAATGTAGAAAATTGTTTATCTTTCATTATTTAGGACAAAAAATTTAGAAAATTGTTTATTTAGTTTTAAAATTTATAAAATAGTTTAAATATGTCTATTTAGTTTAGAAAAATTTAAAAAATAATTCAAATTTGTTTGTTTGGTTTAGAAAATTTAGAAATTGGTTCAAATTTGTTTATTCGGTTTAAATTTAGAAATTAGTTTTAAATTTGTTTATTTAGTTTAGAAAATTTAGAAATTAATAAAAATTAGTTTATTTAGTTTAGAAAATGTAGAAATTAGTTTATTTGGTTTAGAAAATTTAGAAATTAGTTTATTTAGTTTAGAAAATTTAGAAATTAATTTAAATTTGTTTATTTGGTTTAGAAAATTTAGAAATTAGTTTAAATTTGTTTATTTTGTTTCGAAAATTTAGAAATTAGTTTGAATTTGTTTATTTGGTTTCAAAATTTTAGAAATTAGTTTAAATTAGTTTATTTGGTTTAGAAAATTTAGAAATTAGTTTAAATTAGTTTAGAAATACGACATTGAATTACAATTTGTGTGTGTACGCAGCTGCAGCTATGACTCAGGCTCAGGTGCTAGCAGAGTACGTGCGGTCAGAGTTGTTGGATGCTAGGGTCGACATCAAGCACCGCTCGTATCTGTCCGTTGTTCTCGGAGAGGATCTTGGGCATGTACGTTCTCGCACTACACGCATGTTGATGCCGATACACGACTTTTGGGTTCCCAAGTACGTAAAATGATGCTTTATTAATGTATTTATCTTTCTTTGTAGTTATGTTTGTACTAATAAAATAACCTTTTTTTGTTTCAGGTTACGTGCAGCAGGACTACTGCTTCTAGCGCGGTTAGTTTAGGGGGACAAGCTGCGGGCTGCGGTTCCTCGTGTGGATCGCATGACACGGTTCCCGTACGACTTCCCCTGCTCTGCGCGCTTCTGGACCGGTGGAGGCCCGAGATACACGTTCCACTACCCCGTGGCGAGCTGGCACAGACTCTTCAGGACGTGGCCCTCTTGATGGGCCTTCCTGATGCGGGCGAGGTGATGGGGGCTGTGGACATCACGACCACTTGGCGTGAGGATTTCCTCGCTCGGTTCGCGAACGTTCCTCGGAACGATCGCGTCCCCGCGGCGTACCAGCCGTTCGCGAACTCTCACGGACCCACCTTAGTCTGGTTGCAGCAGTTCAGTGTACGTACCTTGACCTCTTCTTTTTCTTCGTTTTTATAGCTGTGGAGGCAATGTAACGAACGATTGAATTTGTTTGTGCAGGTTGATTACCTAGCAGATGACACCCAGCTCGAGACAGTCAACAGGTTCCTGGAGGCGTACTTGTTGTGGTTGTTTGGTTCGTGATGTTCTGCAGTTATCAGGGAGACGTGATGTCAAAGTTCTTGATCCTCTATGCTCGGAGGATCGCCGATGTGCCCTTAGACGCGGTCCCCCAAATCAGTTAGCGCTCCGCTGTTCTTGACGGCACGTACAGGGGGCTGTGCACGGGGGTGTCCAAGGGTCGTTCAAAGAAGACGATCCTTCTCAGCTGTCCTCTCCTTCTGCAGCTCTGGTACCACGAGCGCTTTTCGGTTGGTCGGCCGAAGGTCGCCCTCACGCTGTACGAGCACCTGCCAGAGGGCCACGACCCCGCCGACCGTTTTACCATGGCCTCGCTGTGGTGCATGCGGATGGTAATTACTTACCTTTGACTTTCAATTTTATTTGCTCAATTCACATGTAGCATTCACATTTTGTTTGTACGCAGTCCTCGTGGGTTCACGACCAGACGAAGAGGGCGTACAAGGACTTCGTCGGTCAGTTCCACTCTCTCACAGACGGCGTCAGGTGGACGCCGTACACAGAGGAGGCTATCACGGCCCGCACACCAAATGGCCTCTCGTCTTTGTGCTTCCGAGACCAGCACTACTGGAAGACGAAGACGCCCTTGGTGTTCGACATCTTCGTGGAGGAGTACGCCGTCCATAGGGTGATGAGGCAGTTCGGCTTCTACCAAGAGTCGCCTGTGCTTGTTGCGCACACTGTTACTCCTGACGTGCATAAGTACATTATCGCAAATTTCTAAATTAAATTCTGCGTACGAAGATTGAGCTGCTGACAAATCTGTTTAATTTGTGATAGGTGGTCTTGAAAGGGAGTTAGGGCAACGACTGCTTGGGCCGACAAGATGCAGCAGTACGTAGAAGCTTGGGCTGCCGCTGCCACGCCGGAGAACGTTGTCACCGAGGACCGGCCCCACGACGACAGAGCGTGGGAAGCGTACATTGAGTGGTACACCCCGAGGGCTCGGATGCGCGTGATGCACGTTCTAGCGCAGCCACCGTCGCAAGTTCCGGACGTACAGAAGATCCTTCCTTCTGTCTCGTACCCGGTGCGACGGGATCAGAACTACGATCAGACAGTGAGTTTGTGGATGCAATGAAAATTTTTTATGCTACTAAACATTATGACATTTACTAATAATTTTGTTTGCAGTATGACTTGATTGCGGAGCTTTCGCATATGTTAGGGGAGGTGAGGAGAAGGCTGCCCCTCATGGGATATCAAGAGCACGAGCAGACGTACGAGAGGATGCACGACATCATCATGAGGTTCCTTGTCGTGGTCAACTACGACGGTAACATGGCTCTACGTATTTTTCCATGTTACCCCAGTCGTCCTCTAGCTCCGCCTCGACTGGTCGTTCGTACCAGGCACTGTTGTCCTTGTCACGCCCAGCCTTTCTGGCCACTTTCTCGACTCCGTCGTTTGTGCACATACTGCGCCAGCAGCAACACCACCAGCAGCAGCAGCAGGAGATGTTCCTTCCTCGTCCACCGTCGCTGCTCTTCAGTCAGGTAATGATCATAATTCTATCTCCAACCACATACACTTTTAATACAACATTCTTTTAAATACGATACATGCTTTAATAATACTATTTGTTCCAGCTTATGACGATGGCGACACTCCTGACTCGACTCTAGATGGAGAGGAGCAGCCGATGGTAGTGTACAACGATTCAACTTTGACTTGTTTGACTACTTGTGTGGGGTGCCGTACACCGGGACGCAGGAGGAGCTTGGAGGGTCGCAGCTACCAGGCGCACCAGCCACCGGTACACAAGAGGGCGGAGGGACACCGCCATCTCCAGGAGGGTGGACGGAGGTCGCAGCTGGAGGTGCAAGCCCCCACAGAAGAGTCCCACCTGGTTGCAGGGTCGACGCCCCCGCAAGCGGCGGCAATGGCGACACTCCCTGCCAACGATGCTCGGCAGGACCAGTTCACGTACCCTTGCGACCAGACGTGGGCCGCAGCCCGAGTAGACATGCAGCCATAAAAGAAGAGGCGTTGCTAGGTTAGGTTAGATACGTTAGTTTACGCAGCAGCACTCTTATTCGTGATCTTGGACATACTATTTGTATGAACTAATTTTTTGTTATGTCACTTTGCTTTTCTTTGTTAGCAGCAAATATTCTACGGCGGTTAGTTTCAACCGCCCTCTGCGGCTGTGCCACGGCGATTGCACTTAAACCACGTGGGTCACGTCAGTTGTTGTATACATTTGACAAAATCTTAGGCGCTTATATATTTTTACAGAATCGAATATATATATACATACATACATATATAAATAAATATATATATATAATTCTCCGGATCGTGTTCAACATTTTTTTATTTTTAATATTAGTTTTTTGTGATTTTACAAAAATAATCTTGTGAATAATTTTTTTCAAAACTAACCTAGTGTCGCCGGTTATAATAAATTGGTAACTTCCTTCTCGCCTGGCGGCGGTACGTTCCTATTTTATTTGGGCGTTTTCAATACCCTTTATTGACGTTTGATTATCGTTGCAAAGTTCATTTGGACTTGCAAGCGGACAAATCCCTCGTCGCAGTCAAAGGACCCTTCTTCCCTTGAGTGGTGAACCCAAGGTATCGAATCCGTAGAACAATATGCAATGCAAGATCGATCCAATAAAGCGAGAAAGCACTTTGTTTAAGAGAGGTTTCAAACGCATCTAATCTACTAAAACATGAGAGGTAGCGAGATAAAGCAAGAGGTAACCGATCTAAAGAGTCTAGATCATGCCTTTGTCGTAGTTCCAAACGAGAGATGAAGATATCAATATGAATCTCATAAAAAGCATGTGGCTTTCGGTCCAATCCTCGAAGGCACCTACCGTACACGTGATCGACATCCTGTCACGATGCCCCGCTTCTTGTGTAGGTGAACCTAAGAGCACGCTCATGAAGAACGTGTTGAAAACACTTGGTAGGTCGGGTATGCACCTCTAACCACCGCGGCTACAAGAGCACCCTAGGCGATCTATGTTAAGTATAGATCGAGGAAGAAGCAAAACCAAGAGAAGACAAAACCGAAGAGAAAGCACTTGATTGCTAGTTATCGGATCTATTAAAACTCCATCATAAGTGTATACATGAATAAGATCCAACCGAGATCCTACCTTGATCTTGATTCAAGCCTCCGGAACTCCGACGTGGTCTTCCATGGAAGGTTCCCACGCCGGCTAGGTGAACCCTAGATGACTAATACGACCCTCCTCTCCGAGATGGTGTCCCTCAAGCTCCTTTGCTCCTCGGCGGCGGATGACGAATGACTTGATAGTTGCAACTTCGCACGGGGACTATAAATAGCCCGAGGATCATCTAGGTCAAAGGGGGCGGCGAACCGACCTGGAAAAGGGCCAGGCCGGCCGGCCTGGGCCAACCGGCCTAGGGCCTTTTCGACCCGGTTCGCCCCCGGTTTTCTTCCCGAAGCTTCTCGTGACTTCCTGAGTTTTTGCCGAGTTGCATGTGGGTCCTTGACGTCATTTTCCTCACGGTTTAGATAAGGGTGCTTTGCGTATGAACTCCCGCATCTTCCGTCTAGGTCCTCGATCCTTCTCAGCTTCACGCTTTAGTCCTTGGTTCATTTGGAGTCATGTTCATCTTGTTTCTTGACTTGTGCCGAGCTTCATGATCTTTTTGTAAAACCCTCGATGAACTCTACCCGGGAGTCCTCTTTTAGGCTCTTGATTCCTGTGTAAACAATAAACTCCAAAAACCATGCACGGGTGTGAACTTGACATATAATGGGGGTTTGGATCGTTAGTGTGAATATCAAATTAATGCCAACATTGAAGGTAAACTCATGGCTAGGTTGACGGAAATCGACCGCCTACATCCCCCCATGCTTAAACCTTGCTCGTCCTCGAGTAAGCTTTCAATGGATATAAGTGTTGCCTTTCAATGTCCATACCCTGCACTTTTTTTTGTGAAAGGTCCATACCCTGCACTTGATCATACACGAGAAAACATAATGCTCTCTAAATTTATATTCGTTAGAGTTCGATAATGTAACTAGCCTTCATCCCTACGGAGGGTGGATATCAATTAAGCTTTTCCCACAAGAAGTTAATCATGCTCCCAAATTTTAAATGAATCTCAGAAATTTTGAAATGAAGTGCAAGATGAAGAAAAAGAGCTAAACCAAGTTCAAAAATTTAAACCTCCTTGCATCTTGCTCATGAACTCTCATCTCATCAAGTCTCTCAAGCCTATTTGTTCTACTCCTTTCCCCTCTCAATATATGTATATAAGTGGAAGGCTTTATATGGAGTTTTTGGGAAAAGTTTAGTCCTACCAAGATATTATAATCGAGATATAATCAAAACAAGACAAGTTTCTCATGGTCTTACCGAGACTCGTCAAAAAGGTCATTGGAAAAATAATGTTATTCAAGGAGGGGGAAGAGAAAAATACACACACTTTGAGATAGGTGGACATGTGCAAATGGCAAAGAGTGATCCCGAGGCATAAACAAAGTCCTCGTTATCGGATTGCATATGGTTGGAAAGATGAGTATGGGTCTTGATCTTGAATCCTTTTGACTTGAAATTCCTAATGCATCTAGAGAGGCGGGGAGCTTTATTTATTTTTTCTTTTAGACACACACACACACACACACACACACACACACACACACACACACACACACACACACACACACACACACACACACACACACACACACACACACACACACACACATATTCCCCTTGAACTCTAGATTACATTGTACCTACCTCCTTGGCAACTCCCCCCATGCTTAGACGATTGCACGTCCTCGGGCAAAGAGGTGGTGAAATTTTTGTGCCAAGGTAGGTACTAAAAGTCCTATATTTTCCTAGAGAGAAACACTTGAAATCTTCTAGGTATCCATCACGCACCATGTCGCCTTGGAGGTCTCCCAAAATCATACTTCAATCTTCGGCACCTTCATTCTCACGATCTTCCTTGAAATATTCATCCATACTCACGAATTGGGTTATGGTCAAGGAGGTAAACACAAAAAGATATTTTGGGTTTGTGGGTGGATATCCGGCGAGGTTTGCAAAATTCCCAAAGTGGAAACTTACAATGCACGGATAGATAAGGCTAGCATAAAGATAGATACACAAAAACGGAATGACCAGCTTCTTAGTCTCGGGCCAGAGAAATCAAGTCTTGAATCAATGCACCCAAAAATAAATCTTGTACACTAAGGTTTTTGCACTCAATCAAATATAAGGCTTTGGATAGGTAGAGCAACATGCAAGAGGTATTAATGACGAGGTTAGCATTACTTTTAAGAATAGAAATAAACCATCTTTAACCCATCCAAAAATTGAGAGCATGAGAAAAACTATGGGTCTCATCTTTATCATAACCTCCGCAAAGGGTTAAGCTAGTATTTAAATTAATTTCAGATTTGCATTAAAAAGAGCACTAGCTTAATCATGCATAAAACAAGTACAAAGTTGAGCAAAGAGGCAATGGTCATCATATATTAACTTGGCACAATTTTCCATTCATGTTAAAGATCATAAAATAGTGGTGAAACTTATTCATGGTGATGGAAAACAAAAACTAATACTACCACACACATGCTGAAAATAAAAACCAAAAACGCTACGCACGCACAAATTTGCACAAAAACTGAAAATTAAAGGAAAGAAGAAGGAAAAATCAAACCAAACTTGAAAGCATTATTTCTTCTTCCTTCCTTCACTCTTCCTTCGGTGATTGATCCTTCGTCTTTATCATGAAACCAAGCTTGGAGTGCCTCGGAGTATATGGTGGTGTCGAGGTCGAACGGGTGGCTCCTCCGTGTGCCCTTGCGGTTTGGTGTACCGCATGGATGAGCTTCATGTACTCTTCATGCCTCCAAGGAGCAGCATGTCACTCCTCGGTGGTGCCACGTCCTCCTCCATGCTTCGCGGGGACTCGGAGATAGAGTTCCTCCGCGAAGAGCTTGCCGGCGGCACCCCTGACGATGATCATGTCCTCCTTCCGAGGGCAGCGTTCATGGCTTTTCTTATCATGCCTTGCTGCACAAACTCACAAACAACCTCCCCGGGGGTTTCTTGTTGGTGGAAATACGCACAAAGAAAGTATATGGATTGACAAGAATTGTAATGATCATTCAGGAATTTTTATAGAAGGAAGTGAGGCACAAATTTTTATGGGTGGTTTCTGGAACTTCTGGGGTATGAACTCAAGAACACGCACTAGCAAATGGATGAACTACTTACCAGACGAAGGGGGGCCTCGGGGGCTGATTGGAAGGGGCATGCCGGCCGGCCTAGGCTGATCGGCCTAGGGGGCCTCCTCCTCTTCCTTGCTCCAGTTTTCTCCGAGCTGCTTCTTACTCCCTTGTTGTCCTGTGTCCTCGTGCTCCACAAGAATCCATTACCCAAATGCTCTCGGCCACTCGTTTGTTTTGAATGATGAGATCAATGCCTCTCTTCTTTACTTTGTGTCACTTCTTGTCTTCCATGTTTTATATGCTTTCACTTATTTCCTACAAAACAAAGTCATTGCTGCCCCCCATGCTTGTCCTTTACATGTGCCCAAGATGTCAAATGATGGATGCCTTCCCGTGATGCATCATAGAGCACTAGGCGTTGAGCAAAGTCAAAATCCTCCCCTTAATCATGTTTTGACGCTAATCAATCCTCTAATTCGAAAATCAAAAATTAACTTAGAGCTAGCAATGAGTCCAAATGTATTCTTAGAGGAGTTTTTAGGCATCAAAAACATTTGTAAGTCGAAAACTTTCTGACTACATTTATTTCGGTTGCACCGGGATCGTTTGCTTTCATTAGTTGATAGCAAGGTCTTCCGGCTTGACCGTGGGGGTATAGGTTTAGGTTCTAGTTTTGCCCAAACATGAGAGAGAGATTTTGAACAAATAAAAACAATGGGGCTTAGAAAAATTCTAAATCTAGAGAAACCGGTGGATGTTAAGTTGAATGAAACCAAAAATCGAATTGCCTAGGTTCACGCGAGTCCTACCATGCGTCAAAGATTAAAAATCATTAAGGAACATAGCGAGGCTCTACTCGTGTGTTTTTAACATGTAAAACAAGCCAACCTTAACATCATGGAGAGGATGAAAGGCTTGGATAGGATCTGAATTTTTGGTTCTAGTTTCTCGAAAAGAGGCAAATAAATCATGGGGTGGCTCATGTCATTGGTTTAAGATCGAAAAATCCAAATAAAACGACCGAGCAAATAAAAGGTTCTCTAAAACTTGTTCATCCACTTAAGAGTTAATAAAGTGTCTTGCGTAGAAAATTCTTAGACTCACTTACTTGAAATTCAAAAATCTTCCGGGTTGCCCTCCCAGTAGCTTTATTCTTGATCGGGTTGTCCTCCCGGTAGCTTATTCTTGACTCGACAAACGGGTTGCCTCCCGCAAAGTGCTTCGTTTATAGTCTATAACTAGACTTCTTCTCTTCTTCACTTCCGATCAACACTCTTTGTGGGCGTTGCAATCTTGGGTACCCACTTCTGCACCATCTTTGGCTTGGGTGCAGGTTTTTTCTTCGGCTTAGTCATTTTTTTGGTCTTCACAAGCTGGCTTTCTCCTTTGGTCTTGACAGATGCAACATCTCCCTTGATCTTCTTTGCTCCCATACCAATGCGATGGTGAGGTGGAACATATTTAGCATTAATAATGTCGCGTACCTCGAAACGTGGTTGAAATTTGAATGCACTTTCGCCGTTGATGTCGATCTTGATCTCCCTCTTACCAACGTCGATTGTCACTCCGATGGTATTGAGGAACATCCTCCCGACAAGCGGTGGGTTCTCCCTTTCTCCCATCTTGAGAATGAAATCGAAAGGGATGAAGCGATCTTCAACTTTTACGGGTACATCCTTGGTGATCCCCACAGGATAGCGAATAAAGTCACCCAACTCTAGATTCATGGCCGTAGGTTCTAGCTTTGGTAGGTATGGCTTCTTGAACACGTCTCTTGGCATGACTCCCACACTCGCTCCAAGGTCACATAACATCTTCTTGAACTTGAATGAGCTAATGGAACACGAGATGATTAGACATCCGGGGCCTCTTTGTTTCTTAGATCCTTGATATGCAATAATGGCACCACATTCCTCAGACATCTTTTTGTGATCTTCCCTGAGTGTCGCCAATTCATACTTGCTGGCAAGCATGTTATTGAAGTGGCGTGGCTTCGATGAAGGCATCTCCAATCTTATTTCATTACCCATTAGGCACCCGACAAGTTGTCTCATTTGCGTTTCTAGCATCTTCATTGTGTTGAGCACTTGATGGTTAGAACTTTCGACCTCAGTCACCTTGCCGTATATATTCTCTAATATTTTGTCAATGGCCTTGAACTTGGTGATGGTTTCCTTGTTGATCTTAGCTTGCTCGTCCATGAAGTCCTTCAATTGTACACGAGGAGGAACCGAATTTTGAATGGACGAGCTTGCATTAAATTGAGTTTTACCTTGCCCGTGGTGGAAGTTTGGCGATTCTTCCTCCGGACAATCTCCTTAGTCATGGCCGTACTCCCCACACTCCCCACATGTGGATCTTGCTTCGACAACCTTCATAGCTTTTATCTTTTCTATCTCTATTTTCTCCACCCTGTTCATAAGTCAACCGACTTACCATACAAGGAATTTGGCTCGCCTGTATTCATCGAAACGCTCCAAAGCTTCCTCAATTGTCTCCGTGGGAGATTGAACAAATGTTTCAACCTTGTCGCGCAAACTCTGAATCTTGACCGACGAACAAAATCTCTTTATGAAGGCCATCATCAATACATCCCAATTTAATTTCCTTGCCGATAGAGTGTGGAACCAATCCAAAGCTTCTTCAAGTAGCGAGAACCCAAAAAGCCTTGCCCTCAATTGATTTTGAGTCAACCCTTCCACATTGAAAGTTTGGACTTGGAGGTGGTGTTTCCTTTGGGTGTTGCACGTCTCCTTTGCTTAAAGTTTTTCTAGATTATCCACAAAAGAAAACTATGGTTTGTTGGAAAGGTAGCCGTCCATCTCCGGTTAGGGTTAGCGATAAACAAAAATAAAAAAGAACTAGGGTTGGCGAAAAACTAGATTATATTGGTTTTTGAGGATGATCAAAGTTAGTAGACGCAAAAGAAAAACCAAAAGAAAAACTAAAAAATTACTTACAAACGTGATACTAGATCGGATCTTGATTGCTTGTTTCCCGGCAACAACGCCAGAAAAAGGGGCTTGTTGACGTTTGATTATCATTGCAAAATTCGTTTGGAGTTGCAAGCGAACAAATCCCTCATCGTAGTCAAGGGATCCTTCTTCCCTTGAGTGGTGAACCCAAGGTATCGAATCCGTGGAACAATGTGCAATGCAAGATCGATCCAATAAAGCGAGAAAGTACTTTGTTTAAGAGAGGTTTCGAACGCATCTAATCTACTAAAACATGAGAGGTAGCGAGATAAAGCAAAAGGTAACCGATCTAGAGAGTCTAGATCGTGCCTTTGTCGTATTTCCAAGCGAGAGATGAAGATATTAATATGAATCTCATAAAAGGCATGTGGCTTCCGGTCTAATCCTCGAAGGCTCCTACCGTACACGTGATCGACATCCTGTCACGATGCCCCGCTTCTTGTGTAGGTGAACCTAAGAGCACGCTCATGAAGAACGTGTTGAAAACACTTGGTAGGTCAGGTATGCACCTCTAGCCACCGCGGCTACAAGAGCACCCTAGGCGATCTATCTTAAGTATAGATCGAGGAAGAAGCAAAACCAAGAGAAGACAAAACCGAAGAGAAAGCACTTGATTGCTAGTTATCGGATCTATTAAAACTCCATCATAAGTTTATACATGAATAAGATCCAACCGGGATCCTACCTTGATCTTGATTCAAGCCTCCGGAACTCCGACGTGGTCATCCATGCAAGGTTCCCACGCCGGCTAGGTGAACCCTAGACGACTAACACGACCCTCCTCTCCGAGATGATGTCCCTCAAGCTCCTCTGCTCCTCGGCGGCGGATGACGAATGACTTGATAGTTGCAACTTCGCACGGGGACTATAAATAGCCCGAGGATCATCTAGGTCAAAGGCGGTGGCGAACCGACCTGGAAAAAGGCCAGGCCGGCCGGCCTGGGCCGACCGGCCTAGGGCCTTTTCGGCCCGGTTCGCCCCCGGTTTTCTTCCCGAAGCTTCTCGCGACTTCCTGAGTTTTTGCCGAGTTGCATGTGGGTCTTTGACGTTATTTTCCTCACGGTTTAGATAAGGGTGCTTTGCGTATAAACTCTCGCATCTTCCGTCTAGGTCCTCTATCCTTCTCGGCTTCACGCTTTAGTCCTTGGTTCATTTGGAGTCATGTTCATCTTATATCTTGACTTGTGTCGGGCTTCATGATCTTCTTATAAAATTCTCGATGAACTCTACCCGGGAGTCCTCTTTTAGGCTCTTGATTCTTGTGTAAACAATAAACTCCAAAAACCATACACGAGTGCGAACTTGACATATAATAGGGGTTAGGATCGTTAGTGTGAATATCAAATTAACGCTAATATTGAAGGTAAACTCATGGCTAGGTTGACGGAAATCGACCGTCAACACCCCTCGACCGGGCGAATTGGCTTGTAGTCTTATCGTAGGACGATCTAGTGGGATATTACTCACCAGAGTTCAAATTCTGATACTCGCACTTTTTTCTAAGATTTTCTCAAGGTTTACTGGCGTTATGCGTTAAGTGGTAAACGACGTTCCCGTCGACAACGAGACGTCATTAGCGACTTCGGAAATCTTCAGATCTGTCGGTGCTCAGTCATTCGAAGGTGCTTATAGGAGTGGAGTTTGCGTACGTGTGTTCATACTTGTGAGTGTATGTACTGTTGTGAACATCGTTGTACTGTATTTTAAAAAAATATCCCTCAGCCGACTTGCTTGGCCAGAAAAGAAAAATCGCTGAAGAAAAACGGAGGCGGCGCCGCGGCGGGTGTGCGTGCCGGCCGAGTCAGCATGCGTTTGCGCACAGCCGCACGCCCGCACACTGGCATGAGCGCCGCGAGGCGGCAAATGGCAAGGCATGACCTGTGTTTGCGTTGGGCTTTGCCGGATTTTTCTGGATTGGAAGCACGTACTACTCAAGTTTGATCTGAAATATTTTGTCAACTTTCAAGCATTTTAGGCATCAATCTGAGTGATATACCTTAGCTTACCACTCCGGACTTGTTTGGATAGAGGAATATTGGCGTGGAATGAAGAGGATTGAGACAAAAATGAACTAACTATTCCACTCCAAGTCCTCGTATATTCCATCTCATCAATATTTTTCTTCCCAAACAAATCCTCCATTCGTTCAGGTACGCCACACCTTAATTTTGATGTGCCCTCCGCTACTGTGTGATCCTCTAAATTATTGCTACTTTGAGTTGTTTTTCATATATTTGTAACGATAATAATGGCACAAGCTAGTAAACAATTTATAATGAAAATAGTGTGCACTAAATCATTATGACAAAGAAAAATTTTATTATAATTGGAAAAAAATGAGTGGCTCACGTCGACCGAGAGCCGTCGATCGGATGGCTATGAAGCTAGGAGAAAATAGGAGGAAATGGTATGGAGGAAAAATTTTCCTCCTCCTATCTCTATGACGAGTGGGCCTTGGACGAAAAAATTTCCTCGACTTTCCTCCACAAATGTGGGGATTAGGAGATGGTAAAAATGACAGTTTCGTAGTTTTTATTTTTTTAATAAGGGTAGAATGGTAACTTCAAAATTGTGAAGATAATGTTTGGAATATTATAGTTAAGATGTATATCATTGATCTAATATAGTTTTTCCTTTTTTTAAGATCAGGCCGGCTAGGGTTCGTCAAGGGTGATGCCGCCGCCGCCGCCGGAAGCCACCGCCCGCGGGGATGACCACAGTCCGCAGCTCCGGCGAGAGTCTCCGAGTGCCTCCACCACCGCCGGAGCAGCTGCGACCTTGCCATCCCTATCTTCCTCTTGCCCACGATCGAGGGGAGACGGCGGCGGCGACGGCGGGGGCCTCACCGATTGGGCGCGCCAGATCCTGCGCGGCCTCGCCTACCTCCACGCCCACGACCCGCCGGTGATCCACCACGACTTCAAGTGCGACAACATCCTCGTCAATGGCCACCATGGCCAGGTCAAGATCGGCGCCCTTCTTCCTCGCGGCCGTGCTCCTTCACCATCCGACGGTGCACAACGTCATCAACATGCTCCATTTCATGGCGCCCGAGATGTACAACGAGGAGTACGACGATGAGTGGGAGCACATAGGCTGAAGAAGTATGATTTGAAAATGAAATTTTGAATTTTGAAATCTGTTCAGGTTTTGAATGTCTTGTGAAAATAGCACATTGACAAGTTCAATTTCAGTGATTTAGTAGTAGTTCTGATATTGACTGAATTGATGGATGAGTTATATTTTGATAACTGAATGTCATGGCAAATACTGTCTATTTGGGTGTAAGTTCAGATCAATGACATATGGTTCATGAATTGTGTTTCTTTTCTTGTTCTTGCTGAATGAATTACTCTGCAAAACAATACAGATCATTTGAATAATAATTGCATTCAGTTGAACTGGCTTGGCATTGAAGTATGTTGATGCCATGAATTATGCTGACTGAATGTGGAGTGATCCATGGGTCATGAATCCAGTTTTTTGAGGTGAATGAACACTGCAAATGATGTTATAGATTTCAGTTTTTAGTGAGGTACCATGTGACGAACTTTTGTTAGGTGATGTTGGTAGATTGTAGGGTTGCCATGGAAACCTGTGACATCTAGGTGTTTTATGTTCAGGTTTTATGTCTAAACTCGTGTTATAAGAAACCTAAGAGTTGAAGCATATCTGTCTGCAGCTCTGCGTGATGATCGATCTCATCTGTGACATTCTGGAAACATAACTGTTTGTAGCTGGTGCTGAAATGGTAGTGTTTAAACCTATATTTGTGGCTTAGCTGAGTGGTACAGGGAAAGGTATAAGATCAACGACTACTGAACTATCTCGTAACAAACAGATAGAATGATATCCTTTTGAGATTCATCAGGCACCGATTGCCTGTCACAGCCATTTCTACAATCTCAATGACAAATATCATCTGATTTCGGGCATTTGTACATGCATGATTTGTATATGTACTAGCTGAACCAAATAACATAGGCATTTCACATCAAAAGATCAAAACTGTAAAATTTCAGACACAGACAATTCCATTCACCAGCTGAAACCACAAGTAATCAACTGCTGAACATGAGTACTGGATTCAGAAGTAGTTCACATAACTTCTGGAATTTCATCCCTATTTACAGACTCAGACATCACAAAAGCACTACTTGTTGTTTGTTGCCTTCTCGATTGCAGCAACAGCCACAAGCATCGACCATCTGTGTCACCAAAAGTTCACACACGCTGGGGTTGGCACACATAAAGATCACCGAGAGAAAACCAGGGCTGAGACCAGCCAAAGCTTACAAAAATAGGAAAGACTAAAACGGATCATACAGACAGCACAGGCTAAATCCCCTACACTCCTTTCAGAAAATGTCCTCGACCGGTGCTTTTTCCTTCGGACTCTCCTGAAATTGCATCAGCCATTCTGTGACTCGCGCCACCCCGACGTCCAACTTGATTTGCTCTTCTGCTCTTAGCTGCATGCAAGATGGAGAATTAGGACACATCCCCCTCAATAACAAAATCATTTCTTGTAATCCATTAGACCCACAAAACCACCCAAATATAGGAACAGGACACACACCATCTAGCAATCTTTGTAAGTTGAATGAGACAACTAATTAGTTCCAGTGCTCATAAAATAAATCAGACACAACAGGGACTTACAGTGAGTTATGCACAGATCAGTGCTCTACAGAAGACCTATTTACTTCAAGTGCTCAATAAATTTGAAAAGATTCTATATTTCAGCAAAGATTTAAGAGATAAAAGCTTTCACGGCAAAAAATATCATGCTTTGTTTTGAACTGTTATCGATAGAGGACAAGTTAATTTCGTAAGTACCGCATTGCAACCGAAATAACAACGCCATCGCCTTGTCTATTTCATCTAAGGAATGAAACTATGATTCAGTTGAAATTGAAACTGAAAGAGTGAAGAAAGGGGACTAATTCACCTTCTTCTCCATACCCTTCTTCACCTTCTCCTTCGGAGTTGAGCCCCACCTACTCGGAACACTAATCCGGAACCCTAACCTCACCGGAGATGATAGTGGGACGCGGATTAGAGAGGGACAGTGGTGGAGAAAAATCGTACTCACATTGTGCTCCGGCGAAAAGGACGAGGACGCGGTGGCGTCGGCCATGGTCTTCTTGGCCACGACGCCGGAGCCGGAGCGCATCTTACCCCGCGCGGTGGCTCTCAGCGCGCGCTCGAAGGCAGAGGGGATATCTCGGCCGGCGCTGTCCTCAGGCACGCGCTCGGCGGCGGAGGGGATCTCCCGGCCCGCGCTGGCCTCAGGCGCCACCTCGACGCCGGATCCTCGAGTGATCTTCCCGGATGCGTCCCGCTTTTGTCGAAAGGCGTGTGCTGACTAGCCATGGATCTTCCCAACCTTGCCCATCTTCGAGATGGAGGCAGAAGGGGCGGCAGCGAAACCCTAACTGGCGGCGGCGAGAGGCGACTGGAACGGGGAGGAGAAGGACTCGGCTGGAACTTGTGTGCACGGATGGGACGAGAGGAGCCGACGAGGTCCCACTTGTCATTGGTAGCAGTAAAGTACGTTTCTGTGTCAAGAACACGTAAAACAATCGACGGCCCCACATGCCAGTGATTCAATTCAAAATCATTCCATGAATTTTAAAAACTTGTACATATATTAATATTTTCAAAAAAATGAACCAAAATTGGTGCAGTTCCTCAGGAATGTAACAGATCCCTATACCTAAATTCGCATTCAAATTAAAAGTATTTTAGGAGATACAAAAATAATAAATTTAAAATGTTTTTTGAATTAATTTGACTATTTTTATTTCAAAAAATATAATGAATTTTGAACTCAAATTTGTTGTGGAGAGGTTTCAAACCATCCCTAACATGCTTATATATTTAGATATTTTTTTAGATTTGGGAAAAAATTGTATTCTGAAGGGACACCGAGATACATGTGATATGATACTTGAACACAAGCATCCAACGAGATGACTCAAATCAACTGTAAACATTTGCAAATTAGTTACCAAAAATTGTGCTTGTGTCTATTAACAAGGTAAGTCATTACACAAGAAAATAGAACAAAATTCGTTTCGATTGCGACTTTAGAAAATATTTGAGAAAATCAAAAAGTCACCACAAAATGGTTTTCATTATTAATGTTTAATGTAACTTTGAAAGCTAAATGGAATGTGTTTAGTTGGTAGAGGGTGCTTTTAGAAGTTTGTAGGAAAAAAATCAACTCATTTGGAGTTCGGATGACGAAGAAAAACAAGTTTGATATTTTAAATACGAATCAAAACAAAAACAATGGAATTCCATGAACTCAGCGAAGAACATAACGTCAGGGTGGGCGCCCACACGTGGGCCCCACATGTCGGAGACTGATGCAGTGGGGGCGGCCGGGTGAGGTGGCAGGGGCGGCCCGGTGACGTGGCGTCCAAGGAACAAGTATACAAATAAGTAAGGATCATAGAATTTCACAAGAACACGTGTAGCTTAATGGTTTGTCTGGTTTAAAAATTACTTGAGGTCTTGAGTTCAAATCTCCACTCTCCTCTTTTTTATTATTTTTAAAGATTTTATCAATTTTTTCCATCCTCTTTTTTATTTTTTAGATTTTTTTGGAACTTCTATGCACGGATGGGACGAGAGGAGCCGACGAGGTCCCACTTGTCATTGGTAGCAGCAAAGTACGTTTCCGTGTCAAGAACACGTAAAACAATCGACGGCCCCACATGCCAGTGACTCAATTCAAAATCATTGCGTGAATTTTAAAAACATGTACATATATTAATATTTCAAAAAAATGAACCAAAATTAGTGTAGTTCCTCAGGAATGTAACAGACCCCTATACCTAAATTTGCATTCAAAATAAAACTATTTTAGGAGATACAAAAATAATAAATTTAAATTTTTTTTTGATTTAAGTTGACTATTTTTATTTCAAAAAATATAATGAATTTTGAACTCAAATTTGTTGTGGAGAGGTTTCAAACCATCCCTAACATGCTTATATATTTAGATATTTTTTTGATTTCGGGAAAAAATTGTATTCTAAAGGGACATCGAGCTACCTGTGATATGATACTTGAACACAAGCATCCAACGAGATGACTCAAATCAACTGTAAACATTTGCAAATTAGTTACCAAAAATTGTGCTTGTGTCTATGAACAAGGTAAGTCATTACACAAGAAATTAGAACAAAATTCGTTTTGATTGCGACTTTAGAAAATATTTGAGAAAATCAAAAGGTCACCACAAAATGGTTTTCATTATTAATGTTTAATGTAACTTTGAAAGCTAAATGGAATGCATTTAGTTGGTAGAGGGTGCTTTTAAAAGTTTGCAGAAAAAAAATCAACTCATTTGGAGTTCGGATGACGAAGAAAAACAAGTTTGAAATTTTAAATACGAATCAAAAACAAAAACAGTAGAATTCCATGAACTCAGCGAAGAACATAACGTCAGGGTGGGCGCCCACACGTGGGCCCCACATGTCAGAGACTGATGCAGCGGGGGCGGCCGGGTGAGGTGGCAGGGGCGACCTGGTGACGTGGCGTCCAAGGAACAAGTACAAAAATAATTAAGGATCATAGAATTTCACAAAGACACGTGTAGCTTAATGGTTTGTCTGGTCTGAAGATTACTTGAGGTCTTGAGTTCAAATCTTCACTCTCCTCTTTTTTTATTTTGTTTAGATTTTTTGGAACTTGTGTGCACGGATGAGATCCCTATACCTAAATTCGCATTCAAATTAAAAGTATTTTGGGAGATACAAAAATAATAAATTTAAAATGTTTTTAAAATTAATTTGACTATTTTTGTTTCAAACAAATATATTGAATTTTGAACTCAAAAAATATAACTTGACTATTAATTTGTCTAACTTGTGCAACGTCTGCTTAAAATGTTAGCTTCGTCCGAGTGCTTTTAGCTTCGTCCGAGTGCTTTTATTGAGTACAATGATCCATCCGAATGCTTTATAACTGGTCTGACCAGGTTAATGACCCAATCCTTGTTAAATCTTATCTTGGTTCAGTTTGAACACTCGATACAGGAAGCACTCCATGATAAAAACCACAAATAATGAAAATTATGAAGAGAATAAAATTACTATATAACCACAAAACCTGAACATTATTCCGTCATACAATGTGATCTACAAACCCTAACTTTCTTTTGCTAGAAAATGTTCCATGTGACAGATTATCATCCATACAATAAACTCAACACCCAAGACATGTATACTTGTAAAAATTCTCAAGTTGCAGCAGCTGAAAGGTACCATATCAGAAAACATATGGCTGCACCACAAAGTTCTAGAACTGAACCTGAATAGTTGAAAATCATAATTTATAAATTGTCATGCTTCTGTCTCACAAGACCAAGGAAATTTATGACAGATCACTCAATAGCCAAGGCATCCAGAGGAACTACTACTGCTACATCTAGAGGAAGAGACAGCGTCCAGAGGCCAACACGCAGCGGCAGCAGCAATGCCGAGTTAGGCTGACGACGACGAAGATGGCTTCCCTACTGACTGCAACGGGTTGGTGGGCGAGAGCTCCATGCATCAGTTGACAACCTGCAAAACAAGTATCAGGAGAGCTTGGGATTGGGATATAGTGGAAACATTTATTCTGAAAGCATTGCAATGGCAGTGAAAGCCCACAGTAGGATAGTAGGTTGTGTACCAAGACTATTAAACATGATGTTCAGCAGGCACGCCTGACAACTACCCATAAAATACCAAAGAGCAAGAGATAATTCATCATACTGAACATCAACATCATTTGAGCAAAGGAAACAAACAAGCCACAAAGTGGTATAGAAGTAACTCAATGTGAGAAACTAACTTGAATGTTGGCAGGCCTGGCTTCAACCATCCTTTTGAGATCAGCTATAATCTTTTTGAGATCAGTGATAGTCTGGGACATTTTGTATATCTGCCTTGCTTGGTAGATTTGTTCATTTTTCATAGCAACAAGCCTCTTTTTTGTAGCACGGGCCTTCCTTTTAAGCATCTGCAATTTCCGTGACTGAGAAGAGGAAACTTAACATGAAAAACCTAATGCCTATGCAACAAATTAGATGCAGTAATGTGGCATGTGGATTGTGTAGTACAAAAGTCAATATTGCTTTGCCAGAAGATTACCTCATAATCTGAGACGTCGTCGTCGGAACTCGAATCCAAGAGACTGCAACCCATGACGCATCTGCGTACCTCTATGCACCAGCAGTTGCAGCATATCGCGTTTGGGTTGCCGATGCCACCGATTGGAGATTTGCATGGAGAGATAAAAATTGCACAGTTAGGACATAAGTAATGCTGGCATCGGCTTATGCACTGACTGCATGGGGGAGGCTGTAACCCCTGAAAGATTGTGCTCTATTTTTTTGCAGGGATCTGCCATATCGATCAGTGGGCGCGAGAGATGGGAGGTGCATGGGGTTTGGGGATGTAGGAGAGATGGGAGTGCGTAGGGGAAGGGGCGCAACCGAGGTGGCTTCCCACATTATATCGTGGTAGGGCGACGCCGGGCGCAACAAAATAGGAAGGATCCTAAAATTATGATAGGGCCGCCGCTGATTCCACGTAAGTTGCTTCTGATCCTATAATTGCGGGACAAGCGGGGACGGAGGGCCAAGGAGCGTGGTCAGGCGCCCTGTAATCGCGGCTGAAAACTTCGTGGCAGTCACGGATAATCACGGTCACGGTTTCCCTCCCAAGAGAGGCCCCTACTGGACCGGTACTGCAGTTTTGCCTCCCGCAAGCGCTCGGTGGAGGAGGAGAAGGACTCATCTCGTTGTGGATTTGCACTGGCGGCCGTCGATTTGAACCCCTCGCTGTGCTTCCGTGCAAGCTCCTTGTGCTGCCCCTCGCCGCGCAGCCCGACCGTACCGCAAGATCCACCCCGCGTCGCGAGATCCGGTCATGCTGGGGCACACAGGAGGCCGGGAGGAGTGGAGGTGCCGCTAGAGCCCGGGCTCCACTGCCGTCGCCGTTGCCGTTGCCGTCGCCGCTGCGTCGCGAGATCCGGCGGTCGGGGCAGGGAAGAAGGGTGGGGGACAGAGGCGGGTGGGGCAGACCGAATGAGGAAGATGGACCGGAGTGTTGAGAGAAGTGGGAAGCAATAATTGATAAGGAAAAATAAGGTGCTCAGGTGGGCTCCATAGGTCCTGTACATTGTTTAAATAAAATAATTCTCTGTCATTACCCAACATACTTACAAAGCCTAATGGTAAGACCAACTGACTGTAAACCCCCGACTCCAAGGTTCGAAACCTAGGGGGGCAAATTTTTTCATCATTGTTTGTATTAAATAATTTTTTTCGTTTATTTTTTTTTTCTATGTCCTATACCTTTTTTTTGCATAGACACCTCATTTTGGATCGATGAACATCCTAGTCAAGTTTTAGAAGATTTGGAGATAGTTGTGGTACACATATATACGACATCTCTCACATAGTCACATTGGTCGTAGTGAGACATGTATGCAGTCGTGACGATGTGGACCACCACTTTGTTAGAATCAATTGAAACTTTTGTTTCATGACTATACACCAAGTGGTTTGTCCATACAAGTTTTAGATTTTTCTACTTAACCTAGGGTAATTTAAAATTTATTCTTTAGTACATCACCAAATAATTACAAAAAATATGAAAAATTGCTCTGAAAATTGCACAAATGCACACATCAACTTAGTTTGTCTCCATGAGCAAACCATCAAGTTTTGAAACGATTATGACAAAGTTACACTACGCATCCATCACAACCATGAACGACTCTCACTAAAGTCACATGAGTCTATGTGAGACATGTTCTTGGTTGTGAAGGATGTGTGTGTCCACATTCTCAAAATCATCTGACATTTTTATGTCATGACCATACAACAAAATATGTTGTCCATGCAAGTTTTTAGTTTTTTCTACCTAGCTTAGGGTATTTTAAAATTTATTCTTTAGTAAATCAACACATAATTACCGAAAAAGGAAAAAGATGCTCTGAAATATGCACAAATGCCCACGACATCTTAGTTTGTCTCCATGTACATCCTAGTAAAGTTACAAAATATTTGGAGGTAGTTGTGATACACATATCACATGTGGTGACATATCTGACATAGTCACATTGGTCGTAGTGGGATATGTATGCAGTTGTGAGGATTTCCACCACCACTTTGTCAGAATCAATTGAATATTTTTTCGTGACTATAAACCAAAATTGTGTGTCCATGCAAGTTTTTACATTTTTGTACTTATCTTACTGTAGCATGTGCGAGGAGATATAACAGATGATTTTGGAGTCGAGGGACGAAAACATGTCCTCGGCGCACCATTCAGGGAGGTAAATAGGACTTCCTTCAAAGCAAAAGCCCATTTGGGCGCGACGTGGGAGGTGGGCATGTCGAGGGAGAAACCGTGCACAGGATTTGGCGGCGGCGTAACTTACGTCGCATGACCGTAATTATAGGATCTAAATTTCTCTTTTCTTTCCTACCGAAGCCGCCAGGTGTTCGTCATTTCTCTCTCCGTTGCTCTGCGATCTGGTACACGGCCCATGAACCATGGACACATCAGGAGCTGGAGAGCGGACGCCAGCTACGCCGATCAACAATCCGACAGGTACGTTGGATTGGTGTTAGTGGTTTTAGTTGGTAGGATCCGGCGAACGGCGGCGGCGACGAGTCGGCACCCTCGTCAGCAAATCCCACGCAGCGCTGTGGCCACGAGGAGCACAGCGAGGGCGGAGAGCAGCACGGCCATCACAAGGAGCGTGGCGTGGCGCGCGTCGCGCTCACGGTAGCCTGCGATGCTCGTATGCTTCTGTGGAGGGTTTATGTGCAGCAAAAAGGTTTAGCCTTCGTAATGGGTTTTCAATGGGTTGAAGCTCAGGTTTATGCTAGGAAAGCATGATTGCATTGGTGGGGATCGGTTTGTACATGATGAAGTTTGCCGTGGGGTGGGTACTATTTTCTTTACATGCTACAATAAAATGGTGTTATGTTGGGTTCTCCTGTGATGCCAAATTGAATCCTCACTATTAGTACGTTTCTTGTTTGCAACATTTATGCAGGTGCGGCCAATGGTGGCAAGTATCGCACTAAAAACAACCATGATGGGTCCATCAACATGGTATGAAGTTTTATTTTCCTTTACGTTGCCTCTTTTTTTATACCAACTAAAGCATCACCAACTGGTTGCTGCAGAATTCTAATAATAAGATGCGTTTGATCCACTCTCCCATGAGATTTTGTAATGCCGTGGCAAAATTCAAGGATTCTAAACCACACGTAGAGGCTATTGAGTCTATTGGCTTTGGTGGACTGCTTCAAATGCCTAGTATCCTTTTGAGGAAATTAATGTTACAGGAAATTGCAGATACATACGACAGCAGTGAAAAAGGTTTCAAGATATGTGGTCAAGTGGTTAGGATTGCTCTGGATGATGTGCACCATATAATGGGACTCCAGATCGCAGGCAATGATGTATTGCAACATATAAAAGGAAAAACAAAGAGTGAACAGGAATCTGTGGGCAGTGAACTTTACAAAAGGTTTGCAAGTGATAACCAGAAGCTCGAGCTACTAAGGTTGGAAAACATGCTTCACAAAGGTCGACCTGCGGACCAAGATTTTATGAGAGCCTTCGTCTTGTTCACGATTGGTGTCCTCCTGGCATCAAACACAGGGACCAGCATCCATTGGAGCTATATAGAAGTTGTCAGAGATGTACCACAAATTCGAGATTTGAACTGGGGCCAATTTACTCTGAATCATCTATTGAACTCATGCGCTTCTTACAAGAATAGTAGGGAAACACCCTGAAGGGTAATTTGGTTCTTCTACAGGTTAGTTCTTTACTGTACATCAAACCCTTTAAATAATGTATATTTTCTGACATACATATGTGTTTATTTTTTAAATAGTTTTGGTACTGGGAGCGACTTAGAGTGAACAGCCGTTATAACATCAACTATGATGACGAAAAGAGAACCCAACCACCAGTAATGGTATTCTGGGATGAAGAAAATGCCAAGCGTCGACAAATTGCTTGGGAGACGGAAGGGTTGGACGTAGGAACGGTAAGTTTGCAAACATAGCACAAAGGCTGTTCTGTTGTTACGCATACCATTAACAACTTCAATTGTTTGTAGCTTAATTTGCCTGTGGCTTCGCAAACCAAAGAAACAAGAGAAGCAACTGTGTCAGAATCGAAAAAAGCAAATTACGCACACGAGGGTCCAAGCAGGAACCTAGAAGTAAGTATGACATATGTTTAAGTGTCGTATTTCATTTGTGTGGTTAATTCACAATTTAGTAAATTTGCAGGCGCAAAGCCTTGAACATTGGAAGATAGCAATGAAATTTGAGGTTAAACTAGATGTGGAGCAGAAGCTTCTTGAGTTGGAACACAAACCGGATTTAAAGAACAGGAACGTGCTATTGCACATAATGCCTTGCAGAAGACCCGTACAGAAAAAGATGAGATCATAGATGAGCATGAACAAACTATTGATTCCTTCACCAAACAAGCAAGGTTACATTTCGAAGAGTTGGAGAATGACGTCTCAGTGTTGAAGGGTATGATTCCCAACTTGATCCCCTTGATCGAACAACAAGAGGTCCATGGCAATAAGAAAGACGAGGTACCCACAAGAGTATATTTTTTTATAATATTCATATTATGTATTGTAGATAGCCACCTAAACGTTTGCACTTTCAGGTAGAAGATGTTATCTGCATACCGCGAAGGAACTTTGTTGTATTAATGGACAACGAATGTGGTTTGGTATGTTAAATTTTATTCTTTGTTAATGTTTAGAAACTCATATCAGCCAAATGATATTTATTCGTGTAATCTATATACATGCAGAATGTTGTAATGCAATTTAAGGTCCACGTAGTGAAGGAACTTTATCCGGATCTGAAAAAGTACTATGACAATAGGGAATATAATATTGGCATGTTTACCATTACACATCCAACCACTACTATTGAGTTCGTCATGATGTTAGAGACTTTGAGACCTTTTGGATACAACGGAGGCGCAGAGTTGTACTACATGAATCCCGCTCCTGGGAGTACACTATCAATTGGGTATGGGTTAAAAAAGATTGATGGACAAGAAGATGTGAATGAATTGGTGCTCGCTCATGCTCAAAAGAGTACCAAGATTTGTCATCTGTACCTAGTGGGACTTGAAGAGGTCACTACGTGAAAAACAGCCATTGGTAACGGGTGCGAATGGCCATTGGTAACAGGCAAAACGCCCGTTACCGATCAAGCGTTACAAATAAGCCAAGAAAGGTAATGGGCGGATGCCCGTTACTGATAACACGTAATTGTAATGGGCGTCTAACAAAGGCCGTTACCGAAACAAGTTACCGGTCACCTGAAATGTCTGTTTCTCTGGGCCCACATGGACCTTTGGTAACAGACACAGAAACCTAGCCCGTTACATGAAGTCACTATCGGAGACGTTTGCTGTGGACACGCGTCTGCACGTAAGGAGACGCATTTTTTGTACGCGCGTCTTCTCTGTCTGGACGACAGGAGACACTTGCTCTGGACGCGCGTCTCGCCTGTCTCCACGAAAGGAGACGTGTGCTCTGGACGCGCGTCACGTCTATCTCGACGACAGGAGACGCGTGCTCTGGAAGCGCGTCTCCTCTGTCTCGACGAAAGCATCAACTTGTAGGGCTCACCGGTCAGTATTAGTAACGGGCCTTTATGCGACCCGTTACAGTGTTGTCACACTTGTAACGAGCGTTCCAAGTGAAGCCAGTTACTCACAGATCTGTTTTTGTAACGTGCCTTACTTAACGCCCGTGACCGATACGTAGGGCACCTACAGTAACCTGCCCGTTTTCTGGCTGCATCCCGGAACCAGTCAGGATTTGGCAGCCACCAGATCAGGGGCTGCATCCTGGAAACAGTCAGGATTTGGCAGCCACCGCAGCAATGCTAGGAGACATCACAAACACATTCTCATCACATATATACACAAGCAAGATCACATGTATATACACAATAATGCGAGATCACATCAAGTTCCTCATCAGATCGACATGCATGCTAAAGTTTCAAGTTCGTCATCGGTGCTTTGTTTGGTTGGAGTCCTGTGAAAACTGCCTAAACCAGGCAACATCTGACCCCAGCCAAGCAAGTTTCTCAGGCAGTACTAAACTAGCCTGAATGCAGCAAGTTTCAAGTTTGTCAGGCAGTACATTGAACTCACGGTGCACCATTATAGAGGTTGCCGTTTCGGTCGAGGATCTCCTTAACAATGTACTCGCACAACATCTCCCGGACCGGCTTTAGATCTTCTGTAGAAACATTAAGGGCAGGTTTGAAATCCTACAAAATAAAATAATTATGAGAATACAAGTACAAATCAGCTTCTAAAATCAAATGGAGAATATATGAGCAGAGACAAGGGTGAGAGCATTATCTACTTACAACAGCCTTCTTGATGTGAGGTATGTCTTCAAGTAGTTTGAACATATTGAATGCCACATGGAATCCATGCAAAAAGGACCCCGATGGCTGCTGAGCACACTGCGCATCGAGGTACCAAAATGACAAGTTAATGCAGTACCAAATTGGTATGAAGGGACCATAAAAAAAAACCTCGGTCTTACAGTGGTATTTGGCTTGTGCTTGAATGTCTGATTGGATTTTAGCTTTGTCTTCTTTCCTTTCATCCCTTCATCCTTTGGGCATATATCTTCAGAGGCCCTGCATGATCAGCAATACCGATTAGAAACACTAAGAGATTGAATTTTGTGAACAAAACCTACAAGGTACGGACCAAGTCACAAGCGCTCGGAGGTCTTCGAACTTTCGCGGGGGATGATGTTTAGCAGAATCTAGATACCAAACCTCTTTGAACTTCATACAGATGATTAGTGTGACATAGTGGCCACCGGTGCCGAAGGCACCCACCACGTAGTCATTCGTCATTGCATTTCTCAATGCTTTTATTACAAGGTTAGACTCCTTATGAATCTTTGTGGTCGTGAGAACCTGTGGATCCAAAAACCCAACACTGATCTTCATCTCCGCTGCCTTATCCTTCATTTTCCTACAAAAAATCCAAATGTTAGCATGCATGAACTTTGTGGTCAAAATTAAAGAAATATCTATTTTGGTTTTAAGGCACTTACAATGTCCACAACCTCAAGAAGGTCTCATCCAGAGCAACCAGGGTTATAAGGTCATACACGTGACTGAATGCAATGTTTAACATTAAATCACCAGCACCATGAAAGGAGTCTTCAGGCAACTTTGCTGGAAAACTAAGTTTATCCTTACTGTGTTCCATGGCGTAAGCATGCAACCTGGCACAATTCGGTCCAGCAGCCTGTAAGTCCGCTTCTGACAACATAGGCACAACATGCTTGTATTTTGGATCATGTTTTGTCCAAAAACAGTTAAGAAGCTCATCTCTAGGCAGAGGTTTCCTGGCCCCCTTCTTCTGCGGTGGCTGCTGCTCAGGCGGAGATTGCCTGTCCTCCGCCTGTCGCTGCTGCTGCTTAGGTGGAGATTTCCTGGGTTCCTCCTGCTGTTGTCGATGCTCCTGCTGCGTAGTTTTGCTGATCTGCTGCTGCTTCTTAGGCGGAGATTGCCTATCCTCCTCCTGCTGTTGTCGATGCTCCTGCTGCGTAGTTTTGCTGATCTGCTGTTGCTGCTACTGCTGAGCTTTCTCTTGCTGACGCTGAGCTGCAGTACCTCCATCTGATGTTGTACCCCTGCTACCTGATGTGGGAGCAGGGTTGGTATTTCTCGTAATGGGTGGTACATGGATCCTGTTCTTTGACCATTGGATCCTTATATAGAGAGCCTCAGCTAGGGTTGTTACTTCATCCCCCCAATTAGTACAGGCAGAGGGTAGTGACCCATATTGCCCCACACATAACTAGGTTGCACCACAGCATACCCATCCTGCACCAGTACTGTATGGAGAGTCTTTTGCAATGGAAAGACAGTGGCTAGTGCGAGCTCCACTTTATTCCCGGAGCCATCCAAAAGGCTGCACTTGGTTGGCTCTGTCAGCTTATCTATTGTGTCCAGCATAGGTGATCGACTATCAATGTGCTGTTGACTACCTTCGTCCTCGCTGACATGCCAATGGTCTTCCTCTCTGCCATGTGCTTCTTCTTCCTCACTGCCATGCACATCTTCTTCCTCGATGCCATGCACATCTTCTTGCTCGAGGTCATGCACATCTTCTTCCTCGCTGCTACTGACAGGTGGTGATTGGGGAGGATGAAGTACATTTTTCCTTATATCAAGGCCTAATTCTACTAGAATGGAGACAATTCTGGTGACTGCTTCAACAACTAGGACTTCCATCTGCGGTTCAGCCTTCTTGTTCCTCTTCTTCCTGTACATTCTAGCAAACTCTTCACCAAACCCTTTACCCTAGCCAAATGAACTAGACACGCCTCGGACCCGACCTCGATGCTCTGGAGTCTCAAGTGCTGCGGTGAGGATATCATTCTCCCTAACCCCATGGAAAGAACCATCGCTAGCCTGAGCTGCAAGTGTTTTCACCCTAGTTGCTACCCCCACCACCGCAGGGTTACTGAATGTTATGTCCCCACTTCCTTCACTAGTGGTCTTCCTCTTCCCTACCCTTGCCCGCAGATAAGGCCTCGAACGTCCAGGAAATTGGTCCCAAGGGTTCTGTTTTCCTTCTTCAGCTAGCTTTGCATACTCCTCCTCCCACTCTTTCCTTTTACGAACATAACTTTTTCTGCCCGTCCTGTGTGGCTTATCATGCAATGCTCTCTTTTCTTTCATCCCCTGGCTCAATCGCTGAAATCTAGGAGAATTGGTTTCCTACACAAACACGGTCCAGTCTTCTGGCTGCAAAAATGCATGCTTCACAAAGGGAGTCTCCTCTTGGCTCACAAATTTTTTTCTTAAATGGGTCTTGAACCGCCGTTGCAACGTTCCAATCTCTGACATAGCTGCCTTAACTGCCTTCTTGCAAACAGATTCAGCCAGATTGGCTGGTGTTCGCACCCAAAATTGGCACAGAGCCGATCAGGCGGACGCCACCGGTCAGACCGGTGTCCCTCGACGGTCTGACCGGTCGGGCGTCCTGTAGCCGATCCGGCAACGGCCACACCGGTCTGACCGGTGGGCCTGACCGGTCTGACCGGTGGACCCCGAGTCCGAGTAGAATTGAGGAGTCCTAGCGAATTTCGAGTTGTAAAAGGATTCCTTGCGGGGCAAGACCTCCCCACCCTATAAATATAAAGGGCCACGACCGTTTGAGGTGGAAGAACCCAATCGATCATTACTTTCTACAACTTTTATCTCTCAAACCCTAGCTTTTCCAACCTCGTGCTTTCCTTGTTTGTCTCGACGACAATCAGGGATGTTCTGAGTGGCCTTGCCGACCTCAGAGCAACCCTAGGCGGGCCACCTCCGACGGGGTCCCTCCCGATGCGGCGATCTTAGGCTTTCACCGCGCCTCTGCAGCCACCGGTCAGACCGGTGCCCCTGACCGGTCAGACCGGTCCAGGCAGGAGCTCGGCGAGTTCAGTGTTTCGACGTTCTGCGTGATCTAGCGCTCGTGTGTGTTGACCAGAAAAGCGTCAACATACTTTTGGCGACTCCGCTGGGGACGAAAGATCAGGTTTCTAAAACCGTTCAATCTGACCTCAGCCTGATGGGTGCTCGGTGCGATCTAGACATGAATAATATTGTCACCGCGTCGCTGGAAGATCTCTCTCCGGAGGAGCAGCAGAAGTTCAAGGTGCTACAAGAGTACTTGCAAGTACAATTCCTAGCTGGCGTCAAGAAGGATCGATCCAGCAAGGTGGCAAGATTGAAAGAGTTCGAGCTGCCGGCGATCAAGCTAAACGACAACAATGTTGAGGTAATTCCCACTGTAAGTAAGAAACCCCCGCCTGAAACTTCTCCTATGAAATCTACAGTGGAAAGTGATGAATTACTTGCTTCGTACATTGCTCGTTTAGAACGCTTAGAGGATCTTGAAAAAGATAGGACTTTAGGTTATGCTAATAATGAAACTAATAGTAGTACTCCTAAAGCTAATCCTCAGGGGTCTCATCCTAGCTTAGCACCTTTGCCTGTAAATAATGGTAATTATGCATATGGTTTGACACCAAATCCAGCATCTGGTCAGTATCCTCAGTTTCAACCGCACAGGCCAAACATGGCCACACCAGTTGAACTGGTGCAGGGTACCGGTCAGACCGGTGCTATGGAGTTGGTGCCCGACCAACCTTTGCCAATTTCTGTCGTGCCAAATCAGATGGTCCCTACTTTTTCTAATACAATCAGTAATGTTGGACCTCATTATAGTACGACAATGAATACATCGGCCTCCACAAACTTTATTCCGGACGATGTGTTTGAAAGTTACAGGCTAGCTCAAGCTAAGATAACTCCCTATTTAAATGAGATAAATTTGGAGAATCCTCAACCACAACAGCCAAATAATCCTAATTGGGCGGAATTTAATAGATTTAAGGAAGATTTGGCTAATGTGGTAAAAACCAAGCTTGGTGTTGACATTGGTAATACTAATTTGTATCAAAAACCATACGATCCCGAGTTTGATAGATTTCCTCTCCCACGTGGTTGGCATATGCCTGATTTAATTAAATTTAGTGGTGATGATGACCAAACTACATGGGAGCATATTAGTCAATACACTGCACAACTAGGTGAAGCTGGTGTCTATAATGCTTTGAAAGTACGTTTATTTTCTCTATCTTTGACTGGCACCGCTTTTGCTTGGTTTTCTTCGCTTGCTCCCGGTTCTATTATATCTTGGGATATGTTAGAACATAAGTTTCATGATCACTTTTATAGTGGGAGCATACAATTAAAATTGACAGATTTAACATCGGTTAGGCAAGGAAGAGATGAGACTGTCTCTACTTACATTAAAAGGTTTAAAGAAACTAAAAACCGGTGCTTTAATTTGTCAATCACTGATATGGACCTTGCAGACATTTGTCTGAAGGGTTTAAGGTCATCCATTAGGGATAAGATAGAGGGCTCTGATTTTCTTTCGGTTGCACAAGTTCAAGTAAGAGCTTTAGTTGTTGAAAACCGAATGAATAAAGAGAAAGATAATTTTAAATCACGTCGTTCTAATGTTCATGTTATTGATTAGAATTCTGATAGTTCGGACGATAGTGATAAAGAAATTTATGCTGCAGAATTTGTTTGGCCCTCTAAAGAAAAAACTTATTCTTGTTCATCTCTTAAGCCGGCTAGTAAAGGTCGGCAAGAAGAAATTAAATTTACTTTTGATGTTTCCAAATGTGATCGCATATTTGATGAATTGCTTAAATCTGGAAATATCAAGTTAACTCATACTATTCCTCCACTTGAAGAGTTGAAAAGACGTGCATATTGCAAATTTCATAATTCATTTTCTCATGCTATTAATGATTACAATGTGTTTTGTCGACAGGTTCAATCGGCCATAAATGAAGGTCGTTTGACTTTTCATGAGATGCAAGTGGATAAGGCTCCTTTTCCAATCAACACCATGGATTTGCAGCAGCCTAAGGTACTGGTTCGGCCACATCAAGCTGAAGCAACTAAAGGCAAGAACGTGGTAATCGGGGTGGCTAAGCCCGATTTGAGAGGAAAGGAGCTGGTTCGCAAAGTTGAGTATGAGAAAACTCCTGATGGCAAAGAGACCTTCAAGGTTACAGTGAGTGCCTCTGGACATGGGGGGCAAGGGTCGTCCACACCCGCCGATCAGCGACCATTTGAGCCGTCTCTGGCCAGACCGGTTAGACCGGTGGAGGTGACCGGTCAGACCGGTGCACCCCCAGGCCGACCGAGGATGATCAAGCCAAGCCGTCCGGAGATTGGGAACTGGAAACTTAATGTAGCAAAGAATCAGGGGAGTGGTCCTAAGCCAAAGGTCACTTTCGATATGCTATTTGATAAGTATTCCAAGCAAAAGGCCGTTACAAGTGATCGGCCGTTAAAAAAAAGGATGAGGTCAGCTACACACCAAGGAGGGTCATCTTCACCTCCAAGGGCTGCTACAAGACTCAAGGGTGAATCATCACAGCAAGGGCAATGCTTTACTCCACCATGGGCGTCATCAAGTTCAAATGCACCACGCTCGATATATGATGACAATGGAGTGATGTGGGTGCCATATCAACAAGCCTTTCATCCTGGATGGGGAGGAAAGAAATCAGCTTTCGACAGGATCTCCAGGCCTATCCAAGACCGATTGGCTCCTCGCCGTTCTGGTCTGGGTTACCAGACCCGACCGGTCAGACCGGTCGCTACTACCGGTTAGACCGGTGTGGCCAGGCAGGCTGTGCCACCTCTAGTAAAGCAAGTCTACAGGCCGAAGCAAAAGGAGGAGGTGCAGAAGATGGATATTGATCCAGAGAGGACTACAAATCATGATATTATTTAGATTGGGTCAATGGATGTCACATTGGAGAGGATGGCAAAAGACCGATTGTTCCAAACAATAAGGTTGTGACATCAACTCCAGAGGTGTTTGCTGCTGCTAATGATCATGAGGCCAGTGGGAGTGGTTCCAACTCCAAATACTTCTTGCCAAGGTGGTGTCCTCCCGGATTGACTCGCACACAGAGGAGGAAGCTTCAACGCCTAAGGTTTCAATAAAAGAGGGAAAAGGAGCTAGAGAAGCAAAGGGACGAAGCTTTCAACCAGTACAGGCCCATGGTACCTCAGGGGAAAGAGTGAAGAGTCAAGACCAGCTCCCAGTCAACACCGGTCAGACCGGTGGAGGGGTCGGTCAGACCGGTCACACCGGTCAGACCGGTGGAGGTCGACGGTCAGACCGATGACCCAGAGACGCCGCCCGGTTTCTCTTCTTCGGTTCCCATGGTTTGTGATGACAAGTCCGCATCAGACCCTGCACCAGAAGACGATGAGGAGCTTGTTGATTACAGTTCTTCACCCGAGCGCATGAATTTGGACATCAACGTGATCCATATGTCTATGGATGGTTATGTGCTCTCGGAGGAGGACGTTGCGCATCTCGACTTTGGGCCAAAGGAAGCTATTTTCCAGAAGCCTAAAGCTGCTGAAAATCATCTGAAGGCTTTGTACATGAAGGGACACATCAATGGGAAGCCTATCTCTCGCATGCTGGTGGACGGAGGAGCGATCGTCAACTTGATGCCGTATTCTTTGTTCAAGAAGCTGGGAGGTTCGGATGATGAGCTGATCAAGACCAATATGACCGTCAGCGGTGTAGGAGGAGGCAAGCCGATGGGAGCTAAAGGCGTTGTCTCTATGGAGCTCACCGTTGGGAGCAAGACGTTGGCTACGGCATTCTTCGTTGCTGAGACACAAGGTAACTTCAGTCTCATCCTTGGTCGTGATTGGATTCATGCAAATCAGTGTGTGCCTTCTACCTTGCATCAATTTTTAGTCCAATGGGTAGGCGACGAGGTAGGGATTGTTCATGGTGATACATCGGCTTGTGTTGCAGTGGTCATAGTCCTACTATGGATAATCATGAGAATCTTAAGTGCTTAACTGGTTTAGATTTATCTAATTTAAGGCTTATTGATTCTACCAAAGATGGCTTTGCTACTGTTGTCATGAAGCCGATCGTTGATCAGGCTAGAACCTCTCTTTTGATTTGATGGATGCAAATCTTGAGTGGTTGCAACAAAGGCGAGAGCACTATCGGGCGCATAAGAACGATATGTGTGAGGCCATCGAAGATTTTGATGATTTGAGCAAGTTGGGACAAGGGTTTACGTCGGCTGATCCTTTAGAGGAGGTTGATATTGGTGATGGCACTATACCTAGGCCGACATTTGTAAACAAGATTCTTGATCCTTTGTTTAAATCTGAGTTAATAAAGCTGTTAAAGGAGTATGTTGATTGCTTTGCATGGAACTACAATAAAATGCCTGGTTTAAGTCGTGATCTAGTTGAACATCGTTTACCTATTAAACCTGGTTTTAGGCCTTATAAACAACCTCGTAGAAACTTTAATCCTGATATTTATGACCGAGTGAAAGAAGAAGTCAATCGGTTACTTGATGCAAAGTTTATTAGGCCTTGTCGTTATGCTGATTGGATCTCTAACATTGTGCCTGTTGAGAAAAAAGGAACAAAAAAGCTTCGTGTTTGCATTGATTTTAGAGATCTTAATAGAGCTACTCCTAAAGATGAATATCCTATGCCTATAGCCAATTTTCTTGTTAATGCTGCATCCGGACATAGAATTCTTAGCTTTCTTGATGGTAATGCTGGTTACAATCAAATCTTTATGGCCGATGAGGATATATCCAAAACGGCTGTCATTTGTCTGGGTTTTGTTGGCTTATTTGAGTGGCTTGTTATGACTTTTGGATTGAAAAATGCGGGTGCTACTTATCAAAGGGATATGAATTTAATCTTTCATGATTTGCTTGGCATCATAGTAGAGGTTTATATCGACGACATTGTAGTCAAATCGGCTGGCGATGATTCTCATTTAGCTGATTTAAGACTTGCTTTTGAAAAAATGCGTCGGTACAAATTAAAGATGAACCCACTCAAATGTGCTTTTGGTGTATCGGCTGGGAAGGTTTTAGGCTTCATTGTGCATGAGAAAGGCATAGAGATAGATCCTAAAAAGATTGAGGCAATCCAGAATGTTAAAGCAGCTACTTGTAAAAAGGATTTGCAAAAGTTCTTGGGCAAGGTAAATTACTTGAGGAGGTTCATTTGTAACTTGTCCGGGAAGGTGAATGCTTTTACTCCTTTACTTCGGTTGAAAAATGATGTTGACTTCACTTGGGGGGCAAAGCAACAAGAGGCATTTGATGAGATTAAGAGCTATTTGACTTCGCCACCCGTTCTTCAAGCACCCAAGAGTGGTATTCCTTTCAAGTTGTATGTAGCGGCTGAGAAGGATGTCATTGGAGGTGTTTTGACTCAAGAAACCGAAGGCAAGGAGTACATTGTTGCATATGAGAGTAGAAGATTGCTGGACGCCGAAACAAGGTACACTTTTATTGAAAAGTTGTGTTTATCACTATATCATACTTGTACCAAGTTGAGGCATTATCTATTACCTAGTACTTGCATAGTAGCATGTCAAACCGACATAATCAAATACATGTTGCATAAACCAATTTTAAGTGGTAGAGTCGGCAAATGGGCTTATGCTTTAGTTGAGTATGATTTGCATTGTGAGCCATTAAGTTCAATGAAAGGTCAAATTGTTGCCGACTTTATTGTTGGACATAGAGTAGATAAGCAACTTGATTTGAATGTCGGTTATGTTACTTTTACCCCATGGAAGTTACATTTTGATGGATCAGTTTGCAAAGATGGTTGTGGTGTTGGAATTGTCATTATTTCGCCAAGTGGGGCTGTTTTTGAAGCTCTTAACCGATTGGATCACGATTGTACTAACAACCAAACCGAATATGAGGCTCTTCTATTTGGATTGGAGATTTTTCATGACATGGGAGTAAAACATGTGGAAGCATATGGAGATTCTTTATTGGTGGTGCAGCAAGTATCCAAGGTATGTCAATGTCTAAATGGCTTTTTAAATGCTTATCTTGATAAGTGTTTAGACATCATATCTTGTATGGATGAATTTGTTATCTATCATGTGCCACGAGAGGAAAATCCTAGAGCTAATGCTCTGGCTCAGCAAGCATCTGGTTATAGTGTTCGAAAAAGAAATTTTCAAGAACACAAACCGTTGCTTACAGCCGAGTGTTTTGCTCTGGAAGCACCGGTCAGGCCGACGCAGCCGACCGGTCTAACCGGTGACACCAGTCTGACCGATGTCACCGACCGGTCTGACCGGTCCCCTGGTTCTGGGTCGACTAACGGCACCGGTCTGACCGATGCTCATGACCGGTCTGACCGGTCCCCTAGTAAAAGTTCTTCCTCGGTTTTTCGTGACAAAAATGAGGTGGAGGATTCGAGAAAGCCTCTAGTTGATTATTTGCATAATCCTAGCAGTTCAGTTGATAGAAAAGTCCGACGATGGGCTCTTAAGTTTGTTCTTGATGATGGTGAATTGTATCGTCGGACCGCGGATGATTTGCTTTTAAAATGTTTGGGTCCTGAACAAGCTAGGTTGGCTATGGCAGAGGTTCATGAAGGTATTTGTGGTACTCATCAATCGGCTCCCAAGATGAAGTGGCTCCTCAGGCGAGCTTGCTTTTATTGGCCTACCATGATAGCCGATTGTTTTAGGTACTACAAAGGTTGTGAAGAGTGTCAAAGGCATGGAGATGTTCAGTTGGTGCCTGCTGCGTTGATGCATCCGATTATCAAGCCTTGGCCTTTTAGAGGATGGGGTTTGGATTTTATTGGCAAGATTCATCCTTCATCGTCAAAGGGGCATTGTTTTGTGATCGTGGCTACTGATTACTTTACCAAGTGGACTGAAGCTATTCCTTTGAAGAATATGACACATAGAGAGGTGATTGAGTTTATTACTGGGCATATCATACATAGGTTTGGCATTCCACAGACTTTGACTACAGATCAAGGGACTTCGTTCATATCCAAAGAGGTGCGTGAATTTGTTGATTCCTATGGTATTAAATTGCTCAATTCATCTCCATATTATGCTCAAGCCAATGGTCAAGCCGAGTCTAGCAACAAAACTTTGGTGAAGCTTTTCAAGAAGAAGATAGAAGACAATCCTAGAAGATGGCATGAGGTATTATCTGAAGCTTTGTGGGCTCATCGTATTTCTAGACATGGTGCTACTAAAGTTACTCCTTTTGAGCTTGTGTATGGTCAAGAGGCTGTTTTGCCCGTTGAGGTGAATCTAGGCGCATATAGACTTACAAAGCAGAATAATCTTGATGTTGAGTCATATTATGCTTTGATGATGGACAATATTGATGAAGTGACCGACAAGCATATGGAGGCTTTGGAGGAAATTGAAAAGGATAAAAGGAGAGTTGCTAGAGCATACAACAAGAAGGTAAAAGCCAAATCTTTTCAGGTAGGTGATTTGGTTTGGAAGACAATTTTGCCTATTGGATCTAAGAGTAACAAGTTCGGCAAGTGGTCTCCAAGTTGAGAAGGTCCGTACAAAGTGGTCAAGGTTTGTTCTGGGAATTCTTACATGGTGGAGACTTTGCAAGGACAGCAGCTTCTGAGGGCTCTCAATGGGAGGTACTTGAAGAAATTTCATCCAAGTGTTTGGCAAGACGCGTGATAGGATATGGCCGATTTAAAGCAAAAATCGCCCTTAGACCAAAAAATGGCCGGTGAAGTGTTACATCGACCTTAGATTTATTTTTTAGACAGCGAGCTTTACTAAAAAACAGAGGGGCATATGTTCGCACCCAAAATTGGCACAGAGCCGATCAGGCTGACGCCACCGGTCTGACCGGCGTCCCTCGACGGTCTGACCGGTCGGGCGTCCTGTAGCCAATCCGGCAACGGCCACACCGGTCTGACCGGTGGGCCTGACCGGTCTGACCGGTGGACCCCGAGTCCGAGTAGAATTGAGGAGTCCTAGTGAATTTCGAGTTGTAAAAGGATTCCTTGCGGGGCAAGACCTCCCCACCCTATAAATATAAAGGGCCACAACCGTTTGAGGTGGAAGAACCCAATCGATCATTACTTTCTACAACTTTTATCTCTCAAACCCTAGCTTTTCCAACCTCGTGCTTTCCTTGTTTGTCTCGACGACGATCAGGGATGTTCTGAGTGGCCTTGCCGACCTCAGAGCAACCCTAGGCGCGCCACCTCCGACGGGGTCCCTCCCGAGGCGGCGATCTTAGGCTTTCAACGCGCCTCTGCAGCCACCGGTCAGACCGGTAATGGCAGGAGCTCGGCGAGTTCAGCGTTTCGACATTCTGCGCGATCTAGCACTCGTGTGTGTTGACCAGAAAAGCGTTAACAGCTGGGTAATATAGCTTTTCCTCTAAAACTGTGAACAACTCTTCCTTCTAAATTGGTGAGAGATCTTCAACTGCCCTGTTGATTGACACCCTCTCTCGAGCAAGGAGGCCACAGACCAATACAAATCTATCCCTCGCAGCATCTGGGGTAGGCCAATAATTGTTATCAAGTCCAGTTGCGGTCAACTTGTCTTCTGGCCATTTGGTTTGTGTCCTTGACCCGCGGGATCGAGTACTACTCGCAGTAGTATGTGTTGAGTGACCCTGTGAAGAAGGATCACCGATGATAGGCTGTAAACAAGGTTCACCGTCGATGGGCTGTGATGGTGCACTGGAGGTAGAGGAGTTTGGTGTTGTGGGAGACTGCATAGATGATATGTCAAGTCGTCAGTAGAGCAACATAAGCTAGGCTGAAAACCTAAACAACATAAGATAAATTCTTATTCTCTGACAGGCAAAATAGTTGATATTAGCATACAGGTTGGGGATAGGTGCTAACCATTTTGACAGGGTGAAGCAATATGCTTATATATCAAAGCAAAGACTAAATTCCTTCAACTGCTTCCTTGTCCAAGTTCAGCAGCAATGAATTGGGTGTTCCATGTGTACATGCAACAAGAGGACAAAGCAATTAGAATTAAAGTATGCTAACAGGTCCAGAGCATAACTGTCGATCTGGTACATTCGAAGCATAACAGAATTTCAACAGTTCATATAAGTTCATCTGTTAGCAACAATTTATTCAAACAGACTTGGAGCAACAAAATTCATCCGTCAAATCCACAGCCAATCAATTAAAAATGAACTATTAAGGCATGCTGTACTAATGCAGGCAATTCCAGGAGAATAATCCTATGTGAACAACTGTAAAGTAGCATGTCTCCCTAATCCACCTTGACAGGAATAGCAGATTGGGTGGCCGAGCACAGAAAGGGCGTTGGGGGTTCAAGCAGCACTAACCTCTGTCGCGAATGAAGTAGTTGTCCTCATGGTGGTCGGAGAGGCCCGATCCGCGTCGCCTCGTTGCCTGAGTTGGCCGGCTCGTCATCGTGGCCGGGGATGCCGGATCCGCGTCACCGTCGTCACGGCCGGAGCCGCTTCGCTGACGTCACGCCAGGAACGGTGGGGCTGGAGAAGAGCAGGGCTGCGGCAGGGAGAACGGCGGCGGTGGGCTAGGGCTGGAGAAGGAGCAAGGCGGCAGCGGGGAGAGTGCGGGCGTGGTGGATCTGTCTGAATTAGACTCCTGGATCTGTCTGAATTAGACTCCCGAGTATATATCCCCTGCGTGCGCGTTACTATGCTAACGGAAATTACTGGCGTGCCCTTGAACGGCTCTCTGGTGGAATTGGAATTCCATGGGCATTATAGTCAATATAGGTGGGAATTTTTGAACAGCGCGCGCAAGGTTTGTCTGCTGACGCTGACAATGGATAGTCATCGCCGACGCTGGTTAGTAAACCCGCGTCAGCTTCGTCGGCAGGTATCTTCTTTATATAGGCTGCTGACACTGACGCGTGGGCCCGACACTATTTTTTAAAATGAAACTCGCATCCATCAAATATTAGAGCTGGTAAAACAACACCTAAAAATTTATTAAAAATAACATCAATTCATATTTGGACATTTAGTATTTTAATAAAATATCAACAGTTACACTTGTGTACCCAACATTCTTATAATTCGAATATACATCTCATGCTTGTGATCTAATAATTCTAATAACATCTTAGTTTGCTCCAAAAATTCTACAAATTGACGTGGCAACATAAATTGGGTACCTAAACTTGTCATAAAAAAATCATATGGTTTCGATAAAGGAAGAATATACTTGTGTACAAATGGCTACATCTCTCACATAGTTTCTTAGAATGTTGCTTGAACATTGAAGTTTTCCACACTTTGCAACATGTTCGTTCTCGTACGCATTTGAAATTTTTACACAAGCTTGTGTTCACCTTAAGATTACGAAATGCAAAGTTCCATTACTAATGGTTGTGGAAAACAAATATTATTTCTATGTTGTACTTACAAAGAACAAGATAAAGGCATATAAACATTATTCACGAAATGGAATATACACTAAACAATGAAATTAATGAAAATATGGGGATTTTAGAAAAAATAGGAAAAAAATCATCAAATTTGGACTAAGTACAACGGAGAAATACATGTTACAAAATTTGACTGCAGATTAAAAGGAGAAATGAGAACTGTTCTTCATTCCAATAGAACAGAGGGGGTGGTTAACCCGCGTCTCATTTGCCCCTCCAATCCTCGTCTCCTACGCCCACCCAATAGAACAGAGGAGGAAGCAGACTAGCAGAGGCCACCACCGCCGCCGCCGCTGTGCCCGCTTTGACATCCAAGAGGGCACCCTAGGCCTCTAATGCGGCAAATGAGACCACCGCAACCTTCGATTTGACTCAGAAACGTGACAAATCAAATCTTGTGGATGCGACACAGAATATGTAATAATTTACATTCAAGATACATAATTTTTCACCCGCAAAAAAAAGATACATAATTTTTATTGATGCTTCCGCCTACATCCCGATGTTCATCCTGCTGACGGCGTACTCCACCGCCACGCTGAAATCACGCATCCAGAGGTCGAACTCATGACGGATGCGACACTCGGCGCTGCAGTAGTGGATGATCCCTGGGGTCTCCGGCCCGTAGCGCCTACATCCCGCTGCCCAAGTGCAGACGTGGGGATTCTGGACGGGCAGCAACGGAATGTCATCATCGCCGTCACGAAGCCAGTACCACCACGTAATGTTCTCGAGATCCTGGCGGACGAGGTAGCGCAGCCGGTGCAGGTTGTGGTTCTTCCACCGCCCGTCAGGGGGCGACAACCCGCCGCTGATTTCGTGGAGCAGTGCCATTGCTTCGGGGTCCGCAGTGTTGCGACGGTACTTCAGCATCGCTAAGAAGTACTTCGCACCGGCGTCTTTGGCAGCGGCCTTTCCGACGAGCTCCAGACCCTCATTGGGATTCCGCCGCCTCATCAACCTCTCCATCCCCTCGAAGCATAATGCCTCCGGATGTTTGGCGAGGCGGAAGCGCTCCTCCAACAAGGACCTGACGTAGCGATTCTTGCACACTTGACGAAGCTCACGCAGCGACACATGCAGGAGTACCTCATCCGAGTCGCAGATGCGCCGGAAGGTGCCGCAGACCCGATTACGAAGGATTAGGAAACGAATGACGGGCTCACCCTTAATGCAGCGGAGGATGATCTGGGTGACCAGTTCATTTGGCAGCAGCTCCATGAAGCACACCGCGGCCATGAAAGAGAAGGGGAAGGAAATGGAAAGGCGATGGGATCTGGAAATTGAAATGCGACGCGGCCATTTATAAAAACCCGTTAATAATAATATGGAACTTGAAATGCGACGCAGTTTGGCTGCTGACGCGTGGGCCCGACAACTGCCCCTGCCCCTCCACCTTCCCGCGAAATTGAAATGCGACGCGTGTTTTGGATGGTTTTGCTCCCAAAAAATGGTTCCCGAGGCGTAGGGGGACGTGGGGCGTGGGGAGGAAGGCGCCCTGACGGTTCACGTCTTGTCATCATAAATCCCCGACGACTGCTGGTTGCTCCATAATCATATTGTTTCTTTCGCTTCATCTTCTTCCCCCTCGCCATCAAAAAACCACAAACTCCGGTCAACGAGAGATCACATCAACAAGGAGCGAGAAGAGCATGGTGTCGAGTGACTCGTCGGCGAAGCGGGGACGAAGAGAGGATGAAGACGACGAAAGCCGCCATCGGAGGAAGTTGACCATCATGGAGAAGGGGAAGGAGCCGACGGCGCCCAAGGAGAAGGAGGAGAAGAAGTCGGAGGCCACCGACATCGGCTTCGCCGTCGAACTGCTCCAGGGCGCGTTGATGAAGCTCCGAGATGTTGGCGCAGCATTCAAGATCGAGGCGCCTGACCATTACAAGGATCGCAACCTCAAGGGTCTCGCCTTCAGGATCCACATGTTGGCTGAAAAGTTTGAGAAGCTCCCTGTGGTCTAGCGGTCTCTCCTCGGCGACGACGACGGCTCCGACGGCGGCGACGACGGCTCCGACGGCGGGACTCCGACAGTGGCGACCGACTAATTGATCCACTCCTGTACCATTAATAATGTGTTTGTAATTATTGTGTGTTCGTCAGTTTGTTCGTCAGGTTGTTGGACTGCTTAGTTTGTCGATCATGAACTGCTTAGTTTGTTTAATTTGTCGATCATAAACTGGTTAGTTTGGTTGTTGGATTTTGTATACATGTCGCATAAACTCGATCGCGTCACCTTCGTTGGCAGGTAGGTCCGGGCGGTTATCTTCTTTATATAGGCTGCTGACACTGACGCGTGGGCCCGACACTATTTTTTAGAACTGAAACTAGCATCCATCAAATATTAGAGCCGGTAAAACAGCACCTAAAAATTCATTAAAATAACATCAATTCATATTTGGACATTTAGTATTTTAATAAAATATCAACAGTCACACTTGTATAACTAACATTCTTATAATTCGAATATACATCTCATGCTTGTGATATAATAATTCTAATAACATCTTAGTTTGCTCCAAACATTCTACAAATTTACGTGGAAACATAATGTGGGTACCTAAACTTGTCATAAAAAAATCAAATGGTTTCGATAAAGGAAGAATATACTTGTGTACAAATGGCTACATCTCTCACATAATTTCCTAGAATGTTGCTTGAACATTGAAGTTTTCCACACTTTGCAACATGTTCGATCTCGTACGCATTTGAAATTTTAACACAAGCATGTGTTCACCTTAAGATCACGAAATGTAAAGTTTCATTACTAATGGTTGTGGAAAACAAATATTATTTCTATGTTGGACTTACAAAGAACAAGATAAGACATATAAACATTATTCACGAAACGGAATATACACTAAACAATGAAATTAATGAAAAGATGGGGATTTTAGAAAAAACTAGAAAAAAATCATCAAATTTGGACTAAGCACGACGGAGAAATACATGTTACAAAATTTGACTGCAGATTAAAAGGAGAAATGAGAACTGTTCTTCGTTCTAATAGAACTGGGCCCCACCCTAATTAGAGACGCGGGATGGTTAATCCTCGTCTCATTTTCCCACACAAACTGTTCTTCATTCCAATAGAACAGAGGAGGAAGCAGAGGGCGCCGCAACCTTGGATTTGAGTTAGAAATGTGAGAAATCAAATCTTGTCTATCAATAACCGATTGGACGATACTTTACACGATAGAAGAAGACATTACATTCATAACGAAGCCTACATTCATCACTACAGAAATACATGCAAAACCCCCCTCCGGCTCGGCACCGTACCGCAGAATACTTTGCCTGCGCAATGTTGAATGTTGCCTCGCGCCACCGCCGTTGGCAGCGTCGGCCGACCGAGGCCACGGCGGAGGACGACACTCCTAATTTGCCAAGCCAGATTAACCCCACGATGCCGGAAATCTAGGGATTGCACATTGCTGATCAAACGCGGACGCCACTGCCCTTGCTCCTCGCCCTCAACCTGTTTGATGTACGCAATTGCAGTGGCGTCATCATCGGCCCCGCTGTTGGCTCTGTAGAGGAAGACGACGGCCACATAGGCCGCCCCTCTGTGCCCATCCTTGGCAGCGTGGTGGAGCTCGTCGAGGGGAGGCTGAGGGCTGTGGTTCCTGCTGAAGATGTCGTCCATCCTGGTGAGGAAGCAGGCCACCGGGTTGCCGGCTACAGCCAGGCTACGAAGGAAGACGTCGTAGCCGACGGGGTCGTTGTTCTGCATCTGCTCGACTGGAACCCGATCTAGTGCCAGGCGCCTACCGACGTCTCTGTCGCGGCAGGGGCGGAGCATGTCCTTGCAGGTTGCCCGTGGGCTGCAGAGGTCCTCCATAGGCCGATTCGATGTCGCACCGACTCGGCCAACGATGATCGCCAGCACCTCCGCCGGGAGTTCCGCGAGCGACCGCGGGTGCTCCCTCGATGCCATGAGTGCCGGCGTGGAAGGGAAGTCACTTGGCGTGGAGCGGAGGAGGCACAACGAGGAGTGTATAGGCAGTTGTGGTTTTCTCGCTGGTAGATGAAGGGGATGTGGTGGTTTCGCGGGTAGAAGAAGGGGTTGGGGCAACGGTTATTTATTTTGGAGAGAAGATACAGGCATCTTAGGTAGTATCTTAGGCAGAATATATATATAGGCATCATATATTACAGAAAGGAGATTCATTCAAATTCCACCAATACACATCCTATATATATTACAAAAAGGATTCAATTTCCAGCAATAGACATCCCTGCATTTTACAAAAAGGATTGGATTCAGCAAAAATCAATCTTGCTTCTTTTTCTTCTTTGATTTTTGTATATGGATCTTTTCATGATGGTCGCTTCGCAAGTATGGTGTTTTGTTAGCTGTCAGTGTTTTAGACCGGCAACCTACCAAGGGGAGTACCCGAGGTAGATGAATGTGGCCTCGCCGAGATCGGTAACTCGAAGGAGAGACACGTGGCACACAATTTAGACAGGTTCGGGCCGCGAGGTGCGTAATACCCTATGTCTAGTATGCTGCGTAGCTCTGGATTGATTGGGTGTGTTTATAGGATGATGCGAATGATGAGATAGGGGTCCCTGCCTCGCCTTATATAGTTCGGGAGGCAGGGTTACAAGTCGATTTGCCAGAGGAGTACTAGTCGTGTACGGCTAGGAGTACTCTACATGGATCCGGACATGTCTAGCTTTCTAACCGAGTACTAATCCTCTGTAAGTCTTGCGCTCCATGCCAACAAGTGCCGTGTAGCCCAAGTTGAGTAGTCCCAGGGGTCCACGGAGTAGTCGGTCCCAGTACCCACCTGAGTAGTGGGCCTAGGGATGTCTGTACGACAAACCCCCGAGTACTTTGTAGTCGAGCAGGATGTCTTCGAGTAGTCTTGATGGCCTTGGCGAGTAGTCCTTGAGCGTCCCCGAGTTCCACAAGCCGAAAGTCCTCAAGAATGCTTGAATCATCCCGAGGCTGGAAGGTACTCCAGCTGATCTTTGAGTAGTCTTGAAGTCTTCTCGAGTAGTCCCCAAGCGTCCCCGAGTGCTTCTCTCGAAGGTCTTCAATAGTACTCGTGTTGTCTTGATGAAGAAACCATATGGAAAATGCGATTCGGAGAATCACATTCCATATGGAATGTAGCCCCCGAGCCTTAGGTCGAATCGCAGATTCAAGCTGAGGGTCAATTTGAAGTTCTGCCAATCTTATCCCCAAAAATCTGGAGAAAAAACCGAAGGATACGTGGCACGGAGCCCCCGAGCCTTGAGTCGAGTACTCTCTCTCGAATTGAAGGATCATCTTGACTGTAGAATGTGTCCTGAGTGGGTCTGGGATCTGGTTGTAGCCCACTGAGTCCATCTGACGTAGTCGAGCCCCCGAGACTGAGTGCGTCGAGTACTGGAATTCAAAGAGTCAGGCAGCTGCTGCTGAGTCACCCATCTGGCACCTTATCTGCCCGCTGAGAACTGAGCCGCCTGGCTGGTTATAAATAACCAGTGAAACCCCCTTAGGGGTTTTCACTCCCAGCAGTAGCATTCCCCCAGATTAGATCTGAGACCGCCCTCTCTACTCCTCTGCTGCCGCCGCTGCCGCCACAAAGTAGATTGGATCTACTTGCGCCCGCCGCCGTAGTCCGCCCGCCTCTGTAGCCCCCGAGCGAATGCGAGTGAAGACACCCGTCACTTGGAGGTTGAAGACGTCCCCGGCGAAGAGCTCAAAGACCGGTGCAGCGAAGAAAAGGAGCCGCAATGAGGCCGAGGATGCCGGCCAGTCGTCGTCGCCGCCCTCGTCCCCTCGCCCCAATCCGGTGAAAGAGTGGAAGAAAGCGAAGTTGAAGACTGAGGATCTGCTCGCCTTGGTCAACAGTGGATTCCTCCACGAGAAGGAGATGGATCTATGGCGCACCGCCACTGGGGACCCATACCCGATGGAGAAGAATCCGGACGAGATCCCGATGTTCGCCCGGTTCGTGGAGCGTGGACTTGCGCTGCCGGCCAGCGACTTCTTCAAGGGGCTCCTTAGGTACTACGGAATCGAGTACCTCAACCTCAACCCCAATGGTATCTTCCACGTCTCCATCTTCGTACACTTCTGTGAAGCCTTTGTGGGGATCAAGCCCCACTGGATTTTGTTTCGGAAATTCTTCCGGTTGAAGCCGCAACCGAGCAGCAATGACCCGCGAGTAGTCGGAGGCGCCGGGATTCAGATGCGAGAGGATGCCGCCGACCAGTACCTGCCATACAAGTTGATAGACTCCAACCAGGACTGGAAGGCAAAGTGGTTCTACATCTGCAACCACCATCCGGAGCTGCCGAAGCCGAGCGGTCATCAACCGAAGCATGCACCGTGGTGGAACACGGAGCCCACCATGCAGGAAGGTATTTAGCTACCTTCTCTGCTGAAGAAAATCAAGGCCCTACGAGAGGCCGGACTGAGGGCCGAGCACGTGGCCTTCAGTTTCATGAAGACGAGGGTGCAACCGTTGATGGCGCAAGACACCCTCGGGTACCAGTACACTGGCAGTGAGGATACATCCCGGATGCCTGGCGAAGACAGTGAAGACGATGTCATTATCGACAGGCTGGGCAAGATCTTCAAAGACATGCCCCCGTACACGCCATGTCCGGTGCCAGAGTACTCCGCGGCTCGGCCGCCGAACCAAGTGAGTAGTCGTGACATTATCTCCCGGGTACTGATTTACTTGAGGTAGTCATACTCATGCTTGCTTGATGTTTCAGGACGATCTGGAGAAGTACATCTCCGTCCCGCCCTCCCCTCCGCGATTTGAAGGATAGGTGCAGGAGAAAGCGGAGCCCAAGGAGAAAGAGCGCCGCGAAGTCGGTGAAGGCAGTGATGCCGTCGTCATCGAGGACAGCTCTGATGACGAGGATGAAGAGATGCTGCAGCAGCGGTTCCAACTCCGCTCAAGGTTCAGCCGGGCTGGGATGCCCAACATCCCCGTCATCGAGAAGCCATCTAGCCTCGAGGCTAGTTTGCCGGCGCCGCCCAGGAAGCCGCGCAACGTGGTGCGGAAACGCGCCGTCAAGAAGCTGAAGATCTCCGAAACCACCAGCCAAGAGGTGAATACCATGACTAAAGTAGTCGAGTACAGCCAACGAGTAGTCTGGTGCTGACAAGCTCATTTGACCTGTTGCAGGACATCCCCTCCTCGGACCCCGTTGATCATGGTGTCGAGGACGTCTGGGAGACGGTGGGGGCGGGAGTTGAGAAGAGTGTCAGCCCGCCTCCAACCACTGAAGAAGCCGTACCAGTAGCGGCACAACAAGAGATCGGCGCCGTAGACTGGCGGGCGTTAGTCGAAGAAGGACAGGGCCCCTCCCCAGCTGCAGCGGTACAGCAGCCAAAGGAGGCTCGTGCTGAAGCCGGAACTGGTAGCGAGGCTGGCATAGTTGACATCGCCAGTATACTTGGCGCTCCGACCGTGACTGTCGTGCGATCAACCCTGTAAGTTCCCTGAACTCTTAAGTAGGTGTGTAGTCGTTAATCTTTGTAGTGCTGACTGGATAGTTTGTGATGCAGGAAATCCACGGACTAGTTGTGGGATGGTGGGGAGACCAGCACTCCGGCCGATGGAGAGGACCGCTTGGCGGAGGAGCACGAACCCACACCACCACCACAGGCTGAAGCCGCAGTGGAGTCAACACTGGAAGAAGCCACCTTGGTCGAAGGTATGTGTCCTATCATCACTGGTAGTCATGATGTGTAGTAGTCATAGTCGTTGAAATTGACTTCTTGTACTCATCTTGGCAGGAGAACAAGCTGAGGGAGCCGCCATCCCTGAAGCCTTGGCGATGGAGACAGCTACTGTGGAGACGGAACCCACAGAACCGGTTGCTGGGCAATGGCGACAGCAGCCCCCGGGCTGGGGACTACGGTAGCCCCCGAGCTGAGTGCGGAAGCGCAGGTCGATCCACTCCCCGAGGCAAGTATGGAAGTAGTCATCCGCGAGCCGGTCATAGAAGAGGCTGTGCCGATTCGCTCGGCACCCATGCCAGAGGCGGCATCATCAAGCCGTGGGGGTCTTGAGCTGCTGGAAGACAACCTTATCGACCCAGCCATTGTCGCTCTGAGCATGGAGTCATGGCGCCGCACCGAGCAATGGGTCAAGGTACGTTGCAGGTACCCTGACTAGTCTTGCTTGTGCAGGGCATTGTGTACTCATGGACTGATTCTGTCTTGCGCAGGATGTGGTGGAGCGGTCCCGACAGAAGTCTGATCTTCTGAAGGGGTATGGTGACACAGTTCTTCGCGCCGAAGGCCTGGAGAAGGAGCTAGACAAGTTGAAGAAGCATGCGGCTCTACTCCAATCCAAGCTGGATGGCGCCTTCGCCCAGTACCATAACGAGTTGCAGGAGATGCAGGCGAAGAGGGACGACTTGATCCAGAAGAACAAGTCGCTCTTCCGCCAAAGCCCTTGAGTACTTATTGTAGCACTTGTGAATAGTCTGACCTTGAATTGAGTTGTCTGCAGAGCTTGAGGCAAGAGTTGACCAGCTGAAGGCGTCAGAGATGGACCTCAAGAATATCGTATACCGTGAGACCGACAAAAGAGAGGTACTTGAGTACGACTATGCCCAGCTGCGCCATGAGTGCATCACGCACATGGAGCTCCATGAGGCCTCAGATCGTGATCTTGTAAATTGCTATAAATCTCTGCAGAAATTGAATGAAGACTGCGAGAAGCTTCGAGGCCAGCTGAAAGAGCTTGAGGAAGCCGCACTGCCTATCGCAAGGTTGCTGGTGCCGCATCCGGGCGGACCCAAGATAGCTCCACTGGTGGACCGTTTGAAGGAAGCCCCCGGACGGTTGGTGACGTATGCAAGCATCTGGCGAAGTCTATCCCAAACCAGGTGCTGGCGTACATGAAGTCATACTTCCCGAAGGCACCGGTGGATGTGGTAGCCGATGGTCTTGCGGCTAACTGTAGCGATGATCAATACAAGACCCTTCTCGAGGAGATGCCGCCCATCGCTGAGCAGGTGGCGGAGAAGCTTAATCTCCAGTAGATGTACCTATAGAGGTAGCTAGAGTAGTAGTTATAAGGCAAACAAAGTAGTCAGTGACTTGTTTGAGTTATCAATGAAAGTTGTCCACATTTTGTATGTGAAATGAGTACTCGTGGCCGCCACTTGCAGCGAAGTGCGCGGAGTACAAAACCGTGGAAAAGTTGTGAGTAGTAGTACTCGGTAGAGTCTGCCTAACTGAAAGGCACAGTAAAGAAGTTTGAATAGAATCAATCTTTATTACTGATGAAGGAGTACACCTGGATGGCCAGAGCCGTTTACAAGTGTAGTCGCCAGGACCCGTAGGCCGCCTACGACTAAGTGGTTGCTAGGGCCCTTGAGCCGCTTACAGCTGAAGATCCGTTAGTAGCTGTATAGGCTGGATCTAGAGTACATGGTCTTGTAGACCGCCGCTAGAGTCCTGGATGCTCTGAGCAGCCCAAGATCCGTTAGTAGCCGTTGTCGCTGGATCTTGGAGAAGAGTAGTCCGGGGACTAGTGCTAGGACCGAGGGGCCGCTTACAGTGAAGAGTCCGTGAGTAGCCGTATAGACTGGACTCGTAGATGAGTAGTCGAGCGACTATGCGTAGAAGCGACATAGCTGGTCGACGTTCCACGAGTTGCTGATGTCGTCGCCTTCAAGTGTTTGGAGGCGATAGGAGCCTGGTCCGGTCACCTTGGAGACTGAGAAGGGACCTTCCCACGGTGAGCTGAGCTTGTGTAGTCCGTCCGTGTTCTAGATGCGATGAAGGACTAGGTCGCCGATGTTGAAGGATCGTTCCTTGACGTTGCGATCATGGTAGCGTCGAATACCCTCTAGGTACCTTGCTGACTAGACGAGGGCGGCACAGCGGGCTTCTTCGAGACTGTCGATGTCAACCCGTCTGCTATCTTCTGAGATGCCTTCGTCGTATTGTTCTACTGCCGGGGATTCCCACATCACGTCGGCAGGTAAAATAGCTTCGGAGCCATAGACCAGGAAGTAGGGCGACTGCCCAGTCGGCTTGGTAGGTTGAGTACGAAGCCCCCAGAGTGCATTGGGTAGTTCTTTGATCCACTTGCCTCCTTTGGTGTTAGCTGCGTCATGCAATCGCTTCTTGAGGGCGTTGAGTACCATCCCGTTAGCGCGCTCGACTTGACCGTTGGCGCGGGGGTGGGCGACTGAGACGTACCGGACGTCAATCCCGCTGTTCTCACAGTACTCCCAGAACTGGTGGTTGTTGAAATTGGAACCCAAGTCTGTGATGATGAGGTGGGGCGGCCCGTAGCGATGCACTAGCTCATCCAAGAAGTCGAGTACTCTGTTGGCCTTTGGGTAGGTGACCGACTTGACTTCGATCCACTTGGTGAACTTGTCGATGGCCACCAAGGCTCTGTTGAATCCTCCTGGCGCAGTTAGGAGAGGCCCAATCATGTCGAGCCCCCAGCAGGCAAAGGGCCAGGTTGGTGGTATGGTAACTAGCTTATAGGCCGGGACGTGTTGCTGCTTGGCGAAGAATTGACATCCTTGGCACTTTCTGACAAGTTCTTCAGCGTCGGCCAGAGCTGTGGGCCAGTAGAAAGCTCGTCGAAAAGCCTTGCTCACCAGCGTGCGAGAAGACGCGTGGTTGCCGCAGACGCCCTTGTGGATCTCCTCCAAGATGTCCTTGCCTTCATCCCGAGGTATGCACTTCATGAGTACTCCAGAAGTGGCACCCCGCCTGTAGAGCTTGTCTCTGACTAGTACGTAGGTCTTGGCTCGACGGAGGAGTTGTTCGGCCATGTTCTTGTCGGAAGGAACCTTCTGCTCGCGGATGTAGTCGATGAAGGGTTGTCTCCAGTCCACGTCGATCATCATGACCTCCTGACCGGACTGTGGTGGCATAGGGTCAGTGGTCGTTGGTGCCGGCTCCGGGATGGATGGCGCATGAAGCTCGTGGACGAAGATTCTGACAGGTACTTGCGCGCGATCTCCTTGCCGGCCCGGCGTGCGGCGAGGGCTTCCACGTGGACCCTGCTAGAGTTGCAGAGACCGTATGGGAAGTGCTCGTGGAGGGGGACCACTTCACACGATGGCTCAGGAGCCGGCTCGCATGAAATGATCCAGGGCGACGTCGAGTTCGAGTTGGAAGCGGATCCAAACTCGAAGTCGGCGACTTGATGGCAGAGCGAAAATTCGTCGAATTTTTCGACGAGTTGACCCGTGACGGCTTCGGGAAGCGTCACGAGCCCGGTCTCCGGATCCGGAGTTATGGTGAGGTAGCGCTGGAACGATCCAGCGTCGTCAGCGATGCAGACCCAGGAGCCGAAGACGAAGGTGTCACCGCGATTGAAAACGGTGGTTGGCTTGATGACGATTGAAGCCGTCGAGTTCGCCATGTGATCTTCGGCGAGATCCCCTACCTGGCGCACCAGCTGTCGGTGTTTTAGACCGGCAACCTACCAAGGGGAGTACCCGAGGTAGATGAATGTGGCCTCGCCGAGATCGGTAACTCGAAGGAGAGACACGTGGCACACAATTTAGACAGGTTCGGGCCGCGAGGTACATAATACCCTACGTCCTGTATGCTGCGTAGCTCTAGATTGATTGGGTGTGTTTACAGGATGCTGTGGATGATGAGATAGGGGTCCGTGCCTCGCCTTATATAGTCCGGGAGGAAGGGTTACAAGTCGATTTGCCAGAGGAGTACTAGTCGTGTACGGCTAGGAGTACTCTACATGGATCCGGACATGTCTAGCTTCCTAACCGAGTACTAATCCTCTGTAAGTCTTGCGCTCCACGCCAACAAGTGTCGTGTAGCCCAAGTCGAGTAGTCCCAGGGGTCCACGGAGTAGTCGGTCCCAGTACCCACCTGAGTAGTGGGCCCAGGGATGTCTGTACGACATTAGCTCCCAAGACTCGGGGCATGTATGAAGTGTGAAAGGATGGACTTTCGTCAAACTGGTTGTATTGCTCCTCCTCAACAACATTTTCAACCCCAACCATCCTTTTTTTCCAGGCAAAACCACACTCAAGTTATTCTTTGCAAGGTCAGGTACATAGAACACTTGCTCAACATCCTTGGCGAAGACAAACGGTTCGGTTTCGTAACCAAAGACCCGGAGATCAACACTAACATAACCAAATTTGTCCTTGATCATAGCTCTCTTCGCATTGGTGACCCATCTATACCGAAACAAGGCTACCTTGAATCCTACATAATCAAGCTCCCAAATTTCCTCTATTTGACCATAATATGTGGTTGTGTTCTTCTTATTGTCGACGGCCCATACACGCACACCACTATTTTGATAGACGCTCTTGGCATCCTAGGCCATGGTGTAGAACGTGTATCCATTGATATCCATTACTTGATATGTTGTAACAGTGAATAATGGCCCTGCTGCTAGTTTTCTTAGATCGTCGGTTATAGTAGCGCTGCCACTCTGCTGGACATAATCTCGGAGCCACCTGTTGAAGCATTGCATGTGCCTCTTTGCAACCCAATCCTCAGTACAGCTAGGGTTTTGTTCACGTAGTTGTTGCTTGTGCTCATTGCCAAATGGTGTAACCTCTACGCTCTGTTCTATCACAGTGAAATGAGCCTTCCTGAAGTCCTCTGGGTGCGGAGTGATTAACTTTTCCCCAGGGTCCCAACACCTGAAAGCCTACCTTCATGCCATGAACGAGGCACGCCAATGGGGTTTTGGGGGTCCATATAACCCATGGCCCACTCCACTGCTTCAATGGTCTCATAGCCACGAACAATGGCTCCCTCTGGAAATGATCTGTTATGTACCAATGATTTGAGGAATCCAAAGTACCTCTCATATGGAAACATCTGATGAAGGTAAGATGGGCCAAGGTACCAGATCTCCCTCGCGAGGTGTGTTGTTAGATGCAGCATGAGATCAAAGAATGATGGTGGGAAGGTAGCTTTAATCAGGCATAGGGTCTCGAAATGCCTCCTCTCTAAGGCCAATAGTTTTTCCTCATCAATCACCTTCTGTTCTATTTCATTAAAGAATAAACACAAGCTCGCGACCGCGTCGCGAACCAGTTCTGTCTTGATACCTCTTAGTGCAACAGGAAGAATAGATGTCATCAACACATGGCAATCATGAGATTTCATCAAGTTGAAATTCATTTTCATGTCCTTCACCGACACTAGCCTCTTGAAGTTCAATGAGTAGCCTGAAGGTACTTTCAAACCATGTAAAAAACTCACAGAATTCTTTTCTCTCTGCCTTTGACAAGGTGGTTGCAGCAACGGGAAGGTCCATCCCTGTGTCTATTTCCTCTGCATAGAACTCCGGCCTAATGCCCATTTCTTTAAGATCATCCCTTGCATTTTTATGATCTTTTCCTTTCGACTTCTGTTGTAGCAATGTTCCCAAAGTAGCTTCACACACATTCTTCTTGACGTGCATGTTGTCAATCGAATGACGCACATCCAAAAGCGGCCAATACTCTAGCTCCCATAGAATTGATTTCTTGTTCCACATTCCTCGCCCATCTTCTTCTTCTTCACCATCTCGTTTCTTTCTTTTGCGAAGTTTCTTTTCAGACAATTTGGGTAACTCCTCGATAGTTTCGACGTCCTTGACTTGCAAGTGGAGCAGATCTCCAGTCACATGCATTGGCGCCTGTCGATTCTCCTTTTCCACATTAAACTGACAATCCATGTCCCGGTAGGCATGTTTCTTGCTGAGGAAACGACGGTGCCCCATAAATGAGAATTTCTTTGAATTTCTTAGCCACACTGCACAAGTTTCTTCCAAGCAGTGTGGGCAAACTGCACCTTTCCTTTTACTCTGGCCAGAAAGGTTGCGATGAGCCGGGTTGTCGTTGATGGTGGTGAACAACATGGCGTGCAATGTGAACTCCTCACGGCCGAACTCATCACAAACCTCCTTCACACCAGGCTTCCAAAGTATCTTCAAGTCATTAACTAGTGGCCTCAAGTAGACATCAATACAGTCGCCAGGTTGCTTTGGCCCGGAGACCAATATTGTCAGCATCATGTATTTCCGTTTCTTGCATAGCCAGGGTGGAAGGTTGTACATTGACAGCATGACAGGCCAGGTGCTATGTGTTGAGCTCTGGTTACCGAATGGGTTCATGCCATCTGTGCTCATAGCAAACCGAATGTTCCTACATTCACTGGCAAAATCCTTGAAGTGGGAATCAATGTTTTGCCATTGTTGGCCATCTGCGGGGTGCTTAATCTTTCCAACTTCCTTCGTTCGTGTCTTATGCCAACGCAAGAGTTGGGCCTCCTTTCGTGTGGCGAACCATCTTCTCAACCGAGGAATGATGTAAAAATACCATGCTACCTTCACAGGAGCCCCTTTAACCTTCTTCTTCTTCTTCTTCTTCTTCTTCTTCTTCTTCTTCTTCTTCTTCTTCTTCTTCTTCTTCTTCTTCTTCTTCTTCTTCTTCTTCTTCTTCTTCTTCTTCTTCTTCTTCTTCTTCTTCTTGCCTGTGATCTCCACGGGCTCGTTCTCGTCATCATCAGCATTGTTATCATCACCACCATCTTTTTTCCTCTTGTACCGATCGAACCCACACTTGGGGCACTTGTCAAGGTCTGCATAATCTCCACAGAACAATACACAACTGTTCTTGCAAGCATGAATTTTTTCAACCTCTATTCCCAGAGGACAAATTATCTTCTTTGCCTCATAGACAGACTCGGCTATTTAGTTTCCCTCGGGTAGCATGTCCTTAAGGAGATCCAATAGTTATTTGAAACTTTTGTTGCTCCAACCATGATCTGCCTTAAGCTGTAGAAGTTTTAGATCACTAGAAAGGTGAGAGTACTTCTTGCAACCAGGATAGAGGGATTTCTTTGAATCTTCAATGAACTGCTTCAGCCTCGCTAATTCAGAAGCTGTATACACTCATTGAAACTCAACATCCCGCAACATTTGATCAACATTGTGCACACGTTTCAACAACTCACCATCATTGAAGCCCGTAACTTCTTGATCAGTGATATCCTCAGGCCTCATCACAATTGGTGGGAATGGTTCATTTTCCTCATCAAAAACTCCACCTTCTTCAGGCTCTTCATCATGGCATCCTGTAGCATGGTGTCGTGCTTCACCTTCATTTAGGCATCCTATTTCGACTTTAGTAAGCCCTTCCTCACCATGTTTATTCCAACACGTGTAATTTTCTTTGAAACCATGTGTGATCAAATGATGAAAAATGTTATCCCGTTGTCCGAACTTCTTCTCGTTGAGACAATCTTTACAGGGGCAAAGCATTGCCTGAACACCACGGTTTCTCATATCCGCCTCTGCTTAATCTAGAAATCCATTGACCCCTATTAAGAAACTGGCCCAATCTCGGGACTTACTACTGTACATCCAAGCCCGAGCAGCAACAGCCATCTACAATTTTCATACATCAAATGAGCATAATGCATTATCAAAACCGATGAGTAAGAGGATTAGGACAGCGAAGTTCAATAAAAGGGGCCAATTTCCACCTTGACGAGGACTGTCTACGAGGCGAGAGCTTCCGAGGAGGAGGACGAGGCGTCGCGGCCGCGGTGACGGTGACGGCGCGGAGGACGGCGCGGAGGATGGCGACGGCGACAGCGCGGAGGACGGCGCCGAGCCCGAGGAGGAGGATAAGCTGCTGCTTTGGATGACGTACGGCGCGGAGGGACGCCGCGCCGCGGTCGATGTCCGCCGGCACCTTTCGCCGTCGCGCACGCGGTCGGCCGGCCTGCTACAGCGCCGGCTTTCTGAGGAGAGAGAGAGCGCGCGCAGCGAGTGGGGCCTTCAGAAAGTGCGCGAAAATGCTGCTGCAGCAACGGTGGGGAGAGAGCGAGTGGGGCCCTAAGAGGAGAGAGAGCGAGTGTAGTTGGCCGAGATAGCAGAGTGGTCGGAACGCAAAAACAACGACGCGTAATAACAACACGCGTCTCTATTGTGAGAAAACAAAGGAGATGCTAGCTCCAAACAAGTGTCGTCAATTGGGTCGTCTTAAAATGAGATGCGTCCTAAAAACAACGTGTCTCCAATAGGAAAGTCATCAGTAACAGACTTAAAGAGCCCGTTACCGATAGGTTTTACTTTCGTAACGGACACATGTTAACGTCCGTTACAAAGAAAACATGTAACAGGCGTTTAAGAAGTCCATTACCAGAAGTCCTCATTGGTAACGGACGTTATGGTGGCGAGGTTAGGGCGAGGTCGTGGTCGACCCTGCCGTGCTTATGCGTAACGGGCGCCAAACAACAACCGTTACAGATGGGGTCCATGTAACGGGTGTTAAGGGCCCATTACAAATGCTGCGTGACCTATGTGAGGTTTTCACGTAGTGGGTGAGTATTGGTTTCTATTCATGAATATTCCTCTTAATACAACCACTTATGTTATAATAACATGTGAACAACTTAATGCAGGGCATGATGAACATAGAGTACTATGATGACGGAGACGAACAAGACGATATGATCCGCGATGTCTATACTCCAGGGGATAGTACTTGACGACATCTAATCAGCTTTCCTTGTTGAACTATGCGTGGGTTACAAACTTGTTAGGTTGCATTATCTTTTGTTCGAAATTAGACAAAGTGTGTTATGCCTTTCCATTAAGTTATGTTGAAGTTTGATTATCTTATATTTATTTAAGATGCGTGTGTTAGAACAAATATTTGGTGTTTTGTAGCAATTATTCATCCTTATATGTTTGGGTAATTAAGCAATATGTGCAAGTGACAGTAATTGTAGAGGTACGGCGAATTTGAGTGGCACGGCACGACGGGCCGTCAGGCAACATAGGGCTGGGCCTGACGGTGCCCCTCCAAGTGCCACCTCGGCCTTACCCCCATTCACAGCAGGGCCCATCTCGGCTGCGCCCTGTCGGGATGATAAGGGCAAAAAGGTAATTGAAGAGGGACCCTCAGATGCGGCCGTACATGCCCTAGACCCAGAGAAATTTTTTATCCTCTCTCCCAGAATGAGCCCACAAATACTCCTATGTTGCAGTTGAGCGAGGATGCAGCGCAAGCACTATTCCAATGGCGAAACTCTCAAAAGGCTCCCAGATATCCATCACCTCTCCTCGCCGCCGGTATTTCTTCCTATGCCAACTTTCAGTCATCCCTCTCCACTTCCTGTTCCCACACCATCGCAGCTCACTCCTCTCCATCCCCTTCCTCCTCCGCGGCCTGCGACTCCACCACCACCTCCTCCTCGTCCTCCACCATCTCCTCCTAACCTTCATCCTCCTATCCATCCATCCCATGTGCACCTCATCAACAATGGCGGAATCCCCCTGGAGGCAGTGGTCCCGCAGATCCGCCCGCAACAGCCCGCCCCCATGCTCCACACCGTAGATCTACACCCTGAGCTCCCCCACCGTGGTCCCCCGAACGACCCTCTCCTGCGCACTCCTCCACGGGGAACTGGGTGGCCCCCAAGATCCCCCATCCTCAGATCCGCGCCAACGACGTTGACCGGCCGCCGGGTCAACGACGAGGAGGATACGATGGCGGCCGCATCGATGTCCGCCCCCGCATCCAGGGGCGCCGACACCGGCGCGAGCACGAGCGCGAGGAGGCTCGCCTCGACCCCCATGCTGCTGCACCAGTCTGCTCCGCCGCCGCCGACTCAGCAGTCTCTGCTGCCGCCGCCGCCGCCGGAGGTAGATCCCTGCCCCACATCACCGAGCTCACGCTCAATATTCTCTCTGGGGCAGGGACCGGCCCTCATGCGGTCGAGATATCTGCTCCCCTACTGGGAGAGTGGATTACGCTGGGCCGCAGCATTGATATTGACGATTTCGTCAGGAGTCCTCTCCGGACCGCCCTTGCCATTGCAATCGCCTCCTTCCTGGCGATTAAATGGGAGAGGCATTGGGCGCCCATTCGTCGCCGATGGGTCCGGCGCAACTTGTCCCCCTGCTGCCCATCTCTACTTCCCGGCCGGCACAGAAGCAGCTCAACTAGTGGTTGCGCCAGTTCCTGATGGTGTTGCTGCTCAGCTTCACCTCGACCGGTTTTTTTTGGATCATCCTGTACTCCCTCTTCACCCTTTCCCCCAAGCCGATCTTGGTGCTCAGAGTTCAGGTGGTGGTCCTCATCAAGGCCACCATGGTGCTGGAGTCCATGCTGTGGGACATGATTGATGGATCGAGTTCAGGTCAGGCTCGTGCGACGGACAGCACGACGCCATGACACACCTCGCCTGGAACTACCGAGGCTTAGGTGGGAGCCTTAGCAGTTCGACAATGAAGCATCTTCCTCACCTCTTACTATTTAGGAAAGCTAAGGTATACTATGTTTCATCTCAAGGCCAATCAGGAGGTCTTTGCCAGTTGTGTAAAATTTAAGCAAGCAATATGGACTAGTCTGTATATATGGTGATCCTCATCACCAATCCACTAATGTAATATTGGGACTATGTGTTGAACTTTGTCACCCTTAATCGCTTTATGCCTATGTTTTGTATGGGTGATCTCAATGAATTCATGCATGTCAATGAAAAGCTAGGTTCTAGTCGGGATGATGTTAATCATATCACTGGTTTTTGTTCCTACTTATGAAAGACTTGATCGTTCTTTGCATATTAGCTTCCCTTGGAGACCACCGGCTACTAGCAAATTATCCTTCACTGCCATGGTACTGATCTGAGTATGAGAAAATCCTTCTAATAACCTTTTTGGGTGCTTCTGCTGAAAGTGTGAGATAGTAGATTTCAATGATCCAATATTTTGTCCGAATTCGTAGTATGTTCCGCCCTTCTCAGTAGATTTGCATGCCTGCTTTAACTCTAGAATAACACACAATGTGATGGGTACTTTTTCCTATGTAAAGTAAGCAAACCTTAAAAGATTACGGATGTCATTTCTCCCATATCCCACTTTTGTGCGACAATGAAAGTGCCATAAAGCTTGCAAATAACCCCGTAAGCCACTCTCATTCAAAACATATAGACATCCGTCATCACTTCTTGAGAGACCATGAAACCAAAGGAGATATCACTCTTAGTCATGTGAGCACCGAAAAACAACTAGCCGATATCTTCACAAAGCCTCTCGATGAGTCAACGTTTTGTAGTTTAAGGAATGAGCTAAATATCCTTGATTCTCGCTGCGTGGTTTGATCTCTGGCACACTTTGTTGATGTGTGTTATCTCCCTGAAAATTGCTTTTGCAAAACTTAAATAATGTGTTTCAAAATCAGTTTTATACCCCAACTTGTCTCAAATGGCTATAGCTGTGTGATGTTTGATTGATTCCTAGCCTATTGAGACAAGGTGTCCATGACCTAAGTGAAAAACAAAAGGAAAAGACCAATCTTCAGATCAATCTGGCAGCTCTCTGTCTCTGTTCTCCAGTTTGCAGAGGTTCTGCATTTATATGCAGAGGTGCTGCATTTATTTGCAGAGGTTCTGCGTTTTTATCTGACAGATCAAAATGATTCAGTTCGTCAGCAGTCCAAGGGATCAACGACTCGGTCAACGATGAAGGGAATATTCTTTCACCCTTATCCTTTACCCTGCTAGGGTAACTTCCATCTACCGCAGTCATTCCCGTTTTCACCGCGCCTCGCATCTCTCTCTCTCCCGCTCCCGCAACCGCATCCACCGCACCGCGCCGCCACCGCCATTGTCGCCGAGGACTCCCTCCGGCCATGCCTCAAGATGAAGAAGGTGTTGTGCTCGCTACTCGTCCATGCCCGAGTTGCTGAAGGTGGAGAAGGAAGGGGGAGCCGCCCGCGCCGTGGTGACTTAGATCTACGCCGGTGAGAACCTCCGGCGTCCTCAAGTCAACAGATGATCGAGAAGGAGTTCCTGCACATCTTCGTCAACCTCTAGGCAACTTCTACCTCCTCCAGCGCATATCCTACCTTGTGAAGCAGGGGAAACCATTGCACAAACCGGTTCTTCCCGGTCGGTTTCTCCACTGCCACTAGATCACCTTGTGATCTAGGAGGGCCTCTGGGCTACGTCCTCGGCACTAAAGCTTCACATGCTTCTCCTCTCACCCCGAATCGGGAGGTAAAAACCTAACCCTAACTCTTACCAGATTTGTCTTCTTTCTGGGTTCTAAGGACAATTTCTTGTGTAGATCCTCTCATCCTTTCCTGTTAGTGTTGTTGATTTAGTGCATTTTGGATTGAGGCTCAGTTGAAAGGTGAATCGAGTATCACAGTCTTGTCACTGCAGAACGCAGAAGGTCCACATTTTTTCGCAGAAGTTCTGCATTCTGCAGAGACAGTCACCGTGTCCTCGATTCAAAGTTCAACTGAGTGTCTATCTAGAGTGTTGCTGTTTCACATTGCACTTGTACCTTATCTTTGCTCTCTTTATCTCTAGATGCAGCCAGGGAGCTCTCAGAGGAAGGACAAGAGGGCTATGCCCTCTGATGACTCTGAGGGAGAGAAGGCATACAATTTGTCCAGAGAATCAGTGGGAAGGCACCAGTCCAGTTCAAGAAAGGCTGTTGCAAAGAGGGGAAGAGGATCAGCAGGACCTGTCAGTGGTATGGGCAGTCGTGTAGCTGCAACTCCTGTGAAGAACGATGGAGGCATTGAAGGCAAAACTATCTCTGTGGAGCTGGAGCCTGCAACCAGGCTTGGAGACATTGACACCTCCCACATCAGAACCTTCACAGGTATTCCCCAAAAGCAACCTCCCACCAAGTATGATCACACCTATCTCATAGAACATGCCACTTATGATGGATTGGGAATTCAAGTCAAGACTGCTAGAGAAGTAAATCCATATCAATATGCTAGATGTGCTGCTATTGACTATAGGTTCTGGTCACTCTTTCATTATGACTTCTACAACACAGTGATTAGAAACAAGAGTAGGATCATGACCATGAAGTGGGTGGATTGGGGCCATATAGAGAGGAAAAGGACCTCTGAGTCAAGAGAGTTGCTCAAAATTGTAGATGAACATGATTTGAGGGACATTATGGGTTTCAACTATGACTGGAACACTGAAGTTATCAATCAATTTCATGCCACTTTTCATTGGGAAGCCAAGCATGACACCATCCACTGGATGATAGAAGGTGTGCACTACAAGGTTGATTTCACCACCTTCTTTAGGCTGTTGGGATTTGGACAAGATGACAGGAATGCTGACAATATCTACTTTGAGAGAAAGCTCAAAGGAAGAGATGTGCCTGAGCTGTTTGAGTGTGAAGAGATGGCAAACAACAAGACCACAGGGCTGAAACCATTGTATTATGCACTCAACAACCTGTTTAGGGAAACCATAAACCCAAAGGGGGACAGTGATGCTACCTCTCTCTGCAAGTATGCTGTGAATCTATTGAGAGGATGCTCCCTATAGGCAAGCGCTTATCAGTGAGCAATTACATCTGGTATGAATTGAGTGATTCCTTGAATGATGCTAGGAACAATTTTCCCTATGCACCCTATATCATGTATGTGATTGAGATGGTCAGTGGCCTGAGGTTCCCTAAGGACTGTGCTCACAAGTCCTATCAGCTCACCTCTTGGGGTCACAAGCTGAAGGGAAGTGTGCTCAAGTCCCTTTTGGCCGAAGTGTGCTCAACTCGGTCCAAGTGGAAACATTTTGGCCGAAGAAAGACTCCATCTCCTGTCTCATATTTTGGTAGGCCATCACGACATCGCACATGTTGGGACGCTTGTCCTGATCAGCAAAGCGAAGCAACTTGTATACTGGTTGAACTGTGTCAATGATATATTTTAAATTCTCCCACCAGTCCATACTTGATAACCTGGTGTGAGCAAATCGACCATCTTCTGTAGTCGCCCACTTGCTTTGTAAAAAGCCAGGAGATGCCATCCACTGCATGAAACCTTCACGTTTCTGATATATGCTCTCTAGGAACATGTAGTTGGTCCCAAATCGAGTGGCATTCCACTTGACCAACTCACCATCGATTGCATCCCTCATCATTGCATTCAATTGACCATGATTGTGTAACCAACTTGAAATTCGCTTGCATTGCTTGATCATACCTTTATGTTCGGGCCTTTCACCGATATCCTTCAACATCAAATTGACAGTGTGCGCTAGACAAGGTGTCCAAGCAATGTGTTCGTACACCTCTCCTAGAGCCTTGCATGCTTTCTTGTAGTTCGAGCCATTGTCAGTGACTACATGCACGACATTCTCCGGACCAATCTCATCCACGACTTTTCGAATCTCCTATCAAACAAAATAGGTAGAATTTTTAGCAACTTCGAAAACATTATCAATTGTCAATGGCACATGTTTAGGGACTACCTTGAGCAAATATGCGGAATCTTGAGTTCTTCCAGTCGCATCAATAGACTTGTGGAACCAAGTGATCCCATTGCAATATGGGCCATTCTTTCTTAAACTTTGCGTATCGATCCTGCAAGTCTTTCTCACTCTGATCAAGGTACTTGCCATCAATGAATGAACAACATAGTAAAATTTATGTCATTCTTTAAAAAATTACACCATGTTTGCATAATTTTTTAATAACACGGTGATCAAATCTTATCTCAATTCTTAATCTTATTATCTCATATTCTCTTTCTCAGTCATTTCTCAGTCATATGAAATAGGATATTACGAAATAGAAATTCCCAGTTCACATATCTTTTCTACATCTTATTTCTAAATCACATCCTAAATCATACATAAATCTTACACGGTTATACCTAAATCTATATGATTCCTAAATCATACCTAACAGTCATTACGGTTGCCGTTACCCGTCGGTCCTAACCTAAATGCTAAATCTTATCAACGAAATCAAATCATTTATTCTATTTCTACGATTCTATTTATTCTACATGAGAGAGGAAGCTTACCAGTAACTGGGCCGGCTAACCAGCATTACCAGTCTCCTGACCGCCGGCGGAGGGCGGCATACCGCCCGGGAGGAGCGGTTAACCTCCTTGGCCGCGCAGATCCAGGCCCGGGTCGGTTAACCGCAGCTCTCCGGGCGGTTAACCGCGGCTCCCGGCCGGTAACTGCTCACGGCGGGCGGTAGTGCGGCGGTGAGGAGCGGATGCGGAGGGGAGGGTGCGGCGCAGGGACTTCGCGATGTGGGCAGTGTGCGACGAATGCAGCAGCGACTCACCCGTGACCGTGAAGAGGAGCCAGATATTTTGCTGAGCGGATGGGCGAACATGGGCTGCGCGTTTTTTTTCATTTTCTTTTTTTGTTTAAGTTCAAATGTTTGAAAAAAATACTAAATGCAATTATATTTGAAAATTTTTTACACCATTACATTCTATAAATCTTGCAGTATTTTTAAGGATTTTTTCTCATTTTTCAATTTTTTGAATTCAAATTCAAAATTTTAAAAACCCACCGGTTGGTAACCGGCCGGTACCGTTACCGGTCCAGACCGGTAACACCGGTTACCGCGGTAAACCGGTTACCAACGGTAATTGAAACCCTAACTAGAAGTGGCCATACGCCTACATCGATCTTTGCCGTGCCGACATTGCCTCCCATCGCCCCCCAAAATGTCATTCCGAGAGATCCAATATCTGAAACGACGCTTGCTCTGACTTGTGATGAGGCCTCAACTGTCAACTGAACGTGTGCCAAGTTGCTGCTCTTCTACACACGGCATCATCATCAACACACACACCCGCAAAAAAAAAAAAAAAAAAAATCAACACACACACGCTGCGCCGCGTCAGATCGATCATATCGGCCGTCCAATAGCTAGCAACACGCAGGTAGAATAAAATAGAAACCTAACCACACGGCTGGGCGCCGGGCGGCGTGCCGGCCGACGCGCACGTCGCGATGCCGAGCCTAGGCGGCCGGTGGCGGCCGGGCCGCCGCCCGCCGCGGCGACACGGCCGGTGGGGAGATCGCTCCGCACGCAGCTCGTACGCTGCCACTTGCTAGCTGCTGCCTTTGGGCACGTACGACGCCACGCCATGGCCAGAGAGAATCGGAGTTGTTGCGTAGTACAGTACTGATTTGTCTCGTAGCTTCTCGCGTTCGATCGATCAGACGGTCGACCGTACGCGCCGTGCAGATGCAGGTGTGTAGTATGTGTGTGTGTTGCGTCGATCGCGCAATATAGGATACGCGGATCCCTAGCCGGCCAGTGCTAGTAGTACCTTTGTGCAGGGGCAGGGCGCGTGCCTGTGCTTGCTTATCCACCGATTTCGCCGATCTCTGCGAGGCATGCAGACTAGGCGCCGCGCGGCTAAACTGGCGTGCTTGACCGGCCAAACAATAATGTGCTGATGAGTTCCTGGCTCAGCGCCTCCTTGTGCATTGATGCGAGATGCTAGGCATTTTATTCTCAATGCTAATAAATCATCTATTTCTTGGACTATCCATATATACTATAAAATTAAGGTATATATGCATGATATGTGTCACCATATATAAATATATAGAGAGAAAGTGATGGGGATACAAATTTATATGTTAAAAATGTGATAGCTCAAAGTCAGGATCCATTAAACAAATTCAAGAAAATTCAAGCGTGTCTTTGCAATGCAAAGTGAAATGTTAAAGACTACAAATATGGATGAAAATATTATAGAGAGTAATTACTAACTAAAATCTATCACAATCGGATGAAGATAATAAGTATATACATATATAATTATTGTAATCGAATATTTAACAAATAAGAAGTGGCCTAGCCGACTCCTGCTATTATGAAAAATAATTTAAAGTAAACTCATAATCTTCATCCAATTTACTCATGTATATGGTTATAAACCATAACTTAAAATGACATACAAAATTTGTATCTACCTAAAAATAATCTAAAGTAAACAATTAAATCTTGATCTAATTATCTTTATGAGCATCATATAGAAATATACAAAAGTAAATCAATATGTTCATTCAAAATTACCTATTTATGTCACTGTTAATATAGAAATAGTAACTTAAGGTATACATAGGCATCATGAGTATCTCCATGTAGACCATTTATACATATATGTGAGAAAGTGATTGAAAAATATTGATTTTATTCTAAACAAAATGTATGAATATGCGATACAAAATGAAAAAAGTGTGGATACGAATGAAAAAGTCAATCGCAAGTGGATAAACATAAACACATCTATATGAGTACTATGTTAAAGTATTGAAAAAATAATTTTAATTATTAGCAAAGAGTTAATTTTTAGTTTTTTAAATATTGATGCGTGTGGAAGTATGGTTTGATGGACTAGTATTATTAAACCCAAATCGAGGATTCCTGAAATTTACCTATATATCCAAATGTTTGCAATAAGCTCACACACAAGGATGCTTGCACATATATACAAATTGTTCACTGCGTTTGTCACGGATGTTTCTAGCTAGCTAGCAGCACATGAGATCTGCAGGAATTCGCAGCGCCCGTGGCCTGGCTTCAAAAACACATGCGCGCGACAGGAGGGTGTTGACACTCAAAATTGGCAAAAGCCGGATCAGGCTGGGCCAGGCGTGCATGTTCACCTTGATCGGCCCTGGCCGAGTCCGGAGTCCGGACGAATAGATCGAGTACGGCCTTATTTTTTCTTTTTCAATTGAAAAGTAACCTAATTTCATGATTTAATAATATCATGGTAATATGTACTAATGACGGATTAATTAAATTAAAAAAGTTCGTCATGCGATTTTTAAGTGAGTTCTGAAATTAGTTTTTTATGATATCCAGACACCTATTCCAACATTTCATAAAACATCCGATATGACACCGTAAGGTTTTTCACCAACAACAACAACTAAAAAAATGAGAGTGGGGAACGGGGGATATACAATAAATATGTGCTAATGACAGATTAATTAGATTAAAAAGTTCGTCACGTGATTTTCAAGTGAGTTTAAGATTTTTCACCAACAACAAAATAAGGGTGGGGAACAGGGGGGTAAATCCCCACCTGAACAAAGGTGCAAAACCAAGGTTCGACCTCTAGTTGGCTAGCTCCTCCCCGAAGACCCTAACCAACTACACTATGAACCGCTTGGCCCATATCAAGTAGACGACAACTAACAACAACTAAAATGAAAAGCATTATTTACCTACCATATCTTGTACATTTTCTCTCAAAAAAATATTATTCCACTATTGTTTATTTACAACTTTACTATTTTTTTTACCTAGAAGAACGGATACTAAATCTGTAGACGACAAAACATGGGAGCCCATATCAGGATCTCGATGGAAAACAGTACCTGAACAGTCGATTGCCATGGCCCCAATCAATCAACAAAGACCAATGCATGATCAGAGGTCAGAGCTCGGGGCACGCGTCCATCACTCTGCTGTTGGAATGGATGTGCCGCCAAAATACATAACGGGCCGTTGTGGGAGGGCTCGATTAGTAAAATCTTTGACATCATCCGTTGCTGCTCTCCCATTGCGAGTGGTGGGTCAGCGACAAATACCTGGCTGCCCATGCTTGCGAGGTACTCCCTCCGTCCCTTAATATTAGCACTTCTAGCTTTCAAAATTTTGTCCAGAATGTAAGCACTTGGAGCAGCTGTGTGGGTCCCACACGCATAGGATTCTCCTGAACAGAGGATTTCCCAACAAAAAATCCTCCTCTCGCCTCTTCTCAGCCGCGAGTCCCATCGATCTTCGCCGCCGCGGTCGCGTCCCTTGGCCATCAGTCCGGCAGGCGGCGCGGCGTTCATGGCAGCTGCGGCCGCCGCCGGAGGATTCAGCGGGGAGGGCGCCGGCGCGGTGAGGGAAGGGAGGGAGGGTGGAGCAGGGGTCCAGGCGCGTCCTCGCGCTGGCCGCCGGTGAGGAGCATCGCGGCCAGCACCTCCACCGCAGCGGCGTCGACGAGCGGGCGGCCGGGCACCGCGACGTCAGTGGCGGATGCGCTGGTGTCGGATCTGTGCCGGCAGGGCGACGCGGAGGTGGACACGCTGGTGCGCGCCGAGGACGCGACGCGGAGCTCGAGGAGCGGCTCCCGCCAGCACGCCGGCCGCTCCTCCCCGCCCGGATTTGGAGCTGCGCATGCTATTTTTGCCTGATTCACACCGGATGTTTGACCTTCTGGTGGATCGGGAGAGAGCAGATGAAAGAGAAAAAGGGTGAGAAGAAGGAGAGCCGGACCTGTTGTGCGTGTGTGGCTCGGCGGGACCCACCATGTGTGGTGCTGCTGGTGCAGCGTGCAGGTGAGGTAGCCAGGGGCACATGCGTCATTTCCACTCGGTGCTATTTTTCAGTTTGAATGCTTCAAATGCTAATATATAGGGACGGAGGGAGTACTCACTCCGTTTCTTTATATAAGCATTCTAATGGTTTAAACTCAACAAACAACCATGGAAGGAAATGATATCTATACCTCTCTACTACCTACTAACTCTCCATCCACTCACCAACCTTATTTAATTTTTATCATATCTTTAGAAATACTTATATTTTGGCACAAATTTTGAACCCTATAAGAATGCTTATATAAAGGATAAGAATGCTTATATAAAGGAACAGAGGGAGTATGATGTCTAAAATACTCTCTGTTAATTGTAGCCATACATGCATGTCGCTCAACCATTGGGTGTCGTTGATTCTGCTAGCATAATACAACGCAACCGACCGGCCACACAAGGGATAAAAAACTAAGCCGGTAGAGGTAAGACCGCCCCCACAGTTTTCATTAAGAGAAGAAAGTCTCCTTCCGGCTTAGAGAACCCCCGAACTCCGATTTTACCGGCGAGGGGATTTTTTTCGGAGAATAAATCCCCGCTGAGATAAACCTGCGTCCGATGGGATTCGAACCCAGACCGGCAGCCTGCCCATAAGGGATTGTGTATGATATATATGCACGTGACCTTGAGGACGTCTCTAACGAGGAGGTGACGTGTTGAGCTGATATAATCTTGTGCTGTGAGAGATACTATAAGGTCTCCTTTTTTTAATCACAGTAACAGATGCAGCCGCTCACATACATATACGCATATCCGTACAAATACAAATGCAACTTTATTCTTATGAGCACTTCTGAAAAATTGAGCTGACAAATCCTCAAAATTGATGACGTCACCATAGACACCTCGCCGTCGATGAGCATGTCGCCTACCACTGAAAGAATAGCACATGTTAAATCCTGAAATAAATCCAAAAAAATGTGAGCACCAACGCCGAGTCGATGACTTCGTTCTGAAGGACTTGGATTCTATTTAATGGAGTAGATTATTTATTATCTTGGAACGTGAGATTCCACAACTTCTCAAAATTTAGATATAAATCTATCTTAAAAATTTATGGAGGTGGGAGATGAAAAATGATTCTATACATCCGCATGTTATGTGTTTCTAATGTGTGCAACTAATAATTAATAACAAGGTGAACATGTCATTTACTTAATGGAGTAGGCTATTTGTATAGATTACAAATATTAGAATGAAATTAAATTCAATTCTAATGATCCAAACGGGTCTAAGAGAAATTTTAACATGATTTTGTTAACATCCTCCAGCGGGCAAGGTCGGCTCAAGAAATGGACATCCGAACACCTTTTGATGATTAATCATATTATATATATGTATCCTGCTTGTCTACCATTATATTTTTTCTTGAGGTTTGGAGTCGGGACGGATTGAGTCGTCAGACATTTTCCCATTCCATGTGTCACTTTCCACATTTTTCTTGTAAAGTCTAATTCATACACGGATAGTGTCGGATTATTTCTTCATCATGTACTATATGATATTTAGGATAATATAGTTAATTAGTTAGTTTGTTCTAATTAGTGCCATATAATTATGGATGGAAGTAGTAAATCGTGGATGAAATTGCCCACACCGGATGTATACCACACAGGATGATCAACATATCCTATCAGAAGCTAATACGCTTCCAAGCATGTTGAATGATGATCCAAATTAATATTACTAAGAGAGAAGGTGTGAAGCCCCCTGCGGTACGGTACGGGTCATATAACTCTGTTAGATCGATTCTCTCGTCTTCTTGTAAGCCGCCGCCATTGGCGTTTGTAACCCGACTCCGATCATAGTGAAGTTCTTACTGGTTGGCGTCCATGGTTTTTCCCTCTCGTGTTGAGAAGATTTTCCACGTTAAATCTCATGTTTCTTGCGGTTTGATTTCCTTACTTTCGTCGATTACTTGTCATCGTTTTATTACAAAGCATTCGAACTCATACTTGGAAGTTCGTTCGTACGTTCTTGACCATCCCAGCGATGAGAGCGAGTTGTAGAAAGGGCATATATACGCCCAAGCAAGGGCATCCAATAAAGTGTAAAGAAACGGTCTCTGTAGAAAGAAAGAGATCCGGAGGTTTTTTTTTTACGGATAGCTAGAAAGTGCCACTCATCATGTGGCCTACCACACCTACAGAAAAATAGCACACATGCAGAAGCACGGCCACAACCTACGTACATACGATCCGATCCAGCTGCTGTGTTATATATATCCGAGAGGATGCCTTGCCAAAATTCACCTCGCTCACAAACAATGCATCCCCGTTTGCTTGCTTGATAGCCAGACAGAGATACTACTCCTGGCGTGGAGCTCTTGATCAAGAATTTGACCACAGGTATGCAAGCTAGCTTCTTCTCTCAAAAACTTGACCACACAGTGTGTGTATTTCTTCTGGTGTGTGCTCTTAATACATCATTCTAGACATAACTCTTTGTGTTAATTTGCTTTATGTGGTGAACGAAACGCAAGCCACTGCTCTGCAAAAAACTAGTTATCTGTTCTACGTTCCATGCGTGTGCTTGGTAGGGTACGTCTTGCCAGATTGCAAGAATATAATTAAATTGAAGTCTCTTTAGGAGGGGTAGTCAGTACTACGTACTATCTCTGTGGTTTGAAGTTAAGTATGCTAGTTCCTAGCTACAGTACAATAGTACTATTGTCTGATTGTGTTGACCTACCTATATATAGTTCTGTTCTACTACTTTCATTATGGTTTTTTTTTATTTTTAAGCAGTGAACGTACAATAAACATTAGTTGAAAATGGAGTATGCACAGACTGGGTGAGTAGGAATAATACAGAAACTTTATCATCACAATCATCCTCTAGCATAAATTTGATCTAATTATATTGATTCTGTTATTGGTCAACATACTTCTAATTAAGTACTAAGTGATGAAATGTGTATGGCATTAAAATTATTGTAGTACGTACTCTTCTAAATTCATGATAAGTGCAAATGACTTATAGTACTATTGCTCTCTTATACATTCGATCAAGTAAAATTATTCTTTAGATGCGCTGATTATATATTAGAGAAACTGGAAGAAATTCCTATTTCAATGTGCAAATTTGAAGTTCACTAAATCTCATACCATGGCATGTAAAAGGTTTCCTATATGAGCTGAGGTACATTCTTGAAGTCAATAGAATAAAAGTATATCGTATTTTTAGCACACATAGCATAAGATGATTATATAGCCACTTGATTAGTCTGCAGCAAGGTTAGGCCTTCAGAAATCATGAAGAAGTCCAAATCTGTAAGTCTACAAATACCTAACAAATTTATATACATTTCTTTAATAAAAACCAAATTACCAATGAAATAAAAATATTGTTTTTAAAATACACTCATCAAGCTAAGTGGATTCATGGTTCAAAGCTAAGTCATAGAATCATCAGATGAATTTCATATCATATAGGAATTTGCTATAGATATATATACATGCATGCTTGTGGGTAAAACAATCAAAAAAATGTCATGATAGATTAATATTGAAAACATCTTATCCACCAAAATAAAGAATTGAAGATGCATAATCCAAAATTCATGAAGAATAAGTACACAGTTCTCCTCATGAACAATATGGCAATAAAAAACAGCCTTCTATGTACAATAGGTAGAAACAGCAGGACTACTATCAGGATATATATATTATACAGGTGACCAATGCAAGGTCCTAGAATAAGCCAAAAATTGGCTTATGTGCTTTTGCCTGCGGATGTCTTTAATCTTTAAAATTCTAAGACTTTCCTGTACGCTCTCACCCTTTTTCGCCAATTATATGCCAGAATCTCATCATTTGTATATTGGGATGGCATTTTTAGTTGCAAAATAGTATACAATTTGACTGTAGATGATATTGATTTCAGTAAACTATCAAAGAAGAAGATAGTTTTCAGTAATTAAACTACATATTCTTGAGCATGTGCTTCTAGATTACATATATGTAGCCTTGCTAGCACAGTTCAGCTACACTATATGTCTGTCTGTAACGAAATTTAGTGCTTGTAATAATACTTTTAATTAGTTCAAGCCACAACAAGTAATAAAAAGGTAATAAGATAATAGAGCTTGTCTACGTACAGTGTATTGATATTCCAAAATTGGCAATAGACTTGTTTGGTTCCAGGTGTTACTTTTTTAACACCTCCTTTGACTGTTAATTAAGGATATTAAATAAAGTCAGTTTACAAAACTAACTCCACAACCCCCCGGTTAAATCGCGAGACGAATCTAATGAGGCCTTTGACCGCATGATTAGAGAATAATTATTGTAGCATTACTGTAGTAAATCATGGATTAATTAGGCTTATTAGATTCGTCACGTAAAGTTGCACTCATCTGTGAAAAGGTTCTGTAAATAGACTTCATTTGGTACTCCATGCATGCAAGATTCCCAGGTGTTAGAAAACTAACACCTGTAACCAAACAAGGCCAATATGCAGTGTGCACAAAGCTTGGGCTAGCAGGTATACCGCACGTTTTTCTTTGCTGTCATACGCAACTTCGTACAAGATGTTCATCAATGATTGAACGCACAACTTCTATTCTTTACTTGCTGTCACTCAAACAGTACCTATTCCCTCCCAACTTTTCTTATGCATTTGACATAATACAGATCACAAGAGCAAATTCTGAATTGCCGTGCTTTCTGATCAGGAAAAGGATGGCAATCGGTAGTTTTTTTTGTAGGACAAGGGCTGGGGTTAGCTTTTTTGTTTTCTGGTGATCGAAATGATAGCAGAATTCCTCAGTTCCTCTACACATGCAATTTGCAGTTTCAGTAGTAAGAAAAGTGCTATAATAAGGAGAGAACACTGATTAATTTCTTTTAAAAAATGTATGGTAGACTCATGTTACTGATCAAGTGAAATAACAGAGAGCCAATATGAAGCATATGATAGTCCTATGTATATATGTAATATAAATGTTCTTAGATATAAATTAATATATATGAATTTAATGTATGTTAATGAATGGTTCCCCACATGCTGTATATGAACAACAGTGCTATACTGATTACTACTAATTTATGTTGCAAGTTTATGTTAATTTTGTGCAGTGCTGCAAAACAACAGATATAAATTATTTAATCAGTTGAAAATTTTTCAGATGTATATTTTGGGATACATTTTTGACACAGGTACTATTGCTTCCACATGCATGGATTTAGTGTGTGAAGAGCTTTGAGGTGATCTGAGGTATGCAACAAGGAGATCAAATGTGATGATGATGATTCTCGTTTCTTTGCCAACGATTCAAGCTCGTCAACCTTTGATGGAAATGCAAATGCTAGACTTATAGAATTTAATTTGTTGTAATGAACCCCGGGAGTAAATCAGGTATTATCCTCTGGTGCTCCACACACATCATGTGAAACTCCAAAGACCTGAAACCATATTACTAGTACAATATATACCAGCTAGTTCAAGGAAAAACCTTATTTATTAATTGTCATGTAAATCTGCCATTTATTTCGGCATATCCAAATATTCATATCCATGCACAGTTTTCCCTACCATATGTTAATTTCACCAGTAACTTGTGATCTGAACTCTGAAGGGTAGTATGCAATTCAATTGCTAGCTTTAGCTGGGGGTCCATGATTTCACCTGATAAAACTGTGTGTCAAGGATCATATGCCCTGAAGCTCTAGAGAAAACTCAGGATTATATGAAAAATTCTATACCATCAACAGAAAATTAAAAGGGTTAATTACCATCAACCAAAAGTCGATATACCACGCACAAACCCACAGCAGGTTATTGTGTATTGACTGATAGAGAACCAGCAGGTGAATATGTACTATATATCTCTCTCATATATCTACTAGCATCGGATCATGGCAGTAGAAGCCTGCTAGCAGCTAGCTAATTACGTTCTAGAAACCTTCAAGCTTTAATTAATAATTATAGAGTGTTTAGACCTAATATGTTTGCACACCATGCATACAAGAAATCACCTTGACACTCCTCCGTTGTTGTTGCATCTCATCATCTCCTCGTGCTGCAGCTGCAGGTAGTACTGGTAGGAGTACTCCAACTCGTTGATCGGCTGCGGCGGCGCCGCCGCTACAGCAGCGTCCGTCGCGGTCCAGCCGATCTCGCCGCCGCCGCGCTCTTCCATGAGCGCCGCCGCCGATGGCCCAGCACGACCGCCTCTGCTCCTTCCCTTCTCCCCCCTCGGGTCTTTGTTGAAACAGCACGTGCTCGAGGAGCTCCCCTCCCCTAGCGCCCCTCTCCCCTTCACCACCGCCGGCTGCGGCGCCGAGGAAGGCGCCGCCGACGGCGGCTCGTCGGCGTCGTGGAGGAGGCGGTCGATGGCCGGCTTGGATTGGGTGAGGAGCCAGTTGATGGTATTGCTGGCCTTGTCGAACCCCAGGCGGTCCTGCAGCGCGAAGAACTCCCGCGCGACGCCTACCGACAACCGCATCCGCCGGTCGCGCACGCCCTGCGCCGTGCGGATCTTGCTGTGCCGGTCCGCCCGGAACGGCCGCCTCCTCCGTGGCGCCGCGGCGCCATGGACGCCGCCGCCGTCGCCGCCATCCACCACCGCCGCCGCCCCCGCCGCGTCCCCCGCCGCTTGATCCGGTGCCCGCAGGGGATGAGCCACGGCCGGCTGCTGCTGGAGCACGGCCTCCAGGGTCTCCTGCTGGTCGTGAAGCAGCAGAACGTCGGCAGGGAAGATCTGCCCCCCGTACCCGTCCCAAGAAGCGGACATCGCGGTCGCCGGCATGAGGAAAGCAGCTGCAGTAGAGTTCGGTAATATGAATGATGACTGATCTTGCTGGTAGACGCAATGATGGTGATGGTGATGGTGATGACGATGACGATGATGATGCCAGCTATTAGGGTAATGAGGTAGCATTTGCTGTGTGATTGTGCACTGGCTAGTGTGCTTAACTATTAGCTGCAGAGCCAATGGTGGTAACTAAGCTAGCAGAGGTAGAAGTACAAGCTTCTACTAGTCCCAGAGGTATATATAAAGCGGCCCAGCTTTTTTCTGTTAGTGCAATGGAAGAACATCATGCACAACGTCTAGCTACTAGTTTTACTTTTACCCCTACTACTAACCACATATATATGTATATAGTTCTTGATCAGAAGGAAAAGATAATAAGCTAATAAAAAGGAGGACATGTCCAGGGTGAAGCTGTTAATGAGACAGGGTCAAGGCTGAATAAGCTATGTGTATATAATATTGAGGACCATGCATGTATGCATATAATATTGTTTTACATCTTTAGGTGCTGTACTGCGTTGTTTTTTTTTTTCCTTTTCTCTCGCTTCTGTACAGCTGAAGCGAGGTTATTTGTGGCATTGACACAAGTGGATGGCCCGCTAGTAGAGTCAAGAGTCCAAACGCTGTGAAAGTGTTGGCCCACTATACTCTGCCTGCAGCACTGTGGGGGGCTCAGCAAAGGTAAGGGTAAGGCTGTCTGCTGCGTAGGTAGGGCATGCAGCATGCTGCTGCTAGCCTACCTGTGTGTACTGTACCTACTACTTGTGCTGGCGTTGTGGATGTGAGATTGATAAAGTCATTATTATTGTGAGGCCTATATGCGTACTGTATGGGCACGTGGGGGAAGCTATACATGGCCATTTGGCCCGCCCAGCCTAGCCCGACACGAGCACGAGCTGGCACGAGCACGATCGGCACGAGCACGATGCGGCACGATGCACTTCTTGCTCGTGCCGTGCCGGCACTACGTGCCGAGCTCGCGGCACAGCACGGACACGAGGCCGTTTTTTCGTGTCGTGCCGGCACGAGGCACGGCGACGGGCACGATGGGCCGTCTGTGCCGTGCCAGCCCGCGGCCCGGCACCACTATTGCACCTCATTCAAGAGCAAACTTCACAAGGATGGCGATAACATATTCAAAGTCAAAAACTGATGAATTAAAATCCTATCAAACTGAAAAGAAATCACAAACATATAAAGTTCAAAAGATCAAATAATATTTGAGTTGTTCTTATTGTGCTGCTTTATTAAAAACCTTTGTAGGTAAAAACTCACGCCTCGTGAGAAAACCCTACAAAGGAAAAAAGAGTACAGCCAGCTCTACTACTACCTAATTAAGTTCAGATACAAGTTCAGATACAAGTTCTCAAAAGCATTACAACATCAACTATCAATCAAGATAAAGGTTCTCAAATGCATCTTCAAGCTCAGGGTCTTCAATGTCATGTTGCAGTCTTGCATCAGCCTGCTCCCAGTCCTTCACCAGAGTCAGCATCTCCACCATGTCCGGGGTCAGCCGCCGACGCCGCTCCTCAATTATCCTGCCAGTGGTACTAAATGCAGATTCAGAGGATATAGTTGAGACAGGAACAGTCATAACATCTCTAGCTAGTATAGAAAGAACAGGATATGTTAGCTTATGCTCATGCCACCAAGCCAACACACTGAAATCATCTTCAAACTGGGTGACAGTGTCACTGTCCAGTTAGGAAGAGATTTCAGTAGTAGGAGGAACAAGAGGAGCACCAGAACAAGCAGCATGCATTAAAGAAGTAGCAGATGTTCTCCTAGATAGGTTGGATGAAGCACTAGCAGATGACAAATTACCATGTGTAGCAACAGAACCAACAGTACTACCAGAAGAAGAAGGTTGAGAAGAAAAGACCTTACTCCAACTTGTCTTCCTCTTACCTGCAGTAGGGCCAGGCTGAGGAGGCCTTTGCATCCTCATTTGATGCCCAAATTTTGCCTCATACTTACCATAGAGGTCATTTAGCTCATCCTTTACTTCAGATAAGTACATGGAGTAATCCTTACCATTGAAATGAGATAAATGGCTGAGAACATTTGTAAAACCCTTCATCTTAGCCCTAGGATCTAATATGAATGCAAAGGCATACAAATATGGTATGTTACTCAAATACTCAAGGAATTTCTGCTTCATAGGAGCAACAATGCGCCTGAAATCAGGCTCAAATTCAGGATCAGACTCATAACTATTAAGATGCTCAGCTATATCAAGAACATGATGCAAAACCAATGGAGATGTTGGATAGTAAACACCAGATAAAACAACAGTAGAATCATAGAACTGTTCAAGAAATTCAAGGAGTTTTTCAGCAGCATACCAGTGGTGATCTGTGAGCAGGGGCTGTCCATCAACTAAAGGATAATTTGTTGCAATAAAAACACCAAATGTATGTCGATGAGGAATGAGATGCTTCAACATGAGGTAGGTAGCATTCCATCTAACATCCATGTCTAACCCAAACTTACGAGGCCGAACATTACAAGAAATGCAATATGACTTGTATGCAGCAATGCGTTGGTTAGATGCATTGATAAATGAAATTGCACTTCTAAATGAAGAAAGAAAAGACTTGAAAACCTAAAGACCAGCCTTCACAATTAGATTAATGATATGACAAGCACATCGCTGATGCATGCACAAGCTACCAACATAACCAGGAATTAAAGGAGTCAAGTTCTCAATTGCCTTTGTGTTGGCGGAAGCATTATCCAGTGTAACAGCAAATATCTTGTCAGTCAAACCATACTCAGCAACAACAGATTCAATGCGCTCAGCAATATTATCAGCATTATGAGAAACATCAATCAAATGCATACCAATTATCCTCTTTTCTAACTGCCAATCAACATTCACATAATGAGCTACCACACTAAGAAAATCTTCCTTAGCATTTCCAGACCAGATATCAGATGTAAGAACAACAGAGGAAACAGACTTAAAAGACTCAATAAGTTGATCACGCCGAGACATGAAATACTTGCTAAAGTCTCTAGTTGTGATTTGCCTAGATACACGAGTGAACTTAGGGTTATGAGCAATCCTAATGTACTCCTCAAAAGCATCAGTTTCACCATGAGACAGAGGCAAATCAAGTCTAGCAAGCAACCTACAAAGCTGAGTACGAGCTACCTCTTCATTGTACTGCCAAAGATGCATGTTACCATCAGAGCTAAAGCCAAGCTGGGACTGAGAAGACTTACGGGTGCGAGCAAGAAGAACAGAGCTCTTGGGGATGTGACGAATCAAATGGCCAGTACCACCAGTGGACAAACCTGAGTATACCTTGCCGCAGTGCTTGCAGGTGGCCTGTACACGTACCTTCTTGCCGTTCCTCATCTCAAACACCTCATCAAACTCATCCCATACTTTAGACCTCTTCCCCGACTTCTTCGTGCCGGCCGTGCTGGCGGTAGGAGACTCAAAGTCGGGAGCTGCAGGTGCAGGTGCAGGAGCAGCTGCGGCAGCTGGAGGTGTAGGTGCAGGGCCACGGGCAGCTGGAGGTGCAGGTGCAGGGCCCCGGGCCGCTGGAGGTGCAGGTGCAGGGCCACGGGCAGCTGGAGGTGGAGAGAAGCTTCCACCTACAGAAGGAGAAGACAGACAATTAGATAGGAACAGAGAAGAGAAAGAGGAGAAAGAGAACACAGAAGAGAAAGAGAACACAGAAGAGAAAGAGAACAGAGAAGTTTGACTTACTTCTGCGACCATGAACACCTCCAGCAGCAAAGTTGGCACCCAAGAGTTCCTCTCCACCCAAGTCGTCCTCATCATCTCCTGGGAGACCCATCATCCTAAGCTCGTCATTGTAGGTATGGTCCATCTGCAGAAAAAGAAGAAAAGGTGAAACAGAGGAGAAGGAGGAGACAGAGAAACAGAGGAGAAGGATGAGACAGCAGAGGAGAAGAGGAAGGGTCAGGTTCTCAGAACTTACCGGTGGCCGCCGACGAAGATCTGGCCGGCGAGGGAGCCGAGGAGGTGGCCGCCGGCGTAGATCTGGCCGGCAAGAGTGCAGAGGAGGTGGCCGCCGGCGTAGATCTGGTAGTCGCGGGGACAGAAGAGGTGGGCGGCCACCGGCGTAGATCTGGTCGACGCGGGTTCGGAAGTGGTGGCCGGTGAGGGTGAGGACGAGGTGAACGGCGAGGGAGGCGTCGAGGAGAGGAGGGCGGAAGAGGTGGTTGGCCGGCGACGAGGCGAGCGGAGGCGTGCGCCGGTGCGGCGCGGCTGCGCCGGCGCGGCTGCGCGAGGCGGGCGAATGGGGAGGGGAGGGGGCTAGGGTTTCTGGGGGGTCGCGGGGGCTTATATAGCCACGACGCCACGGCCGACCGTTGCTGGGCTGGGCTTGCTAGCCGTTGCAGGCTTGGCCTCTTTGGGGAATATATGCCGGGCCGACTGGGCCAAGTGGGCCACTGGGCCTCGTGCCAGCACATGGGCCGCATCGTGCCAGGCAATTTCGTGCCGTGCTGGGCCGGCACTATGGGCTGAAGTTGCAGCCCAGCACAGCCCGACGTCGTGCTCGTGCCGGCCCAGGCCCGAAAAAATCGTGCTGGGCTCGTGCTCGTGTCGGGCCAAATTGTCGTGCTTTGGGCCGGCCCATGGGCCTCGTGCTTTTTGGCCAACTATAGGGGAAGCTGATGCGCATCTGGGATTAGGCTTATTGGTGTGTTTTAGGATTTTATAGGTGTGGCGCACGGCACCGTCTGATCTTGCCGCGAATGACTAGTGTGCAAGATTTCTAGTGTAGGAGTTTTCATTCAGAAAACGGTTCATCCCTCTCGCGCAGGCGGCGCTGGGAACTGAAACCTAGCCGCCGCGCCACTTCCTCCCGCTCTCTCCCGCCGCGCTGTCATCTGAGCGGGCTGTCAGCATGGTCTCTCCCCTCTCTCCGGCAGATCCGAACGGGCGCGACCTCCCAACCTCTCGGAGCGAGCTCCCCGGCGTGAGACACCTCCCGCGACGGCGGTGGTTGTGGCCACCAGATCCGGTGTCGCTCAGGCTGGATCTGGTGGCTACGCGGTGGGGGCGCACGGTGGTGCGTGGGGGCGACTGCCGGAGCAAGGCGGAGGGCGGCGATCACGGCCGACGCGGACAACATCGGTGGCGGCTGCGGTCGGCGCGGGTCTACGGCAGTGGCGACAGACGGTGTGGGTGCTGGAGAGGCAGCTACAGTCGAGGCAGTGGCGACGGTGGTGGCTGCAACCGCGTGCCACCAGCTCCGCCTGTTCCGGCCCATGGCGGTGTGGAGTTGGTGGGACCGGGGGCGTGCGCGCGGGTGACAGAGCTGTGACAACTGGTGCTCTCCTTCTCCTTCTCATCGACGACTCTGGTTCGGCGCCACCGTGGTGGTGGGGCCGGAGGCTGGCAGGTACTTGGTGGTGTCTCGGCTTGTGCCGGGCTTCTTCTGGTAGAAGCGATGCGGATGCAGTGGGGAGCAGGCTACTGCCATGGTCGAGTGCGTGCGACCGGTATGTGCTGAGCCGGGCGAAAGCCTCCATTGACGCTATGTCAGTGGTGATGGTGGCGGTGTCCTTGGGGCGTCGCTTTCCTCGTTGGGGGCACCATTTTGTGCCAGCATGACCCTATAGTATGGGGCTCTCAGGGTGAAAACCTTGTCCTTCAATGGACGTGCGACGACAGCTCCATTGGCGTTGCGCCCTTCTAGGAGGCACCACATCTGGAGTCCTGACTTGGCTAGGCAGTGGTGGTGGTTGGTTGTTGGTGTTGCTTGCGCACAACGACAGATGAGGTACGCTTGGTCCGTGTTGGCAGGAAGGTGCAGAGGGCACATGGGTGCTAGAGGACTTGAGTTGGTGCACATGGTGCAGTGGTGGCTCCGGTGACGGCTGGGCGGAGGTGTTTGCTCTCTAAGCGGCTTCAATCTGAGTCCTTGGCAGAGGAGTGTGAGGCGGTGGGTGAGGCGAGACCCCCACGTAGAGTGGCTAGGATCAGTGGTTTTCATGAGCACTTTGACAAGAGTATTATACTGAAGCTTCACTGGGACAGGGGGATCATCGATCATGTGTGTGCGGCTTGAAGGGGACGACCCCATGGTGGAGGAGTTCGAGATGCTGCTCAAGCTTACAGCAGACCGCGACATTCGACGTGGCACAACGTTAGCGACAACGACGCAATTCACACTACCGGAGGATGCAATTTTGCTGTGCACCGGAGGCGCACGGCAAAGGAACAAAAAACACATGGCAAAGACCGCACAACAACGATTTGCACGGCAAAGGGGGCTTTGCCGTGCGCCTTTTATCACGCGCACGATGAACGCGTTTGCCGTGCATTTTTTTAGGGCGCACATTGAAAAAAGTGGGGGTGACGGAGGCGGCGGGCAGACGGCGTGCAATTGCCGTGTGTTATCAGCGGCACTCGGCAAAGAAAAGAAGAGAAAATAAAAAAGAAATCACAGGAGCCCGCCGCTGCCCCATGCTGCTGCCCTGCCGACTAACGTCATTACGACCACCGCCATCACTATAGGCCACCACCGCCACCTCCACACCAGGCCGCCAGTGCCACCTCTACACCAGGTCGGCACCACCACCTCCACACCTGGCCACCACCACTGCCGCTACCACCTGCAACACCACCACAACCAGGCCGATGCTGCCACCGCCGCCGCCGCTGCATCTGAGTAGAAGGGAGAAAGGGCCATGAGCTCGTGCTGGACGCGGCCGCCTCTCATCACCCCACTGTCGTGTACCTCCACCGTCGGCTCAGAGGAGGAGGAGAAGGAGCTTCGTGCCGCTGCCACGTACCTCCATCACCGGATCCGAGGAGCTTCTTCTCGCCGCCGCCGCTGCATCTGAGTAGGAGGGAGAGAGGGCCACGAGCTCGTGCTAGCCGCGACCGCCGCTCATCACCCTGCTGCCCCTCCTCACCGGTCAATCACTTCCGCTGAGGGGCGAGCAGAGGGGGAGGAGAGGAGCCGTTGGAGGTGAGGGAGGCCACCTCGCCTCTACTCCTGCTCGTCGTCGCTAGGGAAGGGAGGGGAGGGAGAGGAGTGGCGGCAGCGGATCTGAGGGAGGTAGAGGAGAAGAGGCGGCGCGCGCGACTACGGGGGAGAGGCGGCAGCGCATGGCTGCAGGAGAGGACCGAGGACGGCGCACGGCTGCGGATCGGAGGAGTGGGTTGCGGGCTGGATTGGATTGGGAGAGGAGTTAGGGTTGGATTGGGAGAGGAGTGTGACTCTTTTATACCAGACGTCGACGTATCTGGGCCGTCAGATCTCGAGATCGACAACCCATAATGAAGAAGGATGTGTTTGCCATGCGCCACACAAAAAAACACATGGCAAACTTTTGTACGTCAATGAAAATTTTGTAATTGCACTTTATATATTAAAATTAACAAATAGTTTCACAAAATACCAAATTTTACCATGAAGTATCACATGTTGTATGTATAGAGTAGAAAAAATTTCAAAGTGAGGAGAATTTGTTTTGAGGGGCAATTGGATTTGGGGCTTAGGAAGACATATATATGGAAAAAAAACTTTGTCGTGCGCCATAGCAAAAACGCACATCAAAGGCACCTCTTTGCCATGCGTCATACCAAAAACGCACGGCAAAGACACCTCTTTGCCGTGCGCCAAACAAAAAACGCATGGCAAAGGCTTTTTTTAATAACATCCAATTTTTACATAGAAAAACACCAAATTTTCAAATGGCTTAAAATAAACACCAAAATTTTTCATAGAACAACTTATGTTGTCTATTACCTATGGAAAAAAATTTGAATTCACTTTCAAATTTGATCATCACTTTTCATCCAAACCTAACCAGACACTTCTTAACTCTATGAAACTTCATCGAAAATGTTTCGATTTGTAAGCATCATACATGACAAAATGTTCAAAATTCATTCAAATTTTTACCACACCCTTCACACATGATATCATGATATATAGACAAATCTCATAATTTTCAAACTTCATTTGCATTTTTTGGAATTTGTAAATCATTTGGTCACACGATCATGGTCGTGTTTCTTGATTAAGATATTTGAAATTTCTTTTGATTTCATGGAAAGGTCTTAAATTGGCATAAATAACATGAATACAATTTTTCACTCATTTTATTCTACTATTTGAATAACTTGTAGTTCAAATTTGACTTTTTTCAAAAAAATTACTTGAAATACAATTAATTAGTTAAATATAGAAAATGAATACAAAAATCTACCAAATTTTGCCATGAAGTATCACATGTTGTATGTATGGAGTAGAAAAAATTGGATTTGGGATTTAGAAGGACATATATATGAAAAAAAATTGTCGTGCGCCAAACTAAAAACGCACGGCAAACACACCTCTTTGTCGTGCGTTTTTTACAAAATGCATGGCAAAGGCTCCTATTTGTCGTGCACCAAAGCAAAAACGCAGGGCAAAGGCTTTTTTAATAAAATCCAAATTTTAAATAGAAAAAATACCAAAATTATCAAATAGCTCCAGAAAAACACCAAACTTTTACATGAAACAATTTATGTTGTCTATTGCCTATAGAAAAAATTTGAATTCAAATTCAAATTTAATCGTCACTTTCACTTCAAGCCTAATCGCATCCTTCTCAACTCTATGAAACTTATACAAAGATGTTTCGATTTGTAAGCATCGTACATGACAAAATGTTCAAAACTCGTTCAAATTTTTACCACATCCTTCACACATGATATCATGATATATATATAGACAAATCTCATAATTTTCAAACATCATTTGCATGTTTTAGAATTTGTAAATCATTTGGACACACGATCATGGTCGTGTTTCTTGATCAAGATGTTTGAAATTTCTTTTGATTTCATGGAAAAGGTCTTAAATTGGGCTAAATAATATGAATATAATTTTTTTCACTCATTTTATTCTATTATTTGATTCACTTGTAGTTCAAATTTGACTTTTTTCAAAAAATTACTTAAAATGCAATTAATTAATTAAATATAGCAAGTGAATACAAAAATCTTCCAAATTTTACCATGAAGTATCACATGTTGTATGTATATAGTAGAAAAATTTCAAGGTGAGGAAAATTTTTTTAGGGGCAATTTGATTTGGGACTTAGGAGGATATAAATGGAAAAATAACTTTGCCGTGTGCCAGGGGTTCTCGGCGCATGACAAACACCTACTTTGCCGTGCGCCAGGGGTCCTCGACGCACGGCAAAGGGGACAAAAAATCATTTCCCCCCTAGGTGCTAACAGGTGGTAACGGACGTTGGAAAAAAATAGTTTGTCACGCGCAAAATAAAATGCACGGAAAACTCATGTGTTTGTCGTGCGTCTCAAAAAAGCGCACGACAAACTAGTTGTTTGCCGTGCACCGAAATAAAGCGCATGACAAACAACGAGTTTGCTGTGCGTTTTTCTTTGTTGTGCGCTCTATAAAAAACACACGGCAAGAAAGCTCTTTGCCGTGCGCCCGAAATAAAACACACGACAAAGCTCTGGGCGCACGACAAAATTGGATTCTCCGGTAGTGTCATGGGTTGCTTCTTTTGGCTCCTCTCCCAGTTTGTGGTACTGTAGTGTTTTGTTGTGTGCATTGTTAGTGTGTAAACGCACAACAAAGCTCGGAGCGCACGACAAAATTGGATTCTCCAGAAGTGTCATGGGTGGCTTCTTTTGGCTCCTCTCCTAGTTTGTGATGGTTTAGTGTTTTGTTGTGTGCGTTGTTAGTGTGTGTTGTTAGTGTGGTGGTGTTCGCTTCGGCAAGTTATGTACGATTGTTTCTTCTTCATATATGATGTGACAGTTAAAGGACCAGAATGACGGCCAGAGAGGGGGAGTGAAAGAGAGCTGATAAAAATTCTTCTCCAAAGAGTCGAACTCAGCCTATGATCCCAAACGCAACTCCACGATCCTCGACACCCTGCTAGCCAAATCCACGTAGCCACTGGAGTGCTATTGGGCCTAGGAACTAGCAACACACCCAAACTACTCGAGCACGCAACGGAACAAACAACTTGAGCACCAACACTTGCCACCGGTCAGACCGGTCCCTGCCACCGGTCAGACCGGTCAGGAACAACCTCCTCTGAATTCTCTCAAACTTGCTCAGCAAACCTAGATGGCAATTCTAGGATGTGGAACAACAAGGAGAAATCCAGAAACCAACCAGGCTAGAGAAAATAAACCACACCAAAACTCCAGCACAATGAAACACACCACAACCAAACTTGCACCAGAAGCACCTTGCGAGCAAGTAGCAAGAACCAACCACGAGAGAGCTGAGTTTCCGCTGGAAGCCCTGCACCGGTCTGACCAGTCCCCTGCACCGGTTAAACCGGTCTGGCTCAGAAACTCCAACCTGCCAAGAACTCACTCTCCAAGGGCTAAAGCTGCACGGGATTGAAACAACAGCAATCCACGAGAACAACCAACACCCTGGTGATGAACTCTCCGAGAAAAGCTACTGTAGGCCTGCACCGGTCAGACCGGTCCTAGGCACCGGTCAGACCGGTCCCGCCTGAGCAACTCGGGATGAACTCCACCCGCGGGTCAACTCCTCCCTTCGATGCCCTGATCTCCCGATTCGCTCCATGGATTCAAGTAAAACATTGGGGATAGGTGTAACACCTCATGGACAAGCCATGCCTAAGAGATCGTCCCCAAAGATCCACTAAATCAAGAGGAATCGAAGGATGAACACCAAGAACACCTCTCTACGAAACCACCAAGAAAACCCCAAATTGAGCACCCTTTTCCCACGGATTTGGAAGGGGGGTCACCAAAAAAAGAACCTCAAGGGGCTCATGTGTGCATCCCGCAACAAATTCACAAAGGAGAGGCCTCAAATCCACCAAAAGAAATTCGCCAAGAAAAGGCTCCGAGAATCACCAAAAAGAAAAACGGGATAGATCACCACAAACACTAGAGGAAACACGCCGAACCTTCTATACATCAAAGGAAAAATTCATACAAGGTCTAGCTTGCCTCTCTAGCATCCAACCCTCTCTAAAGATCTCACCATGAACCTCTCAAGCTAGCCCTAGAGAAAATAGGTAGCTAAAAAGAGAAAATGCTAAGAGCAAATGAAAACCCTAAAGCCCAAGAGATGGTTGTCAACACCCATCCACCTAGTTTATATATGAGGTCCATCGGTGGGGGCGAAAGACTATAATGCCCTTAGGCGATACAACCCCTTGAAAGGCAAATTAGAAAACTTGACAGCTTTTCCGTCGGACGGACGCCCAACAACCGCACCTCGCGTAGCCTCGATGCCAAGCCTGCGATCCCGACACATGTTTCCTCCGCTTCGAGTCACCCGACGCTCCTCGGCCGCCACCGGTCAGACCGGTGCTCGCCACCGGTCAGACCGGTCCGGCCCACTAGTCAGACTGGCCCAATGCAGTCTTGAGCTGCCGACCACTCGGACTTGGCTTTGAGGATCAACCAAAGAACCCAGTGGTTTTCTGGTGAACCACTGCAAACCCCGCGAGCTTGGTGCTGCCTGCACGCCGAGCTTCTCGACTTGGCCGCCACGTTTGCCCCGGCTCGATGTTGGCTTTCGGATCAACCAACGAACCCGCTATACGACTTTGACTTGCTCTTCTCGCACCATGTGACTCGCACTTGATCCCGTCTGGCCACCGGGTCCATTGAACCAAGCCTACTTGTCCCTCCAGTCCTTCGGAGGCCCCACAAGGCTAAGACCTTGCGCGCTTGTTTTGCACCTACACCAACGCAAATCAAGTCGCAACCTACATCCACAAGACAAAGCACAGCGTCAGTCCACACAACATTGTCAATCACTCATCACTAAGGAGTGGCCATCCACCGGCCGTCGGACACTCTGGTCCTCAATCTCCCCCTTGATGAGTGCGTTGACAACACACCACGTAACCAATACAAAAAGAAAAGTTAAAACAAAAGACAAACAAACCAAACCAAACAAGTGATCCAAAAACTAAACAACACAAACCCTTGATCACTTGCAATCCAAAGTCTCGGTCCCCTAAGGCAAGGGCAACGGCTCAACACAACCGAGACAAACCACCAAAGCTCTCAAAGAGTAAACCAAAGCTCAGACGGAGCAAACCAACCAAAGCAAGAACTCAAACAACACAAGGAGCTCCCCCTGAACATATGCAACTCCCCCGGAGCAAATGCAACTCCCCCTGAACCAAACCATGCAAACTTACCTTGAAGCCAGAGCTCTCAACTCGCACCGGTCAGACCGGTTGCAATACATGCAGCAAACCATCAGACCAGTCAGACCGGTACCCCACACCGGTCAGACCAGTGGCCATCTGGAAAATGCACATGCCCATTTTTCATACGAAATTCCACCAAAACTTTCTAAATGTATGCAATAATCTATTCCATGCCCAAACTTCTCCCCCTTGTTGACAATGCATGAATCAAGGCATTTCTACAAAATTTCAACTAAAGGCTTCTCAAATGGACATAGAGCCATAAAATTTGCTAGGTATAAGAAAATGAACCACTTAGACTTGACAAAGGTTCGAAAAAACATAGCCATCAAGAATGTTCAGTTGCATACACACAAGTTCAAGCCATGGTTAAAATTAGCATTTTCGTGAAAAATTTCCTCTCATGAGCAAAGTCCTACGCATGCACAAAATGAGCTCAAACGACCTAAATCACCCATTAAGTCAATCAAGTCAGGTCAAAGCCATGGAGTAAAAGCTACCATTTAGCACCCATTTTATGAAAATGTAGCAAATAAAGCATAAAGACATGATGGAGGACACTTTTCACTCCATATTCATTTCATTTCATTTTCTTCTTCTTTTTTCTCAATTTAATTAGTTAATGATACATGAAATGCCTTTGTAGCAAAAAGAAACTTATGCTCCTCCAAGATGTGCAAAAGGGGCGAAACATCCAACATGACAAATGGTCTTTGACCCATCCAAACGAAACATGCATCCAAGCATAATCTAAGCATGATATAGCCATTCAAAGCACAAGAATGAGCATATACAAGCCTCTACTCATGAGAAAGAGCATATTAGCATTTTTGATAAAAACAAGCTATCTCATCATGAATATACAACTAGCCTATCAAGAGCATAGCCTATCATCCCAAATATCAATCAAGCACATCCACAAGCTCAAACATAGCATATCATAGGGATCAATGTACATAGCAAAAGCCATTCCTAACCAATGCATATGATACAAAATGCAACATGCTTATCATACAAAGATGCAAAGATGGCTACCATGGTACATAAAAAACATGCATGCTATACATCAAAGCAAACATGTATGATACATATGCTACAAAGTGAGCTCCCAAGAACCAACTTATAAAGGACAACACACACCAATCTCTCCCCGTAAACGAGCAAATGTAACTTGGTCAGTGGTTTTGTAAAGATATTTGCGTTTTGGTCTTGGGTGGGGACATGGCTCAACACTATGGTTCCCTTCTCAACATTGTCCCTCAGAAAGTGGTACCTCACTTCGATGTGTTTTGTTCTGGAATGGAGCACTATGTTTTTGGCTACACTTATGGCACTAGTGCTATCACAAAGAAGTGGGATCTAAGTGCACTCCTCACCAAAGTCTCTCATGGTATAGGAAATCCAAATCAGTTGGGAACAACAACTAGTGGCTGCAACATACTCGGCTTCTGTGGTAGACTAGGCTACACTTGACTGTTTATGGAAACCAAGAGACCAAAGAGGAACCAAGAAACTGATAAGAACCAGAGGTAGACTTGCGCTCAACACGACACCCAGCAAGGTCAGCATCAGAAAATCTGTGAAGTGTGAGTGTCGAGGAGGCATAATACCAAAGACCAAACTCAGGAGCGTACTGCAAATACTTGAAAATCCTCTTGATCCTGCCGATGTGAAGTCCTCGGTGAAGCCTGAAAATGAGCACACAGACACACACTGAACTGTATGTCTGGCCTCATCGCTATCAAGTAGAGGAGGGAGCCGATCATGCTCCGGCACTCCTTTTGGTCCACTGGTTCACCATCCTCGTCTGCATCCAGAGCTGTAGTCGTACTTATCGGTATCGACATGGGCTTCGCATCATTCATGTTGAACTTCCTCAGCATGTCCTTGGTGTACTTGCTCTGGTGCACGAAGGTCCCGTCCTTGACTTGCTTGATCTGGAGCCCTAGGAAAAATTGCAGCTCGCCCATCATAGACATCTGGTGTTGATGCTCGTGCTTGCTGCAAAGCTTGCTCTAGGGCTCTGTTGTCTTCATAGGCTGACTGCAAAGACTGGTGTAGGTCCCTTATGATAGCATTAAGATTATCTATGGCGGTGGTCATTTCTCGCATTGCGGCTTCGGAATGGTATTCAGATTGGATATTTTTGTCTTTGGTACAGGAGAGTCTATACCTAAGACATTTCTCTCTATGCTTGGCTTCCTCCGCTTCATGTCGGGCGGCTTGGAAATCCATTTCTTTGGTGGTATGTAGCTGGTATAAGGATTGGATGTATTGGACGGTGGTGACTTGGGTAAGATTTCGAGAATGTTGTAGGTATTCCATTCTCTCGATCCAAAGGGGATGTGTGGTATCTTGGATAGGGTAGTATTTGGCTGGGGTTTTATCCAACTCATGGATATGTTTTGTGCATAACTTCACTAGGGCTTGAAGAGCTACTGTTTGTAGTGAGTCGCTATACTCTGTTCCTTCGGCGTAGGTTACACAAGGTTCCCACTCGGGGTGTGATTGTATGGTTGGTATCCTAAGGTACATTTCACATCTGCTGATCCCATTCTTCCAAGTTTCCTTCCCACTGAACTCTGGATACAAGGTATATCCCAAACTCTGCATGAATTACCATATGTTGACGGTTCAATAACGCGCCAAGGTTCACCGCAAGCTTACGGATCATGTAGTACCTTTTTTCCTCGAGTATCACCCAAGGTATCAAATCTGTGGAACAGTGTGTAACGCAAGACTCAATCTAATAACCGAGAAACACTTGCATCTTTAAGAAGTTTCGAATGCATCTAATCTACTAAGATCATTAGAGGTAGCGAGAGAAAGTAATGAGGTACCGATCTAGAGGTATCTAGATCGTGTTTATGTTGTAATTCCGAGCAAGATAGAAGAGAGAGTAAAACGAATCTCATTGAAAGCGTCTTTAAACCTTGACCTTCGGTCAAACCCCCTAAGTCGCCCCGCCGTACTCAGTGTCAACATCCTGTCACGATGTTCCCCTTTCTTCGCGGTCGAATCTTAGAGCACACTCGCAAGAAGTGTGTTGAACTATTTGGTAGATCGGGTGTGCACCTCTAGCCACCGCGGCTACAAGAACATCCCATGCAATCTATCTCGAGAATATATTGAGGAAGAAAACACCCAAGCAAGAACAAGAATCGTAAACGAAAGTACTCGATCGCTAGAAATCGGATCCATTAAAACTCCATCAAAAGTGTATACATGAATAAGATCCAACTGGGATCCTACCTTGATCTTGATTCATGCCTCCGGAACTCCGACATGGTCTTCCTTGCAAGGTTCCCACGCCGGCTAGGTAAACCCTAGACGACTAACACGACCCTCCTCTCCGGGGTGGTGTCCCTCAAGCTCCTCTGCTCCTCGGCGGTGAATGACGAATGGCTTGATAGTTGCAACTTCGCACAGGGACTATAAATAGCCCGAGGATCATCTAGGTCAAAGGGGGCGGCGAACCGACACGAAAAGGGGCCAGGCCGGCCGGCCTGGGCTGACCGGCCCAGGGCCTTTCGGCCCGGTTCGCCCCCGGTTTTCTTCTTGAAGCTTCTCGCAACTTCTCGAGTTTTTGCCGAGTTGCATGTGGGTCCTTGATGTCATTTTTCTCGCGGTTTTGATAAGAGTGCTTGGCGTATGAACTCCTGCATCTTCCATCTAGGTCCTCAACACTTCTCGGCTTCACGTTTTAGTCCTTGGTTCATTTGGAGTCATGTTCATCTTGTATCTTGACTTGTCCCGGGGTCCATGATCTTCTCGTAAAACCCTTGATGAACCTTACCCGGTAGTCCTCATTTAGGTTCTTGATTCCTGTGTAAACAATAAACTCCAAAATCCATGCGCGAGCGCGAACTTAACATATAATGGGGGTTAGGATTGTTAGTGTGAATATCAAATTAATATCAACATAGAAGGTAAACAAGTGGCTAGGTTGACGGAAATCCACCGCCAACACCATACAACCTTCGTGAATCCCTGCTTATCGATGTAGTGCCCATGTGTCCAACCTTCTTTGTCAACCCAGTTGTCCCAGTTGTCCCAGTCATTCTGATCTGTCATCTGTCATGGATGGAAAAGGAAATTTTTCAGAATTTTCCTTCTCCTTAGAGTAGAGGTACGAATGGAGTTTGAGGTAAGCAGAGCAAGAAATGGGGAAAAGGTAAGTTGTAGCATATCTTTTAAGTTGTTATCCTTATTATACGTTCTATAGAGTCCTTGTTGTTAACTACAGCTCTGATACCACCCCATGGAGGCCACCCTCCGGATGACCCCACTTAAGTAATACAGTGCCACGCCCTGGACTGGGTAAATGGCACCAGCTTGTACATGTATGATAATCAGAGTAGAAAGAGATAGAAGTTAAGAAGAAGATTACTCCGGTGAATATATAGCCGCCTTTACCATAGGAGCACACACAATAATCATTATGTAGCGGTAGACGTAGAAAAGGCTGTAACCTAGGCAAACAAGCAAGTTTGAGTACTTTTGCCAGAAGTACTCAGCAAGTATCCCAACATATAAGGAATTAATGACATGAAAGGAAGATATATAGTGGGGCTAGCATCAATGCATAAAAGTAAACTCATGCAAGGTGTAAACACAGTGCAACAACTATTGGAATCCTAACTCAAGTATAATAAGGAGTGGTGGCCCTGGAGGAGGAACACGAAGCCTCTCCCACCAGTTCCTAATTTTAATACAACGATCATCAGGATCCTGCTTAACCCTTATCCATTGCATCAACTCTTGGGCTTCCGCCCACAATTTTAATCCATTTTAATTCTAATGGCGTGACTAGTCAAAGAGAGCTTTAACCAGGGGGTTCAAAATCGAGAACCAAGGCTATCTGGATAAATCATACTCTGCGCAGAGGTGTACACTGTACCCATACGTCCGACCAACCCATACCCTACGTATAGGCGGTACTAGCCGCGAGAACCATACCCACTGTTGTCTACTTGTGGATTATATTATCATCCACTCCTAGACAACATTCCCTAGCTCCATCCACATCTACACTGGGACCTAAGTAGGGGTCATTCCACCACCACCCGCCTCGCGGGTCCATGTCCCGGGACAAAAGCATATGCATATAAGTGTGACACAACTACCACCGCGTCACCCAGATGCTAAGACATTCCCGATGACCCGTACCGGCCAGACCTGGGACTATGCGAAGGTCCTGCTCCAGCGCATCCGTTGCCCACCAGGGCCCCTTTGGATGGTTTACTAGGTTCAGTAGTGGGGGTTGATTCAAGGCCTCACATGTGTAGGTACTCCCGACAGGCTGTACCTTTTTGGCTACGTATGGTCGTACTAAACATTGGAAATACTTTCTCCTTGATCCGGTCCTTATACGGACTAAGGAAATCGTTGCGTAGAGCCTCTCCCCAAGGATACCCAACTTCCCTTACATCCTCTCTAGGATGTTTCTAAGGCAAGTTTTATATTTCATACTCACACCTAACTATCCAATCTAGGTGATAAACATAAGATAAACATGTTTATAAAGTTGCAAGCCTTGGGTATAAGGCTTGCCCTAGGGTTTTAAAGGAGGAGGAGAAAAGGGTTTCTCCTGGGTGTCATGCGTAAACCCAATTTATCGCATGTGACGTAATGCGGTACAATATTATTAACTTAGTAAATTTTAATATAAAACATAGAATAGGCATGACCAAGGGGGTGTTGTTGAGATACTTGCCTCACTTGTTGAACGAGGAGTTGAGTCCCTATAATGCGTATCTCGGTTGATGAGAGCACAATCACCGGGTTAGAAGAGAGACTAAGCACAAACAACAAATTATCAATTCATCAATCATCAAGCAATAAGTCTAAAACACTTTGATTATGAAGATATCTAGAATGTCCTTGAGGATAAGGAAGGATCGATCGGGGATCGAAGATTCGGGAGCAACCCTAGGGGCTTGTTATTTCATGTGGCTAACGATCGTCTATCGGGTATAAAGGGGTGATAACTAAATCTAGAGGTTCTAAGTGTGGAATTGGAGATGTGAGCCTATGAATATCCTTAAGATATATCCAAATAATTTTGGAAATTTATTAGGAATTTTTGGAGCTCTAGATAATGAAATGCACAGTTTGGTGTACATTTCATGAGTCTTAAAATAGGGTTAAACTAACCCAAAATGGTTAAGGGCTCTAATGATGTGATAAAAAGATTTGGAGTGAACCTATGGGTTTGTGGGATCATATAGTATTTTTGAGAATTTTGGTGGAATTTTTGGAAAACTCTAAGTGGCCTAACTAAACTTGTGTGTGCACAAACCGGGTGGATTTAGCAAAACTAAGGGGGCTGACGCGAGCGTGCGTGGGGCTGGGGTACTGTTCTGTGGACCGCTGGTGTGGACTCGTGGACCGGGGCGGAGCTGAGTGGGTGGTCCAGTGAACCAAGCGCATAGAGAGGAGGAAGGGTGACGCGGCGACTGGTGTGGCATGTGCGTGTGGCTGACACGTGGGGCTAGTGCTGGCGTGGCGGCCATGTGTGCGCCACGTGTGTGCCACCCAAGATGGGCAGATGCGCGGTGGCGGAGCAGGGGAGGCTCGCCGGCGTGCTCGCCGCCAGCTGCAATAGAGCATCTCCGGCGACGGCAAGGATACCTATGTGCTCAGTGTGCGAAGACGGAGCTATGGGGGTAAGCGTGGGGGTGAGGAGTGGACCACGGCGGCTGGAAGGGCTCACCGGAGGTCCAGCGGCGGAACGGCCGAAAGGGGAAATTCCTAGGGGAGGGTTTGGGACTCAGGCAAGTGCACGGGAAGGTGCGTGTGGACGTGCTGGGCATGTGTGTGTGCTCGTGTGGATAGAGGGCTGCCGGAGCGGCGGCGGTGAGTCGCCGGAGCTCGGCGGTGCTCGGGTGCAAGATGTGGATGGCCGGAGAGATGACGGCGGCTCGGAAGAAGATTTGGGCAACATAATGGTAGTGCCTGGAAGGTATCCCGACGAGCTGCGCGGCAGCCAGAGCTTCACAGCGGCGGCGGCGCTAAAGACGGCGGCGGCGGAGTAGGGCTCTTGCTGGCGAGTCAGTTGGGCAGTGCTACAGCGAGAAAGGGGCAACGAGTGGGTTTGTGAGCACTACGGCTACACCTAGTGCAGCTCCGGTGAGCAGGAGAAGAAACGGTGGGCGGAGGAGGCAGGGCGGCGACGCTTCGGCCGGTGAGGGAGGGCGGTGTGGTGTGTGGGGGTGTGGCCGTGCCCCGGGGTGCTATTTATAGCCCCGGGCGGTCGAGGTAAGCTCACTCGAGTGCTCTGGGTGAGCTCGGGCGGGCGGATAAGCTCGCCAGGCCAGTAATTGCTAGCGGAGCTCTGTACGCGGCAGGGCGCGGGGTGCGGTGAGGAAAGCCTGCCTAATGCACTCCCGGCAGGGCATGGGGGGTACAGGGGCGTGCAAGGGATGTGCTGAGTGCGGCGCGCATCTTGGCGTGGAGAAGGGACGGCCGAGGATGGTGGATTTCGCCAGTGCGTGCTTACGACGGAGCTTCGGGCTCGTACACATGGCGCGGGGCGTGGCGTGCCTGTGAGGGCCAGTGGATGAGTTCAAGCGGTCGTGCGGTGTGGAGGTGGTGCAGGTGGTCGTGGGGCTCGCACTAGTGGGGTGAGAGGAGGGGCAGAGAGGGGACTTCAGCAGCGCGTGCCAATGGCGGTGCACCGGGGCAGAGTGGGTGCGCGGGCGGTGGCGCAGGAAAAGCTACTTGCTTTTCAGCCTTCGGGGAGAAAGGGTGAGGGGTTTCGGCTGTCCTGGTGCACGTGTGCAGGAGCAGGGCATGGCGGCAGAGAGGAAAGCGTGCAGCGGTGCAGTATGGCGCAACACGGCAGAGCTCTGGGTGCAGGGCATGGCGGGGCGCCGTGTGGTCCAGAGAGGGGAATATGAGTGCATCGGCTGGGGTACGAGCGGCGAAGGTCATCTGCTTTCCGGGGTGTGCACGCGCGAGTCAAAAGATACTGCGGGGCGGGGGGTTGCGGCGGCGCAGCGTGGCCGCGACACGCTACGCGAGGAGGGTGATGATGCGAGGAAGACGACGACGGCGTCATGGGCTTAGCTGGGCCGTTGGGCCGATGGCCTGCTCCGAGCGTCGCGGCAGAAAATGAGAAAAGGAAAGGGGAGGAGGGCCGGGCCGCTTCGGTCTTTGGGTTGAAAGGGTGGTTGTCGGCCCAGAAGTGCATAGGAATGTTTGATATTTGTTTTAAAGGATTTTTGAATGGATTTTGAATTGAAATTTGAACTAGTTTCAAATTTGAACAAGATTTGAAGTTTTGGACTTTTTCCTAGATTCTAAAGCACTCAAATGCACAAACATATGATGCATCGACATGAAATTAAACAAAATTTTATTTGGGAGGGGTTTTAGGGTTTAATTTCATTAATAAATTTAATTAGGGTTTAATTCTTTTAAAAAGTTTGAATTTTGAGTGATTTTTAAGGATTTGAAAATTCGGGATGTGACACTCGTAGCACGTTTTCTTCTTGAACGCTCGAAGGAAGATCCTGTTCGACACAAAGCACGCGGTACTCACCGCCTCGGCCCAAAACCTCCTAGGAGTCCTGTGCTCATTGAGCATCATCCTAGCCATCTCACACAGCGTTTGGTTCTTCCTTTCCACAACTCCATTATGAGGGGGCACAAAAGGAGTCGAGTACTGATGTTCAAGACCAAGATCATAACAAAAGGTATCAAAACGAGAGTTCCTGAACTCAGAGCCTTTATCACTACAGATTGCTCGAATAGTGTTCCCATGCCTCTCATTTTTCAACCTCAAGACAAGTCTCGAACAAAACCAAATGTCTCACTCTTATCCTCCAAGAAAAACACCCAAGCATAGCGCGAATAGTCGTCCACCACAACTAGGACATACCACTTCCCACCCACCGAGCCAACTCGAGCTGGCCCAACAAGGTCCATATGCAACAGCTCTGTCGGACGCTCTGTCATGACAGCAATCAGGGGTGGATGAGAAGCAGCGACCATCTTACCATGCCAACAAGGCGCACAGACCAACTCCTTTTCAAACCTCAACCTCGGCAATCCTCGGACCAAATTGAGACCACTCAAGCGGGAAAGCAAATCAAAGCTCAAGTGTCCCAACCGCCAATGCCACCTTCACAAATCGGAAGAACCAGCCACCAAACACCGTGCAGGACCATCAGACTGAGAGAAATCAGCTCGAAAGATCTGACCCTCAGGAACGACCGTACAAACAAGGTCGCCTCGAGAATCAAGCACCTAAGACGCACCCAACAACCTAAAACCCTTATCAAACAACTGAGATACAGAAAGCAAATTGAACCCCAGCGACTTGACAAGAGCAACACGCCTCAGAGTTACCTTCCTGCTCACCTTTACCATACCTTCACCTAGAACTCGTCCTTTACCATTATCCCCAAAAGTGATGTACTCTCTGGTACTCACTGGGGTGAGACTTGTGAACCACCCCCTGTCTCCGGTCATGTGTCGAGAACAACCGGAGTCCAACAGCCAAACATTCCTCAAGCCTCCCACCTGCAAATCAAAAACAAGGATGAGAATGAGCAAGCGACTCAACACTAGGGTTAGCACAAAAGGAGTCAAACCAGTGTCGAGCCATTTGCTCAAAAGTGGGGTTAGCAACATCCAACCTATCAAGTCTACCAAAGCTACGACCACCACCACGCTGAACCATCTCACGTCTCGTTGGAGGAGTACGATCACCACAAAAGGAAGATTGTGGCCCGTACCTCCTCTGAGACTCAAAGCTGTGATGACCTCTCCCATCCTCATATCGACCATGAGGTAGAGAACGTCCAGCAAACAACCCACGACTAGACTCAAACTGCCTACCACCAGGACCAAATCGATCAACACCATGACCTCGAAACCCGAACTGAACACCTCTCTGGGGTGCACTAGTCTGACCGGTGCCCCCGACCGGTCTAACCGGTGCCTCCCTACCAGCACCATAGTCCCGATCAACAGCTCTCCTATCACCCCAAGCTGATATAGACCTCACCACAGCCTCTCCCCTAGGTAATGGCATACGAGGCTCAGGCACACCATGATAGGGGTGGTACCTGTCCTTGTTCACCCACTCCTTAGCCATCCTCTCATCTCTCTTCCTCGTGTAGCAAAACTCTCCTATGTGACCATCTCTCCCACAATACTCACAGTGGAAGCGGGCTTGTTTTGGCTTTGGCTGTGGTTTCTCACTGGGTTTCTCTTCCTCTTTCTTCTAAGGCTTTCCCTCAAACACATTCCGAAGATTGCTCACAAAGCTCACCGGTTTTTGGAAATTGTCTATTTTGTGGGGGAACACAGGTGGATCTGGAATGGTGTCAAGTTTGTTTTGTAGGTGATTTGGCTTGGGTGCATATTTGTTTGTGGGTGTAGTTTGTGGTGGCACTAGGATATCTCCAATCTTCTTCTAACTCTCACCACTGCACTCACCAATCTTCTCCGACCCCAAAGCCCGGCCATCAAAGTGCTTAAACGCGGCCATCATCACACTCAATTGAGGCTCATGACCCGACAACCAACTCATCATCTTTCTCAACTCATCATTCTCATCCCGTAAGCGATCAACATAATGTGTAAGCTCCATATTCTTAATAGCATGTAATTCACAAGTAGAGCAACTAGTAGCAATATGAGCTTTCAACTCAGCCTCTAGGGAAACAATCCTAGAATGTGATTCATCTAGTTTTGCATGCAACACAGGACAAGACTTGCAAGCACCAAGCATACTAGATCTAGCCTTCAACTCATCCAACTCAACCCTAGCCATATCTAGTTCCTCAACTGTGGAGGCATGCTTTTGTTTCAGAGCAGTCAAATCAGACAGGAAAACAAAGCAATCACTGCAATCAACCTCATCACTAACAATAGGAGCAGCCTTCAAAGCATCCAAAGCAAGTATATCATCAAAATGTCTAGCCTCTAACTCAACCACTTTTTCCCTATCTTCCTCTAGAGAGGCCCTAATCTCTTTCCTCATCTTCTTGGTATCTCTAAGCACACTATCATCATTATCTAGTAGTTCATTCAATTTAGCATTCTCCTCAAGCAACGAGTCAATGGTATGGGGAAGTACCTCGTCCTTGGAGTTGGAGTCCGAGACGTCCTTGTTGCTCTTCTTGCTACCCGAACTGTGTGCCATGCTGCAGAAGCCACTTGTCTCCATGAAGCTCAGCCCATTGAAGTTCTTGCTCTTGTGCCTTCCATGGTCTTCCTCTTCACTGCTCAAACTTGACGTGGTGTAGGAGGAAGAAGAAGGGTCAACGTCACTTGCACCAGCCACCATCGCACTAGACTTCTTCTTGTGGTAGCTGCCCTTCTTCTTGCCCTTGTACTCATCCTGGCTCTTGTGCTTGGAGTGGTGGTTCCGGGATCGGTGCTTGTGCTCGGTCTGCTTGTACTCGGCTTGCGGGCGATGCTTGTACTCCTACTTGTACTCAGACTTCTTGTACTCGATCTTGTGCTCATCTCCCTCGAGACTCTCAGCGAAGAAGTGCTCGTGCTTTCCACACTTGTAGCACATCCCTGAGTTCCTCCTAAAGTTCTTCCTGTTCTCGTTTAGGTGCCCGAACCGCTTGGTCAGCAAAGCAAGATTATCATCATCCAGCACCTCGAACTCCTCATCTGGCAAAGAAGCAAGAGCAGATAGAGAAAACATCTGAGAAGAGTGATTAGTGATAGTTCTCAGTCATGAAACAAGAGCCAGACTATCCTCAGTAGGGCCCTTGCCCTTCTTGGCTCTCAAGCCTCGGTCCACCTCGGACAACTTGAGCTTAGAGAACAGCTCGTCCACTGTCAAGGTCTCATACACACTAGACTCCTGAATAGCCTTAACCTTTGCACTCCATACATCAAGATCCAGCGCATATAAGAGCTTAAGAGCTCTATCACGATCATCGTATGGGAGCTGGGTGATGTTGGCTTTCATGTTGTTCACAATCAGCGTGAAGCGCTCAAACATGGCATCCACAGACTCTCCGGGGAGATGAGTGAAATTCTCGTACTCTCTCTGGTAGGTCATAAAGCGACGCACCTTCACCTGATTGTTTCCACCATGGGCATTCCGTAACTGGGTCCATATCTTGTGTGCCAACTTCTCTCTGTACACCCGATTGAATTCAGATGCACAGAAAGCACGGTAGAGATAGTCCACGGCTTTGTTGTTGGCATCGAACATATCCCTCGTCCCGGGCAAGATGAACGAGTCCAGTATGACATAGTTCTCGTCAACCGTCACATCCCAAATCAACTGACCCTTTCCTCGCATGAACGCGCCCATCCGGGCTTCCCACATCTAGTAATCTTTCCCATCGAAGTGGGGAGGACCCGAACCCTTCTCGTAGTCTGTCATCTTTGGATCTCAACTAGTTAAACTCTCAATGATCCGTATACGGCTCTGATACCAATTGAAGGACCAGAATGGCGACCAGAGAGGGGGGAAGTGAATGGAAGCCGATAAAAAATCTTCTCTAAAGAGTCGAACTCGGCCTATGATCCCAAACGCAACTCCACGATCCTCGACACCTCGCTAGCCAAATCCACGTAGCCACTAGAATGCTACTGGGCCTAGGAACTAGCAACACACCCAAACTACTCGAGCACGCAGTGGGACAAACAACTCGAGCATCAACACTTGCCACCGGTCAGACCGGTCCCTGGCACCGATCAAACCAGTCCGGAGCAACCTCCTCTGAATTATCTCAAACTTGCCCAGCAAACCTAGATGGCAATTCTAGGATGTGGAACAACAAGGAGAAATCCAGAGACCAACCAGGCTAGAGAAAATAAACCATACCAAAACTCCAGCACAATGAAACACACCACAACCAAACTTGCACCAGAAGCACCTTGCGAGCAAGTAGCAAGAACCAACCACGAGAGAGCTAAGTTTCCACTGGAAGCCCTGCACCGGTCTGACCAGTCCTCCGCACCGGTTAAACCGGTCTGGCTCAGAAACTCCAACCTACCAAGAACTCACTCTCCAAGGGCCAAAATTGCACGGGAATGAAATAGCAGCAATCCACGAGAACAACCAACACCCTGGTGATGAACTCTCCGAGAAAAGCCACTGCAGGCCTGCACCGGTCAGACCGGTCCCGCCTGAGCAACTCGGGATGAACTCCACCCGCGGGTCAAGTCCTCCCTTTAGATGCCTCGATCTCCCTGATTCGCTCCACGGATTAAATTAAAACTTTGGGGATAGGTGTAACACCTCATGGAGAAGCTATGCCTAAGAGATTGTTGCCAAAGATCCACTAAATCAAGAGGAATTGAAGGATGAACACCAAGAACACCTCTCCATGAAACCACCAAGAAAACCCCAAATCGAGTACCTTTTCCCACGGATTTGGAAGGGGGATCACTAAGAAACGATCCTCAAGGGGATCATGTGTGCATCCCGCAACAAATCCACAAAGGAGAGGCCTCAAATTCACCAAAAGAAATTCGCCAAGAAAAGGCTCCGAAAATCACCAAAAAGAAAAACAGGAGAGATCACCACAAACACTAGAGGAAACACACCGAACCTTCTATACATCATAGGAAAGATTCATACAAGGTCTAGCTTGCCTCTCTAGCATCCAACCCTCTCTAAAGATCTGACCATGAAGATCTCAAGTTAGTCCTAGAGAAAATAGGTAGCTAAAAAGAGAAAATGCTAAGAGCAAATGAAAGCCCTAAAGCCCAAGAGATGGCTGCCAACACCCATCCACCTAGTTTATACATGAGGTCCATCGGTGGGGGCGAAAGACTAAAATTCCCTTAGGCGATACAACCCCTTGAAGGGAAAATTAGGAAACTTGATAGCTTTTCCATCGGACGGACGCCCAGCAACCGCACCTCGCATAGCCTCGACGCCAAGCCTGCGATCCCGACGTGTGCCCTCCGCTTCGAGTCACTCGACACGCCTCGGCCGCCACCGGTCAGACCCGTGCTCGCCACCGGTCAGACCGGCCTAGTGCAGTCTTGAGCCGCCGACCACTCGGACTTGACTTTGAGGATCAAACAAGGAACCCAGTGGTTTTCTGGTGAACCACTGCAAACCCCGCGAGCTTGGTGCAGCCTCCACGCCGAGCTCCTCGACTTGGCCGCCACGTTCACCCCGGCTCGATGTTGGCTTTCGGATCAACCAATGAACCCGCTATCCGACTTTGACTTGCTCTTCTCGCACCATGTGACTCGCACTTGATCCCGTCTGGCCACCGGGTCTATCGAACCAAGCCTACTTGTCCCTCTAGTCCTTCGGAGGCCCCGCAAGGCTCAGACCTTTCGCGCTTGTTCTTCACTTGCATCGATGCAAATCAAGCCACGGCTTGCATCCACAAGACAAAGCACAGCGTTAGTCCACACAATATTGTCAATCACTCATCACTAAGGAGTGGCCATCCACCGGCCGTCGGACACTCCGGTCCTCAACAGTACTCCTACCTTTTATTAAAAAAAAGTTTTCATTCATTACAATTTTCTCCTTACACTGAGAAGGGAGCCGTCGATCAGAGGCAGTGTATCCAGGGCCTGGCAACCCTGACTGTCTTCCCGGGCTCCAGCACACTTACTGCAAAGAAGCGACTAGCCTTTCATATTGTAGTCGCAATCCTTTTCTAGGCGCCGGAGATGGGAAAGAGTCGCATTGGGCTTTGACCTGGCCCTATTTAAGTATTTACAATTATATTTAATCATTGGGTTCATCACTATGTATTCACAATTATATCTATTATCTTAATACTATAGAGTTAAAAGAAGCCATCACGTTCGTCGAGAGGGTCTATAAATTCCCACGTTAATCTAAAAAAGAGAAGAATATACACCGTTAGATCTTATGAAGATCAAAAGGTCTAGATTAATTCCAAGAAAATAAAAAAGAGAAAAATATACAATGTTGGATGTTATGATGATATGATGGTCTAGATTAATCCCAAAAGATTGAAAAAAAGAAAAAATATATACCATTGGATGTTATGATGATTTAATGGTGTAGATTAATTCCAAAAAGATCATGTCAAATACTGCTAAATATATATTTTCAAAATTTAGAAAACAAGGAAATTAACATTTGACTTCTAAGTGGCTGATTACGTTGAATAAAAGATGAATTTAGAATAAAAAAAGAAAGGTGTACGACCCTAATATAGAAGAGTATGTGATACGTAAGGAAATTAACATTGGACTTCAAACTTGTTGATTATGATTAAATAAAAAGATGAATTTGGAATAAAAAGAAAGGCGTACAAGTCTAATTTACAATATAGAAGAGTACATTGATATGTAGGCTATTAAACGTGACAACACAACAAGTTGTATTTTGTATATTTGCATATATATTATGGTCTAATACAATACCACCTTCAATTTATGAACCAAGGGGGATAGAAAGTTGGAACTACATTTGTTGAACGCCTAAATTTAGCAGTAATAAGTAGATCATCAAAGTTTGGATAACCTCTAAACTATAAAACCATTTATTTAACTACCTAAGTTTCAAACTTATTTTCACCTTTGGTATTCATCAATTCAATACTACAAAGTTAAAAGAAGCTACACGTTCACCGAGAGGGTCTAGAAATTCTCACTTTAATCCAAACAAAAGAAGAATATGCACCATTAGATTTTATGAAGATCTAACGACTTCGAAGTTTTCACGTTAATCTGAAAAAGGAAAAAACATGCACCGCTGGATTTTATGAAGATCTAAGAGTCTATATTATCAGATTATTTAAAGAGTCCATGTCAAATACGATTAAAAGATAAATACAAAATAACCAAACAATAAAAAGTTTTCACGTTAATCTGAAAAAGGAAAAAACATGCACAACAGGATTTTACGAAGACCTAACAATCTATATTATCAAATTATTTGAAGAGTCCATGTCAAATAGGATTAAAAGATATATACAAAATAAATAAACGGTCAAAGGTATATAAATAGAATAGAATTTTGTTTATTATGAAATCAAACTTGCATGAGACTTCACATTATCTGAAGAAAATATGACGATCAAATTATACTAATAAAATACAATTTTGATTGAAGACACTTTGCAACTTTGCATGCATGTGCATGAAACACGTCCACGTTAACTCAAAAGTACCAAGCAAGTCCAACTAATTTAATCCGAGGGCACATGTTGAAGAGTCGATATACATAGCATCATGGACTGTCTTGAATTGAGTGATCATAGCCATTGGTTTTGTTATGTTTTGTAAAAAAAATTCTCACCTTTGCCATTATGAAAAAAACCTAAAGTAACCCTCTAATCTTCATATAAATTACCCACTTATGCCATTATTTTTTAAATAACCCTCTAAATTTGCACCTAAATTTGCCATCACTAACATTATAAAAAGTAATTTAAAGTAATCGCTTACATTTGCATCGAAAGAAAAAGATCATTATGAAAAATAATCACCAGATGCACTATAAAAAAGAAGAATTATAGAAATTCTCACAAAAATAAAAATAATTGGGCATCAATCCTGTGACTCTAATAATCATAGTCATTAGTCTACTATATTTTGTAAAACAATTAACCACGACTATCATTATGAAAATATTCTAAAGTGTATCTCTAAACTGATGTCTAAATAACCCACAATCTTCATCTAAACTACCCAAGCATGTCACTGTAAAAATAACTTTAAATGAAATTCTAATGTCGTATCAAAATTACCCATGTATGTTGTTATTAAATTTGAACATAATTGTATGCGAGTTAATAGACGAAAATGTTCAAAAGTAAATAAATATAGGATTTTGAATTACCCATTTATGTTCTTCTTAATATAGAAATATTAAGTAAGGTACATATGGATGATGTTTGTCATGTCTAAATCATTTATACACGTCTGAGAGGAATCGATGAAAAATGCTGGTACATGTTAAATGCGATGCATGCATGTGCTTTGTAATAAGTGAAAAAGTATGAACATAGATAAAAAAGTATATAGAGTAATTATTATTTAAATTTTATTTACATTTGGAGTATTGTATTAGAATAATAAGTAAATGAGAGAGTCCAGGATAAATAATTTTGATTATTAGTTAGGGACCTACTTTTAAATAGAGTGAAATGCACCGTGAACACCTGAACTTGTAGCTTTGTGTCAAATAGGTCCGTGAACTTAGAAACCAGACATCTAGCCCCTCGAACTAGCGAACCTATTCACCCCAGGGCCAACCCGGTTTTGCATGGGCAATGTAGCGATAACATCAGCACTCCTTAATTTGCGAAATTGATATCTTTTTATTCGGAGCTCCAAATATTACAAATAATATATCAAATTTGATCGTCTCGACGAGCTCTTTGCATTGTTGTACTCCATTTTGTTATTTAAGATAGTTTTATTTAGTGTAAATTAAATATTTCTATAAAATAAGTGATATATTATTATATAAAACGACGTACCTAGCCCGTAAGGCCGCAACCCAAGAACAGGAACATGCATCTTTGCACACGATTCTGCAGGGCTTCCACGGGATCCAAAATAATGCACGGCATGATTAGCTAGACACTGCACTTTCTCCAACACTAGCTCCTCCCTCAGCTGCAAGCTCTCCAGGAGCCTTTCCTCAATTCCTCGCAACCGCGATGCTGTCCAGCCCGATCAGTGTCCATGTATGCATGCTTCCACTCCTGTAGTACCCAAGAAAAAAGGACGGGCGCACCAATGGTAACCCTAGCCAAGGCTCGCATTTCTTCCTTTTCTTTCTTTTTGAAGCTACGCATTGGCCGTTTAGCTTTCGTAGCATACAGTTTTTTCGTCCCATAACTGTTTTTTAGACCACACCGTTGCGCGTTTTTATTAAAACAACAATACCCATCCGGGATGTTGTTTTATAGAAATATTTAATTTTACACAAAATAAAATATATCACTTGTTTTATAGAAATATTTAATTTTACACTAAATAAAACTATCTCAAATAACAAAACGGAGTACACCATTGCAAAGAGCTCGTCGAGACGATCAAATTTGATATATTATTTGCAATATTTGGAGTTCCGAATAAAAAGATGTCAATTTCGCAAATTAAGAAGTGCTGATGTCATCACTGACGTCAGCATCGCTACAGTGCTCGTGCAAAACCGTCATGCAAAGCTGGATTGGACCTGGGGTGAACGGGTTCTCAAGTTCGAGGAGCTAAATGTCTGATTTCTAAGTTCATGAACTTATTTGACACACAGCTGCAAGTTCAGATGCCCACGGTGCATTTCACTCTTTTAAATAATTTTAAAATACAGTGGCTCTTAGAATCATTAGTTGTGCGGAAGCATGAGTTGATAGGCTAGTAACTTAAATCCCATCAAAATCTTCCTAATGAAATGTGAGTTGATAGACTAGTAACTTAAATCCCATCAAAATCTTCCTAATGAAATGCTCCGTGCAGGAGCGTGGTACCTCCTTTGACAAGATGAGTTATGTGGAGATTTTTACCTACATGTCATTAAAAAAGTTCCCGGTTACGCACATGCCATAAAAAAGTTTGCAGATACCTGTGTGTCATGCACTCAAAATTCGTTTACCTATGTGCCATTTTGGATGGATTCTGTTAGAACTTAACTGTCCCACCCGTCTGACATGTGGGACCCACGTATGAAATGACTATTTTGCCCCTTGGGTCTTCTTCAACCTCTTGCCACACTGTGCTACTGCTGCACGCTGGACACACTGCTACTGCTCCACGCCGGCCCTCGCCAACCTCCTGCCGCCGCCCCCTACGCGCACCGCCGTAGCGCCCCCGCGTGCCGCTGCCGGGCCGTGACCGCGTGCTCACCCAGGCCGCGAGCTCCGCCCGACCGCCAGCTACAAGCTCGACCCGGCCGCCGGCCGCGAGCTCGCGAGGAGGCCTGCCAGGGAGCTGGCCCGCCGCACCTCCTGTCCGCTCGCCGCCAGGGAGCTCGGCCGCGAGGCCATGTGAGGACGGACCGCGGCGCACGAACGGGAGGGAGGGGGCGCCGGCGCCGCGGGCGAGCCGAGCCTCGCTTGCGTGCGCCGCCGCGGGGAGCTCCGCCTCGCGCACGTGCGCCGCTGCGGGCGGGCTCGCCTCCGAGCACGAACGGGAGGGAGGAGGCGCCGGTCCCGGTTGGCCGGCAAAGGGGAGGGAGAGAGAAGGGGAGGAGGAAGATGGGTGGGGCCCACAAGGGGTAAAAAGGTCATTTCACTCGTCAATTTGACACCGTTAGTCTCAAATATGGACGGAATGACACACAGGTAAATGAATTTTGAGTGCATGACACACATGTATCTGCGAACTTTTTTATGGCATGTGCGTAACCGGGAACTTTTTTAATGGCATGTAGGTAAAAGTCTCAGTTATGGGAATGTTTAACCGCGTGCACAGCAAAGCACACCAGGGCTGTTTATGGTCGACTTTCAGTAATCTAGTTGAAATACCAGTCGTTAGTGGTCAATGGCCCCCATCACACATTCCAACTGGACTCGAATCATCTTTTTTGACCCATCAATCAAACTAAGCAAGAAGTCTCTGCTGACTGATGATCATGTTGGGCACTTGATCCATCTCGTCTTTCATCATATATCAGCAACCCATGGTTTACGTTGTATCATGGTACGGTTTACCTTGTCACAGGGAATAATCACCTAACAATTATTTTCGTGAGGACTTAGCTTTCCATCGGTGTTAATTGCAACTATCCTACTTGAACAATTTAGTACTTGCAACTTTGGATCGATATTTCGGAGGCTTGGTGCACGGATCACTCTGATTCAGGTGCGTCCAGCACACATCAAGCAAGTGTGATGGGTCTTGTTTCCACTGCACTAGCCTCGCCTTTAGCCTCCCAACAAATTGAGGTCGTCCGGCCTCCAAAGTACTCGACGGCAAAAATGCGTGACATCGGTCGTCTGATGAGCATGCATTGCTGTCACTAGTAGAGAATCCGCTATTTGTACTGGTCCATAATCTCTTTTTAATACCGGTATTGTCCATCCAGTACTAATGTGAGGTCACATTTGTACCGGGTGGCTCACCCGGTACTGATGTGCACATTAGTACCGGGTGGTTAGGAGCCCCCGGTACTAATTGGTGTGTGCCCCGTATACCTGATTCCTCTCCTCTATTTTCTTTTCTTTTCTTTCTCATCTCATCTCATCTCATCTTCACAAGTCACAGATTTACACAACATAATATGATTCACAACTCAAATCACCACAAGGTTCACAATTTCACAAGATTTACAGCACCAAGATACGATTCACAGCAAGTCCAACAAGTCACAAGGAGGATTCACATTCTCACAAGAACAACAATAAGAACGAACTCACGTCTCACAAGAACAACCACACACTAGAACTCACATCGTCCTGCACCTCGAGGCCGCTGCCACGCTGGGCTCCTCGCTGCGCGCGCCGCCGTGCCGGAGCCCCGGCTCCCGCGCCTCCCAGCCGAGGCTGCCGCCGCCGCCAGCAGGGAGGCCCGGCCCCGCCGTCGCGTCCAGCAGGGAGGCCGGCCCTTCTGCCTCCCCTCCTCCGCCGGCGCTGAACGCCGCGCCGAGAGGCCGCACCTCTTGGCCGAGGTCGGCACCACCACCAGTAGGGAGGCCCGGCCCCGCCGCCGCGTCTAGCAGCAGGAAGGCCAGCCCTTCCGCCTCTCCTCCTCCGCAGGCGCTGAACGTCACGCCGGGAGGCCGCGCCGGTGGCCGGGGCCGCCTGGGAGGCGAGCGCCGCCGCGCCCCCGACTCGGAGGCCTCCTGCGCCGCTGGCCTTTGGGCTCCGATCCAGCGCCTGTGCCCGCCGCCTCCGCCTGCTGGATGAGAGAAGAGAGAGAGAGTTAGAGATAAGAGGATAAGAGAAGAATGGAGAAGAATAAGAGAGAGGCAGAGTGTGTGCGGTGTGGAGGCTGATATTTCCGGGCTCCTTTGGATGGACAGGTGCAGCTACCCAGGGTAGGAAGCCCCCGGCGGGGGATTCCACCGGCCACCAACTTCCCCAGTTGGCGCTCCCCACCGCGGCTTGCCCACCCCACCACTGTTTGGGAGACGAGGGTGGCCGGTGGCGGGGGAGTTGCAGCTCGTACTTTTTCATTTTTAAATAAAATATGAACCAAGACTTTCTATTTTTCTTCTGTAACAGCCACAATGCATTTTTCATATCATATGGCAACATTAATCACAAATACTAATCTGACATCTTAAAAAAATATTAACAAATCCAAAATAAATCATTCAAAATAAGTTGAGTGCATCGTCACAAATCACAAAGTAAGGACATCCACTGCCTTAATTCAACATACATGCATATTACATCCAGCTCATGCAGTTGACAAAAAAAGGTTCTGTAAACCATCACATATCCTAGAAAATAAGATAAGCATACAACATTCGATTTATTCCAGAAATGTAAACAATCACATATCCTAGAAAATAAGACAAATTTAATTTCTGATAGTACTTTGCACTCCGGAGATAGAAGTTAACATTTTAGATCTCAAATCTAGACCTTGCTCACAAGTACTTTGCTTAGCTCGCAAATTAGGACTCCTGCTCACCTTGGGGGTGGAAAGCTGCATCACAAAAAGTAACAAATAAATTAGAGGCACCATCTGGTAGAAAATAACAAATAAATTAGCTTTTCTAACAGAAAGCACCTACCTCAGATTCTGTGCTAAGCTAGTTTATGAAACAGATAAAATTAGTTAAAAAGGAAGAGAGAATTAGTCTCTATGCACTTTTATTATGTACTGTACTAGGAACAGAAGCAATGCAGCCTGCCAGTTGGTTGCAATAGAAGGTTCGTCAGATTGATAGTCACAAACAAAGAACTAGCAATTCAGGGCTACAAGATTGCAAAGCAGGGAAACACTCATATTAAAAAAACAGTTGGATGGTTCAGTACTAACACAATTTCAATAAAATTAACTGTGAACAAATCATGTTATCCCCTCGTAAAGTTCACCAAAGCATGATTTGTAACCAATTCACTATCAAGCAAGGACTATTGGTCTAATATTAGTTTGGTTAGGTTTCACAGGTGTAGCTTTGGATGAAAAATATAAATTAAAAAGATACAGTAGTACCAATGCCCACTAGTATGCTGCAGCATAATGGAAATTTAAGGAAACACACTTATACCGCGGGACAAGGGTTGCAGATTAATGAGGGAGCAAATAGTTAGATAAATAGTTAACTGCAAAGTGAAGTAAACTGTGTCACTTTTCTGTGAAGATATTGATTAATGGAGAAGAAAGAGATAAGCTCCTGCAATCCTTTTTATGTAATGTTGCACTTCTTGTCTTTCCATGCCGTTGGATCAATGTAAAAAATTCAATATCTAAAGCACCTACTACATGAGTAGGAATGGTACCCATCTCTCCATCATGTTCAAGAAAAAAAATTAACATGAGTAGGCAGAAATGTTGTGTTTTGATGTCAACTATCTTTTTAAATGAGTAAGAGCAAATTAGTGTAGCTAATTACATGGGTTAACTCTTCATAGTCACAGATATTTGGTTTTACTGTCTGGAAGTAAACTAAAGTACTAAATAAACTCCAAGAAGAATGCAGACACATCAGTAGAGTACCTTCCACACTTTCCAAAGGAAAGGGGAAAAAATCAAACTTCAGATATCACCACTACACTCAAAGAATATTCTGCTACAATATTTAGTATTGTAAACAACGTGCCAAATAACTGAAAATGATTCAAATTTAACCTTAGCCTTGTATATCAAAATGTTTCATCAAATCGGAAGAAATGTAGAAAAACTCAAATGACACCAATGGTTTATGGCAATTTTTTTGCCACCAACACGTTCAAGTGTTGTGACACTATATACCAGCAAGTGCATATATGGTATATGGAGAAGTCATTATCCACTTTGTTAGACTGATAAAAAAAATTATAAGCAGTTCCATCTATTAGCGCGATTATGGCAGTTAAGAGACTTCACGAACTGTGCATTGAACACTATCCAGGGCATCAGTTATCAGTCAATGGAGAGATAACAAACAAACAATTACCTGCAAATGATGTGGGAAGCAACAAACTGTTGTAGTGTTCAGTCATTTGGGTTTAACAATTCGATTTTCTACTGCAATTCCTGATGTTAAATGGTGTTCCAAAGCGGCGTGATGCGCCTTCCCGTCTGCTGTTGAAAGCAGCACTACTGTATCCACCTAAGCTCTGCGATCTCGTGAGCTACAATTGTAGCCTCGCTCCATTTTGTTGCAAGGTGAAGGACATGGGCAATCAACTGACCTGTGCCATCGCAGCGGAGGACCTCGCAGGGGGAGCAGCCAGCGACGATAACATCCAAGACCGAACCTCCCACGCCGCCCTGACCACCACCGGCAACACCCCGCCCACTTCCGCCGCGCATCCGCCGTCCACCGCCTGATTGAAACCCCAAACCCCCCGAAAATCCAAATCCATGGTCAATGATGTAGCCAATAAATCCAAACTCCAGATAACGAATCGAAGGAGTAACTGGATCTTGGAGCTAATGCACCAAGATCGAATCAGGAAAAAGAATGAGAGGGGGAGGGGGAAACTCACCAAGATTGAACGAGAAGGACAACGGTGCTTGGGTGTCGGCGAGGACGTGGGTGCTGTAGATCGGCGAAGAGGAGCAGATACGGCGGCGGCGACGACGACTACGACGGATGGTCGGGGACGAAGATGAAGACGCGGAGGAGCGGTAGCGGCTGGACGACGACAAGGTGGAGCGGACGACGAGAGGGCGTGGTGGAGGCGCGGAGCGGCGCCTGGACGACGAAGAGGAGCGGCGACGTGATGGAACGGATAGGGGAGGAGCGTGGTGGAGCGGCGGCGGCATGGTGGAAAGGACGAGGAGGGGGCGACCGTCGCGACGAGAAGGGGAAAGGAACGGGGCGCCGCCGCCAGGAGTCGGGAGGTGGGGAGGGCTCACCACGGGGAAAACGCCTGGATAGGGTTGGGGAGTCCGTGGTCATAGGCTCCCAAATGATAGGAGAGATTGAGCCCGGGTAGAAAATCGACGTGGGAGCTCGGCCCAGGAAAAACGGAGGGATCCCTGCGGGGTTATGGGTTCCCAAAGGGGCCCTAAGTGTTGTGGAGGGCGGGCCAGCGGCAGCGGTGGGGGTGCATTAGTACCAGGGTTTCTTTTGTCCTGGTACTAATGTGTCTTCTTCGGTACCGGGCCTAATCCCTACCCGGTATTAATGTCGTCTGACCACATTAGTACCGGGTGTGGACTAGCCCCGGTACTAATGTGCTCTCACGGGGTTGCGTTGGGGTTCTCCCTCTCCACCTGGTACTAATGTGGACATTAATATCAGGTGTCAATATACCCGGTACTAATGTGAAAATAGACCTAAGACAAATGATTGGTTCCCTAGTAGTGTGTGGGAGGGAGTAACGAGAACACATATGTACATCTTGTTATCTCTGGCCAGTGGTGTCCAAGTATATACGTGCTTCGTTAATTACCAGCTGCACCCAGATAGCCTGCAATGCGCCACAACGCACTGCACACAGCTTATGAGTGTGTGAATTAAGAATTTTAATCCGACACCGCGTGACACGAAAAAGACTTCGTCAACCATATCAGAGAAACAATTTCAGGCAAGAGTTTGGTTTTTACCCCACCTGTTGTAAGTTGTAACCATTGATGGAACATATCCTCAAAGTTCAATGGTGGTGCAATTTGAAAAACAATATGTACTGCACGTCATAGAAATCCGGCATGATCATCCCTGTGGGAGTGCGGCCAGTGCGATGGAACAAGGCCTCCCTTTTACAAGGGGCCTGAATTTTTCAGCGTTGCAGCAAGATCCACAATTCCTTGGTCTAATTTTTATTGTTTCTTCTCTCTAATCCCCTGATGCATTGAGCCTGAATTTTTCAGCGCTGCAGCAAGGTCCACAATTCCTTGGTCTAATTTTTATTTTTCCTTCTCTCTAATCCCCTGATGCATCGAGCCATTGACAAGGCCAGATTCTTTTTGCCATTATCGTTCATCTATGTTGCACATCTCCCGATAAATCAATAGCAGAAATAGTGAATTATTTGTTGTTACATGTGTATGTTTATTGACATTTGACTATTTTTTAAATCTTTCATTTTTTCACACCCGTGCATCTATTGGTTTCCAAAATCTAGGTCATGTCTTTTACAAATTAGTCTAAACAAATATAATTATGGTTACTAAAGTTATTTTGGATGAGTGACATGTTGAAAAAAAACTATTATGAGTCTATCATGAAAAATTACATTTCATGAAACACGAAAACAATGAATTTTTTTAACCCTTTTTAATCTAAAATTTTAAAAATAACCCATGTCAAACTAAAATTCCAAGAAGTAGCCCTTTTGGTCGCGCCAGGTCACGTGGCGCGACTCCCTGTTGAGTCGCGCCAGGGCATGTGGCGCGACTAGGGTGCCACGTTGGCCGGCGCGCGAGCGCTGACCTCGCTGACCGCTTACGTGGTGAGTGAGTCGCGCCGCATGCTCTGGCGTGACTCAGTCGCGCCAGGCGGTGTGGCGCGACTCACTTAATATACACCGGACGTCGGGCCCTCCTTTCTTCTTCCTCCCTTCCTCCTTTCTTTCTTCCAGAGCGTCCACCCGTCACCCATGGCGTCCGCCCGCCCCCTCCCCCTCTAGATCCGGTCCGTCCTCCACCGGATTCGTGTGGATTTGGGTGAGAAATTACTCCTTGAAGGTACCTCCTCCACTTTAACCGAGTAGTTTTTGTTGATTTGGTTGTTTACCTAGGGTTTTACCATGGCTAGGGTTTGGTGATTTTGTGGCTTGAATGATGGATTGAGTACGAATCGGGCACCGTTAGGTGGCTTGTATCGATGTATTGGTTGATTGTAATACCGATCTATCGTGTAGTTTGCAATGCATGTTTCGGTTTGGGTGGATTTGGAGGGTGTAGAGGTTGAACTCATTATGAACACAAATACCATGTCAGTTTATGCATTTTTTCACTAGCTTTGAGTAGGAGTACCTTTGAGAAGTATACATTAGCTTTTATTCACTACTATTATTTCACTAGGTTTTTGTTCACTAGATGTAGATAGTAGTTTATCACGAGGTAGTAGTAGTTTTTTGGTATACATGTGCAAAGCAAAGTTGAGAGCAAGTGAGTTTGTTATGGTATAGATGTGGACCTTTGTTAGAGAGCATGTGTACATATTATGTATGTTGTGGAGTGCTATGATTTTGCTTGTATGGTCCTTTGCTCATATGCTCATTTAGTTCATATGAATGTTGGTTTTAATTAATTTAGTACTATAGTTGGAATTAGTAGTTTTATTTCACAACTTGTGTAATATAGGAAGAAGTAGTAGGGTTTAATTAATTAATTTTGCTCAATTGCTACTACTAAATGATTCACTCACTTACACAACTAAATGATTCATTCACTAGCTAGTTTTTTTGTCACACTAGTTTGTCACATGACATTAGAATTAGAAGTTTAGTTTTGACTATATAAAGTCCTTTGCTCATTTGCTACTACAAAATGATTTACTAGCTTTGCTCATTTGCTCATTCACTAGTTTTGTATTGATTACCAACCATTTAGTCAAAATATATGTCATGATTTACTAGTTTTGCTAATTATCAATTTTAATTTATTTTCTAAATTTTGTTCTTTTTATTTAGGACCATGGCCCAACCACCGGAGCACCATCCACGGTACCCACTCCTTGAGACCTACTATGATGAGAGTCACTGTGGGAGGAAGCTTGAAGAGCGCTTGGAGGTAGGATGAGAATCACTTGTCATTGCGATTAACTTTGTGTTTGATGGAATGATATTGGATTGTCATGTACTAATCATGTGAGAATCAATTATTTGTTTGCAGGTTCTTACTCCTTTACGACCCCGCACTCACACTCCTCTACAATGGGATGACAGATACACTCCATTCCTTCGACGAGCGGGTTTTCTCCCACTTGCCACATTGATCAAGACGGGGCTGCCAAAGATGGATAATGCTGCTCTGAGGACCACGTGTGTCCGAAGACCAGTGGAGGGTCGCTCCTTAGTGATGAGTGATTGACAACGTTGTGTGGACTGATGCTTGGCTAAGTGTGCAGGTACAGGTTGCGGCTTGACTCGTGTCGGTGCAGGTGAAGAACAAACGCGAAAGGCCTTAGCCGTGGTGGCCTCCGGGTGATGGAGAGACAAGTAGGCTTGGTTCGAGGGACCCGGTGGCCGATGGGGTCAAGTGCGAGCCGTGCGGTGCAAGACTGGCGGGCTGAAGTCGTGAACATGGGCCGGTGCAAGGTAGTGGATCGAGGCCGAAGCTTGCACGCGGGGTTTGGTGGTTTGCCCACAAAACCATCGGTGGACGGTTTCTTGGTTTGGGCCTCAAAACCAAGCTCGAAGGCCCGAGGCGACGGAGACAGTGATCCGGGAGCTTCGGGAAGCTTCGAGGCGGAGGGCACGTGGCGTGATCGTGGGGTTTGCGTCGAGGTGAAGCGAAACCACGGTGGAAGCGTGTCCGTCCGATGAAGACTTGACCAAAATGCCCCTGAGGGGTTGTATCTTCATTTAAGCAGCAGGGGTAGCATGGTCATTTACCTCCCTCCGATGGACTTCGTATAAATAGCGGAGAGGTGGATGGCATCTCTCTCTCTCTCTTGGACTCTAGGGCTTTCTTCCCCGGTAGATTTCTCTGAACTACTTCTTGTTCCTCTGGATTCCTTAGGCTAGACTCTTGTACAGACTCTGACCTCTGGATGTATGGAAGCATTCGGCGTTGCGGTGATCTCCTAGTCCTTTGTGATTTTCGTGTCATTTTCGGGGCTATTTTTGGGGGGTTTCGTTCTTCGCTCGATTCGGGGATTTGAGGGCGTTTCTTCACGGATTTCTTTGAGGGGATCATGGGTGGATGTCTTGCGCATCTTTGTGTGTGATCTTGACCCCTCAAACGCTGTGGAGAGCCTTCGATTCGTGCATTTTTGGTTGGAGCCTAAGTTCATGGTGGTGCTTGTGTGATTCGCGATTCCCGGTGATTTAGGGAGTTAGAGGTCGAGATTTTTGGGGCATAGCATCCTTGTGTGACGCATATCATCTCCCCAAAGTCTTGTCTCAAGAGCTTCAACCATTTGGGAGATCCGGTGATGAGTTCGTGGAGTTGACCCCGCGGGTCGGCCGTTTTTTGTTCTGTTCGTGGCTTGCGGACAGTCCGCACGATAGCCGCGGACAGTCCGCACGTCCTGTTGTTTGTCGTGTGTTCTTCGTGTTCTTGCGCGTCTTTGTTTTGATCCGTTTTGGCCCTGGGTTTTGGTTGCAAGGGGTTTGGCGGACAGTCCGCGAGGGTTTCACGGACAGTCCGCGTGGCCGAGTTTTTGGCGGACAGTCCGCGTGTCCTTCACGGACATTCCGTATTTTCGGGGAGCGTCTCTGGTAGCTCTGGTGCTTATTTCGGACAGTCCGCGCCGTACCTACAGACAGTCCGCTGTACCCTAGTGGACGGTCTGCCCGTACTGCACGGACAGTCCAAGCCTGGCGTTTCCAGATTGTGGCAAGTGCTTTGATTCTTGTCCAGTTGCTTCCGCTCTTTGCTCCTAGGCTTGTCTCTTGTTCTTCTAGGCTTGTGTGTGCCTTGTTTGGAGCTTCCTTTGTGTGTGCGAGCGTTTGGAGTGGCAATCGGGGTATAGGCCGAGTTCGACCTACGGGAAGAATTTTTATCAGCTCCCATTCACTCCCCCCTCTCTGGTCGCCCTATTCGGTCCTTCAATGGGTATCAGAGCCAGTTACGGATCTTCGTGATTCTAACCAGTCTAAGATCCAAAGATGGGTGATTACGGCAAGGGGTCGGGTCCTCCGCACTTTGATGGCAAGAATTACCCGATGTGGGAGAAGCGCATGGGCGCGTTTTTGCGGGGGAAGGGAACTCTTATTTGGGAGGTCACTCAAAATGATCCATATGTCATCCCAGATAGTTTTCTGCTTTCAGGATCACAGGACATGTTTGAGGCCAACAACAAGGCCGTTGATTACTTGTTCCGTGCTCTCTGTGCCTCGGAGTTCGAGCGAGTGTACGGAGAGAATGTGGCCGGAAAGATATGGCTCAAGTTGAGAAATGCTCATGTTGGCAATGCCCAAGTGCAAGCCCGTTTGTTTTCCACTTACCGGAGAGAGTACGAGAACTTCACTCATCTCCCCGGTGAGTCGACCGATGCTATGTTCCAGCGTTTCACTAGCACTGTCAACAACATGAGGGCCAATGTGACAGTGCTCCCATACACGGATCATGATCAAGCTATCAAGCTTTTGCATGCCCTGGATAGGTCTGTGTGGAGTGCCAAGGTCGAGGCCATTGAGGAGTCGAGCGTGTATGATACACTGACGCTGGATGAGCTGTTTTCCAAGCTCAGGTCTTCAGAGGTTGATCGTGGCTTGAGCCAAGAGCAAGAGCCCCACTGATCCTCATAGTTTGGCTCTTGTCTCGGGATCACGGTCTAATGCTAACCCTGGTGGTTTCTCTCTGTCTTGTCTTGTGTCTTTGCCAGATGAGGACTTTGAGGTGCTAAGCGAGGACGATCTCGTATTGTTGAGCAAGAGGTTTGGGCGAATGTACGAGAACCGCAAGAATTTAAGGCGGAGCTCGGGGATGTGCTATCGGTGCAGGAAGCATGGGCACTTCATCGCCGAATGCCCTGAAGCCATGGAGATCAAGAACGACTACAAGGGCAAGCCCAACCACGACTACAACAAGCACCGCTCCCGGAACGACTACAAGGACAAGCACAAGGACAAGGGCGACAGAAGGCACAAGAAGGGTGGCGGCTACAAGAAGAAGACCGCTCGAGCGATGGTGGCCGGAGCGAGCGACATCGACTCAACATCAAGCGATACCTCTTCCGACTCGAGCAGCGATGAAGAACAAGAGAAGCGCAAGGACAAGCGGCACACGGGCAAGAACTTCGCCGGCCTCAGCTTCATCGCGCAAGGAGACTTTTGCGGCATGGCGCACTCCAAGAAAGGTGGGAAGCACAGCTCGGATTCGAACTCCGACTCCGATGAAGAGGTACGACAAGATCCCAACTTCTTGCTAGAGGAGAATGCTGGGCTTAATGAGTTGCTTGATAACCGTGATGATGTGCTTAGAAAGACCAACAAGAAGAGGGAATTTAGGTCTTTGTCGGGCGATGCTAAGGACAAGGTAGCTGAACTTGAATCCTTGCTTGTGGATGCTAGAAATGAAATAAGTGCTTTGAAATCTGCTCTTGTGGTGTCGGATGAGATTGATTGTGGTAACTGTTTAGTTTTTCTTGCTGATTTGACTGCTCTCAAGGAGAAGCATGCCTCTACTTTGGAGGAACTAGATGTGGTTAGGATTGAGTGTGATGAATTGAAGTCTAGGCCAGCTTTAATAGGTGCTTGTACCTCATGTCCTATTCTGCATGCTAGGCTAGATGAATCTCACACTAGAATTGTTTCTCTTGAGGCAGCATTAAAAGCTCCTCTTCCTACATCATGTTCAACCTGTGAAATGCATGCTTTGAAAAACATGGAACTTGCACACTATGTTGATCGTCTGCAAGATGAAAATGATAATTGAGAAAAATGATGGGGTGGTTGTCTGGGCATGAGCCACAATTGAGTTTGATATTGGCTCAGTTCAAGAGGTTTGATGGTCAGGCGTTGGGGGCTGACAAGTGTGGTGAGAAGAGTGGTGAGGAAGAAGAGAAAGCTGGAGAGATTCCTATTCTACCACACACCACACCCATGAACAAATTTGCACCCAAGCCAAACCATCTCAGAAACAAGCTAGACACAACCCCAGATCCTCCAGTGTTCCCCCACAAATCTGAGAACTACCAGAAACCCATCAAGTTTGTGAGCACCCAGGGGAGTGTCTTTGGTGGGAAGTCAGGAGAGAAAGCTGGAGAGAAGCTTGTAGGGAAGCCACAGCCTAAGTCAGTGCCAATCCGCTTCCATTGTGAGTATTGTGGGAGGGATGGGCATAAGGATGAGTTCTGTTTCCGGAGAAAGAGGGATGAGAGGTTTGCTAAGGAGATGGCAAACAAGGATAGGTACCACCTTGCTCGTAGAGGGCCTCTGCCTATGGGTGAGGTCTATGTGCGTATAGTTCCCACTCGTGGAGGTGGATGTGGAGGTGTGTTCCCTCAGAGAGATAGGCGTGTTGGGTTTGGGCGTGGTGAGTTGGCTCGACGTGCTCCTTCTCGTGATCGTTACGAGTTTGGGAGGCACGATCGGAGCTTTGGGTCTCAGATGGACTACGTGCCACGTTTTCCTCCTCGTGGTGCGCGTACTCCTCCAGTGAGACATGACAGGTCCTTTGGTGGTAGGCGTGAGAGGGCTCCGCCTAGAGGCTTTGGGAGGATGGATTTTGCTAACCCTTCTTTTGAGCAAACGGCTCAGCACTGGTTTGACTCTTTTGGTACTAACCCCAGTGTTGAGTCGCTTGCTCATTCTCGTTCTCGTTTTTTATTACAGGTGGGAAGCTTGGAGAACTTTTGGTTGATCGACTCCGGTTGCTCAAGACACATGACCGGAGATCGTGGGTGGTTCTCAAACCTCACCCCGGTGAGTACGAGGGAGTACATCACTTTTGGGGACAATGGGAGAGGACGAGTGCTTGCTGAAGGTATGGTGAAGGTGAGTAGCAAGGTGACCTTAAGAAGTGTAGCCCTGGTCAAGTCACTTGGGTTTAACCTGTTGTCAGTATCTCAATTACTTGACGAAGGTTTTGAGGTTCGTTTTAAGTCGGGTGCTTCTCGTGTGCTTGATTCTCGAGGCGATCTTGTCTGTACGATCGTCCCCGAGGGTCAAATCTTTCGTGCTGACTTTTCCCAGTCTATTGGTCCTCCTCGATGCTTTGTTGCTGGTGTTTCGGCCGAGCTTTGGAAATGGCATAGGAGGTTGGGACACTTGAGCTTTGAGTTGCTTTCCTGCTTGAGTGGTCTTGATCTTGTCCGAGGATTGCCTAAGTTGAAATTCGAGAAGGATTTGGTTTGTGCTTCTTGTCGGCATGGGAAAATGGTTGCCGCTTCTCATGCCCCTCTGACTGCGGTTATGACCAAGCGACCTTGTGAGCTGTTGCACATGGATTTGGTTGGGCCAGCTCGTGTTCGCTCTGCTGGTGGGAAGTGGTATGTTCTTGTGGTTGTTGATGATTTTTCAAGGTACTCTTGGGTTTTCTCTTTGGGGGATAAGAGTGAGACATTTGGCTTTGTTCGGGACTTGATCTTAAGGTTGAAGAATGAGAGACATGGAGATGTCATTCGAGCTATACGCAGTGACAATGGCATGGAGTTTAAGAACTCTCATTTTGATGCCTTTTGCACTGATCTTGGTCTCGATCACCAGTACTCTTCTCCATACATCGCTTGCCAGAATGGCATTGTGGAGAGGAAGAACCGGACCCTTTGTGAGATGGCCAGGACGATGCTTGATGAGCATAGGACTCCTAGGCGTTTCTGGGCCGAGGCGGTCAATACCGCTTGCTATGTCTCGAAACGCATCTTTCTTCGTGCTTTCAAGAAGAAGACCTCTTATGAGCTGATGCATGGGCGACAACCCAAGGTGAGTCACTTTAGAGCTTTTGGTTGCAAGTGTTTCATTCTTAAGAAGGGCGCGCTGGATAAGTTTGAGTCTAGATGTTCGGATGGTATTTTCCTTGGTTATGCGATTCACTCTAGAGCATATCATGTGCTCAACCTTGATACTAATCGAATCATGGAGACTTGCGAGGTAACCTTCGACGAGACACAGCCATGTAGCTCTTCTGCTTTTGAGTGTGCAGGTGACGATGAGATTGGAGCGAGGATCTTTGAAGATGAGAAGGATGGAGATGGAGACGACGACGATGATGATGGTGGTGCTCCCATGGCTGATCGTGTACACGCTACTTCCACTACTACGACGACGATCGAGGATGGACCATCCCCTACTCCCACTATGACTGAGGCTGTTCGAGTGGAGGCTGCTGCTGAGGGGGAGGTTGTGTCCAGGCGAGAGCCTCCCCGGCGTGTACAAGTTGATCACCCACCGATGACGATCATTGGTGACCTTCATGAACGCACTACACGGTCGAGGTCAAGGAACACTTCTCATTTTGCTCACTCTGCTTTTGTTGCGTTGTTTGGGCCCAAATATATTCGACACGCTTTGTCTGACGAGAATTGGGTGAATTCCATGCATGAGGAGTTGGAAAACTTTGAGAGAAACCAAGTCTGGGTGTTAGTCGATCCACCGCTAAATTGCCGTCCCATAGGTACCAAGTGGGTGTGGAAGAACAAAGAGAGTGAGAATGGGATGGTTGTGGGAAACGAGTCGAGGTTGGTGGCTCAGGGGTTCAACCAGAAGGAGGGGATAGACTATGAGGAGACATTTGCTCCTGTGGCACGTTTGGAGGCAATTAGGATCCTTCTTGCTTTTGTCGTGGCTAAAAGGTTCAAGTTGTACCAAATGGATGTCAAGAGTGCTTTCTTGAATGGGGTGATAGAGGAAGAAGTGTATGTGAGGCAACCCCTGGGGTTTGAGAGTGAAAAATACCCACACCATGTATACAAACTCCAGAGAGCGCTCTATGGGTTGAAACAGGCACCTAGAGCTTGGTATGGCAGGTTGAGAGGCTTTATGCTGAGTAAGGGGTTTGTGATGGGCACAGTTGATAAGACCATGTTCCTTCTTAAGCATGGGAATAACTTTTTGATTGTTCAGATATACGTGGATGACATAATCTTTGGTGGCTCTTCTCATGATCTTGTTGCCAGATTTGCAGATGACATGAGCAAGGAATTTGAGATGTCCATGATGGGTGAGCTGCAGTTTTTCTTGGGTCTCCAGATCAAGCAGTGCAAGGACGGGACCTTTGTACATCAGGTGAAGTACACCAGGGACATGGTGAAGAAGTTTTGCATGAAGGACTCCAAGCCGCTGACTACACCGATGAGTACAACTACGGCTTTGGACACGGACGAGGACGACGAACCCGTGGACCAGAAGGAGTACCGGAGCATGATCGGCTCCCTCCTCTACTTGACAGCGACGAGGCCAGACATACAGTTCAGCGTGTGTCTGTGCGCTCGTTTTCAGGCTTCACCGAGGACTTCACATCGGCAGGCCGTCAAGCGGATTTTTAGGTACTTGAACTACACTCCTGAGTTTGGTCTTTGGTACTCTGCCTCCTCGACACTCAGGCTTCATGGGTTTTCTGATGCGGATTTCGCTGGGTGTCGATTGGACCGCAAGTCGACTTCTGGGTGTTGTCAGTTCCTTGGTCATTCTTTGGTCTCTTGGTCATCTCGCAAGCAATCGAGTGTAGCCCAGTCCACCACCGAGGCTGAGTATGTAGCTGCTGCTAGTTGTTGTTCCCAGCTGCTTTGGATGACCTACACCATGAGTGATTTTGGAGAGGAGTGCTCCCAGGTTCCACTTTTCTGTGACAGCACCAGTGCCATAAGCATAGCCAAAAATCCTGTCCTCCACTCCAAAACGAAACACATAGAAGTGAGGTACCACTTCCTGAGAGACAATGTTGAGAAGGGAAACATATCTTTGTCCTATGTCCCTACCCAAGACCAGCTAGCTGACATTTTCACCAAACCTCTTGACCAAGTCACTTTCACTCGCTTGCGGGGTGAGCTTGGGGTGTGCTTTCCTTTCTAGCTGAGTCTTGGAGCTTCTCATGTATATATGTGTCATATGTTCATTTTGTTGCATTTCATTCATGCATTTTACTTTCTGTACAAAACCTGGTAGGATAGCCATCTTTAGATCACTTGAGCTAGGATTGAGCTTCTCTTATATACACTGATCACTGATGTGCTATTTGTGAAACTTGTGCATGTTTGGTAAATTGTGGATGTGAATGCTATGCTCTTGATGGTTTTGCCATATATTTGTGTTGAGATAGCTTTCTTTTGATGAAAATGCTAAAATTGTGTCTCTCATGAGTAGATGCTTGTCTATGCTCAATTTGTGCTTAAATACTTATATCATGCTCAGTTTGTGCTTGAGAATCATATTCTCTTTGCTTGGGGTCAAAGATCCTTTGTCATTGTAAATGTTTAGCCCTTTTGCTTGCTTGGGGAGGAGCATAAGCTTCTTTTTACCGCAAAGGCACTTCATGTACCATGTTTAAACTTGAAAATGAAATTGGTGTATGAATTGCCTTATGCTTGAAAAATGAGCTCCTAATCATGTTTTTATGGTTTGATATTCATATCTTGGGTGCTAAACCATAGCATGCTTGTCTACCATGAGAAGTCTCATTTTAAGAAGTAGACACATGGCTCGGTGGCTTTAACATGACTTGAGTAGCTTGTGGGTATTTATAATGATCTTGTGATGAGAATTTGTGATCTTGCATAAACTTTGGATGATCTAGTGTATTTATGTTCAAATTGGTATAGAGAGAGTCTTGCTCATGAGATGACTATTTCTTTGTGAAAATTACTTAAAATTGCTTTTAGCCATGTCACATGCTTATATGTCTCTACCTTCTTGATGGCAATATGCTAGATACACCATGTCTACTTTGCTTGCTCTATGTCTCATTTGTAGCATTTTGTTGTGCTCTTTGTATATCTGAGAAGCTTAGTAGATTGTATATGTGCTTTGACATGTATTTTTCATGAAAACAAGGGGAAGAGTCTCATATACCTTGATTCATGCATTGTCAACAAGGGGGAGAATTTTGTATGATATGGGGAGAAATTTTCATGCATTGGGAAATTTTGTGGAAAATTGGTATGCATTTGTGAGTTGTGGCATGTGAGGAGAAAAATTGAGAAGAAGAGGTTGCATTTGCTCAGGGGGAGTTTGCATATGTGCAGGGGGAGCTCCTTTGATTTTCTTGACTTTTGTGCTTTATGATGTGCTCCGTGTGAGCTTCGTTTTGTCTCGGCTGTGTCGAGCCGTTGCCCTTGTCTTAGGGGGCCGAGACTTGGATTGGTGAGTGATCGAGTTTTCGTTTGTTCTCTGGCTTTGGATCACTTGCTTGGGAGGTTTGTGTTCGTGGTTGTTTTCTTTTCTTTTTTCTCTATGTGATTTATATGGGTGTTGTCAATGCACTCATCAAGGGGGAGATTGAGGACCAGGTGTGTCCGAAGACCAGTGGAGGGTCGCTCCTTAGTGATGAGTGATTGACAACGTTGTGTGGACTGATGTTTGGCTAAGTGTGAAGGTACAGGTTGCGGCTTGACTCGTGTCGGTGCAGGTGAAGAACAAGCGCGAAAGGCCTTAGCCGTGGCGGCCTCCGGGTGATGGAGAGGCAAGTAGGCTTGGTTCGAGGGACCCGGTGGCCGATGGGGTCAAGTGCGAGCCGTGCGGTGCAAGACTGGCGAGCTGAAGTCGTGAACATGGGCCGGTGCAAGGTAGCGGATCGAGGCCGAAGCTTGCACGCGGGGTTTGGTGGTTTGCCCACAAAACCATCAGTGGACGGTTTCTTGGTTTGGGCCTCAAAACCAAGCCCAGAGGCCCCAGGCGACGGAGACGGTGATCCGGAAGCTTCGGGAAGCTTCGAGGCGGAGGGCACGTGGCGTGATCGCGGGGTTTGCGTTGAGGTGAAGCGAAGCCGCGGTGGAAGCGTGTCCGTCCGATGAAGACTTGACCAAAATGCCCCTGAGGGGTTGTATCTTCATTTAAGCAGCAGGGGTAGCATGGTCATTTACCTCCCTCCGATGGACTTCGTATAAATAGCGGAGAGGTGGACGGCATCTCTCTCTCTTGGACTCCAGGGCTTTCTCCCCCGGTAGATTTCTCTGAACTGCTTCTTGTTCCTCTGGATTCCTTAGGCTAGACTCTTGTACAGACTCTGACCTCTGGATGTATGGAAGCATTCGGCGTTGCGGTGATCTCCTAGTCCTTTGTGATTTTTGTGTCATTTTCGAGCCTATTTTTTGGGGGTTTCGTTCTTCGCTCGATTCGGGGATTTGAGGGCGTTTCTTCACGGATTTCTTTGAGGGGATCATGGGTGGATGCCTCGCGCATCTTTGTGTGTGATCTTGACCCCTCAAACGCTGTGGAGAGCCTTCGATTCGTGCATTTTTGGTTGGAGCCCGAGTTCATGGTGGTGCTTGTGTGATCAGCGATTCCCGGTGATTTAGGGAGTTAGAGCTCGAGATTTTTGGGGCATAGCATCCTTGTGTGACGCATATCATCTCCCCAAAGTCTTGTCTCAAGAGCTTCAACCATTTGGGAGATCCGGTGATGAGTTCGTGGAGTTGACCCCGCGGGTCGGGCATTTTTAGTTCTGTTCGTGGCTTGCGGACAGTCCGCACGATAGCCGCGGACAGTCCGCGCGTCCTGTTGTTCTTGCACGTCTTCGTTTTGATCCGTTTTGGCCTTGGGTTTTGGTTGCAAAGGGTTTGGCGGACAGTCCGCGAGGGTTTCACGGACGGTCCGCGTGGCCGAGTTTTTGGCGGACAGTCCGCGTGTCCTTCACGGACAGTCCGTATTTTCGGGGTGCGTCTCTGGTAGCTCTGGTGCTTATTTCGGACTGTCCGCGCCGTACCTGCGGACAGTCCGCCGTACCCTAGCGGACGGTCCGCCCGTACTGCACGGACAGTCCGCGCCTGGCGTTTCCAGATTGTGCCAAGTGCTTTGATTCTTGTCCAGTTGCTTCCGCTCTTTGCTCCTAGGCTTGTCTCTTGTTCTTCTAGGCTTGTGTGTGCCTTGTTTGGAGCTTCCTTTGTGTGCGCGAGCGTTTGGAGTGGCAATCGGGGTATAGGCCAAGTTTGACCTACGGGAAGAATTTTTATCGGCTCCCATTCACTCCCCCCCTCTCTGGTCGCCCTATTCGGTCCTTCATGCTCTCACAGCGCTAGTGGACCTGTGGAGGCCCGAGACACATAGCTTCCACCTTCCCTGTGGTGAGATGACTATCACACTTGAGGATGTAGCCATGCTCTTTGGTCTCCGTGTTGATGGGCGAGCGGTGACTGGTCACATAAACCCACAAGGATGGAGGGACACTGTCGAGGGTTTGCTTGGAATACGGCCTCCTGAACCCCAACAAGGTGTGAAGGATAGGAAAACCACGGGAGTGAATTCGTCTTGGCTGGCCCAGCACTTTGGTCATCACCCACCACCACATGCAAACAACCTTCAAGTTGAAATGCATGCTCGTGCATGGTTGTGGCATATGGTGGGTGGGTTTCTATTCCCTGATTCGAGCGGGAATACCATTTCTTGGATGTGGTTAGCAATCATCGGGCAAGAATGAGAGGCTATTGCAACTTATAGCTGGGGGAGTGCAACTCTTGCATGGTTGTATCGGCAGCTGTGTGATGCATGCAGGAGAAGTGGTCCCAACGCAAATCTTGGTGGGTGTGTTTACCTTCTCCAATTGTGGATGTGGAGCAGCTTCCAGTAGGTCAGCCAGAACGCTTCGCATATGGTGTACGTGTTCTCTCATGTTCACAATCAAGTGTTTGTGTTATGAAAAATCTCTCATTTGTATTTGTTATTATGTTGCAGGATTTGCCAGCTGACGGTGCAGTACCCTTGGCTACAGTGGGCTTTCTTTGGACTAATATCACAAGGGTGCACGGGAATCCTGGACGACACTACATAGACTACATCAACGCTTTGGACTGTCTTAGAGCAAGACATGTAAGCGATATACTTTTCCACTACTCCCTTCTATGCTAAGATTTTTTTATAGCCTACAACATTTGCTTAGACAAACCAATTTGCATATCTAGGTTACTTGGCAATCGTATACAAGGGAAGAAGTTCTTGATATGGATCTTAACCCAATGTGCACACATGATGAAGATTTTTGGCGCAATATTTGCCCCCTTATCTGCTTCTACATTGTGGAGTACCATCTCCCAAATAGGGTGATGCGGCAATTTGGTCATATCCAAGCTTGCCCTCCAGAGTACATCAACACCAGCCGCAATCTCCACGAGTACGTATTTTGACCCTTTGGTCCATACACTTCATGTTGTTGATTTGCTGACCATTTGATATATAAATGTAGAATTGATCGTCGAAAGCAAAGGGGTGCCAAGAATTGGGAGGAGCATCACATCCATGCTGTCAATGCATGGAATTTGAGAGCTAACAACTTGGTGTTAGGCGGGGCTCAACACCGTGATGGCCCGTTCAACCAATACTTGGATTGGCTTAAACAAAACACACGCCTAAAGCTCAAGGTTGCAATGGATGCAGCCTACATTGAGGATCTACCTTCAGATCCGGAAGATGTTTTCCCCGAGTACGACGAAATCACAAGAGGTGGTACACAGCTAGAGCGTGGTCCTTTCGAGGATTACATTGTAAGTTATCGTGCTCCTATGATTAATTTTATATGCATCTTGTTGTTATGATGGAACTTGAATTTGATCGTAACCTCATATAGGGCCAACAACTTGGAAGATTTGCTAATGAGGCTGAGCAAGGTTTGGCGGTACCCATAGGATCTCCTGAGGAGGCGGGCGTGTTGAGGGGGTTCGTGCAGAGGATCCGACGGGGGTGTAGGAAAGCGGTGTTCAAGCTGAATTGCTTGGCACGACCGGCACCAGCACCTGAACATGGTGCTGGACCTTCACACTCCGCCCAAAGGTCCGCCCAAAGGACGTCGACTTCAGGTGTGTGGCGTGGATAATTCTCATGAATTTGTGTGTTACTCATGTTTGCAACAATGATGGTTACCTTGTTGTTGTAGGAGGTTCTCGTCGTCGTGCACCGGGGATTGTAATTAGATCCCCTCCAGGTTCGCCTCAACACCATACCCCATCTGAGAGTAGTCAAGACTCCGAAGAACGAGATCCTACCTTCCAAGAGGAAATTGGACCTTCTCAACTTCATGACGCTCCCTCAGGCACACAAGGAACTCCACCACCACCGAAGCGCCGGACGAGATCGCGGGGTCGTGCGGACGTTGGCAGCCACAACGTCGTACCCACCGAGCCTCACCGGACTCGCAAGGCGAAGAAAGCCTACACTCCGCATCCAACTCCGCATCCTTGACATTTCCGCTTGTGTTGTCATTTGTGTATGGCTATGTATCACTTAGGTTTGAACGGACTTATGTGTTGAACCATTTAGAATTGCTCGGACTTATGTCATGAACTATGTGTCACTTAGTGTTTGTTGCTACATTTGTGTAATGAACTATGTGTGACTATGTATGAACTATGTGTTGTCGCTTGTAATGAACTATGTTGGTTGCACGGTCTTATGTGTGAAATTATGCTCCTACTATGTGTGAAAATTTTGCTCCTACTATGTGCAAAAATTTTGCTTATTATGTGTTAAAATGTTCATGTCTCTTAGCTGTTCCAGACTTAGCAAAAAATTCGAGGTCCTCTTATCACGAAAATGACTTAGGGCAAAACTGCATTTGAAGTTGTGTTGGAGTGACTCCTTCACGGGTCGCGCCATGCGCTCTGGCGCGACTCATGTGCGAGTCGCGCCAAGGGATGTGGCGCGACTCAAGAAGGAGTCACTCCAACGCAACTCGAAATGCAGTTTTGCCCAAAATCATTTCTCAGATAACCAGTCGCGCCACGTCCCTTGGCGCGACTAACACATGAGTCGCGCCAATGCATGTGGCGGGACTCAAGAAGGAGTCACTGCAACACAACTCCAAATGCAGTTTTGCCCCAAGTCATTTTCGTGATAAGAGGACCTCAAATTTTTGGCTAAGTTTGGAACCGCTGAGAGTAAATTGTTTTGCCGTAGTTGCACATGAACATTTTCACACTAAATCGTAGCAAAATTTTCGCACAAATTAGAAGCAAAATTTTCGCACAAATTAGAAGCGAAATTTTCGCACAAATTAGGAGCATAATTTCACACATAAGTCCGTGCAACCAACATAGTTCATTACACACACCACTTAGTTCATCAAACGGTGAATTGACTACATAGTTCATTAAACACCACATAGTCCACGACATAATACATAAATTGGCTACTCTGAATCAAAATCGACCAAAAGTTCATCATCACCCCAATCGTCATCGTCATCGTCCACCTCGATCACTTTCGCTTTGCCCTTTGCATCCACAACGTTCCCTTTGCTCATTTCTTCCACCTCTTGCGCCTTGTTCTTGCCCTTGGGATCCACCTCTTGTGACATTCTTGCAAGCGACCTTATTCCCTCCCATTGAGCCTTTGTAGCCTCACCTACAAATTTGTCCACATTGTTCCTAGGCACTTTGACACCTACAAATTTCGGCAAAAACATTAACAAGAGCTTTTATTGCCTGTAATTGAGCAATCTTTGCCTCAATTCTAGCCTTCTTCAAATTAATCCCTCTTTTCTTTGCCTCCGCCATTTGGAACCATTCTTCCGCGGAGTTTTTAGGAAAAATCCTTGTTGGATCAAACTCGGAGCAATCACGGTTGAATTTTTCAATCATCAAACGCCTGCTTGTCCCTCTTCTCTCCTGCTCCTCCTCCTCTTCCCTCAACCTCTTCCTCCTCCTCTCATCAGCAGTTAGTGGTCGTGGATAGTTCATCCTATTCCGCCTCCAAAAGTCAATGAGGCCCTCTCGAATCCCCTCTCCAACCATAGGAAGTGGACGATCCTTCTCTTTAGCAAGCTTATCTTTGCAAATTGGTCCAAACAACTCTCTATTGGATGGAATAGGGACATCATACTTGGCTCTCAATATATTTCTCCTTTTGCAAGTTTCCTCAGTTTTCAAAGGTTCTGAACACTTGCCCAAGTAAATACGGAGAGCTTCTCTACCGGCAAAACTCTACCAATTACAAGTCCTCCCCTCCTACAACAAGTAAGGACCAAATTTAGGAAATTTAGTAAACCAAGCCACTCAAAATGTAGACAACAACTTAACCAAAGAAATAGGGAATTGTCAAACTGAGTTTACCCAATAGTCTCCTAATGAGTTTCCACAATACCATCCATAACCAAGCTCGGATGGAACCACACCTTTCCTAGCGGGTATCCCGCACTTGCAGCGAGGCCTATAAGGCTCATCACATGGCCATGAATGTTTCCCACTCTCGAATGCTTGCACCTCTTCTTCTGACGGCCACTGACCCTTTGGCCCGTACATATCCTCTTGAAAATCACATAGCGGCCATCCATCATGCACAACAATTGAAATTCATTTGCAAATGACACCAACTCAACCACGGTAAAGAATAGAGGTTCGATGCTTACATGTGTTGTTAACTTGCAACGAAAGAATGGTGTGAACTTGTCGGTAAGCTCAATGTTAGGACCTTGCAAATAGCTTCGAACTCCACAATGACACAATGGAGGGTTGTCTACACGCTTGCATGAGCCTCTTGTTTTTCTTCCCATGTCATGGGAGGTGGATTTGGTGGTGGTGGAACCCACCTCTTGAACTCATGATACGGCTGCACCACCGACGGCTGCCACCGAAATAGACGGATCCTAGGGTCAAATTTGTCGGGACCATCAATCCACTGGTGGAAATAACAAGGTCGCTTGTTGTATTGATCAGGGAAGCCATCTTTGTCAAGTGACCACTTTGTTGCACATGTGTAGAACGCTCTTCCTGCTGTAGCCTCGTTCCTGGATTGCTTCACCTGAGCTGGAATGCCACACTCACACAGAGGAACAGGAAGAGGAGGTGGGACGGGATCATCAGGCCTGCCTTGGACCGCCATTATCCTGAAACAAAAAAGAAATATGATTAGTAACATGAATCATATCTTAACATAAAATAAAAAGGAGAACAATATTACTACGATGACGTCAAAAATAACAACAAGCTATCCTAAGTAGGTACCGCATGGCCACTTCCACTGGTACTAGATTCTTTATGACGTTCCTTCCGGTGACCCTTCTCGTGACAGACACTGCATCGGTTCTTCGTCTTTTTTTGGTCAAACTCTCCCGCACCATAAATATCGACGTCATACCCACTTGTTTGGTCCATCTCATTGCGGAGTCGATTTTTCTTCCTCCTTCCAACACCTGTTTTCTTCTTCTCATCATCAGGAACATAGTCAGGGCCACTATACTCAGGCCAATGTGTCTCGTCTAGTATAGGCTCAAAATGAGCCGCCCATGTCTTTAATATTGTATTCTTGGAATATAATTCCATCGTGTACGAAGGTGAGAGCCAAGAAACCCCTCTAACATTGCGAGCGGCCATCATATGAGAGCAAGGAACATGTAGCAATTGAGGTATACAACAAGTGCAAGTCACTGCTGAGAGGTCGACCTTATCTATGCGTCTGCCCGTCATCTCACCTCCGACATTCAAAGCGGATGCTGCCCTAACCGAGTACACATACAACGTGGGATCAAACAACTCAGCTCTCATGCCCGCAGCTTTCAAGCCTTCTGTGTCTAAGTGCTTCTGTGCTGCCTTCCCAAAATTATTTACATTCCGTAATCCGCTATCTATGTGGGCTCTTGCTTTTTTCCACTTGTGCACAAAGTATGAATTTATCTTATAGAACGTGAACTCCACAATAGCCGATACTGGCATAGCACGGACGCCTTTGAGAACCTTGTTGAGCACTTCTGATAGATTTGTATTCTGCACACCATATCTCCAACCACCTTCATCAAATGCATTTGCCCACTTATGCTTATTCACCATTTGCTCTTCCAACCACTCTTTTGCTTCCGGATTCATCATTTTTTTAATTTCTCTAGTCTGATGTTAAATGTCCTCTCCGCTTTTGCTGCACATACCAATTTTAGCTGACTTCTCACTTTCTTGTTAGCTTGCCTATGCCATACGTTCACTGCAAAGTGTCGCATGCACCACCGACTGACGATAGGTTCGTACCCTTCCATATAATCCTCAACCGCACTTAGTATTCCTTGATGGCGGTCCGAAACTATGCACACCTTCCTTAGACGTCCCACAACATCTCAACGGACCAAATGTAAGAACCAGGACCAACTTTTATTATTCTTACTTTCAACTAAGGCAAATGCAAGGGGTACCAATCTATCCTCACCATCAACGCCGGTGGTGATCAACAAAACACCCCTATACTTTCTAGTTAGGAATGTGCCATCAACACTTATCACTGGTCTGCAATGCTTGAATGCCTCTACACATTGGGGGAAGCACCAATACACCCGCTCCATAACAGGTTTCAATACACCTTTGTGAAGCTGTCTTTCCCGTTGTATGAGTGCACCACTTCGTACCCGGGTTGAAGTGTGTTATTGCTTGTAGGATTTTTGGGACCCTCCCGTAAGCATCCTTCCAATCACCCCACAACATGGATATTGCGTGCTGCTTAGCCCTCCAGGCTTTCCCATACTTCACCGTGTAGTTGGTGAAACCTTTGATGGCTTCAATGAGGGTAGCTACGGAAACATCGACATCCTTATAAACCATGGCAGCAATCCGTCTAGAAATGTAACGAGCTGTGCATTGAGAATGTTCTTGTGCCACTTCCGACGTCCCACATGTATGGGGTTGGACAACTCTTGTCATTCTCCATTTTTTCTTATCATCAGGAAGTGGACGCGCCCACACCTTCCACTCACAACCTTGTTGGCAAGCTATCAGTACCTTATTTTGGCCGATGAATGAATCACATCATAAGGCCTATGGTGTCGCACCGAGTAATCCCTTAAGAAAAACTTTAATTCTTCCAAGCTATAGAATTGCATTCCCTTCTCTATAAACAACTGACCACTGTCCGGATCTACTTCAGAAAGGAGTAACCCAGAATCACAATATGCCTTCTTTGGAACCGAATGGAATACGGAAACTTCAGGCACATCGACATGTACAGCTTCCAATTGCCTCAACTCTGTTCGAGTAAATTCCAGCACTCGAAATCCAGAAAGAGTATACATCGATCCTCTAGACGCCTCATTTTCCCTCTCATTAAATAATGGAATCTCTTCACCCAAAGGATTTGCTTGGCGTATAGGATTAACTCTAAGCACAGGTGTCGGTTGGGTCACACGAGTTGGTTGGCTAAGTGGAGTTGGAGTTGGTTGGCTAAGTGGAGTTGGAGTTGCTTGGTTAAGTGGAGTTGGAATTGCTTGGCTAACTGGAGTTGGAGTTCCTTGGCTAAGTGGGGTTGGAGTTGCTTGTCTAACTGGAGGTGGTTCATCTTCTTCGGAGCTCACAGATATATCATCCTCATCCTCTTCCTCTTCATCCTCATAATCACCAAAACTATTGTTCAACCTACACCTATCAAATTCATCTTCCCCATCTGAATCATGAGAACTTTCATCATCATCACCACCCTCTTCATCATCATCGTCCTCATGAACCTCATTGTATGCTACCATATCTTCCTGAGTTAAGTGTTCCATAGGCTATTCACTATGAGGTGACATTACCGAAGAGCAAACATCAACAACTAACTCGGCACAATGTTGACACATCTTATCCTATATATTTATAAGTCAACTAAACATGAGAAAAGTGCATAAATGTTAATATCAACTTAGAATAGGGTGCCACTAATAGTTTTTCTGGAGATTTGGTAAATTATATAAATCCAGGAACCATTCGGGAAAAGTGCTAAAAGAATCAAATCTAGAAGACTCCGGAACTCAACGAGACTTGGCACCCAAGAAAGAAGCATCTAGAAGAAGCGACGGACTACCTGGCCGAAGTGGGCCCCGAGGGGGGCCCACCCCAGCCCGATCGGCCTGGTGGTGGGGCCGGTCGGCCTCCCCCGGGCGCCACCTCAGCCCTACTTCCAGAAGGTTCTTCCACCGCCTATGAGGATCAATCTAAACAACTCGTTAGGTCGGTTTGATCAAACGGCGCACGTCTACCCCTCAGGGCTATATAAGCAGCCCCCCTGCCCCCTGGCAGAGGCATCTGGAAACCTGAGTTTGCATACACCAGATCAAGTCATCAAGTCAGAGATACTACACCCTAGAAACACCATATAGCAGAGTAGCTAGCTAGTCTAGATCTAGGAGGAGGCAAGGCATCTACTTGGCTCCTGATCGTCTAGAGGCTGATCGAGATACTGATCTAGCTTCGCTCTTGTAAGTTCTTATCTAGTTCCTTACATTTGTTATACAGACATATGTTCTTATCAATGATTATATTCGACATTATATGCTTTGGTGTTTATTATGATTACATGTATAGCATAGTTGATTTGCCTTTATATTCATGTATGGAGTCGTATAGCCCTCACCTAGATCATTTGTTAACATGGGTGAACGGTAAAGACAGTGTAAGCGTGGTGCTTATATTGTATTTATCTGCGATTGCACCCTATATGCCGGGTCGTGTGGTAGATCGTGGTGGTGATAGCACTATTGAGTCCTTCGCAGTCCACCCCCCGTGTATAGGACTAGTGGAGCCTTATACTGTTTGGGTTGTTTCAAGTTTCGGCCTTGATCCTCCTGGATAGTCTCCCCATGCATTGATATAATAGTTCTTCTTCCATGATTGTTAAATGTTTGCACTAATCATAGTTTGCATTGACATATAGTTTAGAGTTACCGAGGAGTATCCTCTCTAACTAGACTTTGCTATGTTTCTCTTGCTATAATGACACTTTCTAGCTGCTCATGATGTTATGACTTGAATAATGCTATCAATATCTTTATCTTTATGTGACTTACCCCTGTTTATAGCAATTGATATATTTTGGCCACTCTACATTATAAAACTGAGAGATGAGCATGTATTAGCTATTATGGATTAGAAAGACTTCTTTCCCTGTGGTAGAATATAAATACGATACCTGGTTTTACTCCTGGTTAAAATGCTACAATGGTATATTCATATCTGTACGCTTGCGGATTCCCAGTTTATATATATCTTCTTTTCTAGAGATCCAAGGCATATGTAAGAGTACCATATCCATGCGTTTTCTGGCACACCTGTCAGGGCTGACAACCTATATCGAGTTGTGCTATGAATCCTGTCGGAGTTCACCTTTTAGTTTAATCTGAAAGCAACATCTGATATACACTTAGCATCATGTTAAGATATACCTTTGCATTTCTGGTGCCGTCGATAGAGATGGATCTTATATCCGTTTCTAGTCGATGACGTTAGCAATGTCAACACACAACGAACTTGAGATTCTTTCACACACTCTTTGTAAAATAATCAATCATCACCACATGTAATAGGCATCATCACATAGTGGCTTCTTTTGTCACCGGAATCAAACCTCCCATGAATCCTAATTTCTTCCCCCCAATTTCCAACTCTGAACAAAGAATTCACTCGGCTTTTAATATCTTCAAATGTTGGAGCACTATCAAATCTAGCTACTTGTTGCCTCATGCTTGCAAACTCCCCATTGTCATCAACCATGCCACCCGAAAAAATACGAACTAAACGTTCCATCTACACACAACCACAATTTAAATGTATATGTTCAATGCATTAATCAAGAAAATGATAAAATCCTACCATGCAAGACAAACTACACGATAAGAAGGGGTTAACATCGGCCACTTAAACGATACACCACACTTAATCATACCCGATTCGTACTCAATCAACCTATCCAACTCAAATCATACACAAAACCTAACCACCTCACATCTAATGAAAACGATGGAATCCGCGAAAACTAATTGGTTAGAGTGGAGGAGTTACCTTCCCAGAGAAGTTTCCCACTCTTTCCCCTTCAAAATGGGTGAGGGATGGGGTGGATATAGAGGGCGAGGGTTGGGGGCGGCGCCATGGGAGGGGACGACCTTGGGTTAGGTCAAGAGTGGAGTGGAGAAGTGAGGAGAAAGAAGAAAAGAAGGGACCCGGCGGCCCTGGGTATGTTAAGTGAGTCGCACCACGCCGCCTGGTGCGACTGAGTCGCGCCAGAGCATGTGGCGCGACTCACTCGCCACGTAAGCGGTCAGCGAGGTCAGCGCTCGCGCGCGCCGGCCGACGTGGCACCCTAGTCGCGCCACATGCCCTGGCGCGACTCAACAGGGAGTCGCGCCACGCGGCCTGGCGCGACCAAAAGGGCTACTTCTTGGAATTTTAGTTTGGCATAGGTTATTTTTAAAATTTTAGATTAAAAAGGGTTTAAAAAATTCGAAAACAATGACATTATTAAAGTAAAGCTTATGCATTTAAGATGAAATATGTATGATTTCTAATGTATTATGTTGCTGCAATGTAATACATTAATTGTGTGGTACATTAGTTATAACATATATATTATTTTATTATTCTGTTTGCTAACTTAATAGGCCTCAGTTCAGAAGTTCGTACAGGGCCTCAGTTTATGTCGAGACGGCCCTGAAATCTGGTGTAAGAACACTTAAAGAAAAGGTGATGGATAGGCTCTTCTGCACAACAAAAGCAACATATCTTGCTACCCTTCCAATTTCTTTTAGTTAGATTGTCTTTTGTAAGGACTACCCTTTTTTTAAGTACCACATAAAGATTTTAATCTTTATAGGTAACTTTGTACGCCAAATTTCTTGAGTGACTCTTATCCCACTATTAATCATATGCTTATACATGGACTTCACTCAAAAAGATCCATTAACTTGAAGGTCTTTGGCCCCTAATTAACATAGATGGCTTGAACAATAAGGTTACCTCATTCCTTTTGAAATTGCACCGATCATGTATGGTTCTACTCCCTCCGTCCCAAAATATAAGGTCTTATTGACTTTTGCTGATCACGTTTGACCACTCGTTTGAAGGCCTTTATAAGAAAGAGGAAAGAGCACGCGCGCGTTTTCAGTCTGTGGCTGGCCGCGAACGTGTTGACCACCGGCGACCGACCCGCCGTGGGCTAGCTGCCAATCAAGTCGAAGATAACAGCTGAAGATCATGCGTGACAGAGCGCAGACAAAGGGCGATCACGCCGACGATTTGCTCGGAACAAAATAATTTAAAGCTGAGGTCTCTGTCTCTGTGTGAAGGCCTTTATATATACTAGTAGCAACTAATCTGGAAAGGGTGATCTCACATCCTAACCGACCGAGACAGAATTAGCAGACGCACAGAATTGAAGCTGCCTTTGCGCGATGAGATCGAGATCACGCTAGGATTGATGCAGGCCACTGGAAACAAAAGGTTAACAGTGTGATGTGAAGAAGCAACGAACAGCCGGACCGGTATCTACAGCTTATGTAGAAAAGCTCGATCTCACCCTTCAAACCAATGAAAGAAACCTTGATCTCAGCTATGTCTGCAGGCACAAGCTAGAACGTGGTCGAGAGAGTGCGAGCGATTTCGATAATCGCAAGAAACCGGCCGGCGCGAGGGCCCGTCGGTGTGGGGGGATCCTATCTCCCTTCCGGAAGATAGATAAGGAAGCGAACTATAGCCCACCAAGGCTCATCAACATCTTTTTCCTCCTCCCGTGGCTTCCCCGGCGGTCCACCACCCCCGCCGCCTCCGTCACCAGCCCCGGCCGGCGGCTCCCCGCCGCTGCGCCGCCCGCCCACCATCCACCCCCGCCCTCCAGCCCGCCCTTCCTAACCCGGCGCGCCTCGACGCCCCCGCCGCCGGTCACCGGCCCACCGCCGGGCCGACCCCGCCCGGCCGGCGGTGCTACCGCGCCGCCTCGCCTCCGCCGCCGGTCGAGCCGCCGCCGCCGCCGGTCCTCCAGCTCCCCCCACCTCCCCCTTCTAGGTCCGCCGGCCATGGAGGCCCCGAACCCCCGAACACGAACCCCGAAACCCTAACCCTAAGGTCCGCCGCCTCCACCACCACCCCGGCCGGTGGCGACCTCGCCGCCGGCCGCTCCCCCCACCTCCCACCCCTCCGGCGCGAGGACTTCCTACGGTCGCGGCGCGACGGCATTCCTGAGCGGCTGCATCGGGAGAGAGACGAAGGAAGAAGACGCACATTGCGTGGTCCTTGGTGCCCGCACGAATCTTAAAGAAGTGGAAGTTGATTTGCATACTACCTTCCGGAAGATATATAGGATTCACGGTCGGTGTGCGTTGTCGGCCTGCGGAGGAGGGATCGGGCTTGCATCACGGTGGTGCGCGGGCCGGCTTCTCATGCGGTCCGGCTGGATTTCACGGGCTCGCATTGGTTGGTTCTCCTAACGATTAACATATCCTCTAGCATTCAAAATTTTTTTGCCGTGATTTCTAATAATACGAGGAAGTCGACGGCAGTTGCTGTGACAAGAGACGAAGGGGGCAATTTTTTGGGAGCTTCTTTGGTGGTGAAAGAGGGGTAATGGACCCTGACATTATATATGGAGATCATGGCATGCAATGAGGGTATGTCGCTGAGCAGCGACCTACTCCTGCACAGGTTCACTTTGGCCCGCGACAACATGAATGTTGTCCGAAGCTTGAGTGAAGCTGGTATGGGTCCTCATGGACAAATCGTCAGAGAGATCAAGGCGAGGGCAACCGGTTTTGCAGTTGTGAGTGTTTGGGGTGCGCCTTAGGAGGCCTAAGGCTAGGACCCCTTATGTATAAAAGAGGCAAAAAAAAAGGTATGAGGGAGTCATTGTAAAAATTGAGGACCTATTTGTAATTTGAAACTTTATCGGTGGAAATAAAATAAAGACCCACCTCCTCCCTATAGATAAAGGGAAAGAGGCTTGGAGGAGGGGGCAGATGGTCTTTTCCCCCTTTCATTCTCCTGGTTGCAATCGAAATCTGTCTGGGGAATTCTTTCCCCAACAGTGAGCTTTGTTCATGAGAAAAGAACGTCAAATAATGGTGATCCCCATAGAGCAGCTAGAAGTTCAGTTTATGATTCATTAGGAAGACATGTTTGGTTTATTAGTCCGCCTGATAGCGTTTGTAATCATCTAGTCCCTCTAATCCATAAAGCATAGAGTGACTTGGTCTCGAAAAAAAAATCAAATTGTGTTTCACAGGAAATATATTTCGGTCTTTTATTTGGACCAGCTAAGTCATTTTTGTAAATACATGCACATTTATTTGTTTATTCTAATTTACACTTTTATAGATTTTTCTTTTGGAAAATTGTAGTTTTAGTTCCTTATTAAGGTGCATATGACACATTCACTTAGTTAGCAGTTTAATTAAGAGCACTTAGTTACTTTCTGATGATTACTAACGTATATTGAAAAGTACTATAAAAATAAGTTCATATTTATAAGTTTTGTGTCTAACGTGGACTGCGGTGTTGAAAGTTGTAAGATATTTATAAGTTCATAACTACCCATTGAGCTGAAAGTACGTAGTACTCCATCCGTTTTAAATATATAACTGTTGGGGAAATGGGCTTCCGGAGGCATGCCCCTTCGGCCTTCCCGGCGAAGCTAACATAACCCAAAACATTTCTTGTCGTGATATGAAATGCAGGGTCCCAAGGGCAGAACGAAAAAGCGTTGGGGGCTCGACGAAGCCCGCGGCGGAAGCCGCAGCCGCGGGCTTCGGAATCACCCACCGAAGGGAGACGCAACCGTATGAGGGGGCTGACGTGACGAAGGCGCGGCGGAAGCCGCAGCGGCGGGCTTTGGAATCACCCACCGAAGGGAGACGCAACCGTACGAGGGGGCTGACGTGGTGAAGGCGTGGAAAAGGGCGCTGTATGAAGGACCACGCTGGAGGAAGCCGTGCTAAAACCGCTTTCCCGTAATGCCCCGGAATATGTCAGAAATATAGTTGTTAGGTAGAGAAAAGGTGTAATGTGCGACCCCAGATGTAAGAAAGTGTTTCGCCTCCCACTTATAAATAGGGGGAAGCTATGTAATCGAAGCGACATGCTGTGAATGAAAGGATAGCCAGAAATCCGTACTTTTGTGAGTTTGTTTCCTATTCCCACTTCGTCTGACAGCGGAGCCACGGGCCCTCGGTCTTGGCTTCACTTCGTTGAGGGAGGGGAGAGAGAGTTGCCTTCGGTCGTTCGTGTAGAGTCTTTACCAACAGTGGCGTCCACCTCGTGGAAGAACTCGCAGTGACATGGCTAGGGGTGGACGGCCATCGGAGGATGCTACGGAGGGGCGTCAAAACCCACCACTCGAGGCTGCGACAGAGAGAGAGAGGAAGCCCAGGTTAGGAAACAGCCGTGGGGGATTTCGAGGTCAGCCTTGAGGGTTTGGGGTGCCAGCGCAGGACATCGAAGCCCTTCGGCGCATCCAAATCTTGATCGTTGAAGCCAACACAAGGGCGCATCAAGAGCGCGAAGCCCAACCATCCACATCGCAAGTGCAGACCAGATTGTAGAAAGGCAGAGCGGCGGCAGTGTCCGCAGGCAACGCCGACGAGGAATTGCCACTAGTAGAATTGTTAATATCTATGACGATTTGGTAGTGACGCTTCGTATATTCGTCATGGAATTGGTCTCTACCATGACGAATTTTGTAACTTCGTCACAGATAACGAGTGACGGTACCAAGTCACTCAAAATAATGACGAAACTCAGAGGATGGTCACCGAACAACGAACCTGTTTCGTCACAGATGAATCATTCCAGTTCTACCCGTGAGGAACCAATGACGAAAGCAAACTAGCGTCACAGAACAACAACGTTATGATCACAAAACAACTTGAAAAAAGAAAACAAAGATCTAGAAGAGGTCAAGGTTCGAACTGTGTATACAAATTTGTGTTTTTCCTTTGCATTCAATATATTTGTGCTCAGTTTTTCCACTGGCCAACTACGGCCTCGCCCGGCCGAGCCACGGCCGCCCTCCAGCCTCTCGTGCCACGGCCCCGGCCGGCCGCAGCCTCCCACGCCACGCAGCGGCCAAGCCCCGGCCGGCTGCGGCCGGCCGCTCCACGGCCCCGGCTGGCCACGCCAGGCTGTGCCACAGCCCCGGCCGGCTGCACACTGGCCGCGCCATGGCCTACGTGTCCGCCCGGTCACCCGCCCCCACCTACGTGTCCATCCTATCACCGCCCGCAGCAAAATTTACCAAAAAATGTTGTGAAACCCAGGGTTCGAACCTAGGTCGTTGGCACCCCAACCAACTACCCCAAACCACTACACCACAAGTAGTTATGTGCTTTTTCTTTTAAATTATTTATATTAGCCTCTTTCTAACGCATCGGCCCACAGTAGCGGCGGCGGCGGGCCACGTCGACTCGGCCCACAGTAGCGCGGCGACAGGAATTTAATCAGCGCGGAAAAAAAGGAGCGAACAGGAGGATTCGAACCCGCGACCTTGTAGGACTAGGGTGCAACTACTATCACTGCACCACTTCGTCAGTTGTGATGGTTTGATGATAGTTTTGTTTCATATATTGATCCATGGAGTTTCGGGACCACATGGCAGCACTAGGGTGGACGGTCGCCGCAGGAGCCACCTCAACGGCCGCAGATGCCACTTCACCCGGCCGCGCACGCCATGTCACGGAACCACAACACCAGCCACATTTAAATTTGCAAAAAAAAGGTGCGTCCAAGGAATTCGAACCCTGGTCTTCTCAGTGGGAAGAGTGGGACTTACCACTAACCTGTAACATGGTTTGTCTTTTTGGTGTATGTGGTCCTTTTTATTAAACATTTTAATGGCCCAGCTGCAGCGGCCTCCGGAATATAACCCGGGACGCAAAAAATGAGGCCAGGGTGGGATTCGAACCCAGGCAGCAGAGACAAGGTTGCGGCGCCTTACCACTACGCTACACTCACGTTGGTGATTTGGCATGGCAATAAATATTTATAATAGTGTTTATCGAGCTATGGAGCTTCGTTGGAACCACGTGGCAACACTGGGTTGGTCGAGTTGCTTCACCGGGACCACGTGGCGCATGCTGAGCTCGTTTCCCCCCTCGTTTTTTTCTTTTTAATCTACAATTAAAATTTGAAACTAGTGTTTCTCAGTCATAGTAACTCCAAATTCATTGATTCTTTTTTCTGATTTTTTGTAAAATCACGGTCTTTCATGTAATATCGTTCGTTTATATATTAATTACTATTTCATTTACCATTTTTATACAACTTCTTTTCTTGTAGTGAAAAAGAATAAATAAAAGATCTTTTGGCATAACAAATGGTAACATAACTTCATATTTTCTAATGTTATGATAAACATAAGGTTATAGCCAAGTTTGAGATGCATACGACTAATCGCCACTCAAATCTCAAAGTTTGTGTTGAGTTATTAGAAACTATGTTGGAGATGTATCCATTTGTGAGCAGTGTATGTTGTCACTTCCTTGAAACCACTTAATTTTTTTATGGCAAGATTGTGGAGCAAAAACATGTTGTTATGCCAATTTGTAGAAGAATTATTTGACAAAATTCAAATATTATTGTGATTATTATGTTGTACTTTTGGCATAAAAGTTTGAATGTTCCTTAGAACTCAAATTGCATTTCTCATCAATCTCCAAAATATGGCCTAGAATGAAATATAGAAGCCTAAATTTGATTTTTGTGAATTTTTTCCAGTCTTATTGGAGGTACACATAGGTCAACTTGGAATTACTTTTGCTAAGCACGCAGAAATTCAATTAAATGATAGCAAAAAGCAAATCTGTTCAAAAAATCTTGAAACTTCCACAAGACAACTTAAATGTGTTCTTTTACATGTGAAAAATGTGTTTGGGGTATATAAGATAATTATTTTTCTAGTTACTTCATAAAGGTGTCTTAATTAGGTATTTAAAAATAGAAAATCAACTTTTTTGCACAACAAGTGGTAGTGTAACTTCATATTTTATCATACTAAGACCAAAATAAGGTTGTGACCAAATTTGAGCTGCATACGACTTCAACAATGTTATGAGGTGTTCAAACTTCAAAGCTTTGAGTATAGTTATAAGAAACTATATGAGAGATGTTCCTATTTGTGAACATCTATAATCTCACTTTATTAAAACCTTCTGAATTTTCTACAGCAGGATTATATGCTTAAAATATGATTTGATGTAAATTTGTAGAATGTTTTGAACAAATTTAAATATCATTATAATTATCTTATGATAATTTGAAGATAAATGGTTGAATTATCTCTAACAAACAATTGAATTTTCCCTCTAAGTCAATTGAATTTTTATGTGTTACTTTACATAATATTCTTTTACATATAAAAATGAGTTTGTGTCTATAAGATAATAAATTTTATGTGTTACTTTACAACGGTGCAATAAAATGAAAAAGAAAAAGAAAAAGAAAAATGCTAAGCTTCAACACAGAATTAAGCCCGTTTCGGCCCAACTGGCCCAGCTATTTTTGACCATCGATCGTCAATCTAATGGCTGAAATTGTGTTTGCTTCGTATAAAAAGATCCCGAACCCGTTGACGCAAAAAACGGAATTAAGTCCTTCACGGCAACACGTAACGGATCCCCGGGATGTAACAAGGCGTGCTAGCCGACCTAATCTGTTGATCGGCACAGAAAGATAAGAAACGTTAGATGCGGGTTAGATCGACTAGAGAACCGATGTGGGTCTTCAACAAGTAACAGCCCGATCGGCCGATACCACTGTAGAGCGAATCGGCTAGCTGGAGCAGTCGAAGTGCAAGTATAACCAAAACGGCTAGATCAGCCGATTTGATGACGTAGGCAAAGCGCAAGCAAAAGCAGAGCAAACTAAGCGCTACGAGACAACACTCGAATCCGATCTAAATCGGCTAGATCTTAGTGAAACGATGCAAGAGCGACGTTAGCCGATACGATATGATTACGAGCTGGATAAATTGGTGATAAAAGCTAAATAAACAAGAAAAGACTTGCAAACCTAGCTGATATCGATAAGTTGTGAATAAACTTAGACGAAACCACAGCGATGCGCCCGGAGGTTAAAGCCCAGTTGTTATTCGATAAAACAGTACTTACAAGCTTGCCGGAGGTCGATCGATGCAGCCCGACGAGCTAGAAGAACGACATTTGAAGAAACAAGAAAATAAGAAGAAGTAAAAAAGGGGTGGCGAAGTCGCCGACTTGAATAAGTAAAGGTTTTGTTGATATTAGTGTGTACAAACTTTTCTGACCACGCAGGGTCGCTATTTATGTTCTGAGGACAACTTGACTCCTAGTCGATGACGACAAAGTTTACTTGAATGTAAAGAAATAAAACTACCAAAAACTTAACGATTCCTATAAGAATCGGACTCTCTAGTCTGACTTTGACTTGATGCCAACTTGATCGTTGACCCGCCTCTATCTTCTTTCCTTTGACGTATTCTCCCTTTGCCACGTCTCTCCTTCATCAATCGGCCGATCCTAGATCGGCTGGTTATTTCTTCCCTTTCTTTATCGGCTTTGAGATTTTTCTAATGTCCTTCCAGCTCTTCTCCGACATGTGTCAAAAAATGGTGTCAACACATGCCCCCCAGTTTCAAAGTAAATTTCTTTTGCTCTGAAATTTTTTATCTTCTCCCTTTCAACCTCTAAGGATTCCTTGTGATCGTCCTTGATGAAACATCAATCCGCACGATATCTTTAGGGTAATCTCTCCTCTTAAATGACATTAGCTGCCTACCAACTCAAATGCAACCGGTTGTACACCATTGATTCTCCAGGTATGACAGTTGTTATTGTTGCCATCACATGATTTCTAATTCACCTCCTTGCGTTGCTCTCCTATAAGAATCAATCTTAAACTTGATAGACATCAACTCCTTCTTTAGGCAACTCCACCTCTTTTAGCCGATAATTGCAAAAATGGCTGATCTTTTATTTTAGGCATGGGAGGTATCCTTTCTTGTAAATATTTTCAGAGAGCAATGCTCGTTACTGTCCTTTGATGGGCTTCTGTTAATCAAAGCTCTGTATCTGGATGATGCTATGAAGGTCGTAGTTGCTCTCAGTGCTGTTGACGGGCAATCATCCTTAGCATATGCTCTACAGTTTGTTGACGTATAGAACCCCCAACCTAAATTTGTTGGTGCTAGCGATGTTTCTGAGTCAATGTTAGCTTTTCAGAAGCCAAATCATCAATCAGGCATTTGTCTCTCCTTTCTTGTGAATCAGCCTTTGCTTCTGATCACTTTCCCTAGTCTTTTAATCACGAGGATGTAGCAAGGATTCTGACGATCATCAACTCTCATGGTGCTATAAATGAACTCCAATGTTGAGGAAGAAGCGAAGTTCAAAGTCAAAATCCATTTAGCCGATGTAATTAGCTTTTACTTCATTACGTTCAAATACCTGGATAACCATCTCTCTTCTGACAATATTTACTGTCCATCTCGTGACTTTTCTGAGTCGTGGCAGATGAATGCTTCCTACTTATCCTCGAATGCCACCAATCTTTTAATGTTAGCATGTGACTCTGAACTGTCTTTTCCATGTATCTTTCATATAAAACTCGGCTTATGACCCAATGGTTCTTCACCGGCTTCCTGTTCATGGACTCCTTTCTTCTTTTAGCCAAAAGTTCCTGGATCAGCCTGTCGTTTTTAGGGATGGGAGGCATCTTCCCCTTGGAGTGTTTACAAGAAGACTTAGAGCTTTGTTTACTGCAACAGACATCCTCTTGAAATAGTTTTGCTTCATGTCGCTGCTAGTAAGCTTGTTAATGTTTCCAGCAACATTGAGGGATACTCCTTTTTGTCTTTTCCACTTCTAGAGCTCAGAGTTTTTTTTCTTCACCAGCTTTTGAGTGCCCCTCCCTTTTTTGGGGAAACGTATCACTGAGATCAATGTTGACCCCTGAAAACTGAGCCATTCACAGAAAAATTGTTTCCATTTTGACCGGATCTAGCATCTTTTCGATTCCTTCTTATCTTCTCCGGCCTCCATTCCCTCTGGTTTGGGCTATAAATAGCATCCATATGTACATCGGCTCTTCACATTTGTTCATCATGGCGCATAGACTAGATCTGATAGGGCGCGGGCTTCTGCTCTTTGATCTTTTCTTTCTACTCTTTCCCACCATGGTTAGAAGAATTCTTGTGAAGTAGTATAGTGTCACCTTGCCTTCTTCGACTCCTCTTGCGAAGTCAGGAGGTACAACAGCTAGAAGAATCCTTGTGAAAAGCTTGGGTTCAACGGCTGAAGGGAAGGAGCAAGGTAGAATGTCCTGCTGCACCTGTATCAGAGGAAGAGCGCGCCAAGGGGACGACCACCTTGGTCATCAACTTGTAGAGCTCTCGGCGGAAGATCACAGAATCTTGCGAAGATCTTAGTCTTCTGTTTCCTCTTCGCAGTACCCCATCTCTCTCTGGTGTTCATCGATTTAATATCCTCATCACATGAGAGATAGGACAATTATCTTCTAAATCTTGTACTCCTTTGCTCTTCTATGAAGATGTAAACATGATGTATTGAAATATGAGAGAAATATATATATATATATATATATATATATAGGTAATGTATATTCTACTCGCTGTGTGTTGAATATTATTCAACGCCAAGGCAGAGCGCTGCCCGTCCCTCGCCGGCACGCCAACCCACCTCGCAGCTGTAAAATCCTCAAACATTTACTCCCTGATTAGTGCAATAAATTATCCTCCTCCTGTAAACATAACGCTCCCGAAATAAATAGCCCCCTGTTTTCTATTACCACCCGATTTTGTTTCTGATCTCGGCGACAGCTGATGGCGATGCGGCGATGACCGACGGCCAGCGGGCAGCGGGCAGCGGCCCCTCACCCATGGCATCGATGTCAACACTTCATCCTCAGGCCATGGTGAGCTGCAATCAATCATCGTCGCCACATCCGGCCATGGTCAACGGGTGGTGGTGGAGGCACTTTAAGGCGATTGATTCCCCTTCCTCTTGCACCGCTGCTGCGATGCATGTCCAGGTCGGTCGATGCTAGGGATGAAAGTGGTGTGGATAATTTCCGCATCCGATCCGATCCGAATCTGAATTATGCGAATATGGAGAAGAGTTTTGGATATCCATGCGGATGTGGATAATCCGAATCCGATTGTGTGCGGATGTGGATTAGGATATGGTGTTAGTGATATCCGACGAATATGGATTATCCGATAATTGAATGCGGATAATCCGAGGCCTATATTAGGATATCCGACTACTATGACAGCTCAATACGGCTCATACACTATGATCTTTTACCTATACATAGTTTTTTAGCCTACAAAATTTTAGCTATATATATAGTGTGTGCCCATGCATCAGAAATCTTAACCGCAGTCATGTGTAGAGCATCATTTGTCACCATTTGAAACTGAATATAAGCATATATTATCCGACTATATTAATCTGCATCATCTCCGACACCGATCCGACTCCGCACCATATCCGACATTCGAAAAAATCTGCATCCGTAACCGCATCCGTGTAAAATCCGCTCCGCTCCACATCCGACAAACAAATATGGATGCGGATGTGGTAAAGGTATTATCCGATCCGATCCGCTTTCATCCCTAGTCGATGCCCTCCTTCTCATTCGCATGCGTGTTCCAGCACTTGACAAACGACGAATGGAGCGCCATAGCCGGTGAATCATTAGGTAATCAAGATCTTCGTCCAAATATTTCAGCTGCAGTTTAATTTGGAACCTGATCAATTTCTCGATTGCATGCAGATCGGTGACCGTCAGGGAGCAGTATCTGGGTTTTTGTTGGTAAATCAGAGACTCGGGGGTTCATAATCCGCGGATCATGGTGGCGGCACCAATTTCTGGACTTGCAATCTGCAACAAGAAGAGGCCCTCCTCATCCATAGTGTTTGTGAATTATTTGTTTAAGATGATCCCCTCAGTGATCCACATGCAAGTGTCGTATTCTAAGCAGCAAAGATTACTCTCATATCACCATGTTACCCTATTTGATTTTCCTCAAAAGATGCAACGAGATCTGTTAGTGATTAGCAAGCAGTTTATTTTAATTCAGTCCGTTCTTGCAGAGTGCCAAGATTACTAATCAAGCAGATTAGTACCACCGGAGTACCATGCAAGATTGCTGTGAATAATTATGATTGTTGACGATTCTGTATTATCATTCTAGCAGGAATAATAATCCTATCAAATTACAACATGTTATACAAATTACTTATTTTCATGAATAATTATTAAATGCTCACCATTATGTGGCAGGATGCAACTTTCTACCTTTTGCGACATTCAGTTGTGAAAAATGATACTTGCCGATGCAATTCTCTTTACAATTTTACTGTTGCAGTTCTTATTCACATGAATCTATAGATTTTGGCATGCTCTTTCTTGTCATACGTGTTGATGATTGGCCTATTTGTGCTAGCAAAAATGTTACTTCTTTAAAGCTATCTTGGATGTTACTTCTTTCTATTTGAAAAATACCTCTTCCAACAATAATGATGTCAAGCGAGTATTAAGCTGATGTAGTAAAGTTTGAAAATTACTTCTAAGAATAACAATGCGTACTTGCCAAAATATTATAAATAATACTTTCGTACTGTCCGAAAGGAGTAAATTTCAAGAAATGGAATAATTTTCATAATTGGGTTTATACATAAAGATGAGTAATTAAAACGAATAATTATTTATGCATCAGTACAGATATACAAAATCAACAATCCAGTGTGCAGAAATAGAGTAATTTTGCAGACTAATGAATAATTTCTCCTAATTGTTTCATGTATTCCCCTACTATGTGTAGGGTACGACTAGCTGGCACATGTCATTTGATCGCACGCTAGCTAGAATCACGCAATGTTAAATGTATTTAAGTCTATTTCTCTCCACCAAACACGAATGCACATGCTTTTATGTCGCTCATAGAAATCTACCTGTCCGACGGGCAATTCTTTGCATGAATAAGATAAAGAATGCCATCTTGCAATTATGCAAACAGTGTTTTACTCCATTTTAGGTTGCCAGAAGAAGTAAAAATAGCTTATTTTTACAATCAACGATGAGATAGATAGTGTCCATCAGTCTATTAATACAACGATTTGTAGCATGCCAAGGGTCATTGATGTTGAGAGTTAAGACTAATCGTTTTTATCAATTGGAAAATACTCCTTTGTAGTAAAAAAATACTCCTGATATTTGGAGGGAAAAAAGATACTTCTATCCACGGTTAGAAAATACTCCCAAGGTATATTCAATAATACTCCTAAAATCAAACTCGTTTAGAGGCAACATCTAAGCCAACATAGTCGCTCCATTTTGCTACTGCTTTTATTGTTTTTATCATGCAAGCTGGGAATTAACTGCACCTACTAAAATCTTTGTTTAAATTTTCACATGCATGGTGGCTGTTTCTCCGCCTCGATCAAACATTCATAGTTTCGTACATGCAAGTTTTAACTATGCCTCAAATCCCTCCTTTTTTATTGCACGCATGTTGCTCTACCCTTTCATGGTTCATTCACTATTTGCACTTGCATGTATTCTTGATCATTCTCTTCCGCCCCAGCACGTTCAAATCTACTAAAAATAGTTGCAGGTCGGTAGAAACAAAAATTCAAATCTGCTAAAAATATTGGAAGCAGAAAAATTTTACTACTCCAGTTGAAAAGGTGTAATTTTGCTACAGGTTATAAGAACTAAAAAAAGTTTATGGACCGTGGACTCACCTCAGCATCAATCCAATGAGCAATGATGGGATCACAAATTGAATTCAACCAGTACCAAAAATCGAATCCGGATAGGATGTGCCCTCGATTTTTACTACTACTTGGGATCAAACATAGTAATTATAGAGGCTGGATGTGATTTACGGCCAGGACGGCGGCCGCACATCCAATGTCAATCCAATTGTGCCAAATCGGCACAAATTCTGGCAACAAAATAATCAAAGCAGTTATGGGGAGTAAATGCGATCAGTTTTACAGCCATGGGAAGCAAATTCAACTTTTTAAATGCCTCACAAGAGCCATGGGATGCGGCGGCGCCCATGGAGAAACGGCAGCCCCAAATTTCAGCATCGGATCCGCAACAATTAAATGCAAAACAGATTCGTCTAGGCAACATCTATCAATTTTACTACTGACATTTGACGAGGAATAAAATTGGGAGTAGTAATTTACCTCGCCGGAGCTCTAGGCAGTCACGGCGGTGCGTGGTGAATATTATCCACCACGCAGCGTGGTGAATATCCCTGTCATATATATATGCTCATATTTTTGTTCTAAGGGCGATTGTTACATCGGCAATTATCTGAATTATACATCGGCTATAAGTGTTTGAACACTTCTTGATTTTTTTACAATTTTTTCACTAAAGGCGATAACTCAGTATCGGCTATCACCCGAAATCTAAATCGGCTAAACAGCCAGAAGTAGTAATCGGCTAAGTAATTGATCCAAATTTTTAAAACCTTGTCTTTGACTAGCATAGGCCTAGTCTTGTTGAGGTCTAGTTTTCTCAATCGGCCGATGTAGTTTTTTTATTCCTTTTATTTTTTGGAACTGATCATCTGGATCGGTTGAAGCTCAAAGTCAAACATCTTGAGGAAATCTGTCTCCCACACTTTCCCTGATATGCAGATTACTTTATCAAAATTCCAGTGTGTATCGGCTGCTGCAATATGGAAGGAAGAATCGGCGTTGACTACTTCCACTGAGTCTCCAATCCATTGGATCACGCATTGATGCATGGTAGATGGAATGCAGCAGTTGGCGTGAATCCAATCTCTTCCAAGTAGTAAATTGTATGATCCCTTCCCCTTGATAACAAAAAAGGTAGTTGGAAGGTTCTTGCTGCCGATTGTCAGATCTACACATATAGCACCCATTGCGGATGATGAGTTTCCTTCAAAATCAAGTAGCATGATGTCGGTCTTGGTTAAGTCTTGCTCACTTTTCCCAAATCTTCGAAGCATCGAGTATGGCATGAGACTGACCGATGCACCACCATCTACCAGGAGCCTTGTGACTGGCTTCCCATTGACAAGTCCCTTGAGAAATAAAGCTTTCATATGTTGACGCTTTTCTTCATCTGGTTTCTCAAAACTGGCCAGCATTAGATCCAAGGTTAACTGAGCCGATCCTAACTCCTCATCTGAACTTTCTTCATCTGAGTTGTCTTCAAGAGTCATGAACTCCTTGGGTAGCAAGAAGACCATGTTAACATCTGCTACTGGTTGACCTTCTCTCTTGTTGTCAAGTTTGGGTTTAGGTCGCCAGATTTGGGATCAGACCTTCTTCTTGTCAAGTACTTGCTTCTCAATCTCTTCTTGTTGTTCCAATTGTCGCAAGCGCTGGGTCCCCCTTTTCTGAGACTTGGTTAAACCTTCTGGGCACCTCTTTGGTTGATGAACTGCGTGTTGGTTTCTATCCTTGTATGTAGCGTTACGCCTTTCTGGATTCCTTGCCAATACGTCTTCATCAGGGACTCTGCTGTTAGCCATCTCTTCTAACCAATCGGAATCCGTCCGATTTTCTCTGATTTTGCCTCCTAGCCGATCATACACGTTGACCCTGCCCCCCAGCCGATCATGAACTGTGATTTGTTGGTCATGAAATTCTCAGCTGTTTGCTGGCCTATTTCCTCTGTCATCAAAGCAGGCTCTTTTGAAAGATTGTCTTTCAGAATAAAAACCATTGCACTCTGGACAATTATGCATTGTTGGAAGTTTAATCCCTTCCTCCCAACAGTATCTGAAGAAAGGGCATCTCCAGTGATTTGAATTGCGTCTTGCCCATTCTTCTCCTTCTCTGATCCTTTGTTGATGGCGTTGATATTTGTTCAGAAGAAACTGGGATTGAGTAACTTTGCTTGGTGCTCTTGGATTACTTTCTTCAAGCAGTCCTTTACCTTTTGCTTTTTCTGTTGTTACCTGAGCCTTGGGATCGATACCCTTTTTATTTTGAGCCGATTCAGATGTCAACACCTTTGTTTGTGAAGTTGATTCCACTACATTAGTAGGGAAAGGATGTTGATTAATCTTCATCAGCTTTCCTGACTTGGAAGGTGTCTCAAATTTAAGCTTCCCTTGATCTATTGCGTTTTGAATCTGTTGACGAAACACCTTGCATTCGTCAGTGTTGTGGGATGTGGCATTATGCCACTTGCAGTACTTGATCTTCTTAAGCTCTTCAGCACTTGGGATAGAGTGATTCTGAGAGAGTTTAATCTAACCCTACTGAAGAAGGAGATCAAATATCTTATCGGTTTTAGTTATATCGAAACCGAATTTCTCAGGTTCTTTCTTGCGAAGGGACAAGCAATCGGCTTCCTGTTTGATACAGATTCAGCTAGATTGACCTCAGCCTCTTCTTCTGAATCAGAATTCTCCACATAAGATATCTTCTTCTGATAACTCCTTCGAGGTTTAATCGGTGCACCAACTAGCTTATGCTCTCAAACTCTTGCGAAGCATACTTCTCTTTGATTGAAGGCAAGAGTCCTTGAAAAGCTAATTCTGCCAGTTGCTTATCAGTCAGGGATAGGCTGAAGCACTTGTTTCTCATTTCTCTGAATCTCCGAACAAAATTTACCACCGACTCATCGTTCCTCTGCTTCAAGCTGGTCAGATCCGTAATCTTCATTTCACGTATTCCAGAAAAGAAATAACCATGGAACTTCTTCTCCAGATCTTCCCAACTTTGAATAGAGTCAGCCGGTAACGATGTAAACCAGGCAAAGGCTGGCCCTAACAGAGAGGATGAAAATAATCGAACCCTTAATGCCTCATTTGATCCTGCATCTCCACATTGAATAATAAATCGGCTGATATGCTCGATGGTGGAGGTGTCATCTTGACCAGTGAACTTGGTGAAGTCAGGCACTTTATATCTCTGAGGGAACGAAATTTGATCAAAATAAGCAGGGTATGGTGTCCGATACATGTTGGTTTGCTGCTTTGGCTTCAACCCAAATTGATTTTGTATCAAATCTGTAATCTCAACCATAAATTTCTTATTCTAATCAATCGGCTGATTACCTGCCGAAGGACTTGGCTGATTCTGCATAACTCCAATCGCGCCTGGCTGTTCATACATAATTGGTTGTGAAGCCAAAGGTGTCTGAAAAGCCGTACATTGAGGAATCCCACCTAAATGAGGCGCTCTATGCTGAGTTCCTTGCTGTGTATATTGCCTGTTTGGAGTACCTTGTATACGCTGTTCTGGCAACTGATATTGCGAATTCCTAGGTTGAGCCATTTGATCCCACAATGCTGCATGATACATGACATTGTTGTATTGCTCCTATAAATTCATAGCATAGGTTCTAACTGCATAAGCTTGGTCAGTTGAGCTCATCTTCTCTGGCGTCAATGGATGACTTATGATAGGTTGACCAGCTTCTGCCCCACTAGTAGTTACTTGTGTTGGAGTTTTCTGTATGCTAGAATTTTCTTGAGCCGATTGAATAGGCTTGACCATGTGCATATGTAACGGCTGAATGTCATAATGCTGTGCTCTAAGAGTCTTTGGTTCAATGAACGCGAAGGTGATTCCTTTGTCATGTTGCACTGCAGTTCCAATTATCTCTCCAAACCTTGCAGCATATGGACCAGTAGGAGTTTCTTCTACTTTTTGAGTTGTCTCCGTTGCAACACCTTTCCCATTTGTGTCCTTTTCTGAAGAAGATATCGGTGCATCAAGGATAACAGGTGTATTACTCGGAGAACCTGAAGGATCAACAATTTCAGTTGTGGTTGCTGACAGAATTGGTGTTGTATGAGAAGCACCATCTGAAGTAGACTGTCCCGGCTGAAAAGCCGATTTTTCATGACTAAATCTCATGGCAGCAACGGTTCGAATTGTTGTACCAGGTTGATAATATACTGGTCCTTTGTATCCACTTGCGAGTTCATCTCTGAGCACTTCTCTCACAGAATTCTGTACTGTGTTGTTCAAGACAGATGATTGATCAATCAAACATCCATGCATGGCCTTTGTCATCATATCTTGCAGCTTCACAGGATCGGCTTGTATTATTAATTCATGAGGTCTTGGAAGGGTAATTTTCTTGATAGCCCCTTGCTTAGTTAAGCCGAAACTGCCCATCAATAGTTGACCATATTCTGCCATGCGCTCATCGAACTCGGCTTTGTCTTCTTCACGAAGTTGATCTAACGTGATGGCTTGGGTCTTGTCTGCACCAGCATCTTTAGGAAGTTTTGGCCCTGACATTGTTGATTGATTTCTTTATGTCCCACCAGGCGTGCCAAGATGTGTTGATGCAAAAAACGGAATTAAGTCCTTCACGGCAACACGTAACGGATCCCCGAGATGTAACAAGGCGTGCCAGCCGACCTGACCTGTTGATCAGCACGAAAAGATAGGAAACGTTAGATGCGGGTTAGATCGGCTAGAGAACCGATGTGGGTCTTCAACAAGTAACAGCCCGATCGGCCGATACCACTGTAGAGCGAATCGGCTAGCTGGAGCAGCCGAAGTGGAAGTATAACCAAAACGGCTAGATCAGCCGATTTGATGACGTAGGCAAAGCGCAAGCAAAAGCAGAGCAAACTAAGCACTACGGGACAACACTCGAATCCGATCTGAATCGGCTAGATCATAGTGAAACGATGCAAGAGCGACGTTAGCCGATATGATATGATTACGAGCTGGATAAATTGGTGATAAAAGCTAAATAAACAAGAAAAGACTTGCAAACCTAGCTGATATCGATAAGTTGTGAATAAAACTTAGACGAAACCACAGCGATGCGCCAGGAGGTTAAAGCCCAGTTATTATTCGATAAAACGGTACTTACAAGCTTACCGGAGGTCGATCGATGCAGCCCGACGAGCTAGAAGAACGACGTTTGAAGAAACAAGAAAATAAGAAGAAGTAAAAAAGGGGTGGCGAAGTCGCCGACTTGAATAAGTAAAGGTTTTGTTGATATTGGTGTGTACAAACTTTTCTGACCACGCAGGGTCACTATTTATGTCCTGAGGACAACTTGACTCCTAGTCGATGACGACAAAGTTTACTTGAATCTAAAGAAATAAAACTACCAAAAACTTAACGATTCCTATAAGAATCGGACTCTCTAGTCTGACTTTGACCCGATGCCAACTTGATCGTTGACCCGCCTCTATCTTGTTTCCTTTGACGTATTCTCCCTTTGCCACATCTCTCCATCATCTATCGGCCGATCCTAGATCGGCTGGTTATTTCTTCCCTTTCTTTATCGGCTTTGAGATTTTCCTGATGTCCTTCCAGCTCTTCTCCGACATGTGTCAAAAAAGGTGTCAACAGAACCCTAGCACTTGTGTTCCACTCCCTCCCTCCCCTCAGCCTCCTCCCGTCGCCCCCGCCGCCCGCTCCCTCTACCTCCTCAGATCCGCCGCGCATGGAGGAGGTCAGGGCGCCGCCCATCCCATCTGCGGGTGCCGCCCATCCCACCGCACAGCTGCAGCCTTCCTCCCTCTTCATCGAGCGGCATCCACTCTCTCCCTCCCCTTAGGCCTCAGCCTCCTCCCGTCACCACCGCCGCCCACTCGCGGCATCCCCTCCTGCCTTCCTTCCTCTCCCTCCTCTCCCCCTTTCTCCCCCACGCGAATAAAGCGCAGGAGGTGCGCACACCAAGCAAAGCATAGCATCCCCCGCGTGGGATTGGAAGGGGAGGAGGGGCCGCGGAGAAGCTGCGCGCTAGGGCAGGTGCGTCCTCACCGTCGCGTCCCTACTCGCCCTCGCCACCGCCTTCGAGGCCGACCACAAGGTACGCGCGCGTCCCTCCTCGCCGCCCCGGATCCCAAGTCTCTGCTCCGTGCCCCGTGGGTCGGATCGCTGCCGAATCTGGGCCGCCTCTCCGGTCGGTTCTCCGTGCTGCTGGGTTGGTTGGTGGTGGCGGCGGCGGCTCTCGCTCGGGGTGGTTCTAGTGCTCAGTTTGGTTGTTCAGAGGGAGCTGACGCGGGTGTGAGACTTGTCAGTGTTTGATGGTTGAGGAGGTTAAAAGCTTGCTGCTCATTTAGAGTACGGTTCCGACTTGGGATTTAGGAGCTTTGCTTCACAAGTAAGGTTCGATGCGGGAGTGCAAATGGGCGTGCTAGGACTTCGGCAAGAAATCTTAATGGCTCATGGGTCTTTGAATTTTCAGTAGATGGTTACGGTGGTTAATGTTGCTCTGAGTTTTGATGCTTATAAACATATATACCTTACCATCAGTAAGGAGAAATCCTTGTACATTTGTGTCTAGTACAACTATATACTGTGGATGTCTGCTTGATTTGTGTTAGAAAGAGAAATGCATATCTTAGCTCATATAAATTCCTTCGCCTTTGGTTACAACTAGCAGCGCCGTTATTATGCATTCTCCCGGGCAGTGATAGTTCACCGATAACATGTTTTGTGTTGTCCCAAAGCTATGGATTCGTTTGGCCAAGAGTTCTAGATTTTTACATTCACTCAGCATTTATCTATGTTCTACCAGAATGCCAAAGACAACTACATTCGCCTGCATGAACTCATCTCCAGCTCCAGAGATCTCCAGGCTGCCAAGCCCATGTAGGTAATCTGTTCGGCGGAATGTCCTTGAAGGCGAAATAGTTGCTTGCTCCTACTTTAGAATAGAAGTTTTGATTCCAGTAGTTGGTATGATCACTACGTGTTTCTCGAAATGTCTAATTGGAAAAAATGATACTACTTAGTCTTGCATAGTTGTGAAATTGTGGATATAAAACTCATCTTGCTTGCTAGTCTTAGAAGTACATGCCTTACTTGGAGTGATTACTATCTGAGCAGTCCTGGTGTTCCTCATTTGAAGTTTGCAATGCACTGATACACATGACTTTTATTATGCCTTACTTGGTGCTGAATTGTTGGATCTATCCCATTACTAGTGATGTTTCAGTATCAAACACTAGTGCTAGCATTTGTTGTGAGTACTTGTTCTAAGGTCACTTCTTGATCAGTTAATGCATTTCCACACTCCCATAATTTTATCCATATGATCACATATTCTCTAACTGATGAAGAATTAAAGGAAATGTGTAACTATGTTTTATCCTTGGGACCTTCAGTCATTCATGCTTGCAAAACCAGGCTGTTTTCTGATGTATGCTTTCAATTCTAGCACCTGGATGCACAACTTATTGTAGCATTGGGTGGGCAATAAGTGAAAGTTTATATTACTGAATGCTGGAAGTGCTCTTTGTTAAAATGCAATGTTAGAAGTATGAGTTATTAACTACAAGTGCATTTAATATGCTTCCTGTTAATGCAACAATGTCTTTGCTTGAACTCTCTGTAGGTGGTTTAGTCACTGTGAAGTGTAATAATAAAAGATGTACATGCAGATTTAATATATCCTTGAACTCTCTATTTTGGGTATAATGATCAGGAAATCAGCACAACTATGCAATCTGAAATCAGCACAACTATTTCGAATTATTGATATCATTTTCTAGCAATCTGGAATACTTGCAGAATTCTTAGAATGCAGTAGCAATCTGAATTTTATTGTTAAGTTGTTTCTATCTCCATGAAGGCTGAGCACTGCTTGCAGAGCTCTGGCTCCTCTATTAGCAGTTACCATGCATGTTGATTTAAGTTCAGCTAGTACCACAATCTTGACTGAATTGACATATGTTGATCCTATAGATATGTAGTATGAGTCAGTGTTCGGTGATGAGTATAATATGATAGCGTTCAGTGCAAGTACTATTCTTATTCTTAACTAGCATGGTCACCAAACATTTTTCTTTTCATGGTGTAATGGATGGATCATCTTGTGGTTTCCTGCAGCTGAAATATGGTGGCAAGATAATTGACATTGTGTCAAGAGATATTCGGCCCAGAAGATAAGGCTCAAGAGTTGGAGGATGTCAAGGGCACAATTTTGTACATTGTGTTAATCGTTGTAATCGGGTATCTTCTTTCTTCAGAACTTGAATTTTAAAATAATCTGAAATGTTCTGTACTGCAACTTTTGTATGTTCACATTATGTTTAGTGGATCTAGTTATGCTGCAATCTTACTTTGTACTAATTAAACTATATTTGCTAAATACACTCATTTAGAAAAAGAGAGTTATGCCTATGTGTTTACCAACTTAACTTTTTGTTGCATGCCTTGAATTGTTAAACACCATCTCTTGCCTTGTTTCAGTTCAGTTTTAAATATGGTGTGGTCAAAGATCTGTTCAAATTTGATGCTAGCGGAAACTGTTTTTATATGTGTGGTTTATTGCTCAAACGGTTGAATTACTGTGAAATGCTCCAGGATTCATTGAAACAATACTTATTTCCACTAGAATTTACTTTCGGTATAGATATGCTGTAGTAGGAGTTAGCATATAATAAAAAGTCTTCCTGTATTTGTATTCCTTGTTCTGATGTTTGTCGGCCATTATGTTTGACTGCACCTATTAGTGTATCTCATGCTCTTCCCTTGATCTGTACAGATCTATTAGCAGCTGAGTACTATACATATTGGTGCTAATGCATATTTTTATGTTGATTGCAGGTTATTGACAAAGAGGTCTAGTGGATGCAAGATGAAAGCATAATGTAATCAACTATATGGTGATGTGATTCTAAATGTAACCTGAGATGTCGAATCTCTATTTTTTGAGATTTATGAGATATTGAACTATACTGTTGTGAGCATGTATGTGATCTGGGCTCTGTAATTTGCTGAAATTATGTGTACCATGAGTTGTAACTTGTTTTGTAATAAGTGGGCTTAAATTTTGTGATTCTTGGTGGGCTGAATTTTTAGTATTGCTGGATGAGCTGGAATAAAAAAGTGAATCAGTGAAATAATTGGCCCAATTTAGGCCCATCTATGAATTGTGTAGTGGTGATGATGTCATCATTGCCGCACCAACTGCCATGTCATCGTCCATGTAGACAGCCACGCCATTGTACACGTAGGCAGCCACATCATCGTTCATGTAGGTAGCCAGTGTGGCACCGAGCCACGTCAGCAGCCAGCGTGGAACCAAGCCACGTCAGCAGCCAGTGTGGCACTCAGCCACGTCAGCTGCCAGCATGGCAACGAGCCACGTCAGCAGCGAGCGTGGCACCGAGCCACGTCAGCTGCCAGCATGCACGACGCCACATGGCAGTCACTTCCATGACGAAATTAGTGACGATAGTCCTTAGTCATAGAAGACAAGCGGTTACGTGACGAAAAACGTGTTCGTCACAGAAAATGAGCAGTTTTGTGACGAAATTGACCGATTCGTCACGATGCGTCAAATGTGACGCGTGTTCTATGACGATTTTAGAATCGTCATAAATTCGTCACAGAAGATTTTCAATGATGAATTTGGCTTGTTCCGTGACGAAAGTGTTTTGTCATTGATGTGAACTTCTGTACTAGTGTGCAAAGGTTGGAATTCAATTTGCGGCAAGCCGAGCGGCACTTCGCCGGTTTCCAGCGTCAGCTGCTGCAGAGCACGATCCAGCGGGAAGAGCAAGACCAACCACAATCAGAGGAACTAGTCGCACCGGTGCACCCGCAGCCAGCCACACATGTGCCCACTAGGCAAAGCGTGCATGCGCTTCAGCTATAGATAGATCAGTTGAAGCAGCGCAGAGACGTCGAGTAGGACGTGGGAATCAGGGCGGCAGGGCGCACCCTCGCGCTTGGAAGTTGAGCCCTTCGGAAACGTTGTACCGGTTTCACTGCTATTAGTGGAACTGGAGAACGCGCTGTGGCCCCACCAATTCAACACCACAACCTTGCCGCACTACGACGACGAAACTAATCCGAAGGAGTTTCTCTTGAAGTTCGAAACGGCTGTCGAGTCCAATGGTGGGGACTCCACCACGAAGGCAAAAGCCTTTGTCCTAGCCCTGAAGGGACCGGTGCAGTATTGGTACACCAACATACCGAAAGGCCACATAACCTCGTGGCTACAGCTTCGCAACAAACTGCTGGCCAACTTCAAGGGCTTGCAGGTAGAAGAGCTCAACTCCAATGACCTGGCTAACCAATGCCTGCAGGGCGAACGAGAGTCATTGCAGGAGTACATGCATCGGGTCGTCAAGCTGGTAGCCAGGGCGCCCCGGGTGTCCGAGGACAGCGTCATGGATGCGGTTGTCGGGGGCCTTCACGTAGGGCCATGTCAAGAACTACTGGACAGAATAAAACCAAAGTCCATACAAGATATGTTCGAAATAATGCAGGAATACTTCAAATCAGGCAAGGGGCAGTGAAGGCGTCTCGACTGCATGAACGCTGTGAAAAAGCCAAAACAGCAGCAGACACAATGGGATGCATCGAAGCCATGGCATAACGCACCCCCAAGGCACCTGCCGAAGCAGGTAAACAATGTCCACTCCGGGCACGGGCAAAGCCAAAGTACAAGCTGGGGCGGGGGTAGCCACAGGGGCAAACAAGGAGCACACACACAACAAAGCCGAAGCCCACCGAAGGAACAGTTCTTCTGTTGGTTGCACGGTACGAAGGCCAATCACCGTACCCTTCAGTGTGCATCCGCAGTACAGAAGAAAGCATAATGGTTGGCCAAACAACAGTCAGGAGGTGTCAATCATGTCCGAACACCGCAGCCGCAGATACTATATGCCATGCCTTCACCCGCGTAGGAACAAGTGTTCCAGCCTTCAGCACCCCAGCTGCCGCCCCCACCGCCGCTACCTTTCTACAACTCTTCAGTCTTTGTTCCGTCATGGACACAGGCCTCAACCTCGCAGGGTGGCCATGGGCCGGCGAATTATCACCTGCCAACGATACCGAAGGCGGAAGCAAGCACCGAGCCTTCTGAAGGCGAACCACAGGGAAGGGTGAATGTCATCAATGCCATCTCTGGCGGGTCACACAAGCCGGTCCACGCGAGCAAGAAGCAGAGACAGGAGTATTACCGTGGGGTCACGCATATCTGCTCAAGCAAGTATTTCCACTTACCATGGTCTCACGTGCCCATCTCCTTCACCGTGGTGGACGTGCGGCTTCAGCATTACCCTCACAATGACCCCCTCGTCATAAGGGCCAATACAGGCAAGAACTCAGCATGGTTTGCTGGGAACGACGTGGGTCGAATCCTCGTAGACAATGGCAGCTCGACCAACATACTTACATGGGAGTGTTTCAAGGACATGGGTTTCACGAGGGAGAACTTGCAGAAAGCGGAGCACCCTCTTTACGGCTTCAGCAACAAAAGAATTGAAGTTGTGGGCAAGATCAACGTCAACATTTCCTTCGGAGAAGGGGTACTGATGAGGACCAAAGTCATTACCTTCGATGTCATCGATTTTCACTACCCATACAACGCCATTTTCGGCAGAAATACCATCAACAAGTTCGCGGTAGTCATCCATGAGGGCTATTTGCTGAAAATACCAACCACCGGTGGAGTGCTGTCAGTTTACGGTGATCAGGCGGCCACACGCAAAGCAGAACGAAACACATCCGTATTGGACAGGCAGGTGCACATTATCGACGAAGCCCACGACCTTGACGAGGTCTCCAAGCTGGACGACAAGGCAGAGCGCCAGACGCGCGACGCAACGAAGCCCTCCGAACGCGAGGGGATGGCACCAAGAGAAGATACAAAGACCGTCCCAATTTGCGAAGATGTCCCAGAGAAAACAGTGATCATAGGGACAGAAATCAGCGAAGCAAAGGAGACCAGACTGATGGCCTTCCTCTGAAACAACCAAGACGTTTTCTCTTGGTCCAAGGGAGACCTCAAGGGCGTCGATCGCTCAGTGATTGAGCACGCTCTCAACGCAAATCCGGCGGTAAAGCCAAGAGTACAGGGTCAGCGCCCCATGTCCGAAGCCTAGTGCAAGGCAGCTGAGGCCGAGGTGCAAAAATTGCTCGACGCATGCATTATCAGAGAAATACAATGCCCAATATGGGTGGCCAACGTGGTAATGGTGCCAAAGAAGAACGGAAAGATGCGCATGTGCATCGACTTCACGGAGCTGAACAAGGCGTGTCCGAAGGACCCATACCCCTTGCTACGGATTAGTGTAGTGGTTGACCAGGAAGTGTGCTGTGAAATGCTCAGTTTGCTAGATTGCTTCTCGGGTTATCACCAGGTGTGGATGCACAGAGCTGACAAAGCAAAAACAAGTTTCACCACCCCCTTCGGTGTGTATTGTTTCGTGAGGATGCCCGAAGGGCTGCGCAACGCAGGCCCCACTTTCAACAGAATGATGAAGGTCATCCTTGGCGCTCAGCTGGGCAGAAACGCTGCAGCGTATGTTCACGATGTTGTGATCATGAGCATCAAAGACGGTGACCACATCGTGGACCTTCATGAAACCTTCGCCAATCTGCGCAAGCACAGGCTCAAGTTGAGCTCGGAAAAGTGTGTCTTCTGAATACGTAAGGGGCGTTTGTTGGGTTGTATGGTGTCCAAGAGGGGCATCCAGGGCAACCCTGACAAAATCGAAGCCTTAAGAAGCATGCAGCCAATGACAAAATCCAAGAGGGGCATCCAGGGCAACCCTGACAAAATCGAAGTCCAGAAAGGACGTGCAGAAGCTGACCGGCCGTATCGCTTCATTGGGCAGATTCATCTCTAGGGCAGCCGAGTGCAACCTACCATTTTTCAAGGTCCTCAAGTCTAATGTGCGCTTTGAATGGGGCCCTGAGCAGCAGCAGGCTTTCGAGGACCTTCGGAACCATCTCGAACAGTCGGCAATAATGACGAGTCCCACACCGAAGGTAGAGTTGCTTCTGTACATCACCGCGTTCAGCACCGCATTGAGTGCCGTACTGGTGGAGGAGCGGGTCGAGGACGGGCAATTAAGATAGTTCCCCATTTACTACGTGTCCGAAGCCTTGAGTGGCTCAAGGCTGTTGTATTCAAAGATGGAGAAAATGGCATACACCGTCCTCATGGCAAAGCGCAAGCTCAGGCATTATTTCTAGAGCCACAAGGTCACGGTTCCGACTTTGTACCCCTTCGGGATATGAATGAAAACAAAGAGTCTACCGGGCGATTGGGGAAGTGGGCGGCAGAAATCGCAGAGCATGTCATCGATTTCGTTCCTCGCAGTGCGATAAAGTCGCAAGATCTGGCAGATTTTGTGGCAGATTGGACACCGGCACCACCTGACACCGAAGTCAGTTTCCCCGAACTAGTATGGGAGATCCACTCTGACGGTGCCTACTGCCACGCAGGGTCGGCAGGAGCAGCGGTTCTAAAGTCCCCCTCCGGGATCAAACTTCGATACGCACTTCGGCTCGACTTTGATGAATGCACAAACAACGAGGGCTTGTTATTGGCATTGCGCAAGGCACGGGCGGTAGGGGCCCAGAGGGTCATCATTTACACAAACTCCAGCAATGACACAATACCTGCAGGCAGTACGAAGCATGGAGAAGTACTTCTTGGGAATCACGGTGAAAAGCTTCCCGAGGGATTTCAACAAGGAAGCAGACTCGCCTGGGAAGGTGGCGGCTTCGTGGGACCCGTTACCTCCGGATGTGTTCTACAGGTGGCAAAGCACAAGTCCATTCACTCGGACGAGCCCCCAGTCAAGTTCGTTAATGCCATACATAGCGAGGATTGGCGAGCGCCGCTGGTAGCTTTCTTGAAGGGGTATTACGAGCTAGAAAATGAAACCGAAGGGCGCAGAATGGCCCTTCACGCTCGAAGCTACCACCTAAAAGGAGAGGACCTGTATCGGGAGGGGATCTACGCCCCGGACCTTCGTTGCATTTCAAGGGACGAAGGCGTACAGCTGCTGAGAGACATTCTTTCTGGCATGTGTTCCCACCACCTCGGCACCGGATCACTTGTGCAGAAAGCATTCCGGCAGGGATTTTATTGGCCCTCGGCGGTAAAAGACGCACACGAGATAGCGCGAACATTCCCCAGTTGTCAGCGACACGCGCCATACAGCAAGTTCGTAGCAAACGAAGTACAGCTAATTCCACCAACTTGGCCAATGTCACGATGGGGGATTCATACTGTGGGACCCCTTCCCACGGCTCCGGACAATTACACACATACGGTGGTGGCCGTCAAATACTTTTCGAAGTGGATCGAGGCGAAGGCAGTCATAAATATCACTTCGGCAACCATCCAGAAGTTCTTTTGGCAGAATATCGTGTGTCGCTTCGAGGTACCTTACGAGATCACAGTGGATAATGGCAAGTAGTTTGACTGTGCCAAATTTTGAGAGTTTTGCGGTTACCTCAACACCAAATTGTGCTTTGCTTCGGTATACCATCCACAGTCGAACAGGGCGGTGGAGAAGGCAAATAGCTTAATATTCACAACCATCAAGAAAAACATCATTGACCTACCGAAGGGTAAATGGGCGGAGGAGTTACCGAGGGTGGTTTGGTCGCACAACACATCCACTTCACGCGCCACAAAATTCTCGCCCTTCAAGCTCCTGTATGGGGAAGAGGCTATGACACCCGAAGATCTGCGATTGGGCACATGGCGAGGCCGGCCACCAACAACTGAGGCAGCAGGGGCTTCGGTCCAAGCCATCGAAGAGGCACGGTTACAAGCAGCCGACCATTTGAAAGCATACCAGCACAAAACCAGGAAATGGAAAAACAAGCAGGTCAAGTACAGAGTCGTGCAATCGGGGGATCTAGTCCTACGCTTGGACCCGAAGGGGGACAAGATGAAGGACCGATTAGGCGAACCAGAGAGGGGGGAGTGAATGGGAGCCGATAAAAATTCTTCTCGAAGGAGATGAGAACTCCAACAAGACGAACACGGCTTCCAAATCACGTCTCCAACTCAACTACCCAAGTTGGCCAAGACCACGCAGCCACTGGAGTGCTACTGGTCCTAGGAACCAACAACCACCTTCACGCACTCGAGAACGCAACGGAACACCAACTCGAGCACCACTGACCTACACCGGTCAGGCCGGTGAGCAGCACCGGTCAGACCGGTCCCTGCTGGTAAAACCTGGGAACTTCCACAGAAGGCCCCTACACCGGTCAGGCCGGTGTAGCTCACCGGTCAGACCGGTTCAAGCCAGGAAACCCTAAATCCACCAAACAGGCCTACCGAGCTCCAAACTGACCCAAACTCGAAACAGCAGCAAAACGGGACTACAACGAACTCACCAGAACGTTCACCCGAGGCAAAACCCACAGAGCCTCTGCACCGGTCAGATCTGTGAGCAGAACCGGTCAGACCGGTCAGTCTGGGCCGCTCGGGGATGAACAGCACTCGCGTGTCAACTCCCCCAAATCCAACTCCCGATCTCCCGAATCGCTCCACGGATTTGTGCAAGACTTTGCGAATAGTAGGAACACCTCATGGGCACTCCAAAGCCAAGATTTGGTCCACCAAAACTTGCTAAATCAAGAGGAATCGAAGAAATCCCACCAAGAACGCCTCTAACCCTAGAGTCAAGAAAACCCCAAAATCGAGCCCCTTTGCTCACGGATTTGGGTGGGGAATCAAAGGGAAAAGAACCACGAAGGGTTCACACATACATCCCCCACCAAATCCCAAAGAGAAAGGCCTCGAAATCACTCCAAGAAAATCGCCAAGAAAAGGCTCCGAAAATCATCAAAAAGGAGGAACGGGAAAGACACATCCAAGCCTTGAGGAACCACGGTGAATCATCTATACATACCACAGAGGTTCATACAAGGTCTAGCTTGCCGCCCGATCATCCTTCCCTCTCACAAGATCTCACCATGAAGCTCTCAAGCTAGTCCTACGAAAAATCCTAAAGAAAATAGGAAGGAAAATAGGAAAACCAAATGAGCTAGGGTTCCAAGAGATGGCTGCCATCCTCTCACCACTTGGGTTATATGGAGGCAACCGAAAGACGAAAATACCCTTACTAGCTAACTAGAGATACATGCCCCTCAAGGGCGAATTCGGAAATCTTTGTCTTCGCTCCATCGGACGGATGCCCAGCGACCGCAAACTTGCTTAGCCTCGACGCAAGCCTTGTGATCCCGACGCGTGTCCTCCGCTTCGAAGATTCCGGACTGCGTCGTCGCACACCGGTCAGACCGGTCTGGAGCTGCTGCACCTCCGTCTTCGGTTCTTCGGTCTTGGCTTTGTGGATCAACCAAGGAACCCAGTGGTTTTCTGGTGAACCACCGGAAACCCCGCGAACTCGGTGTAGCCTCCGCCAATCACCACTCATGACTCGGCTCCCACGTAGTCCCGGCTCGACCTTGGTTTTGAGGCTCAACCAAGAAACCGTCCATGACTTTATCTTGCCGTTCTTGCCACCATGCGGCCCGCACTTGACCCCGCTGGCCACCGGGTCCCTCGAACCAAGCCTACTTGTCTTCTCCACACCTGGAGGCCACACCGGCAATGACCTTTCGCGCTTGTTCTTCACCTGCACCAACACCAGTCAAGCCGCAACCTGCACCTGCAATACTTAGCCAAGAATCAGTCCACACCATGTTGTCAATCACTCATCACACCAGGAAGCGACCATCCACCGGTCCTCGAACCACACCTGGCTCTTAATCTCCCCCTTGATGAGTGCATTGACAACACACACGTTTTGGTAACCACGAGAAAAGGAAAAAGAAAAGAAACAACTAAAAGAAACTCCAACAAGCGATCGAAAGCCAAAGAAAAGGCAAAGAGCAAGATCACTTGAAGAAGACAAGTCTCGGACCCCTCAGGCAAGGGCAACGGCTCGACACATCCAAGACAAAACATGCTCAAGCAAAGAGCACAAGCCAACGATCCAAAGATCGAAAACCACAAAGAGCTCCCCCTGCACACATGCAAACTCCCTCTGAACCAATGCAACTCCCCCTGGACGAATGCATGCAAACCACCTCGCAAAACAGAGCAGTTGCTTCAGCTTTGCTCTGACCGGTCAGACCGGTCAACCACACCGGTCAGACCGGTGTGATAGATCGCCCAGCACCTGAACCACACACCGGTCAGACCGGTGTACCTCACCGGTCAGGCCGATGACCACCTGGGAAAAACTGGGAACTGCCCGAGCTCAAAACTAGCTCGAAACCACTTGGAAACCTTCTAAATGCATGCAGCAAGCCAAAACATGCTCAAACTTCTCCCCCTTGTTGACAATGCATGAATCAAGCCAAAAATGCAAAAAATGCAACCTAGAGCTTCTCAAATAGACACAATTCAACATAGGATGCTACACATGTCCAAATGAGCATGTTAGATACTCTATAGCTTCGTAAAGACATCAACTTCATGATCACCAAGTTTCACAACCATTGGACGAAGTTAAGATAGAATTGAGCAATTTTGCGAAAAATCACCCTCTCATGAGCAAAGTCCTAAACATGAGCAAAACATGTCAAAATGGCAAAGCCACACAAACTTCATGCGAGGACAACCATTCTAAGCATAAGACCATCATAAACACCCACAAGCACCTCATGTCATGTCAAAGCCACCGAGCCATGTGCCTACTTCTATATATGAGACTTCTCATTGGTAGGCATCATGCAACGGTTTAGCACCCAAAGCAAATTAAAATTAGCACATATGACATGGGAGCACATTTTTCAAGCAATTTACATTTCATTTTCAGATTTGAAATTGGTACATGAAATGTCTTTGCGACAAAAAGGAACTTATGCCTCTCCACAAGATCAAGCATGGGGGCTAAACATTCATGATGGCAAATGAGCCTTTGGCCTCATATGATCAAAATAAGCTATCCAACCACAAATTAAGCATAGCCAAGCCACAAAAACATGTCAAGATCATGTAAAGGCATTTACTCACAAGAGAGCATACATATGAGATTTTTCAAAAACATAGCCATCAACCATGGATATAAACCAAGATTATCAAGAGCTAAGACAAACTAACCATAGCTTACCAAACTAGCTCATAAAGACATACATATCATTCCATGGTGAACACTGTATATAGGAGAAGCTTTTCCTAAACAATGCATATGATACAAAATGCATGCAACCTAAGATACAAAGATGCCTATACATCATGTTACATATGCCATGCCAAATGCAAGAAATGCACAAAGGAAAGCTATACATATGCTACAAAGGAGCTCCCACACACCAACTCAAGAAATCAAACACACACCAAGCTCCCCCCGCAAACGAGTGAAAGTTGCTTGATCTAGGGGTTTGGTGAAAATATCAGCTAGCTGGTCATGTGTGGGTACATGGATCAAAGCGATTTTTCCTTTCTCTACGTTGTCTCTCAGAAAATGATACCTCACTTCTATGTGCTTGGTTTTAGAATGGAGCACTGGGTTCTTTGCAACGCTTATGGCACTGGTGCTATCACATTGAAGTGGCACATGGGTATAATCCTCACCAAAGTCACTCATGGTGTATGTGATCCAAAGGAGCTGAGAGCAACAACTAGCTGCGGCCACATACTCTGCCTCGGTAGTGGATTGAGCAACACTCGACTGTTTGCGGGAAGACCAAGACACCAAAGAAGAACCCAAGAACTGGCAAGTCCCAGAAGTGGACTTCCTATCCAACCGACACCCGGCAAAATCCACGTCCGAAAATCTATGAAGAGCCAAAGAAGAAGACGCGGAGTACCAAAGGCCAAAGTCGGGAGTATGTCGCAAATACCTGAATATGCGCTTGACTGCTTGCCGATGCGAAGTCCTCGGAGACGCTTGGAAACGAGCGCACAGACACACCGAGAACTGGATGTCCGACCTCGTCGCCGTCAAGTAGAGGAGTGACCCGATCATGCTCCGGTACTCCTTCTGGTCCACGTGTTCACCTTCCTCGTCCGCATCAAGAGCTGTAGTCATACTCATAGGCGTCGCCATAGCCTTGGAGTCCTCCATCTTGAACTTCCTCACAATGTCCTTGGTGTACTTAGCTTGGTGCACAAATGTTCCTTCCTTTGATTGCTTGATCTGTAGCCCGAGGAAGAACTGCAACTCACCCATCATGCTCATCTCAAATTCCCTGCTCATGTATTCTGCAAACCTTGCAACAAGAGAGTTAGACGAGCCACCAAAGACAATATCATCTACGTATACCTGCACAATCAGGATATCTCTGCCCTGCCTGAGGAGAAACAAGGTCTGATCGACCTTGCCCATCTCAAACCCTCTCTCAAACAGGAACCCCCTCAGCCTACCATACCAAGCTCTAGGCGCCTGCTTCAACCCATACAGCGCCTTTCTCAACTTATACACCCGGTGGGGGTACTTCTCACTCTCAAACCCCGGTGGTTGCCTCACAAACACCTCTTCCTCCAACACACCATTCAGGAAAGCACTCTTCACATCCATCTGGTACAACTTGAACCCTTTAGCCACGAAAAAGGCTAGAAGGATCCTGATCGCCTCCAAACGAGCTACAGGAGCGAAAGTCTCCTCGTAGTCGATCCCCTCTTTCTGACTGTACCCCTGAGCAACAAGTCTCGACTTGTTCCTCACCACTTCTCCTTTCTCTCCCTCTTTATTTTTCCACACCCATTTTGTCCCAATCGGCTTACACCCTGGAGGAGGGTCAACCAACACCCAAACTTGGTTCCTCTCAAAATTCTCCAACTCCTCATGCATCGAATTAACCCAATTATGATCAGATAGCGCGTGTCCAATGTCTTTGGGCTCAAAGGTGGCAACAAAAGCAGCATGAGCGAAATGAGAATTGTTCCGAACCCTCGACCGTGTAGTACGTTCATTCATGCCGCCGATGATTCTCGAAGCTGGGTGATCCACTTGCACTCGCCGGGGAGGTTCTCGCCTTGATGCTACCTCCCCCTCAACAGCAGCTTCGCCTTGATCTGGGTTTGTCGTTGTAGGTGTGGGAGAGGGCCCGTTCATGATCGTCGTCGAAGTAGTAGGTACATGTTCAGCTGCGGGCACCACACCGCCATCTTCATCATCTCCATGTTCATGCTCCTCCTCCTGAAAGATCTCCTCGCCAAATTCGTCGTCACCTGCACACTCAAAGACAAGCTGACTACGTGGCTGTGTCTCGTCAAAGGTTACCTCGCAAGTCTCCACGATTTGGTTAGTTTCAAGATTGAGCACACGAAATGCTCTAGAATGAGATGCATAACCAAAGAAAATGCCATCGACAGACCTAGCCTCGAACTTGTCCAACTTCTTTCCTTTCTTCAGAATGAAGCATTTACAACCAAAGACATGGAAGTGACTCACCTTGGGTGTGCGACCGTTCATCAACTCGTAACAGGTTTTCTTCTTATGAACCCTGAGGTAGATCCTGTTCGACACATAGCACGCGGTATTGACCGCCTCAGCCCAGAACCTTCTCGGAGTCCTATGCTCGTCGAGCATCGTCCGAGCCATCTCGCACAAGGTCCTATTTTTCCTTTCCACAACGCCATTCTGGGGAGGCGTATACGGACTCGAAAACTGGTGTTCAAGACCCAAGTCATGGCAAAAGGTTTCGAAGCGAGAGTTTTTGAATTCCGAGCCATTGTCACTGCGGATCGCTCGTATGGCATCTTTGTGCCTCTCGTTTCTTAACCTCAAGACAAGATCTCGAACAAAACCAAACGTCTCCCCTTTCTCCTCAAGAAAGAACACCCGCGCATACTGAGAGTAGTCGTCCACCACAACAAGGACATACCACTTCCCACCCGCAGATCGCACACGGGCTGGGCCAACAAGGTCCATATGGAGCAGCTCGCATGGACACTCAGTCATCACATCGGTGAGAGGCGGGTGAGAAGAGGCTACCATCTTGGCATGCCTACACGGCGCACAAACCAACTCTTTCTCAAACCTCAACCGTGGCAATCCTCGGACCAAATTGAGTTTACTCAAGCGAGACAAAAGGTCAAAGCTCAAGTGACCCAACTTCCTATGCCACTTCCACAACTCACTCGAAGAACCAGCCAAAAAGCAACGCTCCACACCAGAAGACTGAGAGAAATCAGCTCGGAACACTTGACCCTCGGGAACGACCATGCAAACAAGGTCCCCTCGAGAATCTAAAATCCGAGAACCACCAGGCCAAAACAACACCTCAAAGCCCTCATCCAACAACTGGGACACAGAAAGCAAATTGAACCCCAGCGATTGAACAAGAGCAACACGCCTGAGAGTGACCTTGTCACTTACCTTGATCTCACCTTCTGATAGCACGCGCCCTCGCCCATTGTCCCCAAAGGTGATGTATGTCTTGGACATCACCGGGACGAGACTTGAGAACCACCCCTTGTCTCCGGTCATATGCCTCGAGCAACCGGAGTCAATCAACCAAACGTTCCTCAAGTCTCCCACCTGAAATTCAAAAGCGAGCAAGTGAGTGAACAAACGACTCAGCACTGGGGTTAGTACCAAAAGAGTAAAGCCAGTGTCGAGCCATTTGCTCCAAAGTGGGGTTAGCACAAACCAAATCATCACGCCTATCAAAGCTACCCCCACGAACACCACCACGGTAACCACTACGAGGGAACCAACCCTCTCTAGCTGGAGGAGGACGAAAGCCACGAAAGGAAAACCGTGGATCGTTCCTCCTCTCCATCTCAAAGCTACGACTCCTCCCACCCCCGTATTGAGCACGAGGTGGAGAACGCCTAGCAAACTGACCACCTGCAAACTTTCCAGACCAACCACCAGCACCACGACCACCAGAACCAAACCGAGCATCCTCACGAGCATGAAAACCAACTCGCTGTCTGCCCAGACCTGCACCGGTCTGACCGGTGTAGTGCACCGGTCTGACCGGTGTAGCTCGGCCAGCAACACCACCTGCTGCCTTCCGGTCCCCCCAAGCCAGAACCGTTCTCACAATCGCCTTGGCCCTGGGCATCTGCATACGAGGCTCAGGTACACCATTAGAAGGGTGGTACCTGTCCTTGTTAGCCCACTCTCTAGCCATTCTCTCCTCACGCTTCCTCTTGAAGCAAAACTCATCCTTGTGACCATCTCTCCCACAATACCCACAATGGAACTTCATGGGCTGTGGCTTAGGCTTAGGCTTGGGTTGGGGCTGCCCACTCGGTTTCTCACCCTTCTTCTCTCCTTCCTCACCTCCCTTTGGGCTCACGAACTTCACCGGTTTCTGGAAATCATTTGTTGGGTGAGGGAATATGGGTGGATCTGGAGTAGTGTCAAGTTTGTTTCTAAGATGGTTAGGCTTGGGCTCAAACTTGTTCTTGTATCTGTTTGGTGGTGGGATAGGAATCTCTCCAACTCTCTCAACTCCCTCACCACTGTTCTCTCCAAGCTTGTCAACCCCAAGTGCATGACCATCATAGCGTTTGAAAGCCGCTATCATGATACCAAGCAGAGGCTCCTGACCCGACAACCAGCTCATACATTTCCTCAGCTCATCATTCTCATCCTGCAAGCGATCAACATAATGTGCAAGCTCCAAATTCTTAACCGCATGCAATTCACAAGTAGAGCAAGAAGTGGGAATAGGCTCTTTCAACTTAGCCTCAAGCGAAACAGTGTAAGCATGCATCTCATCAATCTTTCCATGCAAAACAGGGCAAGAGGTACAAGCACCTAGCAAAGCAGGTCTAGACTTAAGCTCAGCCACTTCAACCCTAAGCATATCTAGTTCATCACAAGTAGAAGCATGCTTATCCTTAAGAGCAGTAAGATCAGCTAGGTACACAGAGCAATCATAGCAATCAATCTCATCAGAAACCACAGGAGAAGCCTTAAGCGAATCAATCTCAAGCTTAGCATCTAGGTTCTGGGTTTCTAGCTCCGCCACACGGTTCCTAGCATCTTCTAGTGAGGCCCTAAGCTCTTTCCTCATCTTCTTGGCCTCTCTAAGCATGTGATCGCGATTATCAAGCAAGTCAACCAACTCATCATTTTCCTTGCGTAAAGAGGAGAGCTCATCACATACCTTGTCCTCGGAGTCAGAGTCCGAGTCACTCTGGTGGCTCTTCTTGCTGCCGGAGCTACGAGCCATGCCGCAGAAGCCATCTCCCGCGAAGAAGCTCAACCCGCTCAAGTTCCTGGATGACTTCTTGTTCTTGCGCCGATCACCTACATCTTCACTGCTACTCGAGCTCGAGGAAGAGTAGGAGGAGCTGGAGTCGACGTCGCTCGCTCCGACCATCGCTCGGGCCTTCCTGCCGCGGCCGTCCTTCTTCCTCGACCGTCGCTCGTCCTTGTGCTTGTTCTTGTGCTTATGATCGCGCCTCGATCGATACTTGCCGTCCTTGCTCGACCGGTGCCTGTAGCCGTCCTTGTAGCCGTCCTTGTTCTCCGTCTTCTCCGGGCAGTTGGCGATGAAGTGTCCTGGCTTGCCGCACTGAAAGCACGTCCGTGCTGTCCTCCTCGTGTTCACCCGGTTCTCGTGCAGCCTCTCGAACCGCCTGGTCAGCAACGCCAGCTCGTCCTCTCCAAGCACGTCGAACTCCTCGTCTGGCAAAGACATCAAGGAAGACAGAGAGTACATCCTGGAGGATGCGTTAGCGTTAGACTTAGCTCCTTTGCCACCAACGAGAGCGAGACTATGAGAATCAGTTGGGCTCTCGATCTTGGCTGTCATACCACAGTCCAACTCAGCCGACTTGAGCTTCGAGAACAGCTCGTTCACCGTCAAGGTGTCATACTTCTCGGACTCAACAATAGCCTCAAACTTCCCGTCCCATACGGTACGATCCAACGAGTGCAAGAGCTTCACGGCTCTATCATGATCATCGTATGGGAGCACGGCCACATTGGCTCTCATGTTGTTCACAACGACCGTAAACCGCTGGAAAAGGGCATCGACGGACTCGCCGGGGAGATGAGTGAAATTCTCGTACTCTCTCCGGTAAGTCGCGTACATCCGAGCCTGAACCTGAGCATTCCCAGCATGAGCATCCTTCAACTGCTCCCAAATCCTACAAGCTAAGTCCTCTGTCTGAACCTGATCGAATTCAGGCTGACACAGAGCACGAAACAAGTAGTCGACAACCTTGTTGTTGGCTTCGAACATATCCCTCGATCCTGGAGCAAGAAAGTTCATCGGATGAACATAAGTTGTGTTCACCGTAACGTCCAAAAGGATCTGACCCTTTCCGCGGAGGAACGCTGCCATCCGCCTCTGCCACATCTGGTAGTTCTTCCCATCGAAGTGCGGATGACCCGAACCCCATTCCTGGTACGCCATCTTTGGATCTTAGACTGGTAAGAGTCAATGAAGACCCGAACCGGCTCTGATACCAATTGAAGGACCGATTAGGCGAACCAGAGAGGGGGGAGTGAATGGGAGCTGATAAAAATTCTTCTCGAAGGAGATGAGAACTCCAACAAGACGAACACGGCTTCCAAATCACGTCTCTGACTCAACTACCCAAGTTGGCCAAGACCACACAGCCACTGGAGTGCTACTGGTCCTAGGAACCAACAATCACCTTCACGCACTCGAGAACGCAACGGAACACCAACTCGAGCACCACTGACCTACACCGGTCAGGCCGGTGAGCAGCACCGGTCAGACCGGTCCCTGCTGGTAAAACCTGGGAACTTCCACAGAAGGCCCCAACACCGGTCAGGCCGGTGTAGCTCACCGGTCAGACCGGTTCAAGCCAGGAAACCCTAAATCCACCAAACAGGCCTACCGAGCTCCAAACTGACCCAAACTCGAAACAGCAGCAAAACGGGACTACAACGAACTCACCAGAACGTTCACCCGAGGCAAAACCCACAGAGCCTCTGCACCGGTCAGACCTGTGAGCAGCACCGGTCAGACCGGTCAGGCTGGGCCGCTCGGGGATGAACATCACCCGCGGGTCAACTCCCCCAAATCCAACTCCCGATCTCCCGAATCGCTCCACGGATTTGTACAAGACTTTGGGGATAGTAGGAACACCTCATGGGCACTCCAAAGCCAAGATTTGGTCCACCAAAACTTGCTAAATCAAGAGGAATCGAAGAAATCCCACCAAGAACGCCTCTAACCCTAGAGTCAAGAAAACCCCAAAATCGAGCCCCTTTGCTCACGGATTTGGGTGGGGAATCAAAGGGAAAAGAACCACGAAGGGTTCACACATACATCCCCCACCAAATCCCAAAGAGAAAGGCCTCGAAATCACTCCAAGAAAATCGCCAAGAAAGGGCTCCGAAAATCACCAAAAAGGAGAAACGGGAAAGACACATCCAAGCCTTGAGGAACCACGCCGAATCATCTATACATACCAAAGAGGTTCATACAAGGTCTAGCTTTCCGCCCGATCATCCTTCCCTCTCACAAGATCTCACCATGAAGCTCTCAAGCTAATCCTACGAAAAATCCTAAAGAAAATAGGAAGGAAAATAGGAAAACCAAATGAGCTCGGGTTCCAAGAGATGGCTGCCATCCTCTCACCACTTGGGTTATATGGAGGCAACCGAAAGACGAAAATACCCTTACTAGCTAACTAGGGATACATGCCCCTCAAGGGTGAATTCGGAAATCTTTGTCTTCGCTCCATCGGACGGATGCCCAGCGACCGCAAACTTGCTTAGCCTCGACGCAAGCCTTGCGATCCCGACGCGTGTCCTCCGCTTCGAAGATTCCAGACTGCGTCGTCGCACACCGGTCAGACCGGTGCTCCTCACCGGTCAGACCGGTCTGGAGCTGCTGCACCTCCGTCTTCGGTTCTTCGGTCTTGGCTTTGTGGATCAACCAAGGAACCTAGTGGTTTTCTGGTGAACCACCGGAAACCCCGCGAACTCGGTGTAGCCTCCGCCAATCACCACTCATGACTCGGCTCCCACGTAGTCCCGGCTCGACCTTGGTTTTGAGGCTCAACCAAGAAACCGTCCATGACTTTATCTTGCCGTTCTTGCCACCATGCGGCCCGCACTTGACCCCGCTGGCCACCGGGTCCCTCGAACCAAGCCTACTTGTCTTCTCCACACCTGGAGGCCTCACCGGCAACGACCTTTCGCACTTGTTCTTCACCTGCACCAACACCAGTCAAGCCGCAACCTGCACCTGCAATACTTAGCCAAGAATCAGTCCACACCACGTTGTCAATCACTCATCACACCACGAAGCGACCATCCACTGGTCCTCGAACCACACCTGGCTCTCACAAGAGAGGCAAGATGCAGATCAAATGGCAAGGGACGTTCCTAGCGGTACAAACACCGAACCCTTCAGCATTTAAACTGCACCAGCTCGATGGCACAGAGGAGCCATACACCTGGAACATTGATATGCTCCAGAAGTACTATGTGTAACCGTAGGTTACTTCGTGTACAGTAGCGATTCTTCATCTTTAGTTGTAATTTCATGAACTTCTTTTCTTTTTCTTTGGGAGTTGTACTCTTTTTCTCACAGGAGAAGCCATCGAGTTCTTCGCGGAACGAAGGTGGTGTGAGGTTTTTAACAAGGCGGTGCCCGTGTATCCCCTTGTGAAATATAAACAAGACTTCTGTTCCCCAAAAACACAGGGTGTTTGTCATCAAAGCTACGGCGCCCTCAGGTTCGGAGGGCACGTAGTCTTCGAACAAAAGGCTCACACGGGTAGGTGGGGTCAGACGATGAACACGTAGGGGGTTCAAAGTATGACACCCACCTACGGCTCCGGTCGGGGTGAATAAAAAAGAAAACGAAGGCCAAGAATTGGCTTCGTAAAGCCACGAAAGGCTGTGCGAGAAAACGAAGGCCAGGAATCGGCTTCGTATCGAAACTAAGCCACGAAAGGCTGTGCGAGAAAACGAAGGCTAGGAATTGGCTTCATAAAGCCACGACAGGCTGTGCAACCAAACGAAGGCTAGGAATTGGCTTCGTAAAGCCACGAAAGGTTGTGCGAGAAAGCGAATGCCAGGAATCGCCTCCGTATCGAAACTAAGCCACGAAAGGCTGTGCGAGAAAACAAAGGCCAGGAATTGGCTTCGTAAAGCCACGACAGGCTGTGCGACTAAACGAAGGCCAGGAATTGGCTTCCTAAAGCCACGACAGGCTGTGCGAGAAAACGAAGGCCAGGAAGTCGATTTGTATCGAAAACACATCGTGACAGGCTATATGAAAAGCGAAGGCTAGGTAGTGACTTCGTATCAAAAGGAAGCCACGACAGGCTAAGAAGGCTATGAGGTTGACCTTGTTTCAGAGTAAATCATGATCGGGTCGGCCCTGTCTTGCGAAACGAATCAAGAAGTGTCGGCCTCATTCCAAACGGATGTGGACTGTGCGAATGCAGTCCCCGGACCACACATCGAGAAGCCGGCCAGCCGTCACGGAGGACTAACCAAACAAATTTCACAACGTTAGCACAGCGCAGGATCCGGGTGTTTTACCGTTAACGCTTCGGGGGGGGGGGATTCCGAAGCTCCAGAACAAGCGTTAGCCGGCAAAATGCAACACAATCAACGCGAACGTCTTTCACACGGCAGGGACCATCATTGAGAATTCACATTTACTTCGAGAACTTACATAATTACACAAGACTTAGGGCTCTCTTATTACAATTTTACAAATTTCGTCGATAAGCCGAAGCGCAGCAACATCGAGTATCTCTAGCGCCATACGCTGAAGCTCTTCCTCGGATATTACGCACCCTGCGTCGCAAAGAACAAAGTCTCAGGTCACGAATCATGGCCCTTCATCTTTTACGGCATCGGTAGAGGTCGGATCAGTAGGAATCAAGTACACATATTCCGGGGGGGCTATTGCCCCCACCTCCAGGGGCTCATCCTACGGGACAGCCAAGGGCGTCAGCGAAGTCGAAGTACCGGCCCTTCGTAGGGCACACATAAAAGCGCGCTGCCGAAGCAAGGCATCCCGTTGGACGGGGTCCTTGTTAAACTCAGCAAAGAAACATTTAGAATCGCTATTTCGCACATCGTACAGGCACAGTCAATACGCTAAGAAATCCTCGTATGAAGCACCGGGGTGCCGAATGCTAAACTTGCTCCACAGCGAAGGGGACACAAAAAAAGGGATCAACCACAGAAATAAAAGAACCTTCAGCTGTCCGCGCAGGCGCCGGCAACAGGACTTGCGCAGAAGCAGCCTGAATCAGTTTAGGTGTTTACAAAATAACTGCCTCAGACAGTCTCCACATTCCAGACAAACCACCCTACACCTCGAGCACCTCGGTGTGCACTGTCGACGATCCAGCGGCGGTTTCGGGGGCTTCAGCATCACGTGAGGCGTCAGCAGGGACTTCAGCAGTAGTAACGGTTCCTGGAGTTGCAAACCTCGAGGCTACGGGAGAAGCAACCCTCACGGCCATAGGAGAGGTAGGCTTCAGGCGGCATCTTCTCCGATGGGCACAGCGCTTGGAAAAGCAACCCTCGCGGCCACGGGAGAAGCGGGTTTCGGGGCAGTATCCCCCGCGTCATCGGGTACGCCACCTGCGGAGGGAGCAATTGAAGTCGGAGGGTACTCTAGCATCGAAAAACCCGCGTTCGGGGGCCTTGGGGGCGATAGACGGAGACAGGCGTCGAGCTTCGCTACGCGTCGAGCCCGAACCTCATCCTTGAGCCATGGTGCAATCTGAAAAACATGAATGTTGACATTTCTAAACGTCGATCACTTAAGAACAGATTGGAAATCCATCCTTAGTGTCAGCGCTAGAAATGCTTGTTGGCATTTCCCAATGTCACAACTAATGGTGCAGTTAGCGTGAACATCGAGACTTGCCATAGGTTAATCTAAACGATCATGAACGAATCCGCAAGCACACAGATAAATCATTGTAGCATTTCCCCAAGGAAGGAGAGTATTCCAAGGGTATCGAATCCAAGGAAGGCAATGGCGGATATCTTAGACTTATGCTTTTGCTCTGAATGTAAACCAAGAGATAGATATAGGGAAACAACACACTCAAAGGCAGGGGTAAGATAAAAGATAATAGGGGTAGTGTGACACACACCTCAAATCTACCTCTACTCTAGCACACTACGGCTTAGGGGGAACATACGAGTTAGCTCTAGGTTCTAATGTACTAAACATACAAAGCTAGAAGATACAAGAGATAGGCATGAGTATTGCATGAGGGAAACATGGTTTAGCACCCAGGTACAAACGGGGAGCTAGCCCGCGACGACCAGCACTATGCGAAACTAGACTTTAGACTCCTATAGCAGGTACCCCAACGCGGAGGTTGCCCTAGGATCCAACAGGGCTGTCACCACCTGAGGACCGACCTCTCGTTACGGGGGGTATGCTCATAACTATCGTAGCAAGGCAACCCAGGCACCATACCTACGTTGCTGCTAGACTTCACCCGGCCCGGGCTATTGTGACCCAGGGTGAGAGCCACCAGAAGACTGGTCAACTAGACCGAGTACCGTAGCTTGAACACAGACCACATGCAACACCCTCATGCTATCTAACAAGATCAACTAAGGCTAGACATACGAACAAATATGAACTCTCTTATGTCTAACCAACAAGATCAAAGGGTCGTGTTCGTGAAGAACACGAGTCTCTAACTTATGAACAAACACATAAGGAAGGAGTTTATCATCCTTCAAGTGGATCAAAAGGTAGTGTTCACGAAGAACACAAGCCTCTAAATGATGAACAGAGGATGAACTCAAGAACATATCAAGAATATGATCTACCATGACTTTATATGAAATAGCTGAATAACTGAAGTAGATCAAAGTCATACAAAGAAATAAAGATAAAAGAGGACTCATACCTAAAAGGTAGTCTCTCATATTTTGCTAAGTCAAAAACCAGATCCTTGGAAGAAACAAACATACATCCTGATCAAGATGTGCATATGTGTGTGATGGATAGGAGCATGGCAAGGTGGATACTAGGCCCGGAAATGGGTGCTAGATATTGCCATGTTTTATATGAGGAAATGAGGGATTAATGGTAAGGTGGACACTTGCCCCGGAGTAGGTACTAGTTATTACCATCTACATGGTGGAACTCTTTCTCTTGCACATATCAATCCCTTTTTCTCCTTTGAAATTTTTCCGAGACTTGGGCTAGCTCTCTTTATTTATTTTTGCCATGCTTTTGAGCATGCTTTTTTTTTAGCTAGCCCTTTGTCTCTATTGGAGATATTTGGAGAGGGATGAATGATGCAAAGATACATAGAGTTTTATTTGCGGGAGAATGCATAAGCAGTATGGAGTAAATGATGAATGCTTAACTTCCAGTGTAGAAGTTTAGCATGAACGTGTACGTGCTCTTGATCAGGGGAGTATGAGTTCTAACAAGGGCCACAACAATTTGACAAAGCTCAATGAGAGAACAAGCTGCATATGTGGAGGCTAAGAACTAGAATCTACATATGGCCTTGGATGGGAAATTCTCATCATTGAGGAACTCATCATGTTTTGATTTTTTTTCAAAAAGGAAAACTCCGGATGTCAAGCATCACTAAGCACAAGATCATAGCACTTTATTCTACCATATCATGTCTCACAACAACTTAGGCAAGGATCATGCTTTTTGCTACCCACAGTTTTCAAGCTAAGGTTTGAACATACAAGACAACAAACTCAAAACTTAGGTAGGATACAAAGTTGTAGGCAAGACATATGAAGAGAATAAACAGAGCAACTATTCATCATTTCAACCATAGAGGCAAAGCATTCTTACTAAGCATATCAAACCAAACTAAGCAAATGATGATGATGAAAGCTAATAAATATTTTTGGTCTTTTTATTTTGCAGATTTTTTTGGATTTTCATTTATAAGATATTCCAAAAATGAAGGAAGATACAAGTTACCTCAGGATGGGGGTCCTCCCCCAAGCTAGCTTCAGGCTCACTGCGGAGGAGGGTAGAAGAAACCCTGACTCGCGTAGTAAGCCCTCTGCGCATCCATGTATTGCCGCTGATCTTGCTGCATGGCTGCTATCCTCTCACCAGCCTGACGCTGCCACGCAGAGGTAGACTCGATGTGGGTGTTCAGCGTCTCCTCCAATCCTGTAACCTGGACGGTGAGCTCTCCCATCTGCTGTGCAAGCTGAGCATCGCGTGCAGAGGCTGAAGAGTGTCACCGGAAGGACGAAGACGGAGGTGGACCACCAGAGCTGGAACTAGCGGGTGTGGCCCACTGAGCTCTGCTCGCGTCCGCCCAAGCCGTGCCACTCGCACTCGGCTGGTAGGTGGGCTGATCCCAACCAGGTGCATATCCAGGGTAACCCCGGACATGTACCCCGCAGGGGCCCCTCCTGCCACCGGTGGTGTAGCAGGCTGTGGCTAAGGCTGTGGTTGTGGTGTCGGCTGTGACAAGTTAGTACCATGGAACAAGCTCAAGGAATGTCCGGATGGACATCACTCCTGAGCTCGCCCCAGCGAAAATGCAGAAAATACAAAGCAGAAGTAGATTGCTTTTCCTTAACCAGAATTTTATTGTGCAAAAAATAAAGATAACTTACCATACTTACCTGTTGGTGTAGGGCTCATTATTTGGAGTCTGTAGAGCTAGACTTGGTTCTAGAGTTCTTACCTGGGTAGTGGGGCAGCCATTTCCTTCGGAATAGAAGTCGGCTTCCTATTCACCCTCCGCCACATCTTCTGAGTGTTGTGTGGGTCGTGACGTGTGGGAGGTGATTTCTTGGACCGGGACTGAGATTTCAAATATTGTTTCCTTCCCGTGCCCATGAGTTGGCATTCTTCCTTCCAAAAATTGTTCATGAATGCCATGAGGCTGTCCACTTGCCGTGGTGGCACTTCGACCTCTCGTGCTGTGGTGTCGGAAGTTGGTAACCCTTTGGTCATCGAGCATTGTTCTTTTCTTAGACGAAACTTGAATCTCTCCTCTTTGCCATTTATGTAGAGACGGATCACACCAGCCCCCACATCAATTTGTGCATCAGCTGTACTCAGAAATGGTCGCCCAAGTATGAGCGGCACCTCCTTGGTGATCTCCATGTCCAGCACCACAAAGTCAACGGGAATGAAGCAATCTCAGACTTTCACTGGAATGTCCTCAGCTATCCCCGCTGGGTATCGGACTGAAGAATCGGCCAGCTGCAGCTGCAAAGTGGTTGGAGATAAACTTGTGTAGTTAAGTTGATCAAAGACTACCTTAGGCATGACGCTGACACTGGCCCCTAAGTCACAGAGAGCATGATCGAAACGTTGGGTCCCAATCATACAAGTGATTGTGGGACACCCTGGATCCTTTTTCTTCTCAGGAAGGCGGTTGAGTATAGCAGCACTACACTCCTCCGTGAGTCGTACTACTTCAGTTGTGGGAAGAGCTTGCTTCTTCGTTAGAATGTCCTTGAGATAGCGCGCGTAAGTGGGAACGCGTATTGCCTCAAGCAATGGGACGTTGATATAGACTTTCTGAATCATATCCACGAAGCGATTGAACTGTTCATCTATTGTTGCCTTCCTGCTCTTTTGAGGGAATGGCATCACATTGACTTCTACGAAACCCGGACGTGTTGTCACCCCTACAGGTGCCTTATCTGTTGGTGGCTCCCTCCTTACCTGAGGAGATTCTTCCGAGTCAGACGAATCCTCATGGATATTCCCAACCTTGTTATACCTTTCTTATCTGTTCCTGCATGGTTAGGATACGGTGGATCTCGAGTGGATTTGCCTCCTCTCGTGGTCACCGCATTTGCATTTTCAACAGATGGAACAGAAGCAGCCAGCTGGGCCAACTGAGTTTCTAACATCTTGTTGAAACTCAGCTGACTCTTCTGGGCAGAAGAAAAGCTATCAAGTTTAACGTTGAGGCTTTCCACAGTTTTATCAAGGGCAGCTAGCTTCTTGTTAATACCTTCATTAATCTTAGCTTGCCCAAAAACAAGATCTCTCAAGGAAGGTTGGTTAGGATTGTAAGAATTACCTTAGTTACCTCCTTGATAGTAAGGGCGTTGTTGATTCCACGATTGGCCTCCTTGTTGAGGTGGACGATAACCATTGTTATTGCCATTCATGTATATCACTTCCTCCTGAGTCTCCGGACAATAGTTGCCTGAGTGCCCAGTGTTGGCACAGACTTCACAAGTCATGTGAGAGTCCATAGGCAAAGAAGTAGTGGCCATGGCAGCCTTCTCGCTGGTGTAGTCATCCAATCTCTTCATAAGAAGATCCATCTTGGTAGTAATCATGTCTGCTTCCTTGACAGTATGAGTACCCCTCGGTCGTGGTTGGAGTCTTTCATCACTCCACCCTTGGTTGGAGACCATCTTCTCCATGAGTAATTTAGCATTATCAACAGTGAGTGAGAAGAATGCTCCTTGAGCAGCAGCATCAATATGGCCTCGAGCTGTCGGAGTCAACCCATTATAGAAACTTTGAAGAATGAGCCAATCTTTCATCCCATGATGAGGACAGGCCAGGACATACTCCTGAAGCCTCTCCCAAGCCTCTGGAATAGATTCACTTGCTGCTTGCTGAAAACCAGAAATCCTTCCATGAAGAGCATTGGTTTTACCCAATGGGAAGAACTTCTTGAGAAATGCCTCTGAACACTTACTCCAAGTGTCAATAGATTCCCGGTTCGCGTAGAACCATTGCTTAGCCTTTCCCAAGAGGGAGAATGGAAATAGCCGTAGACGAACAGCGTCCATATTTGCACCCCTGATGATGAAAGTGCTGCACAGCTCTAGGAATTGCTGCAGATGAGCATTGGCATCCTCATTTGGCTTGCCACAGAATGGGCTAGCCTGTACCATCGTGATTAAACCCGTCTTGATCTCGAAATTTTCAGTCCCCATTGCCACCTCAGGGCCTTGCAGCACATGGTCAGCAGAAGGAGCTGAGTACTCACGAAGTGTCTTCTGGGCCATAGCGTTGGACGTGGATGGTACAAAGGAAGCTGGTTCGTCCTCCGGACGAGTTCGACGAGGTGAGCCAAAATGAATTCGAGCTTTCCTCACAAGTGACTCGGGATCTTCAGTAAAATTCCCCGGTAGGTCGAAACCAGTCATACACTACCTGTCTTCATTATCCAAAGATAAAAGAAGACAATCAAGGTTAGCCTGCATTGAGGGTTGTCCTAACCTACTCAGAGTTTATAAACAGATGCAAAGCATAGTCATGATAATCCTGTGCCTTCCCCGGCAACGACGCCAGAAATGCTTGTTGACATTTCTAAACGTCGATCACTTAAGAACAGATTGGAAATCCATCCTTAGCGTCAGCGCTAGAAATGCTTGTTGGCATTTCCCAATGTCACAACTAATGGCGCAGTTAGCGTGAACATCGAGACTTGCCATAGGTTAATCTAAACGATCATGAACAAATCCGCAAGCGCACAGATAAACCATTGTAGCATTTCCCCAAGGAAGGAGAGTATTCCAAGGGTATCGAATCCAAGGAAGGCAATGGCGGATATCTTAGACTTATGCTTTTGCTCTGAATGTAAACCAAGAGATAGAAATAGGGAAACAACATACTCAAAGGCAGGGGTAAGATAAAAGATAATAGGGGTAGTGTGACACACACACCTCAAATCTACCTCTACTCTAGCACACTACGGCTTAGGGGGAACATACGAGTTAGCTCTAGGTTCTAATGTACTAAACATACAAAGCTAGAAGATACAAGAGATAGGCATGAGTATTGCATGAGGGAAACATGGTTCAGCACCCAGGTACAAACGGGGAGCTAGCCCACAACGACCAGCACTCTGCGAAACTAGACTTTAGACTCCTACAGCAGGTACCCCAACGCGGAGGTTGCCCTAGGATCCAATAGGGCTGTCACCACCTGAGGACCGACCTCTCGTTATGGGGGGTATGCTCATAACTATCGTAGCAAGACAACCCAGGCACCATGCCTACGTTGCTGCTAGACTTCACCCGGCCCGGGCTATTGTGACCCAGGGTGAGAGCCACCAGAAGACTGGTCAACTAGACCGAGTACCGTAGCTTGAACACAGACCCCATGCAACACTCTCATGCTATCTAACAAGATCAACTAAGGCTATACATACGAACAAATATGAACTCTCTTATGTCTAATCAACAAGATCAAAGGGTCGTGTTCGTGAAGAACACGAGCCTCTAACTTATGAACAAACACATAAGGAAGGAGTTTATCATCCTTCAAGTGGATCAAAAGGTAGTGTTCACGAAGAACACAAGCCTCTAAATGATGAACAGAGGATGAACTCAAGAACATATCAAGAATATGATCTACCATGACTTTATATGAAATAGCTGAATAACTGAAGTAGATCAAAGTCATACAAAGAAATAAAGATAAAAGAGAACTCATACCTAAACTTCCAAGAGGACTTGGAACCTGAAGAAGAGCTACTCTAGCCTACCCCTAGCCTTAGAAACTAAAAGTAAGAGGAGAATGAGAGAGTGGTGTGTGAGAAATGAGAGCCCCTCCCCTCCTATTCATAGAGGAGGACAAGGCTTGCTCGGACGTCCAAATGGCCCCTAAACACCCGGGACTACAGCAAGTGACCAATGAGGAGCAACCACGTGTAGGGGCCAGATGGGCACCCCCTAGGTTGGTTCGGCCGATCCTAGGTTCGGCCGGCCCCCTTGGGTGGCCCCACCTGGTGTGCTTCCTCTAGGTGGCTGCCCTGTGGGCCCTCTCATCCATCCCCGGTGCATGGCTTGATTTGGTATCAGAGGTGGGCCCTTTGATCCATGTGAAGTCCATGTGGTGTCCTCTGATTCGTCGGTGAGTGCCTCCCCTGGATCGATGACGTGTCTTGCCATGTTTCCTTTAGTGGCAGCCACCTCCTCAGCTGAGTTGGCATGGTTTCTTCATAGGAGTTGAGTTTCCATCTCTTTTAAGGGGTAAATCACCTACATACAAATAATCTCCATGGACAAGTGGAACTACATTATTCAAACCTAAATGCTAGTAAATAATGCATATGCCTCCATTTATGTGAGAATATTGAGGGTTGGAAATGGTGAATTTCCACCGTCAACAACGAACCAGGTTAGCATCACGTAGTACCATAAAGCAACCATAACTTACGAGTACAGGGACGGCCTAACCTGCAGAGCAAGATGAAGCACCTCGTCGGCGGTCAGCTTCGGGCCACGTTCAGCGAAGAAGCTGTTCATAAAGTTCTAGGATAAATTCTTAGGCAGCACCAGAAGGTTAGCAACGGCAAGTTCGCCATCCGAAGGCCACACATGGTCCTCCTCGTCAGGAGCCGAAGTTCGTTATTGCTCATGGTCTTTTCAGATGAAGGTCCCGCGGATGGCAAAAGAGCACAAACCGCGCATGCAAGCGATCGGACGGCGACAGCCGCGCTCAGCTCTCCATGCATCTTTGTGTGGGTGCTCAGCAAATCGAAGCACGACTCCACCCAATCATAAAAGTCGTCCAGAGTCAGGCCTTCGAATTCCAGTGGGGGCGGGCCGAGGTCAAAATGGCATAGGATCTCCACCACATAACCATGGAGTAGCTTCGCCACCCGCCGATGCTGCGAGCGATACTAGGACAGAGAACCTTCGAACTCCACCAGTTTTGAGCCAACCTCTTGAACCTAGGTCCGCTGCATTGACAACTCGATGTTCAGGATGTCGCGGCTTGAGATAAGGTTCTCCACCTCGGTGCGAAGAGCGACCAAGGCATCAGACGAGGTGGTTGCCAATTCTTCTTTCTCCTTGGACAATTTTTCATTGTGTTCTTTCTCCACCGTCAGCTGGGCCTCCAGCTCCTCCACACGCATCTGAAGGGTCGTCACTTCACTTCGTGCAGCTTCGTCGACCTCGCGATCATGGCGTAGTTGGTGCATGAGGCAGCGCGAAGCCACAAAGCTCTTCAGAGCAAGGTCCCAGCGGTTGGCGGCCATGTCCATCAAACCAATACGGCCGAAGATCTCCTCTTCGTGCGAAAAGGCGAAGCTATCACTCGCCTCCTTCAAGAAATGACTAATGAGTACATCACCACACTGGATACGCGCATGCCACGTCCTTCCTCACGCTAAAAGTCATCTCCAACTCAGGTGCCACGTTCGGTTCGGATTCAGCCGACACCCCTGCACGGTTTCGGTGATATCTCCCTCATCCGGCATCGAAACAAGGTGTATAAGGATGCGTTGGAAAGGGGATGATGACACCGTAGTTTTGGTTCTAGTCCCAGATCCAGAAGCTTCGTGGATCATGTTGTGTGACCACGACAAGGTGTTGCATCACCTTTTTGGGCCATTTGGGCCGTGTATCGTGTCGAGCCTTAAGCCTAGGTTGAGGATGCCCCCTGGTCACCCCCTCAACCCTAGGTAGCCCCTTAGGGGTTAAAACTCAGTAGCTGCCATCGTTTAGACTTGGGTTTTGTTTAATAGGTTTGTGATTTTCCGTCTAGGATCAAACTTTCGTCATAGCCACAGTACCGCCGAGGTCTTTTGCTGTGATTCAGGGCCCCCGTTCTTGTTTGTCACCACTGTATCGATTAGTCCTTTTGTGATCAGAATTTGAACCCCATACTCTTTCGTTTCATTCATATCTGCAATATCAATTGCGTGTTTACCGTTTTCTTGCTTGTGTTCTCGATTCGCTTGCAGGGAAAAGCCTTCGTGGCGAGGTCAATCAAGTTGTGCTTGGTTGATAACCAGTGGAGTAGTGGTGTAGCGGTTGCAGGGTCCAAATCATGTTGATTCGAAGCTGGATCGTCATCGTCGAGTTCTCCACCTAATCGAGTTTACCATCTACTTCTCAGAAGATCGGGCCAGCGCCTATCAATGACGCTCATGACCACCACTTTACAGGCCCAAGAAGCCTACTTGAGTGCCACTAATGAGCCTTGCACCGTCAGGGACACCAAGGCGCACAATGGCTTCAACAGGGTCCTCCGCGATGACACAATAATTACTGCTGTCTGGTTCTTCATCGTCATCTTTGTCAGCAACCAAACAGTCCTCGTCCACACCTCGGTCGTCACCCTCGGACGGCACGGTAGATTGCTTGGTGTCGGACGAGGGAGACGACGTGCTGGAATTAGTGCCTTTATCTGACTTGGACCTGCGGGGGCTCATATCAACATTTTCGGCTGCCGGGCAGGCCTGCACATTCATGGAGGAGGTAACCTTGATCTCGCCCTCCTCCTCACTGTCGGCTTCGGGGGGCTCAGCGGCATAGTCAGCCGCGCATCAGCACTCTCTCTCTCTCAGGGGGAGCAGCGCGAAGAGGCTCCACAACAATGACGGTAGCCATAGCCTGCGCACCTTCGGAGGCAACTCGGACCCTCTTCATGGCAGGCTCACTCCCAGCAGGATCCGCATCCCGTTTTGAACGCTCCAACCACTTCGTCAAGGAAGCATCAGCAGCAGCCAGGCCAGCCGAGGTCCCCTTCATCCTAGCGGCACCCTGCGCTTTAGGAGATGTGGCGGTATCATCAGCAGCAGCAGCAGCAGTGGCAGCCCTCTTCGCTGCCAGAGCGTGATGCTTTTTGCAGGCTTCGCGCTCTGGGGCTCCGACTTTGAAGAAGGCATAGATGCGATTGCCGTGTGTGCTCTTCAACCTGGCTGCAAGGTCTTTGAATTCCTGCGGGAAGACGGCACCCAGGATGAAATTCCCCCGCTCCTCGCCATTCCTCCTCTGAAGCGCTGCAAGAAAGGAAGTTGTATGGCACGCGTGAGGCAATATATAAACGAATTCAAATCTACAAAGCTTGCTTCGGAAATAGAGCGTGTACCCTCCACGTCAAAGCCGAACGCCTTGGCCCAGTATGGGCACAGAATGGAGTTGACAGGCTCGGCCCAGGCATCGTCTGGGATAGACCACCCATCTTGCAGTGGCCACTTGCTAAGGATACAGTACTCCTCAACAATGTCGCGGGTGCTGTAATGTCGAGCAAACAGCCGAAGCAAGTTGATAAACTCGTCCCCTTCGGCGCAAATAGGGTCCTTGCGGTAGTTATCCAGAAGGGCGGGGAGCTCACGCACAACCAACAGATGCACAGAGCCGTCAGCGTTAGGATCTACCCTGTGATACATCCAATGTTGCGACCAGTCTTTAGGCCATTTGTTCCGGTACGCAGTCACAGGGCCCACAATGCCAGGCTTGTACGCGAAGTTGAGCCACCCATACTGGCAATCCTTCCTCACAGTCTCACCATTTATCTCCATCGTAACCACCTTGTGCTGGTAGTGCACCTTATGCGCCATGGCGAAGCCCTCAGCAGACGGCTTGATCTTCGTCGTGCGGCATATCCACATATAAACCGAAAGATGCACTAGTGCATTAGGTGTCAGCTGATGCAGATAGATACCGAAGTACTGTAATATCTCCACCACTGCAGGATGCAGCGGGAACCAAAGCCCGATATACAACAGATCACGGAAGATAACGACCTGGTCGGCTCCAGGCTTCGGTATCGCCTCCTTTCCAGGAATCGAGGTGGCAATCATGAGCCGCCACATTGTGAGCTCCGCCACGTCACGTTGCGTGATGAGGCTTTGGCCAAACCTCACTGCTGGGCAGCGACGCCTGGGGCTTCGGCACCATGGCGAAGGGGCAATGCGAAGGACAGGCGAACTCGCGAGCATAGCGCTACGAGGGGGCTTAAAATATGTGAGGGCACGGTGAAAAGTGAACTTTTAGGGTTTCACTCGGGGGGTATTTATACTCGCCAGCGGATGCAACCCACGACCATAGCCAAAAGACGGTATTAACCCCGTCCGCACAAAGCGGCAAAACCATTGTAAGGGCGAAAAGATAATTTCGTTAGATGGGCCGTCCTCGGGAGTTCCGAAGCCCATGTTGCCCGGCCAAGAATCGTAAGTTCGGCCCATCAGAGAAGCGTGGGACAGCCCTCACTGACGAGGGGCTACTGTTGGGGAAATGGACTTCAGAGGCATGCCCCTTCGGCCTTCCTCGACGAAGCTAACATAACCGAAGACATTTCTTGTCGTGATATGAAATGCAGGGTCCCAAGAGCAGAACGAAAAAGCGTTGGGGGGCACGACAAAGCCCGCAGGCTTCGGAATCACCCACCGAAGGGAGACACAACAGTACGAGGGGGCTGACGTGGCGAAGGCGCGGCGGAAGCCGCAGCGGCGGGCTTCGGAATTGTAACATCCCGCAATTTTATTACGGAATGTTAATTATAAAAATGAGGATTTAAAATTTTCGGTGAATTATTGGAGTGCTTGACAATTTAATTATGGGTGTCTTCTTATTTCTCTCCTAAATTCCAAGATTTATTTTCGAGCTAATTAAAAATTCCTAGGAAATATAAAATGCTAGTGTGAGAACTTTGGAGTTTATTTGGTTTTATTTGGAATTTATTTGTGTGGATTCAAATTTGAATTCTCCTTCAAATTTGAATCATTTTTAGAAAAGGGTTTGAGTTAAAAGAAATAAGAAAAGGGGCCATACCTAGCTGGGCCTCGGGTTCCAACTGCGAAGTCTACTAGGGCCCCTCCTTCTTTCTGAGTTCGCCGCACACCCCGCGCACCCCCATAGACCAGCTCGTCACGGCCCACAAGCACGCCGGCCCGCGTATCACCTACCGCTCCCGCACCGTGTCGCTACCAGGCGGGACCCACGCGACGTCACGCCCGCGTCACGCGCAACGTCACCTCGTCTTCTCCTTTAGCGCTTTTGCTTACGCGCGCGCGCGGCCAAAGTGTCGGAGCCCGCCATGGCCGCCGTGGGGATGCCGTCCACGCGCTCGCGCTGCATCTGCGCCGTCCACGCATCCAGTACCACGCCTCGCTCTATAATAGGCCGCCGCCGCAGCCCCCGGAGCCCCCCAACCCTAGCCACCTTGGGGATTTTTCCCCTGTCCGCACCACCCGCTCGCCGGAGGAGAAGGAGAAGGGGGGAGAGGAGAACAAGCCCGGAGGCCGTCCGAGGGAGGATCGCCGATGCCGCCGCGAGGACCGGAGGCCGCCCGTGGAGCTGCTGGTCGCCGCGAAGCCACGAACCGCAACGCCGACCACCTCCTCTGCTTCCTCTGCCCCGCGCCGCCCGTCTTCTTCACCGCCGGCCGACCCCGCTCCGACCAATCTTCCCCGATGCTCTGCTCTTCGACCCGTGGTCACCAAGGTGAGGCCGTCCACCCTTTCTCCTCTGTTGTGGCCCAGCCTTCGAGCCGAGGGGGGAGATCGAGCACGCCGTGTCCATGTCGCCGCCGATGCCTCGCCACCGCGCACGCTCTGTTGTGAAGCCGGCCTTCGTGCCGCGCCAATCTTCTGCAGGAGCCGCCGCCATCATCACACGCACGCCCGCCGCTGCTTTTATCCTGTTTCTTAGCCGCACACCACCGTCACCCATCGTTGCCCGCCGTGCACCGGCGCACCTCGCCGCCGGCATGCACGTCGGCGTACACACGAGCCGAGCACCTCCCCGTCCGCTGTTTGCACGCCTTCGTGCCCACCTCGCCGCCTAGGACACCGCGCACCCGTGCGTAGCGCTGCCCTGTGGTAGGAGCTAGCACCTCGACTTCGCTGCGCCGGCCAGGGGCCTCGCCATGGCCGCGCCAGTGCTGAGCTCCCTCGCAAAGGGGCAAAAGCCCCGGTTTTGGGTCCGATTCTTTCCGCCTGGTGCACACGCTCACGAACCTGGTGCTTAGACACGCCCACACCCCGTCTCCGGTGATTGCCTCACCGCGCCGCCGCGCCCTTCTTTGCGCCGCCGCCGTTGAGCACGTCTCCGGCCAAAGGGGTGCCTTTTCTTGGCTTGAGCATGCTCGCGGGGCATCCCTCGATCTCTTGCTGCCGTCCGTTGCTGGGCCCGAGCTACCTCGCTGCCAGCGAGCCCCTTGCCCGCGCCGCTGCTCCTTAGGGGCATTTCGCCGAGCACGTTCTGGCGCCGGCGTAAAAACCTCTGGGGCTAGTGGTGCACCATAGAACACACGCACGCGTAGCCACCAAAGATCCGCCGGGATCTCGTGCGGTCGGCCAATCCCAGCTGGGCCACACACGCGCACACACCACGTCGCGCCGCAGGGATCCGCCTTAGGATCTCCTGCGTTCCGCCACGTGAGCCCCACGTCAGCTGCCACGTGTGCTGGCGATGGCTATAAGCCACGCCGCGGCAGCCACGTGGACATCAAGAGCTGGCCCGCCGCCGGCTTAAAGCCCTGTCCGAGCTGGCTAGAGATAGCCTAGAGCCAACCAAAAGTTAATGCTATTGTGTATACGTATTTTAGTTTCAGAAATCTATTTAATCTTTGGAAAATCATATTAAATCCGTTTGAACTCCGAAAAATACAAAACTTCTTCGGAAAATCTTCTAAAAATCCAAACTCCGCGCTAGGCTAGAGTTTGCCACTTTTTGGATCTTGTTTGTTCCTTCTCTTGGATTTATTGCTATTAGCTACCGAGTTATTTATTTAAATACGATTCTAGGAGCCGCCGGCGCCGGAGAGCTGAACCAGGACTACGACAACAACCTTGGCTACGATGACTACTCGCACCCAGGTTCACGCCCGACCTTCTTTGAATGCCCATTAGGCATGGCTTATAGAACTGCTAGTGCTTTATTAATTGCATAGTGATGGATGTGATGAACCCGTGCATAGCCTCTTTTACATACTTGTCCTTGATTGACCTACTACTACTACTTTACCTATGCGTGATGATATGTTGAGCTTGCTATGCATGTGTTGGGATTATTGTGATAGTTTCTTGGCGTGTGTGGGAAAAACTGGCAGGAGAAGGTGTTTTGGGATATTTTGGCGGGGGTGAGCTCAAGACAACCCGATCTGGGATCGGGGGCCAGGGATCGTCTTCTCGGACGTTGCCCAGTATGGTGCCTATGGCGGGTACACTGTTTTAGGAGCACAGGTGTTGGGGATTTTGTGATGACTTGGAGGATAGGAGCTCCCCCCGGTCTGAAACCGAGTGGGTCGCCTGTTACACGGGACTTTCGTACACACCACCTCACCGAGAGTGGGGATAGGGCCGCTCGACCCTAGCAAGTGCGATGCCATACCTGCCAGTAGGATAGAGGCTATCAGTGAGAGGGTTAGGGTGAAGTCCCTTCCCTTTGGGCGTTCCCCGTGTGGCCACACGGGGGCATTTTCACAGTTCTGAGGTGGACCTTTGCGAAGGACCACAGCGAGACCCGGATGTAGGATGGAATCGTAACTCCTAGGTGTTCGTTCGGTAGGGTAGGCTCGGTCGGCCGTACACTGTCTGGGTACTATTCCGAGTTGGGTACTGGTGTACACGCTCTGCAGAGTTTAGATCTATACGTATAGCCGCGTCCTCGGTTATGGACATGCCCGTTGTTTCTCTGACTCTTACGTTTTGGGATTTCTACCTCCCCCCTTATAGGATGAGAGTGTATGGTGAGCCGTGGTTGTATTCGGGGAGAGGAGAGTTGCTCCCTCTGCCTCGCGGATCCGGGTGCAACCATTGCGGTGCGAGGAGTGGGAGTTCTCGCACCGACCTTAGATGGAGATAGGTGATGGAGACGGTGATCTGGTTGACCAGATGTATCCGTTTGCGGATGAGAGATATGGGAAATGGTGGGATTATGGAGATATTATTTCTACTTATGTTGCTGCTGCTGCATAGGAAACCCAGCTACTACCTTGATACTTTCTTTACCCTTAGATTTAGGCCACTTAAAGCTTGCATACGGTTGGTGACGTGGACCTATCCCAATCCTTGGGGATAGCCCCTGAGCTTGCAGAGTACGAGTCAGACTTCGACAACAACGCCGACGGATGGTACGACTGAGGGGGCACGTTGCTTCGCTCAAGGATGCCTGTGGAGACGAATGAAGATGGAGACACCTTTTGGAAGCTAGCTACCGCTGCGTAGGCTCTTATTCTTGTTATTCTGCCAAGAGGCGTGTATTGTTGTACTTCGATTATTCAGGACATGTAATAATTAGATTATTATTCGTACTCTGATGCTTTATTTCGTTGTATGACTGTGATATTTATCTGTGATGAATGCCTGTGCGTGATAGCGTCTGATCCAGGGACTATCACGAGACAGAAAGCTGGGTTTTCCCTTATTTGAAAACCCAGGGCGTTACAGGAATCACCCACCGAAGGGAGACGCAACCGTACGAGGGGGCTGACGTGGCGAAGGCGCGGAAAAGGGCGTCATACGAAGGGCCACGCTGGATAAAGCCGTGCTAAAACCGCTTTCCCGTAATGCCTCGGAATATGCCAGGAATATAGTTGTTGGGTAGAAAAAAAGGTGTAATGTGCGACCCCAGATGTAAAAAGGTGTTTCGCCTCCCACTTATAAATAGGGGGAGCTATGTAATTGAAGCGACATGCTGTGAATGAAAGGATAGCCAGAAATCCGTACTTTCATGAGTTTGTTTCCTATTCCCACTTCGTCTGACAGCGGAGCCACGGGCCCTCGGTCTTGCCTTCACTTCGTTGAGGGAGGGGAGAGAGAGGTGCCTTCGGCCGTTCGTGTAGAGTCTTTACCAACAATAACGTTTGGGACAAGCAAATTACTTCATTTTTGAACTAAATAGTTTGTCCTAAACGTCATATATTTAAGGACGGAGGTAGTAATTTTTATTAGGATACTTGTGTTCTTACCCTGCTTTTGAGGTCTAAGTGTGATTTTAGCTTAATTTTTAACTTAATGATTTTGCTCTCAACCATACACAAGTCGATGCGATTTGTCAACAGTCTAGTCAAAACAGAGGAAAATATGCAAATATTAAAGGTAAAATAACATAGACTTGTAAGTAGTTGAGGCTAATTTAAAAATAAGGGTAAAAATACAATTGCACTTTAAAGTAGGGGCAAGATCACCCAAAAAAACTTTTTTATATTTTTATCAAATGCATGTTGTCTCCTTCTAAATTTTCAGTGAAAATCCACCATGAGGAAGAAAACATCACTAGTGGCCGTGCAAACCTAGGATTATTGATGTACCCACAAAATCATGTCATGTATGACCTTTTGTTGCTTTCTATTAAAGCAGAGTCGAACGCTTTTTTAAAAAAAATCATGTCAAAATTTTATAAGAAAAGTATTGATTTGGTGAGGACAACATTGATTAATTTATTTTAGATGCCATGCTACTCATCGTACAATGCCACTTGCAAAGAAAAGACAATTGTGCTCTCGTCTACATGTAATGAATCATGGCCCGCATACCTCCTTAACAATCCAACTCAGTCTTAATTATTTTTATTAATTCAAATCATATAATACTATGATCCGATCTTTATTGAGTTCAATCCTTAAATTTGCACCGTGTGACATTGGCATGGAAGACAGACACAAGTAGTGGGGGGTCTAGTTGGCTCGCCGCTCAATTCCACATCCTCCTACATTCTCATGCCAAGCTTCACCGTGGGAGAGGAGAGAGAAGAGGGAGAGAGAAAAATCTGGACTTTAATGCTCTTTTAATATCACTTTAGCCTTTGCTTCCAAACATGAGGTGACTAAAATTTTTTAACATGTGATCCAAACATGCTCTAAAAGTAGTCAGACTAAATTTTTTAGTGACCCCTGTTTGGAGGGTAACTAAGGCCACTCTCAATAGGAGGGTCATAAACATTAAATAGGGTGTCACATATGCAAAAGAGATGACATGGCATGATATTTAATAAGAGAGAGAGGAAACCAGGGTCATGACCCCCGGTCGGCGCGGAGTCCTAGGAATGACACCCCTATGACCCTCACACTGAGACAAATGACACAATTTGTATAGCACAATTAACCAACCAACATGCAGTAATTAAATATTTACAGAAACATATGAAACTGTGCTATGACACTGTGCATTGAGACAAGATGTGTCATCCTGCAAACCAATACATTAAAGATGATGTGTCACTCTTGAAAACTCTCCCGTGTCCCCTTCCACTGAGACTGGCCTAAAGTAGTCTGCATTAAAATAGTTAGCATTAAATTCTTTTTTTTTGAAATTAAAGGCAGGAGCACTGCCATGTCATTTAAGAAGAAGAAGCAATTTTACATCACGAGCCGAAGCGAACACCACCACAACAACGCACGCAAACAACGCACCCAACAAAACTCTACACCACTTCATCCTGGGAGAGAAGCCAGAGAAAAGGCACCAAGGACTGCGTCGATGAAGCCACCGCTGTGCCACGCCTAACCGCGGCCCACTGCGATCCTGAGTGACCACTCAAACTCCTCCGCCACAGGGTGAACAACCTTGAGCCGCGCACACACAACCGCCGATCCCCTGACTCCAGCCTCGCGAAAGAAGAAACGCCCGTCGCAGCGCCAGCGCAGCCAACTTGAACGCACAAAGCGTGGGGGCCTCACCGCATCCACCTCCTCAAACTCGAGCTCCTCTCCTGATCCTCAGAAGCAACCACCTGAAAGTGTACGGGGACCTTGCCGCCCGTCACACTAGACACTGCTCCAAGGATCCTTGCCACCGAAACCGCTCTAGGAGCAACACCAACACCAAGCCGACGCCAGGATCACCACAGCACCACGCACACCAGCCCAAGACTGCCGACCTCCGTGGCTCCTTTGCACCTTCCCGCTAACACGGACAACGCGCACCCCAACTGCGCGTACGAGCAACTCCACCAAGCAAGCAACCAACTGCCACTGCCACGAGCCGAGACGAGCTCAAGTTGCAATGCCTCCAAGGAGGGCACGACGCCATTGGCGCCGCCGTCATACATCCCCGACGGACAGGGTTTTCACCCCGAGCTCCGGTGCTAGAATAGTCTGGTGTCCCGCAATGGTGCCCCCAGCGGGGAAGAACGACGCCCAATGGGCGCCGCCACCATCGCCACTGACCACGTCAGTGAAGTCTGGTGTCCCGCATTAAATTCTCTCTCCCTCCCATTTTTCTATCCTCTCCCGCGCGTGCCAGCAACTGCCGCTCTGCCTCTCCCGCGTGCGCGCCAGCAAACTAGCAGCAGCAGCAGCAAAAGTTCATACACAAGGGAAAAAATCCTCAAGCAACAGCAGCCGCACACCACTACCCTGCTTTCTTCTCTCCCTCACACCAAACACCAGAAGCTGTTTACACAAAGAAAAAAATGTCTATACACAAAGGAAATCAAAACTGTCCACACACAAGAAAATCAAAATTGTCCCACAATGTTACATGAAAATGAATTAAAAACATCACAAATTTCTCAACGTCTGTTGAACAAATCATCAGCAATCCTATCTCTCACTTGATTCATGCCCACGGAATCTGGCTCCATTTCTTCACCCCGAATGTTACGACACCTCCTCCTTGTTTCCTCAAAGAGAAGTTGATAATTCTCATCGTTGTCACACCTATCGAATTCCTTGTCCGCTAAATGACTTTCACGAATAAAATTGTGCAAAACCATGCATGCGACAATAATTTTTGCTTGCTTGTGTACAGGATAACTTGGTACTTTAAAAAGGATCCTCCACTTATTTTTCAAGACCCCAAAAGAATGTTCAATGACATTGCGTAGTCTAGAATGAGTATAATTGAAGTGCTCCATTTTACCTCTCGGCATGGTGCCTTGATGAAACTGCGGGTGCGCCCTCGCGGGTGCAGCGGGGGCGGTGCGGCGGTGTAAGGACCTTGATGTCGCCTAGAGGGGGGTGAATAGGCGGACGACCGAATTAAACTTTTCTTCCCCGCAAACTTGAACTGCTAGGCTCCACCGGTCAGACCGGTGCAACCAAAGCTTCACAGGTGAGCACCGGTCAGACCGGTTCCCTACACCGGTCAGGCCGGTGCAGCACAGAGCACCTGCAAAAACAGCTTCAAGCTCCTCTTGACTTCTAGCACGAACCAAACTTGGTGTGTGGCCTGAGTAGATGATCTCGAGCAAGGTAATGATCCCAGCACACACAAATAGCACACCCAAGTAGATCGAAGTGGAAGCAAATCAAATATGCTAGAACAACAACTTAAAGAGGCAAACCACAAAGAGACGAAAGGATTTGTTTCCTGAAGTTCCCTTCCACCAAAGAAGCTACGTCTCCGTTGAGGAGCTTGTAAGGGATTCGAGTTCTCAACTAACTCTTCCCATAACAAGCCGGGTCTCTTTCAACCACTTTCCTCGATTCCAATAAGACGATCTTTTTCATGAAGAGGCAAGATCACAGCCCTCACAAACTTGCCGCTGCACACCACAACTTGGGAGCTAGCCGGTGATGCCTAGCCGTCTAGGAGGCAAACCTCCAAGAGTAACAAATGCTTCAATGCTTGTAGACGCGAAACTCAAGTGCTCAAGCCATGGGAATGCTCTTGTTAGCTCACAAAGGCTCTCAAGATCTCACTAACTCAACCCAACACAAGAATATGGCTTAAATCCACAAATCTCACAAAGAGAGAGGTTGGGGAGAGCCACAAAGGCTTTAGGCTTGCTAGAAATGACCTGGAAGCTCAGCAAGTTCACTAAGAATAGCAACCCATCCAACAGGAGGGCTTGGGGTACTTATACCCCTCACCAAGAAAACTAGTCGTTAGCTGTCGGGCAGCACCAGTCAGACCGGTGCTCCTCACCGGTAAGACCGGTGTTTGAAAACTAGCCGTTGGGCCTAGTTGCACCGGTCAGACTGGTGCCCTTCACCGGTCTGACTGGTGAAGCCCGAGACACCCCCAAAACCCTTTCTATCACACTAACACTTCACCCAAGAGATGAAGTGGCTTAGGTTAGGTTAGGAGGGGTTGTTAGCACACTCTAAGGCTATTTCTCACCAAGGTTTTCTAAGAGCACTTGACTTGGTCATAAAGTGAAAGTTGCATCCCTCTTGATAGTACGGCATACCTATACTCAAGATAAATAAAAACACCTTGACAACCTCTTGAGCTTGAATGTCTTCAATCTTGCCATACTTGATCATTTTCCACTTGAGGGCTTCCAACTTTGACCAATGTCTTGAGCACGTCCATACTTGAGCTTGTGGCTTAAGATCTTTCCATATAGCATAGAGATGCACACTTAGATCCTTAAGTCACTCCATATTGCCAATCATAACTTGTGAACTAGATGCAATGCTTCCCTCGGTTAAGGCTTGGATATGATACTTGAAGACCCCACGGATGTTAGAACTTCACCTTAGCAAAACACAAAATGGCGGCCTAGCTAGGACCCCAAAGATTGCTTAGTCCCTCACCCTAGTCATCTCGGTTGATCTCTTCATCACTTATCCAATCCACGTTGAGCTAAGCTTTGCTTCATCCATTATTAGTCTTCATTTGAAATCCCGCTTCAAATGCTTGTTCTTGATTGACAACGAATATGCAAGCTTCCAACTAAGGACCATAAACTCTACACTCATCCTTGTGTCCTCTTTCAATTACCACATGAAGCCTTGCATTTAAAGAGAATTACCATCTTCTTTTTCTATGATCCTTTTATTTTAACCAAGCTACCATGTTTATCGGAGACCATGAATTGACCTTCTTACAATATCCCCGATATTTATCTTTCTTTGTTTGCTTGATATTTGCCACTGTGTCTTAGGATCATACATATATTTGTCTTCTCCAATTGTGAGCCATACAATATTCATTCACCAATATATATCCTATCAATAACTCATGAATATACAAATAAAACCTTCTCACAATCTTATACAAATATGTTAGACCTTTAATCACTTTGTCATTCAATTCACCAAAATCCACTTAGGGGCCTAGATGCACTTTCAATATCCCCCTTTTTGGTGATTGATGACAACTCGATTAAAGCTTACAAATATAACAATTAAGTGCATTTAGATCCTTAGATATAGCTAGAGCTCCCCCTTAATTTGTGCTTTGAATGGAATTTCAAAGATTTGGCCTCAAATGCCAAAAGCACAAATTTGGGAGAAAAGAAATGAGAGCTCCCCCTGTATCTTACAATCAGTGGAGTGCAAAATGTGTGAGTGACAAAATAAAATATGTTATGCATATGACAAGTTAAGCACAAAGCAAAACAACAAGTGTTCTGGCTGGGCGCCACTGGTCAGACCGGTGACACTGACCGGTCAGACCGGTCAGGCCCATCCAGTACACGGACTGGACGACCACCGGTCAGACCGGTGACCCTGATCGGTCAGACCGGTCAGGTCCAGTTAGCGCACAAAGCGAAAAAACGTGCGTGCTATCTGGGCCATATCAATCAGACCGGGGTTGCAAGCCGGTTTAGATCACCATACCCTATTTAGCCAACACAAACAATTCATCATACAAGTCATGCATCACAATCTAGCATAAGGTCACTTAATTATTACATAAATAAGTTCAACACACATACAAGCACTCATACAAAGTTCTCAAGTCCACAAAGGAAACAGAATTCCAACTTTTATTACACGGCTGCTCTCTTCAGCCGGCACCGGTCAGACCGGTGCAAGCCACCGGTCAGACCGGTGACCACTGCCCTGGTGCATAGCTACTAAAACGGTAAGCTTTCAATCCAATCTTCTCCCCCTTTGTCATCAAGCATCCAAGAAGGGCCTGGAGAAGGTGTAGCTGCAGCTGATCAACTCCAAGTTGACCAACCGAATCAATCCCCTATTTTAGAGATAAGCGAGGCAATGCATAGGAGATGTAAGAAACAAATTCCTGGGAAGGATTTATTTAAGATTAAGATCAAGCGAAGGATCGATCATACCCTGTGGAGGTGGAGGAGGCTGAGGATAGGTCCAACCAAAGATGTTAGTAGATATACGACTAGCCCAATCCTCAGGAGCCTCTGGAGCCTCTGGAGCATCAACATGCTGAGAAGTCCCTGCTGAATCAAATGGAGGAGGTGGAGGTGGAGGTGGTGGTGCCGAAGAACTCCCCTCGTCTGACTCAAATAAGAAGCTGCCATACTGATCCACCAATCCCGAATTTGTCATGCTTCTTATCCTCTCCTCAAAAGTGGGTATAGGAACCTCAGGTGGAATAGGAGATATGGGTGAGCGAGGAGGCTAAAGTCCAAAGTGTGCATGCAACATCTTCGTAGAATCCCTCTCCTTCTTCCTATCTCTTCTTTCTCTTTGTTGTGCCACTTCAATGTCATGCTGGCTCTTGCACATACCAAAAAGAAAGTTTATGAATTTGCGCATTGGAGAGGTGGCCTTTCTGGGTCTGTACTGCTGCTCAGGCCTCCACCGGTCAGACCGGTGGGTGTCACCGGTCAGACCGGTGGCAGTCTGGGCAGCAGGCTGTTGCTGTTGTTCCGGCTGATGCTGCTCCCAACCTTGTCCTTCTTCTTCTCTAATTTCTGGTTCTTGTTCAGGAGAAGGAATACTTGGAAATTTGGTTGGATTGGGCCTAAAAGGTTTGTGCTTGACATCCTTAGGAAACTCAAACTTAGAGACTTTCTCAACCATGTACATGATGTAGGGGCTATAGCTGCAAATCTTCTTTGGATCTTCTGATAAGAATTTGATTTCTTGCCGAATGAAATCCCCCACACTAAATGGAGGTGCCCCCGGTTGCAAAGCTATCATCAAATTTCTCATATACTTGGACACGTCGGAGGGGTTGCCATCCCTAGGAGTAAGTGTCACACGAAGGAGCCTATTCAAAACTGAATAGTAGGTGTAGAGGTCCTTCATGTGTCCAACACTAGCTCTCTTATCCCTGGGATACATGAAACACATAGCCTCTAGCTCAAGCAAACCCTCATCATGTAGCTTGGGATAGTCCTTGTCCTGAGGATCAATGTTGAAAAGAGCTAAGAATCTAGTGAAGCGAAGTCCATACTTCACTCCATTTGACATCCAAAGCATAGCTCTTTCACCATCCTTGTATCCAAAATGCACTGTGGCATAAAACTGAGCAATAATTTCTTTATTCCAATCATACCTAAATCCCATGAGATCTTTGACCCTTTGTTGCTCACAAACTCTAATGATCTCATTGAAGATAGGTTCATTTTTCTGCTCCATAAAGTTCCAATCCACATATTGTGCCTGATGAGTGATTTTGGGCTTCTTTATGATCACTGAGGTGTAGTAATCCTGCTGAAACTGAGCCCAAAACCTGTTGTCTGAAGCTGTCATGTCACTAGAATAAGGATTTATGTCTCCCAGCTTCTTCAACTTCTTTGTCTTCCCTGAACCATGAAAATTCTCTGTTTTGTTGGGAAACATGTATATGGGCTTCGTGATCCTAAGCCCACCATGACCACTGTTATCATCATCATCCTCATCCATATGATCATCATCCTCACCTTGCTCTTGACCCCCTGTATCGTCATCTTCACCCTCACCAATGTACTCATCTTCATCCATGTTGATTGGCCCCTTGCCATGAGGGCGATCAAGTTCCTCAGTGTAAGTCTCATCCTCAATATCATCATCACTGCTTGCCCCTTGAGTATCACCAGCAACATTCTTAGCTCTCTCATGAGATGCACGCGGCCTCAAGATCCTCCCACTACCACTGCCATTGCTGCTGCCTCTAGGCAAGGTGCCTGAAGTCATCGCTCTCCGAGCAATTATCTCCTCTCTTTTCTTTTTAGCTCCTTCCTTAACTCTTGGCATAGCCGCTGTCCTGGGTCACAAAAGAAATGACATGGATGCATAAGACACCAGGATAAAGATTGAGAGAGATTTGGAAGCAAAAAACTCAGTTTTGAGCAATTGGGTCTGTTCTGGACGCCATCGGTCAGACCGGTGGAGCCACCGGTCAGACCGGTGCTCTCCAGAACAAAGCCAATGGCCCTAACTGTCAATCCAAGCAGCCTGAACAGATTTGATATGATCAAAGATAAATTTAAGACATATCTAGATAGATAAAGATCGAATACATGAAGAAAATGATATTTAGGGTTGGACGAGCCGCACCGGTCAGACCGGTGCGCTCACCGGTCAGACCGGTGAAAGCCGTCCACACCCAAATTTCGAGTCCTCACAATGTACCCAACGAAACGTTATGGATCTATATGTATGTCTTCTATATGTTGCCAGGAGATGTTCTACCAAAGGAATCCTTAAACTTTCAAAGGAGTAGAGAGATCAGGCAAAAGAAAGTTTTAGATACCTTTGGAGAGAAGAACTCGATTTGAAACCAATGAGCCACCTTGGATCCTTCCTCAGCAGTCCTAGAGGGTTCTTTTCCACGGAGGAGAAGAGGTTTTCCTTGGTTGAAACCCTGGGTCTCCATGGGAGGTGCTTGGAGGAGGAAGAGAGGTGGAGAGAGATGGAGAAGGGTAGCCACGGGATGAAGGAGGAGGGAGGCAGGTGAAATGATTGAAGAGAGAGAAGTGGAAGGGTAAAAGTAGATATTCTTTTACTGTGCACTCACGGGTGTCTCCCGGGTGCCACCGGTCAGACTGGTGGGAGGCACCGGTCAGACCGGTGACCCCTTTTGGTTCAACCAGCGGCCCGGCTCGGTAGTTCCGATCCGGGGTCAAAAGTTCCGACAGTTTTGATAATCCAAACAGAAAGTCCTTATCGGAAGTTCCGCCCTAGGCTCGGAAGTTCTGAACCGTCCTTCCAAATCTTGAGATTATGCCTCTGAAAACTTCACCTGATATGATTTTAACTCCTTTCTTTCCACTTTGGATCCAAAAGAGGGAAGATGTGACTTTAGGGTTCCACCGGTCAGACCGGTGGTATGCACCGGTCAGACCGGTGCTCCCTTAAGACACAACTTGACTTGATATTGCAAGATTTTGATCCTTACTCCTTCACACAGATTGGATAAAAGATATTGACAAGATTATGATCCAACTTTTCACAGATCTTAGAAGAATATAGAATTATCCAATTTATTTGATAAACTTGATTCTTCCAAGTGAGAGAGGTAGATAAGGAGATTATTATGGACTTGAGATAATCTTCTCATTTGTGACTAGTCATCAATCAAGCATTGGGAACAATAGTCACAAATAAGTCGATCGGGTCACAAAGACCAAGAACCAAATATTTTTCAAATTTCACACTTCCTATACATGCTAGTTGATTTTTCGAAAAATTATCCTATAACACAAAGTGCATGCATCCACTTCAAACAAATAGCTGTTCTAGTATATTTAACTCATACCCTTGACCACAAGACACAAAGTCGAGTGAACGCAACGGTATCAACCAAATATCTAGAGAAGCACACAAAATTCACTTGAAGCAATTACATGCTAAAGAAGGCACACTAGCATGGTATTATGGCCTAGATGCATTTCAATGAATAAAGGAGATTCGGATAACATACCTTTGCCTTAGGCCATTTTATTCGTGCATGTAATCTATTTTAGTAGTTGCTAGCTCTTATTTGAGTTCTTTTGAGAAAGGTGATTTCTGAGAGCTTGCTTAAGGTGCACGGATACATGAGACTACAAGATCACTAGAAGACATTGTTAGTCCCACAAGTGACACAAGCAATGACTTGAGCTCCCCCTTAATTAGTGCATAGAGATGTATTGAATTTCTCGATCATTGCACAATATCAATTAAGAATATGGAGTAGCTCATTCACGTACTTGGTCATGACACATAAATGATAATACTGTTGAAATGTGTCAAGATACTCATACCATTCACTCATGATCACCAAGAAGATGTCTCCTAACAGTCTTGAGGCATCTTATCCCCACCGGTCAGACCGGTGGCTTCTTGCTCAGCCTCGATCGAGGTTCAGGTCACCCGGTTACTGGGTCCGGGTCACCTGACTGTGTCCAGAGACGTATCGGGTCACCCTGCCTTGTGGTCCGGATCACCCGGCGTTTGTAGGACCAAGCCCAGCACCGGTCAGACCGGTGCATGTCACCGGTCGGACCGGTGACGACAGTCCCAGCGTCCTTGATGATCTTGTTTGCCTTGCTTTGATGATTTTGTAAATATATCACATTTTGATACCTGCATATACAGCAAGACATTTGCTCTGCTAGAGAGCCATTAAAAGCATCGAATGGAATGAGAGGGTAAATGTTATAGAAGATGTCAAAGTCACTTCCTCATGCTTCACTAGTCCAAGACTCGTGACACATGAGAGTTCACTAAGAACCAAGAGTGACTTAGACTCATAATTAAGTACAATTTACCGAGATGTCATTGAATGTATGATTTTGACTCTTAAGCTCTTCACATGGCCAATTTATCAAATTAAGAATTCTTTTCACTTAACCATGTCTCCAATGCATCTCTAAATTTCTACAAGCTTAAGAAGCATTCTTTGGTACCCAAAGCTTGTTGGGTCCTATAGGGTTAGTCACTAGATGCTTGGGGACCCAAATGGCTCTTATGCTAGTTTGAGGTGAGTTAAGCACTCTTGTAGCATAAGTACTATTTTCGTCTTCCCTAAGCTTCTTGAAATCATAATGGACAAGATTTGATTTAGGAATGTTACCATTTGGACAATCTTTGCCTATGTGACCTTTTTGACGACATTCATAGTAAATGCAGCTTTTGTCCTTGTTGGTCACACCATTTCTTGTAATTTCTTGTCCATGCTTGCTTCTGAGCCTTGTTCTTGGAGAAGGGGTCTTTCTCGCCTTGTTGCCTTGGGGAGTGGCTGATCTGGTCGCCACCAGTCTGACCGGTGCTGTGCACCGGTCTGACCGGTCACGGTCAGATCTGCCGCTTCCTGCATCACTTGGGCAAGTATCGGCAAAATGTCCTTTCTCTCTGCACTTGTATCACACTCTCCACTTGTTTGATCTTCTTGTCTTCTTGGAGAGTGTTTCTTGTTCCTTTTGCTTAGACGGGCAATGGAGTGACTTGACATGCCCATCTTTGCTCTTTTCTTCAGTCTTGTTCTTATAAGTCTTGGTATGTTGTTGAGGAGTTGAGCTAGTGACGGTTGATCCCTTCTCAAGCTTCTTCACCATGTCATCACGGTTATCTTGAGAAGGTTGCACTTGACTCTTCCCTTTCAACACATACAAGTTCCTTTTAAACTTTTTCGACCTCTTGCTTGAGTTCATCATTTTTTTTAGCAATGAGGTCATCACAAGATTCTACAAGTAAATGCTCAATGCTAGATTGGCTTGCTTGAGAGAAACAATCATTAGTGCAAGACAAATCAATTTGAACTTGTGAGCATGTGCATGTGTGAGATAGAGGTTGCATAAATTTTACGGAAGAAAGCACAACCTCATGAGCTATCTCTAGTGATGCATAAGAATCTACAAGCCTCTCATGAGAACACTCAAGTTCCTTATGCTTTGCTTGTAGAGCCATATGCTCACTAGTGAGCATCCCTATTTTTTCTTTAAGTTTTTCATTATCTTGATCCACTGCAGCTACGCAAGCAAAGGATTTGATAACTTTATCATATTGCCTAGCGAGCGAATCATACTTACAAACCAAAGAGGCATTTTCGGATTTGAGAGCCTCAAGTTCCTTAATCGAGGAGCTTGAAGCCTCATTTGTCTCAATCTTTCCTCCTTTGGTCTTCTTCTTCTTTTCCTTCTTGGCCATCAACCATATGTTGGTGCCCCTGCTGGCACCGGTCTGACCGGTGAGACACACCGGTCTGACCGGTCCCTGCAGAGGGATAGTGTCGTTGCTTCTTTGGCCTTCTCCTTGCTTGGGAAGTGACACTTGAGGCTCAATATTGTTGAATGAAGACTTTGAGCACTCCTCAAGTGTCTTGTCCATGGTTTGCTCTTGATCAATCCATTTGGGCTCTTCATATTCTTCTCGAAGTATTTCCCAAATGGTGTGTGCATCAATCTCAATCTTTTCATAGATAAATTCCTGCACACCATTACTCAACATACTACAAATGTAGTTAAATACTCGAGAGTTACATTGCCAACACTCTAAGTCCTCTAGGGATGATTTTGACAAGTCAATTTTGTTTTCCCTAAGGTGAGGAGGTAGAATGCTAGCAATAACAATCTTCTCAGCAAGTGGACCCATGGTCCTGATGTAATTGAGTACATGAATTGACCAAGAAGCATAGTTTGAGCCATCTAGAGCTAGAGGCTCAAAAGGTACCTCACGAGTTGTCGACATCGTCAAACTCCAAGCGGTAAAGCTCGAATCGGAGCACTTGGCTCTGATACCAATTGTAAGGACCTTGATGTCGCCTAGAGGGGGGGTGAATAGGCGGACGACCGAAATAAACTTTTCTTCCCCGCAAACTTGAACTGCCAGGCTCCACCGGTCAGACCAGTGCGCCTCACCAGTCAGACCGGTGCAAGCAAAGCTTCACAGGTGAGCACCGGTCAGACCGGTTCCCTACACCGGTCAGGCTGGTGCAGCACAGAGCACCTGCAAAAATAGCTTCAAGCTCCTCTTGACTTCTAGCACGAACCAAACTTGGTGTGTGGCCTGAGTAGATGATCTCGAGCAAGGTAATGATCCCTGCACACACAAATAGCACACCCAAGTAGATCGAAGCGGAAGCAAATCAAATATGCTAGAACAACAACTTAAAGAGGCAAACCACAAAGAGACGCAAGGATTTGTTTCCCGAAGTTCACTTCTACCAAGGAAGCTACGTCTCCGTTGAGGAGCTAGTAAGGGATTCGAGTTCTCAACTAACTCTTCCCACAATAAGCCAGGTCTCTTTCAACCACTTTCCTCGATTCCACTAAGGCGATCTTTTCCACGAAGAGGCAAGATCACAGCCCTCACAAAGTTGCCGCTGCTCACCACAACTTGGGAGCTAGCCGGCGACGCCTAGCCATCTAGGAGGCAAACCTCCAAGAGTAACAAATACTTCAATGCTTGTAGACGCGAAACTCAAGTGCTCAAGCTATGGGAATGCTCTTGTTAGCTCACAAAGGCTCTCAAGATCTCACTAACTCAACCCAACACAAGAATATGGCTTGAATCCACAAATCTCACAAAGAGAGAGGTTGGGGAGAGCCACTAAGGCTTTAGGCTTGGTAGAAATGACCTGGAAGCTCAGCAAGTTCACTAAGAACAGCAACCCATCCAAGAGGAGGGCTTGGGGTACTTATACCCCTCACCAAGAAAACTAGCCGTTAGCTGTCGGGCAGCACCGGTCAGACCGGTGCTCCTCACCGGTCAGACCGGTGTTTGAAAACTAGCCGTTGGGCCTAGTTGCACCGGTCAGACTGGTGCCCTTCACCGGTCAGACCGGTGAAGCCCGAGACACCCCCAAAACCCTTTCTATCACACTAACACTTCACCCAAGAGATGAGGTGGCTCAGGTTAGGTTAGGAGGGGTTGTTAGCACACTCTAAGGCTGTTTCTCACCAAGGTTTTCTAAGAGCACTTGACTTGGTCATAAAGCGAAAGTTGCATCCCTCTTGATAGTACGGCATACCTATACTCAAGATAAATAAAAACACCTTGACAACCTCTTGAGCTTGAATGTCTTCAATCTTGCCATACTTGATCATTTTCCGCTTGAGGGCTTCCAACTTTGACCAATGTCTTGAGCACGTCCATACTTGAGCTAGTGGCTTAAGATCTTTCCATATAGCATAGAGATGCACACTTAGATCCTTAAGTCACTCCATATTTCCAATCATAACTTGTGAACTAGATGCAATGCTTCCCTCGGTTAAGGCTTGGATATGATACTTGAAGACCCCACGAATGCTAGAACTTCACCTTAGCAAAACACAAAATGGCGGCCTAGCTAGGACCCCAAAGATTGCTTAGTCCCTCACCCTAGTCATCTCGGTTGATCTCTTCATCACTTATCCAATCCACGTTGAGCTAAGCTTTGCTTCATCCATTATTAGTCTTCATTTGAAATCCCGCTTCAAATGCTTGTTCTTGATTGACAACGAATATGCAAGCTTCCAACTAAGGACCATAAACTCTACACTCATCCTTGTGTCCTCTTTCAATTACCACATGAAGCCTTGCATTTAAAGAGAATTACCATCTTCTTTTTCTATGATCCTTTTATTTTAACCAAGCTACCATGTTTATCGGAGACCATGAATTGACCTTCTTACAATATCCCCGATATTTATCTTTCTTTGTTTGCTTGATATTTGCCACTGTGTCTTAGGATCATACATATATTTGTCTTCTCCAATTGTGAGCCATACAATATTCATTCACCAATATATATCCTATCAATAACTCATGAATATACAAATAAAACCTTCTCACAATCTTATACAAATATGTTAGACCTTTAATCACTTTGTCATTCAATTCACCAAAATCCACTTAGGGGCCTAGATGCACTTTCAGGCGGGGGCAGAGCAGTAGAGGGCGTTTGGCCGGGGGCGAGAGCAACGCGGCGGTGGGATTCAAGGGGCGGTCTGTGGTGGCCCTGTGTCGCGAAGGGGGGGAGCGGCGGTGCGTCTCCCTTCCGTCGCGGAGGGGATGAGCCGAGCTGACACTACTAGGGAACCGATGTTTAGTACCGGGTCCAAAACCCCATTAGTACCGGTTTTGGACCCGGTACTAGTTGGCCAGTACTAATGTGGAGGCCACATTAGTACCGGCTAGACTCACCCGGTACTAATGTGACATTAGTACCGAGTCTTGTTATGATCCGGTACTAATGTGGAGGGCTCCGTCACCTCGTTTTCTCCTCTGCTCCGTCTCCTCCGTTTCCTCCTCTCCGTTTCTTTTCTCTTCCTCTTTTCTGTTCCTTTTCTCTTCTCATTCTCGTTTCATTTCTCTTCCTCTTTTTTGTTCCTTTTCTCTTCTCATTCTCAAGAACTCAAATTGCATCTCACCAACACATCTCACAAGAACAAATCGATATCCACATACAAGCATCTCACAAGATCGATGCCTTACACAAATATATCTCACAATCACAAGAATACATCTCAATCCCACAATCTCACAACCACAAATCACAATCTCATAATCACATCTCACAATGAGAAAAGGGAAATCAGGAAGAGAAGTGAGCAAAGGGGGAAAAATACAAATCAGGAACCTGCCCATCCACGCCGGCTCGCCCACGCATCCGCAACCCTTGCGCGCCGCGGCCTCCGCGCCCGCGGCCCCTATGCGCCGCCGCCCCTGCGCGTCGCGGTGAACCGTGCGCCGGTGCACCAGTGCGCTGCCGCCCCTGCGCGCCGCGGCCTCCGTGCTCGCGGCCCCTGCGCGCCACCGCCCCTGCGCCGCGGCCTCTACGCGCCGCGCCGGCCTGTGCGCCGGCTCCCACGCCTGGGCCCGTGCGCCGGCTCGCCCTGGCTGCGTCCGCGTCGGCGGCGCCCCTGCCCCCCACATCCGTGTGTTGGTGGCCTCCGGCCCTGCAGAGAAGAGAGGGGAGAAAAAAATGAGATGCAGATCAAGATGTGAGAGTGGAGTGAGAGGATGGAAGAATAAATGGAGAGAGAGGTAGATGGCGTGCGGGTGGGAATTTTTCTAAGTCAAACGGCGTGCAGGTGGGAGGGTATTAGTACCGGGGCTGGTCTCCACCTGGTACTAATGTGACCCATTAGTACCGGTGTTTGAGCCAGCCCGGTACTAATATGTGCTAGGGGGGAGCATCGGGGTCCTCTATTCCCGACCGGTACTAATACCTACATTAGTACCGGGTACTTGTACCCGGTACTGATGTGAAATCTGTCTCATGACCAAAGGTTGATTCCCTAGTAGTGTGATGAGCCCGCACAGGATGGACCGCGACGATTAATGAGGAGATCGATTAATGAGGAGAGAGAGAGGTATTTTAGTCACTTTTAGTTGGGTTATCCTTACTAGAGACTAGACTAGTTTTAGTTAGATTTTAGTCCCCGATGTTTGGAAAATCAGTCCCTAAGGTAACTAAAATTAGTCTGACTAATCCAAACACCCCCTGTATATGACGTCTCGCTTTGTTAGGACGACTTGGGAATAGCAACGTGTCGTCGTTTCGTACGTAGTACTTGGTTCAGAGTCAACTGAATCGTTGTTTGATTCGCGACGCCGCAAGAGGGGGCTATAGCCATGTTTGATGTGTTTTATAGGTAGTCGATCTGGGATCGCAAAAATTAAATTTGAACCAGCAGCTTTTCTCTTGTTGTTTCTCTTGCTGTCTTGCATGCTGATCTGCCTTGGATGCTGATTGGCTCACTGCCCATGGGGATTTCGATCTGCACACGTCGTACACACTGGTGGATGGTCGTGGTCGCAGCGAAAAACCACATGGTCCAACATAGTTTTGCAAGATTTCACGTGCAGGCCGCTAGGCGCACGCCCAGAGAAAATCTCAGCACATGCACATGCATATGCATATGGTGGTTGTCTGCCGAATTCCCCTTTTCGTAGTGTGACTCAAAGCTAGCTAGTCAAACGAGAGGATACCAAGATAAAGAGACGCTACATGGCTTAAGTTCATGGGTGCTGAACGTTATACCGTGTCAAGGGATTTTGCATCATATAATATCTCCAACAATATACACAGTTGTTTCTTCGCAATAGAAATAATATACCAGTGTGTGTAGATCAGAGTTTAGACAAATGTATCGTCTTCCTACTGTGCAATGCAAACAACCAACACGTTTGCTTGTGTAGGCAAATAGCCAAAATAGCCAACACCCTCTTTGGTGCAGCGGTGGAGAAGTGAGGGTACGACTCTATCAACTGCAACTTCTCCTAGTGATGTGATGAGGTTCTTCTAGTGTTTTAGCATACAAATTTTAATATAAATTCCCTACTAAAGTGCCTCCTAGAGAAGATTCTCATGTGCTATATATATGACTAATGGTATTGTTTTTATTACTACTTAAAAACATCAGGAGAAGTCCACCATTTTAGTAGTGTTATTAGGATCATATACACACATTCAGGTGCTTTTAGAGATTTTTTTCATAGACTTTAGGTGTGCACACATATGTGTTCGTGACCTTGTAATATTTAAAAAAAAATGCATCTCATTATCGCTCTTTGAGCCTCTGTGTATAAACCAGTAGCTTTATTATCTGCCAACAAAATAATCAACATCGTTCCAAAAAAAATTAATTAGTTAGCTAGGAGAACAAAAGATCAATTCCATATTATCAAACTAGATTTCCCCTTCCAGCATGGACCTTGATTTGCTCAATGTGCCTCATCTTTTCTTTTCTTTTCATTCCTTTCCTTCCGACTTTTGAATATGGCAGACATCAATGCAAATATATATATGGTGCTCTCTGATGAGAGACTAACACTGCTATTACGAACTAATACTAGTAATGAAGGGTGAGATGGGAGATTATTTCATGTAATAATAACTTGACAGTTTATTTCATCTTACAACTTGATTATTGTCAAAGAATCAATTGAAGCCTGCATCTCTCTAGACCATGCATGATGGATGTGCTCTATAATCTCTTTCCTCACAGCCAGGGATTATATCGATCGTCTACATATGTACTAGCAGCCACTAGGTCACAAATTCCAACTCAAACTCTAGTACACAACTGATATTAAGTCCTAATTAAATTCCATTGACCTATTACGTTGAGCGACCAATCTCACTTATAAACCACCATTGTATTTTTGCTAAAACATCTTCCAAATCACTCACGTATGCCACTCCCTCATCATCAAGATAGTGCGGATACACCTCTAAAACGTTTCCGGTCGGAAAGATGAACGAACAATCTGATGATGGAAGCAAATTAAAAGAATCCGCCGCATGCTTAGCTGATGATGTGAGCGCTGAGAGCGAGAGCTGGATTAAAGAAATCTGCAGGGCATGAACACGCACGCGCACGCGTCAACCGCTGATACGACAGAAGTGGTAAGCACCCTCTGCAGATTTGTTTATTTTTACTTTTTTAGTGAAGTTGTACTAATCAACAATTAGGACGAGGTAGCTAGGCGAAATAAAGCAAAACGAGGAAGAAGAGACCTTTCGAATCGTCTTGTGTGTACTTCTATATGCGTTTTTCCCTGCTCGTCCTAGAATACTTTCTTGGGCAACCACAGGCATCTCTCAACCATTCTCAAAAGGGGATTGGACAGCTTCCTACAAGCAAGCGGAGAGAGAGAGAGAGATTAGGTCGTCTCTCTCCAATTAGTAGTGCCACCTTTCAGGTTTCAGCAAGGTGTGTAGCCAGGTCTCACCCTCTTTCTCACTCTAGATCTGTGCTGTGGGTAGAGGGGAGGGAGATGGGGAGAGGGAAGATAGAGATCAAGAGGATCGACAACGCTACGAGCCGGCAGGTGACGTTCTCGAAGCGCCGGAGCGGGCTGTTGAAGAAGGCCAAGGAGCTCGCCATCCTTTGCGATGCCGAGGTCGGCCTCATCGTCTTCTCCAGCACCGGCCGCCTGTATGACTTCGCCAGCACCAGGTTTGATTGCTTCTCCGGATCGCTAGCTTGCTGATGACTTTTGTTAGATCTGCTAATTACTATACTACAGATCATGAAACATATATCTTAGCACTAATTGTTAGGTTTTTTATACTAGAGAGAGAGAGAGAGAGAGAGAGAGAGAGAGAGAGAGAGAGAGAGTAAAAATTCAGATACCTCGTACCAAGTACCAACTTGGTTGGGGGCATGTAATTTACTAGTATTATTATCTCTTGGAAAAGTAAAAATGGTAGTAGAAGTTTGGGTACGCAGCGTTTTATTTGTTGTTTCTACCTTGCAAAGCTTTGGTAAACTTTTATTTGTATGCCACTGTAAACTGATCGATCAGATATATGGTACCTAGAATCATTGTAGGTGGGGTTGCACATATATATTTAAGCATATCAAGCTCGCGGCCACACCTTGAGTAGAAGCAATTATATGCAATCAATTTGTCTTTTGGGCATCAAATTGACATATTAGACTCAAGAAGAAATTATGATCATGTGCCACATGTTCATCTCTTGCAAAAGATTTGTCCTCTTTGAAGGAAGCAATTATCGTGAATGAATTAGAAGGAGGAAATATATAATAAGGGCCTATTTGGCAAAGCTCCCAGAACAACTTTAAGCTTTCCAGGAGGAGTTTTGCCAAACAGCTTTATAGAGAGAAGTGATTCTTTGCTAATTTTATGAAGTAATTGTTTGAAATGAACCAAGGTACTAGAGCTAAAAAAACTAGCTTCTCATGATTCTCTTCCCGTGCAGGAACTATGTCTCCATAAAGTTAATCATAGAGAATCGTAGAGAATCACTTTCAGTCACATAATCACTTCTCTCAAAAACTCGGCTCCCAGTTCCATGTGTTTTGTCCTCCCTTTTTCCCTCTTTTTCCTTTAATTTTGTTTCACTAGATGTGTACGAAAATCTTATTGAAGCTTGATTGGATATTCTCGAGATTTTCTTCATAACTTTTTAACCTATGATGCCACTAAATTAAAGGTATTCATGCTTTGGGTAATAGCATGCCATTTTGACAAATAATAATTAAGTACCATGGCATAATATAATCCTTACCATTGCATGATATAATCATATGCTTATTTATTTCATATTAACCGCAAATTCAGATATAAATTTTATGGTCAAATTTGTCAGAACTTTTAATACTTATTTGGTGCCTGGAACCAACTTTTCACTTTTTATGGCTGCAATTGATATATTGAATTAATTATATACATAGTAATGTACATATTTTTTTTGAAAGAAAATTGTAGGGGAGTACCCCACAGCGCAAATTTCAAAGAAATACCCAGGATTTGAATCCTGAGTGGGAGCCCTCCCCCCCCCCCCCCCCCAAATAACCTTTACCACTCCAACTGTGAGCCCCTTGATGGTTATGTACGAATATTGCTCACATCTCAAAGGTGCACAGTAAAAAATTTCTTGTATAGTTAGGTATATATCGCCAAGGAAAAAGATTAAAAAAAAAGAATCTGATTCTTCATAAGACAATAAAATTGGTAGACTTTTGTCTATTTTGGTGTTCAGCTTTGAAGCTGAATTTACGGTAAGAACTGGGATGTGTGCAATCGCAGAGGCAGGAGATAATTCCATTGTCTTGAAAAAAATAAGACAATAAAAAAATTCAAGTACACAATTTCACTATGAGGGCATATTTCCAGCTTTTGTTTGGCCACTTTATTAACATTGGTACAATTAAATAGGTGTGTACTTCCTCCCGTAGATGCCTATTTTCACTCGGCCTCGTTCCCCAATCTCAAGTCAACAGTAATGAATCTACTTATAAGTTGGTGATTTGGAAAAGAAATAAACTAACATTTTTTGTCTAGTACATAAGGAATCACCTTTCATGTGACAAGCACAAATCGTACTGCACACATTTTAGAAAGATATTAATATATAGAATGATTGTTTGCCCTTAGTTGATACAAAGGCTGGACACGGTCACTACTCACTATCATCTAAAACTATGGGGAATAACATTTGGCGTCCTACCCCTCATGTATATATAGAATTCCCATAATGGAAGATGCATGCATGGTTGGAATGCATTATAGCCTCCATTACCCTCTAAAGCACACTCATAAGATTGGCCGAGTTTTTTGCATAAGATTGGCCGAGTTTTTTTTTTTTTTTGCATAAGACTTAGCTGAGGAGGCTAGTTGCGAGCTTATGACAACATATATCCCATAGTGTAAATATGTTTGTCTCGCTTTCAAAAAAATGTTTTTTTTTTTTTGCCTAAGAACTTCTAAGATATCATAGCTCTAATTTTCCTTGTGCATTTTATGGGATAAGGATTATTGTGGCATGTCCATTATTGTACCTAGAACTGCTAAGGCCATTCTCAATATCAAGTTTCATTCACAATTTCCAAGATTGAAACATCAGCTAGCTAGTGTGAAATGAAACCTCAAAAGAATAACCCTTATATTGAAAGATTCATTTTGGTGTTTCATAGACATTCACTATATTTATTTATGCATGATGCGGAAGCTTTTAATTGGACACATGATCAAAATGAAATGGAACTCTAGCTCTTAATGGAAGGTGTGGAAGAGTTTCATGTGTTTGAATCTGTGTAAACCAAGTTTCATCAACCCGTGAAACTCATCTCCTATGCCATGTCACCATAGTTTGCCCACATGGCAACTTATTTATGGAGAATGTAACTACCATTGCATTGAGAATGGCCTAAGGCTAATTGATCCCAATTTTCGATTTCATTTTTGATGTTTTCAAGATAGCCGCATCAGCAAGCACAAAATGAAACTAATTTTAAAACTACCTCTCCAACATATACTTTCATGTCGTTGTTTTATAGAAACCATTAACATTTAATTTCAAGACACACTCAGAGTTGATTCATGTATCAAGAGAGTTTCATCTTAGATGAAACTGGTTCATTTTCTCTCTTAATGTTGTTTTGTCACATCACTAGATTAGCTGATGTTTCACTGTATTTGATTGTATAAAAATTATGTGAAACTACTACTGGGAATAGCCTAACAAAGCATGCCGTCCTTCCTCAATTCCTTTTTTTTTTGCGTTCTTCCTCATTTTCACGAAAGCGGAGAAGATAACCACCCTAATTATAGTCTTTGGGTGATGTTACAACATGAAGAAGATACATGATTGATGACGTGGTTATGATTCAGCAAATTAACAAACCATCTATTAGTTTCATCAGTGTAACCTCTATGCTTTGCTAATTAAGTGTTATAATAGTCACAAGCGTGTACCTTATGCGTCAGGGTTTTTTAGCACAATGTTTTTTGCTTCGAATCATTGAATGCTTAACAAAAATGAGAAATAAATACAAAAATGCAAATTTGCATAATTGTTCACTTGGTAGTTAACGAAGAGATATACACAATAACCGGTTGCTTGGATTGGCTACGGATTTTTTTTTATCTGGTTTGCATAATCTATAGCTGATCCAAACACCTCTGTTAGCATCGCAACCTTAAGTTACAATCCAAACAGGCGTAACTAAATCTTGAGGGCCATGGTCACCATAGTTATTGTTCCTATGTTATCTTAAGCCAAGTTATTGCCATAACTAATTCTAACAAAAAAATATTGGTTTCTCATTAACCAGCATGAAATCTGTGATCGAAAGATACAGCGAGGCAAAAGAGGACCACCATCAGACTCTGAGCGCTAGTGCTGAGGCCAAGGTATGCCATGTGTGCAATTCATATTCTTCTTTTTTTTTTTGAGATTACACAGTACAACGCAGACGCTCACAACACGTACGCACACACACCCCTATGAATACACGTACGCAAACCCTACCCCTATGAGCACCTCCGAAGGACTGAGCACCGGCAGATCTGGAGATTCTCGAAGTCACCACTGACGCCTCATCGTCGACGAGAACGTCGCTTACCACTTAATGCATAACGCCGGAAAATCCCGGAATAAATCCAGAAAAATATGCGAGCACCTGGATTTGAACCCTGGTGGGTAGCGTCCCACTGGACCATCCTACCATTGGACTACAAACCCATTCGCAATTCATATTCTTCTATTAGCATGTGCGAAGTTTAAAAGCAATCATCCTCCCATATGCCCCCATCGAACAGTGATGAACCTTTAACCAATCCTTTTTCTTATTTTTTTGCAACAATTAATCCTAATTTACTCTAGAAATTGCAGTAGATATCCGCACACAACAAAAGGCGACGGCTTGAAAGATTTTTGAACTGGCACTGTGAAACTCCCACGAAAGAAGTTCCATAAATCCAAATAAAATGCTTTTGTCTCACTCAGGATAGAACACAACTTCATTGCAGGCCCAAAGCTGAATACGTGACTTGTGGGCTGGGTCCAGTTTGATGCCCTCATAAGTCAGTAAGGTCACTCCTAATGAAGTATTAATGATAGTTTCTATTCCTATTAAATAATTTGCCAACTAAACAAAATGATAATGTAGCAGCTTAATTAATAAGGAAAGAGCACAAATTATAGAAATGATTTCCTCATGAAGAAATCACGCCTACTCTTGACCTAATGCACAAGAAATCATAAATTTGCATTTAGGAAGAAACCAGAAATTGAGAGAGAAAGAGAAAACAATTATTACTCAAAGACACTACCACCGTTAAGAATAGTTTCTATAGATGATTTCTTGTGCTATGAAAACCGTGTTAGTTTCTTCCACTGGAACTGCCCTAACGTACCAAAATTTTCACGCACATCTATTTAAGATCAAAAGTACTCCCTCCGATTAGTAAATGAAGTCATTTAGGACAGCAACACGGTCTCCAAAGTACAACTTTAACTTCTTATTTTTATAAAATATTTATTAAAAACTAACATATATATATACTTTTATGAAAATATTTTGTAAGACAAATCTATTCATGTAATTTTCACATTTCCAAATTCAACGACTTAAAAATTATTTATGATTTATATTCTTAATATTTGACTCAAATCTTGTCCAAAACGACTTCCACCCTGTTCATCCGGCTGACAACTGGTGGCTGATACTGATTTGTTCTGAGAGAAAAGTACCGCTGGCTGGTGGATGATAAGCCAGACGAACAGGACATTCATTTACTAAACTGGAAGGAGTACTACACCAAAGTAGGCTGTACCAAAGGCATTGGTAAAAATCGTGAGGTGTATCGCCAAATGTCCATCCAATAAAATAAAACCTGCTGTGCCAATTAAGAGTAATTTGGAGTAAAATGCCTTCAGATAAGAACGAGTCTGTTTGTCACTCAAAATTTGTGTTTAGGTGCAAATTAGACCACCGTAACCATAAACGAAATGTGGTATTAGAGTGGTGAAACTAACACATGCACAGATCATGGCATAGCATTTCACACAGCTTCCACAATGTTGGGCAGGTTCTGTCAGATGAGCTGTCGGTGTATCTTGGCATATTGCACATATAACCTTCTCGTCAGTTGTTTGCATGCACTCATTGGGGGCAAATACACTTGTTCAATGTGCTGACAAACATGAACTCCACCAGATTGTATAGATACAGCAACTGTTGGGACTGGAAACCAACATGCTTACCAATAAACAACTTTACCACAATAACTATTACCAATCATGTGCAAATTTTAAAACTAATTCAGATGAGAAATCTATAGAGCACTTTCAAAAGTCCAATTGAAATGAAATATTCAAAGATCTTGATAATGAAAATTAAAAGATGACTGGATGGACTAATACACAAAGTTACATTCATCAGAAGTCAGGACCAACTTATGCATGTTTAAATAACACCATCTTAACACAGTGCAACTGTGGCAAGATTATCTTGACTTGCTTGGTTATGCTGCTCAAGGCCACCGTTGCATAGCATAAAAAAATGTTAAGGAATATGTACTCTAGTTTGAATGGGCATGAATTTGTTTGTGATGTCAATGATAATGTGGAAGTTAAACCAAACCTGCACCTTACGCTAAGCAGAAAAAAAAAACAGAACAGTTCTTAACTGAATGAGTGAATGTTGCCTTGTTCAGGCTTACAGTCACAGAACTTTTCTGCACTATTGACCTGGTGTCAATCTTAATTTTGAGAAAGATGGAAAGGTAGTAGTAAAGTAGTAACTGAATGCTTGTTCAACATGACAGATTAAAAATTGATTAAAACAAATAATCTCCGGATGCTTGTTCATAAACATCTTCAAGTTGATATTTGGCTTCTGAGAAATAAAGCACCATGTTATATCATTAATTAGCAAGAAGAACATAAATATTAACCTGAATTCTGAAAATTTAAACCTTAAAAACTCTAATATAAGACCCAAACCATAATTAAGACGTTCATATACCACCATCAATGTGCAAATAGATCCTGATCAATGCAACCACTTAGTGCAGTAGATTTACAAAGGGTATTTTAAGTTGATCAAAAATCTTTCTGTAATTATCAAAGTACCTTTTGAAGATAATAAAAATCATCTTTGTTAAATTCTGACATAATCTAACTTGAATATTACTTCAGTTCATTGAACAGTACAGCAGAGGCAAAGCTGATTTGTCTACAAATAAACATCAATGGCAAAAAAAGAATGCACCCATAAACATTTTTGGTGCAGAATATGATTTCAAACATAAATTGACAATCAGATCTTTTGCCTCCACTGCTGACTACTACTTGAATAACTCTAGAAGCCCTTTTATTCCTGACTTAAGTCAAGTAACAGAACTCCAAAGAGAAAACTTGTGACATGGCCCAATAGAACTATCCAACAAAAGTTTTATATCATTTGACTGATAATAGCAACAAAGATTATCATTTATTTTTCAGTTTTTTACACAATGTGACACTTAGACAAACCTAAAAGGGCACCTGGAATTAAAAACTACCATATATGTGTTAACAAGTTCGACATTTAATATCACTATATATATTTGTTGTAGTATGAATAGCTGAATCAGAGAATGAAAAACAGTAGTGATCAAGTTATTGTGATTTAGCAACTTACCATATATGACATATGTGGTCTAACAGGCAGATCTCGTGTAAATTGTACATTTGTAGGCCCATACTGTAAGGCAACTTCTTGATCGCCATAAGCACATGAAATTTGGAATGTCATGTAACCTGTATTGACTCTGATATAGGCACCATGGACATCATGTTAACTGTAAATGACTCATCATGCTAACTGTAAATTGTTAGAGTATGTGTGTGTATGGCCCATATAGAGGCCCATGTATCACTATATATATTTGTTGTAGTATGAATAGCTGAATCAGAGAATGAAAAACAGTAGTGATCAAGTTATTGTGATTTAGCAACTTACCATATATGACATATGTGGTCTAACAGGCAGATCTCGTGTAAATTGTACATTTGTAGGCCCATACTGTAAGGCAACTTCTTGATCGCCATAAGCACATGAAATTTGGAATGTCATGTAACCTGTATTGACTCTGATATAGGCACCATGGACATCATGTTAACTGTAAATGACTCATCATGCTAACTGTAAATTGTTAGAGTATGTGTGTGTATGGCCCATATAGAGGCCCATGTATCACTGTCTATATACCCACCCATCTAGGGTTGGAAGAATACTAGAGAACATTATTCTCCTACATGGTATCAGTTAGGTTTTCCTCTCCTCCCTGCCTTCCCTGACCTCCAGCAGCCGCCGCCGCCGGCAACCTCCTCCTCCTCCTCTCTCCTCCTTCCCCCCTCTCTCCTACGTCGGCGCAGTGGCTGGTGGACCCGCTATACCGGTGCTCCTGCCCATGGCTTCGTGGCCCAGCAGCCTCCCCAGGAACCACCGCCGCCGCCCCCTTCCTCCTCTGTTCCGGCGGGCGGAGCAGGCCCCGTCGCCGTCGATTCCGGCCTCTCCTCCGGCCCCGGCGACCCCAGCGCCACTTCCTCAGCCGCCAACTCCACCCTCCTCTGCTCCAGCGACCCGGACTCCTCTGCTTCCGCCGCCGCCGCCGCTCTCCGCGCGGCCCTGCTCGGTGCGGGCGTGCTCGCGCGGGAGCAGGACGGGCTCGGGGCACTCGCGGCTGTCCCGGGCCTCTCCCCCGCGACAGCCGCGGCCCTTGCCGCCGCCGGCCCGGCCGCGGTGGCCTCTGCCCTGCGCGTTCTCCAATCCTGCGCGGGCGGAGGCCACCTCGACGCCGCGCCCGCCCTGTCCGCCGGTCGCGCGGGCCTGGATGGCCAGGTTTCTAGCAGCGGCGGAATGGGTGCTCATGTAGAGGGGTCGCCCGCCCTCCAGACCGCCGCGGGTGGCGCTCCTGCCCAGACCGCCGGACGTGCCGGCCCCGCCGGCATGGCTGTTGGCGGCGGCGGGCTGGGTGCTGCTCTGGAAGGGCTGACTGCCGCCGCCACATCCCTCTCGGTTGGCGGCACTCCCCCTGCTCCCGGCGGTACTTCTCCGAGTCCGGATGCTGCTCTTCTTCCCGGCAGCACGAGCTTCCCCCTCCTCCCGGCCCACTGCTACACAGGAACTGCTCCTTTCCTCGGCGGGCTGGGAATGCCTCCCGCGGCTGCGCCCTTCTCCGCTGCGGCCTTCCTCCGGGGCCAGTCGCCACGCCCCACCTCCGTCGCCGGTGCCGACAGCGCCCTCGCTGCGGCTCTGGAGGCTGCCAAGACCAGGGCTGTAGCTGCTCAGGAGCGTGCGCGTCTAGCTGCCCTCACCTGGGAGCACGAGCGTGCCACGGCCGACGCTCTTGCTCGCCAGGTCGCTGAGGCGGAGCACTTCCTCCACGCGTCCGAGGTGGAGCACGTCGCCTCCTCCCACCAGGCGCCGCCCACCGCTCCCGTCCGACAGAGTGCCGACCCCATGACCGCCTACCTCCACCTTCAGGCCGCTGGGGTCCCGCACATCAAGAACCTGGTCACCGTGCTCCTCGACTCCACCTCCACCTCCTACGCTCGATGGCGGGACCAGATTCTTCTCGCGCTCTGCCGCTACGCCCTCGACGACCACGTCCTCACCGACACTCCGGTCCCGGCTCGCGACCTGGGGTGGCAGCGCCTCGACAGCATCGCGTCGTCCTGGGTCTTTGGGACCATCTCCCACGACCTACAGGACATCGTGAGGACGAAGGACGACATCGCGCGCACGGCCTGGTTGGCTCTCGAGACCCAATTTCTCGGGAACGCCCAGACGCGTGCCCTCCAGCTCGACACTGAGCTCCGCACCCTCGAGCTGGGTGACCTGTCCGTGGGAGACTTCTGCCGGAAGATGAAGAGCACGGCCGACGGACTTCAGGACCTTGGGTACCCGATCCCGGAGCACGTGCTGGTGCTCAACGTCGTCAGGGGCCTTCCCGCCAGCTACGAGGCCCTGCGGACGATGTTCACTCACCAGAAGCCGACTCCCACCTTCCTTCAGCTGCGTGATGCTCTCACCCTAGAGGAGCTCACCCGGGGCCTCCACACGCCTGCCTCGACCACGTCGTCGTCTTCCACCACCTCCCGTGCTCTCGTCGCCGCCCCGCCACCGTCCTCCGCCCCGCGCCCGCCTCTCTCCTTGGTCCTCCCCCCGGGCCGAGCGGGGGTGGGGGCCGTGGGGGCCGCCGAGGTCGCCGAGGACGCGGTGGTGGGGGTCGTGGGACGCCTACCCAGGCTCCGACCCCCGCTCTCGCTCCTCCTCCCGGGGGTGCGCCCTGGCCGACCTTCGCCAACCCATGGTCCGGGCGCATCTCCATGTGGCCCTTCCAGGGTCAGGGAGGGGGGGGCCTCGTCCCCCGCACCAGCCGGCTGCCATGGTCACGGGTGCTGCCTCCTACGCGCCGTCCTGGACTCCACCTCCTCCTCAGCCTAGTTCGGTGTGGCCGGGAGGGTGGGATCAGGCTGCTCTGGCGCAGTCCTTCAGCACCGTGGACCTGACACCACCTGTCGGCACGGAGTGGATCGCCGACTCGGGTGCCTCCTACCACACCACCTCTGATGCGGGTATCCTTTCTTCTGTCTGACCTCCTCACCCCTCTTGTCCTTCTTCCATCATGGTCGGTGATGGCTCTTGTCTCCCTGTCACCTCCGTGGGTTCTGCTCCTGGTCCTTTTCGTCTCTCTGATGTTCTTGTGGCTCCTCAGATGGTCCACAACCTCCTTTCCATTCGTCAATTTACTTCTGATAATTCTTGTTCAGTTGAGTTTGACACTTCTGGTCTTTCTGTGAAGGATTTGGCTACCGGGCGTTCACTCCTCTGATGTGATAGCTCCGGGTCCCTTTACACCCTCCGCCTTCCGGCCTCCGCTGCTTCACCTTCGACCTCTTCGTCTATCTCCGCTGCTCTTGCTGCGACGCCGTCCTCCACCACCTGGCACCGCCGTCTTGGTCATCCTGGCCGAGATGTTTTGGCTCAGATTAGTCGTAGTGCAGATGTCTCTTGTACTAGGACTAGTGCTGAGCACCTCTGTCATGCGTGCCAGCTTGGTCGCCATGTTCGGCTTCCTTTTTCTTCTTCTTCTTCGCATGCTTTGCATGCTTTTGATCTTATTCACTGTGATTTGTGGACATCTCCTGTACTCAGCATGTCTGGTTATAAGTACTATCTTGTGATCGTGGATGACTTTTCTCACTACTCCTGGACTTTTCCTTTGCGTGCCAAGTCCGACACCTTCCCCACCCTCCTCCACTTCTTTACCTGGGTGTCCACTCAGTTCGGCCTCACCGTGAAGGCCGTCCAGTGTGACAACGGTCGTGAGTTCGATAACAACACCTCTCGCTCCTTCTTTCTCTCCCGAGGTGTCCAGCTGCGTATGTCTTGTCCGTACACTTCTCCCCAGAACGGCAAGGCTGAGCGCATGATTTGGACCACGAACGATGTCATGCGCACCCTTCTCCTCCAGGCCTCCCTGCCCCCGCGCTTCTGGGCAGAGAGCCTTCACACCGCCACCTACCTTCTCAATCGTCTTCCTTCCACAGCTTCACCTGCTCTGACTCCTTACCACGCTCTCTTCGGTACCCCACCCACCTACGCTCACCTCCGTGTCTTCGGGTGCGCTTGCTACCCGAACCTTGCTGCCACTGCTCCTCACAAGCTCGCACCTCGCTCGACACGTTGTGTGTTTCTTGGTTACTCCCCTGACCATAAGGGGTACCGTTGCTTTGACCTCACTTCTCGTCGGGTTCTTATTTCCCGACATGTTGTGTTTGACGAGTCGGACTTCCCCTACTCCACCTCCACACCTTCTCCTGACCCTGACATTGAGTCTATGTTTTCTGACCCGGTGGTTCAGCCACCTGTTTCTGTTTTTCCTTCTCCAGCAGGTACTTCTAACCCACCACAGGCTCCGGCACCTTTAGCTGCGCCACGCGTAGTGCCGGAGCCTCTTCTTGCACCACCCACTGTTCTGGTGCCCTTTGTTGCACCTGACGCGGGCTTGGTGCCCCTGGCCGCGCCACGCGCAGCCCCGACACCCTCGGAGCCTCCCGCCGCGCCCTGCGCAGCACCGGCGCCTTTTGCACCCTTGGAGCCTCTTGCCGCGCCACGCGCGGCCCCGGCGCCTTCTGCTGCGCCTCCTCCCGCGCCACGCGCGGCCCTGACGACACCTGCCCGCTACGCCGAGCCGGTGCAGGTGTACCGACGCCGTTCCCAGATGCCTGCTCCTCTGGCTCCGGTTCCCGCGGTGCTCGTGGACTACGCGCCCCCTGTGCGCTATGTCTACGAGCGCCGCTCGACGGCTCCGCCTCCACCACCGTCTCCGGAGTCGTCTCCACCTCCTCCACCACCGTCTTCGACGCCGTCGCCACCACCGCCTCCACCACGTCGTTCTCGGGTGGAGCCGGCCAACCCATGGTGACTCGGCAGGCGGCCGGGGTTCTTCGGCTCGCGGCTCTCTCCGCCACAGAGGGAGAGCCGCGGCTCTCTCCGATCCCGACGTCAGTTCGTGAGGCGCTGGCAGATCCGAACTGGCGTCATGCGATGGAAGAGGAGTATGGAGCTCTTCTTGCCAACCAGACTTGGGATCTTGTGCCGCATCCGTCTGGTTGCAATGTGGTGACCGGCAAGTGGATTTGGACCATCAAGCGTAGGGCAGATGGTACTCTGGAGCGCTATAAGGCGCGTTGGGTTCTTCGGGGGTTCACTCAGCGCCCCGGTGTGGATTATGATGAGACCTTCAGTCCAGTGGTGAAGCCCGCTACAGTGCGTACTGTCCTCTCGTTGGCCCTCTCTCGCTCTTGGCCAGTGCACCAGCTAGATGTCAAGAATGCTTTTCTCCATGGCACTCTGACAGAGACAGTCTATTGCAGTCAGCCAACAGGTTTTGTGGACTCCAGTCGTCCGGATTTGGTCTGCCGGCTGAACAAGTCTCTCTATGGTCTGAAGCAGGCTCCTCGAGCATGGTACTCTCGGTTTGCTGCTTTCTTGGTGACACTGGGTTTTGTTGAGGCCAAGTCTGACACTTCACTGTTCATATATCACCATGCTGATGGCATTGCCTACCTCCTTCTCTACGTTGATGATATTGTCCTGACTGCCTCCAGCCCACAGTTGCTCCAGCGGATTATCTCCTCTCTTCAGCAGGAGTTTGCTATGAAGGATCTGGGCAAGCTTCACCACTTCTTGGGCGTGACAGTTGAGCCCCGCCCGGATGGTCTTCTGCTTCACCAGCGTCAGTATGCTATTGATATCCTGGAGCGTGCTGGGATGACTGACTGCAAGCCTTGCTCCACTCCTGTTGATACTCAGGCGAAGCTGTCTGCTACTCTGGGTGATCCGGTCACTGATCCGACTGCCTATCCAAGTCTTGCTGGAGCTTTACAGTACCTCACTTTCACCAGGCCGGACCTCACCTACGCTGTCCAGCAGATCTGCCTCCATATGCATGATCCTCGGGAGTCCCATCTTGCTGCCCTGAAGCGTCTTCTTCGCTACATCCGGGGCACGATTGGCTTCGGCTTGGTCCTCCACCGGTCTTCTCCTGCCGAGCTGGTTGTCTACACTGATGCTGACTGGGCGGGTTGTCCGGACACCCGCCGCTCTACCTCAGGCTACGCTGTCTTCCTCGGCGGCAACCTGATCTCCTGGTCGTCGAAGCGACCGCCGGTTGTCTCCCGCTCGAGTGCTGAGGCGGAGTACCGGGCTGTTGCTAACGGCGTGGCTGAGGCGTCCTGGCTCCGGCAGCTCTTGGCTGAGCTTCACAGTCTGCTCGCCAAGAGCACGCTCGTCTACTGCGACAACGTCAGCGCCGTGTACCTCTCCACCAACCCGGTTCAGCACCAGCGGACGAAGCATGTGGAGATTGACTTGCACTTCGTTCGTGACCGGGTGGCTATCGGCGATGTCCGTGTTCTCCACGTACCGACCACCTCCCAGTTCGCTGACATCTTCACCAAGGGTCATCCCTCCTCGACCTTCTCGGAGTTTCGGTCCAGCCTCAACGTAGTCAGTGGCTAGTTGTGGCTGCGGGGGCCCGTGTGTAAGAGTTTCTTTCTTTGTTGGCCAGTCTCGTACACCGCTGCGCCGGTAGTCCAGACTAGGGGGGTGTTAGAGTATGTGTGTGTATGGCCCATATAGAGGCCCATGTATCACTGTCTATAACCCACCCATCTAGGGTTGGAAGAATACTAGAGAACATTATTCTCCTACATAAATGACTCACCATGCTAACTGTAAATGACTCAAATGCAATATATTGAAGTAGCCGCTATGAAGCATACCATAGTCACAAAGTTTTTGGGTCGAATGGGTCGAGGAACGGGGTCGTGGATCGAGGGTCGATACTTTTGAGTAAGTTTTACAAGGCGGGGACGAAAATGACCCCGCGTTCCCGGGTCGGGATCGACGTTCTCGGGTCGAGGGTCGATGCTATCGACCCCGTTTTATGTGACTATGAAGCATACCCTACTATATCCATAAACTCAGTTTACCCAATATATTACAAATTACAAAACTGAGAAACATTTTATCTGTCAGTTACCTTTCATCCTCCAGAACTCGTGTTGGGAGACCAACATTATTGGCTGTGGGTTTTTTATCATCTCAGCCAGATGAAGGTGGTTCTAAACCAGCCAGGTTTAAGTGATAACAATGTTAAGCCACAACACCAAACTACATAACTCTTTTCCATTTCTTTCCAAAATTGTACAAAATCGTGTACATTTATGAAAGAACCAAGAAAATTATTTCCAAGAGGTGTTAAAATGTTTGTAGCTTAGCACGACATATATATCATGCAGCGGCATCTTGGCTCCCTGAGCCTGAACATTATACACTTACTATCGCAACTACTCAAGCTGTAAAGAACAAATATCGCAGTTAAGTTGTCATGTTAAACGGGTAATATTTTCTAATGCTTATGTACGACAGGAGAATATCGAAGTGAACCAAGGTTACCAGAAATGGTAAATGATGTTTAAAGGTGCAATGAATGTTCTGATCAAGTTATGTTGAAACCAAAATATTCTGATTTAATTGCTCTTGAACCAATAATAATTTCCAAACAATAGGTGTCCTTCACAAAAATGATAGCGTGTCAACAAGTCATTGTAGCATCTGATTGCATGTTGCATTTTTATTTCTTTTTTATTTATATATCCTCCTCGGTGGCTCTTGCTGGTTTCATTTCTAAAAAATAAGCTTCCTTGGAAGCAAAAGGTTTTGCTCTGTTGTTTTTGTTTGTATTTCCATATGCTGAAACATAACATATGGCTGCAAAGTTACTCTTGTCTGTGTTAATTGAAAGCTCTATATCTTACTAGCTCTGGCAAAGGGAGGCAGGAAGCTTGAGGCAGCAACTGCAGAACTTGCAAGAGCATCATCGGTATGACCCTCAACCAACCTACAAATAGATATTTCAAATCATTATGAGAAAAAGAATGTGTTCATTGCAACTTGTTTTCCCCCTAGTATGCTATTAGTACTGATAATTACAGAGACAGTGTACTTCAATCAGAACAAATTCTCAGCACATGATTAAGAATTTCATGATGCAATTGGTTCGATGTTCTAGGTATCTATTACTGATATGTGCAGGAAGTTGAAGTCATCAAAACAAAGTTGACCTTAAGAGTATGGCTCAAAAACCTTCCAATACACCAATAAGCAACAATCTGCTTCATTAGTCATTACTCTATTAAGCATGTGTCCTTACCTCTCCCATAACGAACTTCAATCAGAACAAATTCTCAGCACATGATTAAGAATTTCATGATGCAATTGGTTCAATGTTCTAGGTATCTATTACTGATATGTGCAGGAAGTTGAAGTCATCAAAACAAAGTTGACCTTAAGAGTATGTCTCAAAAACCTTCCAATACACCAATAAGCAACAATCTGCTTCATTAGTCATTACTCTACTAAGCGTGTGTCCTTACCTCTCCCATAACGAACTTTATTTTATATATTGGTTCATTCACCACTCCACTTGATAGCCCATTAAAGTAAAAAGACAGTTTGAGAATGACACTTTATTTTAATGTTTTCACATTAAACATGAGATAGGGTTGTAAACAATATGCATTTCAGAAAAGCATAAATGAATGTTCAATACAATGTGCAGGCAGTTGTTGGGCCAGCAACTTTCTGGCCTTGATGTCAAAGATTTGCAGAATTTACAGAATAAGCTGGAGATGAGCCTAAGAAATATTCGTATGAAGAAGGTTACATTACAAATTCTCAGACTCCATTGCATAATTCTTTCACAACATAGATATCAATTGCTACTTTTGACTTACTTTCACTTTACAGGACCAACTTATGATTGATCAGATTCAAGAATTAAATAGGAAGGTTTGTTTACACAATCTATTCAAAAACGCTGATGGGTTGTTTCACTTTGCTAAACATACTTGTTCGAATTACAGGGAACCCTCATGCACAGGGAAAACATAGAACTATACAACAAAGTTAACCTTGCTCATCAAGAGAACACTGAATTACGGAGAAAGGTACATGTGTCATATTCTAATATTTTATTCCATGCATCCAGTGATTTTTTATTTTAGCCCAAAAAATATAATATTTTAATGATAACCCATCCCAAAATAAAATTTCAAAAATTATCCTTTTTCTTCATGTCAAGAACTTTGGCATGACCAAGTGTCACTGACAAGGGCTAGGTAGAGTCCACATACTTTAGCATGACTGCAATCACACTAAAAAGCTCACCACCGATGGGCCCGCACCCCCTTCCTAAAAAATTGTCGATCCCGTTGATTGGATAGAATGGAAGAGTTACCTTCCCGAAGCAATTTCCCTTCAAACCAGATGGACAATAGAGTGGATCTAGAGGAGGGGGAGGCATGGCACCATGGGAGGGAGCTCAAGTTCAGCCTAGTAGAGACTAGAGAAAGAAGGGAGGAAGAAAGGAAGCGCGGCCGCGTGTACACACCCATGTATAAGGCACGATCATGCCAGGCTCTTTGGCGCCACTTGGATAGCATCATAGCATGTGTTGTGACCGTGCCACCATGTAACTGCCACGTGTAAAGGGCTCAAGTGGCACTTCAATGTGGAGGCTCAGTCATGCCACTGCATGTGGTGTGGCCAAGTGGCAAGACACACCAAAGTTCTTGGCGTGAAGAGAAGGGCTAGTTGGAACTTAGTTCTTAAGGAGTTATTTAAATATTAGATTTTCAGGGGCTAAAATAAACAAATTCATGTCCAGTGTGTGAATCGTAAAATAGCATTTCTTTGTTATTTTTCAGGTGTATGGGGATGGAGTAAATGGTTATCCAGCAAGTAGTACTGTTAGACATAGTATTCAGATCACAGAGAATGAAGATGTTCATGTTAATCTTGAGCTGAGTCAGCCACAGAGTGTGCAACGGGACAAGTCAGAAACACCAAGTACAGGATGACTTTTTGTCAAACTGTCAGGATAATTCAGTGGACTCAGTAAACATGATGACTATTGGTTCACTGAAAGTGCGTCAGGCTTCAACCGCAGTGGAGATGACCAGCAACCGTTATTTTGGTTGAATTACAAGACCTAACAGCTAAGCTTTATGCTACAAGATGCAATGCATGAACAAGAATGTCTGTTGTTCTTTAGCTTTTCATATTAGTTGATTGGAATTCATTCAGGCACATAGAGCTCTCTGTGTATACTATTGTTCTCAAGATTATAACTCTTCTCAATTGTAATTTCAAAAGGTACATGTTAAATATATAAGGACAATCTTATACCAATTATTAGGATCTAAATGGTAACATAGAAGAAATCCAAAAAAAAAGTAGTGTAGACCAGAGAATAGTACAAAGGATTTTGGTAAAATGGTGATTTTAAGCTTCAAACTGGAGCATAAGAACGTACGCTGCACTATATATTACTAAAGTTAATAAAAAGGGTACATCCGAAGGGTGAAGGTGTAATTGGTCTCAAAACTGAGTGCTGCTATCGAGCAAACGTCTTGTACTCTCAACACGAGGCATTCTTAGGATGGAACCCAAGTATGCAGACCACACTGCTCGGTGTCTGCCACAGATCCCCAAAAAAATCAAACTATAGTTTTCACCCAAGAACAAACAGAGCACATTGTAACCACCCGCTACCAACTTTCACTACATTATACATTATACGATACGAACATTAATTTACTTGTCAAAAAACAAGCCTAGTTTATCACACCATAGCAAGAACCATATAGCACCAATGATTGTGACCAACAAAAAACATGGATCCACACAATTGACAATACCAATCATTGCTGGAATAACAAAAAGATAAATCATAAATGTTATTTCTCATATAATACAGTAACAACACTTACAATTATTGCAAGTTATGCAGTAGCCGCCTCGAGCTTGCTGCCCCCCAATGCATATCTAATCAAAATAATCCAAGGTTAGTTCAACCAACTCATAGAAGGTAACAAGGTACTGATAATGTCTTTTTTTTATTCTGAAATAAAGGATCATTGTCGTATTGAGAAAATAAGAAAATATATGATCCAAGAGCCATATTCACAACTATTAATCTATATCAAGATGACTGTAGGCTAAAGCATGTTGAAAAGGCACATAAAAACGTACAACAATTCATTATTTAGCACTTTCTGTAAGGCAGATAACTGGCAGACAAAGGAAAAAGAAACCCACAAGGCCAGTGCACGTGCATCCAGCATGGCAAAGGGTGAGCATGCACAAAGGGGCACTGCCATCGACGTTTGTGGACAGACATGAGGCAAAGATGAACTCACAGTAGTTATGAGTCTAGGAAAAAGCATGAAACTGTAATTAATTTATCAAACTAGAAGAAATCATGGTCATAAAACCATTATAGTATCAGACTGGCCAAACATCGATCCATCTCACGTTTCACACGATCTGATACAAGGTCAATATTTCTGTGACATGCATGGAAACCATGTATGTAGGTCATACCAAGACCAAATTAAGAAATGACTTTGCAGTCTCTGTAGTAATAAATATGTAATGTAGTTCACATTTTCATGGCAAAGAATTACATTATGATCTAGTATGATAATACTCCAAATGTACACTCTTAACCTTAGTTATCTAATTTAATAATGAGAATAACTTTCTGATATATTATCTGGTACCCAGTATCCTAGTGCTTGAACTTGTATATCAATGTGCACTGCTTCACTATCATGAAGCTTGATTGCAGTCAGCAATTATGTGTTCATACAAAACCTCTACTTTTTCTTAGTGCTATTAGTGTTCACTAACATATCCTGACAAAAAGATGTAATGCATTCCGAACAATTTATGTGATGATAAAGAGATCATCCCTTCATATGGATATCCTAATAATTTTTAATCAAACTACCATAAGCTACACCTCATTTAACTTTGCATAACTTGCTGACTGTAAATGCGTGCATCTTAATATAAGAACATCCCATTGGAATGCATGGTTTAAAAACTAGCAATCACATGTCTATAATCAATATATTAGGTGTAACAAAAGAATGTGGGATGTATGTAGTTTATCACTACAGTACAGTCTACCAATATTCCAAGTTCCAGAGTAATATGTTTGCCTTTACATTTACATCGGAACCACAATCTTCAACTTAGAGAAAGATGCCTAAAGGCAGCAGACTCAACCATAGTAAACCATAGTAAATGAGGCAAGTACTTATCAATTTTGAAAGAGTTCCTTCAGCCGATATTGCGATCTCAAGAACGCACGGATAAAATCTGCCATTATTGTCACACATCTTTCTATCTAAACACAAATTCTACCATTTTCATGAATTAACAAACAGAACCATGATACTAAAATGCTGCGCAATTATCTACGTGTACTGTGTGCCAGTAAAATCAAACAACGGCTTTTGAGGATCCAAATCTGCATCCTAACCTCCGCAAAATGTGACACAACAAAATTTTGCCGAACAACAGAAGAAATGAGTGGAGATTTTTATGTGGGCAACCAGAGCCAAACTAATGATGCAAGCTCCTCAGGACCAAAATCAATTAGTCACATCTACCCAGTCCCCCCACCTAGGAGCACCAAAGCCACATTCTCGATCCACCCCGCCGGATGACATCTAAGGGAACATGCCGCTACGGATCCAGCTCCGGGCTACTACAAGTACCACGAAAACCGCAACGGAGACGAGGGGCACGACCGGCGCGTCATCAACCACGTAGGATCGCTCGCACTACACGCGGAATTGAACGGATCGGGAGCAGGAGCGTAGTCAGCGAGGCTCACCTGGATGGATCCGCGCCTCGCTTCGGCGCGAGGGGCGCCCTCCGCGAGGTCACTCCGCTAAACCCTAGATCAGCTGAGGTCGGCACTCGGCAAGGTGGTGGTGGTCGGAGGAAGGAGAAGGGGCGTGGGCGTTTATAGGCAGCAGCAAAGACAAAGCATAATTTGGCAGGGTTAAAATAGGCACCGGTGACCGGTCCCGGTCGGGCGCAGCCGCCAGCCCGCCAGCCGCTCTTCCGCTTGCCGACTGCCGGCCGACTTTTTTTTTTAAGCCTCTCATCTGAGTACAACTGTAGTATCTGTTCATACAAGCACGCACACCCCCACACTACTCACGCACGCCACACGCACACCCTACTTGTACAAGCAGACCTACAACTACACACAGATATGAAGACCGCGTCCTTCTTGAGGTCACCGGAGTCAATCACGATTCCGTAGGCGACGGGCGCGTCGCAGTCCCTTTGTGGTTCCACGCGTGAGAGGCAGAAGAATTTATATGGGGAAAACCCCGGTGAGAGGCGCGAGTGTCGGTACAAAGACTCGAACTCGCGTCGGCAGACTGCACACCCGCAGCGCTTGCCACCCGAGCTAGGCTCGGTTCTCGACTGCCGGCCGACTTTGGGAGGAGGAAGAACATTTCGTTCTGACACGTGGGCCGGAAAGGGAAATCTCAGATTGTGATGAATTTCAAAGAAATTTTGGCGGAATCTATTTTCTTTCAATTTTTTTCTTAGGATGCCGTTTCGAATGGAGGAAGCGTAAATGGTAAATCAGCGTACATCATGTTTGGTTCGCTACCACTGCTTTGGCATATTATGCCACAACTTCCCTTTTCTCACGTGTGGTTGCCGTTGTGAGAACACATGCGCAGTCTAAAACTTGGATTTTTGATATGTACTAGGTTCGTGACTGTGCGTTGCTACGGACATCCAATTATTTATAGCGCAATACTCAAATCATAAAAAAAAATCTCATCAATGGAAGAAAAGATAATCGTCACCTTAAGTTATCAGTACCACTGTTGCATAAGTACATAATCGTCACCTTAAGTTGACTGGCGAAAGTAATTTAAGTGCAGCCACACTCCTCTGAAGCACAACACACCTCAACGCCTAATATCCTGTTGTAGCAACCTGAGATTTGTAAATAGTCGATTAATAAAGAAAAGAATTGGCATACAACAAAATAGTATAAGGAACAAATTATAGCAGTTGTTCCTGCATATTAGTACTTCCAACAGTTTTTTCTTATCACCATTGTAATCACTCTACACATTTGGCAAGCCATTCATTCAGCGATCTCACCATCCTGTGTGAATATAAGTAACTATCTCATACGGTCCTACCAAATAGAAAAAGAACTATCATAATTGACGGTTACTAACACCTCAGAACAGAGATTTTTTGGTTGAAACTCTTGATGGCGTCATCTCCATGCTCGTCAACTCTTGATGGCGCCACACCAAACAGGTATCGCCATCAGGATCAGGCACCACGCGGTCAAGCCGCCGTTCACAACACACACATCGTCGGGCCGGCCGTCCGGTCGAGAGTCGCTACGCATGCTGCAGGGTCGCACCGCCACAGTTACCATGCACCACCGGCAATGGAAAAACGAAATCCATCCACCGAGCTACCGTTTAGCCCAAGCCCCAATGAAAAAAATCATTAGCTTGCACGATGGAAGGCAAAACGAAGAGTTGACCTCGCCGTAGTTCACGGCTCCACCAGCGTCGGCCTTCACGCGCCCGCGTTGGTCCGTCTGCCGCCTGACCTTGCCGCCGTCCAGCGTCTTGGCGCGCCTGCGGAGCTCCGCCTGCTGCCCGACCTCGCCGCCGGCCGTGGAACTCAAGCCTCGCAATTGTCGTAGGTAGTCGTGCGCTAGCTGGTGGAGTGTGGGGCAGCGGATGGTCGACGAAGTTTGCGACGGCGATCGGGATGAAGTCGATGGCGGCGATCCGTGGGGCGAGGACGGCTGCAGGAGGGGCAAGGGAGTCGACCGACTCTCTCGATCTTGGCGGCGTCGCGGGGAGTCGAGGATGGCCGCGATGTGGGGAGGCTGGGATCGGGGTAACCGTTCAGGACTCGATCACATAGGCGTCGCGGGGAGTCGGGGGAGATGGTGGCGACGTGGGGAGGCGGGGTTCGGGGTTAACCGCGTTTAGGGTTGGATCGGGGGCTCATGTACGACCTGTGCCGGACTGCCGTGGGACCGTATGAAGGGCGGAGCACGAGGGAACGCGCGTCGAGAGAATTGGACGGGAGAGAATCGATCGGGAAACGGAGAAAGCGGAAGGAGAATCGATCGGAGGGCAGAGGCGAGCAAGCGGAGCCGCGCGGGAGGAGGCGCGGGACGAGGCGGAGGCGTGGTCGTCGTAGGTGGGCGTGAGTGAACCGATGTTTCGTTCCATGTTTCATTTTTTTTAGAGTATAGATTACCACGAGGATGTTGATAGTTAGTTCCTATTATCATTTTTAAAACTGTAATTGTATAGTTCTAATAAGAATTTTACATTTTTATATAAATTATAAAAAAATTAGAGTACTTGAAATTAATGAGAATTGTCCATCCGACGAAATCTAACAAAGAAAAATACGTAAAAGTACCCGAAAGTATCTAAAGGGAAGTACCATGAAGTAAAAAATAGTGCAAAATACTATGATACACCTTTAATTATGTGTCAATCTATTGAATTCTTTTACAAGAAGGATAAAATAAATAAAGCACCTGCAATTACCACATGTATACGAAACTTTTATTTCAAGAGGTAATAAAAGTGATGAGAAATTTTAAAGTGTTTGAAAAAAAAGAGATACATCTATCCTGAAACAAAGTATCTAAAGGAAAATACCAAGAATTATCAATTTAGTGGGACTAAGACACCAAGTACTAAAGATGATGGGACCATCAATCAATTTATTTTATTTTTTGTAATTTAAAAATCAAAGAACAAGGTACATCCAAGTACCTGGTGACACTTTACAAGCATCATAAAATAGCTCAAAAGTGATGATTAAAATTTCGACTTTTTATCTTATAAATAAAAAGAATTAGCCAACGCATTTGGGAGTCTGAGACAATGATAATCGCGCCGACGCGTCGTGTTTACGTAAAAGTTTTCAGGTATTAAATGCGATTTTGACCATTAATTAAGAGTACTAAATAAAAGCAGTTTATAAAACTATCTCCACACCCTTATATAAATTTCTGAGAGAAGCCTAATGAGAGTTTTGACTACGCGATTATAGGATAGTTACTGTAGCATTACTGTACCAAATTATTAATTTATTATGCTCGTTAAATTCATCACGCAAAGTTGCACTCAATTGTGAAAAAAATTTAAAAATAAACTTCATTTAGTACTTCATGCCTACAAAAATTCCTTTTTTTAATAACTTTTTGAAAGGAATCTAAACACTACCTCCTTCACTGCTTTGGCCATCTCCCCTTGAGGTTTGAGCCCGTCAGCGCAGCACTTTTGGGAGCGCGCCAGCGGGAGGAGGGACTGGGAGGACGGAGGCGCGCAGACTCGTCGCCGTGGTGGCGTGGTCCCCCTGCCACCCAAACCTGAGGCCGCCGGGTGCCGACCGGCGACCGGGGCGGCAGCGGAAAACCCCAGCAAAAAGCCAAAAAGCAAAGCAGCGGCCACATGCAGACCACGGCTGCCACCCTGCCCCGCCCACTTGCCTTTTAAAAAAAAAACCGCCAACTTGCGTTTTTAAAAAGAGGAAAAAAAGAAAAGAAAACCACCCACTTGTGAGTGCCTGGAGAGTGGAGACAACAGCATGCTGCGCCCGCGGCCGCCTGGCCCCGGCCACCCGATCCGGGCGGCGGTTGTTTAGATGCCAAGTTTTCACATCAGATATTTTTATATTAATTAAAAATATAAAATATAGATTAAACACAAAATCCATTTCATAACCTTTGGTTAAATTCTTGAGGTAAATCTATTAAGTTTAGTTAGATCATGATTAAATAATGTGGTGCTACGGTAAAATCTTTTAATGATGACTTAATTAAGCTCAATAGACGTGTCTCGTGATTTTCAATCCATCCATGTAATTAGTTTTATAATTAGACTCTGTTCGGCTGATCTTGTGCTGATTTGTACGACAGGTTTGTTCTGAAAGAAAAGTACTGTGATTTATATGACATATTTATTCTGAGAAAAAAATATTGTATAATAAGCAAGTGGAATAGTGTCTAAATCTTGTTTAGTCCTCCTATTAGTATCGCTAAACTCATTTTCGACAACTTTCTTTATCCAACTAAACAAGTTCTATGTTCCAAACTTCCAATACTATACATTTTACTATCGTATTTTTTAAATTTGTTTATCGAAATAAAAGTAAATAAAAGTTTCGCTCGCAATATTCTTTTAACTATTTGAATTGGCCTAGTTTACCTATTAGTAAGACATATCTTTTTTTCACAACGTAACAATTGTGTTTTAATTTCATTCTTTTTATGGGGATTTATAACATCATAGTTTATGTTAGAAAATACATCAAGAACTTTTATGATTATTTTTAGTTTAGAATCACATAATACTTGGTTAATCCCAAATATGCCAAATCTCTACCTAATATTAAAGGATCGATTCTGGCCAAAATTTTTACGTCCGTCACCTCTCCTGGCGCTGACATGTAGACCCAGAACGGAGATGGATCTGATTGGAAAGAATCAACTCTCAGCCCCGCCCCGCCCCGCCCCGACCCCGAAAAGCTAATCGGGGTAAAAATCGGTCCCGTCCCCGACTCCGTCGGTCCCCGAACCCCGTCGGGCTCCGTGGGGAAGCAAGATCCGGCCAAAATTCTTCCTTTTTCAGCGTATATGCATTGGAAACTCAAATCACAAAATCAATTAAATAAGATGAATTTGTAGCAACAAGTCAATGCATACATGTTTCCGAAACGATTAGTAGAATCAGCGAATCAGCAATCCACCGTGAAAAAGAAACAAAATACTACACAGTAGCATCATATTCATCACGCTAGCAGTCAGCAATCAGCACCACGAGCAGCACGGAACTTAGATCCAGCAATAAGACTCCACAGAATCAAGATCGAGGAATCGAGCAATAGAGAGATCCAACACTCGTAGCAGAACAGCAACACGGAGGACGACGCACGCTTAAGGGCATGTTCTTTTCGTTGAAAAGGAACAGTAAATGCACTATTTACCTGTCACATCCATCACATCTTCTCTCACAAGAAACAATATTCCAATATTATTCATTTACAACTTCACTATTCCTTTTCACTCAAAAGAACAGGTCCTAACTTGATTACTGGATGGCCCCACACGTGAGAAGGCAGGCTCCGAGCATCCCCGTGGCCACCGGCCGTCCAGCGTCCGACCCTCGCGCAGCGCTCCACTTGACTATGGGAGAGTGAGGACGGAAGAGAGATGGAGAGTTGGAGATGAGAGAGGAGTGGGTGACGGCGGCCGCCGCTTGCATCTGCTGACTGCGGGAGCGAGGAAAAAATTAGGGGGCTAGGGTTGTGATTTGTGAGAAGGCCGGAATGGTGATATATACATGGGCTGAAGCATTGGGCTGGAATGTTTGATGGGCTGATGTCGTTTTTGGGGGACCGTGGTGTCTCCGCGGGGAAAAAATCATCTCCGCTCCCGCCCTGTTAACATTCAGGGCCCCACCCTGTTTTCCCCGCGGGGGGAATCTGTGCCCCGTCCCCGTTCATTTCGGGTCGGGTCTCCGCGGGTATCTACCCTCGCGGGAAAAATTGCTACCCCTAAACCCGCCATGGGAGCCGAGAGGGCTCAGAAGGGTGGGGAAAAAGGTTGAGGGAGAGGACGTCGTCCGACGAGAAGGCCGCTCGGCATCCGCACGAGCCGTTGGGGAGGTAGTGGCGACGCCGGAGCCGACGCGCACACGACTCAGGAAGTGAAGGCGCCAGAGCCGAAGGTGAAGAAGCATGCTGTCGTCGCTGCCTCTCCCCCTTCCTTCCTCGGGCTTGATTAAATAGAGGAAGCAACGTGGCCGGTGGAGAGGCACAGGAGCTGTGCTACGGAGGAGCAGCACGGGCCGCTTAGGAGGGAGGGCCCACTAGGGATGGAGGAGCGACGCCGGAGCTGCCGAGCTGGACCGGCACCGCCCTGAGAGAGAGGCGAGAACAGAGAGACCACAGAGAACCGAGCCAGCTAGAGATAAGGTTGTTTTTTTGTTTTGCCTCTTCCTTTTCTAATATTTCTATTTGGGTCCCTAGAGCTTCTAATTTCTCACGTTGAATACCTAAATTCTTTATTTATCACATTTTAGTCTTAGAGAGGTAACAAATGAATTTTTAATTGGAGATGATAGTTAGAGATGGATGAGTAAAATGTATAATTTTTCTCATTTATTTGATGTCGTACGGTCTATTTATTTTGTATCATTTGCCCATATTATTATTTTTGGGCTTCATCTTCATCATTATATGCAACCGTTGGTGGTAAAATCAACAAGTGCAAAATTTTTCTTTCCACCCGTTGCAATCGTATGGGCATATTTGCTATATAATATTAAATTGTCATGGTTTATTTCGGCTGTCATTATTGTTTTGCAAGAAAGTCTCTCACTTTTTTATAATCAACTCGCACGAGTTATTGACTGGTGGGTCCTCAAACAACGATAAATTAACGTGTGCGATGGGAATGATGGTGGGTCCGAGAAAGGCGAGGTCGATTAGACAACTACGAGGTTCGAGAGGCACTGATAACAGTGAGTGAGGTTAGAGTGACACGGGCTCGATGGGGACGACAACGAGGTCGGGATGTGCAAGGGTGATGTGGTGATGACGGATGACAGCAGGCGATGTCAATGTGGCACGAGCGTGACGTTGAGGAGGGAGAGGCAGGGATGATGCCTTGACCCGGTTGAATGATGGCGACTTGGCGAGGCTGTGGACGGGCTGCAGACAAGGTCAGGTTGGCGCGTGCACGATGGAACGACGGCTGTCGGAAAAGACGAGATTGGGCAGACGACAGCGAGACTGCCGGCGACAGTGAGGTTTGGAAGGCGCATATGACGCTAGGTGAGGTTAGGGTGGTGTGAGTGCGAAGAAAGGGATGACGATGAGATCGGGAAGCCGTGGTGACGGTATGGCCAGGACGGACGACGAGTATATCCCGTTGCAACGCACGGATATAATTACTAGTTATATGAAAAGTAAAGCTCTTTTGGTAGGATTGTTGTTGTGGTTGAAATGCTCTGGTTAAGGTCACTCAGGTAGAGTTGAATCCATTTTGGAAAGTGTTTAATATCGGAAGAGGAGGAGAAGCTGGTGAAGCCATTTTTTCTCTTTTTAGTGTAAGCTATTTTGTGGCTTCTCACCAACTTAGGTGGTAGCTGTCCCTTTGGTAGGACTTCAAAAAACGGTGGAGAAGCTCTTTGAGGATCCTATCGAAGGGTCCTAAATATGAAAATTGTAATATCATGTCATTTTCTATATCATATAATACGAACTTCAAACTCAAGTTGTGCACGGAGAGAAAATATAAATCTCAATAGGGTGTACATTATTGGACCAGATTCTGCAGAGTAAATTGAGGCCAAATTTGACAGCGGATCCTATGCTCCGAGAATGTACTAGTGCTAAATTTGACAGTTGGAGTACTCCCGTACTAAATATATGTATAGATGCATCTTGTTATGTTTTAGCATCAATGCATCATACAAGATTTGAGAATGAACCAAAATTTGTGCATGAAAAAAAGAGAAATCAATGATTGAATAGTAACGGGTATGGGTCTAGAGATGAATAGGTGTAACCTGCAATATAAAGTGCTGATTTCACTTTTTTATATAGTCTTGCACATATTTTTGTTGCATCTCAAATTTTGTGTAAACATAGATCCTTGCATCATCTATCTCTAAAAGCTGAAGCCGAATCGGACCAAACTTGAGGAGTCAAAAAAAACTCGGCCTACGGGGAGTAAGACCACCCCATGGACAGGTCGAGAAAATCTCCGAACCCCTGCCCCACCCATACACAGCGACACCGCAGCACACGTGAGATAAGACTGGCCTTAGACCTATGTTTTGACGTGGGACAGACGAGGAGATTTTTTTTACAACAGCAGACTACTGGGAGAGCCATCCGGCCGCTCAACCACCGCACACATGTGCGTCTGGTGGGGAAATAAATTCCCCCGATAGGACACGCATGTGCAATTCCTAGGAAGACCTGGGTGAGCAGCCCCACCACCGTGGAGGCTTGCCATCCGAGCTACGCTCGGCTCCTAACTTGAGGAGTCCAAAAAATTGACTTCACCATCTTTTCTTTGCTCCTAAATATAGCATTTAACGCTGAACGATTATATGATGACTGATGATTCTAAATGATATAGTAACATTTTTAGCCAACTATACTACTCATTTCGCTATGCACCTACATATATATCTACATACATAAAAAAGAAATGTATCTACAAAAGTTAAAAAATAATAAGTAATATGAAACAGAAGGAGTATTAGTCATGTTCTAGATGAATGAAAGAGCTCATGATATATATACATATTTTATGAAAAGGAGGTAAAGTTGGGCTTGCGAATGGGCTTGTAGTCTAATGGTAGGACGGTCCAGTGGGACGCTACCTACCAGGGTTCAAATCCTAATGCTCGCACCTTTTCCTGGATTTATTCCGGGAATTTCCGGCGTTATGCATTAAGTGATAAGCGCTGTTCCCGTCGACGACGAGGCGTCAGTGGTGACTTCGAGAATCTCCAGATCTGCCGCTGCTCAGTCCTTCGGAGGTGCTCATAGAGTCATAGGGGTATGGTTTACGTACGTGTGTTCATAGGGGTGAGTGTGCGTGCGTGTTGTGAGCGTCTGCGTTGTAATGTGTAATTAAAAAAAAAAGGTAAAGTTGGGCTTGACTTAGGCGTTATTTACACTACTACGTTGAACCGGCCCATAATACGGTGTAGTACGTTTCCACCAGCCCACTTGCCCGTATAAACTAACTACGGCATCTTGTCGGGCAGGCACTCACTACTCAACTTGCTCACACGGTTCGAAGCAAAAACACTGCACCATACTCCCTCCGTTCCAAAATAAGTGTCATTCTCGCTTCTCAAGAAGTCAAACAAGTTGAGCTTTGACCGTGTATTGACAAGAAAATATTAACATTTATAATACACAATTAGTATCATTAGATAGATCTTAGAATCTATTTTCATAATAAACTTATTTGGTGACAAAAATGTTACTAATATGTTCTACAAATGTAGTCAAACTTAAGAATGTTTGACCGGCACAAACCTCATAGTGACACTTATTTTGAGATGGAGGAAGTACTGCGTATTCGGTCGACAAGTTGCGCTTTAAGTATTCGGTAAACCTGCTCCGAATCAGCAGAGCAGAGCTTATGGACACCACGCACGCGGGTGATTCTGCAAGACACGTCTGCAGCCGGCCTCTCACCGTGGTTTTCGCTCTGTCGGCCAGTCGGGTGTCGATGTCGATCGGCACGCGCTGCCCCCAGCATCTGCATGCGCGAAGCTGAGCCAAGTCGTAGGGTCCGTTTGGCACAGCTGTGGCTACGGCTGTGGCAGCTTCAGCTGTGACTGTGTCGGTGAAGCGGATTCTTTGGTGAAGTTGAAACTGTTTTAAATAAGGGTGCGTTTGGCACGGCTCCGCCAGCGGCTCCCGGAGCTGTTTTGGGCGGAGCCGTGCCAAAGGGGTGAAAAAAACGGCTCCGCCAGAGGAGCGCCTCGGGAAGGCCGACTCTGGAGCGGGGAGGTCGGGGGGGAGCTGGAAAAACCGGCTCCCCCGCGGCTCCGCCCCTCCGTTGCCAGGCCTGCCCCCGGCGGTTGGAGGGGCGCGGGAAGGAGGCGGGTGGTTGGGCGTACCTGACAGGGCGGCGGCGGTCCGATCCGGCGCGGCGGCGGCCCGATCCGGTGCGGCGCGGTGCGGTAGAGGCTCCATCCGGCACGGTGGGTCGTGGATCCGGCGCGGTGGAGGTCGATCCGGCGCGGTGGCCGCCGGCGGTGCCTCGATCCGGCGGCGGTGGGTCGATCCGTTGCTCGATCCGGCGCCGGTGGGTTGATCCGGTGCTCGATCCGGCGCGCCGCCGCCACCCCATGCACTGCCGCTGCCCTTTCCCCGCCGCCGCTCCTCACTACCCAGCGAGCGGAGGAGCGAGCGGAGGGAGAAGGGGAGAGGCAGCCGGGGGAGGAGAAGGATCGGGCGCAGTGGAGTCGGAGGCAGCCGGCGCGGTGGAGGAGAAGGAGCGGCGCGGGGCGGAGAAGGAGAGGAGCGGAGCGACGCGGGGGAGAGAAAGGGAGAAGAAGGAAAGGACCGCGGGGGAGAGAAAGGGAGAAGGGGAAAAGAAAAGGAGAGAAGGGGGGGAAAAGAAAAAAAGAAAAGAGGAGAAAAAGAGAGAAGGGGGAAAATGAAAAAAGAAAAGAGGAGAAAAAGAGAAGGGGAAAAAGAAAAGGGAAGGGCATTATAGACTTTTCACCGTCTTATCCACCTCACACAGCCAGGAGAAGCTGTTTTGCTAAACGTTTTTCCAAAACGGATTCAGCTTCACTGAAGAATCCGCTCCACCAGCACAGCCACAGCCAGAGCCGCCACAGCCGGAGCCGGAGCCGTGCCAAACACACCCTAAACGTTTGGCAAAACAACTTCTCATGGCTGTGTAACATGGATAAGAGATTGAAATGACTGTAATGCCCTTCCCTTTTCTTTTCCTCTATTTCTTTCTTTTATTTTCCTCTATTTCTTTCTTTTATTTTCCTTCTATTTTTGTTTTTCTTTTTTCTTCTCATTATTTCTTCTCTCCTTTTATTTCTCGGGCCAGTCGTCATCCTTTTCTTTTATTATTTTCACCCCACACTCAGCCTTATCTCTTTGGAGAACAACCGTCAGCCACCGGTTCACACACGAAAAAAAAAACGACAGCTCCGAGAGCTCCGCATCCGCATGCCGCCGCCGTCGGGGCTGCCCGTGCAGTCGTGCTTGTTGGCGCCGGGGCCGTCCCTGCTCGCCGCCGTTGGGGGTCGCTCTCCACCGCGCCAGGAGCTCTCCCTCTCCTTCGGCAGGGAGCAGCCAGGGCGCCGCCGTCGCCGACGAGCTGCTGCTGCTCCTCAAGCTCCTTCCTCTTCTCGGCTGGGCAAAATCGAGGAGCACGCCGGCGCGAGGGCGAGGCAGTACGACCGCCGCAGGGAAGGAGCTGGAGATCGCAGCAGGATCCAGGAGCGGTGCACCGGCCGCTGTCCAGCCTGCTCTGCGCCGGCTCGTCGTCCCCGCCTGCCGCCGGCTCTGCGCCCGTTCTGCGCCGGCTCGTCGTCGCCGCCGGCCGCATCCTGGAGAGCACCACCGGATCTGCCGATTCCGGTCGCCGAACCTCCTTCTCCGCCGCCAACCGCCGGATCTTGATCCTCCCTTGCGCCGCCGCCGCCTGGTTCCTCGGGAGCGCGTGAGGGAGAAACGGGAGGACGCGTGTGTAAGCGGGGAGGGGGCGCTGGGAGTCAATGCGTGGGGCCCCGGATGGCATTTTCGTTGTAAATTCCACCAACTCGAGGGGCAGTTTGGGAACCGACGTAGGCAGCCGCGCCGGGGAAGCGGGCGAAGGTGCCTTTTTCGGCTGTGCGACGCCGTTTTCGCTCCAGAGAGCGGAAAACGCGGCAGCTTCGCCCGCAAAGCTGTTTTGAGCACCTGTTTGGCACAGCTTTGCCAAAAACAGCTTCCTAAGATGTTCTTTAAGCTGTGCCAAAGGGATCCGTAGTTTTGTTCTACTTTTTATATACACAAGTGGCTCACATTTCAATCGTCAAGTTGTGTGGTTAACTTGGCCAGCCGATTAAATCTGTAAAGTTTTTTTTTCTCTGTCCAATTATTCCTACTACTACAACTTTTGTTTTCTTTTTTCTTTTTCATTTTGCTAAGTGGCTTCTATCTTTCCTTTTCTGGGTAAAAAGTACTTCCTCCGTAAAAAAAAGTAATTACAGATTTGTTTGAAGTCAAACTTTCTTAACTTTGATCAAATTTATATTGAAAAATATCAATTTTATGACTTCAAATACGGATATTATGAAAATATAGCTCATGATGGATCTAGCGGCACACATTTTATAATATAAATATTTTTTTTATAAATTTTGGTCAAACTTAGAAAGAATCACTCAAGACAGATAAGAATTTTTTTTTTCTTGGGATGAAGAGAGTATTGCTCCTAAGTTCGAGGATTGTATTCCCTGGATCCCTTTGGAGATAATAAATTACTTATGTCGCCCTTTACTAAATCATTTTAGGTCATCATCATTAGTTACAAACCCTATCTATAATAATTAATAAGGAGATGGCATAGCGGTTATCGCATATATGTACTCCTCGCTATCGCGTGATCTAGGGCAAACTTTTTTTTACAAATACCACTTCATATATATATATATATATATATATATATATATATATATATATATATATATATATATATATATATATATATATATATTAAGCAGCAGTTTTACAAAATGACCCTTCAAAGAAGGTCATATTACAAGAAGGTCTTTGGACCAGAGTAACAACAGATCCACCAGTACACAGACGAAGATGAAGTCGCCAACAGTGAGCTGATTTGTCGCCGGAGGTGAGCACAGCCAGGTGGAGGGACCGCGCTTTACGTCGGTTGAAGTAGGGGAGGCTGAGCAGCCTTGGAGGACCACACCAGACGACCGACACGTTCGTAGAAATCTCGTCGGCGGCGGCAAAGGAAGAAGCTCGAAGCCGAATCCCCGATGAAGGCGAAGTCATCAGGCTTGCTCCCGATGGAAAGGTGCTCTGACGGCCATGGATCTCGAGTAGCAGCAGCTGCTTATAAGGCGGGACGACGAGGTGAAGCGGCGGCGGAGAGGTGGCAGAGTCGAGGAAGCCCAGATCCGACTTATGCGTTCGACGACGACATTGAGAACGTCGGAACAACCATGTCACCCAACAGGGCAAGCAGCATCGGAGGTGGAGGCGGATGAGGACCAATGCGTTCAACAACGATTCACGCCGGAACAACCATTGGGGAAGCACCTCAACACCAAGCAGATCATAGGCAACCGGGAAACTCCTCTAGCAGGATGTCGGTGCGTTCAACAACGGCTCCACCGTCGGAACAACCACCCGTGTGCATAAGAAGGTCCCAGAAAACGGATCCACCCAAGGGGAAGGCCGATCTGCAGGCGGGACGCACGGATCGGACCCAACTCCGACCAAATCTGGAACGGCGGTGGAGGGCTCCAGCAACAAGAAGAGGAGGGCGGAGGGGAAGTTGCTGGAGGGGAAAGCGGGGGAGGAGGAACTTTATTTACCTCGAAGAAGTTGACGCCGGTGACGAGGTAGCCGAGGAGAACCCCGACGACAACGGCAAAGGCGGCAACAAGCTTCGGACCATAAGCCATACGGCGAACCTACTACGTTGAGCAGTACTACAGGGAGCTAGATGTACAAACTACTACTACGAGACCGGGGGGGGGGCTCCCTACCCGCTTCGGCGAGGCGAGCTCGCCGGAGCCGGGAGGAGGTAGAGGTGGGAGAAGCCTTCCAGGCGAAGGAAGGAAGCGGACGTGCGTGGTATAGGAAAGGATATGGTGTGGTGAAGAAAATTCAATGGAGTTGTTGCACCACAAGGTCGGCCATGGTGGTTGCTCCGAAGTCCAAACCCAAAGCAAACATTTTTGGGATGAGCTTCCTCTGCAGCACTGCAGGGTGACTAGTGCCACTGACAAGTGGGTTCAAGTGCAATTGTGGCCCGTACGTAAGACATCGAGTCACTATGCAGTACTGCAGAGGAATCATTTCCTATTTTTGAAGCCGGAGTCGTCGCTATTATTGATTGCAAGATTTAGAGCAATTAACATAGTGATAGAGCCACGCAATCACCATCACTAATCACAGGTCCATTGCAAACAATAATCTATCCAATGTGGACAATGTCGAGCCACTGGATCACCATAAATCACTGTTTTTTTTTCCATTTTCATGTCCCCGCTCCTATGATCTGAAGGACCGCATTGTCATTTTGCTTTCTTCCTGGAGGCCTTGGTAAAATTCAGTTGAACTGCGTAACTTTACCTTGATCAAATATTCAAAGGTGAGGCCTAGCCGGCGGCGAGAAGGGACAGAGAGCCCCCAATCTATAAATATAGTAGTCATATCTTTTTTAGTTTCCTTATTGCCTACATGGCTTTATCCTCTAGTGGTAAGTACTACCACGGATGCACCGCCGCCGTCCTCATCAGCTTTATCGTCGCCATCGACTTCGCTGCCTATGTATGTTTAAATAAAATAGCATCGCCCTAACCCTGCGGATCTTGCCCCCGCTCCATCTGCTCCGCCTCTTCCGCATCGCCTCCGAGATCCGCTCTTCTCCGACCTGCCACCATCACCCACTCCGCCCCGCCCTCCACCAAGCAGTCTTTGTTCCTGCAGATCCAGGCTCCTACCAGGCACCTCATCATCAAATGTTGGTTCGACGTCCTCGCTATCACCAGGGATTCGAATTTGAGCTTCATCTTCTACCTCCGGCGACGACAAGCTATAAATCCTTCGGTCGTCTAGAATGTTCTTCTCCACCGGCTCTGTCGTCCCATCTACAACCGCTTTGAGCGATCCTTCCATCCGGGTCCGGGTATAAGCTCCTCCGGCGCCCCTACAGCCTCTCGCCGGCAAGCTCGTCATCGTCACCGCATTAGATGTTTCTGATGTGCTTATCCGGTCTTTGGACCTTGCTGTAATTTGATTTTCTTTGGAAGACCTTTTTTAACTAGTTGCTTAATATATAAAGTTTGTAGTTGTAAAAAAAAAAGTGAGGCCTAGGCCCTTCCAGTTCCTCCAATTTCTTTAACAAAACCGAGATGGCAGCGATAGGCCAATAATTGCATTGTTTTATCCTACGGTCACGTGAGGTATCTGATGCAGAATGTGTCCAGATGCGTCTAGCTGGAAGCTGCTGCTAGCGTACGTGACGGATTGTTAATGGTGCATTATTGGCGGTTGCTTAACCAACAAAGGCGCTGCACCCAAAGACATACCCCGGGCCGTCTGCTTCTGCGCTTGATCACCCCTTTAAACAAAGTGATCAGTCTTTAACAATTTGTTGGGTGTTAGGGCAAAAGCCTTGGCACAGATGCATCTTACCAAGTTCAGAGCTTTTTTGGCCATCTGTTTGGTTGCCTGGTTTCTTCAGAGTTTTATATGAAACAGGGGCTGCACTTTTTTTCCACCTTTGCTGCTGCTGCTGAACACTGAGGGTAAAAAAATGGAAGTTGATATGATTTTGAAAGTTCAGCATGGTTAGAGTATTGTGCCACTGGGAACCTTTTGGTGCTTTTAAAAATGGCAGAATGAAGAATAATTGACGGTGAAGGGAGCTCATACTGCTGCAGGAGATTATTTGCTCTTGATTGATGGTCTACAATTTAGGGTTTAGACTTGTAGGGAGCTCCTAAGCAGGTCCTTTGTACATCAACACATAGCAGAAATGTAAATTGAAGGAAAACTTGCATTACCCGATCGATTAATTCCAATTACACATCCTCACTGGTTCAATCTTAGCTGTGTTTCTATTTCACCCTGTCTGGATCCCTCATATTTGGACACTGATGTTAATGACAGATACTTCCTCCGTCCTATAAAGACTGTAATTCTAGTTTTTTTAGACAGATTAGTGGTGGCATGAAAAGACTATAATACCCTCATTTATTTGTCAAATGCGGTAATTTTGACATGCAAATTAGAACTGATCACTTAATTAGGAAGGTACTTAGATATATTTTCTAGAATTGCATTCTTTGTGAGAGTTTTTCAGCTAAGATTGTACTTTTCATAGGACGGAGGGAGTAGCTCTCAATTGAGAAAAACAAAATTGTTTTTTGCCATATATATATATATATATATATATATATATGGAAAATCCATTCTACACGCGCGTGTAACTACTCCTCCTCTGTCCACCGTGAGAACCCAGATGTAATAATGTTAACGGGTATTTATTTGCATGCATGTAACCCGTTAGCCAGGATGTATCATCCTTTTTTTCCCCGGATCCAAACCATCGCGTGGGATGGCATGCAGCGCACCTAGGATTATTTAATCCATCCAATTTTCTTTGGAACGTCATTTGCGGGGCGGCCGAGTGCCAGGCGCAGGCTCCGTTCCGTTGCGGCAGGGAGTTCATCGAGTGGCCGCCGCCGGCCAGACCGCTCGATCGTGTTATCGAACAACGCAGGAAGCTAGGGTTGCTGATGATCCTGATCGCCGTCAACACTGGTCCTCATGTAACGGCGATAGCATGCATCGATCCAGGGAGAATGTTGAGTATCCTCTTTATATACTTTCTTTAATCCTAATCCTAATTCCTTTCTTTTATTCTGGATCTCATACATGCATGGACAAATGTAGAGAATTCATCACTGGAGAAGATGAGTTGATCTGAATGTTTGCTGTTTGTTTTCTGCATGAATTGCCAAAAGATTGTTTATGGCATCCGACGGCAACTGCGCGGTATTGTGAATTTCGTTACGTCTCTTTTTCTTCTTGTGAATTGTGATTATTTAATTCTGATATCCTGCATGTAATTTATTATTATAATCAGACACGGCGCACATTTAATTTAGAGATATAATGCATGAAGTAGATTCGTTGACATGCATTTTGCCTATTCTTTGAATGTATCTCGCACGATTTTTCCTTCAATATCACTTTTTTTTCATTGCAGTGTCACTTGATACTGTTCTCAGAATTTTTCCAGATCACAGCATATCGCCGTCTCCCTTTCTCGCCGCATGAGGCACCAAGATTAGCTGCGACGCATGCAGTGAGTGAAACATGCAGGCCGACGGCAAGGTCATCCATCGACCTATCATCGACCATAATTACTTGTATTGTTTAGTGTGGATACATACTTTGTTTAGGTGGACGTACCTAACTAGTGTGCTCCCTGATAAATCAAATGTATGTATACTCCAAAAGCGTATATATATTCAATCTACTGCATGCCTTAGTCAAATCTGTATACGTGTATGTTTGCGTACTCCCAGCGAGCATGTATGCGCACATACACTCTTTTGGTCTAAAAGGTATGAACTTAAACTACTTTAGAAACAAGTATGTACTCATACTCCTGATAGGCGCGTATGTACACATACTCACTAAACTCAAAATATGGATGCATGCATACTCCCGGAAAACAAGTATGTACTCATACTCCACCCGAACATGTATGTAGTCATACTCTTTTTTCTCGACGAGTATACAAACATACACTTCCCATAAACAAGAATATATGCGCATCTACTCTGGTCAATAGTATGTGAGCATACTATACACGGGTCTTGCTGTATATAGGAAAGCTACTCCACACATGAAAATAAGCAACCGCATCTGACTATTCGAAAAAAAGTAACCGCATCTGGCTTATCAATCGGATATGACATGCAGATGCATGCATACATCCTTCCGAAATTGAAGGATACAGAGGATTTTTCTATATTATTGTTAATTATTTTTTTGTTAACTGCACACCTAAAGGAACCTAACAAACCCACTCGGGTGTAGAAAAAATTCGTCATATATATATATACGGCGAGGCTAAAATGCAACAAGATGTAATTATTATAGGGAATGCACAGATCATATTTTGCTTCCTTTGCTTCCAGCCATCCGGCCCAAACAACAGCCAGCCCACCACGGCATCTTACTTAGGCCGCGCGCGCATCCCCGCCCGCTCACGAGCGACGACAGCGAGGGAGGTCCTGGCGAGTGCGCAGGCGCGGTGACCCCAACGGCGCGCGGTCGTCGACCCCGAGCAGCAGGCATGCGGGGGCTCTGAGCGCCCGCAGCAAGATGCGTACGGCTTGCCGAGGGGCGAGCGGCGAGCTGGAGCTCTATTATGCACCGCGAGGGAGTGCGGGCGTGCGGCAGCTCCAATCCATAGCCCCCGCCGACTGATGGTCTCCGCGCTAAGGGGCCCGCGCGCTTCCCCGGCTGTTGTGCCCCCATGGGAGGCTGCGCGCTGCCGGCTGCCATGCATGGAGGCGGAAGCTTTTGTCGGCATGGTCGCGGCGATGGGAATCGAGGCGGGGTGAGGCTACATGGGGGAGCTTCCCAGCCAGGGCGAGGGGCTGCGCGGCGCGCGCTGGACGGGCGCACCAGCGTCGATGTACCCACGAACGCGCTGTCGCTTCCAGGGCGGTGCGGCCACCGCTGTGGATGCGCAGGATGCGGCTGTCCCTGCGGTTCACAAGAATTCAAAAGCATCTGAATATTCTCTCTCCGCTCCGCTTCGGCCATATCAAAATTCAACCACCACCCGTCAACATTCGGGCCAAGCACCAGTAAATTGATGGCCCACACATGCTCCTCTCCTTCTATGTGCTCTCAATTTTGTTAGATATGGCTTAATTTGCTGTTAGCAATTTAGCATCCGCTGGTTTTCTGTCCATGACAGACAGCAGGAGACGACAACGAGCGCAAGGGGCTAGGGTGCTTCTCGCGGGATGAAATAGAGCTAGAAATGTCTTAATTTGTTGTTAGCCGCGGCTGAGAGGAATGCATACACATTACAATTGCAACCGGAACACTGATCTAATTACTACTTACATGCAGAACAATTACAACTAGTCGAGACCTTTAATAATTGAAATTAGATCAGTACACCAATTACAACTAAGATAATAAGCTAGTTCACATGTTATAAAAATGACAACTGACATAGCTGCGAAGTCATTTGTTTGGTGACGCCATGCCGAGTGCAGCCACTCACCGGTGTCGCCGCTGCTCTTCTCGTCACATCGTCTGCCCACTGTCCCCATCGGTTTCCTCCTCCCATCACTCCCCTCCGTGGAAAGAAAAGCACGAGGTAGAAAGGGAATCAAGTGTCGTCTTCTTCTCCCGGACGGCTCTGCACGTGGATCCGCCGAGCTCCAGGATCCTGTCGCCGCCGATCCAGGGCCTTCTCTGGAGCGGCTCCTGCTCCATACCTCCATCCATTGCCCGCTGCTACCTGGATCTCTGCATCAGTTCAGTCGATAAGAGCACGGAAAGGGTGGAGAACTGGAGAAGAGGATAAGAGGAGTTGAGCTAGCACGGAAAGGATGGAGAAGAGGATAAGAGGAGTTGAGCTTTTTGTTTATTCTGGGGTAGTATGGTAGTAACAAAGTAGTCCTGCTACCTCTCTCTGGTCTACACTCTCCACTCCAGGCAGTCCTGGAAGCCAGGATCAAAGAACTATCCACCGGAAAGGAAGCACGTAGAAATCTTAGGTTGATAAATTTTATAATACAATATCTCCAACCATTAATCACAAATTACAAAACGCATCATCACAAAATTGCAACATCTTTGGTTGATAAATTTTCTAATACAATATCTCCAACCATTAATCACAAATTGCAACACACATCATCACAAAATTGCAACAGGATCATTGATTCCGTTACAAACGAAGTAATTGCAACTGGTTGGGTCGACTATATATAGTTATTATGCCATTTAAAAATCATTTACAACTAAGACAACAATTCAATTACAATTAGATGAAATGGCCCCATGGGCATCTCCCACCCACCCAAACCTTGAGCACACCCGCCACCACCCCCACCCTGCACGCCAAAGAATCAGGCACCATTTGCAACACATGGTAACTATCGATTACAATGTTGTGTGTATAATAGCTGCAACCCGGGGTACACATGAAGAAAGCCGCTGGAAAAGAATAAAAAAAGAAAATCATCCAGACATAATAAAAAACACATCTTCCGCTCCCACTCCAGCAAACACATCTCGGTCTGCCCCCCGCCCCACCACCTCTCTAGATCGCTAGCGTCGCCAAATCCGCCACATCCGCAAGTGACAAGCAGCGTCCGCCCACCATCCTTGTCGGATTGAAGGATGTGTCAGACCACTATAGCGTCAAGCAGACATCTGTGTACAATCCAAAAACAGATAACTCACAGGATCGATGTCGATGTTCAGCTTGTCCCCAAAAGAAAACATTGATAGCTCACTGAAAAACTTACAACAACATTTGTATATTCATCTTCCAGCTCAGTTGTTTCATTCTGCAAAAAAAAGACACAAATTGCAACTAGTTGATGAGTCCGATTGCATATTGCTGCTGTGTGAGTTGCTACACAATAAAAAAGAAAATCTACAGCATATTGATAAAGCTAAATTTCAAATCTCAATGTGTGAAGAATGAAGCAGTCCAAATCGACATCTAAGAAACATGCAGCTATAGGTTCCAACTCTTTGCTCTCAAAGATGCATACATGCATTTCAGAAAGAAAAAAAATGAAATTTGTCTAGGCAAAAAAGATACAGAGTAGCAGGTTAAACATTAGTGCATGGTCTAAATGCTGGACAGCGTGCATCAAATTGAAAAGTGAGGCAACCAGTCGGAATAAAGAAGTGTACATTCATCTTCCTGCTCAGTTGTTTGATTCTGCAAAAAAAGACACAAATTGCAACTAGTCGGTGAGTCTGATTGCATATTGCTGCTGTGTGAGTTTCAAAAATAAATCTACCAATTACTACTATGCATGGAGGCAGCAATTTTTAATCAAACGACTCAAACAACTCATCAGCTCCTGCTCTGGAAGCATGCCTTATTTTCCTCCTCACATATATGTGCATTCTGAGTTCATTCAGATAAGTGGAAATGTTCAGTCAAAGCTAAGTGCCATGGGCCAGTTGCAATAAAACTACTAAATTAATTACTACTGTGTATATGGGCATAGTTATAACACATATGAATGTGGGTTGTGCTCTGATTAAAAAATTAAGTCAAATTAAAGCAAATTGCAACTGGTGCCATAGGCCAGTTGCAACAAAAAAAACTAAACCAATTACTACTATGTGGTCATGGGCACAATTGCAAACAATATAAAAGTATTGGATGCAAAACAGCAGTCAGCCTGCTTAGATTTGTTTTCTAAAAAAAGAAATTATGATAATGTTTCTAACCAAGAGTACAAAAAATAAGACTTAATCCTGGTAGGTGTAAGTGAACACGGGATTATTCCGTACTTTTGAACATCAAGAACCTGAGAAAAAGAATTCAGCATGCTACTCCATCATATTACACAACTCTGCATTGCATTGCATTGGGTAAAACACATAAAACCAAGTAAGAAATGATTAAAAATGTAGGAGTCTTTACCGAAAAAATAATGAGTACTCTGATTTATAAAGTTTCTGTCCATAACTGAAAGCATAGCTACTTTGATGTAGTAGGGTTTCAGAACTAGAAAGTAGAGAAGTGTGCAAAGACGCCAGATGACAGGATGGATACGGGACAGTAAATTTGTGAAGCAATATTGGGGGACCTGTTGGAGGCCAGTTGTTTTTCTATTTTTTCCTCTAAGCTAGGTTTTGGACTTTGGAGAAATTTTAGAGATCTTTCGGAGTTTCTCTTATATCTTATAAAAAATAAGGTAGAAAAATAGAACCAACTGCAACATGTTGCAGTGGCCAGTTGCAACACAACCTTAAACACAAATTACTACTACTAGGGGTGTATAAGTTGCAACACAAGAAAGGATGTGTATTTTTGCTAACTTCTGATTAAAAGTATGAAACAAATTGCCACTGATGCAATCATCTAGTTGCAAAACTAAATCTAAAGAAACTACATCAGTTATTTCGTTCTATTTAAAAGAAGACACAAATTGCAACTAGTCAGTGAGGCCGGTTGCATGTTGCTGATGTGTGAATTACTACAGTGGGAAGCATGGAAAAAAGGAAAATCTTACAACTATATTTGTGTCCGCGCCTCAATCTGCACTGCTGTTTGAAACAGTGCGCAATCAACAACAAGATTCACCACGTGATGGAAGAATCACCTACCCTCCAATCTGCATAGATCAGAGGAAGATGGGATCAAGAGTCAAATAATAGGATTTACTCTGTCCTAGTCATACTTGCAATTCGACCACTGTATGGATCTAGATTAGTCAAAAAAATTGTGCTGAACATCGGGAATTCTACCGATTATGTGATTTTCAGTTAGCCGACCCACCTTTTGTAGTCTTGACCCCTTGCAGATGCTCTAATGAAATGAATTCGACCTGTGAAAATTAAAGAAAAGGTGAACAAATGACATTAATAAAATTACAAAACTCATAGCACCAATAGCCAGCATTACCAATGTCTATTACCAACAGCTAGTATCTATTTTGTCATTACTAGCTAATATCCAGCACGAAACACAACCTAGCCTAAAATTCAGCATATGCAATTTAACAAAAGAGGATATCCTAACATAATTTCAGAAACCTAACCAAAGGCTAGTTTAATTAGCAAACAATTGAATCAACACTGAGGCTAGTTTATAACATAATTTCATGACCGAACAAGACATAATCCACACAATGTCACTCATTCTAATCCCCCCACAGGAGGCTGTTATAGGACAATTAAAAAAATAAGGATGGGGGAGAAGCTAATGTTGGATTAAAAAATTATGCTTGTAGACTCACTAAAAATAATGTTAAAGTTGAACCGTTGAGGAGATTTACTTTTATCTATTTCTCTTACGTGAGATAACATGGTACAGATTAATTCATGCACAAACCTTCGCAAATGCAACTGGTCGCTTCCCCATTTGCAACTAGGTCAATAACACAGTTACAACTACACTAGAAAACAGGTTGCAACTATGACATCACCATAATTGCAATTGTGAACTCAATGCGGCTTTGCTTTTCCTTGTGAGCTGAACGGACGAGCTCCTACTCCTATGCAGCCCTTGATCCTTTACGTTGGGGACCTTGCGTCCAAGGCGCATGGGGCTCATGCATGTTGGAGTTGAGCGCGAGAGCTTAATCGAAGAAAGCAGAACACAACATCACTAAACACCAGGGGGTATTTTGATTAATTTGTCCGTGAGCATCACACCAATCCCACAACTATTGAGAGAGAGAGAGAGAGAGAGCACTAAGAGTAAATGAGAGAGAGAGAGAGCACTAAGAGTAGTTCCATCAGTTATTGAAAAACAAATTGCAACATGCTGCAGAGGCAGTTGCGACACAACATTAAAACAAATTACTATTAATCAGGCGGATAAGTTCCGACACGAGAAACATGTGTGTTTTTGCTAAAATTCTGATAAAAATGAAACCGAATTGCCACTAAATCTATGGTTTGGTTGCAACAATAAATGTAAACCAATTACAATTGTGTATATTGGCACGGCTGCAATACATATGAGTGTGTGGGTTGAGCTCAATTAAAAATAAGTCAGTGAAACTAATTACCACTTATGCAATGGGCCAAATTGAAACAATAAATCTAAAGTAACTACTACTGTGTATATGGACACAGTTCCATCTGTTATTGAAAAAAAGAAAAAGCTGAAGTAAAAAAATTAGAACCAATTGCAACCTGTTGCACTGGCAGTTGCAACACAGCTTTAAATAACAGCTTTTTGAAGATGGAGCCATGGATCTGGATTTGGTGCTCACCAGTGTGCAGCGTGTAGGCCTGGGGAGACGCCTCCTCGTGTTCCCTCCCTTCGAGATCCGACGTAGTGCTTCCTGAGATCATGGAGTATTTCCTAAGTATATATTGTGCATGAATTAACCAGAATTAAAAGAAATGAACCAGCATGACGCTAACAAGAATCAGTTACAATAGCTGACGCTAACAAAACATGTCAAAGAAATGCAAGGTGCATGAAAATCAGCATCTAGTTACAGTTTATAACATTCTAGAACTGCATTAAAGTATAGAACAGGTGCATGAATGAACCAGCATCTAGTAGCATTTCATGATGTCAACAAAGCCACCTTAAAATATATAATGTGCATGCATCAATCAGTAAAAAGGAAAAAAAATGCAGAGGAATGGTGAAATGGGCATCTTCGTCAACACTCCAAGAGTCTGACATCACGACCTTCAGCTGAACAATACAGCTCATAAGTGAGCTGCAGCGATGGGGCATGAAACGACAGTACCGTAAGCAAACTATGAATGCACTGCTAAAATCATATGCTCCAAGGCCCCAAGGCTTGTAGCGCTAATAGAAAGCTGAGCAGGAAAGAAACATTGGTGGCGCAAATATTAGTGCTAATTGATCATTTACTGACCAATTGCAACTAAAGCTAATTGCAACAAGGGCACTTAACTGATTCCAACAAGAAATGATTGATATATACATTTCTTATATATAGGGATTGAACAAAAATCATATCTTATATACATTGGATGCTACTTCTAGGTTTTCTGAGCAAAAAGGCAGGTGGTCTCTGCTTTCTCATTTCAGATGGAAATAAAAAGGTTGTCCGCATAAAAGAAATGAAATGAATTTCCATTAATGCAATGATCTAGTTGCGACAAATAAATATAAAGCGATTGCTACTGTGTATATGAGTGTGTGGGTTGAGCTCCAATTAAAAAGAAGTCAAAGTGAAATGAATTGCCACCGCTGCAATGGGCAGTTGCAACAATAAATCTAAACAAATCAGTATTGTGTGCCATGGTCTAGTTGCAACAAAACTGAAAAATAATTACTATGTATATGCACACAATTGCAAAATATATGAGTGTGTGGGTTGAACGTTGGTAAAAAAAAGTCAAATTAGTCCAAATTGCCACTGGTTCTATGGGCCAGTTGCAACCATGGAGACACAACAATTGCAAGTCCTATAATAACCTAATTTCTACATAAGGCCAAACAGAAAAAAAGTGTGATGACAAATTTTTAAGGGATCTTTTGGAGTTGCTCTTTAAGAAAGGAAAAATGAGGTAGAAAACTGAATCAATTGCAACTTGTTGTAGTTGGCCCGTTACAACACAGCCTTTGCAAGTCCCCCATTAACACAATTTATACACAAGGCCAATCAGAAAAAAATTATCACTGATGTCATGGGCCAGTTGCAACAGAACTATTAAAACAATTACTACTATTTATATGGGCACAATTGCAACACATGAATGTGTAGAGTGAGCTTCAATTAAAAAAAATCAGATTAAACCAAATTGCCATTGGTGCCATGGCCCAGTTGCAACAAAAAACCTAATGGACTACTACTGTTTGTATGGACACAGTTGCAACAAAAAACTCCAATCTGCGGTAAGGGTGAGAATAGAAAAGGCTAGATCTAGAATTCTTTGGTCATGAATCCTCACAGGCTAAAGCAAAGGATGTGTCCAGCGACTGTATTTGGCATAGAAAAACTGAGATGCGGCCAAAACCAAAAACCAAGATATGAGGCCAATCACAGCCATGGTCATAGTGCAATTGCCAGTCGTATAAAAATAAAATAATTCCTAACCATAACTCTAACCACCATGTGAGGCCACCAACCATGTAGGCACAACAATTGCAAGTCCCTCGTTAACACAATTTATACACGAGGCGAATCAGAAAAGAATTGTCACTGGTGCCATGGGCCAGTTGCAACAAGACTACTTAAAACAATTACTACTATGTATGTATATGGGCACAATTGCACCACATGAATGTGTAGAGTGAGATTCGATTAAAAAAAGTCAAATTAAACCAATTTGCCATTTGTGCCATGGCCCAGTTACAATAAAAAATCTAAATGAATTGCTACTGTGTTATGGGCACAGTTACAACGATATAAAAAAGGTCCCTGAATAAAATTAGCAGCAGTAGGGGGACTAACCATTAGGAAGATTCTACATTCCAATGATTGGTGCATTGATGTCTGTATCAAGTGTTCAATCGATACTGCAATTCTAAAAAAGGTAAAAAAAATCCCATCAAAACCAAGACATGAAGCCAATTGCAACCATGGATATAGTGCGATTGTCAGCCGTACAAAATAAAACAGCTGCTAATAATAACCCTAACCACCACATGAGGCCGATTTGCAACCATGGGGACACAACAATTGCAAGTCCTGTAGTAACCCCCAATTTCTACATATGGCCAATCAAAAAAAGAATTGCCAGTTGCACCAAAAACTACTTAAATAATTGCTACCATGTACACGGGCACAGTTCCAACACATCAAGATCACCGATAAATATGCCGAAAGTAATCAAACTCCAATCTCCAGTAAGGGTGAGCATAGAAAAGGATAGATCTAGAATGCTTTGGTAATGAATCCTCACATGCTAAAGCAAAGGATGTGCCCAGCGACTCTATTTGGCACAGAAAATCTGAGATGTGCTAGCATAAACAAATTGTAATTAAGTTGCCACAAAAAAAAGCTGATGGTGAAATTGAACTGAATATGTAATACAACTTTAGAGTTCAGATCAGGAGAGACGATTCCCTCTCTAATTTACAGCTTGATTCTACTGATAAGAAAAATAGGAGCAAACATTATTTATGCTTACTTGTGGATCTCCGTTGGTGACTGGGTTGGATTTTTGGCAGCAGGTGGGCATCTACAGTAATTTGCTCCATGTCCTGCACCTGAGTCGAGATCGATGAGCATCCACCAGCACCTGTAAAAATCTAGGAGCTGAGAGGGGTCACAGATGACGCGGATCTGATGCCAAACCGAGATAATTTCTTGAGGAAATTACATCGACCAATCAACATTCAATCTACATGGAGCAGTAAAAATTAGGATGGCTTGAGCGGGGGCTGAAGCTGCTGCTCCCCGCAGGGGACGTCGCCCCGGCGGCCGCTATCCATCGCGCCTGTGTCCGAGCTCGCCCCGCCCTGCTGAGGAGCTGCTCTATCGATGGTGGAAGCATAATCGATGTTTAGGGAAATGGGGATGCGAATAAAAAGGAATTTTCCAATAACACGAAACCCTAGGTCACGATTCGAGGAGACGGGATCATTGGAGTGCGTGCGAGGTGGGGATTGACGGTAATACCTCCAGGAAGATCATGAAAGACGTTGTGGTGGTGTCAACCAACGGCGCGCGGCACTTCCTCCGCACGCGTTTCTCGGGGGAATGGGGTCGCGGGGAGAACCCGCTACCGCTAGCCCCAGCGCCTCCTACGGCTAGAGCTCCTACAACCCCAGCGACGAGAATCCGCCGAGGGGGAGCGATGCACCGCGCGGAATCTGGTGAGCACGGAAGAACACGGGGAGGGGCGAAGCGGAGCAGAGGAGGAACGGGAAGAAGAACTGGAATTTGGAACTGCCGCCGCGAGAGAGTGGGGGTGCGGGGAGCAGTGTGTCTGGGTGGCGGTGTCGCTTGCGGGTGCGGTTGCGCGCCTGGTGGTGAGTTGGTTTGACCGGTTGTTGGACATAGACGTGTCGGTTGGCCTGGGTGCATTCTCTATATAGAATGCACCCAGGTGTGTAATATACATACAGTATATATATATATATATATATATATATATATATATATATATATATATATATATATATATATATATATATATATATATAAGGTGGAAAGATCCTAATTAGATTTAATGATTTACAATAACATAGTGGATCGGCAAAATTAGATCTAATGATTTAAGTTATAGTTGCTTAAAAATTAGGTCCTTTGGGTTATGAAAATTATTTCCTTGTTCGTGTGAACTTGAATATCAAATTGTAAAAATATTGATAATGATCAAATTAATGAATAAAATGGATAACAGCCAAAATCGTAAATGGGACCTAAATGGTTGAAGAAGTCATGATCAACAACCTTGGGCTGTGAGGGCTTTGATTGATCAGAATAGAAAGGCTTGATGGCTTATATTGAAACATCGGTACCATTTATACAGAGTGAAATCCACAATTTTATAGCTACAGTAGCTGATTTAATGGTGCTGCGCCTGAGGCCATTCTATCGCCTAAGGTGATCTTTTGTGAACCATTTGAACTCCCAAGTTTTAGGTAGCTGGGACCATGAATTGTGCTATTTTGTACAATCACTATCCAATCACACGAGTGACCAAAACAAGTTTTGGAAAAAGAAAAAAAATCAACAACCAATCTCTATTTGTGGTTAAGATAGTTTCAAACCTCGTTCAATTTACATTGCCAAGATTAAAAATTCAATCTTATCTTATCACCTGCACTTTGCTCATAGTCTCATATAGAGCAGAATCAGAAATATTTTGAATACACAAAAGAACAAAAAAAATCAACATAAGTACTTCATTATTTTTTCAGCAATTGGAACAACTTAACCATCCATACACGAACAGCTAGCTTGCCCTGACAAACTGATAGATTGCACATAGCCTTCTGGCATCAGTCTTTCTCTTTGATCCCAGGATAAATCTACGATACATGGCTGTGGAAGGTCTCTATACGAATGAACTTCATGTGATCCCTTCTAGTTTGGCAAGGGGAGGCAGCAAGCTTGAGGCAGCAACTGCATAACTTGCGATAAAATCATCAGCACGACCATGGTCCAACCTACAGCAAACAATTAAATCATGCTAGTCATGAATAAATGCACTCTCTTGGGTATACCTTAAAAACAGTATGCATTTAAGATAATAATTCTCAGGCATAGATATAGGCTACTTGCATGGTTTTCGCTAACGCACGAGAGTTCAAGGGCATGGGCATATATGTATCTCAGAGGAAGAAGTTATACGAGATCGAATCTTTTACCAATACCATCACCATATTAGAGAAGCTCCATATCAATGTACGTTCATCATTGACTATATATGTGTCTAATTACTCTGAAAAATTGTCATGTTACTTGCCAATGTTTTATTTTTCTAGAGCTTCTCAATAAATCTTACAAGTTTGTCGCAAGTTATGCAGTTGCCGCCTCTAGCTTGCTGCCCCCAAATGCAAAACCTACAAAATAACACATGAAGATTAGTTCGATGAAATATCAACTATTGCTCACAAGAAATAATAACTACTTGCTATGTTATCGCTACTGTGAAGTGCTCATATTTAGTGGCAGCTTATAATAAACTTTTTTCAATAGATGTGTGCACTGAGTCTGACAATAGATCCAGAGTGATATCTGAGACGCACCAAAGACAGAAGCAAGAAGATTAAAACACATGTAGATGATTCATCAAACTAAAATAACAGATTGAGCATGCTGCAATCAAGCCATAACAAGATTTATGCTGACTCTTGTATTTCATGTTCCACGAAGATCAAAAGGTCAAAGCATTGAAGTGCAACAGAAAAAAATAGAAAAGAGATCTAGATGAACACAACTAAAGGTGTTTTATGTATATAGTCCCCTACTGCACCATGAGATCTAGGAGATCAACACAATCTTCAGAAAACAAAGCTGAAAGATTTATGGGTGAGGGCCATCAGATCATAGTATTAACTATTTATGCTGTTGCATGACAAAATCAGAAAAAGGTTTAAGATGGAAACTTATATTACACAATTAGTTTAGTTAGTTACCTGGAAGTATAGATCAGATCTTTAACTCCATGCCATAGCACTGACCTCACTTCTGCACAGCATAGCTTGAACCCTCAGGACTTCTAACCCTAGAAGAAGGGGGAACAGGAACACAGAGCAGTGCTGGTGCAAAGAGGGGAACAAGGCCGATTCTACTTTTATAGCCGAATGGGCAGAGACACGCCCACCAGAAGAGGCAGTGGCACAGTGGGGGCCAGACAAGTTGGAAAGATAATTAGGCTGTGATTGTAAATTGGATTGGGGCAACCTGGCAAACAATGTCACTTCGCATTTGGTGACAAGAAAAAACCCCCACTTATGTGGAGCAGCTTCACGTTGCTTGGGTGCCTCTTGTTTAAAATGAGTATAATTTTTTAATTCACACCGGACTTGGTTGCAAAATTTTTCCATAAGATAGCCTTTAAAAATCATCACAAACAGGTACTGACAGATTGATTGACAGCTCTTTCTCAACCTATTTTTGTGCATGAAGCTTCCAAATTAGACTCTAAAGAATGATCTTGCGCATGGTCTTGCATGTGCGCACATGGTTACAGAAAATCCAGTGGCACTAAATACCTTCTCGCTCTCGGTTTTGCTGATGGACATGTATGTGTGTGCATGGTAGATGCAGTTGTCTCAAGACATCCATTAGCCACCAGTCCTGGTTAATTGGCAATAAAAGTTTAAACATAGTTAATTGGTAATAACAATGTCATATATGTCAGACATGTACCTATACTTTGCAAATGGACCTCCATTTGTTTACGGTTGGGCAGGTCGCAGCTTCGTCGAACCTGCGTGCTAAGGGGTACCATGCCACGAATCTTTTTGGCCCTTGGATTCTGCATGTCCAGCTGCCCTTCAACTGGGCCCGTCACCCTATGCTGTGGTTTCCAACAGGAGTGCCTGGATCTCGATGCATCTATATATCCATTAGAAAAGGGATACAAAGATTAGAATTATAAGCTGCAATTTGACTATGCAAGTTCAATGATTCAGCTGTGCATCAACATGAAAATTACTAAGGCATGCAGTTACAGCAGACAGTAAATTATTGAGCAGTTTTTTCCTTCATACTAGTGCAAGTGCAATGATTAATGTCACTATTAAGGGCTGGCTAGAAATGGTATAGAGTTTTTTCTTTCTTTCAGAATTTCAAAGCATGAACATGCAATACGATGCTAGAGATTGCAAAATCCTAATTAAACTATAAGGAATCCTGAAAACAATGGTTGTATAATTGAAACCATGGTGTTCACTCTAGGAGGACAGTTAACTCCTTAGTATAACTACCAGCTGTTATCTTAGGAAAGTTGAACTGCAGAATATGGACTTTTAAGCTGAAAAATGGGATAAAAAGATGACCAAAGTCCTAACCATTCCTCAGTAACTGTATATCCACTATACCCAAGTTCAATTGTTGTAAGGTCTCATAACTCCACTCCATAAGGGTTCAGTTTCCATTCAACAAAACTCTGAAGTTCATTTTCCATCATTGAAATTGTCCAACATGAGTGTATGACCACCAAAGCAATTACAGGATCCCAGTAACAATTCACCGACTTTCTAAAAGAAAGTATTTAAGAAAAAAATTGATTTAATGGTTTAATCTCAATCAGCCTTTTGTTATTCTTATTACACAAAGGAAAAGAAATAGGGAAAGGAGACATCTGTGCATCAGCATGGCATCAGCATGTAAGTGTCACTTCCAAGTAATAGCTCCTAGTTCCAAAGGCTGAAATATCAATATCAAGTTCTATTTGATTTCCTTATATATACAGAATTATAGACAAATCAGATCTTTATTATTGTTATTTGCTTAAGATTAAAACATAAATAATCTACCTGACAGCAACTTATTAGGATTATACAAGCTGTCAAAACCATAGAACGAATGCTAAGATTGTAAAAAAACAAAGTGATCTAGGAAAGATTTGCAATGGATTTTAAGTTTCCTGCCCACTTCATCAAGCTATGGTCTAATTCAATGCATCAACCAATAGCCAGTGTTGTGAGTACTGCTTTAATTTAACTACAAAAGTTGTTGGCAGAAAGGCAGGTAGACATATCACTGATAATCAGCCAAGCAAACTGAGATGGCAACAGGAACAAGCTATTATAATTTTCTGCATCCACGTCACACTCCTGATGCAAATGTCCAAGGTTGTGTTAATAGGGGGGAAGCTCAGTTAATTGTATGAATTTTTAATGGTGCATTATTGGTGATGTGAGAGAGTGTTTGGTGCTCCCCAAGACATTCCCTGTCCTCACCTTTATTTAAGCAAAGGAGGGGACCTTTTTGACAACATTTTAATCAAAGGTCTGAAGTCTTAACTTTGGGTAATACAGAGTACTAGCAAGTGGCTGATGGCTACACATGGTTGAAAGTTTCTCCTGATTTGAAAATGAGATGAGCTTGGTAAGGTTCATCAGAATTTTCCGAGAAACGCATCACTTTATTTTTCACATAACTGGGCATTGTAGGATGGTCATTTGGGAGCAATTATTTTGGGATGAATCAACGAAATGAACCAGATTTTGCTTGGAAAAACTGGATCACTAGGATCCCCCAACCCAACCCAAAAAAAAAAAAAAAACTTGCTGGTAAGATTGGTGATGTTACACAGTAATATCTGCACTTCCTGACTGGTGAAGTAGGGAACTACAGTGGAGGTGATAACTGGGGAAGGTTGCTAGAAAAGGCAACAGCTAAGGCACCAACAATGCTGCCCTTATGCTGGTGTTCAACAGGCGATTAGCACCTAAACAATAATTTCCTATCGTGCCTGTGCCATCATTCAACGTGCAACTGGGGATAAAAGCTAGGAGGTGCATCTTCATGGGCTGAGTTCCTGAAGCCGGCCTCAGCGTTGTACCGGCAGTGCCTTTTCTTGTCGGCAATGCATCCCACGAGATTGGCAGAAATACAGATCAAGTGGGCACCAAAAGTGAATAGATTAAAAATAGAAAAAATGCCAGAGGAGGGTTACGAACCCTACATTGATCTGTCGGCTCCAAGATGCACGTCCATCCGCCGGCCAGCGTTAACATGTCAGTCGGCATGCAGAGCACGGCTGCATGCCCTCCAGGTGCAGCTGCCTCAGGGACGGCTCGGCTGTCGGCGCACACCTCGCGGAGGCTGGCGGCTGAACCGGTGCCCTTATCGACCGGTCCAACGCAGCAGCCGTCCTCGTGAACATTTCGTCGAACAGGTGGCGTGCGTGGTGGTTGATGATTCTTTTTCAGAACCCGGCCAACAGCTAAGAGGGATATTTTCCGAGTAGGTTAGGGTTCCTTCAGCTGTAAAAGTGAAGGCTGCTCTGCCCGCCTCGATCGATCTCGGCCGCCTCCGGTGCCACTGCCAACCGAGCAGCCGGCGCCACCGCCACCGCCACCATCGGCGTCGCCAGTTCGGCGCGCCCCCGACTAGAGTTATGAGGAGAATTTTTTTTATATTTATTTTGTCATGATTTTCGAAAAATAAATGGTCGAATCAAAATTTTTGAGAAATGTACATCTGGCGCCGTACCCACCCTGCCACCGTGGGGCACGGCGTTAGGGGTGACGCCAACGGTCGGCAGTACTGGTCGGTGGGGCCAGGTTCCTGCCGCCGTGCCCCGCGGCGGCAGGATTGCTACCGCCGCGGCCCACGGCGGCAGGATTGCTACCGCCGCGGCCCACGGCGGCAGGAGCCTAGCGCCGTGGGCCACGGCGGCAGCGCCACGCCTATATAAGGGGCCGAGCCCCTGCCGCCGGCCCCTCACTTCTCCCTCACTCCTCCAAATCTTCGGCTTTTAACCCTTCGGAGCACTTCTAAGGTATGTTTCTAAATTTAGTCCAGTTTAATTAGTATAGTTAGTTAGTTTAGTTAACTTAGATTAGTTAGTTAGTTTAGTTTAGAAATTTATTTTAGTTAACCTAGTTTAGAAATTTAGTTTAGTTAACTTAGGTTAGTTAAATTGATATAAATTTTTAGAGAATAGTTTAAATTCACATAATTTGTTTTAATTCATTTTAAATTTGTGGAAAATGGTTATAATTGACATAATTAGATTAAATTGTTATAAAATTTGTAGAAAATTATTTAAATTCACATAATTCGTTTAAATTTGTTTTAAACTTCTAGGAAATGGTTATAATTGACATAATTTGATTAAATTGCTATAAAATTCGTAGAAAATTATTTAAATTCACATAATTCGTTCAAATTTGTTTTAAACTTCTAGAAAATGGTTATAATTGACATAATTTGATTAAATTGCTATAAAATTCGTATAAAATTATTTAAATTCACATAATTCGTTCAAATTTGTTTTAAACTTCTAGGAAATGGTTATAATTGACATAATTTGATTAAATTGCTATAAAATTTGTAGAAAATTATGTAAATTCACATAATTCGTTCAAATTTGTTTTAACCTTCTAGGAAATGATTATAATTGACATAATTTGATTAAATTGCTATAAAATTTGTAGAAAAATATTTAAGTCCACATAATTCGTTTAAATTTGTTTTAAACTTCTAGAAAATAGTTATAATTGACATAATTTGATTAATTTGCTATAAAATTAGTAGAAAATTATTTAAATTCACATAATTTGTTTAAATTTGTTTTAAACTTGTAGGAAATGGTTCTAATTCACATAATTCACATAATTAGTATAATTGGAAAAATTGATTAAATTATGTTTTTTTTGCAGTTATGGCTGCACCGCTGGAGTACGTACGGCCGGAGTTGTTCGATGAGGCGGTGGACCGGCACCACCGCTCTTACGTGTCGGCTGTTCTCGGACGTCCGCTCGGCACGATACGTTGCCGGACGACCCGCACGTTGATGTCGATACACCAGCGGTGGATTCCGGAGTACGTAATTCATATTTATTATTTATTTCTGTTTCTTTACAATAGTAATTACGTTAAGTAAATTAATATTTTTTTCAGGCTACGCGCTGCAGGACTTCTCCCTGTTGCGCGGTTGGTCGAGGGGGACAGGCTACGAGCTGACGTTCCCCGGGCGGAGCGGTTCACGCGGTTCAACTACGACGCCCCGCTGATCGCCGCGTTCATGGACCGGTGGCGACCAGAGACGCATACGTTCCACTTCCCCGTCGGCGAGATGACTCTCAGTCTGGAGGACACCGCGATGTTGGGAGGACTGCCGTGTGCTGGCCAGGCGATGGGGCCGGTCGATATCCCCGCGACGTGGCAGGCTGACTTCCTTGCTCGGTTCGCGAACGTTCCTCGGAACGATCGCGCGCCGGCGCCGTACGTGCCCTTCGTCGACACCCACGGGCCCACCTGGACTTGGATCCAGCAGTTCAGCGTACGTGATTCTAACTCTTATTTTCAACGTTTGTATGCATTTTAAACGAATGTGACGACGGACCTTTGTGTGTGTGCAGGCTGACTACATGGCGGACGATGCCGACGACCACACGTTAGACAGGTTTTTGGAGGTCCACCTGCTCTGGCTGTTCGGGTGGGTGCTGTTCTGCGAGTCAGCGGGAGACTCCGTGTCGCGGTGCATGATCCCCTGGGCTCAGAGGATCGCCGACGCACCCCTCGAGCAGATGCCCCAGATCAGCTGGGGCAGCGCTGTTCTGGCAGCTACCTACAGGGGGCTGTGTTCGGCAGTGACGAGGCCGACGAGTAGGGAGGCGATCCTCCTGGGGTGCCCTCTCCTGCTACAGATGTGGATCCACGAGCGGTTCGACATCGGTCGGCCCAGGACGGACCTCTCGGAGTACGAGCCGCCGGCCGACGGCACCGACCCAGCGGACCTCCCCACCATGGGTTCTCTGTGGTGTCTCCGGAAGGTAATGACCTCCCTTTATGTGATTCTTCGCGTTATGAGTTCTGTAGTTCGATTCACTTAACTTTTCTCGTTCTTTGCAGCACGTTTGGGCTGGGGAGCAGCCGAAGAAGGCGTATAAGGACTTCGTTGGGCAGATCGACCGGATGGTCGATGCCCAGGTCCGGTGGACGCCGTACGCTCCTGCCATGGTCGCTGCCCGCGCACCACAGGGGCTCTCGTCCCTGTGCTCCCGAGACCAGGCGTACTGGATGACGCGGCGACGACTGGTCTTCGACGTCTACGTCGAGGAGTACGCCGTCCACCTGGTGATGAGGCAGTTCGGCCTCTTCCAGGCTGCGCCAGTACCCGCTGCGCCACGTCTGCCGCCTACCGCGCACAGGTGAGCTACCATTTGACAGTTCTAAGTATTTTTCGTTACAAATATTCAGTTATAATTTTATGTTTCATGTTCTATGCTAGGTGGACGCGTAAGGGCGTGCCTGCGGCGACGTCGTTCGTCGACAGGCTGCAGCCGTACGTGGCAGAGTGGGTGTCCGCGGCGCACGAGCAGAATGTCGTCACCGAGCACCGCCTTCACGACGGCGCCGCCTGGGTAGCGTACCTTCAGTGGTACCTACCGAGGACGCGGACGCGGGTGACGTACGTGCCTGCTACCCCGCCACCGCCACCTGTCCCGGACCACGACAGGGTCCTGCCGGACGCGACGTACCCGGTGCGCCGAGACCAGACCGCCGACACAGCGGTAAGCTACGATACTGCAAACATATTACATTCATATGACTTTTCATTATAACATGTGTTTCTAATTTTGTGTGCAGCACGACGTGCTGGCTGAGGTCGTGCGGCTCGCATCGGCCGCGATGGGGCAGTGCTTCTCCTGGGGGCCTCAGGAGCACCGGAGCACGTACGAGAGGATCATCGCTGCTGCCATGAGGTACTCCGCCGTCGTGAACTACGCCGGGGCCGTAGAGATTCCTCTCCTTCCGCGCCACCCAGCGTCGTCCTCGAGCTCCGCCTCGACAGCGGCTTCGCATCCGACGCCTGCCACCTTTGCCGGCGGCTTCTCGACTCCGACGGCACAGCAGCACCTACAAGCGCAGGGCCCGCACACCTACGTGCAGCGGCCGTTTGCTCCCCCCGGCGCAGGTACTTTCAGTAGACCTTATTTTCAACTAATGCACGCAATTATTGTGCGTTTGTGATTATACTATATTCTAATCGTACAGGGCGACCGCCGCCTTTTCCGACAGCCGGGCCTCGACAGCAGGAGCCGCCGCCGATCTATGCGCTAGGAGGTTCCAGACCGCCGGCCTTTCAGTTTCCGACGACAGATATTCCTTCGTCGTCCACTCCGCATATGGTCCAGCCTACTTTCGACATGTCCACCGAGGACCAGCTGGGCTGGGAAGAGTTTAGGTACAATGACATTCTCGCGACCATGGATGCCGCCCCGCAGCAGGCCGAGGAGGCACAGTTGACACAGCCACCACCGGTTTTGAATCAGCCGTCACAGTTGACCCCGGCGGCCGGCGGAGCGACACCGGCCGGCGGAGCGACACCGGCGGGCGGAGCGACACCGGATGCTGCAGGCTCGTTGCAGGCGGCCATGGCGACACCGTCTCCAGGCCAGCTAGGACCGCGGGTGGTCAGGGCACCTGACCCCTGGACGTATGACCGGGACCAGACCTGGGCTGGCGCTAGAGCTGTTAGGGGGAAGAGGGGCCGTCGCATTTAGATGTAGTACTACTTTTTAGTTTGTGATTATGATATTCCCTTGTGATTATTTCCATCCACTTTTTAGATGTAGTACTACTTTTTAGATAAACTATTTTCATCTACTCGTTGATTAGTATATTCCCTTGTGATTATGCTTACACTTATTAGTTTGTCGTTTTTAAAAAGGTTAAAAGTGTTTTAAAAATAAAAAACTAAAAAAAAACCCTAACGCAGTGGGGCACGGCGGTAGGGTTCTGCCGCCGTGCCGCACGGCGGTAGGGTTCTGCCGCCGTGCCGCACGGCGGCAGGGTCCTGGCGCCGCGCCGCCCCGCCCTGCCGCTGGAACCAGCCTCCTGCCGCCGTGCCCCACGGCGGCAGAGACTTAACGCCTTGGGGTACGGCGGCAGGAGCTTGCCGCCGTGGGGTACGGCGCCAGATGTACATTTCTCGAAAATTTTGATTCGACCATTTATTTTTCGAAAATCATGACAAAATAAATATAAAAAAAAATTCGTTATGAGGAACGAGGTTGAGGCCCATGATCACCTTCTTCTTCTGTGCCCCAGTGCTCCAGGGTCCAGGCCCATAATAATTGGTCTCAGAAAAATTTTTGAGCACCAAAAGGCCCATCCGAAAAGAGGAGGAAGAACAACCCAGGCTTAAAATGTCCGATTAAGCCCCCAGCACATAAGTTTAAGTCGGCCTACCCTCTGCCCAGGCCCATCAGAATTGGCCTCAGAAAAATATGGGAAAAGTCCATATTACTCCCTCCACTTATGTGAAAGTCATCTGTTCCCCCTAAACTAGAAAAATGGATGTTTGTGCTCCTCGAACTATTGAAACTGGTCGATTTACATCTGTGGCACCACGTCAACTGCTTTACACTACGTGAAAACCTCAAATAGGTCACGCAACATTAGTAACGGACCTATAAAGTACGTTAAAAAATATTAAAGGTAACGGACGTCATTAAAATCCGTTACTAATAAGTTTGCACCCGTCGCCTATAAATTCTACAGACCGCAACCCAGTTTTATTGGCGACGCGTATTAATTAATGCCCGTTACCTAAAATATTTGTGCAACGGACCACATAAATGTCCGTTACCCTTGCGATTCCCGGACCCGAATTTTCATTTCAATTCCGTTTACTCCCACTCGCGTCCGCCCTCTATCCTTTCTCACACTCGCGTCCGCCCAACCCTAGCTCCTCGCGACCGCACTCCACCACCCCCTCTCGGCCTCTCGCCTCCTCTCCTCTTCCCGTCCCCCACGCCTCCTCTCTCTCTCACCCCGCCGCCGCCGCCGCCTCACTCCCATCCGAGGTGAGCATATCCGTCGTCCTCCTCGCCTCCCGCGCATCCCTTCCCCACCTTTCCCGCGCCAGAGCTGCTGCGGTGGCGTGGAGCACTGGTCGAGGCGGCACCGGCCGTGGTGTGGAGATGGCCAGATCCGCGTGGGGGAAGGCCAGATCTGCCTGCGGGCGCCGTTCTTCGCGCGCAGGAAGGCGACGGTGCTCGCCGCGGCCACGGGAGCGTCCTCGGCTGGCGGCGGTGACGAGGTGGCAGCCGTCGTCGTAGCGGCCCTCTTCCTTGGCCAGGGAAGAAGAGGGGCGAGGAGATGAGCATGCTGGAGCAGGAACTGGGCCTAAGCCTGGTTTTGCAGAAATCCCCGTGCCGCCGACCATGGCCGTCAAGACCGAGGACGCCGAGGATCCGGCACATACCAGTACGCGCTCACGTTCTTGCTACCTTTCCTTTGTTGCTCAGTTCTCACTGTTGCAATTCGTTGCCTTACCTGTACTTCATGCTATGTCCTAATGTTTAAAATACCAAGCTTTAATTAACTGTTAACATGATAAAGACTTGCATGTATTTAGTAGTTTCTAATACAATGGCTACCAAATTGTTATGTGTCCACTGCTGAGATTTCAAGGCTTAGTTTGGTAGGAAACCATGCATTGTGATCAGAGGTTGATGCCCAAGTAATTGATTATATGATCGTTCTAGCCTAGCTAGTTTGTGAAATTAATAAATTAAGTATCAAGGTGGGAAAGGAAGCATTGTATTTTTTTTTTGCCTGGGAGGAAGTGTATAATAGCCTGAGAACTGAATCTTTGTTCTGCTGACATATCAGAGGAAGTGGAGGTGAGGGAGCTTGGCTTTGTGAAACCGTGGCACATTTGTTTAATGACGTCCGTTACCTTTAATATTTTTTGTAACGTACTTTATAGGTCCGTTACTAATGTTGCGTGACCTATTTGAGGTTTTCACGTAGTGTAGTTTAGCTCTTGTCAACAAATACTAGTCTGTTTCTATCATGCTTGGTTGAAAAGTAGTCCTTAACATATTATTCTATAAGCATATTAAAGCCTGTACATTTTTTATGCTGCCTATTTGAACCTGTTGCTTGTTTAATTCTGGCTACTTTGTTACTTTGTTATGTTTGAGATGCCATCTAATATGTTGTAATCCGATAGTTTTACCTTTTTGGGGTTCTTAAACTTAAATCAATTTGATTCTACCTGCTAACTTATAAATATTCTTGGTTGGTAGTTTCCAACATGTTCATTTGTGCAACTGATATCAGGTACCGAGGACATCACTGATGAAAAGTGGAACTTTATCAATGAGGTATGCACATCTCACCTCATGATGATGATTATGTTTTTTTCCTGGTTTCTGATTAATTTCACTTTGTGCAATATGTTATCTGAGGCATATAACTAGCTAGTGCTTAACTGTGTTCTAAGCCTTTTTACTAATCTCTTGATTTCATCTTATTTTTACTTTGTGCATAAATGCTCAACTATGTCTGGCTTTCCAGTCCCAAACATACCCAATAATGCCAATCTATTGTTTTTCTTTGAGTCCTCAACTATGTTTATGCAAAGGTCAGAGCTACTCAAATTTAATTGTCCACTGAGATCTGAATCTGAAATCTTGTTTTCTGATGACTTTTCCTTGATGGCTTGTAGTTAGTGATCCTCTAACTATTGATTACATTGCAGATAACATTTGTTCACTTGTACAATGCATTTTAGAGGTACTTCTCTGCATTTTCTTCCATTAGACTCTTACTCCAATTCAAAAATATTGCTTAAGACAATGGTTTGATTAATAAAAAAACCATTGCATTTAATTGTTTATGTGTTCTTCCTTCACCTTCCAGCCCTTTCATGTATGGAGCCGTCTTTATTGCTGCAGTTCAAATTATGATCCAAGCACTTGTTTACTTCTTAGCATGTTGTCTAGTCAGCAAACTGCAGTAGTTTGAGCTGTTGGCTTGTTTAGATAGCTTGTTGATCCAAGCACTTGTTGATGTTGCTTCATTGGCTGAGCTTATGTGTAATTCAAAATCAGTTGCTTAGGAACACTGAAAATAAGGAGGCATTGTGATGTCCAGTCGTAACCGTGATGCATGTGTATGTAATGTATAAAATAAAAGAATATATGGTATTTTGATTTTTTTTGTTTTTTAATTCCATATTGGTAACGGGCATTATCATAATGCCTGTTACCTGTGATTGGCATTGGTAACGGGTGTTATTGAGGCCCGTTACCTATATCGTGTTATTGGTAACGGGCATTATGGTAATGCCCGTTACCAATGTGTGTTATTGGTAACGGGCATTTGCCCGTTACCGATGATGGGTTATTTGTAACGTTATATCGGTAACGGGCGTTTTGCCCGTTACCAATAACGATCTATGCCCGTTACCAATGACCCTTTTTCACGTAGTGTTATGTGAAGCCATGTCAGCCGTGAGGGAGGTAAATTGTTTAGTTACTAATTTTTTTGTTGGATTTCACTCCACCTGCGGTTGGGAACTACTAATTCGTTCGGTCTACAACAATTTTGAATAGGCTCCTAACGAGCTAATTTTCACTATTTTTGTTTGTAGTTTTTCTGTTATTCTAGACATGTGTTATTCTTGGTTAAAGGAATAGACAATTCGATCGATAATGAAAACCGACAGAAAGCAACTGGACGAATTGTCTGTACCAATTGCCATTTAGCTAATAAGTTCATTAGACATAGTGTGTTATAAACTTTGAGAGTACTTGTAAATTTGGTGGTATGATGTGTGAAGTCCGAATATTTTTCCATTATCTAATAACACGCAAACAAGAAAGAAATAGAAAGGAATAACTATGATATTGTTGACTTAAAAGTTAAAACAAACTTATAATTTTTATAACATTAAATACCATTTTACTACTTTTACATGTACATTTATTTTAGAAAAATATTTGGATTTAAAAAAAATATTTCTATATTTTTTAGTCTAACGGATCTTCCTGAACTATCACGAAAGTTCAATTTACCTCCCTCATGATTGACGTTGCGTTACGTAAGCCGTCCATGAAATCGACCAATTTCAATACTTCGAGGAGTATAAACATTCCGGTTTTCTAGTTTAGGGATTCGCATAAGTTGAGGGAAGTAATATGGACTTTTTCAAAAAATATCGAATACCTAAAGGTCCATCCAAATAAGGCCACTCTAAAACAAGAGGGGGGAGAGAGAGATATTTTATGTCCAAAGCCCAAGCCTAAAATAACGATTAAACACGCAGGTGTTCTTTCTTTAAACACAAAATATGAATTTTGATCCCTAATTTTATTCCAAGGATCAAGTCCATCATTTAACTTCCAAATTAATCAAATCCCTCAACTTTTTATTTTCGGGTTAAACTTGTCATACGGTATTGCAGGTGGAGAAGGTGGCATGAGAAACAACACATTAGGAGGAACCTAAGCAATATGCATGTGTAGCTAGATAAACCAAATCAATCTTCCGTGTGACCATTGTCACTCATTTGCATTGTTTAATAAATGTCTAAGAGTAAAAAATAGCTCCTCGCAAATGTTTCATATATACTCCCTCTGGTTTGGTAAAAGAAGTCGTTTTGGAGAAGATTTGTATCAAACATTGGAAATATAAATGATGAATAACTTTTAAGTCGTTGAGTTTAGAAATGTGAAAATTACATAAATAGATTTGTTTTGAAAATCTTTTTCATAAAAATATACATATATACGTTTTCAATAAATATTTTTATAGAAAAGAGAAGTCAAAATTGTGTTTTGAAGACCGTGTCGCTGTCCTAAACGACTTCTATTACCAAACCGGAGAGAGTATGATATATGTATATTACTTCATATCACAACATATTAGTATATCATTAGCATATCGCTATCTGCCTATCTCCTTGTTTGGTTTGCTTTTGCAGACAGCAATGTAGTATCTGAGCATTGTTATTTCCCAGCTAATTGAAGGTGCGCGTGGTATGGTAGCTATCGTCCACTTGCTCAAACAAAGGCCTGATTTAATTCGGTAATTTTTCACTATTCATCTATCACATCGAATATATAGACATTAATTAAGAGTATTAAATGTAGGTTAATGACAAATTTTATTTTATAATTGCGAGACGAATCGATTGAACCTAATTAGGTTATGATCAGACAACGTCGTGCTATAATAAATAATCTCTAATGACGAATTAATTAAATTTAATAAATTCATTTCGCGATTTTCCATCCGTGTAATTAGTTTTGCAATTAGAATATAATTAGCTTTTCTAATCTTTGATTTACAATTGCTACAATAAATTTCCGCAAATTTTTGCCCGAACTAAGCAAGGTCAAAGTACTCATCTCCATTATCAAAAAAGGCAGTCCTCTCCGTGTGTACACGGGCAGCACAGAAGCTATGTGGGTCGTCGTCGTCATCAGCACTAATGAAAGCGACACGCTATTTGATCATTTTATATTAATTACTATGAGGATGTTTAGAGACTAGTCAAAAAGTTATTTGGGCTCCACTCCAAATAGCTCCAATTAGCATCTTCTGGGGGTAATTTTTTTAGAATGAGTTAGGTGCAAATAGCTTTTTTTTTTTCGAATACGCGCGCAACGTATCCTTGTATTAAGACGAAGAAGAAAAAGATACAATAGTCGGTTACAACCTAAATGAAACGGACTCCAGATGGACACAAGCTGACAAACCAGCTGAACACAACCCGAAACAAAAAACTCCAACATGAACTACTCACATCCCACACAATCACAACCTAAACGACTATATCTAAGCCTAGCTCTCAGTCGATGCTCCATCCCACACGGGAGAGATCTTGGTCTTGTTCTTCAACATCGGGGATATGGCCTGCAGTGCTTCCATGTGGTGCGGCGGAGGCCTTTCACGAAAGAAATTATCCACCGCTTCCTCCGCCGAAGCCACCGAAGCCGGAGGCGCACCAACCTCACCGAGCCACCGCGCCAGTAGCACCGTCCCTCGCTTAGCCGGTTTGATGTCCGAGAGAGGGTCCAAGACTTGGCGATGGCTTCGCCTGAGGCCAGATGCCTCCGACGAAGGCAGCTGAGGAGGCGTGTTGACGAGGACAGGGTCAACTCGACGACGACGAGAGGACAGGTCCAGAAGAGGCGGCGGAATATCCTTCGTAACGTTGCTGATGAAGTCCTCCAAGGCCGTAGAACTGTCGTCCTCCGACTCCCTGACCGCGTCGGTGTCCATCTCAGAGGCTGGTACCACCTCGGTTGATGGTGGTGCCTCCGCAGGTGGCACCTCCACAACCGACACATCAACCGATGGTGGCACCTCCACAGGAGGCACCTCCACACATGGCACCACCATCGCGACCAAATGTGGCACCTCCACAGCCGGCACAACCTCAACCGATGGTGGCACCTCCACAAACGACACCTCCACAAGCGTCACGGGTGTGGCAACTAGCTGACCACTGGAGACAGGTGGCCTCTCCTAAGAAACACTCACCTTCGAAGCCCGATCTCTGAGCTCCTGAGACCGGAAGGTGGCCACGAACAGCTCGGGGAAGGCGGGATCGAGGGTGAAGTCATCGTCCTCGATGCAAAGCGCAACCATGATCGCTGACTTGGCCGTAGCCAAAGCAACCACGGCCAAGGCATCAGAGGCAAAGAGCGTGAGATTGAGGCCACCATCCGCAGCAGCAGTCGTCGACAACGGCTGATCATCCGAGACCGGAGGGCGACCGCGTGGGGTGGCATGAACGTCCTGCCGAGGCAGGCTCGGTCGAAGTGGAGGTGATGAGGCTGCAAGCAGTCCTTGGCACCGTGCCGGAGGTCGTGGTAACGCAGGCACCGCGATGACAGATGGCACGAAGCAACCCGATGCTTGTAGGAAAGGCAGTTCAAGCATCGTCCATCGAGCTTCTTGGAGAAGCATCACCGCGGTGGCGCTTCCATCCGAGGAGGTCGCTCCCGACGGTCTCGAGGATGCGCACGCCGCCTCTCAACTCGTTGCCAGCCAGCAGTGTTGACGTGAGGAGTGCGGTGCGCCGCCTGACCCCAGGCACAACTTGGGGCAGCCCGACCAGCCTTGTGGGGGTGGTCGTGCCGCTGGAGACCGATGGACCAACTCTGTCGTCCCGCGCTGGCGGTTGTTGCGTCGAGAACGCTTGTCTGTCCACGATGGTGGAGGGAGTAGCCTGCGGCCACGCTGACGAGGACGCTTGCGGTGCCCACCCTCACCACGTGGAGGCGGCACCACGATGAAAGAGGTGCAAACAGCTTTAAAATAGCCCACATATTTGGTTTTTTTGGGCTATTTAGGCTAAAAAGAGGAGAGCTAAAAAAATATCCACAGGATTCAAACACCCCCTATGTACTACTACAGTAATCCTCGTGTCGATGTCATGGGTGCTGCTCTGATATATGTTGGCTTGTCGTGGTGTTCGAGAGCCAGATCCGCTAATCGCCCGGCTGTCCGCCCCCTGAGTGGTCGTACTCGCGACAGCCATATCAGGTAGGCTTGTGGCGGTTTGCGCAATGGGAGAAGCTGGTTGCTCCGTCTTTATGAAACTCCCGATATTATAGAGGCCTGCTTGGTTATCGGCCATGGTTTGTCACCCCAAATATTAGGTTTGCCACACATATTTTGGCAAGTGCTTCCTGCGTTACTAAGAGCTCGTTCTTTTTTTAAAAGAAATAGTGAAATTGTAAATAAATAGTGTTGAAATAATGTTTCTTGTGAAAGAAAATGTGATAATGTGATCGGTAATAGTAGTACTTTTCATTGTTCCTTTTCAACGAACAGACTCTAAAGTGTATACATAGCTTCCCATAGCCACCAGTAGGGCTTGCCACAGTTTTTGCATCAAATGTGTGGTCAGCTTTATCTCCGCGCCACGGACGCACGACTTCTCTGCTAATCCCTGCATCTGCACGCAGTCAGCTAGTGAGTCTCCCAAACTCATTTTTTTTTAATTTGATGCTCGGACTCTTTGAATAGAGAAGCTGCCAGCTTGAGAGCTTTCACTCAGATTTAGCATTGCTCTTGATTTTTATTTTTCAAGTATGTGATTGTTGGATTCCTTAATCTTATTTATGGTTGAAGGAAATATCTTATCTCATTTTAGCATCAAACTAAACACTATAATAATTGACTTTTATCAATATTTGTGGCAGCTATCCAAACACCAGCTACACAAAAATTGACACACCTAGTGTCGGGGTTTGTCACCGCCGGCAAGTAAATTTATACGATCACGTGTCGGGATCCGCACGGTGGCACAAGAGACACTAGGATTTATACTGGTTCGGGCCTCCGGAGAGTAATACCCTACGTTCAGTCTGAGGGGAGTGTTCTTTATGCCCAAGTTCGTAGTAGGGGTTACAAACTGGTCGGGAAGGCGTACGTGTGGGTGAAAGCGTATGAGCGCCTCTGTGAACGTGACCCCTCCCCCTCTTTTATAGTCACAAGGGAGAGGGCAAGGGGGTAAAATAGGAATGGAAATTAGATTACAGTGTAGGGTGTCCTTCTCGACGTTGGGCGGCCGTCCGGACGTGATGAGTCAACTAGGGACTGTAGTAGAGTGGTTGTTGACCGTATGGGCTTCCCAGATTCGTGGTTTCCGAGTAGTGGGCGTCGGGGACTTCTCAAGTACGTCTCCGAGTAGTCCGGCGTCAGGAATCGTCAGCTTCATGACGTGCTTCCATCAGCGTAGTTGGTATGCGTCTTTCCGGGGCACTGTGAGGCTCACACTGTGTGGATGGGACGGCTCACACTGTGTCATTCGTGGCGCAATGGGCGTCCACGCCTCCTGACACCTGACACCCCCTGTCAGTACGACCCGGCATGGAGAGGGTTGCACGTGGTGCCGCGGGAGCGGACGTGCGCGGAGGACCCGTCACATCAGGAGTGGGCCCCGTCTGTGGTTTGCTTCGTCGCGAAGACTGGCCCGGCCGGGGGCGGAAACTACTCGTGCGAATGAGTAGTCGGAGACGAGGAGGAAACTACTCGTGCGAACGAGTAGTTGTGGAGGGGGCAGAGACTTGTCGTGCGAGCCATCAAGTACTCAGAAACTCGTCGGACGAGCCGTCAAGTACTCGGAAACTTGTCGAACGGGTCTCCAAGTACTCGGAGGCGGGTGGTGCTAGTTCGTACGGGCCGCCAAGTACTTGGACTTGACGGAAACTGGTCATACGAGTTGACAAGTGCTCGGGGACAGGGTACTTGTCGTACAGGCCGCCAAGTACTCGAAGTGTAGCCCGTACTTCTCCTTTCGGTGGTCGTGGTGGGCCCTGGTCTAGGCCCTCGTCACCTAGTGTGACAACCCGCCCAGGAAAATACCGTACTATCGCCTAAACCAATCCACTTTGGTCATTAAGCGATACTAAAGTATCATCCTGTCGTTAGTTGCCGGGTTAACGCCCGGTAAATCACTTGGAATTTCACACAGAGGATCGAATATATGCATTAAAACTCACGCGAAGGCGAGTCCAGAGTACAAACACTAATTAAATTCAAATTATTACAAACCATTGTTCATGACATGAAGTAGAGGTTCAGAGTTTGAAAACAGCGGAATAAAAATAAACTAGCGCAACGGTAAACATCACAGGAGGCCATCCGTGATGCCATCACTTGTCGTCATCCACCCATCCCTGCTCCCAGCTGGGTGGATCTCACCAGATCAAACAACCCTGCAACAACAGTTTTAAAGCAAGGCTGAGTATACTAATACTCAGCAAGACTTAACCGTCGGGTGATAACTACATCACCAAACTCTAGACATGAGAGGCTTTTTGGCTGGTGGAATTCTTTTGCTGAAAAGCAACAAAGAGTATGTCCTTACTTTCAATATTTTAGAACAAAATTCTAGTTCATTACCATTTCTAAGTGTGCCAACTAATTCAATCAAGAATTGTACAATACAATTAATTCAAGCAGTAATATTCACAAAGTTCCATCATTAAGGGATATCATGGCCAGTTGATTAAGCAGTCTCGGATAACGGTGAGAGGCCGACAATCGATTGATTTAAACCTTGCAAGGTAGACCTAAACACACGGTAGGGTGCCCCCGCGAGGACAACCATCCAGGCGGTTCCCATCTTTCTTCGGTTCGGGATCGGAACCTACAATCCTCGGTACAAGGCTTACTGGCACGTCACGCCGGACCGCCCAGACTCGCACAGGTACCCCACTGTTGCAGGCAGGGGGACACATCAGGTGTCCTAGGGGTAGTAGGGAAAGGTTCCCTTGCCGCGTCAATCAGGTACTAGGCTTACCGGTCCCATTCCCGACAAGTGCTTAGTACGTTCAAAAGCTTAGCCCACGAAAGCCATTGGACCGGAGCCCAAATCCCATGCTCTTACCACATGAGCAATCCATTTATAAAGATCTTATGATTCCAACATAAGGACCTATTCTCGCGAGTGACGAACATCACTCGACTTGTACCGGTCCTACAGCATAGCAGCTATCGACCTAGCATACTAGTAAAAGAGCATAGGTACCTAGGGATCATGCATCTAGGGTTTCATTCAACTCCTGAAACGTAAATGCACAATCATAGCAAGGATAATTGCATAATTTTAAAAAGGCAGGGTTAATGATCCGGGGCTTGCCTTCGCTGGCAAGGTTGGCCTTGGGCCCTTCTGGACTTTGGTCCAGGTCTTGATCTACGTCCACGTACTGCAGCTCTTCGCTAGCACCTTCGTCTCCTCCTTCCGGCACGAGCGTATATCTACCGTCGGGAAGATCTACACGACGATGCAATGCAAGATTTAATTGACGATTTTTTTTAATTTAATTACTTACAAACAACAAACGACAACCATGGGGTACATGATTGACCACATTCACCTAGATAAGCACACATTTAGCATACTCTTCCAAAAGGAACAATATGCGGTTCTTTATTAATTAATCTGTTCAAAAGTGACTGTGTACATATTTATGTGACTAAATTAATTAAATTTCACAAACAGCAAGGGGTGGTGTCACTTAGCTTCTTAGCATGATTAAAAACACCACACAAGGTTACTAGATATGGAGTTGATGATTTTCCAATTAACTTTAATATTAAGCTTAAAAAGGCTACCATTGCTTTTATTCACAAAATCAATTAATAAAATTCAGTGGGGTGTGTTATGAAGCACTACAAACCTATACAAGGCCACTGCACACACATGCACACTTAAAAGAGCTACGAAATTAAATATATCAAAAATAACAAAAGCTAGCTACCAAAACATGATAAATGCATATGAAAAATAAATACACATCCAAATGATTCCAACTTTCTCACACATTGCCTCTGGTCCAAAACTAAGCTAGGAATGCAACATATACACCTAGAGCTACTATAGATCTTGAGTTATGCATTTACAAAGAAAAACAAGCATATTTCAAGAATAAATATTTATGACAATTATAAAATTGTGATTAATTCACCAGAGGTGCATTTTGGCATAAAAAGACAACATGAAGAAGTTGGGCACAAAAATCTATTTATTTTTGGCTACAAAAATCATTTAGACAGATTCTTCATAAATACAAAACAATTCATATAAAAAATATTTACAACATAACTATGTGCAATTTTTGGTACAGAATCTAGGAATGGCATAACACACAACATATCCAAAATTCAGCTACAGAGCACATGTAGATTTTGAAATACAACAGATCTAGGTTTATCAATCTTCTATTTTTCATGCAAAAACTATCAGGAAAAACTATCATTATGCTTTACAAAAGTTCTAGTGTTTCTCACAAGGAATCCAACAAAATTGAGTTTACATTTTTCTGATTTTTCTATGATTTTCTACGAATTTTACAAGAATCAGCAAAACATCAAGAACTATTCAAGATGCAACTTGCAGGCAGGCCCCTGGACAGTTTTTGATTCTCGCAGATATGCCCCTAGATCACGGTTAGGACTATACCTGAGCATTTTTGGCCCGGCTCGGACCGGCCCGCTAGCCCGGCCCGAGCCCGGCCCGCGCCAGGCCCGCCCACGGACCTTACTGGACGGGCGAGGGCAGAGATCTTGAAGCCCGCGAAAATTTTTTTTGGCCCGAGCCCGGCCCGAAATGCTGTTTTTAGTTACTTTACACTATAAAATGCGCGGGCGGCCCGCCCAAGCCCGGGCCCGGCCCGAGCCCGGCCCGAAAACTGAGGCCCGACACGTCCCATGGGACGATCATGGGCAGGATTTTCTCAACCCGAAAAGCCCGAGTTTTTTTTCGGCCCGGCCCGAACCCGGCCCGGCCCGTGGAATGCTCAGGTCTAGTTAGGACCCTGAAAAGATTGAAAGCTTTGCAATTGGGTCCCTGGGGGCAAAGGGCGGCGCGGCCGCCCGGAATTCCGGCGAGCCGGCGGCGGGGTCGGCCGGGGAAGTAGGGAAACGCGACCAGGTGCTCACCTCGGGCTCGCTGGTGACCGGAGTTGGGGCAGAGGCGGCTCCGGTGAGCGCGCACGGCGGTGCACGGCGGCGGCGTCCGCTGCAAGCTGCGATTCCGGCGAGGGTGAGGCGGCGCTGGGCAATGCGCGGCGGTGTGAGCTTCTATGGGGTCCAGGGGAGAGCTTAGGGTGGTTGGCCGGCGACGGACGCGAGCGGAGGGGAGGCTCGGCTCGGCGGCGGAAATGGTGGCGCAGCGGAGCTCAGGGAGGCGGCGACTGTGCGTGCACGCGCGAGGAGAGTCGCGGGCGTCTTTTATAGGCGGCTTCCCTTTGCGCCGAAGTAAGAGGAAGGAAGAAAGGGGGACCCGGCCGGCGTCGGGGCGCGCGCGGGAGACCGGCCGGCGGACGGCACGGCGACATGCATGGCGCGGCTGCGCGTGTCGCCAGGGACGTCGGGGGAAGGGAGGGCCAGAGGGCAGAGGCGCGTCAAAGGCTCCCGCTCGCCCACGTGTCCGCCTCGGGGCCTCGGCGTCCGGGCCCTGGGGGCAGCGGCGCGGGAAAATCGGGCGCCGGTCGGCTCGGGGCGCGGCGCTCTGGAGCGGCAAGCCGACGACGTCACCGATTTCAAACTGATTTAGCCCTGTTTGACCGCCTCAAAACCCAAAAACATGAATAGAAGTTCAATTTCGGCCAATAGAAAAGTTGTAGAGGAACTATAGGAGAGCAACTTTTGCAAAGGCCGACCTATGTTTTGATCAACCGCTTGAGCATGAACTGCAGGCAAAGTTGCTGGTTTTCATGGCTCGGGTGAATAGTAAAAGCTGCAGTTGACCAAGTTTTTCACCTTTTTGCACTCAAAATTTGAAATGCCACCCAAAAGCAAAGTTGTGTCCCTCGAAAAACTGGACAACTTTTATATTGGGAGATTTTGAAGTGTTTAGGTGAAATTTGGAGAACGCGGCAAAAGTTCCGGAGGAAGTTCAAGGACATAGGGTTTGACCGGGGTTTTGACCAAGGTTTGACCACAAGTGGGTGTTGACTTGATCAAGAGGGTCATTAGGGATTGTTGGCGAGATTTTCGAGGTGATGACCCAGTTTTGACCATGGTTTGACCAACGTCAACAGTGGTTGACTCGGCTGATTCGGTCATTAGCACTAATGATGCTAATTAAAAACCTGGGGCGTCACAGCCTACCCCCCTTAAAAAGAATCTCGTCCCGAGATTCGAAATTAAAAGACGAAAGTAGGGAGGGGTTCCTTTCTATGGCCGCAGCGGGGCTGCAACGGTCATCCAAACCACCCGAGGTAGGACCCGGTGGAGCAATTCGGTGGTGGCACGCGGGGCTCGACAATGGACGGCCCGTGAGGTCTCGGCGACGTGATCGTGGCCGCGGAAGAGAGATGGCAGAGCGACGTCACGGCGTCGTACAGTCGCGGCACTGAAAAGGATGGGGTCCAACGGTCCGAAGAACCGACCGTGATGGCGAGAATAACGAGAAGAGCTTAGGGTATCCGCCTTCTAGGCTCGGGATTGCAACTAGGAGAATTTAGCAAAAGATTTTCCGATGCCTTGTTGGCTTGCTTCTCACCTCCCAGAATGTGGAGGGTACGATCACGGATCATGGACGGATAAGCGATGGAGGACTGTCATACCTTGACTTTTAGAGAACCTTGATTGCTCAAGGGAACTCTACTCCTACTTCCTCAACTTGGCTGGTTGAATTGATTTGATGCTAAGAGAACGTCCAGATTGGCGAAAAGAGACCAAGTCGAACAAGTGATCATCAAAACAGATTTCTATGAAGAAAAGGAAGGCTAGTAAAAGATTTCCGTAATTTCTTTTGGAAGCAACACGGATGTGGTTTATGGGTCAAAGGTTCCCCATACTCGGTTGAGTGGTTCATAAGAACAGTCTAGGAATGTGAATTCGGAGAGGGCATTCGCAAGGAATGGCTTACGAATAAAAGGTAGGAAGGTATGGAAGATAATCTAGTATGGGAATTTCAGAACAATCTTGCTCACATGTTATTTAACTTGTGAATTTGGGTGGTATTGACTCGTTACATTACAGTGCAGTGATTTTAAAAAGTTGGTGTGATGCACATGCTTATGAAGACACGATGCACATGCTCATGCGGTATGGTGCTCATGATGCATGTTAGCACGACTCGGTTACCCACAGAATGAGTTAGTGATTGAGATGGCAATCATATGTTGAGAAGGAGTGAGTGTGGCGAGTCGCATTCTCACGACCAAGATACCTAGCGCACTCCTAGTGGCAATCATCTGGCTGCAGCGCACATGATGCCCTAGGTCCCGTCGCGGCACCTTTGGTTATGGGACAACAACATCACCAACCATAAGAAAGATAGAGTAGGAGTATTGAAATCTTTCATGTGTATGCACGTTAATTCACCCAAGGTTCCCAAATGCACATGCTATGCAAATGCATACCCAACAAGTGACTTTTTTTTTATTCAAAATGTTGTGAGCAAGACCATGAGGAATAAGCTCATGATTGAAAGATCGAAGTAATCATGACAAGGATATCAATTCAAGAATAGCTCAGTGCTCCAACATGTATAAATTCAAGGGGATTTGGAAGAGATACATGTCGATGGAGATAACATGTTGACAGGAGAAGATTACAACTAAAGATTGAACTCTAAGATCAAGACATTACCCAACTGACATGGTAGAACAGAAAAAGTTCTTTTCTCATGCTAGGCAAAACTGGGGTAGTCATGTGTACAAAGGTACAATCGTATGTTCAAACTCGCAGCGAGCATACATACCTAATGACATAAAGTTCTGGCGGTTGTGAACAAAATTCATAACTTAAAAACCAGACCTCCAAAAATTCCCAAATTTTACCAGCAACTCATAGAGGTTATGAGGCACATTTTTGGTATTCAAAGGTTGAGCTAGATCAATTAGGAACAAGGTCGAAAGATGCAAGTTCAAAGTTCTGTCGTCTGAAAAACAGCATGACCTAGGTTCACTAAAAAGGTTACAACTCAAGATTTTCAGAGGCTATGACCATGAATTTTTGCGAGCAAAACTAGATTAGATATGGAGCAACTTTGGTAGAGATCACCTAGGCAAAAAGATTCTTAAACAGGGTGCAAACATCAAGCAAACAGCCACATCAACATTTTTGGACAGCAACACCTTCACACCTGAGAGGCTATGCAAGAAAAAGCACACTAGCAAAAATTCACCTTAGAGAGCACATAAAACATACAGGGGTTTAGTTTTAAATTTCCATAATTTTTAACATGATGCAAGACGTCCTATTCGTCCTCACTCGGCGATCAAGCCAAAAATCGAAGTTAGTGCCGGTGGCAAGGCATATACACGTTTCTCCCTATAATAACTAGTCGAGAACTAGTCGATGCACACTAGCGACTTACGAAACGTGGTTAGTGTACCTGCAGAAGATCACAGAACATATCGAACCTTTCGTGCCAGCACTCATGAAAGCGTCCACAAACATTACCGTTCACTATAGAAACGGTATCCATGCGTCAAGCCGATGCATGGACAGCGTCCAACCTCAGATACGCTCCTTTTCGAATGAAGCGGATCCTTGCCTCGCATATTCACAATGCGGAACGTCCACGTATGGCAAAACGTGGCGAGACACAGACGCGACGGTGGGTTCCCTTTGGAATAGGTCCCATCCATCCCTCACATGACTTCCATGCGGTACCACCACGTATAGCAAAACGTGATGAACTAGTATGGTTGTACAGAAAGTAAGTTCTGACAAGAAATAAAATGTGCTGGAAGTTAGCAAAATAAACCATAGATTAATAAGCCACCTGAAAGAACCCAAAAATTCCCTCTAGGGCCTCTCGGTCTAAATTATCCTTAACGGACCAACGTATTTTGCAAATCCAAGCAATCTTGGCAAATTTTATTTAAAAACCAGTGATTAAAGTTGTTAATTAATCTCTGGTGCATATAATTGCTCTGATGCCAGCTGTGACAACCCGCCCAGGAAAATACCGTACTATCGCCTAAACCAATCCACTTTGGTCATTAAGCGATACTAAAGTATCATCCTGTCGTTAGTTGCCGGGTTAACGCCCGGTAAATCACTTGGAATTTCACACAGAGGATCGAATATATGCATTAAAACTCACGCGAAGGCGAGTCCAGAGTACAAACACTAATTAAATTCAAATTATTACAAACCATTGTTCATGACATGAAGTAGAGGTTCAGAGTTTGAAAACAGCGGAATAAAAATAAACTAGCGCAATGGTAAACATCACAGGAGGCCATCCGTGATGCCATCACTTGTCGTCATCCACCCATCCTTGCTCCCAGCTGGGTGGATCTCACCAGATCAAACAACCCTGCAACAACAGTTTTAAAGCAAGGCTGAGTATACTAATACTCAGCAAGACTTAACCGTCGGGTGATAACTACATCACCAAACTCTAGACATGAGAGGCTTTTTGGCTGGTGGAATTCTTTTGCTGAAAAGCAACAAAGAGTATGTCCTTACTTTCAATATTTTAGAACAAAATTCTAGTTGATTACCATTTCTAAGTGTGCCAACTAATTCAATCAAGAATTGTACAATACAATTAATTCAAGCAGTAATATTCACAAAGTTCCATCATTAAGGGATATCATGACCAGTTGATTAAGCAGTCTCGGATAACGGTGAGAGGCCGACAATCGATTGATTTAAACCTTGCAAGGTAGACCTAAACACACGGTAGGGTGCCCCCGCGAGGACAACCATCCAGGCGGTTCCCATCTTTCTTCGGTTCGGGATCGGAACCTACAATCCTCGGTACAAGGCTTACTGGCACATCACGCCGGACCGCCCAGACTCGCACAGGTACCCCACTGTTGCAGGCAGGGGGACACATCAGGTGTCCTAGGGGTAGTAGGGAAAGGTTCCCTTGCCGCGTCAATCAGGTACTAGGCTTACCGGTCCCATTCCCGACAAGTGCTTAGTACGTTCAAAAGCTTAGCCCACGAAAGCCATTGGACCGGAGCCCAAATCCCATGCTCTTACCACATGAGCAATCCATTTATAAAGATCTTATGATTCCAACATAAGGACCTATTCTCGCGAGTGACGAACATCACTCGACTTGTACCGGTCCTACAGCATAGCAGCTATCGACCTAGCATACTAGTAAAAGAGCATAGGTACCTAGGGATCATGCATCTAGGGTTTCATTCAACTCCTGAAACGTAAATGCACAATCATAGCAAGGATAATTGCATAATTTTAAAAAGGTGGGGTTAATGATCCGGGGCTTGCCTTCGCTGGCAAGGTTGGCCTTGGGCCCTTCTGGACTTTGGTCCAGGTCTTGATCTACGTCCACGTACTGCAGCTCTTCGCTAGCACCTTCGTCTCCTCCTTCCGGCACGAGCGTATATCTACCGTCGGGAAGATCTACACGACGATGCAATGCAAGATTTAATTGACGATTTTTTTTAATTTAATTACTTACAAACAACAAACGACAACCATGGGGTACATGGTTGACCACATTCACCTAGATAAGCACACATTTAGCATACTCTTCCAAAAGGAACAATATGTGGTTCTTTATTAATTAATCTGTTCAAAAGTGACTGTGTACATATTTATGTGACTAAATTAATTAAATTTCACAAACAGCAAGGGGTGGTGTCACTTAGCTTCTTAGCATGATTAAAAACACCACACAAGGTTACTAGATATGGAGTTGATGATTTTCCAATTAACTTTAATATTAAGCTTAAAAAGGCTACCATTGCTTTTATTCACAAAATCAATTAATAAAATTCAGTGGGGTGTGTTATGAAGCACTACAAACCTATACAAGGCCACTGCACACACATGCACACTTAAAAGAGCTACGAAATTAAATATATCAAAAATAACAAAAGCTAGCTACCAAAACATGATAAATGCATATGAAAAATAAATACACATCCAAATGATTCCAACTTTCTCACACATTGCCTCTGGTCCAAAACTAAGCTAGGAATGCAACATATACACCTAGAGCTACTATAGATCTTAAGTTATGCATTTACAAAGAAAAACAAGCATATTTCAAGAATAAATATTTATGACAATTATAAAATTGTGATTAATTCACCATAGGTGCATTTTGGCATAAAAAGACAACATACAGAAGTTGGGCACAAAAATCTATTTATTTTTGGCTACAAAAATCATTTATATAGATTCTTCATAAATACAAAACAATTCATATAAAAAATATTTACAACATAACTATGTGCAATGTTTGGTACAAAAGCTAGGCATGGCATAACACACAACATATCCAAAATTCAGCTACAGAGCACATGTAGATTTTGAGATACAACAGATCTAGGTTTATCAATCTTCTATTTTTCATGCAAAAACTATCAGGAAAAACTATTGTCATGCTTTACAAAAGTTGTAGTGTTTCTCACAAGGAATCCAACAAAATTGAGTTTACATTTTTCTGATTTTTCTATGATTTTCTAAGTATTTTACAAGAATCAGCAAAACATCAAGAACTATTCAAGATGCAACTTGCAGGCAGGCCCCTAGACAGTTTTTGATTCTCGCAGATATGCCCCTAGATCACGGTTAGGACCCTGAAAAGATTGAAAGCTTTGCAATTAGGTCCCTGGGGGCAAAGGGCGGCGCGGCCGGCCAGAATTCCGGCGAGCCGGCGGCGGGGTCGGCCGGGGAAGTAGGGAAACGCGACCAGGTGCTCACCTCGGGCTCGCTGGTGACCGGAGTTGGGGCAGAGGCGGCTCCGGTGAGCGCGCACAGCGGTGCACGGCGGCGGCGTCCGCTGCAAGCTGCGATTCCGGCGAGGGTGAGGCGGCGCTGGGCAATGCGCGGCGGTGTGAGCTTCTATGGGGTCCAGGGGAGAGCTTAGGGTGGTTGGCCGGCGACGGACGCGAGCGGAGGGGAGGCTCGGCTCGGCGGCGGAAATGGTGGCGCGGCGGAGCTCAGGGAGGCGGCGACTGTGCGTGCACGCGCGAGGAGAGTCGCGGGCGTCTTTTATAGGCGGCTTCCCTTTGCGCCGAAGTAAGAGGAAGGAAGAAAGGGGGACCCGGCCGGCGTCGGGGCGCGCGCGGGAGACCGGCCGGCGGACGGCACGGCGATATGCATGGCGCGGCTGCGCGTGTCGCCAGGGACGTCGGGGGAAGGGAGGGCCAGAGGGCAGAGGCGCGTCAAAGGCTCCCGCTCGCCCACGTGTCCGCCTCGGGGCCTCGGCGTCCGGGCCCTGGGGGCAGCGGCGCGGGAAAATCGGGCGCCGGTCGGCTCGGGGCGCGGCGCTCTGGAGCGGCAAGCCGACGACGTCACCGATTTCAAACTGATTTAGCCCTGTTTGACCGCCTCAAAACCCAAAAACATGAATAGAAGTTCAATTTCGGCCAATAGAAAAGTTGTAGAGGAACTATAGGAGAGCAACTTTTGCAAAGGCCGACCTATGTTTTGATCAACCGCTTGAGCATGAACTGCAGGCAAAGTTGCTGGTTTTCATGGCTCGGGTGAATAGTAAAAGCTGCAGTTGACCAAGTTTTTCACCTTTTTGCACTCAAATTTTGAAATGCCACCCAAAAGCAAAGTTGTGTCCCTCGAAAAACTGGACAACTTTTATATTGGGAGATTTTGAAGTGTTTAGGTGAAATTTGGAGAACGCGGCAAAAGTTCCGGAGGAAGTTCAAGGACATAGGGTTTGACCGGGGTTTTGACCAAGGTTTGACCACAAGTGGGTGTTGACTTGATCAAGAGGGTCATTAGGGATTGTTGGCGAGATTTTCGAGGTGATGACCCAGTTTTGACCATGATTTGACCAACGTCAACAGTGGTTGACTCGGCTGATTCGGTCATTAGCACTAATGATGCTAATTAAAAACCTGGGGCGTCACACCTAGTTAACCAAACAATATATTTTTACCACATAATGTGGCAAGCCACATGTTGCCAAACATCTAACCTTAGGCGTGACAAAACATGACCGGCAACCAAACATGCCCTATATATTTGCGGGAAAATATCTAGTTTAAACCACTTCTCGATGGTAACAAGAAAACCCTCTAAAAACCATGCTTAGAGGTTTCTAAAAAATTAGAAATGATGCACATCCATTGTGTATCTATATTTCTAGTTTGTTACAAAAGTTGAGATGCAAACTCAAAGTACAAAAATTCTTACAAAAATGACAAATTTTGAGTGTATGTGTACTGGAAGACAAAATTTATGGGTATGTGTATTCTAGTGCACATGCACTTGAACTTTACCATTTTCATATGAATTTTTAGAAAACGAGTTTGCTGTGTCAACTTTTGTAACAAAATACATCTATGGATGAATTATGGATATGAATCATTTCAAAAAATTTAGAGACTTCTAAGTATGATGTTTAAAGGGGTTTTCACGTTTCCACCGAGAAGGTGGTTTGCACCGAATATTTCTTCTTTGCGGAAAATATTTGTTATACATAGGATTTTTGGCTTATTTCCCACATTAAATATTTGTTATACATAGGATTTTTGGATTACCTGTTAGAGGTCATTAGAGTTCTCAAAGTTATATACCCTCATTGTGGCCAATATTATGAACAAGCTCTTTAAGTACATTTGACCAATACACATGCATATTTGATTGCTTTGGGGTCTTGTAACACATATTATCAAGATGGGAGTACCGCAGAATTAGGAAGAGGAATTTGCAGTATGTTTTATCTATTATTTGTCGGACAATGGTATTCCCGGTCTGCATAAATGCTCATCTATTATTTTCTAGCAGTTGGATTTAGATCAGATGCATCAACTAAAAAGAAACCACACACACTAAGTGTATTACCTCGGTGAATACTACCCACGGGTGCAACCCAAGGGTTGCCGTTTCACTAAAAAAAACCCGCAGATTGAATATTTTGATTCGCACGCTAGTTGGTCTGAGCACTACTAGAGAAGCGACATTTGATCCAACTCTTTTGTCCCGGTTGAACTTTAGAGCCGGGACTAAAGGATTTTCGTCGACGTGGTCTCAAATAGCCGTGAACGCTCCACCCCTTTAGTCCCGGTTGGTAATACCAACCGAGACTAAAAGCTCTGCGTCCATAGACTAAAACACAGCAATCATTGAAGTGAGACTTTAGTCTCGGGTAGTGTTTCCACCTGAGACAAAAGCCTCTTTCCCCATCCACCCTGTCGGTGCCCCCTCCCTTATCTCTTTTCCTCCGGTCAAACTCCTTCCTCTCTCACCCTCTCTTCTTTTCTCTATCTCATCTCCTTCTCCTCATGCGCATGCGGAGGTGCGGCAGCTCCCAGCGGTGCTGGGGCGCGGGCGCGACAGCGGCGCGCGTGCGAAAGTGACTGAGCAGAGGACCGGGCGTGACACTCCGGCTCTAGCGCGGGTGCGACGGCGGGGTGCTCCGGCTCGGGCACGGCCGGGCAGAGAAGCGGGCGCGCGGAATCGAAGCGAGGTCGGCTGGCCCCAGCGGGCTCGCGGTGGCACGCGACCAAGCCATGCTCGCGACTGCTGACTGCGGTGTCCTGCGGCGCGTTGGACTGGCGAGCGCGCGGCAGCGCGCGGGACGGCCCGCCGCGGCTGGCGCGCGCGACCAAGCCAGACGCGGGCCAGCGGCGCGGCCTGCCCCCGGCGGGCGCACGACTCCCTCAGCTGGCGGTGCGTGCTGCCCGGGCAATGACGCAGTGCAGTCAGCGCAACAGCGCAAGGCAAGATTTCATTTTTTCTGTTTGTGTTTGGTGAGTGATTCGTTTGTAATGGAATTCATGTGTTTGTCAATGGAAATCATGTGTTGTGATGTGCAAAATAGATGTTGTGAATTGTGAGATGAATTTGTGAAATGAATTTGTTGATGAATTTGTGAGGTGAATTTGTTGATGAATTTGTGATGAACTTAAATGAACTTGTGTGTGGTGGAGTGGAGCTCGAGGTAGACTCTGGAGCTGCAGAGCAGCAGTAGGAGCCGGCGGGGCAGCAGCAGGGTGGGTTTTTTTATTTCGTGCAAAATCTTTTAATCCCGGGTGGTAATACCACCCGAGACTAAAGGACCCCTTTAGTCTCGGTTCTGTTACCCGAGACTAAAAGGGGGCCTTTTGTCTCTCCGAATTAGTCTCGGTTGGCATTTTTTTAGATTACACAGTACAACGCAGACGCTCACAACACGCACGCACACTCACCCCTATGAATACACGTACGCAAACCCTACTCCTATGAGCATCTTCGAAGAACTGAGCACCGGCAGATCTAAGACTCTTACCAACCGGGACCATGGTTCGCCAAACCGACCGAAACCGCGCGGTAACCGCGGTAAACCGCTGGAACCGCTGCGGCACGGTTACGGTTCCGGCCGGTTGGTAACCGGCCGGATTCAAAATTGTGAATTTAATTAAAAAAAATGAAAAAATCTCAAAAAATTCTCAAAAATAGTTCAAGTTGCCACGAATCTAATGGTGTCAAAATTTTCAAATATTCATTCATTTAGTATACTTTGCGGGCATTAGAAGTTCAACCAAAAAAGAAAAAGATACTGGTTGAACTTCTAATGCCCGCAAAAAATACTAAATGCACTATTATTTGAAAATTTTTGACACCATTAGATTCTACGCACCTTGAAATATTTGTAGGAATTTTTCTTATATTTTCCAATTTTTTAATTCAAATTTGAAAACGCACCAAATTCTTCACCGCGCCGGTTTTTTGTCTCTGCCAACGATTTACCGCTCAAACCGCACGGTTTACCGCTCAAACCGTGCGGTAAGCCGCTCGAAACCGTTTGAACTAGTGCTTTGGTTTGATAATTTGAATTTGAGCGGTTTGGAGCGGTTACCGCCCAAACCGCTCCGGTAAACCGTAACCGCCGGGCGGCGGTTTTGTCCCGACGGTCGGTAAAAAAAACCCTGACCGGGACTAAAGCCCGGGTCTCCACCGGTGGAGGCTCGATCGGCGCAGACCACATGGTCATGGTCTTCCAATATATATAGTTTTGCAAGAGATCAGGTGGGTATACAGTGCATCCACATGATTCACTAGTAGAAATGTTAATATCTATGACGATTTGGTAGTGACGTTCCATTTATTCGCCATGGAAGTGGTATCTACCGCGACGAATTTTGTAACTTCGTCACAGATAACGAGTGACGGTGCCAAGCCACTCAAAATAAAGACGAAACTCAGAGGATGGTCACCGAACAACGAACCTGTTTTGTCACAGATGGATCATTCCAGTTGTGCCTGTGAGGAACCTATGACGAACGTAAATGGACGTCACAGAACAATAATAGTATCGTCACAACTTGAAAAAAAACATGGTTAATTGTGGGTCCCGGATCCCTTACCCAGGTGGGCCCAGTCGCACGACCACGTGGCTGTCCATGTCAACGTGGACCCCACCAGTGGTACCACTGCCACGTGGCTGTCCACGTCAACGTGGACCCCACCAGTTGGGACCACTACCACATGGCTACGTGGGCCCACCACCCCTGGTCCCGCTGGACAGAATCAGTGGGCCACCGCTGGACTAGATGCGGCCCATAACATCTTGAATCGGGGGCCACCGCTGGACTAGATGCGGCCCAGAACATCTTGAATCGGTGGGCCACTAGCCTAGATGCGGCCTAGATGCATTGGGCCGGCCTTTCTTACAACACCGGAGACGGCCCAGGTTTTTATTCAGCAAAAAAAGGTTGCTATCCTCAGGATTCGAACCGCAAACGGGACAACACCGGAGATGAGGTCTTACCACTGCACCACTCAACGTTACCTGTTGGAGGAGAACATATTTTTTATTTAACAGAACATGAATTCCCATGTTCAATAAACAAACAGACAGAAACAAATTCACTTCTGTCCCCAGCGTGGTGGCTGCAGCTGCTGTGTGGCGGAGGGGGGCGGAGTCGTTCCCAGCGTGCCCGACGTGCGGAGGGGGGCGGAGTCGTTCCCAGCGTCCCCGGCGGGCGGCTGCTGCATGGCGGCATCCCCGGCGGGTGGCTGCAGCTTCTGCGTGGCGGCGTCCCCGGCGCACTGCTCAGGCTGCCTCGTCCCAGGGATCAGCCGGCTGCAGCTCCAGCGGCGACGACGGCGGCTTGCTGACACCCGACGTCGCCCGTGCCTCCTGCCCTTCACCGACTCCCCCGCCTGCCTCCACTTCCGCCGCCTCCTGGTCCTCAGCCGCCTCCCTCCACTCCCGCCGCCTCCTGGTCCTCAGCCGCCTCCTCCACGGCTGCTTCCTTCCCTCCGCCGGGCCTCCAAGATCTGCGCCGTCCGGCTGCTGTCCGCGGTCGCTGCAGGGCTGCTCTGGTCCGCCCTCTAATCGTGCTCTCCGCCACCGGAAGGCTACACTCGTCCCGAGCCGGCAAGGTAATTTCTGCTCTCTGTAGCTTGGCTGGACAGATGCAGATGCGTGTTCAAAATAGAATTGTTGTGTTCTCAAATTTTACTTTTTGTTGCTGTGTTGCAACAGATGGATCGAAGTTGGGTTCATTTGAAACCATTCACACCTGCCTACGTGGACGGAGTGGAACAGTTCATGGAATTTGTTAGAGGAAAATACCCTGAAGGCAGCAAGATAAAATGTCCATGCCGCAGATGTGTTAATCAAGTTTTGCAGCATCATCAAGAAGTGAATGACCATATACACATCTTTGGAATGTCGCCTGCTTACACTCGCTGGATTCATCATGGGGAGTCTCTAGGTGCTGAAATTATTGAGTCCAGAGAGGAGGAGGTGCACCATGATAGATATGATTATGATGAAGGGGTATGTTTGGGCGAGGATGACCAAGATGATGGCCAAGATGATGACCGAGATGATGATCACGGAGTCACAGAGATGCTAGCAGATTTGTACACATCCTTAGAGGCAGATGGAGGGAAACCAAGATTTACCAAAGTTCTTGCCGATGCCAAGCGGCAACTGTGCCCAGGATCAGAGCATTCTAGATTCTCCTTTCTAGTGAGACTTCTTTATATCAAGTCTCGCTATCGAGTTGGCAGTATAGCCTTTAGTGCATTCATGAAGTTATTGTCCCAGGGATTCCCTCAGTGTGAATTTCCAAGTTCTTATGATGAGGCGAAGAAGTATCTTGGTGAACTGGGCCTTGCATATGAATCGATCCATGTTTGCAAAAACAATTGTGTGCTGTTTCGAAAGTCTACATTGTTTGACAGGGATTATTCTAAGCTAGAAGCATGCCCAGTTTGTGGTGAATCTAGATGGGAAGGTGGTGGTGGTAGAAAAAGGCGGGTCCCTCACAAGGTCTTGAGGCACTTTCCACTTATAAAAATTCTGAAGAGGATGTTTGCAATGAAACAAACAGCTGAAGAGACTCAATGGCACATCAAGGGTAGGAGGCCAGTCAAGAATGTAATGAGCCATCCAGCTGATGGGAGAGCTTGGAAGAATTTTGATAAGAAGTTTAAAGATTTTGCAAAGGATCCGAGGAACTTGAGGCTTGCCTTAGCTACAGATGGTTTCAACCCATTTGGTAACATGAGCACTCAATATAGTATGTGGCCCGTGCTTCTGACACCTCTGAACCTTCCACCATGGGAATGTGTCAATCCAGCAAACTGCTTTATGTCTTTGCTCATCCCTGGTCCATCATGTCTTGGAAAAGATTTTGACTTGTATTTGGAGCCTCTAGTAGAAGAACTGCTTCAACTCTGGAGTGGAGTAAGCACTTATGATGCCGTGAGTGGCAAAAAGTTTGATCTCCATGCCGCTGTGTTGTGGTGCATACACGATTATCCGACGCTGGCCACCTTGTCGGGGCGAACCACTAAAGGCTATTATGATTGTATCCATTGTGACAAAGATCCTCTATCACGTGCACTGAGGGACAAAATTGGGTACATTGACTTAAACCAACAGCCAACTAAGGATGCTTGCTATAATGTTCTCCAGTCCACTGTAAAGCAGAGGCACTATATGTTGAAGAAAACCTACTTCACCGGCATCCTAATTGACCAGATCAGAACCACCTCTCCTGTTCGTACATGACTGATGCACAGTGGAATGAACTGGTTCAGAAATGGTCAGATCCAAAAAACATGGTATGTCCTATCTGCTGAACTCCACAGCTACCTATTGTTGCCATGTAAATTAATCATTGACTGCTGTTGTCTAGTTTATGTGAATCTGGAATTACATCATGTATGTGAATCTTAAATTTCTGAATATTTGGAATTTTCTTGTATTAGGAACCTGAGGTGAAGTCTTAGTTTATTCTGCATAGCTTAGTTGGTGAGATCTTTGCTTGCTGTTTGACATCATTGAAAGTTAGATGGGAATAAAATTTACTTGTATTATTGTTACTGGTGGACATCATTTGTGATGGTAGCAGTTAAAAGTTATTTGCTTAGCTTCTGGTTTGATTTAACAAGCTGTAGTACCCTCAATTTATTTGCTTTAGCTTCTGATAGTAGTGATCATGAAAAGTTGAGAACAAACCATTTATTTGACTTGAGTACACATGAAGCATGAATGCATGATTTTATTGAAGTAAATGTGTAAGGCTGTGATCTGTGAAAGTTCTCTGATTTATTTGAATTAGTCTATTCTCTTCTGGACTTAATGGTTAGTTGATTGCTTTCATATTTTACCCTGTTCAAATAAAAGGCATGTTTCTTCTAGCTGCTGTTCAGACATCATTTATAATTCTTGAGCTATGTCATTTATCTGGTAGGCCCCACAAGTGATGCTACATAAATTTCTCACACTTCAGTCCAGTAGGTCCAATAATTTTGATCTAATTATAATTTGTATCACTTGTTGCAGCGAACAGCTGAAAAGAACAAGGTAAACCGTGGCAAAGTTGTGTTTCACCAAGCGACAGCTGCATGCATATGTAATAGGGCACTGTTTGTATTGTTACTTTTTTACTCCACTGCTATGTGCGAAAGTCAACTAATTTTGACTATGTGCTTTTCATGCCAAACAGAGGCAAAAGAAAATGGCTGCAGCACGGGCAAATCAAGAAAATGCTACTAGAGAACAAGAAGCTGATGCTGATGGAGTACAACTGTACAAGAAGCTGCCGCTGATGGAGAACAAGAAGCTGCTGTTGATGGAGAGCTTGATGCGGTGGAGATCTTCAAAGTATGTCATACCAGCCGCAAGAAAGGAGTGACTGACACTACAAAAGAAGCAATTGTAAGTCTAATATTACTATATACTTTCCCAGCATCTTCCTATGTATCTCTTATTGAAACTGTCTTAGTGTGGAAACTGATATGGCTTGAAAAGTTGAAATGTCCATAGTTTTCATTATGCTGAGGTGGCTAGAGTATTTTTTAAATAGTTTGCAACTTGAAAGTGAACTGTGGCTTGCTTGTGCATGCATGCATGACCATTAATTCTTTTTCTAGCTGTTCAATTTCTGCTAGTAGTGTTGTCAGCTTGTCTCTCAGCTCTCTGTTTGAGCTCTCTGGATCATTGATCGAGTGGGACAACCATGGTTGCTTATTAGTTCTCTAGCTGTATGTTATTCTGTGCATAAATTTGCTCTCTCTAGATCCTAATTGTATTGGCGTTACAATTTATCAAGTGCAATAATTGTTTGCTTAACAGGGAGTGTGGTAGGTTACATGATACATGCTTTAACTAGGTTAAATTGCTACGTACATTCTGAAATACATTGAAGTTGGTTAACTTCTGTACTAGTATCAGACAATTTAATTGTTTGCACTGTGTCTCTACTGCTACATACATTGAAATAGCCAAATAAGATTAATAAAAATGTCTCTTAAGTCAACATTCTGAAATTTACCAAGTTTAACTAGGTTCTTGACAACTCTTTGGATTATGGCAGGCTAACATGGAAGCTTTGAAGGATCAGCCTCTTGCTGAAGGCATTGCACTATCAAGTGCACAGGTTGTCTCCAAAGTCCTCCCCAAGAATAGCTGCAACATCTTCTTGAAGAATATTGGTATGCAGCCGACAAGCCCAACAAAACCACCTACAGCGAAAGAAAGGGCACTACAGGAACAACTCGCGGCTGAAAAACAAGCGTCCACACTTCTCCAAGATGAAGTGAATGTGCTGAAGGAGAATTTTCAGAACACAGAGGAAGCCCTTCAGAGGACCCAAATGGAGCTGCAAGAGTACAAGAAGGCGATGGAGGAGAACAAGAAGGCGGTGGAGGAGAACAATCTGTTGCTTAAGCGTCTTCTGCAGTTCAACTGTGGTGGTAACTTACCTGGTCCTTCATCTTGATCATCTTGAAAGTTGCTGGAACTTAGTCAAGTTGCTGCTGTCTTTTGCCGTTTGTGATGTCATGATGAACTTGTGTTATGATGTCATGATGACCTTGTGCTGTGTGATGGTGAACAGCTTATGAACTTGTGATGAAGAAATTGTGTCTAAGTTATGTGTCCAGAATATGGTGGTATTGATCTGAACATGTGTTGTGCATCCAGATGTGGGAATGTACTGAATGTAACTATGTCTGAATGTGTCCAGAATGGTGGGAATGTACCTGTGAACATGTGTTGTGCATCCAGAAGCAGCCACGTGGTGCAATCACAAGTGGACACGTGTCCCAATAAAAAATGGATACGTGGCACCACCAGAAGCACCCACGTGTAGTCACCAGAAACGGTAACGTGTCGTATTCCCAGAAACCCACGTGGACCAATAAGAATGCACACGTGGACCAACCAGATAACGCCACGTGGACCAACCAGATCATGCCACGTAAACCAACCAGATCACGCCACGTGGACCAACCAGATAACGCCACGTGGACCAACCAGATAATGCCACGTGGACCAACGAGATAAGGCCACGTGGACCAACCAGATAACGCCATGTGGACCAATTATATAAGGACACGTCATTGTCCGGGTGGACGTCGCCACGTCAACGTCCAGCGTGGAACGAAGCCACGTCAGCAGCCAGCGTGGCACCGAGCCACGTCAGTAGCCAGCATGCACGGCGCCACGTGGCAGTCACTTCCATGACGAAATCAGTGACGAAAGTCCTTAGTCATAGAAGACAAGCGGTTACGTGGCGAAAAACGTGTTCGTCACGAAAAGGAGCAGTTCTGTGACGAAATTGACCGATTCGTCATGGTGCGTCAAATGTGACGCGTGTTCTATGACGATTTTACTAGTGACGAAATTTGGCATGTTCCGTGACGAAAGTGTTTTGTCATTGATGTGAACTTTTGTACTAGTGATTGCTGGGCATACATCATAAATGTATGACAAATACGATACGAGCAGGAGCAGGTATAGAATTGCCGTTGTGACTGTAGACGCCGAAAATAACACACCAACCTCTTGTTTCCTCCAAGAGTAGGTGTATATATATGAGCAACATCTATTAGCGTATCTTTGTAATTTGTCTAATAATGATGCTGGAAAATGAGTTTGTGTGGGGGTATTTCACATGTGATACATGCGGTAGCTCTAGCAAATTCATACTTGATTGAGATCTCATATTTGTTAAATATGTATGCATGCTATTTATATGTGTACATAGTATGAATTTTGGTTAGTGCCTTAGTGGGGTTACTGTTGTGTTGATCTTTGATTGGTCATTAGCAGTCATGGGAAATTATAAAATGGTCCGGTCCCAGCTTGGTTGCTGAGTCCAAGGCTTCCACCATTGGGAAATATAAAATGTTCCATGACGACCCTTGAGATGCTTTCAGCTTCGATACAATTTTTGCATTAATGAAAAGGAACAGATAACATCAGACTCGGCATAAAATTTGAACTTTTTTCTTTTTTATGAATAATGAATTTTCCTTTCTTTCTGCTTTCCTACTTGGACCCATCTAGGGCTGTCAAAAAAGCTCGAGGCTCGCGAGCCACTCGAACTCAGCTCGCTAAAAGCTTGATTCGAGATCGGCTCGTTTTAAAATCAAGCCGAGCTCGAGCTTGACTCTAAGCTCGCGAGCTTCACCGAGCCGATCCCGAGCTATTCGTTAAGACTCGCTAGTATTTGATAGCCTGCAGCTTCCAGCAGAGCAGGATGGCAGCAGCCAGCAGGTACCTGCCCACTCCACGTCCATGTGCGCAGGTGCACCGGTGACAGTGAGCCGCCCATCAGCCAAAATAAAAACGCCAAGCAACATGCATGTGCACGGCACACTTCCACATGTTTGGACATGCATGCTGTCGTTGTACGAGACGTTAAGACTTTAAACTTCTAATCCAACAAGTGTTCTATGAATTGTTTTTTCTCTTCTCTATATTTGTTTCGTAAACGAGCATTCGCGAGCTTCTCACGAGCCGAGCTTGAGCCTGTCTACAAGCTCGAAGGATTCTCAGGCTCGGCTCGAGCTCGGCTCGGTCTTCTACCAAGCTCGAGCTTGAGGTGGCAAGCTCGCTCGAGCTCGGCTCGTTGACAGCCAGTCATCATCTGCAGCTAGCTCATGGTCCAAAACTTAGCCAATATGCGAGTTTTTTCTTCTTGTTTTATCTTTTTCTCTAGCTACTTGCAGTATTCGGAAACATATATTTTCACACCTACAATTCGCAAAAAAAAAGCAAACCACCAAGTTTTAGTAGCAGAAACATAAAAACAAAGAAATTAAAGCATGCAGTGGACAATGGTTGAGATTTGTGAGTTGTGACGACATATGAAGGATAAGATATGCTAATGCTTGTTTCTCTTTCCAAAACAACACCAAGGGAGAACAAGAAGCCGCATTTTTAGCTGATGATGGTCTGGATTAAGAAATCTGCAGATTAATGGTGATATAGGACAGCAGTGCAGTTTCAAGTGGTGGTGTGGACTTGTTTACACTAAAACGAGGCACGAATAAACAATCCAGACGAGCTAGACGAAATAAAGCAAAGCAACAAACGCCTTGCATTGTGTACTTCTATATATGCGCGCGTTTTCCCAGACGGTCCGAGAATGCTTTCTTAGGGAAAAGCACAAGCACCTCCAGGCTGCAACAAAATCTCAAAAGGTGATAGGACAGGTTCCTCGATCTACAGAGAGGATTAGATATATAGTAGATAGGGAGGCCAAATTGGCTTGGCTCTCCCTCCATCCGATTGGGTAGTGTCGTCGTCTCCGGCCAACTTTCAAAGTTTCAGCAAAGATCGACATAGCCAGCAGGTCTCATCTCTCTCTCTAGATCTCTGTGCTGTGGAGGAAGGAGATGGGGAGAGGGAAGATAGTGATCGAGAGGATCGAGAACACAACGAGCCGGCAGGTGACCTTCTCCAAGCGCCGGAGCGGGTTGTTCAAGAAGGCCAAGGAGCTCGCCATCCTTTGCGACGCGGAGGTCGGGCTCATCGTCTTCTCCAGCACCGGCCGCCTCTATGACTTCACCAACACCAGGTATATCTGGGACTGGGTGCCTTGCTTAGCTTGCTTCTTCATGCCTGAGAGAACTCATACAGATCGGACATATCGATCGTGTGCTACTGATATTAGAGTTTTGATTACTTAAGAGAGAGGTTTGAAAAGTAGATAGAGATCAGTAGATACCTCGTACCAACTTGTGGTAATATAGTTAGTACGAGTATTTTTTTTTGGCGCCTTGGAATGTCAAAATGTTGGCAATTTGTGTAAACTAGTGTGGCGGTGAATAATCTAAGTATTACCTCCGTTTCAAATAACTTATTGTTTTGATTTTTCTAGATATATTCTTTTTATTATGTATGTAAACATAAATATATATTTAGATGTATAAAAAAAGAACGTGTGTATAAAAGCCAAAATAATAAGTTATTTGGAACGGAAGGAGTATTTATAGGTGATTGTTCATCGGTTTGCTCATATATACTCCACAGCCCACCCACCAAATAAAATGACTGCTGCGAGAATATAATGAATGGTGGTATACTTAATAAATATCAAGGCTATGCATGGGCTTGCTTTGGGCTTTTAATGTTTCTTCTAATATAGTATGCTAGTCAAAGAGCAACAGAAGTGAGAAAATTATTACCAGATATTTAATGATATTGGTAGTATTTTTAATGATTTTAATATACTTTTGGTATAAAAATACATAGGCTGCTAGCACTGAGCTCTGTCCATAGGAGCCACCCCGAATTTCTTTGCAACTTTTAATGTTAATTGTGCCCAAAACCAAAATGGTAGTTTTATGATTTCGCTAGGATTTCAACCGGAGTTAACACCATACCAAAGACTACGAAAGGATCAAGATGCCCAATAAAAGATGAGTTTGATTTTTACATAATCTTGCGGAGAATTAACTTATCTCCTAACCAAATTAACCCACGTGCTTAACTGCAAAGTAGGGGTCGTCGGACCCCAATAAAACTTGCAAAATCCCAAGCAAAATGCTGCTCATCTTGCATTAGATTATGTTGTCCCAAAAGAGAAGATGCTAGTGGTATGATCAGCTGATTCACCCCTGTTACAAAGTCTATGAAAGGATCAATATAAATGTGTTTATCTAACGCGTAAAAGTTCTACACCCTAGTTCCAACTCTATACTGACATGGCAATGTATGAACACTTATTAGGAATATATATTTTCCTAATGTACTAAGAGTCTGGACTTCCCTTAATTCTATTGGATCAGTCCCAAAAAGTATACCACACCTTTTGATCCAAACAAGGATCAAGTCACTACTTCAGAGTTCGATCACCACCGGCTCTAAACCCATCACAACAGCTGGTTTTGGTCTCAGTTGGATTTAAGTTGGTGGTGATAGGGATCATTATCACCACCAAATCAGGAACGGGCAGTGATGCTCTTTTCCGAAAGAAAAAAAAAAACATCACTCACTGCTACAGCCCTGACACCCTATCGCACGCCGGTGTAGCCTGTTGTTTCCCGAACACCTGAGAGAGGGAAAGGGGCCATGCGAGTATGCGACACTATGGCCGAGATGAAGCTGCTTGAGATCCTGTCGCTCACAATAGACCCATGTGCATGCCGCATTGCTATAGTCATAGCCATGCCGCTCTACTGTATCCCACATGCCACCCTTAGACCATCCACACTTGTGATATTTCAAAACTTTCTTCAAAACAGAATCTTCATGTCTTGCTCATCAAGATTCTCTCTTTTATAAAACTTTTTTCTCACTCGTCATCCTCCATATCTCTTCTATATCTCAACTATATTATATTTTATTCTATCATCTCTAACTACCCCTCTCTCTCCCCACTCCTCCTCCTTCTCCCATTCTCCACCGTCTCCTCCCCCGTCTCTATTTCTCCGCCCCTTACCTCCCTCGGCTCCTCCGTTGAATCCATGGAGCAGGGTCCCTCCCGATGCGGGTGGTCTGAATCTCTTCCGCGTGCGCCCTCCCCTTGTCTCCCTCACCGGCGCGCCGACGGCGGGGCAGCCGCCAGCCAGCCTCGGAGGAGGCCGCCGCCGAGGACCCCTGCGGGCGGCTGGTGCGAGGACGCGTCCGTGACCTTGCTTCCCGGTGGAGGCCTTCCCGGCGGACGGTCCGAGGTGGCGTGTCTGGTGGCGGCGGCGAGGCAGGGATGCGGTCGCGACCACGCGCGAGGAGGAGCAGGCCCCTGGTGGCCGAGCTCCCAGTCGCCATCCCTCCCTCCCTCCCCGGGGATGCGCGGAGCAGAGGCTCCTCTTCTTGCTTCAGGCGGCGTCATGTCGATCTGGGGGCGGGCGGAGCTCCGGCGGCGACACCTTCTCTCTGGAGGCTGAGAATCGACGACAACTGGCGCCAACAGGCTGTGAATCGACAACGACGGAGGGAAGAGCAGCGTGACTGCCCTCCACCGGAGCTCCCCCATCTGTGCCGCCCCACCTTTCTTGCTCCTCTGTGATGCACGTGGAGCTCCGTCCTTTCTCTCGGCGCGGGCGACGGTGGCAGTCGGTGCGAGCGCGGAGCAGAGGAGCGCGGATGTGGCGGGCATGCTGGCGGCACCACGAGGAGCGTGCAGAGTGCAGGTGGAGGTGAGGTGAAGTCCTGGCGTGGAGGTGAGGTCCTGGCGTCGTCGTCGTCTCCAGCGCGCTGCAAGCAACAACAGCACGGGGAGTCGAGGTGGCCCCTACCTCTCCCAGGAGGTGCTGCGCCAGCCGGCACGGAGGCACAACTTAGTGGCACCGGCGAGGCAGGGATGCGGTGGCAGGCGGTGGAGAGCAGGGCGACGGCGCTGGGCGTCCCTCCCCGCGCCGGCCATCCTCCATCCACGGCGTGTGAGGCGGGGTAGTGAGGTGCCGGAGCTCCTCGCTTCCTCCGGCGGATGGCAACCGCGGCGACAGAGGAGCTCCGTGACCACACAGCGCTGAGCCTCTTGGTCTCTCCGCCGCGCGGCGCACCTCTTCCTCCGCCGCGGCCGGCCTCCTCCCTCCGCCGCGTGCCCCCTGGTCTCTCCGCCGCGGGGCGAGGTGGGGCTCGGGGCCGGCAGGCGGAGCAGCGGTGGCGTATGGATCTGGCATTGAAGAGCCTAACCGCCCCAAATCCCGGCTCCGGCTGCGCCTCGTTGGCGGGCCATCCTCCTCGTCCTCGGAGCTCGCGGCAGCAGGCAGAGGCGGAGGCAGCCTCATCGTCTTCCTCGCGCTGCACGATGGTGGAGCTCCGGCCATCCCCTTCTCTCTTGCCCCTCCCGGCCATCGACGTCCATCCATTCCCTCTCCCCATTCTTTGCGCACACAGGGACGAACGGTCGGCGGTGGGCCCGTGCCACGGTGGTAGACTGGCGGAAGGCCCGGACTCCTCTGGATCTAGAGTAAGGGGGGAGGGGATTTTGCCGTCGCTTTCGCGTCCCCCGCTGCGGCCCTCTTTCCTTCAAAAACCGACGGGAAAAGGGATAGCGCGGTTTTGAAGGAGACCGGTGCGGGTGGTCTTAGTCAGGCCGCCACCCGAACACCATTGATGGCCGCGTCGTTGTATATCACTACCGTCATGAGTAAGGGGTGAGCAGTGAGCTAAGGGGTAAGGGAGGGTGGCAAAGGGTCGAGTAAAGGGGAGGGAGAGAGAGGGGGCCGGGAGATCCGCTGGATTCGGGAGAGAAATGGTATTTAGCCCTAACCCATGAAACTATTCATTAATTGGAGTTTTTGGCTGATTTTTACCTGCACAGAATGCTTGATGCACTACAAAATTATTCCAGCAACGGAGCAACCTATCAACGCACTAGCTCAAAAACTTGGTGTCAACGGACCATGACGAAAGCATCTAAAACCTTGACAAATATATATGTGCATGAGCGAATTGAAATAATCAATTTCACGAACAACACATCCATATTAAAATTAAATATGAATGCATATATGCTAGACGTTCATAACAACTCACATGTTGTCGGTCATCATTTTTTTTTTGGTCCTCAGGAATCACGTGACCAGTTCATTATGCATTTTAATGACCTTATGCATCCAGAATACACAAAGTACACCATGATAAAGTAGGATTCAAAATCATGAAATAATATTTAAAATTTTTGCATAATATAAGATTAGAAGTGCATAAACTGACTAAAAAATAACCGTGAACTGGCTAAATAAACACGTTCAGAAAATTACCCTAGAATTAAACAAGTCAATAATTAAACAACTTATTAATAAAACTCATAAAAATTATAGAAATAAACTAGTGCAGATAAGTAACCTAGGTTTAAACTCGTGCACTTTATTTAAGGTTAAACACATATAGAAAACTTAAGAACAAGCATATCTTGACAAAATGGTAATTCATTCATAACTTTGCAATGCTTAATTACATTGTCATGGCTTGCAGGGGAGTTACACTGCATGGCATTGGCATCCCAAGCACCACCGCCTCCCGCTCCACTGCCTTTGCGATCAAGCTCGTGGTTGAAAGGGGGGCAACAACAATGTGCCACTATTGTAGCACGAGCCCGTGACGTTCGCCACAGCCTCAACTACCACCACAACGGCCCTAGTAGCACAAGTCGTCGACATAACCCATGAAGGTAGTGGTGAACACCATGGCATCGGCAGTGGCCCAGGTTGTGGTCGCCCTGATTTGTGCACCTCTGTGACGATAGGGTTGGAGGATGGTGAGATGTCACTATTAGGGTCCCTACCAAGACTTAAAGGATGGCCTCCCTAGCCACCACGACGATCGCCTCGCATGCCACATCCTACACCATATGTTGATCGTGGCTACAACATTTTGCTCCACATAGGCCATCTTGCTCACATACGAGGAGGAGGAGCAGTGACAGATTTGGGGAAAGAGGATTAGGAGGAGTGATGGCGGATCTGGAGGAGGAGGGAGAGGGGTGGTATGGAGGATTAGGGTTACGATTGAGCCTCACCAACTTTATACAAGTTAAACTTATCAGTGCTGATTTTTTACACCAGCACAATATAGTTAGCATGAATAACTTATAATATTCAAAAAGACTATTTAAAACAAAATGAGTTTGATACATAAATGGGAACATTCATAGTTCTTATTTACATCACAATGTTTGCAAATAAGTACATCTCCCTGGTATTCCCTAGTTCCTCTATCGAGATGTCATAGATTGTGAGTTTACACTAAGGAAGATCACCAACTCATCCCGTCGTGTCCAAGCGTGTCCATGGAGCTTATCGACATCTTGAGATGAAGGAAGAAGCATGTCCATGTGTGTTTGGTAGAGATCCATCTTATTATGATTCTCTATTAGAGCTGATTTCTCAGAGAGAAGCGATTATGTGTCTGAAAGTGATTCTTTTTTATTCTCTAGCATAAACTCTTAAAATTAGGATGAAGAATCATTTCACATAATTGGGAGAAGCTATTTTTCAGCTCTCAGCCTCTTAGTTCATTTCAGAGAATCACTTCACAAAATCAGCAGAGAATCAATTATGTCTGAAAAAACTAAGTGGCAGAGCTCCTAATGGAATCAGCTCCGGGAGCTCTGCCAAACACACAAGATTGTACCTTTAAAAGAATTATCCTTCACTATCGTGACGATGCATATGCTCGTAGAGATAAATGGATCGAAATCTTTCATGTATTGTGTACGCCGCCACCCACGCGGTTCTGTGGTACACGTGTCACGCTGTTGGAGGATGGAGAGAGAGAGAGAGAGATCTGCAATAGGTTCAGGGTTGTAGTGCCGCCTTGGATCTGGGGTGCAGGGTTGTAGTACAGAGGACTTGTATTATTAACACTCCAACTGTTCAACAAGTTGTGATGCACAACCAATCCTCCTATCTAAGTTAATAATGTACTTTCACTAGGGGAGAGAATTTTGCACCTATCCTTTCCTTGCTAGTTTAAGATTCATTTCTTTTTTTAATCCTTCAAAACACCAAACTAGATTGAGAGGAGATGCACCTAGTATGATATTTCAAATTGCCATCAAAGGTATGCATATGAAACATAGCACGGCACTGTTTTTCTCTGAGTATACATAAACACAGAACATCACTTATGCATATCGTATAAACATTCTAATGAACTTTTTTCAACCAGCATGAAATCTGTGATTGAAAGGTACCATGAGGCAAAAGATCAGCATGTCATGATGAGTGCGACTGCAGAGGCAAAGGTAACTCTATTCACACAATCTATATCATTTTACTATATGTATATCAATTAAGCTAACATATAAATCAGTAAAAATCATTGTAGCTGGACAAAGCTAATTGGTCCATCTAAATTTTCTAAAACTTGAGTTAGTTATCGTGGGTGAATTTCATATACACGAGAAGCAGAAATATAATATGTTATATGCTAGCCTGCTTTATTTTCACAATGGCATTCTAATAACTTTAAAAGTTGTCCATAAGTTGGATTAGATCTCAGGCTTTCTGGTTACAACCACATTGCTTTAATAACTTAAGTCCAAGAGAGGACATACAGGCTGACAGCAGACTAGTACCTGTTACCGAAAAATGTTGCCACTTTTCTCTGGCAATAAAAATGATTGCATCAAACAGGATGTAGTATAAATATCTCTTGCAGATCCACAGGTTGAAAATGAATGAGATGACAGGGTCCAGTTTTGATTCTCTTGAAGGGTAGTAGAATCATCCCGCTTTAAGCTGAGGAACACAAATAAATAAGGTCCCAGATAAAACAATGGCTCATAATCAACATGCACTTCATGTTTGGTTTCTGGCAAATAAAGCACCATGACACACCATGCATTAGCAAGCATAGCATCTCTTTGCACATAACTAATTCATAAATAGTAACCATTAGATAATTAAGTCTATAATATATCATCACTGATTTGTTGATGACTACAATGCTATAAACATTAAAATGATGCCAATGAAGTGTCATGAGCTATATCCATTAACTCATTCGACATAAGTAACAAACACTGAATTTTTTTCCCTATCCGGTTACCTTCATCCTCCAGAATTTGTGATAGAAACCCGTGTTGACTCTAAATTATTGTCAATCACAGTGAAGAAGGTGGTTCTAAATTCTAATCAACCAGGTTCAAGAACAACATTAACCTGCAAGCACCAAGATACCATTCCATGTAGCAAGATTGCATGTGCTTATGTGTATTTACAACAATAGAAATACTAGTTTAGAAGGATGTGGAATGTTAGTAACTTAATATAATATCTATCATGCTGTGCACTCCCTAAGCCCAAGCCAGCAACAGATAAAATGCAGCTTCAGCACTTGCACTATATTCTGAATTTTCATATGAACTGATAATTCACAACAATGCATTGTATAGTATTGCATTTACAGCCTTGTACATCTGGTTTCATATTATTTTTTAATTTTTGAGTTTCATATGTTGGGCTATGGAAAGTATGGCTGTGAGGTTTTCATCTATATTAACTGGAAACTCTCTCTTACTAGCTTTGGCAAAGGGAGGCGGGAATCCTGAGGCAGCAACTGCATAACTTGCAAGAACATCATCTGTATGATCCTCAACCAACCTGCAATACATGCAAATTACTATGAGTACCATTGCATCTTGCTTCCTCTTTCTAACATGATGCTGCTAATGAACAGTGTGAGCAAATTTACCCATTCTGAATAAACAGCAGTACAAAAATCAATTTTTCATCTTATCTTATCTTATCTTATCCATGGACTTAACCAGAACAAATTATCAGTTTGTCATGAGATTTTACAATATTAAAATTGGGTGTTGTTGGTCAAGGTTCTTAATCTACTATGCTAGATGCAGGATGCTTAGGTCACCGTAAACAAAGTTAGAACTTATAGGTATTCTGGTAAAAGTATCTAGACTGAGTTGTGCACTTGTGCTACAATTTGCCCAAGACTATGGCTCCTCAACGTTTCTGAAATACCAATGAGCTACAGGCTGCTTTGTTTCTTTACTTAATTAAACCGGGATCCACAGCATAGTGCAACTGAGGATTCCTTGCACTAAGCATCCAAGAGCAACAATTGTTTTCCTTGAAACTCTATGAACAACAAATTGCACACAGTTCTATTAAAATTGCCAAAAATGAAATAAAGTTTACAGTAAATGTAATCTTTATTTAGTCCTTTGTTAATAAATTTGAAATACAGTTATACGACATCATGTGCATTTTTAGGGAAGTGTAAATGATCTGTCATACAATCTGTCACTGCAGGCAATTGTTGGGTCAGCAGCTTTCTGACTTGGATGTAAAAGACTTGCAAAACATAGAGAATACGCTTGAGACAAGCCTCAGAAATATTCGTCTGAAGAAGGTTACATCAGACTGTGTTGAGACTTCATCATATAGTTCTTTCAGAACATAGACATTAATAACTACTTTTTATTGTTCATTCTACAGGACCAACTTATGACTGATCAAATTCAAGAATTAAACACAAAGGTTTGTTCGCGTAGCTTACATCACGGCACTAATTTATGGTATTTTGCTTACTACACAAAATTATAATTTGGATTGTAGGGAAGCCTCATGCACAAGGAAAATGTCGAACTATACAACAAACTAAATCGTCTTCATCAAGAGAACACTGAATTAAAGCAAAAGGTGCATGCATCTAAAAACATTTTGTCAAATGGAGAGGAAGCCTGTAGAAGTTATGTTTTTTCCATTTCATTTTATCCAGACATCCATATATGGAATCACATAATACCATTTCTTCTCATTTCTCAGGTGTATGGAAAAGGAGTTAATGACCATCCAGCAGATACTGCCATTAAATACAGTATTGTGAATGTGGACGATGAAAATGTTCCAGTTGATCTTGAGCTAAGTCAGCCACGGAATTTGGAATCAGAGAAGTCAGGAACACCAAGCCTGGGGTGAGTTCTTGTTCAATTTCAAATACAGAGTCAGCATAGCACGTGAGTTAGGTAGTTCACTGAACGTTCATCAGACTTCAACTGCACTGAGGATGATAGAACCAAGAGGCCAGCAACCTATAATCTTGGATTGAATTACAGTACCTACCAGCTAAACTTCAATGCTTCTAGATGCAACAATTTCTGCATGACAATTGTATTTTGTACTCCAGGTCTTCATATCACTAAAACACAGTTGGTCCATTTGACTTTACGTCATGTATTCTATTGTTATAAAAAAAATGTGTCTTGTGAATTGCAATCATGAAACATATGCAGCAGATGAGGTTCAAAAACACTTATTGGTAACAGGGTTGGAGCCAAGGGGGTGCTGGCACTCTTAAACTTAAGCTAATCTCATGTTTTATGTGCAAAAATTGAAGATTAAAGATTAATAGTACATGAATGTGCATGGCTTGCAGGGGGTGTTGCAGCACCCCTTGTAGATCCGCCCCTGGTTAATAACATGATTCTTTTACCAACTATAAAACCATAGATGAAACAAATTGATACTCATTATGATGCCATGTTCCAAGTCCAGTAGGTATCCAAATTCGAACACAATATATATTGTACTTGGATCCAAATTCGAGTCACAATATGGTAAATAGTGACATCTGAATTCGATTCAATGCGTATTCAATTGAAATCCATCCCTAGAGCTCGCTGCTACCGATATCGGGCCCGAAGTTGCTCGCCCAAGCCTGACACTGTCGGGATCTAGCCCAGAGGAGGAGCTTGTCAGGGCTGCAGCCCCTCCACTGCAGGTGGTAATTGCCACATCCGCGCGTCGTTGCTCCCTCGGTGGATGGGAGTGCGCCGCCTCGTGAGCTCATCGGGGTGTTGTCCTTGCAAGGGGAGTCGGCACCTCTGCCGGATCTGAGAGAGAGAAGGAGGGCTGAGGAAGAGTGGATCTCAGGAAGAAGGAAAGAACTCGAATCATCTGAGAGAGAGGAGGGGTGAGGAGGAGTGGATCTTGGGGGAAAGGAAAGAAAAATAGGAAGATGTAGAGAAGACTCGTGGAAACCACGAACATGGAGGAGTGTGCGTCGAAAAAGATTGACCGCTTGTAAGGGAGCGTTCGATCGACTGCAAACTCAGCATTGCGTACCACCAGACCAGATCTTTTTAGCCTGAGCCCATCCCGATGCATGCTTGAGTCAGATTGGGTTAAATCTGGCTTTTTAGTACAATTTTCAAGTTAGGTTAATTAGATCAAAGAAATTATATTGTGCCTGGTCCAGTTTTTATAGTAGGTCGAAAATCACGGTCTGACCACGCCTAACACATTGACTAGGTCAGGTATTTTTCAGACAGAGTCGAGTCAATGATTAGGTATAGAATAGAAGCACGACCGCATGAAGAAACTTTTTTAATCTTTTTTCAGATACTCCATTCCAAATTATAATTTATTGGACTTTTTTTACCACAAGTTTGTCCGCCCATCTTATTCAAAAAATTTGTACAAATATAACCAAATTTATGTCATTATTGACAAACTTTTGTTAATAAAGGAAGCCACAACAAAAGATGTGATATTTTGCACACATTTTTGAATAAAACGAGCGGGGAAACTTGAGGTCAAAAAGTCAAACGAATTATAATTTGAAACGGAGGGTGTAACCTATACGAGTTTTTGGATTTAGTCATCATCGTCTAATGAGGATGTTCCAGCTAGACATAAGTTATTATAAATGGATAGTTAAAACATCATATAGTACACAAATGCATATGGCACATTCTGCTGAGTAAGTTCAGTGGGCATGGTATCTCCAAGTATGCACCGAAAAGTTAATAAAAAATGAAACTAGCTAGGTCATACAAACATTTCATATGATGCAATATTAAAAGTTGAACAAAAACGTATATATAGGGAGAGAAAAAAAATGTTGGTTCAAACCATAGAATTTGCATTGCTGGACATGCTTTAATGGGCCATCCAAAGTTCATACATAATGTTTGTTAAATTTTTAATGCAGCACAAATAGCACATAGTTGAGGATATCGCCAATACGTCCACGTATTTCATTATCGGATTTAGGAAACCTACTTTGACTGTAACAATAAATGGGAAAACTAAGTTAGGATTGTTGTTCTATATAGATTACCTGAGGAGGAGGAGAAAAAATCTTGGCCTAGTTGTGCTGCAATGGATTCTTTATTTATGTGTGATTATATCGGCTCGTGCTTCAGTGAGGAAGAAGTGTGGAATACTATAAAACACTTACCTTCTGACAAAGCATCAGGCCTGATGGCTATACTGGTTGTTTCTATAAGATGTGCTGGAATATTAAACCCGATGTGATGGCGGCATTGGCTGCAGTACAAAGTTGAAATTTCAAGAACCTTCAACTCCTTAACACAGCCCTGCTAACTTTGTTGCCCAAGAAGGAGGATGTTGTCATGGTCAAGGATTTTCGGCCAATCAGCCTTATTCACAGTTTCGCCAAACTAGTCACTAAGCTGGTGGATAATCGGTTGGCCGGCAAGCTTAATGAAATGGTGGCAGCAATCTGAAGTGCTTTTCTCAAGGGTCGCTGCATTCATGACAATTTTGTTTCAGTGCAACAAACTGCCAAATTCTTGGATCAACAGAAACATCACCGTATTCTTCTGAAGCTTGACATATCCAAGGCATTTGACTCTATCTCATGGCCTTTCTTACTAGAAATCCTAGAGAAAAGGGGATTTGGTCCCAGATGCCGAAACTTGATTAGTGGGTTACTGACCTCTTCTTCTACTCGTGCCCTTATTAATGGAATTCCTAGGGAGACTCTATTTCACCGGCGTGGTCTGAGGCAAGGTGATCCTGTACCGCCCATGTTATTTATCCTAGTCATGGACCGATGGACGTTTTAAACAGCATTGTGAAGAAGGCTAATGATGAAGGATTACTGCAACCGTTGGCAGCAAGAAATATACACCATCGGGTTTCTTTGTATGCTGACGATGTGGTTATTTTTCTCCGACCGGTTGCTACTGACTTGCACATGGTTGAGGACATATTGCGGCTGTTTGGGTCGGCTACTGGTCTTAAAACAAATATACAGAAGAGCAGTGTCTTGCACATTCAGTGATCTGAAGATGATCTATTGGCAGTACAAGCTCACCTCCCTTGTGAGATCCAGACCTTTCCGTGCAAATACCTTGTCCTTCCTCTTTCTATCAGGAAATTGACCCGATCTCAACTCCAACCACTTATTGACAGAGTTGCGGATCAGCTCCCATGATGGAAAGTTGACCTGTTAAATCAGGCGGGAAGAGCTACATTGGTTCAACATGTTCTTATGACAATGCTAATATATGTGTCCACTGCCTTGGACCTACCTCCATGGTGCTTAAAGGCCATTGACAAGATTTGTCAGAATTTTCTATGGTGGGGCAGGAAGGAGGCTAATGGAGGGCATTGCTTGATAGCTTGTCCTAAAGTCAGTAGACCCAAAGAACTTGGAGGACTAGGCATTTTAGACCTGCGGTGATTTGGTTGCGCTCTCAGAGTGCGATGGTTGTTCTCATCTTAGAACTTTGGGCGGTCGGGTCTATGCTCGGATCAACCCAAATGGTGGATATGAAAGCTACTAGAAAGAATGAATACGAGCGCATTTTAGTGGTTGTCCTAAATCTGAGTTTGATTCCTGAAGAGCTTGATGTGGTGATTGGAGATCATTACTTTGAGCTAGAAATTGAGGTGGGGAAGTGGGGTTTCGATGAGAATGGGGAGGAGGCAGAGTTTGAGTGGAGTGGTGGCGATATGGGGTCGGGGGGAGGAGGAGAAGAGAGAGAGAGAGGAGCAGCAGGGTGAAGAAGAGGGACAGGAGAGGGTGGCGAAGAAGCAAAAGAAGGAGGGGGACACCAGTGAGGGCAGCGGGAAAACCATGGCCATTGAGGGGGACTTGGATGGGCTTGTTTCTTGGAAGGAGCAAGTTTTGAATATGTGCAAGGGTGAGTTTGAGAATTTTCTGAGGCGGAAAGCAAATGAGATATTGAACAAAGCTGCACATGAGATTTTTGATCAGTTGGCGGACAAAGTGATGGGAGAGGAGTAAGGACAGCAAGAGACGCTTATGGATGGGGGGCTGTCCGTAGGGGGCAAGGAGGAGGTTTTGGAGAAGAATTTGAAGGAGGCAGCCGCTGTCCCAGATGCAAGCAAGCAGCAGATATGTGCAAGCCCAAGGCTTCATCGGTCTAAGGATGAGAATGTCTTGGCAAAGGCCCAGGAGAGGGTGGCTAGGAAGAATCTCGAGTTTCATGGAGGTAATCCTCGTCCTTTCTCTTTGCTTTCTATTAATAAAGACAAAGCTTTAGAATATATGCAACAAATAGGAATTAACCTAGGCAACACTAGCATGGATAGAGATGATAACTTTCAGATTCTAATAAACTTGGAATTAGAGAGAGATGAGGTTGATTTTGGGGGTTTTGAGGAGGAGTGGTTGAACAGCGATAGTGACAATGATGAGGAGAACATTGACACTTTAGAAAAGAATGCTTTGAAAAGCTTGTGTGGTGAAATGATGGAAGAAGTTTTTGACAAATCAAGTTTCCCTTTAAACAGCGAGCTTGATGGTTATAGGCGCAAAGGCAAGTCTCACGCTAAGTCGTGTTTGAGAAAGACTTGCAAAATTAGGAGGGCCAAATTTTCTAAGAAGGGTTACAAATGAAAGGAATATTTTGGAATAGCAGAGGTCTTAGTGACTTGGCTAAAACAAAAATTTTGAGGGATACATCGAGAGAGCAAAACTTAGATTTTATCGCTCTTTTGGATACATGTAAGAAGGATTTTTCCCAGGACACACTAAATAATTTTAGTGGTGGAAGAAATTTCATTTGGCATTGGACGGCACCGCATGGGAGGTTTGGTGGTATTCTATTAGGTGTTAATTTTGATGTGATGGATATAGGAGGCATAGATGAGGGAGATTTCTTTGTCAAGTTTAGGTTGAGAGATAAAAGGAATGATTTCAAGTGGGTGTTGGTGGCTGTGTACGGAGCAGCTCAATCCGAATTTAAGGAATCTTTCCTTACGGAATTGGTGCGATCTTGCAGGAATGAGAGGCTGCCTTTGTACATTGGGGGAGATTTTAACATTATCCGTAATAGTTCGGAGAAGAACAATGATAGATTCGATGAGAGGTGGCCATTCCTGTTCAATGCAGTCATTGATAGCCTAGACTCGCGTGAGATTGAAATGTCAGGTCGCAAGTTTATGTGGGCAAACTCTCGTAGGGTACCTACATATGAGAAATTAGATAGGGTGCTTGTTAGCACCGAATGGGAACAAAACTTCCCGTTGGCAACGGTACAGGCACTTAGTAGAGAGATTTCAGATCACACCCCGCTTTTGCTTAGCGCGGGGTATAAAGGAAAGGGAGGGAGCCAACCACCCTTTAAATTTGAGCTGGGGTGGTTATTCAAGGATGGTTTTTTTATTTGGTTGTAGAGGTTTGGACCAAAGAAAATAAGGGGGCATCCCCTATGCAAAAATGGCAAAATAAGATTAGGAGGCTAAGGCAATTCCTAAGGGGATGGGCAAAGGATATGAATGGAGCGTATAAAAAGGAAAAGCAAGAATTGATGAGAAAAGCTGAAGAACTTGACAAAAAGGCGGAGACCCAGCTGCTAAGCCAGCAAGAATGGGATCTTAAGCAAAGTGTTAATAGTAGGTTGGCTCAACTTTTGAGGGAAGAGGAAATAAAGTGGTTCCAAAGGGCCAAGACAACCAAGATTTTAAAGGGAGATAGTAACACGATATACTTCCAAATGGTAGCAAATGGGAAGAGGAGGAAAACTAGAATTTTCCGACTCAAACAGGAGGATGGAACTGTGGAAGGGGAGGAGCAACTAAATAAATACATCATGAATTACTATAAGAGTCTCTTTGGAGAATCAGAGCATAATAACCTGAAATTGAACGAATCCATGGTGGAGGATATCCCTCAAATCACACCCATGGAGAATGAGTTCCTGGAAGCTGAGTTCACAGAAAAGGAAGTGCGGGAAGCGGTTTTTCAGATGAAACATAATAAGGCCCCTGGGCCGGACGGGTTCCCAGCTGAATTCTACCAGGTCTTTTGGAGTCTCATTAAGGATGACCTAATGGCCATGTTTGAGACTTCCACGTTGGTAACTTACCAATTTTTTTGCCTTAATTTTGGAATAATTATGCTGCTTCCAAAAGAACATGAGGCAAAGAAAATCCAGCAATATAGACCAATTTGCATGCTAAACGTTAGTTTCAAGATCTTTACGAAGGTGTTGGCTAACAGACTTTCGTCAATAGCATGCAAAATCATCAAACCATCACAGATGGCTTTCCTACCTGGAAGATATATCTTATGAGTTGTTATAATGCATGAAACAATACATGAGCTGAAGAGAAAAAAGAAAAATGGCCTCATTCTCAAGCTAGACTTTGAAAAGGCATATGACAAGGTCAACTGGACCTTCTTGCAACAACTTTTGAGACTGAAAGGTTTCCGGGGAAGTGGTGTCAGTGGATAGACAAAATTGTGAAGGGGGGTAGTGTGTGTGTGTGTGTGTGTGTGTGTGTGTGTGTGTGTGTGTGTGTGTGTGTGTGTGTGTGTGTGTGTGTGTGTGTGTGTGTGAAGGTGAACAACGAGACGGGCCATTACTTTCAAACCAAGAAAGGCTTGCAGTACGGCGATCCTTTGTCGCCCATCCTATTTAATTTGATAGCAGATATGCTGGCAATCCCGATTGAGCGATCCAAGAATTTGGGGCACTTCGATGGTCTGGTGCCTCATTTAGTGGAGGACGGACTTTCCATCTTGCAATATGCAGATGACACAATTTTATTGCTTGACAATGATTTAGAAAAGGCTAAGAACTTGAAACTAGTACTAAGGGCATTTGAGAAACTGTCGGGCCTTAAGATAAATTTCCACAAGAGTGAACTATTTAGCTTTGGGGAAACTGAAGAAAGAGCGTCTGAGTATGTGGAACTTTTTGGTTGTAAGGAAGGCACATGGCCTTTCAGATATTTGGGGATTCCGATGAGCCCCCGAAAACACTTTAATAAAGATTGGAGGGGGTGGAGGAAAGATTTCAGAAGAAACTGAGTAGTTGGAAGGGCAAGCTGCTCTCGTCAGGGGGGAGATTAGTTTTAATCAATTCGGTGCTTTCTAGTATGCCGATGTTCATGATGTCCTTTTTCCGAATTCCTAAAGGAGTGTTGGAAAAACTAGACTATTATAAGTCAAGATTTTTTGGCAATATGATGAGCACAAGAAGAAATATAGGCTTGCAAGATGGGGTATCCTTAACAAACCTAAGAGCATAGGGGGTTGGGTATTGTAGACCTGGACATTCAGAATAAGTGCATGTTGGCTGTTTAAGTTAGCAAACGAAGAGGGTATGTGGCAAGATATTCTCAGGAAAAAGTATTTTAGGAATAAGACTCTCTCTTAGGTGGAGAGTAAAAAAGGGGACTCACACTTTTGTTCTGGCTTAATGGAAGTCAAAAGGTTGCTAATGGAGAGAGGGGGATTCAAGATTCAGAGTTGCAACCAAACTAGGTTTTGGGAGGATCTCTAGATTGGTGATAAACCTTTGATGAAGAAGTATCCGTCTATCTACAATATAGTAAAAAAAATGTTACGGTTGCTCAGGTACTAAGTACCACTCCACTGAATGTTTATTTTAAAAGAGCTTTAGTGGGGGAAAACTGGGACAACTGGTTACGTCTGGTGGGGAGTATCCTCAATATTAACCTCAATGAACACAATGATTCATTCATATGGACAACTATAAGAACTTTACGGTTAAGAACATGTACAACGACTTGGTGATGCGAACAAGGATACCTTTTAACTATTGTACGTGGAGGGCCAAAATCCCCCTAAAAATAAAAATCTTCCTCTAGTACCTTAGGAAAGGTGTAATCCTGACAAAAGATAATTTGGTTAAAAGGCAATGGAAGGGGTGCACATGCTGCTGCTTTTGTAACAAGCAGGAGAGTATTCAACACCTCTTTTTTGAGTGCCCAATGGCCAAGTTGATGTGGATGACAATTTGTATCACTTTTGGTATTAGAGGGACTGCAAGCGTTAACGATCTTTTTGGTCTTTGGCTTAGGAGTTTTCCAAATAAGCAAAGAGGTCAAGTGTTAATTGGGGTGGCGGCTTTTTGTTGGGCCTTATGGCTACGTAGGAATGAAATGTTTTTTCAATGTTCAAAATCTAAATCAATTTTGCAGGTGATGTTTAAGGGGTCCTTTTGGATTAGGAGCTGGTCCATCCTATCCAAGGAGGAAGAGCGAAGCATTTTGAAAGAAGGGTGTCATTGGCTAGAGACGGTGGCTTTGGATTTCTTCAACAGGAGTGGGTGGAATACCCGGAAACAAATTATGGGCTAGCGGTCTCTCTTTTAGTAGTGAATTGTGTTGGATCATTTCCTGAACTTGTGTTTACTCCGGCGGTGTGTGCTGGAGGACTTCTCTCTTTTTTTCTCCTGTGCCTACAGTGTTGCAACACTGTCAGGCAAGGTGTTGTTCGGTCCATGATTTGTGGGGTGCAGCGTAGATGCTGCTGTTTTTGTATTATGGCTGTAGGCACGGTTTGGGTGCTGAGGCCGGAACGCATGTTCCTTTATTTAAAAAAGAGTGCGATGGTTGTGGCTTGGAAAAACTGAGTCGGAGAGGCCACGCAGCGCCCTCCCAAATTCCAGTGCACAACTGCGCCAAGTCTCTGTTTGCTACTGCTGTACATTCAGAAGTTAGCAATGGCACAAACACAAAGTTCTGGACAAACAGGTGGCTGGATGGGTGTTCCATTGAGATGTTGGCTCCCAATTTATTTGCTTAGGTTCCAAGGAGGAGAGTCAACAAACGAACTGTACAGTTAGCTTTTACAAACGATAAGTGGCTGGAGGATATCCAAGGACACTATTTAGTGGTGGTTTTATCTGAATATCTTGATATTTGGGCACTAGTTCATGAAGTGTTGTTACAACATGATGTGGAAGACACTCACAAATGGAGTTTTGAGGCTTCAGGGCAGTTCTCTACTAAATTAGCATATGAGGCCTTTTTCAATGGGTCGGTTTTCTTTCAGCCATGCAAACTGATCTGGGGATCATGGGCACCAAGGAAGTGCAAGTTTTTCTTATTGCTAGTTGCCCACAATCGCTGCTAGACAGTGGATAGACTTGCTCGCAGGAGACTCTACCTCACTCAGAGCATTGCCCCCTCTATGAGCAGGAAGAAGAGACGATCAATCATCTCCTCTCAACTTGTGTGTTTGCCCGCCAGTTTTGGAATGAGTTGTTTTCTTGTTTTGGTATGCAAGAACTCACCCCACAAGCTGACAATATGGACTTCCACACTTGGTGGCAGTAGAGTAGCGACGGATTGCACACAAGTTTACAACAAGGGTTCAACACTTTGGTTGTGCTTGGAGCATGGAGGGCTTGTTTGGATGGGACCTAGACACGATTTGCCTGGTTGGAAGGTTGCTTGGGTGTGGTTTGGATGGAGTCCTGCCATTCTGCCTGACGCAGGCAGCAGCTCCTAGGCCCAGGCATACAAAATCAACTGCCTAGCTCCTGCAGCTCAAGTTGCCTGGTCTAATGATGTATTAAAGCTATTTTTATTGCTAATTGCTACGTTCGCATGCAACAGTGAGCTGAAGTACGATTTATTTTTTGTTTTTGTTTCCGTACTTCTACAGTATATGGAGTACAAAATATTAGACGCAAAAATATTAGATATTTTGTCAAACATGTTTTTAAAAACATTATTAAATCAATAAATAATGTTAATCATAACCATATATAGGTATTAGAAACACATTAATGATGTCCTTTTCTCTTATTAGTATTCTCAAGCACAGGCTTCCAACCAAACACACTATCTATCAACTTGCTTCACCAGGCAGATCTTGAAAATTTTACAAGCAACTCTCAGTCAGTACTTTTCATTAGGCAGGTTGCTCAGGTCTCCAACCAAACAAGCCCTATTTGGAAGACTAGGAATGGCATGGTGTTCAATAGGGCTGCTCCTAGAATTAAATAGTTAATAGAGCTCTCCTCCTTGCATGGGACGAAGCTGAATTTCGGATGCTTGCAGGGGCTAAAGATCTTAGTACCATGGTCGTTACCAGGCTCCCCAACTAGCTGTTGGATGTGAGCTTGGTTGGTCTCGTTGTTTTCAGCTTGGCCGGAAAATAGAGTTTTTTGGAGCGTGTGTGAGTATCTGTGTCAGTTTGTGTTTTTGTGTGTATGGTGTAAGGCTATTTTGGCCAAATTTCTCCTTCTATTAATGCAATGATATGTAACTCTCTTGCATATTCGAGAAAAAAATAGGTGAAAACATTCACCTCACCACTAGAGAATTGACTTTTGGTCATTGGCCTCAAACTCCATTAGTACCGGGTATTTTTGCACCTGGTACTAATGGGTGCATTAGTACCAGGTGGGGAGGGAGGGCCCCGACGCCGGTACTAATGTCTTGCATTAGTACCGGGTGGAGGCTAGCCCCGGTACTAACACTAGTAGAGAGACGACCTTTGGTCCAACCCTTTAGTCCCGGTTGAACTTTGGAGTCAGGACTAAAGGGTTTTGGGCGACGTGGCTTGGAAAGGCCGCGACGCCCCTACCCTTTTGTCCTGGTTGGTATTAGCAACCGGGACAAAAGGGGTGGCGTCCAACTGCTACAATCCAGCAATAATTGGCACCAGTTATTAGTCCCAGGTGGTGTTACCACCTCAGACTAAAGGGTCTCCTTTAGTCTCTGGTGGTGATACCACCCGGGACTAAAGCGCTTCGCTTATAAATAGCAACCTCCTTCTTCTTCCTCCCCCTGCCCGAGCCATTCATCATCGAGCTCAACTCCTCTCCATGGCGCCTCAAACCTAGGGAGGTGCTAGCGAATTTTTTCTTCATCAATTTGTGAAGATTTCTCTCCTCCAAAGTTTTACCATGGTTTGGTTCTTCATCCTCCCTTCATTTGTTGTGATTAAATTTTGTTTTATAATTTAGAGAGATGGAGAAAATATAAATTTTAATTAGAGAGAGGAGGAGCTAAGAGATGAGTTTTTTATACTTTAGATTTAGTAACAAATAGTTATTTAGGTACTAACATTGTATCTTCTTTCATTCATGTTTATTAAGAATTTTTTTATATAAAAATAAAGAAAAATGATTTTTTACATTTAGGTAGAATGAGACATGAATAAATTGAACCATTATGATTTAGATAAAATAATAAAGTTCTTTTGAGATTGAAAAAATAGACTAGGTACTACACTGTTCTTTCTTTATTTATTTTTATTAACCTTTATATTGTGCTTTATTATTAGAGAATATAGAATTTTACTTTTCAGTTATTAGAAAATTAGACCAATAGGAGCCAGTTGTCCAAGCATAATGTATTCGGTGACACCTCTCAGGAGGTCAGCTTCAGCATATACAATAGCATAAGTACGGAAGCTCTTCTAAGAGAGATCGGTGGACAGTCTCGATTCCAAGAACCTCCATCACTTCAATCAGATAGATGGTTGTTTGTTGTCCTTGTACAACATCCTCAAACATCCTTTTTGAGGCTACAGAGACAACAACAACCATCTACCTTATTGAAGTGATATTACAATTAATGATACTGGAGCTCTTAGACATCTTATCTAAAGAGTGAGAGAGAGAATGTCAACATCTTACTTGATGCTGTTGTATATGTTGAAGATGACCTCCTGAGATGTCTCACTGAGAATATTATGCTTGGAAAGCTTGCTCCTTTTGGTACTGGAGGTTGTGCGCTATGTCAGCTTCTAGCTTTTGAACCACTGCTTCAAACACGTCTCTGAATTCATGTATTGTCTTCAAATCATCAACATGTTCAGTAATCATATTTATTATTATTTAAAGAAAATAATTAAGTTCTTTTTTGACTTAGTATGATGCAAATGAACGGCCAATGGATGAACACTGACAAAAGAAGCAAGGAGTATGTCGATGGCATGCATTCTTTTCTCGAAGTGGCCAAAGCCAACAAGAACTCAAAGGGATTCATGTGTTGTCCATGCTTCCGGTGCAGAAACGAAAAAGACCATGCTGATTGGAGGACTCTTCACCTCCACTTGCTTAAAAACGGATTCATGCCGAACTACATTGTTTGGATCGCCAGCACGGTGAAAGGGGGGTTGTGATGGAAGACGACAAAGACGAGGAGGAGGATGATAATAACATTCCGAACTAGAACGCGGGGCAAGCTTTTGCAGATTCTTTAATAGAAGATGGTGAAGAAGAAGAGTTACCAGAAGACGGCCCTGTTGATGATCTTGGTCAGGTTCTACAGGATGCACATAGGGACTGCAGAAATGATAAAGAAAAGACAAAGCTTCAGCGTATGATAGAAGATCACAGAAAATTGTTGTACCCATATTGCAAGCAAGGTCACAAAAAGCTTGGTACTACATTAGAAATGCTGCAATGGAAGGCAAAATATGATGTGTCTGATAAGGCATTTGAGGGGATGCTAAAAATTGTGAAGGACAAGCTTCCTGAGAAAAATGAATTACCTTCCACAACATATGAATCGAAACAAATTGTGTGCCCTCTGGGGTTGGAGGTTCAGAAGATCCAAGCCTACCCTAATGATTGCATCCTGTATTGTGACAAGGATTATGAGAATTTGGATGCTTGTCTTGTGTGCAAAGCACTACATTATAAGATCCGAGGAGTTGAAGATCCTGGTGATCTCGAGGGGCAAGCTCCCAAGACGAAGAGAGTTCTGGTTAAGGTTATGTGGTATTTTCCTATAATACCATGTTTGAAACATTTGATCAGGAACAAAGCAAATGCTAAGTTGATGAGATGACACAAAGAGGAACGTAAGGAAGACCACATGCTGAGACATCCGACTGATGGGTCTCAGTGGAGAAAGATTAATAGAGCATTCCCGGACTTCGATAAGGATGCAATGAACATAAGGTTTGGTTTAAGTATGGATGGTTCAATCCATTCGGTGAGTTTAGCAGTGGTCATAGCACTTGGCCTGTGACCCTATGCATGTTCAACCTTCCTGGTTGGATGTGCATGAAGCGAAAGTTCATTATGATGCTAGTGCTTATCCAAGGTCCAAAACAACCCGGCAACGACATTGATGTGTACCTAAGACCATTGGTCGAGGAACTATTACTGCTATGGAAGGATCAAAGTGTATGTGTGTGGGATGAGAATAAGCAAGAGAGCTTCGATCTACGAGCATTATTGTTCGTAACCATCAATGATTGGCCTGCTCTAAGTAATCTTTTAGAGCAGACAAACAAAGGATATCGAGCCTGCACGCACTGTTTAGATAAAACACAAGGTATTTATCTCAAAAATTGTAAGAAGGTTGTGTATATGGGTCACTATCATTTTCTTACAACTAATTACCTCTCAAGGAAGAAATGGATGCATTGGAAAGGGAAGACTGATCATCATACAAAGCCCTCCCATTTTAATGGAGAGGAGGTATTTGAGATGGTAAAGGATCTAAGGGTAGTCTTTGGAAAAGGTGACGGTAGTGCACCTGTTCCAACTGACGCCAACGGGCGTGCACCAATATGGAAGAAAAATCTATATTTTGGGAGCTATCTTATTAGCAAATTCTTGAGATCTGGAACACAATTGACATGATGCACCTTACAAAGAATCTTTGTGTGACGTGCTAGGCTTCATGGGTTGTTACGATAACCCGAAGGATACATTGGAAGCACGACAGGACCTGAAGAGCATAGATAGAGGGAGCACAAAGAAAAGGAGAAAGTAGATCCACTGAAACTCAAGTTTTTCATAAATATGAAGGAAGAAACCAAGAAACAAGTAGTGCTAAAAACTAATTACGATCGTTCGCTGACCAAGTCCCTACAAAAGAAGAGACGAGGAGGGTCACTAAATAGTTACATCGAGGAAATAGCTACGCCGAAGAAGAAGCAAACGGATGCGTCGCGTCACAAACTTATGTTGCCTCCGGCCTCAATGCATATGCACAAGCTCTTGCAGCTATGCCTACAGAAGATCTAGTGAATGTCATTCAATTTCAAGAAGAAAAAGGGCTGCCTCTAGATGCTTTTCTCGGCAATGCAGATCTACCACGTCTGGATAGAAACTTCGTACCTAGATGGCGCTTTGAGCTAGGACAACCTTTGGTCAGGCCAGAGTTGGTGAATAAGCTCCCAACTATGATGAAAATATTTCATCAGTGGTACATGGAAAAGTCAGAGGGCGGTCTTGATATGATTTGTATGCTTATTAGACCAGACGATTTTTCCGGTGACAGCGACAAGGTGATATGGTTAAAATTCCAAGATATTTATGAAATTTACCACCTAGATGCCCTAAATATCGATCTTATCATCGCCTGGTGTCTGTAAGTGGCATATATTTTCATATGTTTATTAATTAATTTGTTGTGTCTGTCGATCTACTAATTAACTTCGTCTTTTATTTATGTAGCTTGGAACTTACTGAGATGCGAAAGAAGGGTCGTTCCAGAGTTGGTTGCATGGACCCATCGGCTGTTAAATCAAGTCCAGAAGCAACCACTTAAAGAAATGAACACAATCTATAGGACCTTAACTCTGCATCATTATAAGGAATGCATACTACTACCTTACAACTTCGAGTATGTGCGACTACCATCTAATAAATGATTTGCTTTACTAATAATCTTAGTTAATTTTATTTAGTTCTAATCTTTATGAACATGTATACACAGTTTCCACTAGATTCTTTTGATAGTTGAAATCGACAAGAGCAAAATCATGGTGTTTGATTCGTTGAGAAAAAACCACGAGAAGTACCAAGACCTTCAAGATCTGTTTCAAGTGGAATTATTTTACCTAAGATGATTTCTTTAATGCAATAGTTTGCTTTTACTAGCTAACACTCGTTCTATCATTATTTCCCCTAGAGCTTGGACAAAATTCATTAGTAAAAACCAAGGATCATTTAAAGAAAGTATTACGTTCCCAACAAACTTTCCGGCACGTTATCCAAATAACAACTTAGGCTTATGGACCATTTCAATTGTATAACACTAATGTGTGACACCATATTTAAACCATGTGCTAGTTTCTCACCTAAATTCTATATAAATAAAACCCAAATATAAAAATATAAATTCAAATTATGATATAAATAAGTGGTTTGAATTTTATGGATTTCAATTTGGGGTTACTTGAGTGTGTTTTGAATTTGATTTAATTCAAATTCAAATATAAAGTTTAGTTATAATTTATAAAACCTATTTTCAAACCTATCTAACCTTGGGCCCGCTTACCTTAAGCTAAGTCTAACCGACCTCCCTCATCTCCTGGCCCAAGACCGCTGCTTCACCTCGTCCTCCTGCGCGGCCCAACAGAACCAGCCCAAGACGGCCCCTCATCACCTCTACCGTGCGTGAGGCGCTGACGAGCGGGACCCCCTCCCGGTCTTCGTCCACCTCGCGCGGTCAGCGTGTTCACACCGCTCTGCCCCCTCTCGTGCCACCGCGCCTGCAAGCGCGCGCGCCCGCGATGGGACGCGCCATCCGACCGGCACGGACGTCGAGCCAGGCGCCGCACCAGAACCAAGTGGCGCGGGAGGATCCAAGGGGGGAAAAGACCCCTTTGCCCCCTTAGCCACGCCCTTAGAGGTGCTGCCCGCCACTGAGGAGCGGCCACGTCGGCCAGCACGCCGCGGCCTTCCAATTGGGGGCACCGCGAGGACGCTCATGCCCCTGCGCCACATCGCACCTACCACTAAACCCCCAGGACCGAGCCCTCCTTGCTAACCAAGCCGCACTCAGGGACTTCCCCCTTTCCCCTATCTCGCCGTCGAGAGGGAGAGAGAAGAGGAGAAGTGGGGAGGAGGAAGAAGGAGGAGGAGAAGAAAGGAGGAGGACCGCACCTCGCCAGCCGCCAAGACCGGAGCAGATCGAGCAGGGGAGGAGGCTGTCCGCGACCAGCCAGAGCCGGAGCAGAGTCGAAGCCGCGCCACCGTGTACCTTGTCGCCGCTCCACCGACGCTCGACGCCACTGCTACGCCTACACCTCCGCCTCACTGTGAGACGCCGATCCGCCCTTTTTTTCTTCTTACCTTGCCTTGAGTCGGGAGCGCGCCCATGCGTCGCGCCGCCGGCCTTCGCGCCGTGCCAAGTTCTCGAGTCGCAGCCGTGGCGCACCCCAGCGCTGCACCGTGCCTCGCTATTTCCTGTTGCTCGCCGCCGCTTGTAACCTTGCCTGTGAACCGGCCTTCGAGCCGTGCGTCGTTGCTTACTGGCATGCGTCGCCGCCGCTGCTGCGCCGCGCCGCGGCCCCTGGTTCGCCAGGCTCCCGCAAGCCGGTCGGCCGTGTCGCGTCCAGGCAAAGCTTGTGCGCGCAAGCGCATGCCCAAGTCGTGTGCACTCTCGTGCGCGGCTGCTACGTTGCGTATCTCTGTCGCTTGCCACCGCGTCTGTGTCTAGCTGTGCGTGCCGCCCTTGCTCCGCCGCACCGCCCATGGCGTGCGCTGAGCCGGCCGTGGAGGCCCTGTAACCGGACTTAGCCTTCCAGCGCTGCTCGCCGTGCTAAGCCGTCCTGACCTTGAGGTTTTCCGCGCCACGGCTAGCTCGCTAAACCACCTCGCCGCCGTCGCAGGCCTTGCGCCGCCGCGCCGGGGCACTGCGCCGTGCGTCGCCATCCAGAATGAACCCCAGCAGAGCTCAGGGAGCACGTGCGCTCCCCAGAAGAGTCCGAGGGGTTCTTTCGGACTTCTCTGTTGCGGGGCGAGAAGGGAACCTTGCATGGGCCTTAGCCCATTAAGGCCCCAGCAATGGCCCTTTCTTTTTTTCTTTCGCACGCATAATTTAGTTCAGGGGCGATCTATGGACTTTGACCACTTGGCCCACTAGGCTGAGTCTATTGGGCCACATTCGGCCCACTAACTGTTTCGGCCCATTAACGGCCCACTAACCAGAGGTGATGACGTCATGCTGAGGTCATGCTGACGTCATCACATATTTTCAAAATTAAAAACCATTTTCTGATTTATAAATAAATTTGATAATTGATTTATAAATCCATTAACCTTTGAAAATTTATAACTAATTATTTATAACTCCGAAAAATATGAAACAAGTTTCATTATTTTTCTAAAAATGAGACGGTGTTGTTTGTAGATAGTTTGGATCTTTTTGGATCATTTAAAATTGGGTTTCTTTGGATTTATGCTTAGTTGATTGCCGGTGATTTAGCGTCTCGAATCTCGTGCTGAGCAGACCCGAGCTACGAGCCAGAGGAGGAGTACGACCCCGACTTCAACCCATACCAGGACTACGGACGCCAACCAGGTGTCATGTCACTCCCGATCATATAGATCCCATGCATGCTTTAGCTGCTAGTGCTTAATTATTATTTATGAATGTTGTTGAATTGCGTAGACAATCTTTTAGCCGTGCCTCGGAATTGTTTACCCGGTACCTTGAACTTCCTACTTTTCGGAACTAGCTACAGACCCCTATCTAGTTCCTGGCTATATCTATCCATATATTTTACCCTTAGTTATGGATGGATCTCTGGAATGGACTGAGATTGGGATATCTCGGTATTCTAGCGTGTGTTTTGGGTGAGTGTGTATCCTTGACGTGTTACCGCGGGAGCGAGCCGCTTTGGTTACTTATGAACACGTATCTAGGGGAGATGCGACCTGGCCTCTCGCCCTAGCGGCATGTCGTTCGGATGGAGGTGGTGAGTGCTCACTCTTGCAATTAAGGACCGATCAACAGTTTAACCGTGTATCTTTGGGCTATTTTCGTGCAAATCGTTCGCCTTGTTATGGGCGGGGTTCGGTCCGAGAACTAGTATGTGGATGGCATCTAGCCTGTAGGCAGATCGGTGTGATCGTGTGAGGCGGACGGGTTATAACCCCCGAGTAGACGTCACCCCAGCTCCTTCGGGGATGGTCTCACAGCTTCGAGGCCCTGCTGGCAAGTTTCGCGCCCCAGTTCAGGATGAGTCAGGCTCGAAGAGGCAGGAGAGTGCCGTCCACTGCTAGGTCTCCGGCCGTTAGGTAGGGATGTGGATCGGAGGCATCCGATTCTGCCCTACTCGGCGGGTCCAGTTGTACAACCTCTACAGAGTGTTAAACCTATAGCTATAGTACGTGTCCACTTGTATGGACAACCCTTGGATCTGTTACTCTGGCTAGTCTCTTCTTGTGCTGGTTTCTCCTCCCTTGTGTGTGTGAGCCCGGCTTCGTGCCGTTGATATGTGGGGATAGGAGTTGGTGACCCCACATCACAGATGAGAGTGGGATGCTGTGACTCGGTTGAGATCCAGTGTTTGGTGTTCTTTCCTTGGTTGGGGCGTTGACCCCGGAGGCGTTGGCCTCAGAGGTGTGGATCTCCTAGGAGATGGTGACCTCTCGGCATTTCTGCATACCTTGATGTTGCTACCGCTGCTTGCATAACCTTCTACAAGCCATATATAGGAATATCCATGCATACTAGAATTATTCTTTTGCTTATGCTCTTTATTGGGAAGCTGACATGACCTACTCGCTTATCGAGTAGATGACGGGTTTTCAGACTAGGAGCCGGACTACGACTTTGAGCACGATGGATGGGAGGACTGAGGCTGTTCTACACTCAAGTTGCCTATGGGGATGGAGTCTACTTCGCTACATGAGAGCAGCTGCGTAGATGTTTACTCTGTTTGATTCAGTCTTGTTGGACTTGTACCCGGCATGTGCCGTAATGCTGTACTCAGTTAATTAATTATTATAATATTTATGTGGACCTTCGTATATTTCCTTCCGTTGTACAGTTTTCGTTACTTTCTGAGACAGGGTTTCGCACGTGATAGCCTCTTGGGACTATCATTGAGGTGCAGGGATCGGATTTCCTTTCTTGGAAATCCGGTTCGTTTCAGTTGGTATCAGAGCCGTGTTTGACCGTAGGACGAGCCTAGGAACGGACGATATTATAGGAAAGCCTAACTCCTTATGCTTTATATGCAATCCGTGAAATTTTATATAAACACCTTTATCTTTACTATATAATACCTTGATTAACATTACTAACTCTTACTAACTTCCTTAACAACGTGCAGATGGACGAGCTGACGTGGATCCCCCTCAAGACCGACAGCCAGTGGGCCGGAGGGTTCTGCAAGATCCTTAAGGAGTGTTTGGAGGCAGCAGGAGTGGAGACTAGTGGGGTTTTCTACGAGGGACGGACTACCGCAGCTTTCGACCAGTCACCGACAGAGTTGACCTTGAAGATACCAGAGGACCCACGAGTACCAGAGTTCGAGGAGGTCAAGGCCTTGTGTTTCGATAACTCAACCTTGGAAGCTCACCAGTGCTGTGCCAGGCTCGCTCTGAAGAAGGTATGCCAGCAGCTTGGGCAGAGGCTAAAGGATACACCTTTCAGAGTCCTACCGACAGCAGTCTACGACTTCAGCAGGTGGCACAAGGACCAGACATAGTACACTGAGGAGAACACAGAGGGCAAGGATGAGAAGGAGAAGATGGCCAGCAGGTACATTCAAGCTCAAGATCAGGCACTCTACTGGGCAGATTCAGAGATAGTGTTTCTGAGGCGTAAGTGGGACGGAACGCCCAGTTGGAGTTGGATAACAGCCACTTGGAGTTCTTCCTCAACGAAGCTCACAGAAGGAACAGTGTGATCACCGAGTGGGTACTCGCAGCCGCTAGAGCCAGCTCAGAGAGAGATGCTATTGAGATCGCTACCTTGAAAGCAAGACTGGAAGCTACACAGACTGCACTGAGGGAGTCAGCAGCAGCAGCAAGAGAGGACAGGTTGAGGCTTCGGGAGAAGGAGTACTTGGTTGAGTCGCTGGGAGCCGCCTGCACGGACTACCAGACGAGAGTGTGGGGACTTGAGGAGAGGGTGACTCAGAACTACAACCACATGTGGCACCTAGGAGGCAGACTCTACGAAGCTCAGGACACTGCCAGCAGGACCGACTCAGCGTGGAGAGACTCGAACCAGAGACGGGTGACAGAGTTCAGGGAGGTTGCAGAGCTAGTACCACCACAGAAGAGACCTAAGCTGAGGACTGAGACGTTTGAGATACCACCGACCCAGCTACCAGCACAGCCATCGTACCTGAGGGGCAGTACCGACACTCCAGAGATGAACAGAGCCATGGGAAGCTTGGCAAGCTACTTCAACCTACCGGAGATTGAGATCCCAGACTACCCAGGAGTGAACGACCCACCGTTCTACTTAGTTCCACCCAGTCCGAAGACAGTGTCACCACCGTACTCACCAGCTACCGTTCAGAGGTAGGCACCGTGAGGGGATGATCCTGTAATCAGTTAGAGTAGAGTCCTTCATGTTGATCATGTTTAGTTGACCACCCTTTTCGTATCACGTAGTAGCTCTCATGCTTCTGTGTAATCTCGAAGGTTGTGGAGTAGACCTCGAGATACACACCTTTTGTATGGTGATCTTGCATGAGTGATTGGAGTTATTGATCTTTTGCTGGTGTTCATGCTTTTTATATGCTTGTGTGAAATTGTTTGTTGTTAGCTAGATACTCCTTATATGCTTTAGTACCTTAAAGTTAATTTCCGACAACTCATTTCTCACGATCTCAATTCTTGGAACAGATGTCGGGGATAAGGAGGTCAGGACGGCTCCTACGCCATTTTGAGGAGGCTGCCTGGGAGGACGTCGAGCAGGAGGACGTCCCTCTCCCCGCAGGAGGTCGAGGTCGTGGCCGCCGTGCCCCACGTGGCGGACGCCGTGGTGGACACCGTGGCGGGCGAGGAGGTCGAGGAGGCCAAGTGCTAGTGAACCCCGACCCAGAGGCCCCATAGGAGGAGGAGCCAGAGGATGAGGCTGAGCCTGAGCCATAGCAGGAACAGGAGCAGCCAGCACCACCGCCCAACCTCGCAGCAGAGATGGCACTTCAGACCCAGCTGATGTAGACGATCGCCAACGTAGTGGCTCAGAACAACAACAGGAGGAACTTCAGGCACCAGCCAGAGAGCTTGCAGAAGAGAGTGGAGGGTTTCTCCAAGATGCACCCGCCGACCTTTGACAACTCAGTAGACCCACTTGTGGCTGACAATTGGTTGAGGGAGATTGAGAAGAAGCTGGAGCTCACAGACCTTTCTGAGGAGGAGTGTGTGTCAGTGGCAGCGCACCAGCTGATCGGTACCGCTGGAGCTTGGTGGGACAGCTACTGTGACTCGCACGAGGACCCGACCCACATCACGTGGGCAGAGTTTGTTTAGGCTTTCAGGGAGTACCACATCCCAGAGGCAGTGATGCATAGGAAGGCAGATGAGTTCAGGAGCCTGAAGATGGGACAGATGTCAGTGCAGGAGTACACCAACCGTTTTCAGGAGCTGATGAGGTACGCACCGGACGACTCCAACTCAGAGAAGAAGAAGATGTACTGGTACCGGAAGGGACTTCACAGGGGGATGGCACACCACCTGGCTATTCACGACTGTGCTACTCTTCACGCCCTGGTGGGCAAAGCTTTGGTCATGGAGAAGTCGAGACTTGACAACGTGGAGGTTCGAGGTGAGATGAGGCAGCGTGCAGACCGTTCAGGGCACCCGGGTTCACACCAGAGACAGAGGTCAGCTCCACCGCAGTACCCACCGCAGAGGCAGTGCCCGTACTCGCAGAAGCAGCAGACTTAACAGGGCAGAGGTCACGCCTGCGGTAGTGGAGGTTCGGGACAGTGGAAGCCCAGGCCGCAGCAGTCGCCTGCCTACGACAACTCATAGATCACATGCTATCACTGCCATCAGTTAGGCCACAAGTCAAATGTGTGCCCCCAAAAGCTTCAGCAGGGAGGTCAGAACAGGAACACTCAGTTTCAGACACCAGCGAAGGGACCAGCTCAGGGAGGATAGCCCCTGCAGAACCAGCAGAAGAGTGCACTACCGCCCACTCGAGGCAGACTCAACCACCTGATAGCAGAGGAGGTAGCCGCAGCGACAGACGTGGCTCTTGGTGAGTTTTTAGTTGACTCAGTTATGGCAACTGTTCTGTTTGACACTGGTGCTCAGTTTTCGTACATTTCTACCAAGTTTGTAAAGGAAAGGTCATTACCAACTAAACCCAGACCACGGCCTATAGTAACTAGTTCCCCGCTAGGGGAGAAGAGGAGTACGCTGGAGTGTAGAGGAGTGAACATGGTGTTCGAGAAAAAGTTGTTTCTGGCCGACCTGACAGTCTTGGAGTCGACCGAAATCGACGTGATACTTGGGATGGAGTGGTTAGCATAACACAAAGGATTGGTGAACTGCAACCCAGTGTACGTGCAGTTGGAGCACCCCAGTGGAGCTAGAGTGTTGATCAAGCCGCAGAGCCAGAGGTCGACGCCGATGTTGTGCAACATGAAAGGAATGAGTATGGAGGAGATTCCAGTGGTGAGGGAGTACCCCGACGTGTTTCCAGAGGAGTTGACTGAGTTACCACCAAATAGGGATATCGAGTTTGTGATTGAGCTCATGCCAGGAGCTGGACCAGTGTCCAAGAACCCATACAGGATGTCTGCAGATGAACTAGATGAACTGAAGAAACAGCTTAAGAAGTTATTGGAGCAAGGGTTTATAAGCCCGAGTGCCTCACCTTGGGGTTCACCTGTACTGTTCGTGGATAAGAAGGATGGCACCAAGAGGATGTGTGTGGATTACCGGACTCTCAACTCGATGATGATCAAGAACCGGTATCCTTTGCCCAGGATTGACGACTTGCTAGACAGGCTGTGGAAGGCCAAGTTCTTTTCGAAGATTGACTTGAGGTCAGGGTACTACCAGATGAAGATTCGAGAACAGGATGTTCCGAAAACAGCTTTCACGACTCGGTACGGCCTGTACGAGTTCGTAGTGGTTTCTTTTGGGCTGACCAATGCCCCGGCTTACTTCATGAACATGATGAACAAAGTCTTCATGGAAGAACTGGACAAGTTCATGGTTGTGTTCATCGACGACATACTGATTTTCTCCGAGACAGCAGAAGAACATGAAGAGCACCTTCAGATTGTGATGGAGAGGCTGAGACAGCAGAAGTTGTACGCTAAGTTCAGCAAGTGTGAGTTCTGGATGGAAGAAGTTGCTTTCTTGGGCCACGTGTTGTCAGCTGAGGGAGTTGCAGTCGACCCTTCGAAAGTGGAAGCAGTTACCAAGTGGGAGCAGCCACTCATAGTGACAGACATCAGGAGTTTTCTCGGGTTGGCAGGTTACTATAGGAGGTTCATAGAAAACTTCTCCAAGATAGCGAAGCCAATGACAGAGCTGTTGAAGAACGACAAAAAGTTCGAGTGGTCAGATGCTTGTGAGAAGAGCTTTCAGGAACTGAAGAAGAGACTCACTACCGCTCTGATCCTTACTCTGCCAGATATCAAGAAGGATTTCGTGGTGTACTGTGACGCTTCGAAGCAAGGTTTGGGATGTGTGCTGATGCAGGAGGGCAAAGTTGTTGCGTATGCGTCGAGGCAGCTCAAGAAGCACGAAGAGAACTACCCTACTCACGACTTGGAGCTAGCGGCAGTTGTTCACGCCCTCAAGATTTGGACGCACTACTTGATCAGCAACAAGTGTGAACTGTATACCGATCACAAGAGCCTGAAGTACTTCTTTACTCAGTCGGAGATGAACATGAGGCAGAGGAGATGGTTAGAGATGATCAAGGACTAAGAGCCGGAGATTCACTACCACCCAGGCAAAACAAATGTTGTGGCAGATGCTTTGAGCAGAAAGTCCTATTGCAACAACTTGATGGTGAGGCAGGAGCAATCAGCCCTTCACGAAGAGCTAGAGCAGTTGCAGCTTGAGATTGTGGAGCAGGGACAACTCAACAAACTGCAAGTGACCTACGATCTAGGAGGAAGGATCAGGGAGGCACAGAAAACTTGCAAGGAGATCGGAGTAATTCGAGAACTGATGTTGGAAGGAAAAGCTGAGGACTACCGGATCGATGAACAAGGAATCGTGTGGTTGAAGGATTGAATCTGTGTCCCGCAGGACAAGGAACTTCGCGAGCAAATTCTGAAGGAAGCTCACGATTTGAGGTACTCTATTCACCCAGGGAGCACAAAGATGTACCAAGATCTGAAGTAGAGGTTCTGGTGGAAGGATATGAAGAAGGATATAGCTTACTACGTACTAGTTGTGACACTTGCAGCAGAGTGAAGATCGAGCACCATAGACCTGTAGGGCTGTTGAAACCGTTGGATATTCCTCAGTGGAAGTGGGATGACATCTCCATGGACTTCGTAGTGGGACTACCCCGTTCACCTAAAGGTCACGATTCAGTGTGGGTGATAGTGGACCGCTTGACCAAGGTGTCACACTTTGTGCCAGTTAAAGCTACAGATGCAACAGATCAGTTGGCAAACTTGTACGTGGATCACATACTCAGACTACACGGGGCCCCGAGGAGCATAGTGTCAGACAGAGGACCACAGTTCGTGGCCAGGTTCTCGAAGAGCTTTCACGCACGGATGCGAACCACCCTCAGCTACAGCACAGCGTACCACCCTCAGACTGATGGACAAACCGAAAGAGTCAACCAAACCTTGGAGGATATGCTCAGAGCTTGTGCCCTCACCTACGGCACCGATTGGGAAAGCAGTTTGTCCTATGCAGAGTTCTCATACAACAACAGCTGCCAAGCAAGTCTCCAAATGTCACCTTTTGAAGCACTTTACGGAAGGAGGTGTAGGACACCTTGATGTAGTCAGAAGTTGGAGAAAGGATGATCTTTGGACCGGATATCATCAAGGAGGCAGAGGAGAAAGTGGAGAAAGTCTAGGAGAACTTGAAGGTTGCCCAGAGCTGACAGAAGAGCTACGCAGATTGTCACAGGAGAGACTTGTCCTTTGACAGAGGAGACTACGTCCACTTGAAAGTGTCACCCATGAGAGGAACCAAGAGGTTTGCAGTGAAAGGGAAGCTGGCCTCGAGGTACGTGGGACCTTACCAGATCACCAGAAGAGTTGGGAAGCTCGTCTACCGACTAGCCTTACCAGAGGAGTTGTCAGCTGTGCCCCCCGTGTTCCACGTGTCACAGTTGAAGAAGAGTGAAAAGGAAGTTGAAGCAAAGCAAGTCCCGATTGAGATACTTGACCTGCAGAACACCTTGGAGTATGCCGAGTACCCAGAGAAGATCTTGGATAGGGCAACAAAAGAGACCAGGAGGACCACTACTCCTTACTGCAAAGTACTATGGAGCCACCATACAGAAAGAGAAGCAATGTGGGAGAAGGAAGCCGACCTCAGGAGAGAGTTCCCTCACCTGTTCGAGGGAGAGGATGGAGCCTAAATCTCGAGGACGAGATTCCTGATGGTGTGGGAGAATGTAACATCCCGAGAAATTGAAAGTGTGAATTTCTGAAAAAATTTGAAACTTTTTATTATTTTATGTGTGACACCATATTTAAACCATGTGCTAGCTTCTCACCTAAATTCTATATAAATAAAACTCAAATATAAAAATACAAATTCAAATTATGGTATAAATAAGTGGTTTGGATTTTATGGATTTCAATTAGGAGTTACTTGAGTGTGTTTTGAATTTGATTTAATTCAAATTCAAATATAAAATTTAGTTATAATTTCAAAACCTATTTTCAAACCTATCTAACCTTGGGCCCGCTTACCTTAAGCTAAGTCTAACCGACCTCCCTCATCTCCTGGCCCAAGACCGATGCTTCACCTCGTCCTCCTGCGCGGCCCAAAAGAACCAGCCCAAGACGGCCCGTCATCACCTCCGCCACGCGTGAGGCGCTGGCGAGTGGGACCCCCTCCCGGTCTTCGTCCACCTCGCGCGGTTAGCGTGTTCACACCGCTCTGCCCCCTCTCGCATCATCGCGCCTGCACGTGCACGCACCCGCGATGGGACGCGCCACCCGGCCGGTACGGACACCGAGCCAGGCGCCGCACCAGAACCAAGTGGCGCGGGAGGATCCAAGGGGGGAAAAGACCCCTTTGCCCCTTCGCCATGCCCTCAGAGGCGCTCCCCGCCACTAAGGAGCGGCCACTTCGGCCAGCACGCCGCGGCCGTCCAATTGGGGGCACTGCGAGGACGCTCGTACCCCTGTGCCGCATCGCACCTACCGCTAAACCCCCAGGACCGAGCCCTCCTTGCTAGCCAAGCCGCACTCAGGGACTTCCCCCTTTCCCTTGTCTCGCCGCCGAGAGGGAGAGAGAAGAGGAGAAGTGAGGAGGAGGAAGAAGGAGGAAGAGCGTGCCTCGCCACCGCGCCGTCTCGCCGGAGCCGCCAAGACCGGAGCAGATCGAGCAGGGGAGGAGGCTGTCTGCGCCCAGCTGGTGCCGGAGCATAGTCGAAGTCGCGCCGCCGTGTACCTCGTCGCCGCTCCACCGACGCTCGGCGCCACTGCTACGCATACACCTCCGCCTCACTATGAGCCGCCGATCTGCCCTTTTCTTCTTCCCTTGCCTTGAGACAGGAGTGCGCCCATGCGTCGCGCCGCCAGCCTTCGCGCCGTGCCAAGTTCGCGAGTCACCGCCGTGGCGCACCCCAGCGCTGCGCCGTGCCTCGCCGTTTCTTGTTGCTCGCCGCCGCTTGTAACCTTGCCTGTGAATCGACCTTCGAGCCATGCGTCGTCACTTGCTGGCATGCGTCGTCACCGTTGCTGCGCCGCGCCGTGGCCCCTGGTTCGCCAGGCTCCCGCGCGTCGGTCGGCCGTGTCGCGTCCAGGCTAGGCCTGTGTGCGCAAGCGCGCGCCGAAGTCGTGCACACTCTCGTGTGTGGCTGCTGCGTTGCATATCTCTGCCGCTTGCCACCGCGTATGTGTCAAGCTGTGCGTGCCGCCCTTGCTCTGCCGCACCGCCCATGGCGTGCGCCGAGCCGGCCGTGGAGGCCCTGTAACCGACCTTAGCCGTGCAGCGCTGCTCGCCGTGCTAAGCCGTCCCGGCCTTGAGGTATTCCGCGCCGCGGCTAGCTCGCTAAACCACCTCGCCACCGTCGTAGGCCTTGTGCCACCGCGCCGGGGCATTGCGTCGCGCGTCGCCATCCAGAATGAACCCCAGCAGAGCTCAGGGAGCACGTGCGCGCCCCAGAAGAGTCCGGCGGGTGTTTTCGGACTTCTCTGTTGCGGGGCGAGAAGGGAACCTTGCATGGGCCTTAGCCCATTAAGGCCCCAGCAACGGCCCTTTCTCTTTTTCTTTCGCACGCGTAATTTAGTTCAGGGGCGATCTATGGACTTTGACCACTTGGCCCACTAGGCTGAGTCCATTGGGCCACTTTCGGCCCCCTAACTATTTCGGCGCATTAACGGCCCACTAACCAGAGGTGATGACATCATGCAGAGGTCATGCTGACGTCATCACATATTTTCAAAATAAAAAACCCTTTTCTGATTTATAAATAAATTTGATAATTGATTTATAAATCCATTAACCTTTGAAAATTCATAACTAATTATTTATAACTCCGAAAAATATGAAACAAGTTTCATTATTTTTCTAAAAATGAGACGGAGTTGTTTGTAGATAGTTTGGATCTTTTTGGATCTATTAAAATTGGGTTTCTTTAGATTTATGCTTAGTTGATTGTCGGTGATTTAGCGTCTCGTATCTCGTGCTAAGCAGACCCGAGCTACGAGCCAGAGGAGGAGTACGACCCCGACTTCAGCCCATACCAAGACTACAGACGCCAACCAGGTGTCATGTCACTCCCGATCATATAGATCCCATGCATGCTTTAGCTGCTAGTGCTTAATTATTATTTATGAATGTTGTTGAATTGCATAGACAATCTTTTAGCCGTGCCTCGGAATTGTTTACCCGGTACCTTGAACTTCCTATTTTTCGGAACTAGCTACAGACCCCTATCTAGTTCCTGGCTATATCTATCCATATATTTTACCCTTAGTTATGGATGGATCTCTGGAATGGACTGAGATTGGGATATCTCGGTATTCTAGCGTGTGTTTTGGGTGAGTGTGTATCCTTGACGTGTTACCGCGGGAGCGAGCCGCTTTAATTACTTGTGAATGCCTGTCTAGGGGAGATGCGACCTGGCCTCTTGCCCTAGCGGCACGCCGTTCAGATGGAGGTGGTGAGTGCTCGCTCTTGCAATTAAGGACCGATCGACAGTTTAACCGTGTATCTTTGGGCTATTTTCGTGCAAACCGTTCACCCTGTTATGGGCAGGGTTCGGTTCGAGAACTAGTATGTGGATGGCATCCAGCCTATAGGCGGATCGGTGTGATCGTGTGAGGGGGACGGGTTATACCCCCCGAGTAGACGTCACCCCGGCTCCTCCGGGGATGGTCTCACAGCTTCGAGGCCCTGCTGGCAAGTTTCGTGCCCCAGTTCAGGACGAGTCAGGCTCGGAGAGGCAGGAGAGTGCCATCTACTGCTAGGTCTCCAGCCGTTAGGTAGGGATGTGGATTGGAGGCATCCGATTCTGCCCTACTGTGCGGGTCCAGTTGTACAACCTCTGCAGAGTGTTAAACCTATAGCTATTGTCTGTGTCCACTGGTATGGATAGCCCTTGGATCTGTTACTCTGGCTAGTCTCTTCTTGTGCTGCTTTCTCCTCCCCTGTGTGTGTGAGCCCGGCTTCATGCCGTTGAGATGTGGGGATAGGAGTTGGTGATCCCACATCGTAGATGAGAGTGGAATGTTGTGACTCGGTTGAGATCCAGTGTTTGGTGTTTTTCCTTGGTTGGGGTGTTGACCCCGGAGGCGTTGGCCTCGGAGGTGTGGATCTCCTCGGAGATTGTGACCTCTCGGCATTTCTGCATACCTTGATGTTGCTACCGTTGCTTGCATAACCTTCTACAAGCCATATATAGGAATATCCATGCATACTAGAATTATTCTTTTGCTTATGCTCTTTATTGGGAAGCTGACATGACCTACTCGCTTATCGAGTAGATGACGGGTTTTCAGACCAGGAGCCGGACTACGACTTTGAGCACGATGGATGGGAGGACTGAGGCCGTTCTACACACAAGCTGCCTATGGGGATGCAGTCTACTTCGCTACATGAGAGCCACTGCGTAGATGTTTACTCTATTTGATTCAGTCCTGTTGGACTTGTACCCGGCATGTGCCGTAATGCTGTACTCAGTTAATTAATTATTATAATATTTATGTGGACCTTCATATATTTCCTTCCGTTGTACGGTTTTCGTTACTTTCTGAGACAGGGTTTCGCACGTGATAGCCTCCTCGGACTATCACTGAGGTGCAGGGACCGGATTTCCTTTCTTGGAAATCCAGTTCGTTTCAGTTTTTCCCTTCCTAGAACCTTCCGCGCCATAGCCTCTGCTTTTGTTTGTTTCAGAGTTCATAGTGTTGAGTTTGTGTCCAGGTCGAGGTCTTGTTGCTGTTTTAGATCTTGTCCTTGTCTCTCTTGTGTTATCTTTTCCCCACCGTCGCCATCTCACGTCTCCATGATTTGTATCTTCTGTAAGCAAAAACAAATCTTGATTTGGGCTGTTCATCTTCAGACAGTCATAACTTCTGCACCTGAACTCGAAACTGGCAAAGTTTATATCTACGGAAAACGCCAGAAAATTTGAGATCTATTTCATCCTAGCAAAGCTAGGTTTGCATAAGTTAGTTTTGTGAAATTTGACCAGGAAAATTGAGTTTCAGGACCCACAAGTTTGGGTATGCTTGTCATAGCATAATCCTGATTTTTGCATAGCCCACTCTTTTATCCTTTTGAGCCAAATCTTGTGTTTTTGTTCTTGTGTGTTCCTTGATGATAAAGAGCAAAAGCAAAAAAAAATAATAAAGGGAAACAAAAAAAGAAGAAGAGAAAAGAGGAGCACATAAGAACTTTCAGTTGCTCTATTTTGTGGTGCTCTTTGTCTTATTCAAGTTTGTTGCTCCCTACCATACTCGTTTCCTTCCACACTTGCTTCACCCACTTGCATATCACAATTGGTGTTAGGAACACGTATAGGCCAGCAACAAGAACAAGTACTTTGGACTATAATTCAACATTGCTATCTGTTGCTAACATTTGTACCACATACATATTTATATTTGTGCCTTCCCAAGCTCCACATATTTCTTTAGATCGGTACAGAAAGAGGACCCTTGCAATCTTGATGCCACTTCTTCACAGGTATAACGAACGAGCCGCCAATTGCACCAATTCTTGTTTTGTGAATGGTAAGAACATTTGCAAGAGCTTGTGTAGGAGCTGCCGTTTTCCATGATTGAGAGGCACCACTGCAAATGGTAGTCATTTATTAGGGATAACCTTCACTACTTGCTATTGTTTTGGGTGTCGTAATGGTAGGGAATGAACATGAAAACTCACCCAAAGATTTCAATGAGTGTGTTAGCAGGGATTAACTGCGGGCTGCTGTAGAAGATGCCCAGAAAGGAATGAATGATGCCATCAAAAAGGTCGTTACTGATGCACTCATTGATCTCAAGCTTGGTAGCAGCATGGAGAGATTGGATAGGTGGATTTCTACACTAACCGAAAAGGTTACGGAGTTAGAAAACCGTCTACCAAATGAAGAAGACATGGGAGCACACAACATTGATGAAGATACTATTCTTGATGAGAATGGGAACATAGATGCTACAACCACCCGAGCAGCGAGGCTACGACGTCGTTTACGAGACAACTGGACAGGTATGGGAGGTCCTCAAAATCAAGGTAATACCCATCATACTTCTGATGACCCTTATGCTAAGGTCAAGTTTACAATTCCACCATTTTCGGGTCATTATGATGCTGAGGGGTATCTTGATTGGGAGATGACAGTAGAACAAAAATTTAGTGCCCACCTTGTTCCTGAAAGACATAGAGTTCGACAAGCCTCTAGTGAGTTTAAGGAATTTGCAATCATTTGGTGGAGTGGGTTAGCTGTAGAGAATGCTTTACCAACCACATGGGAACAACTTAAGGTAGCTATGCGTGATCGCTTTGTTCCTCCTTCCTACCATAGAGACTTGCGTAAGAAATTGATGCGCTTAGAGCAAGGAGAGAGATCTGTCCAAGGTTACTATGGGGAGCTCCAAATGGGTTTGATGCATTGTGGTGTTGTAGAGGGACCCGAGGATTCTATTTGTCGTTTTTATTCGGGTCTAAGGCGTGAGATTCAGGACATTGTTGATTATAAGGAATTTAACACTATCAACCAGTTGTTTCAGTTTGCTATGCTTGCAGAGAAGGAATTGCAGGGATGAGAGAAGCAAAGCAAGGGTAAGTCCAACACCACATACATGCCACGTACCACACCATCGACGGGACTGAACAAGTCGTCAACATTTCGAGTGCCACCACCAGCGAACAAGCAGCCAGCAGCTTCAGGAGTTGCTGCACCACCTGCACCCTCCTCAAACTTGGGTAAAAATCCTTCACAAGTGCACGCAAAGAGTGCCTCATCTGTTGCATCAACGGGGAACACCTCTGGCATTCAGTGTCATCGCTACCATGGGATTGGCCATGTGCAGAAGGACTGCCCAAGCAAGAGGGCATACATTGCTACAGAGGATGGCTACATTAGCACCTCCGACATCGAAGATGAAGAAGAGAAAGAAAATGATGGTGAAGAAGAGATCCTTGGTGGAGAGGATACAGTGACATATAGGAGTGCTATTGTTCAGCGGGTGCTCAACACACAAGTGCAACAACCCGAACAGCTACAATGCCATAATCTTTTTCAGATTTTCTTCGTCGTCAATAATCGACGTGTGCGAGTCATCATTGATGGAGGCAGCTGCAACAATTTGGTAAGTTCAGAGTTGGTCAAGAAGCTTGGCTTGACCACACGGCCACACCAACATTCATCCCATATTCAGTGGCTAAATGACTCGTGAAAGGCCAAGGTAACACAAACTTGCAGGGTATCTTTTCAATTGGTTCTTATTCCAATTCGGTTGATTGCGATGTAGTTCCTATGCAAGCATGTTCCCTTTTGTTGGGTAGACCTTGGGAATATGATACAGATGCTACACACCATGGTAAAAGTAATAAATACACCTTTGAGCATAAAGGAAAGAAATGTACTTTGCTACCTTTGACCCCTGCTGAAATTGTCCAAGCTGAGAAAGAACGAGCTGCAAGTTTGAATGACATACAATCTGGAAATCAGCAAATAGCAAAATCTGTTTTCCCTCAAAAGGGTAAACCTGCACCTAATTCTAAGGCCGAGGGCATTAAATTGAAGGGTGGGGCTATGCTCGCAACAAAATGTGACCTTGCTGAAATTTCTGAAGAAGAAATCTGCTATGCCTTACTTTGCAAACGAGCTTTGTTTTCACTTGATGATATTGCTAGCTCGATACCTCCTGCTGTCACTAACATTTTGCAGGAGTACGCAGATGTTTTTCCAGCTGAGTTACCACCGGGGCTACCACCCATGAGAGGCATAGAGCATCAAATTGACTTGATTCCGGGGGCAACCTTGCCCAACCGAGCAGCCTACCAAACCAACCCCGAGGAGACTAAGGAAATTTAGCAGCAAGTCCAAGAGCTTTTGGACCATGGGTATGTACATGAGAGCCTTAGTCCTTGTGTTGTCCCTGTGCTTTTGGTTCCTAAGAAAGATGGTACTTGGCGTATGTGTGTTGATTGTAGAGCCATCAATAATATTACCATTCGATACTGTCATCCTATTCTTAGGCTTGATGATATGCTTGATGAGTTGTGTGGTTCCATAGTTTTCACAAAGATTGACTTGCGAAGTGGTTACCACCGAATTAGAATGAAACTTGGAGATGAATAGAAAACAACTTTTAAAACCAAATTTGGATTGTATGAGTGGCTAGTAATGCCTTTCGGTTTGACTAATGCACCTAGCACCTTCATGCGCTTGATGAATGAGGTTTTGAGGGCGTTTATTGGACAATTTGTGGTATTTTACTTTGATGATATCCTGATCTATAGCAAGTCTTTAGATGAACACATGGATCACTTGCGTGCTGTTTTTTATGTTTTACGTGAAGCATGTTTGTTTGGTAACCTTGAGAAGTGCATCTTTTGCACAGATCGAGTCTCTTTTCTTGGCTATGTTGTTACTCCACAGGGAATTGAGGTGGATGAGACGAAGATTGAAGCTATAAAGAGTTGGTCGGTTCCCCAAACCGCCACACAGGTGAGGAGTTTTCTTGGTCTTGCAGATTTCTACCGCCGTTTTGTCAAGGATTTTAGCACCATTGCAGCCCCCTTGCATGAGTTGACAAAGAAAGGGGTGGTGTTCCATTGGGGACAGGCACATAATGAATCCTTTGATGCTTTGAAGGACAAGCTGACACATGCACCATTGCTGCAACTTCCAAACTTTGGTAAGACTTTTGAACTTGAACGTGATGCTAGTGGAGTTGGCATTGGGGTTGTTCTAATGCAAGATGGTAAACCCATTGCATACTTTAGTGAAAAACCGCATGGTCCTATTCTAAACTACTCCACGTATGACAAGGAATTGTATGCTCTTGTACGTTCTTCAGAGACATGGCGACATTATTTGTGGACTAAGGAGTTTGTTATCCATTCCGATCATGAATCACTCAAGTATCTTCGCTCTCAAAATAATCTGAACCGTCGACATGCTAAGTGGGTAGAGATGATTGAATCCTTTCCTTATGTTATCAAACACAAGAAAGGGAAGGATAACGTGATTGCAGATGCTTTGTCTAGGAGATATACCTTGCTGTCCCAACTTGATTGTCGCATTTTTGGATTTGAATCTATTAAAGAACAATATGCGCTTGATCCTGATTTTAAAGATGTGTTGCTGAATTGTAGAGAGGGACGTACATGGAACAAGTTTGTGATCAATAATGGGTTACTGTTTAGAGCTAACCGCCTATGCATTCCAGTTGGTTCCATTCGTCTCTTGTTATTGCAGGAAGCGCATGGAGGAGGGCTGATGGGGCACTTCGGTGCTAAGAAGACAGAGGATGTTTTGGCCTCACATTTCTTTTGGCCAAAGATGAGAAGAGATGTTGAGCGCTTCGTGGCATGCTGCACCACCTGCCAAAAGGCTAAGTCTCGCTTGAATCCACATGGCTTATACATGCCTCTTCCTATTCCTTGGACGGATATCTCGATGAACTTTGTTTTGGGATTGCCTCGGACTAAGAGGGGGAGAGATAGCATCTTTGTTGTGGTGGATCGTTTTTCAAAAATGGCACACTTCATACCATGTCATAAGAGTGATGACGCTGTTCATATTGTTGACCTCTACTTCAAAGAGATTGTTCGTTTGCATGGTATGCCTTCTACTATTGTTTCAGATCGTGATGCTAAATTCTTGAGTCACTTTTGGTGCACACTATGGAACAAGTTGGGAACCAAACTATTGTTCTCTACAACATGCCACCCACAACCGATGGACAAACAGAGGTAGTGAACCGCACCTTGGGCACCATGTTGAGGGCTGTTTTGAAGAAAAACTTGAAGGTATGGGAAGAATGTTTACCTCATGTGGAGTTTGCATACAATCGGGCAATACATTCCACAACCAAGGTAAGTCCTTTTCAGGTAGTGTTTGGTTTCAACCCCCTTGCTCCAATTGATATATTGCCTTTACCTACTAGTGAGAGGATTCATAGTGATGCAAAGAAATGTGCTGATTTTATTTTACAAATGCATGAAACAACTAAGCACAATATTGAGAAGATGACTGAAAAGTATAGGATCATTGATAGTAAAGGAAAACATGGGATTAAGTTTCAACCAGGAGATTTAGTTTGGTTGCACCTAAGAAAGGACAGATTTACAGATTTGTGAAAGTCTAAGTTGATGCCTAGGGCTGATGGTCCTTTCAAGATAATTGAGAAAATAAATGACAATGCATATAAGCTTGAGTTGCCTCCCGAGTTTGGGGTTAGCCCCACCTTTAACATTTCAGATTTGAAACCTTACTTGGGAGAAGAGGATGAGATTGAGTCGAGGACGACTCCAATTCAAAAGGGGAGGATGATGAGGACATCCCTTCCATTGATACAACCATGCCTTGTGCTTCGCAAGGACCAATGACTCGAGCCTGCGCACGACAACTCAACTATCAGGTAAAGTCGTTCCTCACTGCTCATACAAATTGATCTCTGGACGGGATGCTACTTAATTATGGTGATGAATGCATTATTCTTAGGAACATCAGAACGTGGAACGTGCAGAAGAGGGGGAAACAACCACACCAACCCAGGATGTGCACAAGCTCCCCGTTTGGAGATGAGGGCCGTTCCCACTCAAACGATGTGACCCACTTCGTTTTGAGTAGAGCGGACAACAAGACAACAACAGATTGTTTTGGTCATAACTTTTGAGTCCGGTGTTGTTTGGGGTGTATGAGTACTCGATGGAAAGCTCTTGAAGTCAACTTTTAGATGGACTAGAAGACACCTTCAGATTCATAAGGAGTCGCACAGATTTTATAGAGAGATGTCCGGACCTACCAGTCAAAGGCTAATAGCCTTGTATCCAGTAAAGCCCATTAGGGGCCCATTCTAATTTAGGGTTTACACCCTCCCACGTCTCTTGGCTGTTCTTTTATGTATAAATACCCCTCCAGCTGCCAGAGGAAGTTGGGTTTTGCTTAGTTTCCATTCTGTCAAGAACAGGACACCGATTCTTCGGTTGTGGAACCCCATTCGTGAGTTGAATCAATTACTTTCTGTAATTTGGTTGCTTCTCCGTGCACTTGCTTGTGTTCTTCGATTTCGCCGGCAAGATTAAGCCTTCTTGGCAAGGTCAATCAAGCTGCAGCTTGGTTGATAACCAGAGGGTTCGTGGTGCTAAGATTGCGGGGTTCATTTCTTTGGATTTGAGGCCGGATCGGTGTGTCTCGAATCCGCCCAAATCGATAGTTATCAGAACCTTTCGGAAGATTGGGAACCCAAGTACTATCACAAGGCCAATGCAAAGATGATGCCCTGGCACAAAGAAGAACGTAAACAAGATGACGAGATCATGCACCCCGTTGATGGGTCACAGTGGAGATTAGTTGATAGAGAATTTACCGAGTTTGCAAAATATGCAAGGAACATTTGGTTTGGTTTAAGTGCGGATGGATTCAATCCATTCATTGAGTTTAGTAGCGGTCATAGCACTTGACCTGTGACCTTATGTATGTTCAACCTACCTTCCTGGATGTGTATGAAACAAAAGTTCATTATGATGCAAATAATCATCCAAGGCCCAAAGCAGCCAGGCAATGACATCGATGTGTATCTAAATTGGTTGAGGACCTTAAAACGTTATGGGAGGAAAATGTGTACCTGTGTGGGATGAAGACAAAAAGAGACCTTCAATCTATGAGCATTGCTGTTTGTAACCATGAATGATTGGCCGACACTTGGTAATCTATCGGGACAAACAAACAAGGGATACCGAGCATGCACACACTGTTTAGATGATACTTGCAATGTGTATCTAAAATATTGTAAAAAGGTTGTGTATTTGGGTCATCGTCGATTTCTTCCTGCTAAGCACCCATTAATAGATGAAGGAAAGCATTTTGAAGGAAAGCACCCGTATAAATAGTGCCCCTGTTCTCCCTCCCCCCCACCCACCACCACCACCACCACGACACTTAGTCGTTTCGACCTCTGCATCGCTGCCGCTGCCCTCCCCGACACCGTCCTACGCCACGGCCCTCCTCCTCCACCGTCGGCCTTCCCGACGCCGTCCTCCACCATGGCCCTCCTCATCCACCGTCGTGCCCTCCTCCTCGTCGCCGCGGCCCCTGCCTCTGTCGCGCGCCGCGGCCTCATCGATCGACCTCCGCCGCCACCTCCCTCACGTCGTCCTCAACCTCGACGTCACCCTCACGCCGTCAGCGCCCCTCCCTGATGGCATTCCCGACATCCTTCGCGCCCCAACACGCGCGTGTCGTCAACCGCGCCGCCGCCGCCTCTCCCTTCCGCCGTCGCCTGCGCCGCCCTTCGTCCCCGATGATGCTACCGCCGCTACCTGCACTTGCGCCCTTCCTGACGACACCACTGATGTCGTCTCCTGCACCTGCGCCCTCCCCGAATTGAAGACACCGCCCTCCGATCCATCCCCAACGACGTACGCGCCAGCGCCCCTGCTGGTGTTGACGTAAGCGCGTTAGCTTTTTTAAGTTAATTATTTATTATTATGTATGTATAATTGGAAATTTAATTGTAGGTAAATTTAGATTGAAATTTAGGTAGAATTAGAGATGATTTAGTTAGAGATTAAATTGTGGACTGAAATTTAATTAGGTAGAATTAGAGATGATTTAGTTAGAGACTTAATTGTGGATTGAAATTTTGGTAGAATTAGAGATGATTTAGTTAGAGATTAAATTGTGAATTGAAATTTAGGTTGAATTAGAGATGATTTAGTTAGAGATTAAATTGTGGATTGAAATTTAGGTAGAATTAGAGATTTAAATTTAGATTGAAATTTAGACCCAAAAAATGGTTTAGTTGCAAGTGTCATTCCAATGCCATGTTTCTAACTCCCACCCGCTCGACTGACCTAACTCTCTCCCTCACTTGCTCTCACACGCTTCCGCCCGACTCGCACATGCTTCCGCCCGACTTCCGACTCTCGTCTATGTAATTATCGACGACCGCTCGACTAGGCCCGTCGTCCACTCTCTTAGTGATTTCTTTATCATTTCTTGTCATATTATAAATGTATCTTAGTGAAATATAAAAATAGTTTCTTTATTATGGAATAAATGTATATTCGTGATTTTTTTTAATATTTCTTGTTATATTATTTTAGTTACAATGGGTCGATCAGAGGAGGAATACAACGAACAAATGTTGATGGATGTCATTGCTCGAAATACACCGAACATTCCACAAAACGAAGAAGATCAAAGAGAGGCTGACAGCTACATCAACATCTCTGGTGATGACATCGAGGTGGAAGACCAACAAGTTGCCCAGGAGCAACAAGCAGCCCAGGGAAGCAACGGTGGGCAAGAAACCGAGGTATAATAAATAGGAACTAGTACCGTCATGATTTTCAAGTATAATTAATAATTAATAGGAAGAGCAACAACTAATTAACAGTTTTTAATTTTCAGGAACCTACATCGAGCAGTAAGAAGTCTCAAGAGAAACGCGGCCCAACGAAGAAGCTAGAGGGCCGCTTCATCATCACATAAGTCTCTGAAGTTGGTGTATCACTTTCTCCAGAAGAAATTGTGACCAAATTGGTGAACCATATTGGGTTTCTTGTTAGGGATAACATCCAAATAAACATTAAGTTTTGGAAACCTCTTGAGGTTGTACAAGCATTAGAGGAACATGAAGAGGAAGAGGAAGACCAGGATGAGCCGCCACCGGTGTAGAAGATGTGGTCCCGGATACAGAGAAGGACATGATTTGGGCCCAAGTGTTAGCACACTTCTCATTTCCAAAAGATACAAGACTGAGAGATGTGCGAATATGGAAAATGCAAAAGGGTGTAATTGCCTTTCAGACATACAAGAAGGGTCCGAACAGAGACTTCATCAAGAAAGGACTTGTATCAGATTTTAAGAAAAATAGATATACAAAGTTAAAAGATCGCTGGGATGTATTTATGGAGTACAAGCAATCGGAAGATGTCGCCAAGAAGACTGACCCAACACCATCAATGCACGTAAAAAAAAGAATTTCATACGCTTGAGCCAAGAGGTTACAAGAAGGTCATCACCAAATTGAAGCGGATGGAAGCAGATATAATTGCTACTGGAATCGTACCGGTAACTCTACATTAGCCCGTGCGAGAAAAGCGTTATTATTTTGCACATGCTGGCAAGCAATCCTGAAGATAGAGCATTAGTACCAGACGATCAAATTAGAGAGACAGCTGCAAGACTTGTTGAGTTGATAAAGGCTACAACGGAAGAATCTTTCGTGCCTGATCGAGAGAATGATGAGCTTACAGCTGCACTAGGTACTGGATGTTGCCGAGGCAAAAGAGTAATTCCATGGAGAATAGCATGGCATGAGCACATTATGTCATAGAAGATTTTATAGAAGTTTCACTGCTGTCCATCCTCAATGGAAGATTTTATAGAAGTTTCATCAACATTAAATATCATAACATATCCGTAATTTTACTGACTTGGTAAAATCATTATAAGGTACGTAAGAAAAGAGAGTTTTGTCGGATGAGAGAGCAGTTACACTCAACTGTCAGAGTGGCATCGGGACCTCCGGATACGCCTCGCTGGAAGCTGCTATCGGCCATCGTGCCACGAATTGTTAATGGTGCATTATTGATGGTTGTTTAGTCGGGCATCGCCGCTCCCGAAGACATTCCCCGTACGTCTGCACCTGCGGTTAATTGGGCATGTGAGTCTTTAACAAATTTGTTAACCATAGCTGGGGCCTGTGAAGTCAAGAGCTTTCGACCACTTCTATGGCTGCTCAGCTTTCAACAGAGTTTCCTATGCCATATGCTGTCCATCCTGCTGAATATTGAAGCTACCACTCACCATTGCCTTGAACTTTCAGCAGCAGGAGAGAACGTTTTGGCAATATCAAAACTGAAGGCGATATAAAAGCATAACAAGCGGCGAAAAAATGATCTAATTGTGGACATCATTTTTCTGTAATCTAAGATAGAACCATCCACCTGCCATGTAAAAAGTTTAACCATCCATGTCTATGGTGTGGCTTAATGTTTTGACTAAAGGAGTCAATCGAGGATCAATTACTGCATTGCCAATATTGCAATTTCATCATCTGTGCCCTCTGCTCATGTAGCAGAAAATTAGATTGACTATATTGTAAAACACAGCAACAACACCAATTCACAGCAATGGAAAACCAACTTAATAACCATACATGAGCAGCTACAGCTAGCTTGCCTGCACAATGTGCATGATAGATTGTACACATCCGTATAGCGTGATTATCGTTTCCCTTTGGTTTCTCTCATGTACCTAACCTAAGATACATGGCTAAGGAAGATCTATGGTTTAACTTTCATCATCTTATTTCCACTGGTTCAACACATGGAGGCAGCAAGCTTGAGGCAGCAACTGCATAACTTGCGGCAAAATCATCGGCATGACCATCATCCAACCTACAACAAATAAATCATAGGAATTGGAATATTACTCATGTGCCAGTCAATAAGTAAATTTGTTCTCCTGAGTACACCATTAGTATTAAACTCTATATATTAGTTTCCACTACCCCATGGAGATTAATGGGCTTGTGTGATACTCAGCTTAAGACACTGTATAATCACCTCTGGCTAGTTTTTCAATATGTGATACTGGTGAGCACTTCAGCAGCAAGTAGCATTAACTTTGTATTATCGATGCTAAAATTACTCTGCTACTGTGTGCAAGCCATTTATCAATACTACTACAAATCAGAGTAGCTATGTCCAAGTGATTTCATCATATATACACTGAAAAAATTAAGTGAGACATTATTTGTATACTGATTCCATGTAATGTACATCATAAATGATCTCAGCCTCTCATCTTATATTACACATATGAGGTCCACTTACTCTCCAATCAGCAAGAGCTAGAGATATTTTAATAATATATCATCATACCACTACTATGATTACTAAATAACTTGGCACTGCTGCATTCTTTTAGTGTGTGTAGCTTGTACGTGAAGCACAAGCAATTATGTTAGCTCCAGTTACGAGACGGGTATCTAGGAGAGAATGCTGATGCTCAACACCTTCAAATCCTGAGTGACAAGAAAAGAGCATGACAGCCATGGACAAGAAAATGCAATAACAAGGATACTTCATCCTGTTTTTATACTCAAATCCCTTACTGGAACACTACTGTTTTCCTTTAATAAGATCATCCCTTACTTGATGGTACAAACCAAATAAGGAAAATGAGCCAGGAAAAGATATAGCTTCGTATTTAATTAACCCAAGAGTTCTCATGATGATTGGTGGCTTTTGCATAAGTTATCAAGAAATCTTACAAGTTTCTCGCAAGTTATGCAGTTGCTGCCTCTAGCTTGCTGCCCCCAAATGCAGAGCCTACAAAAAAAAACATAGAAATTAGTTGAACCAAACTTCAACTATTTTTGTAAGGAATATTAACTGTTTGAAATTTATTCATCACCAAGGAGGCAAGGAGTGTTCACAAACTTAGCCTGCTACCATGGGAAATATACACACACGGAATGATGTTCTTCACCTTAAAACCCCATTTGAGGTTTTTTTAATTTAATTAATATAAATTCCCATGTAAGTTAACAAGTTATTATAAACTCTGTAGGGATCTTTAACAGATCCAGTGGCCATGTATGTATAGGAGGAGAAAATAAAAGTTTGGAAAATGAAAGTAAGGTCAGAGCCAGCACGAGATACAATCTTGTGGATCAAAACACACTTAGATGATTCATTTAACTGGGGATGCTAGAGAATAGCTCATCTATAACAAAATATGTGCTGACTCTTGTATTTTATGCATCAGAAGGATCCAAAAATATTGAAAACGATCATTAAAAAAACAGATCTGGGTGAACAAATTTAAACAGTGTTTTATGGAAGCAACCTCATGATGTTCCATAAAATTTAGAAGATCAACGTGAGCTATAAAAACCAAAGCCAAAAGATTCAGAAAAAGAAATGTTACCTAACCATTCTTATCATACTACTAACAATATATGCTCCATGCATGGCAAGATCAGAAATGGTTGAAGATCAAAACTCATCCTATTAATTAATTAGTTAGTTACCTGCGTATAGATCAGATCCACGCCATAGATAATGGGCGCACTTATCCAGAGCGCACCTTGACAACCCCCATCTTGTAACCCTAGGGGGAGGAAGAGGAACGCGACTGTTCTGGTGCAAAGGGGGAGACGAGGCTGCCTCTACTTTTATAGCCGAAAAGGGCAAAGGCAGAGAGATGATAAGAGGCAGCAGGGTGTGGGGTGGGCAAGCATGTCAGGAAGATAATTAGTGAGTGATTATAAATTGGAGCAGTGGCAGGCAATGTCTCTCTGCATTTGGGGACAAGAAAAAGGCGTGGGTCACGACGGTTGCAGTCTAACCGCCGTGGCGTACGACGTTAGAGACTAAACGTCGTACGCTACGGCGGTTAGACTGCAACTGCCGTGGCCCACGGCGGTTGGAGGGCGTCGACGCCGATGAGGGGACTCCACGACGGTGAGACGCCGTGGCCCACGGCGGTTAAGACCGGCCGCCGTGACCCACGACGGTTAAAGTCAATTGGTTATTTTTTACTTTATGAAAGTAAAAAAAGGAAATTGAGAAATATTGCCTCAATTATTAAGAACACAATCACAATAAGATCTAGTTGAAATATTACAGTACCATGATTCAAATGAAATAGTAGTTCAAATATTACAGTACGGCAAGAAAGTCTACAACATCATACAAAATGACAAACTTCAGCCATTCTTGCGATGTGACGACGAAGGTTTAGCTTTCTTGGTAGCTTTTATAGTAGGTGGATTAGCAACACACGGGTCTGCTGGTGGAGCATAACGACCACCCCAAGGAGGTTCCTCTCCTCTTGCAATGGCATCTGCAGTTTTTTCTTGCAAATAATGATGCATGTCTGGTGGAGCATAAAGAGCATCCTAAGGAGATTCCTCTCCTCTTGCAATGGCATCTGCAGTTTTTCCTTGCAAATAACGAAGCATACCTCTTCCTTGCAATGGCATCTGCAGTTTTTCGCGAACCGAGCAAGGAACTCAGTACGTCAGTCCACCGAGATGTCCACAGGCCCCATCAGCTCGCCCTCACAAGGTATGCCCATCAACAGGAACGTGTCCTGAAGAGTCACCGTCAGCTCGCCGACGGTGAAGTGGAACGTGTGGGTCTCCGGCCTCTAGTGGTCCAGAAGCGCGCAGAGGAGAGAGAAGTCGAACTGGAACCGCGTGATGCGATCCTTACGAGGATCCCGCAGCCTGTCCCCCTCGACTAACCGCGCTACAGGCAGTAGTCCTGCAGCGCGTAGCCTGAAACAAATAAGGTAAATTTATTAATTAATAACAAAAGAATAAATAAAGTTACATATAACAAAGGTAAATTCACGTACTTGGGAACCCAACGGTCGTGGATCGGCAACAACGTCCGCGTAGTGTGAGAACGTACGTGTCAAGATCCTCTCCAAGGACGGCGGACAGGTACGAGCGGTGCTTGCTGTCGACCGGAGCCTCCAACAACTCGAGCGGGACGTACGCCGCAGCCCGAGCCTCAGCCTCAGCCCGAGCTTGATTCTGAGCCTGATCCATAACTGCACCTGCATACAAAAATTAAATGAACAATTAAAAAAATCATATAAAGTAATCTCTACACTTTTTATATTTTTTAGACCTGATCAACTAATTTTCTACATTTTCTAAAACAGATAAAGTAATTTTCTTGAATTTCTAAACAAGCTAAAATAATTTTTTACATTTTCTACAACATAAAAACTATTTTTCTACATTTTCTAGATTTTCTAGAACAGATAAAGTAATCTCTACTCTAAGAATGAACTTACGTCTTCCGCTCGCGACTCCGCCCTCCTCCTCGCGTATTTTTTTTACCCCTGCGCCCCTCTGCACCGCGGTTATTTTCTTTGTTTTTTCGTTTTCCTCCGGTCTCCCACAGTCCCACGTCCCGCTACATGGTTGCTCCCAGAAAAAAAAAGGAAACCAGCGGCAGTTCCGTCCCCTCGAGCCCTCCGTTCCCTGCCGCCGCCACCCACGCCCCGCGTCCTCCTTCGCCCCCGTTCCGCCGCCGCCGCCGCCGCCCTTGCCCCCGGTCCTCCTGCGACCCCGTCCCGTCGCCGCCGCACCCGGCCGCTCGCGACCTTGTTCTGGCGCCGCCGTCCCCGTCCGCTCGCGACCCCATTCTGGCACCGCCGTCCTTGGCCCGCCTCCGCCATCTCGGATCGGAGGACAAACGCGCAGCTCGTCGCCGTCCGCCCCCGCCTCCTCCAGCTCGGGTCTTCTCGGCCCAGCGAGATGCCTCTGAGCCGCCCTACATTGGCAACTAGATCGACCTCTGCTTCTTGGCGTGCCCGTGAAGGTGATTTCCTCTAACTATTCTGCCGGCAATTAATTAATACTCATCATTTTGATTTTCCTGATCTATGTGCAGATCGAGTACTCATTTTGATTTTCCTGATCCGTGTGCAGATCGAGTGCCCATGTTTTGGTTTCGATCTATGGAGGTCCAGCTCCCATGGTTTAATTCCATTCTCCTGCCGCTGGCGGCGACAGTGCTCGCCGGTCTATCTGCCCTCCGCAGGCGACGACAGTGCCGTTGAAAGGCCCTGGGGGCTAATACGCGCAAGGCTTGGGGCGAACTATGTCTCCGACTACAGGCGGTGGTCCCATCGCCTTGCGGCCACCAGCATAACGTCTTCCACGCCAAGCTCGCCACAACCTTTGTCAAGGTACCATTCCACAGCTATCTTGTTCCTGCCTTTGTGATACCCAATTATTGCGTGCAAAATGGTCATCAAGTGGATTTCTGTTTGGGAGTTTGGTTGAGAATGGATTATGGTTAAGCACATTCAGGTGTAACGCTGATCTGTGTAAGATGGAAACTATTTACTATGAGAAAATAACTGATAATAAGGAGATCCCTATAGGCCTATAGTGCTGATAACAAAAAATTTCAGAAAAGATAAGGAGATAGGGAGGATGCTTCTTCAAAAATTGAAGACCTTAGAAGATAATTGTTTGTTTCCTTTAGAAAAGAAAGTTAAACACGGTGTACAACTCCGAGAAGCATGGAAGTCTCTTCTGTACAGCTAAAATAAAACATGTTTTCAGTCATTAAGGATGCCCAATTTAGTATATAGTGCTGATAACAAAAAATTTCAGAAAAGATAAGGAGATAGGGAGGATGCTTCTTCCAAAATTGAAGACCTTAGAAGATAATTGTTTGTTTCCTTTAGAAAAGGAAGTTAAACACGGTGTACAACTCTGAGAAGCATGGAAGTCTCTTCTGTACAGCTAAAATAAAAACATGTTTTCAGTCATAAAGGATGCCCAATTGAGCATATCTAATTTGGTGACCTTTCAGTAGTAGAAGTAGTATGCTACGCGAGCTTACATGGCTACAAATCTCCATGATGTTGAGTACATACACATACTATTTATGCTTTCATGTACATCATTAGTTACGACTACAAAAATTTCCCTCATGTTGTAAGTTGCATAGATTTAAAATGTTTGTCCATAGATGCCATTATTTCTGACCTAGCTTGTCAATCATAAATAGTCATGGTGTTTTGGGCATGGATCAGCTAGGCGCTAGGCGGAATCTAGGCGCTGACCCATTGCCTAGCGCCTAGTCGCTGATAGTCGCCGAGTACTCGGCGCCTAGCCATGATTAGGCGCTAGGCAACGCTAGGCGCTGACCCATTGCCTAGCGCCTAGTCGGGTGTAGTCGCCGAGTACTCGGCGCCTAGCCGAACATGGGTTTTGGGATTCGGCTGAAGGCAGGCCCTGCAGCTACCTGTTTTATCTCCTCACTGAACTATTACTGAACTACTCATTCCCCTTCCCCTATTTGTCTTTGTCGCAGCTTGATCCTAAGATTTGGACTTCATATATGTACGGTTCAATGGACAATTTGTTTGGTGATACAGGCGATACAATTTATTTGTGCGCTTATGTTTTCCTTGACCTGTATACATTTAACCGTGAGATGTGCTGAAATGTCTCTACTATTTTGACTGCAGATCGAGAGCTACCTCAATTTTTTTTATTTCAATCATTTATAGCTTCCAAGTGATTTAATCTCAGTGTTGTTTAATTTAGGTAATAGTGTTGTAAACCTGACTCTATTGCTTTGATTCACTATTTTTTTATTAAGCAGATAGATGGTTGATCGGCTAGCAACAAGTTCATGTTATTTTTTTGCTGATAAATCTTTTTTTAGCATTTTTGCAGTACATAACTACTAATACATGGTTCAGAAGAACACGGTAGTACATACCATGAGCCAAAAGGTACGTTATGATGATCAGACTCTTATGCGCTATGCATTCCATCACTGCTTCATGCCATTCACATTGCGACTTCGTAAATACTTGTGAATTGCAAGATGAGATGTATATGCACCCTTGCTCAGTGAGAAGCTATCTTGAATTGACAGTTCAGTTCATATTGTACTAGATTTTTCATATTGCTCGAGATCCAGTGATATGTGAGATTTTGACCTAATTATATCTAGAATTTTTAGTTCCCTTTCAGTTCTTAGTGATTCAATTTTACCTTCCATGTACTTGATTTGATCCAGCAACTGATCTATATGTGTATGTGTGTTTTCAACTGTTGATTTGCAATGTCATATTAATTCTGCCATGAGTGCAGCGCCAGACTAGCAAATGACAGCTTTATATTTGTATTGGTTGATTTGATAATTTTCCGAATACTCTTGTGTCAAGATATATTGTGTCAAACATCACCAATACAAGGTAAACAATACATGTGCAAATTGGTTTTACAATCTTGTGCCATATGCCGGGACTCACTCTAAGTCTACAGTTGCTATTGAAGGCACTCCACATGCTGGCATAATTTTTTGGTTCATGCTGAGTTGGAATTTTCTGGACTTCCTATTAGTCAAGTGCAGTGCAGTGCAGTATCATTCAACAACATGAAGCATAAGATTGCCATGTCCAGGAGCAATAACTTTAGTTGCCAAGGTATAAATTTTACCATTCACAAGTTCTATTTCTAGACATATTTGTCACTAACAGATGCTGCATCAGGCCGAGCACTCTGAGTCTCTGACAATGGAGACTAAATAAAACAACTGATGGTTATTTGTCACTAATAGATGTCAAGTGTTTTTATGGTTAGTTGTAAGCATAACTCCTTTCCCTACTATAATTCTCAATGAAAATATATTACTTTTTTCAATTTTGTGAAATGTAAAACCAGCATCTGTATATCACTGCAAGTACTTGAGAAGATTATCTGTGGGTACTCAAGGGAATTAGGATGGCATGTATTTCCTACTCAACCTTTGCTCTCTCCAATTGCTCACATCTCAACATTGATTGTGTAATGTAAAATTGTAGATCAGAGGACCGAGACCTGCACATAACTCTACTGCTGTTTCAGTTAGGCCTGTAGCCATCTGATCCTTTTCTAATGCTCTAATGTGAACGGTCATATGCTAGATATGATGTTCAATGAATTTGCATTTGAAAAGCCAAGGTGTAAACTGATCTGATTTGTGTTGGTGACTTGATGTTATTCATCCAGTAAAACTAACCATGCAACCTCCACCATTCATACGGGTTGCCAGAACCAAAAGGGAGATCTAAGGAGATAACAATATGGGTTAGATTAAAGGTATAGACCATTGTCCTTTTAAGCAAACTTGATTCAGATTAAAAATATTATTTTCTTCTATAGGACAAGTAGAAAAAAAAAGGTCATGTATGGATCAAAGCTCTTTTTTTAATTCCATCTTGCTAAGGAATTTGATTTGATGTCCTCATTCCACTATATTACTAATATCTTTTTTTCTGACTGTTTCATTTGGTGGAATGATCATTCCCATTGTGCTGATATTTTGTTGAATACCCTGCATAACTTGTTTTTTTAATTCAGTAATTGTGTTCTTGGAAAATAAGTACTTTGTAAATATTTATACACATTATTTATTTTCAGTTTTTTCACATTTGGTATTGGAATGTGCCTACACCTGAGGTCTGCACATGGGATAAGTGCAACACATTGTTCCTGCTATGCGCACATGGGATAAGTGCAACACATTGTTCCTGAAATCTGGGTGAGTTCAATTCAGACATGAGTTCGAGCATCATAATGTGTTGCACAAGCACAACTACATCGTGAAGATTAAATTGTTGCTCAAGCAGTAAAGGTTCTCTGAACATTCACGGTTTTAGGAAGATCTGTGCTCTCCTTGCAGGAAATGAACATAGTAGCAGAGGAATTGGAGCAAGCATTGCTGCTGAACAAATAATGATGTTGATGGAATCACCATAAAGTCAGTCATATGGAAATCAGTGAGGCTTATTTGATACAGTCCAGTTTGCTGAGCTTGTTAATCAGAAGTAGGTTATTGTAAAGCATCCAGAGAGCATAATAGGAATGTGCGACTTATCAGAATAACTGTTAACCTCCTTGATTTCTCGGCTTGATTGTGTGTTGTCCGACCGTTGAAGCTTCAATGCACTTAGATTTTGTTGAGAGTGCGGCTTTGATTGCTATTGAGATTGCGGATTTTTTTTTATACCAGTATAAGTCTCTTCTTCCCATTAGATGTTCTAAATTAAGAAATACATGTTGTCTTTGCATGATATTCTATAAATCAGTATTATGATTTATTGGCAATTCTTTCGTACTATATGGTTTTATTGAATGTTTTGTGTATTGTATTGTATATATTTCGATGTCCGCAGCAGCGCACGGGCACTTTCCTAATTTTCTAAAATTTCTAAACAAGATAAAGTAATTTTCTAGAATTTCTAAACAAAATAAAGTGATTTTCTACAACATGAAAACGATTTTTCTACATTTTTTAGAACAGAAAAAGTAATTTTCTAGAATTTCTAAACAAGATAAAGTAATTTTCTACAATTTCTACAACATGGAAACTATTTTTCTACATTTTCTAGAATAGATAAAGTAATTTTCGATAATTTCTAAATAAGATAAAGTAATTTCCTAAATTTCTAAAATATTTTTCTAAATTTTCTAAACTAATTTCTACATTTTCTAGAACAGATAAAGTAATTTCTAAATTTTCTAAACTAAAATCTAAATTTTCTAAACTAATTTCTCAATTTTCTAAACTACAATCTAATTTTTCTAAACTAAAATCTAATTATCTACACTATTTAAAGTAATTAAACTAATTAAAAAACGAAAGAAAACGTACTTGAGAGAGATGAGGGAGAGAGGGGCTGCGGCGGTAGGGGTGGGGGACGGCGGCCGCCGTCGCCCCTTTATATAGGTGCGCCAGCCGCCGTGGGCCACGGCGATTAGGTGCTACCGCCGTGGCATACGGCGGTAGCAACTTCTACCGTCGTGGCCCACGACGGTAAGTTGCCGCGGGCCCACAGCCGGGATCGGACCGTTGGCGGTAGCCCTACCGCCGTGGCCGAGGGCGTTTGGACTGCCTGCCGCCGTGGGCCACGGCGGTTGAGCCTATCCGCCGTGGCCCACGGCGTTGGTGGTATATTTTTGTAAAATTTCAAAACGGTAGTATAATTTTACAAATTGGAAAGAGTAAAGTGCATGGCCGGTCCTCAAACTTGTCTGGCTGTGTCACTTAGGTCCCCATACTCTTAAAATGCATTTCTGGCTCCCTAAACTTGGGCTCGGGTGTCATTTAGGTCCATATACTCTCAAAGTGCAAATCTAACTCCCTAAACTTGTCTTCAGGTGTCATATAGGTCCCTAAACTTGAAATGCGTTATCATCCCACTAATATACTTAATATGATAAGATCAAACTTTATATTTTAAAGCAAACCATCATTTTCATTAGCATATTTTCTTACTTGTTTTATTGCTTCTTTAGCTTCACCCTTCTAGTAGTAATTTATCTTACAAATCCCTAATTTAAGTTTAGTAATGAGCAACCACAAGTTGTTCAGATTTGAATAATCTTTCAAAAATAATTGAGCATGTCTGTCATGTGCACCTATATGATATTACCTCCTCCAAAGTAAAAGAATATCAATCTATTTGGATTTATCATATCAATATTCTACACATACGGTGATTTGAAACACATTTTATTTTACTATAGTTAAATTATATATGTGTAAAATTAAGTTTTTATCAATTTGATTGAGATGACAATGCCTTTACAAAGTTTGTGGATCTAAATGACACCCGAAGCCAAGTTTAGAGGGATAAATATGCACTTTGAGAGTATATGGACCTAAATGACACCCGAGCTCAAGTTTAGGGAGCCAAAAATGCATTTTGAGAGTATGGGGATCTAAGTGACACAACTGGACAAGTTTAAGGACCGCAAATGCATTTCACTCAATTGAAAAAAATATATATATATATATAAAAGTGCAGGCGGCCCATGTGTGGTTGCCCTACTCGTATCATTTTGCTGCATCCTGCCATGCACTTCGCCTCCGCCGTCCGGGACGACGCCATCCGCTCGACGCGAGCTTCCCTCGCCAGCCGGGACGGGTTGGTGCTTGGCGGGAAGATTTGGGGGAGCGCAGGAGATGGCGCGGTGCAGGCATAAAAGCGCGCGCGGAGGGGCGGTGCTAGGGTTACCGCCCCCATTCTCGCCTTCATTCCTCTGGTTTGCCCTCTCTTCTCCTCCTTCTGTCTCTCAGTTTTCCGGCGGCGTTGACCATCCTCCAGCGGATCCTTGTTGGTCCTCCGGTCGTTCGGACGGTATACCTCACCTTCCCTCACCTCTATTTCCCTGATTTGTTTGCGTGATGGTGCTTGCACTGTGCTTAGGGTTCGATGTGATTTTGCTAGATCTGTGGTATTTTGCACCTGATCTACATATTTTGACATGAGATCTGCGAGTTTTGTATGCGATGATGATGAATATGTCGATGCTTTTGCTGAGCTCAGTGCCTAGGTCGATGATTATATCATTTTTGGATGAATAGGCGCTGGAGGAGCACCTTTTGGTGTGGCAGCCGCGCCTATGTTGCTTGTTTTCACTGATTATTTGTTGGTTCACTTCACAAGTGCTTCACAGAATGTTTCGAATTTGTCAATGCATCCCGTTTGTTGGTAGATATAGATTTTGCAGCTAGGAGGCGTGCTGCTGCTGCTATGGTAGTAGCTGTGGCGGCTTGGTTTTTCATGTGGTTTAGGAGAAGGGTTGCTGATGCTAGGTCTGTCACCAACGGGCCCATGGCAGAGAGAGATCAGCAGAGGATAAACAATCTTAGGTACATCTATGAGTCTGGTGATGTGAACTATGTGAACTTGCTTAGGATGAGGAGGGCACCTTTTTTTCAGCTGTGTGATCTTTTTCGCACAAGAGAGCTGGTTACAGATAGCATCCATGCATCTGTTGAGGAGCAAGTTGCTATGTTCTTGCATGTGGTTGGCCACAATCAGAGGTTTAGAGTTGCAGACCTCACATTCAGGAGGTCTATTGAAACAATCAGCAGATTTTTTCAAAGGGTTTTGTATGCAGTAGGTGAATTGAGGAATGAAATGATTGTTCCTCCTAGCACAAATGTCCATCCTAAGGTTCATGGCAGCAGAAGGTGGTACCCCTATTTTAAGGTTGGATCCTCCTTGTCCTCCACAAGTTCATCATTAGGTAGCACATCTGAAATTGTTGAACTTGACAACCACCTTCTTTTTTGTTTTTTTAGGACTGCATAGGTGCAATTGATGGAACTCATGTGTTAGCTAGGGTGCCAAGGAAAATGCAAGCTGCCTTTAGAGGCAGGAAGCATACAATCACACAGAATGTTATGGCTGCAGTGGATTTTGATTTGAGATTCACTTATGTTCTCGCTGGTTGGGAGGGTTCTGCACATGATGCCCTCATTTTGTCTGATGCACTTGAGAGAACTGATGGACTTAGGGTCCCACCAGGTATAATGCAAACTACATGCTAGGTATTTCAGTACTATTACATAATTTAGGTTCTAAAACATGTCTACATCTTCACATTTCTAGGAAAATTCTATCTTGTTGATGCTGGCTATGCAGTGAGAGCTGGTTTCTTACCACCATTTCGTGGTACAAGGTACCATCTCAGAGAGTATGGGACCAACAGACCTCAAAATGCAAGAGAACTCTTCAATCTAAGGCACTCCTCCCTTAGAGTAACAGTAGAGAGGACCTTTGGTGCTTTGAAGAATAGGTTCAGGATTTTGGATAACAAACATTTTCACCCATACAAAACACAAGTTAAGATTGTGCTAGCCTGTTGTATCCTTCACAATTGGATACTGAGGCATGGCCAAGATGAACATGTTCCTGATGAGGCCACCTGGGTTCCTAACATCAGAGACAATAATGATCAAGATCATGTGCCAGACAATTCCACTTGGGTAGCTAAGAGGGAGGCATGGGCTGCTCAAATGTGGCAGCACAGGGGTTCTTCTAGAGCTTAGGATCCATTCTGTTGAAGCACTTGTGATTTGTGTTCTAATGAGTACTTGTGATGTGAACTTTATTTGTTTATGAGACCTAAGACACTGAGCAATGATGTTTACACTTAATCATTTCTCACTATTTGTTTTACATTGTTTTTCCTTTGTTCATTTGTTGCTATGATGCTTGTGGATAGGGTATGGCAGGGTTGGGTGAGCAAATTAACCTAATTGATGAGGGTGAGATGCTTGCTGGTGCAAACCAGAAACCTGTAGTTGTTGTTGATGATGATGGTGCTGCACCTGTCCAACCTAATGGACCCATGCACTGGACTCCTGTTCTGTTTGCATTCATGCTAAGGAGGTTCCATGAGTTAGTTGGGCAGGGTGTGAAAACTGACAAGGGGTTCAAAGAGGTACATGTTAGGCAGGTTGCAAGCATGCTATCTGACTTTTCTCAGGTGAATGTGTCCACCCAACAAATCTACAATCACCTGAGGAAGTGGAGACAGAGGTGGGTAAAAATTGAGACTCAAGGATTTGAGTGGTGCACTGTGGAGTGAGGAGCACCACATGATAGTCCTAGATGATGAGCACCTCCAAGGTCACACTAAGGTTAGAAAACCATTAGTTGCTACTAGGGATGAAATCGGATCGGATACGGACGGATACTGCGGATACAGATACAGATAATTTTTCTTTTTCGGACTGAATTCTCGGATTGAATACGAATACGGACAGTATATTTTTTGTCGAATAGTGATATTCATCATATTTGGATCATAGAAATTCAACTTTGAATTTCCGGATACTAATACGGTACGGATAGTTACGGATATTAAATTTCCGGATTCGAATACGGTCTTACCATTTGAGTATCTGACCCTTTCGGTCGATCGGTCGGACGGATAATATCCGTACCACTTTCATCCCTAGTTGCTACCATGCTGCCTTCATGATCCTTTCCCTATACAATTGCTAATACTTAAATGTGTTTGCCTACCTAGGATCACCCAACTGATGCTAAGTTCCTGAACACACCTCTTGAGAACTATGTTCAGATGGAAGCAATCTTTGGTGGCAGCCTGGCAACTGGCAAATATACCATGGGTTCAAATGAACCTTTAGGTACTGACATGGGTCCAGTGGATGCTATAGCTGTTGAAGACAAAAGTGACTTGGCATCCCCTGAAGTGCACTCTGGAAAGGGAAAGGAGTCACTTGGGGAAAGCTCTAAGGGATCTGATGAGAAGGAGAGGGCTGGGAAGAAAAGAAAGTTAGGAACTGGTGAAGTAGACATGATGACTGGCATGATTAAAGCTGTGGAGTCTATTGGGGTTGCTTTGAGGACTCCACAGCACAATGAGGTGCATGCTGACCTCTATGGATGTGTCATGTCTTGCCCTGGGTACACCCAGGAGGCCCTAATGTATGCTCTTGTGTACCTGCTTAAGAACAAGGCTGAGGGTCTTTGCTTTGTTCAGATGAGTGAGGAACATAGGATCCTGTGGCTCAAGACCTACCTAAGCACAACCTACTTTGCTTAGGAGCACAACACATAGAGCCCCTCCACTTTTGCTTGTAGCCATGCTAACTGCCTAGTGTTGTAGGTTGTATTTTGATGTGTAGCACTGACCCACATGATAGTGCTAGATGGAACCATTGCTGCCTGAACAAGGCTGCTCTTATTTTTGTATAGCATAGGGCCATGGTGATGGATGTGAGGCTAAGATTGGTTGATGAACTTGTCTGAAACATTGGAAGCTTGGTTGTACTTGTTGGTTGATGAACTTAATTCTGACTGGTCTTATTTCTGTTTCTGCTTGCTACATCTTTTCATGTGTGATGATGCAATGTTTATTCATATTACTTGGTTTATTCATGAACTTATATGTGTGATGTCTTATTTCTGTTGGTGCTTGCTGCATCTTTTGCCTATGATGATGCAATGTTTATTTCTTAATTTAGGATTGCTAGCAATCGTTATTTACCTTTGCAAGTGATTCATGTAACATGTTTGTAACTTAAACATCTAGAAATGCTATTGATGTGGGTGGTAACCTCACCTAAATGGTGCAGGGGTGTTGCCACCAAGTTGCACGCACCACACCAAACACAAGCACGACACCATACATCCTCCTATTACATCCGCGGCAACCAATCACCGGACCGAACCAGCCTGCATGGTGGCAAAACGCAACCAAACACGAGCACTTGTATCATCTCCTCCCGCCTCCCTTCAGCCTAGATGGCCCCTCCATCCGGGATGGACTGGTTCAGGGCAACCAATCACGCCCGTACTCAATGCTAACGACGACCATAAGAGATGGCTGCTTCCACCGCCTCGACGTTGCTGCCGGCCGCCGGTCCGCAACACACGACCGGCCCGGCCCCACTCCACGCTATTTTGGTATGGGCCAATGGGCTTGCCTCGTCGAGTTTATTTATACTGGCCCATTCCTCTCTTCCAATTCGAATCCATTGTAAGTATGGGCCTTAAAGAATTTTGAAGCAGCAGCACACACGAACGAACGAGGTTCAGCCTAGCTACAAGATCGGCCCATGAGGATATGGCCCAGTAAGCGGCAACCTACTCAGGAAGATCCAATTTTTTAGATCCATCCTTCTTTTACGGAAGGATAATGTTTGGTTTAAGAGCGTGTTTGGCAAAGTTACACGCAGCTCCAGATCCAAAAAATCTAGTTCTGGTATGAGTTTTTTCACCTAAATGTTTATAACTTCAACAACTCCATCGAGAATCTGCTCAAAAAAATGATGAATCAGACCCCAAATTCATGGATTTCGTGAAGTACCTTAAGGGTGCTCCACCAAATCCAAATTTCCTGAAGTTATGATAAATTAACCACTAATGCCACTAGTAAGTGAAAAATGACCAGTTCGTTCTTTTTCTTTTCCCATCGCTCTTCTTTTTGCCCGCCCGGCTGCCATGGCTGCACCCGCCCTGCCGTTGCGCGGGTCGCCGCAAATCAGGCCGTGCGCGCCTGCCCCGGCGGCAAGGCCGCACCCACCTCCCCCGTCGGCAGCCCTGCTGGAGAACGACACCTTGGGGTAGGACACGATGGCGGCCGGGTCGAGGCCGACGGGGGACCACGTCGTCGTCCCAGACTCGGACCCCTCCGCATAGGAGGGTGATGGAGAGGTGGCCGAAGCTAGAGGCAGTGGTGGCGGCCTCCCCGGCCCAGGAATTTTTTTATATATATATTTTCCTCGATTTTGCAAAAATAAATGCCGACCAAAAAATTTAGCAAATCTATACTACCGCCGCCCTACCGCCGTGTGGTACGGCGGCTGCTATCGTGGCACGGTGTCAAGGCCCACCCGGACGCGGGCCCCAACTGTTGGATGTAGATACCGCCGTACCACATGGCGGTAGGTGGTACGGCGGCAGGTCCAAGCGCTGTATGGCACGGCGGCTGCAGGCCTGCAACCGCCATGCCACACGACGCTTGGATCTCCTGCCTATATAAGGCTGAAATTCAGCCGAAAATGTCATAATAATTCGGAAAAAAAAGAGAGGGGGTGGGGAGAAGAGAAGGGAGTGAGGAGGAGGTGGCGAAGGTGCGAAGCTCTGCCGGTTTTTCATCTCGTTAGAGGTAAATACAATATTTTGAACTCTGGTAATTCATATTTTTAAGTAGTGTTTTTAGTGTAGATCTGCTTAGTAAAATTATAGTTCTAGTGTAGATCTGCTTAGTAAAATTATAGTTCTAGTGTAGATCTGCTTAGTAAAATTATAGTTTTAGTGTACATCTGAGTAGATAGATTTTGTAGTTACAGATCCACTTGTTAATAGCTATTATTTTTTCATGCTGTCAGACATGTCGGATGCAGTTACTGTGAAGTTGTATTTCGGTAATAGCCAGATTAGATATGGTGAAAATGGAGTTGACTTGTCATAATTTAATTCGGTTGACCATGTGATTAGAAGAGCAGCAGAAAGAACTTAGGAGGCCATAACCAACTTTTTTTATAAGGCATTCCATGTAGATGTAGAGCAACATGACTTGTCGATTATGGCTCTAATCAACAGGAGTGAGGCAGTATATTGGGAGCTTATGCCACTTCAAGGCACTGAATATTGGATGAGTTGTATCAAAACTGCATGTCAAATTGGTTTGCGTGTGATTTTGTTTGTCCAAACTATTCACAAGGCTGGGTCTAGTAGTCAAGTGCATGAGGAGGGTAATGGTGCTCAGCAGGGTGAGGCTGAACTAGAAGCAGGAGATGGTCCTTCAACTGAGGCAGAAGAAGGAGACGGTGCTGCGACCGAGGCAGAAGTAGGAGTTCAGGAGGAACACAGTCACACACCCTTTGAGGCCCGTGGTCAAATTGACGAGGGGGAGTTAATGAAGAAGTATTGAGGCAGTACGAAATGGAGGCCGGTGACGACGAACGTGGGTTGCAAGAGGACTCCTCAGATGATGAGGATGACCCGCTAGTGCCAAGGGACTGGGACAACTACAATTTCTCACAGCTCACTGTCAATCCTGGTGAGAATGTGTCCTGGGAGTACAGAGAGAATCAGGTTTGTGTCAGCGCCATGTATAAGAGTGCAGTCGAGGTCAAGGATGCAGTGAAGAGGTGGGCCACCCTTACTCAGCAGAGAGAGTTTAGGGTAGTGAAGAGTTCTCCACACATATATGATGTACAATGTCTGAAGCCCAACTGTCCTTATCGGGTGTATGCTTATAAAGGCAAGTGGAAAAATTACTGGGAGGTCAGGTCTGTTGTGGATCACACTTGTGTACTTGACCAGCTAGATGCAAGCCGTCGTAATTTGTCGGTCGGTTTTGTGGCCAGCCAGATGTTCGCTAAGATTGTGGAAAATCCTACTTATGAGCCCAAGTCCATTATCTTGGCAATTGAGAAGAAATTTAAGTACATGATAAGTTACGGTAAGGCTTACATAGCGAAGAAGAAGGTACTGGAGTTGAGGTGGGGTACTTACGAAGCATCCTACGACAATCTGCCTCAATTGCTGAACATAATTGCCACGCTAAATCCGGGTAGTTATTATGATATCAAGACTTATAATCTTGTATCAAGGCCAGGGAAGCAAATCTTGCAGCGGGCATTCTTAGCATTGGGTCTCACTATTGCGGCATTCAAACAGTGTCGACCAGTCATTTGCATAGATGGCACATTCCTAATAGGAAAATACAAGGGCACAATCCTTACAGCTGTGGCTGCAGACGGCAACAATCAGTTGTTACCATTGGCAATTGCTTTTGCAGAATGAGAGAATGGTGACAGTTGGTATTGGTTTCTGGAGAGATTGGAGGAGTTATATCAGAACTGCATGTCGGCATTGGCTTCTCCAGATCCGACATCTACCAACGACGACGACGGACCGGTGACCGGACCAATGGTGGTGAAGACGAACACCGGTTGTGAGGACGAGTTCTGCTGCTGTCCATGCCACGAGAAGAAGGACAACACTCCACCAGCAACTCCATCCCCGCCACCGTCACCTCCACCTCCACCCCCGCCTGGGTACGGGTACTACATGCCCTCCCAGCACTCCGGCAGGTCTATGATGTCCGGGTTCTCCGGGCACTACTCGTACAACTAGATTAGAAATGTTGTAACTGTTTATCTAAATTCCCTAAGACACGTTAGGACTAGCAGCGGCACAAGGTTAGGGTATTTGCGCCGTACGTGTCATTGTTTATTTATGTGATTGCTCGTTAAGTATCATGTGTTCAAAAATGTAAGGTCCTAGGCAAAAAAAACTACCACCGTAGGGCACGGCGGTAGGTTCCTACCTACCGCCTTGTCATACGGCGTTTGCTGCAGCCTCTGCTGCCGCCTAGCGGCAGGATCCAACTGCCGTCCCACACGGCGATTAGCCCTACCACCGTGTGGTACGGCGGTTGGTGCCCTTGCCACCGGGCCACGTCAACTGCCGCCGTACCACACGGTAGGAACTCTACCGCCGTGTGGTACGGTGACAGTAATATAGATTTGCTTTTTTTGGCTGACATTTATTTTGCAAAATCGAGAAAAATATATATATATAAAAAATTCCCGGTCCAGTAGTCCCGGTCACCGCGGCGGAAGCAGAGGTAGAATTTGCGGCAAGACATTATTCCCTATAGTTGCTTAATCTTGTCAAGAAAGATTCTTGCGCAGGCAGTTTGTTTACCACGGGTCATACTTTCTCGCACCAAACCTTTATATTTACCACAGAATTAGTTATTCGGTCAAATCGCAAAAGTTTTGGTGCATGCGCATTGAACAAACAGACTGCTGCCTAGAGGGTCGATTCCATGAAAAAATTGAAACAGCAGCAAAGTTTTTTTTTAACACAGATCTCAAAGCTGATTCTTTGATAAACCTAATAGGAGCTCTGCCAAAGTTTTTCATAGAGAAGTGATTCTCTGCTAATTACTATATGAAGTGATTCTCTAAAATGAAATAAGAGACTGCAACTGAAAAAATAAGGTTCTCTTGATTTTATGAAGTAATTTTCCATCCTGATTTTAAGAGTTTATGCTAAATAATCAAAGAGAATCACTTTTCAACCACAAAATCTCTTCTCTAGAAGAAAATCAGATTGAGCTCTACCAAACACAAACAGGCCCCACCAGATCCTGGGAACAACTTCATGCATGCAAGCAGATTCAGCACCAGAAAGGTTCAGCACCAGAAACATCAGCTACTTAAGATATTTTTGGCTTAATATTAGCCATATGTCGTATGTGCCATTCACTTTACTGAGACTGTGAATTGAAAATCATTTTGCTTTCTGGGTAACATTCAGCCACATATAGAAACTATAGCAATTGGCAACCTCAGATCCATCTGCCTCTACATGCACAATGATAGCAGGTGGAGTCAAAAAATATATGCATACCAGAGGGTTGAATTACTTTTATTTCACATCATTTGCGGGGCCTTCAAGATCAGTTTTTACATAAATGCCTCTAATGCTCAGCAAAGTTATCAATGTTCATGAAGATGTGATCACTTTCCTAAAACCTATTTTGTGCTTCAATGTTGATCGACCACCTGAATCTATTGTCAGAAGTATGAAAATGAAATCCTGTCTTGGTTTCTAAGTTGTAATAAAGGCCTGATCACCCCAGTAAGAAAAATGGTCAACTTAGGGGACAATAAAGTTTTTTCCTCTAAAATATACTGCAGATTCATTTAAAAAAAAGGCTGCAGAGCAACTTAAGACACATCATAAAGCCAGGGGTTTCCTCTATACTACTAAAATCACAATCTTCATTCCAGTAGAAGGCAGAAACATATGCAGCTTAGACAAATAACCAAACAAAGCGTATATATCTAAGTGAGACCTACGATGGAAGGATCACAAAGGATTTGATATAATCATGACTACTCATTAGTCATAACACACAACTTAATAACTGAGAGGTCAGCTCTTGCAGATCAAGGTAATGGAATGAAAATGAAGGTGGAATTTTTTTTAAAAAAAATAAACTCGAGAAGAATAGCTACTTTATTCAATTATTTCAATGAACTCAAAATAAATTGAAGCACAGCTGCCAATACTAAGTACTAACAACCAAGTGGACCAGATTAATTTCCGCACAGATTCATGTATTTCCCAGGTCAGTGGGTACTACTAAATTGCTGTGTCCTCCTTGTCTCAAAAAAAAAAAAAAAAAAAAAGCTGTGTCCTCCTCATACTACTATCTACCTTCACCCACCCCACTGAAGACTTTTTGAAATGCATGTACAAAATTTACTAATTATCATGTGACAAGCACAAGGCAACCCTCATATGCATAAATCATACAAGCACTCTCTGATAGCATTTCTCAACAGCAGCTAGTCAACCCCACATCCCCACCCCAAAGCCTACAAGAAGAGGCAAACAGAATCACATCCCTAATCCAGGCAAGCTAATATAGTCATTAAATTACAGACCAGAAATCACTTTCAAATAAAAAATTAACTTGAACAGAGACAACATCATCACTGGAAAATAACATGAGGGGCTACATTGTACTATCAAATCCTCACAGCTGTTCCACTTACTCATCCAAGATCATGCGTGCTCAGATCAATTGAAGCTAACATGGGCTATGGGTAAGGGAAGATAAAAAGTAACGATTGTTATAAGAGCTACAGAGTTAAGCTAAATTCTAACACAGCTTAATGTGTTTCACAAGACTCAGCATAAAAGGACAGTAACATGTCAATATTTTCACCAGATGGATCGTATTAATTTCCACAATTCTATGTATTTTCCAGGTCAGTAAGCATGGATAAAATTTTCTGTATGACCTCCAATATTACAATCCTATGTTTCAAAAATGCTAGACGTGCGAGACTAGGCAGTTGTACTTTTTCCAGGCCCCTAGAGTAATGCTATGTTAAATAGAGAACTTGGTATATTAAGATAAAGAATTTGACATTATCTTGCAAGTTGCAGCCATAACTTCCATGATCGAAGTTCGCCTTTACGCATCTCTGTTTAGTTCTACTTTCATACTTACATAGATCAAGTCTTAAACCGTTCTACACAGAAAAAAAAACCGCTACCTTAGGTGAGGCAGTGTCGCCACCTAGTACTTAGGCAAGTCCTCTCACAAGATTCTTGATGATGAATCTGGACAAACTCAAAAACCATCATGTAAATAACATCAAGTAAGTCCTGCTACAAAAGTTGTCTGAAAACTCTTTCGAGTCTTATCCCCATAGCAAGCCCAATGAGCCCACCCCACCCCACCGCTTACCACAGGAGTCAAAATACATAATCCAATGCTGACACCCTGATATACACAATGATGCGGCGATTTACCAAATTCAATTCAGGAATAACTTTGAAGTCCATAAATTCACGGAAATGGTGATGAAATTCTCACCAAAACCACAACAAGAGGAGCTGAATTGTATCATCAAATACTCATAACTGTGCAACAGCATGCCACATTTATTCAACCGAGGCCATACAGTGCCCAGATCAAGAAGTGAAGCTAACAAGAGGTCAGGAAGAGTAAAAGGCTTAACATTTGCAACAAGGGACACAGAGTGAAAGATGGATCCTCACTACAGCTTGTGCTTGTAGCGCGCGACCTCGGCCTCGTTGGGGAAGAACCCCATGAGGCGGCCGGCGGAGTTCTGGTAGGCGTACATGAACCCTCCCATGACCCCGATGAGCCCGCCCGTGACCATCGACGGCCCGCGGATCCCCGGCTTGATCCCTGCACGACGAGCCCGGGTCTGAGCTTTCCGGCGGGGGTGAAGTGAGAGATAGGGTTTAAGATGCAGATCTAGGATGGGGACGAACCTGAGAGGTAGCCGACGGTGACGGAGACGGCGGAGATGGTGGAGAGGCGCATGTAGTCGAGCGCGGAGAAGTTGCCGACCACCTTGGTGAAGGCCGGGTTCCGGTCCACCACCGGGTACTCCGGCTTCGTTGACGCGGTAATATCCGTGTTCATCGCGGGCGCGGCGGGGGAGCGGATCCCTCCGGTGCTGGCTGCGGCGGCGGCGGCGGCGGAGACGGCAGATTTGGTCGCGAGGAGCTTGGAGCTTGGAGCTGGATGTGCGAGAGACCTGTGGCACCCGGGGCTCATGATGGTTCCTTCTCACTGGCAGTGGTAGTGGTGGGCCTTCTCTAATCTGGGCCATATGAATGACTACCCACACAGACATTGAGCCCGGCCCATCACTGAATCGTCGGAGTTTCCAAAGCCACCCTCACCTCGCTATCTCCGCCCTTGCTCGGGTCGCCTTGCTCTTCCCACCGGCGCCGCCGCTATACCCCAACCAGCCAAAGCCCCGCCCCCTCCTCGCCTCCGCCTCCAGCCTCGACTCCTCGAGCACTCCTCTCCAGTCTCCAATGGCGACGGCCCCGGCACCCTTCTCGCTCTCCACCTCCACCCTGCCCGCGCGCCTCCGGGCCGCGGCGGTGCCGGCGGGCGCGCGCGGTAGGCGCGGGCGGATGGTGGTGCGCGCCAAGATCCGGGAGATCTTCATGCCGGCGCTGAGCTCCACCATGACGGAGGGCAAGATCGTCTCCTGGGCCGCCGCTGAGGGCGACCGCGTCAACAAGGGCGACGCCGTCGTTGTCGTCGAGTCCGACAAGGCCGACATGGATGTCGAGACCTTCCACGACGGCATCGTGGCGGCGGTCCTCGTCCCGGCCGGGGAGTCCGCGCCAGTGGGGGCGCCCATCGCGCTGCTCGCGGAGTCCGAGGAGGAGGTGCCGCTCGCCCTCGCCAAGGCCAAGGAGCTCTCCAACGGGCATCCGCAGCAGGCGGTGGCTCCTCCGGCGGAGGATGCCACAGCGACAGCTTCCCCACCTCCGCCTCCGACGCCGGCGGCTGCCCCCGCGCCAGTGGCCGCCGGAACGAAGGGCATTGCCAGCCCGCAGGCTAAGAAGCTCGCGAAGCAGCACAGGGTGGACCTTGCCAAGGTGACCGGCACCGGGCCGTACGGTAGAATTACGCCCGCGGATGTTGAGGCGGCCGCCGGAATCCAGCCGAAGCCGAAGCCTGCTGCTGTTGCTGCTGCATCACCACCTGTGGCTGCACCATCAGCTGCTGCAGTGCCTCAAGCAGCAGTGCTACCACCGGTGCCTGGCGCTACTGTTGTTCCATTCACTACCATGCAGGCCGCTGTGAGCAAGAACATGGTGGAGAGCCTGGCGGTGCCAGCATTCCGCGTCGGGTACCCAATTGTAACCGATAAGCTCGATGAGCTGTATGAAAAGGTGAGGATCGGAGAAATGTTTACCGCCCCTGATGATCTTATGTGTTTTAGCCTACTTGCTGATAATTGGGTTGATTTGATTCTGTTAGGTCAAGCCAAAGGGTGTGACAATGACTGTGCTGCTGGCGAAGGCCGCAGCCATGGCACTTGCTCAGCACCCTGTTGTCAATGCTAGCTGCAAGGATGGAAAGAGCTTCACTTACAACAGTAACATCAACATTGCAGTGGCTGTGGCAATTGATGGTGGCCTTATTACACCCGTCCTGCAGGATGCTGACAAGGTATATACTATCTTTGTGATAAATTTGATTTCATCTAGGAGTTGTAGCAAGCAAACTTACCATTCGGCTTATGAATTGGTTCACTGCAGCTGGATATCTATTTGCTTTCACAAAATTGGAAGGATCTAGTAAAAAAGGCACGCGCAAAACAGCTCCAACCAAATGAGTACAGCTCCGGTATGGAATTTAGTGCATTGTTTACTATGTTGTTATATTTGCCTTTGCAACCATTATGGTTTTCATGAATATTGTGCTTACATGAAGACTGTGTGGTCTGCAGGAACATTTACACTGTCCAACCTGGGTATGTTTGGTGTAGATAGATTTGATGCAATTCTTCCACCTGGCCAGGTGAGCTTACTTCTCATTGTTGCCTTAGCTGAAATTGTGCTGTCTTTGCTTTACATATGTTATAGCTAATATGTATGTTTCTATGAATGCAGGGAGCTATTATGGCTGTTGGAGCCTCGAAACCTACAGTTGTGGCTGATAAAGATGGTTTCTTTAGTGTCAAGAGCAAAATGCTGGTTAGTTATGCATATTGTTTTTTTAGACATCAGTTGTTTGCATGTAATGTTTTCAGTTATATGAATTCTAGTGCTATATCCAGAGGGTTTTTTCATAAACTGTAGATGATCACCACAGAATTTATCATGTACATCATTTGGAGAGCATTACTGTCTATAACCTCTGGATTCACAGATTCCATCCAAATCATAGTTAATAGATATACAAGCCTGACTTTTTTAGACATCAGTTGTTCGCATGTAGTGTTATCAGTTCTATGAAATCTAGTGCTATATCCAGAGGGTTTTTTCATGAACGTCATAGAGTTTGTCATATGCATCATCTGAGCTTATTACATATTATCTATAACCACTAAATCGTAGTTAATAGATTTACAGGCCTAAGTTGAGTACGTGGGCAATGAGAACATGTAATTCATAGGTAGCAAGCACCACAAGTTACACATCATCAAAGTCTAAGTTGTATATGGGTGTTTCATTCTTTCTTTCTTTCTTTTATTTGTGTGTGTCAGTGTGTGGGGCTGTCACTAGTGCTGCCAGTTGGGGGGCTCTTTTGTTGGCTGCTGGATTTTTGGCTTGCATTAGCCATGATTCTTGTGGTGAACAGACTGTTTGCCATATTTGACCAGAACTGTAGATGTGGCATAGTGGGCATATAATAAGAAAATACTGCATCAAGTATGGAGAAAACCAGGAGCCAACTAGGGCAACTCAATTTCAGCAAATTTGTATTTAACTAAGTTGTTTCAACATTTTCTTTTCAGGTCAATGTCACTGCTGATCACAGGATTGTATATGGTGCTGATTTGGCAGCATTCCTGCAGACTTTTGCAAAGATTATTGAGGATCCTGAGAGCTTAACTTTGTAAGATCTCTTGAAGAGTTCTGATGTTACTCCTATCTATGTGTCCATCAGTAGTCTGATTGCAGTTGAGGAATTCCCTCCAGTTTTTGTATCTTCGAGCCTTCAGCGGGATGTCATCTGATCTGTTTGTGCTTGTTTTTATTTCTCAATATTTGGATCTTGTTGGAGAGATTATACTGATGATACTATGGAAATTTTGGAGAGCGATAAGTTATAAACTGTAGAATAGTTTGGTAACTGTAATGTTGCCTTAGTTCTGCATATTCTGCGCCTACATAATGATTTATATCTCTGTTTCATTTATCTGCCAAAAAGTACATATTCTTAAATTTACAAGATTATAATCCGGTCTTCCCTTAATACAGATAGGGAAGCATAACTGCATTTGCTTCAATCCTGGCAATAAATTAAAATATTATCAATTTAGACTGGTATTTAAATTAATGTAGACCGATTTGAACTGTAATGGCATGCTGCGTTTACAATTTGAGATTTGTCCAGCTTATAATGGCAAAACGTACAGTATATGTTTGTGGAACATAACTGGATATACATCTAAGACGTATAAGTTGTGAGTATATTTAACAAACTTGAAATCCATGCAATCCAACCCATCATCATTCTAATACAATTCTGCACATGTACAAATTCTCCGTAGTTGATACCAACCCACTAACTCATTTCAATCTAATAACTATACACACAGTTACACAAAATAGTTAGTTTGTTAATGTCCCACTGGTTAATCTGAAGTCTGATCATCACAGTATTCACCTGAGTGGAAGTACTATGTTTAGAGGTTGGATGTGCTTTGAACCTCTCATCTCTCGGCACACCCTATCTAGCAAACCAAGAAAATCTCTCGTGATGATAAATATGTGGAGAAGGTTGGACTCATTCTTGCCAACCTCTCCGTGATAATACTCTGTGAGTTCTCTGACCTGCTGTAGGACCTCGGCTTCGGCAACTTTGAGTTCCTGCATTGTATTCTCTGCATGAGTTTGGAATGATCTCATGCAATGCAGGAAGTTCTGGTTCCTGTCATTGCAGGTAAGGTCCTTACCAACAAGCCTGCTTAGTTGAGTCAGTCCTTGTGAAAGATTTGAGATTGAGCTTTTCAAGGTATCCAGGTCTATGCTTGCCACCTTCTTGACATTGGCAAGCTCATTACTTAACACAGACACAAATTCTGTACCCATTTCCAAGTAATCTTCACGTCCTGCTGGTGTAGGTGTAGCGTGACATGGTCCTGGTGTTCCACTGATTTTATCTGAAGCTTTTAACCCTTGTGACCGTACCATCTCTTGGACAACAAAATGGAGGAGGGTTGTCTTCCCATCAGCTCCACGTATATCTGACAGTTTCAGCAATGCGTCAAGTTTGAAAGCACTTGCACCTCCTCTTATTGTTCCCACATTCATTCTGTTTCCTGTCTTCAGTACTGCTTCAAGTAACCTTAAAAATAATTTGCTGGACCTGAGTTCGCTGCAGGCTCCCTAGCGAACACAAAAAATATGTGTAGCTTTAATAGAATGTTCCTATGTTCTAAATTAATCGAAATGGTTCCACTTACTTTAATCAATGTGAAGGACATTCTGAGATGGGCAACTTCATCATCAAAAGTTTCCTTGTACAGCATCACCTCAATTCTTGAAAATGCCATTGGTATTGTCAATAGCACCTTGACAAAGTTCTCTGCTGGATCCAACATGTTGATGTCCCCATCGTAATCCAGCAATTTTTTCTCTTCTTCCTCAGATGGTTTCATCTTGACCAGAGCTTCTAGTTGTTGCACAGATAATCCAGTACCTGTGATAGTCAAAACAACACAGTAGGTTCATCTGGCCATCATTAACTTGGTAAATTTGAATTGAAACATCATGGAAAATATACCTTCTGTTATAGAGCCGCAGACTTGTTCAGTGCTCGCATTTAAGGTCTTCAGCAATATAGTAGTATTTTGAAGTTTGTGGTGCTCGATAACATGTTTACTGCTAGATAGAGTCTTGTTTTTGTTGTCTTCAGTTTTTACTGGTCCTTGAAAGTTGTATGCAAACAAAGACTCGATCATCTGCTCATCAAATCTGCATAATCATGTTATTGTAAGAATGCAATAATAACCACTGCAATGACAATATAGAATGAGAATCCTTTAATTGCCTTACTCGAAGTCAAAGGAACTTGACTGAATGTCATTCCACACCATGGTGCGGTTCGGAGCTGCCCTTACTTTGTCCCAATGCAAAGGTTTCAACTTTGGAAGGGGTAATCCATCTTTGCCAACTTGTACCTGAATCGGTAATGGAGGTGGGAGTGGTGGCTGGCCAGTGTTTTGCCCTTTAATACTGGAAGGATGCTTGTTTGGTGGTGGAGGCGGCGGTGGTGATTTCGGAGGGGGTGGTGGCGATTTCGGTAGGCTTGTTGCACATGATGGTTTGAACTCGGCTCCTGCAGCTGAACTCCTTGAGGTCTCCATAGAATCCAAATTGAATTTTGTGCTTGACGCACTAAATGCTGTGCTTGTTTGGGAGTGTGTTGTCTCTGTGGTAATGGAAGTAGACCTGCATCCTGAGGATGGATTCATGTAGCAATTTGAGTTGTCCTGCTCTACTCTTGGAGATTCAGGAAGTGGCATGGATCCAGAAGTGTTAGCTGTTTTGACAGTTTCTTGATAGTATTGTTTGGTTGGAGGATGGCAAGAGGTGTTAATCACATGGGTGTGATCAGAAGCTGGTGAAGTCTGTGTCTTTGGAGAGAATTGACATCTAAAATCTGGTGATAGTGATTGATACGAGGAACCAGATGGTGAATCATCTGCGTGTGGAGAAGACGAGGATGGATCTGTGATAGTTTTATTGCAAATCTGCAACGGTGACTCTGGATTGGAGCCACCTGATGAACGAGAACAAGGTACCGAATGGAAAGAATCAGCCTCATCAGACTGCAAGTTGACGTTGGCTTTCACAGTATAATCGTTTACGATTAACTCTGCGCTTTTTGAGGGTGTAGATAAGCTCTTGGATTCTGAAGTTTCCTTGAGGATCGGGTAGTCCTCTTGGCACTGCACAGCAGAACTCATGAACAGCATATCTGGGCTAGGGTGGGAACTGACCTTCATGGTAGCACAAGGTGACCTATGAGATCTCGATCCATGGAACAACAGCTTGAATGGCTTCTTCTGAACCTTCCTTGATCTCCTGAGTGAGACTGCTGCGATGACGATTCCAAGAACAAGCAGACATGCCCCAACCACAGCCAGAGCGACAATGGCAGCTTTCGGGAGCTTGGTATGGCCTCCACCGCCCAGTTTGCGCACCACACTTCTCACCGGAGCAGTGTGGCTGCGGTGTTTCAGTGGCACCCTGCCGTGACTAGTATGGGGAAGAGGAGCTGGAGCTGGTGCTCTTGCTTCATGAGGTGTTGCTGGTGCTGGTGCTGGAGCTTCAGAATTGTGGTGTCGATGCCTCCGGTGTCGCGGCTGATGATGACCCAAGCCTATCAACATCCTGAACCTGGAGACGAAAGAGGAACCGACATCGCCGGTCACCGCCACGACACCAACCTCGCCGCGCTCATGGCTCTGAAGGCGGGGAGCCCCCTCCAGGACCTGGAGGTTGAGCAGGAGGAGCACAAGGGAGGCGGTGAGGAGCAAGACGCACTTCATTGCCAAGCCCATTTCTGCTGGTGATCATGAATGGGCAAAAAGAGGGGAGAGAGGAGCTCTCCTCACCGCAGCAGGACGATCGAGCTCTCAATGGCTATGAACAGGACGGGGAGTGAGGTGGGGGTGTACGTGACTACGTGTGGTGTGTGCGGACACCTTTGCTGTCTCCAGGCCGTAAGACAGCGGCCGGTGAGCGAGTTCGTTGGTTCCTTCTCTGTGGGCTGCCTGCTGCTGCCCCATCCACCTCTGCAGGCTTTAACGCCACTCCAAGAAACGCCCCTGACTTTTACCATGGCTGGCAAGAGCTAGCAGAACGGCAGCTGCGACGCCGGCTTCTCGCCAGGTGTGTGCACTGTGCACCGCCATCTTTTGTAGCTTCTTTTGCGTCTGTCTTGCTTACCAGTTACCACAGATTTTGGTGAGCAGTGGGCACCGATTTTTGGTGAGGGGATATCGGATCGCCGCCCCGACAGATCAAGTGATGGTTCGTTGTGCTGATTACACGATGATTTTGATCTTTCCTGTCATTTTCACGGTACCGACGTCAGTACCAAATCTGTTATTTTGTTAGGAAAAACAAGGTTTGCGATATGTGGATCATTTTGCTCCTTCCGGAAATCCGGAGCCTGCAGGGCAGTAGTAGCCCGGCGCTTACGTTTGCAGAGGCTACCTTGTTGGAGTGGGTGCCTTGGAAGGCTGGGCACCAATTGCAAGCACATGTGCAGGTCCAGGAAACCCTGCTGCATACTGCATTGCTGATGACCATCATCTCTGTCGTGTTCATCAGACCACGTTAGATCTTGTCTTTCCATCAGAGTTAATCTGAATCGCCGTGGCTTCTGTACCTGTACTCGTCCTTTGTGGTTAGTTGAGAGTTCAGTACTTCATTGAGGTGGCTGGTAGCGTTTGTTGGTTGCGCAGTTGATCTGTGGTACGCACCGTACTCCAAGGTAAAGACGCCCGTGCACTTTTGCCACCGCCGGTAGCATATGACCAACGGAAAGGGGACGGTGAACCACCGGTAGAGCTCGTGAACATCGTCATCAGATAGTCAGATCAGGAGAAACACTCCCTACCGCTGGGCTCTAATCGCACGCATCAGGACAATGGTATCTGTTTCGGAGAGTGCACCTACGGCATATGTCATGCTTACATTGTTTCCTCTGTTTTTTAGCCCCACTTTGTGTGCTTACAGCGTTCCAACTGCAAGTATGTGAAGCCTAAAAGATCATTTCCCTCTAGTTGCCGGCTCAGGAAACAGCTAGCCGGCATGAACTGCTCAAGCTGAAATCAACCAGAGCCAGCGCCACCGGCTGAGAGGAGGCTGTGACCTGCGCAGCGGCCTGCGGCCACTCCTTCATGGTTGCTGCTGCTGGCCGCCGCCTTCCCCCGGCAGCGGCGGGTCTCCTCCTCCGCCCCCAGCGTCGACCTCCTGGACCTCCAGGATCTCGACGCGGCGGTTGGTCCTCTTGCGGAGCTTGATGGCCACGTCCTGCGGCACGAAGGCGCCGCAGATGCTCACCCGGTGCCGCTTCCGGTCGATGATGTGGCTCTCCAGGTCTTCAAATCAAAGCCGATCAGAACAGCAGCATCAGTAACGTTACTTTTTCTGAATTCTCGGATGATCAAGCTGAAGCGTTTTTTGTTACAAAACCTTGCATGTTGAGGAGCGCCCTCCTGATCCGCTGGTAGCACCCGTTGCAGTCGATGTTCATCCTCACCGTCATGCAGTAGAACTAGTACATCACAAACACCAGTCATCAGTAATTCCCAGTCCCAGCAGCAACGCCTCCAACAGGCTTACAGGCATATGATATGATCATTAGTTACCTTGTCGCTCATCAATATTCTTGCTACTCGACCACGACCGGCGGCGATAGAGATCTGTGTAGCCTCGCCGGCGAGGAGGTGGTGGTCCTGAACCTGAAGGAACCCGACCCAAGATGTTCTCGTTTGCAACGAGGGCAAAGGGCAAGTGGGCACGCAGCTGGGGCTGAGGGGATTTGATTTGGAATGATACCTATCTTTTGAGCTTTGTCAAGGCATCCTCTTCCCGAGGTCGCCGGAATCAGATTCTGGTCCAGCAGGCAGGCTCCCTGGCTGCCTTGCACGTATGGGCATGGCGCCGGTCCTTTTCCTGGCCGTCTCGCCTTTCCTCCTGCCCGGCGCCGGCGGCCTTGTGACGATGCTTTGGACGTGGCAGGCTCTCTCGACGTGGACTCTGGCGCATACCATAATCGGACAGCGCGATCGGAATATCGGAAACCGCGATGAGAACATCGATTAGCACGGCGGGAAAAGTGCTAGGCTAATTTTGACCCCTAGATGTGGCGTGACAAGGGTGACGCCGGCGGCAGTAGAGTAGGCTGCCAACATCGGCGGCAAAGCCAAACATGTCAAACCTACCGTTGCCATTCTCAGACCACCCGCACCGGTCTCCTTCAAAATCGCGCCTTCCCTTTTGTCGTCGCCGTTTGAAGGAAAACGCGCTGCAGCGGTCTCCTGGAGGAGAGGATCGAGAGGGCTCCGCGATATCGACGTGGCGTGGGGCCGGCCGGAGGGTTGTTGGTGCGCGCGGCAGCAGGAAGGAGGGGGAGAAGAGGAGTCGCGACCGGGAGCTCGTCGTTGTCGTCGTCGTCGAGATCCCGTAGCCGCCGGATCCAGCACGGGGAAAAGTAGCTCAGGGATCCGCCGCTCCATGGACGCCGGCGAGCTCCCGTCATCGTCTTCGCCGCGGAGCTCGCTCCCCGTCGTCGTCGACGCGGAGGTCCTCCGACGCGACTCGAGCACCGCTGCGCCCTGGATGACGGCGAGGTGGCGCTGCTCGACTCTGCTCCGCCGCCCGCCGCTGGGAGAACGTCGCTGTTGTCGTCGCCGGGAACCGTCGCCGCCCACCTCTGCAGCTCCCCGTCCCCTCCACGCCTCGAAGATCTCCGCCGCCTCCGAGCTCGAGGGCATCCAGGAGCCCGCACCCGTCGAGACCGTCGTGCCCGCGCCGTTGAGGCAGGAAGCAGGGGAGAATGGCACGGACCCCCTGCACCTCGCCGGCGCCCCTGCTCTCCGCGTCGCTGGCTCGCCGAACCCCTGCTTACCCCTCTTCCCGCGCGCGGAGAGGGAAGATCCGCGCGGGCCTCCTGCGCAGCACTCGGTGACGGCGACGGCCCCGGCGCGGCACGGCGACGGAGGACCTCGGGAGCGAGGTCAAATCGGGAGGGAGGGTGACCGCCGCCGGCGCGAGGAGCTTGGGTCGCCGGCGCGTAGTGGAACTCGCCGGAGCTGCGTCGCCGGCAAGGGCACCTGCAGCACCTCGGATCCACCGCCTCGCTCGCCTCCTCGCCATGCTTGTGCATCCCCTAGCTCGGAGGCTCGGAGGACCGCTTCTCGCCGGAGCTCGGAGGCGCCGCACACCCTAACTCGACGCCGTCGCCGGCCTACGAGAGAGAGGTAGGAGATGGGGAGGGAGGGAGTAGCTGGCGTGGGTAGGACGGAGGAGCCGAGGTGGAGAGGAAGGGGAGACCGGCGGGTGGGTGGGGGGTATATGTGGGAATGGATCAACATCCATAATCCAAAGAAGAAAAATCCAGTAAGATCCTAAATTATAAAGCTTCCATCCAATCTAATCCAATTCACTCACTCAAAATTCAATATCCAAAAATTTAATCTAACCACCACCAGGTTGACTACTCAGATAAATCTATATGTGGGACACATGTCCAGAACCGAACCCTAGAATTAAAAACTCGCGTTCACACTATAAAATTTTAGCGGATTTGACCGAAATTTGGTGAGATGCCTTAACATGACAGTCCGCTACTCAGTGCAAATCGGTGAAGCCAAATCTATATGTGGGACCCCCGTCCAGAGCCGGACCCTAGAATTAAAAGCTCGCGTTCACACTATAAAATTTTAGCGGATTTGACCAAAATTTGGTGAGATGCCTTAATATGACAGTCCGCTACTTCGTGCAAATCGGTGAAGCCAAATCTATATGCGGGACCCACGTTCAGAGCCGGACATTAGAATTAAAAACTCCTGCTTGGACATCCAATACTGATTGGACATCCAATTTAATTTAACATGTGGACATCCACATCCAAAGTAATCCAGTCCAACGAAGTCCAAAAGGAAAAAATCCAATTGGATTTAGATTTTCCAAAATCCATTACCACGTCTAGTGGGCATTACCACGTCTAGTGGGGGGAGATAAAATAATGCTGACGGGTGTGTCCCACGTCAGTTAGTTGGTATGGAGAAGAAATATGAAGGAACATGAGTACGGACAAACCGAGAATAGAGAAGAGAATCTCGACAAGTAGGATGACATATTCGTTTTTGAAGGAGGGAATGGAGGACCATGAGTGTGGATAGTGCAGGAATAGATTCTTCCCATCAACCTGTTTTCAAACGGTAGCGCTGCCCCTTGCTGCAACACCACATTCATATTCAACAATCATTCCGTCGCTGCAACAGAAATCAAACAAGTACGAGAATACAAGCACAAACTGAAAACAACTGCAACTATTTTGTGATATTTCTTTCACTAGAGTAGAGGATTCAGAATGATAACATTATGTGAGAAGCACCACAGCTACAAGACTGGATGAACAAATTCAAAAGCAAAAGGCTAGGATTTGCTAAAGAAAACCAAAAGCTCTAAAAACCGGAATCAAAACTCAGCCATTCTTCCCCTACTTTAAACATGAAGTTAACAAAGTTCCTATCACCCCTAGAATGTCATAGAGAACAGGTGAAACTTATCTAGGTCAGTCATACATACAAACTGTATACTGGTCCTTGGTGACATTCTTCACATCTAACTGCTGAGAACAGACAAGCCTTCAAAACTCCGGAAACCTGATCCAGATGGCAAAGTAACCTGGGGATGCACAAAACCACATCTCACCAAGGCAAGTGAAACTCCAGAAAAGAAGATAGCATGTTAGCCTTTCAAACGGGGCGAGTTGGGTTTCATCTAGACATCACAAGATTGGGAACCACAGACACACCCATAAAACACTGCTCCCCACTGCTCTTGCACACCTCCTCGTCAGGCACTGAATTCAGCTGACCAGAACTTCCACTGGGGCTGGATGAGCCCATGTCTCCGCTGCTGCTTCCACTGCTAGTGTCCGAGTGCCTTCTTGAACCAGATCTTCTACTGCGCTTCCTTGGCCTCCACCTCAAGTTATCAAGCTTCAAAACATTAGTAAGGTCAGCAAAGACACGTTTATTATCACGTGAGATCTTGCTGACAGATGATTTTTCATCACGCCTCTCATCAAATCCAATGCGCACCAATTGTGATTCTGGCTTTGGAGACATATTGATATCTATTGGAATTTGTTTCTGAATCAAATCTTCACTCCCAGTGTCTGTGGCAGAGATCAGTTTGTTTGCGACATCTTTTCTTTCCTTCAAAGGATTCCATTTGTTACCAACCCACTCAAGGGAATGCCTCAGCTCATCTTCAAGAAATTCAGCTACTTGCTTTTCTCCTGTGATACATAACATAAAAAAAAATGTAAGCTACTGGACTTCAAAATGCTAACATTGTGCTACATAATGTTCACACATAAAAACATGCCCAAAATCATTGCGAGTGAAGTTACCAGGAAAATAAACTTGTAGGTGCCCACTATCTCCCTGCCGCAACACAATTCCCTCCCACCAACCACCATGCCACCATGCATCAACAATGGCTCCAACATCAAAGCAAGAGGCCTTGCTTTCTTCCACATGTTGTGGGCGAACCATTGGCCTTCCAAGGAAACGTATGCCCAGTTGATCAGGTTTAGCAACCCTAGTCAGCATAATCCACTCCTGCAGTATACAAATCAGATCAAATTTCAGTTAGAAGGTCTATTGACGTGAGCAAAAGTAAACAAATTATAATAACTGAACATAACACACCTCCAAGTTTCCAGTCTCATCAGCATCCTGGAGTTCCAGGTAGCGCACCTTGATTTTATCATTATGCCTCTTCAGGATCAAACATCTAAACCAACATCCCCTTATACCACTATCCTGTGATAGAACTTCCACTTGGCATCCAGGGTACAAGTGTCTGTCCCCCAAAAAACTAGATGCAGAAGCACCAGAACCAAGGAACTTTTGTGGACTAGCATCATCATTGAATGCATCACGCTTCCTCTTCAGCCCTCCATCTGAGCTGGATCCAAATTTAGGGACCTTTAAACGCACCTTCAAAGAGGAAGTTGCATTGAACATGGTCCTCAGTACTTCCTGGCTCCAGTAGCCTTGAAGTTGTGTAACGTCAAAAGGCTTGACTTCGTCATCATCAATCTGCCGGCGGCAAACAAAAGGTTGCCACAAGCTGTATCTGCTACAACTCTTGAACTTCTCGTAGTGCTGAGCACTTAGGACTGCAGCCAATCCATCAATGCATTCTACATTGAGATCTTGACGACCAAGAGAAAAGAAAATCTCTCTATCATCAACATCCATCGGCAATGGAACACCAACCTCATCAACTTTGTCGAACCATCGCACCTTGACCATGTTGTATGAATTTGTATCCTCGTAGAGATCTTCCACATAAGCAATAAGTCTCTTCATCTCTTCACTCATGATGTATACAAAACTATGCACCTATAAGCATAACAGGAATATATCAACTAGAGTTCAACCTTATAATGTTGGCACTCAAACTCATACCTATAAGCATAACATGAAAAAAAATATTGGCACTCAAACTCCACCTACTTTCAACTTTCTACGATGAACAAAACATTCCTATCATCTCAAAGTAGTAATGATAAAAGAATAAAAATGATTTGTCACAAAGTAAAAGAAGCTTATCTACAAAATCTACCCACTTATTTCTAATGAATTGTCCATAAGTTCAGAGCTGGCATTTTTTCTGGGGTCCAGTTTTATGCCTGCCTTTTTTAGGTATGGCATTAGAAATGCAACTATTGCACTTGAAAATAAGGAACAGAGATAAACATACTGGTAAAGAAAGATCATGAAAGTGATCAGTGAGTGGGCATACCGAGATAGTAATTCCCCTTCGGCAAAAAGATTTGTAGTGCTTCAAACGTTGTTGGCAATGCCAAGCAGAACCCAACCATGTGAAATCTTTGGAAATTTCCCTAGAAGAAACATCCTGAAGAGGCGTAAAAGAAAATGCATTAGAAGGGGATTATGAATTATAAGAGGGATAAGAAAGGCAAGAACCAAACATTTCTGTACCTTTGAATAAGTAACCTGAGTGCAGTTAATGTCATTGTCGTCATATGAATTTCCATTCCACCTATTAGCTGATGAGTAACCAAAATTGCAACCTGCAGATGCAGCATTCACAATAAGAAAACGACCAAGAAAGCCTTTAATTGAACCTTCATGTAATGAACTAAACAACTAGAAACCAAGACAAAGGCAACACAGCAAACAAAACAAAGAACAAAAGGGAACGGACCAAGACAAAGGCAACACAGCAAACAAAACAAAGAACAAAAGGGAACGGAATGGGAGAAGCGATGAAAGCACAAACCACCACAGCAAACAGGACAGAAAGCATGACTAGAGAGTAACTTCTAATTAGGGACAACCCGCATCATATTTTCGCCACTTTCATTCCATTAAAACATTGATCCCAAAGCCACATCAATCATTTTCACTAGAATTTCTTGCTTCTCAAAGAAATGGAGGGAATTTTTGGCAGGAACATCTGTGTGCTTCCGTAGAATCATTTACACGTTATATGGAACTGTGGGTTAGTTCCACAGAGGGGTCAGCGGAGGCCATACAAGGGAAGATCAAAACGGCACCTGATTGAATTTACATTCATGCTGCTGCTTCGTTTATCTCTATTCCCAAATGCCAAGCTTAAGCAATTGGCCCAAGGGAAGCCAGCAGCTGCTTCCACAGGGTCACACCTGTATTCTCCATAATCCTATGGAAAAGGAGAAGGCATGAGTTTCACATGCAACCAATTATTACTGAACAAACTACGTGAGATTACAGTCACTTCTAGAAGAACCAAAAAACTAAACAGAAACTGAATCGAACACATAGAATCGAACACATAGAAATCGCAATAATATGAGAAAGTATTCAAGAAGAAAATAGTGTATTTATGAGATGCCTAAAACGCACTACACCTTGGTATCTAAGCAAAGCTTGGTGAAACAAAAAAAGATTGTTGAGGGGTGAGGAGTACACAAATCGAATGGATCTTCCCTTTTCCAAATAAAGGGAGAAAAGAATCGAATTTAACAAGAAAAGAATCGAATTTAACAAGACAGGAATTGCAACTAAACAAAAAAAACAAGAGACGAGAGCAAGCTGCAATTTCCGAATCCCGCAACAGCAAGATTGAAAGAGTACGAGGAAAAAGACGGCTATTCTTGCTAAATCAAGGGAGACATGGCAGGAAATGGAAATAAAGCATCCATGTTCCCTGGCCGCAGCTATTCCAGAATCCCGAACAGCCAAATGGAAAAAATACGAGGAACAAGACTTCTTGCCAAATAAGTCTAGACACAGAAGAAAATGGAAATATAGCATCCGTGTTGGCTAGCCACAGCTATGCCAGAATCAACCAAAATACGAAGACAAACGGTTTTTATGGCCCAAATCAGCCAGACACGGAGTTCTAATCTCGTATAGATATGGCGCACGCAGCATAGAACATCAGATCCGCGCAGCGCATCACAGGATTACAAACCGTTGCTCCTACATCCGCAGAACGTGCAAAATAGGCAGGAGAGACGCGGATTACAGAGGGATTGTAGAGGCGCAGATACCAGATACGCGCCCAAACCGAAACGAGCAAATCTGAGCCAATGAGTCCTAGACGTGCGCCTCAAACAAACCAAGCACGCAAATCGGCCGACGAAATGCCTAATCCCAAAAAAATCCCATCATTCACGGCACTCGGCACAGAACGCATCCAAACAGGCGGAGAAGCGGGGCAGAAGCACGAGGAACCGCGTCTGCGCGCCTGAAATCCGAACCAAAACACGCGAAACATCAACCCGGGACGCCACAAGTAAGGCTTCCTAGACCAAATCGAGCCAAAAACAGGAGAAACACGCACAGAAACATCTTCTAAATCTAAATCGACCACCGAATCGCCCAAAAACACAACCCAGGCACAGAAATCTTACCGGAAACGAGGGAGGACAGCCAGTCCACGACCTCCCGCCTGGACCGCCACCTCCTCGGGGCGCCTCCGTCCGCCCCCGCCCCAGCCGCGGAGGGCGACCGTGACGGTGACGGCGCCACCGCGACCGCCCCCGCGGCGGCCGCGAGCGCGCGGAGGAACCGCCCCTGCACGGCGTACGACATGTGCCGCGGGCTCCGCTCCCGCCCAACCACCGCCAGCTCCTTCGCGTCACCCTCGCCGCGTAGGTAGTAGTGCACGAGGCGCCGGCCCCGGTCGTTGGACACGACCACCTCCTCCCACTGCGTCCACCGGCCCCTCGCCGCCGCCAGGGCCGCTGCCGCCGCGTCCTCCATGGCCGCCGCCGCCGCCGCCGCTGCCGCGGAACCCTAACCCTAGATAGGAGGGCGCTCGGCTCGTGTGGTGAGTATCCGGGATGAGGAGACCTCGCACGAGGGGAGGGTCAGATTTGGGGAGAGAAAATGTGGGGTGGGCGAGGGAGAGGACGGGGAGGGATTTGGTCTTATTCGTGGGGAGGGAAGGAAAACGCGACCTGAACGGGAAAGAATTTTAACGGAATGGAAGGAGGTGGGTGTTTTTGAGAAAGGACCTCGAACTATTAGAAAATTAGTAAATGGAATTGTTTAGTTTGGACTTTGGAGTTGCAACATTGGCCTTGTTTAGTTGGCTAAAATTTCTAACTTTTTCTCCACTCTCTCTCCATCACATCACATTAAATACGTCAAAAGACATATGTTCGGAGTATTAAATATAGGTAAAAAATAACTAATTACACAGTTTGGATGTCCTTTGCGACACGAATCTTTTGAGCCTAGTTAGGCCATGGTAGGATAATATTTACCACAAACAAACGAAACGTGCTACAGTATGCTACAGGAGTTCCAGGAGTTAAAAAGGTAAATTTTTCAACCAACTAAACAAGGCCATTTTTTACATTTTGGGTGTGTTTAGAGCCCAAACGTTTGGGTAAAATTTGGCAATTCTGGTCAAAATTAGTGCAAAATACACTGTAACGTCAGATGAATAGTGAGAGATGATGTGATGGGGTCGTCCGCGACAGGGTCCGCTCGTCCCCCGCGCGGGCGACGGGCGACCCAGCCAAACCCTAGCCGTCGCCGCCCCCTGCCCGCCGATCTCCGCCGCGCCGCCGCCCGAGCGGGCCGCCGGGATCCCGTGCGGCCGCGAGGAAGGCGGCGGTGTGGCTCTCATCCTCTCCTCTCGCGCGGGCTGGGGCGGGCGCGGCTGCACAGCTCCGTCGGCAAGGCTCGCCGGCTCGGGCCGCTCCCCGGCGGCGGCGGGTGGTGTAGGCCCAGATCCGGCGACGCCTTGGCCGGATCTGGCGCCTCCACGGAGAAGCCCCTTGTCTCGTGATGGGAAGGAGTCCGGCGTCGGGCGGCGGCGACGGCGGCGTGGCGGCGCGGGTTGACGGCGGCAGAGGTGGCCGGCGCTGCGCTCCGGCGGGGGCGTGGCTGGCGCGGCCCCATTCGGCGGTGGCTCTGCCTGGCGAGCTCGTCAGCGGACGGCGGGCCGCCGGCGCCCTGTTGCCGGCGTTCTTGCGCCGCGTGGTGCAGGCGACGGTGTGGGCGGCGGTTGGCTCGGTCTACGCCGGGCGACGATGGTTCCTTTGCCACTGTCCGCTCGGTCCACCTCCGGTGTTGCGCGCTGGCGTCGCCAAGGTGGTGAGGCCAGGAGGTGGCCTGGTGCTTCCTACAGCCCCGTGGTAGTGCTTCAGGCTATGCCGGGTTCCTCCATCTGGTGGTATTGCAGAGGTGGCGAGGAGCTGGCTTCTTCCTTGACCATGAGCGGGCGGCGGGCGTGGTGCAGTCGGGCAAAAGCCTTCACCGGACGGTGGGCATGATGACGGTGCCTCTGGAGCGTCGGACTCCCTGCTGGGGGAATCATGTCGAGGCACTCCGTTACCGTCACGTGGACTCTTTGGTGAAAACCTGTCCATCCGGACGTGGGATGGAGGCGTTTTGGCGTCGTGACCTTCTTGGAGGCGTCGCATTTGGAGTCCCGCCGCTTGTGTGGTCGTGGAGGTCGTCTGAAGATGCTGCGAGATGTGCGCGTGGTCCGTGTTGCTGTCAAGGTGCGGAGGGTCCGTGGGTGCTTGAGGTCTTGAGCTGCCATGCAGGTTGCAGTGGTGAACTCGGTGTCAGCTGGGTGGAGGAGATGCTCTCGGTGCGGTCTTAGATATCTGAGTCCTTGGCAGAGGAGTGAGGCGGTGGATGAGGCGAGGCCCCCACGCAGTGGTCAGGATCAGTGGTTGTTCCTGGAACCGAGATGAGAGTGTTTGTTGAAGTTCCGCTGGTGCAGAGGGATCGACGAGCGTGTTTGCGCAGCTTGTGGGTGACAGTCCCATGGTGGAGGAGCTCAGGGGGCGTTGGGTCCTGCAGCGGGTTGCGGCTTCGCCGTGACGCAGCGTTGGCGACGACGACGCAGGTGTCGGCGGCTTGTTGTGATCTTCTCTCCCATTTGGTTACGGATGGTGGTGTGTCGTGTTGGGTGCGTTTTGTTCTGTTCTGGGGTTTGTTTGCGTGGTGGTGTGTGCTTCGACCCGTTATGTACCATGTTGTTTTCTTCTTATATGACATAGCAGTGCTCCTGCTTTACTTTCAAAAAAAATGTGATGGGATGTGATAGATGATGAGATGTTTTTTGGGAAAATTTAGGCTTCTAAACACACCCTTTGCACGAAAGTAAGGTGGATGAGCTTTGACTTTGGGCTTTAAAACACCTGTGTCTGTCTTGACAACCGAACTATCAGGCTATATTTTGGTTTTAGAGTTGAGGGTGTGTTTAGTTCACCAAATATTAGAGGTAGTAAATATAGACTAATTATAAAACTAATTACACGAATGGATGAGAAATTCCGAGACGAATCCATTAAATCTAATTAATCCGTCATTAGATATTGTTTACTGTAGCATGACATTATCTAATCATAACATAATTAGACTCGTTAGATTCTTCTCAAAAATTAAGGTAGTGGTTGTGAAATAGGTTTTGTCACTAATCTACATTTAATACTCCTAATTAGTGTCCGAAGTTTGATGTGACGGGTAGTTGGTGAAATTTTGGGGAAGTAAAGAGGGCCTAAATTCGATGGAATGTACCCTAGCTATAATCCAAATCTTATTTCAAAAGATTTTGAAAAAAAAATATAATTACAAATTAAGTATCGTTTGTCCATGAGCAGTCAAGTGTCTATGATTTAAAGGTTATCTTCAGGATTTACCGCTGGAATTCATCAGCTTTAATTATAAACAATTCTTCGGAGATAGCACTATAGTTTCTTTGGAAATTAAAAAGATTTGCCATGTGAGCTACATTTGAAGTTTCTAGTTCATAACAAAAACATATGATAAATCTTGTGTACCTTTTTTTCGAAAACATATGATAAATCTTGTGAACCATTGGGGGATCAAGAGGGGGGTGCAAATGTTTGTATTTCAACAGTCGTGAAAATTGTAAACCATGAAGGCTTTCGTCATTTTGACTGTATTCGGCAGATCTTGTGCTGATTTGTACGGTAGATTTGTTCTGAAAGAAAGTACTGTTAACTGATTTGCAGAGCAGATTTGTTCTGAGATAACATATTTGTCCTCAATGCAATCACTTGTAGCATCCAAGTGTGCATTTGCTTGACTGTCATGGTAGGCACCAAGTCTTCTAGCACAATGTTACCCATACGTACTGTAACCAAAAAAACTTATCCTAAAGTGTATGTTAGGTCGCTCGTCCACTCTCAGTGTACAATTTCATTACACGGATGCCAAGATTGAGAATTCTGTATTTGCAGTTGATGAGTGTGGATGAATTGAAATTCCTCTCACATCTCATGAAACTATCGCTTCTCTCTTCTCGTAATGACCTTGATAGGTCAGCAAAATTGTTGATATGGTACGACTTAATGCCCATGAAACTTTTATGAAATTTTCTATTGAGACTGACCTTATAACTAAGTTAGAGTCATAATAATAAATTCAAGAGAGAACAAAAAATTAATATATAGATGGACGAACTAACTCAAAAGAAAAATGTGAGAAAGTTGAGGTACTTCCAAAATGGAAAATAGAAGTAAACTCTACCCATTTACACAAGTAAACTAAACAAAATGTAACCAACATGCACGTGCAATCTAGATGGGCCACCACAGCCAATATGTAAATGTGCTTACTAATGAGTCTCGATAACTAGTTTCTAAATGTTTTTCTCCATAGTAGTGGATCCACTGAGAACGAGCTGTAGCTCAGTTGGTAGGTGTTGCAGCTGGGCACGCCGGCGCCTGGGTTCGAATCTCATCAAACGCAGGTTTATCTTACTGGGGTTTATCCTAAAAAAATCCCCTCGCTAGTGAAGTCGGAGTTCAGAGGTTTTCTAAGCCGATAGGAAGATTTTCTTCTCTTAATGAAAACCGTGGGGGCAGTCTTACCCCCACCGACTTAGTTTATGGATCCACTAAGGTGCTTAGGGCTCAAGCCCTCCCCTCTCCACCCACACCTCATTAGAACCAAAAAGGATAGCTATCGGAGAATATGAGGGGAGAAAAAACATCAATCCCCCCACCCCCTTGATACACACACCTATAGTTTTGTGGTTGCATCGCCCCGTAGTGCTCCACCTGATCCAAAATGACTACCATGCCCCTCCCTTTCCTGTAGTCGTGTATTGGTGGAGAGAATATGGAGGGTGAGGGTAAAGAATGGGCAATAAAAGTAAAAACATGTCGAGATATAGAGAACTGAGGAGGGGAGCTCAGTCCCCTCTCTCAACCTCTCCCTAATTCTTTGTTGAATCCACGACTAACCTCCTTACATGGCAGCTTTGGCTTTGGTGAGAAGGCCATGGTCGGATCATGGCCATGGCTAGGAAGGGTGGGAAGGCCTCGAGCCATGGCCACTCTCGAATTCCAAAGTCCTCCTTATCCTCGTTTCCCTTGTCACTTCTCTACCGCAGCTTCTTTTAACCCTTACATTACATCATCCAGGGACGGATCCAACGATGGGGCGGGTGGGGTTCGAGCCCTCCCCCCTGCCGACTGGAATCCAATAGAGCTCCCACTAATCCCCTCCTATAAATTTGAGGAAGAAGGAGGAGAACAAACAAGGATGGAGGAAGAAGAAGTGGAGTATACCCTCCCCCACCCAAAAAACTTAAGCAAAAATATGTTAATAAATTAGTGTTAACAAGATCTTCTTGGGAAAAAACTACTTTGTGAAAAAATAAATTGACAATTTCACCTAAATGATTGATGGAACTCGAACCTAAACCATCATCCACGCCCTTGGTTGAAGTTCTTATCTCATCCTCAGATCTGGATCCAAAGAGAGAGAAGATAGGATGGAGATGCCATTCTTACAAACAAATCTTCCCCGATTTAGTGTTTGGTGGCTGACATGTATGTCTGGGGAAGTAAATAATAGGAACTCTCTCCCTTTTTTCCACTATGTTAGTCATGGGACTCTAGCGAGCTTAACCCCATCTTAGCAAATCAAACTTATATCCATCTTCTATTGATTCAAGAAAGGGGGAGGGCACTAAATGGAAAAGAAAGAGGGAAGGTTGAACAAACCAACATCATGGGAAAAAATGAGTACTCAATCATGGGCCCCACAAACAATAACGAAACATTATCATGCTTTCTAATGATTATCCATAGAAAGTGACACCGCAAGTGTGTGTATGAGTGCAACAACACGGGCTCTTGACCATAAAAACTCACATTCCAATTACAATTCATTCAACATTTCAGCTTCCCCCATCAATCATCATTCAGCTTTTGGCCCATTAACTAGATGAACTATTTTGTGTGATACAACGTCTTCATCATTTATGGACATGTTAACTTTTTAGTGAAATACTATCAAAATCATTGGGCGGAGAAATATAGTTAATGTTGGTGGTAGCAACAGCCAATAGCTGGTGTCACACCGTATAGTAAGAATGCGTCTCTTGTCACAACATTGATACTTGCATATGAGGTTCTGTACAAATGTGATGATAAATGGCGACAAGCACTTATGCAGCCAAGGAAACAGGTTTTAGTGCACACACTTATGCTATTATAGTGAAGTACTATGATACAATACGACTGACGGAGCAAAATACTATATGATACAATACGGCTGACGGAGCGAAGTACTATGATACAATTTAGGACCACCTTTCTGTAACACACGTTTCACCATATGTGACAAACCAACAAATGGAGAGATTTTCATTGTAGAACGAACATTATGAGGATCGGTATACCGATGGCTTCTTTTGTGTGGTGGTCGAGCAAGACTTTGTCTCTTCACTCATAAACGGTAACAACACTTTATAGGGGCGAGGTTGAGAGAGCTCAATGACAAAAAAAAAAAGAAGATGATAGTGTAGTCCTCGTTTCATATTACAACTAATTTAGATTTGTCCAAGATCAAATTTGACTAACTTGAACCAAAAGTATAGAAAATAAAATAAGAATTTATAATGCCAAATAAATGTCTTATTAAAACAACGGTGGATTTATTGAAATTATTTCGATGAAGTTTATGTCTTTTTCTATAAAATTAGATTAATTTGACTTAAAAATAGAATTAAGTAAACTACTACACAATTTGGAATGAATAAAGTAGAACGTAGTACCAAGTAAAATCCAATGCAAGGGGCAAACATGTTCGACCCATCAGTGTACATGGAAAAAAAACTTAGTTTAGGTTCTGTTCTTTTTGTCAAAAAGGAACAATGAAAAATATTATTTACCCATCACATACATCACATCTTCTTTCACAAAAAATACTATTCCAACACTATTTATTTATAATTTTATTATTCCTTTTCACCCAAAAGAACGGACCCTTAGCACCAACGAGGACGCTTCTTTCACAAAAAATACTATTCCAACACTATTTATTTATAATTTTATTATTCCTTTTCACCTAAAAGAACGGACCCTTAGCACCAACGAGGACGTCACACTAGAAGCAGCAAATCTTTGTTGCTTGCTAACTCCCCGTATGGCAAATGCATTCCGGAAAAGGAAAACCAAAGGACTCATATCACGTTTATGTATAGCAGCAGCTGCACAGTTGCCTCGTGATCGAATGGCGCCGGATACAGATGACACAGGAGATGACGATACCACGCAACGGCGACGAGCATTGTTTAAGTGGGAGGAAGGAACCCCCTAGTGCACGAGTTAGTGGCGTGGCACGATCACCTTACCCTCACGCACGCCGGCATTAAGCAGCCGGATTATCTTATCTTCCTTTTCCCTTTTCTTGTCCCCTCCTTTTGATTTTTTTTTCTTTGATCGGAGAATGGCGACGCGAAGCATATCATCCGGTGTTCCCATCCGAGTCCGTTAGCCATTTCCTCCTCTACCAACATTCCAGTCGCGGCCTCACCACACAGTCGCACGCCGCAGGAGATCACGCTTGGCCGCCCGTCCGGACGGATGTGCTCGGGGCAAAAACGTAAAATATCATTTAATTTTAAATTAGATTAGAAGCGGAAAATAACGCAAAATGCCCGCACGACGAAAGGGAAAGAAAGGGGGCGACGCGCCCGGGCCGGCGGATAGCGTAATCATCACCCCGCGCCCGCGAGGCGACAAAGTCGCCGCCGTCGCAGCTGGATCCAGCTCACCCGCTCTTGGCCACCACCGCCTTCCCAATTCCCACATCCCGCAACGGCCAAAAAAAAAAAAAAACTAGCACCACCGTTCCGTTCCCACGCGCGGCACGCCAGCGCCTGGCACGGCCAGGTGGGCCCCAGGGAGACGTGGCCCCGCTGTCCAGCCGCGGGTTTACCAGACGCGGGTAGGGAAGGCGGTGGCGGGAGGGAGCGGTGCCGTGGGGCCCGCTGGGAGGAGTAGAATATCCGGCGGACGGGGGTTGCTCTGACCCGGCTCCTCCTCTCGGGAGCTGCGGCCGCCCTGCGGGCGAGGCCGCGAGCGCGATGCTTCGTTGGTTTGACCGCAACGCACGTGATGTATTTCGTCGCGGTCGTACCAGAAGCATCGCGGCTTTGGGTTCATCCCGACCGTAGGTGTCCAATCCGACGGGAGGCGCTGCCCTTAACCGTAACGTAACAGTGACAGTCAAGCTAGGAGTGTCCGGCTCTCGCAGCCGATGGACCCGGAGACCGGGAGACGAGTGTGACCACGGCAGCCGGCCGGAAGGTGCGCGCGGCCGACCGCATCGTATTCCCTCGTGTGTGAAATCAGGACCCGGGGGTGGGTGTGCTGTGGGCCTTTTGCCTTTCGCCGTCCGGGAATTTTTTTTTATATTTTTTCTATCTCGATTTTGCAAAAATATATGATCCGTTCGAAATTTTGCAGAATTATACATCTGCCGCCGTGGCCCACGGCGTCAGGGACATAACGCCGTGGCCCACGGCGGTAGGAGCCGCCAGCAGTGGGCCCATAGGACATACCGCCGCGGGCCACGGCGGTAGGAGCCTACCGCCAGGCGGCAGCGTGGCCCCCAGGTAGCGCCGCAGGCCACGGCGGTATGTATGGACCTACCGCCATTGCTGCGGCGTTAGTTTTTTTTTGGTGAATTTCAATTTTTGAAGCATTGATAAAACGACGAACCATTAATACTTAACGACGAATTACAGAAACAAGCAATGGCACGTACGACACAAGTACCCTAACTTTGTGTCGCTGCTAGTCCTAACGTGCCTTAGGGAATTTAGATAAACGATTACAACATTTGTAGTCTAGTTGTACGAATAGTACCCGGAGAACCCGGACATCATAGACCCGCCGGAGTGCTGCGAGGGCATGTAGTACCCCGACGGGGGTGGAGTTGGATCAGATGGTTGCGGGGTGGAGTTGCTGGTGGAGTGTTGTCCTTCTTCTCTTGGCACGGACAACAGCAGAACTCGTCCTCACACCCGGTGTTCGTCTTCACCACCATTGGTCCGGTCACCGGTCCGTCGTCGTCGTTGGTAGATGTCGGATCTGCAGAAGCCAATGCCGACGCGAGTTCTTGCCTCAGGTTGAAGATGACAACATCCTCGAGGTAGTTGATGTACTGTTGATACGGGTCAATAGCTGGGGGATCCACCCATTACACGAAACCGCAGTTATCTGGTTGTTCGGAGTACTGCAGAAACCGTGATTACATTAGTAAATCATAAAATGATGAAGGACAGAGGTCAAGGAGTTTTGCTTACCCATGCTCGTGAGCAATGCCAGAAGCGTCGACCAGAGTTGTCCCATCCCTGATAAACCTTCATCACACAGAACTCACCGTGTGCACACCTTGGCCAGTTCACCGTTTGATTTGGTGCGTACTTTCTAACATCACGCATGGATTTGAAATCTCTCTTGTCTAAGACTGGAAAATTGCCGTTGAACTCTGGATCTTGCTGGCTCCACAGTGCTGGACCGAGGGAGTCATCATCATCATCCCCAGTCCAGGAACTCATCGGTGCTTGTTGTGTTGTGAAGTGAGACTGGAGAAGAGTGCTCACATATATGTAGGTAATAAAGCAGACTGGACGGGGGGCCATTCGATCCGGGGCAAGAAAACGGGCAGTGACTCAGAGGAAACACACCCTAGTACTAGGTACACTGTTTGGTGCAGTGACTCACAGAAAACACACCCTATGTGTTCACTGTTTGGTGCAGTTCACAGAAAACACACCCTAGTACGAGTTTTACTGTTCGCATCTGAAATGCATCTGAAATCAAGTTCTTAAAGATACAACCCGACTCTAGAGAATGATGAAATGAAATCATAATTTTTTATGGATACAGTAGCACTCAGCGTCGAGTACTCTACGTCTACTGGGTACATCGGGGGTATTTCCCCTTCCTCATAGCATCCGGCCCAGCTTCCTTAGCCCGGCGAGCTTTCTCCCTCTTCCTTTCTCTATCTGCTTCACGGGCCGCGGCCGCTTCACGTTCTTTGATCTCCCAGCGAATGCAAATTTCCTCCTGCTGCTCCTTACGTTTTTCTTCTTGTTTTTCTGCCTCAACCATCCTTTGCCACCTCTCACGTGCTGAACGACCCGTCTCCTCGACGTAACGCTTGTCTTGTTCGGACTGCTCACAATCTAGCCACTGCATAAAATCACAGAGAGGAGGTGGAGTCTTTTTTCAAAGACAAGTTAGCACATAATAAAATAGCAATGACATATTATTGATTTAGTAATGCAGTTAGTTCTTACTTTTGGTCTAACATTGTGACATGGTGGGAGGGGGTCATGCTCGTAGTTCACGCACATGAAGAACCTCATCCCGTAGCAGTACCCGAGAACGTTGCACTTGACAAGCTTACAGTTGTCACCGCAGTAGCACATAGGAGTGTGGATCCCCTTTGGCACCGCAATCTTGTCCTTCCTACTGGTGAGCAACTCCAAATCCAACTCAGGACCCGAGGAAGCCATTCAAAGCCTACAAAAAAGATGAGAAATATGATAATTCATTACATGTTTCATTTGAAATTAGAGAACAAAACATAACAGGATATGATAATAAATTTGACGACAACAATAAAACAACAAGCAAATGAAAAGGTAGTTCAATTATTACAACACGATAACATGCATAAGTTCAAATATTACAAGACCTTGCTAGATAAAATAGTTCAAATATTACAAGACGATAACATGCATAAGTATTTTAAATATTACAACACGGTAATATAAACAAGTACGGTCACTGCATTCCTTCGTTGTAGCGACTGGAACGACGTCCACGTGCACTAGCTGAAGGTGGTGTAGAACTGGCAGTGGAAAAGTAAGATGCTTCGGTGTATTTCTTGTAGGAGTGTCCTTGATTGTTGCACTTAGAGCATATCTGCACCCGAGGTCCAGCTTCAGCCTCAACCATGTTGTTCCTAATCCTCTTCTTCTTGCATCGACCGACACCTTGGCACATGGTTGGATCTGGATTTAGTATGTACAACGCACTGTCTTTGGGGTCTTGAGTGAAAGTTCCAAGATGCAGGTAACCCTCAATAGTGTGGTTCCAAGTGTCTAGAATGGTTTGCTTCAAAAAGTATTTAGGCACGTAGTGACCCCAATGGTTATTCTTTGTTGCAAGGCATGCAGCGATCACATGTGAGCAGGGGTAGTGTAGCAGCAGTGGCTTCTGGCAAGAGCATGAGCATGTCTGATTCCCAATAACTGTTTTTTGTATTGTTATTTCACCATTTGCTTTTTGTTATTTGGACTGGCAACTTATCTGATATTTCCACTGCACTTCCTCACCTGGATCACGACGTAGAGGTTGTGGGTAAGCTCTGTGAGCAAGAGCAGCCTTCTGTTTTTTGTTCAAGTACTCAGTCATCCATGTTGAATACACCTTCTGACAGTCCTGCATAACTGCATGTGCTGCAGTAGCACGGTCAAGAAAGTACTTCATTGTGCGGTACAAGAATAACTCAATGATACCAACAAGAGGGAGAGCTCTAGCACCACGCAAAACAGCATTGTAGACCTCAGCAAAATTTGTTGTCATTATCCCATGCCTCACACCTCCCTTATCAAACAGGAGACACCATTTCTCCTTAGGCTCATTCTGAATCCACTGGCTGAAGGTCTTCTCAGCACGTCCCCTTCTCCTTCTGACATTTGGAGCATCTAGCCCCACGTCCTCCAGAGAAACTGGCTCTTCCCCGGGTTCAGTACTTACTGGCTTCTTAGCTATCTCTTCTGATGCTTTCTTCGTCAGATCATCTAATTTTTGCCATAGGTCGTAGAACTTTTTCTCCTGATTGGTCGAACATAAGCGCTTGAACAATTGTGTAAGTTCTTTGTTCTTGAACTGGCTATGAAAGTTTGCTCCCATATGCCTCATGCACCACCTGCTATGCACATCTGGCTATTGTGCTACTCTGTTACGCTCTTCACTACCTTCTTTGATGTCATTAATAACCTGCAAAATACCTTTGTGTCTATCGTGTATCACACACACGTCTGACACATCTCCCACCACCATCTGCTTCAATCTCTCCAGAAACCAATACCAACTGTCACCATTCTCTCCCTCTACAAAAGCAATTGCCAATGGCAACAACTGATTGTTGCCATCTGCAGCCACAGCTGTAAGGATTGTGCCCTTGTATTTTCCTGTTAGGAATGTGCCATCTTTGCAAATAACTGGTCGACACTGTTTGAATGCAGCAATAGTGGGACCCAATGCTAAGAATGCCCGCTGCAAGACTTGCTTCCCTGGCCTTGATACAAGATTATAAGTCTTGATATCATAATAACTACCAGGATTTAGCGTGGCAATTATGTTCAGCAATCGAGGCAGATTGTCGTAGGATGCTTCGTAAGTTCCCCACCTCATCTCCATTACCTTCTTCTTTGCCATGTATGCCTTACCATAACTTATCTGGTACTTAAATTTCTCCTCAATTGCCAAGATAATGGACTTAGGCTCATAAGCAGGATTTTCCACAATCTTAGCAAACATCTGGCTGGCCACAAAACCGGATGACAAATTACGATGGCTTGCATCCAGCTGCTCAAGTACACAAGTGTGATCCACAACAGATTTGATCTCCCAGTAATTTTTCCACTTGCCCTTGGAAGCATACACTCGAAAAGGACAGTTGGGCTTCAGACATTGTACATCATATATATGTGGAGAACTCTTCACTACTTTGAACTCTCTCTGCAGAGTAAGGGTGGGCCACCTCTTCACTGCATCCTTCACCTCTACTGCACTCTTATACATGGCGCTAACAGAAACCTTATTGTCTCTATACTCCCAGGACACATTCTCACCAGGATTGACAGATAGCTGTGAGAAATTGTAACTGTTCCAGTCCCTTGGAACTAGCGGGTCATCCTCATCATCTGAGGAGTCCTCTTCCAACCCACGTTCATCCTCATCAGCCTCCATTTCGTACCGCCTGAGTACTTCTTCATTAACTTCCCCCTCGTCAATTTCACCACGGGCCTCAAAGGGTGTGTCACCATCTCCTTCTTCTTCCTCAGTGGAAACACCATCTCCTTCTTGTGGCTCAGTTGCAGGACCATCTCCTGCTTGTAGTTCAGCCTCACCCTCCTCAGGCACTTGACTACTAGACCCAGCCTTATGAACAACTTGGATAAACAACATCACAGGCAAACCTATTTCACATGCTGTTTTGATATAACTCCTCCAATGTTCAGTGCCTTGAAGTGGCATAAGCTCCCAATATAATGACTCACTCCTGTTGATTAGAGCCATAATGGACAAGTCATGTTGCTCTGCATCTACATGGAATGCCCTAAAAAAAGTCGGTAATGGACCCCCAAGTTCTTGAGGCTGCTCTTCTAATCACATGGTCAACCGAATCAAATTCTGACAAGTCAACTCCATGTTCACCATATCTAATCTGCCCATTACCGAAATACAACTTGACACTGACATCATCCGACATGTCTGACAGCATAAAAAAAACACTATTAACAAGTGGATCTGCAACTACAAAATATATCTACTTAGAGCTACACTAAAACTGTAATTTTACTAAGCAGATCTACACTAAAACTATATATTTACTAAGCAGATCTACACTAAAACTATATATTTACTAAGCTGATCTACACTAAAACTATATATTTACTATTATCACAGTTCAAACTATTAAGTATCAGAGTATTACCTCTAACGAGACGAAAAATCGGCAGAGCTTCGCAGCTTCACCACCTCCTCCTCACTCCCTTCTCCTCTTCCCCCTCTCTTTCTTTTTTTTCGAATTATTATGACATTTTCGGCTGAATTTCGGTGTTATATAGGCAGCCAGATCCTAGCGCCGTGGGGTACGACGCTAGCAGGCCTTCTGCCGCCGTGGCCCGCGGCACTAGGGCATAACGCCGTAGCCCACGGCGCTATGTCCCTAACGCCGTGGGTTACGGCGTTATATCTGTCGCACGCTACGGGTCCACTGTTGGCGGCTGCTACCGCCGTGGGCCACGGCGTTATGTCCCTGACGCCGTGGGCCACGGCGGCAGATGTATATTTCTGCAAAATTTCGGGCGGACCATATATTTTTGCAAAATCGAGATAGAAAAAATATATAAAAAAATTCCACCGTCCGGTTACCCCCGCGACCGCGGCCCGGTTGTCACCTGTGAATAGGGATGAAAGCGGTCGGGAACGATCAGGAAAACACCTCAACCATTCCCGCTACTGTATTTTGTAGCCGGAAACGGGAGCGGGAACGGGAAGGTCGGACGGGAAAACGAAACCGATATTACGGTATGTCGGAAACGGAACGTTTCGATCGGGAATATGTCGATTACGATCGGGAATCGATAAATAAAAAGGGGAACATGCAAATAGCTACAATCAGCTACAATCGTGCATACATTACACATCACCAGAACTCAGTAACACTACACACGTCAGATTTGCAAAGGCAGAAGTACGCCTTGTTTTGCTCGAAGCTGTTGTGCCTTGCAATTGAGTCTCCATCCATCCCATCTGGTGTGGTCTGGTGTCTTGTCCATCCATCTGCCTCATCCCCGGCCGCCAAGACCCCAGAGTCCCACACCCAGTTCCTCCTTGCTCTGCTCCGCATCCAATCGAATCTTTCTATTCTTTATGGCACACCGGCAGCAGCTAATATTCCTCCTCTGTTTTCCTTCACTGGTGCGCCGCGGTGGAGGAGGGGCGTGCGCACGGCGCACGCGACCACATGTCGAGCGCCGCCCTGGTGGCGACGGCGACCGGCGATGGCCAGCACCCACCCAACCAGCGGGCTTCAGGCAGCACGTAGCAGCGGGAGGACTAGGGACGAGGATGACCGGACGGGGGTCTTCGAAGGCCGGTGGCAGGATGAGGCAAGGAGAGACGAGAGAGATTGAGATTTGAGAGTGACCGACAGAATAGAGGAAGCGAGATGTGGCGGCTAGGGTTGGGGGCACCGGGAAACGGGGTAGTCAGTTTTTTTTTGAAGCCTCTCATCTGAGTACAGCTGTAGCATTTGTTCATGCACGTACACACGCTTCATCCAACACACGCACACCACACTCACATCATACGCATACAACAGACCTACAACTACACACAGATATGAAGACCGCGTCCTTCTGGAGATCACCGGAACTTCACATGGCTCCATAGGCGACGGGCGCGTCGCAATCCCTCTGTGGCTCCACGCGAGAGAGGCACCTGAAACATTATTCAGGGAACACTGTTCCCCCAGTGGGAATCGTGGTTCGAACCCACGATCGGTGGCTCCACCACCCGGAGACGTCACCGCCCGAGCTAAAGCTCGTTCCCAACGGGGTAGTCAGTTAGTCACCGCGCGGCGCGCGGGGAGAGGGAGCTGATAGCTGGGCTGGGCCGAGTGAAGCATATATGGGTTGAAATGGACTACCTCGGCCCACAGATACGGGAATTCCCGCGGGAATTTTCCCGGCCGGAAACAGGAACCGAGAATCCGGTCGGGAAAACACCCCAACCGATTCCGCACCTGTGACCGCCGGTTTTCCCAGTTTTTTTCCTGTTTTCCCGGTTTTCCTGATAAAGCGGTTCACGGTCGGTTTAGACGGTTTACGGTGCCGGTCGGGACGGGATTTTCCCGTCCCGTTTTCATCCCTACCTGTGAAGCCTGTCTGCTGCCGCGGCTTCTTCTCACTCCCTTCCCCGCCGGCTTCTCCTCTGTTACGAGTTACGACGCTCCTCAAGGAGGAACGAGGAGGGTTCAAGGCGAAACGGTGAAAGATGTAGCACCCAGTGGACCTACATGGATGAACAGTGCATTGAACGAGCACCACCACCCATCTGGGGCTGCCGCCTGCCGGCACGACCGATCGGCGGCACAAACGGACGGCGAGCCGGCCGGCGAGGGCACGGGCATGCCCGGTCCCCGTTGCCCTGCCTACGTTGATGATGCCCATGTGGTGTGTCCGGCCTCCGGCGAGTTTTTATCTAGCCAATGTTTGGATGGGAGCACTTTTTTTCACTTAAAAGGAATCTTTCATGCATGGAGGTCTAATAAAATTTATTTGTAAAACCTTTTCACATATGAGTCCAATTTTGCGTGACGAATCTAATAAGTATAATTAATTCATAATTTGCTACAGTGATGCTACAATAACCATCCTCTAATAACGTGGTCAAAAGCCTTATTAGATTCGTCTCGGAAATTTAACTAGAGTTGTGAAGATAGTTTTGGAAACTGACTTTATTTAATACTTTTAATTTGTGGTCAAACTTGCATTTAATAGGGGGTGAAAATTTTTCCCACCCCCAGCCAAACACTGCCCTAGTACCCGCTTGTGGGGGGAAAAAGCCGCCCGTCCCCCGCGTCACCCCCGAGAGGCGACACGGGTGGAGCCGCCTTCGTCCGGCCTTGCGCCGCCACCGCCTTCCGCCTTCGGCCCCCGTTCTCTCTCGTCCCCGGCTTCCTAGCCGGTGGTAAGGGGAGCGGGGGTCCATCATTTTAGTTGATCGAGTCTTCATCGAGTCCATCTAGGTTTAGGGTTTGCTCATCGTCGATGCTCGATGGCGGAGTTAGGTTTTGCCGGTGGAGCGTGACTCCTCTGTGGCTTGTTTTTCCTGGCGGCGCCGGCAATGCGGAAGCGACGGCGTTGCAGAGGAATAATTTCTCCCAGTTTCTTCCGTTCTCCGATGGCGATCTACTCCGACGTCAACGGAGAGGCTAAGGGCTGGCACATCGTCGTCGTCTTCAGGTGATGATGTTGTTGACCCTGTTAATCTCAAGGAAGATGATCTTTGAAGGAAATCTGAGCATTGCTCGGGTTGCCGGCGATGGAATCGAATGATGCGTCGTGGGTACTGGAGTTGGCCGATGCGCCTGGGAGGCAGCGTACTCGGCTGATTCGCCTAGCAGTAATGTAACGCCCGCGTTTTAGCCTCTAATAAATCACCTGCTAAAACACACTTGTTTTTCAAAATCTTTCCGCTGAGCTCGACCTTATCCTAAAACCCTGATCATCAACCCTTTTACTCGACGATAACTCCCCCTTTTACCCGAGTTACCCGACCGTAACTTTTCTTTTTACTCAGGTCAATCGACCGTCGATCGACACCATCATTTCTCCCATCGTCCTTCTTACCCAACCCACGTCCCGGCGAATGCCTCGGGTTCACCCGGACCGCCCGACATCATCATCAACCCGCATTCCGACGCTCGGCACGGATTCGCTCGCCCCGGCACGAATCCGCTCGTCGCGCGATTACCGCCGACGACGGGATTCGTCCGGCAGCGCGACAATTCGCGCGGACGACGGAAAATCCCGGAAAAAAAATCTTTTCCTTCCTTTTTCCTAAAAATTTTCCTAAATCTTTTCCATTGTTTTGAGCACAATTATTCTTGTTTATCCATAATCCATCTCAAGTCTAATCTTTCCTTAATTCATTTGTCATCCCAAATCAATGGCAATAGCAACCTTTATTTCTCCCTAAGCCATCAAACAGCTATCTTCTCCTTCACGTATATCATCTTTCGTCTCCTAGCTGTTGAGCTCATACGTATGCAACATGCATACACACGAACAGAGGCAAGCAACGTAGAGCCACAGATAGCAACAACGTGAATCGTATGCACATACGAGCGTCTCATACAGCAGCAGGCACGTCGCCAACTCTCTCTGTTCCCTGAGCACGCACACAATGTACACAGCAGCAGCCCGACACCACCTGCAAGCTCGCACGCCAGGACCCCCTTGTCATACTCACCTCGCTCGACCACGGTGAGCTGCCACCGGGCCCCAGCAGGCCGCACGGCCGGCCCCTTCCCGCCATTACTCCGCCTGGCCGCCTCATTCACCACACCGCGACGCCGCCGAGCCGTCGCGTCGACACCATTAACCCCACCCCGTCGCCTCCGCGCCACCGCCGCTGCCGCAAGCTGTGACAGAACCGCCCAAAATAATTCCGTATTATCGCCTAAGCCGGTCCACGTGGCCATTAAGCAATAATAAAGAAGTATTTTGTCGCCTCTGCCGGGTCATGCCCGGTAAATCACTTATACAGGATCGAGTTATGCGCTAAGCCCACACGAAGGCGGGACCAGAGTACAACATTACATTACATAAAAGGTCCATAAGTACTTAAAATTACAATCAGGTTTTGAGTACATAAAAGTAAACATGGTTCAGAGTTTAAAACAGCGGAAAGTAAACTAAACGCGGGATACACATGGGAGGCCATCCATAATGTATCACTCCTCAACATCGTTCTCCCATTCAATTTCCCATCCATCTGGAATAGCACCAGGCCAGATGGGATTACCTGAAAGCAACAAAACAAGCAAGGCTGAGTATACTAATACTCAGCAAGACTTACCCGTCAAAATAAAAGACACAGCTAGACATGCAAGGCTTTTTGGCTGGTGGGTTTGTTTTGCCAAAAGCAACTAAGCATTGATCCTTACTTTCAAATTTTAGCTCAAGTTCTAGTATGTTAACCATTCTAGATAAGCACCTATCTAAACAAGCATGGTTGTACAAACAAGATTAATCATCCAATAATATTAATCCAAAATGTTCCATAAATAAACATGGGGTAGCCAGTGGTCAAGCCGACTCAGATAACGGCGAGTGACCGACGATCGATCGATTTATATCCTTGCAAGGTAAACCCAAGATACACGGAAGAAGGTAGACCAAGTGCAGTGTCTACCCCAACCAGGCGGTTCCCGTCATTCCCCAGATTAGGGACAGGCGCAACAGTCTTAAGTACAAGGTTACTGGAACGCCCTCACACGGCACGTCCAGGATCACACTTGCACTACCGGGAGCAAACCGGGAGAAGCATCTCAAGAGTAGTAACGATAAAGTCCCCGCACTGGTTCATTAGGTACTAGGCTTACCGGTCCCATTCCCGACAAGTACTTGGTACGTTCAATAGCTTAGACCAGCACCATGCTACTCGGTCGAGACCGAACCCATTGCTCTTACCACATGAGCGAGTCAATTTATCCAACTTATGATTCCAACATAACATCCTATATCTCGCGAGCAATGAGTCATTACTCGACTTGTACCGTGTCCTTACAGCATGGCACCAGCGTTCCTAACATACTAGTAAAAGAGCATAGGAGTCCTAAGGATCATGCATCTAGGTTTCAAAACAACTCCTGAAACTTAAATGCACAAAGTAACATTAAATGCTAAAAAGTAAAGAATATAAGTTTTAATCCAAAAAGGTTTTATGTAACTCCGGTGCTTGCCTTCTTCTAAGTTAGCAACAGCCTTGGGCTCTTCCGGACTTTGGTCCAGGTCTTGATGAACACTCAACTCGTTCACTTCACCATCTACCATCCCATCTCCCTCCTGGGTGAGCGTGCACGCACCGACCGACAAATCTACACGATATGCATATGCATTAGATTAAGGTGAGGGTGGTTAATTAAAGGTTAACTATGAAGGTGACTGTGTACATATTTAAGCAAATTAAATTATTTAACTTTACAAAACAGCAAGGGGGTGTTTTGCAAATTCAAAAACAGATCCATGGCATGCTTTAACAATTTGACACCTTAATTTCTATTTCTTTATTTAATTACATAAAACAAGTCTTTCAACCATAAATCCGAATTAAATCAAAAACACTTCAAATAAGTCTAAGCTTCTGCACACATCATCATATACCCATTCTAAGTTCACACACCAAAATTTAGATTAAGAACATTTATAAATTAATTTATACGAAAAAGACAAACTTTAACCTAGTAAATCACCATTAATTCATATAAAAAGATTTACTAAACTTTTTGATCTCAACTTTCTTCTACAAGTCATACATGTCAAATCTAAGCCTCTGGCCAAAGCATAGGTGCAGATCCAAATTATTTTTGCAAATTTGAATTTAAACTCCTACACAAGATTAAATCCAAAACATAAATCAAAGCACATCCTAAAATCATATCCATTCAACCAGAGGCACTGTTCATCAAGCCAAAGCCCTAGGGTGCACTGGTGCTTAAAGAAAAGTTTACAAAAGGGGCTATAAAAAGCATCAAGCTTAATCTAGCATAAAGCTTACATAAATCATAATTAAAGATCTACACATCAAAATAATGCCAAATTTGGTCACAAACCTAAACATGCCATAAAGAGAAACATATCCAAAATTCAAGTCCATAGCATGTGTATATTTTAAACTACAACAAAAACACCTCAAACTGAGTTTGAATTTTCATTCAAAAACTATACAGAAAAACACTATACAACCTTTGTAAAAGTGGTAGATCTACTCTCAAGGATTCCAGAATAATTCGATTTGCATTTTTCTGATTTTTCGACAATTTTCTACGGATTTTACAAGGTACAGCCGAAACCTAATGTAACTTTTACAGGGGAACCCTCGGCAGAAATCAGATAATTACGAACAGGCCCCTACTTCGCACAAAACACTCTAGGAAGAACTCCACCCTTGCAATGTAGTCCTTGGGCGGAACAGAGCATCGCCGGCGGCGGAATTGAGGGCCGGAGATGGCCGGACTTGGCCGGAGGGGAGGTCCTGAGGCTGCACTGACCTTGCTAGGGGGTTGGTCGGGCTTGGACAGGCGGCGCCGGCGGCCTGCAGCGCGGCGCGGCCTGGGCGCCCTGCTGCGCCCGCCGGTGGCCAGCGACGGCTCGGTCCGGCGGCCGGCGGTGGCGTGGAGGCGCTGCGGGAGGAGCAGGGGAAGGAGAAGGGGCGGCTGGGTGGCGCTGGGGGCGAGTTCGGCGGCGGCACAGCAATGCACGGCGGCGGCGGCGAGTGCGGCAGCGAAAACGGAGGCACGGCGCTGGCCTGCTCATTTTGAACTGCGCGTGCGACGGAAGCGAGGTCGACGCGCGAGACTTGACGCGCGGCTCGGCCATGTGGCGGCCTGCATGCGCGGCGCGCAGCCTGCGGCGTCGCCCTCGCCAGCGCGTGGCCGCCAGGGCCCGCGGCCAGGCCGCACTGTCGCCCTAGGCGCGGCGCACAGCAATGAGTGAGGCGGAGGGTCCACAGCGCATGAGCGGTCCATAGCGAAGGCGTCGAGGCGTCCGTACGCCGGGGCATCGCGTGGACGCCACGTGGCCGGCGCGGTCGGAGCGCGCGCACGACGCGCGGGGCGCTGCGACGACGTCGTGTGCCTCACCTTTTATTCCACTTAAGCGTATTTGCAAAAGTAAAACTCGAAAAAGTGACAACTAATTTGAAAATCTCCATAACTAAAAGTTGTAGAGGAGCTATAGACCTACAACTTTCACAAAGGGCGACATAAGTTTTGATCAACGGACTAGTGGCAAAAACGCGTTGAAGTTTCTGCAAAACTCGGCCAGGAATTACTGTGCGCAGAAATTTCTTCTCAAATTTGAGCAGCTTTTCACTCAAAATTTGAATGTCCGCCAATTATAAAAAATATGTTCCCGGAAATAAGGAACAACTTTTATATTGGCCGATTTTGATCTTCTATAGCAAAATTTGGAGAACGCGCAAGAAAACCGAATCAGCCTTGTGGAGCTCTAGGGTTTTGACCATGATTTGAGAGTTTGACCAAGGGTTTAAGTGCAAAAGTGTGCACAATCAAGCAAAACATGCTTAGGGACTAATTAAACTTGATTAACCCAACTAATTGAGGTATTTATCTTTAATAAACACCTGGGGTGTTACACAAGCCGTCGCGCCGCATCCCGCCACCACAGCACCGCCAGCTTGCCCGCCACCGCGTCGCTGGCCGTCAAGTCCTGTCCACAGCACCACCATTTACTCACCTGCCGCGAATCCCGACCGAGGCCTCGCCGCTCGAGCCCGTTGGTCCCGCCGGCCGAACCGCCTCACCGTGCCGCCGATATTTTTTTCCCTACGAACCGCCTTACGCAGCCTATAAAAGGCCCTACACCCTGGCCGCCTCGCCACCAAGTCGCTACAAGCCGCCTTCCTTCCTCCCTTGCCCTCCACGGCCGCCGCCATTGCTGCCTCTGCTCTAGCTCGCCACCGCTCTTCGATCTCCCTCTCCGAGCTGCCCCTGCCCGAGGTAAGCTTGGGAAGAGCTTCCCCATCCACTCCTCTCTCTCCCCATACCCATAGATTTGGAAACGGCTGCCGGAATCGCCGTGTTGGCCGAGCTCCAGGAGCTCCGGCCGCTGCCCATGGCGGCGCTGGGAAAACGAACGGGACGCCCCTGTTCCGTTCCGTGTCCCTGTCTCTATCCCTCTCCCTCTGTTTGCCTTTTATTCCAATCAGACCATACACATCACCCAACGGCCCATGTGATGCACAAAAAGCCCAAAACTCCACCCACATCAATCACGTACACAGGCACCATCCATCTTTATGAAATTCATTTTCGAAATTAATTAGCACTTGCACCCTACAAATACCATATCCAAACCATTTCAACTCCGAATCACCTGTTTCTTTTTCCTAAATTCCTATGAAATCATATTCTATCTAATTGAGTCATTCTCCAATTTTTTTTAAATAATATTTAATCCTTCATTTCCCATTTATTTTTCCTCGAGCTCAGCCGATAAAATCCTGTGTGCTTGTATTGATTGCATGCTTGCTTGTGTGTGCCGTAGCCGACGAAGTAAACGAGGAAGAGTACCGCGAGCCGGAGCTTGGAGCCGAGTACTGTGAGCAGGAGACCGGAGTCCCGAACCACGAGCAGGAACTCCCTGAGGACTTCGAAGACGGCAAGTTCAATCTCATCCTTTGATGCATGTTTTGATCCCAGTTTTATAAATACAACCCTATGACCCGTTTTATAAATTGCATATTGTTTTACTATTAAAACCCGGTAGGATAGCCACCCTTGATTGCTATGATTGATCTTTGATTGCCCTAAATGATTTCTTTAAAACGAGTGAGGGCTTTAAAAATGGGAATGGGATATTTTGGAAAAATGAGTAAAGAACTGGGTAGACGGGATGGACGCGTGTGTCAGGAGTATGGGTGAGCTCGTACCTTTGTGGTTGAGCGTGTTGGAGATGTCCATCTTGTCGTTAAGGACCGGGTTGCGTGACATCTCACCTGACCCAATTATCGTACTACCACTCGACCGTTGTATGTGGCAACGGCTTAGCATAAATCCCACTAGCTAATCTACTTGCCATCGGGAGTGCGGGTGAGCAGCGGGAGATCAAGGAGTAGGGGTACGATCTGTGTGAGGTACGCCCTGGTTATGTGAGATAACCCCTTGGTTGCTCCCGTGGTGGCTCGTAGGGTTAGCTAAGGTGGGTAATGGCTTTGATAAGATCCGCGCCGACACTAAGGTGTTCGTGTGGCGGTACCCTACTTGTGGGTAAAGATGTACAACCTCTGCAGAGTGTAAAACCTATTCGAATAGCCGTGTCCACGGTATTGGACGAGTCACGGTGGGGTCACAAAGCCAGTGTTTGGGTTTGGGATGATTTTCATGGCGTGAGTTGATTTCTGGAAAAGTGTGTGGCTGTGTGCCTGGGCTACTGCGGACGGGGAGTCCGGTAGTCCCCATTTGGTTTTCACAAAACAACTAAGTTACTTGAGTTATAAAAACTGTTTGCGAAAACCTTTTCGAAAACAAACCCTTGCATGAGTGAATACGTTTGCAAAATAAACCTTATTCTGGTCCTTGGTATATCCTGTGCATGATCTGCTTATTAGCCCCTCCGTGGGTGGGATTGAACTTGTTGAGTACGTATGTACTCACCTTTGCTTGATTAACTGTTTTTCAGAGGAGGATCCCGACTTCGTCCCTGAAGACGTCGAGTAGGTTGCTGTCCTGCACCCAACCCATGCCTGTGGATTCAGGGTCTCCACAGGAAGCTTCCATGGCGCAAGACTCTGAAGATATCTTAGATGCTGTTGCTATCGTAGTTTGGTCTGTAGTTCTTATGTTACTTCTCGTGGCAGTGGCGCTCCCATGCCCACAGCCTCGACGTGTTGTACGGTAATGAACCATCTGATGTAATAAATGTGGTACCAGCCTTCTGGGACTGGTATTTGCATAACATTTAGTCACCTCTGATGAGGGGACGCTTCAAGTAAGCCCTCCTCTGCGGCCTCCACTTTGTGGAGTTTGGCTCTGGTGCCCGGCAACGATTGGGAAGCGGTTTCGACGGCGGCGACGAACGGATCGCTAAAGGCTTCGAGGAAGATGAACAAGAGTTTTAAACTTCTTTGTAAATTTTCCTTTTATTTCGAATCCTGTTTGTAAACAGACCGATGTAATGCGCTAAGATCAATACATGTTCCTTCTAAAAATAGTACCCGCTTGTGGGGGTGAGCCAGCTAGGGACAGGCCGGGCCGAGACCACAGGAACATGAGCGAAACGGCGTGCATCGCCGCCGTGGCGTCTCATCAGATTGTTCAGACAGTGGGATGACATGGCGGGTTCATCGTCAGCTCATCACTCTCGTGACATGTCTCGTGCCGCCTGGCACGGCACGAGCTACTTCGATCGACTCGCCGTCGCGGATCGGTCGGGTACGTTGACAGTCGATGCAGCAAATCAACTCCGGGTGTGTTTAGATCTTAAAAAATTTGAAAAAACATCTTATCATCTATCATATCACCTCTCATTATTCATCTGCTTTTACACTAATTCTTCCTCAATTCAGTCAATTCATCTGGATCTAAACACACCCTCCGTCCTGAGCTGTGTTGTACTACCGTTTTCCCTCAGTTGTGTAGCTGCGGCGGCCAATCATGAGGGTAGAACGCTATTACCATCGAGTCATGTTGTCGTCCAAGCGCATGTTCTTTTCCTCACAAATGAATAGTGAAAACACTATTTACTTACACATCTATCACATCTTCTCTCACAAGAAACACTATTTCAACACTATTTATTTACAACTTCACTATCCCTTTCCACCAAAAAAACGTGCCTCAAGTCAACTGCCATGCTTACCATACACATACCCAGAGTACTTTTCCCGCAGAACAGGGACGCGAGCAAAAGGATCCCCATCCCCAATCCCTTCCATTCCAGCAGTTTGAGGCCCTGTTCTTTACCTCACAAAGAAACAGTGAAAAACACTATTCACATATCATATCTATCACATCTTCTCTAAAAAATACTATTCCAGCACTATTTATTTGTAACTTCACTATTTCTTTCGACCTGAAGATCCCACGCAAAACTACTACTCCTCGTGGGTGAACAGTGAACTTGTCAACATGCCACGCCGGTAAAAAAAGGCACGGTGTGATCGGATAAGGCGAGACTGGAGATATTTCTCCGGCGCGTCAGGATCAAGAACAAGATGACAATGTATTGTGCCCGGGGGACTGAGAGAAAAAATAAAAGATGTCGCTCGTCAAGGAAAAAGGAGAGTCATTACTTTTTTTGAGAAACGAAAAAAAAGAGAGTAAAGAGTTTGACAGGAATACAATACAGGATGGATGGGCTCGCCCTCTCACCAGGTCTGTGTCTGTGCTGCTCCCCCTCTCGAGTCTCTCTCTCTCTCGACACCCACCACCGGGCGGGCTCGTTCTGTCTATAAATCGGACCAGCCAGTGTCCCTAATTGGTGATGGATGCCTTGTTTTCTCAATTATTACCCGACCCTTGCTCAATCGGTCCCAGACAGGTAGTACCAATATTCAGTCCCGCTCTGCCCAATATTCTGCTGTTTCTTTCAGCGGTGCGAATTTCACCATGGAAGAAAACTGCAACTCGCCCTACAAACTCTCTCGCAGCAAGGAAGCGTTCTCTCGAAGCCTCTCTTTCTCTCCAAGTGACTGCAGAGGCGAAAGGAGAAACAGTTCTCTCGCCGGCGAGATCGCCGTTCTTCCTCGCCTCCGATGGCCTTGCTGGCCTCGGATGTGAGGAGAACGGAGGGATCTTCGCCCGGCGTTGTAGATTAGGTCCCTCCGTAGGTAGGGTTTGGTGTCCCGGCGGCGGGTGCGAGGTGGAGGCGCCGCCGCCTCTGTGGAATAAGGTCCTCCAGCCCTTTCTCCGCCTCGTCGTCACTCACTCCGGTGCCGGCGAAGGGCTTGTGGGGTCGGTGGTTGTCGGATCTGGAGACCTAGTTGGAGCTCCAGATCTTGATGACCCCTGTACAGGAGTTGTTCGCTGCTCGGCGTTGATGGCAGTTCCGCTTGGCGGCCGTCTGTCTTGGCGTCCGGTGAGGCGACGGCCGGCAACTCGTCAGCCCAGTGGTAGGGAGGTGAGTCTGCTGGCTTCTTTTGTTGCGGATGGAGTGACAGCTTTGGGTTCTACGGCGGCTGGCTGGGGAGTGGATCGGATTCATTCATGCGGCGGCGTCAACATGACGCATCCATCTTTTGGAAGCCGGCGGATCTTGATCCAGAGCAGCCGAAGTTTGGGGTGTGTCCCCGGCCGAAGATTCATCAGCGATGGCTTTATCTCATCCATGTGGGTGAGTGACTCATGCGGCTTCTCTCAAAGCCTGATGGCGTTGGAGCTTCGGTTGGCTCAGGAATGGTGGACTCAGGCGGCCGACGGTGGTCGTCGGCGTCGAAGTGTGGAGGATCCGACCTGCATAGGTTCCAGGGACCTCATTGTTTTTCTTCTGTGTTTTAGGGGCCTTTGTGCAGATAGGTCGACACAGCTGTCCTCTGTATCCTCCGTGTTTCTGCCTGTATGTGTACGGATCTTGTATGGTTAATACAGGTATGTTTGCTCAAAAAAAAAAAAAACTCTCTCGCAGCAGTAAATAATACCTGTAAAAATTTTTAGCATCAGTTTTGAAACACTTGGACAATTGTGCAAACAAACTTTTGGTAAAGGCACAGGCATGGCAGCAACAGAAATACCAGATGAGGAAGGCCAGCAGCTGAATCTGGGCAAATGACCATGAGCTGAGCTGACAGCTGAGCAATCCTGAGAAGTACTTTCAGTTAAAGCAGCAACACAATTGAACAGAACAAAAATGTGGAATCCGGATCTAACTGGCATTAAACATGAATCTACTACTGCAAATTCTGTCAAGTACTTGAAGTCCTGAACACAAGGAGAAAGAAAAAGGAACATCAGTGGCTGCATCTTATAAGCTATTAGAACATCTCCCTACCCACATGGATGCAAGATTGAATAATAGTAGGATCTAGATAGAAAGTTAACACCACAAACTACAGAATGAATATGAACAACATTAGTTTATCTCATTACAGTCACCAGATAACCTCAATCTACAGCTGTACATCAGCAGCAAGAACAACCTTCGCTCATCTTCCAGTTGCCACACCATGTCAAGATGACGCCACCACCACTACATGTCCCTGGTGACTGCCACAACCAGAGGTCCACTTTCCATTGCATGGGCCTTCTCGAGGTGCTCCACCACCTGCAGCATGGTCGGCCTCTTCCCCGGCTCATTGGCTGCGCAGTCCCGAGCGATGGCGAGCACGCAAGCCATCTGTTCCCGCCACACGCTCGAGACTGGCAAGCAAGGATCAAACAACTTGTTCTCCTTACCGTGTGCAGTCATCCATCGCACCCAGTCCACCAGGTTTCCACCCCCTTCCGCCACCTCCTGCCCAGTAGGTGGCCGTCCAGTTAGCAGCTCCAGCATGACAACTCCGAAGCTGTAGACGTCCCCTTTTGTAGAGGATTTCATTGTCAGGGCGTACTCTGGAGGTATGTAGCCCAATGTACCAGCGATGTTGGTGCTGATGTGAGTCTCGCATGCACTGATTATCCTTGCAAGGTCAAAGTCAGAGACCCTCGGCTCAAAGTTCTCATCCAACAGAATGTTGCTTGATTTCATGTCCCGGTGGATGATATTGGGGGGCACAAAGCCATGGTGTATAGGAAAGAAAGCCCACGGGCAGATCCGAGACAGATCTTCAGGCGGTCTGGCCATCCAAGTGCTTCGTTGGCATCAACCCGGTTCCTCAGCCACATCTCAAGATTCCCATTCTCCATGTACTCATAAATCAAGAACCGTTCATCACCACAAACACAGTAGCCAAGTAGAGGAACAAGATTAGGATGTTTCACCTTCCCAATGGTCTCCATTTCAGCCAAGAACTCACGATCACCTTGGAACTGATGCCAACCATGAAGCCTCTTGACTGCAACTCTTTGACCTTCAGGAAGTGCTGCCCTGTAGACAGTGCCAAACCCACCATCCCCTATGATATGCACCTTACTGAAATTATCAGTGGCTTTAAGAATGTCATCTGCGGTGATCCTTAGCAGTGCATGTTGAAATGTTGCAAGATTGATACTCAGGGGTTCCCGAAACTTCTTCCCTAGGAGTCCATCACTTGAGGTTGGCTCAACTGTAGCCTTGGCCTTACTGGTGGGTACAAGGGCTGAGGGTCTGCTTCTCGATAGTTTCCATCTCAGACAAACCACAACTAAGACAAAGATGGTTGCGAGTATAATGACACAAATGATTGCTACTCTTAGAACTCGATCAGATGGATGAAGCGCCTTACGATCAAAACCATTTCCAGTGCAAATACCTTCTGCAGCACAATCTGCTAAGCTGAACATGCCAATGTGATTGCCAGAGAAGTTTGCAAATTTGAGGCCAAATATACTGCAGATACCACAAGGGATGACACCATGGAAGTCGTTGCTTGAGAGGTCAAGATAGTTTAAAGAACTGAGATCAGAAAGTGAAAAAGGCAAACTTCCAGTGATACTATTGTTGTGGATATCAAGGGAAGAAAGTTGTGTGAAGTTTGAAATAGACTCATCTAGGTTCCCCGAGAAATGGTTACTGCTTGCATTGAAGAATAGCAGTGGACTTGAATATTCTTTTTCTTTAGGACAAGAGAATGGGATTTGTCCAGAGAGGTTGTTATTACTGACATCCAGATGGCTTAGGTCATTGATGCAGAGCAAAGACTCGGGCAGAGTACCAGTAAGTGCATTACCAGATAAGTATAGCTTTTCAATTCTGGGAAGTATTTGACCAATCTCAGAAGGAATGGAGCCATTTAAGTAGTTATTAGAGAGAAAAAGGCCTTGAAGTTGCAACACTGGTGCGGACCATGGAAGCATCGGGCCGACTAATGTGTTATAAGAAAGAAAGATGGTTGTAACATTTGCCAGTTCACCAAGCTCAGGGGGAATGGTTCCACTCAACATATTGCCTTGCAAGTTTAGCACCATCACCATAGCACAATTCTTGATTGCTGTTGGGATATGACCAGTCAATCGATTGTATGAAAGATCAAGCATGCGCACATATCGAAATTCGCCAGAAGGGAACTCCTTCGCCCCCGCGTCGCTCCTCGCGGGGCGACTCGGGTGGACCCCGACCCCCGGCGCCGCCGCCACCCTCCAGCGCCGGCGCTCCTCCTCGCCGCCGCCCGAGCGGCCGCCGGACGCCCGTGCGGCCGCAATGAAGGTGGCGGCAGGGCCCTGCCTCCCTGCCCTCTCCTTCTCCCCTCCCCCTCCCTCCCAGCAGCCTCCTCGTCCGCGGCGGCGGGGGCCGATTCTGGCCGGCGGCGCCCGGATCCGCCGTCGGGGTCGTTGGATCCACCCCTGGACCGCCGGATCTGCGGAGTGGCGGCGTGGTCTGGTCCGCGGGGCCCTCAGCTGGCCTGTGTTGCGGCGGCGTGCGGGGGGCTCTGCTGCCCCGGTGCAAGGTCGTGCGGCCGGGGTCGGCCCTGGCGGCGTCCGGGGTGGCGGGCGGCGTGGGGGCCGGAGGCCGTGGCCTTCTTCAACGCCCCGACTGCACCAGCGTGGCCGGGCCTCACCGCTGTGCCGCCGACGGGGCCTGTCCTGGGTCTGGTCGGCGCTCGGCCATGGTGGGGCCAGGTGGCTGTGGTGCTCTTCTTGCTGGTGTCTCGACCTTGGTAGATTCGGCTTCGGTTGGTGTTGGCGGTGTCGCGGTGGCGCGGCCGACGGCGGCCTGTTGGTGGTTGCTGGTGACGTCACGGTGGCGTGGCTGGTGGTGGCCAGGCGACGGGCCGTCTTCTTCTGCAGTGTTGTGTCGGTGATGCCGCGGTGGCATGGCCGACGGCGGCTCTCTTGCTCGGGTTGTTTTTGCCAACGCCACCATGGTGGTGTTGTTGGCTACGACCGTGCGACGGCCCATCAGTTGCACCATGGAGGTGTGGCTGGTGGCGCCGGCCGTCTCTCTCTGTTCCGCGCCATGGTTGAAGCGGGTGAAAACCTTTCCCTCCTTGCGATAGCGTCATTGGCGCCTCTGGCGTCATGCCCTTCCTGAAGGTGACGTTGAGCTTCTTCGGCGCGGGAGACTGCTGCTTTGATCCTCCGACCTGGTGCTTCGGCGATGGTTGCTATCTGGGAGTGCTTCCTTCCTTCTCTTTTTTTTTCCTGTTCTTCCTTTTCTTTGTTGCTGTCAAAAAAAGAAAAAGGAAAAAAAAAAGATAGAGTAGGCAGTAGAGTCTCCTTTGAGCGGGGGAGAAGAGAGGTTTTGTATCTTGGTTGTGTTTGGTGGCTCGCGTCGACAGCGGAACAGAGTTGTGGAGACCCGGATCGATGTTCCAATCCGACTGGACCGATCCTTTGAAGTTATTTGAGTTGATCGGGTCGATGTCCCAATCTGACCGATGAGTTGTTGAGTTGAGAGGTACGTGTTGAGGTCCCAATCCAACCCACCGAGGTGCCTAGTTGTATGGTCTGCGGACCGGAGTCGTTCGGGGTTCTCTGCTCCCCTAGTTGTGCGGTCGATCGACCAGAGTTGTATGGTTTTCGGGCCCGGTTTTCCTTATAAACTGGGTCAACTCTCTTCTTCTAATAAAAATTCGGGAAAGCACGAGCTTTCACCGTCCGTTCAAAAAAAAAAAAAAGATCAAGCATGCCATGACGCTGAACAAATTCTGAGTCTGGGTGAGCCGCATTCCCAAATCCAACACAAATCTCAGCAGGTATAGTACCAGACAGCTGGTTATAAGACAAACTCAAGCTGTTGAGAAATGTCAACTGAGATATGGCCCTTGGGATGTGGCCACTCAGATTGTTAGAGCCCAGGTCCAGAGTGACAATGTTTCTGCAGTTGAATAGTTCAAGTGGAATGTTTCCAGACAGCCTATTGCCATGAAGAGATAGGTTTGTTAGATTCCTTAAAGTGCCAATCGACCTAGAGATAGGTCCTTCCAGGTAGTTGTTGTCGATCTGTAGCCTCTGCAAACTGGAGAGCCCACCAATGCTTTCTGGTATAGGGTCAGTAAGCTGATTGTAGCTGAGAGTGATCTCCAGAATAGTTGATGATTCCCACAATTTGTCTGGCAGCTTTCCGGTGAAGTTGGTTTGGGACAATTCCAATCTTACTAGCCGTAGCTCAGATAAGTAATGTGGTATCTCACCACGAAGATGGTTTCCTAGGAGGTTAAGTTCCGTAAGGTTCTTGCACCCTTTAAATGTCTCCGTTATATTCCCAGTCAGATTGTTATTGTGTAATATGACTGGCTGCAGTGACTTGGCCTGACATATCTCCACAGGAATAGGACCAGAGAGCATGTTAGTTGCCGCAGAGAATGTAACAAGATGCGGCAAAGGCAACACTGGCAGGGGTCCATCAAACATGTTCTGTGCTAGTGATATGGAACGAAGATTTACCCAATTATGGATCCAATCTGGAATGTGGCCAAATAGATTGTTCCCTTCCACAAGAAATGTGGCAATTGATTCTAAACCTACAAGTTCTTCGGGTATAGAGCCAGTAAAGGAGTTGAAGGACAAATCCACAAGCACAAGCCTCTTGCAGTTACCGAGATTTCTTGGAATGTTCCCACTGAGCCTAGCCCCTTTTGCAAATAGACGGGTTAAGTTTCCCAGCTCACCAACAGTTGTCGGGAGTTCAACATTGAATTTGTTCTCTGATATATCAAGCTCCTTCAAGCTTCTGAGACCTCCAATTGACGAAGGAATGGTGCCTGTGAACTGGCAATCAGAGAGTTCAAGCACTTCCAGCAGCTTTAGTTCACCTATCTCTTTTGGAATTCTACCACGGAAACCATTATGTCCCAATATTAACAATTGAAGATTCTTCAGCTGATTGATCTCCCTAGGTAGTGGCCCCACCAAACCATTTGAAGAGAGATCAACTGTCACAAGGTTCACCATTGAAGTTATTCCAGGGAATATTGATCCACTGAGATTATTCTGACTTGCATCAAGGTGCAAGAGCTGAGAGAGGTTCCCCAAAGCAGCTGGTATCGAACCATTCAATGCATTCATGTGAAGGTCCATTTTTTCCAGATTCTGTAGACTGCCCAGCTCTGGAGGAAGGGCACCGGAGATGGAATTCGCAGATATAGATAACTCCGTGAGGTGCTGAAGCTGAGCAATAGCAGGGCTCAATTGTCCAGAAAAGAAATTATTGTCAAGAACTATTACTTTGAGCATCTTCAGTCCATACAACGAGACAGGAAGGGCCCCTGTAAGCTGGTTATTGCTCAAATCAAGATACTGGAGGTTGTGCAAGCCCCCCCAGGCATCTGGAAGCTCACCAGAAAATCCACAGCCACTGAAGCTGAGGTTAACAAGTGACTGGAATGAACCGATACAAGATGGAAAAGGGGCATATATTGGCACAGAGGACAAGTCTATAGCTACAACAATATGCCCCATACAAGTTATGCCTGACCAGCTGCATGGAGTGGTTTCTGAATCAAACCAGTTGAAGAGGAATCCTTTCCCTTCAGTGACTGCATCCCTCAGATCCAACAATGTACTTATATCACTATGTTCAGCCAAAGCAGAGCTGGGGACAAAGCATATAATTAGGATCAAAATGCAGAAACTATGGTATCCCATTGCCAGCAGTTTTAACTGTAACCTGCGGGAAGAAAATTGTCAAGTTAGTAGATTCAAAATAACCACATAGCATTACAATCTACCATATTGCATGATGTTTATTGTGATGACTCCAAAACAGTTTACCAGCATGGTCTGTAGAACAACTAATGTTCCACACTTTCCCTTAGCTTACAAAAGAAATCGCTAAAGTGTCAATTAGGTTCCATTTGTTTAGGATCAGGCCAAATCCTCAAACCAAATAGGTATTTATGTCCTAGAACAAATGTTTAAAACTTAGCAGTGCCTCGAACAGAATTTGACACTTTTTTTTGGTTAAGAACACCAAGACAAAATTAAAGTGGCCAGGAGATTATTAATCATATTTTTTTGTTAATCACCTTCTCAGAGTTTAGAATCTGAACATGTAATTCCTGAAGTGTATATAAAAATTCTCCAGACTTTTGTATAGTTTGTACTGTACATGTGTAATGCCAAACTATGTGTATAAATCAGAAGACCAAAACACGGCCGAATGCACTTTTGGGTAAACTGAAACTGTAACAGTATGTCAATACCTTTTAGTTTGATAGCATCCTTCCTTCAAGTAGGGCAGAAAGAAAAGACCAACAACCAATGCTTTGCTTTATGCTTACTACGCATCCTGTAGAGAAAGGCCAATGCCATGTCAATACAGAAGACATTGTGTGATTAACCTGGGATTGAAAGTGATTAAATTTGACAACACCCTCTTAGAATAATAAAGAGATAATGACAGATCAAATAGAGATCATGTCATTTGCTGCAGGTGCACTAGGTTTTGCCAATTAACAATCACAAGAAGTCCACAACCATACACTTAAGAAAAGGAACCTAAAACCAAATGACCTTTCAAACTGTGATCCTCTCCTCTTTTCAGAAGTTGTTCAAGTAAACAATAATCAATCTAAGGTAGTACAATCTCCCTGAAACACATGCTGAAGAAAGCAAAAGGATGGTGCAACTAACTTCATGTAATCATCAGTACTAGAAACAAGAAAAGAAAACAAGCATGCACACCCTACTTCAACGGTTCAACCAACATCACACTGCACAACTGGAATCTCCAACTCCAAGATACAAATTCTTTTAGAAATCCATATTCCAGAGTACCATACTCTAGTCAATAAACTAAGGACAATGTGGGGCAATTGTGTTTAGCTCCATATCTCCTACAATTATATACAGTATTACTATTATGTAGCGCCCAAAAGACACAACCTCATCATCTATCTATTCATCTCAATCCCTATCTCTGGTCAGCATGAATAACAGCAAAAGCTATGGAAACCCCTCCATACAGCCAGAGAAGGAGGGCAGACATGAACAAGAAACATCCAGCCACCGTAAGCCCTCAAAAGAGCCTGTTCCCAAATTTTTTCCCAGCTACCCGTCACATCAATCTTCGGACACTGCTTAGGAGTATTAAATGTGGATTAATGACAAAACCCATTCCATAACCCCTACCTAATTTTTCGATACGAATCTAACGAGCCTAATTATGCCATGATTAGACAACACCATGCTACAGTAAACAATCTCTAATGACGGATTAATTAGGCTTAATGGATTCGTCTCGCGATTTTCCGTCCATTCATGTAATTAGTTTTGTAATTAGTCTATATTTAATCTTTCTAATAGACCTCCAAAGGAACCCCAAATTCAAGAAAAGAAATTGTCACTACTATACTCCAGCGTGCTACAGGTTTAACATGTTACTAGTTGGAACAAAACAAGCCGTCATAAAGGCAGACAGGCAGGCAGGACACCTCCTCGCGCGGAAACCAGTATACAGCCACACTCCCCACTTCCCAGTCCCCATGGGCCATGGCGCAAGAAAGCATACCCACACACACACTGACACACAACACCTTGTCTGAGGGTGTGTTTAGAAATCCAACTTCCTCCAAAATTCACTATACAAAAAGAAGATTTCCCATCACATCAAACATCACATCAAAAATGTCAGCACATGCATGGAGTACTAAATGTAGATAAAATCAAAAACTAATTACACAGTTTGGATGTACTTTGCGAGACGAATCTTTTGAGCCTAGTTAGGCTATGATAGGACAATATTTATCACAAACAAACGAAAAGTGCTACACTTCTTTTCAGTTCGGAACAGTGCTTTTCAGCCCAAAATCCGTGCAAAATCCAAAATTTTGCATCCCAATTCAAGAATCTAAACACACCCTGAAACTGAAACACCATCTCATCCGCAATGTCCAAAGTCCAAACTGGCACACACGCAAGCTCCAAAACAAAACAACACAAGAGAGCGGTCCTCCTTGGCTGAGCGGCAGGAAGAAGCAGCCAGCCACATACTTGGAGAGACACTTTTTTTGTTTCATTTTTTGTCTTGATCCATTACTGAACTGTTAATCCTAGTACTCTACGGGCTCATTTGGGAACCCCAAATCCCCCTGTTTTTCCTGGGCAGGCCTCCCCCGCGGTGCTTTCCACCCTGGGTCAAAATTTGTTGTCGTTTGGGATCAAGACCACGGGTCCGTCTGACCCTATCCACGAGTTTACCCCGGGGCTGCCGCACCCCACCAGGTTTCCACCCCGTCTCTCTCCCCCGCGGCTCGCTGCAACTCGCTGCAACTCCTCTCCACCCCGTCTCTCTCCCCCCCGACTCGCTGCAACTCCTCTCTGCCTCGCGATGCGCCGCCTCTCCATTCGCTCCACCACGCCGCCTGACCGTCCAAGCGCCACCGCCCCTCCGTGTCGACATTCACGCATCCCCTCCTCTGCCGTCCTCGTTCTCATCCTCGACCAGCAGCCGCCGCCGCCGTCCTTATCCAGGCACTGCCGCCCACCTCCGCGTACTCGTCCCTGTCCAGGAGCGCCACCGCTGTCTTGATCTACGCCGCCGCCATCTACGACCTCTGGAGTCTGTGAGTTCTCCACCTTCCTCTTCTCATATTCCTCATCTCTTGTTGTCTAGATTTTATACTCGTGATGCGAGTTCTTGTAATTAACATCTCGATTCACGATACTGTCCTACTAGGTACTGAAACCCACATAGCAAGGGTCCTTGTGTATGGAACAAAAAAGTGCTTGAGCTCCTTACACCTTGGGATCTATTTCGTGGTAGATGCTTAGGCACTGGAGGATGCAGTACTTCTAGCACACATCTAGCTGCCTTAATAGCATAGATGATTCCTATGTTCATATGTGATGCATATAACTTGTGGAAACAGAATACTGCAATCCATGTTCATATATGCATTCTAACTTTGGCAATAAAAAATCTAGCAGAATCTGTTTGTGGATGTAAGTACATTCTAAGCTTTGTTTATCGTTACATGGTAGTGCTTGTGGATGCAAGTCCTGGATTCAGTGAGCATAGTGTGTTTTGATGGCCCTTTTTATTTTTAGTGTGCAATAAATTTACTTTTCGCACCTGAAACCCAATCAGCAAATGATTATACAAATTCCTAAGCTACTGACTCATCATGCCTTGCGGTTGCCTGCTGATTCATTCAGTGGAGCTGGCTGATTCTTGTTTCTGTAGTATAGCTCTGGCACTTGCTCAAAAAAAGTAGAGCTCCGACTATTATGGATTATTGATGCCAATTTCTCTGTTCATCTCGGGTTGCTCGAGATTCAGATCGAATGTCTCCACTCTGTGCTAGCCATACATCTATGAATGCTTAGTTATTTCGATGTTCTTAGTACAAGTTCATTGATTGTGAATTGGTTCCGCTATATGTAGTGAACAATTTATGTCTGTATCTAGTTAATTGTCTTTGCATACATGTCATATACATATATAATTAAGGGGCATCCTCTGTACAGTTCACAACCACATTTTTGTAGGTACTTTTTTTTGGTACTTGAAATATCCTTTGTGGATGCCCTGTTGCTTTAGCTTTGCTGCACAGTGCTCCTTTTTGGCCTCCTATATTGATTTCTGGATGGCTGACAATCCTCTCTATTTCCTTCTGTGCAGTACACTACCTGAAGTTTCATCTGCTGCTGCTCAAAGGTGTCAACACCGGCCATCAGGTTCGCCGTTGAACTCATGTATGCGGCGTGGACCTTCAAGATCCCCGAGCTCATTTCGCTCTTCCAGGTGAAGATGCAATTCTTTTTCTTGCTTTTGTCCCCTTGACGTTAGGATTGGTCTCCAATTTGTGTAGGAAATGTTTCACTCTACTGTAGTATTGTAGTATGACTTCTGTAGACTAGAAAGTACTGGGTTCATGATTTTACTTTTGTCCAATCCATGTATAGCAAGCACAAAATTTTGCAGTAACTCAACTGCTAAAATTGTTGACTCGACCTTTTTTAGTGGACACAACCGGCACCTTCATCCACATCGTCGATCTGTTTCAGTGTTACTGTTTTGCCATAAGTTGCATACAAGGCTTCAAGTTTCAGTCTTGTCATAGGCTGCAAGTTCATGTCAGATTAGCATAGTTAGTTATACATGTGTCTTTGTTGTTTGAACTTTCACTTCCATTGTTAATGGATAAAATGCTTACAATATGGTGCTCTAAACAATATTGCAAGCAAGTGGTATTATGAGATAGTGTGGACTCTAGATGTGTGGGTTGTTCTACTAATTAAACCTCATTTTCATTGCTAGCTGGGCTGTTGTTATCAGTTGCCATATGCATTTTTTCTTCTTATCTAGCTGACCATTTGCAGTAAAATTGTAGCAATCACCACTTCACTGCCATCTTTGTACATATATCACATTATAATTAGGTTTGCACACCGCTTACATTAATGATTGTTTAATTGGCAATTGTAGGTGTCTTATGGGATCACAACAGCAAGGGAATTCTTGAGGGACTCAACTTGTTGATCTTGCATGGTTGTCATCACTTTTTAGATCCACATTGTTCCTATTTTTATCATGCCATAAGATGGTGCCTAAATTATAAGTTGGAAGTGATACATTGTATGATTTGTGTGATGGTACACCTTGATATACGTTGGCTTGGATGTAAAGTTGTGAATGTAGGGTTGATCATATAATGTATTGTCTTGCATGCTTAGCAGTTGCTATAATCATCAGGCAATGAGTTTCATATTATAATATTTTTATTTAATTTTCGTGACCATTGAGTCCATTTTTGTTCTCAGGTGTTTCCATTATGTTAGTTTTAATGATTTTTAAAATCATTATTCATGTTTGCAGCAGCTAGTTCAGCATAATCGACAATAGCTGGGATTGCAGAACGAAGGATTAGAAAGTAGGAATTTAATCGTTTTTTCATTTTTTTATATTTTCTAAGCTTTTGTTCTACCTCCGGGATTTCTCTCCCTTATTCCCAAACAGCTACAGAGGACAGGGATTAACTACCCAGGAAATTGATGGGGCAACGAATTCCCATGTAAATCTCCCCTCCGGGGCCGACCACCCTGGGTCAGCTCCCCCACGCTCCCAAATGAGCCCTACAGGAGAAGCAGTAGTGGTACACTGGTAGTACTTTGGTAACAGTGGGCTACATTTGGTGGGTGATGGGAATGTTTCTTCCCCTGGGATTTGGGCCATCATTTGGGCTGTGATAACCAAGCGGTCGCATTCTCAGTAGCAGCCATTAAACAAACAATCAGTACTACTGCTACTTCTAGCACGTAGCCCGAGACAGCACGAAGCAATTGAAGCCACGGCACGGGGACTTGGGCTGGGGAGCGAAATGGGGGTGGAATTCGGAGGAGCAAAAGGAAATACTAGTACTACGAATCATCAGAAAATCAAGGCTCGAAACATCACCAAAATCGTTCGAATCGAATCGAACCCTTGTTCCTTCGACTTGCTCGCACGGCGGCGGCGCAACAGGCGACTAAATTTCGCAGAATCCCTCCCACCAGCTTCACGGCTGGCCGGGCCATGAACCCAGTTCACAGGACAGCGCGCACCCACTGACGACGCAACGAGAACGAGACCGAACGATGCGGCGAGTGAGCCCAGCCACTAGCAGCAAGACAGCCGCAATCCCCAGCACGGCGGGAAAAAACCCCGCAAGGCGCGGCAACGCCACGGCGTCCATAATTCCTGGCGCAACCGCGAAAGCATGAAAGGAGGATGAGAACCGGGAGGGGAAGATCATGCTTCTAATTACCTCGCCAGGGGTTGCGGCCGCACGCAATGCCGGTCGCCGGCGGTCGCGGAGGAGGAAGGGGCCGCGGCCCCGCCGTCGGTGCCGTGCTCCTGCGCTGCGACCTGCGGGAAGTGGCGCTGGCACGAGGGAGGCGTGAGGGGGCGAGAGCTCGCGAGCTGGGGTGGTGGTGGGGGACGGGGAGCCGGGACGCGAGGGAGCACGAGGAAAAGGAAGGCGGCGTCTAGGAGGTGCCGCGCCGCGGCGCGTCCGTTTTGTGTGACCTGGTAGGCTTTGCGTTCGTTTCCCAATGATGAGCGATGCATGTGCTCTGTTTCACGGAGGAGGATTCAGTGACTTGCCTTCGGCAAGTCACAACGTGACTGGCGGCCACGTATCCACCCTCCAAATCCAATCCAACGGAAGAAACAAGATTTCTATGATGGGAGCGGTATGGGGACGGACTTGGCGCGCGTTCTTGTTTCTCCCGCGCCGCACTGCGTCGCGCCGCCCTCCGCGCTGCGCTGCGACGACCGCGTCGGCGCTGCCATCGATGGCCGTGTCCGCGGCCGACCTGTGCGCGTGGCTCGACGGGTTCACCGAGGATGACTTCGTCGTCTACATCAGCTTCAGGAGCATGGCTGTGCTGCACCCGCCGCACGCGATGGCGCACGCCGCCGCGCTGGAGCGCACGGAGGTGGCATTTGTTTGGGCGGTCGGGACGACCTCGCCGCTCCCGGACGGGTTCGAGGAGCGCGTCGCAACGGCGGCGGGCAGCAGGGGCAGGGACGCGGGGTGAACATGAATCGAAGCTCCGCGTGGGTTGTCGGCGGCGTCGATCAGGATCTGGTCAGAGCGACTTTGCACTCATCTTCTTGGACTCGCGGCACGGCAAGCGCCCGATTCTTCTTCCTCCGTCGGAGCCGTCCCGTCGTCCTCCTCAGGTCAGCGATTCGCCCGCTGGAGTTGCTCGGAGGCGGTGCGCTCGATGGCGTCAGCTGAGCCAGGGGCAGTTGCGGCGGCCGCCGCGGCCCCCCTACGCGCCAGAGCCGAGCGAGAGCCGAGGAGGAGAGGTCGGGCGGGGCAGGGGCGCGGTGAGGGGCAAACGAGGGGAGGGAGGTGCCGCCGGTGGCGGTGCGGCCGCGGGAAGGCGCAGCCCGGTGCTCCTCCTCCTCCTCCCTGTCCACGGCATCGCGGGGAGGAGGGATTGACGCCGCCATCGGCCTGACCTTCGGCGGGGAGGACGGCCACGTGAAGCAAGGGGCGCGGGGGAGGAGGAGCGGACGCCGTCCAGGCGCCGCGGGTACGGCGAGGAGGGGCCAGCCGTGGATGGCGGCGCGGCGGCGCGGGAGGAGGAACGCGCGCCGAAGTCCCTCCCCATCCCCTGCGGTAAAAAACGGAGTCCATCCCGTGCTTTCTCTGAATAAAACAATAGCAATCTCGTTTCTTCCGTTGGATCAGATTTGGAGGGCAGATATGTGGCCGCCAGTCACGTTGTGACTTGCCGAAGGCAAGTCACTGAATCCTCCTCCCTGTTTCACAACGTTTCTAATGTTCACCGATCCGTGCTCATCCTTTCCTCAAGTCCTTCTTTACAAAATCTTTTTTTTTTGCCAAGTCATTGTTTACATGGCCAGGGGTGTAGCCAGGATTTGAACGTATGGGGGGCGAGATCGTTGATCGAGCATTCGTAGAAAAATTGTCATTTATAGTGACACAAAAAATGTGTATACGAAAAAAACATTTAGATCTTTAAGTTATTCACTCTGGTAAGATAAAAAAAAGAACTGCAAATTAGAACATCTTATGGCACCGAATGCCCTACTGTACTAACCACCCTACCCGATCAATCTCTACTCTAAAAAAGTTAGAAAGGAGACAAAATATGGCAGTATACTTCGCTACCCGTGATGGGTCTGCCGCTCCGCTCCCGCGCCTCCGCATCCAATTTTTTGGCCGATCCCCACCGAATCACCGCCGAAACAACCGCAGCTCCTCCGCTACCACGCCTCCGCATCCAATTTTTCCCGATCCCACCAATTCAACGCGGAAACAGGTCGCGCCGCCGCCGCCGCCACACAGGCCAGAACGACGGTCTCCTCCCTCCACGCCGGCGCTATCCCCTACACCGTGCCGCCGCGCCGCTTGGGTCGACGCCGCCGTGCACCGGATCGACGATCTCCTCTCTCTCCACGCCGACGCCCTCACCTCCACTCTCGGAGCCCGACCGGATCGTCGATCTCCTCCCTCCACGGCGGTGCCCTCAATCAGAGGCCGGCCCTCGCCTCTAGGAACGGTGCCCGCTGGCCGGCCCTCACTTCCAGGAACGACGCTCGGCCCTCATCCAGGAACGGCGCCCGGTCCTCACCTCCAGCAAAGACGCAGCCACGCCATCACGGTGGAGGGCTACGCGATTCGGAGGAGCAAAGGGACTGCAGCGTCGCCTCGCCGCCGCCTTCGAATCTCGTATTGTCAAGGTAAAGGTAACGGTTCCTCTCTGGCTCTCTCAGTTGATATCAGAAATCTTGTTGCTGGATTTTGATTATAGAAAATTGATCCTGAACATGTGCTCCATTGTGGGTAAACTTTACGTGGAATTCCTTCTAACATCAATTTGGTCTATTAACTATGTAGCTATATAAGAAAAATCTTTTGAGGTCAGTTACTATTTTGAATAGAATAAGATTTAGTATTAGAGCTGGCATCTATTACGCTGTGGGAGTGTTGACATTTCAAACTGGAGCTTTGATTACCAAATTAATTGAAGAAAAGAACTTCACAATTCAACAAAATTAGTCAACACCTGCGCCAAAATAATTTTTTATTTGAACTCACAAAATTATTATCTTTTTAAGACTTATCAAATATCATACTATTTTGAAGCATTCAATTTTTACATCTCTTTGATTGGTTGCCTTGAAATTTTACTTCCACGGCATCTTCTTGTGAAATCATGTCATTCTTTTTGTAATCTTGTACCGAGGGTCAACTTTGAATTCTTGATCCAATGGTACTACCTCCGTTCTTAAATATATGACACATTGACTTTTTTCGTCGGTTTGACTATTCGTTTTTTCTACAAATATTTTACCAAATCAATAAACCAACAAGTTAAATCTAAAGTACATTGGATAATAGATATAATGATATACATTTTACTTTAGTTAACTAATTTGTTCAATATATATTGATGGTCAAAGTTGGAGTAAAAAGTCAACGGTGTCATATATTTAAGAATGGAGGGAGTATATATCATGGCAGAATGTTGTTTTGCATGTTTTCATAGAGCGGCAGAACTTATGTTTGAGAACTACAAAGTGCCAGCACTCTTTCTAGCGAAAAATACAGTATGTCTCTGCCCTAATCAATTCTTGTGGATTTTGTACTGCAAGATCTATAGGTCCTTTTGTCTTATTAGTTTTAGTAGCCTTAAGTATCTTATGTGATATTCTTATCTGGCTCACATTTTCCCTCTCTCTCAGTAATGATTAGATTGATTCAAATTTCAGTAGCAAGCTTATACTGACAAAGAATGAACACATGCAAGGCATATTATGTCCCTCTATAAGTATAATATTGGAATAAGCATGGAGTTGGTTTTTTTAATTTGAAAACATAAGCATGATCAGTCCATGGTTTGTTTCGAAAACAGTTCAGAATTGATTTGTCTAAAAGCTTGCTACTGAAAATATTATTATGGATGTCTCCCCTAAAAATATTGATGAAACATTATGACATTGTTCTAGACTTCAGACTTCAAGAGTTCATAGTTCTGTTTCTCCGAACCTTCTATCTGAATGTGTATCAATGTAGCATTTAGTTTACACAACATTTTCCCATCAGATCGATTATCATTGTACTATTTAGGTTACACAACAGTTTCCTGTCAGATCAATTTTACTTGTAAAATTCCTTCAATCTACATTCACTTTTTCTTTCCCCTTAGCATACTATGTAGAATCAAGATAAATATATATATTTAGAGTACAAATGGCAGAAGTTCTATGTACTTTGAGTAGATCTGGGAGGCTGAGTCTGATTGATATCTTCGAATGTTTTTGGTTTTTCATAAGCACAAGAGCACAAAGACCTATATTCTGAGTTGTGGCATGTGCCTGCCCTCATGTGTTGGTTTCCTGTGGTAGTGTTATATTTTTCTCAATCACATGACATTTTCATTGGACTAGCAGAATGGTGAGGCTCTACCTTTCCCGCATTATCATTTTATTTTTGAAATCTTCAGATGGAGCCATTCCCCCAACTACTAATGCCTTTATCATTTTAAAACGCTTCACTAACAGAACTGCACATCTAGAGCTAAACAGTACCCTATATTGTATATCATAGAAATATGAAACAATACCCTATAAATTTGCACCGACAGAAAAACGTCAAACAGATCTTTTCAATTTCTGAAACTAATAAAGTTTTTTAGCATCTGTCGTCATATTATACTGTTTGATAAATTGTTTAATGAGTTCTTATTTTCTTTGAAGGATTTATTTTCATTGATATATTGTGCACTTTTTGGATGGATTTTTTATGCTTATTAGAGTAGATGCTTATTAGTCCTGGTGCTCTCTATCTGAGACTAACTATTTAATTAAGGCCAGCGATAATCAAAATTATACTACCAGTTTTGTTCAGGTTTACTATTTCAACTTCCATATTCTTGTATATCAGTTATAATATTTTTTGTAGGATCTCAATCTGCGAACCAGTTGTCTATAGAATTGGCGCCCTCACCTCGCCTCCGGGATCGGCGCCCAGCCCACACCTCTGCATCAACAACGCCGTCTCGCCCTCGAATACACCGCGCCGCTCGGATCAGCGCCGGCGTGCTCACCTCGCTTTCAGGTCGTCGGAGCCCGGCCCTCGCTTTCAGGTCAGCAACAACACCGCCCACTCCGGTTCTCTGCAATTTCACCTCCTCTCCCGATCCTGTACGTACTCTGATTTGCTTTTTTTAACACATATACTCTAATGTCGGCAGGCATAGTTACGATCGCATGTGCTGTATTCCTGTTGTTGACGTTTCGTAGCGCCGTCATCTTAAAAACAGATCTGGGACCCGTCCTTAGTGATTCCACCAAGAAATGCCTTTTAGGCTCCTCTCAATGTCACAACTAATGACGCCGGGTTAGCGTGAACATCGAGACTTGCCAAAGGTTAATCTAAACGATAATGAACGAATCCGCAAGCGCACAGATAAACCATTGTAGCATTTCCCCAAGGAAGGAGAGTATTCCAAGGGTATCGTATCCGTGGAAGGCAATGGCAGATATCTTGGACTTATGCTTTTGCTCTGAATGTAAACCAAGAGATAGATATAGGAAACAACAAACTCAAAGACAGGGGTAAGATAAAAGATATAAGGGTAGTGCGACACACACACTCAGATATACCTGTACTCTAGCACACTACGGCTTAGGGGGAACATACGAGTTAGCTCTAGGTTCTAATGTACTAAATATACAAAGCTAGAAGATACAAGAGATGGGCATGAGTATTGCATGAGTGAGATAAGGTTCAGCACCCAGGTACAAACGGGGAGCTAGCCCGCGACGACCAGCACTCTGCGAACTTTAGACTCCTACAGCAGGTACCCCAGCGCGGAGGTTGCCCAAGGATCCAACAGGGCTGTCACCACCTGAGGACCGACCTCTATCGTTACGGGGGGTATGGTCATAACTATCGTAGCCAGACAACCCAGACACCATGCCTACGTTGCTGCTAGACTCCACCCGGCCCGGGCTATTGTGACCCAGGGTGAGAGCCACCAGAAGACTGGTCAACTAGACCGAGTACCGTAGCTTGAACACAGACCTCATGCAACACTCTCATGCCATCTAACAAGATTAACTAAGGCTAGACATACAAACAGATATGAACTCTCTTATGTCTAATCAATAAGATCAAAGGGTCATGTTCGTGAAGAACACGAGCCTCTAACTTATGAACAAACACATAAGGAAGGAGTTTATCACCCTTCAAGTGGATCAAAAGGTAGTGTTCACGAAGAACACAAGCCTCTAAATGATGAACAGAGGATGAACTCAAGAACATATCAAACATATGATCTACCATGACTTTATATGAAATAGCTGAATAATTGAAATAGATCAAAGTCATACAAAGAAATAAAGATAAAAGAGAACTCATACCTAGACTTCCAAGAGGACTTGGAACCTGAATAAGAGCTACTCTAGCCTACCCCCTAGCCTTGGAAACTAAAAGTGAGAGGAGAATGAGAGAGTGGTGTGTGAGAAATGGGAGCCCCTCCCCTTCTATTTATAGGCAAGGACTAGGCTTGCTCGGAGGCTCAAAGTGCTCCAAAACACTCGGAAGTGAGGCAATGGACCAATAGGGAGCTGCCACGTGTAGGGCCAGGATCAGAGGCCACTAAGGCGGTTCGGCCGATCCTAGGATCGGCCGGCCCACTAGGGTGGCCCCCTGGCCTGTGCTTTCTCTGGGTGGCTGCCCTGTGGGCCCTCTGATCCATCCCCGGTGCATGGCTTGATTTGGTATCCGAGGTGGGCCCTTTGATCCATGTGAAGTCCATGTGACGTCCTCTGATTCGTCGGTGAGTGCCTCCCCTGGATCGATGACGTGGAATGCCATGTTTCCCTTGGTGGTAGCCACCTCCTCCGCTGAGTTGGCATGGTTTCTTCATAGAAGGTGAGTTTCCATCTCTTTTAAGGGGTAAATCACCTACATACAAATAATCTCCAAGGACAAGTGGAACTACATTATTCAAACCAAAATGCTAGTAAATAATGCATATGCCTCCATTTATGTGAGAATATTGAGGGTTGGAAATAGTGAATTTCCACTGTCAACAAACTCCCCCAAGCTAACCTCTTGCTCGTCTCGAAGCAAGACATTAGAGACTTAGGTTGGTTGATCAGGAGTTGCTACAATGTTGTATTCTCAACTTATGGCAAACATACAACAAAGTACTCTACCAAGAGTTGAACAAGTTGGTAATGTTCTTTACCTTTCACCTGATAACGTGGGGCATCTAGCTTCACCTGCCTTGGGCGGTTGAGAGACAGAATGGTTATATAGAAAATGCATAATCACTCATACCTTGATCAGCTTATCAATCCGAAGGTTTTGCAAATTTTTCAAAAGAAAATAAGAGTTCCTCAAATGATACTCTCAGATCGTTCAAAAGTGTATGGTTCCTCACCAAGGCATCAAAGTTGCCTTTCTTCACATCCTTCTCCTAATAGGCTGTATGTGGAGCTGTAGGTAGGGAAGATGTGGCATACTTGTCTCTCATATATTGCTAAGTCAAAAACCGGATCCTTGGAAAAAACAAACATACATCCTGATCAAGATGTGCATATGTGTGTGATGGATATGAGCATGGCAAGGTGGATACTAGGCCCGGAAATGGGTGCTAGATATTGCCATGTTTTTATATGAAGGAGTGGGGGATTGATGGTAAGGTGGACACTAGCCCCAGAGTAGGTACTAGTTATTACCATCTACATGGTGGAACTCTTTCTCTTGCACGTATCTATCCCTTTTTCTCCTTTTGAAATTTTCGAGACTTGGGCTAGCTCTCTTTATTTATTTTTGCCATGCTTTTGAGCATGCTTTTCTCTTTTTCTTTCATTTCTCTTTTTTTAGCTAGCCCTTTGTCTCTATTGGAGATATTTGGAGAGGTATGAATAATGCAAAGATACACAGAGTTTTATTTGTGGAAGAATGCATAAGCAATATGGAGCAAATGAATGCTAACTTCCAGTGTAGAAGTTTTAGCATAAACGTGTACATGATCTTGATTAGGGGAGTATGAGTCCTAACAAGGGTCACAACAATTTGACAAAGCTCAATGAGAGAACAAACTGCATATGTGGAGGCTAAGAACTAGAATCTACATATGGCCTTGGATGGGGAATTCTCATCATTGAGGATCTCATCATGTTTTGATTTTTCAAAAAAGTAAACTCCAGATGTCAAGCATCACTAAGCACAAGATCATAGCACTCTATTATACCATATCATGTCTCACAACAACTTAGGCAAGAATCATGCTTTTTGCTACCCACAGTTTTCAAGCTAAGGTTTGAACATACAAACCAACAAACTCAAAACTTAGGTAGGATACAACGTTGTAAGCAAGACATACGAGGAAAATAAACAGAGCAACTATTCATCATTTCAACCATAGAGGCAAAGCATTCTTACTAAGCATATCAAAGCAAACTAAGCAAACGATGATGGTGAAAGCAAATAAATATTTTTGGTCTTTTTATTTTTGCAGATTTTTTTGGGTTTTCATTTATAAGATATTCTGAAAACAAAGGAAGATACAAGTTACCTCCGGATGGGGTCCTCCCCCAAGCTAGCTTCAGGCTCACCACGAAGGAGGGTAAAAGAAACCCTGACTCGCGTAGTAAGCCCTCTGCACCTCCATGTATCGCTGCTGATCCTGCTGCATGGCTGCTATCCTCTCACCAGCCTGACGCTGCCACGCTGAGGTAGACTCGACGTGGGTGTTCAGCGTCTCCTCCAATCCCGTGACCTGGACGGTGAGCTCTCCCATCTGCTGTGCGAGCTGAGTATCGTGTGCAGAGGCTGAGGAGTGCCGCCAGAAGGACGAAGATGGAGGTGGACCACCGGAGCTAGAACTAGCGGGTGTGGCCCACTGAGCACTGCTCGCATCCGCCCAAGCTGTGCCACTCGTACTCGGCTGGTAGGTGGGCTGGTCCCAACCAGGTGCATATCCAGGGGTAACCCCGAACATGTACCCCGCAGGGGCCCCTCCTGCCACCGGTGGCGTAGCAGGCTGTGGCTGAGGCTGTGGTGGTGGTGGTGGCTGTGACTGCTGCTGCCGCTGCATGTGTGCTCTCTTCGCTGCGCTTCTGGTGGACCTGCCTGAAACACTAGCACGACGGCTTTCCTCTTGTGTAACAAGGGGAATGGTTAGTGACTCCGAGTTATACAATCCAAACCCCGGGTTAGGTAACAGGATTTGGTTTGCATAGCCCGGGAAGAAGAAAGTGAAAGAATCATTTGGGCCCCTCTTGAGTATATGCCCTTGGATCAAGTATGCCTCATCAATGAGAACTCTGGGCGTCCCGATGAAGGGTACGGAATTCCCGCTAAGAACCCCGAGTCTGAGAGCGATACGAGTCACCAAAGACGTACACTCAATAGGACCTATCATCTTGAAATTCATCAACCATTGCCGAATCAATAGCTTTAACGGGAGAGACCTTGATCCAGTTAACAGCGGCGTATAAAAGCATCATCTCATCACTGCACACGGGCTGAACATCCTCTCATGGAAAGAGAGTAATGGCGAGCCACTTGTGCCACAGGCAGAGAGTGGGATGCACAATATCGTTGTACCGAGGTACAAACTTGCCACTGTAAACGAGACCAGAGATGTCTGACCAGAAAGAGTCTCGAACAAAACCCTCACAAGCCCGCTTCAAAGAAATAGCACAACGAGGACTAAAACCAAGAAGACGACTAAGTTCCTTCCAAGAAACACGATAATCGGTCCCAAAAAGACGAAACTCAATGCCATCTGGAATCTCGGTTAGAGAGCAAAGAAACTGGATGGTGAGGGGCCGAGAGCCAAGCTCTATAACCGGCGCAAACTCCTCCCAACCAAGAGCATTCCAAATGGAAGCAAACTCGAGATTCATACCTGTTTTCTCCATGAGAGCCGGGTCAAAGTCCCGGGTGTGGGCGAAGATTCGGTCCTTCAAGAGAGCAAAGGCTTGCTCCTCTCGAGCGCCCCGCAAGCTGAGGTAGGGGGTGTCGTCGACGACCTCCTCCGCGGCTTGTGGCTCGGCTTGCTCTTCTTGCTCTTCTTCATAATCCATCGTTGATGGGCTCGACGTTGGCTCGGTGGGGGTGGATGCACTCGTGCTTGCCCGCGAACGGGAGCGTGAGCGTGTCACCCCCCGGAGAGTGTTCGCCGCCCAATTCATGCTAGCACAGCAACAAGAGACAACAAGAGCAACTCGGTGATGGGTTAGTGAAATCGAATGAAGTTCTTACCGAGCTTGCTCCACCAATAACGATACTTTCAGCAACACAATAGAGGGAACACTTGATGATCCAATCTCGAGCAAGAAATCCAAGAAAACCAAGAGAGCAAGGAGTAGAGAGGGGAGTGTGAATGAATGGGTGATACTTGGTTTTTTTTTCTGAAGTCTCAACTTTATTATCAATTGATGGAGTACTGGATGTTTGACATGTCCTACTTTATTATGAAGCAATTGAAGATTCTAAAACCCTGATGTATTGACGATATGTTCATTCCTAGCATCTGCAGATTGTTGGGCTATTTGATGTCTCTGACCATGTTGCATGCACTTATTTCAAATTGCAGGAGCCAGAATTGTGTTCGAAGGGCTGGAGATCAGAGGGAACAAGTAAGTACGCTCGCTATGTTTCAGAACCTTCCTTGAGTTGACTTTTTTTGTGTGCATGGAAGATGAGGATGTGAATTTTGTTTTGCTAAGGACATTTGAACATTCAGAGTGCTGATGGATCCATCAAGAACTAGCCAGAGTAGGACACCTCTTGGAGATCTCACAAACATTGGTGTTGAAGGTAATGCAACAATGCAAGGGGAATTCTTGTTTATAATCAAGAGTGTGGTGGTTGAAATAATGTATTGTTGCCTTCGTACCAGGTGCCCAAGTTGGTGATAGAAATGCCCGCAAGAGGCAGAGAGAGAAAGAACGGTATGCATCAATGACAACGGAGCAGAGGAATGAGCGGAACAGAAAGAGACATGAGAGGAGGGCAGAGAAGAATAAAGTGTTGGACGATCTAAATGCACCAATTGCATGCCAGGCAGAAGGTATTATATTGTTAAATGCACCAATTGTCTTGTTAATAATAATGTCAAATTGTGAGAGATGTCAATGAACCATGCATAATTGCATATAGATTTCATTGTACCTGCTGATGATGAGGAAAATAGTGAATGGCTACACAGGGGAGTTTGGAATCAAAATCAAGGTTACCCCTCACACAATCCATATTAATTTCTCCCTGTTCACATCATGCTAAACATAGTTGGATTGTTGTTTCGTAGATGACGTATTGAACAATGGTGAGCCTACTGATTTCGAACGAGGAGGTAATATCTTCCATGTCCTACTCTTGGTTATAGTAGGTTTTTATTTGACAAATAATTGACATTGGAAGTATATATGTATGTATATATATATGTGTGTGTGTGTGTGCATTTGTGGTCTACACAGATGGAAATGTTGCATCAAGTATTTCCCTATTGGATGAGAGCACCCACGACATTAACTTTGTTGGCTATGAAGGTAAATTTAAGTAATCAATTGCCCTTTCTAAATAATTTATAGAGTGCTCTATGGCCGACTAAGTGATGCAACGTTTCCATGTAGATGCCATATTGAACAATGGTGGGTCTGCTGATGTTGGAGGAGGTAATCTCATGCATCTCCTACCCTTGGTTAAAGTAGTTTTTATTTGACAAATATTTGACAATGGAAGTATATGTGCATTTCTAAGTAATTTATAGAGTGCTCTATGACCGACTAAGTGATGTGTGGAGTGTTGAATGTTTGTGCCCTCTTTATGAGTGTTGAATGTTTGTGCCCTCTTTATTGTCAGCGTTCCTAAATACTTTTGTTGTTCGGATAGTTTATAAACTTTTTGTTAGCCTAGGATTGTCATTAGGGTTGATATTCATATATGTTACTAAAAAATTAGAACAGTGCCGCTGATTTTAGGTGTTGTAGATGAATCAGGGGCCGCTAATGACCAGAACATCTCTCCTGGGGAGCATCGACGTCAGAATGCTAGGGCATGGAGGGCGGCACTATCTCCTGAGCAAAGGGCGCTAATAAATAAAAGGAAGCGTGATTCCCGTGCTGCAAAAAGACTATTTAAGACTCCACAAGAGAAGGTGGAGGGAAAAAGAAAAACATAGAGAGACTATAAAAGGAGTGTTAAGGAACAACGAGCAAACAACTTGCACCCTGACTCCATCGACATGGCAAACCCTCAATGGAAACCAGAGTTTATATTCCCTCCTAGTGATAAACCCTCAGAACAGATGGAAATCCCTGATTTTGGTGGTACACCTGTTTACTTCGAGCCAACTGTTCCAGAACCCCCTCCTGAAGTAGAGACCTCGGAGGCCTTTCTATCCAACACTATCCATACGTCCCACCTACTCCAGGATTGAGGAATTCTTGACGAAAGCATTGTAATCAAGAGTTTGAAGCTACCATTGGGAGAAACACTGAAGGGACCACTGATGAGAATTTTGCGAGTCAGCCGACACAGTCCTGTGTCATTGACAACGGTAAGGAACTAGCCAACTTGTGTATTATTACAACTAATGAGTTAATGAACATTTAACCAAACTGCATTTTACTTCTATATAAAGGTATCACACAGACCGACCCTCTAGGTGACAGAATTGTGAGATCATCTGATATCGGAGTAGCAGGTGACGACATTACTAGCTATTTGGATAGGGTTGGCACTTTATATGTGTCTCAATTGCCATTCTACTTATGCACGTACTTCTAAACATGATGGTGTTCATAAGAGGTGTACTCAGACACAACCATCCGTTGTTGAAGGTATGTTCCCATGAATTGTGAATGTTTAGAGACGTGCAAGCTCTTCCAGTTCATACGTGTCAAATTTACCTATACCCGTCTCACCAATCATGTGCATGTGTTTCGTTAGATGCTGATGATAACATCATGTTCGAGGAGGACGAGGAAGAGGTTGAAGGGTACCTTTTTGCGGGACAAGGTAGTTTACCTTGATGCAATTATCTCGCGTTATGAAGTTACCATTCTATGTTAACCAACATAATATAACACCCTTGACCTATGTTAAATATTATATTATAATAGATGATGATGATCATGCTGACGTGGAAGTTGACCTTGTGATGGATGATGAAGATACCATCGAACCCGATGTACCAGATCCATTCAGTGTGGTTTACGCTAATGAACCAAACGAGGGACACATGCTAAAGCCAGTGGAAAATTGCAAGTTCTGCAATGCAAAGAAGTTTGAATCTGAATCAAAAGGATTCTACTGCCGTAGTGGAGCTATTGATCTAGCCCCTGCCGACCCGCCCCCGGATGAACTCATGCGATTGTGGACGGCCTCAAACCCTGATGCCAGGCATTTTTGTGAGCACATCAGGCATTTCAATGGGCACTTCTCATTCACTTCTCTGCACTGCCAACTTGATAGTGCGACCACCGACACCCAAAAGTGTGGTATTTACACTTTTCGTGTGCATGGGGCCCTTTACCATAATGTAAAAAACTTTGGGAAAGAAGAAAAGTATGAACCATCTCACCTCAAGCTTTATTTCTACGACAATGATCCGTCTCTTGATTATAGGCTACAGAAGTGTCGTGAGAAGACTGAACATAGAGATAGAGAGGTCATTTGTACACTAGTTGGCATCTTAAATAATGGGATTAATCCCTACTCCGATCACCTTCGTCCTATGGGAGAGGTCGAGAATTTTTCGGATGTCCATATTGAGTTCAACCTTGATCAACATTTGGATCAGAGAGTATATAACAAGCCTTTAACGTCTGAGGTGGTTGCCGTATGGATCGAGGGAAGTGATCATCGAGGTCAATTCGATAATAGCGTTGTGCTCCACGAGAAGGATAGGTCATGGAAAGGCATCCGGTCGTATCATGCGTGCTACGACCCGCTCTCGTACCCTCTCTTCTTTCTAAGAGGAGAGTTTGGGTGGCACAACTGCATTCCCAAAAAGGGTGTGACTGATGCAGAGGTTAACACAGCCCGAGCCAAACGCAAGTCCCGTGTGCAGGGGGGTGGCGATGATGACTCAGGTAATTGCATTTAGTCTTCTTAACTAATATGACCCGATGAACGTGGATCACAATACTAACCGAACACCTTTATGTGTGTAGGTACTGCTGGAAATTTATGTGTTTCCGTTCGTGATTACTATTGCTACAAGTTTCAGATGCGGCCTGGTATTTTCAATCCAATACTGTACGGCAAGCGTCTGTTCCAGCAGTTTGCCGTCGACACCTACGTGAAGATAGAAAGCTCACGTCTTGAGTACTACCGCTTCAATCAGGATACCGTGAGGGCTGACCTGTACCAGGGTTTGGTCGACAGCTATCGTACGGGGGTGGAAGACGCGAAAGAGGTTGGGAAGCATACGGTGCTATCACCGACGTTCATTGGTGGTCCCCGTGATATGAGGCGTCGGTACATGGACACCATGGCTCTGGTGCGAAAGTATGGCAAACCAGATATCTTCCTCACTATGACGTGCAATCCAAATTGGGATGAGATAAAGAATGAGATGTATCCCAGACAGCAGGCACAGGATCGTTCAGATCTCGTGGCTCGAGTTTTCAGGGTGAAGTTAGAGGAGCTGAAGAGGCGGTTGATGCACAATGACATACTTGGCAAGGTACGTGCCTATGTATATGTCATAGAGTTTCAGAAGAGGGGATTGCCACATGCACATTGGTTGCTGATAATGCAAAGGAAGTACAAGATCACGTGCCCTGAGCAGTATGACATGCTTATCTCTGCGGAGCTGCCAAACAAGAAGAAATTCCCTAAGCTCTACATGATGGTGACGAAGCATATGATGCATGGGCCATGCGGGGTGCTTAATCGTGAATGCCCGTGCACAAAGGATCACCCTTCATGCAAGAACCGTTACCCGCGACCATTCTGTGATTCAACATCGCAAGGCAAGGATTCGTACCTGATGTACAGGAGACGTGATGATGGCCGTAAGGAAAAGATTTGAGGTCATATGCTAGACAACCGATGGGTTGTTCCGTACAACCCATACTTAGTATGCACTTTCAACTGTCACATAAATGTTGAGGCATGCAGCAGCATTAAGTCTGTGAAATATCTATTCAAGTACATTTACAATGGCCATGACAGAACATATGTCGCTGTTAGGGAAAATGGAAAGAAAGATGCCAAAGGAAATGTTGATCAGATCACGGAGTACAGAGAGGCCCGGTGGGTGGGGCCTCTAGAAGCAATGTGGAGGATATACAGTTTTGACTTACACCAGTGTCACCCACCGGTGCAGGCGCTGCAATGTCATCTCCCCGGCCAGCATATGGTTTCGTTTGATAAACGGGACAAGGTTGAGCGGGTTGTAAAGCGTCCGCGTATCGAGGAGTCAATGCTCACAGAATGGTTTAACTTTAACTACCATCATCCTGAAGCTCGAGGAATCTTGTATCGTGACTTTCCAAAGTATTATACATGGAACGCGAAAGATAAGGTTTGGCAAAAAAGAAAAAACTCGGTATTCGTATCTGCGAATCCAGCGGAGGGAGAACGCTATTTTCTTCGGGTTCTCCTGAGCAATGTGCCTGGAGCGACATCGTGGAACGACCTCAGGACCGTTGATGGTGTGCATTATCCTTCGTTCTGTGACGCTGCAATGAGGCGAGGCCTGATCGAAGAAGACAAATCGCTCGATGAATGTCTTAGTGAAAATAGTCTGTTCCAGATGCCATCCTCATTCTATAGGTTGTACGCTACAATACTGGTGTTCTGTGAGCCGAAAGATGTGCTTGGTTTGTTTACAGAACACTTCGATGTGATGGTAGAAGACTACAAGCGTAACAATCCAAACCCAAGTGCGGTGCAACAACTTGTTCTGATTGACATCAGGAACATGCTACAATCTATGGGTAAGGAGATAAGCTCATTCCCTCTTCCACAAATCGATGATGCATTTGACGATGCTAGCGGTGTTCCTCGTGAGATATTTGAGGAGACGAGCATTGAGCCAAATATGGAAGATGTTAGACTAGCTGATATGCTAAACGTGGAGCAGAAGGCTGCTTACGATGACATAATGTCAGCTGTCGACACTGAATGGGGTGGCTTATTCTTTGTTGATGGACCTGGCGGCACAGAAAAAACTTTTTTTGTAGAGAGCACTTCTCGGAACCGTCCGTAGTCAGAACAAGATTGCCATTCCTACAACTACATCTGGTGTCGCAGCATCTATAATGCCCGGCGGGAGGACGGCACACTCATGTTTCAAGATTCCCCTTACGCTAGATGACTCGTGTTGTTGTAGCTTCACAAAACAGAGTGGAACCACCAAGCTGCTGCAGCAAGCGTCTCTCATTATTTGGGACGAGGCGTCAATGACAAAGAGGCAGGCTGTTGAGGCTCTAGACAACATCATGCGTGATATAATGGGACAGAAAGATCTTCCGTTCGGTGGGAAAACTGTTGTCTTTGGTGGAGATTTCAGGCAGGTCCTCCCTATTGTACGGAAAGGATCGAGGGGACAGATTATTGGTGCTTCCTTACGAAGGTCGCATCTTTGGTCACACATGTGACATCTTAAGCTCGTGCACAACATGAGGGCCCAGGGTGACTGTTCGTTCGCGGATTATCTGCTACGTATTGGTGATGGCACAGAGGAGGTTAACAAAGATGGTGATGTACGCCTTCCTGATGAAATATGTGTCCCGTATTCTGGGGATTCCGAGAAAGATCTTGACACGTTGATCGAGAGCATCTTTCAAAACCTCAATGCGAACATGACAAATAAAGACTACATCACCTCCACAGCCATTTTATCAACACGCAATGACTGGGTGGATGATATTAATTTGAAGATGATCAACATGTTCCATGGTGGGGAGATGGTGTACCATAGTTTCGACGAAACGGTGGATGATCCACACAATTACTATCCTCAGGAGTTCCTTAACACATTGACTCCCAACGGGCTACCTCCACACATCCTAAAGCTCAAGATCGGTTGCTCGGTAATATTACTTAGAAATTTAGACACTGCAAACGGACTCTGCAATGGAACGAGGCTGGTGGTTAGAGGGTGCCAAAGAAACTCAATAGATGCTGAAATTGTTTTGGGACAGCATGTCGGGAAGAGGGTTTTCCTTCCTCGGATACCCTTGTGCCCCTCTGATCATGAGATGTTCCCATTTCAATTCAAGAGGAAGCAGTTCCCTATTAGGCTCAGCTTCGCTATGACGGTAAATAAGTCACAGGACCAAACAATACCAAACGTAGGAGTGTACTTGCCTGCACATGTGTTCTCTCATGGTCACCTGTATGTTGTTATGTCTAGAGCCACAGCCAGAACGAACATCAAGATCCTCGCACTCCCGCCTAACGCAGAGGCAGAGGAGGAGGAGGCTAGAAGGCAGGAAAAGAAAGATGCAGAAAAGAAAGCAAAAGGCGAGGGTAAAAAAATGTGGCGGTCAAAAAGCAAAAAAGAATACTACCGGTGAATGGCACGTATACGAAGAATATTGTATACAGAGAGGTTTTGACACTGTAGCTGAGGTAATATAATATAATTCATGTCTAATTTGTAGTTTTCATTTACAATGTTCTATTTGGAATATTATGATACAATTTAATGTTTATTGCTTTCTTTAGGTAAAATTATTAAATGCTCTACCATATTGTGCATGGGAGTGTTGTTTCGCCTAGACATGCTCTTCCTCAGTTCAATCCTTCAGGTCTGACTCCTCTTACCTTTTTTTTGAACTGATAAACAAAAATTTTCTGATCCATGCTCTTTGTGCTGTCAAGGATGAAGAATTATATTAGGTCTCCACACAATTATTATTTTAATCGATGAAGTTACTTTAGAAGTTCTCAATCAGTAGTTCTATTTTTTTTTGGCACATACCAAATCTAAACAAGTCGGACACTATAGTAGTTCTTAATTTCCAGGTTCTTTTTATCACACGAAGAACAATATGATAGATGGGAGTGGCCTTTAGATGAGCTGAGTTCGTATTGTCCAGCTAAATTCAGTGTTGGATTGCTCATCCGTAGTGGTAGTGAATGTCAAATATTGTTTGGAAATTAGTCATGTCGTTATGCTTTTGCAAGTTGAGTCAGACAAGGAACATCAAAGATTGTGCTTATGTTATTATTATTATAAAACTCTCATTGCAACGTCATTAGTGTTGCACATTGGGTTCCTTATTTATGCTTGTACACTAAAATTGTATTGCCCGTAGCAACGCACTAGCACTTTCCTAGTCTCCCCAAATTGCAAACTTGATATTGGACTAGAGAACAAATCGTTATGGCTTTGATAGGCTACTAGGCTAGTGATTGTTTTGAGCTAATTACGAGATTCAATAGGAGCTAAAATACTAAAATTAACAAAATTATTTAGGGACTCATGTGGGGGTGTCACGGCATCAGGGGGGCCAGGCCCCTAGGCGCCCCCCTTTGGCTCCGCCCTTGACATGGCGAAGTCTTTGAAAACGAGTTGAAATCTTGTTCATTATAATTATTTTCCTATCCGCCACTGCTTAGGCTAACCGCAACAGTGTTCTCAATAATTCACCCCCAAAAGGAAGATTTTGAGGGCCTTTAAAAAATTTCACCCCTTAAATCACATTATCCTACAGCAATACCCTCCATTTCTCACCCTCAAAACGAATATTCCCTAGACATATTCCTAGATCCAATTCCCCAATCTCTCTCCCACCTCTCCCACTCTCTCCCGTTCCCTCTCTCCACACCCGAGGGCCCGCGGCCTGCGCTTGCGCCTGGTGCCTTGGTGCGGCGCGACCTCCGACCACTGCGGCCCCGAGGCGCAGTTGCGGCCTCCGACGGCGGCGGCGGATAGCGCGGTGCTAGGCCTCCGGCGAGGTGGCGCGTAGCAAGGCCCGCAGCTTGCGCGTGGAGTGGCGCGGCCTCCCTCCTCGGCGGGCGATTGGCATGCCGCGTGCCCCACGCCGGCCGTCCGACGAGGCGTGCCGCAGCGCCTACAAGCCGCGCGTCGACTTCAGCCACTCGCGCCACCGCCGCCGCGAGGACGGCCTCCTCGCCCTCCGCCGCCTCGACCGCGACGCCGGCCTCTTCAAGTGCCGCCGCGATGAACCACTCTCGCGCGTTTCCTAAAAAAACGAACCACTCTCACCGCCAACGCCTCCAGTAATGGCAGTCCCGAGGCACGGCGGCGGCCGGCGCGCCTGTGGAACAGCAGAAAACGCAGGGGCCGGCCTCCCTGGCCGCCGCTCGAGCCGCTGGCGCAAGGGTTCCCCCACTGCTCTGCTCCAGCGCATGGCGCGCTCGACCGTCGGCGGCGTGGTAAGGGGATGGCGCGGGAACGAGGTCAGATGGCCGGCGTCACTTGACTCGATGTCGTCTTCTTGCTCTTGGATGGCGACAATGACTTCTTCTTCTTGGCGAGCCGCGGAGGTCGATTCCGACACTGCGATGTGAGCGGCATCGTTGTCCTGCGCTGGCCTCGCCGGTCATGGAGGTTGCCAGCCCCTCGAACTCCTGCGCCGGCCCCGCCAGCCTCGGAGGCCCTACCGCCGCCGCTCCGTTCCATCTCGCCTCCTACCGGCTTCCTTCTGGCAAGCTGGACCCGCTGGGCGCCGACAGCCCTTTCCCTCTATCCTCCCGCTCGGGATTTAGAGGAGTTGCCGCCACCCGGGAGATTTACCGGAGAGGGAGAGTGTCCTGGATTATACAGGTGCTTTTACAGGGCACTATTGCAGGGGTTTTTTTGCAACCGACTGCTACATTTGGAGTTCAGGACCTTTGTTGCGGTTAAGTTTAAGGGCAGTCCCTATGGTAGTGTCAGGGGGTGAGACCTGGACAGATCCGCTAGGGGGTTACCCTAAAGGTTTGCAGGTTAATAGAGGATCGGGACCTAAGAGCGTAGGTGGTTATGCACGGGATGCACACGGAAATCTCGGCGAGACACGAGGAACACGACGATTTATACTGGTTCGGGCCTCCGGAGAGTAAAACCCTACGTCCAGTTTGGTGGTGGAATTATGCCAGAGAGATCTACCCCGAGGAGGGCGCCCTAGGCCGCCTTATATTGGCCGACGACCTTGGGCTACAAGTCGGTTTCCATCTATCCTAGTTGGTTACAACAGGGAAAGCTTATCCGAGCTGGACTGTCTTGTCTTGTACTCCAAGTATCTTTACGTCTTTGGGCCCGCATGTCAGGTCGGCGGGTCATCTGGTAGGTCGGACCCACCTGTCGGGGACGGCTGAGACCCTGGTCGGTAGGGACCCATGGGTACCCATGTCTCTCAAGCCCCCGATCGACGTGTAGGCGTAGCGGCCGAGGCGAGGTTGGGTCGAAGAGTAGCGAAGGCGCGGCACCGTTGAGGTCATGAAGGGTGCACGGGGATCCAAAGAAAAACTCCTCCGATGCGCGTACGAAGTTGAACATCGAGCTCCTGGGACGAAGAACCAGAAGGTCGAAGTGAAGACAAGGCGTCGATCCTGAAGAAGCGCCGACCTGACTGGATCAGGTATGATGAAGTAACTGCACGACCTTCAGAAAGATCGCCATGCCCACTGCAGGTAGGTCGAGCAGAGAAGTAGTGGAAGCAGGCTTCCATTAGGTCAAGGCGACCTTAGGAAAATAGGGTGTCGCGAGACGCACTAGTGTAGTAGCCCCCGAGCAGTAAAGCGACCAGAATGGCCGGTTTGATGCTCCGAAGAAGAAGAAATAAATATCCGAACCTACAGCCTTCTGCTCAGGGAACAGGACTGTGCTCTGTGAAACCAACCCAATGGGACAAAATACTCCGGAATCTTGCAGTCAGGTAGGGGAAAGGCGCGCCAATGCCTCCCTCGGGGGAACATTGACCTGAAGTAGTCAATGACGGAGACGCCGGGAGGTCTGGCGACCTGAAGTAGGCGACGGCGGAGACGCTGGGAGGTCTGGCGACCTGAAGTGGGTGATGACGGAGATGTCGGGAGGTCAAGCAACCTGAAGAAGGCGACAATGGCGACGCCGGGAGGTCTGGCAACCTGAAGTGGGCGACGACGGAGACGCCGGGAGGTCAAACGACCTGAAGTGGGCGACGACGGAGACGCCGGGAGGTCAAGCGACCTGAAGAAGGTGACGACGGCGATGCCGAGAGGTCTGGCGACCTGAAGTGGGTGACAACGGAGATGTCGGGAGCTCAAGCGACCTGAAGAAGGTGATGATGGCGACGTCGGGAGGTCTGGCGACCTGAAGTGGGCGACGACGAAGACGCTGGGAGGTCAAACGACCTGAAGTAGGCGACGACAGAGACGCCGGGAGGTCAAGCGACCTGAAGAAGGCGACGCCGGGAGGTCTGGCGACTTGAAGTGGGCGACAACGAAGACGCCGGGAGGTCTGGTGACCTGAAAAGGACGACTGTGGCGACGTCGGGAGGTCTAGCGACCTGAAGAGGACGACGACGGTGATGCCGGGAGGTCTAGCGACCTGAAAAAGGACCACGACGGCCAAAGGCCAAGGTCCTTACAGTCATTGAAGCCTTTTATATACACATTTGTATGACAAATGGTGTGTCCGAGTAGTTGTAGAGGCGCTCGGGCTGCAATGGTATGGCTACCAAGGTCCCAGCAGGGCTATGATAGCACACCGACCTCATGGAGGCCTCAAGAAACGACAGATAACCCGCGACGACCTGGGTCGTCACGGCCGTTGTGCAGTGGCACAACGCAGGTCGTCAGCCTGAAAAATTTAGGTCTAGGCGGCCTAGAAGGCAGCAGGGCCTTAGCGACCTCAAGGAGGAGCTACTTGGCCCGGAGGCCGCCAACGGGCAGTGGAGCCATTAAGCACGGAGCCGTCGGTGTGATATTTTGTCACTATGGGTTGTGGCGACCTGGGAGGCAGCGGGATCTTAGCCACCTCAAGGAGGAGCTACTTGGCCCGGAGGCCGCCAACGGGCAGTGGAGCCATTAAGCACGGAGCCGTCGGTGTGATATTTTATTACTATGGGTCGTGGCGACCTGGGAGGCAGCGGGGCCTTAGCCACCTCAAGGAGGAGCTACTTGGCCCGGAGGCCGCCAACGGGCAGTGGAGCCATTAAGCACGGAGCCGTCGGTATAAACCAGACGTAGAGGCTAAGGCAGTCCAATAGGTAGCAGGACCTAGGAGCCAGGGTGTGAACCCGCCGTTGTAGGCTGAGGCGACCTATCAAGCAGTAGTGCTCTGTCGACCTTTGCGATGGTGATGTCGTGGACTCGGAGGTCGTCGGAGGCCAAAAGACCTTGAAGAAAATGCTGATATGGGGACTTGAAGTAGGGAATAACGAGTCCATGGATGCCGGGAGGTCTGGCGACCTTGAAGAAGACGACGACGGAGCCGTCGGGAGGTCTGACGACCTTGAAGAAGACGACGACGGAGCCGTCGGGAGGTCTGACGACCTTGAAGAAGACGACGACGGAGCCGCCGGGAGGTCTGGCGACCTGAAGTGGGCGACGAGCCCATGAGTGTGGAAGCTGGATGGGTCGTGGAAGCGACGAGTCGCCTCCCGCTGCGAGCCAGAGAGGTCCACTAGGCAACGAAATACACACCAGGTTGTCGTAGAGCTGGGCCTGTAAAAGAAGATAAACGCTAGGTCGGTGTATCAAAAAGTATAACAAAATCGTAGCCCGAGCTAGACATATGCATGTTGTTTTGTTTGAGAAAGTATTCCCCTTATCGTGCCAGGCACAAATTATGCGAACTCAAAAACTATGAAGCTGCAAAACGTGTCCCCTCCGCTAACCCAACTCAGTGGAAGAACGGCTTACTGACTGCACGGCTCAGCGTGGAGGCTTAGGTGCAGCCGGCGCGCGGAGGGGGGCCTTGGACCCAAGGTCTCGCAACCACACGACTTAAGAATGCTCATAGCGAGTAAGAGGCATTTAAAGGGAGAACGCACAGAAGTTAATTAAGTCCCTCAGGTCTGACGACCTTTAGATTGGCATTGCCAAGCCCCCGAGCGTGTCGAGGTCGGCTATATCAAGCCCCCGAGCGTGTCAATGGGGGAGGGAAAATAAAGCAGGAAAAAACATGTAGAGCAGGACGGTGAAAGTCACGGAGACTATCGATGAAACATATGGAAGCTGTAAAAATATTAATTGCAAATAACACTTAGCTTGTGCGTCACCGTGGCCGAGATCGACGTGGCGAGCTCGAGACGCCAAAGAGGTTGGCGATGAGTCGTTGAAGGTCGGAAGAGCCGAAGCTGCGCCGAACTGTGAAGACGTCGAAGAGGTCATCGGTGCGTGCGTGATGGCGTAGCAGAGGTCGCGACGTGTCCAGTTGAAGTCGTTGTAGTCGTCATCGTGACCAGAACCATGCCGTGTTTGAGACGCTGAGGAAGTCGGGATATCGAAGAGGTCGGGGACGCTGGTCTGCCAGGACAGCGGCGTAGTCGAATGAACCGTGAAACGTCGTTGCCGAATCAGTCGTCTAGATCGTCGGCCGGGTGCGTATGCGCACGTCGTGCGTGCCGTCATCCTAACCTTGCCAACGGACAGGACTCGTGTCCGTCCAAAACATAAAAAAAAAAGTTCACGTAAGTTAATAGAGATAATAAGAAAATAGTACAAGCCGATGTAATTAATATATGGAATGAGAAAAACAAAACAAAAGGGAAAGACGTGTTCCCTGTTTCACGTATGCTCTTGTAGATTGGTTGTTGCCTAGGAACACGATGACATGTTTTTGCCATCGTAGACCTAATCCACCGGACTCTAATTTAGATCACATGCTTAGCAGCAATGTGTCAGAATCGACATAGAGGATCAGGAATCCTGCCTAGGAACCGGCCAGCCGCTGCGTATAGCCTGCGACTTGCCGATTTCCTGTTCACACGTGCAGGATGTGACGCATCCGGACGCCACTGAGGTAATCTGCTGTAGCTGCTGTCACCGAGTTGCACCATGGAATCACGTGGTCGACGACGACATACACGTTCCTTCGCCGTAGAACTGTAGAATGCAGCCCACGAATAGATCGGACGGCATGGGTGGGTGGGTCGTCAGAAAAATTTTTTGCGCGCCATCCGGAGGCGAAGACGTTGACCTCGCGATGAGATCGGAGGGCGGCGGCAAGGAGGTCGCCGTCGAGGGAGTTCTTCGTGCCGTAAGATATTTAGAATCGTCGGAGGTCGGCGGTGCTCGTTGAAGCCACGTCGAGCTGTCGTGAAGGTCGGCGACACGAGCCGGACTTGTGGCGACCATGCAAGCGAACCTGCACCGTGCGCTCGGTGGCCAGCCATCCAGGAGATATGTCTCGCATGCAAATTAGGAATCATGAAATATATTTAGAATAACTCTTATAACATGGCAACGTAAGATCCAATAGGTAAGAGAAAAAAAAAGGTATTAGGAAAGAATATCCCCTGTTTACACCGTGTAGATGGATTCCCGACGGCACGGGACAGAGTCCTTGTCTCCTGCATGTAGTAGCCAACTTCGATGATGTCGTGTGGCCCCGGGAGACCTTTGACAACTCGATGTCCGCCGAGTCGGCGAGTCCGACTTGGTCGGCGGCGGTAGCAACTTGGAGTGTCGAATTCTTCGTGCCGTCGAGATCGTTGGGTGGGTGGGCGGCGGCAAAAAAAATTTCTGCACGCCATCAGTGAGTTCTTCGTGTCGTCGCCGAAGAGGACGCTGGGTCCGGCCACCATGCTGCACAGCGAGCTCCCGATCACCCCTACCTGGCGCGCCAACTGTCAGGGGGTGAGACCTGGACAGATCCGCTAGGGGGTTACCCTAGAGGTTTGCAGGTTAATGGAGGATCGAGACCTAAGAGCGTAGGTGGTTATGCACGGGATGCACACGGAAATCTCGGCGAGACACGAGGAACACAGCGATTTATACTGGTTCGGGCCTCCGGAGAGTAAAACCCTACGTCTAGTTTGGTGGTGGAATTATGCCAGAGAGATCTGCCCCTGAGGAGGGCGCCCTAGGCCGCCTTATATTGGCCGACGACCTTGGGCTACAAGTCGGTTTCCATCTATCCTAGTTGGTTACAACAGGGAAAGCTTATCCGAGCTGGACTGTCTTGTCTTGTACACCAAGTATCTTTACGTCTTTGGGCCCGCATGTCAGGTCGGCGGGTCATCTGGTAGGTCGGACCCACCTGTCGGGGACGGCTGAGACCCTGGTCGGTAGGGACCCATGGTACCCATGTCTCTCAGGTAGACACCACACGCGAAGTCCAAGACTGCCACGTCAACAAGACCTTAGGTATAGAAACCACACCACCCAATGGAAGTTTCTTCTGGCAATAAATGTGAAAATTATTCTATTCTAGCTTCTCTCTCTTCCTTATCACTTTCGATGGCTCCCCATTCGTTCTCTACATAGCTGCGCGGCATGGTGAGCCGAGCGGCTCGGCGGCGCAGCACGGCCGGCGCGGCCAAGCACGGCAACACCGACGAGCGCGCGGCTGCTCCTGTATGTGAGCGTGTCGCGGGCTCACGGCTGCAGTTAGGCGCGGCGGAGGCGGCGCGGGCGAGCGGCAAGCACCGGACCAGCGCGGGGCCAACGCGGCACGGTGGCCGGCTAGCGCGTGATGGAGCAGAGGCGCAGGAACTCGGAGTACGGCACGGCGTCGGCACCGGACGCCCGAATCCGTGCGCATCGCCTCCATCTGTGTGGCGCGCCTCACCTTCTGCGCCTCCACCACCGTGAGGCTCGCCGCCGGCAGCTCCCGCACCACGTCCGCCTCCCGCCTGGCCGCCGGCCGTGGTGCCGTGGGCGAGACGAGGTTGATCCGCGGGAACGCGACGCCGACACCGAGGTCCCGGATCCAGTCGGCCAGGGGCATGACGCGGTCGGGCGGTACGGTGGGTCGGAACGCCGGCTGCTCCTGCATGAACCACCGGAGCCCGAACACCACCACCGCGCCGACGCGAAGCGCCGCGCCACGGCTCTCCTCAGCACGGCCGCCATTGCGAGCAGCTGCGGCGGGCGGGGCTAGCGTAGCACGAGCAAGGCCGGCGCGGCCGCGCAGCGCGGCGGGCCGGCGAGGGTGGGAGCGGGCGCAGCGGCGAGCGGGGCCGGCCGGCGAGCAGCCGCGGCGGTCAGCGAGCGCTTGGTCCCATCGTGGGCGGTAGGCCTGTAGGATCTAGGATACCGACTAGAGGAGGGCTGAATAGGCGGTTTAAAATCTAGAAGCACAACACTAGAGAAATTTAATTAGAACCACAAAGAGGATTAAATTCTAGCTATACTAAGCCTATGTTGAAGGTTTGCAACCTAAGATGACAAGAATACAATTCAATCTCTATGAAGATAATTGCTCAAAGTAAATGCTTGAAAGTAAATTGAGTAAGAGAATCAACAAACACAAGAGACGAATTTTATCCCGTGGTATCGATGACTTGCCGGTCACCCCAAATCCACGTTGAGATGGTTTCAATATTCAACCGCTCTTCTATCAAGTCACCACTTGATCTTTGAGCCGGTTAGAACCAAAGAACCGCTCCAAATCTCTTTTCCACTAGAGTTGCTCTACACCACTCCGGCGAGGTGAGCACAAGGCCTCTCACATCAATAGATCCGGAGCCACGCATAATCTTCTTGCGAGCTTCCACGGATTCACCACCACCAAGCCGTCTAGGAGGCGGCAACCTCCAAGAGTAACAAATCAACCACTTGCTTAATGATTCCCTAGTGCCACAAAGATCAAAACATTGATGCAATGCACTAGATGCTTTCAATCTCACCAAAGATGCAACCTCTAAGCAAAGTGAGTGAGAGAGGGGAGGGAGAGAGCTCAACAAAGGAGTACAAGCCTTTCAAAGTGCCAAGAGAGCCTCTCCCATCCCGGGCATGGAGTATATATACTCCCTTCCTACGAAACTAGCCGTTATGTTCAAAACGGTTCAAAACGCGTGCCTCGCGCACTGTCCGCAACCTCATCACGGACTGTCCGCGTTTGAATTTCAACGGTAAAAAACGCGAAGTAAACGTGTGTCAGAAAAGACCGTTAGACAGGCGGACTGTCCGTCAGGCCACCGCGGACTGTCCGCCAGGCGCTTGCGGACTGTCCGCCAGGGGCCGGCGGACCGTCCTCCCGGTCCACCCGAGCCAACACCGTCTCTGTTAGAAAGACGTCTTATTTCGGACTGTCTGCGAGCCCTCTGCGGACTTTCCCCCTAAACAAGATTTTTCTCGAAAACCTTCGTCAAAAACTCATAGATTTTCAATAAAATTTATATCCCACGGACTGTCCGCCCATAGGGCCCGGACTGTCCGTCCCAACTGCAGAAAACTGATTTTCTAAAGATTTTCAACAAATACTCTTTCAACTTTTGAAAACGCCACTCATCTAAATGCAAATCATGCAAGTTCTTGATCAAAGTGGCACTATGGAAAGTCAAGCCAATGAAATTGATCCCTCTTGATAGTACGGCTATCTAGCCTATCAATCCGGTCATTTATCATCCTCTAATCACCTCATGACCGGTAAAATTAAAAATCCTATCTTTATACCTTTGCCTTGACCTCCTTTTCATCCAAAGCACACATGCCTTCCTCTTTGCATATTCCATGAGCTCAACGCTTCTCCGGACTAACCTATTCTTATATCTCAATAGAAATGTTAGTCCATGATGATTGTCATTAATTACCAAAACACAATTTAGGGGCCTAGATGCCTTCAATCTCCCCCTTTTTGGTAATTGATGACAACCATTTTAAGGAGTGATATAAGAAAGGTTTTGAGTCTTGAAAACACTTACTCATCTCAATAATTTTCAATGAAAAGATAGAGTGAATGCCTTCAAAACAAATAAGTAGAGAAAAAACTCCCCCTACATATGTGCATAGGATTTTCATTTGAATTCCCACATATAATTATTTTGACGGAGTTTCCCCTACAAAATAGAGATCAAGGCACCGAAAACATATATATACCCAAAAAGCTTTAAGCATAGGAGTTAGCCTCAAATCTCAACAAGAACTAGAACCAATCATAAGATAGACATTTAAGCTCACAAACAAAGTGCATCACATAAACAACCATAAGTTCTAGTTCTCAACCACATCACAAGCACAAAGATCCACAAATTATTACAAGCAACCAAAGTTCATGCATGACTGAAATTAAATATGCAAATGCAAAAGTTCAAAGTTTTCCATATGCATGCAATGAGCTCCCCCTCAAGAACATCACTCCACATCACTCTCCTCTTTGGCATCAAACACCAAAAGGTTTAGGAATCCTGCTGATCATCATCTGCTGGAGGCGGTGGAGGAGGATAATATGGCGGATGAGGGAAGAACTCCTGGGGTGGCACTGGAGCAGGGAAGTAGCTATACATATGCTGACTGAAACTGTTGAATGACTCATTGAATGAGTTGAAGTTGTTCTGAAGCTCAGTCTGGCGGTCACTCAGCTGCTGATACTGCTCTGAAGTAGAAAGACCATCAAAGCGTGCACTCAAGGTGTTCATGTCATCATGAAAAGTCTGTTGTAACCCCTGAATCTGAGTTATCATAGGCTGATAAAATTGAGTGTTCATCTGCTGATTCATGGCATTGAAGCGATCATCAAACTGAGTCTGGAAACCCAGCTGCATAGTCTGAAGGCTTGTGGCCATCTGAGCACCAAGTGTCTCACCCATACTCTGAAAATAGGGGTTTAAATAACCCTCTGGAGGAGTCCAAAACTGCTGTGGCTGCATAGGAGGCACTGGAGGAGGAGGAGGAGGCATGGCGTGAGCATCATCACCTTCATTCACATTTTCTTAATCATTCACATTTTCTTCATTATTGTCATTTTCTTCTTCCTCATCATCTTGTGCTTCCTCGGGTACCCCATATGGTGTCAAAGGTCTTGCAAAGAAAGTTGGAGCATTTATGAAAGGCCGAAAGATTGTATGCTTAGAATCACATGGACCATTGAACCTAGTCTTGATTTTGATCATTGACATAATATATGGAGCAAAATAGATGTTTTCACCCAAGACAGTTTTCTTCTCAATGATCTGCTCAAGTATCATCTTGACAACATTAAACCGGGTTCCATTCATGACATGATTGATCACATTCCAATAATGTTCACGAATCTTGTCTCTATTTCCCCCTTTAGGCATGAATGTTTTTCTGATAATATTATTAATTGTAGCAGCGTGATGCCTAAGCCCTGTTGGCTGCCCATAAACAATTCTAACTCCCAAATCAGCAGGCTCATAAAATATCTGAGAATTTTCAAATGGTAGCTCTAGATAGACACCACTGCTAACTTCTTCTTCAGTGAAATATTCATAGTTCAGCTTATTAACAGTAGCAAACTCTTCAAAAGTAACTGAGTATTCTGCTTTTCCAGTCATCCACTGAATATTACCATTATCAAAGTCAATCTCCATAGTAGCATAGAATTGCCTAATGATGGTGTCATTCCAATCACATCTATGCTCAAGAAACGGTTTAAGCTCTAGGTTCTCAAATTTTTCAGCCACACCAACTAAATAAGGTTTAGACTCAAGATATGCAAAGTCAATAGCTTGATGTGGAAAAATGGTGCAATCAACCATATGACCAAAGAACACACTTTCCTGAACCCTTGTACGGAAGTAGAGATTTGGAGTGTCACGAGGTACAGTATAAGCATTTACCTCCCTTGCCTCAACATATTCCCTCTGCTTCCAATGATGCTTAGGTGCAGTGTATGAGAGTACATCAATGATTTGATCAAAACCACCTGCTCCCCCTATGTTCATGGCCTCATCCTCATCAACCATATAATCTGGGAGTCTCACATTTGATTCTTGCTCAGTTGACACCTCATAATCATCATCATTTGGATCATCTGGCTCTTCCTCTGAGCTCACATTTTTCCGGCGTCATTTGGAAGTTCCCACATCCTTATCTTTCTTCTTTGACGTACTTTTCTTCACTCGAGAAGCCAACTTGTGAAGACTGTCAAAAATCAAGCATTGCAATGAGTATTAATCAATATATAGCATTAGTATTGAGTAGTATGAACCACACCATGATGCTACCGTATGAAGTCGCGGCTGCCAGTGCCCCACGGATAGTTCGCGCGGGGATCGCGGACAGTCCGCGCGGTCTGGGCAGGCCGGCGACCCCGAACAGTAGGTTCCAAGAATGAGATCCTCATATCTTCAACAATACTCAGTTTTGACCCACCAAATTTTAGCCAAATCATCACTAGAGTAACCCAAACATATTCCACCAACCAAAACTTTAATCCCATGGGTGATTTTTAGATCGAGACATGAAACCCTAATCACCTTCTTGCTCAAAATCCGAGAGAAAGAGAGAGTCACTTGAAAAAATACCCGGATGACATGGTGGAGGAACTCGCGGTCCGGGGAGTGCCCCAATCCAAATCCCCAAGGGAGGGGTCCTTCTTCCACCAAGAGTAAGAAAGAGAGAGTTTGGAGGCCACTTTTGTGAGTTGGGGACGAAGGGGATGAGTCCCAATCATTAAGTCCCGGTGCCGGTGGGTCCCGCTGCGGCCGGCGCACGCGGACTGTCCGCGGTCCATTGGCGGACTGTCCGCGGCCTCCTCGCGGACGGTCCGCGTCCCTTCCGCGGACTATCCGATATTACCTTCGAATCATACAGAAACATTGTGACGCCCCAGGTTTTTATTTAACCCGAAATGCTGGTCAACCCTGTTGACAGTGGTCAAAACATGGTCAACCCGGGTCATCACCTCGAAAACCTCACCAACACTCACCCAGTAGCACCCTAAGCCAGTCAAACACACTTTCCTAGGTCAAAACCCTATTTAGATTGGTCAAACCCCTATTGTCAATCTCCTGGATCTGGAACTTTGGCCACGTTCTCCAAATTTTGGCTAAACACTCAAAAATCTGCCAATATAAAAGTTGTGCAGAATTTCCAGGAACACATTTCATCTTCAGGATGGCATTTCAAATTTTGAGTGGAAAAGATTCAAATTTGCCAGTCAAACTCAGTTTCACTATTCACCGAGACATAAAAATCCTCAAAATGGCATTTGAATTTCTCTTTCATTTTGAATCCTAATCCAATTCGGCTTCAGCCATTATTCAGAGGATCAACTCATCTGCAACTTTCCTATCTACAAGATTTGAAGTTTACATGCAACTTTTTGAGAATCGTGCAAGCAAACAGGGGCACTTGGGACGGACCGGGCCGGAGACGCGCTCGGCGCGACGTCACGCTCGCGCGCGCGTCCATGCGTCGCCGCCGTGCCGCCGCCGTACTACGGCCGGCCCTCGAAGTTTGGGCGTGACCTCGGCATGCGTCGGCCTCGCGCGCGTCCCTAGGAGCCGTCTCGGCCGGTGGAGCGCCGCGCCACGCGGCGAGTACACGCGCACCGCGGCGTCGTCACCTCCCCGCCGCGCACGCACGCCGAGACCACCGTCGTACCTCGCATTTACGCGCCCGGACGCTTAGCCACGAAGCAAGGCCGCCTCTGCGCGCGCTCGGCTATAAATAGCCGCCTCCCTCTCCTCCCGCGCGTGAGCCCGCCGTCCGCCGCCCGCCATTGCCGCCGCCGCAGGCGAGCACCCCCTCCGCTCGCTCCCGCCGCCGGCCAAGGCTTCCAAGCTCTTCTCTAGACCTCACTCGAGCTTCCATCGCCGCTTGTTGCCTTGCATTTCCCTCACACTCGCCAGAATCCGAGCCGCAGTGGGTGCGCCGCCGCGACCTCGCCGCCGCCGCTCGCCGGAGCCACCTCCGGCCACGCCACCACCACCAATCAACTCGTGGTGAGCCCAATCGCACACCGGCGTCATTTGTTTGCCAAGCCCGGCCGCCGTTCGCCGTCGGCGAGCCCTCCCCCGCCGCCAAGGGCACGGTTGTGATTCCCCGAGGGCATATGTGTAAACCAGGGGCCTAGTTGTAATGAAAGTAATCTTAGTTTCTTTGCAAGTCAGTCCAGCATCTTAGAAAAAGCCTAGAAATTCACAGAAAATTCAGAAAAATGCAAACCCAATTTTGTTGGTCTCAGTGAGAGTAGATCTACAACTTCTGCAAAGCATGACCATAGTTTTTACTTATATATTTTGAATGAAAATTCAAATTCAGTTTGACACCTTTTTGCTGTAATTTAAAATCTAGAAGGGCTATGGAGCTGAATTTTTGGATATGTTGCTAGACTTGTCATGATTAGACTCTGGACCAAAAATTGCACAAAGATGTTGAACAGATCTTTTATTATAAATTACTTTGCATTTATGCTATTTCTGCTTTACTAATTTTTGTAGCAAAATATAAATTTACTTTTGTGCTCAACTTGTGACTATGCTCATGTTATGCCTAGATGCAACTTTCCTGAATTTATCTCTTTTAGAATTATTTAATCTTGTTTTATGCTTAGTTATACCTTTAAATACATAGTTCAAATTTCAAATATGTTTGTGATGGACCTGTTGGTGTTCTGATCTTGTTTTAGGCCAGAGTAGCTGTAGGCTTGTTCTTGGATGCAGGAGCTTTTATTTATTTATTTATGCATTTCCTTTAATTTAAATGGCTAGGAAATGTCATCTTTGCATTTATAGGTTTTGTAGCTCTTGTAATGTCCAAAGCTTGATCCAGTGGTTGCTTAGTAATATTTAGGCCAGCAAGGACCCCTGTCCTTGTTTGTATATTTTATTTTGCATATAAAAGTTAAGGTGCACATAAGCTTGTTGTTAGGAGTTAATTAGGAAAATGTGTCCTTTAACCTTGTGACCCTTGTAAATGGTTGCATAGCTTAATTTTAGGATCTCTAAATACACCTTGCTATTTTAAGAATTTAATTTGAAATTATTTACATAGATGTGCACACAATTGCTATTAAAAGATTGAATAATAAATCTTCACATGGAATAACAATAATGAAAGTCAACATTAATTACTTGTTGGTCAAAGAATAAACCCTTGTCTATAATAACCTTCACGAAAAAGAATTAGTAGTTAATTGTTTGTTAAGGTGAATGTGGCCAATAAGAGTTGGATGAAATAATTAATCTATCACACCACCTGAACCCTGCATTGCATTCCGTGTAGAACTCCCTGACGGTAACTACGCGCTCGTGCCGGAAGCCGAGGAAGGAGGAGCTGAAGCGGAGTTGCAGTACGTGGAGGTGATCGAAGACACCGAGGGCACTCAGGCTAACCCTGCTGACGAAGGCAAGCCCCGGTGCATTAACCTAAGTGTTTTTGAAATCTTATGCAACTATCTATGGATGATTGTGCATTTACGTTCAGGAGTTGATATGAAACCCTAGATGCATGATCCCTAGGTACCGTTGTCCTTTACTAGTATGTAGGTCGGTAGCTGCTATGCTATAGGACCGTTACAATTCGAGTGATGCTTGTCACTCGCGAGAATAGGTTCTTATGTTGGAATCATAAGATCTTTATAAATGGATTGCTCATGTGGTAAGAGCAGGGGATGTGGGCTCCGGTCCAATGGTTTTTGTGGGGTAAGTGTTTGAACGTACTAAGCACTTGTCGGGAATGGGACCGGTAAGCCTAGTACCTTAATGAGGCGGTAAGGGATTTTACTGTGACTAATCTTGGGATGCGTACCCCGGCTAGCTACCGGTGGTGCATGTGCGATTCTGGGTGCCTTGCGGGGTATACCAGATAGCCTGTACCGAAGACTGTGGCCTTTTATCCCGAACCGAGGACTTTTGGGAACCGCTTGGTGGTTGTCCTCGCGGGGGCACCCTACCGTGTGTTTAGGTCTACCTTGCAAGGTTTAAATCGACTGGTTGTCGGCCTCTCACCGTTATCTGAGACTACTTATCCTGCTGGCCATGAGATCCCTAATGATGGAAGTTGGTGAATATTTATGCTTGATTAATTGTTTGCACAACTTATGCTTGCACTAGCTTGCTAATTTAGAAAGGAATAATCAACTAGAACTTGTGCTAAAATATTGAAAGTAAGGACATACTCTTTGTTGCTTTTCAGCAAAAGAAACCCCATTGGCCAAAAACCATTCATGTCTAGAGTTGGTGATGTAGTTGTCACCGACGGGTAAGTCTTGCTGAGTATTAGTATACTCAGCCTTGCTATAATCTGTTGCTTCAGGTAGTACCTTTGCTGATGTGTGGCCTGGAGAGATCCCACCTGGCTGGGAGCTGGAGTGGGTTGAAGACGATGAATGAAGGCATCATGGCAGGCCTCCCGTGATGTTTCCTCGCGCCGTTTAGTTTAATTCCGCTGTTTTCAAAACTCTGAATTTCGTTATCATGTCAAAGACTTCGGTTTGTAATAATTAAACCCTTCGGGGTAGATTCGGATGTTAATCATGTGTTGTTCTCTGGACTCGCATTCGCGTGAGTTTTAATGCATATATGTCGATCCTTGTTGCTATGTAAAGTGATTTCACCGGGCGTTAACCCGGCAACTAACGACAGGATGATACTTTATTATTGCTTAATGACCAAAGTGGATTGGTTTAGGCGATAGTACGGTATTTTCCTGGGCGGGTTGTCACTAACATCCCGACTTTTTGTGCCTCTTGCGGACTGTCCGCCCAGTCAACGCGGACTGTCTGCCGTCCTTGTCCAGTTTCAGCCCGAGATTCTTCATTTTGAGATAGAATTGATGAATCTTTTAGGGGTCATTGCTCATGATGCATAGAGAGAACTTTTCATATGATAAAATGCAGCAAGAGAGCAATATGAATTTTGCAAGAAACAAACTTAACAAGGGTTAGATAGCAGAAACGAAGATGAGCAAAATAAATAAATTTAAGATAAAAGCATGCAAAGAGACATATGTTCTAGGTCTCAAGCCACATTTGAGAAGTCAATGACATTTAGCTCATTTCTCAATTTGCAAAAACGAGATTCATCTAAAGGCTTGGTAAAGATATCCGCTAATTGATCATCCGTGCTCACACCATCAATCTTGATATCACCTTTGCTCACATGATCTCTAAGAAAATGATGCCTTATATCAATATGTTTGGTTCTAGAATGTTGAACCGGATTGTTGGCAATCTTGATGGCACTTTCATTGTCACATAAGAGAGGAATTTCCTTGAATTTCACATCATAGTCAAGAAGTGTTTGCTTCATCCATAACAATTGAGCACAACAACTTCCCGCCGAGATATATTCCGCTTCGGTGGTGGAAAGAGCTACTGAATTTTGCTTCTTAGAAGATCAAGATACAAGAGAGCAATCAAGCAAATGACAACCACCGGATGTGCTTTTTCTATCAACTTTGTATCCGGCATAATCGGAGTCCGAATATCCAACTAATTCAAATTGAGCACCCTTTGGAAACCAAAGACCAATGTTAGGAGTATATTTCAAGTATCTCATGATCCTCTTTACGACGGTCAAATGACATTCTTTAGGGGCAGCTTGAAATCTAGCACACATGCAGACACTAAACATGATATCGGGCCTAGATGCCGTAAGGTAAAGCAAACTACCAATCATAGATCTATAAAGCTTAAGATCAACTGGTTTACCTCCCTCATCAAGATCAAGATGCCTATTGGTGGCCATCGGAGTCTTGATGGGTTTTGCATCTTTCATACCAAATTTCTTTAAGATATCCCTCACATATTTAGATTGGCATATAAATGTGCCTTCCTTCAATTGTTTGATTTGAAGACCAAGGAAGAAACTTAATTCACCAATCATAGACATTTCAAATTCCTTGGACATCATTTTACCAAATTCCCCACAAAAATCTCCATTTGTTGAGCCAAAGATAATATCATCAACATAGATTTGACAAATGAAAATATCCTTTCAATTCTTTTGGTAAATAAGGTTGTATCAACCTTTCCACTTTTGAAACCCTTGGAAATTAGAAAGTCCCTAAGTCTTTCATACCAAGCACGAGGTGCTTGCTTCAAACCATAAAGAGCCTTAGAGAGCTTGTATACATGATTAGGCTTCTTAGGATCTTCAAAACCGGGAGGTTGTTCAACATATACCAATTCATTGATTTTCCCATTCAAGAAGGCACTTTTGACATCCATTTGATATAACTTGATATTGTGAGCACAAGCATAAGTAAGCAAGATTCTAATAGCCTCAAGTCTAGCTACGGGAGCAAAGGTTTCATCAAAATCCAAACCTTCAACTTGAGTGTAACCTTGAGCAACCAATCTTGACTTGTTCTTCACAACTATACCATCTTCATTTTCCTTGTTCCGGTAGACCCATTTAGTACCAATGACATTATGACCTTTAGGTCTTTCAACCAACTCCCAAACCTGATTCCGGGTGAAGTTATTCAATTCTTCTTGCATAGAAATCACCCAATCAGGATCATCAAGTGCTTCATCTACACGTTTAGGCTCAAGAAAGGATACAAAAGAATAATGTTGACAAAATGAAGCAACACGAGATCGAGTTTGAACACCCTTACTAATATCACCCATAATTTGGTCTATGGGGTGATCTTTGGCAACTTGAGTTGGAACTCTTGGTTGATCAACCGGTTCTTGCGAAGATATAAAAGGTGGAGTCGTTGAGGCTAATTGATCTTCAACTTGAGGTGTGTCATTGTTACTTGTATTATCAACTTGTTGATCTTGATCATTTGATGAAGAAGAAGTATTCACTTGAATTAATATAGATGGTTCATCATCATCATCTTCTTCTTCTCTAGGCCTTATATCACCAATAGCCATAGTCTTCATTGCCTTGCTCAACTCATCACCTCTCACATCATCCAAAAAAAATTTTCACTATGAGAGCCCATAGTTTCATCAAATTGCACATCATAAACATCTTCAACAAACCCCTTGGACTTGTTGTACACTCTATAAGCTTTGCAATTAGATGAATAACTAAGAAGAAATCCCTCATCACACTTGCTTTGGAATTTGGATAGACGAGAACCTTTCCTTAGGATATAGCATTTGAAACCAAAAACCCGAAAATAAGAAATGTTGGGCTTTCTTCCAATGAGAAGTTCATATGGAGTCTTGTTGAAGAATATATGACAATATAGTCTATTTGATGCATGGCAAGCGGTATTGATTGCTTCGGCCCAAAATGAATCTAAAACCTTATATTTATCTAGCATAGATCTTGCCATCTCATTCAAGGTTCTATTCTTTCTCTCAACTACACCATTTTGCTCCGGAGTGTATGTAGTTGAGAATTCATGCTTAATTCCCTTCTCATCACAAAAATCTAAAACACTTGTATTCTTGAACTCACTACCATTGTCACTTCTTACTTTCTTCAATCTTTGCTCAAATTCATTTTCGGCCCTCTTGACAAAGCTCTTGAATATTTCACAAGTATGAGATTTGTCATGTAGAAAGAATACCCATGTGTATCTTGAATAGTCATCCACAATCACAAGACAATAACTATTTCCACCAATACTTCTATAAGTAGTAGGACCAAATAAATCCATATGCAATAATTCCAATAGTCTTGTGGTTGACATAGTACTCTTGTTAGGATGAGAGTTGGCAACTTGCTTTCCGGCTTGACAAGCACTACATAATTTGTCCTTCTCAAATTTAACATCTTTCAAGCCAAGGACTAGATCATGCTTCACTAAACGGTTGAGTTGTTTCATACCAACATGACCTAGTCTTCTATGCCACAACCAACCCATTGAGGCCTTTGAGAATAAGCAAGTAGTCAAACTAGCCTTTTTAGAAGAGAAATCCACAAGATATAAACTTTCATGACGAAAGCCCTTAAAGATAGTATCTTTGCCATCAAGTGAAGTGACCTCAAATTCATTGCTAGTGAAAGTGCACTTATAACCATTATCACAAAGTTGAGCAATAGATAGCAAGTTGAAATTAAGAGAATCAACTAGCAAGACATTGGAGAGATTATAATCTTTAGAGATAGGTATTTCACCAATGCCTTTTACACCTCCTTTGCTATCATCCCCAAAAGTGATCTTGTCAAAGTCGGATATATCTTCATCAAGATGAGAAAAGATTTTTCTTGCGCCGGTCATATGATTAGTGCAACCACTATCAATTACCCAATGTCTTTCTCCGGCTTTATAGTCCACCTACAAAAGAAATTACTTCCTCTTAGGTACCCAATTTTTCGTGGGTCCTTCAATGTTAGTGACCAAAACCTTAGGCACCCAAATAGATTTCTTTCTATCACATCCAATAGAACGGCCAACAAACCTAGCACAAACAACACCCTTTGAATCCTTTTCAAGTACATAGGATGGATCAAAGGATACGGTCTTCTTGCTCTTGCATTTGTGATTTACATCAACTTTTGTCTTGCATACATGACACATCTTGAATTTCCCTTCATCTTCAAGAAATATCTTGGAAGCAACAAAAGTAGTCTTCTTGGGAATGAATGTCATTTTCCCTTTCTTCGGAACATAATCAATACCATTCTTGTTCAAGGTAAATTTTTGATTTGTCCAACAATGATTAAACCGGACATGACTTCCAAAATACCTAGCAAGATCCTTGGACAAGCACTCAACTTCCTTCTTCAAAGATTCATTTTCTAATATAAGAGATGAATCACAAGAATTATCCTCACTAATGCAAGAGCTAGTGCTTGTGCTACAAGATGGGTTAGTTGCACATGAAGAATCATTTAATATATCACATTCAATACTCATGCTTACTTTTCCTTTGGCTTCTTGTGCAAGGAGAGAGTTATAAGCTTCCTTAAGCTCCTCATGCTTTTCCTTAAGAATCCCCATGAAGTGTTTAGTTTGTCATGGGAGTCCTTAAGGTTGGCGTGAGAAGTCTTCAGCTCCTCATAGGAATTTTGAAGTGAAGAATTCATCAACTCCAAATCCTTCAACTTTGACCTCTCCTTGCGCAATTTGTCATCGGACTTAATAAGCATTTCCACAAGAGCATCATAAGAAATAGCATCATCATCAACATCATCATCACTATCATCATCATTGGCATCCTCAACTATTACCTTGGTTTCACCTTTTGCCATTAGACAAAATGGCTTGGAGAAGAGTGAAGGAGCTTCCTTGATAGCAATTCTGGCAAGACCTCTTGAAGGCTTGTCATCATCATCATCTTTATCAGAGCTTGCATCGGAATCCCATTCAACAAAATAGGCTTGCCTATTTTTCTCCTTCTTGTAGTACTTCTTCTTCTTGTTCTCATTCTTCTTGTACTCACTTTTCTTGCCCTTCTTCTTGCCATTCTTATCTTCTTTCTTGTTTGGACAATTTATTGATATGTGTCCAACTTCACCACAAGAAAAACAATCTTTTCCTTCAAAAGGATTCTTCTTTGATGATTGCCCTTTCTTGGCAAATTTCTTCCTATTCATGATTCTTCTAAGCCCTCTAACAACAAGAGCCAATTCTTCATTCGTGTCACTCTCTTGTTTTTCATCACCATCTTCTTCTTGAGAGGCTTTGGCCTTGAGAGTGATACTTTTCTTCTCCTCAACCTTAGCTTCACCATGTACTTCCTTTTGTGATTACTTGAACATATCATGAGTGAGCACCTCACCAAGCACCTCTGTGGGGGAAATTGTCTTCAAGTTTGATCTCACAAGCAAAGTCACAATTGTTTCATATTTCTCCGGGAGACATCTAAGGAACTTATGAGAGAAGTCTTGATCCGGGACATCAAAATCAAGGCACTTGAGTTCATTCACAATGTCATTCAACCGGTTGAACATGGTTGAAATGTCTTCATCTTTCTTCATAGTGAACTCATTGAATTTACCTTATACAAAGCTTCCTTGACGGTGGAAGTTCCTTCATAAATTTCCTTAAGCTTCTCCCATATCCTATTAGCTTGCTTGAGACCCTTGACTCGGTTGAATTCACTAAGAGTAAGAGCATTGTAGAGCACACTCAATGCTTGATTGTTGTACTTTATGTTGTCCGTGCCTTGTGGAGTTAAATGATCCGGATCCAATACAACATAGCCCTCTTGCACAATCCTCCACACACCTCCTTCCAAGGTTTGAAAATGAACCTCCATTCTAGTCTTCTAATAGTCATAATTTGTTCCATCAAATACCAGAGATTTACCCACATGAAACTTTGTCTTCTCATCCCCCATTATCCTACTCCGGGATGGTTAAATCCTTCAAAAATGGAGTCCTCGGCTCTGATACCACTTGTAGGATCTAGGATACCGACTAGAGGGGGGGTGAATAGGCGGTATAAAATCTAGAAGCACAACACTAGAGAAATTTAATTAGAACCACAAGGAGGATTAAATCTCTAGCTATACTAAGCCTATGTTGAAGGTTTGCAACCTAGGATGACAAGATTACAATTCAATCTCTATGAAGATAATTGCTCAAAGTAAATGCTTGAAATTAAATTGAGCAAGAGAATCAACAAACACAAGAGACGAATTTTATCCCGTGGTATCGATGACTTGCCGGTCACCCGAAATCCACGTTGAGATGGATTCAATGTTCAACCGCTACTCTATCAAGTCACCACTTGATCTTTGAGCCGGTTAGAACCAAAGAACCGCTCCAAATCTCTTTTCCACTAGAGTTGCTCTTCACCACTCCGGCGAGGTGAGCACAAGACCTCTCACATCAATAGATCCGGAGCCACGCACAATCTTCTTGCGAGCTTCCACGGATTCACCACCACCATGCCGTCTAAGAGGCAGCAACCTCCAAGAGTAACAAATCAACCACTTGCTTGATGATTCCCTAGTGCCACAAAGATCAAAACCTTGATGCAATGCACTAGATGCTCTCAATCTCACCAAAGATGCAACCTCTAAGCAAAGTGAGTGAGAGAGAGAAGGGAGAGAGCTCAACAAAGAAGTACAAGCCTTTCAAAGTGCCAAGAGAGCCTCTCCCATCCTGGGCATGGAGTATATATACTCCCTTCCCACGAAACTAGCCGTTATGTTCAAAATAGTTCAAAATGTGTGCCTCGCGGACTGTCCGCGACCTCATCACGGACTGTCCGCGTTTGAATTTCAACGGTAAAAAATGCGAAGTCAACGTGTGTCAGAAAAGACCGTTGGACAGGCAGACTGTCCGTCAGGCCACCGCGGACTGTCCGCCAGGCGCCTGCGGACTGTCCGCCAGGGGCCGACGGACCGTCCTCCCGGTCCACCCGAGCCAACACCGTCTCTGTTAGAAAGACGTCTTATTTCGGACTGTCCGCGAGCCCTCTGCGGACTGTCCCCCTAAAGAAGATTTTTCTCGAAAACCTTCATCCAAAAACTCATAGATTTTCAATAAAATTTATATCCCACGGACTGTCCGCCCATAGGGCCCGGACTGTCCGTCCCAACTGCAGAAAACTGATTTTCTTAAGATTTTCAACAAAGCCTCTTTCAACTTTTGAAAACGCCACTCATCTAAATGCAAATCATGCAAGTTCTTGATCAAAGTGGCACTATGGAAAGTCAAGCCAATGAAATTGATCCCTCTTGATAGTACGGCTATCTAGCCTATCAATCCGGCCATTTATCATCCTCTAATCACCTCATGACCGGTAAAATTAAAAACCCTATCTTTATACCTTTGCCTTGAGCTCCTTTTCATCCAAAGCACACATGCCTTCCTCTTTGCATATTCCATGAGCTCAACGCTTCTCCGGACTAACCTATTCTTATATCTCAATAGAAATGTTAGTCAACGATGTTTGTCATTAATTACCAAAACACAATTTAGGGGCCTAGATGCCTTCAAGGCCCCACGCGTAGAAATCGCGGGTTTCTTCCCAACACCAAAATCATCGTTTGTTCGTGCCTCATTGCGATGGAAGACTCTGTTTCTCACTCAGGAAACGGTTTCCTCTTCTTTCCTTCTTTTTCTTCTTTAAGTAGGCTGCCATGTCATCAATTTGATGATGTGTCATCTCATTCATTAGGGATAGAAACCATCCTACATGGACCATTGGGACTGCCCTAACACGGAATAGAGTGACTACAACATGCCAACACAAATGGATCCATTGTTATTAGTTACTGCTCGTACAAATGGGAGGTGGTAATTGAGGTAAACCCTCCAAAGTCGGTCAAATCTCTTAGATTATGGTCCAAGGAGTATAATCTGAAATAAGTTAGTTTTGGGTAACTTATTTCATATTATACGTGGTTCCAAAATGGGGCTTGCACCCCTTTGTAGAATAGACCGGAGTTCTCTTCTTGTTTCTGTCATGTAACTTCTCTTTGCCCCTCAGCCATTCGGCCGAGACCTCATGTAATCTCCCCCTGATATGCCAGGAATTAAACTTGCATTGTGTCGTCTTCCCTTCGATCAATGAAATCAAGTAGGTGGGGATCTTCCCTCGAAGTTATTCAGAAAAAACTTATATAATCTATGTGGATTATAATTAAAAAAACAGGCACATATGTCACTCTTTGTTTAGTTTTATCCATCAATCACATTTATCGGCCATGTACCCTCTGCCCTAAATTATGTACCCTCTGTCCTAAATTACTATTAGTTTCAGCTATTTAAAATTTATATTTTTACTATTGCGATAAAAAAAATTATAAATTTAGAAAAATCAAAACCGGACGGAAAGAGTACCCGAAGGTGCTGCCACTTGCAGCAGCTTATTTAGGGCAACTCCAACCGGATCCTTAACTGAACCCTCAACTCATTTTTGAGGGTCAAAACGCAAAAAACACCCTCCAACCCGCCTCTCAACCGGCCCCCGACGGATGAGGCCGCCTCATCTGACCCTCCTCGATTCTCAGCTGTAGGAGCTCCTCTCTCGGACTCTCATCCGCCGACGGCGCAACGGCCGGCCCTCCCGCGCCTGGACGGAGCTTTCCCCGTGCCATCCCCGGAAGTTTCTATCGTCAAGTAAGTCGATTTTTCATCTCCGACTGTCATGTAGTGTATGGGAGGGAGGGCAAATCTTACCTGTACATCCGGCGGCGGCTAGTGCGGCGGCGGTCGTGCCCGTGGAGGCTCGCGGCGGTGGCTGCCCGCGTCGATGCGGGGCACCGCGGCCGCTCCCGAGGGGGTCGGCGGCAGCCCGCCCGGTGGCTGCGTGCGTTGATGCGGGGCATGGCCGGCTTGCCCCCATCTTGTTGATCTGTTTTGCCTGCTGCTCGATCTGCTTTGAATGCTTCTCGATCTCTTTGCCTGCTGCTCGATCTGCTTGGCCTGCGCTGCTCGATCTGCTTTGTGTGCTGCCCTGCGTGAGAGAGCTGGGTGCTGCTCTGATTTTATTTCCTGGTGTGCTACGGATAGGAGAGTGCTGCTCTGATTTTCCCCCTTATTGGCAGTACACTATGGAGATTTTTTTCCCTGTTGGCAGTAGACAATGCAAATGCAGAACTAGAAGATAAAATTACTCAATTACATTTTGTTCAGTCTATATGATAGGATTGTACTGCTGTTAAATACTTATGAGTTATTCATGCTGAACTACAGGAGACGGGAGGTTATATTTCAAATGAACATACTCTATTGATTATGTACTTTCAAATTCATGTATTGTGTATTATTTATTTTGTGTGAGAAACAATATGTATTATTTATTTTGTGTGAGAAACAATTTGTATTATTTGTGATATGTATGTGGACTATTTGTGGTATTTTGTGATCAATATATTGGCTATGTATGAATTAGATTGTTAGTTACATGATATGAATAAAGAAAGAGATTTATAAGATGTAAGGAGGTATACGAGAGTTAGTTTGGAGTTAGAAGAAAAATAAGAGTCTCAAACTAGATGAGAGACCCTCATATGAGTGGATAAGGATTCAAATTTAAGAGTCAATTTAAGAGTCTGGTTGGAGTTACCCTTACCCCCTCGCCCTGCCCCCATGTTAGTTTGGCCCGTGAAATCGACGTGCCAAGCGCCCCGCGCCCAACCCTTCGTGATGGCACACGGATCGGATAGGCCGATAGGGCGGCGCACGGTCGCACGGGTTTTGGAGTCGGACGCTTGGAGGCTGGAGCACCTTTTGATCGATCCTACGAGGGAACTAGGGAATAAAGAATTTCATTCACGAGATCACTCTTCTCAACGAAATATTTTTTTGCTCTATGCAGCCAACGTGTCTGCTCAAAGTTGGTGGACGACCTGCTCTAGCTAATAAATTAGTGCTTAGCTGAGGTGCCCAATCCGGCTCCGGTGCTCCAGAATTGCCAGCCTAGCACCACTGGTGTAATGTATTGCACCTCCTCTGCTGTTCTCTCTCTTCTCTCAGCACCCCCTTAAAACTAACAATGGAGCTGCCCTTATCTGCCCGTCTCTCTCTTTTTAACGTGCAATGATGGTACTGTGAAAAGGAAAAGGTTTGCTGCCACTGAGCACGCACCTGTCCTTGGCTCGCTTGATCTGGGGATGCTGATTCCTTCGTTTTGCTTGTGATGGCTGATGAAGCAAGGTAAGAATTGGATGGCTCAGATCCTGTTTAGTTCCTAAAAATTTCGCTAATTGTCCGTCATATCAATCTCCGAATAATAATTAAGAGTATTGAATATATATTAATGATAAAACTCATTCCACAACCTCTAACTTAATTTTCAAAATGAATCTAACGAACCTAGTTATGTTATGATTAGACAACGTTGTGCTACAGTAATCAATCTCTAATGATTGATTAAATAGACTTAATGAATTCGTCGCGCAATTTTCAGTTCATTCGTGTAATTATTTTTGTAACTAAGTTACGTTCAATACTCCTAATAAACCTTGAAAGAGACCCAAAAATTTTACCTCACGAACAAAATGCAGCTCTAATCCACAATTATGTCAATACAGATTCATCACCTCTTTGGCCTCTGCCCTTTTGCGTGCTTCGCAGTCTCCGAGGTCCGAGCGCACAACACTAGCGACCGGTGCGTGCGCGGTGCAGCCCATGGCTCGGCTATCTTCGTCGGGCTGCGCCGACCGATGGAGTTGTTGCCTTGTTGTTGCAAGGTAGACCTGAGCATTTTTCGGGTCGGACCGGGTTCGGGCCGGGCCGAAAAAACCCAATTATTTCGGGTCGAGGAACTCCTGCCCATGATAGTCCCATGGGACGTGTCGGGTCTCAAATTTCGGGCTGGGCCCGGGCTTGGTCGGGCCGCCCGCGCACTTTATAGTGTAAAATAGCTAAAAATAGTTTGAGTCGGGCTCGAGCCAAATTTTTTTTTCTCGAGCTACAAGATCTCACACCCGTCTAGTAAAGTCCGTTGGCCGACCGGGCTAAAATTACTCGGTATATTACAAGGGTTGTGGCCTTGGCGTGGACTGGGAGGCTGCTGATTCGTGCAGCAGGAGTACTATTAGCTCGTTGTCACGGATGTGATAGGTCGATAGGAGCATGGACCCGCTTCTTTCTGGGAAAAGCTACCGTGGAGTACAGCCCTCTTTAGTTTGTTGTAAAATTTTGGAGAAACTTTTTGGGATTCCCTTCTAAAGTTTATTAAAAGTATTAAATGTAGACTACTTAGAAAATTAACTACACGAATGGACTAGAAATCGCGAGATGAATCCATTAAGTCTCATTAATCTATCATTAGAGATTGGTTACTGTAGCACAATGCTGTCTAATCATGTCATAATTAGGCTCATTAGATTCGTCTCGAAAATTAAGGTAGAGGTTGTGGAATGGGTTTTGTCATTAGCTCACATTTAATACTCCTAATTAATATCTGGAGATTGATGTGACGGGTAGTTGGTGAAATTTTTGGAAACTAAATAGGGCCAAGACTCTGGGCACGGCTCGTGTTGCGTCGCCGCGCAGGGCGGGCGCAGGCACCGCACGATGTGGGACCCCCGTCTGTAACCGCGATCACGGGAAAGATGCGCAGAGCATTACGATTCAAATTTTGTGCAATTTTGACCAACTAACTACAAAAGACAAGAGACTTTAAAAGTTTTTTACACAAAAGACAAACTAATATCTAAATCTTTCTCATAAAAAACAAGAAGTATTTTGGTCATTTTACATCTTCATTGGTTTGCATGTTCGGTCCTAGAATTGCATTTATTTTAGGACGGAGCGAGTAGTACGGTGCAGAGATGACAGTGAGACTCCCCAACCTGTTTAGTTGGGTGAAAATAAGTAAAAGTTTTTATATTGAGCCGCGTGCGTAGAGAGAAGAAATAAACTGACACGATTCTCTAAGTGAGAAATTTTGGTGAAACTTTTAGAACTGCCTGCGTACAGTACATGCGAGTGTGACGGTGCGACCACGAGCGAGTTCAAATCTTACGTTTGCTGCAGTTGTTAGAAGTGTTAAACCAGAGGAGTATTAGACAGACTAGGGTTTGCTCGCCGCTGATGCTCGGCGGTGGAGTTAGGTTTTGCCGAGGAGCGTGGCTCCTCTGCGGCTTTGTTTTCCTGGTGGCGTCGGTGATGCGGAAGCGACCGTGTTGCAGAGGAATAATTTCTCCCAGCTTCTTCTGTTCTCCGGTGGCGATCTACTCCGACGTCAACAGAGAGGCTGGGGAGACCTGTCCAGGAGTCGAGGGGCGGCACATCATCGTCTTCTTCAGGTGATGATGTTGTTGACCCTGTTAATATCAAGGAAGATGATCTTTGGAGGAAATCTGAGCATTGCTCGGGTTACCGGCGGTGGAAACGAAGGATGCGTCGTGACTCGTGAGTACTGGAGTTGGCCGATACGCTTGGTAGGCAGCGTACTCGGCTGATTCACCTAGCAGTAAGCCCTTCTCTGCGGCCTCCACTTTGTGGAGTTTGGCTCTGGTGCCCGACGACGATTGGGAAGCGTCTTCGACAGCGGCGACGAACGGATCGCTAAAGGCTGCGAGGAAGATGAACAAGAGTTTTGAACTTCTTCGTAATTTTCCTTTTCTTTCGGATCCAGTTTATAAACGAGCAGGTGTAATACGCTAATATCAATACATGTTGATTAAAAAAACGACATGGGCCAACAACCCTCTCAGGTATACATAGGGCAAGGCAAAAGAAAGTTCGGTCCGGGGCTTCAAGCCCACACGGGGTGAATAAATCTCAATTTTGACCCAAATAGGACTTTTGGGCTTTGGATGAGCCCATACGCAAGAGGCAATGCAAAAAGTTTTGATCCATACATATTTCGAGCCATTTGGCCCTTAGTGAAAAGGAGATAGAAATCAATCAACCGAGAGATGATTAGAAATTCCGTGATCACAAATCAGAAAGAACAAAAACTAACGTGTTCACTCTTCTTTTTTCTTACAACAAGGTTCAAGAGCATATTGCAACCTACCATACCCGCCAATTTCATCCAAAACAGTAGTTTTACAAACGAGAAGGTATTTTGTCAGCCCCCCACGACCACTCAAAAATGTCTCACTTATGAACTCATTCTTAAACAAATAAACGAGCCACATTATTGCCACATTGTTGGAAACTCCTGTGGACATATTTGGTATTTTGGTTGGATGTTTATCATGAATGATTTGGATTGGACATCAAAATAGATTTGAAATATTCTCTCCATTCTTAAATTATTATTAACTATGCTTAGCTCAATTTATATTATTTATAACAATGGAGGTGATATATGTACATCGTTGTATCATTTATGTTAATATCCTCTTTAGCTGGTTTCTAAAATACTAGCACTTAAATTATGTACTCCCGTTGTCCCAAATTATTGGTCATTTTAGCCATTTCATATTCACAGATGTTGTTATGCACTTAGATATACTCTATATCTAGACGCACAAGAATATCTATGAATTTAGAAAAGTCAAACATCTTGCAATTTAGGATAGAGAAAATATTAAGTATGCTTATTTGATCAAATGGGCGAAATTATTAAAGCAATTACATTAGCTCATGAACCATTTCACTTTGTTCGTTCATATCATGATTGGATCATTAGATACAAATCTTTCCATAATGGACACAGTAAACTGTAAAAAAAAGCACTTCACTAGGTTCTATACTCTATTTTTCTATGTTTGACCTTCCTTACTTTTACATATAGTTTGGTCATTTGATTCTTGTTTTGTATGCTGATAAAAATTATCTTCACCCTGTGCATATATATGGTCACTAACTAGCGTGATTTGATCATGATCTCGTTCAGCTTGTATGTATCTAGACCATTTCGGTAGACTTATCTTTTCAGTGTGTATATATCTAGACCATTTCAGTAGACTTATCTTTTGCTTGTCCATCTCTTCTATGATGTTCTTATCATTGTTAAATTATTTTACATCAATATTCTCTAAGATGCTACTTCCTCCATTTTAAATTGTAGATCGTTTTAGCATTTCAAGATTCACATTTTTTATGCATCCAAATATACTTGTGTCTTGATACATGATAACAACTATGAATCTAGAGTTACTAAAACAACGTACAATTTGGAACAGATAGAATGACATTTTTATTAAAGCAACATCTTAAATACAATGTATAACCACTAAAATGTACAACTAGTACATGCCTCGTCATTTCACCTTATTTCTCCGACCTCACCATACCGTAAGTCCATGAACCAACAACAATCATAAGATGAAGGACCGGACTAACAACGAGAGAGGGGGAGTGAATGAGAGCCGATAAAAATTCTTCACAAATTGATGAACTCGGCCTATGTCCCAAATTCAACTCCGAGTACTCGCACACAAGAGAAAGACACAAGACTAGGCACACAACAACTCTACAAGCCCTAGAGACAAGCCTCAAATCAATGAACGAAAGCACAAAGTAAGAATCAAAGCACTTAGTCAACTCAGCGAGGCCAGGGACGGACCGTCCGCCAGGGTAGGACAGACTGTCCGTGGGTCACAGGCGGACCGTCCGTGGGTCAAGGACGGACCGTCCGCATTTCCCAACAGAACCTCCAGAGACGCACCGTCTTCTCACGGACCGCCCGTCTAGCCAAAACGAACCGTCCGTCCGTCACGGTCTGTCCGCCACTCAAGTTCGGACTGTCCGATGAATTTCCTGATTTTCCAAAAATCTATCCCCGAAGAACACGGACGAACTCTATAACACCCCGTGTTTTTAATTAGTGTTAATCACTATCCTAAACAAGTCAACAAGCACTAATGAACAACCTTGGTGAAACCCCTAGTCAAACCCCTTGAAACCTATACCTTGTCTGAACTTTGGCCACGTTCTCCAAATTTCACTTAAACACTTCAAAATCCGCCAATATAAAAGTTGTGCATCTTTTCATGGGACACAATTTTCATAATTGGCGGCATTTCAAATTTTGAGTGGAAAGTGGTAAAAAAACATGGTCAACGACAGACTCTGCTTTGCACCGGCGCCGAGAAAATCCTCAAGTTGGCTTGCAATTCATGCAAAATCCGTTGATCAAAACATCTGTGAGCCTTTGTAAAAGTTGTAGCGGGTTGAGAGATCTATAACTTTTATATACATGCTTTGGTGCACTTTAGTTACAAAGTTTTGAAAGAATCACGATCAAACAGTGCTGGGTTGAAACATTGCCGCGCCCTGGCGCTCTAGAGCGCGCACTGGCGCCACGCGCACGACGCCGTCTGTGCGTCCGGGCGCTGCCCGCCGCGGTCCCACTGGGCCCGGACGTCGAGGACGGGTTTGCCGCGTGGCCTAGCTAGGCCCCCTCGACTGCCGTCCATCTTTCCCCCGCACGACACGTCGCCGCCGTACCACCGTCCACGTCGCCCGCCCATGCCGCCTTAACGCACGTCGCTGACCGCCATGACTTGCTCTCCACGACGACATGACCTCCCTCGTCCGTCTAAAAGAACGCACGAGGCGCACCTACGCCGCGCCTGTGCCAGACGCACCGTCGTCGCGCCATTGACGGTCGCCCAGGCGAGCTCCCTCTCCTAGATAGCGTCCCCGCCGCTGGAGACCCCCTCCGCCTTCCCTAGGACCCCCTGAAGCTCTCCGCACCGTCCCCTCTCATCTTCCGGCCGAGGACTCACCGGAGCAGCCGCTCCCGCGGCGGCCGCCGCCTGTGCTCACCGGCGCCGCCCTGGCCACCAATCGAGCGCACGTGCGCACGTGGTCCTCCCCCGCCGCTTCCCCGGCCAAGTTCGACACCGCCGTCGCCGGAATCCGACGTTCCCCGCCTTCGGCCGTCCCCAAGGGCTGCATTGTAAGGCCCCCTTTCTCTCCAGGGGCTTTTCTGTCAACCTAGGGCTTTTGTGTAACGTTCAAAATCTTTCCAGGGTCTTCTCCGTAAATAGATTCTTCAAAACTAAAGTGTTTCGACTGAATCTTTGAGAAATCGTAGAAAATCGTTAGAAAAATCAGAAAAATGCAAAACCAACTTTTTTGGTCTCCCTGTGTTGAAGCCTACCTTTTCTAGAAAGCATGTCTATAGTTTTGATGTGTAGTTTTTGAATGAAAATTCAAACTCAGTTCGAATGTGATTTGTTATAACTTGAAATGTATAACTGATCTGGTTTTGATTTTTGGATATGTTATTTGTGATGTCTTGAGTAGGCTTGTATTCAAATCTTGCACAAAGTTACTTAAGGAATCTTTAGTTATGTTTTATTTTGTGATTAGGCTAGGTCTGAGTAAATGAATTTTGTAGCATTCTCTGAATAGATTCTTGAGCTCTACTTTTGTGTACTGCCTAGCTATGCTTAGAAACACCTCTGGTGAATTGACTGGGATTTTGGGACTTGTTTGCTTGGTGATCTTGAGATATGCATGTCTTTAGGTGTAAATTGATAACTGGAGTTCTAGAAGGTTCTAGAGGCTCATCTTTGGTTAAGAGGCTAGTTTTGTCATGCTTGGTGCATAGGAGAACGTTGGGATCCAGAAGTTTTACATATCTCTCTGAATGGATTGTTCTTGCTCACCATAGGTTGTCTTTGTCATTTTTGTGTAGCTTTATAGAAATAGTTTCTGGAGTTAAGTTTTGGTGTGTAGCCTAGTTATATTCCAGAGATGCTATGTGTAAATTTTGAGCTCCAGTGCATGAGTAGTTTTCCCTGTATGAATAGATCTTGCTTTTGCTAGCTGTAACTTGTCATATTTTTCCTGCTTAGAATATAGCTTGGTTTGCTGTGAATTTTTTGCAGTAGCTCAGTTGTTACACTGTGTGCATGTACAAAAATTCTCACTATGAAATCATGCATAGTTTCAACATAATAAATTTTCGAAGGAAGTAAGTGTTATAAAGGAGAAATAAAGAAATCAACTCTTTAACCCTAAGAGCTATCTTTACCCCTAAGTTGAAAGTTTTTTAATCACCTTTAACCAACTTGTTTAACCAACTTGTTTTCATTGTGAAGAAAGATAAATGTAATTGAATAAATGTGTACACAATCACCATCAAAAAAAGTGTTTACTAAATTGTTCCTACCCTTTTCCTTTTGGGAAGAGTATGCTGAATTTATGTTTATTTAGGTGAATGTGACCAACCATGCACTCCATGTTGTCATGAGATGTTTTGTAATTAATTGAATTAATTCATCAATTAATTCTTGCATATGCATCCTCCGTGTAGAACTTTCTAACGGTAGCGACGAACTCGTTCCGGGAACAAGGTGACGGACCGTTCGAGGAAACAGTGAACGTCGTGGAGCACAGTGAGACCCAAACCAAAGTTTGGAAGGGCCAAAGGCCTAGTTAGACTAACATCCACTTGAAAGGCAAGCCCCGGTTCATCATTGTCTTATGTGTTTCTTTTTAAACTTCCGAGTTTTATCTTTGATTACCTTTGTGCATTTACGTTCATGAGTTGAATTGAAACCCTAGATGCATGATCCCTAAGTACCTATGTTCTCGTACTAGTATGCTAGGTCGCTAGTTGCTATGCACTAAGGACCCGGTACAAGTCGAGTGATGTTCGTCACTCGCAAGAATAGGTTCTTATGTTGGAATCATAAGGCTTGCTAAATTGGATTACTCACGTGGTAAGAGCATGGGATTCTGGGCTCCAGTCCAGTGGTTAGAAGATTAAGTGTTTGAACGTACTAAACATTTGTCGGAAATGGGTACGATAAGTTTAGTACCTGAATGATGCGGTGTGGGAAGTTTAGGCTACTAATCTTAGGTTGCTACCCCAGGCTAGCTACCTGTGGTACATGTGTGAGTCTGGACGCTAGTGTGAGGCGGACCAGATAGCCTTGTACCTAGGATAGTGGCATCTGATCCTAATCCGAGGAATGACGGGAACCACCTGGTTGGTGTACTCATTGTTAGTACATTCTCCTGTATGTTTAGGTTCACCTTGCAAGGTTATTAATCGATCGATCATCGGCCTCTCACCGCTATCTGAGATTGCTTAATCAATTGACCATTGTGATCCCTTTATGATGGAATATGGATAAACTTGATATTGATTAATGGTATTGCACAAGTTATGCTTGATATAGATGGCTTATCTAGTAATGATTTAATTCACTAGAACTTAAGCTAAAATGTTGAAAGTAAGGATTCACTCCTTAGTAGCCTTTTGGCAAAACAAACCCACTAGCCAAAAGCCTTGCATTAATTAGAGGTAAAGTCTTTTATTTTAGACGGGTAAGCCTTGCTGAGTATTAGTATACTCAGCCTTGGTATATATGTTGTTTTCAGGTGAAGTTGTTTGGCTTGGTGAGGTACCCCACGGCTGGGAGCTGCAGTGGGTATCAGACGATGAGTAAGGTCATCATGGACGACCTCCTATGATGATTATTGCGTTGCTTAATTTATTTCCGCTGTTTAAAACTCTGAACCTTCTATCATCATGTCATGAATCATGATTTGTAATAAACGACCCTATGGGGAAGATTTGGATTTAATTTATAAGGTACTCTGGACTCTCCTTCGTGGGAGTTTTAATGTATATGTTTCGATCCTCTGTGTGTTGTACAAGTGATTTATCGAGCTTCGACCCGGCAACACTCAACGTGATGGTTCCTTATTATCACTTAATGACTAAATGGAGTGGTTTAGGCGATAGTACAGAATTATCTCGGGTGGGGTTGTCACAAACTCGACGAACTGGACACAAGATGGACTGTCCGTATAGACCAGACGGACGGTCCGTGCGTGTTCCAGAGCTCGAACGCGGGCCTGGCCGCAGGTCAACTCCGACTTCCGATCGACGGATCTCCCAAACTGCTGGATGGATTGAGCCCAAATTTTAGTTAGATGAGAAGCATCTCTATGAGAAGCTATGCCTAAAATCTTGGAGCCTCAAACCAATTCAATCAACCGGAATCGCAAATCACGTGCTCACAAGCTACCACCTCGGCCTACTCCAAAAACTCACGAATCAAAGGCGATTCCCGACGTTTGAGGGGTCAAGATCATCCACAAAGAGGCACAAGGCACTCACCCATGATCCCCTCAAAGAAATCTGAAAGAAAACACCCTAGAAATTGACGAACTCGAATCAAATCGAAAACCACCAAAAATAGCTCCGAAAATGACACGAAAATCACAGAGAGCTAAGAAGGAGATAGAGTCACAACGCCGAATTCTTCCATACATCCAGAGGTCAAAGTCTATACAAAGATTGTCTAACCTATGGAGCAGAGAAAATGGAAACAAATCATCCAGGGGAGAGAGAGCTAGAGCAGAGAGCGAGAGTTGCCATCCACCCCTCCACTATATATACGAAGTCTCTCGAGGGGTGGGAAATGACGACGATACCCTTACAATTTAAACTAGCATACACACCCCTCAGGGGCAATTTGGTCACGTCTTCGAATATTCTCATCGAGCGGACATGCTTCCACCGTGAACTTGCTTAGCCTCGACGCAAACCCCGCGATCACCCCACGTGCCCCCCCGCCTCGAAGCTTCCCGACGCACCCGGATCCCGTCTCCGTCACACCGGGTCCTCGAGCCGTGTTGGTTTTGTGTCCGAACCAACAAACCCTGCGTACAAGCTTCGGTCTTCAGCCGCTACCTTGCACCGGCTCCATGTTCACGGTTTCATCTTGCTCTTCTTGCACCATGCAGCTCGCACTTGACCCCGTCGTCCACCGGGTCCATCAAGCCAAGCCTACTTGTCACCGGAGGCCACCACGACATAGACCTTTCGCGCTTATTCTTCACCTGCACCAACACAAGTCAAGCCGCAACCTGCACCTGCAACACTGAGCCAAGAATCAGTCCACACAACATTGTGAATCACTCATCACTGAGGAGCGACCCTCCACTGGTCTTTGGACACTCCTGGTCCTCAGTCTCCCTCTTGATGAGTGCATTGACAATACCCATAGTAACCAATTTAGGAGAAACAGAAAAAGAAAAGAAAGCAAAAAAACAAACCTCCAACAAGTGCTCTAAAGTCAAGAACAAGTGAAAACAAGATCACTCGAAAGAGAAAGTCTCGGTCCCTTAAGACAAGGGCAACGACTCAACACAACCGAGACAACAAGCTCACCACAAAGGAGCAAAGCACAAAGCACAGAAATCAAGCAACACACGGAGCTCCCCCTACACATATGCAAACTCCACCTGAACAAGTGCGTGCAAAACTGAACTAGATGAAATTTCTCCACAATTTCTCCCCCTTGTTGACGATGCATGAATCAAACTACCATGATGGTGCACAAATGCGTGTCAAAGCATATACAAGCTACCAAGCTTCTCAAATATACAAAGAGCACCACAAAATGTTATAAATGAGAGAAAGAGCAAGCAAGGTAGACATGGTTTAGTTAAAGTATTGCCATCAAGAGGGTAGATATATACATACATGTGACGAAGTCAAAGCATTTTAAGCAGTTTTCACAAAGAAACATTCATCTCATAAGCAAAATCCTATTCATGATCCATTTGATAAAAAATGAGCTAGATCACACGTAACTCATACAAGATCACAAGCTCTCATCACAAGATCATAGCAAACACTCACAAGCTCCGACATGTCATGTCAAAGCCACCGAGCCATGTGTCTACTTCTAAAAGAGACTTCTCATGATAGACAACATGCAACGGTTTAGCACCCAAGATATACATGAAAGCATAAAGACATGATTATGAGCATTTTCTCAAGCATAGACATTTCATAGATACCAAATTCATTTTCAAATCTAAGCATGGTACATGAAATGCTTTTACGGTAGAAAGAAGCTTATGCTTCTTTTCATGTACAACTAATACATGCCTTGTCATTTCGCCTTACTAATACATACCTTTGCGGCAAAAAGAAGCTTATGCTCTTTTTCATTCAATTTTTTTGTTAAATACAATGTATAACCACCACCATGTACAACTAACACATGCCTTGTCATTTCACCTTACTTCTCCGGTTTTCCCACCTCACCATACCATAAGGGCAGTCTCAATGGAAGAAACTGACACGATTTCCATAGCCCAATAAATCATCTATAGAAACTATCTTCCACAATGGTAGTGTCTTTGAGTAATAATTGTTTTCTCTTTCTCTCTCTCAACTATAACATCTTCATCCAATGAGAGAGTGCCATGAGTCCCCTAGAAACTAGTAGTTTCTTCCTAATATCAATTTCATGGTTTCTTGGTGCATTGGTTCAAGAGAAGACTTGGTTTCTTCATGAAGAAACCATTTCTATAATTCTCCATCTCTTTCCTCATTAATTAAGCTGCCACACCACCATTTTGATTAATTGACAAGCTATTTAAGGGAGATAGAAACTACTATTAATGCACCATCAGGAGTGCCCTAAGTCCGTGAACCAATAATAATCATAAGAAAATCTCCAACCACCAACCACAACTCTGCAAGCAAAACACGAGCTGATTAAATAAAGTTTAATCCCTATCACATCGAATATTTGGTACTAACTAAAAATATTAAACATAAAATAACTACAAAACTAATTGTTTAGTTTGTGACTAAATCATGATACAAATATATTAAATCTAATTAGTTCATGATTTGACAGTGTTAGGTTAAAATAAATATATGCTAATGATATATTAATTAGATTTAATAAGTTTGTCTCGCGAAATAGTCATGACTTTTGCAATTAGCTCATATTAAATTCTTCTAATTAACATAAGATGAACATCTGATGAGATAGCAAACACCAATACCATCCTTTCCATCACCTGGTTCATCGCCAACCCAGTTTTAGCAGTAGCAACACTCTGTAGCAATGTTTTTCTAGACGGTAAACGGTAGGCAGTCGGTCGACTATCGTTTAGCGTTTAATCTGTTTAAACGGCTGTTTAAACAGGACTAAATGTCATTTAAACGGGATAAACAACGTTTAAACAGGTTAAACAGTATAGACGGTGATCACCCGTTTAGAGCAACTCCAGCAAGAACCTACAAATTGAGACCTCCAAAACACATTTGCACGCCCAATTTCAAAAAATAGAGACCCAAAATTAGCACTCAACTCCAGCAAGGATATCAATCTGGACCTCTATTTTTCTGTGTGGGCCCGTGTGTCAGAGAGAGGTGATATTCCATCCGTCCCACCGGCTGCGTCTCCGAGACTCCGCCCGCCCAGTCGCCGTCGCTCTGCGCCCGCCGAGGCCACCGTCGCCCTTCCGACCGGAACCCAATCCTCTGCAGTACTCAGAGGGACTCACTGTCACTTACATGTGGGTCCGGTCCCACATGTCAGTGACCGTAGTCCCTCTGCAGTACTGAAGAGGAGACTCGTCCCTGCCGACCGTCGTCTCCCAACAAGGCTACTAGCAGCCGCCGTCACCAGTAGCAGCTAACGGGCAAGGCGGTCTGCTTCGACGCGGCGCTGGCCGCGCGCCTCCGGGGCCTGCTGCCGCGTCCCGAGCCGGCGTGCTCCTCCCCGCTCGCGGCGCTCACGCGGCTCGACGACCTCCTCGTGCTCACGCTCGCGGAGGCGGCGCAGGGCACATCCCGCAAGGCACCCACCACCTGCGCCCGGGGACGCCGCGTGGAAGGACCAACGGTTGGTGTGGACTCCGCATGCCGCCGCCCTTCTGCTCTGCTTCTTCCCCACCGAAGCAACCTGCAGCGGTTCAAGCTCTGTTTTTGTCCGTGCTCCTCTCCACAGATGGAAACACAACTGCAGATCAATTCCTTCCCACGCAAGAAGCAAGCAAATCCACCAGCTCCAAATCATGCTCCTTGCACTGCTCGTCCGTCCCTAAATCCAAGTACGAGAGGTAGTTCTCCAATTCGTGCAGTGCTAGCAAGCATTTGGCTCCCTTCTTTCAATTCCGAGCAAACAAATCCACCAGCAGCTCGCCTCTCTTCTCCGGTCAGCAAAGTAGGTCAATTACTGAATCTTCTTCTCTATGCAGGCTGCAGCAGATGGACGTCGCGGGGGTCTGCGTCCTTCTGCGTCAAGGGTGGGAGTGCCGCCGCGGCGGGGGCGTGCGGCGTTCCGCGACCGCACGGTCACCTCGTCCTCATGGAGGCCGGACGAGAGCGAGCAGAGCAGCGCGTGCGGCCGTGCGCAGCAACCACAGCCTCGGCCTCGGCGTGTGGGGCATTCGGCTCATGGCGCGGTCCGTCCACCCGCCGCTCCCTGTGGTGTGCGCGGACCGAGGGGCGCGCTTCGACCCGCGGTTCATGGTGGACGCCGTCAGTGGGCGGATAGGGAGCCTGGAGCCGGCCAACGTGAAGATAATGACGACGCGGGGGGCCTGCCTGGCCGCCTGCCGCGGCGCCTCCTCGGTGCTGCAGATCCGCGAGCGGCCACCGGGGACCTCTTCCTCGTCACAGAGCTCGTCTTCTTCCGCCTCCGGGAGTAGGAGGTCGGCGGGGACGACGGGCTTGCCGAAGCGCTCAGCGAGGAGGGGGAACACACGAGGCTTGACCTCGGGGCAGCTCCGGAACACGAGGAGGCGGCAGCGCTCCTCGGTCCGCCGGACGCGCTCGGCGGCGCGCAGGTGAGGTCGCCCCCCGGCGTGGCGGCGAGGAGGCGGCGCGTAGGCGAGGTCCGTGCGGCCAGGTGGCGGCGCGCGCGAGGTCGGACGTGACGGCGGCGGCGACGTACGCGTCGGAGGCCAGCGCGGAGGCGCGGGAGAAGAAGAGAAAAACACAAGAAAAATGAAATAAAAAAGGTGGGGCCCACTTTTGGAGGGGGAGTAGAGGATCTCCAGGAATGGAGGATTGAAAGGGAGATTTGAAGGGCTAAAAAATGGAAGGCTATTTGGAAACTCTGTTGGAGTTGTGTTTTTCACTAAACTCTAAAATTTGGAGTAGAGATCCATATGGAGACCCTTGCTGGAGTTGCTCTTAGCATATTTAAACAGAGTTTAATTCACTTTAAGAATACACTCTCCGGAGTGACCTCTGCAGTCACCAAGACCAATCTGATCATTTGTGGGAATTAAAAAATAAAATAAAATCTGGCCATTTGGGACTTTGGGTGACTCGCCCACCGCCGTGGAATCCACCTCACGCTGCTCCCCAGCCCAAAACCCTATCGCGCCGAGCACAAAAACCTCCAACCGCTGGTCCCGCCGCCGCACGGGGCCCCCGAGCACGACGGACACGCGCCCAGAAAGATAGCCCAGGGGGGACACACCCGCCGCGGCAGAAGAGCCCAAATCCAGGCCGCAGAAGCCACGCACGCGCTTGCCCAGTTGCCCTGCCGCCCCCCATTCCCTTCGCTCCCGCCGACACCGAGCAATTCTGACGCGGCGCTCCGCCGACATGGCGCCGCCGCCCCGCGCCACCACGGTCCTCGCCTGGTGCGCCCGCTCTCCTTTCCACCCACTCTCTCTCTCTCTCGCCGCCGGGGGAACCGGAAACTCCCGTGTCTCGCGATGCGGCCGCCGCTGATTTCTCTGTTCCTTGGTTTGTGCTCGCAGGGGTTCCGGGGAGGATGGGCAGCTGGGCATGGGCGGGAACGAGGAGAAGGACTGGGCCCACTGCGTGGAGGCGCTGGAGCCCTACAACGTCACCGCCGTCGTCGCCGGCAGCCGCAACTCCCTCGCCATCTGCGACGACGGCCGCGTGCGTCCTCCTTCCCCGACCGCTGCTGTTCGTTTGTCGGCGAGCCTCCGTTCCCAGTTCTGACCCGTTTTGTTTGGGCCTCCTTGCCGTGCGCAGCTCTTCACGTGGGGATGGAACCAGCGCGGCACGCTCGGGCACCCGCCGGAGACCAAGACGGAGAGCTCCCCGGGACCAGTCGACGCCCTCGCCGGCGTCAGGATCGTCCAGGTGCGCCTCGGCTCTGCCTTAGCCGCGAGATTCGTGTCTCTGTGCTGCTGATGAAACAAGCTCTCTCTCCCTATGGGTTTCGTTGGTTCCAGGCGGCGATTGGCGGGTGGCATTGCCTCGCGGTGGACGACAAGGGCCGCGCGTACGCCTGGGGTAAGTGAACCCACTTCCTGGCGCTGCCCGTCGCCGATTTACGGTTGGTTTGATGCAATGCGCATCGATGGTGCAGGGGGGAACGAGTACGGGCAGTGCGGCGAGGAGCCTGAGAAGAAGGAGGACGGGACGAGGGCCCTCAGGAGGGACATCCCGACCCCGCAGCGGTGCGCCCCCAAGCTCAAAGTCCGGCAAGTGAGTCGAATTTGATTCCTGTGCTGTGCTAACATCAGCGAGAATATTTTGGAACTTGAGCAATTTTGGTTCGGTGCGCTGGTTGTAGGGAATCCAACAAATTGTGGATGGTATTGTCAGTTGTCACTTTGGCATATGCTTTGTTGCCAAACAAGTAGTCCGGTTGCGAACCACATTTGGGATAATTTATATGATGATGGAACTGGAACTTTTATAATGTTTCTTGTCCATATGAATTATTCCTGTCTCCGAATGATGCTGCAACTTTGTCTTCTGCACTCATGATTTCCATTTGTTAACTTTGGGTTACTTTTTCGTTTGCTAATTCTAGGTAGCTGCTGGAGGCACACACTCTGTGGTTTTGACTCAAGAAGGTCATGTCTGGACTTGGGGGCAGCCATGGCCTCCTGGTGATATGTACGGTGACATACGCCAAATCTTCAATTTGTTTTGTCATTTTGTCCTGGAATTTGTTGCTGACCATATGTATTTTTCAGCAAGCAAATATCTACACCAGTACGTGTGCAAGGCCTTCAGAAAGTGAGGGTGATTGCTGTAGGCGCATTCCATAATTTAGCACTAACAGATGATGGAATTTTGTGGGCATGGGGTAATAATGAGTATGGTCAGCTGGGAATTGGAGATACCCAACCAAGGTCACAACCTATCCATGTTGAGGGGCTATCTGATCTCTTACTGGTTAGTCACGCTGATTTCCTTTCTCTTTGAATTTCTGTTTCCTTCTAAATTAGTCTGATTTTAGTGTAGATGTAGAATTTCTCAAGCCATTACCAAACAAGAAAGTTAAGGCTGTCTTGGCGTCTAACTGAAATGAAAAAAACAAACTTAGTTCCTTTTGCCCCAGCTAGAATTGACTTGCAAGGAGTTAAGCTTATTCAGCTAACCAGTTTGCTCTTTCCGGGACTTCAAGTTGTAATCGTCGCACATTAGCAATAATATGTTTGGTGTTACTGATAAATCGATAGTTTAATTGCACATTGGTTTCCTGTTTTTTTCACGTGGTATATATACCCCTATGTCTATTTGCAGGTTGACATTGCTGCTGGAGGTTGGCATTCAACTGCACTGACTAACGAGGGAGAGGTATTTATGTTCTTTGGACTGAAGACTTGCCATCTTTTATATATACTGCTTTATTCTACCAAGCCTTCAGATGACACATTTAATTGGCAACAGACTATTCTTGCATCCTTGGTTACATTCGTGAAGGCTGTTGTAATGCTGCAAATTCATACTTGCTGTTTATTCAGGGCATGCTTGAAAGATGTCCAAATTAGATCTATGAAAATAATTATTTATTATACATATGGTGAAAGTAACCTATAGTAGGGTGTTAACTGTTAACAGTGAACCAATAACCATACTGAGCTCATCTGGACCAAATGCAGACCATTGTTAAAAAAATGCTATCAACTCAAGTTTAGCTTGAGTTACACTGATCCAACTCACGTGTACCTTCTGGAGTATCTGCAAAACCAATGTTGAGGCCATGGAAATATATTTAACCCGGTTGGACCCTGGCGATCACAAGAAAATGACGATAAAAATATAAGGTGCTTCAGGCTAAGTTTGTACTGCATATTAAGGAAGATAGGACAGTGAATAATGGGGGAGCATCGTGAGGCCGTGAGGGTTAGGGTATATGTTGAGAAATGAATTTAACTTGGCTGCTTTTGATGGTTTTGTTTTAAATGGACAGCAGTGAGGGCTTGTGGCTCATTTAGAAACAAACATTGTACATGTGACACATGTGTGCTGTGGTGGGAAAAGCAGATATGCACTTAGGTCTCTCTGCTGTGTTTGTAAATTTAAAGAAATTAGCAAGTTGATCTGATCCTAACCATGATTTATTACACTCATCATTTTTCATCTTGACAAAAATATTTCCTATAACTCATCTATTCATCTCCCATTCCCATCTATGACAAGCAAAAAATGTTTTTAGTCCACTGTTAAGCATAATCACTCATTTGTTTTTGTGTACATGTTAACGTGTAGGTGTATGCTTGGGGGAGAGGAGAACATGGAAGGCTTGGATTTGGAGATGATAAGAGTAGTCACATGGTGCCCCTGAAGGTTGAGCTTCTAGCTGGAGAGGATATTGTTCAGGTAATACACCTTAACTGTTCCTGGGATGTTAACCTATTCTCAGCCTTTTGCTCTCTTCAATTTTCTTCTCCAAGTTGAGAAGCATTGCTCATTCTGTGTTTGCAGGTATCATGTGGAGGAACCCATTCAGTTGCGCTAACTCGAGAGGGCCGAATGTTTTCTGTAAGTAACTTTTGGTCACTAGCTAGTTATCGCGTGCTTTGCAACTATCTTTTGGACATCAGAACTAGCATATATATATTTTTTTTGAAAATTTTGAACTAGCATATATAGATGGACATCTTTCGATCATTTGAGCATTTTTACTCCTTTTTTTGGTAGAATACCACCAAAGGTTAATCACAAGTTCTGCAACAAATTTACATAAACTTCTTCGCAACAGTTTTTACATGTCCATGGACACTGAAGATAAAACAGACTTGAATCTTGCTTTATTACATACAAAAATATTTGAAGGGTTTGAAGATCACCAGGGCTGTTGATGTGCTTTGAAAACAATATAAGACGCATATGCTATATAGTAGTTTTAACCGAATCACTGTTCAGTTACCATTATTGATTTTCCGAGCTATCTTGCTCATTTTGTCTGCGAAACCCTTCTGTGTGTTGACAGTATGGGAGGGGTGATCAAGGACGTCTGGGCTATGGCAGGAAAGTAACGACAGGCCACCCCCTGGAGGTGCCCATCGACCTGCCGCCACCTAAGACCAGCACCAGCTCGGACGGGCAGTGGCAGGCGAAGTACGTGGCCTGTGGCGGGCGGCACACCCTGGCCATTGCTGAGTGGAACGAAGCAAAGGACTGATCTGCGTGCCACTCCTGAGCTTGGCAAGTCTATTACTACTACAGTGATCGAAGAATAAGCATAAAGCTATGCAACATAGGCATTGTAAGATTTACTGTATGCGTTCAAAGAAAAAGATCCACTGTATGAGATGAGTTCAGTAAAGAACAACAGTCGGGAATGGAACTTTGTGCAGAGATAAATGAGAGGTTTTGGTGTTTCGGCTATATGTTCGATGAACTAATATGTGGTTCCTGTGTTTTTATTTTCTGCACCCAAATTTCCATTCGCTGGTCATTGAATCTTTCTTTTTTCAAGCAACGGTGGTCATTTAATTTATGAAGACAAATATGGAAGGTTGCAGCAGAAAGAACCAGCGAACCATTGTGTTATGTGCAATTGGTTAAATACTTGAATGTTTTTTAATAAAATCTGAAAGTCAATGTATTGAGTGGATCTCTCACCATTTGATGTTCTCCTGAAGCGTTCATATGCATAGAAATGGGATGGTTCTGACACTTTTCTGTGAGCTATTCAAATTTCAAAATACTTGTTGGTTTGTAGCTGTGCATATTTCCATTTGACCTGACGAAAGACCTCAACCTCTAAAATCTGTCATAGTATATGATGATATGTATCGTCTAGAAAATTATTGATTGCAATGTGAAGTCACAGGCAACATTAACTTTGCGTTCTCGTGACTTCGAAATCGATCGGTATGACTTCGAGTGCCACCACTTTCCAGTCTTCCACATCTCAGAGTACTATCAGGAATTCAACTATTCAAGGATAAAAATGATACAGCAATATTCGGATATTTGGGCCAATACGATCAGCCCATATATTCTTTTGCTGGATACGGCCCACCCAGATAACGGATCGATACTTGCTTGAGGCGTCGCGTCGCTACTGGTGCGCGCGTCGTCCCCTTCCCCAGCTGCCCTAGCCGCCGCCGCCGCGTCCCCTCCCCTCGACTTCGACGGCTTGCCCACCCACCGTCCAGTACCCACCGCGACACATCCCCGCCCCATTGCCGGCCGAGCCACACCTCCGCCAACTCTCGTCCCGCAGGTCTGGCTCCTTGTATTCTTGCAGCACGTGGATGTGGCTGGCTGGGCTTGTCTAGTTGTTCCGTTCAATGACCCTCGTTCCATTGCTCCCCGCAGATTTCCCCTAAACCTCACCTGACCCAGAACCCCCGTCGGCGGCTGCGATGATAAAGAGGCGCTTCTTCAGGCAGGACCACGGCGACAGTGGCGGCTCCTCGTCGTCTTCCTCCTCATCGGGTTCGGACTCGGACCGAGACGTGGCGGAAGAGGCAGCAACCGATGACGAAGTAGAGGAGCAGCAGAAGGAAGAAGAGGAAGCGGTCGAGGAGGAATCGGGGGAAGAGGAGGAAGAGGAGCTAAAGCAACCAATTCAAGAAGATAGTGAGTGCTACTCCACATTATCACAGCGTGGGATGAGGTCTTTTGCATATATTCTTTGTTGTTATGCTGGGTAATTTTGTCTTGCGTCTGTTGAAGTGGATGAGTCCATCGATTTTAATTTGTCTACTTAAATCTGCAATTTATCATCACATTTTTCATGTAGACGAATGTGGCAGTTAATTTCTCCATTGTCTAGCAGATGGAGTGGTCGATTTTGGTAGTGTATGCACTAAATCGGACACATAACTTTTTATTTCATTGTCTCTTTTCACTATACAGCCATATGGTGCTAGCTCTGACTACAATTTTCAGTAAGAGAAAATGTAGGATAAATTGAATAAGGGAGTAGCACGTCATCAGTTGTTAAGCAAAACTGTAACGTTCATCGGTCATGTTAGCCTCTGTTTCATTCTATGTTTTCTATGTTCGTATGTTATCTTTTCAGTATATGTATATGTATAAACAATTGAAACATATCCTCAAAATGCAGGAATAACTGAATTAGACTTGTGATTTGTGAAAAGCATTGATCAAATTTCTTCTACTCATGTTTACCAGGTTCAGGATACCAAAGTGAGGAAAGCTCTGGGAATGATGTTGATGGTCCATCTGTAGGTATTCTTTCTTGTTGTGATACAATGCTTTATTAATTTTGGACTTTAACTTATTTACCCCTCAATTTAGAGCAAGGTTCTAAAAAACGTTATTAAACGTCGTTTAATCGAGTTTAAACTCTAAACGGAGGCCCAGCGTCTCGTTTAGGGGGTAGGCGCTCAATTAGACGCTAGGTGAACAGTTAAACCAAGAATGGTGAAGAAAACTAGAGGAGAGAAGAGATTTGGACTGCAAAATGGATCATTGGGGGTATGAATCCATCTAATATTACCTCATGGTGTCCATGTCGCTCGATTTTGCCGACCCTCAGCTCGATTTGTGCCTCCAGGTCGTGCTCACAGAGGAGGCCAGCGGCCGACGTGAGGAAGAGAGGGAGAGATCGGCACTCGACGCCCACCACGAGGAGAGAGGGAGGAGCAGAGGAAGTCGGCGGCCGGCGTGAGGAGAGAGGGAGGAGTCAGCACAGCTGCGTGAGGACGAAGACGAAGTCGTCATCCTCAGGTACCGGGAAGCAGTGCTGCTCCTGCTGCTGGTAGTTGATGGGGTTCGCCGGCGGCTGGAGGAGATTGACGTGATGCGCCGGCAACTGGAGGTGGCCGACGGGAGCTCCGGCGGCGGCGGCGACGGCGACAGGAATCGCCTCCGAATCGCCTCCGATTCACCCCTTTGTACTGTAGCCATAGCGAGAGGTACGGCTGCTGGTGCTGGGTATCGTGAATTAGAGGGCATCGATGGGGGGTGGTAGGTCTTTAGATGGGCCAGTGGGCCGCTAGGATAGTGGGCTGTGTTGGGTTGTTGAGGCGTTCCTCTTTTTTTTTTTTTTGAAAAATTGAGGCGTTCCTCTTTATTTCCCATTTATTCCTTCATACACATGCATTTACATCACTTATAAATCCAAAAATTAATATATATTATGAAAAATAATAATAAATTCACAAACGATTAATCGCGTTTAATCATGTTTAATCTTCCTGGGTGCTAGACTTTAGGCTAGCGTTCGCCTAGCGCCTAGCGTTTTTTTGAACCTTGATTTAGAGGAGATTTGACGAATTGCAATTATGGTTTTGACTAAGTTTGTTTTATTAGTAGCAAAGCTTCTGTTTGGTGCCTGTTCGTAGTTAGTAGAAGACTCAGAATTATTATTCTTGACTTCTGAGACTTATGAAGATACTTCTGAAGTATTGTCTTCCCAGGCTGAGAATCACTGTTTGTAGGTTAATTTACTCTATTTGAGAGCTAAATGAATGTAAATGTATAACCATTCTCCCTTTTGTGTGATTGTGTCATATGGTCATGCATTATGAGTTCATGACTGGATATGAAGAATAGTTTAGATAATTTCGCAAAACAACTATTTGTGACGTTTCAAGGAAGCACAACTTTTAGTGGCTATTTCACAAAAGTACAACTTTCAAAGAAAATAGCTGTAATGACCAACTGGCATCCAAATTGATGTGGACTATTACCTATTTTGATGACAGGCTTAACTGGTTTTTGTGAAAGTTGCAGTTTAAGGAGGGCAAAGTAGTTGTTTTGTGAGGTCACCAGAATTGTAGTTTCATGTTACATTGCCCAAATTCTTGTAGTTTTCTGAAATTAACTTTTAAAAAATCCAAGCAGTACTTATCTTTATTTCTGATTTATGTAATGTATTGTAGATGAGTACAGAAGGGAGCTGATTCTGCCTATTGCTATTGAAGTTACTTACTCTATGTTGAACATTTCTTGAATATCTTTGACTGTGTTTTTTAACCAATAGGTTTGGTTTCAGATGATGATCACAGCAGCCCAAGAGATGAAGAATGCGTTGAAATAAGTTTGCCTGATAAGAAATCTTCTGGTGCTAATGCTGTTGCCAAAAGTGCCACCAACACAGATGATGCTGTTGAGGAAGATTTTGCTAACTGCATTCTGAAGTGCAAATCTGTGTTTAAGTGCAAGCTTTGTCCAAGGATCATATGCCTAAATGAGCAGATGGTGAGGGTACATTTGAAATCAAAGGTAATTACTTTTGAGGAATTATAATGTTTCCTTTCCGCAAAACAAGGAACAGGATCCTTAAAAAAACTGATAACAATTTTCTAGTGTGAAGATTGAAAGCAACCTTGTATGATAGTAGGAGTCTCTTTTCCTGTTCCTGTCCCATTTTCCCTCATGATTTCCATTTGGTTTGCCTTTGTAGAGACATGCTCGATCCAAGAAACTACTAGGAGAAGGGAGGCTTAAGCTGATGCTCAACAGTGATGGTGAGCTGGAGGAAGAGGAAGAGACACATGCTGAACGACATGCTCGGACGATCGCTCTTGCTAAGGTAATTGCACTATTTAATAAAATTCTTGTTCCTCCCCACTGATGTATTTCATTTTAATTTTTATCCAGTATAGAATTTTGGCTTTAATTTGTTCATGCCTGTTAACTATTTCAGCAAGTACAGAAACCAAAGAAGGATTCAGGTAGGCAGCGGCAAAATCGGAGAAAGAAGGTAATTGAATGACTTCCATTTTTTGCATTTGCATATTTTGCGGAGCACATATCGAAGGCTTTTAGGAGTCATTTTGAAAATCCTATTGAGCTCAAATTTTGTGCTATATCAAGCTTTCATCATCTTTGATGATCTCAAGCAGCACACCACTGTGGAGGTCCTATCTCGATGCTGAATACAGTAAACTGAAACTGCATTCTTGTGGAGATGTTTTTTTTGAAGCACATGTGGAAGGCTTTTAGGCATCATTTGTAATGTCCTATTGAGCTCAAAGTTTGTGCAACATCGTGTTTTATTCATCTTGAAAGATCTCAAGCAGCCCACTACCTGACTACCATGGAGGGCATGTTTGGATGTTGAATATATGCTCGAAACTACTGAAAGTAGTACTGCATTTTGATTATTGGTGAAGTACATGCCAAAGGCTTTTTAGGTGTCATTTGGCGAAGCCTATTGAGCTTAAAGCTTGTGCAATATCATCTTATTATTATCTCCTGCACTCCTTGTTGAGTTATCTTGAGCTGTATGCCACATATTAGGATGTTGAATACACTTAATGAGTTTTTCCTTGAATGTGAATTTGTAATATTGCATCTCATCTGCAAAGCATCTGGACGCCTCACCACAGTGTTGTCTGATAATTTTTTCTGTTATTCCTTACAGAGGTCTCGGAATCATCCGGAGAAGAAACAAGAGGCTCAAGGCTCAACTAAAAAGCAGCGCAAAGCTAAAGGATGAAGTGGTTTCAGCAGAAAATGTGCTCAGATCTTTTTACTGGTTGCAGCGTCAGCTGCTATATGCTCTGAAACTTAATAGTAATGAGATCATTATGATAAGCAAAGTGTTTTCTGCTTGGTTGTACCTTCTGTTTCAACCAAAGTTGGTTATAGTTTGCTGAAACTGAAGGATTGAATTGAAATGACGGAAGAGACAGCTCTGCTGTTAGCACTTACACTTTCGAATCCTTACTCTGATTTATCTTCAGATAAAACTCAATTGTGTTGTCCAGTAGTATGTTGCAATGGCAATTTCAAAGGATAGAAACTAATGCTTAGCCCTGTTTAGTTTGTGAAATTTTGATGGAAAGTGGTGAAAGTTTTTCATTGGATTGTGTGATGAACTGACACGGTCCTAGGTGAGAATTTTGGTGAAACATTTGGGAACTAAACAGGGCCGTCCATCACCACCCGAGAATGGAGTTGAGTTTTGCTGTTCATATAAACAGCCAAACTGCCATTATTCATTTCACCACTATTTTCATTCACTATTCATTTCACTACTTTTCACCCGTCTAAACGGCCCATGCCAAAGTACCGAGCGTGATCTGGCGCCATTTCTATGCAGCCAAAGCTTCATTTGTCGCTCCATCGTGGCGCTTTCCGTAGTGATGAACTGCTGATAGCCTTGATCAATGAAACTGTGCAACAAGTATACTTTGGCATGGGTCGTGTCAGTTCATTTTTTCACTTAGAGAACCGTATCAGTTCATTTCTTCTCTCTGTGCACGTAACCTAATGCAAAAAAATTTACTCATTTCACTAAAATTTCAACCAACTAAACAGGGTCTTGGTCACGGTACGTGTTAATTTTGTGAACAAGATTGCAGCTGTCAGAAAACCTCTGATTAACCAGCCTCAATCTGGGTCGCCCAAACTTGATGCAACGGTGAACGGTGCCCATAATTCCCCAAGGGCCCGTCCTTTTGTTTCAAAAGGAATATTAAATAATACTATTCATCTATCACATCTATCATATCTTCTCTAAAAAATACTACTATTCTAGTACTATTTATTTGTAACTTCACTTCCTTTTCAACGAAAAACGAAAAGAACAGACCCAAGCCTGCGGCACGGCCCCTCGCCGGCGACGCCGCCGCCACCGCGGCCTCACACTGTCAGAACCACACGGCTTCTCGCACCACGTGCAACACCTACTACCAGCTCCCCATTCGAGCCCACCCACCTGAAGCTCCAAGCCCCAAGCAAGCAAGCTTCACAACCACCCTCTGCTCCTCTCCTCTCCGCTCCATCCCCCCTCCTAGGGTTAGCAAGCTTGATCTCGTAGGCCTTCGCGCGCGACTGCGCCCGCCCGCTGCCCGCACCGGCGCCGAGATGGCAGCCGCCGCTGCGGCGGCGCGGCCGGTGCCCCTCCGCCGCCCCGGCGCTCTCCTCCGCGCTGCGGGGCCCTGCAGCCTGCCCGCCTCCCGCGTCGCGGCGCCGTTCCCCCGCCGCACAGGTACTGAGCGGCTCTCATCTTGCTTTTCATGTTCCTCTGAAGCTCTCGTATGCTTCGAAATGGGATGGGCAACAGTTGTTCCCACTCTGTGTTTTGGTAGTGGACTTGCGGTAGTGTGGTACTCTAGTGGCTCCGAACTGTACATGACATTGTTCTGCTTATATCAGCAAGTTGTGAGCTGTTCCAATTTCAAAACGTTTCGAAACTATGGAAAAAAAATCCATATCGCCTGACTAAAGACTCGTCCTCCAAAATTCAGTCATATATCCATCTAAATAGTCATTAATTGCATGCTGATTCATTCCTTGCTTTCACAACGCAGCACTTTAGTGCGCGTGGAATCACATGCGATGCTAACTTCTGTTGTCATGACGTTTAGAGTGATTTTGTGTTAGGACTTTGAAGTTTGAACACCACCTGTTTCCTGTTTTCTATGCTATCAGGTTGCTATAATTTCCAATTGGTGAGTATAAGTGAGGCCTGGGAACGCGAATGCGCTCATTTGGTCAGGAACCATGTTAATGTTCTCAGTTTTTTTTCAGTGTGCACACACCCTTGTTTTTTCAGTAGTTTGTTGTTTGTAGGTGCTGCTGATACAGAGCATATTTGTGGATCGAGATAGCAAACTACATAACTGCACAACCTTGTAGCGCAGGTTAAATTTAAAAAAATCGTTTACTAAAGTAATCCTCACCCCCCAGCCATTTATCAAATGAATTTGAACTCATTCACAGCATTATTTGTGAAACAATTTTGATGACACAAGAATTTAAACCAGACCTGTTAATTGCAGTTCATTTATGTTCCCCATTCTCAAATATCAAATGACCCTCCTCATCACTCAAGCGAGCTTCTATACATGTAGTAGCAGCTGGAATTATTTGGCAAGTTTAACTTTTCAACAAAAACTATTTGGCAATTTTTAGGCATGGAACTGACAGGACCAACTAGTGGAGCATAACTTCCTCATTCATCAATTTGTGACACAGCAGGCACACATCAGTACATCACGTAGTTCAATTCATCTACTGAAGTGCACAACACATGTTTTTGAAATGCCAAAATCAGAAGTTTTCCAATATTTCTCATCTTAAGACCTAAAAATAAAATCAGCATTCTTTATAAAATTCATCCAGTAAACACATTCACAGCTTTGTACATCATGCTGGTACATTATTTTCACAATCCTGTCCATCACACCGGTACATTTACTTTTGTAAATCCGGTACCTAGCTACTGCAGTGAAGAAATGGCATAGCGGTGTTGCCGCTGACAAGGCCTATGTGCTGCATGAATCCTCCTAGCATACCACAGATTAACTTATCGATAAGGAACTCTATCTTGTGATTACAAACCCTAGCTGCTGCATCATGGAAGATGTGGGCAAAGTCCATGTGATTAGGGAGAATAGTAGTGTAAGAGGTAGATATTGAAAGTGTCACCTGGATCAGATTTTGGAAAAGGGGAATTCAGCTTTGGAACAGGAGCTGCAAGCATTTTCTTTTCTCCAGGTCCTACTTTCGTACTAAATATTGCTTGACAAGATTCCTTAATCATTTTTTTTGTGCTCTACAACTTTCCAAAAAATGCCATCCAAACCCCAAGTTTTAGGCTGATATTTCGTTTTGTGCTGAAAGGTAGCCTGTCATCAATTTCTTTGTTTAGGATGTTAAATCATTATTACCTGTTAACGGGACATAGGAGCCAGGAGAATGCAATTTCCTCTGTCTGACAAGATCTGTCTATGCTTGTGGCTCTATGCCCAGGCTGTCATAACTCATAATTGTGATTTGGTAAAGTATGTCTGTTCTGAACCTTAAAAAATAAGTATGCCTGTTCTTGTTACCAAACATTGGAAAAAGTTTCTGTCAGAAGCCAGGGGTATCGTTTCCTTTTTCTGAAGAAAGGGTTTCAATCAGTTAGCCCCTCCAAAGAAATTAAGAAATAGATGGCTTTAATGTCTTATATATAATTGGCAAAGTTATCTAACAAATCTTGGCAGAATTTGGTTGATGGTAAAACCGATGTAACGGAATGTCCTTATTTTCCAACAGATTCCCAGAAGATTTGTCAACTCCGGTTAACAGCTACACGATTTTCAAAAGAGAGCAACTCTGATGAGGACGAAGAGCTCCTTTCTGAACTCAGGGATAAGGTTAGTTAAAAAGCAATATACTATCTCTATGCTAGCAAACTTAGTAAAAATAATTACCATAATGTTACTACAGTGGGATGCCATAGAGAACAAGTCCTCTCTTCTCTTGTATGGTGGTGGAGCAGTCCTTGCTGTCTGGATATCCTTGGTTGTGGTCAGAGCTCTCGACTCTGTCCCGTTGGTAATATAGCTGCCTTATCTTGGTATTTTCATTTACTTGTGGCTGTCTGTTCTCTAAGTCCATGATGTTATTCATATAGCCATTCGCTTATTTGATTACTGTTTCTCTCTGTTTTCCTGCTGTGATCTGTAGCTCCCAGGCCTACTGGAGCTAGTCGGGCTCGGCTACTCGGGGTGGTTTGTATACCGGTACCTGCTTTTTCAGGTAATCTTTAAACCATGTAGGTTGGCCGTGAGACTTCTTTTCCCACTATTCAACACGAGTTTCTCAAGTTCAAGTTGTCCCTTAACTGTGAACACCTAAAGTTGTCCGTGGAAGATGCACACAGCCACACACACAGCTTTGATATTAATGAGCGAGCTAGCACAGATCAAGTTGTCCACTGTCCTTGCCTGGCATGCCTACCAGATAAACCAGCTGGCTAGTGTGCTTTGTCAAAGCTAGATGCAGTGTCCTTTCTCTTTTGCATTTGGTTGAACCTGATGTCAATAATTCATCATAGCATTAAAAATGCACATGATTTATGTTGAATATTTGTAGGTGCAACCTGCTCTAACACAACGACCAAATACCTGGTTTCTGTACTTTTAGTTTGTCCAAGTTATTGGTTCTGATCATCCGAATGTTTTCGTTCCATTAAATTTATGTCTTCTGAAAATCTGTATTGTTCTGGCAGGAAAATCGGAAAGAATTGGCCGATAACCTCGATGCTCTAAAGAAAAGGATTACCGGCGATGATGAATAGCTGTATCATGGTCTGGCTGGGACCCTGTAGGCTTCTATTGTTAATGCCAGTCGATTTAGATATGGTCCAGAAATATTCAGAGCTATCGAGGTATGGCATCCCACGACCCACGCCTCCCGTGCAATCGGCAGTTCAGCAGGGTGTTTTGCCGAACCTCCTGATTCCAGAAGACTCATCTCTACATTTTCTAGCTGAGCTGAGATTCTTGTGATCCCCCAATCATTCAAGCTGTGGTTCCGTTCCTCTCAGAAATTCCCCGTGCTGCCCGGAGTAAGGAATTAGCCGTCGGAACGTACGATTGTATTTGTAAGGTGTAAAAGTTATCTGAAATAAAACCAGAAGCACTTTGTTCTCCCATTTGGTCAGGATATGACACACCTTATATTTACACGCCTTTGGTTTCCATGTTTGCTCTGAATTTGTCGGTTGGCTACCTGGCCGTTGCCACCAACCATTTGTGCCGCCCTGCAGCTGGATGTATGGATTATCACACGCATCACTGCATGATATGATATGGATGCCACGCACGGTCTGATACGATACGGTCGATATCTTTGCCGTACGATCGCTGTCAAAGACGTATCACATCTGTATCTGCAGCGTGCGCCCATCACGCTTCGGATTCCTTCAACCGAAGATGCCATCCCTTTCCGCGCCGGGATGAGGCCAACTTGCTCCGGCGAGGAGGTGGCACCCGTGACGGCGACCGACTCTGCGATGGCTTGCTTGCTGCTGGGTGCTGGTGATGGGCCGGGCTGCAACTTGCCCGGAAATGTGTTGTTCCTTTGACAAAATCTTGTGCGGCGCCATACTTATTATTTTTTAAATACGATTTTGTTTTCCTTCTAATAAAACTCTAAATAATTGAGTATTTGCCAGCCTCTAGGCGCCTAACTATAATTCACCGGAACGGCCTTGCATGTGGGGCGTCCACAGTGCTGGAAAGGCTGGGGGACGACGCATTTGCCTTTTGATTTTCGTGGTGATGTGGTTTGCTGGCGAACTAATTTCTGCCGCGTTTTACGCCTTTTTAGAACCTCTGAAAGTGGCCTTTTCTGGGCAACCGATTTCGATGTCTAAATCCAGGTGTGTAGTCAACCGAAAACGTAACCACATGTTTTAAAGGGCGGAAAAGTGATTTTGCTACCTGCATGCATGATCTCCTAGCTTTTCCTTTGAAAGAGAAAGGGCTATAGATGATCATTATAGTAGTTGGAGCAACCTTTTTCCTGTGCAAGACCATGTGAAAGGCGCTGCCGACCAGCTGTGCATGACTCTGAAATGCCGATGCCCGTTAATCCGAACCGCTAAATCAGGCACTAACCACTTGATTTATGCCATGAATTGCAAGCCTCTTTTCTTATCATCGCGCCTGCCTTTTTATATCTCTACTCTAAAAAGAATGAAAGTAACACTAAAATTTCGTCCGTTTTTTTCCTCCGCTCCCGCGGGTCAGCCCTCCTCCCGATCCCGTTTCTTTCCCATAACGCGTCGTCCTCCACTCCCGTCGCCCTCGACCAATCCCGTGGCGTCCGTCCTCACGCCGCCGCCGCGCCGCCGCCATCCTCCCTTCTCCCCTCGCGACGCGCGGGTGAGCCCCGGCCCTGTAGTCCGCCTCCACCTCCCGATCCCACGCCGTTTCCCCCGCAGTCCGCCTCCCAATCTCCCATCGCGAATTCGCGACCCAAAAAATCCGATCGTCCACGCCCTCCGCACGCCGCCGCCACGTACTCCTCCCTGCGCGGCCGCCCCTCGCACCACACGCCGGCATCCCGTCGTCGGCGCCTCAATCCCTCGAGCCAGGCCGCCGCATCGGCGCCTCAATCCCTCGAGCCAGGCCGCCGCACGCCGCCGCCACGTACTCCTCCCCGCGCGGCCGCCCCTCGCACCACACGCCGGCATCCCGTCGTCGGCGCCGCAATCCCTCGAGCCAGACCGCCGATCCGGGACGCAGCTTCCACCGCTCGTCGGCCGCCGTCTCCTTCGTCCAGTGCGGTGAAACGCCGCCAGTGCGGTTGTGTACCGCACCAAAGGACCTGCAGTCCGCCTCCACCGAATCTCGTCGTCGTACTACAGCAGGAGGCGAGGAACAGAGCCCATAGTGAGCACCAGCAACCACTTCGCCTCTCTCCGTCCTGCATCTGTGCCAAGGCGCTACTGCCCGACGACCAAGGTGAGATCCTCATCCCGATGGATTTCGTTTCTGCCCCTTCCCGTCGAATTACGGCATCCCAGGGCGCTACGTGTGCGTCTGCTCCGGTTCGCTCCTCCGCTTCCCTGCCGACTTCTTTCTCAATGAAACCCTAGGCACAGGAGAAGCTTGAGATTGCAGAAGACGCCGGCGCAACCATGGATGGCGTCAGCGATGTGGAATACCTTGTGGCGGTGCCTGTATGCATCGCCGCTGATGTGCGACTTGTGCTTGAGCGGCATGCCCCCCACTGGTGGCTGTTGCAATGTTCTGAATTTAGTAGTCAATTTAGAGGTCGTTCATGGATACTACCAGAAATTTCAGGTTATTACCTGATCTAGAATTAATGTAGGCTGAATCCATTTTTAAAGAGCAAATTCTTTGTTCAGTGCTAGATTTACTAGATGTTCGATACATAGTTTGTGCACAACTCTTGTAGAAATCAATGGACGGATCTCCTTCATTTGTTAGATACTCCTTTTCACGAATGAGAAGAACTGAAGAAGCTCTTCTTGGCAGACACCGGCAGGTGCCCGCAAGCCCTGCTTGCTTCTTGCTGCAAAAACCAGCAGGAGAATGCAGGTTCTAGGTAGGATGGTGGTGGGCTCCTGCGGAGTGAGTAAATTTTGCATGCAGGTGCTGCAGGTAGTCCTGCAGACGCCTGCAGAGCGACCTGCTTGCATCCTTACCTGTATGATGATGTTTCTGCTCTTAATCGTAGTATTTATTTTATGATGCCTCATTTTATGTGTTGTGTTAATAAATGGGAGCGAAATTGAGCTTAATTATATGGATGAGGAATGGAATGGTGTTAATAGATGGGAACGAACTCTCTTGTGAACGAAACCTCATTTTTAGGCTTTTGTACTATGGCTGTGATAATATATACATGCTGATTTAGCAATAAATTAAAATGCAGTATTTTTTGGTAATAAAGGAATTGGTGTGTTTCATGACAGTCATAGGAACTGGTGTGTTCTTATGGGTATGATAATATATATATATATATATATATATGCTGATCCGTAGTATTTGTACCAACATGTACTATGGCTGTGATAATATATACCTGCTGATTTAGCAATAAATTAAAATGCAGTATTTTTTGGTAATAAAGGAATTGGTGTGTTTCATGACAGTCATAGGAACTGGTGTGTTCTTATGGGTATGATAATATATATATATATATATATATATATATATATATATATATATATATATATATATATATATATGCTGATCCGTAGTATTTGTACCAACAGTTAATATTCATGTATCCGCCTGAAGTAAACAAAACCATGGAGCCTCTTGGGGATATCACTAACACCAATACCCAAGGTACATAACGAACACCATGTAATATTCAACCATGTATTATTCTGTAGGCGTGCTGTTTTTTTAATAACGTAATGTTGTCGTTTTTTCAAGGAGGAGATAGTCAGCAGCGTCAGGAAAATGGTCCTAAAGATGCTAAGAGGCTGAGGAATAAACAATATTTTGCTTCCATGTCGAATGAGAAGAGGAATGAGCGTAACATGAAAAAACGTGAGAGGAGGTTGGAGAAAAAACTTCGGCAGGGAGGTACGACCAGTTTTCCTGGTAATTTTGTTTTAATTAGATAGTTCTATTTAATTTAATTTATTTATATATCTATGCTTTTCCATAGTTGTGGATGATGGATTGGTCGATGGGGAGGGAAATCTAAATGCTTCTGTTTGTCTCAATCCAGGTAAACAAAAATCCATTTATACTATGTCTTTGCTGCATTATTGTCCATTATTGCTGACCCTCTTTCAGTTAATTCTGCAATTGGTTTTAATGCTTCTGTTTCTTGAGCAACTTCCTGAAAAAGTATTATGGGACTGTTATAAAAAAAATAGTCAACCTTTTCGTTTTTATACATTTCTCTTTGAGATCTGATCAGTCCATCTCATTACAGCTTTGTTTTGCAGATTTTCTATCCAGATCAAACAAGATTGTCTTGAACTTGACCATAGCCCTGTAGTCTCAAGGTTGCTGTGCAAGCCGCGGGGCTGGCGGCGGCTGACCTCCTTTCTCTTCCCCGGACAACAGATGCTTGACGAGGACTGGTTCAGGTAACCAATCACCCCATCCCGGCCTTACTACGTGTGATGTGTTAAATTGAGAAATACAATGTTGTGTTTGCATGATATACTGTAATTCGGTATTATGATTTATTGACATTGCTTTCGTACTATAAATTTTTTATTAAATGTTTTGTGTACTGCATATAAATATTTAGATGCCCGGTATCAGGGGCGCATAAACCGTGTGTACGTGGTGCTTCTTCTCCCTATCCTCCACCTCCCTGGTGCATCGACGGCGATTCAACCTTCAAATTTGTGAATCATCCATGTGGCAGGGCCATGGCTGCCTCTTCCTCTAGCGTCCGCACCAGGAGTGGAGCCACTGTTGAAGCACATTTGCCCAACAATCAGCAAAGCAGATAAGGCCATCCGTCCACCAGGAAAGGTGAAAATCTTTTTCTTTGCTACGTTCCCAATGTCTTGTGCGCTATTCATTTTTTCTATGGCAAAAGAGAAGATGTTTGATATTTCTACTTTGATGGATGCTCGGCTTGGTAGTTGACAAGTAAATGGGTCTTTTAAACTGCAATTTGGTCAACCCAGCTTTAGAGCCTATTAACCAAAAGCCTTCAAACAACAGACCTGAAGCCATTGCTTGGATATTGGAGAATAAAGTTTTCTAAATGCTAATTTGACAAACAAAGGGTATTTCTCATGTCTGCTTATTCTTTTGTCAGAGCTGCACTACTGCTGCAATGCGATGGTTAAATATGATTATGAATCAGATCTGAAGAATGCCTTGCTCCGTGAGATGATCCATGTATATACTTGCATCAAAGACAACAATATCAGCAACCACAGTCCACATATGCACTTACTGATAGCAGCTTATATGTTTTCAATTAGGCTTCACTGGATCATCAATTTATGAGGTGAATTTGTTCTTTTCACTTTGCTGATTGATGTTGAAAAGTCAGATTAGCTGCTTTTTTTACATAGCACATTTAAGTGGAAAAAGTTGGGTTTTAGGTTAGCAACCTGATCACAGTCCAAGCATGATTGTATTAGTTTTTGTTTACTGTGCACAACTGTGAAAACTGAAGCCTTTCTAAGTGTATGTACTATGTACACGACACATACCTGACAATGGCTTTGAATTTAGTACAATTATTGTCTTCTCTTGGTCTAATGTTAGTATGATCTTTCTGATACTCAGGTTGATAGGATGAGGCCAAATCACTTGGTCACTATCCACACCTAAGGTGTCCCAGGTGTGATTGGTCAATTGGCAAAACAAGAATTTTATGTATAGCTACATGAGCTTATAAGTGTTTTTCTTTTCTTGCAAACACGAGCCTATCATAAAATCAATTGCTTTTCTCCTTAAATGGTTCGTGCGAGTCAGTCATCTATACTATTTTCTGTTACAAGGGTGTCAATAGACTGTTCACCACCGGTTCAATACTTCAACAATCTCACATCATGTTACTGTTGGCTACAAATATGATAAAATTGATTCTTATGGATTTAAATAAAATCATGTTTCCCATACTTTGTGTATTTGTGTTGGAAATCTTTTTTACCCGTAGCAACGCACGGGCATGATCCTAATAGCACAATAATGTTTGGGTTTCCACTTTGGCACTTTGCAGATGCAGACAGGATCGGTTAATTGGGGAAGCAAATAAAGCCTGTTTCGGGGCGAAAAGAAAGAAAGAGAAAAATGGCCAAACATCTCCGGGCGTACATGGCCCGCACGCACAACCGGACCGGACCCACATGTCATGGGCAAGGGCCCGGCTTTTACCAGTTCGCGGAGCCCGAGGGAGAGGTTCCTCAAATCGCACAGGGGGATATTCCCCCACCGACCACGTACTCCTCCGAGCTCACCACGCCGGATCACCCCTCCAAATGACAACCTGGTCCCACCTGCTCCCGGGGCCCGCATGTCAGCCTCGGTCGCCGCGCACCACGCCCTTGCGCGAAGCGGGGCCCTGGCCGCTGGCGTGGCGCCCCACCATTGGCCCGCTGACCACAGCCTGCCGCTCGCGTCTCGCTATAAACACACGCGCCCCTTGCCCACGCCGTTGCGCCCTGTCCACCCCAGCATCCGGAGTTCCCCTCGACCGCGCCGTTCCGCTGCGCTCGAGAGCCGCCGACCCGCCCCGCTCCAGCAGGTTAGGGTTAACCGATCTGCCCGTCCCTTCTCTCGAGAAATTGATCCCGCGTGATGTCTTGCTGCTTGATCTCGTCGTGCTTCGTGTTCGCGGTGCGCTGGATGCGTGGGATTTGCCGCCCGCCGCGAATTTTCTTCGATTTTTTTCCCTGGGCAAGATGTTGTGGTTCGCGGGCTAGATCCGCTCGTCTCGGGCGTTGCTGGGTGGGCATGTTTCGTCTCGATCCGCGAGATCTGCAGGCGGGGCGCGTAGATCCGCCCGATTTGGCAGTAGTTTGGTGTTGAGGACCGAGGACCATTTGGGTCCCCCTTCTGTGGTTAGCAGCCGTGGTTTGTGTATGTTGGGAGGGAGTAAACGGTGGGTGTGGAATGTGGAATTTCTTCAGGGGAATGCGTTCGTTGATCTGAATGGTTAGTGTATACCTGGATATTTGATCTGGATGTAGGCGTGCTTTGAAACTAGGGTAATCTTGAATTGGGTAGTTCGTTCTATTGGGAGGTGTTACGCGGCTGATGAACTGTTATGTGCTGGATTCGCTAGGGATGCAGAACCTGTTGGTCTGTGGTGAAAATGTATTATTGTGGTAGGATTATCATATCTCTGTCATGGTTAGATCCGGCTGAACCATTTCAGTGTTCTGCTACTCTGTGATGTAAACAGTTGGCCTATGACTTAGATGTGACAGGGATTCTTTTAGTCTCTTGCATCATATCATAATAATTTGAAAGTTTGTTTGATTCAAATCGATTTAGTATTGTGAAATATATTGATTGTTAGTTTGCTTGGAGTCATATGTTACTATTTTGAACCACATATTTTTTGTGCTATCAGCTTGTGTTAGATTACCTGATGCCTCCTGGTGTAAACTGTCTGTCACCGGTTGAAGCAGACTTGTGTGACCCTATCTTGTTTCTCAGAAATGTTTGGTCACATTCTTATTTTTAGCAAAGATGAGTGAGATGAAACTTGTTGATTTTTGTGGCTTGCATGCACATTTAATGTATACCTGAATAATTTGTTTAGTTTCTACTGGCTTTTGGTGGTGACTTATCAGATTATTATTTTGTTGTCACAGTAAGCCTTTTCCTTGATCAACATGTCGAGGGAGGAGAATGTTTACATGGCCAAGCTGGCAGAGCAGGCCGAAAGGTACGAGGAGATGGTTGAGTATATGGAGAAGGTGGCCAAGACTGTAGATGTCGAAGAGCTCACTGTTGAAGAGCGTAATCTCCTGTCAGTTGCCTACAAGAATGTGATTGGGGCTCGCCGTGCTTCATGGCGCATTGTCTCATCCATTGAACAGAAAGAAGAGTCCCGTAAGAATGAGGAGCATGTTAATCTGATCAAGGAATACCGTGGCAAGATTGAGGCTGAGCTGAGCAACATCTGTGATGGCATCCTTAAGCTTCTTGACTCACACCTTGTGCCTTCTTCTACCGCTGCCGAGTCAAAGGTCTTCTACCTCAAGATGAAGGGTGACTACCACAGGTTAGGAATTATGCAATGCAGTAGTACAATATGTAATTGAATATGTATAATCTGAAGCAATCTGATTCGATGGCCTTATTCTGCACTATTGCAGGTATCTTGCTGAGTTTAAGACTGGTGCAGAGAGGAAGGAATCTGCTGAGAGCACAATGGTGGCCTACAAGGCTGCTCAGGTTTGTTCATTTTGTTGCTTTGCTGTCTCTGCTACAGTTGTTACTTTATTTTCATGTCATAAAAGATGCACATTTCATTTGAATGCCTACTGCTAGACTCTATGCTTTCCTTAGCAAACTCATCTGCTATGTATTGTGTAGGATATTGCTCTGGCTGAGCTGGCACCTACACATCCGATAAGGCTTGGACTTGCTCTGAACTTCTCGGTGTTCTATTACGAGATTCTGAACTCCCCAGACAAAGCTTGCAACCTTGCAAAGCAGGTTGGTATCACATCTACCATTCTATTATATTCATTTTACTCTGTTTAAGGTGTAGGCCTTTTGTGGTGCCCAGTAACCTTGATTCAATTGTGGAACCAAATGTTTCCTTTTAACTGAAAATTCTGGGTTCCTTAGCTGTTTAGTATATTTGAAGTTCTTCATTGCTCGTCATATACTAGAGCCTTTTCTCTTTTTCACAGTTTGGTTTGACAACTAAACCATCTTGAGGCCAATGTATCAGATCAGATCATTTCTGAATAGTAATGATTCTTTTCAGTTTTGATACCTTGCCTTCTTAGCTAAACATAGATGCATACTACAATTTAACAGGCATGCTTTTATTGGTTCTGTTGCATTCTGTATTCTGCTTGACACTTCTATAATTGACTTTGTTCTGTGGGATTATGACGAGACATGTAATATCTGGTGGTCACATTATCAAATGATAATGATTGTAACTAATTCGCAGTCTTGTGGTCTACCTGACCAGTTACCAACTTTAAAGTTTGTCTTTGCAAGATAATTGATGCTGTCTACTAATTCTCTTCAGGCATTCGACGAGGCTATCTCAGAGTTGGACACTCTTGGGGAGGAGTCATACAAAGACAGCACTCTAATCATGCAGCTCCTGAGGGACAACCTGACCCTCTGGACCTCTGACCTCACGGTATTTCCTTCCCTTCCAAGCTTCTTTGTTTGTTGCTTATCGTCTGCTCACTTTAAGGTGCTAAAAATCTTAAAATGCTCATTGCAGGAGGATGGTGCTGAGGACGGCAAGGAAGCCACCAAAGGTGATGCAGGCGAGGGACAGTAACCCTTAGATCTCCCTGCACTGTCAAAGCTGTGTGCTGCGCCATTATTGTAGCTGTTATCATCTACCCCGCTCGCTTCTTTTCCTATAGTAGGCTGGTAGAGGTCGAATTAGTTCTCATTGCTTTGCATTGCTGCTAGTTGGCACTAGGCCCATGTGGACTGGTATTGTTCTCCTGGATTTGACAACCATGTGTGTGGTCGCTCTAGCGTTTTATTGAGCAATATTGAAGTTGTTTTCATCTAGTTGTTGCCATCAGTTACTGGTACTTGCCCGTCTCATGGCTGCTGTATGTGTAAAGTTCTGAGTTCTGACACGTGCAATTTTTTTTTTACATTTTTCTTTCCTCTTTTTTGCAAAAATGTATGGTCCGCAAAAAAATTTGCAAAACTATACATCCGGCGCCGTGGGGGACGGCGGCACGGCCACGGCGGTAGGAGGCGTGCGGTACTGTAGCACCTTTCTGCTGCCGTGAGGCACGGCAGTAGGGGTCCAGTCCATTTTCAAAAATTTGTAATTTTTTTTATGAAAATTGTAGCTTTCGACGAGATCTACAACTTTGTAGTTCAAAGTTTTTCCATTTGAAGTCATCTTCATAGTCAAATAATCGATAAACTATCCAGATCTCAGTTTGCAGTCTTCAGATTTGAATAGTGTATCGATTATTTGAGTATGAAGATGACTTCAAATGGAAAAACTTTGAACTACAAAATTGTAGATCTAGTCGAAAGTTACAATTTTCATATAAAGTTTACCTCCATCCGAGTTCATGCAAAAAAGTTATAATTTTTTGAACGTAAACTGAAAACTGAGATCTGAATATGAAAACTGAGATCTAGATAGTATATCGATTATTTGACTATGAAGATGACTTCAAATGGAAAAACTTTGAACTACAAAGTTGTAGATCTCGTCGAAAGCTATAATTTTCATATAAAGTTTATCTTCATCCGAGTTCAAACAAAAAAATTACAAATTTTTGAAAAGAGACTGGAACCCTACCGCCGTGCCCCACGGCGGTAGGAGGCGTAGTACCGCGCGCCTCCTACCGCCGTGGGGCATGGCGGTAGGTCCCTGCCGCCGTCCCCCACGGCGTCAGACGTATAGTTTTACAAATTTTTTTCGGACCATATATTTTTGCAAAATTGATGTGAAAAAAATGTAAAAAAAGAAAAAATTCACGGAATGGCAACATGCCATTATCGTTTCTGGGCTGGCATTTCACTAAAGGGCCCGTGTGGGCGTGTGGCATTTGGAATTTTTTTTAACATATTTTTTCTTTGATTTTTGAAAAATAAATGACGAAATCAAAAATTACCAGAAATATATATCTGCTGTGGTACCACACGGCGACAGGAACTACTACTGTCGTGTGGCACGGCGGCAGGGTGCCGCCAACGGTCGGGAGACCTGACTGTGGGTCAGGTTCCTACAGCCATACCCTACGGCGGCAGGAACCCTACCGCCGTGCCACACGGCGGGGTACGGCGGCAGCATCACCTCTATATAAGGGGTGACGGCTGCCGCCACCTCCCCTCTCCCTCCCTCTCCTCTCCTAAATCTTCAGCTTTCAACCCTTTGAGCACTTTTGATTCAGGTATGTTTCTAACTTTAGTGTAGTTTAGTTAGTTAGTGTAGTTTAGTTTAAGTTAGTGTAGTTTAGTTAGTTTAGTTAACTTAGTTTAGTTAACTTAATTTAGAAATTTTAGAAATAGTTATAATTCAAATAAAAATCGTAGAAAATAGTTATAATTTGTTTAAATTGATATAAAATTCTTAGAAAATGGTTATAATTCAAATAATTTGATTAAATTGACATGAAATTCTTAGAAAATAATTATAATTCACATAATTCGTTTATCTTCATATAAAATTCGTACAAAATAGTTATAATTCAAATAATTCGTTTAAATTGATATAAAATTCCTAGAAAATAGTTATAATTCAAATAGTTGGATCAAATTGATATAAAATTCTTAGAAAATAGTTTTAATTCACATAATTCGTTTAAATTGATTTAAAATGTGTAGAAATAGTTATAATTCCAATAATTATATTAAATTAATATAAATTCTTAGAAAATAGTTTTAATTCACATAATTCGTTTAAATTGATTTTAAATTCCTAGAAAATAGTTATAATTCAAAAAATTTGATTAAATTGATATATAATTTCTAGAAAATTATTATAATTCACATAATTAGATTAAATTGATTTAAATTTCTTAGAAAATAGTTTTAATTCACATAATTCGTTTAAATTGATATAAAATTAGTACAAATAGTTATAATTCCAATAATTAGATTAAATTGATATAAAATTCTTAGAAAATAGATTTAATTCACATAATTCGTTTAAATTGATTTAAAATTCTTAGAAAATAGTTATAATTCAAAAAATTCGACGCGCTTGCTGAGATCGTGCGGCTCGCAGACATTCCTCTCCTTCCGTGCCACCCAGCGTCGTCCTTGAGCTCCGCCTCGACAGCGGCTTCGCAGCCGGCACCTTCCACCTTTGCACGTGCGCCTTTCTCGGCTCAGACGGCACAACAGCAGCCACAGGCGCAAGGCCCGCACACCTACGTGCAGCGGCTGTTGGTTTTCCCCGGCGCAGGTACTTTTAGTGGACCTTATTTTCAACTAATGCACGGAGTTGTTGTGTGTTTTTGTTATACTATATTCTAATCGTACAGGGCGACCGCCGGTCTTTCCGACGGGACCAGGAGGTTTCACCGGGGCTCGACAGCCGGAGACGACGACACCTAGATCGCCGGTCCTTCCGCTAGGAGGTTTCAGACCGCCGGTCTTTCCGACGGCAGATATTCCTTCCTCGTCCACTCCACCTGTCTTCCAGCCTGGTAACGACCTTAACTATTACAGTAAAATTCGATAAGTGCGATACGTTTTGGAAAACTAATACTATTCGTTGCAGGTTTCGACGCGGCCGCGGTCTCGACTCCTGACGACCAGCTGGACTAGGATGAGTTTAGGTACCACGACTTTCTCGCGACCATGGATGGGGCGGAGGGCGAGGAGCTTGGCGCGTCACAGTTCACACAGGCATCGCCTGTTGGGACGCAGGAGACACAGCTAGTGGGCGGAGCGACACCGGCTGGTGCAGGGTCGTCGCCGGTGGGCGGAGCGACACCGGCGGGCGGAGCGACACTGACTGTTGCAGGCTCGTCGCAGGCGGCCATGGCGACACCGTCTCCCGACCAGCTCGGACCCCAGGTCATCAGGCCACCTGACCCTTTACGTACGCTCGGGACCACACCTGGACTGGTGCTAGAGCTGTTAGACCGAAGAGACACCGACAGATTTAGATGTATTAGTTTTTTCTGTCACAATAGTACTTTTACCATGATCTTGTATAAACTATTTTGCATCTACTCGTTGATTATGATCTTGTGATTATGTTTAAATTTATCAGTTTCTTGTCTTTTTAAAAAAATTAAAAGTATTTTACAAAATGAAAAAAACTCAAAAAATTAAAAATGCTCTTACCGCCGTGTGGCACGACGCTAGGGTGCTGCCGCCGTGCCACGCGGACGTGCCGCCAGACCTGCTGTCCTGCCGCCGTACCCCACGGCGGCACGGACCTAACGCCGTGGCGCACGGCGGCAGGGGATTCTGCTGCTATGCGCCACGGCGTTAGGTCCCTGCCGCCGTGTGGGCGGCAGATGTATATTTCTCGTAATTTTTGTTTTCGCCATTTATTTTTCGAAAATCAACGAAAAAAAATATATATAAAAGTTCTGGCATTTGAGTGCCGGTTTGTGTATTTGGATGTCAGAATTTGGTCAAGCAGAGTGCCTGAACAGCAGTGAACGCAGATGTTTTTTTGAAGTCATTAAAACTGAAAATAGCAAACCCAAGGTTTTCAAATACCGACATATCCATGCATGTTTTTTCTCGTTTCTTTGTATTATAGTGCTCGTACGCTTTATGAAGATTTCACGTTAATAGGCTAATGCCATTTTGCACTATGTTCCTATTTATATGATGTTTCAGACAAAAAATTGACACTATGTGCAAGCCAAAATGGCTGTCCGAAAGGTCATGTACATTAGTACATATGACCAGCGGAGGGTGTATATCTTATGATTTTACCAAATGGGTAAGTAGCGTGGAATAGGTTTATCACAAACTTAAGGAGAATATGGTTATTTTGATGGCGAGTATCAGAGACAAAGAAAATTAATTGGCAAGCTTATAATCACCAACGACGTTATGCAACAAGGCAACAACACCATAAGTTTGTCAAGAGAGTATTTGAAAACATATATAACTTGTGTTATTAAACTGTAATTCTGAAAGTAAGACGTGGATGGATTGCAGACCTCCAATCTTGCTTGTGAGTTGTTGCAATTTTCCTAACTAAAAGTCACATACAACCAGACTCCACAAATCAAATAACCTTACCGAACAAGTCACCTTCTCCACCTTTAGCAGGCTGGAGCGATTACAAGTAAATCAAAGTTTATCTGAAGCAAATAATAGGAGCTAAGCAAAGTGAATCAACGTTGGCCAGATGGGCTGACGTAGAACCTGACGAACCAGTATGTATTTCCCAAGTCTCCGACGAGCTGAGCATGTTGTTCCCTGACGAAACTGAATGGCTTCATTCAGTATGTATTTCCCAAGTCTCCGACGAGCTGAGCATGTTGTTCACTGACGAAACTGAATGGCTTCATTCAGTTCTTGACACACCTCTTGCGAAAGTAGGTTTTATTTTTCGGGACATCAATGGGCCTCGGTTAGTCAGCACCTGGTTGAGGGGCTCCGGCAGGGATGGCAATGGCAAGATTGTGTGAATCTATCGATGCACAATCAAAAGCTAGTGTTGCTAATTTGCTATAAAAGCTTGTGTGAGCATTGCCATAGGCTCATAGTGTCCATTGCCTTGCCAAATTCACCAGATTAACTGCACTTTCAGAGTTTCAGTTCTGGTGCATGATAGCTTCTTCAATGTCCATTGTCCTCAACTTTCAAGTGTTTTGTGTGCAAGATTAATATAGTGGTCAGTTTATAGAAATTGTATTTCTTGCTTGTGTTAGGAATTAGGAGGGATAACTATCCTTCTCATGCCTATGCAAGACACCTAGGACAGGAAAAAAAAAGAAATTGGCAGCATGTATGCTGGTATTGATATTTTGGCTTTTAGGGTTCCAAAGTCCTCTTTACATTTTGTATTGATGTTGGAAGTGTGGATGTGGTGCTATACCTCCTTGATCATGGCCGACCTAAAGTATCATCTCCTTCTAAGCTCCCACGCTACCAACACTGCCGCCTTCTTTCTTCTTTTGATGCCATGGAAAATTCAGGAGCTCAAGCCATCTAGTGACGTGCAGCTTGCAACCCTGCCCTAAGTCCAGCTCATTCCGCTCAACTGCTGCGACAAAGTCAATGGGGCTCTGGAAACGCACAAAAGCTTTCCTGCAAGATGGGTCACCAACACGTGCAGCAGTAGAACAATCAAACAGAGCAGTCAACTTGGTTACCCTGTGCTTGTGCCGTCTGGATTCTGTGGGGTGATAATGCGTCCGCCATGTAGTCGACTCCGGTTGAAATGAGCTTTGAGCTTGCTTCTGATCTGCAGTGGTGAGGGATCAGTAAGATAAGTGGAATGATGACATGGCAAAGGAGACTGTTAAGGGGAATGACATGGCGAAGGAGACTGGTAAGGGGAGTCACCTCTGTGATACTGAGAGATGATGAATCGAAGCCCTCAATGCAGATGGTGCGATGTACTCTACCAGGCGGCAACTCCATTGCAGGAAGAGTATCTCTGAGAAATTAAATCAATCAAGGTAAATAAGATGACGAGTTGAAACAACAGAGTGCACTCAGCGAGTCAGCGTGGCGTTTACCTTACCTGTTAGGATCATAGCTGTTCTTATCAAACCATGCAAATTTGAGTGGACGCCCCATCAGGCAACTTCCAGTAAGCTGATAAAGTGCCTACAAACATAACGACACAAATTGTAACACCACTATATAAAATAAAAGGTGCAATTATTGATGTAAAGACAGAGGCGAGCAAATCGGTGGATGCCTATAAAACCAAACTGGCATGATGTTCTGCGATAATCTCAACATTTGCCCAACAAACACAAACAAGGGAAATAAATTAGAAACATGTATTTACCGCCTGAGCAGCAATTTCTGTAGCAAAGTGCACAACTGCTCGGTGTCTTGTACCACTGAAAGAAATATCAATAACCCCATTGATGTCCTTCAAAAGATTCCTCCTGCAAATGAAACAGGAAATGAAAGGTAAATTTTGGTTTAAACTTCAGGAGGCGAAATAAGCTGTACAATATTTGGACTGCATATAAGCTTACACTTGATAATAGTCAACATCTGGGGCCAAGTCCCAAAACATGATTGTGGTCATTTTTGACACTCTGTCTGGATGAACTCTGTCCAGCGGAGGACCTTGGGGCTGCACGTTCGGCGTTGGACCTTTAGGCTGCATGTCCGTCCAGTGGAGGGCCTTTGGGCTGCACGTCCCGTGGAGGGCCTTTGGGCTGCACGTTCTGTTGAAGACCTTTGAGCACTTTCAGTAGCGGACCTTTGACTTTGAGCACTCCCAGTAGAGGACCTTTAGGCTGCACACAATATCAACATACTACAATAGTTACCAGATATTAAGTTCCAAGAAACACAGTAGATCGGTTTCTAATTTCTGTTGTTTGGTATGATCTCTATCCTACTATTGGCTACAACAGAATCCTTCTCAGTGAGCCAAATCGTCAACAAATTGATACACACATAATGGTTGATGTGTAAAAGTATAACCATCTAATCTTCATCAGCATAATCTGCCAGAACCGAAAACATAGGAGCAAGTGCCGCTGCAGTATATGGAAGTTATACAAGTGAAAATCAATGCTAAGTCCTTGCAAGGCTAAATGCGTGAGACATGCATGCACATGGTTGGTAATAGGAAAAAAGAACAAGTCCTCACAATGCCAATCATATTTAGTTCCTGGAGAAGGTATCCATTTTAGTGAACACTGAACAGAAACTGGTTTATTGCTAAAGACACCTGTTTGTTCATGAGAGGCAACCTGTAACGCCCTGGGTTTTCAGAAACGGAAAACCCAGCATTCTGTCTCGTGATAGTCCCTGGATCAGACGCTATCACGCACAGGTATTCATCACAGATAAATATCACAGTCAATCAGTCATACAACGTAATAAAGCATCAGAGTACGAATATTATTACATATCCTGAATAATGGAGTACATCAATACACACCTCTTGGCGGATTAACATGAATAAGAGCCTACGCAGCGGTAGCTAGCTTCCAAAAGGTGTCTCCATATTCATTCGTCTCCCACAGGCATCCTTGAGCGAAGCGACGTGCCCCTCAGTCGTACCATCCGTCGGCGTTGTTGTCGAAGTCTGACACGTACCCTGCAAGCTCAGGGGCTATCCCCAAGGATCGGGATAGGTCCACGTCACCAACCGTATGCAAGCTTTAAGTGGCCTACTTCTAAAGGTAAAGAGAGGAACAAGGTAGAGGCTGGGTTTCCTAAGCAGCAGCAACATCAATATAAAAGAATATCATCTCCATATTCCCACCAAATCCCATATCACTCATCCACAAACGGTTACACCAGGTCACTCAGATCACCGTCACCATCACCTATCTCCGACTAGGGTCGGTGCGAGAACTCCCACTCCTCGCTCCTCAATGGTTGCACCCGGATCCGCAAGGCAGAGGGAGCAACTCCCCTCTCCCCGAATACAATCACGGCTTACCATATACTCTCATCCTATAAGGGGGAAGGTAGAAATCCCAAAACGTAAGAGTCGGAGTAAACAACGGGCATGTCCATAACCGAGGACGCGGCTATACGTATAGATCTAAACTCTGCAGAGCGTGTACACCAGTACCCATCTCGGAATAGCACCCGGACGGTGTACGGCCGACCGAGCCTACCCAACCGAACGAACACCTAGGAGTTACGATTCCATCCTGCATCCGGGACTCGCTGCGGTCCCTCGCAAAGGACCACCCCAGAACTGTGAACATGCCCCCGTGTGGCCGCACGGGGAGCGCCCAATAGGGAAGGGACTTCACCCTAACCCTCATCACTGATACCCTCTATCCTACTAGCAGGTATGGCATCGCACTTGCTAGGGTCGAAACGGCCCTATCCCCACTCTTGGCGAGGTTGTGTGTACGAAAGTCCCGTGTAACAAAGCGACCCACTCGGTTTCAGACCGGGGCGAGCTCCTATCCTCCAAGTCATCACAAAAACCCCAACACCTGTGCTCCTAAAACAGTGTACCCGCCATAGGTACCAAATCGGGCATCACCCGAGAAGACGATTCAAGACAATCCGATCCCGGATCGGATTGTCTTGAGCTCACCTCCGCCAAGTAACCCAAAAACACCTTCTCCTGCCGGTTTTTCCATACACGCCAAGAATACTACCACGATATCCCAACACATGCACAGCAAGCTCAGCGTATCATCACGCGTAAAAATATAGTAGTAGTAGTAGTAGGTCAACCAAGGACATGATAGTAAAAAGGGCAGTGCAAGGGTTTCATCATAATCATCATCATGCATAAGTAAAGCGCTAGCAGTTCTAAAGCAATGCCTAATGGGCATTCAAAGTAGGTCGGGCGTGAACCTGGGTGCGAGTAGTCGTCGTAGTCGAGGTCGTCGTCGTCGAGGTCGTCGTCGTAGTCCTGGTTCAGCTCTCCGGCTCCGGCGGCTCCTAGAATCGTATTTAAATAAATAAACACGGCGGCTACTTGCAATAAATCCAAGACGAAGAACAAATAAGACCCAAAAAGAGGCAAACTCTAGCCTAGCGCGGAGTTTGGAATTTTAGAAGATTTTCCGAAGAAGTTTTGTATTTTTCGGAGTTAAAACAGATTTAATATGAATTTCCAAAGATAAAATAGTTTTCTGAAAAACAAAAACGCATTTACAATATAGCAAACTCTAGGCTAGCTTTAACCTATCTCTAGCTATCTCTAAAGGGGCTCCTAGCCAGCTGCAGGCCAGCTCCAGCTGCTGACGGAGCACCCACGCGGGCGGCTTATAGCTGACAGTTTGCACATGTGGCGCTGATGGGGCGTCCACGCGGCGCGGAGCACGGGATCCCGCACCGGCGTCCCTGCGGCGAGCGTGTGGCCGGGCCGTGGTTGGCCAGCCTCACGGGATCCCTCCCGGATCCTCTGTGGTGCATCGTGCGTGTGGGTGCGGCTGTGACTCGAGAACCCTGGGGGTTTAGGCTCGACCAGAAGGTGCTCGGGGGAATGCCCCTGAGGAGCGGCGGTGCGGTCAAGGTTCACCGGCGGCGAGGGATGTCCGGCCTGAACAACAAACGGTGGTGTGCGGTCGAGGAGCACCAGGGGCACTTGCTTGTGCACCAAAGGAGACGACTTTGTCCGGGGTAGGCGCGTCGGCGGCGAGACAGGGGGACGGCGGCGGCGCGGTCGTGGCGGACGCACGGCGGCGAGCACCGATGACGGCGTGCGGGTGAACCAAAACATCAGGTGTGAGCGTGCGTGTATCAGGGAAACGCAAACGGACCAAAAGCCGGGCTTGTGCCCACTCGCCTGTGTGTACAGCGCCGGCACGGCCGTGGCGGAGCTCCTGGCCGGCGCGGCGATGGCGAGGCGTGGATTCCCGCCGCGGAGCAGCGTCGCGCGGGGGTGCGCGGTGCTCAGGGCGGCGAGGCGATCACTACGGCGTGCGAAAACAGACGGGAAGATCCCCGGCACGTGTGTGCGCCGATGTGCAGGCCGACGGCGAGGTGCGCCGGTGCACGTCGGGGCAGCGAGGCGTGACGGCGGAGTGCGGCCGTGAAACAACGGAAAAAGCGGAGGCGGGCGCGCGCGTGACGACGGCGGTGGCACCTGCAAACGACAGGCACGGCTCGAAGGCCGGCTCCACAACGGCGGCGTGCGCGGCGGCGGCGCAGGCATGGCGTGCTCGTTCTCCCCCTCGGCACGAAGGCCGGGCACAACAGAGGAGGAAGGGAGCAAGGCCTCACCTTGTGACCACGGGTCAAAGCGCAGGCGTTGGGGACGAAGGTCGGAGCTGGTTGCCGGCGGCGAGGGAAGCAGGGCGGCGCCGACCAGAGGAAGTAGAGGAAGCAGGGGCGTCGCGGTCCTTGGCTTCCCGGCGTCCCTGGAGCTTCCACGGGCGGTCCTCCGGCTTCGCGGCGGCTCCGGCGTGCTCGCGGACGGACTCCGGGCTTCCTTCTCCTCTTCCCCCTTCTCCTTCTTCTCCGGCGAGCAGAGGCAGGTGGCAATGGGGAAAAATCCCCGGCGGCTAGGGTTGGGAGCCCTGGGGTCGCGGCAGCAGCCTTCTTATAGAGCAAGGGGCGGAGCGGGGGCACATGGACGGTTGGATGGCAAAGGCGCGCGCGGGGGCACGTCGCGACGGCAGCCATGGGCGACGCTCTGTTGCTTTTTGGCTTTGGCGCGCGCCGGCGTCAGCTAAAGGAGAAAGACGACGGCGACGTCAGCGTGACGCGGGGTCCGGGCCCGCCTGGCGGTGACGTTGCGCGGGGGGGTTGGTGGTGAGCGGGCCGGCCGGTTACGTGGGCCGTGGGGTGCTGGGCTGTGAGGAAGAGCGGGGCTTTTGTTTGGACTGGGGAAAGAATCGGAGGGCCTCAGATGGACCTTGCTGCTGAACTCGAGGCCCTGCAGGGTTATAAACCTTTCCCCTTTTCTTTTACTTCTTCTCGCTTTTCTAATTTGATTCAAATTTGAATAAGAATTCAAATTTGAATCCCACATAATTAAATCCCAAATAAATCCAATTAAGCTCCAAAGTTCTCACACTAGCATTTTATATTTCCTAGAAATTTTAATTAGCTCAAAAATAAATCTAGGTATTTAGGAGAGAAATTAGAAGACATCCTTAATTAAATTATCAAGCACTCAAATAATTCACCAAATTTTTTTAAATCCTCATTTTTTACTATTAACATTCCGTAATAGAACTGCGGGATGTTACAGACTCCCCCCTCAAAAGAATCTCGTCCTCGAGATTAAGAACTTACCTCCGTCTCGAAGAGGTGCGGGTACTTCTCCCTCATGACTGACTCTTTCTCCCACGTCGCTTCTCGCTCGGTGTGATTGCTCCAAAGCACCTTGCAGAAGCGAGTGGTGGTACTTCTTGTAGCTTTCTCGGCCCAATCCAGTATCTTTACCGGATACTCCAAGTACTCCAGATTGTCTTGCAAGTCGATAGCATCGGTGGAGACATGCTTGTCAAGCTTCGGGTCGAGGCACCTCCGGAGTTGCGAGATGTGGGACACAGGATGCACTCCAGCAAGATCAGACGGTAACTCCAACTTATACACAAGTTTCCCCACCTTTGCCACAATCTGGTAGGGTCCAACGAACCTCGGGGCTAGCTTCCCCTTCACATGGAACCTCTTCGTGCCTCTAAGCGGTGACACTCTCAGAAAGACATAGTCACCGACTTCGAAGGAGACATCCCTTCGTTTAGGATCAGCATAGCTCTTCTGCCTGCTCTGAGCTATCTTCAGGTTCTCCCTAACCTTGGCCACATTCTCCTCAGCCTCGACTATGGAAGCAGGACCGAAGAAAATCCTCTCCCCCACCTCAGACCACATCAACGGGGTCCTACACTTTCTGCCATACAGAGCTTCAAAGGGTGCCATTTGCAAACTTGCCTGATAGCTGTTGTTGTACGAGAACTCGCCGTAGGGCAGACTCTTCTCCCAATCATTGCTGTAAGTCAACACACAAGCTCTCAGAAGATCTTCAAGCACCTGATTCACTCGTTCAGTCTGTCCATCTGTCTGAGGGTGGAAAGCTGTACTGTAGTCCAAACACGTGCCCATCGATTCATGCAGACTCTTCCAGAACTGAGTAGTGAACTAGGCACCACGATCGGACACGATGCTACAGGGTGCTCCATGCAACTTCAGGATGTGCTCCACGTACAGATCGGCCAACTGACTCATAGTGAACCTGTTCTTCACCGGTAAGAAGTGTGCTACCTTGGTCAAACGGTCCACAATCACCCAAATCGAGTCATTCCCCTTCTGAGTGCGGGGTAAACCCACCACGAAGTCCATGCTGATATCATCCCATTTCCACTGAGGTATCGCAAGTGGCTGTAGCAATCCGGCGGGTCTCTGATGTTCCGCCTTCACTCTCTGAGACGTGTCACATCGAGCAACATACTCGACGATGTCCTTCTTCATATTCTCCCACCAGAATCGACACTTCAGGTCTTGGTACATCTTGGTGCAACCGGGGTGAATGGAATACCGAGAATCGTGAGCTTCCTTCAGAATCGTCTTCCGGATATCCTCACCACTAGGTACACATATGCGATCCTTCAACCACAACGTACCTTGCTCATCAATGCGGTAGTCAGGGGCTTTACCCCTCGTCAAAAGGTCTTTCACTTCCTCAATCTCGGGACACTTCTTCTGGGCTTGCCTGATTTGGTCTTCCAGACTGTACTTCACCCTCAACTCGTTGAGCTGACCCTTCTCGACGATGTCGAGCTTCAATCTCTCCATTTCCTTGTACAACTCTGGCTGTTCCTCTTGCACCATCTGGTTGTTGCAATAGCTTCTTCGGCTCAAAGCATCGGCCACAACATTCGCTTTGCCTAGGTGGTAGTGAATGTTGAGGTCATAGTCCTTTATCAACTCTAGCCATCTTCGTTGCCTCAAGTTCAACTCTGACTGGGTGAAGATATACTTCAGACTCTTGTGATCCGTGTAGATATCACATTTGTTGCCCATCAAATAGTGCCTCCATATCTTCAAAGCATGAACAACAGCTGCTAACTCAAGATCATGTGTCGGGTAGTTCTCTTCGTGCTTCCGAAGCTGCCTTGAAGCATAAGCGATCACCTTGCCTTCCTGCATCAGCACACAACCAAGACCCTACCTCGAAGCATCACAGTACACCACAAAGTCCTTGTTGTCATCGGGAAGCGTCAACACAGGAGTTGTGGTGAGTCGGGTCTTGAGCTCTTGGAAGCTTGCTTCACACTTCTTTGACCACACGAACGGCGTGTTGTTCTTCAGCAACTCGGTCATTGGCTTCGCAATCTTGGAGAAGTTCTCGATGAAACGGCGGTAGTACCCTACCATCCCGAGAAAACTCCTGATCTCTGTCACTGTCTTGGGCGACTGCCACTTTGACACAGCTTCGATCTTCGAGGGATCAACTGCAACTCCCTCACCTGACAACACATGCCCAAGGAATGCCACTTCTTCTAGCCAGAACTCATACTTGCTGAACTTGGCATACAGCTGATTCTGCCTCAGCTTCTCCAGCACTATCCTCAGATGCTCTTCATGCTCTTCGGCAGTTTCCAAGAAGACTAAGATGTCGTCAATGAAAACCACGACAAACTTGTCTAACTCGTCCATGAACACCTTGTTCATCATGTTCATGAAGTACGCCGGGGCGTTCGTAAGACCGAACAATACGACAGTGAACTCATACTGCCCGTACCAGGTCACAAACGCGGTCTTGTAGATGTCTTCGGGGCGAATCTTCATCTGATGATAACCGGATCGAAGGTCAATCTTGCTGAAGTACTTGGCCTTCCTCAACTGATCAAGCAGGTCATCAATGCGCGGCAACGGGTACTTGTTCTTGATGGTTACCACATTAAGAGCGCGGTAATCGACGCACAGCCGTTGCGTCCCATCCTTCTTTGGTACAAACATCACCGGTGAAGCCCAAGGTGATGCACTAGGTCGGATGTACCCCTTCTATCGGAGAGCTTCGAGTTCCTCCTTCAGCGTTGCCAGCTCTAACTTGCCCATTCTGTAAGGACTCTGTGCCACGGGTGCTGTACCTGGCACAAGGTTGATCACGAACTCCACGTCGCGGTCTGGTGGTAACCCCGGCAGATCCTCAGGAAAGACATCGGGGTACTCACAAACCACTGGAACATCGGCCACTGTCTTCGTAGTGAGGTTGTACACAGCCGGTACTTCTCGAGACTTCAGCGGCTCAAACGTGATCTTCGTCCCCTTCGGGTGTATCAGGGTCACTTGCCGGGGTGACGAGGAGATAACCCCCTTGTGAGCGGTGATCCAATCCATGCCCAGAATAACATCAATCCCATTGGACTTCAGCACGGTCAGATCTCCGAGGAACTTGTGACCCTTGATGAACATTTCCACCCCTTTGCATAGTAGGGTGCATCTGATATCTCCGAGCGGTGAGCTCGTCACAATAGGTTTCGGTCGGGGAGTCATGGGGAGAGATAGTTTGTTCACAAAGTTAGAGGACACATACGAACTAGTTGCACCAGTATCGAAAAGAATCAAAGCTTTAGTACCACAAACTAAAAACTCACCGATCATGACGTTAGGAGCGTCGGCAGCCTCCTCCTCAGTCAGGAGGTTGAGCCTCCCGTGGTCAGCGGCCGGCTGGGGAGCAGCCTGAGGTGGCCTCCCTCCTGGGGCTGGTGCCCTGGCAGGTGTAGCAGCGGTCTTCTTGGTGGGGCACTCGTACGACTTGTGGCCTTGCTTGCCACAGGCGTAGCACGTAGGAGTGAAGCCTCCGGTGCCGGGTCTCGACGCGCTCTGCTGCGGGCGGTTGTAGCCTCCACCCTGCTGCTGGTAGCCGGAGCTCCTTCCTCCGGGGTACGGTGCACGGCTTCCTCCGAAGCCACGTCCGGGCTGGTTGTTCCTCGGGCGGTAGCTCCCTCTCAGCAGGTTGCTCTGCCCACTCCTCGGCCTCTGGAAGGATCGGTCGCCATGGTCCCGATCTCCCATCCTCTTCTTGCCCTTCATGCGCTCCTCATGCCCCCTCCTTTCTTCCTCCAGCGCGATAGCCCTATTCACTAGGTGGCGAAGGGACTTGTGCTCAGTGGCCTTCAAGCCTTGGTGGAGACCATGGTGGAGGCCTCGCAGAAACCAGAACTGTTTCTTGTCGTCAGAGTTGGTGTCGTCGGGGGCGTAGCGCATCATCTTCATGAAGTGCCTCTCGTACTCCTCCACCCTCATCGCACCCTGAGTCATGGTGCGGAACTCCTGTGCCTTCTGACTCATGAGTTCCCGTGGCAGGTACTGCTCGTGGAACACCTCACAGAACTCCAGCCAGGTGATGAAGGCTGGGTTCGAGTGGCTGTCGGAGTAGTTGTCCCACCATGACTTGGCAGGACCCTCGAGCTGGTGGACGGCGAGAGCCACACACTCTTCGTCGGTGTAGGCGGTGAGGTCGAGCTTCGTCTCGATCACGCGGAGCCAGTCGTCGGCGTCGAGAGGGTCATCCGAGTAATTGAAGGTAGGGGCCTTCAGGCGGAGTAACCTCTCGATCTTCTTGGTGAAGTCCTCCTCCGGCGGAACGTTGCGGTTCCCACCGTTGACTTGGTTCTCGACGGCTTCCGCCATCCTCTGCATCAGCGTAGTCTGAGCGGCCATCACCTCAGCCAGGTTAGGCGGTGGCGGTGCTTCTCCACGGCCACGACCACGCCCACGACCCTGGGGAGCTGGTGGCGGCTCGGGTCCTCGTTCAGCTTCTCCCTCTCCTTCTTCAGCATCGCCTTCACCGATGGGCGGAGGCGGTGGTGGTGGCACCACAATGCCTCGACCTTGTCCTCAGACAGGTGCGTGTCCACGACCACGAGCGTGTCCACGCCCACGAGCGGGAGCGCGGCCACGTCCACGACCACGGACTGGCGGGGCTTGCTCTTCCTCAGCTTCGGCCTCCTCGAGGCGAGCCAACAGACGTCCTGACCTCCTGATGGACATCTTACTGAAAACATGACCAATGATATAGAAGACTTTTAGATACGTCACTCACCAACAAATTGAGTCTAATATACAAGCATGAAAATATTTCTAATATATAATTCCAACACTCAACATGAAAAAAGCAATAAGAACGATTAACTCCATTAAGACCAAACAATCAGCATCCATTATGAGTGCATAAGTTTCCTCGAGGCTGACTCAAGCCTTGGAGGTCACACACAGTAGCGATCTAATATAGCGTTACATGATCTCAAAAGGGGTGTGCACATCTAGGTGTGAAAAGACTCATAACTCCTCATGCACCGGAACAGGCTCTCGGCTGCATGGAACAACTCATGGAAACTACCTATATTACAACTCTACTCTTATTAGCATGATCATGCTCCAGCACGCTACTCGAAGCGAGCCTTCTTGTACCTCACAGGGTAACGGTCCTCCTCGGGGAAGTCTCTGGGGAACATCCTCGACAGCCTGGCATGGGCAGCCCTCACCTCCTGGGTCTCAACCGGAGCGGGCATGTCAGCCATCGGACACAAGTGAAGCTGGAGGGCGGACGGGTGGAGCTTGAAGGTCTCCTTGCGGATCGCCCGCTGGTGCTCGGGAGGTAGCAGACCGTTGAGCTCCTGAAGCTCGTCCACTCGAAGTGAGTTAGCGTCCTCCCAAGTCCTCAGCATCCTCTTGCACTTGTCCAGCAAGAACATAGAGGTCCTGGTGAGTGCAGCGAGGTTGGCGGTGTTGGAGTACTAGTCCTGCATAAGCTCAACCACCCTAGCCTTCTCATGACGAGAGTGCGTCCCTACGTGGCGAACTGTGCATCCTTCTGGTCCAGCTTGGCGAAGAGACGGGTGAACCTGGCCTCCTGCTTGCGTAGATCCTCCTTGGCGTAGATCATCTCCTCTCGAGCGGTCACCCTCTCAGCCTCAGCTCGCACCACCATGGAGTTGGTGTGGCGTAGTCCACACTCGAGCTGCTCGACTCGCTGGCGCAGGGTACCGTTCTCCACGATCAGACTCTGGCAGCGGGGCTAAATCTCACAGAGCTCCAGAGTAGTGTACTCCAGTCGGCTGAAGAGTGCACTCGTCTGCTCGCTCAGTCGGCGGGTGTGAGTGTCGAGGTCCATGAGGTAGCTCCCAGTGGTGACGAGCGTGTCGTCGGACTCGCGCAGAGGACCCTGGACAACCTCCCCCTTGTAGAGTGCTGTAGGGTCTGGCAGTCCATTCACGATCGGAGCCACTCTGTAGTAGTCCTGGGGAATCAGCCGCAGGTCTCCAGTCCTGTAGACGTCACGGTACCAAGCTAGTAGGTGGCGAAGTACGTGGCTGCAGGCGGTGTCCACAGCGTTCCTGATGTTGAGTCATGTGCTATGCTCGAGCATCCCGGGGAAGTCTGGACGCGCCGGGTGGGGCAGGATGGCCACCGTGCAAAGCACCAGTGGTCCTGACAGAGTGCGGACGTCCTCGACGTGGTAGGTGTCGTGCGTAGGGGGAATCCCCAGCCTGAGGACGACCCGGTCCACCCAACGAGCAAGTCCCTCCATGTGCTCCGGGAGTAGCTCTATCTCCTGTCGATCCATTTCCTGTGACACAGAAGAATTTTCTAGTTAGCACAGGTGAGATAGAACTTTTCAAAGAAGGATAAGTTTTTGTAATATATGCCAAGAGTAGTATATAGCAAAAGAGATCGTTTAGAGTCCTAATTTCTATCGTCCGTTTCTAATGGCACGTACTACGGTCAAGTACGGCTCTGATACCATCTGTAACGCCCAGGGTTTTCAGAAACGGAAAACCTAACATTCTGTCTCGTGATAGTCCCTGGATCAGACGCTATCACGCACAGGTATTCATCACAGATAAATATCACAGTCATACAACGAAATAAAGCATCAGAGTATGAATATTATTACATATCCTGAATAATGGAGTACATCAATACACGCCTTTGGCGGATTAACATGAATAAGAGCCTACGCAGTGGTAGCTAGCTTCCAAAAGGTGTCTCCATCTTCATTCGTCTCCCACAGGCATCCTTGAGTGAAGCGACGTGCCCCTCAGTCGTACCATCCGTCGGCGTTGTTGTCGAAGTCTGACTCGTACCCTGCAAGCTCAGGGGCTATCCCCAAGGATCGGGATAGGTCCACGTCACCAACCGTATGCAAGCTTTAAGTGGCCTACTTCTAAAGGTAAAGAGAGGAACAAGGTAGAGGCTGGGTTTCCTAAGCAGCAGCAGCATCAATATAAAAGAATATCATCTCCATATTCCCATCAATATAAAAGAATATCATCCACAAACGGTTACACCAGGTCACCCAGATCACCGTCACCATCACCTATCTCCGACTAGGGTCGGTGCGAGAACTCCCACTCCTCGCTCCTCAATGGTTGCACCCGGATCCGCGAGGCAGAGGGAGCAACTCCCCTCTCCCCGAATACAACCACGACTCACCATATACTCTCATCCTATAAGGGGGAAGGTAGAAATCCCAAAACGTAAGAGTCGGAGTAAACAACGGGCATGTCCATAACCGAGGACGCGGCTATACGTATAGATCTAAACTCTGCAGAGCGTGTACACCAGTACCCATCTCGGAATAGCACCCGGACGGTGTACGGCCAACCGAGCCTACCCAATCTAACGAACACCTAGGAGTTACGATTCCATCCTGCATCCGGGACTCGCTGCGGTCCCTCGCAAAGGACCACCCCAGAACTGTGAACATGCCCCCGTGTGGCCGCACGGGGAGCGCCCAATAGGGAAGGGACTTCACCCTAACCCTCATCACTGATACCCTCTATCCTACTAGCAGGTATGGCATCGCACTTGCTAGGGTCGAAACGGCCCTATCCCCACTCTCGGTGAGGTGGTGTGTACGAAAGTCCCGTGTAACAAAGCGACCCACTCGGTTTCAGACCGGGGTGAGCTCCTATCCTCCAAGTCATCACAAAAACCCCAACACCTGTGCTCCTAAAACAGTGTACCCGCCATTGGTACCAAATCGGGCATCGCCCGAGAAGACGATCCCTGACCCCCGATCCCGGATCGGGTTGTCTTGAGCTCACCCCCGCCAAGTAACCCAAAAACACCTTCTCCTGTCGGTTTTCCCCACACACGCCAAGAATACTACCACGATATCCCAACACATGCACAGCAAGCTCAGCGTATCATCACGCGTAAAAATATAGTAGTAGTAGTAGGTCAACCAAGGACTGGATAATAAAAAGGGCAGTGCAAGGGTTTCATCATAATCATCATCATGCATAAGTAAAGCGCTAGCAGTTCTAAAGCAATGCCTAATGGGCATTCAAAGTAGGTCGGGCATGAACCTGGGTGCGAGTAGTCGTCGTAGCCGAGGTCGTCGTCATAGTCCTGGTTCAGCTCTCCGGCTCCGGCGGCTCCTAGAATCGTATTTAAATAAATAAACTCGGCGGCTACTTGCAATAAATCCAAGACGAAGAACAAATAAGACCCAAAAAGAGGCAAACTCTAGCCTAGCGCAGAGTTTGGAATTTTAGAAGATTTTCCGAAGAAGTTTTGTATTTTTCGGAGTTAAAACGGATTTAATATGAATTTCCAAAGATAAAATAGTTTTCTGAAAAACAAAAACGCATTTACAATATAGCAAACTCTAGGCTAGCTTTAACCTATCTCTAGCTATCTCTAAAGGGGCTCCTAGCCAGCTGCAGGCCAGCTCCAGCTGCTGACGGAGCACCCACGCGGGCGGCTTATAGCGGACGGTTTGCACACGTTGCGCTGACGGGGCGTCCACGCGGGGCGGAGCATGAGATCCTGCACCGACGTCCCTGCGGCTCCGTGCGATGCGGCGAGCGTGTGGCCGGGCCGTGGTTGGCCGGCCTCACGGGATCCCTCCCGGATCCTCTGTGGTGCATCGTGCGTGTGGGTGCGGCTGTGACTCGAGAACCCTGGGGGTTTAGGCTCGGCCAGAAGGTGCTCGGGGGAATGCCCCTGAGGAGCGGCGGTGCGGTCAAGGTTCGCCGGCGGCGAGGGATGTCCGGCCTGAACAACAAACGGTGGTGTGCGGTCGAGGAGCACCAGGGGCTCTTGCTTGTGCACCAAAGGAGACGGCTTTGGCCGGGGTAGGCGCGTCGGCGGCGAGACAGGGGGTCGGCGGCGGCGTAGTCGTGGCAGACGCACGGCGGTGAGCACCGACGACGGCGTGCGGGTGAACCAAAACATCAGGTGTGCGCGTGCGTGTATCAGGGAAACGCAAACGGACCAAAAGCCGGGCTTGTGCCCACTCGCCCGTGTGTACAGCGCCGGCGCGGCCATGGCGGAGCTCCTGGCCGGCGCGGTGACGGCGAGGCGTGGGCTCCCGCCGCGGAGCAGCGTCGCGCGGGGGTGCGCGGTGCTCAGGGCGGCGAGGCGATCACTACGGCGTGCGAAAACAAACGGGAAGATCCCCAGCACGTGTGTGCGCGATGTGCAGGCCGGCGGCGAGGTGCGCCGGTGCACGGCGGGGCAGCGAGGCGTGACGGCGGAGTGCGGCCGTGAAACAAGGGAAAAAGCGGAGGCGGGCGCGCGCGTGACGACAGCGGCGACACCTGCAAACGACAGGCACGGCTCGAAGGCCGGCTCCAGAACGGCGGTGTGCGCGGCGGCGGCGCAGGCATGGCGTGCTCGTTCTCCCCCTCGGCACGAAGGCCGGGCCACAACAGAGGAGGAAGGGAGCAAGGCCTCACCTTGTGACCACGGGTCGAAGCGCAGGCGTTGGGGACGAAGGTCGGAGCTGGTTGCCGGCGGCGAGGGAAGCAGGGCGGCGCCGAGCAGAGGAAGTAGAGGAAGCAGGGGCGTCACGGTCCTTGGCTTCCCGGCGTCCCTGGAGCTTCCACGGGCGGTCCTCCGGCTTCGCGGCGGCTCCGGCGTGCTCACGGACAGACTCCGGGCTTCCTTCTCCTCTTCCCCCTTCTCCTTCTTCTCCGGCGAGCAGAGGCGGGTGGCAACGGGGAAAAATCCCCGGCGGCTAGGGTTGGGAGCCCCTGGGGTCGCGGCGGCGGCCTTCTTATAGAGCAAGGGGCGGAGCGGGGGCACGTGGACGGCTGGATGGCAAAGGCGCGCGCAGGGGCGCGTCGCGACGGCGGCCTTGGGCGGCGCTCCGTTGCTTTTCGGCTTTGGCGCGCGCCGGCGTCAGCTAAAGGAGAAAGACGACGGCGACGTCAGCGTGACGCGGGGTCCGGGCCCGCCTGGCGGTGACGTTGCGCGGGGGGGGGGGGGGGTTGGTGGTGAGCGGGCCGACCAGTTACGTGGGCCGCGGGGTGCTGGGCTGTGAGGAAGAGCGGGGGTTTTGTTTGGACTGGGGAAAGAATCGGAGGGCCTCAGATGGACCTTGCTGCTGAACTCGTGGCCCAGCAAGGTTATAAACCTTTCCCCTTTTCTTTTACTTCTTCTCCCTTTTCTAATTTGATTCAAATTTGAATAAGAATTCAAATTTGAATCCCACACAATTAAATCCCAAATAAATCCAATTAAGCTCCAAAGTTCTCACGCTAGCATTTTATATTTCCTAGAAATTTTAATTAGCTCAAAAATAAACCTAGGAATTTAGGAGAGAAATTAGAAGACATCCTTAATTAAATTATCAAGCACTTAAATAATTCACCAAAAAATTTTAAATTCTCATTTTTTTTACTATTAACATTCCATAATAGAATTGCGGGATGTTACACAACCTTTCCATCAGACTTTGAGCACTACAGATATGTGAGGGTTTGGTTCTTTTTTTGGACAATTCAAGAGCTACTAGGTCACTGCGATGAAATACCTCCTGCAGGGTCCTATGTTCTATTAGTATAACATTCTTAAATTATATCAAAGATATGCAAGGTTATTCTCAATAGTGTACTTGGCAATAATTGCTTTCTTGTATAGTACTATGAGAATAATGTTGGCAAGCCACCTTATGATGGAAATTAATAACCGCTCAGAAATGTAAAATTGCTACAGCCCTACAGGCCTCGAAGCTGCTCCATACATCATCCAGTTATCTTCAACACGCTAACATCAATTTAGCAACATAAGATTTTATATTTGCATACAGAATTTTGGACAGAAATGTTACAACAAAGTATGTTTTAAAGACCCTACTTGAAACCTATAGAACTAGAATAAATCGCAAATATATCGATGATGGTATTTCTTAGTTAACAAAGTTTCAGATTTTTTGTGTTACTAGCAATGAGCCTTGGAAGTAGTGAATGAGCAGAGTAGCTCACTCACAATCCCTACGACTTAGTAGAAGAATAATAGGATCTGGTATTCTGATGGATTACGGTTATTCTACTATGTGTGCATATATTGCTCCCAAATTTACTTGAGATTTTTTTTATTGCACGTGAAAGGCTGTAAAATTGGCATGCAGAGCTTGTCTATTAGTCTATCAGATGCAAAATCACTCCGCACACAAAGTCCGCAGGCATCGAGATGAACGGCCAGGCCTAATTCGCGCCGCTAAATTCCAGTCCCCAGATCCATAATTCAAGGAGATTTCGAAATTAGGTTCAGAAGGGGAACAAAAAAACAGCTGTGCCCACCTTTGGCATCGATCGGTCCAGAGTCTTCGTTCTCGCAGGGCCAGCGCTGGGCATCCTCATGAAACATGGGAGACGGTCCAGCGGAATCCTCTCGATTCTCCTCTTCTTCCTCCCCATCCTGCCAGCACCAACCAAACCTCACGCTCGAAAGCCTGAAAACAGAGCTGCCGGCACAAACGAGATCACGAGAGGAACTCTTCCATGCGTTTTTTTAGACCGAACGGAACTCTTCCGTACCAGCCCGTGTCCCCGTCCAAGTAGGCTGGTCGCACCGCGGATCGGCAAAGGGACCTGAACGCCAGCAGTAGCGGTGGAATCGCTGCACCGCGGATCGTCAAAGGCAACTGCAACCAACAGGTCGCTATAGGGCACCTCCAAGTCTGGAGGTCCTGGAGAGGAACGCTATCGTCTCCAGCTGCGGGTCCCACACCGTCGGGAGGAGGCAATGGCCGGGAGGTGCGGCGGCCGTTGAGGGAGAGAAGCCCGTGGCGCTTGTCGTCGAGGTCGAGGTACGGCAGCTGGAGCAAGCTGGGGTCACCGCCCTCCACCGCGGGCTCGCGACTCCGCCAGCGAGTCGCGCCCGAGGGAGACAGGAGACCGCGGCGGTCGTCGTCAAGGTCGAGGTGCGGCGGCCAGAGCTGGCCGGGCCCCGCATCCAACCCCGCTTCGTGCCGACTTTCCATGGCCGGCGACGTCAGAGCTGGGAGGAGGAGGCTGTCAGGCCGGATTTCGCTCGGAGGGAAGAGGGCACCTCCGTGCTGAAGGGAGGAGGAGGGGACCTGAGGAGGCGCAGGCGGAGGCCGCGGGAGGTGTCGCAGTCGCCTCAGATCCCGACGCCCACCACGGCGGTCGTGGAGCTGCACTCGAAGCTCTTTCACCTCGCCGTCTGGGACCGCGCCGCCCGAAGCTCGCCACGCCATCCGCCGGGCGGCCGCTGCGCCTCCGAGCACCAAATCCTGCTCTTTCTGTTCCTCCTCGTCGTGCCGTTGTACCCACTCCCGACGAGGAAGCTGCGGGTGATCCCTTCCTGCGCCGCCCGCGCATCCGGGGGAGGTCGAGAGGACGAGCCCTTCCCGGGTCCGCAGCGCCGGCCTCAGCAGCCGTCGCAGCACGGCGCCGGGAGGCCACTCGCCAGCCCAGATGCCTCGCGACGAGGCCTTAGGGTGGGGCACACCGGAGAATATCGGTCGGTGGCGCTGCTGACGAGGCCGGGGGTGGGGCACGCCGGAGATCTCGACCGGCGGCACTGCTGGTCTCGGTGAAGCAGGGGATCTCGTTCTCGTCGCGAACGGAAAGAGGAAGGAGACGGTTGGTTCTGCAGATGACGGTACAGGTCGTTCGAGTGCAGCGTTTTGCTTTACAGATCGGTGGAATAGGACCTGACAAGTGGGCCAGACATCTTTTGCAGATGGACATAGCAAGGCTATTCGCACCGCTTGACCTGTATCACCATCTCCAAAGCCCACATGGCCCACCTGTCAGAAACCTTCAGCTCCATCTACGAACAAATGCTATGCACCGCGACGCACTACGCACTCTATTGTCATTTGCAAACCAACTACCACCCCTTCCCCCCTTCTCTCTCCCCGCCGCTACCGCGACCCCTAGATCCGGCGACCGTGGCCCTCTCCTCCCCGCCGACAGTCGCGGCCCCTAGATCCGGCGAGGCTGCCCGACCTTCGCGGCGCGGCGAGCGGGAACGCGGCCTCTCGACGCAGAGAGCACCAGCCGCAGGGGGAGAGCGGCGGTAGCAGAGGAGGGCAGCGCGGTGCCGCCGCAGGGGAGAGCAACACCGACGGCCGCAGGGGAGAGCAGCGGCTTCCTCCCATGCGCAGATCGAGGTGCCGACGGCTCTTTTCCCTCGCGAGTCTGACGGATTAGGCGGGCGTCTCCTCCCCATCGGCGGGCTGTGCTCCGCCCTCTCTGGATCCGCAGGCGGCTGCTTCACCTTCCCATGGAGCTCCAAGCAGCCTCCATCCCTGCGACAGCCGCCGGCTCCCCTCCCTCACTCCTCCTCCGGCGCGGGGGCCCGACCTTCCGTCATCCCCGGGCTCTCCTTCCCAGCGGCGGATGGGCACGACTCCATGGTGACGTGGAGCTCCACATGGTGCAGTGGCGGGAGGGAGCTCTGCCTCGGCCTCCTCGGCACCGGCGGTCACGGCTGCCTCCTGGTGGCGCTCGCAACTCCCTCCTAAAATGACAATGAGCACGAAATATCCGCGTACCCGTGGATACCAAACCCGATAGGCGCGGATGAGGATCTAGGTTTGTGCCCGCGGGCACGGGCGCGGGCACGACCCTAAACCCGCGGATACTCTGCTAACGGATTTGAAAAAATACTATCCGCGCCCGCAAATCCGCTAAACCCGTTAAGACTGTTGACATGTGGACCCTAGTAGTTAGAAGTATATATCTACATGTATTGTGCAAGACTTTATTAGCACAATAACTTTGGTCTGTAATTTGTTACATTTGAATACTTGGCACTTGTTATCTCTCAATTATTTTGTGTTGAAATGTGTGTTGAACTCCTTGCATGTTTTGATTTTGCGGGCACACAGACATGCCTGCGGGTATCCGCTATCCGCGGATTGCGGGCGCGGGTGTGGCTATGTGCCCGTTGCAGATAGCGGGTGCGGGCGCGGGCACGGGTTCCAGCATGCAGGCGCGGATTTATGTAGGTAGTATCCGCGTGGATACTACCCGTTGCCATCTCTACTTCCTCCCGCCGGCGGCAGCTGCTCCCTCCGTCCCACCGGCGGTCGCGCCGGATCTCGTCATCTCTGCCCTGGTCGCGTCACCGCAGCCCGCGAAGCTAGCCGCGCCAAACCTCGCCATCTCCGCCTTGGCCGCGCCTCTGCTGCCTGTGGGTGCGCGCTGCTGTTCGCGAGGCTGCGCCGCGCCCCTGACGAGATTCGGCCTCCTCCTCAAGCTTCGGCGGTCTCCTCCTCCAAGATCCGGTACCGGCGGTCTCCTCCAAGATCCGGCACCGGCGGCCGCTGTAGCTTCCTCCCCACCGGCGGCCGCATCCTCCTCTTGCTCGTCGTCCCCGCGGCTCTCCTCCTCGACGACAGACTCCTCTTCAGATCCGGCGTGACGAGGGTGCGGGGAGCCCGCCAGCGCTGTGGTGGCCCCAGCGGTCACTGGTGGCCTCCTCTTCCCGGCGCCAGGCTCCTCTTCTGCCTTGGCATCCTCCTTCAGCCTCCCCGGCGTCAGCATCCCTTGTCCCCCCTTCTTCGCAGGGCTGGCGCGAGAGGAGCGGTTGCTGACGTGGAGAGGATAAAGGTGCGGCGGAGGAGCGCTAGCTGTCCAGCTTTCCTGTAGTGAACAGAACTGTAGAGGCGTGTTTGCAGGTCTGCGGTGGGGGGCATTCACCTGCTTATTTGCCGTTCCAGCCGTTTTACAGCTCCGCGGTGCGACCAACCTTACCCACAGGGTCGTCCTGGTGTAATATAAGTGGAGGCTTGTACAAAACTCTAAAATGATTAAATAAGAATCCTAGTAGGTTAGTAAAAATAAAAATCTTTAACATCCGTTGTAGAAGTGTTCAAATTTTCACCAATATGTGCACATCAAAAAATTCTTAAATTTTATTGAACCTCTAAATTAATTTTGGTATTTATCTGACAATTTATAGGATTATTTTGATCATTACTATCGATTATAGAACCATATTAAGTATCTAATTCTCGGATGACACTTGTGATTCTTCTATAATAAATCTATTCATAGGTCGTAGCTTTTTTTTCTGACATTGAATTAAATACACAAATATTCGCGAATGGGCTTGTAGTCTAACGGTAGGACGGTCCGGTGAGAAGCTACCCACCAGAGTTCAAATTCTAGTGCTTGCACCTTTTTCTGGATTTATTCTGGGATTTACCGGCGTTATGCATTAAGTGGTAAGCGACGTTCTTGTCGACACGGTGACTTCGGGAATCTTAAGATCTGCCGGTGCTCATAGGGGTATGGTTTGCGTACGTGTGTTCATAGGGGTGAGTGTGCGTGCGTGTTGATGGTTAAAAGTTGTATCAAAGTTCGTTTGGATTTGCAAGCGGACAAATCCTCTGTCGTAGTCAAGGGACCCTTCTTTCCTTGAGTGAGAACCCAAGGTATCGAATCCGTGGAACAATGTGTAATGCAAGATCCAATCTAATAAGCGGAAAACACTTTGATCTTGACAAGGGTTTTTGCATCTAATCTATGGAAGAACCATGAAAACACATCTAATCTACTTAACACCGGAGGTGGCAAGAGAAAGAGAGGGTAGGTAAAACCAATCTAGAGATTGGATCGGATCTTTTGTTGATGTTCCAAAACCAAGAAGAATAAAGCAAACGAATCTCATTAATAGCCTCTTTAAATCGTGGCTTCCGTTCCAATCCTCAAAGGCACCAACCGTACACGTGATCAACATCCTGTCACGATGTCCCGCTTATTGTGTAGGTGAACCTAAGAGCACGTTCACGAGGAACGCGTTGAAAACACTCGGTAGGTCAGGTATGCACCTCTAGCCACCATGGCTACAAGAACATCCTATGCAATCTATCCGCGGAATAGATTGGAGAATAAGAAAACCCAAGCGAAGACAAAATTGTAGTGAAAGAACTTGATCGCTAGAAATCGGATTCAATCTTGCAAATTCAACATGAAGTATAATACATGGACAAGATCACCACCGGGATCCTACCTTGATCTTGATCCTAGCTTCTAGAACTCCGACGTGGTCTTCCATGTAAGGTTCCCACGTCGGCTAGGGAAATCCTAGTCAACCATCTCGACCCTCTCCTCTTTGGAATGGTGTCCCTCTCTTCTCTGCTCCTCGGCGACGGATGACGAATGGCTTCTTGCATGTCTCTTGGCACGGGGACTATAAATAGCCTGAGGGTCATCTAGGTAAAAGGGGGCGTTGAACCGGGCCCAGAATGGGCTGGGTCGGCTGGCCTGGGCCGACCAGCCTGGGCTCATTTCGGCTCAGTTCGGCCCCGGCTTCCTTCCAGACGCTTCTCGCGACTTCCTGACTTTTTACCGAGTTGCATGTGGGTCCTTGACGTCATTTTCCTCGCGGTTTAGATAAGGGTGCTTGGCGTATGAACTCCTGCATCTTCCGTCTAGGTCCTCGATACTTCTCGGCTTCACACTTTAGTCCTTGGTTCATTTGGAGTCATGTTCATCTTGTATCTTGACTTGTACCGGGCTCCATGATCTTCTTGTGAAACCCTTGATGAACTTTACCCGGAAGTCCTCATTTAGGCTCTTAATCCCTGTGTAAACAATAAACTCCAAAAACCACATGCGAGTGCGAACTTGACATATAATGAGGGTTAGGATCGTTAGTGTGAATATCAAATTAATACCAACATTGAAGGTAAACTCATGGCTAGGTTGACGGAAATCGACCGCCAACACACAATCACACTGATCCGCCTAACGGCTGGATGCTATCCACCTACTAGTTCTCAGACCGAACCCCGCCCATAACAAGGCGAACGGTTTGTACGAAAATAGCCCAAAGATCAAGGTCACACAGTCGATCGGTCCTTAATTGCAAAGAGCGAGCACTCCCCAACTCCATCTGTCCGACACACCGCTAGGGCGGGAGGCTAGGTCGCATCTCCCCTAGACAGGCGTTCACAAGTAACCAAGCGGCTCGCTCTCGTGGTAACACATCAAGGATACACACTCACCCAAAACACACGCCAGAATACCGAGATATCCCTATCTCAGTCCAAACCAGAGATCCATCCATATCAAAGGGTAAAAAATATGGATAGTAACTATCGGGGACTAGCTAGGGGTCTGTAGCTAGTTCTAAAGGTAGGAAGTTCAAGGTACATGATATAACAATCAAGGCATGGTTAAAAGTTTGTCTATGCATTTCAAATCATCCAAAACAATAATTAAGCACTAGCAACTAAAAGCATGCATGGGATCTATATGATCCAGAGTGACATGACACCTGCGTGGTAGTTGTCGTAGAGTAGTAGAGGTTGAGGCCTTCCTTCGGGTCGGAGGTCTTCTCGGTCATCGCAGATCAGGTATTTAAACATGATTACAAGCCTACACAAGATGCGACGCGGAAATAAATAACGACAAACAAGTAGGCAATAAATCCCAAGAACATCAATTTAGAAGAACCAAATAAATCCAAACTAGCTACAAGCAGCACTAGTTTAATTTAAGAAAATTAAATTAATTAGTTTTATAATAAAAGTAGTTTTAAGCAATTACCTTTATATACTAGAAAACAAAATAGGGAGAAGGGTGTTGGGTTTCTGAAAAAATTCCAGAGACCCCAACAATGGAAAGTGAAAAGTAAAAGCACAAGGTGACGCACAAAGACGAACCAAAAGCTGCCTTCTCGCCCAAAAATATATGTCCCTTTACACGGAGGCCGAGGGGCTCCTTTTATAGTGTCCGGAGGTCACTTTTACATCCCGAAAATACCCTTGAGAAACTGGCATATTCTCTTTATATCCTGTACAAATTTGTCCCCCAGAGCCACGTCGCACAAGGTGGGCTGATTACATATGCAATCCTAACTCTGACATTTACAGGAATACCCCATGTTCACACCTTAACTTCCTCCTTACAGGACACGCCATTGACCGAATCAAACTTGGACTTCTTGGATATCTTCATGAATCTTGGAAGTTTGTGATTCCTAGATTCGGAGAAGAATCCCACCGTCCCTTGTCATATTGTTTCTCTTTCTTGAATCACTTGGACCGCTGAAATTCTCGAATGTTGCCCCTTTCCTGAACATCGTAAAGAATACTCAAGAATAGCTGAAATCCTGGGGATTCAGGATTTCCGAGGGTCAGCATTGTTCCCAGATATAAAAAACCAACTTGTTAAATCAACTTGTTTGTAGAAAAACATTCTTTAATTATGGAAAACGACAGTTCCTGACAGCTTCGGAAATCTATGATCCTTCAGAACTTTTTAGAACTTCCAGCACGCTGAGTTTTCTGGAGAACCGTGTCTTCTCCGAACTTCTGAGGATGCTATCTTTTTAGCTAATCCCCAACAGTAGCCCCTCAGGGAAGCGGGTAGACTCCGACGACCCGTTTCCACACAAAATTTCAAAGATTAGGTAAAAAAACGTCATCCTCGGGCGTCGGAGGAGACACGCGTCGTCGTCTTATTTGTTGCCGTTTTGTTTCGCGAGGCGTCTTCTCGATGCGTCTCTCCGTTCCTATAAATAGGGGGTCACAGTGACTTTTGTTTTCACTGCTTCCTTGCTTTTGGAAATTCAGAAAATTTTCAGGCTCTCAGAATTTCTAGGCTTTGGTTTTCCAGACTTTTCTTCATCTACTTTCCGAGGGTAAGGTACTTATTTTTACCTTACTTTTATTTTGTTTTTTAGCAGTAAGTTTAGTTTTTTCGTTTTGATGTTCTAGACTCTCTTGTCTATGTGATCGTAGGTGACTCAGACTAAGAGTACTGCTAGGCCAATGACTGAGGAGGAGATTGCTTAGGCTGTTGCCTCTTCAGGTTCTGAGATCCCGAAGAATACTAAAACGCCTTCTTCGAGCGTTGTTGCCTCACCCCAGAATCCTGAAGATACTACTTCTATTGAAGAGGGAGAGGTGAATTCAGGTGAAGATTCTGCCAGTGAAGAAGATATTTCTCAAGTTGAGGTCAAGATGGAAGAGCTGATGCCTTCGAAGGTGGCCTATCCTCCTACTTTTGTGTTTGGGAAGTCTCATGTAACTCTTGATCTGATCAAGGATTTCGAAGATGTGGGATTTTTTCCTGCTGGTTGTGGTAGGACACCTACGGACGAGGAGATTCCTCTGCCGCAGCCGGATGAGATCGTGGTTTTTAGAGATTTTTTCACCGCTGGTCTTAGATTCCCATGCGACGAACGGCTTCCCTCGATCCTTGATCGTTTCCAAGTAAAGATGCATCAACTTACTCCTAACTCTTTCTTGGAGCTTTCAAAATTCTTCTGGATTCAGAAGACCTTCGAGGGTCATATAAGTGCTGATGTTTTTGTGAGGCTCTTTGAGCTTCATATTCAGATGAAAATTATCAAACTTGACGATGGCAACCTCTATGAGGCTCACTATGGTTGCAGTACTTTCAATACTCATAAAAAAATGCGAGTCAGAAAATTGAGAGAATTCAGCTTGCTCCTTACAGTAATGATAAGTGGGCTGATGGCTGGCAGAGGTTTTGGTTCTACGTGAAGGTCGATATGGCCAAGGAGAAAGGCCTCCCTGGTCCCTTGAATCCTTTTCACACACCTATCGGGCCAATGTCTGCTGTATCGACGGATCCTTTCAATCTCAAGTCTCAAGATTTCAAGAAAGGCGAAGACAAATTCTTCTTTGCTTGCACTATTCTCAGTGGCCGAGATGTGATTGAAGAGTATGTTGCTGCAAGTGTTTGGCTGTTATCTTTTGGCTGGAAACCCAAGAAAATCATTTATATTTCAGTGGACTGGGCGCCATGCAAGGTTCCTTTTCCAAGATTCGATCTTCGCCTTCCTGAGGGTCAGTGTTTGGAAGATTTTATTTACCTTATTGAGCAGCTGGTGATAGATATGGTTGGGAAATGTTATTTATCTGAATACAAGCAGTACAAGAACATTGTGAAACACAAGAAACGGGTGAACCGCGTATTCTCAAAATTTGGTGCGGATTTGGCTTTGCGCCCGAGGCCTCCTGGTCCTAAGAAATTGATGCAGGCACCAGGTGTTACTGGCTCTGTAGCCATTGGGGCCCTGCGAAATCTCGGAAGAGGAAAAGCTTGAAAGTTCAAAGGAGAGGAAATTGGTTTCCAAAAGTTCTTCCTCGTCTTCTTAGATTTCCGAAGCCGAGAAGGCGGCAACTATTGGTTTGGCGGAGCTTAAGAAGAAAAAGAAGGGTAATATTAAGGTGATTTCTTCTAAGGCTCGTGCGCGTATTGCGTCTGCATTATCGGATGACGACGAGGAAGAGGACAGCCGAATTTCAGGTGATGTCCTGAGTCTTTGCTGTGAAGTAGTTCTGTGTCGTGTAGAGTGTTCTCCACCTTCAGAAGATACTTTTTGTTGATATTGACTCTCTTTCAGATAAGGAGCCTGCAGCCGTCAAGGATATCGGTGAATCTAAGATTTTTGAGATTGCCAAGACTTCAGAAAAAGAAGTTATGATTTTGGAAGATAAGACTAGTGATGATGATGCTTCTCCTAATTTTATGGCTGATCTTGAAAAAATAGTGCAGCGTGGCTCTTCTTCTGACTTTCCCCTTCTTATTCAAGGTCGCCAAGATGTCCCTGAAAGCGAGGGTGTTCCTCCCGAAACTTATGGATACAACCAGACCTTTGGAACAAACTTGAAGGGTAAGTTACTGTTTGTTGGTGGTGCTGGGATTGGGCGGGACGATGATCCTTATAGCTTTGATATGCTATGGCATGCTCCAGGATCGCTTGCCGCCCATGCTAGCTCATCCGGAGGCGAGGCTTTGAAGAAACCCTTGTTCTCTAGTCAGGATTTGGAACGTATTCTTGATTGCCAGATGGATACTATTCAGGATAGTGCTCATGCGATTACCAAGTCGACGCATGAGGATGTTGGGAATTACTTTGATCCTGCAGGTTAGCGAGCCTTGGTTCTGTTGTTTTTTAAAAGCGTGCCATTCTTTTCTTTGGTTTCTTGTTTTGCTGATTATGACTCTTTCTCTTTATTGTTTATAGTTTTTGAGGATGCTCTACGAAAGTTCCCTGCGAGGGACTTATCTATGATTAGCACAACACTTGGCTTTAAAGCTGTGATTGCTGGGAAGATTGCCTCTAAGAAGACCCGTGCAGATGAGAGGCGTGTTTTGGAGTTGTCTGGTCGAATCTTAAATCTTGAACGAGATTTATCTTCTTCTCAGAAGGTGTCCCAAGAACTGGAAACCATAAACAAGACTTTGAAGGAGATGGTCGATATTGCTAAAGAAGGGAAGAAAAATGCTGACAATGCCTATAACGGTCTCATGATTGAGCACAAGAAACTTCAGCAAACTCATGCTGATGATATGAAAATTCTTGAGGAATTGCGCGGAACTGTTGAGCGGGATGTGAACCAGATTTCAGAACTTAAAGCTAAGAATGCCGAAGCTATGAAGCAGAATGCCGACCTTGCTAAGGCTAACGGAGAGAAAGATTTGAGAATCCTTTCTCTGGAAAAGGATCTTGCTGAAAGGGTCAGGATCTTGGACGATGGGGCAAAATAGGTTAAGAAAAACTTCAAATTCTTGTTCGAGAAGTACAGTGAAGCTCTTGGGGAATATGGTGCTACACCTTGTCCCATTCCTGATACCGCGGTCGTCAACTGGCTCTTAGAGGTGTTTGAAACTCTTCCTGAATTAATTGGTTCTGCCAGTGATTTTGCCGCTGCCTTCTGCTCCGAGAGTCTCTTGAAGCTTCTGGAGGTTAAGGATTGTGCTGATCTTGCGAAGTTCTGTTCTTCTGGCCTTGAGTTTCCTTCTGCCTCTAGTGTTTCATTGATTCACGCCAGCGAAGACGTATGGAGTATCAAGAAAAACTTTGTTAGGAAGTTCTGGATGGCTGGAGGCAAAGAATTTGCTAAGGGAGTAGCTCGGGAGAAACTTGCTAAGGTAAACTTTCTAGTTGTCAACCTCACATCTTATCTTGTGTTTTTCTAGTATGGTGTAGTCTGTTTGCTGAAATCCTCCCCGTTTTTTTCTAGATTTTGGAAGATGAAGTGCAAGAAGAATCGAGGGTTGCATTGGAGATGGATCCTAAGGCTGACGCTGAGGAGGCTGGTGGTGGAGAAGCTGGAGGCGAGGGTGGTGCTGAGATGAATGCGCCGCAGGTTGACCAAGAGCAGTCTTAGGATTATGACATGTTAGAATAGTTTGATCGTTTGTGATGTAAAAGGAAAAACTTATGTGACACATTATTCCTGCGCAGGTCCTTGAAGGGGGGCCTGCGCAGGATGTGACTCCTGTTCGTATTCATCGTCAAGGTGTCGTTGTTAGCGGCGAAGCTTGGCGTTTGTACAAAGAAGCTAATCCTTGCCGTAGCTTTTGTGAATTTTGGACTTTCTGTTGTCAGCACTTCTACAACGAGAGTTTTTCTCTTGAATGATTTTTCGCGACTCACGATGCCTCTTCCACATTGAGTAGCTGTGTTTCTGAAAGTTTTCCTTTCGTGAAGCTGGAGCCCCTTAGCCCTATTGCTGATGACCTAGATTTTACCTATGTTGGAAATATAGCTGGAGATAGGCCGGGTCTTGTAATTGAGCTTCCTTTGTAATTCCTGAAATTGTTAGTTTTTCCTGAACTGATTTCTGTAACACTTGATCATTTTGCATGAAAGAATGGTAATGTAATGTTTTGAAAAAATGTCACCTCCCCCCTTGCCATTTTCACGCAAAATGCTTATGAAAACAACTTTTGCTGTCAACTTTGTAATATCAGAAAAAGAAAACTAAAAAAGTTCCTTTTACGTGCATTTTGTTACGAGAATGTTGTAAAGATAGATCGTAAATTTTTTTTTGAATTCATAAATTTTCAGAATGCGATTGGATGATTCGCCTGCTTGTGATAATTAAAGTTGCTTATAAGTCGATAAAACTCGGTTCGAGAGTTTTATGGACTTACGCCTTTATGGCGTTGTTGCCTTGGTTGATACTGCAACCCTCGGTTGCTTCAACCTAAAAAGGTTTTGTTTTAAACACTGATCAAAGCTAGAGTATTCTGTAATGAAATTTTCGTCAGAAGATATGACTTCTTCTTTGAATTCAATATTCACGAGATCTTCGGTGGATTTTTGTACTTTTGGATTTTCCTTAGTCTTTGCTCACAACTTGTTGTTGCCTGCTCTCACGGAGTCAGAGTTTTTAGGATTATGGCTGCAACTTGTTGTTTCCTCGAGGCCTGTTTTTGGGTGAATCCCTTAACAACTTGTTGTTGTCTTCCTAATGGGATTCTTGCAATTTCACGGTATTGCGCTTACAACTTGTTGTTATTCTCATTCGGCTCATTCACAACATTCAACTTTTGGTGATCACATCATTGGGGGAAAACCTTCTTTCATTGACGATAGAAAAAGGTATCTTACATAGGAACCGCCTCATTAAAAACCTTGCCTCCATTATGGAGGCCCCCTTGCAAGGAAAAGAGTACGATCCTTTTTAGGGAATTTAAATTGCAGAAAGTAAAAATTTTGGTTCCTCAGAACTACTTATAGTTTCGTAGTCCGAGGCTTTTACATTTTTCTCGCGATAAATTAAAGTGCTGAAAAACTAAAAAATGCGAAAAAGAAAACCGCGACCCGAGGATCCACTTATCACTTTGTGGGCCCGGGGTCCTACTCTTGTTCCCATTATCATGGATAGTACCCACACAGGCTATCAGCGTTCCACGAATGTGGCAGCTCCACTCCAAGCTGATCTGTTAGGCAAAAAGATCCTGGTCTGTTTGTCTCTTTTATGATGTAGGGTCCTTCCCAAGCTTCCTCTAGCTTTCTCAGATTTTCCCAATTTCTCCTTTTCTTGAGAACTAGGTCACCGACCTTGATGTCTTTCCTTACTATTTTTCTGTCCCTCCATTTTCTGGTTTCTTCTTGATATTTGCTGATATTTTCCGAGGCTTCCAAGATGTCCAGCTCGATCATATCTTTCTCTATCTTTATTTCTAGTTCCTGAATTTCTTTTCCCTTGAGAACTCTTAGGCTTTCGTTCTTGATCTCCTCCGGTGTCATTGCCTCTGAACCGTACAATAGACGAAAGGGCGTGAATCCTGTCGCTCTTGATGGAGTGGTGTTGTGTGACCATATCACCTTGTTAGCTCTTCTACCCATTTTCCTTTCTTTTGTTCATACAAGCACTTCTTGATTCCAGAGAATGTGATCGCATTGGTCCTTTCTACTACTCCTTTGGACTGTGGATGATAGACCAAGGAAAATTTCACATGTGTTCCTAGTGTACTGCAAAATTCCCTGAAGTTATAGCAGTCGAATTGCTTGACATTGTCTACTGTTAGCTCCCTTGGTACACAGAATCTGCAGATTATGTTTTGCCAGAAGAATTTCTGTACGGTTGCGGCTATGATGTTTGCTAGTGCCTTTGCTTCAACCCATTTGGTGAAATAGTCGACAGCTACTACTGCAAATCTGCAGTTTCCTTGTGCCGTTGGTAATGGACCAACTAGATCCATTCCCCATCTTTGAAGCGGCCATGAAGAAGGGATTAGTTGTATTGGCAGTGAAGGCAGATTCTGCTGATTTGCTGTTTTCTGGCAGGCTTCGCAATGCTGAACCTATTTTTTTGCATCAAGTTTCATTGTTGGCCAGTAGAATCCCTGCTTGATTGCTTTCATTGCCAAGGCTCTAGTTACGATATGTGCGCCACAAAATCCACTGTGGATTTCCAGGAGCAACTCCTTTCCCTTTTCAGATGTTATGCATCTTAGCCATGGTTCCGAAATTCCGGATTTGTAAAGTTCTCCGTCCACAATGGCATAGACCCTTGCTCGCTGCTTCAATTGTTTTTCTTCTAGGTCACTCTGTGGTTTGTAATGGCCCCTCAAATAAGCCATAATTTGAGCCCTCCAATCATAATTTTCTATGGAGTTAATGCTTTTGTGCTTCAGACTTTTTGTTGAAGGTTCCCTGATGATTTCAAAGAATACATCAGGTGGCATTGCCTGGTTCTGAGCCGCGGCCTTGGCCAGTTTATCTGCCTCATTATTGTCATTCTTTTGGATGTGCTACACTGTGTATCCCTTGAAATATTTCTCCATTTCCCTGACCTTTTCCAGATATTTGATTAACTCTGGATTTCTTGCCTCGCTCTCTTTTTCAACATGTTCCTGAATCACTTTGGAATCGGATTTTACAATAAAGATTTGTTGACTGAGGGCTTTCATCTTCCTCAGGGCCAATAGAAGTGCCTCATACTTAGTTGTATTCTTCGTTGAGTGCGTTCCATCTGGGAAGTCCAATCTTGCTGCGTATCTTATTATGACTCCCGAGGGTGATGTTACAATTGCTGCAATTCCCACTCCTTTGTCGCACCAGGCCCCATCACAATATACTATCCATGGTTCTTGGTGTTCTTGGCTGCTGCTGGCCGTTGGTGATGTCCAATCTAGCACAAAATCTGCTAGTACTTGTGACTTTATGGCGTTTCTTCTTTTGAAGTCTACAACATACTGTGAAAGTTCTGTTGCCCATTTGGTTATCCTTCCCGAGGATTCTTTGTTTGAGAAGAGATCATTCAAAGGTTGATTTGTGATCACCCTTATTCTGTGACCCTCAAAATAGTGCCTTAGCTTCCTTGCGGCCATGACTACAGCATATGCGATCTTTTCTAATTCTGAGTAAAAAATCTTGGAACCCGAAAGAGCCTCTGAAGCGTAGTACACTGGCACTTGTTTCAATTTCCCATCTTCTTCCTTCTCTTGAACTAGCACAACGCTTACTGCAGAATTTGATGCTGAAAGATACAGCAGGAGAGGAGATCTTCGCTCCGGAGGGCACATTTTGGTCATGTTGGATAGGTACTCTTTGAGTTCTCTGAATGCTTGTTTTTGTGGATTAGACCACTGGAAATTTTTTGAGCTTCGGAGAACTTGAAAGAATGGTAAACTTCTTTCAATTGCTTTTGGGATGAACCTGTTCAGCGCGGCTATTCTTCCTGTCAGCTTTTGCACATCCTTAACTGAAGCTGGCTCTTCCATTTCCATGATGGCTTTGATCTTGTTGGGGTTTGCCTCTATTCCCTTGGTTGATACTAGACACCCTAGAAATTTCCCCTTCTGCACACCAAAAACACATTTCTCAGGATTCAGCTTTAGCTGCTCGGTTCTCAGATTTGCAAAGGTTTCTGCGAGATCCCGGATGTGATCATTTCTTCTCAGACTTTTCACAATTATGTCGTCAACATAAGCTATAATGTTTCTCCAAAGCTGGCTACTCAGAACAATTGCGATCATTCTTGAGAAAGTGGAACATGCATTCTTGAGCCCCTCTGGCATTCTAACAAAACAGTAAGTTCCAAAGGGAGTGATGAAACTTGTCTTTTCTTCGTCTTCTTTTCGGACTCTGATCTGATGGTATCCTGAGAACATGTCTAGTAGTGATAGCATCTCGCTACTTGCTGCGTCATCCACTACCTTATCAACTCGTTCAAGAGGATAATCAGCTTTGTTCAGATCTGTGAAATCAATACACATTCGCCATTTTCCATTCTTTTTCTTTAATGGTACTGTATTTGCTAGCCAGGATGGGTAGATGACTTCTCTTATGACTCTTGCATCTTGTAATCTTTGGACTTCTGCTTTCACTACATCCACTTTTTCCTCAGACATCTTCCTGAGTTTTTGCTTCTTAGGACGCATGGTTTGATCGGTCTCTAGGATGTGCTCGATTATGTCTCTGTCTACTCCTTGCAGATCCTTGGCTGACCATGCGAAAACATCTTTGTTTTTGTTTAGGAACTGAATTAGTTCCTTCTCTTCTTGCTCTTCAAGATGCGCTCCGATGGTGATTGCTCTGTCAGGCATGTCATCAAGGAAAACCCTTTTTGTTTCTCCATCATGGGATATTTCTACTTTTTTCTTTATCCCTCTTGGCCTCGTTGTAAGGTTGTTTCTCTTCTTCTTCTTTGATTAGGACATGCACATTTTTTGCCCAGGTGTGTGGCCGTGCTCGATGTTTCTCGCATCTTGCTGATTGTCGAACAAGGTGATGACACCTTTGGGTGCTGGAATTTTCATACATAGAAACTACTGCCTGATTACTGCATCAAATCTGTTGATGAATCCTCTTCCTAGGATTGCAAAGTATGGGTGGTACATGTCTACGACATCAAAAATGATGTGCTCAGTTCTTGCATTATCAACATTTCCTATAGATACTGGGAGGGATATTTTTCCCATTGGCCTGATCAGCTTTCCTCCGAAGCCTAGGAGTGGGTTCTCCGGGGGTTGGAGCATGTGTAGACTTAAATTCATTTTCTCAAAAGTTTTAGCGAATATAATGTTTGCTAAGCTTCTGTTGTCCACCAGAGCCTTCCCAATTACCCAACCTGCGATGTTGATTTCTATGACCATCGCGTCGTTGTGTTCTGTAGATTTCAGACTGAAATCTTCTTCTGAGAAAATGATTGGTGTCTTGGCCCACTCAGGCCTTGCAACGAGGCCATCATTGATGATTGTGTTTACGGATCTGAAGTAGTCCTTTTTTGCTTCTTGGTGTCAAATTCCATGGAAGATCCTCCTAAGATAGGCATGATCATTCCGAAGGAGGGTAGTGCCTTGGAATTGTTGTTTTGGAAAATGTTTTCAGTTTTGGGTGTGGTGTCTGGTGGTGGTGGTAGGATTTGTTGGATGGGCTGTGGTGTCTGGATGGTTTGTATGGCTTGGGATTGTGGATAAAATTGTGGCGAGGGTTGCCATGCTTGTTGGGGTTGTGGGAAAGGTTGGTTGTTTTGTGTAGCTTGTAGGGTTAATGCGTGTATTGATCCTGAGTTAAGCTGATGGAAGACTGGGCAATAGGGTTGTTGCTGCCAGTAGTTGTGATGTGGTTGATTGGGTAGGATGGATGCGACTGCTCTCATCTTTTTTCCTGCTCTATTCTGTCCACATTTTTCTATGTTTCCGGACATGCTTACGTAATGTGGCCCTTTCTGTGGTATCTGCAGAAAAAGTATGGATTTTTGTTGTTGTGATTTGTAAGGTTCTAGGATGCTCTTCCTCTGCCCCTTGAAGAGTGTCCTCCTCTGGTACTTGCTCTGCCGGTTTGCCTGTCCTGAGTCTCAGTATTTTGGACATTGTTTATGTGCCTGGTTTGTTGGGATTGTGGCTGCCATTCAGGGGTTCTATGGTGTTGTCTCGACTGGTTTCTTTCAGCGACTCTTCTTCTGTGATCTTCATCTGACTTGATATAATTTTCCAGCTCAATGAACAATTGTTCCATGGTTTCGGGCTCCTCTCTCGACAAGCGGGAGGCCGTGGGCCCCGGAGTTAAGCCACTGATCAAGGCTGAGATTGCTGTTTCATCATTTGCACCTGGAGTTTGTGACTTTTGCTGCATGAACCTTTTCACGTAACTTGCTAGTGGTTCCTTGTCCTTCTGTTTGTAGTGATAGAGATCAGACTTCTTTGTAGTTGTTTGATGAAAAACTTGGAATGCTTGGAGGAATTTTGTCTTCAGATCTATCCAGCTGTATATTGAATAAGGTGGCAGCAGGGAATACCAATTCAGCACGGGTCCCACACAAGCAATGATGAAAGATTTTGCCAACGTGACATCATCTTCGTCTGCAGAGTTTACAGCAGCTTCGTAGCTCATTAGGAATTGCCTGGAGTTCCCGAATCCGTTGTATTTTGGGAGAGAGACTGGCTTGTATTTTGAGGGCCAAGGAGCTGTTTGTAGACCCATGGATAGTGGTGAATCGGGATCTGCGAACTGTGAAACTCCATTGCCCACAAAGAAGTTGTCTTTTTGGGGTTGTTCTATTCTTGCGAAAGTGTAATTCTCTAATCCTGGTTGCTTCGGATTGGCTGAATCTTGCTGCAGGGTATCTTTCCAGATGGAACTGTTTTCTTGCTCTTTCAACTCTTCTATCTCTTTCTGGATTTGAGATAGTTGGTCTTTTGCTTGCTTTAGTCTTTCAATTTTTTCTGTAGCTTTTCTTTTTTGCTTGCAATTGCATAGATAGCTTCTCTTTTTGCTTCTTGAGAGTCTCGATTTGTTGTAGCGCTAACTCGAGATCTTTCTCGGCTGCTCCCTCCAGATCATTTCTAGTGCTTGACTCTGGTGGGTCTAACTGTGGGTCAGTGTTTGCAAGTTGTGTTTTCTGGAGAACTTCTCTTTCGGTCTCGATGTGGGTTGTGTTGGCCTCGGAGTGGATGATGAGAGTCGTATCATTATTTTGCTCAGTGTCTTGGTTCTCAGAGTCCTGGGGATTGGTCTTCTTTCCCTTCTTCGGTGGTGCCATCGTGGGTTTTTGCGTGTTCAGAACACGTTGGGCGCCCTGTTGGGTTTCTAGAAAAATTCCGGAGACCCCAACAATGGAAAGTGAAAAGTAAAAGCACAAGGTGACGCACAAAGACGAACCAAAAGCTGCCTTCTCGCCAAAAAAGATGTGTCCCATTACACGGAGTTGAGGAGCTCCTTTTATAGTGCCCGGAGGTCACTTTTACATCCTGAAAATACCCTTGAGAAACTGGCATATTCCCTTTATATCCTGTACAAATTTGTCCCCCAGAGCCACGCCGCACAAGGTGGGTTGATTACATACGCAATCATAACTCTGACATTTACAGGAATACCCCATGTTCACACCTTAACTTCCTTACTTCTAGGACACACCATTGACCGAATCAAACTTGGACTTCTTGGATATCTTCATGAATCTTGGAAGTCTGTGATTCCTAGCTTTGGAGAAGAATCCCGCCGTCCCTTGTCATCTTGTTGCTCTTTCTTGAATCACTTGGACCGCTAAAATTCCCGAATGTTGCCCCTTTCCTGAACATCATAAAGAATACTCAAGAATAGCTGAAATCCTAGGGATTCAAGATTTCTGAGGGTCAGCATTGTTCCCAGATATAAAAAACCAACTTCTTAAATCAACTTGCTTGTAGAAAATCTTTCTTTAATTATGGAAAATGACAGTTCTTGCCAGCTTTGGAAATCTATGATCCTTCAGAACTTTATAGAACTTCCTGCACGCTGAGTTTTCTGAAGAACCGTGTCTTCTCCGAACTTCTAAGGGTGCTATCTTTTTAGCTAATCCCCAACAAAGGGTTAGTTCAAGGTTGGGTTGCCGATCAAGGGCTAAAGGCTTTGGTGATCGCACTTGCAAGGTATTAGCGCGATTTATGGTTGCAACAAAGCGGAAGTTCAAAAGAGGAGCAGAGTAAAGCAAGGCGAATCGAGCTAAGTAAGGCATAAACAGACCAAGGTATGCGGTGGCAGCACATATAGAGATGGAAAGGATCGACTTATGGTCGATAAAAGGGTGGTGATGTGGTAAGGTGTGCTCAAGAGCGTGATGGAGCAAGTGCTAGCAATGCGACGAAGACCATGGTAAAGTAGCTAGGTTGCAATGCGGGGTTGCCGTGCTTGAAGCAGAGGCCTCTGCTCACGGCACGACCGTCCATCACGCGCGACATTTCGGGTACTAACACTTGGTACGACGCGTGCTACACAACATGAAGCAAAGCAGAGAGAGAGCGGGTTTGCGGATTGCGGCACCTAGTAGTGGAAGCGGTGCAAGCAAGGAAAGTAGTGCGAACATGGCTCGGGGATGTTATTCCTGTCCGTGACACGTCAGTGGCTAGTTGCGGGGCTCCGGCGTCCAGACTCACAATAGCGCAGTGATGGGCAGCAGCCACGAATTCTACACCAAGACCGTAGGGGCAAAAGGGGCTCGGTTCAAGGGAAAAAGCAGAAAAGATAGGGTAGCAGCGAGCGGCTCGGAATTATGAAACCAACACAACTGGTTTCATATTTTTCGGAACTCCTGATAATTAGTTATGAATTTTTAAAGGAAAAAGGATTTATAAAACATTTATTTTAATTCATAAAAGATTTTATGAAACTCTGATGACGTCACTGCTGACGTCATCATTGACTGGTCAATGGTCAACGGTCAGTGGACCCAGGTTGTCAGTTAGTGGGCCGTTAATGGGCCCAAAGTGGTAGTGGGCTCAAATAGGCCCTATAGACTTGGCCCAACAGGGTCCGGTGGACCAAGTCCATATACACCCCCCGAACTTAACTCTGGTTTAGCTGGGCTGCGGCAGCTGTGCTTTGATGGGCCAAGGCCCAGGCTATGGTCCGAGAAGGCTTAACTTGCTGAGAGTTAAGATCTATTCCTTGATCTTTCCTGAAGTTCGGAGATACACCCTGAACTCCGCTGGGGTTCGGCTGAGGTGTGCGTCACCACGCGGTGTCCCAGAGTGCGGTCCTCGGCCGAGACGATGCAGGTCCGGCAACGACGGCGAAGCGGGGTTTCGGTTAAGGCGCGGCTAGCTATGGGCGAGGTCAAGGCTTCGGTCGTGATGGCCAAGGACACATGGCGTGATGCGGCTCAGTCTTGGCGGTGCCGGTCATGGCGGCGTTGCGGTGCGAGGCCGGCCGTGCGCTAGGGTGCGCGTGGCCGCGGCAGTGGCTCCCGCATCCCTGCAAGGAAAAGTGGCACGAAGGCCGACAACACAAGGCGACAAAGCAGGGCAAGTCTAGCAGGTTCTCGATGCTCGTGGCTTGAGTTCAAGTTGCCGAACAGGTTGCATGCGTGCCAGGGCCGAGCGCAACGGCGGCGAGCTAGGGCTCCGCTCGGCGGTGCCGCAAGCGCGGTCGGCTAGCGGTGGGCGGCAGCAGCACCTGCAAAATGGGCATGGCTTGAAGGCTAGCACACAGACGACGCGCAGCTCGGCGACGGTGATGGCACGATGCAGGACTACAGAGCGGCGCACACACAGGGAAAATAGGAGCAGGCACGGCACGAAGGCCGGCAAACACAAGCATGAATACGAGACCGAGCAAGGGAAAAGGAGTTGGCCTGGGTGTTCGGCTCACCGGTGGGCTCGTCGGAGGTCTAGGCGTGGCAGGATGGGTTGGGGCCGTGGCGAGTTGAAGCAGGCTGGCTCGATGTCGAGGTTCAGCTCGCGGTTATCGTCGTCGGTGTCGATCGTGGCATCGTGGTACTCCCGGCGGCATTCCGAACTCGGATCCTCGTCTTCGTGGCCGTCGGCATCCTTGGTGCTCCCGGTAACGGCTCCAGCTCTGAGTTGTCGCCGTCGACATGGGCGTCGGCTTGGGACAACACCACTTCGGCGTCGTTGAAAGGACCTTGTGATGCCTAGAGGGGGGGGGGTGAATAGGCTCACTTCAAATTTCCTGAAAAATCTTCGCAGCGGTTAAATGGAGGTCGGAACTTCCGACGCAGGGCCGGAACTTCCGAGGGGTCGGAACTTCCGGTCCTGGGGCGGAACTTCCGACCTGGGTAAAAGGTCGAGTTCTACAGCAGGAATTGAAGTGCAACCTAACAATTCTATATGAATCAAAAGCTGAGTTTAGATGCTAGGAACCTCCTGAAACCAAAGATACAAGTCGGAGCTCAACAAATATATAGATCGGGCCAAAACACACTTCTAGGGTTAGAGAAAAGGGAGGAACTCAAACAAGCAATGGACAAGAGATTTAATCTGAAGTTCACTTCCACAAAGGAAGCTACGTCTCCGTTGAGGATCCCACAAAGGGAGGGCTATCACCGAGAGCCTCTTGCCTCACCCAATCCCCACAAAGGAAGATTGGTGCTCACTAAGAATTCTCCACAAAGGAGGGGTAATACAAACGATCCCGGGTGCACCACACGGAGAGGGCACTCAACGGGCGATGCCTAACTGTCTAGAAGCAAGCTTCAAGAGTAACAAACGCGAATCGATGCTCGAAGATGCTTCAAGTGTTGTTGAGATGAAGGAGATGAACCACACACTCAAAGCTTCTCAATCTCACACCAAGAATCTCTTTCTCACTCAAACCCTTGCTCAAAGAATCAAAGGTTGGGTCTACAGAGGAGTGGGAAAGGGGAGTGAATGCTCTTGGGTGTGTTTGTCTCGAGTTAGGTCAGCAGCAGCAAATGAAGAGAGAGGAGTTGGGGTATAAATACCCGAGCTCCAAAAACTAGCCGTTACTGTGCAAGTTTAAGTGTTTATCGGAACTTCCGACCCGGGGTCGGAACTTCCGACCCGGGGTCAGAACTTCCGAGGGTTAGCTGGATTGGAAACAGAAGACCCTTATCGGAACTTCCGACCCTAGGTCGGAACTTCCGACGGTCGCAGGAGTGCTGCCAGAAACCCTCTGTCGGAACTTCCGACCAGGGGTCGGAACTTCTGACAAACCTCTGATTTTTCCGGAAAAAGATCAGAATGTGTACGTGCGAAGGTGTGAGTGTCTCTCAGGGGTGTTAGCATCTCGACTGAGCACTTTGGTATCTCTAGCACAACCATCCGCATCCCTCTTTATAGTACGGTGTTCCTATGACCAAATTCAAACCTAAAAGAATTTAAATCTTGCCCGAAGCTTGAACACCGATTAAATGAAATGGAGGGCTTCCTTTTTGTCGTTCATCCTGCACACATCTTAGAGAAACTATTAAACCCACTAAGTTGTGATTGTCATTATCACCAAAATTAATTAGGGGCCATAGATGCACTTTCAATCTCCCCCTTTTTGGTGATTGATGACAATACAACTTAGTTAAATAGAAAAGATGTGTGTATTCAAGGATTTGAGAGAGACTCCCCCTAAATATGTGCAGTTTCAACAAGATAGGCTTCCAAATGCCTTTTGCACAAGTTTAGAGATAGCACCCCCTCAATTCTTGCATACGCACAAGTGCAAGGGTGTGATATATAAAATCCGTGATGCACATGACATGGTATAGCACAACAATAACGAGATAAGCATCACACCACCATACATAAGCAATCACACAAGATAATAAGTCTTACATCACACTAGCATTAAGGTACCACAAATAAGTCTTACAAATAAAGTTTTGCACTTGGCACACACCACACATAACACCAATAAAGGTTCATTACATGTCCATAAGCTAAGATAGATAACGATAAGATAACATGACACACATCTTCTTCCCATCTTCATGAGTGAGCTCACTCCCCCTTTGGCATCAAGCGCCAAAAAGGAGAGGCCCTTCAATCAACGTTCTCACAGGAAGAGTCATCACCATCATCATGACGAGGAGTGTGGGCTGCCGGAGGGGATTCTTCTTCTTCCTCTTCATCATCACCAACATTTTCTTCTTCTTCTCCACCAAAGTCTTCATCTTCTTCTTCTATTTCACCGGCATAGTCACCATACATCATGTGGGCTTGTCCATAAGCGTCCCATGGATTATAGAAAGAAGGAGGAGGAGGGATCTCCAAGGGCTCACAGACCGGTGAATGCTCAATGTCATGCTTGGACAACAACATCTTTTGACGGGTCTCCATCTTGATAAGTTGTTCCTCAACATGTTGTCTATGAGAGTGAATCTCTTGAGCATTGTGCTTCCCAACATTGAAGCAAGCAAAGAGGCCTTGAGATAAGAAGTTGAAGATGCTCTTCTTCTTGCCTTTTGGTGGGAGACCTTGAGAGCTTGATGGAATATCATGGGCAGAGGAAGGTCCCGGCTGTGAGGAGGAGGCACCATGAGTGGGAGCACCACGAGAAGGAGGTGGACGCGGAGGTGCATGCTTCCCAAGCTTGAGAAGGCGCTCAACAGCTCCCTTGGACAGCTTGTAAGATCGATGAGCCTTGTCGGTCAAAATGTCCACTTGGGCAACCTTGCAAATCATGTGAAATATCCATGGGGCATACTTGCAAGACATGTTAGCGGACACTGAGTTCACGATGATCTCCTCCCATATGAAGTCAAAGACACGGAATGGGGCCTGGTCAGGAGCCATCCTCACGAGCAGGTTCTTGGCTATGTTGGATATATTGTAGTGAGCACCCATCTTCGGACTAAGAGTGTAGTGAAAGAGAGTGTTCAACATCCGATAGTAGGGTATCATCCCATGAGTGGTGCCAAACTCAACTTTCCCATATGCCGGATCATACATGAAGGCCATCTGACTGTCATCAACAATGCTTCCACCATGAATTTTATCTTTAGCAAGATCACTTGGAGGAAAGCTAAGAAGTCGAGCGAATCGCTCATAAGAGACAGAGAGGGGCTTTCCTTGTATTGTCCAATACATGACCTTGGTGGCACGATTGATGTGAAGGGTGGCACAAAACTGAGCTACAATTTCTTCATTCCAACTCTTTGAGGCAGCCATGAGGTTAGCCATCCCTTTCTCATGACAAGCTTCAACCGCTCGAGTCACGTCCTCAATGACAAGTTTCCTCAAATTGTTCCAATCAATATATTTCATATCCACTGTCATGTTCTCCTTAGATAGAATCACTGTCTCATACCAATCAACATTGAAGTTGAGCCAAAAGTGAATATCCATCTTGAACTCCTTTTGATATTGAGAGGGATCATCATACCTCTCCTTGTACACATCATGGGAGCCCTTTGTATAGTCCGTCTTCCTAATAATCCCAGCTCGAGGAGGTGGATGAGGACGAACCACAAAGGTAGCAAGGGTATCCAAAGAAATGTCGGCGTAATCATCATAATGATCATCCGGAGCATGAGCATTCTTGGACCGAGCAGCATGATGACTTTGTCCTTGAGTGGATGGAGGAGATGCTGTTGGTGGATTGCGTCAGCCACGACCACGAGAACCTTGAGCACCCTTTGATTGGGCCTTGCACTTGCGTTGAGCAATGGGCACGTCATCGTCGGATTCTTCTTCCACAATCTCCTTCCCACGGTGTTCACGAACCATCTAACAAGATATGAGTGAGGTATAAGATGGTTGACAAGATATGGTTGGGGGATACATGGTAAAAGAACTTAGTGTAGCGACAGAAGGCCTATGTCGGAACTTCCGACCTGGGGTCAGAACTTCTGACAGGGTCTCTGCCGCGGCACCAAGGAGCTAGAACCGAGGATTTAGCCAACAAAAAGATGCAAGATCATGGGATATGTCTCAAAAACGTCTATAGATACGATTCCCCTAGAGGTAAGCTACTAGAATAGCCGGCATTGAGAGATCGGGATAAGGGGCTTTAGGGTTTACCTTGAAGAACACTTGGACGAGATCGAGGGAGAAGAGGGGGTGGAATGGATTCCCCACGTGATGGAGAATCCAAGGCTCCCCCTTGCTTGAAGATTCCTTGGTTGAAAATGAAGATCCCCTCACGAGCTTGGAGAGGAGAGGGAGTAGAGGGGCGCCGGCGGTTTGAAAAGAACTTAGGGTTTCGGCTGGCTGCGCGGGGGTATTTATAGCCGTTGAGTGGTTATCGGAAGTTCCGATAGGGGGTCAGAACTTCCGAGGCCAGATTGAGTGGTGACAGAAACAGCTTATCGGAAGTTCTGATGGGGGGTCGGAACTTCCGATGGAAGATAGAGAGCGGCCAGAAAAGGCTTATCGGAAGTTCCGAGACGGGGCCGGAAGTTCCGATGGATTTCAGATTCCTAACAGTAAGCCTCTGTTGGAAGTTCCGAGCCTGTGCCAGAAGTTCCGACAACACAGAGATTTTGCCCTTTTTAAGATTTAGAAACAGAGTTTGATTTGAGATCGTAGAGAGTTAGCCTGTGGACATATAAGAAACTTTTAACCACAAGTGACTAGCCACAATCAACAATCCATAACAATAGTCACTTGGGCTAAAGATTGATCCAAGGATCTCAAAATCCAAATTTTTTTAAAAACTCACACAAATGAAAGAAAATAAAACCTTTTCAACCTATCTAGGCAACAAACAAGTATGTGCAACATGTCCAGCCAAGTTACGAGAATCCAAGATATTTAGTTCACTCCTCAAAGCACAAAACCTTTGCTCATCTAGAGGCTTAGTGAAGATATCGGGAAGTTGCCTCTCTGTGTTTACATGACATAAAGCAATATCTCCCTTAGCCTCATCTTCTCTTAAGAAATGATGTCGAATATCTATGTGCTTTGTTCTAGAGTGTTGCACCGGATTGTTTGCTAGCTTGATGGCACTCTCATTGTCACACAAGAGTGGAATCTTACTAAACACACAACCGTAATCACTCAACGTTTGTTTCATCCACAAGAGTTGTGCACAACAAGCGCCGGCCGCCACATACTCGGCTTCGGCCGTGGATAAAGCAACCGAATTTTGTTTCTTAGAACTCCATGACACCAAAGACCTACCAAGAAATTGGCAAGTCCCCATTGTACTCTTTCGATCTACTTTGCAACCGACATCGTCCGAATCGGAGTAGCCAAGCAAATCGAAAGTGGAGCCCTTGGGATACCATAAGCCTAGGTTAGGAGTGTGAACCAAGTATCTAAAGATTCTCTTAACGGCCATTAGATGACACTCCTTAGGATTAGCTTGAAATCTTGCACACATGCACACACTAAGCATTATATCGGGCCTAGATGCTCAAAGGTAAAGGAGGGAGCCAATCATGGAGCGAAATACCTTTTGATCGACCGACTTCCCTTCTTCATTGAGATCAAGATGTCCATTTAATGCCATAGGAGTCTAGATGGGTTTAGAATCGGCCATGTCAAACCACTTGAGCATATCCTTCACATACTTGGTTTGACATAAGAAAGTCCCTTCCTTCATTTGCTTGATTTGAAACCCAAGAAAGAACTTCAATTCACCCATCATAGACATCTCGAATCTCTTGGTCATGATCCTACTAAACTCTTCACAAAACTTATCATTAGTAGAACCAAAGATAATGTCATCAACATAAATTTGACAAACAAAGATATCTTTTCCCGTTCTTTGAATGAAGAGAGTAGAATCGGCTTTGCCTATCTCAAAGCCGTTCTTGAGAAGAAAATCCTTAAGGCATTCATACCATGCTCTAGGAGCTTGCTTGAGCCCATAGAGCGCCTTATGGAGCTTGTACACATGGTTGGGGAAGTTTGGATCTTCAAAGCCCGGTGGTTGTTCAACATAAACTTCTTCTTGGAGAGGTCCATTCAAGAATGCGCTCTTCACATCCATTTGATGAAGCTTGAAGTCATGATGGGTAGCATAGGCCAAGAGTATACGAATTGACTCAAGCCTTGCTACCGGAGCATAAGTCTCTCCAAAGTCCAAGCCTTCAACTTGAGTGTAGCCTTTGCCCACGAGCCTTGCCTTGTTCTTTGTGATGACACCAAATTCATCTTGCTTGTTCCGATAAACCCATTTGGTGCCGTTCACATTTTGCTTGGGTCTTGGCACCAACTCCCAAACTTCATTCCTCTTGAAGTTGTTTAACTCTTCCTCCATAGCAATAATCCAATCCGGGTCCTCAAGAGCTTGTTCCACACTAAGAGGTTCCAAAGAAGAGACAAACGAGTAAAACGCACAAAAGTTTGACAATCTTGAGCGAGATTACCCCTCTTTGGATACTCCCAAGGATGTTGTCAATGGGATGATCCTGTTGAACCATTTGATGAACTCTTGGATGTGGTGCTTGAGATTGACGTTGAATAGGTCCATCATCATCATCTTGAGCTTGAGGAGCTTGTTCATGAGCTTCACCACCTTGTTCTTCCCTTTGGTCAAAGCCACTCACATGATCATCACCATGAGCTTGACCTTCATCTTGATGAACTTGAGAACTAGGTGGTTTGACTCTTGTTGATGATGGAGGATCTTGATTACTTGTGTCAACCGGAGCTTGAACTTGAACTTCCCTTGGCATCACTTCACCGGTTCCCATTCTAAAGATGAATATACTTGGAAGTTCTTCATCATCTACAAGGTTTTCACTAACTTGCTCTCCTTGAGAGCCGTTGGATTCATCAAATTTCACGTCTACCGTGGTCTCAACACAACCGGTGGTTTTGTTGAAAACACGATAGGCATGTTCATTAGTTCCATAACCAATGAGAAAACCTTCATCCACCTTGGATGCAAACTTTGAGGCTTTGGGTCTCTTGTTAAGTATGAAACACTTACACCCAAAGACCCTAAAGTAGTGCACACTAGGTTTCTTACCGGTGATGATTTCGTAGGGAGTCTTGTTCAAGTACTTATGGAGGTAGAGGCGGTTGGCGGCATGGCACGCGGTGTTGATGGCATCCGCCCAAAATGAATCCGGAGTCTTGTACTCATCAAGCATTGTTCTTGCCGCTTCAATCAACGTACGGTTCTTCCTGTCAATAACACCATTTTGTTGAGGGGTGTATGGAGCGGAGAGTTCATGCTTGATGCCTTCTTCATCAATGAATTCTTCAACTTGAGTGTTCCTAAACTCCAAGCCATTGTCACTTCTTATGTTCTTGACCTTTAGCTCAAATTCATTTTGAACTCTTCTTATGAACTTCTTGACTACCCCCTTTGCTTCACTTTTATCTTGCAAAAAGAATACCCAAGTGAAACGGGAAAAGTCATCAACAATTACTAAACCATATTTGTTACCACCGATGCTTATGTAGGCAATTGGTCCAAACAAGTCCATGTGTAAAAGCTTCAACGGTCTTGATGTTGAAAGGATGTTCTTGGCGGGATGATGTGCTCCAACTTGCTTTCCCGCTTGACAAGCACTACACAACCTATCTTTCTCAAAAACAACATTTGTTAGTCCTAGGATGTTCTCGTCCTTTTGAAGTTTGGCCAAGTTCCTCATGCCAACATGAGCTAGTCGGCGATGCCGTAACCAACCCATGTCGGATTTTGCCACTAAGCAAGCCTTAGGGTCCACCTTTACTTGTGTGAAATCCATATAGTAATGAAATCCACATAGTAAAGCTTTCCCCTTAGGTGACCCGCAAAGACAATAGAGGAATCCTCACTTCTAGAGACGGTCACACCCTCTTTGGTAAAGAGACAATTGTAGCCTTTCTCACAAAGTTGTGAGACTGACAACAAGTTGTACCCTAAACCTTACACATGATAAACATCTTCAATTGAATTTGTTGTTGAGATAGCAATTTTACCTAAACCAATTACATCTCCTTGACCATTATCTCCATATATGATAGTCTCCGTAGGGGTGTCATAATGCTCAAGGGATGCAAACAAGCCTTCATCTCCGGTCATATGATTAGTGGCACCACTATCAATTAACCATGCGGTTCCACCGGAGGAGTAGGCCTACAAAACAAGTTTAAGCTTTTGGTTTAGGTACCCAAAATGATTTGGGTCCTTGGAGGTTAGAAGCATAAACTTTTGGAACCCATACACTCTTCCTCATAGCCTTCTTGGCATAGGCTCCAACATACTTGACCACCATTTTACCATTGTGGTCCAAGGTCACAACATAATCACAAGTGTAGTTGGGAGAAGGTTTGTGTTCCACCACATTCTTTGATGCCTTTGGTGGAGACTTAACCCCACCATTTTCTTTTGTGGTGTTCACAACCTTTGGCTTCTCTTTTGTTGTGGTAGAGGTGGTTACTCCATGGGCAATATCCATAATGGTGTTGAGGTAGCCACCCTTGTTCCACAAGGGGATCTCATGCCCTTTTACCACCCTTCTACCATTGACCTTGTTGTCCTTGTAGTGCCCAAGTCCTCTAGTGTCAATTGCCTTGGGAATGGACTTGGAACCCAACTTACCTTGGTTGATCAACATGTTCAACCGGGCAATTTCTTTATCCTTGCTCTTAGTTGCTTCTTTTAGCTTTACAAGGTTAGTCTTAAGAGCATTTATATCAACATTAGAGCATATAGAGCAACCTTTGCTAGTGGAGGCATTAGAGTCAAAGTTTGCTTTAGGGTTAGCCTTGGTGCTTTCCCAAAGAACACTATAGTTTGCTTCAAGATTTTTGTACTTATCCGACAAGCATGAGAAGCTTGTTTGAAGCTCACTATGAGTGGCCTTTAGGGAAGCTAAAGATTCATTTGCCAAAGAGTAGTCCTTTAGCATCCTCTTGTTGGAGTCATTAGCCAAGGACAAGCCTACGGTCAACTTCTCCACCTTAGCTTTCTCTTCGGCAAGTGTTTTCTCTAGAGCAAGGTTCCTTTCCTTTTCACGGATAAGCAAGTCTTCTTGCTCATGGAGAATCACCTTCTTTTCCTCTAATTTGTCCAAAAGCTTTTTAATTTCTTTATGACCTTTTTTACCAAATTATTTTATCATGTTAGCCTCCATTTCTTTTTCCTCATCTAGGTTTTCTATGTCACTACTAGGTGTGGATGATGATGAGGTGAGAGAGGATGAGGTGGTTGTCTCTTGTACATTGCTCCCTCTTGCCATGAGGCAAAAGTGAGAGTTGTCCTCATCGTCGAAGAGGTTGTTGAAGAGGCGTGGTGAAGATGCTCCTTGTGCCATGGCAAGTGTTGCCATGCCTTTCTTCTTTGGTGTTTCATCTTCATCACTTGAGTCCCATTGTTGACCCACGTGAGCACGCCCTTGGTACTTGTTCTTGTACTCTTTGCTTTTCTCCTTGTACTTGTTCTCTTCCTCATTCTTGTCCTTGTTCTTGTTCTTGGGACATTCGGCAATGAAATGTCCATACTCTCCACACTCATAGCACTTTCTTTAAGACTTCTTCTTTCTATCATCACCGCCTTTCCTTGATGCCTTGAACTTCAAGAACTTCTTGTACTTCCTTATGGCAAAGGCGGTTTCTTCATCCGTGCTTCCTTCTTCACCTGAGTCTTCACTCTTAGTCTTGGAAGTCTTGGGCTTTGCTTCCACCACTTCACTAGAGCTAGCATTGAGGGCTAGGCTCTTGTTCACCTTCAATGTAAGTGACTTTTCCACATCTTGATCAACTAGCACTTGATGCAAGATCTCACCAAGAAGTTGATTGGGAGTCATGTTGTGGTAGTTCGGGTCTCTTCTTATCATAGTTGCTAGGTTTGGATTCTTTGGTGTGAAGGCTCTTAGCAACTTCTTTGTGACCTTCTCATCATCCCAATCATTACTTCCTAGTGTTTTGATGTCCGAGACAAGGAGTATTAGCCTATCATATATTTCCCTCACGGTTTCTCCATCCTTCATGACAAAAAGCTCAAGCTCTCCGTGAATCAAGTCAATCTTGCCTCTTCTCACATGATCGGTACCCTCATGCGCCTCCTTGAGTGTATCCCAAATCACCTTGGCAATTTGGATGTTCCGGACTTTGTTGAACTCTTGAACACACAAGGATGATGTGATGACTCTTGTTGCTTGAACATTGCGGTGGAGGTCTTGTTTATGCTCGATCGTCATGGCTTCACCTTCGGCGGGTATTGTCACACCTACACACACAATCTTCCAAAGAGAAGTGTGAAGCCTGTAAAGGTGCATTTTCATATCATAAGCCCATATGGGATAGTCTTTCCCATCGAAGTGGGGAGGCTTTCCCAAATGTACGGAATAGAATTTCTCGTTAGGATTGTTGCCCGTGAGTTGTCCGTAGTGGAATGGCACTTCATAGTAGCCGGAGTGGGAATACTTAGCTTGCTCCTTCTTGATCATCTTCTTGAGGAGCTTCTTGGCCACTTCTTTGCTTCCTTCTTCTTCTTGGCTTTTCTTCTTTTCTTCGCCGCCTTCTTTGGATCTTCGTCACCATCCTTAACATCTTCATCACTTGAGTCGGAGTCCGAGTCCAAGTCGGAGTCGGAGTCATTGGAGCTCGTGATGTTGGATGGTGTTCGGCTTGGGGCCTTCCCCATAAGCTCTAGAGCTTTAGCTTGATCTTGAGCTACCTTGAGCTCTCTCTCTTGAGCTTCCTTGGCGGCGAGTTCTTGAGCGGCGATTTCTTGAGCGGAGAGGTCTCCTCCACTCCCCGACATCTTGATCCCTTAGCGGTTAAGCCTAAATCAAGGGATTAGGCTCTGATACCAATTGAAAGGACCTTGTGATGCCTAGAGGGGGGGATAGGCTCACTTCAAATTTCCTGAAAAATCTTCGCAGCGGTTAAATGGAGGTCGGAACTTCCGACGCAGGGCCGGAACTTCCGAGGGGTCAGAACTTCCAGTCCTCGGGCGGAACTTCCGACCTGGGTAAAAGGTTGAGTTCTACAACAGGAATTGAAGTGCAACCTAACAATTCTATATGAATCAAAAGCTGAGTTTAGATGCTAGGAACCTCCTGAAAACAAAGATACAAGTCGGAGCTCAACAAATATATAGATCGGGCCAAAACACACTTCTAGGGTTAGGGAAAAGGGAGGAACTCAAACAAGCAATGGACAAGAGATTTAATTCGAAGTTCACTTCCACAAAGGAAGCTACGTCTCCGTTGAGGATCCCACAAAGGGAGGGCTATCATCGAGAGCCTCTTGCCTCACCCAATCCCCACAAAGGAAGATTGGTGGTCACTAAGAATTCTCCACAAAGGAGGGGTAATACAAACGATCCCGGGTGCACCACACGGAGAGGGCACTCAACGGGCGATGCCTAACCGTCTAGAAGCAAGCTTCAAGAGTAACAAACGTGAATCGATGCCCGAAGATGCTTCAAGTGCTCTTGAGATGAAGGAGATGAACTACACACTCAAAGCTTCTCAATCTCACACCAAGAATCTCTTTCTCACTCAAACCCTAGCTCAAAGAATCAAAGGTTGGGTATAGAGAGGAGTGGGAAAGGGGAGTGAATGCTCTTGGGTGTGTTTGTCTCGAGTTAGGTCAGCAGCAGCAAATGAAGAGAGAGGAGTTGGGGTATAAATACCCGAGCTCCAAAAACTAGCCGTTACTGTGCAAGTTTAAGTGTTTATCAGAACTTCCGACCCGGGGTCGGAACTTCCGAGGGTTAGCTGGATTGGAAACAGAAGACCCTTATCAGAACTTCCGACCCTAGGTTGGAACTTCCGACGGTCGCAAGAGTGCTGCCAGAAACCCTCTGTCGGAACTTCCGACCAGGGGTCGGAACTTCCGACAAACCTCTGATTTTTCTGGAAAAAGATCAGAATGTGTACGTGCGAAGGTGTGAGTGTCTCTCAGGGGTGTTAGCATCTCGACTGAGCACTTTGGCATCTCTAGCACAACCATCCGCATCCCTCTTTATAGTACGGTGTTCCTATGACCAAATTCAAACCGAAAAGAATTTAAATCTTGCCCGAAGCTTGAACACCGATTAAATGAAATTGAGGGCTTCCTTTTTGTCGTTCATCCTGCACACATCTTAGAGAAACTATTAAACCCACTAAGTTGTGATTGTCATTATCACCAAAATTAATTAGGGGCCATAGATGCACTTTCAGTTGTCGGCGCTGCAGTTCCTGGGCTTGACGCTCAGCAGTGGCATCTCCTCCTCCGATGCGTGGTCTCCCTGCTCCTTTCCCTCTCTACCTTGAACAACAGCAGCGGCGGCTTGGAATTGGGGTTTTCCCCTCTTCTGGTTTGGGCAAAGGGGGCGGTTGCGGCGCAGGAGGGAGAAGGGGAGAAGCAAGAACGGGGCTCGGCTTTAAAGGGCAGCGACGGGGCTAGGGTTCGTGGCTGAGCACCTGATGGACAGTGGTGATCCTCGGCGTTCGTGCCCTGGACGCGTGGCGCGCATCCGGTTGTGCGGGGCGGAGCAACCGAGGCTAGCCGCTGGATGCGGCAGCAGGTGCGTGCGTGGCGGTGGCGTCATCCCGTTGTGGGACGGGGTCTCCCTACCGATCCGTTTCACAGGACGGAACGCAAGCGGCGCCGTGCAACGGGGAAAACAGAGAAGGGCAGCGTCCGTGTGTAGAAGAAGGAAGAACAGGAAGAGGCAGCTGACGTGTGGGCCCAGATGGTCAGTGAGAGAAAAGGGATGGCGGCTGGTTGGGCTGATGGGCTGGCGTGGAGGGGAGAAGGTGGACCGGCCTGGTTAGGTTAGGTGGGCTGACCGGAGGAGACCAGGGTGTAGCCCGTTAGACTGGCGAAGGGTTGAAGGACTGAATCGGGCGACCAGAGAGGGGGGGGGAGTGAATGGGAGGCGATAAAAATTCTTCCCGAAGGTCGAACTCGGCCTATACCCCGATTGCCACTCCAAGAGCTCTCGCACACAAAGGAAGCTCCAAACAAGGCACACACATGCCTAGAAGATCAACCGACAAGCCTAGGAGCAAAGAGTGGAAGCACCAAAGTAAGAACCAAAGGACTTAGGCACTGCTGCGAAGTCCTTGGCGGACTGTCCGGGGTGACCGGGCGGACCGTCCGCGTGGAGGGGGCGGACCGTCCAAGAGGTCACGGCGGACTGTCCGTAAAAGCCACCAGAACCTCTAGTAGCGCACAGAGAAAAACGGACCGTCCGTGATGGACCCGCGGACCGTCTGCCTCGTCACGGACTGTCCGGCACTTGAGTACGGACCGTCCACGAACTTCGCGCACCAAAAACCAACCGGCTCAACGGATCAAACGAAAGACGCTCAAGAACACGCGAAGAACACGAAGAACACCAACGCTCCCAGCACCTCGCGGACCGTCCGCCAGGGTCACGCGGACCGTCCGCCAAGCACGAACAGAACAGAAAAATGCTCGAGCTCAGGAGTCAACTCCACCTTTCCATCACCGGATCTCCCAAACGGCTAGAGCTCTTGAGACAAGATTTTGGGGAGATGAGAAGCGTCACACAAGGAAGCTATGCCCCAAAAATCTCGACCTCTAACTCCCTAAATCACCAAGAATCGCGGATCACACGAACCACCACCATGAACTCGGGCTCCAACCAAAAACGCATGAATCGAAGGCTCTCCACGGCGTTTGAGGGGTCAAGATCACACACAAAGATGCGCAAGGCATCCACCCATGATCCCCTCAAAGAAATCCGAGAAGAAACGCCCCCGAAATCACGAATCGAGCGAAGAACATAGCCCCGAAAATGACACGAAAATCACAAGGGACTAGGAGATCACCGCAACGCCGAATGCTTCCATACATCCAGAGGACAGAGTCTATACAAGACTCCAGCCTAAGGAATACAGAGGGAAAAGAAGTAGTTCAGAGAAATCTACCGGGGGAGAAAGCCCTAGAGTCCAAGAGAGAGAGATGCGATCCACCTCTCCGCTATTTATACGAAGTCCATCGGAGGGAGGTAAATGACCACACTACCCCTACTGCTTGAAATGAAGATTCAAACCCTCAGGGGTATTTTCGTCAAGTTTTCATTGGACGGACACGCTTCCACCACAGCTTCGCTTCACCTCGACGCAAACCCCGCGATCACACCACGTGCCCTCCGCCTCGAAGCTTCCCGAAGCTCCCGGATCATCGTTTCCGTCGCCTCGGGCCTCTGGGCTTGGTTTTGCGGCCCAAACCAAGAAACCGTCCACCTGATGGTTTTGTGGGCAAACCACCAAATCCCGCGTGGAAGCTTCGGGCTCCATCCGCTACCTTGCACCGGCCCATGTTCACAACTTCAGCCTGCCAGTCTTGCACCGCACGGCTCGCACTTGACCCCATCGGCCACCGGGTCCATCGAACCAAGCCTACTTGCCACTCCATCACCCGGAGGCCGCCACGGCTAAGGCCTTTCGCGCTTGTTCTTCACCTGCACCGACACGAGTCAAGCCGCAACCTGTACCTGCACACTTAGCCAAGCATCAGTCCACACAACATTGTCAATCACTCATCACTAAGGAGCGACCCTCCACTGGTCTTCGGACACACCTGGTCCTCAATCTCCCCCTTGATGAGTGCATTGACAACACCATAGAAATCACATAGAGAAAAAGAAAAGAAAAAAACCACGGACACAAACCTCCCAAGCAAGTGATCCAACGCCAAAGAACAAGCGAAAAACTCGATCACTCGCCAATCCAAGTCTCCCCCCCTAAGACAAGGGCAACAGCTCGACACAGCCGAGACAAAACCAAGCTCGCAAAGAGCACATCACAAAGCACAAAAACTCAGGCACAAAACAAAGGAGCTCCCCCTGCACATATGCAAACTCCCCCTGAGCAAATGCAACCTCTTCTTCTCAATTTTTCTCCTCCCATGCAACGTCTCACAAATGCATACCAATTTTCCACAAACTCTCCCCCTATCAAACAAGTCTCACAAAATGCATACAACATCTCCCCCTTGTTGACAATGCATGAATCAAGATATATGAAACACTTCCCCTTGTTTTCATGAAAAATGCATGTCAAAGCATATATACAATCTACCAAGCTTCTCAAATATACAAAGAGCACAACAAAATACTACACATGAGACATTGAGCAAGTAAAGTAGATATGGTGTATTTAGCACATTGCCATCAAGAAGGTAGAGACATATAAGCATGTGACATGGCTAAAAGCAATTTAAAGCAATTTTCACAAATAAATAGTCATCTCATGAGAAAGACTCTCTCTATACCAATTTGAACATAAATACACTAGATCATCCAAAGTTTATGCAAGATCACAAATTCTCATCACAAGATTATTATAAATGCCCACAAGCTACTCAAGTCATGTTAAAGCCACCGAGCCATGTGTCTACTTCTTAAAATGAGACTTCTCATGGTAGACAACATGCTACGGTTTAGCACCCAAGATATGAATATCAAAGCATAAACACATGATTTGGAGCTCATTTTTCAAGCATAAGGCAATTCACACACCAATTTCATTTTCAAGTTAAAACATGGTACATGAAGTGCCTTTGCGGCAAAAAGAAGCTTATGCTCCTCCCCAAGCAAGTAAAAGGGCTAAACATTTACAATGATAAAAGGTCTTTGACCCCAAGCAAAGAGAACATGATTCTCAAGCATAAACTAAACATGATATAGGCATTTAGGCACAAATTGAGCATAGACAAGCATCTACTCATGAGAGACACAATTTTAGCATTTTCATCCAAAAGAGAGCTATCTCAACATAAGTATATGGCAAAACCATCAAGAGCATAGCATTCACATCCACAAATTACTCAACATGCACGTATCACACATATAGCACATCGGTGATCAATGTATATAAGAGAAGCTCATTCCTAGCACAAGTGATCCAAAGATGGCTATCCTACCAGGTTTTGTACAGAAATTAAAATGCATGAAGGAAATGCAACAAAATGAACATATGACACATATATACATGAGAAGCTCCAAGACTCAGCTAGAAAGGAAAGCAAACTCCGAGTTCACCCCGCAAGCGAGTGAAAGTGACTTGATCAAGCGGTTTGGTGAATATGTCAGCTAGCTGGTCTTGGGTAGGGACATAGGACAAAGATATGTTTCCCTTCTCAACATTGTCCCTCAGAAAGTGGTACCTCACTTCTATGTGTTTCGTTTTGGAGTGGAGGACAGTATTTTTGGCTACACTTATGGCGCTGGTGCTATCACAGAAAAGTGGAACCTGGGAGCACTCCTCACCAAAATCACTCATGGTGTAGGTCATCCAAAGCAGCTGGGAACAACAATGAGCAGCAGCTACATACTCGGCCTCTGTAGTGGACTGGGCTACACTGGATTGCTTGCGAGATGACCAAGAGACCAAAGAAGAACCAAGGAACTGACAACACCCAGAGGTAGACTTGCGGTCCAATCGACACCCAGCAAAATCAGCATCGGAGTAACCGTGAAGTCTGAGTGTCGAGGAGGCAGAATACCAAAGACCAAACTCAGGAGTGTAGTTCAAGTACCTGAAAATCCGCTTGACGACCTGCTGATGTGAAGTCCTCGGTGAAGCCTGAAAACGAGCGCACAGACACACACTGAACTGTATGTCCGGCCTCGTCGCCGTCAAGTAGAGGAGGGAGCCGATCATGCTCCGGTACGCCTTCTGGTCCACGGGTTCGCCGTCCTCGTCCGCGTCCAAAGCCGTAGTGGTACTCATCGGTGTAGTCAGCGGCTTGGAGTCGTTCATGCCAAACTTCTTTACCATGTCCCTGGTGTACTTCGCATGATGTACAAACGTCCCGTCCTTGCACTGCTTGATCTGGAGGCCCAAGAAAAACTACAGCTCGCCCATCATGGACATCTCAAATTCCCTGCTCATGTCATTTGCAAATCTGGCAACAAGATCATGAGAAGAGCCACCAAAGATTATGTCATCCACGTATATCTGAACAATCAAAAGGTAATTCCCATGCTTAAGGAGAAACAAGGTCTTATCAACTATGCCCATCACAAACCCCTTACTCAGCAAAAAGCCTCTCAACCTGCCATACCAAGCTCTAGGTGCCTGTTTCAACCCATAGAGCGCTCTCTGGAGTTTGTATACACGGTGTGGGTATTTCTCGCTCTCAAACCCCAATGGTTGCCTCACATACACTTCTTCCTCTATCACCCCATTCAAGAAAGCACTCTTGACATTCATTTGGTACAACTTGAACCCTTTAGCCACGGCAAAGGCTAGAAGGATCCTAATTGCCTCCAAACGAGCCACAGGAGCAAATATCTCCTCATAATCTATCCCCTCCTTCTGGTTGAACCCCTGAGCCACCAATCTCGATTTGTTTCTCACAACCATCCCATTCTCACCCTCTTTGTTCTTCCACACCCACTTGGTACCTATGGGACGGCAATTTGGCGGTGGATCGACTAACACCCAGACTTGGTTTCTCTCAAAGTTATCCAACTCCTCATGCATGGAATTCACCCAATTCTCGTCAGACAAAGCGTGTCGAATATCTTTGGGCTCAAATGGCGTGACAAAAGTAGAATGAGCGAAATGAGAAGTGTTCCTTGACCTCGACCGTGTAGTGCGTTCATGGATGTCACCTATGATCGTCGTCGGTGGGTGATCGATCTGTACGCGCCGGGGAGCCTCTCGCCTGGACACAACCTCCCCCTCAGCAGCAGCCTCCACTCGAACAGCCTCAGTCGTAGTGGGTGTAGGGGATGGTCCATCCTCGATCGTCGTCGTAGTAGTGGAAGTAGCGTGTACACGATCAGCCACTGGAGCACCACCATCATCATCATCCTCGTCTCCATCTCCAACCTTCTCATCCTCAAAGATCCTGGCACCAATCTCCTCGTCACCTGCACACTCAAAAGCAGAAGAGCTACATGGCTGTGTCTCGTCGAAGGTAACCTCGCAAGTCTCCATGATTCGGTTAGTGTCAAGGTTGGGCACACGATATGCTCTAGAGTGAATCGCATAACCGAGAAAGATACCATCCGAACATCTAGACTCAAACTTATCCAACTTGCCCTTCTTCAGAATGAAACACTTGCATCCAAAGGCTCTAAAGTGACTCACCTTGGGTTGTCGGCCATGCATCAGCTCATAAGAGGTCTTCTTCTTGAAAGCACGAAGGAAGATGCGATTTGAGACATAGCAAGCGGTATTGACCGCCTCGGCCCAGAAATGCCTAGGAGTCCTATGCTCATCGAGCATCGTCCTGGCCATCTCACAAAGGGTCCGATTCTTCCTCTCCACAACGCCATTCTGACAAGCGACGTATGGAGAAGAGTACTGATGATCAAGACCAAGATCACTGCTAAAGGTATCGAAATGAGAGTTCTTAAACTCCGTGCCATTGTCACTGCGTATAGCTCGAATGGTATCACCATGTCTCTCATTCTTCAACCTCAAGATCAAGTCCCGAACAAAGCCAAATGTCTTACTCTTATCCTCCAAAAAGAAAACCCAAGAGTACCTCGAAAAATCATCAACAACCACAAGAACATACCACTTCCCACCAGCAGAGCGAACACGAGCTGGCCCAACCAAATCCATGTGCAACAGCTCACAGGGTCGCTCGGTCATAACAGCAGTCAGAGGGGCGTGAGAAGCAGCAACCATCTTTCCATGCCGACAAGAAGCACAAACCAAATCCTTCTCGAATTTCAACTTAGGCAATCCTCGGACAAGGTCAAGACCACTCAAGTGGGAAAGCAACTCAAAGCTCAAGTGTCCCAACCTCCTATGCCATTTCCAAAGTTCAGCTGACACACCAGCAACAAAGCATCGAGGAGGACCAACAGACTGGGAAAAATCAGCATGAAAGATTTGACCCTCGGGGACGATCGTACAGACAAGATCACCTCGAGAATCGAGCACACGAGAAGCACCCGACTTAAAACGAACCTCAAAACCTTCGTCTAGTAACTGAGATACTGACAACAGGTTAAAACCAAGTGACTTGACCAGGGCCACACTTCTTAAGGTCACCTTGCTACTCACCTTCACCATACCTTCAGCAAGCACTCGTCCTCACTTATTATCCCCGAAAGTGATGTACTCCCTCGTACTCACCGGGGTGAGGCTGGAGAACCACCCACGATCTCCGGTCATGTGTCTTGAGCAACCGGAGTCGATCAACCAAAAGTTCTCCAAGCCTCCCACCTGCAATCAAAAACGAGAACGAGAATGAGCAAGCGACTCAACACTGGGGTTAGTTCCAAAAGAGTCAAACCAGTGTCGAACCATTTACTCAAAAGAAGGGTTAGCAAAGTCCATTCTATCAACACCCCGAGGTAGAGCCCTCTCACGCCTACCACCAAAGGACCTGTCACGTCTCACTAGAGGAGTACGTGCACCACGAAGGGGAAAATGTGGCCCGTAGTCCATCTGAGACCCAAAGCTTCAATCGTGCCTCCCAAACTCGTAACGGTCACGAGAAGGAGCACGTCGAGCCATCTCACCACGCCCAAACCCAACACACCTATCTCTCTGAGGGAACACACCTCCACCTCCACCTCCACGAGTGGGAACTATCCTCACAAACACATCACCCCTGGGTAGAGGCCCTCTACGAGGCTCAGTCACACCACGAGCAAGGTGGTACCTGTCCTTGTTTGCCATCTCCCTAGCAAACCTCTCATCCCTCTTCCTCTGGAAACAGAACTCATCCTTATGCCCATCCCTCCCACAATACTCACAATGGAAGCGGATTGGCATTGGCTTAGGCTATGGCTTCTCTACAAGCTTCTCTCCAGCTTTCTCTCCTGTCTTCCCATCAAAGACACTCCCTTGGGTACTCACAAACTTGATGGGTTTTTGTTAGTTTTCAGCTTTGTGGGGGAACACTGGTGGATCGGGTGTTGTGTCTAGCTTGTTTCGGAGGTGGTTTTGCTTAGGTGCAAATTTGTTCATTGGTGTGGTATGTGGTGGAATGGGGATCTCTCCGGCTTTCTCTTCTCCCTCACCACTCTTCTCACCACACTTGTCAGCCCCCAACGCCTGACCATCAAACCTCTTGAACTGAGCCAACATCAAACTCAATTGTGGCTCATGCCTAGATAACCACCCCATCATTTTTCTCAGCTCATCATTTTCATCCTGCAGACGATCAACATAGTGTGCAAGTTCCATGTTTTTCAAAGCATGCATTTCACAGGTTGAACATGATGTAGGAAGAGGAGCTTTCAATGCCGCCTCAAGAGAAACTATCTTAGTGCAAGATTCATCTAGCCTAGCATGCAAGACAGGACATGAGGTACAAGCACCTAGTAAAGCTGGCCTAGACATCAACTCATCACATTCAATCCTAACCACATCTAGTTCCTCCAAAGTAGAGGCATGCTTCTCCTTGAGAGTAGTCAAATCAGCAAGAAAAACTGAGCAATCACCATAGTCAATTTCATCAGACACCGCAGGAGCAGATTTCAAAGAACCTATCTCATTTCTAGCATCCACAAGCAAGGATTCAAGCTCGGCTATCTTATCCTTAGCATCACCCAACAGAGACCTAAATTCCCTCTTCTCCTTGTTGGTCGTTCTAAGCACATCATCACGGTTATCAAGCAACTCATTGAGCCTAGCATTCTCCTCTATCAAGAAGTTGGGATCTTGTCGTACCTCTTCATCGGAATCGGAGTTCAAATCCGAGCTGTGCTTGCCACCCTTCTTGGAGTGCGCCATGCCGCAAAAGCCTCCTTGTGCGACGAAGCTTAGGCCGGTGAAGTTCTTGCCCGTGTGCCGCTTGTCCTTGCGCTTCTCTTGCTCTTCCTCGCTGCTCGAGTTGGAAGAAGCATCGCTTGATGTCGAGTCGATGTCGCTCGCTCCGGCCACCATCGCTCGAGTGGTCTTCTTCTTGTAGCCGCCACTCTTCTTGTGCCTTCTCTCGCCCTTGTCCTTGTGCTTGTCCTTGTAGTCGTTCCGGGAGCAGTGCTTGTTGTAGTCGTGCTTGGGCTTGCCCTTGTAGTCGTTCTTGATCTCCATGGCTTCAGGGCATTCAGCGATGAAGTGCCCGTGCTTCCCGCACTGATAGCACATCCCCGAGCTCCGCCTTGCATTCTTGCGGTTCTCGTACATCCGCCCAAACCTCTTGCTCAACAAGGCGAGATCATCCTCGCTCAGCACATCAAAGTCCTCATCTGGCAAAGACACAAGATAAGACAAAGAGAAACCACCGGTGTTAGCGTTAGACCTTGACCCGGAGACAAGAGCCAAACTATGAGGATCAGTGGGGCTCTCGCTCTTGGCTCTCAAGCCACGATCAACCTCTGAAGACCTGAGCTTGGAAAACAGCTCATCCAGCGTCAGCGTATCATACACGCTTGACTCCTCAATGGCCTCGACCTTGGCACTCCACACAGATCTATCCAGGGTATGCAAAAGCTTGATAGCTTGATCATGATCCGTGTATGGGAGCACTGTCACATTGGCCCTCATGTTGTTGACTATGCTAGTGAAGCGCTGGAACATCGCATCAGTTGACTCGCCGGGGAGATGAGTGAAGTTCTCATACTCACTCCGGTAAGTGGAAAACAAATGGGCTTGCACTTGGGCATTGCCAACATGAGCATTTCTCAACTTGAGCCATATCTTTTTCGGCCACATTCTCTCCGTACACTCGCTTGAACTCCGAGGCACAGAGAGCACGGAACAAGTAATCAACGGCCTTGCTGTTGGCCTCAAACATGTCCCGCGATCCTGGAAGAAGAAAACTATCTGGAATTTCATATTGAGGATTTTGAGAGACCTCCCAGATAAGAGTTCCCTTCCCTCGCAAAAACGCGCCCATACGCCTCTCCCACATCGGGTAATTCTTGCCATCAAAGTGCGGAGGACCCGACCCCTTGCCATAATCGCCCATCTTTGGATCTTAGACTGGTTAGAATCAAGAAGATCCGTAACCGGCTCTGATACCAATTGAAGGACCGAATCGGGCGACCAGAGAGGGGGGGGGGAGTGAATGGGAGCCGATAAAAATTCTTCCCGAAGGTCGAACTCAGCCTATACCCCGATTGCCACTCTAAGAGCTCTCGCACACAAAGGAAGCTCCAAACAAGGCACACACAAGCCTAGAAGATCAACCGACAAGCCTAGGAGCAAAGAGCGGAAGCACCAAAGCAAGAACCAAAGGACTTAGGCACTGCTGCGAAGTCCCTAGCGGACTGTCCGGGGTGACTGGGCGGACCGTCCGTGTGGAGGGGGCGGACCGTCCGAGAGGTCACGGCGGAGTGTCCGTAAAAGCCACCAGAACCTCTAGTAGTGCACCGAGAAAAACGGACCGTCCGTGATGGACCCGCGGACTGTCCGCTTCATCACGGACCGTCCGGCACTTGAGTACGGACCGTCCGCGAACTTCGCGCACCAAAAACCAACCGGCTCAACGGATCAAACGAAAGACGCTCAAGAACACGCGAAGAACACGAAGAACACCAACGCCAAGCACGAACAGAATAGAAAAATGCTCGAGCTCGGGAGTCAACCCCACCTTTCCATCACCGGATCTCCCAAACGGCTAGAGCTCTTGAGACAAGATTTTGGGGAGATGAGAAGCTTCACACAAGGAAGCTATGCCCCAAAAATCTTGACCTCTAACTCCCTAAATCACCAAGAATCGCGGATCACACGAACCACCACCATGAACTCGGGCTCCAACCAAAAACGCACGAATCGAAGGCTCTCCACGGCGTTTGAGGGGTCAAGATCACACACAAAGATGCGCAAGGCATCCACCCATGATCCCCTCAAAGAAATCCGAGAAGAAACGCCCCTGAAATCACGAATCGAGCGAAGAACATAGCCCCGAAAATGACACGAAAATCACAAGGGACTAGGAGATCACCGCAACGCCGAATGCTTCCATACATCCAGAGGACAGAGTCTATACAAGACTCTAGCCTAAGGAATACAGAGGGAAAAGAAGTAGTTCAGAGAAATCTACCGGGGGAGAAAGCCCTAGAGTCCAAGAGAGAGAGATGCGATCCACCTCTCCGCTATTTATACGAAGTCCATCGGAGGGAGGTAAATGACCACACTACCCTTACTGCTTGAAATGAAGATACAACCCCTCAGGGGTATTTTGGTCAAGTCTTCATCAGACGGACACGCTTCCACCGCGGCTTCGCTTCACCTCGATGCAAACCCCGCGATCACGCCACGTGCCCTCTGCCTCGAAGCTTCCCGAAGCTCCCGGATCATCGTTTCCGTCGCCTCGGGCCTCCGGGCTTGGTTTTGCGGCCCAAACCAAGAAACCGTCCACCTGATGGTTTTGTGGGCAAACCACCAAACCCCGCGTGCAAGCTTCGGGCTCCATCCGCTACCTTGCACCGACCATCCTGTGGCTTAGGATATATGTCAGCTTCTTATTTAAGCACATCCAAATAGTTTATCCTGCTCCAATACTTGTATTCCATCATAGGGTCTTGTGTGGTTAATCAAAGTTCCTCAAATTCCAGGGCGATCTTCGTGTCCAGTAATCTTTACCAATCTTTGTGTGCCACTGTTATAGTAATCCATTTGTTGGTTTAGCTCGTCTACAACGATTCTTGTCAGAGTGCTAGCAACATCCGACATGACCGATTAGTTCCTGGTTGTAAACACTATGAATGGTTACTTCCCATTCATGATAGTCCATGTTAAGAGGGGTCATCTGCAACACCCTTGACTGTGTGAGTGACTCTCTTCCCATCCAAAATCCCACACTAGTCAATTCGGTTCCAATTTCATGGGATGGATCTTCACGCGGAAGTCACTCCTACCTTACTCTCGTATGCTTAGCAAACTCTTCTGACTTATTTTCCAGTAGTTAGGTTCCAACTGCGAGGTCGAACTGATAACATGTGTCCAGTTGTTGCCAAAGTAGTTCTTCTTCTCACTAGTTCAATATATGGTGTCCAGTAGAGCTTCTTTATTAATTACTTATTCCAAAAGTGGGATCGATTGAACTTCATGTATTATTCCAAAAGCACACCTTGTGGTGCGTAGCTGTTACACTGCTTACTCATTAGTTCCAAAAGAACTGCCTGGGGGTGTATCTGTGATTAATCCCATAAAATGACTCCAGGATGACTACTCGTGTAGTGCAAACCTTGTATCCTTTGAATTTAGTCATCCAAGTCAAATCCAAAACCTCCACACTACCTTCAGGTCGGGGTATTGTCCACTTAGCTGTAGTCTCTTCACTTCCATGTCCTGGTGATATCGTAGCCTGGTATCAGTATCCCTGGATTCGTTACTTCTGAATGACAGTCATGGGTGCACATCCATAACGACGACATGGTTCAGTCCCTGGTGGTAAAATAGCCTTTATTGGTATCCACTACCTTTCCTTTGACAAATTCCAAAGGTGGACATTCATAAGGTACCTTATGGAAGCTAAAGTACTCGAATTAAGACTTCTCGTACTGATTGTTGTTCCATATGGAGTACTTCGTCTTTATCCGATGATAGAGTACCGATCGAACTTATCCAAAATGCATCGACTTTCAAGTTACATGCATCGACTTTCAACTGCTCTTAACCAATATATGCGTCCTTAGAGGTACATGCATTTCTGAGCTTTCAAGGTTTCAAATTCTCGAGTACTCACTTTCTGGTTTGCGAACTTGATTCCAATGATCATTGGGTAACTCATCTGAAGTCTTGGTCTGATTTGTCGCGTTTGTGAGAAATTCTTCTCTTCTTCTAGAGATTGGTCTTGCAGTATGGGAGGCTACGACTTCTAAAGGAGTCATCTAAAGATCTAGCAAGCATTATCACTCAGTACATTTTCACACAATCATGAAGAGTGAAGGACCGATTAGGCGAACCAGAGAGGGGGGGGGGAGTGAATGGGAGCCGATAAAAATTCTTCTCGAAGGAGATGAGAACTCCAACAAGACGAACACGGCTTCCAACTCACGTCTCCGACCCAACTACCCAAGTTGGCCAAGACCACGCAGCCACTGGAGTACTACTGGTCCTAGGAACCAACACTCAACCTTCCGAGCCAAAATTCACCAAACCACACAGCGGAAACTTGCACGGCTTGCTGCCTGTGCTACACCGGTCAGACCGATGGCCTGTGCCAGTCAGACCGGTGACACCGGTCAGACCGGTGACACCGGTCAGACCGGTGACACCGGTCAGACCGGTGGACAGAGCCGGTCAGACCGGTGGCTACAGCAGCCGCACTGCAAACGTTCCAGGAAGCCTTAGTGACTCCTCTAGGCCCTGGAACAAAAATCACCACGAAACACAACCTGTGAAGAAGAAGAACCCCTCACAAAACCTAGCAAAACAACTCCAAACACGCCAAGAACTGATCAGCAGGACCACGGGGCAAAACCACACGGACAAGGCTATTCCCCGAGACAAAAACCCACCAAGGGCTAGCACCGGTCAGACCGGTCAATAGCACCGGTCAGACCGGTCGTGCCTGGGCAGCTCGGGATGAACAGCGCCCGCGAGTCAAATCCTCCAAATCCAACTCCCGATCTCCCGATTCGCTCCACGGTTTTGCACAAGACTTTGGGGATGGTAGGAACACCTCATGGGTACTCCATAGCCAAGATTTGGTCCACCAAAACTTGTCAAATCAAGAGGAATCGAAGAAATCCCACCAAGAACACCTCTAACCCTAGAGCCACGAAAACCCTAAAATCGAGCCCCTTTGCTCACGGATTTGGAAGGGGAATCAAAGGGAAAAGAACCACGAAGGGTTCATGCATACATCCCCCACCAAATCCTAAAGAGAAAGGCCTCGAAATCGCTCCAAGAAAATCGCCAAGAAAGGGCTCCGAAAATCACCAAAAACGAGAAACGGGAAAGACACATCCAAGCCTTGAGGCACCACGCCGAATCATCTATACATACCAAAGATGTTCATACAAGGTCTAGCTTGCCGCCCGATCATCCTTCCCTCTCACAAGATCTCACCATGAAGCTCTCAAGCTAGTCCTACGAAAATCCTAAGAAAATAGGAAGGAAAATAGGAAAACCAAATGAGCTAGGGTTCCAAGAGATGGCTGCCATCCTCTCACCCCTTGGGTTATATGGAGGCAACCGAAAGACTAAAATACCCTTACTAGCTAACTAGGGATACATGCCCCTCGAGGGCGAAATTGGAAGTCTTTGTCTTCGCACCATCGGACGGATGCCCAGCGACCGCAAACTTGCTTAGCCTCGACGCAAGCCTTGCGATCCCGACGCGTGTCCTCCGCTTCGAAGATTCCGGACTGCGTCGTCGCACACCGGTCAGACCGGTGCTCCTCACCGGTCAGACCGGTACCCACCGGTCAGACCGGTCAGACCCACCGGTCAGACCGGTCTGGAGCTGCTGCACCTCCGTCTTCGGTTCTTCGGTCTTGGCTTTGTGGATCAACCAAGGAACCCAGTGGTTTTCTGGTGAACCACCGGAAACCCCGCGAACTCGGTGTAGCCTCCGCCAATCACCACTTATGACTCGGCTCCCACGTAGTCCCGGCTCGACCTTGGTTTTGAGGCTCAACCAAGAAACCGTCCATGACTTCATCTTGCCGTTCTTGCCACCATGCGGGCCGCACTTGACCCCGCTGGCCACCGGGTCCCTCGAACCAAGCCTACTTGTCTTCTCCACACCTGGAGGCCTCACCGGCAACGACCTTTCACGCTTGTTCTTCACCTGCACCTGCACCAGTCAAGCCGCAACCTGCACCTGCAATACTTAGCCAAGAATCAGTCCACACCACGTTGTCAATCACTCATCACACCAGGAAGCGACCATCCACCGGTCCTCGAACCACACCTGGCTCTCAATCTCCCCCTTGATGAGTGCATTGACAACACACACGTTTTGGTAACCAAGAGAAAAGGAAAAGAAAAGAAACGACTAAAAGAAACTCCAACAAGCGATCGAAAGCCAAAGAAAAGGCAAAGAACAAGATCACTTGAAGAAGACAAGTCTCGGACCCCTTAGGCAAGGGCAACGGCTCGACACATCCGAGACAAAACATGCTCAAGCAAAGAGCACAAACCATCAAACCAAAGCTTGAAAACCACAAAGAGCTCCCCCTGCACACATGCAAGCTCCCCCTGAACCAATGCAACTCCCCCTGGACAAATGCATGCGAACCACTTCACGAAACAGAGCAGCTGCAACAGCTCAGCTCTGACCGGTCAGACCTGTCGACACCACCGGTCAGACTGGTGCTCAACATATGAACAGGACCAGCACTCTGACCGGTCAGACCGGTGACCTCAACCGGTCAGACCGGTGCACAACAAAGCCCAAAAATGGCTCGAAACCACCTGAAAACCTTCCAAATGCATTCAGTAGGCCAAAACATGCTCAAACTTCTCCCCCTTGTTGACAATGCATGAATCAAGCCAAAAATGCAAAAAATGCAACCTAGAGCTTCTCAAATAGACAAAATTCAACATAGGATGGTACACATGTCCAAACGAGCAAGTTAGATACTCTATAGCTTCGTAATGACATAAACTTCACGATCACCAAGTTTCACAACCATTGGGCGAAGCTAAGATAGAATTTAGCAATTTTGCGAAAAATCACCCTCTCATGAGCAAAGTCCTAAACATGAGCAAAACATGTCAAAATGGCAAAGCCACACAAACTTCATGCCAGGACAACCATTCTAAGCATAAGACCATCATAAACACCCACAAGCACCTCATGTCATGTCAAAGCCATCGAGCCATGTGCCTACTTCTATATATGAGACTTCTCATTGGTAGGCATCATGCAACGATTTAGCACCCAAAGCAAATTAAAATTAGCACATATGACATGGGAGCACATTTTTCAAGCAATTTACATTTCATTTTTCAGATTTATAATTGGTACATGAAATGTCTTTGCGACAAAAAGGAACTTATGCCCCTCCACAAGATGAAGCATGGGGGCTAAACATTCATGATGGCAAATGAGCCTTTGGCCCCATATGATCAAAATAAGCTATCCAACCACAAATTAAGCATAGCCAAGCCACAAAAACATGTCAAGATCATGTAAAGGCATTTACTCACAAGAGAGCATACATATGAAATTTTCAAAAACATAGCCATCAACCATGGATACAAACCAAGATTATCAAGAGCTAAGCCAAACTAATCATAGCTTACCAAATTAGCTCACAAAGACATATATATCATTCCATGGTGAACAATGTATATAGGAGAAGCCTTTCCTAAACAATGCATATGATACAAAATGCATGCAACCTAAGATACAAAGATGCCTATACATCATGTTACATATGCCATGCCAAATGCAAGAAATGCACAAAGGAAAGCTATACATATGCTACAAAGGAGCTCCCACACGCCAACTCAAGAAATCAAACAAACACCAAGCTCCCCCCGCAAACGAGTGAAAGTTGCTTGATCTAGGGGTTTGGTGAAAATATCGGCTAGTTGTTCATGTGTGGGTACATGGATCAAAGCTATCTTCCCTTTCTCTACGTTGTCTCTCAGAAAATGATACCTCACTTCTATGTGCTTGGTTTTGGAATGGAGCACTAGGTTCTTTGCAACGCTTATGGCACTGGTGCTATCACATTGAAGTGGGACATGGGTATACTCCTCACCAAAGTCACTCATGGTGTATGTGATCCAAAGGAGCTGAGAGCAACAACTAGCTGCGGCCACATACTCTGCCTCGGTAGTGGATTGAGCAACACTCGACTGTTTGCGGGAAGACCAAGACACCAAAGAAGAACCCAAGAACTGGCAAGTTCCAGAAGTGGACTTCCTATCCAACCGACACCCAGCAAAGTTTGTGTCTGAAAATCCATGAAGCGCCAAAGAAGAAGACGCAGAATACCAAAGGCCGAAGTCGGGAGTGTGTCGCAAATACCTGAAAATGCGCTTGACTGCTTGCCGATGCGAAGTCCTCGGAGAAGCTTGAAAACGAGCGCACAGACACACCGAGAATTGAATGTCCGGCCTCGTCGCCGTCAAGTAGAGGAGTGACCCGATCATGCTCCGGTACTCCTTCTGGTCCACGTGTTCACCTTCCTCGTCCGAATCGAGAGCTGTAGTCGTACTCATAGGTGTCGCCATGGCCTTGGAGTCCTCCATCTTGAACTTCCTCACGATGTCCTTGGTGTACTTAGCTTGGTGCACAAATGTTCCTTCCTTTGATTGCTTGATTTGTAGCCCAAGGAAGAACTGCAACTCGCCCATCATGCTCATCTCAAATTCCCTGCTCATGTCTTCTGCAAACCTTGCAACAAGAGAGTTAGACGAGCCACCAAAGACAATATCATCCACGTATACCTGCACAATCAGGATATCTCTGCCCTGCCTGAGGAGAAACAAGGTCTGGTCGACCTTCCCCATCTCAAACCCTCTCTCAAACAGGAACCCCCTCAACCTACCATACCAAGCTCTAGGCGTCTGCTTCAACCCATACAGCTCCTTCCTCAACTTGTACACCCGGTGAGGGTACTTCTCACTCTCAAACCCCGGTGGTTGCCTCACAAACACCTCTTCCTCCAACACACCGTTCAGAAAAGCACTCTTCACATCCATTTGGTACAACTTGAACCCTTTAGCCACGGAAAAGGCTAGAAGGATCCTGATCGCCTCCAAACGAGCTACAGGAGCGAAAATCTCCTCGTAGTCGATCCCCTCTTTCTGACTGTACCCCTGAGCAACAAGTCTCGACTTGTTCCTCACCACTTCTCCTTTCTCTCCCTCTTTATTTTTCCACACCCATTTTGTCCCAATCGGCTTACACCCTGGGGGAGGGTCAACCAACACCCAAACTTGGTTCCTCTCAAAATTCTCCAACTCCTCATGCATCGAGTTAACCCAATTATGATAAGATAACGCGTGTCCAATGTCTTTGGGCTCAAAGGTGGCAACAAAAGCAGCATGAGCGAAATGAGAATTGTTCCGAACCCTCGACCGTGTAGTACGTTCATTCATGTCGCCGATGATTCTCGAAGCTGGGTGATCCACTTGCACTCGTCAGGGAGGTTCTCGCCTTGATGCTACCTCCCCCTCAACAGCAGCTTCGCCTTGATCTGGGTTTGTCGTTGTAGGTGTGGGAGAGGGTCCATTCTCGATCGTCGTCGAAGTAGTAGATACATGTTCAGCCGCGGGCATCACACCGCCATCTTCATCATCTCCATGTTCATGCTCCTCCTCCTGAAAGATCTCCTCGCCAAGTTCGTCGTCACCTGCACACTCAAAAACAAGCTGACTACGTGGCTGTGTCTCGTCGAAGGTTACCTCGCAAGTCTCCACGATTTGGTTAGTTTCAAGATTGAGCACACGAAATGCTCTAGAATGAGATGCATAACCAAAGAAAATGCCATCGACAGACCTAGCCTCGAACTTGTCCAACTTCTTCCCTTTCTTCAGAATGAAGCATTTACAACCAAAGACATGGAAGTGACTCACCTTGGGTGTGCGACCGTGCATCAACTCGTAACAGGTTTTCTTCTTGTGAACCCTGAGGTAGATCCTGTTCGACACATGGCACGCGGTATTGACCGCCTCAGCCCAGAACCTTCTCGGAGTCCTATGCTCGTCGAGCATCGTCCGAGCCATCTCGCACAAGGTCCTGTTTTTCCTTTCCACCACGCCATTCTGGGGAGGCGTATATGGACTCGAAAACTGATGTTCAAGACCCAAGTCATGGCAAAAGGTTTCGAAGCGAGAGTTTTTGAATTCCGAGCCATTGTCACTGCGGATCGCTCGTATGGCATCTCCGTGCCTCTTGTTTCTTAACCTCAAGACAAGATCTCGAACCAAACCAAACGTCTCCCCCTTCTCCTCAAGAAAGAACACCCACGCATACCGAGAGTAGTCATCCACCACAACAAGGACATACCACTTCCCACCCGCAGATCGCACACGAGCTGGGCCAACAAGGTCCATATGGAGCAGCTCGCATGGACGCTCAGTCATCACATCGGTGAGAGGCGGGTGAGAAGAGGCTACCATCTTGGCATGCCTACACGGCGCACAAACCAACTCTTTCTCAAACCTCAATCGTGGCAATCCTCGGACCAAATTGAGTTTACTCAAGCGAGACAAAAGGTCAAAGCTTAAGTGACCCAACTTCCTATGCCACTTCCACAACTCACTCGAAGAACCAGCCAAGAAGCAACGCTCCACACCAGAAGACTGAGAAAAATCAGCTCGGAACACCTGACCCTCGGGAACGACCATGCAAACAAGATCCCCCCGAGAATCTAAAATCCGAGAACCACCAGGCCGGAACAACACCTCAAAACCCTTATCCAACAACTGGGACACAGAAAGCAAATTGTATCCAAGCGATTGAACAAGAGCAACACGCCTGAGAGTGATCTTGTCACTTACCTTAATCTCACCTTCTGACAGCACACGCCCTCGCCCATTGTCCCCAAAGGTGATGTACTTCTTTGTCACCACCGGGACGAGACTTGAGAACCACCCCTTGTCTCCGGTCATATGCCTCGAGCAACCGGAGTCAATCAACCAAATGTTCTTCAAGTCTCCCACCTGAAATTCAAAAGCGAGCACGTGAGTGAACAAACGACTCAGCACTAGGGTTAGTACCAAAAGAGTAAAACCAGTGCCGAGCCATTTGCTCCAAAGTGGGGTTAGCACAAACCAAATCATCACGCCTATCAAAGCTACCACCACGAACACCACGAGGGAACCAACCCTCTCTAGCTGGAGGAGGACGAAAGCCACGAAAGGGAAACCGTGGATCGTTCCTCCTCTCCATCTCAAAGCTACGACTCCTCCCACCCCCGTATGGAGCACGAGGTGGAGAACGCCTAGCAAACTGACCACCTGCAAACTTTCCAGACCAACCACCAGAACCACGACCTCCAGAACCAAACCGAGCATCCTCACGAGCACGAAACCCGACTCGCTGTCAGCCCAGACCTGCACCGGTCTGACCGGTGTAGTACACCGGTCTGACCGGTGTGGCTCGGCCAGCAGCAGCACCTGCAGCCTTCCGGTCTCCCCAAGCCGGAACCGTCCTCACAATCGCCTTGGCCCTGGGCATCTGCATACGAGGCTCAGGTACACCATTAGAGGGGTGGTACCTGTCCCTGTTAGCCCACTCTCTAGCCATTCTCCCCTCACGCTTCCTCTTGAAGCAAAACTCATCCCTGTGACCATCTCTCCCACAATACCCACAATGGAACTTTATGGGCTGTGGCTTAGGCTTAGGCTTGGGTTGGGGCTGCCCACTCGGCTTCTCACCCTTCTTCTCTCCTTCCTCACCTCCCTTTGGGCTCACAAACTTCACCGGTTTCTGAAAATCATTTGTTGGGTGAGGGAATATGGGTGGATCTGGAGTAGTGTCAAGTTTGTTTCTGAGATGGTTAGGCTTGGGCTCAAACTTGTTCTTGTGTCTGTTTGGTGGTGGGATAGGAATCTCTCCAACTCTCTCAACTCCCTCACCACAGTTCTCTCCAAGCTTGTCAGCCCCAAGTGCCTGACCATCATAGCGTTTGAAAGCCGCTATCATGATACCAAGCTGAGGCTCCTGACCCGACAACCAGCTCATACATTTTCTCAGCTCATCATTCTCATCCTACAAGCGATCAACATAATGTGCAAGCTCCAAATTCTTAACCGCATGTAATTCACAAGTAGAGCAAGAAGTGGGAATAGGCTCTTTCAACTTAGCCTCAAGCGAAATAGTGTAAGCATGCATCTCATCAATCTTTCCATGCAAAACAGGGCAAGAAGTGCAAGCACCTAGCAAAGCAGGTCTAGACTTAAGCTCAGCCACTTCAACCCTAAGCATATCTAGTTCATCACAAGTAGAAGCATGCTTATCCATAAGAGCAGTAAGATCAGCTAGGTACACAGAGCAATCACAACAATCAATCTCATCAGAAACCACAGGAGAAGCCTTAAGCGAATCAATCTCAAGCTTAGCATCTAGGTTCTGGGTTTCTAGCTCAGCCACACGGTTCCTAGCATCTTCTAGTGAGGCCCTAAGTTCTTTCCTCATCTTCTTGGCCTCTCTAAGCATGTGATCGCGGTTATCAAGCAAGTCAACCAACTCATCATTCTCCTTGCGCAAAGAAGAGAGCTCATCACATACCTCATCCTCGGAGTCAGAGTCCGAGTCACTCTGGTGGCTCTTCTTGCTGCCGGAGCTACGGGCCATGCCGCAGAAGCCATCTCTCGCGAAGCAGCTCAACCCGCTCAAGTTCCTGGATGACTTCTTGTTCTTGCGCCGATCACCTTCATCTTCACTGCTACTCGAGCTCGAGGAAGAGTAGGCGGAGCTGGAGTCGACGTCGCTCGCTCCGACCATTGCTCGGGCCTTCCTGCCGCGGCCATCCTTCTTCCTCGACCGTCGCTCGTCCTTGTGCTTGTTCTTGTGCTTGTGATCGCGCCTCGATCGGTACTTGCCATCCTTGCTCGATCGGTGCCTGTAGCCGTCCTTGTTCTCCGTCTTCTCCGGGCAGTCGGCGACGAAGTGTCCTGGCTTGCCGCACTGAAAGCACGTCCGTGCTGTCCTCCTCGTGTTCACCCGGTTCTCGTGCAGCCTCTCGAACCGCCTGGTCAGCAACGCCAGCTCGTCCTCTCCAAGCACGTCGAACTCCTCGTCTGGCAAAGACATCAAAGAAGACAGAGAGTACATCCTTGAGGATGCGTTAGCGTTAGACTTAGCTCCTTTGCCACTAACGAGAGCGAGACTATGAGAATCAGTCGGGCTCTCGATCTTGGCTATCATACCACGGTCCAACTCAGCCGACTTGAGCTTCGAGAACAGCTCGTTCACCGTCAAGGTGTCATACTTCTCGGACTCAACAATAGCCTCAAACTTCCCGTCCCATACGGTACGATCCAACGAGTGCAAGAGCTTCACGGCTCTATCATGATCATTGTATGGGAGGACGTCCACATTGGCTCTCATGTTGTTCACAACGACCGTAAATCGCTGGAAAAGGGCATCGACGGACTCGCCGGGGAGATGAGTGAAGTTCTCGTACTCTCTCCGGTAAGTCGCGTACATCCGAGCCTGAACCTGAGCATTCCCAGCATGAGCATCCTTCAACTGCTCCCAAATCCTACAAGCTAAGTCCTCTGTCTGAACCCGATCGAATTCAGGCTGACACAGAGCACGAAACAAGTAGTCGACAGCCTTGTTGTTGGCTTCGAACATATCCCTCGATCCTGGAGCAAGGAAGTTCATCGGATGAACATAAGCTGTGTTCACCGTGACATCCCAAAGGATCTGACCCTTTCCGCGGAGGAACGCCGCCATCCGCCTTTGCCACATCTGGTAGTTCTTCCCATCGAAGTGCGGAGGACCCGAACCCCGTTCCTGGTACGCCATCTTTGGATCTTAGACTGGTAAGAGTCAATAAAGACCCGAACCGGCTCTGATACCAATTGAAGGACCGATTAGGCGAACCAGAGAGGGGGGGGGAGTGAATGGGAGCCGATAAAAATTTTTCTCGAAGGAGATGAGAACTCCAACAAGACGAACACGGCTTCCAACTCACGTCTCCGACCCAACTACCCAAGTTGGCCAAGACCACGCAGCCACTGGAGTGCTACTGGTCCTAGGAACCAACACTCAACCTTCCGAGCCAAAATTCACCAAACCACACAGCGGAAACTTGCACGGCTTGCTGCCTGTGCTACACCGGTCAGACCGATGGCCTGTGCCGGTCAGACCGGTGACACCGGTCAGACCGGTGGACAGAGCCGGTCAGGCCGGTGGCTACAGCAGCCGCACTGCAAACGTTCCAAGAAGCCTTAGTGACTCCTCTAGGCCCTGGAACAAAAACCACAACGAAACACAACCTGTGAAGAAGAAGAACCCCTCACAAAACCTAGCAAAACAACTCCAAACATGCCAAGAACTGATCAGCAGGACCACGGGGCAAAACCACACGGACAAGGCTATTCCCCGAGACAAAAACCCACCAAGGGCTAGCACCGGTCAGACCGGTCAATAGCACCAGTCAGACGGGTCGTGCCTGGGCAGCTCGGGATGAACAGCGCCCGCGAGTCAACTCCTCCAAATCCAACTTCCGATCTCCCGATTCGCTCCACGGTTTTGCACAAGACTTTGGGGATAGTAGGAACACCTCATGGGTACTCCATAGCCAAGATTTGGTCCACCAAAACTTGTCAAATCAAGAGGAATCGAAGAAATCCCACCAAGAACACCTCTAACCCTAGAGCCACGAAAACCCTAAAATCGAGCCCCTTTGCTCACGGATTTGGAAGGGGAATCAAAGGGAAAAGAACCACGAAGGGTTCATGCATACATCCCCCACCAAATCCCAAAGAGAAAGGCCTCGAAATCGCTCTAAGAAAATCGCCAAGAAAGGGCTCCGAAAATCACCAAAAAGGAGAAATGGGAAAGACACATCCAAGCCTTGAGGAACCACGCCGAATCATCTATACATACCAAAGAGGTTCATACAAGGTCTAGCTTGCCGCCCGATCATCCTTCCCTCTCACAAGATCTCACCATGAAGCTCTCAAGCTAGTCCTACGAAAATCCTAAGAAAATAGGAAGGAAAATAGGAAAACCAAATGAGCTAGGGTTCCAAGAGATGGCTGCCATCTTCTCACCCCTTGGGTTATATGGAGGCAACCGAAAGACTAAAATACCCTTACTAGCTAACTAGGGATACATGCCCCTCGAGGGCGAAATTGGAAGTCTTTGTCTTCGCACCATCGGACGGATGCCCAGCGACCGCAAACTTGCTTAGCCTCGACGCAAGCCTTGCGATCCCGACGCGTGTCCTCCGCTTCGAAGATTCCGGACTGCGTCGTCGCACACCGGTCAGACCCACCGGTCAGACCAGTCTGGAGCTGCTGCACCTCCGTCTTCGGTTCTTCGATCTTGGCTTTGTGGATCAACCAAGGAACCCAGTGGTTTTCTGGTGAACCACCGGAAACCCCGCGAACTCGGTGTAGCCTCCGCCAATCACCACTCATGACTCGGCTCCCACGTAGTCCCGGCTCGACCTTGGTTTTGAGGCTCAACCAAGAAACCGTCTATTACTTCATCTTGCCACCATGCGGCCCGCACTTGACCCCGCTGGCCACCGGGTCCCTCGAACCAAGCCTACTTGTCTTCTCCACACCTGGAGGCCTCACCGGCAACGACCTTTCACGCTTGTTCTTCACCTGCACCTGCACCAGTCAAGCCGCAACCTGCACCTGCAATACTTTGCCAAGAATCAGTCCACACCACGTTGTCAATCACTCATCACACCAGGAAGCGACCATCCACCGGTCCTCGAACCACACCTGGCTCTCAAAGAGGCATAAAAACCATAAGACCATTAAGACCCAATCACTCAAGCAATGCACCAAACAAATGTGTATCTCGAGGCTGACTCCTAAGACCTCCGAAAATACACCAGGTAAAAGCATACTAGTATATCGTGGGCCCTTGAGGGAGTTCTCTAAGGTTAGTGATACATCACTGGAAAGGATACATCGCATCTGATGTCTCGGTGCGGAACTTTCCAAAATAGGTAGATGAAATTCTTCTCCATGCTGGCTTGATTGAGAATAGGTAAATTGCGTTCCATATTTCTCTTCGAGTCACATGTCTTATTGTTATCCGTTTGACCCAAGTAGTACTGATACTGTACTATCCTGTAGCAACTGCTACCTTTACGATCCTCCGGGTTAGGGTCCAATTACCAAAGTTGTCTTCCTGACCGAAGGGGTCCCATACGTAGCCTATGAGGTGCATGGGGTCCTGTGGGAGGAAGCTAAAATCTTCTTGATCTTAGTCCAACGCTTCTTGTCCAATCTTTCCAATTCAGATACTCTATCTTAGTTGGGCTACTCTTCTTCGTCCATGGTTCTCGTGGCATTGTCCTTGCAGAAAGGGGGTGCTCTATGTTTATCGTTTTATCTGTGCCCCTTGTTTCTCATCTCTCCATCTTAATCCATCGTCAACTCTAGTCGGTTAGGGAGATTCAAATCCAAGCATCCAAATTTCACACTTCACTTCTAGGGAATCCCACATAGTGAATTAGCAACTCTTTATTCCACGTATGCGATGCCTGCTTGTAGGGTAATCTGAACTTAACTGTTCATTCCATTCTTTGCCTCTTGTAGCTGCAGCTTATTATAATATCTTAATCCTTTCTGACTTGGCTTTCTATCTAGCTTCAAGTCGATGGGTCTTTATCCAAATGCTAAGCTACGTGCATCTCGAGAGTTTCTGACTCCGGCATCGAAGCTTATGTGTGCCAAATCCATATAGTAGATCACCAGTTTCTTATGTTGGCACTCTTGAAATTAGAATCTTAACTCCTCTTTATCTTCTAAGTGGCGTTATCCACACTTCTGCCTGAGCAGGGAGGGAAGAGTGCATATGGTCCGTGTTGCTTCTCTTGTATGCAGACCTCATGTGGCATCATGGTGGTAGTCTATTCTATCTTCGATAATCTGAGATCCAAAGTAAGGATGTCTGTGTGGGTGTAAACTTGTATTGAGGGTTCAATAGGGGATAATCCAAGTAAGTCCTGTAGAGTTATCTTCATCTTTTCCCTGTACCCAATCTCCATAGTCGTCATGGTAGTAGCTGTATCCATCTTGCATCAGACACCCTTCCGAAATATTGCTTGGTCTTGATCAAGCGACATCCGTTTCTCCATAGGTCAGCAAACGTGCAGAGGGGTTGTTAGTAAGTCAGTTAGTTAGAAGTCAAGGATGAAATAGTAAAATTCAAGGAGTTTATATAAAAGTCAAGGAGTATATACTCAATCAAGGATGTTTAGGCTGTCCTAAACTATCGACCATTGCTAGGGCTCGTCCTACGGTCAAGTAAGGCTCTGATACCACCTGAAACAAACCGGATTTCCGAAACCGGATATCCAATCCTCTGCACCTCTGTGATAGTCCCAGGAAGTGGCTATCACGCGCAATCCCTGTCTCAAGTGGTACAAATCCATACAACATAGGAATAAAGGAAACATTACGTAATTTTTATTATAACATCAGAGTACATCTCTTCGGCATAAGCCAGGTACAAGTCCAACTGGACTAAACATGAAAGGTAAAACATCTACGTAGCGGATCTATCGAAGCGAAGCGACTCCAGCTCCACAGACAAACTTGAGTGTAGGACCAGCTCTAGTCTTCCCATCCTTTGTGGTCGAAGTCGTAGTCGGTCTTCGAGTCTGAAAGTCCACCATCTGCCTGATAAGCGGGTAGGTCATGTTAGCTTCCCAACAAAGAGCAAAAGTGGTGGATGAATTCTAGTATGTAGGGATAAACCTATATCTGGCTGTAGTACGTTTATGCAAGCAGCAGTAGCAACATCAAGGTAAGCAGAAATGTAGAGAGGTCACCATCTCCGAGGAGATCCACACCTCCGAGGCCAACGCCTCCGGGGTCAACACCCCAGCAAAGGAAAGTACACCAAAGCACCGAATCTCAACCAAGACTCTGCATCCCACTCTCATGTGCGATGTGGGGTCACCATCTCCTATTCCCACATCTCAACGGCATCAAGCTGGGCTCACACACTCGGGGGAGAGAAGCAGCACAAGAAAAGACTAGCCAGGTGGGAGATCAAAAGGGCTGTCCATACCAGTGGACATGGACTATAGCTATAGGTTTAACACTCTGCAGAGGTTATACAAATGGACCCACCGGATAGGGCAGAAACGGATGCCTCCGATCCACATCCCTACATAACGGCCGGAGACCTAGCAGTGGATAGCACTCTCCTGCCTCTCCGAGCCTAACTCGTCCTGAACTGGGGCACAAAACTTGCCAGTAGGGCCTCGAAGCTGTGAAACCATCCCCGGAGGAGCTGGGGTGACGTCTACTCGGGGGGTATAACCCGTCCCTCTCACACAATCACACCGATCCGCCTACAGGCTGGATGCTATCCACCTACTAGTTCTCGGACCGAACCCCGCCCATAAAAAGGTGAACGGTTTGTACGAAAATAGCCCAAAGATCAAGGTCACATAGTCGATCGGTCCTTAATTGCAAAGAGCGAGCACTCCCCAACTCCATCCGTCCGACATGCCGCTAGTGCGGGAGGCCGGGTCGCATCTCCCCTAGACAGGCGTTCACAAGTAACCAAGCAGCTCGCTCCCACAGCAACACATCAAGGATACACACTCACCCAAAACACACACCAGAATACTGAGATATCCCTATCTCAGTCCAAACCAGAGATCCATCCATATCAAAGGGTAAAAAATATGGATAGTAAGTATCGGGAACTAGCTGGGGGTCTGTAGCTAGTTCCAAAGGTAGGAAGTTCAAGGTACAGGATATAACAATCAAGGCATGGTTAAAGTTTATCTATGCATTTCAAATCGTCCAAAACAATAATTAAGCACGAGCAACTAAAAGCATGCATGGGATCTATATGATCGGGAGTGACATGACACCTGCGCGGTAGTCGTCGTAGAGTAGTAGAGGTTGAGGCCTTCTGTAACGACCTGAGTTTTCAAAAAGGGAAAACCTGTCAACCTGTTCTCGTGATAGTCCTTGGATCAGACGCTATCACGCATAGACATCCATCACAGATAAATATCACAACATACAACGAAATAAAGCATCAGAGTATTAATATTATTACATGTCCTGAATAAAGGAGTACATCATCACACGCCTCTTGGCGGAATAACATGAATAAGAGCCTACGCAGCGGTAGCTAGCTTCCAGAAGGTGTCTCCATCTTTATTCTTCCCTGCCACAGGCATCCTTGAGCGAAGCGACGTGCCCCTCAGTCGTACCATCCGTCGACATTGTTGTCGAAGTCTGACTCGTACCCTACAAGCTCAGGGGCTATCCCCAAGGATCGGGGTAGGTCCACGTCACCAACTGTATGCAAGCTTTAAGTGGCCTACTTCTAATGGTAAAGAAAGGAACAAGGTAGAGGCTGGGTTTCCTAAGCAGCAGCAGCAACAATATAAATAGAATATCATCTCCATTCCCCACCATTTCCCACATCTCTCAACCACAAACGGTTACACCTGGTCACCCAGATCAGCGTCACCAGAACCTATCTCCATCTAGGGTCGATGCAAGTGTAAGTGCAATCAAGCCCTAAGTGGGTTTTGGTGATGTTGACCACCCAATTAAAGGTCTAATGAGCTTCTAAGTGTATATTTTAGGCTAATGATTTGTGTAAAGTGCAAAGGAACAAAAGGAGACCCCTAATTCAAAAAGGAAGGCTTGCCCTTGTCCAAGGATGGTAGTTTAATTTATTTTCATTTTGAAATTGAGTATAGGACAAGCCATACTATCAAGAGGGATACTAATAGTGGTTTTGGGATAGATCCAAGTGCATTAAGTTCTTTACAAACCTATAAAACATCCCAGCCACAAATGACCTATCAGCAGCAGCTCTGTTTCTCTGTCTCTGGAACCTCCGAGTTTTTCCCGGAAGTTCCGGACTGTCTTGTGACTGCTAGCTGAAGACGCTCAGACCTTGGAAGTTTCGGGATTTTTCCGGAGGTTCTGGGTCTTCAAAAAGGGCCGTTGCACATCCAGATCTGAGGGTATTTATACCCCTTTGACCCCCAACGGTCCTCTTCTTCCTCTCTGCGCCAAAACAATAACATTTGCCCCCTTCTCACTCCTAGCATTGACTCCCACCTACTTGAATCCAAATCTCATCCTTAGCATTCAAGTCTTGGGTGATTCCTTGTGAGAAGAAGCAAATCCTTTCACTCTCTTGAAGATTTAGTGCACTTGGTGAAACCCTAGCTTACTTGGTGGATCTATTACTCTTGGAGTTCTACTCCTAGATGGCTAGAGGTTACTTAGGAGCTTCCTAGCTTTGTGTGGCGGCCCCAAGTGGTTTGTATTACCCTTTGTGACTAGTGGAGCACTCCATCTATTACCTTGGTGATAGGTGTGAGAGAGGAGTGGATCTAGAGAGATCCCAAAGCCTTTGTGGCTTACCTCAACAACGTGGATGTAGGCTAACCTTTATGGTGAGCTGAACCATGGGTTAAATCTGTGTCCCTTATGCTTTACTCTCTTTACATTCTTTGCTTGCTTGTTCTTGTTTGCTCTCAACTAGATCTATTAGGGTTTGCTCTAGATCTACAAGTTCTTGTTGCCCTAAGGTTGTTTGGTAGCTTATGCTTCAAATTCATAGCTTCAATTATCTGCATCTAACCTGTGAAATCAGCCTTTAGCTCTCTAACCAGTGCAGGTTTGAAAAATAAGAAGATCCAGGAAAATTCACTATCTGTGAATTTTCCCGGAGGTTCCGGACATTGACAGAAATTGGCAGAAAACTTTGAATTTGTTTTGCAGGCCTATTCACCCCTCTCTAGGCCACTTGCATTGATCCTTTCAATTGGTATCAAAGCTTGGATCCTCAGTTTGCACTTAACCGTGTGAGGAAATGGCAAGTGGAAATGAGAAGCCCGAAGGGGACAAGGAAAAAGAAGTTGGTGAACCCACCAACAAGGAAGGAGCCGTAGCAGCTGAAGCTTCGGGAGTAGATGGTGCCTCATCATCTGCTCATGAGAAGCTTGAAAAGCTCAAGAAGGCTATGAAGGAAGACAGCAAGAGAGAAAAAGAAAAGAAGAAGAAAAAGGAAGAGAAGAAGGAGGAAAAGAAGAAGAAGAAGAAGAAGAAGAAGAAGAAGAAGAAGAAGAAGAAGAAGAAGAAAGATCCTTCACCTCCACCTTCCTCATCATCCTCTTCAGCACCCTTATCCTCATCAAGTGAGAATCGAGATGATTATGATGAGTACTATGGTGCAATGATGCCCAAGAGAACACTCAAGCCGAAGACCAAGCCCAAGAAGAGCTATGGAAACGTATCCTTTAACTATGATTGCTTGACTACTTCTAAAGATAACATGTCTATTCCCGTTGGCAAATTGCCTCAATTTGATGGCACTAACTTTGCCAAATGGAAGCATCTAATGAAAGCCTACCTTACGGGCTTGCACTTGGATTTGTGGAACATTGTGTGTGTAGGTTTTGAAGATCCCGAAGATGAAGGGAAGCTCACACAACAAGATTGTCGCAACATAAGAAGAAATGCCCAAGCCACTTCTATTCTCCTTAGTGCTTTGAATGGACAAGAGTACAATAGGGTGAATGGCTTGGAGATTGCCAAAGAAATATGGGACACTCCATATTGCACATGAAGGGGTTGATAAAGTGAAGAAATCCAAGATAAACATCTTGATGTCCGAGCTCAATAGATTCTCTATATTGGAGGGTGAAGGGCCCCAAGATATGTTTGAAAGGTTGATGGTCATAGTTGGCAAGATTAGAGGCTTGGGTGGTGATGAGTTGGATGATCACTATGTTGTGAAGGTGATGTTGGAATCCTTTGCTCCTAGAAACCCCACTCTAGTCACCTTGATTAGAGAGAAGAAAAGATTTGAAGAATTCTCTCCAAATGATGTTCTTGGAAGAATTCTCACACATGAGGTCATGGACATAGAGATACAACATAGAAAGAAGATTGGAGAGCTAGAATCCAAGATGAACAATATAAAGGTCAAAGATGTGGCTCTCCAAGCTAGCAAGTCAAGCAAGCCCTCTACTTCATCAAGGCCGTCCAAGTCAAAGTCAAAGAAAGTTGAAGTAGAGAGCTCATCAAGTGAGTCAAGTGAAGACGAAGATGAAAGTCCTCAAGTTGAGATTGGTGATATAGCCCTATTCACGAGAAGATACAAGAAGGGCTTAAAGAAACAAGGCTACAAGTTTTCCAAGAGAAAGTATCCCAATCACAAGAAAATGACTTGCTACAATTGCGGAAGTACGGAGCATTTCATTGCGGATTGCCCCAATGAGAAGAAGGATGGCAAGCATGACAAGAGCAAGGACAAGTACAAAAAAGATCACAAGCCACATCACAAGAAGAAGAGCTATGGTGGAGAAGCCCACATTCGACATGAATGGAACTCCGGTGATGAGAGCTCTAGTGATGAAGAGGAGAAGAAGAAGGTTGCAACCGTGGCTATCAAGAACCCCTCCTCTACATCAAAGCTCTTCAACAACCTAAGTGATGATGAAGAAAGCACCACCATTCATTGTCTCATGGCTAACGGATAAAAGGTAGAATCCTCCTCTAAGCTCTCTCCTCCATCTAGTGATAACTCGGACATAGAATCTAGTGATGAATCTAGTGATGAAGAAATAGAACAACTAGTTGGCAAAATTGACAAACAATCTAAAGACTTCATGGCTAAGCTAGTTGTTGAACTAGAAAAGCACCAAGGTCTTCTTGCTTCAGAGAGGAGTGAGGTTGAGGCCCTAAGATTGGAAGTTGATTATAACTTGGCCATCATCACTACTCTTAGGGAAGAACTTGCTGCCTCTCAAGCTCAAAACAATTCTCTTAAAACTAGGAATGAAGAGCTTGAGGAGCAATATAGTCTCCTTTGGAGTAGTACCTCACACCCCTCCAAAGCAAAGGGTGAATCTAGTTCTTCAACTAGCAAGGGCTGTGATAAATGTCATAATATTGATATTGAATCTTATGCTACTAACCTTGCTAATATGGATGCTATGAAAAAAGAAATTGCTAGGCTCAACTCAATCATAGCTAATGGGTGCATGAAGGATGAAAGCAAGAAGAAGTTTGATGTCAAATATGAGATGATGCTATACAAGAACTCAAGACATGGCTTTGGGTATACTGAGAACAGTAAGGCCTCTAAAAGGAAGATCATCAATGGGAAGGAATGCCTCAACTTCAACAGCAAGGGCTTCCTGTTCTCCCAGAGTCCGGAGGTTCCGGAGTCTGGAAGGCCAAAGCTGCAAAGAATGCAGTTCCCGGAGGTTCCGAGAAAAATCTCAGAGGTTCCGGGGTCTGCAAGGATAGAAGCAAGAACAAGGCCAAGTCTCAGCCCAAGCATGTTCCCAAAGCATCTAACACACTCTTGCAGGTCAAGAACAATCCCATCCTGCCTATAAGGAACAAGTTTGCACACAAGACCAAGGCTCATGCATCCATTGAAACTCAACCTAGCTATGTATTGAGACGCAACAACCTTGGTAAAGTTGTTGCCACGTATGTTGGAAATGAGTCCAACATATATGTGAAAAGGTCGCTGTGGGTTCCTAAGATTTTGGTTGCTAACGTGGAAGGCCCCAAGTCAAACTGGGGACCTAAAAGAAGGAACTAAATTGTTTTGTAGGCATACTCCTCCGGTGGATCAAGTTGGGTGCTTGATAGCGGATGTACACATCATATGACTGGAGAAAGGAGTATGTTCTCCACCTATCTCCACCTAGAAGGACCAAGAGAAAGAATTGCTTATGGTGGTGACGCTAGTGGAGAAGTCATTGGAGTTGGTGATATTCCTATCTCTTCTAAATATTCAATTACTAATGTGCTTCATGTTGATCCGTTGGGTTACAATCTTCTATCCGTTTCACAACTTAGTGAGATTGGATTTGATTGTCACTTTTCGAATAAGGGTGTCTCCATCATAAAGAGGGAGGATTCCTCTATTGTCCTTACGGGTCGCTTGAAGGGAAGACTTTACCTAGTTGATCTCAACAAAAGTAATGTCGCCCCTAAGACTTGTTTAGTGGCAAAATCTAGCATGGGTTGGTTATGGCATCGCCGACTAGCTCATGTTGGCATGAGGAACTTGGCCAAACTCTTGAAAGATGAACACATCCTTGGACTAACTAATGTTCATTTTGAGAAAGATAGGATATGCCAAGCATGCCAAGCCGGGAAACAAGTAGGTGCACCTCACCCACCAAATAGCATCCTCACTACTACAAGCCTGTTGGAGCTCATTCATATGGATCTATTTGGACCGGTGGCCTACATAAGCATTGGTGGTAATAAATATGACTTGGTTATTGTTGATGATTATTCTCGCTTCATGTGGGTGTTCTTTGTGTTTGAAAAGAGTGAAGTTCAAGGGAAGGTGAAGACCTTCATAAGAAGAGCACAAAGGGAATTCGGGTTGCCCGTCAAGAAAGTGAGAAGTGATAATGGCTCCGAATTTCGCAACACCAACGTTGAAGAATTTCTTGATGAAGAGGGCATCAAGCATGAATTTTCAGCTCCTTATATCCCTCAACAAAATGGGGTGGTTGAGAGGAAGAATCGCACACTTATTGAGATGGCAAGAACCATGTTGGATGAGTACAAGACACAAGATATATTTCTGGCCGAAGCAATCAACACAACTTGCCATGCCATCAACCGCCTCTATCTTCACAAGCTTCACAAGAAGACTTCCTATGAGCTTATCACCGTTAAAAAGCCCAAGGTGTCCTACTTTAGAGTGTTTGGGTGCAAATATTTCATTCTAAACAAGAAGCCCCGAAGCTCTAAGTTTGCACCAAAGGTTGAAGAAGGTTTTCTTCTTGGTTATGGTCCTAATGAACACGCCTACCGTGTCTTCAATCTATCCTCCGGAAGGATTGATGTCACGGTGGATGTTACCTTTGATGAATCTAATGGCTCTCAAGTAGAGCAAGTTGATATGAATGTTGTAGGAAAAGAGAAGCCACCTTGTGAATTAATCAAGCAAATGGCCACAGGTGATGTTAGACCAGTTGAAGCACAAGATGAAGATGAAGAAATTGTACAAGCTTCAACATCATTCGAAGGGCCAGATGCTCCTGGTTCTGTAGAGGTGCAGACCTCGGAGGTTCCGAGGAATCACCCGAAGGTTCCGGGAACTGGCACTGGAACTCAACCTTCGGGAATTACTCCGGAGGTTCCGGAGTCTGGGAACTCAACACCCCAGAACCTTGAGAACCAGGCCACCATTCAGCAAGGAGATGGTCATGAAGTTAATTCAGAGACTCAAGTTGATGGTGATGATGAAGACCAACCTCTACACCAACCTCTTGGACCATCACATCCTCGTGTACATCAAGTTGTGCAACAGGACCATCTCGTTGACAATATCCTTGGGAGCATAATGAGAGGGGTAACAACACGATCTCGTCTTAAATTTTTTTGTGCATTTTACTCATTTGTTTCCTCTCTTGAACCTATCAAGGTAGAGCAAGTTCTTGAGGATCCGGATTGGGTGATGGCTATGCAAGAGGAGTTGAACAACTTTGAAAGAAATCAAGTGTGGGAGTTGGTGGAAAGACCCAAGACAAACATCATAGGCACTAAATGGGTTTTCCGAAACAAGCAAGATGAGTTTGGCATTGTGATTAGGAACAAAGCAAGGTTGGTTGCTCAAGGGTACACTCAAGTTGAAGGACTTGACTTTTGAGAAACATATGCACCGGTGGCAAGACTTGAAGCTATTCGGTTTCTTCTTGCCTTTGCTGCCCATCATGACTTCAAGTTGTATCAAATGGATGTCAAGAGTGCATTTCTCAATGGTCCACTCTCCGAAGAAGTCTATGTGGAGCAACCACCCGGTTTTGAAGATCCCAAGCGTCCTAATCATGTCTACAAACTCTATAAGGCGCTCTATGGGCTTAAGCAAGCACCAAGAGCATGGTATGAATGCCTTAAGGATTTGTTGCTCAAGCAAGACTTTGAAATAGGCAAAGCCGATGCTACCCTCTTCACTAGAAAAGTTGATGGTCATATCTTTGTTTGCCAAATATATGTCGATGACATAATATTTGGTAGTACTAATGAGACTTTTTGTGAAGAATTTAGTAGGGTTATGACAAAGAGATTGAGATGTCCATGATGGGTGAGCTCAAGTACTTCCTTGGATTTCAAATCAAACAAGCAAAGGAAGGGACGTTCATATGTCAAACAAAGTACACAAGAGATATGCTCAAGAAGTTTGATATGGACAAGGCCAAGCCCATCAAGACTCCAATGCCTACCAATGGACACTTAGATCTTGATGAAGAAGGGAAATCCGTGGATCAAAAGGTATATCGCTCTATGATCGGCTCTCTTCTTTACTTATGTGCATCTAGGCCGGATATTATGCTTAGTGTGTGCATGTGTGCCAGATATCAAGCTAACCCGAAAGAGTGTCATCTTATGTCCGTAAAGAGAATCTTGAGATATCTAGTTCATACCCCTAACCTTGGCTTGTGGTATCCTAAGGGCTCCACTTTCGATCTACTTGGATATTCGGATTCTGATTATGCTGGTTGCAAAGTAGATAGAAAGAGTACATCGGGGACATGCCAATTCCTTGGTAGGTCTCTAGTGTCTTGGAGTTCTAAAAAGCAAAACTCAGTAGCCCTTTCCACCGCCGAGGCCGAGTATGTTGCAGCTAGCGCTTGTTGTGCTCAACTACTTTGGATGAAGCAAACCTTAAAAGATTACGGATGTCATTTTACCCATATCCCACTTTTGTGTGACAATGAAAGTGCCATAAAGCTTGCAAACAACCCTGTAAGCCACTCTTGTACAAAACACATAGACATTCATCATCACTTCTTGAGGGACCACGAAACCAAAAGAGATATCGCTCTAAGTCATGTGAGCACCGAAAAACAACTAGCCGATATCTTCACTAAACCTCTCAATGAGTCAAGGTTTTGCAGTTTGAGGAATGAGCTAAATATTCTTGATTCTCGTTGCGTGGTTTGATATATAGCACATCTTGGTTGATAATTTGCCTTGCTGAAAATCTTTTGAAAAATTGCTTAATATATGTGTTTCAAAAGCTAATTTATATCCCAACTTGTTCCAAAAGGCTATAGCTGTGTGTTGATTGTTTGTTTTCTAGCCTGTTGGGACAAGGAGTCCATGATCTAAGAGAAAGTTGAATCAAAAGTGCTAAATCTCTTCAAAACAGCAAGCTCACTGTCTCTGGTTCAATCTCCGGAGGTTCCGGGAAATACCCGGAGGTTCCGGATCCAAAACTGGTTCAGTCAGGCTTCAGTCAGTATTCAGTTTTAAGTCCAGAGGTTCTGGAAGATTTCCGGAGGTTCCGCATTTGTGCAGTTGGCGGTCAAACCAAGTCAGAAGGGAATCTACAAAGGAATATTCTTTGGACCTTATCTCTTACCCTCTAGGGTAACTCCTCCTTTCTACCCTAACTTTTCACCGCGTCAGATCCACTTTCACCTCTCGACCCCGCTCGTCTCTCTCTCTCCCTCGCATGCACTCGCCCGTATCCTCCACCACCGTGCGCCGCCGCCGCCGTCGCCATTGCCGCCGGTGAAGTCGTCCTTCAAGGTCCGCGGTTTGGTGCACTTCCTCCGTCCGTGCTGAAGATCGAAGAAGGGGGAGCCGCTCGTACAAGTTTGGATCTGCACCGACAGTTGCTACTGCTCGTGAACAAGAAGGTGTCCAGAAGGTGTTCGTGCGCCCCGTCCTCAACATCTCGTCTACCTCCTCTCTGTCCCGAAGGAATCCTTGCTCTGTGAAGAAGGAGATCTAGCCATTGCACACCGGATTAAATCTGGTAGGCTAACTTTAGCACCACTAGGTCACTTTGTGACCTAGAGAGGGCCTCTGGGCTACGTCCTCGGTGTGAAAAACTTCACAGGCATCTCCTTCGTCTCCCTGGTTCAGAGGTACTTCTCAACCCTAACCCTAATCTGTCGTGTTCATCCTCTTTTCTCGCCCATGATTAGGTTTCTAGTGTAGAAATGATCCTAGATGCTCTCTGATGTTAGATGTTTAGGCACTCGATGTTGAGACTTCAATTGAAAGTTGAATCAGAAGCTATTTGTCACTGTCACTAAAGAACCCGGAGGTTCCGAGAAATTCCCGGAGGTTCCGGGGTCTACAGCAACAGAGGCCTTGAATATGATTCAAAGTTCAATTGAACTCTTGTACATTTTATTGCTAATCGATTCTTCCATCACATCCTTATCAATCTGCACTTCTCTTTATCTAGATGACTAGGGACTCTTCAAGAAGGAGGGACAAGAGGCCCCTGCAGTTTGAAGACTCAGAGGGTGAAGAAGCATTCAACATAGCTGTCAGAACTGTTGCCCCCAGGAAGGTAACAACAAAGAGGGGTAGAGGGTCTGGTAGTATGACAGGAGGAAGAGGGTTTGGGGCTGCTACCCATGTGGCTGATAATGGGGGGACAGAAGGAAATACCATCCCCATTGAGGTGACTGAGGCTGTTAAGCCTGGTGAGCTGGACACTTCATATCTGGTTCATGTGGAGATTATGCCCAAGAAGAGGCCACCCACAAAGTATGACAGCACCTTGACTTCAGAATATCAAAATTACGAGGGTGCTGGTCAGCCTGTTAGGAAAGCTAGACTGCAGAATCCTTATCTCTTGCCCAAAGTTGCTGGTATTGACAAGAGATTTTGGTCAGTATTTCATTTCAACTACTATGGCTCTGTGTTGATCAGCAAGCCCAAGATCAGGAAGATGCAATGGGTAGACTGGCAGCACTTTGAAGAGCTTGATAGGCCAGAAGTGGAGGACCCAAGGAGTGCATTACAAAGTTGACTTTGTGACTTTTGCCAGACTGCTGGGCTTCAAGAAGGAAGACAGGGACAGGGATACAATCAACTTTGAGAGTCACATGAAGCCCAATCAGATAGCAGATGCCTACTATGTGCATGAGTTGGTAACTGGGTCCACTATTGGACTTAAGCCAGTTTATTATGTGCTCAATGACATGCTCAGACATACCATCTACCCCAAGGCTGGGAGTGACTCCACATCCCTAAGGAGTCTGGCAACAAATCTGATTTTTAGGATGTTACCTCAGGCCCCTCCCTTCTCAGTGAGCAAGTTTATATGGTTGGATCTAATTTTGAGTATGGAGAATGGGGTGGACAACTTCCCTTATGCCCCCTACATTATGTACATCATTGAAGTTGTCACAGGCAAGATATTCAAGTAGGATTGTGAGCACTGCTCTTATCAGGTCAAACAGTGGAAGCACCAGAAGACAGATGCTGCAGTGAGACAAGTCCTTGGGACTGATGGTGGCTCTCCTTTCACTCCAGGAGCTACATCTACAGCTACACCAGGAGCCACTCTAGTAGCCCATGATCAGGAGGCTGGACCTAGCAGCACTAAGGAAAAGAGGTCAGAACTTGAGAAGATGAAGAAAATCCTCAAATATAGCCTCATGCTCTACACCTACTCAGCCAACCAGGCCTTTGAAGCTAGAAAGGACATCAACAGGTTGCTTGTCCACAATGGTTTGGCTGCTGATCCACCTGCTCCTCCTCCAGACTTTTATGTGGACATCTCTAGTGATGAGGATGAATTTTATGCTCAGCCTAGGACTCCTAGGACTTATTCTCAAGCAAATCCAAATCAACCTAGTGATGCCCACTCTGAAGAAGCTAAATCTAACAGTGAGACTGACCAAGAGACCCTGGCTGCCAAGATGAAGAAAATGAAGCCTCAGCTTAAGAAGAAGATCAGCTCCAAGATCCCTGCCAAGAAGAACTACAAGGCTGCAGCTCGAAGAGGCAAGAAGCCTCCATCTGATGAAGAGCCTAAGTCCTCTGAGGGTACTTGGGATGCTGAAGAGTGATTTCCTCTTTTTCTTCTTCTCTTCTTTTTGTTAACATGTTGACAAAGGGGGAGAAGAGGAAAGATTGAGATGACTGGCTGGGCTGACTTTTGTGAGTTTGAGAGATGCTGCTGCTGCTTTTGCTAAATTTATATTAGCTGAACTCATTTTGTTGGTTTGTAATATTGGTACTTATGTGCTTGCCTCTGTTGGCAAGTGGTGGATGTGGTCATGGACAACTCTTATGGGATGTGAAAACTTTTAAAAATTGTGTGATGTGATGTAATAGGCTAGAAGTACTTTGTGTTGCTTATCTTAATCTAGCCCTGTTGCTGTTGGTTTATGTTTCAATGCCTCTGTTAATTGTTGCCTGTGTTGATTAATAATGTGTTAGAACTGCTGTGGAACCAGAACCTCGGAGGTTCCGGGATCTTCCCGGAGGTTCTGGGCTTTGGTGCCAGAACTCAGAGGTTCCGGATTTTTCCCGGAAGTTCCGTGGAACTGGTCACAGCTAGTTCCCTGGTTGAATATAAACTGTCATATGCATCACATATTGCTGTTACACGGTTCCTTGCACCCCACGATGACCAGAATACAATGCAGTTGTTTCACATGCTCATAATGTATGCCTACATGTCTTGAAAGACATTTCCACTCTATTCTAATTGAGAAAGGCTTACATTAAGGGGGAGCCTTGTATTCATGTCATCAAAAGCTCAATCTTTATAATTAAATATATGCTTTAATTAGGTTGTCAACATTTTCCAAAAAGGGGGAGATTGTAAGTGCAATCAAGCCCTAAGTGGGTTTTGGTGATGTTGACCACCCAATTAAAGGTCTAATGAGCTTCTAAGTGTATATTTCAGGCTAATGATTTGTGTAAAGTGCAAAGGAATAAAAGGAGACCCCTAATTCAAAAAGGAAGGCTTGCCCTTGTCCAAGGATGGTAGTTTAATTTATTTTCATTTTGAAATTGAGTATATGACAAGCCATACTATCAAGAGGGATACTAATAGTGGTTTTGGGATAGATCCAAGTGCATTAAGTTCTTTACAAACCTATAAAACATCCTAGCCACAAATGACCTATCAGCAGCAGCTCTGTTTCTCTATCTCCGGAACCTCTGAGTTTTTCCCGGAAGTTACGGACTGTCTTGTGGCTGCTAGCTGAAGACGCCCAGACCTCGGAAGTTCTGGGATTTTTCCGGAGGTTCCGGGTCTTCAAAAAGAGCCGTTGCACATCCAGATCTGAGGGTATTTATACCCCTTCGACCCCCAATGGTCCTCTTCTTCCTCTCTGCACCAAAACAATAACATTTGCCCCCTTCTCACTCCTAGCATTGACTCCCACCTACTTGAATCCAAATCTCATCCTTAGCATTCAAGTCTTGGGTGATTCCTTGTGAGAAGAAGCAAATCCTTTAACTCTCTTGAAGATTTAGTGCACTTGGTGAAACCCTAGATTACTTGGTGGATCTATTACTCTTGGAGTTCTACTCCTAGATGGCTAGAGGTTACTTGGGAGCTTCCTAGCTTGTGTGGCGGCCCCAAGTGGTTTGTATTACCCTTTGTGACTAGTGGAGCACTCCATCTATTACCTTGGTGATAGGTGTGAGAGAGGAGTGGATCTAGAGAGATCCCAAAGCCTTTGTGGCTTACCTCAACAACGTGGATGTAGGCTAACCTTTATGGTGAGCTGAACCATGGGTTAAATCTGTGTCCCTTATGCTTTACTCTCTTTACATTCTTTGCTTGCTTGTTCTTGTTTGCTCTCAACTAGATCTATTAGGGTTTGCTCTAGATCTACGAGTTCTTGTTGACCTAAGGTTGTTTGGTAGCTTATGCTTCAAATTCATAGCTTCAATTATCTGCATCTAACATGTGAAATCAGCCTTTAGCTCTCTAACCAGTGCAGGTTTGAAAAATAAGAAGATCCAGGAAAATTCACTGTCTGTTAATTTTCCCGGAGGTTCCGGACATTGACAGAAATTTGCAGAAAACTTTGAATTTGTTTTGCAGGCCTATTCACCCCCCTCTAGGCCACTTGCATTGATCCTTTCAGCGAGAACTCCCACTCCTCGCACCTCAATGATTGCACCCGGATCCGCGAGGCAGAGGGAGCAACTCTCCTCTCCCCGAGTAGAACCACGGCTCACCATACACTCACATCCTATAAGGGGGAGGTAGAAATCCCAAAACGTAAGAGTCGGAGTAAACAATGGGCATGTCCATAACCGAGGACGCGGCTATACGTATAGATCTAAACTCTGCAGAGCGTGTACACTAGTACCCAACTCGGAATAGCACCCGGACGGTGTACGGGCGACCGAGCCTACCCGACCGAACGAACACCTAGGAGTTACGATTCCATCCTGCATCCTGGTCTCGATGCGGTCCCTCGCAAAGGACCACCCCAGAACTATGAACATGCCCCCGTGTCACCACACGGGGAGCGCAGCAAAGGGAAAGGGACTTCACCCGATACCCTCTCACTGATACCCTCTATCCTACTAGCAGGTATGGTATCACACTAGCTAGGGTCTAAACGGCCCTATCCCCACTCTCGGCGAGGTGGTGTGTACGAAAGTCCCGTGCAACAAAGCGACCCACTCGGTTTCAGACCGGGGCGAGCTCCTATCCTCCAAGTCATCACAAAAACCCCAACACCCGTGCTCCTAAAACCGTGTACCCGCCATAGGTACCAAAATGGGAATCGCCCGAGAAGACGAACCCTCGCCCTCGATCCCGGATCGGGTTGTCTTGAGCTCACCCCCGCCAAGTCACCCAAAAACACCTTCTCCTGCCAGTTTTTCCCCACACACGCCAAGAATACTACCACATAATCCCAACACATGCACATCCAAGCTCAGCGTATAATCACGCATAAATATAGTAGTAGTAGTAGGTCAATCAAGGACAAGGTATATAAAGGGGCAGTGCAAGGTTTCATCATATCCATCATCATGCATAAGTAAAGCGCTAGCAGTTCTAAAAGCAATGCCTAATGTGCATTCAAAGTAGGTCGGGCGTGAACCTAGGAGCGGGTAGTCGTCGTAGCCGAGGTTGTCGTCGTAGTCTTGGTTCAGCTCTCCAGCTCCGGCTGCTCCTAGAATCGTAATTAAATAAATAAACTCGACTGCTAATGCAATAACTCCAAGAGGAAAAACAAATAAGACCCAAAAAGGAGGCAAACTCTATCCTAGCGCGGAGTTTGAGTTTTTAGAAGATTTTAGGAAAAGGTTTTGTATTTTTCAGAGTTAAAACAGATTTAATATGAATTTTCTAAAGGAAAATACATTTCTGAAACTAAAATACGTATATACAATAGCATCAACTCTTGGCTAACTACAGGCTAACCCCTGCTGACTCAAACCGGGCTTAAAGCCAGCTGCAGGCCAGCTCCTCGACTGACACGTCAGCCACACGGGCGGCTTTAAGCCAGTGCCCACTGGCGTGGCAGCCTACGCAGCAACACACGTGGCGGGGCATGTGGGATCCCGCCCGGTGCTGCTGTGGCATGGCTCCGTGCTGGCCGGCGTGTGGCCTGGCCGTGAGTGGCCGACCGTACAGGATCCGGTCGGATCCTCTGCAACGTGATGCACGTGTGCGTGTGTGTGTGTGGAAAAACCCTAGGGGTTTAGGCCGGGGTTGCAGGTGTTCAACGCAATGCCGCAGAGGGGCGGCGGCGCGGTTTGGGCTCGCCGGGGGACGGCGGCTGGTCAACAAGCAGCAAGGCTCGACTCAGGAGAAGCTTGCGCACATGGTAGGGCCAAGAAAGGTCCCACTGTTGACGGCTGTTAAGTGCTACTTTTACACCATCAATACCTGCATAAAATAAATGTAAAAGTATCATCAACACTAGAATAGGGCTTGATACTAACAATTTCCACAAGTGTTGGTGTTTCTGGCTTTTGTTGCAGGACGCACCGAAATACATGTTAAATGACACAGTTGAGAGCAAGTGCACCAATGGCATAGATATGGCATCATCATAAACAATCACTAATGCCAAATTGGTATGCACCAATGCGATGGGCTCGTCGAGACGATCGGAATGGATATATCATTTGTCTACTTTGGAGTTCGGATGAAAGAGATACGCACAAGATAACATGTGGGCCCGATGGGACCCACACCAAGCCACATGGCGACATGCTATCACACAGGAGTCCACGTGTCCATGACACATCATCGATCCAAAGAAACACACTCTCGACCAATCAGGAGCCAGTACGCGGATATAAGTGCCCACAACCACGAAATAAATGGCTAAAAATACCGCATACACCCCCATACCCACCTTGGGACCCACCTAGCAGTCACCTGGACGAAAGGCGGTGCGAGAGGGCCCACCCGGGGGTCGGCCGACCCCCCAGGTCGCCCGACCCCATTTTGCGGCCTCTCGTGTCGCCCTTCCACGTGTCGGCTTGTCATGAAGAGGCAAAGGCGGTTCTAGGTGTGTGCCCGAATATTCCTTCAGGATCCTGCCGGAAAGCTCCTTCTCTTGCAAGCTACTTGGCCTCCACTCCTCTTTGCCACATGTCACCACCCTATTGGTGGCACCCAAGGCAAACAAGGGAGCTCCTCCTACCCCCCTTGGCCTATAAATATGAGGAGAGGGGGCTAGAATAGAGACACATCCTATTCTCCTCCTCCTCTTTAGAAACACTTGTTTCCTCCCTCATGTGATCTCTCATGGATCAAATGAGTTTATCCATGAAGGTGAGAGTAGGTGCTAGGTAGAGTGTGGTGTTGGTGAGGGTGTCATGTTCTTCAATTAGAGCAAAGTAAGTATTCTTGTATTTTCCAATTAGACTAAAGTGTTATTCATGCATGAATGATATGTTCTTGAGTTCTTCGTTCGTTCATCATTTAGAGGCCCGTGTTCTTCATGAACACGCTTCCTCGATCTAGTTGACAAACAAGTTACTCACGCTTTTTGTTTGTTCATAAGTTAGAGGCCTGTGTTCTTCATGAACACGACCCTTTGATCTTTTGTTACAAGTGCATAAGTTTGCATTCCGTTCGTGTGAATTATCCTGTTAGATCTTGTTGGAGTACATTAATACGCTGGCATTCGTTCTTCCTATCATCTGTGTGATCCTGTGGTAAGTGAGATTAGCTCGAAGCTCGCGGGTTCGTTGCTCCGTATTTATACGGGGTGCTATAGTGTTACTACGGGAGCTCAGACGTAGTCGTGCTATAGTAGTAATCGGTGGTGTAGACGTGGTGTCTAGACTACGGGTTATCCTTCGTTTGCCCTGTATCCCATGGTTTGTCTTGGGGTAGGCCGCGGTAGTGACAGCCGTTGGACCCTCTGAAATCCCCCACGTTCGGATACAGCGTGTAGGCAACCATTTGCCGTGAACCAACTGTTATAGTCAGGAGGGGCCGGTGTCCGAAGCGAGCATAATTGCCTGCTCTTCTCCTCTGGGATCAATATTCATAGGAAGCCCTCATCATTCTCTCAACCTTAGCTAGGGTCTGGTGTCCTTGGACCGTTCGTCTAGGATAGAAGGTAGTGCACACCGTTCCTTGGATTCGATACCCTTTGGAATACTCCTTTAGGGAAGTGCTACAGCGGTATTTCCGTGCGGTTGCGGTATACCCGGTTTCTCTTATACGTTCCCTCTAGATGTACAACTAGTGGTGACGTTAAGAAACGCCAACAAGCATTTCTGGCGCCATTGCCGGGGAACGGTTGCTGTATCTATCTTCGAACCTAGTGGTCCTCGTATCTTTTGTTTTTCCTTTTTTCTTCTACCTTCACCCCCGTTACCCATCGAGATATCCTTTTTGTTTCTTTCCTTCTACCTTTACCCCCGCTACCCATGGTGAAGCTTTCCTGTAAAAGCATCACTACCCCCAGGGATGAGCTCCCAGAGCCACCACCTTCGGTGCGCCTTTTTCTCACATCTGGCTGTGAGCTTCTCCCTGCGACTATCGATGTCGTTCGGTACACTATCTTCTCTGGTCTATCGAGCGAAGACCCATATAACCATCTTCCTGACTTCGAGTACTTGTGTTCCCATATCTACACTCTGGGTATGACGTTGGATACCATCAAGTGGAAGTTGTTTCCGTACTCTTTTGTAGGGAAGGCGGAGTAATGGTACACATATACCATAGGTAGCACGAACGATAATTAGGGAGAGCTTAGGGACAAGTTTTGTCTTGAGTTCTTTCCTCCATCTCGTGTTGCTGCTTTACGGGAAGATATCCATTGTTTTCAACAAAAAGAGAAGGAAACGATAGACATGGCCTGGTCTAGATTTACGTGCTTAGCGTATTCTGGACCTCCCTTGTCGATGACTGAGTCTCAGTTGCTTCACAAATTTTATGATGGTCTTGACAAAAGGTCTATCTGTCGTCTTGACTTCGGAAAGCCATTTCTTGAGAGGGAACCGGCTGAAGGTTGGAGTTTCCTGAACACCTACTTCAAAGACGATCCCATATCCTACCAAGAGGAATCCGAGTCAAGCCATGAGAGTCCCTCAACATCCAAGTCCGAGTCTTCATCTTCCGAATCTCAAGACTTGTCTGTTGAGCCCTCTCCCGAACCACGAACACCAAAGGGGGAAGAAATTCAACCTTCGGAGTTCTCTTCTCGATCTGAGGGTGATCTGTCTCGGAACATCATAAATACCTCAGATCGTTCTTGGCACGAGAAGCCTACGGCATCGTTGGACTTTGATGAGGTTCTCGATGAAGTTTGGAATCATGGTGCAATAGTGGAATGGTCGGCTTGGAATTCAGAGCCTGTTGCCGAAGTAATTCGGGTCAGCTCGACTTCCACGACCATCCATTGCTCCATCAGGGGAAACACCGTAGATACTGTTCATGACCCTGCTGCTGGAGTTTGCATCACAGCGGAGTACCTTTTGGACACTCTGGTGGGTGACATGTCCCTCACCCCGACTGATAGATATTTTCGAAGTCCTAGGTATAAGGAATACATTTTCCCATGTCGAGGGATTGCTAGGGACGTGCCAATCATCATAGACAAGATCGAGGTGCACTTAGATTTTCACATCTATGACATCACAGATTTCGATCTTCTTCTGGGCTTCCCATTAGATGAACTTCTTGATAAATCTCAAGGAAGCCTAGATGTAAAGCTTAGGGAAGCCGCTCCTACCACGTCCATCTCTTGTCATGAACATTCCATGGTAGAGCCTCTTCCCAAGCAAAATCCGCTCGAGACGATAATGCACGTATCTCCATTTGCATCATCTGAGCCTGTTCCAGTTGAGGTTGTAGATTTCTCTACTCCTCAAGGGGATGACTCGGAAGACTCTCTTCACCTCTGTGGAGGTGAACGATCATCATCTATCTCGACCGAGTTTCAGCCTCTTCCCGCTGGCCCGTATCATGTTGCTTTCGATTATGATCGAGAGTCAACATTGAGCTTCCACGATGACTCTCTTGAGATGGAGAATTCATGGGCCATGGAACCTTTCGAGGCATTGACTCTAGAGTCCGGAGGAAAGGATTCCACACACGAGCATGGTAGCTTCATTCTTGATCTACCATACAGACCATGCTCGCATCATGTCCCTCCAGAGTCAAACTTGCTTAGTGCACTGAGCGCACGTGAGGGCTGCAATCACCTTATGGTCCTCTTTTGCAGAATGTTTAGAAGGTTGATTGTGGATGTATATGTCTATCATAAGCATATCAGATTCCATGTGTGCACTGTGGCACTGACCTTGCAGCTGAAGCTTCACTGATACATCAAGGATTGGTGGTGAGACGGGAACGACACCACCAACGATAGCTGCAAGACGAAGTTCCCATGGTCGAGCTTATGACCTTAACTAAACAAAGCACTACCAGGAGATAACCTGGATTAGCTTAGGTTTCATTTCCCTTTTAGAATAAAAGCAAGAACATGTTTTTAGGATAAGTTGTCCTTCAGGTATTTTTGGTCACTAACCTTTCAGGTGGAGATTGAGAAGAAAGATGGACAGGTGATGCTGACGAACATGTGAGCCACATCAGTTGCAACACCTATATAAGCTTTGGTGAGGGGACATTTACAAAAGAAAGCTTGATCACCACACACTTGAGTTTTGTTGCCTAGCAATGCAAACTTCAAGTGTGGGGGAGGTATGTGAGCATCCTGAGTAAAGTTCCTCCTCTACCAAATCTTATCCTGGTGTGGCGATGATGTCAGCTCTTGCATCTTGCCCTCTAGCTAGGTAAGTCCTGCTTTTGACATTAAACAAAGCCCTTCCGGGAGGTTTCCCGAGGTTCACCGTCTTATGCTCATGCTTATGTCCCTTGTTGATGATAGCTTGATCATGCTTTTGTGCTTCCTTTATCTTCGTTCATGTGCTCTGGTTTGAATGTGTAAGCAATTGCATACATTCATAGATTGTTTTAAATTAAGCATGGTGCTTAGGTTAAAATTGTCTTCTTCAATCAAAACAAGACATGGTGTCGGGTTTTGATTGATGAACCTTAGAGTTTTATTTTCATAGATCTTGGTTGCATATATGCTGACTAACCCCTACAGAAAATTGTCAAATTCGAATGGGTAAGTCATTAAGCTAGATTCATATGGGAAGGTAAGTTAAGGTGTCTGATTCATGTTGCACAACATACAAAGGTGGTACATATGACCTCTCAAAGGTCCAAGGTAAGTATATTCTCTTTGTGCATGAAGTGCAGTATTGATCTAACCTTGCTTGAGTAAATGACATGGTGACAATATAAAAAAACAACAAAAATATTTGCTTTTGAATAAAGGTTCTATGGTTCTCGAACCAGTAGAGTCCATCTTTTGTTTCCACTTTTGCTTGAAGAACAGCACCAGTATAAGCACCAGTGTGGGGGAGCTCTCTCAAGCTCATCATCAACATATCCACTTGAGAACTCCCACACAAAGGGCTGCACGACATCGACTACGCCTTCATGACAAGAGCAAGGTAAACCGAAGTGAGCCGGCTGCCTTTTGGCCAGCCGAATCACCACTGGTCTCCCTTGTTCCTCATATCCTTCAGGAGCGATGGTACATGCACCCTTCATCTCACTCTCTACCTTTGAGTTTGAATGATCCTCAATTCTTATCCAATAAATCAAACTCAAATATCGGTGTTTTGTTTGCTCTCCATGATTCCTGTGGTTGGCTTGCATATGTTTTATTCCTTACTTATTATCTTGATGCTTGTGAACAAATATCATCAGGGAACTCATGCTTATCTAAGTAGTTGATGTTTGTGATATGGTTTGATGATATGATCTTTGCTCTTTATGTTTGAGTGCTTGGGAATTTTATTTGAAAAATCATAAAACCCTTTGCAAAGCTCCTCTTTGATTTACCACAGTCCTACCAAAGCCATATGATGTTCATAGTTGAAAACCTTATACTCATATGCTGCTTGTTATTGCATTGAGCTTTGTCAAATTCCGAGACCCTTGTGAGAATTCTCTTCATTACTCTCATGATCAAGATTCATGTGGACACCACCATTTCCCCCTTGCTATGCTTCTACACTGGAAGTTAGCATTGTATCATTCATCCATTCCGTGAAAATAAGGCTCCATATGTGTTGATCACTCCCTCCTAGTTTTTGTTACACAAGAGACATGACTATCGAAAAAAAAATATGGACACATGAAGGTCCAGGTATTGAAAAAAAAGAAAAAAAAAGTTGGACACATGAAGGTCCACAAGAAAAAAAAATATAGAGATAGCCATGTTCTCAAAATATTTTTTATACAAGAGGGAGAATCATGCAAAAAGGAGTTCCATAACTTAGATGGTAATAACTTGTACCTATTCCGGGGCTAGTGTCCACCTTACCATCTACCGACACTCATCATACATGTATGGTAATATCTAGCACCCATTCCGGGCCTAGTATCCACCTTACCATACTCACCATATCCATACACATGCACATCTTGATCTGATTGTATGATTTGATTTTCTCTATGGATTTAGTCTTTGACTTTGCAATACAAGTGATACAAGTATGCCTTATCCTTCATACCTACCCTGAGCTCCACATAAGCTATCATTAGAAGTAGGATGAATAAAGGCAATATACTACCTTGGTGAGGACATATACACATTGAGCGATCTGAGAGAATCAAATGAGGAGCAAAGCAAGGTTTGTTTTGAAAACTTATTGCAAAACCCCAAGTTGCTTGACATGATGAGCAGGAGTGACTTGATTGATGACCGTTCCATTCTTCAACTACCCAAGATAGCATGATAGACACTTCATAAGTTCATGAGTACAAGGTATGGTTTGGAATATCTCTTATGCTCGCTTCATACCTTTGGATATCATGTCTCACCGTGACCGGACTCCCTTCACTCGGGACGAGCAAAGGTCAAGTGTGGGGGAGTTGTTGACGGCTGTTAAGTGCTACTTTTACACCGTCAATACCTGCATAAAATAAATGTAAAAGGATCATCAACACTAGAATAGATCTTGATACTAACAATTTCCACAAGTGTTGGTGTTTCTGGCTTTTGTTGCAGGATGCACCGAAATACGTGTTAAATGACACAGTTGAGAGCAAGTGCACCAATGGCATAGATATGGCATCATCATAAACAATCACTAATGCCAAATTGGTATGCACCAATGCGATGGGCTCGTTGAGACGATCGGAATGGATATATGTCAGATGGTGAGATCTGGACAGCCCACGGGGGTGTTAATCCCTGTGGTTTAGTTGTTCGGTGGGGTGGAATCTAAGGCTAAGAACTCCAAGGTCGTGCAAGAGCACGCGGAACACAGAGAACACGGCGAGTTTATACTAGTTCGGGCCTCCGGAGAGTAAAACCCTACGTCCAGTTGTTGGTGTAGATTGCTTGAGGATTGCGTATTGGTACAAGGGGTCGCCCTGTCCGCCTTATATTGACAAGCGGGCAAGGTCAGTTCCCAGACTCCAGGTCGGTTACGACCAGGAGACCTAAATCTAGGTGAATACATCTCTTGCCATATCCGTCGATCTGCTTTGGTAGAAATCCACCGATGTCTTGTCTTGTACGCCAAGTCTTGAGGTCGTGTTGAATTAGGTCATCGAGGGAATCTTCTGGAAGGTCTTCAGGAGGTCGTGTGGGCTGCCAACTAGGTCGGTTGGGCCCACAAACAGGTCGGCGGGTCTTCTGGTAGGCCGGACCTACTTGTCAGGGACGGCCGTGAGCCTGGTCGGTGGGGACCCAGGGGTACCCATGTCTCACAAGCCCCCGAGCGAGGTGTAGGCGCAACGACCTTAGAAAGGTCATGACGAAGTCGTAGAGCTATCGACAGGTCGAATAGCATGCACGTCGGTCCAAAAAATAACAAATCAGCTTAGCAGCCGACCTGTTTGTAGTCTTGCTGAACGAAGAGAGGTCGAGTGACGACCTATAGGAAGCAGGCTTCCAATAGATCGAAACGACGATGAAAAAATTCAGAGGGCATCAAGGATGCACTCATAGGGTAGTATCCGAGCATCGTGGCGGGCAAGATGGCCGGTATGATGATCCAAAAAAAAGAGAAAGTAGGTCGAGTAGCGACGTGATGAGAAACAGGTTTCCCAACAGGTCGGTACGACGAAGAAAACAAGAGGGCGTCGAAGACGCACTCGTAGAGTAGTCCCCGAGCATTGAAGCAGGCAGCATGGCTGGTTTGATGCTCAAAGAAGTGAAGAAAACTGAGTCATAGTCTTGATCGAACGAAGTGTAGAGACACCCAGATCTCCCAGCATAGCTGCAAGGAGTCTGGCAGGGCCGACCTCGAGGAGGCCTTGCAGGCGTGCCGACCTCAAAGAGGCCTCAAGTAAATTTTGTCCAGTATCCGAGGATACCCAGCAAGGTCTTGAAAGGCGAATTGCGTGAAGAGGTCATCTGTAGTGGTCGAAACGGTCAACGATGAAGCTGGCGAAATAATGTTGATCTTGAACGTATGGAGTGTAGAGACACCCAGATATCCTGCATAGCTGCAAAGAGTCTGGCAGAGCCACCCGAGGCATGCCGACCTCAAGAAGGTCTCAAATCAAAAGCGCCCAACCACCCGGAAGTACTTGGCAGAGCCATTAGGCGCGCACCCCACAGGGAGGCCTTCATTCCCGACGTAAAATCCTGGGTGTCCAGAGCAGGCTGGCAGGGCTACAAGAGCACACCGACCTCGGAAGGTCACGCATCCAGGGCGCCCAACTAGGTTGGCAGAGCCGTAGACATACCAAGGTATTGCAGGACCTAAGTACTAAGGCACGCCGACCTCAGGGAGGTCGTTTTGGTGCCCAGACGACCAACATAGCTGCTAGCCATCCAGCAGAGCCATGACACTAAGGTATTGACGACCTCAGCAATAGGCACACCGACCACGGGGGCCTGACGAAAATTGTAGATCTCTATGATGCTTCTGATCTCCAGGCACCCAGAAGGATCTGGCAGAGCAGCGAGGCACGCCTACCCCGGAAGGTCTTCAATCGAACCTACGACCATTCTACTCAGGAAACAGAAATATAGGCTGATTGGAATAGGTCCGTTTACGTGCAGAGCCATAGCGGGTGCACCAAGACGCAGAGCCTAGCGGGTGCAAATAAAAGACATCAGGTCGTAGAGGAAGGTCGTAGAGTCATCGTCGTCGTCGTTGTCCGTAGATGTAACGAGGCGCAGGGCCCTCTGACAGATAGTTAGGCTTTGTCGTGTACCGTAGACTGCAGGGTCATGGGTCAACAGTGGTCGGAGATACTCTTACCACCCCGAAAACGACAAACGGCCCACGAATCAAGGAGGGTATTGTAGCCATGTGACTCTGTGGCGGGCTCAGGCATTATTGATGCACTAGCGACAAAAGATGTCGCGAGACAGAGGATAAAGTCATCGCCTTTAATCGTACACATGTCTGCAGGCCCTCTGGACCACGTGACGACAGTGTCATCACTCAGCCACCTACCCGAGGTCTGGTTTCGACTATAAATAGCACCGTGAGACTTGAGGGGGGCAAGCACTGAGCATTGCTGAGCTATGAAGCCGCAGGGTAATTTTGAAGCCATGCCATGGGCATGTGTCCGTCCACCAGATTGTAGGATGTCATGTTTGTAGAAGCTTGGAGCTAGAAGAACTCTTGTGAAATGTAGGCAGCACCCCCACTCTTTGTACCGTGCCTCTGCGTGGTACCAGGTAGAGTTTGGAGGTGATGCTGTAGAGGCCCGAGGTGAAGCTGGGCGTCGCTGGTGGGCATCGGGTGCTCGTCGGGGGTCGGAGTCCCGCGTCGAAGAGCAAGCTCGTGTCTGCATTCCAATAGTCGGGGCCGAACGTGCCCTGCTACATGTGACGTCTGACAGCTGTCTCCCGCAAGGCCACCATTGAGGTCCTGAGGCTAGAAGAATTCTTGCGACGTGCTCTGCTGTATCGGAGTACGCCTCAAGGATTGCTCTAGGTAGATCAGGTCTTCGAGTACGTTTATTTTCTTGTGCCGGGTTCTAGATCCAATGAGGCCGCAGGCGACCTGTGTACCTTCGGAGGACCCGTGTAATGTTCGCTCTCTTCTGTCATGTGCTTGGTCGTTTTGACAAAATGATTTGTCAAAAGACCTAAATTGATATGATTTGGGGGCTTATCGACCTTGTGAGGATTGGAATATTGTCATCAGGATGACCTGGTGACGTTACTGTGACTGACGACCTAAACTCAGAGCTTAGGTCGTTGCTCATTCGCTTGGCGAAAAATCCGGCGTGATCTTCTCGCGAAATTGTCGAGACAGAACCGTTGCGGTGAGCACCGTACAGCAGAAGGAGCCGCGACGGGCGGACCCGGTGGACCCCCCTATAAATAGAATGTCAAGGGTCGTGATTGACCTCAGTCGTCTTCTTCCTCCTCCCATCGCTTTCGCCGCCGCCGCACCGTAGCCACCGCAGCCTTGCACCTGCCGCTCTTGCTCGCTCCGCCAATCCATTACCAGCTCCGGCCATTCGCGTGCTAGCACCGCCGCCCGCGCCGTGCGGCGCTGCGCATGCGCATCAAGACCCTGTGCTCCTTTAGATCTAGATCCAACCCTAGCAAGGAAATGGCGGCGGAGGCTCTCCCGATCCCGGACCCACGCACTGTGTGGGTGCGGTCGACGATGACGGAGGCCAAGATCCAATCCTTGGTGGACCGTGGGCTGCTGAGGCCGAAGGAGGAGGTGAAGTGGAAGGCGGCGGTGGGAGAGGAGTTCCCGACCGAGGACGTGAAGGAGCAGGTCGTCTTCGCGTCGTACTTCGAGCGTGGCTTCAACCTCCCCGCGGGTGACTTCTTCCGGGGTCTTCTCTACTACTACAAGCTGGAGTTGGTACATCTCGTTCCCAACTCCATCACCGTAGTATCGACCTTCATCCACTTCTGTGAGGCATATCTGGGGATATCGTCGCACTTTCTTCTTTGGAGGCATTTGTTCTGTGTGAAGAGTACTGGCAAGAGGTCTGGGCTAGTGGGGGCTGTGATGTTTTGCTTGAGGTCGGGCCTCAAGTCAGAGTGGATTGACACCGATCTGCCCGACAACACTGCTGGGTGGAGGTCGGAGTGGTTTTACATCGCTGATCAGCTGCCGGCACTTCCGCGGCGCTCTGGCCACAAGCCCGTGAAGATTCCTGAATGGGATTTGGGGTTGTCTTCTCGTGAAGCTGCTGACATCAAGGAGGTCCTGGAGCTAGTCCAGGATTTGAAGAACCGGGGTGTGACAGGGGGTCCGGTCGCCAGGTCGTTTTTGCCGACGGCTGATTCAACCGATCAAGGATCGGGTCCACCCTACGTATGAAAACTGGGGGCAGTCAGACCCCACTCGTGAGGTGGACCGCAAGGTCTCCAAGGAGGAGATGGCGGATAGGGTGTCCCAGATCTACTCTGGGAAGGTGAAGATCAAGAAGTGCCCCAAGGCACATTCGCTGAAGAGGCCGGCTGGCCCGGTGAGTCCTGGGACTATTTTAGGTCGTTTTACTTCGTTTGCAGATTTACATCGTTTAACCCTTTTGGTCGTTGGTTGTTGCAGGATCGTGAACGCCAGTTTTGGTGCCCTGCACCTCTTCGCGAAGGCGAGCAGCACCGGCGGAAGCTGAGGTCGGACAAGTACCAACCTCCGGTAGCCCGACTGCTGGAGTATTACGAGTCCGACTCGTCAGTGGAGGCCGACGAGGACACCGATACTGAGGTCGGTGACGACGCCGGGACCGGCCCGGAGGCGGGTAGTGCCGTGAAGCCCAGGCGCAAGACCAGGGCGGCGGTAGCGAAACAGTCAGTCTCGACGGCTGCTGTTAAGGTCACCGCGGTAAAGGCCGCAGAGAAAAAGAACCGGAAGAGGAAGACAAGTCCTCCGCCGGCGGTTGAGACGCCGGTGATTCCTACGCCTCCGTCCAGGGAGGTCGAATCTGATGAAGAAGAAGAAGATGAAACCACCGAGGAGCCACCGGTCGTAGAAGAACGATCGGTGAGGAGGTCGTTGAGCCCCGCAGCCAAGAGGCAGCGGGAGTTGGCGCAGAAGATGACGGAGGATGCCCTCCGTCAAGGATTGGAGGCGCAGCGAGCTATCGCTGCTACGCAGGCAAAGATGCCTGTTTTAAGTAGGCCGCGGGTTTTTAGGCCGAAGCCTCGTGTCCCAACCATCACGAGGTAAGGTCTTGAACACTCGATATCTCTAACTCATTGTTGCCGTGTTTTTATGCTTGTTTGTGTGTGGTGGACTATGTAGGTCGGTTGCAGAGCCTCAACGCGGCTTGGGCGCTCAGGCCTCGCCTTCCCGCACGAGGTCGCCCGACCCTAAGGTCGTGGCGCAGTCATTGGTTGATGATGCAAGAACGGCGACCCCACCACCGGCTGCTGATGAAAGGGGGGTGACTCCGCCGCCGGCTACGGACTCAAGGACGGTGACTCCGCCGCCTGCAGATGATGCGGGAGCAGGAGGTGCCGTGGGGGACGTCAGAACGTCGACTTCTCCGCGGGTCATTGACGTGCATCCCATCAGCGTGAGGCCTGGTGGGATGGAGGAAGACCTGGTCAAGGATCAGGCCCAGATTGACCAAGCGCCGAAACGTCCGGGGACGTCTGGCGCACAGGTACCTGATTCTTCTCCGTCGAGCCCGAGGTTGCCACGACAGGAGATTGACTGGAATAATACCCCTTGGCAGGAGGACATTTTTGACGACAATGAGGATATGCAGGCCGTGCGGACCGGCATTGTAACCATCAACGTTGCATTGACGGTGAGTTTACCTCTGATGTTTGTTCTGACGACGTGTTGTTGATTTGTTAGTGACGAGCTGTTGTGTTATACCAGGCGCAAGCAGATTGTGCGAAGAGCCGGATCGACCTACTGAATAACGCTGGGGTGACGCAGCGGCGGGTTACTGAACTTGAGCAAGAGCTCAAACAGGTCCGCGAGGCGGCGGCCGTAGAGAAGAAGAAGCTCGAGGACGAGCTCGCCGAGGAAAAGCGCAAGACCCAGGAGGCCAATGCGCAGTTCAATGCTATGAGCATAGGTAAGGTCGAGACTTTTTGTTGTTAATCCTCTTGTAGAGCTGAGGTCTTTGTGTTGAGTATCAATTCTGTTGGATATTTTGCAGACTTCCACAAGCGTGAGGAGGACCTCAACAACAAACTAAAGAATACCAAGGAAAAGGTCCGGTCCTTGGAGGTGACGCTTCGTGAGGTCGAGGTTGGGGGCCAAGAGCTCAAGCGGGCGATGAAAGAAGCTACTGACAGTGAGTATGCCGTATCTCAAAAGCTGGCTTATGAGAAACGAGCTCGGCAAGACCTTGAGGTCAATCTTGAGGTGGCTTTGAAGTCGTTGCAGAATGACCAAGTAACCATTGCAGGATATGAGGTGGAGCTGAAGGACCTGAAGGGCGCCACCAATTATGCTATGGACTGCATAGCGGTGCCGGTTGAAGGGGGGGAGGCGAAGTCTGTTGTTGATCGTCTCATAGAGACCCCTGACAGACTCCTCACATTGCTGAAGGCGACGAGTTTGGCGGCAGCTACTGATGCGCTGGTGAGGGTGAAGTCGCACTACCCTGATGTTGACATGGCCAAGGTCAAGGGGGGTGCTGATATTGAAAAAGACCTCGCAGCCCTGGAGCTGGAAGTTCAAGACGCCGCCATGGAAGTGGCGAACTCCTTGGACTATGAAGGTGATGACGGCGGGCAGTAGTCTTGGACTAAGAGCTGTACCTCCTCCTCTTCTCTGTCGTGTAAACAATGCTTCTTGATGAATATTTTGTTATGCCTAAGTGAAGTACTTGCCTTGTGCCTGCGCGAGCTTGGTAGTCTTGTAGATGACGACGTGTTGTTTCTTGCCTCGCTGACCACTACTCACAGAGAGGCTGGCTTACCGACCTCCACAGCTCAGCGTGGAGGCTTACGTGAGGTCGGCGTGCGAGGAGGAGTCTAGGACTCAGGTCTGGCGACCTTATCGACCAAGCATGCTCGCAGTGACAGAGGGCATATACCCATTAGGGATGATGTCCTCAGGTCGAACGACCCTTAGGTTGGCTTTGAGCCAAGCCCCCGAGCATGTCAAGGGGGTGGGGTAGGAGAAAATTATAACTCTCTGGTTTTACAACCCATGTATTGGCTTTAGCCAAGCCCCCAAGCGTGTCGAGGGGGAGTGTTGATGACATGAGAGAGGAGAAGGTAGGGCTCGGCACACAGCAGATGGCTGCTTGAACTAATATTTATTTAATCTGAAAAAGGTAAAAAGAAATACATAGCTGTAATTAAAAATTATTCTACGGGTAGAATCGTCGTAGATGTTCCACGTTCCAAGGGTTTGGCACTCCTTGCCCGTCACCCCATTGGAGGCGATACGTAGATGGGCTGATGACTTCGGTGACGATGAAGGGTCCTTCCTAGGGGGCAGAGAGCTTGTGCATGCCGTCTGTCTTCTGGATGCGCCTGAGGACGAGGTCGCCAACGTTGAAGGAAGTTTCCCTAACGTTGCGATCGTGATACCGATGAAGTTGTTGGTCGTGACGAGCTTGTCTCATGATGGCAGCTAGCCTTTGCTCTTCAAGGCTATCTAGGTCAACTCGACGTGTTTGCTCGGCTTCTCCTTCTTCGTAGAATTGGATGCGTGGAGCTCCAAAGGCGACGTCGGTGGGTAATATGGCTTCTGATCCGTAGACCAAAAAGAAGGGCGAAAAGCCCGTGGCGGAGCTGACTTGGGTCCTTAGACCCCAAATCACGTGTGGTAGCTCGGCTAACCACCGGGTGGCGTAGTTTGAGGCATCGTCAAAGATACGATCTTTGATAGCCTGAAGGACCGTGCCATTGGCACGCTCGACCTGGCCGTTGCACCGAGGGTGGGCGACCAAGGAGTAGTAGACGTCGCTGGTGTTATCCTGACAGAAGTCCCAAAAGGCAGAGCCAGTAAAGGTCGTGCCCAGGTCGGTGATGATCCTGTTAGGCACACCGAAGCGGTGTGTTATGTCTTGCATGAATTTTGCTGCTTCTTCCGATGTTACTTTCGCAACAGGTCGGACTTCAATCCACTTGGTAAATTTGTCGACAGCTACTAGTATAAACCTGTATCCACCTGGGGCCGTTCGGAACGGTCCCACTGAGTCGTTGCAAAGTATTATATTGCTACGCTCTGTTTCTGGTTGCTATAGGTGGAACCACCTCTATTACCACGAAAGTTATTTGGGTTTAATATGTGATTTCCTGTATTACCACAAAATTTTGATTTCGATGCTATAGGTAGTATTGTCTGATGCCACGAAATTGGTTACGTTGCTATAGGTGGTATCTTCTATTACCACGCAGCATGTGGATGGTTGTTATAGGTGTAACATTCTATTACAACCAATATATATAGGATGGAGGCAATAGGTTTGGGACTCTATTGCCACATAGTTTGCTTGGTTGTAAGATGTGTCCTCTATTATTGCTTCGAAAATGGTTTGGTTGCCAAAAGTTCAAGTCTCTATTACCACCATGATACAGGGTTGCTACAAGTTGAACTTACTATTGCCACGTTTCTTTTTGGCAACGAAAAATAAGGGTTGTGAAAGGATGACTTATCATTTGCAACGTCGAAAATGGTTTGGTTGCCAAAAGTTCATGTCTCTGTTACCACCAAGATATAGGGTTGCTACAAGTGCACCTTACTATTGCCACGTTCCTTTTTGGCAACGAAAAACACGGGTTGTGATAGGATGATTTATCCTTTGCAACGAAAGGTGTATTCTGCCACGCTCATTTATATAGCAGCAATAATTTGAAACATTAAATAACATCATCAGGTATATATAATTATGCATTTATAGTTCATGAAACAACATTCAACCATCTACTGAGTTATTACATGACACACGAAGTACCGAAATACTGAGAAGTTTCGGACGGGACATTGTTTCAACACATAGTAGGCTAATTTGATAGGAAATGAAGATCTTGGTCAGCAAATGGTGACTTCGAGAGGATCCCAACACTTGATCAGCAAAGGGTGACTTCAATGCAAGGAGCTCGCATCACCTATTTGCTCCATTCGACATGGCTTAGTCTCCTGAAAAGAATCAACAACATTTTTAAGCTAGCATCAAATAATCTCTAATATTGGAATTTGTGCAACAACAGCATGTAGCAAACCAAAGTTTGATTGCGATTCATAAAATTATCAGAATGACATCAAATAATTATCACAACCATAAACACACTTTGACAGCTGAAACATGAATTACATTCATAGCAGGAAGAGGAGTTGCAAAAATTTCACCTCATGTCTTTTTGGTGCTTTGTCGTCTCCTTTGTGCAGCTTGTACTTGTAGCTATTGAGATGAAATTTGTTTAATGCGGGGGAGGGGGGGACGGCGGATTGTGCTTCAGGATTGTTAACAGCTTTAGTACTTCTGTTTTTGCGAATGACTTGTTTAGCAACGACTTCAGATTCCTTCTCTATGAACCAATCATTTGGAAGGAAAAGATTAGGCGTCATTTTATCAGTAACTGATGATATGTAGTAGTAAAAAGTTGTGAATTCAAGAACAACCTGAGTAGAAGAGAGCACATTCCTGGAGTCTGTCTGTACATTTCCAGTTGTAGTGATTGATGGAGCCGCCGCCACGTCTGCAGATTCAGTGAAATTGTTGTTTTGCTGGGTGATTGATGCAGCCGCCGCCACGTCGGCAGATTCAGTGACGTTGTTGTTTGGTTGGACAGATGTTGGTAGGACAATCTATGAAAGGATACAGACATTCAGATATAGAACCTAAGGAAAGAAAGTCATTCATGCAACTAGCTTGACCAGTACCTGTGGAAATTGTGCATGTCCATTTGCTGCTTGCAGCATTGATAGGAACTCTTGCCTAAGCTGTTGCAGATCAGCCTCCCTTTTCTTGTTACTTTCTTCAAGTTGTCGTGTATGTTCTCTCCTTTCTACTTCCCTTTCATCTTCCCATGTTGACATTCTTTCTTGTAGCAGCCCAAATGCGTCCATGAGCTCGACGTGTTCCTGATGCTGTAGCTCTTCCCTACGAATTTGTTCCTGGCGCTCTGCATTGAGCAGCTGCCTTCTAGTTGGGTTTTTTGCCAGGTACCCATTACCATGCAACTTGGTTGATTTGCACTTTGTGACTTCCTTGTATGCCTTCTGGAACATGTCATTTTTTCCTTTTGGGAAACGAAGTTGTTCTCCCCTGCGTTTGATTCCGCCTCAGCAATAACACTGCTTGCTTTGTCCTAACATTTACAAGGCACAGATGGGGGAGATAGTTGAACAAGAAATTGCTTGCATCCTATAATTGCATGGACTGTGTATAGTAATGTATGTACACATTCATTGAGAACTCACATAGACATTTTTAGATTGTTCGTCTGTCCATTCCCCATGCTTAGTGTGAGTTAACCACCAAAGTTGCATATCATCGGGCTCTTCACCAGTTTCTGGGTCTCTCTGTTAAGCCAAGAACATAACAAATTAGTTATTCATCCTGCAATACAGATTGGAGATGTGCTTCTCCAGTTATTACCTTCTCATAGCTGCACTGAGAATAAGGCTTACAGCCTGACAAATGTCTTGTCATTTGTTGGCCTCGAATCGCAGAATTTTGTGCGCTCCTTTCCTATATAATGTCAAGTTATGAACAATAATCTTAAAGACTCAGACATTTCCATTTGTATGAAAAATGTATTGCTCAGTAATAGTAACAATGTGGAACAAACCTTGAATTTAGCAGTATTGAAATACTTCAACAGATAGTGCCATTCAACAATATGTAATTCTTTAGGCTTATGTAACATTCTCTGGTGGTAGCTGTCGTATGTCCTGGCCGTAGCACTTAAAGTTGAACGCCATCCTTTGTAACGCTCTTTAGCAATGTCCCATATCTTTTCCCTTGAATCAGCATTATCCTCCATGTCCCACTTTGCCTGTTATATAATCACAATAGCATGCAAATACTATGTGAGTTGTTATGTTAGTTTATATTTGAATTCTATTCAAAAGCAAAGTTTATGATTACCAATACATCAGTTGCTATTGCGTCTTTGACTTCTTTCTTTACATGTTTCCACGATTTCACTCCAATGACTGGCGTCCTTTTCCTTGTATACATGACTACTTCATCAACCAATGAGTGGTAGTTATTACCTACCAGTCCTCCATGTTTGGAGAATTGAATGTCCAACTGCTGTTTGCCCGCCTTGATTCTCTTGGCGATTACCTTCAAGGCTCTTACGGGACCGCGTCCTCTTTTCTTCACATTTTGTGAGCCTATTCCATGGGAACAAAATGTAATAATACCCACAAAAAAACATACTATGCATAGACAGGTAATTTCTATTAAACACAAGTTACCATCTCCTTGCTCCTGCTGTTTCCAATGCCGAGCATGAGATGGAGGCTGCACTGGAGGTGTTGGGTTCATGTCATGCCTGTGTTGCAAAATAAAGGTGGGGTCCACATACCGTTCTGCAGACAATTTTGTGGCATGATGAGCTAGCATAATTTGTAGTCTGACAAAGAATGGTAATTTGCTTGCCAATTAGGAGAGGGATATTACCGATGTCATCAAGTAGTCCTGCAACATTTAGGTATTCTTGGTATGTGTCGATTGTGTCCTCCCTGAATATGTCTTTTAATTCTGGAAAATGATCCATAATTAATTTCAATCATGTGAGTGAACTGCAAAATCATGAGTATATATATACAAATATTGGGCTGTACCATATCTTACCCAAGGCTTTCTTCTCTTTATGCAGTGCAGCTAGCCAAACTTTGTATTCATCTAATTCAGATTCTTCGACTTCTTCATCATCATCATCATGTGTGGAAACACTTTTGGATTTCAATGGTGTTATGGGCATGGTATGGTTTTTAGGTATTGGCTCTCTGGATACAACTAAGCTGATCACCATCTCCTCCTTGTGAATCTTTTTCATTTTTGCTACATCGACATCGTAGTCGATCTCAGTGAGTGTTGCTTCCGCAGGAGATTCAGGAATTCTAGTCTTGTAGTAAACCAAGTCCCTGTTCCAATACCCCAATTTTTGTTTCAACTTGTTTATGTTTTGAAGGGTGATTTGTTTCCCAAGAGGTTTACATGTATTTTTTTATCTGCCTCCCCATCTCTACCCTTTTCAATCATATACACGGTCCAAATCTCCTCATCTTTTGATCTGCGCATTCATCGATGGCATTTCAATAATTTGAAGAAATTTGGTGTGCAAATAACGTGAACAAATGCATGAAATCTAGGGTACTAGTGCGTGCACAAATGCATGAAATATAGGTGGCAGTACGAGGGGAAAGATCGAACGCGGAAACAGCGTATCTGGCCTCGGTCGTCTCGTCCTGAGACGAAGGTACCACATCTTGGTCTGCATGTAGGCCGTTGACGATTGCTTCTGCGTCGCTCGAACCTTGTGATGCTCTTTGGGACGAAGGTGATGACCCAAAGTGCGCAGTCATCGCCCTAGCCCTGGCGGACATGCTGCTAGTAGGTTCAGCAGTCGCCGTACCAGAGGTTGGTGTGAACATTGGAGGTAGCATCGCCGACGAAGGTGTGCGCAGCGCTTCAGACGACGAAGGGGTCACCCTTGCCGCCTCGCTGGACGTCGGCATCCTCGTGTAAGCCAAGAAGCAGCTTGGCGGCGGCGCCGGTCATCGTTGACTACCCGGCGCCTAACTGATCGAGATGTAGATTGGTTTTGCGAGGGGATTAGGGAGGGAAACAAAAGACGCACGACTTACTACTGTAATAACCCGGCGTTTGTCGCAACAACGTGGTGGCCCCAGTCATGGTAGCGCGGTAGTTTGGGCGTTTGTTAAATATTTCGGATGGAAAAAATGGTGCCACATTCCAAATCGTTGGCTACCAAATTTTTTGAACGCTTGGCGTATTTGAGGGGTGCGTTTTCGTGTGTCCCGCTGACGAGTGGGTCCCACTCAGTTTCATATATATTTGTAAAGACGATGCGTTGAACACAATCAAGTTTTATAAATATAGTTTTATATAAGTTATACTAGTTTACTTCTTGTTTACTATGTAACTGCACAAGATGACACATGTTATTGTATATTGCTTATAGAAAAGTTTTTGTGGTCAAAGTAAATTTTGAATATCATCTTTCCACCAACTTTAGAAGAATAACATTCCTCACATCAATTTCGTACCAGAGTAACATGCATCACACAAATTAAGTAACCAACAAAAAGATCGGCAGCCAGTGCGTACGATATATGAGGACTGAGTTTACACATAGGCTTCCCGAGCCACGATGACACGACAGCAACTAAGGATCATCAAAAACATGCTCCACATCGACACAAGTTGAGAGACACATCGACCAAACACACAACTTCAGAGACATGCTTCGAGTTTATTTACTGGATTTCTTCAAAGTTCTGCCTAAAATGACGCCAAAGCCTCTCCGCAAGGTCCATCCTCAGTGCCAGATAATTTCTTGAAAAAAAGAAAGTATTCACCGAACTGTCAGAACAATTGAATTCCTGATAACTGAAATCCTGTGAACTGAAAGAATTTTTAGCAGTCAGCTGAAGTTTCAGAACATAAGAATTCCAGATGTAAAGTGAATTCCTAATGAGTAGCAGACAAGGAAGAAAGCAAACATGTAAATTGAAATCCTGAATGTCTTTTATGGTGCATCATGTCTAGAACAAATTAATCAAAACATATCAGCAATCACAAACTTTTTACCTTGTATCAGATCACATTTAACGCTTCCTTGAGTGTGAAGAAGAACCAATCACACTCGTTCCAGATCCTACACTACTTGCTGCAGAACCTACGCCACGAGTACCAAGCATGCCATCCTGCGTGGTTGCCACAGCCGCGCCCTGCACACTGAAAATCGTCCTGGCGAGGTACGGGCGCCGGCACCGGCGGCACGGCAACCGCCGCCGACGGCCGTAAGTCCCACGTCGCCGAAATGATCCTGGAGCGGTGTTTCGTACAAGTCAAGTTTTTCCAAGGAAGCACCGTCGCCCCCTCTTCGGGTCCCTCAACCAAGCGCAGGAGCCGTCGGGCCTCGTTGTCGTCGGCCTCGCTGCTGTTGGGCCTGTAGAGGAAGAGGGCGAGGGCGTACATTGATACCTTGTGGCCCGTCTCCGCGGCGTGCCTTAGCTGGTCGAGGCACGGCAAGATTACGTCGCGTTTGTTCCCCAATAATGCGAGGCACAACCCGCTGCGGAACAAGGCCTCCGGGTTGCCGACGGTGGCCAGTGTGGTGATGAGCGCCGCGCGGAAATCCGGGCTGAGGTTGAATCGATGCCGCAGGACACGTTTCAGGGGTAGGCGTCGTCCGACCGTGGCGGCGCTGCACACCACGCACATTGCCTTGCATGTTGCATGCAGGTTGCGGAGAACCTCCATGGCGTCCTCTGACTAAGCAGCGACTCGGGAGACGATGTCAATCGTCAGCTCCGTCGGCAGTTCCACCAGCCTCGATGCCTCGTAGCGTGCCGCGGTGACCTTTTCCATGGAGTGATTACAGTTCGTCACGCGCGGGGGCAGATTGGATGTGCGAGGTTGTGCTCCCAGGCGAGGATGAGGTAGAAGATGAAGGCGAGATGTGAGGGGAGATGGAAAAGAACCGCCGCCGCCAGATCAGGTTGCTGATTGAATTAGGGGGGTCCCAAGGTATATTGGGTTTAAGAAAATTGCGCTTTCATAGGGAGGACACGTAATAATAGAGTTGTGGGTCCCACCTGTCGGTGTCCAGATTGTGATGTGTTCTTGAGTTGTTCATGGACCTAATTAACTTAATTCTTTGATTCGTATAATCATAGCTACAAACTTGTTTAGATTTCACAAATGACGTCCAAATCAGAATTTTTTTCCTACATACTTAGAAAACAATAATCAAGCTCATGGTGTACATTGCATCTCATGTGAGTATGTTTCAGCAATCATAATTCAGAAATAGAACAATTCAAAACTAGAATCAAGATTTTCAAACAGTAGATGATGTCAAATGGAAAAGAGATGAATACCAAAGTTTCATAGCTCGTCGAGATGAACAATCTTTATTTTGGTAGGATTTTCATTTGATAAAGTGGTACTACACATTGTTCATTAATCCTAGGTTCACTCACATAGTTTAAGAAACTTGGTTGGAGACATGTCAATTTTGTACTGCATGATAGTACCAATTCGTCAAATGAAAAACCGACCAAAATAAAGATTGTTCATGTCGAGGAGCAATGAAACTTTGGTATTCATCACTTTTCCATTTGACATCATCTACTGTTTGAAAATCTTGATTCTAGTTTTGAATTGTTCTATTTCTTAATTATGATTGTTGAAACATACTAACATGAGATGCAGTGGACACCATGAGCTAGATTATTGTTTTATAAGAATGTAGGAAATTTTTTTTCCTGATTTGGACGTCATTTGTGAAATCTAAACAAGTTTGTAGCTGTGATTACGAAACAAAGAATCAAGTTAATTAGGTCCATGAACAACTCAAGAACACGTCACAATCTGGGCGCCGACAGGTGGGACCCACAACTCTGTTGAATGGGGAAATCTCTCGCGGGTTTAGGCCAATAGGTTGGACCCACAACTCTGCCGACAGGTGGGACCCACAACTCTGTCGACATGTGGGACCCACAACTCTGCCGACAGGTGGGACCCACAACTCGGTCGAATGGGGATATCTGTCGCCCCTTTCCTCCTGATTTCTCCCCAATCTCTATTCTAGGGTTACAGCTATTTCGCAATCTCCGCCTCTCTCTCGTCGCCGGCCGCCTCGCTCTCGCCGCCGTCTTCCTCCAACGCCGGTGATGGTTGGCTCCACCCCGGGTGCAGTGGGCCGGAGCATGCAGAGTCGCACCCGCATTGCCGCCTCCCCTCCAACGGCCACGATTGTTGCGGGCCCCGAGTGGAGCACCACTCCACCAACCAAGGGCGCGACTCGCGAGGAAGATTCGCGAGGAGCGGACGCACCAGGAACCTGATGCCCCCTCCTCCTCAGTCCCCCCTGGTTAGTACCGATCCTCTGGTAGAATCGATTTGGAATTGGGGTTTTCTACTGTAGACATGGATTTGTGGTAAACCTAGATGAATGGGATCAGTCTTAACTATAATAACTAGACATGGATTTGTGGTAAACCTAGTCTTAACTAGTCATGGATTTGGGGTTTTCTATTTTAGACATGGATTAGTTGCACTCCTGGTGGACGAAGATTCACTTTTCCTAGGTTCTATGATGCTAGATAAAGAACCAATTTCATTTACTTCTGCTAGATGCACTCATGGATGACTAGGCCTGTTAGGGAGGTGATGTTCCTAACAAAAATGTTGAACTCATTCCATATATTGCTTCAAATGTCCAGCATCTCTGTATGAATTGATCAAATGTCCTTGTATCTTCACTGATCTATGGTTCTAATGCATCAGTTTGCCTTTGTTTTAGGTAGTTGGTGTAACTCCACATGACATTGACTCAATCTGGGACGCAATCCACACATGAAATGCAAGGATGGAAGGCCTTGGGACAATGCTTCGTGCCGTAGCACAAAGTCGTGAAAGACTAGAATCATTTTTGGTGGATCAGCTTGCCGAAGCTGGAAAAAAGAATGCTGTGCTGGCAGAAAGAGTGGCAAAACTAGAGGCAAAGGTTGCTGAACTTGAGGTAGCAACAAAATAGAAGCTTGTTTAGTAATGTGCTTGCTATAAACAATGGAATGTAGTGTGTATGACTTAGTTTGGTGGTTAGCTTGTGATGTTGGCTTGCACTTGTTTAGTTATTACTTTTGTTAAGAAGCCTTGAGCTTGTTGAGGTTGATGGACTTATGGAGTCTTGATGAACTGATGTATGATGCTTCTGTGCGCAAGTCTTGCTTGTGCCTGATGGACAACTAATAAATGGCTGTGTTCATGCTTGCGTATGTACATCTCTGCATGAATGGCTGTGTTCATGAGATGATTTCCTTTTTTTGTCCATGAGATGTTCTCGTCCTGCTTGCACTTTTTTCGTTTCTATGCTTTATAATTATTTTGCTCTATACTTGTCAATCAGAAATACACATAAAACGTTCATGAACACATCAATAATAAGAGCAAATTTCTTGCGAGCAAATTTTTTGAACTGAGGGCTTTCCCCCATTTCCATTCCAAAGAAACAGAAATACCGGGCGTTTTGGGTTACAAGAGCGAACTAGAACGAGGAAGTTCAAAAGCAGAGGACACTCGCTACCCTTAGCCTGACTCAAGCTAAGAGACTCGCTCCTCTACCATCCCAGGTCTCCCAGGATCACAGCTACAGAACAGAGTTAAGCAAAGGCCACGTGAAAATCTTTATCTTATATGGAATCTTAGATTTCCATATATGACTATAGTTCCTCCCAGCATCATCTTTTGTGAGCTGATCATAACTGATCTTGTGGTAAAGGATCCCCCCCCCCATTTCCAACTCACCTCATCCCCGTGGTTTTGAAATCTGAAGCTGAAAGTTTTGTCAACAATATTTACCCATTGTTCAAAGAGGATGGGCGTTAGCCATCTTGAAAACACTAGATCCCCCCTGATTTATGAATTGATGCAAGGTTATCTCCTTGTCTTCATAGAGATCAAAGAGCACTTGGGCTATTATGAAAATTGGGCTATCAAATAGCCAAGGATCAAGCCAAAACAGAAGGATGATCAAAGGTAATAATAATAGTAGCATTCACTAGCTACCATATATTTCCACTAAAGTAATGCCATTATACAAGGTCATTAAACAAAAGCCTCATTCATCAAATCCAGATGTTCATGAGGGAGTAGTTCACTACACAAAAGCTATCTATCATTCGTTGCAGGCGTGCCTACGGGAGTGCCCAGCGCTTGATCGCCAGCCGGAGGTCCTCCGCCTTAGCCTCAATCTGAAATGGTTTTACAATGCATTATCAGTGTGATAAGTACATCAAAATTTGAATGAAACTGAACATAGTCAACACTGGGAATGAAGGTAATACTTCGGCATCAGTAGGACGTGTTCGGTACTTGCCCGGGAGGCAGAGCTCATCATCGCTGTCGTTGTTGCATTCCACGAACAGCCTAACTCGTGCGAAGTTGAACTCATATGTCACCTTCGGTCCAAGATCCTGAATTAAGAAATCAAGACATGAACAACATATTCCACTTGTGAACTTAAGATTAATCATGTTGCAATCAGAGGTGATCAAAAATTTGTTTCAAATTGTCCAAGATAAAATTCACATAAACACTTGTGTACCAAGAATGCTACTACAAAAAATGTTGAGATGGATTTGCTCACTGATTCTTAACTGGATGATCTCTACCAAAAATTTCCATATGTACCCTAGTCAAGAAATCCTAAATTGCAAGTCCCAGAATTGATTATGACTCAGAAACAATTTCGCAATCACACAAAAATAATCACTTCAATGTACTAAGCATCCAGTGGAATTAAAGACTGAGTTCTCGAATAATAAAGGGGGAACTTAAATTTGGTACGAGTAAGAAAACTTACCGGACGCTCCCATCCGAAGTCCTGCCATTTGCGGGGGTACAACTCCTCGCTGGACTCCTCTGCCGGCTTCGACTTCTTGGCGTCGGGGTGCTGAAAACCCTCATCGTCGGCCTTCTGCTTGCGAGGCATCCTAGCGGATTCAGCGTCCGCTTCCTCGGATGCCTAGCGAACATCGGGGCAAGGCAACCACCCCAGCATCGCCGCCTCCGCCGCCGGTCCCATCGAGGACCCCGTCTCCCGGCCCGTCGAGGATGCCGGCAATGCGGCCTTCGGCGAGGAACGGCGACGAGAAACCCTCGACGCAGCGGGCGAGTCCGGCTCCATCTTGGCGTGCGGGTCCGGCGGTGGGGAGGTTTGGAAAGTAATCGGAGTTGGGCGGCGGTGGGGAGGTTTGCAAAGTAATCGGAGTTGGGCGACGATGGGGTGGTTTCTACTATAGCGAGGCGCCTGGGAAGGGGCGAGACAAGAAGCGAAACGTCGGGGCAGGCGGGGGCGTCTAGGCACACACAGGGTGCGGTTGACACCAGTTGTTTTCCACCCCAAGCGGCTGACAAATGGAGCCCACCACGAAGGGCCCACACAGAAACCCCACACCAAAGGGATGCGACCCACGAGCATGCCACCGATCGAGGAGATGACTACCTCGCGTGTGCTTTTTCATCCTTGCGTTTGACTTGTGGGTCCCACCTGTCGGCAAGTGATGAACTTATTTTTGTATTTTGATTCATAATCAAAACTTAAAACATGTTTATATTACACGTATGATGTCCAACTCAGGTGGTTTTTCCCCCCACATTCTTAGAAAACAAAAATCTATCTCATGAGTCCAGTGCAATTCGATATTACAAAGTTTGAACCATCAAATTTTTGAAATTCAAAGATTGATATCTAGAATTGATTTTTTCAAACACTAGATGATGTCAAATGGAAAAGTGATGAACACCAAAGTTTCATAGTTCATCGAGATGAATAATGTTTATTTTGGGTGGTTTTTCATTTGACTAAGCGGTAGTATCATGTAGTACAAAATTGACATGTCCCCAACCAAGTTTCTTAAACTATGTGAGTGAACCTAGGTTAATGAATAATGTGTAGTACCACTTTCTCAAATGAAGATCCGACCTAAATAAAGTTCGTAGATCTTGTTGAGATATGAAACTCTGGTATTAACCACTTTTCCATTTGACATCATCTGGTGTTCAAAAATATCGATTGTAGATATAATTTTTTGGATTTCGAAATTTGTCCTATTCAAACTCTGTCAAATGGATTAATGACTTAAATAAAGATTGTAGGCCTTAACGAGTTGTAAAGGTTTGGTATTCAAGATATTTTCATTTGACAACTTTTGACAACTATATTCAAACTCTGTCAATTTTTGAAGGTTTTTGATAACAGAAGCAATTTGCGTCATCGTCCCCATGCGTGGGACCAGTTAGCCGCACGACTGCACAAGCGCTCGTGGTGTTGACGAAGCTGTGTCCCCACTTACTTTTAGCTTATAGACGAAGCTGGACAGACAGCATAGAATATTCCTTCATCCCTGTTCCCCCAAACTGTCCCATCAAAACTGGGGTTTTCTTGCCTTCCGCCATCGCTGGCGACCGCCAAGCTTCCAATTTCTGACGCCATTGCCACGCCACCTAGCTCTGAAGCAAGATTGGCACCCGCGATGACCCGATGCGAGGCAGTGGAAGGCAGCGCCGCCCCTGAAAGGAAGGGGGATGCAGTCGGGGCAACCACCGGCGCCGGCCCCCACACCAACCAAGGTGATGCCGGCGGAGCAAGCGCCGCCGCGTCAGCAGAGCGCGTCAATTTCCAGGTCAGCCCTTCACGGCCAGCATGTACATTGTGTAGGTAGTCGTGGATTTGTAGCGAGATTGAACTATTTGATTAAGATTTCGAACTCTGTTTTCTTGGATTGGTACTGTAGGGTGGCAAGCGTCGTGCCGTGGATGTGTGGGACGCTGCTGCCGATGCTGTCGACGTTCGAGTAGGCAGTGGCTAGGATGAATGGCGCCCCGCCGTCGTCTGTCCATGGCGTTCGCCGAATCCGGGACCGGCCCCAACATCGGTCCGCGAGGTCGAATTCTTCAAGGAGCGGTACCCGAGCATCAAGACCACAATCACTTGCGACGCGGGAGTAGTGGTGGAGTACATCAAAGAAATCAAAGGTAGCCCTCCTCCAGATCGTTTGCTCGTCGGATTGGACACCGAGTGCATTGAGCTTCGCAGTGGCGAGCTCATGGTCGCATTGTTGCAATTGTGCGTCGGGCCGCGTTGCCTTATTTACCAGGTGCTCCATGCCGGCTACAAGCTACCTGATGTCCTGAGCAAGTTTCTCAGCGAGGAAGGCCACATCTCTATCAGAGCGCATATCTCGAATGATGTTGAACGCCTAGAGCAGGACTGCGGCATCACGATTTCTAATTGGAGAGACCTTCAACTGCTTGTTTCTGAGGTTGATGACAAGTACAGCAATCTGTACCAAAATGGTTACAGGTCGTCACTGGAGAAGATTGGAAATGTGGTACTAGACCTACCTCTGTTCAAGGACAGAAGAGTGAACCACAGGTTGTGGGGTTTGAGGTGTTTGCAAGACTGGCAGGTGCAATACGCCACCAAGGATGCATTTCTGTCTTTTGAGATTGCAAATCAGCTTGAGATCAAGCATGGTTACCGATTTGTGCCAGATGATATATAGTTAGAATTATCTAGTAATGTAATAATCCATAGTAACAAGTAGCATTTCTGGGTTTTGAGAACAAGTATCTGTGTATGTATATCTAGTAATGCAGTGATGTAGTCAATGCTAGTACACTGCTACTACTTTGGTATATATGTGCAAGTCTTTATTATGATGTCAAATGGAAACTTTGGTATTATATGTTGCCACCACACCACATGAAATGACACCCAGCCACGCCTGGCCGCGCCCAGCCACGTCCCCCGGCCGCACCCGAGCCACGGTCGGCCGCGGCCAAGCACCGGCCGGCCACGGCCCCGCAGCTGCCGCGCCCAGCCACGCAGCGGCCGGCCACGCCACGACACGCCAATTCGAACCCACGCCACGACACGCCAGTTCTGATGTTCAGTTGTTAATTTCTTTGGAAATAACTTGAGAGGCCACCGCCGGTTATTAGAAACTCGAAAGACGCCGCCGGTTCTTGGAAAGTCCTCTCCGCCCACATCTCATGCTCCCCGCCACACCCTCTCCACCCACATCTCACGCTCCGCTGTCGCGCCCTCTCCGCCCACATCTCACGCTCCGCACTGCACGACTTCCCTTCCATGGCATCGAGGGAGCACCCCCGGTCGCTCACGGAACTCCCGATTGAGTTGCGGGCAATCATCACTGGCCGAGTCGGTGCGACATCGAATCGACCAATGGAGGACCTCCGGAGCCTACGTGCCACTTGCAAGAGCATGATCGGCCCTTGCCGCGATAGAGACGTTGGTAGGCACCTGGCACTAGGTTGGGTTCCAGTCGAGCAGATGCAGAATGCCGACCCCGACGGCTACGACGTCTTCGTTCGTAGCCTGGCTGCAGCCGGCAACCCGGTGGCCGGCTTCCTCGCCGGGATCAACTTGCAATCTCAATATTTCCGGACTCGTGGGGTTAATCTTCCAAAGCAAATGAGGAGTATCGCCCTCCGCCAGGGCCGCCGCCGGCCGACGCTGCCACCGGCGGTGGCGCGAGGCAACATTCAACACTGCGTAGGCCGAACCTTCTGCGGTAGGGAGCCGAGCCAGAGGGGGTTTGCCTTTTATTTCTGTAGTGATGAATGTAGGCTTCATTTCGAATGCGATGCTTTGTTCTTTAGTGTTAATCATGTTTACAAAGGCTAAAATGGTGTAAAGTGTATCATCTGCTAGAACTTCCTATTAAGCTTCATGCCCATGATGTGTCCCAACCAGAATAAAGAAATAAAAAGTTATGTGCATACAACACTTGTTTTTCTAGTGATTCTTCTACACTGGTAGGAACCTACCTTTGCCAAAATTACAGTACTTATTATTCAAATGCAGTGAGAATGTAACACCTTGGGAAAAGTGACCACAAATACACCTCATGCTTTAGTTTTGGGGCACGACATAATAATGTAAAAAATGTTGAAAACAATTGTCATGGCAAGAATAAATTGTCTCTTAACACGCCAAACAAAATCGACTAAGTATCAATCGAAAAATTCATCATCTTGGGCATCTTGAACAATTGGTGCAACAACTCCATCATCAATGTACGTGTCATCTGCATCATGTTCATCATCAACATCAAATACATCATCGTCTGGTTCATCAACTGCCTCGGCCCGCACTTGATTAATAACTGAGACATCCCCGGTTGTGCCTTCCTTGTCCGATCTTGACCAATTTGTCAAATCCTGGTGTTCACCGAGCAAATTAATACCTTCGATACCCACAGTAATTGAATCCTCAAGATCTAATTCAGGTATGGCAAACAAGTTCCTTGGTTTCACTGAAATAACACTGCTGCAACCAGGTTTGTTCACCAGATTCACATAAAACAGCAGTTCTGCCTGTGTTGCCAGAATATAGGGTTCATTCTTATACCTGTGTCGAGTAGTATCGATGTCAATCACCCCAAATTTATCTTTACTGTATCCTTTGCCTCTGTTGGTACTTGTGGCAGCAGGCACATCAAACCAGTCACACTGGAATAGAATAACTTCTTTTTGTCTAGGAAATTCTAGTGAGATCATTCTTTTAATCACCCCATACCAGTTCGTGCCTCCTTTCTCACCCTTGACAAGCACACCACTGTTTTGTGTCACGAGGGTTTTCTCAATGTTAACAGTTCGAAATAGCCAATTATTGATATGACTATTCAATGTACGAGGTCGGGGATCCGGTCCTTGAGCAAGTGCAAACAACTCTGAACTTACTTCCCCTCTCGCATGTAGACCTCTGATCTTGCCTTCAAACCATCTTACGAGTTGATCCTCATGTCGCTGATCAAGATTTCTGGTTCCATATTCCTTCAGTTCTTCCAAATGCGCACTGCATGCAAATGAATATTACTGTTAGTTTGAAATTTAAAATTACAAGCAATAAATGATGTTAAGTAGTGTATCTTACTCGACATATGGTCTAGCTTCATCACAATTGCAAATTATGTAGTGCCTCATCTTCCGAAACTCATCTGGTGGAATTTCGTCAACCGTCTGTCCTCTCCTCTTGTAATCCATTTCAGAAAAAATGCTCAAACCAGATGGTGGCTCATTCACAGTAACTGTTTCATGTCGATCAACATGATTGTCTTTGGTGTCCATGTCCAAGAATCTTGAGCAGAATGTAAGGCACTCCTCGAGTATGTATCCCTCAGCAATTGAACCTTCAGGGTGAGCCTTGTTCCTCACATATCCTTTCACAGTGCGTAGGTACCGCTCCACTGGGTACATCCATCTGTAACACACTGGCCCCCCAAGTTTAGCTTCTTCAGCTAGATGAACAGGCAAATGGATCATGATATCAAAAAATGCAGGTGGGAATATCATCTCAAGTCGACAAATAGCCTCCCTAATTGAACAGCTTAGCCTGTCCAATTCTGTTTCCACCAGCTCCTTTGAACATAGTGCGTCAAAGAAATTACTAAGATGAATCAATCTGATGACAACATCTTCTGGCAAAATCCTACGCACCACTAAGGGTAAAAGTTTCTGTAGAATTAGATGGTAATCATGAGTTTTCAAGCCAGACACCTTATGTGACTTTACGTCAACACATCTTCTTATATTTGAGGAAACCCCATCAGGCATCTTCACTCCATATAGAAATTTACACAAACTTTCCCTGGCATCCTTATCTAACTCGTACAAGGCTGATGACAAGGTATACTTATCATCTTTAATCACAGGGTGCTGATCTGGCCGTATCCGTAGATGCTCCATGTCAAGCCGAGCATTCTCCCCATCCTTACATTTGCCGTCCAATTTAAGCAGAGTGCCTAGTATGCTCTCGCATATATTTTTCTCAATGTGCATGACGTCCAAATTATGCCTGATGAGCAAAGAAGACCAGTAAGGGAGCTCAAAAAAAATACTCTTCTTCCTCTAGTTGTGCCATCTGTTGTCTTCGTCACGCTTCCTTTTTTTGATAACAAGGTCTTTCCAAATTGTACTTATTCAAAAGTATCATACTGCTCAAGTACCTGTGCACCAGATAGTGGTTCTGGTGCCTCCCTGGTTTCGACCTTGTTGTTGAAGCTGACCGCGTTGTTGCGTCATGGATGGTCGGGGGGCAAGAAACGTCGATGTGTCATGTAGCAGTGCTTCTTCCCATGTTTCAACCATAAATAGTCAGTATGTTTGTGGTAGTATGGACATGCAAACTTTCCTTTAGTGCTCCAACCAGACAGCATAGCATAAGCTGGGAAGTCATTAATTGTCCAAAGAAGGATAGCGTGCAATGTAAAATTCTTCTTAGTCCCTGCATCTCTTGTTTTAACACCATTATTCCAAAGCTCCTTGAGCTCCAGTATAAGGGGCCTCAAATATACATCAATATCCATTCCAGGAGATTTTGGACCAGGTATCAACATTGACAAGATCCAGTTAGATTGTTTCTGACACAACCATGGAGGCAAATTGTAAGGTATCAGGATGACAGGCCATATGGAGTATGTAAGACTTTGCATGCCAAAGGGATTGAACCCATCAGAAGCAAGACCCAGCCTAACATTATGACCTCCTTTTTCTGAAAACCATTTAAACTCTGAATCCACGTGCTTCCATGCCTTTGAGTCAGTAGGGTGACGCATTTTCCCATCGTTCACCAATTCTTTCTTGTGCCACTGTATATCCTCTGACATTTACTTTGACATATACATTCTTTATAGCCGAGGAATAAGAGGAAAGTAGCGTAGGATCTTAACTGGTAACCGCTTCTTAACAGTAGTAGCACCAACTGCACTGTCATTATTATCACAGGTTTTTTCTACAACTTTCCACCTTGACTGCTTACAAATGGGACATGTCTCCAGATTTGCGTATTGCTCAAAAAATAAGACACAATCATTTTCACATGCGTGTATTTTGACATAGTCCAAGCCCAGGTCTCGAACCACCCTTTGCACTTTATCCAAGGAATCAGGAATACAATGCCCTTTAGGGAGAACCTTTCCAAAGAGCTTAAATATGGCCTCCAACGCCGCGTTACTTAAGCCATACATGCACTTTATCTGAAAAAGCTCCACGATAAAAGAGACCTTAGTTGCATTTTTGCATCCTGGATACAATTCCTTCTTTGCCTGGTCTAATAGTTTCAAAAAAATCTCTGCCTGCTTATCTGCCTCCTCATCATCTCTGGTTTGTCCATGATGTATAGTGCCACTGATAATATTTCTAATCAGAGTATTAGTGGCAGCAGGGTTATCATCACAACTGTCTTCTTCATCGTCTTCTCCAAAATAAGGTATTGTATCATCAGCTGTAGGTTGTGCATCATGATTATTGAGATCAGGAGTGACATCATGATTCACACGACCCTCAGCTGATGAAGTATTAGTTTGGCCTTGACTAATACCATCATCGATGAAACAATCCGCAAACCCTCTAGTCACTAAATGAATTTGAATGGGAAACACGGTGTCATGTCTGATCATGCATTGACATATAGTACATGGGCACGCAATAGATCGACCTCGCGCCGATGCGGCGGTAAAGGTTTGAAAAAAAGATCGGAAATTGTTCTGCCAATCCGCTGAGTGTCAAGGCAAGCGCATCCAACTCCGATCTTCGTGTGATGCCATTAATCTGCATTCATGTTTCAAACGACCTAGATCATGATATAACAATATGCATATATATGCAGGGAACGAAGATATATACGAGATCAAGACAACAGTACCGGCCGTGGCACCGCACAGATGTTGATTGATCGCCATGGAGATCGATATAGATGGAGACCTAGACGTCGTCGTGGAGATCTTGATGGAGACCGACGTCGTCGAAGACTTGGAATTTTGGAATGGTCCCGATGAGTCTCTATCTGATCGTCGTATTGATCTCCTGCATAAGCGTCGCGATAGACAAATTACAGTGCAACCAAGGAATACCTCGTTGCAATAATTCTGATAAAGTTGCAACGACCACGAAAAATAGTGCAATGACTAAATTTCGTGGCAATACGTACACGATATTGCATCTTGAGGCTACAAACGAAGCAATAGCCCTCCATGTATTGCAACAACACAAAGATATATTTGCAACCCAAATAAGACGTTGCGATATAGCCGTTCAAACGGAACCAACCCTAGTATGGTGGCCATAGCAACTTTCTATTGCAACGCACAAAATGCTAATGCAACGCAGAAATGGGGTAGCAGTATTTCCAACCAAATGCAACACAAATCCTCATAATGGGTGCATTAGCATCAACCTGTTGCAACACAAAAAATAAATATTGCAACTCAAATTTTGTGTAGCAATAGACACGCATATTACAACCAAATCACTGTTTCGGTGCCATAGTACCCCCTATTGCAACCAAATTTGTGGTGTTGCCTAAGAGTTGTGTTGCAATAGGGGGAAAACCTTGTAGTGGAAGGAAAAACCATCTATATGACCAAACCAATGAGAAGTTGCATACCTCCCGAATCAAATATATCAAAGTCCACTATTCCTAGCTTCCTAGGATAAGTAATGATATATTTTGGGGTTGTGACAACTTTCTCGATAAAATGGGAAAAAGCTTGATACGTTCCCTTAGCTTTATGTTGAATAAGAGCTAAGCATCAAGAAACATCACCTCTTGATGAAGAAGGAACCAATCAACTTTAACCCATAGACCCACCTATATCTACCCTTAGAATGCCTCACACGGAATTGTGACCACCACTACGATTTTGTAGGGGTATCAATGTTATTGATGCTTAGAAAAATCATCATACGAAATGATGAGAAGTGGTCACCCAAAATTCCCAACCATAGATAGAAATCCTAGGTAAAATAGCCAAAGCACTTCCAAAACTCTAGAATAATGCCTGTGGTTATGAAGCTACGAAACCCTAAGAAGCCCCTAAGGACTTTTGTTAGCTATCTCTCTGAGAGTGAAGTAGTTAACTTGGAACCTCACCACCGAGACATACAACCTCCTCGGTGAAAGGCTTCCAGATACTTCACCCCTTAGAGATAAATATAGATAGAATCTAACATCGATGATAGGAAAATTGTGAATACGGGAAATGACTACCACTACGTTTGTAGGAGCATTAGCAACCTTAATGCTCAGGAAAATTCATCACTTAGATGAAAAGTAGTCACCCAAATTCACAATCTTAACTATGTACGAAACAGATCGTAAGACCCTTAGAAGCCCATAGACATAGCCCTAACCTAGCCCTAAGACAACCCTATAAGCCAAACCGCCTTCAAGTGGGGTAGAAGTTGAGAGAAAAATAGTTTCTCGAAGACAAATACCCCCTTCGCTTGACGGTAATAGCACGCTAGCTGCTAACTCCTTAGTTAAACGACATAGTGTCGGTTAGGAATACAGGAATGAAGCCTGGTCCGAGAAACAAGACTCTAGTTTAAATCGCTAGATTTAACCTTCGTTCGGGTAGATAGAAATACGATAGAGTTAACGAGACCCATAGTTAACCCTCTCCCAGGAACCTACCATATAGGAATTGAAACCCATTAGAGCCAACATGTTGATGATTGAAGAAAAATCATCACATTATGAATTTGAAATCATAGGATAGAGGGTGGAAGTAACACCCACAAACAAACCAGCAAAGCCTAAGAAAGTACCAATGACGGGCCTAGTCTGATGGACCCCCGGCCATCGCATTGGCTGACCCCTCCCCCCTAAGACGGGCCTGTTCATTCGATCGAACTGCCTATCAATGGGATATGCATTAAAAACCATTCTTTAATTATGATTTATGAACATATAATTTTATGACGTAGAATAAAATGTGCTTGAATGCATGGCTCGCACACCTCTGCAGTCAATTGCAGAGTGCAGCTGCCATTGCATGCGAGCTCGGGCCCTCGTGGGACCCATGTGGCAGCCACTCCAGCCGACTGCAGAAGATCTCGATGACTCGATCCCACTTGGTGCTATCAGGCGAGTAGATGATCCATGCACTGCACGTTAGCCCTTCCATGGGAGTGAGTGAGTGACGTGATAGACCTAACTCCAACTGCAGCAAAGGAGCTGGATCTTCCCCTGCCTATCTGCCTCTGAATATACTAGCTATATAAACTTGGAGCAGCCGGCTGCAGGGCCATGCGTTCCAGTGGTATAGGCAATACATGCACGTGAAAGCACGCTGTTACCAATCAATTAGCACTAGGCAAATGGCAGCACCCGTTCTAGTTCTAGCCAGCTAGCAATGGTTTACTTTGTACACAGGCACACTGTAGCGAACATGGTCTCATATGCCATTTGTTCAAGTTTAATTTTGGTGATTAATGACAACATGATCAATGGGACTAATCATATTGTTGAGCATGTCTTTGTAGACATTTCTAGGTCCCATGAATGCAAAAATATCACATGCCAAAATGAGAAGATAGTATATATTTTGAGACAAAACCGACAAGAAGAAAGAGCAGGGAAAAGACACCGTCAGATGAACCGACGGTATCGTAGAAGCAAGCGTCGGTGCAAGCGTCGGTGTATTTGGTACACTGCGTGAAGTCTCAAGTGAACAGGCACTGTCGGATGAACCGGCGGTCCACTTTCTAGTTGCACCGGATGATTGACCAGAGGCAAAGCAGAAGAATCAAAGGCGCCGGATGAACCGACGGTCCATCAGTGGGCACCGTCGGTCTATCCGATGGTTCGTGAGATCAAGACAGGGAGGAGCTGGCGCAGGAAGCAGTTGCACCGGATGAACCGGTGGGCTAAGCATCGGTTCATCCGGCAGCCTCGTTATAGCTAACAGTAAGGTTTTTCAGCGGAACCCTTCAGCACCGGATGAAACGACGGACAACAGAGGAGCATCGGTCGAAGCGTCAGATGAATTTTGTCAGCAGGATGCAACGACTATGATGACGTGGAGGGGCACCGGATGAACCGCTGCCTTGGAAAAGTACAGCGTCGGTTCATCTGATGGTGAGTTTTCTGCTAGCCGTTGAGCAACGGCTAGTTGGTCACCATGGGCTATTTATACCCCCTCCACTCGCCCATTTGAAGTTGTTGGATGCTGAGGAATACCAGAGGAGTTCAAGACACATAGAAGATCATATCCAAGCCATCTAAGTGGTAAATTGCTCATCCATAGACTTGCACATGCTTTGTGTGTACTTAGTGTTAGGCTTAGCTTAGAGCTTAGTGAGTGCAAGGTGTGCCTACCTTGTGAGGTGATTCCCAAGTGGATCAAGCTATACGAGGTGCGCCGGAAGCCTTGGAGCCTAGGCGGCTCTCCGGCAAACGTCTTCGACCCTCCGGCTTGGTGTGGAGTGGCGAGGACACTTTGTGCGGGGGACGTAGAGACCCCCTTCCCTTGGTGGAGAAACTCCTTAGTAGAGGCGGCATCAAAGTGACCAAGGGAGCTTGGCGAGTGCCTTTGTGGCGAGTCAAGTGGTGCTCTTGGTGACCGGGAAGCAATACTCTTGTGTAAAGTGCTTCAACAACGTGGACTAGGGGTGGCTTATTACCTACCGATACCACGGGATAAATCGCGTGTCAAGAGTTTGCTTTCTCTCATCCCCCTTTACGTTTTCGCATTACTCTCTTGCAATCCTTGCTTGCCTTTACTTTACTAGAGTAGTATCTTGCTAGGATTGGATATAGGTTGCAAAACTTGTTTTGGGATGAGAGTTTCACACTAGAACAACCTTAGTTGCACATTTAAATAGTATGTTCTAGCTCATGGTTTATGCAAAGTAGTAAAAGCCATAGGTTAAGTTTTTCAGTTGTCTAATTCACCCCCTCCCCCTCTTAGGTTACGAGCATCCGATTCCTTACACACATTCAGCAGCAAAACCACTGCTACCATGCGTGCCCGATCTAATAACCTGAGAGAGTGAGAGGTGACAGATTGGAGCGAAACAAAGAAAGACGGGGCTCACTTATTATTGGGAATCTCTCAGCACCCCTGATCAGGAGGCAGATGCGCTTGGGAAACATTCCCATTTAGATGACGGGTAAGGGGTACGGTGGCCCCAATTTGGGTGAAAAAAGTTTTTAAAAGACCTCGTTCTTTATAGTATAGATTATATCATGACAAGTTACATGGACATCATCAATCAGATATTTAAAAATATTTATATATCTACTAATCATCAACACCTTCCTCCTCCTCATCGTCATCACTACTCTGATCCTCACTGGCATCCTCCTCCGCCTCCTTTTCCTGGTTATTTTCGTCCCTCTTTAACTTCAGAAGCCCAATAAAATCACGGAGTGCGATATCCGGGTCTTCGCTCCTCATCAAGGTCTTAGCGACCTGTGCAGGTGTCACTGGCACTTCCGCCATCAGCTCGTCGATCTCAGGATACGTGACATGGTCGTCAATCGAGTGATAGTTGTTAACAAGAATCCTGAAAGCCTCTCTGGTGCAGTAGCTCATGTGGATGTGCATGTCCATCCTTCCAGGCCGCAGAAGCGCTGGGTCGAGACTTTCCTTGTGGTTGGTTGTGAAGACAATGATCCTCTCCTCCCCACCCGAGGACCATAGCCCATCCACAAAATTGAGAAGGCCGGACAATGTTACCTTGTCTCCTCCTTTCTTAGAATTGGAGGACTTGTTGCGAGGTTTCTTGTTGCCTGATTTGTTCCTTTTTCTGAGTTCGATCGTACAGTCAATGTCCTCAATGACGAGGATGGATCGGTTGGACATGTCAATAAGAATCTTCTTGAGCTGTGAGTTGTTCTCGACCCCGGTGAGCTCGAGGTCATATATGTCAAACCTAAGGTGGTTGGCCATGGCGGCGATCAGACTGGACTTGCCGGTCCCGGGTGGACCATAGAGCAGGTATCCCCTCTTCCATGCCTTGCCGATCTTCTTGTAGTAGTCCTTCCTCCTGATGAACTTGTCGAGGTCATCAATGACAGACTGCTTGAGCGCATGGTCCATGGCGAGCGTGCCGAACGTGGAAGGGTGGTGGAGGTCCATGGGAGACCACTCGGGGCCGTCGTTCATCCATATGGTGATAGGTCTCTCCTGATCTCTTATCGCCTTTGCAGTGGCGATGATGTGGGGGACATAGGCTTTGAGCGCCTTCTCCTTGTGCTTCTTGTGGAAGCTGAGCTCGAAGTAGAGCTTGCGGACACGGCCGACGATGATGTGCTTGGAGTCGGCGTTACCGCTGCTGCCGGGAACTTCGTCGGAGTAGAGGCACCATGTGAACTCCGCCCCCTGGAACACGTCCACTAGATCCTCGCCCTCCTCCATGCTGAGGAGGAGCTTGTCGTCGTCGACGTCGAAGTCGAGGTTCATCCCGCCGCTGAGGCGGACGCGCTGCACGCCGGCGGCGTCCAGGCGCGTGGCGAGGTAGGTCTTGACGGCGGAGAAGACGCGGTTGGTGTACCAGCCGTCGAACTGCTCGATGGTGATGGTGTAGCGCCACGTCAGGCGCGAGCGCAGGCCGGCGAGGCAGGAGGAGAGCAGGCTGCGTGCCTCGTGGGGGAGCAGGTCGTTGGCGAGGCACCAGCATGATGGACGCCGCCACGGATGTCGCCGCCGCCACGGCCTCCTTGGCCTTCTCGTACGACGACGGCGGCGCCATGTGTCGTGCGAGCTTGCTTTCCTGCTGGTTTCGAAGATCTGATTCTGATCCCAGCGCTCCTGTTTTGAGTTTTGACATAGGATACGGCTGCCACTTTTTATAGGCTAAACACGTATTCTTGCCTGACTCGGACAGGGACTTCTTAGAGGACTCTTAATCCAGGCGCCGGAACACAATTTATAGGAGAGGAGAGAATGAACAAAATTGTGCGTGTTACGTTTACTAACTTGATTGTTTGATGACATCATCCAAACTTTTCTGCATCCATTAAAAATGGACAAAAGAGCCTAGTCTAGGAAAACAGTGAAGATCTGCTCTACACATTGAGTGAATCACACCGACCAATTAACCCTCTTGCACTTTTGTCCTCATTTCGTGTAAAAGATTACAACTGGAGTTAATTGACCTTTTTAGACCACCTATTTAAGTTGATCTACCAACAGTATGGGACTGAATGTCTGTAGCTGCTGCTAGCGCTCCCAGCGGTAGCACGCGTGTTGGGCCAGGCCCAACTACCACGGGCTGGGCTGTTACAATAATAACCATCTGAATTCTGAAGCCGTCAAGAACCAGGCAGGCGCCGTGTCGTGACGACGGTTTCAGCAGCTTCCCTCCACGACGACCCTCTCGAGCGCGTGAGCTGATCCCAGCAAGGCGTCTCCATCATCGACACCAGGGGAATCGATGCCGACAACGAGCCGGGCTAGAGACCGTCAACAACTCCGTCGAGCTAACCGCCGGAGCCGGAATCTTTTCCTAATATTTGCTTGCTTTCCTTCACCTTGACAAATCACATATCGACGCGCATGCATAATGGATGATCGATGCAGTACGTACTGGACATTTGCCCCATGCACGACGTGATATACCTAACTCCAACTGCAGCGAAGCTAGCTGTGGCTTTCCCCTGCCTGACTGCCTCTAGTTATATATACTAGCCTTGCAGGTTTCCAAACATGCATGATCCTCACCAATCAATTAGCAGCAGGAAAACACTAGAAGCCATGGTTTACCTTGTGCACAGGCCCAGGCACATTCGATAGACAAAGAGATCGCATAGACAAACCACTGCTACCATGCGTGCCCGCCATCTGATCTATCTGAGAGAGGTAAATGAGAGATTGGAGCGAAACAAAGAAATATGGGGCTCACGGATTCGAGGGAACCTGGCGGCACCTCTAATGAGTGGGCACATGCACTCGGGAAACGTTCCCGGTAGAGCAACCGAGGATGTAGGGGACGTCCTGGGCTGCCTTCATGACCTCCCTGCCCGGAAGAAATTTGTGCAGTAGTCATGTACTCGTATGGACTACTAGGTTAGTGTTCCTACCAATGAGTCTTCAAAGTCTAAGCCTTGAAGAGGTCCGTGAGGACATCTTTGCTAATACTTACCCTTCAGGGTGTGCCATTCGCCACATCACTACTTGTTGTCAAATCCTTAGAGCTAATAAACTGTGTCCCATCTTGCATATATATACTGATCCAGAGTTTAATTGATATGCTTTCTGTGTATATGTACTTTGTTCAGGAGTTTATATTTTCTATGTGGAAGAGTGTGTTCCAGCGTGTGGCACTTTAATTTGTGCGTGTGAATAATAAGTAGCCAAAAATATTCTCAGATATAGTACATATTAATTTCTAAGATTGATCATCAGGATTTGCACAATTTTCAAATGTGAGTACGTCCATGTTGAGTGTATATGCATCCTAGCAACACTGATTTGGGAGTGATCAGGTGGCCCTGAACGCTCATGTTTCCACAAAAAGAATTTAGACGCGCTCTGAATGCGGTAGGATTCCTTAAATTCATGGCGTGATTTTGAAAGTAGTTCCTGCGTCTTTAGTACTTGTGTCATAGGTGCGTTCGAGACTGAAATTTATATTTAATGGTCAAGAATAATGGACCTGAAGGATTCATCAACAAGACCCTTAACCCTATGAAAATAAGATGAGACCTATAAATCGAGTGATAACTTTTCTCTGCTGTCAAAATTTCAATTAAAAGTGTAATGTCCCTTGTGTTAATTCTTGAGAAGTTTTACCATATGGCTCTTTTCCTGGGCTACTCACAAGTCAAAAGCAAGTGATGTGTCACTACCATATGTGTGTGTGTCTCTCTCTCTATATATATATATGTTATTACTAACCATTCCTCCAAAAAATAACTCCCAAAACAAACATCTCCTCCCCATTCTCAGTAATTTGGGAGACAAATAGACAACATGATAATAGAAATAGAGAAAAGAGGGAGCATAGAACTCACCACGTTTCTCTCTGATACTGCAACAGGCCAACAGCTGCTAACACCTACCCACACCTGGCTGCAGCTCTGCCTCCAGCCGCCGCCCGGTGGGTCTCATGTGGATCCAGAATTCCCTCTCGTGCTTGGATTGGCTGCGCCCAGTCTATCCAGATTAAATTCCTCATTGTCGTCAAGCAGATCGACCCAGGTGAGCTTATGCGGGGGTTGTTGTGCCGCCACCACGCTTTCTCGAGTTGGGGATATCAAGGCCCTCACAAGCAACAGCCCGTAGAATTTGAAGCTGCGGATGGAAGGGCCAGCAAGATACCGGCGTCGAACCAGATGGGGTCAGCGTAGGGTTAGGAGTGCTCCCTGGTCACTGAGCAGGGCCGACGTTCAATTAACAATAGATATCACTCAGTTCTTCATCTGAAATAATTAGAAATAGGATTAATTGAACAAGAATCACACCCAAGATCAATTTCATTAGAAGAATTCCTAACCTCATCAGTCTCAGCAGCATGCCATGATGGATGTCTTGCTGCATAATTGACCAGATACTGCTACACAAGCCCCAACCACATTAGTGTGAGAAATCCAAAATTGACAGTCAAACATTTATATGCATCCAAGTCAATTTAACCAACATCAAACAGAACTGCTCACCTGATTGCCGAGAGTGTCGTTGTTGCCGCATGTGCTTGCGTCTGCACGGACGAGGCACAAGAACCTGGAGGCCATCCACATCCACACAATGCACACCTGCCCTTACGGATCTAGAAGGGGAGCGCACATCCACACCACCACTCGCCTGGAGGACGAAGCCCCCGCCTCGATTTGGTTGTCAGGTCGGCAAATCCGGTTCGTCCTCACGCCCACGATGAGGACCCATCCAGGAGGTGCCGCTGTTGGCCGCTGTAAGGGGAATGACTCGTCGCGAGCAGGAGGATGGCGCTCACGACCGTCACCGAGCGGCCAGCTCCCGCAGCTTGTGGCAAAATCCATTAGGCCCACCCTCGGATCTGAGTGGCAGGGAGGGATAACGAAGCGGCCGCCGCAGCACTACCATGGGGCTACGACCGGCGGCCACAGAACAGGGCCGAGGCGTGCAGAGGACGGGGGCAGCGGCGACGCAACGAGTTGGGGTTGGGGCCGACGACGAGGGGACAGGGTAGCAGGCGGGCGGGTGTGGGCTCAGCGGATGAGGAACTCGGGCGCACGAGGACTGGGAGCGTTGGCGGCGGTGGTGGAGGGACGGAGTCGGCGGTAGTGGAGGGACGGAGTCGGCAGTGGTGGAGAACGGGGGCGCACGAGGACGGGGGCCGTGGGCGGCGACGGTGGGGGACGAAGTCGATTCGAGAAAACTGCCGCGGATTTCTGGATCCACGGTAGAGACGTGGGGCCTGGAAGGACCGGTGGAAGAAAAAAAACAAAAAAACCGGTAAAAAAACCAGTCGGGGGTGCAGGGGAGCCGCAGGTGGCTCGTTGCGGGTTGGCTCACGTATGGAATATTATTCCATACCAGGGTATAAAATATATATATATATAGGGCAGCGCTATTCTGTACCCAGGGTATGGAATATTCCATACCCGAGCCTCCCGCGCGCGCCCGACGTTCCGTCGCCCGAACCAGCCCCGCGTCCCACGTCTGGATTTTTCCCCCTGCACGCCCGGACCTGCGTCTGGTTTTTCCACGTGCCGCCCGGGTCCTGCGCGAACTGCAAGCGTTCTAGTTTTTTTTCTTTTCCTTGGACTCTGCGTGCGTCACTGGTGCGGTGTGTGCTGAACGTGGCAAGGCTGGGGCAAATGTCTAGCTATGGTGGGCCCACTATGTAACGTGGTTTTGTTATTTAAAAAATGGCTCTGTTAGGTGACCTTAGTTCTCTTTTTTTTTGTATTTTAATCTGATAATTTCGTATTTGACTGTATATTTACAATCCTAGATTTTGCTGCAAGATAAGTCTCCGTACTGCAGAGAATGGTTATATTTTTATTATAGATTGAAAATCAATTAATCGTGCCATTATGTGGCAATCCATCACACCAAATGTGTGTTTACGTTGGAGGCTTGAAATTATTTATCTATGTTTAAGAAAGAAGTGACCAAACCATTTTAAAAGTGTCAGATTACAAACACTATTATCTATGTAGCCGTAATAGTTAATACTAAAAACATATGGTATATGACTCGTATTCATATCCTGTTGCTAGGACAGCAAATAGACAATTGTACAAAAGGTAGTGGCACTAGAATATTTTCAGTCAGGCCATGCAATTAAGGATTACAAAGTGACTAGTAAATATAATTTATTCACTATCTGCTTCAAGAACAATGTTTGTCTGTTGTGGCCAAAAAAAAGAAGAAAGAAACAAGATTGTACAGTGCAGCAAAAAATAAAATTGCAGCTGCATCTGAGGTTACTACGTAGGGTGAAAATAAAGATCCATCCTCACAGTTTCCTCTGAGCCCAAACATCTTATCATAGATCGACCTGAATACTTGGTTGCCTGAAAAGCTAACGATGTTGGAGTTTTTGTGTCTTCATCTAGGTTTGGACGTCGCACATGCAGCTCACTTGGTTGTCCCTGCCGTTGCAGCTGCACAAGGAGGTTCCGTCCAGACCTGCACAAAGATCCAAGCAAAATTGACGTCATTCCTTATGACGGAAAAGCATCAAGATTTAGGTTTGTTATACACAGGAAGGATAGTTAGTTTACATTCATGGGGATGGAAGCAAGCTAAGGGAAATGGCAGGATATCTGACCAAAAAAGGTCCTTTCTGGCATTGCAACAATCATGTTGGAAAGTATAAAAACCACATAAAAATTTAGTAACGAACTTGTTCTTTCCATATATCAGTTCAGGTATACCCCACTAGCAATCATCCTGAAACAAGACTGGAGACGCAAGCAACCCAAATCTACATCTGGAGAAACAAGGAGCTCTATGTTAAAATTCCTTACTTTCAGATATACAGAGGTGCATTTTGAGAAAGAAAAAACAATACAAGCTGTCCAAGTAGCATCACAGAGATACAGAGCTACCTTCTAAAAAATTGCCATCTAAAAGCATAATGAAAAATGCTACCTTCTAGTTTAGCACTACAGCTAACTGGATTAGTTACAGCTTGTGATTTAATCATTGATGCACGCAATTTAATTTTAAATCAATCTGTAAAAAACATCTCATAGTTTCTTGAACCAGCCAAGCAGAGGCAACCAATACTAGCGCATTTGCTCAAACACAGTGTGCACATCAGCATCACTGATAGGTTATTAGTCTAAAATACACACAAAAGGCAAGAAATTAGGCTTGGGAATCAGCTAACCTATCAATATGTTTCCATATATTGAATATCAATTCGTTTCAGAAACATTGTCATGGGGTTGCTTAATTTTGTGTTCCTTTCATCCACACATGTCAGCCATGATACCCACATCATATCCAATGAGTAGTTAATTAATTAGTTACCTGGATCCAAGTGTTCCTGCGAACTGTTGCCACAGCAATTACTACTCCTGCTTGCTCGCCATCCTGGTACATCAAAGTTCCAAATTCAGTGGAGCATCTCTGAAACAAATTCAAAAACAAGAACTCATATTTGAAATTTAGTGGAGCTGTGTCAGGTCTACCCAGATCCTTGTGCCCATCTAAATTGAGTACACGTCAAACCAACGCATTTGACACAAAACACCGTATCCATCTCATTATTTAGAAATATGAGAAAAATAAGGGCACTTGTAAAGATTAATGAGCTTAAAAAGCTCAAAACTATACATAAATTTGTCAGAAAAGGATAATCCCTAAGGTTTCTCAGCTAGTTCAGAAAATGGGTATGTTTGCATTCGTAAGAGACAATCCTAGAAGGCATACATACACCAGCAACATGGAAGAAGCAGCATATAGGTACCAGTGCACCACATAAAGATTTCAACCAACTCTACTCTGACTCAGGAAGCATATCTTCTGATTATTAGCTCTAATAATAGAAAACAATTAGCAATCCTCAATACGCCTCACATGGCACAGTAGTGTTTCAAACTAGAGTTTTAATTTTGATTTGTTACATAATGGCGAGGCAGCAAGGTTCCAAGATGAATATACTAAATGTCATCTGATGCATGAGGCCGAGTTCGCCGTGCATCACAAGAACATGGATACACGATCACATAACAGATCAATTAATTTGAAGCACCATGCCTACTGGAAAGAAGTATATATGACTACATAAGCTACTCCATTTGTCATAAACAAATTTAAGGGTATATGAGGATTACGAATTTGTCAGTATGACTTTCAGTAGAAACTAGCAACATGGAAATAAATATAAAAACAGGAATCAATTTCAACAAACAAAACTTCTCCAAGTAAAAGGATCAATTATATACAGGTATATACAGTCACGAGCAAATTCACGATTATGAAAGAATTTTTCTTATCAGCAGCATGCGGCTGGTGATGCCCTTGACAGTGGGGTGGTGAATTAGGCGGATGGCAGCAAAATGGAAACTTGTGCCTGCAACAACCAAGCGCCGGCGGGCTAATTGTTGACCCTCAAACTCTGCTTATCAAACACGTGAGGAACCATAATTATTATTATGAAACAGAAAATGTGAGGAACAGAGATGAAATTAACATACTCTACATAATGATGTTAACCAGAGCTCACCTGATGCAAAATTTAATGTTTATGTCCAAATGCGTGCATGGAATACCTTGCAGAGAGGTTCGAGTCGACTTGGAGCTGGAGGAGCCGGAGACCGAGGGCGACGAAACGGTTGAGCAGGGGCCGATGGAGTCGAGCTCGAGGAGCCGGAGGTCGGCGACGACGAACTGGATGCGAGTTCATGCCCCGTCCTGAAAAAATAGGACATTTGCAATGGCAGTCCACATTTAAAAATAAGCATCTGACAAATATAGAAATGGTCTTGCAGCAGGCAAGGTGGCATGTATTGGATACTGAAATTTCAGAATACATAAGCATGCATATGAACCAAAAAAAGTTTGTGAGCTGGATTTATGGGCGCACCAATTTGTAACACAATCAGTTGTACTAAGCATACCATTAAATGTAACAATCAAATTATGCCTAAAGTTTGGATAGGTCAATTTTAAGAAGAGATACTGACAGAATTTCAGGAAACAGCAAAAGGTAGTAGTTCAGTAAGAAACCATGATATTAACACCCGGATCAAGCATTTATTGCATAACTTGAAACTAGTAATAAAAAATATAAATGCCAGCAGGAGCATGTACAAAATGGTGACTGTTGGGAACCTACTGAACCAGCAGGATCAAGTTCGTTTCAAAAGAAAATGGTCCTGGAGTTCAGTGAACGCCATTCAACACCTGGACAGAAGGTGCTTAGGCCGTAATTTGGGTTGGAGCTGGCAGAGGTTGCAGGCTTCACAGTACATTGTGGCACGTCTGCTCATTGCCCCATCTCATGGAATGGGAATGGGCGTCGACAACAGGTTCGATTCAGTCATCTCACCAGATCAGGGAGTTAAACAGCTGCCGATTGGGAAAAAATCTCAAGTTCTCAACCGATTGGTATGACATTTGTTGGAAAAAATCGCAGTCACATGCAGATTTAATTAGAGGTTGTACAGACAGAAACTGTAAAACAATATGATACAAAAGTTTGAATGGGCAAGGAGTAACAAAAATACAAGAACTGTGTTTATGGATTCCTAGGACAGTAGCATGTATGGCTTGATTATTTGTCGAAACCTACTACATGGCAGCAAAGGATTGAACATACTAATTAAACTAAATAGTTAATTAGTTACAACTAGTAATCACGAAAAAACCCAATTAATAGCAAGGAGAAAGCAGTTTGTAAGACACATCTCATGGAAGAACAAACCAAATGAATGGGAGCTAATGAACAGTCTTCCGATCATGGGATACCAAATCAAAGCCCTACGAAAATGGAAGTTTCACAAGAAGATGAACCTAGCATTCAGCGCCTATTTAGAGGGTGATCTAGAGGCTGTGTCAGAATCAGCAGAGGTCACGGGATTCACAGAACATTGCTTGCCGTTTGCTTGACACCTCCAGCTAGTTGGTAAGAGTAGGCGTCAGTAGCAGCCAGCAGGATTGATCTTGTCATCCTTGACAAAAAAATTTCACGGAATAAATAGCCACCACCAACCAAGTCATACCAACAATTGTACTTCCCAACTTCAAGTCATGGAGTATCATGAATAAATGAAAAAATAAGTATAGCGGAACAGAAAGCACTACCAAGTGGCAGCCAATCTAATTGCAATCAGAAAGCAACATTAAAGTCACCGGATAATCAACTCCTCAGGAAAAAAACACTAATGAGGTGTTGCATCGTGCCATATATGTGGAATCACTATTTCCTTTCCATCATAACCGATGTGGTCCCAAAAGGTATTGGAAAATCACACAGCCTGAACTGCAATACCCAAAATTAAAGTCATGAACTTCTCAGTCATTACTAGGGTCATTACATGGATACTGAAATAACCAGACGCCTTACAGAGGAAAAAAGGAGGCTAACTAGTAATTTGATTCAGCACTTATTGATAGCTGAGAAAGTGGATCTGTGATTGAGGGAATTAGAGGATGGATGGAAAAATCAGAGGAACTGAATGATTTGGAACACAGTATTTGCTATTTGCTGAGGTAAAGGGCAGCTAATTGGAACATCTTGGTCAATGTATTAGACCGAGCTGCAATGGAGAGGGACAGGGGAAAGCTAGAAAGGTCATGAATAGTTCAGAGATCTCACCCGATGAACCTGCATGACGGAGCACCGCCGGCACTAGACTAGGAGGACTAGGGGATCGAAGAACGCAAGCGACCTGGGGGAGCTCCTCCGGACGGCGGACGCTACCAGACCTGCACAGGAACAGAGCAAGACGCGCAAGCTGGAGCCGTGGTGCCACTGCCAGAAGGAGGCCTAGCCATCCACCACTCGCTGTCGCGCCACCACCCAGAGGTACTCCGGAACGGAGCAGGAAGAGGGCCGATGAGCGACGGTTGCGGTGGATCTGGCAGAACGAGCTCCTGCAGGCAGCCGTCGTGCTGGATCCACAAGCAGGCCACCGGGCAGCTCATGCTGGCTTCGTTCCGGCGGTAGGCCGACGGGGAGGAGCTGTCCAAAGTCCAGAGTTGTAGGAGGCGGAGGCCGGTGGCGAGGAGACACGCATTCGTCCCCGATCCGAGCAGGGAGACGCAGCGGCGGTCGTGTGGACGGGGCGGCGACGACAGAAGGGGGCCACGGGCGCAAAGCAGCGGCGATCTGGGGCAGCAGAAGAACGGGGGCGCGCGCTGGTGGGGTCTGGAGCCGGGGTCGAATGCGGGCGGGGCGACGGGGTAGCAGGCAAGCGGGGCTCGGGGGGCGGATCGGAATCACCGGTGCGGCACTCGGGAGGCGTGTGGGTGGCGGCGGAACGAAACAGAATGGGGAGGAGGAGAAAACTACCGCAGGACGTGGGGTTATCGTGAAAAAAAAACTTGTAGAAAACCGGCTGGGTGCTCGGGGGGAGGGTGGTGGCGCGTGACGGTGCGAGGGCCGGCTCGGGTATGGAATATTATTCCATACTCAGGGTATAGAATATATATACCCTATATATATATATATATATATGACACTCATTCACGCATAGCTCACATTTTTTAATTTTAGAAAACGGAAATATATCCCACATGTGCATCCGGTCCGTGTACAGATGCACCACGCGTTGGCCGTGCACTACAAAAAATCTTGCGGTCCATGACGGTTGATTTTCGTCACAGATCATCAAAATTTCGTCATAAAACTGCATCTATGACGAAATTTCAAATCGTCATGTATTGAGCGTTACAGATTAAACACTGTGACGAACTAACGTTTTCGTCATAGATTAGTGTGATCCATGACGTTCTCAAACTGTTATAGATTGGTGCAAAGCCCATTGAACCCGGCCCGAAGCCCAAAATCTTTGACGAAATTGATCGTCATGGATTAACTTGCCACGTCACTTGTAGAGATGAGTTGGCAGATGACAGGCGCTGATGTGGCAGATGACGTGGCGCCGATGTGGCAGATGTGTAGTGGTGTGGCAAACACGAGGCGCTGACGTGGCAGCCACGTGTAGGTGGTGTGGCATAATAATGATGACGTCAGCACGTGCCATTGTTAATAGGCCAAATTCAAAATAGGCCTAAAATTGAATAGCTATTCAGCCCATATAAATTTCAGTCACAGCACATACATTTCAATCCAACAAATTTGTCCCAACAGATTCAAAACAGATATAAATCCCTGAAAACACTAATCAATTATGATCAAAAAATACATTCATGTGCTATGATCTTGCATGTATGCAGACCTAAACCCTAAAAATACATCAATTCTTCGTCTTTGACCTAGCAGAAATCAGCATGTATGCTTGACGCCCATCTCATTCATATCCACAACCATGTTGTGCCTGCACATATACATGGTAAAGTTCAGATGCACATATACACAAATTTCATATGGTATTAGAGGATACTATGGTCTGGCATATTCAGATCTTACATTTCTATATCTATTTATGTTTCTACATATCAACAAAGTATACAATATGCAGTACTACATAGGCTTAACAACTATTACTATGTTAAAAAAGTGATTATTGCAATTTCCAAGAGATAATATGCATTTGCTGACAAAGGGATCAAAGACTCCTGATGAGAGACTGATAGCATTCCTTAAGCAACAGTGCTCAAAAGCAATAGTTTCAGAATTCTCAAGGAAACTAGAGAAAATCACAGTAGATTTCTCCACTTAGGATTATGAGGCTCTTCAAATAAAAAGGAAAAAAAAGGTATTTGCAATGTCACTGTCATCATTGAACTTTTAGTAGCCATCATCAAAGCATGCCTAAAAGTAATGGACATCAATCTATCATTCAATACAGTGAAGTACTGTAATTCTGACAAGGCCATTTACAGTTTTATTAGCTGATGAAAGAGTATACTTTTGAATTTAAACCTGCAGGGGGCAGTCCAACTTAGAACATTTACCTTGCTAATAAGATTGTTATCAAGCATCTAGTCAGTAGGAATATTGAACTCCTTGCACTGCCTCATCATAGCATCTCTTGTCCTCAGAAGGTTGTAGACACCTCGTTCAGTCCTGAATTAAGAAGCCAATCAAATTATGAGTACCTTCTTTCCTTCCCTGAAATAATTACCAAATGGACACATGCTCATTGCATATTACTAGACCAAAAGTCTATAATGGTCTTTAGCATACAATGACTTCTTCCCTGCCAGCCTAAAGACACCACTTCTCTGTTCAGTTCTAATTCTTCAATTTTTCCTGAAATGAAGAGACCAAATGTACCAAATAGCAAGAACTTAGTTTCAGTGTATATAAATAAGCATACTTAATAATGTAGGTTTTAAGTAACATCCATATATGTAATAAGCTACCAAAAGCATGAAAGGCTATCTCAGGCAATATCCGATACAAGATACTCAAAGATGAAGTTTAGTCTGTTGATAGAACAATCAAATTTCAATTGACATGTGAAAAAGAACTCAATGCAGATTATGAAACAAAGTTCAATTGACAAATTTCAATTAAGCAAAATTGCCTAGAGACCAAGCTTTCATCGTGTTACTGTCAAAGAAACAAAGTAAAAGTATATTCCTATTTGCACTCCTACGAAATAATCAGATTATTTCAATTGACTAGGGATTGATATGTACAAACAAGGAGTAATGTTCAGATTATTTGATGTGAGAAAAGCAGAAGCATATTCAGATTATTTGATGTAAAAAGGCAGAAACATATTCAGATTATTTGAAATACTTACCTGCTCACTTAACTAACTTATTATGGTAGGCATCTACAACTGTTACACAAAATGTTTCAAAAATAAATGGGCAAACAACAGAAGGAGTATTGCATCATTATTGATAGCCCAGCTAGTACCCTTCATGTCAACTAACCTCAATTTGACTAGCAAACACATAATTATAAGAAACATACAACAATGTAAAGGAATGTACTGCAAATTTACTTATGTCACACTAAGAAGAAATCGGTGAAAAATTGCCCAAAACTGAATGGTCAACTAGCAGGTTGGCTGTAACACAAATGCTCAGCAGGTAAACAATATTTTAACCTGTATCAAACAAATAATTCAGTGTCAAGTTGTAGTATGCTCATCCTGTACTAACAAATATTCCTAACCATTGCAGATCCAAAACCAGAGCAATGATTTCTATTAAGAATTGTTATCATGTTCCCAGATCAATAAATATACAAGGGATTGGGAAAGAGGCCAAGGGAAACAGAGAAGAATGGTGCTTGCGTGAGGGATTTGCTGCTGGTATTCTGGGAAGAGCTCCTACTACTTGAGATTGCAAGAATCACACGAGAAAGAAAAAATGAAAACAGAGAGGAGGAAGGTGTGGCAACTAGCCCAAGAAGGGAAGGGGCCCAGGCTGTTCTGGTGGTCTGGGGAACAAGCAGCAATGTCGCTACTTGCTGTTAACAGAGGGAGGAAGAAAGAGATCAGGCAGGGTGCGGCGCGCGGACGAAGAAGGCAGTGACACCTGCAGAAAAATCCACGGCTCGAAGACCGGAACACAGGGCAACAGCACGCAGCACGGCAGCACAAAGGTCGGCACACATGAGGCAGCAAGATGGGCATGGCAGCTCACCTAAGGGCATTGTGTCGAACAGGTTGTAGGCGAGGAAGGAGAAGGCAGCAGCTCGGTGTAGGAGAAGCAGACGGTGTGGAGGCTTGCCGTTCTGCCGTCGTCGTCCTCGGCACCCAATGCGTCGTCCAGCTTGCGGTCGACGTTGAGCTTGTCGCTGTTCCCGTCGTCGGGAAACGCAAGAGCAGAAGGGAATCAGAAAAAATAAAAAAGGGGCAACAAAATTGAGAAGAGGAGGAGGAGAAAAATTGCAAGGGAAGTGGCGCACCCACTGTCACCGAGGATGATGACCTTGAGGAGCATTCGCCATGGGAGCGACGGATCTGGGGTGGAGCGGATCAGACCGTGCGAGGTGGGCCGAGGGTGCCTAGCGAGATCCCCGGCACCAGGCGGCGCGCGCTGGCACAGTGGGCTTCTCCCTCGACGCCAGGTGCAGCACCAGCCTGACAAGCTGCTTCCCCGGCCCTTCAGCTCCTTCCCCGGGCCGCGAAATCCGGTGGCTCCTTGGAGCGCGCGTCTGGTGCTGAGGGACTGCACCGCTGCGGGAAGGGCGGAGGGCCGGCCGGCGGCGCCTGGCGCTAGGAGCTGCGCCGCTGTGTGCGGGGCGGAGGGCTGTGACCTGTGGAGACGGGGGAGGCGAGGAGAGGGAGCGGGAGTAGTCTGAGGGGAGGGAGTTGAATGGAGGTGTTAGGATCATGATTTTAAATAGCGGGCTAAGACGTTTAGCGGTAGGACTACTATTATGATATTTAGCGGGATATATCTGGCATTTAACGGGCTATAACCGGCTTTAGCGGGCAAAATGCCATAGCGGCTGCTCTTTCTAGAAGCTATATCCGGCTATAGCGGCAGCTATAGCCGGCTATTTAGAATCTTAGTTAGGATTAGAGGGTTGCAGCTTCCTTTTATATGAAGTCAACACGTTTAGATCCATCCATTCCGCGATAAACGGTCCAAAATAAATGGGCAGTTTGGGTCTAAACGGGCTTGCTACATTCCTCACTATTTAACATTTTTCTTTTTCATTTTACTGTACCATTGTGAAATAACACTTGAAAATAATTATCTTATACGCATAAATATATTTTTAATATATAATAGTATGTATATAAGTTGTCACATAAGAGTTTCAAGAATTATCAAGTAGAATTAATATTTTCTATCATTTAAATGAATTTCTGCATGTTTATCGAAAGTAATTCCAAATTGACCTATATGTACCTCTAATAAGACTCGAAAAAATCTAAAAAAATTATATTTAGGCTTATATGGTCTATTCTATCCCACATCTAGGAGATTGACGAAAAATTCAATTGACATATTGGGAAAATTCAAACTTCTACTAGCCACCTTTTCATAAAATAATGATAATAATACCCAAAATAACTCGAAAAATTATGCAAATTGGCATAGAAACATTTTGTGGATGTACAAGCTTGACAAAAAATTTTCATAAGATTTTACGAAAATCAGAGTATACATGTTCACAACCTATATAGGTCTCTCACATTGTTTCATACAACTTAACTTAAATTTTGAAGTTTCAAACAACTAAAATTTTGTATAGCTCATATACACCTGAAATTTGTACATAATCTCACATTTACCCTCGTATAAACATTTGTGGGTTTTCATTGCCACTTGTTGTGCAAAATTTACATTTTTCTATTTTTTAAATCACTAATGAGTACATCCTTGTGAAGGAAGTTGCAAAATTGTTATCTTACATGACCTCAATTTATTTTTCACATGTAACAGATAATATATAAGTTGTCACCTAAGAGTTTCAAGAATTTTCAGGTAGAATTGCTATTTTCTATCATTTAAATGAATTTCTGCATGTTTATCGAAAGTAATTCCAAATTGACCTATATGTACCTCTAATAGGACTCGAAAAAATCTAAAAAATTATATTTAGGCTTATATGCTCTATTCTATCCCACATCTAGGAGATTGACGAAAAATTCAATTGACATATTGGGAAAATTCAAACTTCTACTAGCCACCTTTTCATAAAATAATGATAATAATACCCAAAATAACTCAAACAATTATGGAAATTGGCATAGAATAATTTTATGGATGTACAAGCTTGACAAAAAAAGTTTCATAATATTTTACAAAAATTGAAGTATACATTGTTCATAAAGTAGCTAATCTCTCACATTGTTTCATACAACTCAACTTAAACTTTGAAGTTTGTATACCCTAAACTATTTTCTTTCTCATGTACACCTCAATTATGGACATAACCTTATATTTACTCTTCTATTAACATATGGGGATTTACATTGCCATTTTTTGTGCAAAAAAGTTATTTTCTATTTTTTTTAAATCACTAATGAAGACACCCTTGTGAAGTAAGTTGAAAAATAGTTATCTTATATGCTCCCAATATATTTTTCACACATAATAGACACCATATAAGTTGTCGTGTAGGAGTTTCAAAATTTTCTAAATAGATTTGGTAATTTCTATCATTTAAATGAATTTCTGCGTGTTTATCAAAAGTAATTCCAAATTGATCTATATGTACCTCTAATAAGATTCTAAAAATAAAAAAACTGTATTTAGGCTTTTATGCTCCATTCTAGCCCATGTCTTGAAGAGTGATGGAATATCAAATTGTATTCTAGGGGCAATTCAAACTTTTATGTCGAAATTACCTCATAGTAAATAGAATACTATCCAAATTTGGTAAAAACATTTAAAAATTGGTGTGGAGACATATTTTAGGCTCAAAAGTATATGATAAAAAATTTAAATATTTTTGCTAAAGTGACACTATACATTGTTCACAAATGGACACAACTCTTACATAATTTCATACAATTGAAGACAAACTTTGAGATTCAAAAATATCTAATAAATAGTAATTTAAGTACAAACAAGGTTCATAAAGTGAAATAGCGTGATTTTAAAAAGAAAAAGAAAAAAGAATCGTGAAATTCAAAGTTGTTATGAGAAAGAAATACTAATTATAGGATAAATACCATACTTCTTCACAAACAAACTTGTAGTGCAGTGGTAAGACACATGACTCCTACCTCCAAGACCTGGGTTCAAAACCCAAGCTCCCCACCCGCAAGGGATTTTTTTTAATTTGTACATAGGCGGGAACTGTTTGGCTCGGCGCGGCCAGCCACAGGCTTGGGGCAGCCGACCGCGGCCAAGGTGCGGCCAGCCACGGCTTGGTGCGGCCAGGGCGCGGCCGGCCGCGGCCAGGGTGCAGCCGGCCACGGCTTGGTGCGGCTGGCTGCGGCCGGCCTGTGCGTGGCGTGGGAGGCTGCGGGCGGCCGGCCGCGACCAGGGTGCAGCCGGCCGCAGCTTGGTGCGGCTGCCTCCGGCCAGCTGGTGCATGGCGTGGGAGATTGCGGCCGGCCGCGGCGTGGCACGGCCGGCCGGGGCTCGGCCGGTGGCAAAACCAAGTACAAAAATGTTGAATATAATGAAAAAACACTAAATGATGTGTAGTGTAGTGGTAAGAGTGCTTTAGTTGAAATAGGAGGTGCATAGTTCAAATCGTAACCCACAGAAATTTTATTTTTTTTTTATTTTTCTTGCCTACGCATACATATTTAAATTACTTTTTTCCCCTACCCACTCATGTTTTATGAGAAAATTAAAAAAGTAACACATCTTAGTAATTCAAGTAAGTGGCACCTTTATTTTATCAGCTTCAACTCCATGATGTTTTCATTTTTCAATCTATGACGGACACCAAATTTTCGTCACAGAAATCGGGTTCATTTTTCATCTATGACGGACGCAAAATTTTCGTCACAGAAATCGGACCCAGTTTGAGCCTGAATGGGCTATTCGCTGATCCGTGACGATTTCTGATTTCGTCATGACAATTTCGTCATAGATCACAGGATTTCTTGTAGTGGTGGCCTATTATTCTCGAGCCCGACGTCATACTAAGGACACTCCCAACCCAGACTTTACCATAGAGTCTAAGTCTATTTATTATCTTCATATTTATTGCATTTTACTCATGTGATACTTATGTGGACGTATATTTATGGAAGAGAGAGGGTGAAAAACCAAGACTCCAAGTCTTATTTAGACTCCAAGTCTATGATAGCTTCGGAGTAATAAATGCCCTTAGACTCTATGTAGAGTCTGCACTGTGAGTGTCCTGATAGATCCATTGAACTCTAACGGCAGCTAAAGAATATATATCTAACTTTGCAATCTTTCAATGGTATGAATCTAATTTTTTCATGAATTAACTGTTTAAAGTTAGTTCATAATTTGAGTTCATTGAAATAAAAATAAATTCAAAGGATGAATTTGTGGAAAAATTGAAGGGTTTCATACCATTTTAGAATTTGAATCCAAATTGAAGTTGAAAAAAATAAATGAAAAGGAATTTCTTTTTTTAATGTTTTTTCTTTCTCCCTTCCCTTTTAATTTTCCTCCTTCCTCATCCAACCGAACGACCCAACCCTCTTTCCTCACATCGTCCTCTTTCCTCCCGTCATTCAGATCGTGCCGCCAGCGCCGCTGCTTTCTCCTGCTCGCCGCGCGTCTCGCAGCCTCCAGCAGCGGTCCGCACCTGGCCCCCAACACCGGTCCGCACCTCTTCCTCCCCGCGACCTGCACCACTGCGCACGCCGCCTCGTCCTCCCCGTGGCTGGTGCCCCAGCACTCGTCGCTGGCCGTCTCTTCCCCCACACTGCTGGAGCATCCGTCGCCGGCCACCGTGACCGCGCCACCGTCTGCGGGGACAACTGGACAAGAGTGGCAAAAAGGTTAGTAGAAGCCGCGGAGAGTCACTATTTTTGGCTTCGGCTTGACCAATGTGCCTCAGAGAGCAGAAATCGTGGGGTTTCGCGGGGCTTTGCTGATGAAGCCGTTTTGCTCCTCACCCTTTGGCAGGGCTTCACCTGAAGCCGATGGTGAAGCCGGTGAGAAAGCCCTGCCAAAGGGGGCCATACTTTGGAGGGGTAAGGAGGCAAAATACATAGTAAAGATGAACTGAGGCAGAAAGCACATTTAGATAGAAAATGATTAGTGAGAAGCAGATTAAATTTTCAAGCAACTTACAGGATGAAACAGCGGAGAAGTCCCATATCCAAAGTGTGACAACCCGCCCAGGTAAATACCGTACTATTGCCTAAACCAATCCACTTTGGCCATTAAGCGACAGTAAAGTATCATCCCGTCGTTAGTTGCCGGGTTAACGCCCGGTAAATCACTTGGAATTCACACAGAGGATCGAACATATGCATTAAAATTCACACGAAGGCGAGTCCAGAGTACACTACACAAATTAAACCCAAATTACCCGTAAGGGTTTAATTATTACAAACCATTGGTCATGATAAGTAAAGGTTCAGAGTTCGAAAACAGCGGAAAAATTAAACTACGAAACGCTAGACATCACAGGAGGCCATCCGTGATGCCATCACTTATCGTCATCCACCCATTCCAGCTCCCAGCCGGGTGGAATCTCACCTGGCCAAACAACACCTGCAACAACATTTTTAAAGCAAGGCTGAGTATACTAATACTCAGCAAGACTTAACCGTCGGGTGGTAACTACATCACCAAACTCTAGACATGAGAGGCTTTTTGGCCGGTGGAGTTCTTTTGCTGAAAAGCAACAAAGAGTATGTCCTTACTTTCAATATTTTAGCACAAATTCTAGTTAATTACCATTTCTAGGTGTGCCAACTAATTCAATCAAGAATTGTACAATACAATTAATTCAAGCAGTAATATTCACCAAGTTCCATCATTAAGAGATATCATGGCCAGTTGATTAAGCAGTCTCAGATAACGGTGAGAGACCAACAATCGATTGATTAATAACCTTGCAAGGTAAACCTAAACACACGGAGGGTGCCCCCACATGGACAACCACCAGGCGGTTCCCAAAAGTCCTCGGCTTGGGATCGAATCTTACTGTCCCGGGTACACGGCTATCTGGCATGCCCCACACAGTACACCCAGCTTCACACATGTACCCACCTCCCGGTTTCAAGTCGGGCAGGTGATTACTCAAGATTAGTAATAGTAAGTTCCCGCACCGTCTCATTAAGGTACTAGGCTTACCGGTCCCATTCCCGACAAGTGCTTAGTACGTTCAAAAGCTTAGCCCACGAAAGCCACCGGACCGGAGCCCAAATCCCATGCTCTTATCACATGAGCAATCCATTTATAAAGATCTTATGATTCCAACATAAGAACCTATTCTCGCGAGTGACAAGTATCACTCGACTTGTAACGGTCCTAAAGCATAGTAGCTACCGACCTAGCATACTAGTAAAAGATCATAGGTACCTAGGGATCATGCATCTAGGGTTTCATTTCAACTCCTAACATAAATGCACAGACATCCATAGATAGTTGTATACATTAAAAAAAAACAATTGGTTAATGCACCGGGGCTTGCCTTTGTCAGCACAGTTAGCCTGGGGCTCCTCGGTGACCTCGCTCACTTCCACGCACTGCAGCTCCGCGTCCGCTCCTCCTTCCTCGGCTTCCGGCACGAGCGCGTAGTTACCGTCGGGAAGATCTACACGAGGATGCAAATGCAAGATTTAATTAACAGTTTTTAATTTAATTAATTACAAACAAAAACTGACAACCATGGGGTGCATGGTTGACCACATTCACCTAGATAAACATACATTCAGCATACTCTCCCAATAAAGGAACAATATGCAGTTCTTTATTAATTAATCTATTTGATAGTGACTGTGTACACATTTATGTAAATAAATTAATTTAAACTTCACAAACAGCAAGGGTGGTGACACTTAGCTTCTTAGCAAGATTAACATCACAACACAAGGGTCATTAGGGGTGGGGTTGGTGATTTTCCAATTTACTTTACTATTAAGCTTACTATAACTTCCATTGCTTTTATTCACAAAATAAATTAATAAAAACCAGTGGGGTGTTTTATGAAGCACTACAAACCTAAACAAAGCCACTGCACACACATGCACACTTAGGAGAGCTATGAAATTAAATTTACCGAAAATAACAAAAGCTAGCTACCAAAACAAGATAAATGCATACAAAAATAAATAAGCATCAAATGGATCCCAACTTTCTCACACATGGCCTCTGGTCCAAATTTAAGCTAGGCATGCAACAAAAACACTTAGAGCTACTATAGATCTTGGGTTATGCAATTACAAAGGAAATTAGGCATAAAACAAGATTAAATGTTTCTGACAGATATAAAATTGTGATTAATTCACCAGAGGTGCATTTAGGCATAAAAAGGTCACATGCAGAAGTTGAGCACAAAAATCTGTTTTTTTTAGCTACAAAAATCATTTAGACAGATTCATCATAAATACAAAACAATTCATAATAAAAGATATACACAGTAACTTTGTGCAATGTTTGGTATAGAACTAGGCATGGCACAACACACAACATATCCAAAATTCAGCTACAGAGCACTTGTAGATTTTGAACTACAACAGATCTAGGTTTTACCATCTTCTATTTTTCATGCAAAACCTATCAGGAAAAAGCATGGTCATGCTTTACAAAAGTTGTAGGGTTTAGCACAAGGAATCCAACAAAATTGAGTTTGCATTTTTCTGATTTCTCTACAATTTTCTACGGATTTTACAAGTTTTAGCAAAACATCATTTACTATTTAAGAAACTAATTACACCGAGGTCCCTGGAAAGATTCCATTCTTCACAGGAATGCCCTCGAGACAAAAAGTCTCACATCCATACCCTCCGGCGGTGGCGGTGGCGGCTCGTCGGCGGTGATGTGGGGCCCGCCGAGGCAAACAAATGGCGCAAGGGTACGATTGGACTCACGTGGGGTCGATTGGTGGAGGATTCGAGGACGGGGACGGCTCCGGCGAGGGTGTTCGGCGGCACACGGCGGCGGCAGCCGCTGCGGGCTGCAATCCCGGCGAGGTCGAGGCAATGCCGGGCAACGTGCGACAGCTCGAGCTTCTAGGGGGTCCAGGGGAGAGCTTAGGGTGGTTGGGAGGCCGTGGTTGCAAGCGGATGATGGAGCTCGGCGGCAGCGGTTCAATGGCGGCGCGGCGGAGGGCTCGGGAACGGCGGGGTGGCTTGCACGTGCGAGGAACAGGCCGGTGGCCTTTTATAGGCGATGTTCACGGCGCTGTGAAGCAACGAGAGAGACGAGGGGGCCCCGGCCGGCGTGTCGGGGCGCGGGCGGTGTCGCCGGCGGGCGGCGCGGGTGGGGGCCAGGCGCGGCACGCGGGAGCACGCCACGGGCGAGCGCACGAGCTCCCAGGCTCGCTCGGGGCGCGTGCTGCCTCGGGGACGAAGTCCTGGGGAGGCGCGGGTCGGGTGGGGGCCCAGACGCCGAGTTTACGGTGGCCGCGTGGCTGTGCGCGCGCGCGCTGGAGCGTGACGTCGCGGCGCGGCGCGGCATGGCCCAAATTCTGTTCCACTTAACTGTGTTTGACCGAATTTTTCTCCAAAAACTCGAACTAAGGTGCACCCAAGTGCCAATAGCAAAGTTGTATATCAAGGACCCCTCTACAACTTTCACAAAGGCTGGCCTATGTTTTGCTCCCTGGTTTGAGCATAAACTGCAGGCAAAGTTCCTATTTTTCATGGCGTCGATGAATAGTAAAAGCTGTGGTTGACCAAGTTTTTCACCCTTTTCCACTCAAAATTTGAAATGCCACCCAAAAGCAAAGTTGTGTCCCTCGAAAAACTGGACAACTTTTATATTGGGAGATTTTGAAGTATTTAGGTGAAATTTGGAGAACACGGCAAAAGTTCTAAAGGGGTTCAAAGACATTAGGGCTTTGACCCACCTTTGACTAGGGTTTGACCAAGGTTTGACCACAAGTGGGTGTTGACTCGATTAAGAGGGTCATTAGTGATTGTTGACTAGGTTTTCGAGGTGATGACCCAGGTTGACCAAGGTTTGACTCCAGTCAACAGGTTTGACTCGATCATTAGCACTAATGAGGCTAATTAAAAACCTGGGGCGTCACACAAAGCATCCAAGTTGAAGAGATCGTACAAGTCGCTGATGAACACAGCCAACAGCTCGTATTTTTCATCTTCTCTCACAGGCCACCAGCCGTGCTTGGGCCATACTATGCCCTGAATCAGAGACTCATCCTCGTCCTTACAACGTCCCATGTAGAAATTGTGGAGATTAGTGACAGAAGGAGCAGTATCCAGATGCATGAGTTCAGCAGGACTGAGCATTTCATTTCCAAATTTTTAGTGTGGGTTAATATGAGTCATAGCAACATTGGCCTTCTTCTTCTAGGTGTTTCTCTCAGATGGCTTTCTGGCAGGCTTCTTTTCCTCCTGCTTTGAGATGGCTGAAGAAGGCTTTGTGGTAGGCTTTTGAGACCTTTTATTTTCAGCAATTTTCTTGCTGCTGCTGCTTTGATATGGCTGAAGAAGGTTTCTCAGATCACTTTCTGGTAGACCTTTTATTTTCAGCGAGTTTCTTTTCCTGCTAGCTGAAGAAAGTTTCTCAGGTGGTGTCTGACCAGCAGCTATTACAGAGATATTGGGCCCAGATGTACCTGCAGCTTTCTTCGAACTGTCGTCGACAGATTTCTCGGCATCAGCCAACACGTGACTCTGGGCTCTTGCTTTGGCATCATTGTTTTGAGCACTTTCTTTTGGGGATGGAGGTTTTGTTCTTTCATGAGGAGAAGAAGGTGGGGATGTAATTTGCATTTCTAGGTGTGGAGGAGGAGGAGGTGGGTTACCAGGTGGGGAATGAATCTGTTCTATAATTTGCGTTTCTGGGTGTGGAGGAGGAGGAGGAGGTGGGTTACCAGGTGGGGAATGAATCTGTGCTGTAATATGCTTTTCTGGGGGTGGTGGAGGAGGAGGAGCTAGGAAACCATGTGAGGAAGAGTTTGTCCTGTAGTATGTGAACCAGAAGAAAACTGTACCGTAGTGTGCGAACAAGATTTTGGAATTGATGCTCCCTTGATGTGAATGTGACACCTCTTCCACTATATCCTCTGGTGTAGAGCTTGTCCAAGTGTCGTCACCTCGTCATTAGGAGGGTGTTCCAGCGCGTGATCCCTAAAGATAGCATATACATGCAGCACTTCGACCACATCACAGTCTTCATGAATCGGGACTGTGTGTAGCGTAGTCTGCTCTGGTTGAACCACACCAATTGCAGCTTCACATTCAACACCATGAAATATGATCCATAGGCCACAGTCTGTGGGTTCAGTCAACGTGCCTATAAGGTCTTCCTGTGTGGGGGAAGCAACGTGCACTACCTCTGTCGACAACTCTGTAGCGCCGTTGATCAAACCTACATTATATGCGGACGCACAGCTGCTCTTCAGTCCGGCGGGTGAAGGGCTTGTGCGATTGGACACTGGTGCAAACACCACCTGGTACCCTGCCATCATGTCAAGCATATCCTTCTCCATCCCAGCCTTGAGTTCTTGCTTGATTTCTTCCTTCATCTGTTGCTTATCAATTGATGAGTCAGTACTGGCCCTCTTCATCTTCCTGTACATGGAAGCATGCTGAGGCCATGCAAACTTCCAGCCCTGGTAGCTGGAGACACAACGCACGCGTCCTGGTTGGTCGGGGCGGCCCAAGCACTGACTTAGCACATCATTCTCCCTCATCCATGAAGTCATTCCTGAAGATTCTGCATGTGCATTCTTTTCTATGATGTCTGCAGCCACACTTTCATTTGCTACTTTGTTGTACACTATCGCGGCAACACCGTCTTCCACCACTAGCTTACTCCTTGCTCGCACCCAATTCCTAGAACGATCATCAGTGATGGCATCATATGGGTTGGCGATCCCAGCCGCAGCTAATTTCCTGTCCTCTTCCTCCCATTGTGGTAGTTTCCCACAATAACCAGTTGGACCCATGCTGTGCTCGTTTGTGTTCAGGCTTCGAAGTGACTTGAACTTGCCACTAACAGATGAGGCTTCCTCGGTTTCCTGCTGTTTCACAAACTCTATCCACTCTTCCGGCTTGATAAAGTCGTGCTTTCCAAATGGCTCGAGTCCTTTTCTGACAAAATCTCGCCTAAGCTGAAATCTGAATTGTCTCCATGCCTTGGCTGCAATCTTCCACAAAAGCTTGAATGGCTGCTCTTTCATATCTTCCTGGAACTCCAACTGTTTCTACATATAGGTTTCAAACAAGTACCACTTTTGTTCGTCGCTTAGTTTTTTATTTCCGGCAAATCCAAAGGTATCTTTTGTCTAGCAATGAGCCCTGCAAGCGCCCTGAACCTACGCTTTTGTGTCAATGGTACTGGCATCCCCCTCTCTCAACCTCAGTGACTACCATTTTGTCTCTTGGCCACTTTGTCGCTATCCTTGGCACTCTGGCTCGGCCCGTAGCCCCACCCACCTGCTCTTGTTCTTCACTAGCAGTGGCATATCCATCTTCTTCATTATATGCATCTTCTTCAAATTGCCCAGGTCTATAGTCCTCGACAGATTTATCCTGTGAATTAATTTGGCATTTACAAGTTAGATGCATAAGCTTGCTAGTGGGAGTTAATTCCGAAAGTGTGACCTTTTGACCTTGTGACCCTTGTAAATGGATGCATGGCTTACTTTGGAACCTTTAAATTCACCCTTGCTGTTTTAAACATTTAAATAGAAATATTTACATTTATGTGCACACCTTTGCTATTGAAAGATTGAATAGTAAATCTCACATGAAATAACAATCATGAAAATGAACACTAGTTAATTGTTGGGCAATGATTAAACTCTTGTCTATAATAACCTTAATGAAAAAGAATTAATAATTAATTGTTTGTTAAGATGAATGTGGCCAACAAGAGTTGGTGAAATAATTAATCCATCACTCCACCTGAACCCTGCATTGCATTCCGTGTAGAGCTTCCTGACGGTAACTACGCGCTCGTGCCGGAAGCCGAGGAAGGAGGAGCTGACGCGGAGCTGCAGTACGTGGAGGTGATCGACGACACCGAGGACCCTCAGGCTAACCCTGCTGACGAAGGCAAGCCCCGGTGCATTAACCAAGTGTTTTTGAAACTTTATGCAACTATCTATGGATGATTGTGCATTTACGTTCAGGAGTTGAAATGAAACCCTAGATGCATGATCCCTAGGTACCTATGTTCTTACTAGTATGATAGGTCGGTAGCTGCTATGCTATAGGACCGTTACAAGTCGAGTGATGCTTGTCACTCGCGAGAATAGGTTCTTATGTTGGAATCATAAGATCTCCTTAAATAATTTTTTTTTGTGACGATCGTGCTCTCAAAATCTCAGCAATCGTGCACTTTCTTTTTGGAAGTTATGCAAGTTTTAATCCAATCCGGGCTGCTGTCCAAACAGCTTAGGAAAGGGAGTTTTCGAACAATTGAACGTCGGAATCTTAGCATGCGTTGAATACCAAAGTTGTGCGGAGTGTTGCAATGACCGCGCTCACCATAATTCAGCATTTTTGCATAAGAGTAGAGGGAGCTATGAAATTTTCGGTGAGTGTCGGCCGGCTGCCAGGACAGCTAGGTAGCTTTCCGCAATTGCATTCTTCGGGCATGCGAAGTTGTAGTTCGCCGCAATGTGGAATGCCAACTTTGGGGCGTATGAAATTTGGCATGTACTAACCAATTTTGGAAAATATTTCGGTGACTAGGCTGTTGGATGTGAAGTACTCTTGTGACTGTGTGCTGCAAATGTCGAATGAATGCGCGAATGAGCTTTTGTCATGCATGTTTTACACTTGTCATTTCTTTCTAAGCAAGATTATGGCTATGTGTCTAACAAAGGCTCGCATTTCAGATGGTGGGACCAACGCGCAGCTCCCCCAACGGTTTCGGAACGTCAGGCAGTGGTGAACTACCACCGCCGCCGCCCATGACACCGGCGGAGGCATTCATGGCCACTCAGACCGAGGTGCTGCGCCAGATCCTACAGACGCAGCAACAAATCACCCAGCAGCTGAACCAAAGGCCGCCACATGTGGCAAATCATGAGGGGCCAAATCAGGTCACCACCTACCCTCAGTTCATCGGGATGAAGCCCCCGACCTTTTCCAAGGCGGAAGACCCCCTTGAAGCTGAGGCGTTTATCAAGGCCATCGAGGCAAAATTCTCTGCCTTTGTACTGCCTTGCTCCGAGGAAAACAAAGCCAACTTCGCAGCTCTGCAACTGCGAGGTGAAGCCTTGATGTGGTGGGATCATTTCAAGATCATGCAGCAGGGGCATGCTGTCACTTGGGATGAATTCAAGCAAGCTTTCAAGAGCCACCACATTCCTAAGGGATTAATGGATAGGAAGATGAGGGAGTTACTGGCCCTCAGGCAGGGATCGGACACTGTGTATCATTATGCACAGAAATTCAATAGCCTTTGCCAGTATGGTGGACATCACGTGGATACCGATGCAAAGAAGATGGAAAGGTTCCGTGATGGTCTGGATGGTGAGTTGTACGAATGGCTGAACTTGATCGAGCCCAACAACTTCCATGAGCTCGTAAACAAGGCTATATCCCAAGAGGATGCTATGAAGAAGGCCCAGAGAGACAAGAAGAGGCAGGCTGGTTTTGCTTCGGGCAATGGGACTAACAAAAAGTTTCGCTTTGTGAAGAAGAATGTTCCTAACTCATCCCAGCAATCTTCAACTGGACGCTGGACGATGAAGCCATCACAGAGCAAGCCTTCAGGGAATTTCCAGTTCCGCAACACTCAGCAGCAGGCTCCCAAGCCTAACGCACCCCCACGCAACATCGGTGAACGCCGTTGTTACAATTGTGGACAGCCGGGGCACTACATAAGTGATTGCCCCAAACCTAAGCAGAACAAGCCCAACCAGCAGAATCAAGGTTCAGGGGCCAAGCCGGCCAATCTGGCTAAGAAGCCAACGGTGCAAGTCCGCCAAGGCAAGCTGAACTTTACCACCATGAGTGACATCCCAGAGGGAGCTCCAGTGCTTACGGGTACATTCTCTATCGATGACACCCCTGTTAAGATTTTGTTCGATTCTGGAGCTACCCACAGTTTCATAAGTGAAAAGCTAGTAGGCAAATTGGGATTGATGGGTTCTCACATCAATTCGGCTTATAAAATTGTCACTCCGGGTGGGCAAATCTCTTCTAGTACCTTAATCCGTGGAGTACAATTAAGGTTGGGAAGTAAGACGGTTCAACCAAACCTCATTGTCATAGGCTTAGAGGGTATGGATGTTATCTTGGGTATGGATTGGATGACCCGACATAAGGTGGTTCTAGATATCGCAGGTAGAGTTGTAGCAATCAATTCACCTACGGTCGGGCACACCACATTGTACTTACCTTTTAAGGACGGTGCAAACCCTTGTGCCTATGTGACCATTATCTCTCATCTTGAAGAAATTCCAGTAGTTTGTGAATATCCTGATGTCTTTCCCGATGAGTTGCCTGGCATGCCACCAGACAGGGATGTGGAGTTTGTGATTGAACTCCAACCGGGCACTGCGCCCATTTCTAAACGACCTTATCGTATGCCTCCCAAGGAATTAGCTGAACTGAAAAACCAACTCCAGGAATTGTTAGATAAGGGCTACATTCGCCCAAGTTCTTCTCCTTGGGGTTGCCCCGCACTCTTTGTCAAGAAGAAAGATGGTAGTTTGAGGCTATGTGTTGACTACAGATCGCTCAATGCGGTAACCATCAAAAACAAATATCCTCTTCCCCGAATTGATGTTCTTTTTGATCAGTTGGCTGGAGCCAAAGTTTTCTCCAAGATCGATCTTCGTTCTGGTTATCATCAAATCAAAATTCGACCATGTGACATTCCCAAAACTGCTTTCTCCACTCGTTATGGTCTCTATGAGTTCTTGGTGATGTCCTTCGCTCTCACAAATGCCCCAGCCTACTTCATGTATCTCATGAACTCTGTATTCATGATGGAGCTTTACAAATTCGTAGTGGTCTTCATCGATGATATTCTAATCTATTCCAAAAATGAGAAAGAACATGCCAAACATCTTCGAATTGTCCTACAGCGTTTGAGAGATCATAAGCTCTATGCTAAGTTCTCCAAATGTGAATTCTGGTTGGATAGTGTGAAATTCTTGGGGCACACTATTTCCAAAGATGGCATATCCGTAGATCCTAGCAAAGTACAAGAGGTGATGGATTGGAAACCACCCAAGTCCGTACACCAAATCCGCAGTTTTCTAGGTTTGGCGGGTTATTACCGTCGATTCATTCCGGACTTCTCCAGGATCGCTAAACCTATGACTGAACTGCTCAAGAAAGGAGTGAAATTTGTATGGAGTGAAGCATGTGAGAAAGCCTTTCACACGCTGAGACAACATTTAACTTCAGCCCCAGTGCTAGTGCAACCGGATAATTCCAAACCTTTTGAAGTTTTTTGTGACGCGTCAGGCACTGGTCTCGGTTGTGTTCTCATGCAAGAGGGCTGAGTCATTGCCTATGCCTCACGGGCACTTCGACCCCATGAGATCAATTATCCCACCCATGATCTAGAGCTAGCAGCGGTTGTTCATGCTCTTAAGATTTGGAGACACTATCTGATGGGAAATCGCTGCAATATCTTCACTGATCACAAGAGCCTCAAATATATCTTCACTCAATCGGATCTCAACATGAGACAAAGGAGATGGCTTGAGCTGATTAAGGATTATGATCTAGAAGTGCACTATCACCCCGGGAAAAGCCAATGTTGTTGCGGATGCTCTTAGCCGCAAAGTTCACTGCAATCATCTCGAAGTGGAGCCGTATAGTGACACCTTGTGTGAAGACATGAGGAAGCTTAACTTGGAAGTGGTAGAGCAAGGAAATCTATATGTCCTAGCTGCCGAATCCAATCTTTATGATAGAATTGTCACCGCTCAACGCAATGACGAGGGCATACAGATAATCAAATAGAAGTTAGCAGAAGGAGATCCCAAGTATACCTGTTTCCGGAGGGATTCAAACGAGGTGGTATGGTTTGGGAAACGTCTTGTGGTTCCCACTGACCAAGAAATTCAGAAAACCATCTTCGATGAAGCTCATCTTTCTAAATTCTCCATTCATCCCGGAAGCACCAAGATGTATCAAGATCTGAAGGAAAATTTCTGGTGGTCCAATATGAAAGTCGACATAGCAAAGTATGTGTCAGAGTGTGATACTTGTCATAGAATGAAAGCAAGCCATTTGAAATCGGCAGGTGTACTCCAATCCTTGTCGATACCTATGTGGAAATGGGATGACATAAGTATGGACTTCATTGTGGGTTTACCCCTGACTGCTAGAAAGAAGGATTCTATTTGGGTTATCGTGGACAGACTCACCAAGACTGCCCATTTCATTGCAGTTCATACTACTTATTCAGTGCAGCAATATGCAGAGTTATATATGGATCAAATAGTCCGTTTGCATGGAATTCCGAAGACCATAATCTCGGATAGAGGAACTCAATTTGTAGCTCGTTTCTAGGAGCAATTGCATGAATGTTTAGGAACCAAGTTGATCCGTAGTTCCAGCTATCACCCGCAGACCGATGGTCAAACGGAAAGGGTAAATCAAATTTTGGAAGACTTGCTACGGGCAAGCATCCTGCATTTTGATAAAAGTTGGGACAAGTGTTTGTCCTTGGCAGAGTTCTCTTATAATAATAGCTACCAAGCTAGTTTGAAGATGGCACCGTTCGATGCTCTTTATGGACGGAGATGTCGTACCCCTTTGAACTGGTCAGAAGCCGGAGAAAGGACGCTCTTTGGTCCGGACTTAGTCAAAGACGCCGAAGAGAAAGTGCAAGTGATACGGGAGAACTTGAAGTTAGCACAGATGAGGCAAAAGAGCTATCACGATAGAGGAACGACACCCCGACAATTTGCAGTTGGTAATTATGTATACCTAAAGGTTTCACCAACCAAGGGTGTGCAAAGGTTCGGTGTTAAGGGAAAGTTAGCCCCGCGCTATATCGGACCTTATGAAATCATTGAAGTATGTGGGCAAGTGGCTTATCGCATTCGACTGCCGGAACGGTTCTCCGCAGTGCACAATGTATTCCATGTGACCCAACTGAAGAAAGGCGTGCCTGTGCCTGAAACCGAAGTAATCACAGAAGCAAATGCTTGGATTGAGCCGGATTTCTCGCTCATCGAGCATCCCATGAGGGTGTTGGACAAAAAGGAGAGGAAGACCCGAAGACAAACCGTAAGGATGTACAAGATACAATGGAGTCATCATACGGAGGAAGAAGCAACTTGGGAGACGGAAGAGTATTTCAACACCAAGTACCCGGGTTTTCTGCAATCTCGAAACCGTGAGTTTCTACTACCTACCTTGTTTTTCTTGAATCGAATCTCGGGACGAGATTCCGTTTAAGGGTGGTAGGCTGTGACGCCCCAGGTTTTTAATTAACCCTAATTGCCGGTCAAACTTGTTGACTAGGGTCAAAGCACGGTCAACCTGGGTCATCACCTCGAAAACCTCACCAACACTCACCCATTAGCATCTTAAGCAAGTCTAGCACACTCTCCTTGGTCAAAACCCTAGCTAAGGGGGGACACACCCCTTGATGTCTTTGTGTCGATCTGGAACTTTTGCCGCGTTCTCCAAATTTCACCTAAACACTTCAAAATCTCCCAATATAAAAGTTGTCCAGTTTTTCATGAGACACAACTTTCATGTTGAGTGGCATTGCTAGTTTTGAGTGGAAAAGGTGCTAAATGGCCAAACAAGCTCTGAGTCACTGTTCACCGAGACATGAAAATTCCCCAACTTGGCATTCGAATTTCTCCTTTGATTTGAATCCAATTCAAAATCGGTTTCATCCAACTTCTAGAGGAATCACCCGTCTACAACTTTCCTATCTACAGGTTTTGAAGTTTATATGCAAATTCTTGAGAACCGTGCATGCAAACAGGGGTACATGCGCTGGACCGGGCCGGAGACTCGCTCGGCGCGACATCACGCGCGCGCGCGCGTCCACGCGTCGCCGCCGCGCCGCCGCCGTGCGCCGGTCGTACCACGGCCGTCTGGTTGTCAGCGCGTGAGCGCGGCTGATGTCCGCTTCATGCGCGCGCTCCAAGACGCGGCCTCGGCCCGAGGAACCGCGCGCCACGCGGCGTGTACGCGCTCGCCGCGGCGTCGTCCCCGCCCGCCGCGCACGCACGCCGATGCCGCCGCCGTACCGCACTTTAAACGCGTCGGGACGCTTAACCACGAAGCGATCTCGCTCCTGCGCGCGCACGCCCGGCTATAAATAGCCCCCTCCTCGCTGCCCGTGCGTGAGCCACCGTCCGCCGCCCGCCATTGCCGCCGCCGCAGGCGAGCTTCCCCCTCCGCCCGCTTCCGTCGCCGGCCGACCCTCTCAACCTCCTCCCTAGACACCAGTGAAGCTCCCACGGCCGCGTGTTCACCCACATTGCGCCGCCACTCGCCGGAACCCGAGCCGCAGCGGGCGCGCCGCCGCGACCTCGCCGCCGCCGCTCGCCGGTGACATCCCCGACCACGCCACCGCCATCAATCAACCCGTGGTGAGCCCAATCGCACGCCAGTGTCGCTTGTTTGCCAAGCCCGGCCGCCGTTCGCCGCCGGCAAACTCTCCCGCCGCCGCAAGGGCATATGTGTGAAGGCCAAGGGCTTAGTTGTGAACCCAGGGACCCGGTTGCAATAGAAAGATTCTTAGTCTCCTTGCAAGTCAGTCCAGTGCCTTAGAAATAGCCTAGAAATTCACAGAAAATTCAGAAAAATGCAAACCCAATTTGGTTGATCTCAGTGAGAGTAGATCTGCAACTTCTACAAAGCATGACCATAGTTTTGACTTGTAGATTTTGAATGAAAATTCAAATTCAGTTTGACACATTTTTGCTATAATTCAAAATCTAGAAAGGATATGGAGCTGAATTTTGTATATGTTGCTAGACTTGTCATGATTAGACTTTGGACCAAAAATTTCACAAAGTTGTTGAACAGATCTTTTTATATGAATTACTTTGTATTTATGCTATTTCTACTTTACTGATTTTTGTAGCAAAATATGAATTGATTTTTGTGCTCAACTTGTGGCTATGCTCATGTTATGCCTAGAAGTAACTTTCCTGAATTTATCACGAATTTATCTCTATTTGAAATATTTAATTTTGTTTTATGCTTAGATATATATTTAAATGCATGGTTCATATTTCAAATTGGTTTGAGATGAACCCCTGGGTGTTCTAATCTTGTTTAGGGTCAGAGTAGCTGTAGGCTTGTTGTTGGATGCAGGAGCCTTATATTTATTTATTTATGCATTTCCTTAAATTTGCATGGCTAGGAAATGTAATCTTGCTTATATAAGTTTTATAGTTCTTTTAATGGCCAAGTTTGATCCAGTGGTATGTTTAGTAACTTTAGACCAGCAGGGGCTCCTACCCTTGTTTGTATGTTTTAAATTTGGCATTTACAAGTTAGATGCATAAGCTTGCTAGTGGGAGTTGATTCCGAAAGTGTGACCTTTTGACCTTGTGACCCTTGTAAATGGATGCATGGCTTACTTTGGAACCTTTAAATTCACCCTTGCTGTTTTAAACATTTAAATGGAAATATTTACATTTATGTGCACACCTTTGCTATTGAAAGATTGAATAGTAAATCTCACATGAAATAACAATCATGAAAATGAACACTAGTTAATTGTTGGGCAATGATTAAACTCTTGTCTATAATAACCTTAATGAAAAAGAATTAATAATTAATTGTTTGTTAAGATGAATGTGGCCAACAAGAGTTGGTGAAATAATTAATCCATCACTCCACCTGAACCCTGCATTGCATTCCGTGTAGAGCTTCCTGACGGTAACTACGCGCTCGTGCCGGAAGCCGAGGAAGGAGGAGCTGACGCGGAGCTGCAGTACGTGGAGGTGATCGACGACACCGAGGACCCTCAGGCTAACCCTGCTGACGAAGGCAAGCCCCGGTGCATTAACCAAGTGTTTTTGAAACTTTATGCAACTATCTATGGATGATTGTGCATTTACGTTCAGGAGTTGAAATGAAACCCTAGATGCATGATCCCTAGGTACCTATGTTCTTACTAGTATGATAGGTCGGTAGCTGCTATGCTATAGGACCGTTACAAGTCGAGTGATGCTTGTCACTCGCGAGAATAGGTTCTTATGTTGGAATCATAAGATCTCCTTAAATGGATTGCTCATGTGGTAAGAGCATGGGATGTGGGCTCCGGTCCAATGGCTTTCGTGGGTTAAGTGTTTGAACGTACTAAGCACTTGTCGGAAATGGGTACGGTAAGCCTAGTACCTTAACGAGACGGTAAGGGATTTTACTGTGACTAATCTTGGGATGTGTCCCCCGGCTAGCTACCGGTGGTGCATGTGAGATGCTGGGTGCCTTGCGGGGTATACCAGATAGCCGGTACCGAAGACTGTTGCCTTTTATCCCGAACCAAGGACTTTTGGGAACCGCCTGGTGGTTGTCCTCACGGGGGCACCCTACCGTGTGTTTAGGTCTACCTTGCAAGGTTTAAATCAATCGATTGTCGGCCTCTCACCGTTATCTGAGACTACTTACTCCACCGGCCATGAGATCCCTAATGATGGAAGTTGATGAATATTGTGCTTGATTAATTGTTTGCACAACTTATGCTTGCACTAGCTTGCTAATTTAGAAAGGAATAATCAACTAGAACTTGTGCTAAAATATTGAAAGTAAGGACATACTCTTTGTTGCTTTTCAGCAAAAGAAACCCCATTGGCCAAAAAGCCTTTCATATCTAGAGTGGGTGATGTAGTTGTCACCGACGGGTAAGTCTTGCTGAGTATTAGTATACTCAGCCTTGCTATAATCTGTTGTTCCAGGTAATGCCTTTGTTGATGTGTGGCCTGGAGAGATCCCGCCTGGCTGGGAGCTGGAGTGGGTTGAAGACGATGAATGAAGGCATCATGGCAGGCCTCCCGTGATGTTTCCTCGTGCCGTTTAGTTTAATTCCGCTGTTTTCAAAACTCTGAACTTCGTTATCATGTCCAAAAACTCCGGCTTGTAATAATTAAACCCTTCAGGGTAAATTTGGATGTTAATCATATGTTGTTCTCTGGACTCGCCTTCGCGTGAGTTTTAATGCATATATGTCGGTCCTTGTTGCTTTGTAAGTGATTTACCGGGCGTTAACCCAGCAACTAACGACAGGATGATACTTTATTATTGCTTAATGACCAAAGTGGATTGGTTTAGGCGATAGTACGGTATTTTCCTGGGCGGGTTGTCATATCACAGTCTTCATGAATCGGGACTGTGTGTAGCGTAGTCTGCTCTAGTTGAACCACACCAATTGCAGCTTCACATTCAACACCATGAAATATGATCCATAGGCCACAGTCTATGGGTTCAGTCAACGTGCCTATAAGGTCTTCCTGTGTGGGGGAAGCAATGTGCACTACCTCTGTCGACAACTCTGTAGCGCCGTTGATCAAACCTACATTATATGCGGACGCACAGCTGCTCTTCAGTCCGGCAGGTGAAGGGCTTGTGCGATTGGACACTGGTGCAAACACCACCTGGTACCCTGCCATCATGTCAAGCATATCCTTCTCCATCCCAGCCTTGAGTTCTTGCTTGATTTCTTCCTTCATCTGTTGCTTATCAATTGATGAGTCAGTACTGGCCCTCTTCATCTTCCTGTACATGGAAGCGTGCTGAGGCCATGCAAACTTCCAGCCCTGGTAGCTAGAGACACAACGCACGCGACCTGGTTGTTCGGGGCGGCCCAAGCACTGACTTAGCACATCATTCTCCCTCATCCATGAAGTCATTCCTGAAGATTCTGCATGTGCATTCTTTACTATGATGTCTGCAGCCACACTTTCATTTGCTACTTTGTTGTACACTATCGCGGTAACACCGTCTTCCACCACTAGCTTACTCCTTGCTCGCACCCAATTCCTAGAACGATCATCAGTGATGGCATCATATGGGTTGGCGATCCCAGCCGCAGCTAATTTTCTGTCCTCTTCCTCCCATTGTGGTAGTTTCCCACAATAACCAGTTGGACCCATGCTGTGCTCGTTTGTGTTCAGGCTTCGAAGTGACTTGAACTTGCCACTAACAGATGAGGCTTCCTCGGTTTCCTGCTGTTTCACAAACTCTATCCACTCTTCCGGCTTGATAAAGTCGTGCTTTCCAAAGGCTCGAGTCCTTTTCTGACAAAATCTCGCCTAAGCTGAAATCTGAATTGTCTCCATTCCTTGGCTGCAATCTTTCACAAAAGCTTGAATGGCTGCTCTTTCATATCTTCCTGGAACTCCAAGTGTTTGTACATATAGGTTTCAAACAAGTACCACTTTTGTTCGTCGCTTAGTTTTTTATTTCCGGCAAATCCAAAGGTATCTTTTGTCTAGCAATGAGCCCTGCAAGCGCCCTGAACCTACGCTTTTGTGTCAATGATACTGGCATCCCCCCTCTCTCAACCTCAGTGACTACCATTTTGTCTCTTGTCCACTTTGTCGCTGTCCTTGGCACTCTGGCTCGGCCCGTAGCCCCACCCACCTGCTCTTGTTCTTCACTAGTAGTGGCATATCCATCTTCTTCATTATATGCATCTTCTTCAAATTGCCCAGGTCTATAGTCCTCGACAGATTTATCCTGTGAATTAATTGTCAAGGGATTATGAGAAAGGTCAGCTCAGTGTACAAGAATAGCACAAAAGGCAGACCATACTGCTAGCTCTCCCTTGAGACATGCTACAACAGGAGACAAGTAGAGCACATGTTTAGTTAACCATGCATAACAGCTAAGCATTTATCTAATCAACACCCACAGAACTGTGTACAAGACCATACAAATGAGAAAATAATTACAGTAACTAGTTTAGCCCACTATAATCTCATTGGTTCTATGGTAAACCATTAACATAAATGCAATATTCAGAAACCAAAAAATTAGTTCAGGCAATGCGACCTTACCGTTTTAAAAAGGAAGATGCTCGCTGCCTCTGTTGCTGATGAGGTACTTATTCAACTTGGAGAGAATGTCCAAATGTACATATGGAACAAGAGCAAAACCAAATATAACAGTGAATCCAAAGGAAAATGCTAAGTATACGTTTTGAAACTCGAAACCCAAACTGAGCATAGTCAAGAATGTATCTTAATGATGTAGGAGGGATTTCTAGCATGCAGTTCACCTTGTCACTGTCAGAGCGGAGGGATCTCTAGTCGCCACGTCCTCGCGTCGACCTTGTGGCTAGATCCCCCCTCCTCCTCCTCCTAGTCTTCGTCGTTGGAAGGTGAGGGGTGGTGTGGCGTGCATCTCAGCGAAGCTGTGTAGCGTGCATCACGTCGCGGGGGGAGGGGGTGAGGGGAGGAAGGTGAGGGTGAGGAAGCGGCGGCGGAGGGGGCGAGGGGGCGGAAGCGGCGGCGGCGCGAGGGGGAGAAAGACGACGGCGCGAGGGGAGAGTGAGGAGGCGACTGCGTGAGGGAAGCGTCTTTCCCTACTAACCCTAGCGCGAGTGGGCGTGTGTGGGCCTCAAAACTGAAAGGCCCAATATTATTAGGAAAACGCGTCAGGCTGGAGCTAGTTCTATTCGAATGAAGAACAATTCGCTTCATTTTCCCCTTTTAATCTGCAATCAAAGATTTGAATTAAGTATTTCTCTATCATTCGTAATCCAAATTGGATGATATTTGTTTCTGATTTTTTCTAAAATCAATTTCTATTCATTTATGACATTGTTTCGTATATAACTCCATTTCCTGGATGTTGTTTATACGCCGTTATCTTGTTTCTTACAAGTACAACATAGAAATAATATTTGTTTTACACAACCATTACTAATGAAACTTTGTATTTCGTAATGTTAAGGTGAACACAAGGTTGTGTTAAAATTTCAAATGTATATGAGTTCGAACATATTGTGAAGTATGGAAAACTTCAGTGTTGAAGTATAACATTCTAGTAAACTATGTGACAGATGTACACATTTGTACACAAGTATGATCTTCCTTTTGAGAAATCATTTGAAATTTTTATGACAAGTTTAGGGACCCAAATTATGTTGCCAAGTCAATTTGTAGAATTTTTAGACCAACCTAAGACGTTATTAGAATTATTATATCCCAACCATGAGATAAAAATTCGAATTTTGATAATTTTGGTTACACAAGTGTGCTTGCTGATATTTTATTCGAATACTAAATGACCAACTACGAATTGTTCGTATTTTTAATGAATTTATAGGTGCTGTTTAATGGGCTCTAATATTTGAGGGAAGCAAGTTTCATTTCAAAAAAAATAGTGTTGGGCCCACACATCAGCGTCAGCAACCTATATAAAAAAGATAACCCTACCCGCCCAACAAAGAATACACGGGTTCACCAACCTGCGTCGCCAACAACTCTCCATTGTGCGAAATGTTATTATTTGGTCTATATTTGGTCCAACTTCAAAGAGTTTGACTCTTCGATACGCGAGATGTGCAATTAGTAGTATCCACTCATCGGAGACGCACAAATAAATATTGTTGCCCTGGCCCCTTCATCTACCCGCGAAAAAACCACAATTGCATACAATCCTCATCGTCCTTATTCCTCGGTGCGTTCTCTCTCTACGCGGGGGCAGGAGATTAGGGACGAGAAGACGGTGGTTGCCATTCCCGGAGATGCCTAGCAGGCCGCACCAGCCGTCGCTGCTGGAGGACCTCCCTCAGGAGGTCCACATTGAGATTGCGGCACTCGTCGGTGCGACCTCGGAGCGGCCCTTGGCTGACCTCCGCAGCCTACGAGGTACCTGCTCAACCATGCGTCACTTGTGCAGCCACTGCGACGTCGCCGACGTTTGTCGATAGAGGCGATAAGAGATGAGATTGCTTGGATGTGGGACCTCACCGCTTACACAACCTTCCTTGTTATGCTGATCGATCTCGGCAATCCGGGGGCTTGCTTCTACTCCGGGATCAACACCGTGTTCATAGAAAATAGGCAAAGCGATGATCTCCGGTGTGCCGCCGATGGTGGGCACGATGTGGCGGCCTATCTGTACGCCATCTTGCTATACAGGGACAATGGCGGTGCCGCCGCCGACGACACCGTGAAGCGGTACATGAGGCGGGTCGCGGGCGGCGGCGGGACGACGACACGGGTGAGCAACGAGGGCTATGTGCCTTTGCGCAAGAAGGCCACGAAAGCTATTTGGAGGATGACGTGGCGCATTTCGGGAGACCCGCTGCCGCCGCCGGCATAGGTGCGCGGAGATCAGCCGTGCGCAGGCAACGGTTGCGGCGTGGATAAAGGATTTGAGGAAATTGCTCTGTATTGCAGCGAAGCCTGTAGGCTCCGTCAAGAAATGGTGAAGCTCGAATGGGCAATTGGAATAGGAAACAACTACTACTGATCAGTGAATTAGCCTTGCTTTTGCTTTTGCTTTTGCTATGTAATTGCTCTGTTTTGCAGCGAAGCCTGTAGGCTCTGCTGCGAATTGTTGAAGTTCGAATGGAGTATCAGAATAGAAAACTAAATCTATGTTTTGCTTTTGCTTTTGCACCTGCAAATTAAATCTATGTTGCTCGTATTATCTGTGTGAATTTATGGAAGAGCAACAAAGGAGACACGGATCCAGTTCTATTCGAATGAAGAACAGATCGCTTTTCCCCTTTTAATCTGCAATCAAGATTTGAATCATGTATTTCTCCGTCATTCGTAACCCAAATTTGATGATATTTGTTTCTGATTTTTTCTAAAATCAACTTCTATTCATTTATGACATTGTTTCGTATATAACTTCATTTTCTGGATGTTGTTTATACGCTTTTATCTTGTTTCTTACAAGTACCACATAGAAATAATATATGTTTTACACAACCATTACTAATGAAACTTTGTATTTTGTAATGTTAAGGTGAACACAAGTTTGTGTTGAAATTTCAAATGTATATGAATTCGAACATGTTGTGAAGTATGAAAAACTTTAGTGTTGAAGTGTAACATTCTAGGAAACTATGTGAGAGATGTACACCTTTGTACACAAGTATGATCTTCCTTTTGAGAAATCATTTGAAATTTTTATGACAAGTTTAGGGACCCAAATTATGTTGCCAAGTCAATTTGTAGAATTTTTAGACCAACCTAAGACATTATTAGAATTATTATATCTCAACCATGTGATAAAAATTTGAATTTTGATAATTTTGGTTACACAAGTGTGCCTGCTGATATTTTATTCGAATACTACATGACCAACTACGAATTGTTCATATTTTTAATAAATTTTTAGGTGCTGTTTAATAGGCTCTAATATTTGAGGGAAGCAAGTTTCATTTCAAAAAAAAAAATAGTGTCGGGCTCACGTGTCAGCGTCAGCAGCCTATATAAAAAAGATAACCGTTGCCTGCCCGCTCGAACCCACCTGACAACAAATGAGACGCGGGGTCTCGAACCCACGTCAGAAATGACTCTCGATTTTGGAAAATGAATATAACATCCCGAATGGGATAAGCGCAGCACACATGACGCTCTGAGCTCTGAGTTCCCTGCTTCTACTTCTCCGCTCTGAGCTCCACCGCCGCCCGCCATTCCTTTCCCCACCGTCGCGCACATGTCGCACTACGCTGATTCGTCTAGAGGTAGACGTGGCAGGAGGGGGTTTCAAGGTGGCCGGGGCAGCCGCATTCACTCCATCGGCTTGGATCCAGTCGGTGAGCTAAGCGGCTTCCGACTGGTCCCTTGCCCGGACTGTGGTATGGCTCGGGTGGTGGAGGGGAGGACACAGAAGGAAGGTGAAAACCACGGTCGTCTTTATTTCAAGTGTGCGAGGAACGCGGTGAGTAGTCTGAGCTGTGATTTCCCAAATCTGAGTTAGAGTTCTTATGTGCTTTTGATTTGCACAGTTCCCCAAGCTTTGTGGATATTATCGTTTCGAGAAGGAGTATCTCCAGATGCTGAAGGATGCTGGCGTCATATCTTTTCGACTGTCGAACTGGGCAGACATGATCGATGAAGTAGTTGATTCAGTGGATTGTCAACTTGGGAGCGACAATCAGAGGAAAGCACCGGATGACAAGCAGAGGAAGAAAGCACTGGAGGAAAAGATGGACAATGTGATCTGGAAGATGAACTTGATTATTGTGGGTGCTGTTTGTGTAGTATTTGGATGTTTACTGGGGATGTATGCTGCAAAGAAGTAATTGTGATGTGAAAAGTGGTGCTTTAATTTGTTTCATCTGTGTGAATGAAGAATGAAAAATTTGTCATAGATGACAAACTTAAATGTATGAATGAAGAAAATGGAATGGAATGACAATTGGGTCACGAATCTTAATGTGTCACATATCACAAATTTTATCAATTCATCTGTGTTGACATTTCAGTGTGAAATTAACCAGCCTGCACCCGCATCTCCAATGATTTTATACAGAGTTTTTCGAAACTCAGAATCTTTTCACTAACAAATAGAGTAACAAACATTGCAATTCATTGTAAACTGCTGCCATAGATATTGCAATGCGTTAGGAGGCACGGATGGATCTACCCGTGTCTCTTCGATGTAGTTCATCACAAGTTCAACAAACACACAGGAGGAACACATATTAACAGAGGAACATGTTCATGACAAACAAGCAGAGTTCCACGAACAAACAGAAGAGGACAAACACATAGAGGAGGAACAAATTAATTAAGCTAAGGTAGAAGACTTGTCGCCGCCGCCGGAGGAGCCCCACCGTAGGAGTCGGAGTCGAAGCCGTCGAGGCCGCGTTCGTCACCACCGTCGAAGCCGCCATTGTCGCCGTCGCCGTCGTCATCCCCGTCGTCGTTGTCATCGCGGTCGCCGTCGGCGCAGACCACGACTCTCTGAAGGTCCCCAGCCAACCCATGGATCTTGAAGGCAAAATCCTTCACGGTCCTCTGCAGCGGATCGTTGGGTCGTGGCAAGTCGAGCTCAACGGCCACCAGTTGAAGCTTCCTGAAAGCATCGTACAACATTTGGACGGACCAAATGTTGTCCAAAACTAGTTGAGGACGCAGAGAGGAGGGCTCCACGGGCGGCGGTGCCTCCTCGGGCTTTGGTGCCTTCACCTCCTGGATGAGCCGACGGTGGCGGCTTTCGTCGTCGTCGTCGTCCTCCCTTCCCCGCTTCCTGGATGGCTCGCTCGACAATGATGCCATGCGCGCGCTTGAGGAAGAAGAAGCTCTTGGTGACCGAAGACGGTGGTGCTGGGGTTTTCTTGGTGGCGCGCTTGAGGAAAGCTTATGGAAGAAGCTCTTGGCCGGCCGGGCATTTATATGACAAGACGGGGAACCGTCAGACAATGTTATCCTAAACGTTAAACGGTAAACAGTCGGTCACCCTTTGTTTAGTGTTTGGACGGTTTAAACTGTGTTTAAATGGAATTGAACGGTCTAAACGGTTTTGTACTTTATCACTAAATTATACATAATCATGATCATAAATGATCAAGTATTATAGAAAGTATATATACTTATGCATATAAAATACCAAGTACATATACCCATGCATCAAAAAAATCAAATGGAAATATTTTATCTAGAAAAAACTTAAGTATATATACTTATAGTAGTAAGAATACAAGTGGAATTGACAGTGTTCCCCTAAACAGTGTGTTAAACGGCCGTTTAGCGCATATAATAGCATTTAATTCCGTTTCGTTTAGACTGTTTAGCCCGTTTATGGACCGTTTAAACCCGTTTCCGTTTAATAGACCGTTTACAGCCTAAACAAAACAGTTGGCCTCCGTTTACCGTTTAATCACCGTTTAAACGGCCGTTTAGGCGAACACTGCCGTCAGGCGACCAGTCTTCCCACCGCGACATGCCACTACGCCTCGGAACACGATACGCTGCGGCGACGCGTCTTCACTAACCAGCGTCGCCATTGACAAAAGACTATTACTCCCTCCATCCCACAAAGACTGTTCATATAGCTTATTTAATACCTCTTTTCAAGTTCTAATGCATGATTGATTATTATATATTTTAAATAAATGGATTTATTTGCTTTCGTATTGTGGCACAAAATCAATGTTAATAAGGAAGTTACGATCTGCGTGCGCGCGTGAATAAAAAAACCGCTATTCACTGGAAACCGACCACAAAGGAAACAGTTCTCCTTTCTCCTTTTAATCTGGAACCAAATTTTGTGTCACGTATTTCTCGGTCATACGTAATCCAAATTTGATGATTGTTTTTTCTTATTTTTTCTAAAATCGCCATCTTTTCATTAATTTCATTGTTTAGTGTATATTTCCTTTTCGTGAGTAATGTTTTTATGCCTTATCTTGTACTTGATAAGTACAACATAGAAATAATATTTGTTTTACACAACCATTACTAATGAAACTTTGTATTTTGTATTGTTAAGGTGGACACAAGGTTGTATTAAACTTTCAAATGTATATGAGTTCGAACATGTTGTAAAGTGTGGAAAACTTCAGTATTGAAGTAACATTCTAGGAAACTATGTGAGAGATGTACACATTTGTACACAAGTATGATCTTCCTTTTTAGAAACCACTTGAAATTTTTATGACAAGTTTAGGGACCCAAATTATGTTGCCAATTCAATTTGTAGAATTTTTAGACCAACCTAATACGTTATTAGAATTATTATATCCCAAACACGAGATAAAAATTTGAATTTTGATAATTTTGGTTACACAAGTGTGCCTGCTGATATTTTATTCGAATACTAAATGACCAACTACGAATTGTTCGTATTTTTAATGAATTTATAGGTGATGTTTTATGGGCTCTAATATTTGAGGGAAGCAAGTTTCATTTCAAAAATATTAGTGTCGGGCCCACGTGTCAGCGTCAGCAGCCTATATAAAAAAGATAACCGTTGCCTGCCCGCCCGGACCCCCGTGACAACCAATGTGACGCGGGTTCTCGAACCCGCATCGGCAATGGCTCTCCAGTTTTGAAAATGAATATAACTTCCCGAATGGATAAGTGTAGCACACACGACGCTTTCCTAATTTCTCACTAGGGATTAGCGGAGGTGAGCGGAGGCGGCGCCGGCGAGGTGAGCGAAGGCGGGGAGACGACGATGAGCGCCGGTGAGGGGCCAAGCAGCGTACGACCCCGCGCATCATGGATCGAGGAGGAGAAGCCGAACGCGATGCGGTGCCGCAACTGGATCCGCGCGCGTGCCAGCGAGATTGCGGCGAAAACGGAGACGACGATGACCGTCGGAGAGGGGCCAAGCGGCGGTGCAGCGAATCCAAAGCCAGAGATGAGCGTCATCGACTGGATCCTCTCGGGTTCCGATGAGGGGCCAAGCAACGGCAGGGAGGAGCGTGCCGGCAAGGGGGCAGCGAAGAGGGCAAGGCGTCTGCCTCACGTCTGCGACAACAAATGTCTTGCAATGACGGAGAGGGGTCGAGGGAGCGGCGAAGGTGTAGAGGACCTCATATCCGACGCTGGCAACTACCACGACGACGGCGAGGCAAGTTTCTCTGAATCACAGTGCCTTTTACTTGTTCTATAAATGGAGCAGCTTGAGCTTGATCAAGTTGTTCCTATGAAATGGCTTGTTCCATAGAGATTTTGTAGGATTTCTAACATGATCAATGTAGTAATGTAGCAACTTGTTCCTACGAAATGGCTTGTTCCTTTGTCTATCTCTATCTTCTCATTCCTATGGTTCATCCAAATGATCAATGTAGCAACTTTCCTATGTTTTTCATTCCATAGGAATCAAAATGGCATGACACTGTCTGGGAATATGTGAAACCTGAGGTTGATAATATTATGGAAGAAATGCACATCCTCCTCAAAAAGGCTGTATTTATGAGGCGGTACAAGTTTGTGGCTGAACAAAATCTGCAGCCCATGGAAGATGCGCTCGATGTGTTTCAAGATACCTTGGTTGCATTTGAAGAGGTTGCAAAAAAAAGAAAACCTTAGTTGAAGATACCATGCTTTTGTTGATGTTGAAGGGGGCATGCTTTTGTTGATGTGCATGGTTAGATAGCATTACCATTGTAAAAATGTGATGGGCAAGTTAAGGCCTAGCTAGATGGACAAGTTAACTATTTGTAATAATTATGTATATCTGTGTGGATCTTTGTGGACAAGTAATCTTTATCTATATATGTGGACAAGTTATCTTTATCTATATTATGTCTGTTTTGTCTCAAAAGATTTATTTTTTGATTATGCCTATATGTCGAAATGGGAGCCCTGAGAGATCGGGCTGACCAGTCAATCAAGACAGACACAAAGGAGACTACGCGGGATGGTTATTCTGCGTCGCATTTGCCCCTCCAAACCGACGAGGAGGAGCCGGCCCCACACGCCGCCCCCGTGCATTGGAGACGCGGTTTGGCTTATCCACGTATCCTTTGTTCCCAATGTTTGACCAAAAGCCACTCTCCCCTGCCACTCTGCCATTCTGCCTTCCTTCTCAAACCTTCTGCCTTCCTCGTCTCCGTCACCTTCTCTCCCCTTCTCCTTCCTCGTCTCTGTCGCAGAGATGGCCGGCGGAAAGCAGTCGTTCTGCCGTGACTCAAGAGGGAGGTTTTGCAGCGAGGAGGATAAGGCCCCGCCTGCTGCACCCGCCAAGAAAGTGAGGTTCCGCGGCGAGGAGGAGAAGGCCCCGCCCGCCGTCCCCGCTAAGAGAGTGAGGTTCCGCAGCGAAGAGGTCGGTTCTTCGTCGACCAGGGGGGAGGCCGTACACGCGCGCAAGCGCCAAGGGGGTGCATTCCGGTGACGCCCGACATGCAGAGGCCGAGCCTTCCTCGAGTTTGGTATGCTTGAAGTTAGGTTTATGCTTGAAATTGAATTCCTGGTACTCATCATATGCTGCTCACAAAAATGTTGAACTCATTCTGTATACTGCTTCAATTTCTGAATCTTCATGCTCAGCGACTTTTATTAACTGAACATCCAGTGCGTTCACTGATCAATGGTTCCAATGCATCAATTTTCCATTGTTTTAGGAAATTGTTGTACCAGCACATGACATTGTCAGGATCTGGACAGAAATCGACAGGCTCAAGAAAACCTTAGACTACATCTGCACATTCCTAAACAGGATGGAAAGAATGAAGGATGACATTGGTAAAGAGAAGCAGCAAACAAGTTCTGAACCTAGTTACAGCTAAACAACTTTCTTGTTTGACCGGTTACAACTTTATGATATTAAACTTGGCAATCTAATTGTGAAGCTTGCTTCAATTTGCATTTGTTTTAGAAATGTGTTGTTACTCGGGAGGAAAATTATTAACCTTTCGAGTAGAAATTTTGTTATGCTTGAAATTTAATGCATGGTACTCATCATATGCTGCTCACAAAATTGTTGAACTTATTCTATATACTACTTCAATTTCTGAATCTCCATGCTACATCGACTTTTATTAACTGAACATCCAGTGCCTTTGTTTTAGGGAGGTGCTGTAGCTTGGGAGGACATTGACATGATCTGGAAACAAATCCACAGGATCAACCAAGCTCTGAACCTAGTTACAGCTAAACAACTTTCTTGTTTGACCAGTTACATCTTTCATGATATTAAACTTGGCAATCTAATTATGAAACTTGCATCAATTTGCCTTTGTTGTAGAAATGTGTTGTTACTCGGGAGGATCTTGACTGCATCTGGAAAGTACTCGACAAGGTGGATAGAAGGATGGATGACAAGGCTGTGGACGACATAAGTCTCCTAGCAAATGGTCAGAAAATACTAGAATCTGAGGTGGAGAAGCTTAAAGGCGCACAGAAGATGAAGGATATTGAACTTGACGAAGCTGCAAAGAAGAATGCTGAGCTGCAGGAAAGACTTGTAAAACTGCTAGAGGCAAAGATAGCTGAACTTGAGGCTGTAGCACAAAAGAAGCCATCTAACTAGTGCCCCTACTGATGCATGTCAGATGTGATCATGTGAATATGTTTGTTCTGAACATTATGCATGTCATATTTGAACATGTGATGCTAGCTATATATGCATGTTAAATATGTAGAATATGCTCTTATGACTACTATCTATGTGTACGTGTGGTTTTGCATCTTATTAAGAGACATGATTATATGTTTGTGTGATATCCAATATTTGTTATATATGATGACATAGTCAAATATTTGATGGCAGTGAGAGTGCTAATGGACCCCAATTATTGAGCTCCGAGTCTAGTAACGGGCGTCAAATTGTCATCAGTAACGAACTTAAAGAGCCCATTACCGATATGGTAGTGATCGGTAACGGACTTAAAGAGCCCGTTACCAATAGGGCAGTGATCGGTAACGGACTCAAAGGGCCCATTATCGATAGGTTTAACTTTCGTAACAGCCGCATTTTAACGTCTGTTACAAAGAATAATTGTAACAGGCGTTTAAGAAGCCCGTTACTGGAAGTCCTCATTGGTAACGGGCGTTGTGTTGGCCACGTCGGGGTCGAGCCTGCCACGCTTATGCGTAACAGGCGCCAAACAACAACCGTTACAAATGCGGTCCATGTAACGGGTGTTAAGGGCCCGTTACAAATGCTGCGTGACCTATTTGAGGTTTTCACGTAGTGAATGTGCATTTGACCTGGCACCTTGATGTTTGATCAAACTATTTCTCTGTGCATTTCAGGACGCCGACAGTACAAGTATGTCGTTGAGGCGGTTGCCGTTGTCGTTGGAGGTGCTCCCTACAGAGGTGAACGTTAACATCACCTGCCACCTTGCTGTAACCTCGGAGCAGGCCATGGACGACCTTCGCAACCTACACGCGACCTGTCGGGAGATGCGTCACGTGTGCAAGAACATGGCCGTCGTTCAGTGTGTGGCACTAGAGCGATTTGCCATCGAGCTATAGTGGAATGACCGCAACAACTACGACGCCCTCCTCGATTGCCTGACCCGCATCAAAAACCCGGAGGCCTGCTTCCTCTCTGGATGGACATCCTGTTCGGTCAAGGCTACAGCTCCCGGTCATCCATCACCAAGCTCGAGGAGGCCGCCCAGGTCGGGCACAATGTGGCAGCAAACGTAGCCTCCATGGTCCTCTACAGGTGTTGGCGGCCGATTTTCGTCAACTAAGAGCACTTGTTACACTTTGGTTTGAGCTTTGAATTGTAACTAACCCGCCATGAGGCATACTAATGATGTAACAAGTTCACACTTGCATGTGGTTTTTGGAGTATGTTTCTTACGTAGGATTTTAGCGCTTAAAGGAGCACTTTTAGGTAAAGTTCATCAAGCACTTTATGAGAAGATAATGAAGCCTGGCACAAGTCAAGACTCAAAGTGAACATGACTTCAAATGACCCAAGGACTAAAGCACAAGATGGCAAAACTCCAGGGACCTGACCAGAAGATACAGGAGCTTGCGCGACAAGTACCGCTGTCTAATTCGTGGAGAAAATGACGTCAAGGGCCCACATGCAGAGCGGTGGAAATTCAAGATTGCAAGAGAAGTTCGCACACGAAAGATGGGGCCGAACCGGGCCAAAAAGGATCTAGGCTGGCTGGCCCATGCGGACCGGCCTGGCCCGTTTTCGGCCCGGTTCGCGCTCCCCTTTGACCTACCACCTCCTCGGCTTATTTGTAGCCCCTGCCTCCGACGGCTGCCGCATCCATTCATCACAACTCGACGAAACCTAGAAGCAAGCACCGGAGGGAGACGACGGCTGCCGCAAGTCCTCGAAGTTGTCTAGGAGATGGCCTAGGTCTACCCTAGCCACCATGGCCTCCCAGCGTGGTTGTGCCGTGGCAGAGTTCTAGAGCTAGTTGAGGTCTTCGATGGTATGTATTCGGTGGCGATGACCTAAATGCATCTACAATGTGAGTAAAGTACTTCATGTCATACGATCTTTAGCGACTCGATTTCTTTTCTATGATCTTGTGCTTTATTGGGTTTGCTTTATTTCAACCTACTATCGATATAGATTGCTTGGGGTGATCTCGAAGAAATTGGGGCTAGGGGTTCATACCGGATCCACCAATGAGTTCAACATGTTCTTCATGAACGTGCTCTTAGGTTCACTTGTGAAGAAATGGGGCATCATGACAGGATGTCGATTCCAAGTACGGCAGGTGCCCTTCGAGGGTTTGACTGGAGGGTAGTAGTTTAAAAATATTTTTGGATGAGATGCATGTTGCACTTGCTCTTTTGGCTAGAACTACAACTAGATGATGATAGGCCCTAGTTACCCTTGCTTGATGCTTTTATGTTGCCTTTGTTATGGATGTGATCAACCTATAAACTTCAATCATATATCTTTAGGTTTACTTTGTATGCAGTCGATGCTTCATGTTAGGTTAGATTAACTAGATAAGGTAGAGAACCTTAGCGATTTGCTTCCGATCCACGGATTGATACCTTGGGTCCGTACTCGAGGGAAAAAGGTACTACATGATCTGTAAGCTTGCGGTGAACCTTGGCGCGTTATTGAACCGTCAACAAGCTCTTTTTCTGGCTCCGTTGTCGGGGATCGGCAACTCGAACCCTAGGGTGATCTACCTTTCTTTTTGACTAACCCTAATTTTTATTATTGCATATACGCTTGTTTTTTTGTTTGTGTCCTTGAAAGCAGGTGAAAAGCTAGACACAAGATGTTCGATGAGTTCTCTACATACACACTCCGACAAGATGACTGCGACATCGAGATTCGCTCTTTAGTGGTAGGTGCTAACTTTTGTTAATGGTCCATCATCCACTATCGAGCCCACACCCTACACAAAAGCAATGATGAACAAGATACGTCAACGTGTCTATTAATTTTAAGACTAATGTTCCGTGGAGTTTTGTTTGTTCGAGCAATAGGCATTGGAAGCAACCACGTCGCGCAAGGAGTCCGTCACTTTGAAGAAGACGCACCATTGCCACCACGCTACTCGCTGGTCCAGCAATGGTGAAGACCTTGAAGCCAAAGGATGCGCGACATAATGCCTCGAAGACCACAAGATCAAGATCGTCAACATCTTCGATATTCATAAGAAGTTTCTATTCGCATCAATTTTGCACAGCCTCATGGGAAGAACAACAGAATATCTTTGAATATTTAGAAGCCCCACGAAGTTACTCTTCCAATGAGTTAAGAATCAAGTCAATCGGAGATTCCTATAAGCGGATATGGCCGAATCACCGAAGGTTGCACGTCCTGAAAATTTTCTGGACAACAAGCAAAGCTGAAGTGAACCAGCCATATCTCCCTCATTTGGACTCCGATTATGATGAATGAGTACCCGTTAGAAAGGTAATTTCATAAACCCTTCAATAAAATTATATTTTGGTATATGTTCTGTTATGTATACTGGGGAAAATCCACGAGGAAGAGGCAGCAGCAACACGATGAGAACAAGATAGTGGAGATGAGAACGACGACAACGAAAAGGAGCTTGGGCAATGCTTTCATTAGACCACACATGAAGAAATTCAGAGACTTCGAACAAAATAAAGACACCTGGAGGGTACTCGTAGAGTGCATCGACTGCTTGCTTCACAACAGTCGCGCCGGCGCGGTGGCCGGCGTCTCGCCGAACAACAACTAGTCCAGGCCCAGGCCGCCGGGGAGAGGGTGAAAGAAATTAATTCCAATTTATAGATTTCATGCTAATTACTATTTTACCCATAGTAAAAAACCGATTATACTCTATACTACCAGATAGTATTGTGCACCGTAAAAGAGCTCATAGAGTATAACATGTGAGTCCCGTGAACCAAGGGCAACAATGACAATTCCTCCCTCAACGCAGTGATTTGATGATAGGAGTGCTTTTATGAACTTCTCTAGTACTATTCATCTGTTATTATCTTCTAATAAAATTGCTACGTACATCATACACCATTAGTTGCTAGACTAATTTGGCTTGTTAGAGGAAAGTGGCAAAGCGAATTAGTCTTTTGAGTAACGCAATCACTAAGGCCAAAGAGAGGAAAAACAGAGACTGCAATCTGCAAGGTGTAAAGGGAGTAAAGGCAAAGGTAAAAATGGAATAATGGCGAATGGTAGGAAAAAGCTTGGACAATCGAACATGCATAGAAAGGAATAAAGATCAGAAATGAAACGGGCCCGCGTATACTTACTAGTATAGCCATAAGAAGCAAGTGGAGCTCGAATAGTTGACAGAAAATAAACTGTGCTCTCAGGCTCTGAGTCTTCTGAACTGGTAATTCATTTTGCCAAAGGAGAGGAGAGGCTTCCCCAGTCGAAGTCCCAACAATATATTTGCACTGGTAATTCTCTTTCATTTTTACATCTGCGTTGTATTCAGTATTCACATGCTTTCGTGTTGAGCCGTTGAACTCTTCTTGTGTTTAGCTGGTACTTGTCCACATGTACTAATTCTGTGGTTTATCTAACTGTTTGCATGCTTCAACATATATGACAGTCAAAACAGCAAGATGGGAAATGATCTACCACCATGCCCAGAGGATGCACTTGGGGAGTTTGTAAAAGGTGTCAAGGCACAGCTGTGGCGCTCCAATGTTCTCATGGTTGGGAATGTCGTCCTTGTGACAAGTATGGTGGTGGTCAGCGCCACTGGTTGGCGCTATCGCCATTCTGCGGTGACCCGCTTTATCTCCTTGGTCGCCACCACACTGTTCCTGCCCATCACCTCCTACGTCGTCTCCTCCATTGGCAGTGAAAACTGCAAGGCGGCGGGCCTGAAGATGGACTGTATAGAACAAAGATACATCTTCTTGCTCCTAATGTGGACAGTTCTTGTCCAAACTATTGGGATCAATTTCAGTGTTATTGTCGCAGTCGACGATGGTGATGGCCAAAAGCTCGGCCCCTCGATTGAGCTGCTTGCTCGAGCACTGTGGACATCATACCTCGTGTTCTACTACTACGACAGTGGGTACCTCACTAGTTCCGATCTGCTGGGGCGTCTCTCTCCAGACATTATTATTGGTAGATTATTGGGTCATAGATTATATTTCATAGAACCATTATTATTAGTGTCCATTATTGCTCTCTCCGCATTCTCAGCTTAACTCTTGGCCAACATTATTCCTTTTTGTAGCTGCCATACTTGCAGAAGCATGGGAGGTAGCATCATACATCTGCTCTAACTGGCTCAAAGTAACACTGATCTGTAGCTATGTAACCCATGCCTCCTGGCAGCAATCTCCTATGGTGCACAAATGGCTTGGTCTTGCCTTAAAATTCAGAATCAGGTGGGTAAAGAGTTGCAGTGATAAGATGGGCCAAATCTCTCTACTGCCACACCGACAGCCAAAAGCATCCGGTCTCAGACAAAAGCTCTTCCACTTCTCTGACCATGGGGTTCAGCATGTCAAAGTGCCGAGTGAGGTGAAGGCAGCAATAGTTGAAAGCCTCATAAGTAGCAATGGAAGTCTGAGCCAAGGCGTGGTGGCACTCCAGAACACCAGGATCGGAAATAATGTCGTCTGGGCAATCCAAGGAGAGAGCACCACTGATGTGATACTCGTCTGGCACATTGCCACCGGCATCGTCGAGGCAAGGCACGCAGCTTCAACCAGTCCCTCAGCTGACCGCAGTGTCGCAACTTACATCTCTCAGTATTGTGTGTACCTGCTGAAAGCTGCTCCTGAACTGCTGCCGGACGACAAGACATGGTCCAAGAAACGGTACAAAGCAGTCAGTGAAGAGATTTCCCAGCTTCTCCGTGACCTGAACCGCAAGTCCTCGATGGACTATGACAAGATGATCGAGCTGCTGAGCAAAAGCTCCAATCAGCATGATCAAGTGGTGAACAATGGTGTGAGGTTGGGGAAGCAGCTGGTGGAGCAGCAGGATGTGGAGGCGGAGGCCGTGTGGGGCGTCCTCGCAAAGTTCTGGTCCGAGATGATCTTGTATGTTGCTCCGTCGGATAACCTCAAGGCACACAAGGAATCAATAGCTCGTGGTGGGGAGCTGCTGACGCTCGTATGGGTGTTGCTCACGAACGCTGGGATCATTACCAGACCAGGCATCCGCACTGCTGCTTAGGTGGCGTCATTCAGTATTCGCACCTTGGTATGAGGCCTCATCGTGACTCTGTTTCTTTCCGTCTGTTTGTGTAGCGGTGCTGAGTTTGTTATGTGTGGTGTCTGATTTTGCATAGTTGCATGCTTGCCGAATGATTGTCATGTTCCATGTACTTGATTGCAGTATGGTTGCTAAGCTTTCGATTCCAAATACTATATGCACTTTTGCTGCATTTGTATTTTTTTCCTAATAAGAATGTAATACACTTGTTAGTGTTTTTGTTTTTGGCCGGTTGTTGGCTCATGTTTCAACCAATGGATGTAGTCCCACCTTAGTTGTCTGTGTAGGTTACCATATGATACCTTAGGTTACCTTATAATACCTTAGCGTTCGAAACATAGTACCACCATGTTAATTAAGCAAGAGAAAAGTGTAAAACAGCAGGTTTGGACTTCTTTCAAAAAAAAAAAAAGAAACAGGTTTGGACACATGGTGTGTGTCACCGGCAAGTTTACGAGTTTGAGCTCATCAGCTTCTTAGATCTAGGCAAGGAGTCTGAATCATGGAAACTTTTCTTAGGACCTTCGAAGCATGTCACCTTCATTCTTAGAACAAAGTCTGGATAAACTTTTTTGTGATTAAGTTATTCATTAAAAAAATCCATATATCCCACAATTTCAGTGTCATAATTGACCATATTATTTAGCAATTCACATTTGAGAGAACAAATTTATAATATAAACTAGCAAGATGACCCGCGCAAATAGCACGGGTAGCTAGATTTTTATGTTAATATTTGGATATTTTATTTCAAGATAAATAGTATATATTTTACAGTCATATTTTTGTGTATTATGAATTAGAAAAGAAAAGTTAATACCTTATATATATAAACATAATTTTGATATTTACTACAACAACATAAATGATTTATACATTTTTCACTTGAATATAATTTTTGTTATTTGGGATGTACATTTGTAAGTTTTTGCTACAATTACAAAAGATCCTTATAAATTCTTATATTTTAGTAGAATGTTGAATGTATACTCCTGAAGTATTATTAATTGGAATTGGATGCTGAGTTTGATCTTTTAGTTGTTATAATATCTTAATCTCATTTTCTTTACTTGTTCTCCGATCACCAGTTGCTTCACCCTCATACATGGATGGTAGATCTTATCTAATGGTTATTGTACCATTTTTCCATTTTAAACCCTATCTTTGGTTACTAACTATGTTGATGTGGCTACAAAGCTATATCATTAGTCTTTATGCTCATGAGCTCATCACCTCTCTCTCTCTCTCTCTCTCTCTCTCCCTCCCTCCCTCCCTCCCTCCCTCCCTCCCTCTCTCTCTCTCTCTCTCTCCGATTGAAGGAGCATTGTCCGCTACCCGCTACGTTGCGGTCACGAAAGACACAAACTTGATTGTGGTTGTTGTTCCTTCTTGTTGGAGATTGTGTGCATGCCGAACATCGATTTCCTTCACTATTAAGTACATCTATTTTGGAATAGTTGTCTTGTGGTAGGTGGTGTGGCTCTCAAGTTGCTCCACCAGATCGATCCGACCACTATTCAGCTATCTGTCGCCTAATCGCAGGCAATAACTATACCACAAACGGATGAGTTTTCGGCCGGGGAACTGATGGATTGGTTGTATTTTTTTCTCATCAGTCTAGCTAGTTACGCCTATTAGCTTAGCCCTACTTACCAGTGCCAGTAAAGCCCAGTAGTACACAACTGTACGCTACTACATACTGTCGAGCTGCCTTAATCCGTCTGGAGTGCCTTGGCTTGCACGCCAAGCTGTCTTCTCGTCTTTGAGCTCACATGTCAGGTGGGCAGGTCAACTGACAGGTCGTCGGGTCTTCTGGTGGGTCGGACTTACTTGTCGGGGATGGCTATGAACCTGGTCAGTGGGGACCCAGGGTACCCATGTCTCACAATTTCTCATATAAAGTTTTTAACGAGGCAATATCAATACAAGAATGTATGTCATATCTTCTATTTTCCTCACAAGGGTTTTTAAAGGGGTATTTTAAGACATACTATATCACCTCCCTCACTAGGGGTTTTAGAGGGTATATAAAAATATACATTGCTCTATAAGATCTTACGAATTTAAGATTGAGAAATTGATCATATATACCACATTATTTTCTCCTTATTTTTCCCAATGGGTTTAAAGGAGTTTTAGTGACATATCCACATATATGCCTTATTTCATGTTTTCCCCATCAGGGTTTTTCTTGAGGTAAATCAAGGCATGGATTACTCCTTAAACCTTGCAGGTTCATGATAGAGTAATCACCAGACAAATTATTATTCCTATTTTTCTCACCGGGTTTTTCAAATGAATTAAAGAACATGTTGATCTCAAGATGGACTCGATCAAAAGGGGGAGTGTTATAATGTATGTTATTTGATCTCATCAAGACACAAGTCATGGTGGAAGCCATGAAAGCTATAGTTAAAGCACTAGTAACAGCCATTGTTAAGAGTGTGTAACAGCCATGATTAAGGAACCTTATTGCTGCCACTAGATGGAGAAGATCAAAGGACTACACTAATGTTTGTGCCATAAACTCCATTATGTAATCTCCCTATATTAAGGGACCTTGAGATCAATAAGAAAACTGGCTGATTCACTTTTACATCTCCCTTTGGGAGCTCTCTGTCTCTCTATTCATTTCATTTTCTAACAGTGTGTACGGGCATTTTCATATGGCATTGTTTACAAATAAGCTACAATGGAGCGCGCTGTTGCAATTTGTAATGTTATTTTCAGAAGACAAGGTATTTCAGGCTATGCAAAAATACCCAATCTACACGTCACTTGATACTTGTGCCTTTTTTAGCATAATCGAGGGCTTTTCATTTAATCAAGTGCTGATTACAATCCTTAGCTGCTGATTTCTTAAGCCACTATGGAATGACAGCCAACCAAGACATTACCGGGGAGTCCACCAACACCTCCTTAACACATCTATTAGCTAAAATGTTACCCTCTCTACGAGTAAAACACACTCTTACTTGACACTTGTGCTTTGAGAAGTTCACTGTGCAACGAGGAGTCTTTCAAAACGTAACTCTAAGGGCTCCTTTGGGAGGCCCAATCCGTGGGGTTCCCGGAGTTTTCCCTGGGCTGGACTCCCGCGTCGTGAATCGACTCGGGGCCAAAACTGCATAGTGTCTGGGAGCCCATCCGACGTGGGAGGTCAACCCTATCCCTCCATTTCACCCGGGGTGAGGAGATATTTAACTTTTTACCAGCATACTCGGTGGCGGCTCTACTGATAGCATCTTTCTGGTTGATGCTACATTTTTAGCAGAGAAGACAGAAAATCCATACACAATTGCCACATTTCCTCGCGTCGCGCGCCAACTCGTCAGTCCAGGTCGGATCCGAGTCAGTAGGGCAATGTGAAATGACCGGGGCTACCCCTAGCCGTTCATGAACGCCTCCTACTCCTCTCTCTCCTGTCAGCTCATCCCCCCCCCCCTCTCCTTCCCGTGCTCTCTCCCTCGCCGCCGCCGCCGCAAAGGTATGTGTGGAACGTCATTCTAATTTCCCCATCATTTTGTTGTGCATCGAGGTTAGGGTTACAGGTTGTGACACTAATTTGGGATTTGTTGTATTTGAAGGACCAAAATGGTGACAAGAGAGGGGGAGGGGAGTGAATGGGAGCCGATAAAAATTCTTCTCTGGAGAGATGAACTCGGCCTATGGTCCCAAACGCAACTCTGCGATTCTCAACACCTCTCACTAGCTAGACCCACGTAGCCACTGGAGTGCTACTGGACCTAGGAACTAGTAAACCACCGAAAAGACTCGAGAACGCAGTGGAACAAACAACTCGAGCAACAGCTAGCAGAACCGGTCAGACCGGTTCGCACCACCGGTCAGACCGGTCCTGGCCGGATCACCCGGACTCTGTCTCCCGGATCACCCGAGAGCACACAGGGGCACAATGGGTCACCCGAGACCTACGGTCGGATCACCCGAACTCCAGCACAGATTTTCCATAGAAACCCCTGGCACCGGTCAGGCCGGTGAAGGGAGGAAAACCCCAAGTGCCAAGAACGCAACCTGCAGAGAAATAGAGCAAACCAAAACTACACAGAAACCTCTCCCTGGACAGAAACAAACCCACGACAATGTTTTCCCGAGAAACCCACAAAGGGCCTGCACTGGTCAGACCGGTCCAGCCTGGGCAGCTCGAGAAAACCCCAACCCGCTAGTCAAAACCAATCTTTCAACCAATCGATCTCCCAATTCTCTCCATGGATTGAAACAAAACTTTGGGTGAAGGTGGATTGCCTCGTGGACAACCTCTAGCTCAAAGGACAAGCCCCAAATTGCTCTCAATCATGAGGAATCGCAAATCAAAGGTCAGTATGTCAAGAAACCGGGCAACTCCAAAAACCACCAAAATCGAAGGCCTTTCCACGGGTTTGGAGGGGACGAATCACCAAGAAAAGAGGCACAACAACCTCATGAGTGAATCCACCAACAAATCCCAGAAAGAAACTCCAAATCCTCTCCACAAAATTCCCACGAAAATCCTCCGAAAGTCACCAAAAAGGAAAACAGGAGAGACACCAAGAACACTTGAGGAACCACACTGAATATTCTATACATACCATGAAAGGTTCATACAAGGTCTAGCATGCCGCCCAAACATACTTCCCTCTCTCTAGATCAATCTTGAAGCTCTCATGCTAGTCCTATGGAGAAAATAGGAAGGGAAAACGAGAAATTAGAATGGGAATATGAAAACCCTATGCCCAAAATATGGCTGCCATCTCCCACCAACCAAGTATATATATCGGGTCCCATGGTGGTGGCAAATGACTACAATGCCCCTAAGTCGATGCATACCCCTTAAGGGCAAATCTAGAACTTTGATGATTTCTTCCATCAGACGAACAACTCACCAATCGCATCTTGCGTAGCCTCGACGCAGCCATGCAATTCTGACACGTGTCCTCCGCTTCGAGGCACCTGGTGCTCCTCAACCTCCACCGGTCAGACCGGTGTCCACCACTGGTCAGACCAGTCCACGCTGGTTAGGCCCACCAGTCAGACCAGCCCAGTGCAGCGTTAAGCCGTTGACCCCTCGGACTTGGTTTTGTGGCGCAACCAAGGAACCTAGTGGTTTTATGGTGAACCACTGCAAACCTTGCGAGCTTGGTGCAACCTCCACACTAAGCTCCTCGACTCGGCCGCCACGGTCGCCCCGGCTCGATGTTGGCTTTCAGATCAACCAACGAACTGATGTTGGCTTTCGGATCAACCAACGAACCAACGGACATCATTTTGCTCTTCTTGCACCATGTGACTCGCACTTGATCTCGTCTGGCCACTGGTCCATCGAACCAAACCTACTTGTCCCTCCAGTCCTTCGGAAGCCCCAACAGGGCTAAGATCTTTCGCGCTTGTTCTTCACCTACCCCAACGCAAACCAAGCCGCAACCTACATTCACAGTACTAAGCACAGAGTTAGTCCAACACTGTGTTGTCAATCACTCGCCACTAAGGTGTGGCCATCCACTGACCGTCGGACACACCTGGTCCTCAGCACTTGGCAATTGATGTAGGCTATGGTGATAGGAGACTGCAACAATGGATTCAAGTAGTTGCCCAATTTGGTAAGTTGAACTGGAGCTCACCTTCGCATTGCATTCGCTGTGACGGGTTTGGGGATCTTGTGCACTAGGATTCGTCTAACATTTTGATCCGTGTTTGTGTTCGTCATTGTGCTAGGATTGATCCTGGCAACGCGTTTAGATTAGATGTTAAGGTTTCTAAATATGTTGCTAAAGGTGAGTTCGGGCTAGCAAATATGGATGAGCAGGGGCATGATCTGGCTGGATAGGACTATGTAGTACTGTACTGAATTTTTTTATGACATGGCGACGAAGATAATCTAAGGACCTTCACAGACACTGGACATTTGGGTGATTGATGCTGACTGTGAATCTACTTGGAAAGTAAGGAGATATGAGCATTTGGAGCAGCTGGTAAAGGAGAGATGGAATGACATGTTTGATGTGCTTGCAGTGGATGTTGTGAACAAGTACAATCAAACTGGTAATGGTAGCTATGGTGGTACATGTGCATCTGATGTCACCTCTGCACAAGGTAGTGTTGCTGGGGCTAATAGAGGGGCTAATACACAAGGCAGTACTACTGGGGTTTCTGATATTGCTGAAGGAGGTGGTGACACTTGCAGCTCTCCAGCTCCATCTGTGCCAGTGCAAGAAGCAGAGCCAGTTGATTGGGCTGAATTGACTATCTTAGTAGAGCATGATGAGGATGGAGATCCGAAGGAAGATGTTGATGAGGATGCAATTTATGAGGCAATGGGTTTCAAAGCAGTAGATGAGAGAGCAAATGAAGTAGCAACGGAATTTGTCCCTATCCCAGCCATGACAATAGAATTGAATGAGCAGATGACTGAGGCAGCAGTTCCAATTGATGACAATGTAGATGTAGAGCCATTGTTTGATTGGGACAGGGATAATCTAGACATGTTTGTAGGGGTTTGTTACCTTTCTATGCCCGCTTTTAGATTGGCTGTGAGGCTACATGCAATTGTCAATTCTCAACGTCGGGGGAGGAAGCCGAGCCATCGCCAGATCTTGTCGTCGGGGGAGGAAGCCGAGGCGCCACCGGATCTCGTCGCTGGGGAGGGAGTCGGGGCACCGTCTGCGGGAGGCCGCCGCACCACTCCCCTGGAGGAGGCCGGGCCGCCGCGCCTGGAGGAGGAGGCCGGGCTGCTGAGCCTGGAGGAGGAGCCCGCGCCACTGCCGTTGTATATCCTGCCGCCGCCACCGCCATAGATCCCGCCACAGCCTGATCCTCGAGATGCGTTGCCGCTTGCTCCTCACCGCCGGTAAGGGCGAGAGAAGGGGGAGGGGAGGGAAGGCAGAGGAGGGGGTGGGGGCACCGGTGTCGGGGGAGAGGAGAGGCAAAGAAGGCGGCTGCCGGAGGAGGAGGGAGGTGGCACGGGATGGGAGACGACACCAGGAGGGGAGGGGAGCCGGAGGAGGAGGGATTGTGGTGCGGGAGGGGAGGCGGCGGCAGGAGAGGGAGGGGAGTAGAGAGGGTTAGGGTTAGGGAAGTGGCTGGCGCCATTATATACTGGAGAGGGAGGAAGGAGGTGGACTGGGGAGCTTTGTGGGCCAAAGGTGGGTTGTGGTGGGCTGGATTGCTTTTGTCGTGAGCCCAAATCTGGCTCTCGGCAAACAATTTTTTTCATAACTTTACTTAATACATTTAAATTATCAAATAGATTCAAAAGTTACCAAAAATTAACTTGAAATAATCTATATTGTCTATTGCTCATAGAAAAAGTTTTGAATTCAAATTCTAATTTGAACATTACTTTGCCTACAAACCTAACCGCTTACTTCATAACACTATGAAACTTCTCCGCACATGTTTCAGTTGTAAGCATCGTATATGATAAAGTGTGCGAAAACCACTCAATTTTTTCCACAACCTTCATGTATGATATCATGATATATTGACTAATTTCATGATTTTCAGACATCATTTGCATTTTTAGAATTTTAAAATTATTCGGGCGCGCGTCTATGATCGTGTTTCCGGAACAAAATTTTGGACATTTCTTTTCATTTTATGGCTAAGGTCTCAAATTTGGCTACATAACATGAATAATCTTTTTCCACTTATTTTCTTCTATTATATTAATCAGTTGCAGTTCAAATTTGACTTGACTCAAAAAATTGCTTGAAATGCAATTAGTTAGCTAAATAAAGACGACAAACACAAAATGAACCAAATTTTAACATGGAGTAACCAATGTTGTATGTGAAAAACATAAAAAGTTTAGGATATAGAGGATAAACATAGCTATGGGTTGCTTCACAAGTGACCCTTCCATATTCAATTGAAAAAAGAAAACACATATTTAAATTAAAATTTAAAAAAAAATTCTTACTAAAAGTCGTAGATATTTTTGAGATGTACAATTGTGATATAAAGTTTTTCTTCATCAGAATTTGTATGAAAAAGGTATGGAAACATTTTTAAGTGGAAGATGATTTTTCCCGTCGGCCTAAACAAAACACACGTCAAAATACCTCTTTTTGCAGTGAGTTGGCCTTGCCTCACGGCAAATATCTATTTTGCCATGAGCTTTCTTTTTGCCGTGAGTTGCCATCGTGGCCGTCGGCTAAATGCTATTTTGCCGTGAGCTCTAAAAAAGCTCACGGCAAAAAGCAGGGCTCACAGCAAAGCTACGATTTCCCGTAGTGTATGATGCAAGTTCGTGTCAACACACTTTTTGGCGACTCTGTTGGGGGAAGAAGAAGACACATCGACTGCAATGGCCGATGAAGATGATCTTACCAATGTTACTACCAAGAACGTTGTCAACCCAATGTTTGACCAACTTCTTGAAGATGTCCGCCGTATGCTAGAGGAGCGCAAGAAGAAGCGTGATGAAGAGGACTTGCAAACATCAATTGCAAGTTTTGAAGTTGATCGAAGAGGCACGCTCAAGAAGATTAAGGATATCGACTCTGCTTCTACCTCCAACAACACTATTGGTGCTCCACCACCTGAGGTACTAAGCAATGTGAGTAGTAGGACCCCTTCTCAAGCTGATTCGAATCTTGAAAATATGATCAGAAGGATTGTTGATTCTAGAGTAGAATCGGTAGTGGATGTTCGTATGCAAAATAACATGAATTTTATTAATGATGAGTTTGAGTTAGTGCATAGAACATCTAAGGGTCTTAGTGCCTCTGGTACTAAGGTAGATTCGGTAGATAAAGGTTTTGTTTTAGAAGAACTTGACACCGACTAATAATGTTTTTCCACACCGATGACTACTAAAACCGTGGGCACATCAAAAACTCCTACGACCAATGCTATGGTGATTACTGGCCAGAACAATACTAATAACATTCAACAGCCGTGCTATGAAACGCCGGCTTATAGTAATTCTGTGCCTCCGAGAGGATCAGGTTTCCCATCTGGGTTGATCCCTATTTCATATTCTTCCACTTTATACAAACATCAGCCACTACACAACCAGTTGCACAGCCTGTCCAGACTCCTGTTTAGGGATCTTTTACGGTGGACCATACCACCTCATACCACTATTGAAAAAGGATCAGTATGGAAGGATCTGACGGTTGAGATTAATTGTATACCACCACAGCTAGCACTAGTGGTATGGGGTGGTATACATAGGTGGGATGGTGGTATGAGGGTATTGTTGGTAGTTTTTTCTCGGTGGCATAAACGAAATATATGATTTTCATCTCAATTTTTTTTCATTTCCCTCTCGTGGTATGGCCATTTTTTTTCAAATTTCAAACGAAAATTTTCATTTCAAATTTCAAAAATGATTTTTTTCAAATTTTCTGAAAACAAAAATTTCATTTCAAATTTGAAGAAAGATTTTTTGAAATTTCATTTCAAATTGTTTTCAAATTTCAAAAACAAACATTTTCATTTCAAATTTCAAAAACGACTGTTTTTCAAAAATTTTCATTTCACTCTGGTGGTATGGCCAAATGTTTTTCAAATTTCAAAAACAAAAATTTTTATTTCAAATTTCAAAAATAATTCTTTTTAAAAACAGTTCATTTCAAATTTTTCTTGGTGGCATAAACGAAATTTGTTTCTTAGCCCGATGTTGCAAAAATTACTTATTTACCCTTACCAAAAATAGCTATATACTGCATAGCACCACCTGGTGGTATGGTCCACCGTAAAAAAGCCCCTTGTTTAACATGCTATCTCGGGATGAGATACATAGACTGATAGACAATTGGTTGATATAATGAAAAAGATGGGATTAGATCCACTACACAACCAGTTGCACAGCCTGTCCAGACTCCTGTTAACTTTTAGTCTATGTTTTGATGCAAATAGTGTAAGCCCCAGACTAAAATTTTTAAATTTTATTCACCCCGTCCCCCCTCTTAGACCACGAGCACCAGCAGATCGCATTATCACAGCCAGGCCATAGCAGGAGAAGATGGTACAAGTAGATTACAGGGGTTGGCATGGAGGTGTTTAATCAGCTCAAGAAGGGAGTGGGAGCAGGTAACGGTGAAGATACAGTGTGGCCAAACAATAACCTCCAGTGGTGGCCAACGCCTTAGGGTTATTGTTTGATAGACCCTGGAGTTTGAAAAGAACTAGTATGAAATGATCTGACAGTTAAGATTAATTGTATACCATTAAAACTTGCACTTGTGGTATGTTGGTATACATGGGTGGTATAGAGGTATTATTGAAAAATTTATCTCGGCGGGAAAGTGAAAAACACCGTGCGTGGAAAAATAAAGTTCAAGACAAAAAAATCACAGTACTGAAAATAACATATTTTTTATAATTATAGATTTACCCATTCAAGAAAGAACTTATACCGTAGTACAGTGTACCGTAAAAAAGCCCCACACTCAAGAAGCAAGTAGGCAAAGGGGCAAATCACTGCAACACACATGAAACCGTTTAGTAGTGTTGTGCCAATCCAACACGAGTTATTACACATCAACAACGATTGCTAGCTCCAGTACTACACCTGTTGGCCACCAAGCTCCTCGTGCTGATCCAGTGGCTGACGAGAAATGCCTGCATGAGTGCAGACGGCCCACAGGTAGCTGATAAGCTCACCTCCAGTGGTGGCCAACGCCTTGGCGTGTCCTTCAATATTATCTGATGGGGCCACGAAGATGAGCATATTTACCCAGAAATCTGCTAACATTTTCCACACTGTATCTTCACCGTTACCTGCTCCCACTCCCTTCTTGAGCTGATTAAACACCTCCATGCCAAGTCGGGTTGTTGGTTCTTGTATATCCTCCACACTCATGGCCATCATGGACTCCGCGCATCGCCTGGACCCATGTGTCCTACCACAACACTGCAGTGGCAGCTTCCTCATGTAGTCCTTCATATCTTGGTACACATACAACACCCATGTGGTGTCATCTACCAGCAGCTCAGGCACATTCGCTACCAAGTACATGCAGTACCGTGCCAATATAGTCGCAACCTTCTGGTTATCTGATATTGCTAGATTCTTCTCGAGGTGTGCCATCTCAAGCAGATCGGTCGCAAGGTGGCACACCAGGATGGTCTCGGTTACACTTACACTGCGGCACTTGTCAAAGCCAGGGAAGCCTGGCATGGCAATGCCTTTTGGGTCGATGCTCTTCAGTGCCTTCACAATGGCAACCTTAGCTTCACCGCTCACGACCACTTGCCGCCGTATCCCCACAACTCGGGTCTTGAGCGCCTGTGAGGTCAGCGCCCAAAATGTGTCAACTGGATCACAAAGTTGAAGAATAGACACCTGATTGATCTTGATACGGGCATCCCTCAAGGAACGTTTAACCAACATGGCAACCACAATGACCCAACGAACAAACCACCGCTTCAATCCATCCAAAGCTTGTGCATAGAAGCACAACAGGCGCACCAGGAACCAATGGGAGAACAAGTAGAGAGACAAGAACTCAATAATGTCAATGGCAAGGAGAATGATCACAAGGGAGATGGTGATAAGCTGGTCCACATTCGTGAACTCAGAACCCCCACTGGCAGTGCAATATAGACTTCCGTCGGGTATGCTCATGACCACAACAGCAATGGTGTATATGATCACAAAGAGAATGGACAAGAGGAAGTTGCCAACGAAGAGCAAAGGATTGGACATCACCACAGGGACAGCCGCTTGGTAGTAGTTCTCGAGGAAGTTGAGCTCCAACTGGACTACTTGGAAGGCCCTCTTAGCATTAAGGGAGTCATCATCATTGTTCTCGAGTGTGAGTAGGCCTTCAAGCATTAGCTTGCGTGCCATAGGTAAGCCAACCTCCACCATAGGGTATTGCTCGAACCGGCGCCGCAGAAGCTTGAAAAGAGCAAAAGAGAGGCACAAGTTCTCAAGGTTCTGCCTCGTTGTTTTGTCTGAGAATAGCACTTTGTCCTTTCTAGCTAGGTCCCAAATGGTGCTGACAGTGATGAAGCCATGAGTTTGATGTTGGTTATTGAAATTTCCAGCATTGTAGCCGGCTGGGGAAATGGATATCTTCAGCTCTGTCCCTGTAGCTTTAGCTTTACCTTTTTTTTTTCTTCTCTGTACTGAGTGTCGGCCTCAGCTCTATCCCCGTAGCTTTAGCTTCTTCTCTTTTCCTCTCTTTTTTTGTGAGCACAAGCTTCTCCTCCCCCATCACCGCATAAATGCATGTGCCCATGGTAGCATTTGCATTACTTGAGTTGTTCTCATACTGTTGTTTGACATATTGCATGTATCCTGCAATAAGGTGAGCATTCTTTGCTGTGGCAAAAGAATTCTGAGCCAACCAAGTATTCAGCACCCTCTGGACCAGTTTCACTAGCCCTAGTGACCAAAGGACAACAAAAATGTTGATCAATAGTATGCTCTTTCCATGCAAGTTGGAGTAAATAAGATACCCAATCCACACCAAGCGAGCAACTTCATCAGAGTAATCCATGAGGGTGAACCGACTGATGTGCCTTGAGAACGACGAACCATCAGCTGATTGCACCATCACCTGCACCTTCTTGCGGATGAGCTCTATAAGTAGCATCCAGAGGAGCATGAGCAGGATTTCCATGTCCTGCCCCTGGGAATGGGAGTAGACATAGGACAAGAGGGGAAGGAAGAGCACAAAGGTGGAGTGCAGAAGGACGCGCACGGCAGGATCAGGGGTGTACCGACCACGAAGCAGCCGCAGGAGACCCACAATGAAGAGGGCGGCGCCAAGCATGGTCATGAGCACCACCGTGAATGCCATCAACTGCTCCATGATCTTTTTCTTGTCGTCGTCCGAGGTAGCTGAGTGTCTCTCAGGACATATTGCTACACCAGCTGTAGCTACAACAACAGCTGCTCCAGCAGTAGCTGCAGCAGAAGCTCCTCCAGGGGTAGCTGAAGCTGTAGCTGTAGCATTAGCCTGAACATTAACAAGAAAGAGGAAGTTCATTGTGGTGGATGGAATTTGCAAGCTTTTTTTGCTAGCTATGTGATGGAATTGCGCGACATGTATATGCAGGGATAGATGGCAATTTCACACTCCTATAAAGCAGGCAGTGCCATATCCCAACGAATAATTATGGCATCCTATCCTTGCAATTGTGAAGAATAAAGGGTTTTAGTCTTTTTTGGAGGAACCCACTTTTTCATGCATCCACACTGATCATACGAAAGTAAGTTAATACAGGTGGAATTGATGGAATTACACGACATTTATATTCACCCATATATAGATGACAATTTGACACACATATAAGGCTAATCCCGGTACATTGTCATGGTGTTATATTTATGATTATCATGTCACTAACATAGCATGCATGGTGCCGTCAGCAAAACATTTTACACGTGACGCCATGCATGCTAGCAAAACATTTTTCGCATGGCGCTTATTTAACAATGTGATTGTCACAATACACTTGCATTGGATTAGCTTAAAGCGGGTAGTGCCATGTTCCACAGAATAATTTTGGCATGATATCTTTGCCTTTGAGAAGAATAAAGGCTTCAGTCTTTTGTGGAGGAATCCACCTTTGCGTACGTGCACCCCCAATAATTATAGCAAAGGAACCTTTTTTTTGACGAAAAAATGTTGGGAGAGTTCCCCACAGCACCACAACAAACAAAAGCAACAAAAGTTAAAGGAAGCTATTAGAATATGATACTTTCTTATCTACTACTACCCCATAAGCAAAAGTACAGAAACGGTAACGCTACTAGTAAAATATACGTGTAACATGCACGCGTCTAAAAAACTATAATAATTTAAATTTTATTTATATATTAAAGTGTTTTAAAAACCATAATAATTGAAATTTAAATTTTAAATATTCACATTTTTAAATGAAGGTACATGAGTATAGCTTATCAACCACCAGCTAGCAGTATTTTTCTTTCACAACAAATCAGCACCAGGCAATCGAACTAGGTGAATAACAAAAGAAATCTAATCTCATACCATAATGATTTCTTATTACCATAGCAACAATCCCATCGTCAGGAGAATGCGATATCCCCGCAACAATCTCGCGGTGGTGAAGCCCACAAACGAGACAACCCTGTTGTGTTCGCCCCATCCCGCCCCGCCCCACCCTGCCCTCCTCTCCGCGTCTTCGGCACCCACCCCTCTCGAGCACACTAATATTCCTTGATATGGTTGTCCTAACCCTACACTACCCTACCCAACCAACGATCTCTTCTGCCTTGACCAACGGTACCACCGTCACCTTATATCCCCTCTCGTATGCCCATCACTGCAGAACTGACCTACTGTTGGCATCCCTCTCTAAGTTCAGCGTATTTCTAGGAAACCCCCACCCTCATGGATGTAAACTTGCTCACTTGAGAAGCTTATTGGATATCCACCCTAAAAAGATACCAAACTCCTCTCGATTAAAAATGCAATGCTACCAGATTAAGTGTAGTTAGCATCTGCCTAGTAATAACCGAGTTACTTCCATCCATAGTAAAATAAAATCTAAAGTGCATGTGGGGCACGCACGTGACTAACAACACATAAATAAGAATTTATGTTTATCAAATAAAGAAATGTGGATATATTCAATAATAAAATTATGCTTACTCTCGATGTATAAAGAACAGTATTCCACTCGGATCAATCTCATGTTCGTCCTCACCCCACCCTTTTCCCTACGTCGCCAGCGGCTATCGCCACCGAATCCACCCCCTCCCCCAGGCTCCTCGATGTCACACTTATCTTACCCAGTATCAAAGATAAATACTAAATCTAAACTAAATATGGTTAAACCCAAAAAACCTGAAAACTAAACGGGCTCTTAGCTCTGCTTGCATTGGTAGAGCTTTTGGACCTGATGGGTTCCTGCACACAGGTGAACCCTGCTGGTGAGATGCAGGGAATGATAGTTTGGTTGCCTATTTCTGACCTTGGAGCCAGGGTCTCGACGTGCAAGAAGGCCCTCGCACCTAGGCTCCCGAGAAACGTGAGAATCGGCTGTTTCCAGATAGCCTAGTTCATGCGATGCCGGATTACTCTGCTTTGAAAAGTGTGCAGTGGAGAAAAGTTGCTAAGAAGCTAGCAGCGCAGCAAACCAAACAGCAGCACGCTATCTATCCATGCACGCTACGAATCAGACCAATTAGACTGCAATGCATGCCGCCGGCCTGGTTAGGGTCGACCTGGCTCATGGATGCGGGACACGCTGGGCAGAGCCAGACATCCAATCACGCCCTTTGTAGCAGCTTCTTCACCAGCTTATGCACAAAGCCATACCAAACGCATCAAACCAAAATGGTTTCAGCACACAAGCCAGTCAGCCAATCTTTAAAAAGAGTAAAGTGTACATCCGCTCTCTAAATTATCACGGTTGTGTCATCTCGGTCTATAAACTCTCAAATTGACCGTTTACGTTCTCAAATTTGTTAGGTTGTGTTATCCCAGTCTCTAAATTTGCAAATCACTCGTTTAGGTCCTCAAACTTGTTCAGTTGTCTCACCCCGGTCCCAAGGTTGATTTTGAGTTTCATCTAGGTCAAAACAGAGCGATCTAAAAACTTTATAGAAAAATAATTCATATTTTTTCATACAAAATCGAATGAAGAGAAACTACTATATCAACTACAATTTTGATATAAAATTTGTCTTCATTCGAGTTCGTATGAAAAAAGTATTGAAGGACGAATAGGCGACCAGAGATGGGGGGCGTGAACGGGAGCCGATAAAACTTTTTCCCAAAGGATGAACTCGGCCTATACCTCGATTGCCACTCCGATCACTAGCACACACCAAAGAAACTCTAGACTAGGCACACACAAGCCTTCTCCGGCGCCGCCGCACGTCGCCGTCCCGCCGCTTGCAGGCCACCGCGACCGTCGATCGTGCGATCAACGGCTCCGGATGTGCCCCCGCCCGAGTCAAACAATCCCATACCAGTCAACCCCAGCTCTCCGCCGTCACTTTGCAAAAAGGCCCCCGAAGTTTCTAATATCACAGATATGCCCTTCCACCTTTAAAGAAGCTTACAATCAGGTCCAAGTTTTTCTGTTTAAGCCCCTAGGTTTCTAAGTTTTTCTGCCTGTCGTCCAAGCCTTGTTGTTTTACACCAAAACCCTTCTGTTTATATACATAATTATGTTTAGGTCTCTGGTTTTTTGCAGATAAGCCCCTAGAGTCCAAGTTTTCTTACAATCTAGCCCCTAAACCTTGTTTTAGCCATATCTTTTGTGTCTTTTATCCGTTTTAGGCGTTTTTGGTGTCCCTGCGATCGTCTTTCAGTGCTCGTCAGTTTTAGAAGCTTGTTTTAGTCTTTTGTAATGTTTGATGTATTATTTTTATTTATTGTATGATTTTTGGTGTGCGCGTAGATATCGTACCAGTTGGAGCTGAGCTACCGATCGCGAATCAAGAGCAAGTTTTTGAAGAAGAAGAACCCCAGTGTTTAAGCAAGGAAGGCAGGTGGTTTCCTCCCCTCCATATTCTATTTTGTCCCACACAACTTGCATAATAACTAAATTTACATTTAAATGTTGATATGCATAAATTGATGGGAAATTACCTTTTTAAGGACATGACTAGAATTTTATCCCTATACCTTGAACAACCCTTTTAAATAAATGTTTTGGGTAGAAATGCTTAGTTGCTATACCTTGGGATGGTTCAAATGAAACTTTACAAAATGATGAATTATGAGAAAGATTTGGTGAAAGATGATGCTTTGACAATAATAAGATCATATGATTTAATTGGAACATGGAGAACCACCCAGGAAAACAGTGCAACCACAGTCCATATGGCTCTGGCTTAGCCAATTAATTAGGTGTGTGGAATTATCTGACAGCCTTATCCGAAAGGAGCACAGGGGGCCGGCGTTGAAGGGGTATAGCCGGTTCTTTTGGGGTAACAGCCTTTGCTAAGGTGCTGACCACTAGGGAGGATTATGGTCCGCTCCGCTGCTGTAACTGCCGCAGGTTGTTGGTCTTCTGCATATCTTTGTAAAGGCTTCGTAGTGGACCCCTAGCCACTCACCTTGAAAGTGTTTAAGGGTCTGATCAACCCGGGCAACATGGCGAACATGAGCTGTGGGTAAAGTGTATGATCTCTGCAGAGTGAAAACTGATCGATCAGCCGTGCTCACGGTCTAGAGTGGCCTGGACCCTCACATGATAAGTGAACATGAAGATGGAATTAAATCATGATTTTATATGGCTTTGAGATAATGTTTTCTAAAGCTTAATTTTTGGGTTGGTATAAACTTTCACCTAGTAAATAGGTGCTTACTAATAAAATTTGACCAACATTAAAATGTTAACCGCTGCATAACCTTAGCCTATCCTTGATAGCCTTGCATTTTCCCCCACTTGTTGAGCTCCGACCATAAGTGTGCTCACCCTTGCTTACCCGCTGTTCAGAGGAGAACACTGGAGAAGAGTACTTCAGTGACTTCGATGAGTTCTGAGGCTTGCGTTTTCCCCCAGTCAGATGCCTGTGGAGTTGAAGACGGTGCTGGATTGTCTTAGCTATCGATGTTCGTGTAAATACCTTCGTGTCTATCCATGAGTGTAATAAAAGTTAATAAACCTCTTCTTGTACGTTTTTGAGCATTATTTCTGTTATTACACTCATTATGTCTATCGTATGTGTGAAATTGAGATCCTGGCACACATATGAGATGCATTCGGTTTTCTTCGGAAAAACAGGTGTGACATTCCCGCACCGGTAGCACATCCCCGAGCCTCTCCTCGCACTCTTGCGGTTCTCATACACTCCGCCCAAACCTCTTGCTTAACAGGGCGAGATCCTCCTCGCTCAGCACCTCAAAGTCCTCATCTGGCATGGACACAAGACAAGACAAACAAAAAATAGCTGAGTTAGCATTAGTCCTCGATCCTGAGACAAGAGCCAAACTATGAGGATCAGTGGGGCTCTCGCTCTTGGCTCTCAAGCCACGATCAACCTCCGAAGACCTGAGCTTAGAGAATAGCTCATCCAGCGTCAAGGTATCATACACGCTCGACTCCTCAACAGCCTCGACCTTGGCAATCCACACAGACCTATCCAGTGCATGCAAAAGCTTGATAGTTTGATCATGATCCGTGTATGGGAGCATTGTCACATTGGCCCTCATGTTGTTCACAATGCTGGTGAAGCGCTGAAACATCACATCAGTCGACTCACCGGGGAGATGAGTGAAGTTCTCGTACTCTCTCCGGTAAGTGGAAAACAAATGAGCTTGCACCTGAGCATTGCCAACATAAGCATTCCTGAGCTTAAGCCATATCTTTCCAGCCACATCCTCTCCGTACACTCGATCGAACTCCGAGGCACAGAGAGGACGGAACAAGTAATCAACGGCCTTACTGTTGGCCTCAAACATGTCCCGTGATCCTAGAAGAAGGAACTGTCTGGAATGACATAGTTCGGATTTTGGGTCACATCCCAGATCAGAGTCCCCTTCCCACGCAAAAATGCACACATGCGCCTCTCCCACATCGGGTAATTCTTGCCATCGAAGTGCGGAGGACTCGACCCCTTACCATAGTCGCCCATCTTTGGATCTTAGACTAGTTAGAATCACGAAGATCTGTAACCGGCTCTTATACCAATTGAAGGACCGAATAGGCGACCAGAGAGGGGGGAGTGAATGGGAGCCGATAAAAATTCTTCCCAAAGGATGAACTCGGCCTATACCTCGATTGTCACTCCGATCACTCGCACACACCAAAGAAGCTCTAGACTAGGCACACACAAGCCTACAAGTCCTAGAGACAAGCCTCGAATCAAAGCGCGAAAGCACAAGACAAGAATCAAAAGACTTAGCCAAATCTGCGAGGCTCTGGGCGGACAGTCCGCATGAGTACGGCAGACAGTCCGTGAGTCTAGCGGACAGTCCGCAACCCCAGGGCGGACAGTCTGAAAAACAACACTGAACCTCTAATAGCGCACCGAGGAAATTCAGACAGTCTGGGCAAGCACCGCGGACGGTCCGGACCTTGCGGACAGTCCGGCCCCACCTGGCGGACAATCCGGCAAACACCCCGCAAACGAAAACTTCGAAACCGATGGATCAAAACTCGAGCGCGCACGAACACAAACGAACTGGCGAAGAACACACCACGCGCGGACGGTCCGCAGGGCCCTCGCGGACGGTCTGCCAAGCACGGACAATAGCAGAAACTACACACGCGCGGGAGTCAACCCCTCCTTTCCATCACCGGATCTCCTAAACCACTTGAGCTCTTGAGGCAAGATTTGGGGGAGATATGAAGCGTCACTAGATGAAGTTATGCCCCAAAAATCTCGACCTCTAACTCACTAAAACACCGGGAATCACGGATCACATGAACCACCACCAAGAACTCGAGCTGCTACAAAAATTCGCGAATCGAAGGGATTTCCCGGTGTTTGAGGGGTCAAGATCACACACAAAGATGCGCAAGGCATCCACCCATGATCCCCTCAAAGAAATCTGAGAGAAAATGCCCTCAAATCAACGAATCGAACGAAGAACGAAACCACCCAAAAATAGCCCCGAAAATGACACGAAAATCACAAAGAGCTAGGAGATCATCACAACGCCAAATGCTTCCATACATCCAGAGGTTAGAGTCTATACAAGAATCTAGCCTAAAGAAATACTGGGAAAAGAAGCAGTCTAAAGCGATCTACCGGGGGAGGAAACCCTAGAGCCTGAGAGAGGGGTGTCATCCACCTCTCCGCTATTTATACAAATGCACCGGAGGAGGCAATTGACCACGCTACCCCTACAACTTAAAATGAAGATACACATCCCTCAGGGGAAATATGGTCAAGTCTTCATATATCCCCATTGGGAGGACACGCTTCCATCGTGGACTTGCTTAGCCTCGACGCAAGCCCCGCGATCACGCCACGTGCCCCCCACCTCGAAGCTTCCCGACGCTCCCGGATCCCCGTCTCCGTTGCATCGGGCCTCCGCACTTGGTTTTGCGGCCCAAACTAAGAAACCGTCCACTGATGGTTTTGTGGGCAAACCACCAAACCCCGCGTGCAAGCTTCAGCCTTGAACCGCCACCTTGCACCGGTCCATGTCCATGACTTCAACTTGCTAGTCTTGCACTGCACGGCTCGCACTTGACCCCATCGGCCACCGGGTCCATCGAACCAAGCCTACTTGCCTCTCCATCACTCGGAGGCCACCACGGCTAAGGCCTTTCGCGCTTGTTCTTCACCTGCACCAACACGAGTCAAGCCGTAATCTGTACCTGCACACTGAGCCAAGCATCAGTCCACACAATGTTGTCAATCACTCATCACTACGGGGCGACCCTCCACTGGTCCTCGGACACACCTGGTCCTCAAGTATTAATTGTTTATATAAATTTTTAGATTGTTTTTTATTTGACCCTGATGAGATTCAAAACTAAGTTTGGGGATCGAGATGACACAACGGAAAAAGTTTGAGGATCTAAACGGGTGATTCGTAAGTTTAGGAACCGGGATGACACAACTCAACAAGTTTGAGAACATGAATGGTCAATTTGAAAGTTCATGAACGGGAATGACACACCGTGATGGTTTAGGGACCGACTGTGCAGTTTAGTCCTTTAAAATGAACTAGCTACTCTGAGAAAAAAAAACTGGCTTTCGGCTTCACCCGTCCCTATAGTATGCCCATATGACATTGGCCCACCCGTCCCTATACTTAGCACAAAATCGCCACTGCTCATCTCTTCCCCGCGACTAAGTGGCGACGCGAAATCGGAACCGGTAGGTGCGCGAGATGGGAACCTGCGGCGGACAGTAGGAGAAACAAAGACGAAAGGGATGAAATCTGCAGAGGGCACCTTGATCTGGCTGCTTGGTGCAACGACGGAGCGACGTCATGCAGAGGAGTAGGATGCTCGCCAGCAGCGCTGGGGCGACGGCAGGAAAGCAGCACTGGTTCGAGAGTTGTCCGTGAGCGCTGGGGACGCCTGCTTGGGTCCAGCAGACTCCGAGCAACGAGAAAAAAGAGACAGGCTGAGAAGGGAAGTGAGAAAAGAAAGGAAGACAGAGAAAAATGGGCTGACTGGGTGGTAAGGAAGAAAGAAAGAAAGAAAGAACATGTTAGAGAGCGCAGCGGAATCCGGCCCGGGAAATTATACCCACGAGCCGGCGTCTAAACAGGCCTAGGTCCAACGGAGTTCACAACAACAAGAACTTGGGCCTAACTCAACCCAAAAGACTAGCCTGATGGGTGAGGACTGCCCCCACCTTTATGTTGTGCTCCCCCACCATTAATTTCCGATGTGGGACTAATTCAACAATCTCCCCCGTCACACATCGAGCCCAACTCTTCCATCACATGACAACTCATGTGCACAACATGGAAGATTATTACAGGCTTAGAGTGCAATTCTCCTGTCACAAGGATTTTCGTGACCTTACGGAGACATTAACGGGCTCCCCCGTCAACGTGTGACCCAGAGATATTTGACCTTCGTCCTGAACACATCACAAAGAAACAAAATACTTCTGGCACCAAACAGCCCCTTGGGCTAATTAATTATACCAACTAAGCTTGAGCAAAGCTCAAACTTAGCAACAGGAACTGGCTTTGTCAACATATCAGCTGGATTATTATGAGTGCTTATCTTGCATACCTTTAGCTTACCCTTTTCGATCTCATCTCGAACATAATGGTACTTGATCTCAATGTGCTTTGTCCTAGCATGGAACATCTGATCTTTAGTAAGATAAATTGCACTTCGACTATCAGAAAACAGGTTAATGCAAGAATCAACTCCACAAAGCTCAGCATACAATCCCTTTAGCCAAATCAACTCTTTGCATGCTTCAGCAATAGCCATGTACTCTGCCTCAGTAGTAGACAATGCAACAACAGGCTGCAAAACAGCCTTCCAACTCACAGCACAACTGCCAACAGTAAACACGTAACCTGTGAGTGATCTTCGCCTATCCAAATCACTAGCATAATCTGAATCAACATATCCAATAAGTCCCTTAGCTGTCCTGCCAAATTGCAAACAATGATCTGCCGTCCCTCCGAGAAACCTGAAAATCCACTGAACTGCCCTCCAGTCTTCTTTACCAGGATTAGACATATATCTGCTAACAATACTCATAGCATAAGATAAATCCGGACGAGAGCAAACCATAGCATACATCAAAGAACCAACAGCACTGCAATACGGAACTTTTGACATGTATTCAATATCCTCATCTGAACTAGCACACTGCTCAGCAGACAATTTAAAATGCGGTGCGATAGGAGTACTAACAGACTGTGCATCATGCATGTTGAAACGCTGAAGGACCTTCTCAATATAAGTATGCTGACTAAGAAACAACAAACCAGCTTTTCTGTCTCTAGTAATTTTCATACCTAGAATCTTCTTAGCCGCACCAAGGTCCTTCATCTCGAACTCACTACTCAACAATTTCTTCAATGTAGTGATCTCTCTCCTGCTCTTGGCAGCAATCAACATATCATCAACATATAACAGCAAGTATATAGGTGATCCATTAACATGCTTGATGTAAACACAACTATCATATTTAGATCTCTTAAAGCCATGTGACAACATAAATGAATCAAACCTCTTATACCATTGACGGGGAGACTGCTTCAAACCATACAAGGATCTCTTCAACTTACAAACATAATTCTCCTTGCCAGGCACTATGAACCCCTCAGGCTGGTCCATGTAAATCTCCTCCTCAAGCTCTCTATGTAAAAATGCAGTCTTCACATCTAACTGCTCAAGCTCAAGATCATGTGCAGCAATAATACTAAAGAAAGTGCGAATTGAACTGTGCTTAACAACTGGAGAGAACACATCATTATAATCAACACCAGGAATCTGACTGAAGCCTTTAGCAACTAACCTTCCCTTATACTTTGGAGGCTCGCTAGGAGATAAACCCTCCTTTCTCTTGTAGATCCACTTGCAGCGAACAGGCTTCTTACCCTTAGGCAAAGGGACAACATCCCACGTGTAGTTCTTCTCCAAAGACTGCATCTCATCCTGCATAGCTGCAATCCACTTCTCACGGTCGCTGCAAGCAATGGCTTCAGAATATGTGGCTGGCTCATAACTGCTGTCAACCTGTTCAGCACAACTCAAAGCATAATAAATCATGTTACACTCCTTAATAAGACGACGTGGTCGTCCACAACCTCTCTTAGACTTGCGAGTAGCAATGGGCAAATCCTCATCTAGCTGCAAAACAGAGGGTAAGTGCTGAACATCATCATGAGCCTCAACAGCTTCATTTTCCTGGTCATCCACAGGCGGCTCCACCTGCACACCTGTATCATCATGCACATGTTGCTGCACCTACACACCTTCCTCATCATCCACATGCTCCACCTGCACGCTGATATGCTGTAGCTCTTTATCAAAATTATCTGGAACATGATCTGAGGTCAAACTGTTATAAAACATCACAGATTCATTAAAAATAACACTCCTGCTCATGAAAGTCTTTCTTGTTTCGGGATTCCACAGCTTATATCCTTTAACTCCCGAACCATAACCAAGAAAAAGACATTTAATAGCTCTAGGCTCTAATTTTCCATTATCAACATGAGCATAAGTAGTGCAGCCAAAAACTTTCAACTGTGAATAATCAGCGGGTCTGCTAGACCATACCTCAATAGGTGTTTTCTTATCAAGTGGGATAGAAGGCGACCTGTTTATCAAGTAGCACGCGGTGTTAGCAGCTTCAGCCCAGAAACGCTTGTTCATCTTAGCGTTGGACAGCATGCAACGGGCCTTGGAGATGATGGTCCTGTTCATGCGCTCAGCCACACCGTTTTGCTGAGGAGTATACGGTATGGTGTGGTGCCTGACAATGCCTTCCTGCCTACAATAATCATCAAACGCAGCAGAACAAAATTCTCCACCATTATCAGTACGAAGCACCTTCACCTTTCTATCAGTTTGCCTTTCTATCATCACTTTCCAATCTTTAAATGCAGCAAAGGTATCATCTTTATTTTTTCAGAAAGTAAGGCCATACTTTTCTAGAGTAGTCATCAATAATAGTAAGCATGTAACGAGCACCACCATAAGAAGGCTTACGAGAAGGACCCCATAAGTCAGCATGTACATAATCAAGAGTACCTTTGGTGGTATGAACAGAGGTATTGAACTTTACCCTTTTATGCTTCCCGAAAATACAGTGCTCACAGAACTTCTTGCCACTCAGCGTACAGCCCTTCAGTAGGTTTCTCTTCATCAATTCTGCCATACCAAGTTCACTCATATGTCCAAGACGCATATGCCAAAGGTTAGTCTCAAAGGGTTTATCATCAGTAACAGCAGCAACAGTGGAAACAGAACCATGTAAAGTACTACCTCGAAGGACATATAACTTAGCAGAATTCATATCACCTACCAAACAGACAAGGGAACCTTTTGATACCTTCAAAACTCCGCCTGAACCGGAGTATTTAAATCCTTCTGCATCAAGTGTGCTGAGAGAAATCAGATTTCTGGTCATCCCTGGTATGTATCTCACATTCTGCAACATGCGTGTCATGCCATCATGAGCCTTGATCTGAACTGAGCCGACACCCTCAATGTCACACGGGTTGTCGTCTCCCATACGCACAACATCTCCTTTCTGCACAGGCTTAAATGAACTAAACCAATCTCTGTTAGTGCAGATATGAAACGAGCATGCAGAATCAAGAATCCACTCTTCATTAACAGAAACACAACCAGCAAGAACTGCTAAACAATCTCCAGAATCTGTACCAGCACCGGTGACAATAGATGCCTTACCATCAAGATTATTTTTCCTGTTCTCCTTGTTCTTCAGTTTCCAACACTCATCAATAAAATGTGTTTTCTTTTTGCAGTACTTACAGAACTTCTTGGGCGGTCTGGACTTTGAACGTCCTCTGCTTTCTTGACTCTTGTAGCGATCATTGCCATCATTGGAGGATCTCTGCTCGGGCCTGCCTCTTACTTGCAAAGCATCGCCCTTGGAGGACGACCCATCAGAGTGCACCATGCCTTTCATCTTCTCCCTGGATTGGAGTGCCTCATAAACATCCGAGACGGTTAGTTCATCACGGCTCAAAAGTATGGTGTCACGAAAAGATGCAAACGAACTGGGCAGAGAGCATAACAGTAAGAGGCCTAAATCTTCATCCTCATACTTAACCTCCATCGACACTAGGTCGGCAACAATCTCCTTGAAAACAGATATGTGGCTTAACACCGAACCACCCTCCTCCATCTTAAGCGTGAACAGCTTCATCTTCATATGCATCTTACTGGTTAGATCCTTTGACATACAGATCGATTCCAGTTTCAACTAGAGTGCTGCAGCAGTTTCTTCCTGCAGACATTCTTGTAGTATATCATTAGATAGATGAAACTGAATTAAAGACAGAGCCTTACGATCCTTGCGCTTCTCCTCATCGTTCCAATCTTTGGACGACTTGCCACCGAACTTTTCCAGCGCCTCATCAAGATCCTGAGTTTGCGCCAGAATAGCCCGCATCTTCACTTGCCACAGCGAGAACCTCGTCTTGTAATCCAACAGCGGTAGATCGAACTTCATCGTCGGCGACATCAAGGAACCCTAGTCTGGAACAGGCTCTGATACCACTTGTTATAAACGATGGCACAAAACGAACTAGAAGTAAAGAGATCAAACCGCAGGAGACACAAGATTTTAACGTGGAAAACCCCCTCAACACGAGAGGGAAAAACCACGGGCGCCAGCCAGCAAGCAACTTCACTATGATCGGAGTCCGGTTATAAACGCCAATGGCGGCGGCTTACAAGAAGTAGAATGAATCAATCTCCAATGGAAAACCCTAACGGGTTTATATGACCCGTACCGTACCGCGGGGGCTCCGCCCCCCGCACCCCCCAGTCGTGATCTGGCCAAACGGGGTGCAGCCCAATGGGCCAACTTCAGACTCCGCTCCGCCCTGGCCTTAGCCTCCTGCGGGCCTCCGCTACGCTTCGTCAGAAGTTGGCCTCTATCTTGTGTACTATGAATTTGGATCACCAATCAACAGAACAAAGAAAAGAAATTGATAGGACAAGAAAAAAAAAGTACGGAGAGCAAACATACATATGCAAACTACAATGGACAATTGACATCTTCTATCTATCTATAACTAATATTAAAGTGTGGTACCTTCCGTCAATCCACCATGACTATTTTGTAAAAAAGTATCTTCACATTTTTTTAATCAATCTGCAGCCCTATAAATTCTGCCTCGCTGCCCGCGGCCATGCTGTCGTCGCGCACTGTCGGCCATCAGCTTGTGCCCTGCTGGCCTCACTGTCAGCCACCAGCCGCCCGCGCCACCTCCTGCTACGGCATCCGCGTGTGGCATTGGCTGCTGACCACCTCCCCTTGCGTGGTGCCTGATGCCATCGCCCATCGGAGGTCGCGCGTGGGAGAGCAGGAACCAAATCCATACATATTGAAGTGTGGTAGTTATTTTGTAAAAAGGTCCCTCCACTTTTTTTAATCAAGCCGCAACCCTATTTCTGCCTCGCTGTCCGCGGCCACGCTGTCGTTGCGCGTTGTCCGCCATCAGATTGTGCCCCGCTGGCCTCACCGTCAGCCACCACCGGCCGCCCGCGCCACCTCCCACTACGGCATCCGCGCATGTCACTGGCCGCTCACCATCTCTGCTTGCGTGGTGCCTGAGGCCATCGCCCATCGGAGGTCGCACGTGGGAGAGCAGGAACCAAAGACAAGAGTGGGGTTTATCTTGCTATATGCTCAACCTCGCTGAGAAGAACACACAAGAAGATCCATAAATCACAAGAAATCATGAGAAAGGATTAAGGGATTAAACCTCTAAGAGAAATCCACCTGGATCTGACGCTTGGGCGCACAGACGTCAGAAGGAGGGTGGAGTTCGGGATGGGGAGGTCGGGAGGAGGACCGTTGTGCGCGGGAGGAAAGTGGACTAGCTGCTTGGCCACTATCCAGATAACAAGTAAGCAAAATTGGCAGCAGCTCAAGCAAAATATGAGCAGGCGTCAGTGCGGCCAAAGCAGGGGTGAAGCGCGTGGATGGGGCTGTGCTGAGCAGACGGGCCTCCCATGGTTTTGTGCTGGCTTAGAGATGGAGTCATGGTGGAAGCGGAACAACAACAAGGAAGAGGATAAAGGTGACTGAGTGAGAGTGAGACGGGCGAGACTAAGAGAGAGAGAGAGAGAGAGAGAGAGAGAGCACTTCATTCGGATGTGTATCATTTTTAGATGTCGCTGATAGATTTGGTCCAGGCGCTCGACATGTCGCTGGTGGGGGCCGCCGACCGTGCACAACAGCACAAGCCCTCATGGGTGCGGCGGGTGGCGTTCATGATGCATCAATAGACAAAATAGTGAATTGTTTTTCTTTTTCTTTTTTTATGTAGAACTCATGCACATAACAACTATTCGAGTCTTTAACATGCGCTCGGGAAGAACGAGGTGAGGAAGATAACGGTGAGGTCATGAAAAACGATGGTGAGATTTGGAAGGCATCGATGATGACGGGCGAGGTCAGGGTACGTAGCGTGGGCGCGATGGGGACGGCGACGAGATCGGGGAGCTGCGGAAGGCTATGGGGTGACAACACGGCTGCGGCAGGTGAGGTCGGGTTGGCGCGTGCACGATGGAAACAATGGCGCGATCGGAGAATGCGAGCTCGGACGGTGATGAGGCCGTGGCAAATGATGGTGAGGTTCGGGAGGCGTGAACGATGGCGGAACGAGGTCGGGGTGGCATGGACACGACGGGGACAACAACGAGATCAGAGAAGTCGGAGGGGCTGCAGGATGATACATGATGCGACCGGGACGGACAACGGCATGACGAGTAGTATTATTTCTCTCGTGCAAGGCACGAGCATAATTGCTAGTACATTCTAAAATGTCGGAAGAACCGTTTTGCCAAACGTTTTTTTACAAAATAAGCCCGAGGTAAAAAAAGCTGTTTTTCTATATGAGTCAAAGACAAAGCTAGAAAAGGTTGCTTTTGCATATGAGCCAGAGCTATTTTTTTCACAAGTGACAGCCGTACCAAACGGGTTCTAAATGTCGCTTGAGCAACAGTTACTCAATCATCACGTTATCATGGGGTCTACCTATCAGCGACTCACTCCGTTCTTACGCTCTTCTTCTTTGCCATCACTTCCTCTTTCTCCATCGATCGCCGGCTTCAGGGTTGTTGCGGAGAAGTAATGGCGCTTCTGGCCATAGGAAAGGGTGGATGGTGCGCAGGGAAGCCCGACAGTACAGGTGGGTTGCGGGGCGGCGCGATGGGATGCCGCTGGCCGCTGGCGGGGGGGCGGCAGCAGACAACTAGTGGGCTCGGTAGTTGGTAACGTTCTTTGTGGTGGAACCTTTCCGTCAGAGTTCGAGTTATCGACTCGATAGAACCCAGTCATCAGAGTTCGAGTTATCGACTCAACACTAGTGTTCATATTTTTTGTATTTATTCTAGAATTTAACCAGCTATATTCTTTCCATGGTAGGTAATGTGCCCGTCAACAGCAAAGTGTCAGTGGTGACTTCATCAATCTTGAGAATTTGTCGACTCAACCTTTTGAATGTGCTCATAGAGGTAGGATTATGTGCATGTGTTCGTAAGGGCGAGCATATGTGCATATACGTGAGCTTTTTGCATCTTTTTCGATAAGGGAAGTTTATAAAATCAAGATTGATACACCGAGGTGATACAAAACCTTGAGATCCTCTCGGCCTCTGCACAATCACATAGCCTTATAAGAAAATAAAATAAAAAATAAACTTATATGCAAATACACTAGTGACTCGTAATCTTGACACTAGACTGCCATCCAGGTGCCCTGATAAAAAAACTTCTTCACCACCTGCACCAAATGTTGACACACCGCTGCAACTAAATCTTGTGAAGTTGCCTTTTGAAGAATAATCCATGTACGGAGCCGGTGGATAACGGAATAGATAACTTGTATTTAAGGAGTAGCAACAATTTTCTTCTCAAAAATCAATTCATTCATGCATAACCACATTGACCAACAAAAAGTTGTAGGCCCCATAAGTACAAAAGGTCTAAGATCATTACTAATCCTCCCTAGCCAAGTCAACATATTTGCGGCACTATGGGGAGGTAATTGTTAAGATTATTTAGTTTTGTGATCAATTAGATAAATCTACTATTAGCAACTGCTAATGGTAGTTGCTTGTAAAGACACCTTTTTACCATAGACACCCTTTCCACAACCGTGGCCACTCCTACACTCATTCATTTCATTCCTTTCATCCCACAACATGTTATCACGCGCGCACGCTCTGCCACCGCTGACGCTACAAGCCGAGAGAGAAACTCGTCGAGAAGGACTCGTTGAGACAGAAATCGCCGAGAAGGAACTCGTCGAGAAAGAAGAATCTCATCGGAAGGAAAAGAAGGGGACTTGCCGAGTCCCTACCTACAAAGTAAGAACCATGATGACTCCCAATGTTCCTTCCATGAATGTGATGGTCAACTCCATCACCGATGCAGTGGAGTCTGCCATCCACTGTGGCAAAGCCGCCGGAGGTCTTCGCCACCACATGCTCCAGGGTGTTGTCCGCCGTGCCCTTCGAGGCATCTCCGACGTATCCCTCCTTGTCGCTCCAATGGAGTGCGCACTGGAGGCAGTGATGGCCGCCGTACGCCATCATGCCCATCTTCACCGCTGCAGTTCACCCCAGGTGTTTGCCCAATGCATGGCCCGACCATGCTAGTCAGGCGCTTTGGGACCCCACCGGTGACGTCATGAATGCCGTCGTTGTTGCCGGGAGCACCGGCGACACCCCCCCACCCCCACCCTCACCACCAATGCTACTGTCTCCACTGGCATTGCCTAGGATGGGGATGGTGGTTCCACGGTTGCGCGTTGTGACACCCCTCCAACCCCCCCCCCCCACGCAGCGTCGACGTGGAGCCTTGGCCTCCAGGTTTCGCATGCGACTTTAATGTCATTTTTCCACCGCCTCCTCCATCGCCGGGATGACCTTCCTACGCCGCCATGACGACCAATCGACCGTGCAGGGCCGACCTTCCGCCCGAGAGTGCGCTCGGTACCGGCTTCATCTCTCCCTCGCCGCCAGGGGAGGTGGTCGCCCAAAGCTGAGTGGTGCTCGTACGGCTGGTAGGGGGTAGACCTGCCGCATCTCGGCTTGTAGCGACGGTCTTCTAGAGCAAAGCTTGCTGGGAACGGGCGGGCGCCCCGCCGGCCGGCCTCCATGGCCGGAATCGGGCCGGCCATGCGAGGAAAAAAAAGGACTTCGGGGCCCGAGCGGTGGCTGCAGTGGTGGTGGTTGTGCAAGCAGCGGCGTTGGCTAGACGGTGGTGGCTGGCGGCGGCGACCAAGCGGCGGCGGTGGCTCGGTCTGGGAGCGGTTAGGGTGAAAACCCTAACCGTCACCCTTAAATAGGCCATCGGGTGGACCCTGGCTAGGCTGGCTGGGCCGCGCGCTTGGCTGCCAGGCCGGATGGGCCGCACGCTTGGCTACCAGGTCAGCTGGGCCGCGCGCCTGGGCTGCCAGCTGGCTGCTTTTCATTTGTTTTTTCTTTTTCTTTTCTTTTCAGTAGTATCTAGTATTTTTATTAGTATATGTTTTGGCTACTTTTAGTTTACTTTCTAGTGAGAATAATTGGACTATTTGTTCTATATGCCATTGTTTTGTACTGTTGTACTTATCATTGTAATATAATTTGTGGTTTGATTATATTTGCAATGCTATTTGTACCCCTATTACGATTAACTTTTTGGATTTTGTGGATCTATTAATTGTCTTTGTTGCAATTTCACAGATTTATTCATAAATTAAGAAACTTTAAATCTCTATATGATTCACATTGCTATTTTCATCATATCATTTTGCTACACACAAGATAATAGAGTCCTAAATGAACTAGTCGGGTTATCCATACCATCAAGACCCTTATTCGAGGTTTCCTGTGGTGTGGAACTGAGGTCGCTTCGGGGGGCAAATGCTCGGTCGCTTGTGTTAAGATCGTGTGCCCCACCAACTATGGTGGCCTGGGTATTCCTAACCTTAAACTCATGGGTTTTGCGTTTCGCCTTAGGTGGCTCTGGCTGGCACATGTGGACACTAGTCGGACTTGGTACGGGTTTCGCCTGCCTTCATCCTCGTGGGAAGCAGCTTTCTTTGAGGCATCAGTTACGGTCGTCTTCGGAGATGGCATGAAAGCCCTCTTTTAGTACCTCAATCAAAACGCTAGCCCCCAACCTGTGGGCCGCTGTCCCAGCGCGAGTTAGAAACAAGCGCACGATTGCGGAGGGTCTTATGCATGGCATTTGATTAGCGACATCAAACTTGCTCTTACGATACAGGTCCTGATACAGTACCTTTAGGTTTGGGATTTGGTCCACAGCTAGTCCCTGACACAAGCTGGGGACAGATTCGTGTGGCACTGGTTGGCTAACGGTCAGTTCTTGGTCGCCTCTGCCTACGCTGCATTCTTCCAGGACAAACCTTGACTTCCAAGTGCTAAGCAGTTATGGAAAAATCAGGCACCCGGGAGATGCAAGTTCTTCGGTTGGTTGTTCCTCCATGGTCGTTGTTGGACCTCCAATCGTCTTCGGCATCATGGGCTGAGGGACAACGATGAGTGCGCCCTCTACACTCAGGAGGTCGAGACACTGGACCATCTCACCACTGGTTGCTCCCCCAGTCGAGAGGTTTGGTTCAGAGTCTTCCAAGATATCAGACTACAAACCTTGGCTCCGCAGGTCCGAGAACCGGTCGCACTTTGGTGGAGGCAGGCTTGGAAGCGAATTCCAAAGTCCAAGAGGAAGGGGTTCGAATCCTTGACCTGGTTGGTCGTTTGGTCGATTTGGTATGAGTGCAACCGCAGAGTTCATGACCGAGAAGCCCTCCAACCGGTCGCCCTGGCGACGCAAATCCTGGTCGAGGCCCAACTCTGGTTCAGAGCTAGGTTTCGAGGCTTAGGTCAAGTTCTGCGGTTTAGAAGTTAAGGCTCTTCTTCTTCCTCCTCCTTGTTTCGTGTTTTGTCCTTTTTTGTTGTGGCCTAACGGCGTGTGAACTCGTTGTTTTAACTCTCCCCCGCTTAATGAAATATGTGCTATGCATGTTCTTTAAAAAAATACCTCGTGAATTATTCTGTCTTGAGACCGTGCTTAGGCAGCAATATATTTGCCTACTATAAAGATCTACTCTTTGTCTCTGACATGAAGATTATCTATCTTGTGTCTACCAAAATTTATGATGATCTAATTGTATGGTTTAGACATTTCTGAGATTACCTATATTAATCTAAAAATTGTTATAAGATCTACATCGTCTTGATTAATATTGATTCTCATATTACATCATTACCATGCTGATTTTACCCCATGGTTATCCATGTAGCACCATGGTTATCCATGTAGTTTGACGAACTCACCTTAGATGGTAACAATTACCCTACATGGGCTTGTGATATCAAGATAGCGCTTCCATCTCTTAGTCTTTTGGCTACAATTCAGGCACCTCAAGCTGTGGTTGTCCTTCAAGATAATGAAACCTACTCTGCTTTGGCTTTGCTACAGTTTTATATTCACAATGATCTTAAATTTGAATTTTTTATGATTGAAAATCCTCGTGAATTATGGGTCGCTCTTAAAGAGCAATATGAGCAGCAAAAGGAACTTATTTGGCCGGAGGCCAATCATGAATGGAATCACTTATGTCTCCAAGATTTTAAATCAGTGGCAGACTATAACCACGTTGTTCATAGAATTTACTCTAAATTAAAGTTTTGCGAGAAAGAGCCAACAGATGCAGATAAGATAGAGAAAACACTCTCTACTATGCTTCCATCTGATAGAGTATTGTAACAGCAATACCGGGCTAAAAATTATCAGGCCTATTCTCAGCTTATTCATACATTAACTTCGGCAGAAAAACATGATGAACTACTTCTGAAGAATCATCATAAGCCCCATGTTGGTTCGGTGCCTTTTCCTGAGGTTCACAATGTACAGAAAAAGACTAAGAATAATAAGTTCAATGGACCCACTCCAAAGGACAAATCTGGTAAACGCAAACACAATAAGAAGCAAAGACCTAATTCACACACATGGAAAAAAGAGAATGCGAGACCCAAAAATGACACCAAGTGTCCTAGATGTGGTGATTTCTCGCATTTTGCTAAGATTGCCGTACTCTAAAGCATTTGGTTGGTTTGTACCAAAAGTCCTTAAAAGAGAACAAGCAAGCAGGACGTACAAGATATGATATGCACTTCAACTTTGCATCCGAGGTTGACAAGCACAAGGTTTTGTTCACATGACGAACCAACAGATCAAGTGAACAACAACACTCTTAAGAGGACCTTCCATCAACAGATAACATGCTCCTAGACTTTGAATCTGGAGACATGTTTGGAGATTTGAAATAATCTATGTCCGGAATTGATATCACATTCACTATTTGTTTAATAATCTAAACTATACATAGTACTTTGGGTTGTATAGTTAGTATACTTGAGTATTGTACATACTTGTTTATATTTTTGTTGTTAAGTTGTACCAACTCACAAGTATTATAATATCATATTTTTATATTTGATACTATATTGTATCTATACTTTTGTATGTTACATTTGAGCATTTTAATTATATTTATTTTACATATAGATGTCTGTTGAAACCAATCCAAAGGAGGAAGAATTATGCCATGTGGACTCATGTACTACAAACTCTATACTTAGAGAGATAAAATATTTCCAGACTCTTAAGAAAAAGGAAGGAAATATTATGACTATTACTGGACGCAATGCGTTAATAGTTGGTTCTGGACGAGCCACTATCACTCTCTCTATGAGTACACAAATTACGATCGAGGATGCTTTATTATATCTTGATTCTACTCGTACCCTTCTAAGTTTTAGAGACGTCTGTAAGAATGGTTTCCACGTGGAAACACATCAAGATAATAAATTTGGCAGACAAATATGCGAAAAATTTCTTCACTCCAAACTGGATTGTACTATACATACGTAAAGCCCGTAGCAAAGGCATCTACGGAATTAATTGATCATGGGGAGTGTTAAGATTATTTAGTTTTGTGATCAATTAGATAAATCCACTATTAGCAACTGCTAATGACAGTTCCTTGTAAAGACACCTTTTCACCATAGACACCCTTTCCCCAACCGTGGCCACTCCTTGGCCTTGTATATATGTACAACACTGTTCAACAAATCAATACACTCATTCATTTCATTCCTTTCATCCTGCAACAGTAATAAACCACCTGTTGACACATTAACAATTGCCCATATAGTATGAGAAAATTGTCACTCAAAAAACAGTTGTCTAATTATCTCATCTTTGTGACAAAAACAACACTGCTTACTAGCAGTCCAATTGCATTTAGCTAGATTATCTTTCGTTAGCTTTCTGCATATATACCGTGTGATTCGAAAAAAAAAAGATTAGCCTTTTTCTCAGGAACAGGCTGTAGTCAACCTGATCTTTTCGCGGTCTTGGCCTGACCAGGCGATTTGTTATTTTTATGTCTCTGCAAACTTGTCAAAGCGGCAGAAGCGGCGGCATTCTGTAAAACAAATATGCATATTACTAGCCAATAGACTTTTATTTAGGAACCGACTTTTTATTTAGGAACCGTTGGCGGAGAGGCTTTTTTTTTCTGTAGGCCTATATTTGAGCTCGTGGAGAATCGACCGGCCTATAGAATTTGCGCAGGAGGAGGGATGGCTCGGCTGCGAGTAGCAGTGCTGCTCCCCGTGGCGTTGTTCGTGCTCGCCGCCGGTGGCTCATGCGCCTTTGAGTTCGAAGAGGCTACCATCGGCAGCATCCAGCTCGGCTTCAAGAACGGCAGCCTCACGTCCACGGCGCTCGTCCGCTACTACCTTGACCAGATCACCCGCCTCAACCCGCTTCTGCACGCCGTCATCGAGGTCTTTTTTTTTTAAGACGTGCAAAGCACGTTTTTCATTAAGAGAGGAGAAGAAAGATCCGTTTACGAATACAACAGGCACGGGGTCTAACGAAAACGAGAGAGGACGGAAAACATTATACCGCCCGCACCGGGCGAACACCTAACAGCCTAGCGAGCGGGAGGAAGCCCGCACGCGCCCAAGTCCTAGCCTCCTCCAGGATTACCGGAACGAGCGCCACCGGCATGAGAGCTTCCTTGTCGTGAACGTGCCGGTTCCGTTCCTTCCACAGCGACCAAGCGACCAACCAGACGAAGGAGTCGAAACCTTTCCTCCGTGCCTTAGCGACCTGCTTCCTGGCGGAGCACCACCACTCGGCGAACTTCACCGGGCGATCCGGGGCCAGGTCCTGAAAGAGAATATGTCTGAGGGCCATATGCCAGGTCTCTCTTGAGAAGACGCAGTCCACCGTCAGATGGTCCAGCGTTTCGGATTCCTGGGCGCACAACGCGCAAGTGTCCGAGTCCCTAAGCCCGTGACGGTGCAGCCGGTCCGATGTCCAGCAGCGGCCGTGCAAGACCAGCCAAGCAAAGAACTTGCACTTCCCTGGCATGTGAACCTTCCAGATCTGACGTGCCCCGAGGATGTCGACGCGACCAAGAAATAGGGCGGAGTAGGCCGAAACCGAGGAGTAGACTCCGCTAGGCGACCATTTCCAGATGAACCGGTCAGGCTCGGACGTGAGGCTGACCTCCTGCAGTAGGTCCCAGATGACAAGGTACTGCAAGACCACCTGCACAGTCCGGGCGTGGGTTACGTCAGCGACCCAACGGATCCCGGCCGCCCCGGTCTGTAAAGCCTCGGCGACAGTGCGGGCCCGACGCACCCTAGGCGAGACCGCGGCCCAGAGGTTAGGTGCAAGGGATTTGATGGAGCACCCGGAGAGCCAGTTGTCTTCTCAGAAAAGCGCACGGGTACCGTCCCCCACCTCCACGAAAATGGAGGCGTTGAAGAAAGTCTGGGTGGCCTTGTCCACGGGGAAGCGGAACGCCGCCCAAGTCCTGTCCGGATCAGTCCTCGCCAGCCACAACCAACGTAGGCGCAGCGCGGTGCCAAAGACACGAAGGTTGGGCAGGCCAAGTCCACCGCAGCGAGTGGGGCAGGTGACGTTCACCCAAGCGACCAGACAGCGACCGCCCGAGGCCACCTCTGTGCCGGACCAGAGGAAGCCACGGATGAGGGTTTCGACCGCGCGCAGTGCCCACGTATGGCCGAGAGCGTGGATTTGGCAAGCACGAGGCGGCCACTGCGGCTCAACAGTCTGCCCTGCTAAGGAGGCAGGCGCCTAGCGACCTTATCTACCAATGGCTGCATCGCCGCTTTGGGTAGCCTCTTGATAGAAAGGGGTACCCCGAGGTAGGTGCAAGGGAAGTCGGCGATCGTGCAGGAGAGAATGGATCGGACCAGAGACAGGTGCCCCTCAGAGCAGTTGATGGGGTAGACCTGGTTTTTTGTGTAGTTTGCCGCCAAGCCAGCCGCGTTTTCGAAAAGCGACAAGACCGCCTTGACAACCCGCAGATCTAGCTCGACCGGAGAGAAGAAAGCGACCACATCGTCAGCGTAGAGAGAGGCGCGAAAACGGATACTCTTCCCTAGATCTAGAAGGAGACCACGGGATTCCGCCTTTCGGAAGAAGGCATGAAAGCATTCCATGACCAGCACAAAGAGCATGGGGAAAGGGGATCGCCCTGACGCAGGCCTCGCCCGTGGCAGATCCGCTGCCCAGGGGCACCGTTAAGCAAAACCCTGGTGCTGGCGGTGGACAGAATGACTGAGATCCAGTCGGTCCATCTGCGAGGGCAGCCGACCGCCGAGAGGAGCTCAAGGAGAAAAACCCAGCCGACCGAGTCGAAAGCTTTCGCTAGATCAATTTTGAACATGATCCTAGGAAGCTTTCAACTAGAAAGCACTCTCGTCGTGCCAAAGACGTAGCGGAGCCGTCATCGAGGTCAACCCCGACGCTCTCCGCCAGGCTGCGTGCGCCGATGCCGAGAGGTCGGCCGGCGGGCTCCACGGCGTCCCGGTGCTGATCAAGGACCTCATCGCGACGCGTGACCGGCGGCTGAACACGACGGCCGGGTCGCTCGTGCTGCTCGGGTCGGTGGTCAGGCGCGACGCCTGCGTCGTGGCCTGGCTGCGGCGCGCCGGTGCCGTCGTGCTCGGCAAGACCAACCTCCCCGAGTGGGCAAACTTCCGCAGCGCCCGCAGCACGGGTGGTCTCCGGGGTTGGAGCGCGCGCGGCGGTCAATCCCGGGTAGGGTCGCCGACGATCATCTTCTCCTGCTAGTCGCTAGCTTCTTGCAAACGTTCTTCCAAATTGCTGTGACCGTGCGGCGCACACATGCAGAATCCGTACGTGCTCTCGGCGAATCTGTGCGGGTCTAGCACAGGTTCATCGATAGCGGCGGCAGCGAATATGGCAGCGGCGACATTGGGGACGGAAACCATGAATTCGATACTCTGCCCGGCGTCGCAGAACTCGGTGGTCGGGATCAAGCCAACGGTTGGTTTGACAAGCCGGTCCGGCGTCATCCCCTTCTCTTCTAGGCAGGATACCGTTGGGTAGGTAAATATTACTAGCAAATTTTACTACTTTTGTTACTGTTTTTAAAATTGGACCATGTTGGGATTCTAAGAGCACCGGTTTCATTTTACCGTACTAAAATTTTTGAAATTGCAGTCTATGCTGTTTGAATAATAAAGGCAATCATGCAAGCCAATTGTTTGGGACATATACTGGAACCTTTTATAACTTGAAAGAAACGTGGATTTCACATGTGAAATTTCTTTTGGCATTATGATATCTTTTAAGTAGAGCTTTCGATTCACAAACTAACGATTTACCAGATTATCCTGCCAAAATAGCATATCTCAGTTATAAAATGTAATGATTCCATATTTTTCAATTCTAGGCTCTGTTTAGCAGAGCTACACAACTTCTAAATTAACACCATCTCAGAGCGCAGAACTTATATAGGATTATAGATGGCCATCGTGCCGGCACGGCACGGGCACGGCACGGGCACGACTGGGCACGGCACTATCAGGCACGGTGGCATAGTCGTGCCGTGCCTGGTAGTGCCGCCGTGCCGAGATGAAGGCACTAGCACGACACGACCAGGGGCAAAATCGTGTCGTGCCGTGCCCCTTGGCACGGCGGCACTATAGTGCCGTGCCGGCCCTGGCACGAGTATACTCAAAATGCTCAGGGAAACATGAACATCAACTGGAACACAAAGTTGAAAAGTATAAACATCAACATTTGGAACACTAATACAAGAGAAGATATCAGGAGTTCAAAAGAAGAATTTATTTGGAGCTGTGCAATGCTGCCTCATTAAAAACCTGTCTAGGTAAAACTCACCCTTGTGAGAAACCCTAGATAGGGAAAAAGAGTACAGCAGCCCCTCAAAGTTCAATGTCTTACATAGTTCATAATATTACAACCCAAAAGTTCATAAATTACATAAATGAGCATCAATCTAGGTAAAGGTCTTCAAATGACTCTTCAAGCTCCTTGTCCTCCACACTCTGTTGCAACCTTGCTTCTGCAGCTTCCCAATCTTTGATGCAGGTAAGCATCTCCACCATTTCAGACCTCAGCTTCCTCCGCCGCTCCTCGATGATCATTCCTGTCATACTAAAAGTGGACTCTGATGATATGGTAGACACAGGAACAGTTAGAATGTCTTTAGCCATGATTGACAGTACAGGATATGTGAGTTTATGCTGATGCCACCAGTTGAGGATGCTGAAGTCATCATCAAACTGACTCACAGTGTCACAGTCCAAGTAGGATACAAGTTCAGAAGCATTAGAAGCTGATGAACTTGCAGCCTGCAACAATGCAGTAGCAGAGGTATCTCTTGATATGTTAAGAGTACTAGATCTAGGATGGATACCACCAGAGGAACCTGCAACATCATCATCATCATAAATTTCATCCCAAGCAGACCTTTTCTTACCAGACAGGGTAGGAGGGTTAGGCCTCTTCAATCTAACAGAGCCAAACTTCTCCTCATACTTGTTGAAAACATCAGTAAGTCTAGCTCTAGTACCAAGCAAGTAAGCACTATAGTCAGTACTGGTGAGGACACCCAACCTCCTAAGCACTCTAGTAAAACCTTTCATTTTAGCTCTAGGGTCCAGGATGAATGCAAAAGAGTAAAGCAAAGGTATGTCTCTCCAGTACTTATTATACTTGTCTATCATAGGTTGAACAACAGATCTGATGTGAATATCATTAGCATAATTCTTTAGGTGCATAGCAATCTTGACAAGATAATGAATCATAAGTGGAGAGGTAGGATAATACACACCAGATAATGTAACAGTTGCATCATAGAACAGTTCAAGAAATGTAAGAACTTTTTGTGCCATATTCCAATGCTCATCAGTCAAGAGGAAGTGCTCACCTTCAGCCCTAGGATACTGAGCATGCAAGAAAGTAGTGAAAGGATCCTTGTGAGGAAACAAATGTTTAAGCATAAGATATGTTGAATTCCATCTAACATCCATGTCCAGCTGAAACTTTCTAGGCCTAACACTAGTTGCAATGCAATAGCTTTTATATGCAGCAATTCTTTGGTTTGATGAGTTCAAGAAAGATATTGCAGTCCTAAATATTTCAATCAAAGGCTTCAAAGTAGTTAAGGCCTCTTTAACAATGAGATTGATTATGTGACATGCACAACGTTGATGCAAGAATATGGAATCGACAACATTAGTTTCAGAATCATTAAAATCACCAAAATCATCAACAACATCAAGACCAAGGTACTTAGACAGAACAGGTCTTAGATTTCTCATAGCTCTAGCATTAGCAGATGCATTATCTAATGTCACAGCAAACACCTTAGCAGTCAAACCATAATCCTGAAGCACAGAATGAACACGTTCAGCAATGTTTACTCCACTATGGGACACATCAATCAGCCTAAGACCAAGCACCCTCTTCTCTAGTTGCCAATCAGAGTTTATGTAGTGAGCAACAACACTAAGATAGTCCTCTTTGGCATTACCAGACCATATGTCAGATGTTAGGCACACACAATTAACACCAGCAGAGGCAAATGATTCAACAAGTTTAGCCTTTTTATCAGTGAAGTACTTGGTAATGTCTCAGATTTATATTTGGGGTTATGAGCATTTGTAATGTACTCAACAAAAGCATCTGAGTCACCCAAGCTGATAGGAATATCAAGTCTAGCAATCAATCGAACGAGTTCAGTACGAGCAACCAGAGGAGAGTACTCCCAATTACGCATAGAACCATCAGAATTAAAAGATATTTGAGACTAAGACTTGCGATCTTTCTCCCTCTTCTTAACACATTTAGGGATGTGTCGAGAGAGGTGACCATTGCCACCAGTGGAGAAAGCAGAGTACTCCTTACCGCAATGTTTGCACTTAGCACCATATCTTACCTCCCTACCATTCTCCATTCTGGTAAGCTTGTCAAAGTCCTCCCAGACAGGAGAGGTAGACTTCTTACCTTTGCCTTTGTTAAGCGCGCAGCTGTTCTGGGGCAGTGCCGCTGCCGCAGGAGGAGGAGGAGGTTCTTCTTCATCGTCCTCGACGTTGATGGCAGCATTGTCACCAAAGCCGAACGCTGCAGCATCATCTTGTAGATCGTCATCGTCGTCATCTCCGGCCATCCCGAGCATACGCCTTTCCTCGTTGAAGCCCACCTCAACCTCCGGCTCGGAGTCGGACATCCAGACTCGCCTTCGTCTCCGGCGCCCCGGTTCCTCAACGGCTACACAGATCCAGAGCAGAGAGGGTTAGGGTTAGGGTTAGGTGAGCAGAGAGGAGGTACATGACTAGATGAGCAGAGAGCAAGCACATACCATCGCAGTGGCAGCCGGAGCACCAGGGTCGCCGGCGTCGTCGGCGTTGCACAGATCCGGTTCCGGCCCTCTGGTTCCTCAACGAATCGAGAGGAGATCTACAAAATAGAGGAAATGAATGGTTAGTTTTGTAGATCTAACCAACAGAGGAAAGGAGATGGGGATTGCGGAGCAGAGGAGGGACTTACACTCGATCCGGAGCACCAGAGCGACCGGCGTCCGGCTCCGGCGAGGTCGACGGAGGTGACGAGGTGGACGACAAGGTGAGCAAAATGCTACATCACCGATTCGAGATCGAGATGTAGTGTTTAGATGGTCGTGCCGTGTACCAGAGCCGGCCACCAGCGCCTCAAGAGGCCACCGGCGCTCGAGAAGAAGGGTGAGAAGGAGAGGATCAGAGAGGAGACTAGGAGAGCAGGGAGCACCGGAGCAGAGAGCTGCGGCTGCGGGGGGGCGGGGGAGAGGGAAAAGTGAGCTAGGGCAACCGGGGAGAGCTGCGGCGCCGGCTTATATAGCCTCCCCCCCAACGGTAGGATCCAACGGTCGGGAGGAGCGGGGGGGAGGGGATCGATGGCGGATGTCGTGCCGCTGGCCGTGCCGCCCCCTTTATCGGGCCGGGCCTCGTGCCGGCACTACGGGCCGTTGCGGGGGCACGGGCACGGCCCACCTATCGAACCGGGCCAGGCACGGGCACGATGGCCGTCGGGCCGGGCCGTGCTCGGGCCGTGCTTTCTCGTGCCGTGCCTGGGCCGGCCCGTCGTGCCCGTGCCATTTGGCCATGTATATATAGGATAAACAGTGGTTCACCTCTCTAGGTTTTCATTGGAAACAGGAACAATATAATATGACAGAGCCACCTCTTATTCCCGCTCCAGCACTGCAAATTCTTGAGAGCTTTGTCGAATAAGTCATGTTTGTTAGCTCTGTCATTTCCGGTTCTACAACAGGGTGATCACCTTTTATGTCTTGTACGCCTATTATTATTTTTTTCAGATTTAGAAATACGCCTATCAAAAATGAACCGAGGGAGTATTAGTGAGAAGGTAGGTGTAGCTCAAGAGCACAATCAAAATAGGCACAATGGCTTCACATCAGTTTCATGGGGAACATCATGCTACTGCATTAATAATCGGGAAGAAGAGTACTGCATTATTTGGCATACATCATTTCAAATTATAAGCCATTCCAATTTTTTTAGAGAGTGCTATGGACGTCTTGAAAAAAAAATCTTAAGAGTCAAAGTATCTCAAGTTTGACCAAAATTATACAATAAAGTACCAACATTCATGATACCAAATAATTATCATTAGTTTTTGAGAAATTTTAGGGTGTTTGTAATTAATGTGAGCCATCCATCCAGTGAAATCTAACGGTGGTAGTACCAGGTAGTACTACGTAGTACCAATGGGGTAGTACCCGGTAGTACCATTTTGGTGGACCCGGTACTAGGTACTATCTAGTACTACCTAATTAAATTAGCTGGTAAAAAATTATTAGTACAAGGTACTACCTGGTACTACCCGGTACTACCCAAGTACCGGAACTTCAAAGTTTTTTCATTAATTATATTTTTCATAGTATATCTATTCAGTACCATAAACCTTTGTGATTCATTCTCTCTACAATTTTTGTCAAATATAAGATAGTTTTACTCTCCAAGAAAGTTGAAATGACATAATATGAACCCTCTATGCTGAATTAAAGAATTATTCCTTAGCTAAAAACATTAGACTTTGCTAATAATTGTGGCTTCCATAATTGCAGACCGATATGTCGCACGGTGGCAGATGCAGTCCATGTGCTGGATGCAATAGTTGGTTATGATGCCCTTGATGCTGCTGCCACGAAAGCTGCATCCAAATACATCCCTCCCGATGGTTACAAACAGTTCCTGAAGATAGATGGCCTAAGTGGCAAGAGAATAGGTGTACTAAATGGTTTCTTTGATTTCCCAAATGGAACAGTGCGACATATTGTGCATAAACAGCATGTGAACACAATGAGGTAATGCATATAATCTTGTGGACAGTCTGAAAACATTATTTGTAATTTTTAATAAGAGCTACTGTATTTTCTATATCTACCATTTTTTTTTTCATTCTTCACGTAGTTCCAATCATTAAATGATTTTTCTCTGTCATGTTTATATTTAGGTCTAAATAACGTAGTTATATGCTAAATTGTTGATTTGCTAACTGATTGTAAATTTAATTTTTTTTCTTAGCATATAAACTAAATATTTCATCTGATAATTCGTTTGTTAATGTGTAATAGTTTAATAACGCAAATTAAGTAGATTATATGGGTAGTGTTGATGACTTTGACCACTCAAGATGAACCATATATTTTCATGGTTATATTTGCTATCAGTCATAAGCTGATATCGGTCAGCAGTTGACTGAATATTTCCTTACTAATTGTTACGGTCCTAATGAATTTGTTTAATCTAATCTTGCTCTATCAGGAGTTGGTAGTGCATAAAAAATATTTCATTTCAAAGTCAAACACTATACCTTGTCGAACTTATAAGGGCATATCTATGCCTATCCATTTCTTCCCAAACCTGACCTAAGCAACAATTTTTGTTGGATGTTTACTCCTTTTTGAAGGCAACACGGAGCGACTGTGATTGAGAACCTTGACATAGCAAATTTGACTGGCATACTGAATATTACTGGAAGTGGACTGCTGACCGTGCTAACAGCAGAGTTCAAGTTCAACCTGAACAATTATTTGTCTAATCTATCATACTCACCAGTCCGTTCTCTTGCTGATATAATAGCATTCAACAACGCTCATCCTGTTGAGGTTGGCTCCAATGCAACCTATTTCTCACTTGTCTCCACATTCTTTATTGCAAGTCCATCAAAACGATTTCAAATGACTGCATTCATATTTATAGATTTCAGGTCCTACAAAATTTGATATAAACCTGGAAACTTAATTGCTTCCCTCCATTTCATCATTGAGTATAACAAAAAATATTGAACTAATGGTCAGGAGAAGCTCCAAGAGTATGGGCAGCAAGTCCTTCTGGTGTCTGAAAATACAACAGGGATTGGCCCCCTGGAGAGGGCTATAATTCGTCAGTTGGAGGAGCTTTCGGAGAATGGTATTGTCAAGCTGATGACTGAACACCGTCTTGATGCAATTCTAACACCTGATTCAGACGCCACCCCACTCATTGCCTACATTGGTCTCCCTGGCATTGTGGTGCCCGCTGGGTATGATGAGCAGGGCGTCCCCTTCAGCCTCTGCTACAGCGGCCTCAGGGGTTACGAGCCGAGGTTGATCGAGATGGCTTATGCATTTGAGCAGGCCACCAAGGTGCGAAAGCCTCCAACATTCAAAAATTAGAATGTACAACAGCATCGTAGGGGGAGTGACAAAAATAAAAGCTAGCTCTTTATTACCTGGGTTGCAACCAAGGTAGCATAGTATAAAAACACCCTTGTTAGGAAAGGATACTTGTACCAATCGCTTATTGACAGTGAAATAATTCAATTTCTCTTGTACTGCGTATTCATGTTCTGGTATGTTTGAGAACGGTGGTTACAAGGGTCTCCATGATTTGAAGAAATCGCTGAACATCATCAACTAGGGTACCACCTTCTCAATTTGTTTTAAATGTTAACGAAGAAACCAGTACAACACTCCAAAATTAATTGTCTTATATTAAGTAACAAGGAAAATCGTGGCGGGTTTGATATGTTGCTCCTGTGCGGACGTATCCTCTGATGGCCGACACATCATTGTGGGCTCCTTTTAGGCTCAAGTTTTAGTCATTACTATTACGAGTGGTAAGTAAAAGCGAGAGTGATCGAATGAGAATGATCGATTGATCTTCTATTGCACAGTATCCGTACATATATACATATAAGTTTGGTATGTTTTTTTTTAAAAAAATTGTAGGGAAATACCTCACAGCGTAAATAGTGTCGCACCTAAGACTTAAACCCTGGGCGAGAATCCTTAGACAGTAGTTTTTACCACTCCAACTGTGAGTTCTTGACGTTAGTTTGGTATGTTGTGTGGACCCTTCTTATCTCATGCCCTCTCAGGATAGGTTCAAGCTATGTTTCATTATGTTTTCCTCCATACGCAGACTCCGTTCTGTGTAGATAGTGATATACCAAAGCTTGTGGAAATGATTAGAGTTAAATCGCTATCTCTAGTTTGGTTCTTGTTATTTCACTGTTCTTTATTAGAATGGACGGTCAGATTTGACATTAAGGACCGTCGTCAACACTAAGACCAAGATAAGCCATCTGTAATAGGTTGTGGCTGATCCATACTTATCCCGAGAGCTCTTTTCCGGTGCCTTATACTAGGCTATACTAGTCTAGAAAAAGGACTAGTATATAGACATCCGACGGCTCAGATTAATTGTATACTACTAAAAACTTCATTAGTAGTATGGGTGGTATGGATGAGTCGTATAGGTGGTATAAGGGTATTATAGGAAAAGATTTTAAACAGCTTTTAAATTAAAGCCTCATCTCATTTATAATTTGGAATGGACTAACACTCATTTCAATTGAGACTTTGTCGCATTAAATCAGCCAGGCTATGTTCCTCTCATATTCTTCCCAATTGTATGGCTTGACTGCTGTGATTCGCTCTCCATTGATGAACGGTGACTGATGGATGTCATCGGTTGTTCTTGAATTTTTTGCTTGGCGGCTGATTTGATCCAGTTGTGTTCGATAAGATTTTGCCTGATATGCATGGGTGATGGGATGGATGCAACCGATGTGGGAAAAGGTGGATGTGTAAGAATGGCGTCGTTATGTGCATCTGGCACAAGCGGCGGCGGCAGTGTGGAAGAGGAGCGTGAATTTATTTAGGGTTTGTTTTACTAAAGATTAGTTTGTTTCTTTGTGTATATGTTTATCCTTTGTACAATGAGATGGCCGGACAATCATGCCGGAGAGATTAAAATGGAGTCACATGGAAGATTAGGGCTGCGCCGCCGGGGAGCCGGCGGTGGATTAGACGCCGGATACCGAGATAAAGGAAAAATGAGGGGTGAGATAAAAAATGAAATTATTAATAAAACTAAATATAAGTACTAAATTGCTCATGGGTTAGATGTTCCCTATACCCTATACCACTCATTGGTAGTATAAGGCACCGGAAAAGAGGTCTATCCCGACCGTGCCACTTAGCCTTCCTCCAGAATCCTAGCCGGTAAGCTCTTGCTGTCTTGCCATCCGGAAGCTCCTGATCTTGGTAGCATGACCCCGGCCTTTTAAATTCAACTCTGCTAAGGACATTTGACTGGAGCTCAAAGTACCATTTAAATCACAGAATGCCAATTAAAATCCAAAAGGTTAAGTGCCACACTCAATCTATACATCAATTGGCCAAAGTTCAATTCTGTCGATTTCATTTGCTTTATCTTGTATCTTTTTCTTGGACGGACGGCATGAACTATCTTGGTTCGGTCTTGGTGCAAATTCTTATCTATGAACCCGGCCGTATAGTTTTTGTTGGATCTCATGTAATAATACTGATATTTTTTTTTGGGTATATAGACATTACAAAATAAGGTTGTTTTCTTTTCATATCATGCTGATTGCTTTTACAGACAACTGGTGTTGGTTCCAGCTAACTTCACAATGCCTCCAACGATGGTGACAAACAAGAACTTGACACCATTAGTAGATTTGGAAGCTCATGCGAGGGATCAGCGCTTCCTCCAAGGCAGGCATCTAAGATCATTCTCATGGAATGGGCCTGATGTCCATGGCCTGCCAAATGGAAGAACATAAAGGCAGAAACATATTTCTATATCAGTCACGAATCATGTGCACGTCGTGCTCGCCAGCAGAGTATCAAACAGTCAGACTGCCAGTGCCAGAGCATGGCTCGGCTACGCCTGCTGCTGGTCGCCGCCGTCCTAGCGCTCGCCGCCGGCAGCAGCCGCAGCTTCGAGTTCCAAGAGGCCACGCTCGACGACATCCATCTGGGGTTCAAGAATGGCAGCCTTACCTCGACGGCACTAGTCAGGTTTTACCTTGGCCAGATCAGCCGCCTCAATCCTCTGCTCCGTGCCGTCATCGAGGTGAACCCCGACGCGCTCCGGCAAGCGGCGCAGGCTGACGCCGAGCGGCGGCTGTCGTCGTCCGGCGATGGCAAGATCGGTGGGCTGCACGGCGTTCCCATGCTGCTCAAGGACAACATCGCGACGCGCGACCAGCTCAACACGACGGCCGGGTCCCTGGCGCTGCTCGGCTCGGTGGTCAGGCGTGACGCCGGCGTGGTGGCCAGGCTGCGGCGTGCTGGCGCCGTGGTGCTTGGCAAGGCCAACATGGACGAGTGGGCCAACTTCCGCAGCGCCATCGGCACAGGTGGTTCGAGTCCGCGTGGCGGGCAGGGCAAGGTGAGAATTTGACATGCTGATCTGATGAGGGATATTATTGAACCATTAACAAAAAAAAAAAAGGTCATCATCAAGTATCATAATTTTTGCAGTGAAATTGGGTGTGCAGCATGCTATGCTTTTAGCTAGAATATTTCTATCTGTTGTTGACAAAAAGAGATAACATAAAACAAAATGTAATATAGTATCTTTGTACAACTCAAGAGTAAATTTAACTTGCATTTCAAAACAGGGGGAGTATTTGGCTTGTAAGAACCTTAACCCATTTGATCTGAACAAATTATGTCCAACTCGTTCAATTCTTTTGACAAATTTGCATAAAAAAATCTTTTGCCAAATTACTATTATTCCGCTCATTTTTTAGGATTTTAACAGCCCTTATCATATTTAGTTCACCTACTGTGTATGCGAATGTAGAATCCCTATGTTCTATCATCGCCCCCTTGTGGGTCAAGCACAGGACCGGCGATAGCAGCAGCGGCAAACATGGCGGCAGTGGCACTGGGAACCGAAACCGATGGATCTATACTTTGCCCATCCTCGTTAAATTCTGTGGTAGGAATCAAACCGACTGTCGGGCTGACAAGCCGAGCTGGTGTCATCCCCATCTCCCCAAGGCAGGACACAGTTGGGTAAGCACCCGCCAATGATATAACCCTTGAAAATCTTGACAATCCTAACCATGTTCAAATGCAGGCCAATCTGCCGCACAGTGACCGATGCCGTCCGTGTGCTGGATGCTATTGTGGGTTATGACGAACTTGACGCAGTAGCCACGAGAGCAGGAACCAAATACATCCCAGAAGGTGGATACACGCAGTTCCTCAAGATTGATGGTTTAAAGGGCAAGAGAATAGGTGTTCCGAATGGATTTTTCAATTTCGAAGACGGAACTGTCCGGCGGATGGTGTTTCAGCAGCATCTCAACACATTAAGGTGGTTTTCTGAACCCAGCAGTTTACTGTTCAATTCGTTGCAGCAAAATGCTATCTGTTTTTCACGAATCACGATCGATGTCATAATGTTAGCCGTGGTGACTACTAGCTAATTTATGCTCTTCCTCGTTTGAAAGGCGAAATGGAGCGGTTGTGATAGAGAACGTTGACATCGCGAACCTGGATGTGATACAGAACGCCACTGTCAGTGGGGAGCTAGCTGCGCTAGCAGCAGAGTTCAAGATAGCCCTGAATTCTTATTTATCCGACTTATCCTTCTCTCCCGTTCGCTCCCTGGCTGAAATAATAGCATTCAACAATGCACATCCAGATGAGGTCAGTTCAGAATCTCCATACTTCAAAATTTTTTGATGCATTTTTGCAGAAACTTTGTCATTGACGAAGTGCTTTTTTTTGGCAAAATCAGGAGATGCTCAAACAGTTTGGACAACTCATCTTTTTGGTGTCGGAAAACACCACCGGCATCGGCCCCGTCGAGAAGGCTGCAATCCAGCAGCTCGACGACCTGACAACGAATGGCATTGAGAAGGTGATGAAGGGGCACTGTCTGGATGCAATCATTGCGCCAGACTCGAGTTCTGCCACGGTCCTCGCCATAGCTGGTCTCCCTGGGATCGCCGTTCCAGCAGGCTACGACGAGCAGGGAGCACCCTTCGGCATAACCTTCGGTGGGCTCATGGGCTACGAGCCAAGGTTGATTGAGATCGCTTATGCGTTCGAGCAGGCTACCAAAGTGCGAAGGCCTCCAATGTTCAAGCAGTAGCACAATTGGATTACCGAAAAGGCCTTGTTCATTACTGGTGATTGTATCAAGGACGTTGTACTTGTCATTGTATCTTGTGCCAAAGAGCTCTCTTTAAGACACTTTAAAAAATTTTGGGGCCGGTTGAAAGCCTTTACACACTTTTGCTTTTCGCAGCTAGAAATAATATTTTGCGGCCGGGTATGACAATTCACCTCTTAAAAAATCATTTCTAAGTGCAAGTCATGGCTTACCCCACCCATGGAAAATGATTTCGAGGCTTACACACTTTTGCTTTTCGCAGCTAGAAATAATATTTTGCGGCGGAGCATGACAATTCACCCCTTAGAGCATCTCCAACAGCCTCTGTAAAAATAGTTGTATAGCTAAAAGTAGCAAAAGTAAGTTAAAACATGGATCCAACAGTCTCTCTATTTTGGACACCCGGTTATCTCGCTAGCTATCTACACTGCCCGACTCGCGTTCTTTGGCTAGCGGACGCCCTCGCCATCACCCGGTTATCCCGCGCGGTCCCACACCCTCACCCTCCGGAGGCGCGCAGTAGCGCCGTAGCGGGACCATCACCGAGTCCTCCGCGGCCGGGACGCGGCCGCCGCCGATGTCAGGAGGTGCGAGACGCACAACAGGAGAGGCCGTCGTCGAGCGCTCTGCAGCCGAGACGCGGTCGCCGGCGCAGGGGGGCCGTCGTCAATCCCTCCGCGGTCAGGACGCTATTGCTGGCACAGGGGCCGTCGCCGCTGAGCCGCCGCCGGCGCAGGGAGGCGCGAGGCGCGCAGCCGGTGGGCCGTCGCCGAGCCCTCCGCGGCCGGGAGGCGCACAACAGGGGACCCGTCGCTGCCGAGCCCTCCGCAGTCGTGGGCGGGCGCCGACGTAGTTGGAGGCGCGAGGTGGAGTCCTCCCCCGGCCGGCCAGCACGGCGGCGGCGCCTGGAGCCTTGGCGCGGCAGGCACGTCACCCCTTCCAAACAGCAGCGCACACGCCTGCAAGCTAGCTGTGGCAGCACAGTTCTAGCAATGGCGTTCTGGCTGTGACACTCTGTTCGTACTTGAGCCACCTGCTCCCGATCATCTATGGCTCCAAACCTTAAACAAAATCAGTTGAGGGTGAGGCCCTATTGCTCGCCGGCCACCTATCATCGCCCAAAAATCCTTCCTCGCCAGGAATTTCACCTTCGTTGCAGCAGCTGCGCCCAAGGGCAACATTGCAAAGATCGAGTTATTTCTAGGGTGCTCAGTGCATAAAATCAAGGACCCGTTTGTAAAACATAAAATTGTAGGTTTCTATGTGGATCTCATTTGAATTTTACATCCTCAAGATTTACCTAGTCTGTTGGTTTCCTCACCATTTAGGAGGCTCTTTATTTTTTTACAGAGTTGGAAAAACTTCAAATTTAGCTAAGAGGATAGCGAGTCTCTTGGAGTTGCTCTTAAAAAATCATTTCTAAGTGCAAGTCACGGCCTAACTCACCCGTGGAAAATGATTTCGAGGGGGGGGGGGGGGGTCCTCACTCATTGCTAGTACTTTTTTTTGAAAAGGGAAGCTTTATTACTCAAGAACGTTACATCGAGGTGATACAAAGAACTTGAGATCCTCCCGACCTCTGCACATCTATGGTGCACACAGCCTCAACAAAAAAAAAGCAAAGACTAAACACACTAGTGACTCGTAATCCTAAGATTAGACTGCCACCCATGTGCCCGGTAAAAAATTCCTTGGCCATCTGCGCCAATTGTTGACATGCCGCTGCAACCAAATCCTGTGAGGTTGCCTTCTATAGGATAGCCCATGTACGAAGCCAGTGGATAACCGAATAGATAACCTGTAAAGGACTAGCAACATTTTTTTTCTCAAAAACCAAATCATTCCTGCATAGCCACATGGACCAACAAAAAGCTGCGGCTCCAAGAAGAACAAAAGGCTTAAGATCATTATTAATCCCCCCTAGCCAAGGCCCAAACATATTTGTGACACTACGGGGTGGTGAGAGCCCTGTTGACACATAAATCACCGACCATGCAGCTCGAGCGAACTGGCACTCAAAAAACAGGTGTCTAATTGTCTCATCTTTATGGCAAAAACAACACTGTTTACTACCGTGCCAATTACGTTTGGCTAGGTTATCTTTCGTTAAAATTAGACCCTTTCGTAAATTCCAAAGAAAGATCTTGATCTTTAATGGAATTCTCATTTTCCAAATTGGTTTGTTCACATTGGGAACATTGTTATGGATCAGGGCCAAATAATGAGATTTCACCGAGAATTGTCCATTGGGATGTAGATTCCAGCGAAATTCATCTTCATCATGGCTCAACACAATATTAACGATACGTGGGACGAGATTGTTCCACTCAACTAATTTTTGTCCAATTATGTCTCTTCTCCAAGAAAAATTTGGTGGATTGACGCCTAATACTTGTGAAACAGTATGTTGTTTATGGCGTACCACGTTATACAGGGAAAGATATTGTTCACGTAAGGTCCTATCACCCAACCAAATGTCTTCCCAAAACCTAACTTGAGATCCATCTTTAATTATGAAGGTTCCAAAACGAAGAAAGTCTCGTTTAACCTTCATCAGGCTAGCCCAGAAATGTGAGTCTCCATTTTTCCATTGTACCTGTGAGAGTGGTTGGGAGCCTAGGTATTTATTACGTAGGATTTGTTGCCAAGTACCGTCTGTTGTCAGTAGCTTGTATAACCACTTACTGAGCAAAGCAATATTCTTAATTTCTAGATTATGGATTCCTAGACCCCCCCTTGTTCTTTAGGTTGGCACAGGATGTCCCACTTGGCTAATCTGTATTTTCGTTTTTCTCCATCGCTTTGCCAGAAGAAACGTGATCGGAAGTAATCTAGTGTTTTTAGTACTCCCTTAGGTATTGCGAAGAAGGACATCATATACATAGGCAAGCTACTAATCACTGAGTTAATCAATGTCAGCTGCCCCCCCCCCCCCCCGATGAAAGGTGTTTGCCTTTCCAACTACAAAGTCTTTTTTCAAAGCGTTCCTCCACTCTTTTCCGATCAATATTTGACAATTTCCTATAATGAATAGGAATGCCCAGATATCTCATCGGAAAGTCTCCTAGGTTACACCCAAAAAGTTCAGTGTAGTGAGTCCTATCCTCGTATGCATCACCAAAGCAGAAGATTTTGCTCTTATGAAAATTTATTTTGAGCCCCGATAGTTGCTCGAAAGCACAAAGTAGAAGCTTCATGTTGTAAGCCTTATCGAGATCATGTTCCGTAAAGAGGATAGTGTCGTCAGCGTACTGCAGTATGGATAAGCTGCCATCTACAAGATGTGGCACCACACCGCTCAACTGGTTATCTGCTTTGGCTCTCTTGATTAAAATAGCTAACATGTCCGCTACAATGTTAAATAATATAGGAGATAGTGGGTCTCCCTGTCGAAGGCCTTTCCTTGTTTGGAAATAAGGACCAACTTCATCATTAACATTGATCGCGACACTTCCCCCGGATATGAAAGAATGCACCCAAGATATCCACTTAGGCGAGAATCCTTTCATTCGAAGAGTTTGTAATAAAAAGGGCCATCTCACTTTGTCATAGACTTTCTCGAAATCTATTTTGAAGATAACTCCACTTTGTTTCTTTCGGTGCAACTCATGGACCGTCTCATGCAAGATGACAACTCCTTCTAGGATGTTTCGTCCTCGCATAAAAGCAGTTTGAGTTGGGCTGACAATATTATCAGCTACTGAATTAATCCTAATGGTGGCCACTTTGGTGAATATTTTAAAACTCACATTCAACAGACAAATTGGTCTATATTGTTGAATTTTGTTTGCTTCCTGAATTTTTGGAATAAGAGTAATGACACCAAAGTTTAGGCTAAAGAGTGGCAGTGTCCCTGCATGCAAATCATGAAACATCTGCATTAAGTCTTCTTTAATGACATCCCAAAATTTTTGATAGAACTCAGCTGGAAAACCGTCTGGACCAGGAGATTTGTTGCGTTCAATTCCAAAAACAGCCTCTCGAATCTCCTTTTCATTGAAAGGAGACGTGAGAAACTCATTTTCAGAAGGAGTGACTTGGTTGATATCCGCTGTCATATTCTCGTCCAAAGTGAACGAATTGACTTCTGGTTCCCCAAATAAGTCTTTATAGAAACGAGTGATGTAGGACTTTAAGTTGGCTTGTCCCTCAATTTTTTGATTCTCATGTTCTAGGGAGAAAATTCTTTTCTTCCTATGTTTACCATTTGCTACCATTTGGAAATATCTAGTATTCCTATCTCCTAGAAGAATATCGGTGGTCTTCGCCCGCTAATAATATTTAATTTCCTCTTCTCGAAGGAGGTTACCCAGATTAATCTGTGCCTGATCGAGTTGATCCCGCTCAACTTCTGATAGGGTACGGTTCTCAGCAGCAACATCTAGGTCTGTGATGATCGACTGGAGGGAATTTTTTTGTTGCTTGTAATTACTGTTAGTGTGCGCAGCCCATCCTCGGAGATGCTTACACAAGGCACTCATTTTCTTATTCTAGTGTTGAACTGAGTTTTGACTCCTAACCTGCTTATTCCAGACTGATACAACCTGGTCATAAAAGTTAGGTCTAGAGAACCAGCTAAGTTCCATTTTGAATGGTTTGTTCATTCCCAAAAAAGCTGGATCCCCAGTGTCAAGGAGTAGTGGTGTATGATCTGAAATCCCTCTATCTAGAGCATGCACAGTCACCAAAGGATATTTAAATTCCCATTCAGTTGTCATCAGAAACCTATCCAATTTCTCATAAGTGGGTTGGGGAAGGGAATTTGCCCAAGTAAATTGTCTACTTGTCAAGTCAATTTCCCTAAGATCAAAGCTATCGATTACAGCATTGAATAGGAAAGGCCAGCGATTATTAAAGCGGTCATTGTTTTTCTCCTTGCTATTTCTCATAATATTGAAATCCCCCCCGATAAGTGTAGGTATAGCATTTTGTTGGCAGGCTCGGACCAGTTCAGATAAGAAAGCAGTTTTGAAATCTTCTTGCGCTGGTCCATAGACGGCCATGAGGATCCATTTGAACTTATCAGTCTTATTGCAGAGATGAAATTTAATATAAAATTCCCCTTCCACAATTAACAATACATCTAGAACTGCAGCATTCACACCAAGTAAAATGCCACCAGATCTACCTCTCGGAGGAAGACAATGCCAAACGAAATCTGCTCCTCCTGAGAGACGTGCTAGATTCGCTCTTGACATGTCTTGCTTCCCAGTTTCCATTATAGCTACAAAATCTAGGTTGTGTTCCTTAATTGCTTCAGCAATATAACGATACTTAGCCAAGTCTGAAAGACCTCTGCTATTCCAAAATATACCTTTCATGTGGAAACCTTAATGTTGTTTGAAGTGTTCTTCTTACGTCCTTTGCGTTTACTAGATTTGGACTTAGATTTACGACTGGTGACCATAAGGTCACATATTTTTGTGCCTAGTTCCAAGTCATCTAACCCGATATCTGAAACCTCATTGACCAATTGAGTAAGCAGGGTGTTATCATTTTCAGTTCCCTCATCGTCACTAGACTCAAACGGGTCATCAACTAATTTATGGTCCTTCGAGCCCACACCTTTTGCCCCCTTAGTGTTTGGAGTTACAATCGTCCTATCCACTTCAACCCTTTTTAAAGCGCTAATTGACATGTTGATGGAATGATTAGAATTACCTAGAGAGAACCCTATCTTACTTAGGTTTGATAAGCATCTATCTTTAGGTAAATCAACTACAGAGGTGGAGTGTGTCTCGGGTGTACCTGGAAGCATGTGGCATGGGGCCTGAGTTGATTGCATTCCATCAACCATTTTTGTGCTCCCCATATGGGTGTCCAGATTCCGCATTGCCGCTCTCTTCATGGCTCTAGTCATGGTATCTTCATCAGCTACAGCAAAAGCATCTGTATTAGAGATAACATTAGAGCGTATGCTACGTCGTTTACCATCCAAAAAAATTGACCCAGATGATAGATCAAAATCCACACCTCGCGAGAGACCATAATGTGTGGCCTCCTGCTGCCGGCTTGCAGAAGCCATCAAAGGGGTCACCTTGGTTGGAGTAGTAGCATCCGGAGTGGTCGTAGCAACAAAAGAGATCGCAGGTAGCGTCCCATCCTCATTGCTGCGTTTGGTCACCTCTGGACGTGCTGAAGCAGTCTGGGAGGCCGACTCACATCTAGGTGAACTTGCTCCCAAGGCCAGCACTCCTATATCCTCTGGTGTTGCTAGTACTCCCTCCGGTTTGTTAAATCAAATCGTTTAGAACAATATTGACCAAAGGGTAATTAAAAATTTTCCATGTCTACTCCTATTAAATAGGAGCGCAGGTACTTCAGGACCACAACTCAACGCCGGCTCAGCCGGTACTTAGCACAGCGGCTCACAAGGTAAGGGGTCGAAGCACAACGGCCTCATTTTTTTTTTTTTTGCAAATTCGCACCCATTTTACCGTATATAGTTTTGCCGTCCTACGGGTTACAGCGGCGCGGCATCCACCGGCCGCCTCATGTGCGGCCGCGCTCGCCGGCCTGGCGGCCTTCCTGTCCGTCCGTCGCGGGTCGCCCATCGTACGTGGTGCTCGTAGAGTCGTAGGTTTGACTTGCTACTTCGGTTGGGGTGGGGGTGCGCACGCGGCGGGTCATGGGCTGGAAGTCTAGGCGCCTCTCGCTCGGTTTGGGCTCACGTTCCTCTCTGTTTCTGGGCCTTCCCCGGTCCCCACCCCCCCCCCCCTCCCAGCCATGAATTCAAGAATAAACCCCAGATAAGGGTCGAGTTAAGTTGATGCGTCAAAAATAAACCTGTTCAAAAAGTACTAAGTTTTTTTTAAATAAAAAAAGTACTACCATCGATCGAAGCAAGTGCGACATTTTCAATGCGTGGCGCGCGCCAGGCGCGGCAGAAACGTCGATGTGTAAAAGCAGTATACATCCACAGGGACTAGTAGTCCCGGACTACTACACGACCGAGCCTTCTGCAAACTAAAGCAACAAGGATGGCAAGTGCTTCTACTTCAGCCTGCCAATAGGTCACAGCAACCAACCGCAGCTCAAATGATTAGCAAATAACAACCCTTGATGTTTCGAGGCCATGGATTCAGCTATCAGCTCAAGCACAGACCAAAAAAAAAAAGGAGTACAATGCGGCTCGTTTCTTAACCTATAACATCAGATCCAGCTAACCAACCGTCAACACTCTAATACCTTGGTTATATGGTCTGTGAACGCCATCTAGAGTATGCACTAAACATAAATCCCAGACAGAAAAAAGAAAGATGATTGAGAAACTCAAAAATATTTCTCAACCCCGGGCACCCTAAAATGGGGGTAATCAGCCTTCAAAACACTGATGCTGCATTCTCAACCCAATCCCATCATCTGCCACCATACACCTCTCATCCGACCCCATCTGCATCCTACTGTTGAGCTCCTTCGTTAAACTCATGCATGTGATCCAACAGATAGTTGGCAGCCATCTCCTCATTCTTGTTGCAGGCAAAGAAAACCTCTAGAACCAGATCGCGGTCGAAGCCCATTTGTTCAAGCTGCAAAGAGGAAACACGATGGATGTTAAATGTGCACAACAACAATAAAGTTATAGATAACATGATATCACCAGTATAGCCTCCCAGAAAGAGACTGACAGAGATACAGGTGCACATATTCAAATGAATCAAGTGCCTTACCCGCTGTATAGCTTCATTCTCCTCAGGCGTCACTGCTATTGTTTGACGCATTCCAGCATCGGCAAACTGATCTAGCAAATTCCTGATTCAAGATGTCAAGAGCGTCAACCGTCAAGCACAGAACACAAACATCACAAGGCATATAATAGCATCTATTGATGCTAGGACTGTACCCTTCAGCTCCCTCTGCAGGTTCATTGATCAAACGCAGGAACTCAGCTTGGTTTTCCTGAATCAGCTGCATAATCTGTGGATTTTGTTTCCCCAGTTCTTGAAGCAAAGGCTACATGCAATAATTTTGTATTAATGAAAATGGCACATGAAATAGACAAATTGAGTGAAACAATTAAGAGGAGCATGAAAAACCTGCAAGATTTGAGGGTTAGCCTGCACCAAGGAAAGCAATCGTCTGAACTGTGTATTGTTTCGCAGAACATCAAGATTTCCACCACCCGCATTGGAAGAAGCATTTGGAAGTGCCTGCAGATAAATTGGACACAAGTTAGGGAGAAAGGAAGAGAGAGGGAGGGAGAGAGGGAGGGGAGGAAGAGGGAGGGAACCTGAGGAAACAGGTCCAATGGATTAGCATTGGGTCCAGAAGATGGAATTCCAGGTTGTGCTGATTGTGGAGCCTGAACTGGATCAGCTGGTTGGCCACTTGCAGGAGCTGATGCAGCAGCAGCAGGGGCCTCTTCCTGCTCAGGAATGCCCTAAATCACAGAGGCACTGAAATTAAGTAGATGGCAATTGTACAACATACTCAAATTGTGCCAGAACAGGATATATATATAGTACGGCGAGATCAGTTCGAACTTCTAAGATGTCGAAAACGTGCACTTTGCTTCAGATACTGTTGTCCATAATTCCAAAGAACAGCTAATGAACAAGAACCTGATTGAAGCTACTTGTAGGAATTTTGTATTCAGTAGGTATTGTGAAGTCATGTTATTTTGCTTCCGGAAATAGCAAGAGACAAGCTGATGTAATTGTTTGCTGATAAATGCTTAGGGGAGGATAGTCATTAGTCACATAAGCAAATTATATTTTGGAAGAAGGTTGCGGACAGAATATATGCCTTATAAAAGGGAGCTGACACTAAGCACAAACTAACACCACCCTTCAGTAAATTTGTAAGCTATTCTCCATCCATTTAATAAATCCCGACAAACTAAGATCACATCTAGGAACTACAACAACAAAGTTTTAAAAAAAATGTGGGAAAAGAGACATTGTCCTTACAGAATATAAATAATCAACTGCCCGCTCTGGATTGTTATATGCAGCCCGAAGAGCCTGCACAACAGTGTCACGGTCCCATGCACCTCCACCCATTTCAAGAATTGACTGAATTGTTGCTTCTAGATTGCCACCAGCAACAAGGTTCGACGCAGCTTGACCATAAGGATCTGCTTCAGTGCTGTTGATAAAATCACATCAGAACATTCTATTGAATGCCATTTCATGTCTTGCTAATCAGCAAATAAAGGTGGGATTAAGGAAACAAAAAATAAAAGTGAGAAATTAACCAGGAAAACTCGTGTCTTTGCCAATCAACAAATAAAAGTGGGACTTCAACTGGGAAATTTATCAGAATTTTAAAGTTAGAAGGAAATATGTAAAATTTACATTGCAGCAGCAGTGGGGGCTGACCCAGCTGTTGCAGTTGGGGCAGGTGCACTAACAGGCGCACTGTTTCAATGGACATAAAAATGAATTCAGCTAGTAACAAAACAACACGTATCAGCAACCTAGTAGCAAGCAATTTAATAAGAACACAAGTAAAGTTAGAAGGAAAATATGCAAAACTTACATTGCAGCAGCAGTGGGAGCTACAGCTGTTGCAGTTGAGGCCGGCGCACTGTTTCAACAGACATCAAAATGAATCAGTCAGCTAGTAACACAACAATATATATCAACAACTAGCAGCAAACAATTTAATAAGAACACAGTTAAAGGTTTCTTTTTCTGGCATTCATTTGAACTATATTCACTATTCTGCCATCGACAAATCACTTGTTTCTCTATCGGTACTCTTTCATTCAGTGGAGGTTATTTTCTTTCACCGATGGCATCAGGTCAATAAGCTGATTGTTAAGAAAGAAAGTATAGTATATGGTATTGACATGAGTGCAATGACAAAACATAAATGGCACTAATGGAAGAGTGGCTAAAGAAAAACAAATTAGTCTTGGGAGAAGAAGAGAATTAGGGCTTAAACAAATGGCACAAAGACTTTTTCCCCAATAAAAGGGAGATTGGCCAGTTTGGTCAGCCAGATCCCATTGGGGCTCGTATTGGTTCATCAGGTCTCAGAATGGCCAAATCAGTCATCCAAGTTTCTATTTTAGGCCAAGGAACCACCAAAAGGTTGAGTTAGTTTGGCGTGTTGTTTAACAACTCAGGACCTGTCCATCACACTGATTCCTTGTTGTGGCGGCACAAGTCCTCAAATACTGATGTTATTCATGCGGTCTGCGGCCACACCCCTCACAGGGAAGAACAAACATGTACAAGAGCTAGAAATGAATGCACAGAGAACACATGCAGGCTTCTCATATCTCTTGTATTACTCTCCTCCAGGGACAGGGAGAATATAAAGAACATTTGATTATGGCTAACACAGACACAGGTTGAGTTGTTTACCTGTGTTGATATTGAATTTGACTCAAACCATATTATGCAGTACAAATACAGAAGGTGAGCAAAACCAAGCTCATGTAGCTCTTGCCAGATTAATCATATTCTGAGCCAGAAGAATGAACCTATTTGATGTGTTACATTACGTACGAAAAAAGCCCATGTGTGAACAAGGGTTGATTTTACTTGTGCATTTAGCTACTCTAGGTAGGGTAGTGGGGCCATGAGGGAGTTCTGGATATTTTTCTTTAATTTGTATCGAGTACTTCACCTAATTTTCTCAAGTCCCTTCGGCTTTGGAGGCATTTATCACACGCTTCTGGGACCCAAGAATCTTGAAGAATCTTTTCTACCCCCGGACAATCCACATAAAGTGAAATAATAGACCGTACTTGCATACTCATTTCACTCTATCATGATCCTAACCCTTCAAGGTAAGGTGGCAAAGCAAGGATGAAGGATACATGACAGAGGGCTCCACCTTAATTGCAAAAGACAAGTCGTTGCTTGTTGTGACTTGTGAGCACCACACCGAACACCCCCTGTTGCATCTCATCCACCACCCAACATCTCTCAACTATGGATGCCTCCTACACCAAGCTCTGAAATCAATTGATGGCCCAAACCCTGGAGAAATTTCACAGTGTTCTCTTCTCTCAATCACACAGCAATACCTCACCTCAATTCCAGGTGCAGACAGAACTTTTGAGGAGACAGCTGCATAGCATTCTTGCTGTTTTTTCTCTGTTCTGGTGACTTTATTGCTGTTTGCATGAGATAAAGAGAACAATGAATGAATTCTCTCGAGGATCAGAGCCAACAATTGGCATCAGAGCTTGGTATAGGTTAACGGATGCATGTCGGAGAGATGATAGGCAGTGGAGACATGTCAAAGGAGAGTAGCATCGTTGAAGTTTGACTCTAGCAAGAAGCAACTACTTGGTGTAGGCCATTAAGGTGGAGGCCTTCATATAAGCTCAGGGTATTTCAGTATCAGGAAGCACTCCTTGGGGAACCTCAATATCCACGGGCTTATTAGCTAAATGGAAATTGGCACATACAATTCGTCCAGTTGCTTCCTGTGGGTTTTTATAACCTAAAAATAAACGACAATCTGCCTTTCCATAAAAAAAACTATTTTCTTTATAAGATAAAGAATTAGAAGGAAAAAAACTCAACCGGTGGGGGTAAGACCACCCCCACAGCATTCTATTTAATAAGGAAACTTTGTTTCCCGATCGAGAAAAACCCCCGAACCCCGCTGCACACCCGGGACAGCAAAATGTTGCTTGGGCTGGGCCACAATCAACAACCCCCTGGTTGGACTGCACCGTTGCCACAAGCCGGATGCCCCACAGGAGGCGCGGCGACGGGATTTTTTTAATTTCCCACAAATTGTGCAGCACCCAGGATTGAACCCTGGGTGGCTGGATGGGAGCTCCCCAGCCGATGGCTTTGCCACTGCACTGTGAACCCCTTTGCAAGATAAAGAATTAGAGAGATATGGATTGTGAGACAGGCGTGGAGAATGCTGAAAGAACCAAAAAGTTTGAGTGCAATGGTGCGAAATGGATTTCCTTGATGAAGACTTACTAAGAGCAGAGTTAGGAAGGCACTATGCAACCCAAAGAACCTAAAGTGATTATTGACAAACTCATGCACAAGATGGCAAGCATCTCTCACGTAGGCAACCCCTGATGTGGAGTCACTGCTCATGGTAGAGAACAGAAACAGCCTTGGCATGCGTATCAGAATCAAAAGAGTGCAGGAGGCAATGCATTTAAACATTCAAGGACGATGTAGGTGCGCTTAAAATGAAATGCTAGGATAGCATGAATTCTTCATGGGAATATCCCTCTGGACATAATCACAATAAAGTTCTTCAAATCATCACAATGCCCGAGCAATTTATCAATCTTAATATAAAGACAATCTAGGAACAAAATGGCTGGCTCAAGGTGCATGAGACTCAACCACATCAAATACTATCACTGTGAGGAACAAATTTCTTAAACATTAATGACGAGCTCAGTTGTTACTATTAAAGTAAAAAAAATTTAAAAACCATTTGAAAAATGATTAAGAAAACCTGGTTCCGCATAATCAGAATTCAATGTTCTAGTTTGCAGAAGAGGAGCGCACACTTACACAGGTAGTGGTGCTGCTGGTGGTGGTTGGATTGCAGAGGAGGGAGGTATCGCCCTATCAACTGAGGCCTGCAGGAGAACACAAATTAAATTGAACTGGAAAGTACCAAAGAAAACAACCAAATTGATTAGAAAAATGAATTGATGTATCAGGAAACAACCGTAGGATATGAAAACGTTGTGCAAACATGTGAAAGTGTTGTCTTGTTAGCAGCTTCTTTTCTCAAACACGTGGTTGGACCAGACACAGATATTATTTACTCCCTCTCTTCTCGTTTATAAGGCGTATCACGGAAATCTGCTTTTTTGGAGATGTAGGACGCACCCTCGGAGACTCAGCAGCCCAGCGCATCAGTACCGGTGGAATTAATTGGTGTTGATTGCGTGAATACAGATCGTGAGTTTGTTTTCCAGTTTTTGTGGGGAAGAGAATGGCGTGTGCGGTTGGGATCCTGGCCTGTGCGGTTGGGATCCTGGCGAGAGGTTAGCTGGTGACGGAATTGAAGGGAAGCTTGCATGCGTACATGCATAATCAATGCAGGTTTTAATCCTTAGCGCAAGGCTCCAAGGTTGCCTTGGTATCTGTTTTTGAAGGCCATGCGCCTAAGAAACGAGAAGGGAGGGAGTATGTATCAAGAAAATAATAATCGAACATACAACCAAGAGCATCAAATACAGAGAACCAACAACTGCTAATAAAAAACTGTTGGTAAAAATAAAAAAACAAAAATTCTGGATAAGACAAAATATTGGTTTTATGTTTGGTAAGGAAAATGCAGAATGCTAAAAAAAATATGAAAAGGGTTACTCCTTAGTATGCCTGGTTTGCCTACCTGACTTGTGGGAGCCTTAGCAGTAGTTGAAGCAGCACTTGATGATCCCTTCTGCAGAAAGGATTGTCCAAATAGATATTAAGAAACCTAGTAGATTATGAGGATTTAAAAGTCCAGGTGCCATTCACATGACACATAACACAAAACTCCAAACAAATAGTAGCAGGGGTATATCAAATGTAATATACTATGTATTTGCGGATATATTTTATAGCAAGTCAACACAAAATTTTATGCTCTCTACTACAAGTTCAGTGAACATAAAGCATACCTTGCACACCATTATAACGATGAAGTCGTTCTCCAGAACATTGTTCTCTTCAAGTGTCGTCTCATCTTTTAGAACTTTCCCTTGATGAATAAGCACCTGTCAATCAGCTGGGTAGACATTCTGCCCTTGGGTGGTCTCAATGAGCTTTTTAATATCAGCAACCTAAAAAGTAAATTCTAGTCACTTGTCAATCACAACTTTGCATCTATATTAGGTCAATAAGAATCAAGGTTTAAAAGTGCAGAAAACATCATTTTGTCCTGGTGAGAAAATATACAAGACAAACAATTTTGATGAAGCTAGTGTTACAGTCCCTGATCAAAGCTCGGAATTAAGTAAAACTTCCTAAACCCTCCTCAGCAAGTGCAGTACCACACACCGGAGCATTCTGCAATGTTACCGCTATACAATAATTGCTCACTTTGGCAGTCATTTATTACAGCCTACTTATACATGAGTCGGTAAATCGGATAAATAAACAAGCCACCAACTGCTAACAGCAAAGTGATTGTCAAACCAAGGCAGACCATGCCACCATACACAATCAAACAGTTGGTGCGCATTCAGTGGGAACATCATCCCACCCCTACACATTCAAAAAAGGAAACGAGACATCAGCACCCAATCCAACTCGGCGACCAGCCCCAACGCAACGGGCGAGCCCACCGGTCCATACACCCCCACGGCTCCACCTCAGACCTCACCCGGAAGCCCCTAGCAGAAATGGCAGCTTCTACAGCTAAACCGATTCCGCCACACAACCTCCAAATAATCCCTAAAATGCAATAGCAGACTGGCCCCAATCGTGCCCAAATCCCGCGACCCCTGAGCACCCACTCATCCCGGGCGCTGGTGAAAAAAAGTCCAAACCCGCAGACGAACACAAGGCCCCCTGCCACCCAAAACGAAATCGGTCCTAAATAGCAGCCCCGGCAGCGAGCAGATTCCGCACGGAGACGACTAGATGAGAGAGTAGGAGGAGGAGAGCGCGCGGCGCTGCGTACCTTGCTGGAGGTTTCCACTTCGATCCCGAAGCTGGAGCCCTTGAGCGTCTTGATGGAGACCTTCATGGCGGCGCGCTCGGCTCGCCCGCGCCGTGCGCCGCCGAGCTCGGGGATTCGGAGGACTGGGGAAGGGGAAAGAAAGTTTCAGAGGAAGAAACGCGCGGAGGGAGCGGCAGACTGGCCGAGTCGCCGTGAAAAAAAAAATATTTAACTATTTGCCACTTTTAGCTATGGTCAATTAATCCCTCTCACATTCACTCCTCTCCTATGGGTGGCAAATCTGTTGTCACTCACCCCCACATAATGGCAACCGGTTAAATATTCCGAAAAAAATAGGGTGCGCGCCGCGCGCACCCCGTGCGGCGTGCGCACCCCTGCCTCCAGCTACTGCCCGGTGGGCCTGCTCCTCCCGCTGCATGTGCGCTCGCCTCCCGTGAAACTTATGCGCTGCCTTCTTGTAGGCCCTGTCCCTCCCTGAGCAGGGAGCGCGCGGCGTCTGATCCCTCGCGGACGGTGATGCCGAGGGGTGCGCACGCGGCGTGTGGTGCGCGCGGCGCGCACTGGATTGGATTTCGCCACCACCACGGCCACGGGGGCGATTTGAGAAGGCCCTTTTCCGCCAGGTGCGGGTTTATTTTCAGGCCCGGTTCTGGCCCATGGCGAGAGGATAGCAATATGTTGGAGTTGAGCATTTCTCGTGAACTTCCAACTCCCAACTTCAGATTTCATATGCTAGAAATTTAAAAGGTTGCTTAAAGAAATTTTTTGAAATAATACTGAAGTGTTTTTAAGGTCATCGTGATAGTTCCACCAATTATACCATGCAACACCACAAACAAATAAGCCATTGCATGTTGCCAAACTGCAGGAACCTTTCAAGCCGTCTGCTACTTCAATCCACTTGCAAACGTTGCCAATGCGAGGTCATGATTGTCAAACCATACATGATAAGGAGTACCTTAACATTACGAAGGATCAACACACTATAGCAGTTTGTGTTGAAACACCTGCCAATGCGAGGTCATGATTGTCAAACCATACATGATAAGGAGTACCTTAACATTACTAAGGATCAACACACTATAGCAGTTTGTGTTGAAACACCTAATAACAGGTAGCCTGCAATCTACTGAAACACAAATTTGTCACCGCACAAGCAACATGCCAACATGGTCAGTTGCTAGCTAGTACAATGCAACAGAAAATCGTGGAGACCGTCTTCTCTTCATCTCGTTGATGCTGTCACTCAAACAGGATTCTTGAGGACAACTCCAAACAGGATTAGCACCACCAACCCAAGCAAATACAAGATAAAGTCGCGCAGCATCTTCTTGTTATAGCCATCACTCCTGATCCTATCCTCCAGAATCGAGCAGGTTGTCTGAGCATGAAGAGTGCTCCTGGTCAGTTCCCACTCGAGACTCTCCTTCTCCATGATGAGCTTCTCCTTCTCCATGATGAGCTTCGCCTTCTCTTTCGCCCAGTCTTCCTTCTCACCCGTCAAATCTTCATTCTTTTCACACATCTCCGACAGATCATCATCCGTCTTCTTGAATTCGTCAACAAATTCCCAAATGTTTGCAGCAACCTCCTGGAGCATTGCTGGACACTCAATGAAATCGCACATGTTTGACCTACCCTGCGAAATTAAAACATAACAGATGAACCAATAGCAAATAAGGAAATGTGCATCTACTATATGAGTATATAATAAGGTTCAAAATGAGGAGGAATTATCCTAAGTGTGCAACCAAGATAGGGACGACAACATAATCTAGAGGAAACACTTCAGGGATGCAACTAGAGGAAACACTTTACATTGTACAGACATGAGTCAAATTGCAAGACGAACATACTCACAGCAACAAAATTAAACCCAAATTCTTACCACTCCAATCGTGTCCCAATCTCTAATGTGTACAGAGATCAATGGAATTTCACCTACATCTAACTGATAGTAGCAGGAGTATATCAAAATGTGATGTAAGATTTGAGATCTTTTATAGCAAGTCAACATAAAATTTTAAGCAATCTACTACAAGTTCATTGAACATAAAGCATACCTTGCCCAGCACCATAACGATGAAGTCATCCTCCAGAACTTCGTTCTCTTGAAGTGTCGTCTCGTTTTTCAGAACTTCCCCTTGATGAATAAGCACCTGTCGGTCAGCTGGGTACCATCGTGTGGTCTCGATGAGCTTTTTAATATCAGCAACCTAGAAAGTACATTCTACTCACTTGTCAGTCACAGTTTTCTATCTATACTAAGTCAATGAATCTGAGTTCAAAATTGCAGAAAACATCATTTTGTCCTAGTGAGAAAATATACAAGACTTAAACTATTTACATGAACCTAGCTAGTGTTACAGTTCCTGATCCAAAGCTCGATTTAAGTAAAACTTGCTAATTAATCCCCCTCAACAGGTGAACCGATTGACGGAATGACGGCTAAGTTAAACTTCCTAATTAAGCCCTAGCAGGAATGATGGCTTCGATCTACAACTAAACCGATTGCGTCACACAGCCTCTGCCGGCTCTAGCACCTAAAATGCTATAGCAAATTGGCACCAATTGTGCCTAAAATCCGTGACCCCATCCCGGGCCATGCATGCAAGCGAAAAAACCCTCCAAACCCCCGACGAACCCTAGGCCCCTGCTACTGAAAACGTTCAACTAGCAGCACCGGCAACGAGCAGATTACAACGGAGCACGGCGTCGCGGCGTACCGAGCAGGAGGGCTCCGCCCGCTCCGTCCACCGCCGAGCTCGGGGCGATTCGGAAGATTTCGAAACGGGGAAGAGAGAGTTTCAGGGGTGAGAAACGGCTCGGTGACAGACAGACAGTAAATACAAGGGGAATTTTTATACATACATACATACATACATACATACATACATACATACATACATACATACATACATACATACATACATACATATTAATTTTCGAAAAATAAATGGCGTAAATAAATTTTATGAAAAATGTACCACTGCCGCCGTACCACACGGCGGCAGGGGTGCCGCCAACGGTCGGGTGCACTAGCAGTGGGGCTAGGCTTCTACCGCCGTATCACACGGCGGCAGGAAATCTTACCGTCGTGCCACACGGCGGTACGGCGGCAGCTTCAAGGCTATATAAGCAGCCCGAGGCTGCCGCCAGCCCTCTCCCCTCCTTCCCTCTCTCCTCCTAAATCTTCGGCTTTCAACCCTTCGGAGCACTTTTGACTCAAGTATGTTTCTAACTTTAGTTAGTTTAGTTTAGTTAGTAAGTGTAGTTTAGTTAGTTAGTTAGTGTAGTTTAGTTATTTTAGAAAAATTAAAAATTTTAGAAATAGTTATAATTCGAATAATTCATTGAAATTGAAATAAAATTCAATTCGTAGAAAATAGTTTTAATTCAAAAAATTCATTTAAATTGATATAAAATTTCTAGAAAATAGTTGTAATGCAAATAATTAGATTAAATTGGTATAAAATTCCTAGAAAATGATTATAATTCAAAAAACTCGTTTAAAGTCATATAAATTTCGTAGAAAATAGTTATAATTCAAATAATTCGTTTAAATTCATATAAAATTCTTAGAAAATCATTATAATTCAAATAATTAGATTAACTTGATATAAAATTCTTAGAAAATAGGTATAATTCAAATAATTTGTTTAAATTGATATAAAATTCCTAAAAAATGGTTATAATTAAAATAATTAGATTAAATTGATACAAAATTCTTAGAAAATAGTTGTAATTCAAATAATTCTTTTAAATTCATATAAAATTTGTAGAAAATGATTATAATTTAAATAATTCGTTTAAATTGATTTAAATTTCGTAGAAAATGGTTATAATTCAAAAAATAGATTAAATTGATACAAAATTCGTAGAAAATAGTTATAATTTAAAAAATTCGTTTAAATTGATATAATTCAACTAATTGATTAAAATTTGTTTTTTTGCAGCTGTGGCTCAGGCACCGTTAGAGTACGTACGGCCGGAGTTGTTCGAGGAGGCGGTGGACCGGCACCACCGCTCGTACGTCTCGACCGTTCTTGGACAGACGCCCGTCAGTTTACGTTGCCGGACCACCCGCATGTTGATGCCCATACACCAGCGTTGGATTCCAAAGTACGTAATTCATTTGTTATATTTATTTCTGTTTCTTTACAATAGTAATTGTGTTAAGTAAATTGTTTTTGTTTTTTTGTTTCAGGCTACGCGCTGCAGGACTTCTGCCTTTCGCGCGGTTGGTCGGGGGGACAAGCTACGAGCTCAGGTTCCCCAGGTAGAGCGGTTGACGCGGTTCAACTACGACACCTCTCTGATCGCCGCGTTTATGGACCAGTGGCGACCAGAGACGCACACCTTCCACTTCCCCGTCGGCGTGATGGCGCTCACTCTGGAGGACGTCGCGCTTTTGGAAGGACTCCCGTGTGCTGGCGAGGCGATGGGGCCTATCGACATCCCCGCGATGTGGCAGGCCGACTTCCTTGCTTGGTTCGCGAACGTTCCTCGGAACGATCGCGCGCCTCAGCCGTACGTGCCTTTCGCCAACTCCCACGGTCCCACCTGGACTTGGATCCAGCAGTTCAGCATACGTGCTTCTAACTCTTATTTTTAACGTTTGTATGCATTTAAAATGAATGTGACGATCGACCTTTGTGTGCAGGCTGACTACATGGCGGACGAGGCCGAGGACCAGACGTCGGGCAGGTTTCTGGAGGTGTACCTGCTCTGGCTGTTCGGGTGGGTGATGTTCTGCGAGTCAGCGGGAGACTCGGTGTCGAGGTACCTGCTCCCCTGGGCTTAGAGGATCGCCGACTCCCCCCTCGAAGAGATGCCCCAGATCAGCTGGGGCAGAGCTGTTCTGGCCGCTACCTACAGAGGGTTGTGTTCGGGCGTGGCGAAGCCGGCGAGTAAGGAGGGGATCCTCCTGGGTTGTCCTCTCCTCCTGCAGATGTGGATCCACGAGCGGTTCGACATCGGTCGGCCCAAGGCATTCTACATCGAGGAGTACGCGGTCCACCGGGTGATGAGGCAGTTCGGCCTCTACCAGGAGTCGCTTGTACCTGTTGCACCACGTTTACCGCCCACAACGCATAGGTGAGCTATCATGAGCCAGTTATAATTTTTTTCCGTTACAAGTAGTCAGTTGCAAATATTTGTTTGTTTCATCTATGCTAGGTGGTCGCGTAAGGGCGTGTCTGCGGCGACATCGTTCGTCGACAGGTTGCAGCCGTACGTGGACGAGTGGGCATCCGCGGCGCATGAGGATAACGTCGTCACCGAGCACCGCCTTCACGACGTCGCGCCCTGGGTAGCGTACCTTAAGTGGTACCTCCCGAGGACGCGGACGTGGGTGACGTACGTCCCTGCTGCCCCGCCACCGCCTCCGGTCCCGGACCACGACAGGCTACTGCCGAACGGCACGTACCCGGTGCGACGAGATCAGACCGCCGACACAGTGATAAGCTACGATACTACAATCATATTTAATTCATGTTACTATTCATTACAATGTGTGCTACTAATTTCGTGAGCAGCACGACGTGCTTGCTGAGATCGTGCGGATCGCAGCAGCCGCGAAGGAGGCGTTAAACACCTGGGGACCTCAGCAGCACCGCCAGACGTACGACAGGATCCTCGAGGTTGCCACGAGGTACACCGCCGTCGTTAACTACGCCGGGGCCGCAGACATTCCTTTTTTTCCGCGCCACCCTGCGTCGTCCTCGAGCTCCGCCTCGACATGTCGTTCGTACCAGGCGCCTTCCTCCTTTGCACGTGCTGCTTTCTCGGCTCCGACGGCACAGCAGCAGCCACAGCCGCAGGCTCCGCACACCTACGTGCAACGACCGTTTGTTTTCCCTGTCTCAGGTACATTCACTGGACCTTCTTTTCAACTAATGCATGGAGTTGTTGTGTGTTTTTGTTATATTATCTTTTAATCGTACAGGGCGACCGCCGGTATTTCCGACGGGACTCGGAGCTTTCACCTGGGCTCGACAGCTAGAGACGACGACACCTAGACCAGCAGTACGAGCTGCAGATATTCCTTCCTCGTCCACTGCACCTATTTTCCAGCATGGTAACGACCTTAACTATTATAGTAATATTCGATAAGTATGATACGTGGAAAACTAAAACTATTCGTTGCAGGTTTCGACCCGACCGCGGCCTCGATGGAGTCCCCTGACGATCAGCTGCCGTGGGATGAGTGTAGGCTCGAGGACTTGCTCACGCCCATGGATGCGGCGCAGGTCGAGGAGCTTCGCACGTCACAGTTCACACAGGCGCCGCCTCTTGGGACGCAGGAGACACAACTGCCTTTTGGATGGTCCCAGGCGGCCGGCGGAGCGACAGAGGCAGGCCCAGCGGGCGGAGCGACAGAGGCCGGCCCGGCAGGCGGAGCGACACCGGCTAGTGCAGGCTCATCGCAGGCGGTTGCAGGGTCGTCGCCGGCGGGCAGAGCGACACCGGCTGGTGCAGGCTCGTCGCAGGCGGTTGCAGGGTGTTGGCGTTTCATAGCGTCGTCTTCTTAAGAAAAGATCTGGGACCCATCCTTAGTGACAACACCAAGAAACACCTTGTAGGCACCTCTCAATGTCACAACTAACGACGCCGGGTTAGCGTGAACATCAAGATTAGCCAAAGGTTAATCTAAACGATCATGAACGAATCCGCAAGCGCACAGATAAACTATTGTAGCATTTCCCCAAGGAAGGAGAGTATTCCAAGGGTATCGTATCCGTGGAAGGCAATGGCGGATATCTTAGACTTATACTTTTGCTCTGAATGTAAACCAAGAGATAGATATAGGAAACAACACACTCAAAGACAGGGGTAAGATAAGAGATATAAGGGTAGTGCGACACACACACTTAGATCTACCTCTACTCTAGCACACTACGGCTTAGGGGGAACATACGACTTAGCTCTAGGTTCTAATGTATTAAACATACAAAGCTAGAAGATACAGGAGATGGACATGAGTATTGCATAAGAGAGATAAGGTTCAGCACCCAGGTACAAACGGGGAGCTAGCCCGCGACGACCAGCACTCTGCGAAACTAGACTTTAGACTCCTACAGTAGGTACCCCAGCGCGGAGGGTTTCCCAAGGATCCAACAGGATTGTCACTACCTGCGGACCGCCCTCTATCGTTACGGGGGGTATGCTTATAACTATCGTAGCCAGACAACCCAGGCACCATGCCTACGTTGCTGCTAGACTCCACCCGGCCCGGGCTATTGTGACCCAGGGTGAGAGTCACCAGAAGACTGGTCAACTAGACCGAGTACCGTAGCTTGAACACAGACCTCATGCAACACTCATGCCATCTAACAAGATTAGCTAAGGCTAGACATACAAACAGATATGAACTCTCTTATTTCTAATCAATAAGATCAAAGGGTCGTGTTCGTGAAGAACACAAGCCTCTAACTTATGAACAAACACATAAGGAAGGAGTTTATCACCCTTCAAGTGGATCAAAAGGTAGTGTTCACGAAGAACACAAGCCTCTAAATGATGAACAAAGGATGAACTCAAGAACATATCAAGCATATTATCTACCATGACTTTATATGAAATAGCTGAATAACTGAAGTAGATCAAAGTCATACAAAGAAATAAAGATAAAAGAGAACTCATACCTAGACTCCCAAGAAGACTTGGAACCTGAATAAGAGCTACTCTAGCCTACCCCCTAGCCTTGGAAACTAAAAGTGAGAGGAGAATGAGAGAGTGGTGTGTGGGAAATGGGAGGCCCTCCCCTTTTATTTATAGGCAAGGACCAGGCTTGCTCGGAGGCTCAAAGTGCTCCAAAACACCCCGGGATGCAGTAAGTGGCCAATGAGCAGCTGCCACGTGTAGGGCCGAGATGGGGCGGCACTAAGGCGGTTCGGCCGATCCTAGGATCGGCCGGCCCCCTAGGCCCCCACTCGGGGTGGTTTTCCTCTGGGTGGCTGCCCTGTGGGCCCTCTGATCCACCCCCGGTGCATGGCTTGATTTGGTATCCGAGGTGGGCCATTTGATCCATGTGAAGTCCATGTGGCGTCCTCTGATTCGTCGGTGAGTGCCTCCCCTGGATCGATGACGTGGAATGTCATGTTTCCCTTGGTGGCAGCCACCTCCTCAGTTGAGTGTCACACCCGATTTTCCGAAGAAAACTAAGTGGTAGCTATATGTATGCCAGGATCTAGTTTCATACATATAGTGACATCATAGTGAATAACATAAACAATATCACGTAAAGAAAGAGAGATTATCAGAGATTTACAGCGGAATTCTGGGGAAGCAAAGGCTCCAACTTCACAGGCAATCGACTAGGGGTTGCGTACGCCTAGCACCATCTTCTGGACTTCATACACCTTCTTCCTCACCGTGTCGGCCACCTCGTCTCCCGGCGTCGTCTCCTCGCTCCCGCGCCTCCTCCCCTTCCCACTCGACGCCTTGAATGCGCCGCACCCCTACGCTGCCTCGCCCGCCCCCTTCCCCTTCCGAAAACGGCTCACCACCGAGCCGCCATTAATGGCCACCGGAGCTCCACCACCATTGAAGGCGGCCCACCAAGCCCCGTCGCCGTGCCGCCTTCTCCTCCACCCTATAAAAGGTGGGCGCAATCCCCTTCTCCTCCCGCACCGCCCGGAGCACGCGCCGCCCGAAGCCGGAGCTCCGCCGTCCGCCCCTCGCCGTCGATCTACATCCCCGCCGCCTTGCTCGTCGTCCCAAACCCCAGGGTGAGTTCGCCTCTCTCTCCTCTTCGCGTAGAGCCTTTTCGCGCTTCAAACCGTGCCCGGGAGCTCCGGTTCACCCGTCGCCGGCGAGCCCGCCGCCCGGCGCCGCCGCGCGCCGCTGTTCCGCGCCGCCAGCCTCGCCGGAGCCGCTCCCTGCCACCGGATTCGGCACCAACGGCCCAGATCCACCGCCCCTCCCAGTCAAATGTTCAACATACCGGTCAACCCAGCTTTCCACCGACACTTTACAAAAAGCCCCTCCCCCAACTTTTGAATATCACAAGTATGCCCTTCCACCTATAAGAACCCTTTCAAACAGGTCTCGTTTTTAGCGTTTTAGCCCCTAACCTTTCTAAGTTCTTCCACCCACGGTCCAGCCGTCTCTTTTGCACAGAAACCCTCGGTTCTTTTGTAAGTTTTAAGTTTAGGACCCTGGTTTCTTGCAGTTTAGCCCCTAGAGGCCAAGTTTCTTCACAATTTAGCCCCTAAACCTTGTTTTACCCCTAGTTTTCACGTTTTAGCTCCGTTTTCACCGTTTCAAGTTGCGTTAGGTTCATAACAACTCAAAGAACGTGTTAGGACCAATGTTGAACATGTTCTTTGTTTTATAATTTATTTAAATATTTGAATGTGATTAAATCCTTATACACATGCTTTTCTAATTAAAATCTAATTAGAGTTTAACACGTGTTTTCATAAGAAAGTTAATATGATTGATACATAATTAAATATTTCTTTCAATTAAAAGCTAATTAGAGATATACCTCGATTTTATAATCAAACTTAAATTGATTAATGATTTTGCATTTTGCTTTCTAAATAAAAGCAACATAGGCTATATACCGAGTTTTCTTAATTAAATATTAAATTTGACTAATATTAATATAAATGTGTTTTGAATTATAATTTGATTAGTTCAACTCGAAATATAAAGATATACGTTTAGATGTTTTACATGCTTCTTTTAAATAAAATGCTTAATTTGCATAAATCATACTTGAATATTTATAAATAAAATTTGAATAAGTTCTACATCGCCTTTTTAATACAAATGTAACTTGCTTAATTATAAATAGGGTATTTCTCTAAAACAACCTATGCACATCTTTTTGAATTAAAATATTCCAAGCACATAGCCTTGTGTGATATAATCCAAATCTCCCAATAGTTCCGAGTGTTTTTGCGTTCACGATCCTAGAACCAAACCCTGCTCTCTTTGAAAGCCTCTCTTGATTGGTGTATTGTTCTTAGTTGTTCTTGTTTGTCTACTTTGCATGTGTTGTGCCCGATGTTTGCTTCGAGTAGAAGATCGAGCTGCTGATCGGAAGTCTTGAAGATCAAGAGTACCAAAAGAGCAAGAGAAGAAGAGCTAGAGTAGCTTTTTGTTGAGAAAGGCAAGTGACCCTAACCACCCTCCTACCTATGCTTTAATAAGAATACCATGTGTTTAATTGGAACATGGAGAACCACACAGGAAAACAGTGCAACCACAGTCCATATGGCTCTGGCTTAGCCAATTAATTAGATGTGTGAATGGCTTATCCGAAAGGAGCAGAGGGGGTCAGAGTTTAAGGGGTATAGCCTGGTCCTCTTGGCCACAGCCTTTGCTAAGGTGCTGTCCACTAGGGAGGGTTATGGTCCGCTCTGCTACTGTAACTATGCGGGTTGTTGGACCTTTTCACATCTTTGTAAAGGCTTCGTAGTGTCCCTATGCAATCACACCTCGGAAGTGTGGTATTGTGCCTAGCTAGCACAGCATGGTTGGGTTCAAAGTTCCTCGGAACTTTTACGCGAGCTGTGGGTAAAGTGTACAACCTCTGCAGAGTGAAAACTGATCGATCAGCCGTGCTCACGGTTAAGAGAGGCCTGGACCCTCACATGATTAATATACTTAAAGATGGACTTTAATTTGCTTTCTGGTTAATTTTCGTGGCCTTGCTGAGTACCAACCATAAGTGTACTTATCCTTGCTAACCGCTGCTCAGAAGAAGAAGAAGAAGAAGGTGTATGATGTCCATGAAGGACCGAATAGGGCGACCAGAGAGGGGGGGGGGAGTGAATGGGAGCTGATAAAAATTCTTCGGAAAGAACTCGGCCAATACCCCACTCAAATCCGAGCACACACGAAAGATGGATCGAATCACGCACCAATCGCCAAGACAACAAGGTTATGGATCAACCACAAGTCTTAGGAACGATTCCTTGAAGCACACGCGGAAGCACAAGAGAGGAATCAAAGAAACCGAGCAAGCTTGGCAAGAATCTGCGTCTAGGCCGGACAGTCCGCCTTGGCTGCCGCGGACAGTCCGGGTAGCACGGACAGTCCGTGGAGGCAGGCGCGGACAGACCGCCAAAGATGCTGGAAACCCCAGACAAAAAGCGAGCCTCCCCAGACGAAACCTCAAGAACACGCGGACAGTCCGCACTGGACTCACGGATGGTCCGCAAAAACTCTCGGAACACCCCAGACAAATGAGCAGGCACCCCAGATAAAAACTAGCCACCACGGACAGTCCGCCAGGGCCACGCGGCCGGTCCGCCGGTCTCGAACAGAACAGAAACCTGCACGACCCCGCGAGGTCAACCCTCCAAATCCATCACCGGATCTCCCAAACGCCAAAAGCTCTTGAGACAAGATTTGGGGTAGATGATAAGCAATACAAGTGGAAGCTATGCCCCCAAAAATCTCGACCACTAAGCCACTAAATCGCCGGGAATCGCGGATCACACGAACTCCACCAAGAACACGAACTACGGCCAAAAGCTCACGAATCGAAGGCTCTCCATGGCGTTTGAGGAGTCAAGATCACACACAAAGATGCGCAAGGCATCTACCCATGATCTCCTCAAAGAAATCCGAAGGAAAACGCCCTCAAATCCCCGAATCGAACGAAGAACGAAACTCCCCAAAAATAGCCCCGAAAATGGCACGAAAATCACAGAGGACTAGGAGAATGTCGCAACGCCGAATGCTTCCATACATCCAGAGGACAGAGTCTGTACAAGAGTCTAGCCTAAGGAATCTGGAGGAAAACGAAGCAGTTCAGAGAAAAACTACTGGGGGAGAAAGCCCTAGAGTCCAGAGAGAGAGATGCCATCCACCTCTCCGCTATTTATACTAAGTTCATCGGAGGGAGGTAAATGACCACGCTACCCCTACTGCATGAAAGGAAGATACAACCCCTCAGGGGTATTTTGGTCAAGTCTTCATCGGACGGACACGCTTCCACCGCGGCTTCGCTTCACCTTGAAGCAAACCCCGCGATCACACCACGTGCCCTCCGCCTCGAAGCTTCCAGAAGCTCCCGGATCACCGTCTCCGTCGCCTCGGGCCTCCGGGCTTGGTTTTGAGGCCCAAACCAAGAAACCGTCCACCTGATGGTTTTGTGGGCAAACCAACAAACCCTGCGTGCAAGCTTCGGGCTCCATCCGCTACCTTGTACCGGCCCATGTTCATGACTTCAGCCCGCCAGTCTTGCACCGCACGGCTCACACTTGACCACATCGGCCATTGGGTCCATCGAACCAAGCCTACTTGCCTCTCCATCACCCGGAGGCCGCCACGGCTAAGGCCTTTCACGCTTGTTCTTCACCTGCACCGACACGAGTCAAGCCGCAACCTGTACCTGCACACTTAGCCAAGCATCAGTCCACACAACGTTGTCAATCACTCATCACTAAGGAGCGACCCTCCACTGGTCCTCGGACACACCTGGTCCTCAATCTCCCCCTTGATGAGTGCATTGACAACACCCATAGAAATCACATAGAGAAAAAGAAAAGAAAACAGCCACGAACATAAACCTCCAAAGCAAGTGATCCAAAGCCAAAGAACAAGCGAAAACATGATCACTCGCCAATCCAAGTCTCGGCCCCCTAAGACAAGGGCAACGGCTCGACACAGCCGAGACAAAACAAAGTTCACAAGGAGCACACCACAAAGCACAAAACTCAGGAAAATCAAAGGAGCTCCCCCTGCACATATGCAACTCCCCCTGAGCAAGTTTCTTCTCAATTTTTCTCCTCACATGCAAATGCATACCAAATTTCCACATGCAAATGCATACCAAATTTCCACAAATTCTCCCCATATCATACAAAATTCTCCCCCTTGTTGACAATGCATGAATCAAGGTATATGAAACTCTTCCCTTTGTTCTCATGAAAAAAGCATGTCAAAGCATATATACAATCTACCAAGCTTCTCAAATATACAAGGACCACAACAAAATGCTACACATGAGACATAGAGCAAGCAAAGTAGATATGGTGTATTTAGCACATCGCCATCAAGAAGGTAGAGACATATAAGCATGTGACATGGCTAAAAACAATTTTACGCAATTTTCACAAATAAATAGTCATCTCATGAGAAAGACTCTCTCTATGCCAATTTGAACATAAATACACTAGATCATCCAAAGTTTATACAAGATCACAAATTCTCATCACAAGATCATTATAAACGCCCACAAGCTACTCAAGTCATGTTAAAGCCACCGAGCCATGTGTCTACTTCTTAAAATGAGACTTCTCATGGTAGACAAGCATGCTACGGTTTAGCACCCAAGATATGAATATCAAAGCATAAAAAAACATGATTTAGGAGCTCATTTTTCAAGCATAAGGCAATTCACATACCAATTTCATTTTCAAAATTAAACATGGTACATGAAGTGCCTTTGCGGCAAAAAGAAGCTTATGCTCCTCCCCAAGCAAGCAAAAGGGCTAAACATTTACAATGACAAAAGGTCTTTGACCCCAAACAAAGAGAACATGATTCTCAAGCACAAACTAAACATGATATAGGCATTTACGCACAAACTGAGCATAGACAATCATCTACTCATGAGAGACACAATTTTAGCATTTTCATCAAAAGAGAGCTATCTCAACATAAGTATATGGCAAAACCATCAAGAGCATAGCATTCACATCCACAAATTACTCAACATGCACATATATCACAAACATAGCACATCGGTGATCAATGTATATAAGAGAAGCTCATTCCTAGCACAAGTGATCCAAAGATGGCTATCCTACCAGGTTTTGTACAAAAAGGTAAAATGCATGAATGCAATGCAACAAAATGAACATATGGCACATATATACATGAGAAGCTCCAAGACCTAGCTAGAAAGGAAAGCAAACACCAAGTTCACCCTGCAAGCGAGTGAAAGTGACTTGATCAAGCGGCTTGGTGAAAATGTTGGCTAGCTGGTCTTAGGTAGGGACATAGGACAAAGATATGTTTCCCTTCTCAACATTGTCCCTCAGAAAGTGGTACCTCACTTCTATGTGTTTCGTTTTGGAGTGGAGGACATGATTTTTGGCTACACTTATGGAACTGGTGTTGTCACAGAAAAGTGGAACCTGGGAGCACTCCTCTCCAAAATCACTCAAGGTATATGTCATCCAAAGCAGCTGGGAACAACAACTAGCAGCAACTACATACTCGACCTCTATAGTGGACTGGGCTACACTGGATTGCTTGCGAGATGACCAAGAGACCAAAGAAGAACCAAGGAACTGACAACACCAAGAAATACTCTTGCGATCCAATCGACACCCAGCAAAATCAGCATCGGAGTAACCGTGAAGTCTGAGTGTCGAGGAGGCAGAATACCAAAGACCAAACTCAGGAGTGTAGTTCAAGTACCTGAAAATCCGCTTGACGGCCTGCCGATGTGAAGTCCTCGGTGAAGCCTGAAAACGAGCGCACAGACACACACTGAACTGTATGTCCGGCCTCGTCGCCGTCAAGTAGAGGAGGGAGCGGATCATGCTCCGGTACTCCTTCTGATCCACGGGTTCGCTGGCCTCGTCCACGTCCAAAGCCGTAGTCGTACTCATCGGTGAGGTCAGCGGCTTGGTGTTGTTCATGCCTAACTTCTTCACCATGTCCCTGGTGTACTTCGCCTGATGTACAAACGTCCCGTCCTTGCACTGCTTGATCTGGAGGCCCAAGAAAAACTGCAGCTCGCCCATCATGGACATCTCAAATTCCCTGCTCATGTCATCTGCAAATCTGGCAACAAGATCATGAGAAGAGCCACCAAAGATTATGTCATCCACGTATATCTGAACAATCAACAGGTCATTCCCATGCTTAAAGAGAAACAGGGTCTTATCAACTGTACCCATCACAAACCCCTTACTTAACAAAAAGCCTCTCAACCTGCCATACCAGGCTCTAGGTGCCTGTTTCAACCCATAGAGCGCTCTCTGAAGTTTGTAAACACGGTGTGGGTATTTCTCGCTCTCAAACCCCGGGGGTTGCCTCACATACACTTCTTCCTCTATCACCCCATTCAAGAAAGCACTCTTGACATCCATTTGGTACAACTTGAACCCTTTAGCCACGGCAAAGGCTAGAAGGATCATAATTGCCTCCAAACGGGCCACAGGAGCAAATGTCTCCTCATAATCTATCCTCTCCTCCTGATTGAAACCCTGCGCCACCAACCTCGACTTATTTCTCACAACCAACCCATTTTCACCCTCTTTGTTCTTCCACACCCACTTGGTTCCTATGGGACGGCAATTTGGTGGTGGATCGACTAACACCCAGACTTGGTTTCTCTCAAAGTTTTCCAACTCCTCATGCATGGAATTCACCCAATTCTCGTCAGACAAAGCGTGTCGAATATCTTTGGGCTCAAACGGCGCAACAAAACCAGAGTGAGCGAAATGAGAGGAATTCCTTGACCTCGACCGTGTAGTGCGTTCATGAAGGTCACCAATGATCATCGTCGGTGGGTGGTCGATCTGTACACGCCGGGGAGCCTCACGCCTGGACACCACCTCCCCCTCAGTAGCAGGCTCCACTCGAACAACCTCAGTCGTAGTGGGTGTAGGGGATGGTCCGTCCTCGATCGTCGTCATAGCAGTGGAAGTAGCATGTACACGATCAGTCTCGGGAGCACCACCATCATCATCATCCTCGTCTCCATCTCCATCCTTCTCATCCTCAAAGATCCTGGCACCAATTTCCTCGTAACCTGCACACTCAAAAGCAGAAGAGCTACATGGCTGTGTCTCGTCGAAGGTAACCTCGCAAGTCTCCATGATTCGGTTAGTGTCAAGGTTGAGCACACGATATGCTCTAGAATGAATAGCATAACCGAGGAAAATACCATCAGAACATCTAGACTCTAACTTATCCAACTTGCCCTTCTTCAGAATGAAACACTTACAGCAAAAGGCTCTGAAATGACTCACCTTGGGTTGTCGTCCATGCATCAGCTCATAAGAGGACTTCTTTTTGAAAGCACGAAGGAAGATGCGATTTGAGACATAGCAAGCGGTATTGACCGCCTCGGCCCAGAAACGCCTAGGAGTCCTATGCTCATCAAGCATCGTCCTGGCCATCTCACAAAGGGTCTGGTTCTTCCTCTCCACAACGCCATTCTGGCAAGCGACGTATGGAGAAGAGTACTGATGATCAAGACCAAGATCACTGCAAAAAGGTGTCGAAATGAGAGTTTTTAAACTCCGTGCCATTGTCACTGCGTATAGCTCGAATGGCATCTCCATGTCTCTCATTCTTCAACCTCAAGATCATGTCCCGAACAAAGCCAAATGTCTCGCTCTTATCCTCCAGAAAGAAAACCCAAGAGTACCTCGAAAAATCATCAACAACCACAAGAACATACCACTTCCCACCAGCAGAGCGAACACGAGTTGGCCCAACCAAATCCATGTGCAACAGCTCACAAGGTCGCTCGGTCATGACAACAGTCAGAGGGGCGTGAGAAGCGGTAACCATCTTTCCATGCCGACAAGAAGCACAAACCAAATCCTTCTCGAATTTGAACTTGGGCAATCCTCGGACAAGATCAAGACCACTCAAGCGGGAAATCAACTCAAAGCTCAAGTGTCCCAACCTCCTATGCCATTTCCAAAGCTCGGCCGACACGCCAGCAACAAAGCATCGAGGAGGACCAATAGACTGGGAAAAATCGGCACGAAAGATTTGACCCTCGGGGACGATCATACAGACAAGATCGCCTCGAGAATCAAGCACACGAGAAGCACCCGACTTAAAATGAACCTCAAAACCTTCGTCCAGTAACTGAGATACTGACAACAGGTTAAAACCAAGTGACTTGACCGAGGCCACATTTCTTAAGGTCACCTTGCTACTCACCTTCACCATACCTTCAGCAAGCACTCGTCCTCTCCCGTTGTCCCCGAAAGTGATGTACTCCCTCGTACTCACCGTGGTGAGGCTGGAGAACCACCCACGATCTCCGGTCATGTGTCTTGAGCAACCGAAGTCGATCAACCAAAAGTTCTCCAAGCCTCCCACCTGCAATCAAAAACGAGAACGAGAATGAGCAAGCGACTCAACACTGGGGTTAGTTCCAAACGATTCAAACCAGTGTCGAGCCATTTGCTCAAAAGAAGGGTTAGCAAAGTCCATTCTACCAACACCCCGAGGCGGAGCCCTCTCACGCCTACCACCAAAGGACCTGCCACGTCTCACTGGAGGAGTACGCGGACCATGAGGAGGAAAACGTGGCCCGTAGTCCATCTGAGACCCAAAGCTCCGATCGTGCCTCCCAAACTCGTAACGGTCACGAGAAGGAGCACGTCGAGCCAACTCACCACACCCAAACCCAACACGCCTGTCTCTCTGAGGGAACTCACCTCTACCTCCACCTCCACGAGTGGGAACTGTCCTCACAAACACATCACCCCTAGGTAAAGGCCCTCTACGAGGCTCAGGCACACCACGAGCAAGGTGGTACCTGTCCTTGTTTGCCATCTCCCTATCAAACCTCTCATCCCTCTTTCTCCGGAAACAGAACTTATCCTTATGCCCATCCCTCCCACAATACTCACAATGGAAGCGGATTGGCACTGGCTTAGGCTGTGGCTTCTCTACAGGCTTCTCTCCAGCTTTCTCTCCTGTCTTCCCCTCAAAGACACTCCCCTAGGTGCTCACAAACTTGATGGGTTTTTGGTAGTTTTCAGCTTTGTGGGGAAACACTGGTGGATCAGGTGTTGTGTCTAGCTTGTTTTGGAGGTGGTTTGGTTTGGGTGCAAATTTGTTCATCGGTGTGGTATGTGGTCGAATGGGAATCTCTCCGGCTTTCTCTTCTCCCTCACCACTCTTCTCACCACACTTGTCAGCCCCCAATGCCTGACCATGAAACCTCTTGAACTGAGCCAACATCATACTCAATTGTGGCTCATGCCCAGACAACCACCCCATCATTTTTCTCAAATCATCATTTTTATCCTGCAGACGATCAACACAGTTTGCAAGTTCCAAGTTCTTCAAAGCATGCATTTCACAGGTTGAACATGATGTAGGAAGAGGAGCTTTCAATGCCGCCTCAAGAGAGACAATCCTAGTGTGAGATTCATCTAGCCTAGCATGCAAGATAGGACATGAGGTACAAGCACCTAGTAAAGCTGGCCTAGACTTCAACTCATCACATTCAATCCTAACCACATCTAGTTCCTCCAAGGTAGAGGCATGCTTCTCCTTGAGAGCAGTCAAATCAGCAAGAAAAACTGAGCAATCACCACAATCCATTTCATCGGACACAACAGGAGTAGACTTCAAAGCAACTATCTCATTTCTAGCATCCACAAGCAAGGATTCAAGCTCGGCTACCTTGTCCTTAGCATCACCCAACAGAGACCTAAATTCTCTCTTCTCCTTGTTGGTCTTTCTAAGCACATCGTCACGGTTATCAAGCAACTCATTGAGCCTAGCATTCTCCTCTAGCAAGAAGTTGGGATCTTGTCATACCTCATCGTCGGAGTCGGAGTTCGAATCCGAGCTGTGCTTCCCACCCTTCTTGGAGTGCGCCATGCCGCAAAAGCCTCCTTGTGCAACGAAGCTCAAGCCGGTGATGTTCTTGCCCGTGTGCCGCTTGTCCTTGCGCTTCTCTTGCTCTTCCTCGCTGCTCGAGTCAGATGAAGCATCGCTTGATGTCGAGTTGATGTCGCTCGCTCCGGCCACCATCGCTCGAGCGGTCTTCTTCTTGTGGCCGCCACTCTTCTTTGCCTTCTCTCGCCCATGTCCTTGTGCTTGTCCTTGTAGTCATTCCGGGAGCGGTGCTTGTTGTAGTCGTGCTTGGGCTTGCCCTTGTAGTCGTTCTTGATCTCCATGGCCTCAGGGCATTCGGCGATGAAGTGCCCGTGCTTCCCGCACCGATAGCACATCCCCGAGCTCCGCCTTGCATTCTTGCGGTTCTCGTACATCCGCCCAAACCTCTTGCTCAACAAAGCGAGATCGTCCTCGCTCCGCACATCAAAGTCCTCGACAAAGAGAAACCACCAGAGTTAGCGTTAGACCGTGATCCCCAGACAAGAGCCAAACTATGAGGATCAGTGGGGCTCTCGCTCTTGGCTCTCAAGCCACGATCAACCTCAGAAGACCTGAGCTTGGAAAATAGCTCATCCAACTTCAGCGTATCATACACGCTCGACTCCTCAATGGTCTCGACCTTGGCACTCCACACGGACCTGTCCAGGGCATGCAAAAGCTTGATAGCTTGATCATGATCCGTGTATGGGAGCACTGTCACATTGGCCCTCATGTTGTTGATTATACTCGTGAAGCGCTGAAACATAGCATCGGTCGACTCACCGGGGAGATGAGTGAAGTTCTCGTACTCTCTCCGGTAAGTGGAAAACATACGGGCTTGCACTTGGGCATTGCCAACATGAGCATTTCTCAACTTGAGCCAAATCTTTCCGGCCACATTCTCTCCGTACATTCGCTCGAACTCCGAGGCACAAAGAGCACGGAATAAGTAATCAACGGCCTTGCTGTTGGCCTCAAACATGTCCCGCGATCGTGGAAGCAGAAAACTATCTGGGATGACATAATGAGGATTCTGTGTGACCTCCCAGATAAGAGTTCCCTTGCCATGCGCCTATCCCACATCGGGTAATTCTTGCCATCGAAGTGCGAAGGACCCGACCCCTTGCCGTAATCACCCATCTTTGGATCTTAGACTGGTTAGAATCAAAAGATCTGTAACCTTGCTCTGATACCAATTGAAGGACCGAATAGGGCAACCAGAGAGGGGGGAGTGAATGGGAGCCGATAAAAATTCTTCGGAAAGAACTCGGCCAATACCCCACTCAAATCCGAGCACACACGAAAGATGAATCGAATCACGCACCAATCGCCAAGACAACAAGGTAATGGATCAACCACAAGTCTTAGGAACGATTCCTTGAAGCACACGCGGAAGCACAAGAGAGGAATCAAAGAAACCGAGCAAGCTTGGCAAGAATCTGCGTCTAGGCCGGACAATCCGCCTTGGCTGCCGCGGACAGTCCGGGTAGCACGGACAGTCCGTGGAGGCAGGCGCGGACAGTCCGCCAAAGATGCTAGAAACCCCAGACAAAAATCGAGCCTCCCCAGACGAAACCTCAAGAACGCGCGGACAGTCCGCACTGGACTCGCGGACGGTCCGCAAAAACTCTCGGAACACCCCAGACAAACGAGCAGGCACCCCAGACAAAAACTAGCCACCGCGGACAGTCCGCCAGGGCCACGCGGACGGTCCGCCGGTCTCGAACAGAACAGAAACCTGCACGACCCCGCGAGGTCAACCCTCCAAATCCATCACCGGATCTCCCAAACGCCAAAAGCTCTTGAGATAAGATTTGGGGTAGATGATAAGCATTACAAGAGGAAGCTATGCCCCAAAAATCTCGACCACTAAGCCACTAAATCACCGGGAATCGCGGATCACACGAACTCCACCAAGAACACGAACTACGGCCAAAAGCTCACGAATTGAAGGCTCTCCACAGCGTTTGAGGAGTCAAGATCACACACAAAGATGCGCAGGGCATCTACCCATGATCTCCTCAAAGAAATCCGAAGGAAAACGCCCTCAAATCCCCGAATCGAACGAAGAACGAAACTCCCCAAAAATAGCCCTGAAAATGACACAAAAATCACAGAGGACTAGGAGAATGTCACAACGCCGAGTGCTTCCATACATCCAGAGGACAGAGTCTGTACAAGAGTCTAGCCTAAGGAATCCAGAAGAAAACGAAGCAGTTCAGAGAAAAACTACTGGGGGAGAAAGCCCTAGAGTCCAGAGAGAGAGATGCCATCCACCTCTCCGCTATTTATACTAAGTTCATCGGAGGGAGGTAAATGACCACGCTACCCCTACCGCATGAAAGGAAGATACAACCCCTCAGGGGTATTTTGGTCAAGTCTTCATCGGACGGACACGCTTCCACCGCGGCTTCGCTTCACCTTGACGCAAACCCCGTGATCACGCCACGTGCCCTCCACCTCGAAGCTTCCCGAAGCTCTCGGATCACCGTCTCCGTCGCCTCAGGCCTCCGGGCTTGGTTTTGAGGCCCAAACCAAGAAACCGTCCACCTGATGGTTTTGTGGGCAAACCAACAAACCCCGCGTGCAAGCTTCGGGCTCCATCTGTTACCTTGCACCGGCCCATGTTCATGACTTCAGCCCGCCAGTCTTGCACCGCACGGCTCGCACTTGACCCCATCGGCCATCGGGTCCATCGAACCAAGCCTACTTGCCTCTCCATCACCCGGAGGCCACCACAGCTAAGGCCTTTCGCGCTTGTTCTTCACCTGCACCGACACGAGTCAAGCTGCAACCTGTACCTGCACACTTAGCCAAGCATCAGTCCACACAATGTTGTCAATCACTCATCACTAAGGAGCGACCCTCCACTGGTCTTCGGACAGACCTGGTCCTCAGTCCAGAAGATGGTGCTAGGCGTACGCAACCCCCAGTCGTTTGCCTGTGAAGTTTGGAGCCTTTGCTTCCCCAGGATTCCACTGTAAATCTCTGATAATCTCTCTTTCTTTACGTGATATTGTTTCTATTATTCACTATGATATCACTATATGTATGAAATTAGATCCTGGCGTACATATAGGTAGCACACGGTTTTCTTCGGAAAATCGGGTGTGACACTAAGTTGGCATGGTTCCTTCATAGAAGGTGAGTTTCCATCTCTTTTTAGGGGTAAATCACCTACATTTAAATAATCTCCAAGGACAAGTGGAACTACATTATTCAAACCAAAATGCTAGTAAATAATGCATATGCCTCCATTTATGTGAGAATATTGAGGGTTGAAAGTGGTGAATTTCAACCGTCAACAAACTCCCCCAAGCTAACCTCTTGCTCGTCTCGAAGCAAGACATTTGAGACTTAGGTTGGTTGATCAGGAGTTGCTACAATGTTGTATCCTCAACTTATGGCAGACATACAGCAAAGTACTCTACCAAGAGTTGAACAAGTTGGCAATGTTCTTACCTTTCACCTGATAACGTGGGGCATATAGCTTCACCTGCCTTGGGCGGTTGAGAGACAGAATGGTTATATAGCATGTGCATAATCACTCATACCTTGATCAGCTTATCAATCCGGAGGTTTTGCAAATTTTTCAAAAGAAAATCAGAGTTCCTCAAATGATACTCTCGGATCGCTCAAAAGTGTATGGTTCCTCACCAAGGCATCAATGTTGCCTTTCTTCACATCCTACTCCTGAGAGGCTTTATGTGGAGCGGTAGGTAGGGAAGATGTGGCATACTTGTCTCTCATATTTTGCTAAGTCAAAAACCGGATCTTTGGAAGAAACAAACATACATCCTGATCAAGATGTGCATGTGTGTGTGATGGATATGAGCATGACAAGGTGGATACTAGGCCCAGAAATGGGTGCTAGATATTGCCATGCTTTATGTGAGGGAATGAGGGATTGATGGTAAGGTGGACACTAGCCCCGGAGTAGGTACTAGTTATTACCATCTATATGGTGGAACTCTTTCTCTTGCACATATCAATCCCTTTTTCTCCTTTCTGAAATTTTCGAGACTTGGGCTAGCTCTCTTTATTTTATTTTTGCCATGCTTTTGAGCATGCTTTTCTTTTTTCTTTTTTTAGCTAGCCCTTTGTCTTTATTGAAGATATTTGGAGAGGGATGAATGATGCAAAGATACATAGAGTTTTATTTGTGGAAGAATGCATAAGCAATATGGAGCAAATGATGAATGCTCACTTCCAGTGTAGAAGTTTGAGCATGACGTGTACGTGATCTTGATCAGGGGAGTATGAGTTCCAACAAGGGTCACAACAATTTGACAAAGCTCAAAGAGAGAACAAGCTGCATATGTGGAGGCTAAGAACAAGAATCTACATATGGCCTTGGATGGGAAATTCTCATCATTGAGGAACTCATCATGTTTTGATTTTTGTTTCAAAAAGGAAAACTCCGGATGTCAAGCATCACTAAGCACAAGATCATAGCACTCTATTCTACCATATCATGTCTCACAACAACTTAGGCAAGAATCATGCTTTTTGCTACCCACAGTTTTCAAGCTGAGGTTTAAACATACAAGCTAACAAACTCAAAACTTAGGTAGGGTACAAAGTTGTAAGCAAGACATACGAGGAGAATAAACAGAGCAACTATTCATCATTTCAACCATAGAGGCAAAGCATTCTTACTATGCATATCAAAGCAAACTAAGCAAATGATGATTGATGAAAGCAAATATATATTTTTGGTCTTTTTATTTTTGGTGATTTTTTTGGATTTTCATTTATAAGATATTCTGAAAACAAAGGAAGATACAAGTTACCTCAGAATGGGGGTCCTCCCCCAAGCTAGCTTCAGGCTCACTGCGGAGGAGGGTAGAAGAAACCCTGACTCGCGTAGTAAGCCCTCTGCGCCTCCATGTACCGCTGCTGATCCTGATGCATGGCTGCTATCCTCTCACCAGCCTGACACTGCCACGCTGAGGTAGACTCGACGTGGGTGTTCAGCATCTCCTCCAATCCCGTGACCTGGACGGTGAGCTCTCCCATCTGCTGCGCGAGCTGAGCATCGCGTGCAGAGGCTGAGGAGTGCCGTCGGAAGGATGAAGACGGAGGTGGACCACCGGAGTTAGAACTAGTGGGTGTGGCCCACTGAGCACTGCTCGCGCCCGCCCAAGCTGTGCCACTCGCACTCGGCTGGTAGGTGGGCTGATCCCAGCCAGGTGCATATCCAGGGGTAACCCCGACACATGTACCCCGCAGGGGCCCCTCCTGCCACTGGTGGTGTAGCAGGTTGTGGCTGAGGCTGAGGCTGTGGTGGTGGTGGTGGCTGTGACAAGTTAATACCATGGTGCAAACTCAAGGAATGTCCGGATGGACATCACTCCTGAGCTCGCCACAGCGAGAATGCAGAAAACACAAAGCAGAAGTAGATTGCTTTTCCTGAACCAGAATTTTATTGTATGGAAAATAAGGATAACTTACCGAACATACCTGTCGGCGCAGAGCTCATTAGTTTGAGTCTTTAGAGCTAGACTTGGTTCCAAAGTTCTCACCTGGGTAGTGGGGCAGCCATTTCCTTTGGAGGAGAAGTCGGCTTCCTACTCACCCTCTGCCACATCTTCTGAGTGTTGTATGGGTTGTAATGTGTAGGAGGTGATTTCTTGGACTGGGACTGAGACTTCCAATACTGTTTCTGTCCCATGCCCATGAGTTGGCATTCTTCCTTCCAAAAATTCTTCATGAATGCAATGAGGCTGTCCCCTTGCCGTGGTGGCACTTCGACCTCTCGTGCTGGGGTGTCGGAAGTTGGTAAATCCTTGATCATCGAGCATTGTTTTTTTCTTGGACGAAACTCGAACCTCTCCTCTTTTCCATTGATGTAGAGACGGATCACACCAGCCCCCACATCAATTTGTGCATCAGCTGTACTTAGAAATGGTCGCCCAAGTATGAGCGGCACCTCCTTGGCGATCTCCATGTCCAGCACCACAAAGTCAACGGGAATAAAGCAATCTCGGACCTTCACTGGAATGTTCTCGGCTATCCCCGTTGGGTATCGGACTGAAGAATCGGCTAGCTGCAGCTGCAAAGTGGTTGGAGATAGACTCGTGTAGTTAAGTTGATCAAAGACTACCTTAGGCATGATGCTGACGCTTACCCCTAAGTCACAAAGAGCATGGTCGAAACGCTGGGTCCCAATCATGCAAGTGATTGTGGGACACCCTGGATCCTTCTTTTTCTCAGGAAGGCGGTTGAGTATGGCGGCACTGCCTCCTCCGTGAGTCGTACCACATCGGTTGTAGGAAGATCTCGCTTCTTGGTTAGGATGTCCTTAAGATAACGTGCGTAAGTGGGCACGCGTATTGCCTCGAGCAATGGGACGTTGATATAAACTTTCTGAATCATGTCCACGAAGCGGTTGAACTGTTCGTCTACTGTTGCCTTCCTGCTCGTTTGAGGGAACGACATCACCTTGGCTTCTATGAATCCCGGATATGCCGTCACTCCTACAAGTGCTCTATCCGTTAGTGGCACCTTCCTTACCTGGGGGGATTCTTCCGAGTCGGATGAATCCTCATGGATATTCTCAACTTCTGTTATGCCTTTCTTATCTGTCCCTGCATGGTTAGGATACGGTGGATCCCGAGTGGACTTAACTCCTCTCGTGGTCACCGCATTTGCATTTTCAACAGAGGGAACAGAAGCAGCCAGCTGAGCCAACTGAGTTTCTAACATTTTGTTGAAACTCAGCTGACTCTTCTGGGCAGAAGAGAAGCTATCAAGCTTAACGTTGAGACTTTCCAAAGTTTTATCAAGGGCAGCTAGCTTCTTGTTAACACCTTCATTAATCTTAGCTTGCCCAAAAACGAGATCTCTCAAGGAAGGTTGGTTGGGATTGTACGAATTACCTTGGTTACCTCCTTGATAATAAGGGCGTTGTTGATTCCGCGATTGGCCTCCTTGTTGAGGTGGACGATAACCGTTGTTGTTGCCATTCATGTACATCACTTCCTCCTGAGTCTCCGGACAATAATTGCCTGAGTGCCCAGTGTTGCCACAGACTTCACAAGTCATGTGAGAGTCCATAGGCAGAGTAGTGGTGACCATGGCAGCCTTCTCGCTGGTGTAGTCATCCAATCTCTTCAAGAGAAGATCCAACTTGGCAGTAATCATGTCTGCTTCCTTGACAGTATGAGTACCCCTTGGTCGTGGTTGGAGTCTTTCATCACTCCACCCTTGGTTGGAGACCATCTTCTCAATGAGTACTTTAGCACCATCAACAGTGAGTGAGAAGAATGCTCCTTGAGCAGCAGCATCAATATGGCCTCTGGCTGTCGGAGTCAACCCATTATAAAAGCTTTGAATAATAAGCCAATCCTCCATCCCATGGTGAGGACAGGCCAGGACATACTCCTGAAGCCTTTCCCAAGCCTCTGTAATAGATTCACTTGCTGCTAGCTGAAAACCAGAAATTCTTCCACGAAGAGCATTGGTTTTACCCAATTGGAAGAACTTCTTGAGAAATGCCTCTGAACACTTACTCCAAGTGTTAATAGCCTCACGATTCGCGTAGAACCATTGCTTAGCTTTCCCCAGTAGAGAGAATGGAAACAGCCGTAGACGAACAGCATCCATATTTGCACCCCTGATGACGAAAGTGCTGCATAGCTCTAGGAATCGCTGCAGATGAGCATTGACATCCTCATTTGGCTTGCCACAGAATGGGCTAGCCTGTACCATCGTGATTAGACCCATCTTGATCTTAAAGTTTTCAGTCCCCATTGCCACCTCAAGGCCTTGCAGCACCTGGTCAGCGGAAGGAGCTGAGTACTCACGAAGTGTCTTCTGGGCCATAGTGTTGGACGTGAATGGTACAAAGGAAGCTGGATCGCCTTCCGGACGAGTACGATGAGGTGAGTCAAAATGAATTCGAGCTCTCCTCACAAGTGACTCGGGATCTTCAGTAAAATTCTCTGGTAAGTCGAAACCAGTCATACACTACCTGTCTTCATCATCCAAAGATAAAAGAAGACAATCAAGGTTAGCCTACATTGAGAGTTGTCCTAACCTACTCAGAGTTTATAAACAGATGCAAAGCATAGTCATGATAATCATGTGCCTTCCCCGGCAACGGCGCCAGAAACGCCTTGTAGGCACCTCTCAATGTCACAACTAATGACGTCGGGTTAGCTTGAACATCAAGACTAGCCAAAGGTTAATCTAAACGATAATGAACGAATCCGCAAGTGCACAGATAAACCATTGTAGCATTTCCCCAAGGAAGGAGAGTATTCCAAGGGTATCGTATCGTGGAAGGCAATGGCGGATATCTTAGACTTATGCTTTTGCTCTTAATGTAAACCAAGAGATAGATATAGAAAACAACACACTCAAAGACAGGGGTAAGATAAGAGATATAAGGGTAGTGCGACACACACACACTCAGATCTACCTCTACTCTAGCACACTAGGGTAGTGTTACAGTTCCTGATCCAAAGCTCGATTTAAGTAAAACTTGCTAATTAATCCCCCTCAACAGGTGAACCGCCGTCGTTAACTACGCCGGGGCCGCAGACATTCCTTTTTTTCCGCGCCACCCCGCGTCGTCCTCGAGCTCCGCCTCGACAGGTCGTTCATACCAGGCGCCTTCCTCCTTTGCACGTGCTGCTTTCTTGGCTCCGACGGCACAACAGTAGCCACAGCCGCAGGCTCCGCACACCTACGTGCAGCGGCCGTTTGTTTTCCCCGGCTCAGGTACATTCACTAGACCTTCTTTTCAACTAATTCACGGAGTTGTTGTGTGTTTTTGTTATATTATCTTTTAATCGTACAGGGCGACCGCCGGTCTTTCCGACGGGACTCGGAGCTTTCACCTGGGCTCGACAGCCAAAGACGACGGCACCTAGACCAGCAGTACGAGCTGCAGATATTCCTTCCTCGTCCACTGCACCTATTTTCCAGCATGGTAACGACCTTAACTATTATAGTAATATTCGATAAGTATGATACGTGGAAAACTAAAACTATTCGTTGCAGGTTTCGACCCGACCACGGCCTCGATGGAGTCCCCTGACGATCAGCTGCTGTGGGATGAGTGTAGGCTCGAGGACTTGCTCACGCCCATGGATGCGGCACAGGTCGAGGAGCTTCGCACGTCACAGTTCACACAGGCGCAGCCTCTTGGGATGCAGGAGACACAGCTGCCTTTTGGATGGTCCCAGGTGGCCGGCGGAGCGACAGAGGCCGGCCCGGCGGGCGGAGCGACAGAGGCCGGCCCGGCGGGTGGAGCGACACCGGCTAGTGCAGGCTCGTCGTAGGCGGTTGTAGGGTCGTCGCCGGCGGGCGGAGCGACACCGGCTGGTGCAGGCTCGTCGCAGGCGGTTGCAGGGTGTTAGTGTTTTAGACACCGAGCCTACGACGGGGTACCCGAAGTAGTAGATTGTGTGGTGGGGCTCGCCGAGATCAGGAACACGATGGTGAGACACGGGGCACACAATTAGACAGGTTCGGGCCGTAATGTGCGTAATACCCTACGTCCTGTATGCTACGTGGCTTTGTATTGATTGCGTATGTTTTGAGAGGGGTCCCTGCCTCGCCTTATATGTCACGGGAGGCAGGGTTACAAGTCAGATTGGTACACAGGTACTATTCGAGTAGGACCCGGAGTAGCCTATACAAGGTATGGAAAGCTATCCTAGTCTTAGTACAAGTCCTTGTCCGCCTTGTCTTGCCTTGTGGTCCACGGTACCAGCACCGTGGCCCACTAGTCGAGTAGTCCAGGTGTACAGGAACTCATCTCCCGGATATGGCCCACAATGTGTTGGTGGGCCCAGGGATGCCCGGTCGACAAGCCCCCGAGTACTTTGTAGTCGAGTGCAATGCTCCAAGTAGTCTTGAAGGTCTCCACGAGTAGTTCCCAAGCGTCCCCGAGTTCTACAAGCTTCAATCTTCAATAGTACTTGAATCATCACGAGGCTGGAAGGTACTCCAGCTAACTCCACGAGTAGTCTTGAAGTCTTCTCGAGTTGTTCCCAAGCGTCCCCGAGTACTTCCCTTGAAGGTCTTCAATAATACCCGCTTCGTTCTTGAAATCTTTGCATCAAAGATCCATATGGAAATGCGATTACTAAAATCGCATTCCATATGGAATGTAGCCCCCGAGCCTTAGGTCGAATCCAGGATTCAAGCTGAGGGTCAATCTTGAACTCTTTGATCTTGCTCCGAAAAATCCGTAGACAATCCGAAGAAATAATATAGGAATGCGATTTGCAAAAATCGCATCCTATATGGATGTAGCCCCCGAGCCTTAGTTCGAATTGACAATTCAAGCTGAGCGTCAATCAGTAGTCTTCGTCAAATAATCCCGCAAAATCCTGAGAAAAACTGAAGGACACGTGGCACGGAGCCCCTGAGCCTTGAGTCGAGTACTTTCTCGAATTGAAGGATCCAATCTGACTATTGAATAGTGGCTTGAATTCAGTGAACTGTAGCTGAGTGAAATCCAATTCCATCGAGTAGTCGAGCTCTCGAGATAGAGCCTAGCAGGTCTTGGATTTGAGTCCTCTGACTTAACCAAATATTTGCCTGTGTGAAACCAATCTGTTGAATACAAAGGGTCACCAGGCCGAACCGTTTTAGGGTTTTGGTTTTATAAATATCCGAAGGGGTATCCCTTAGGGTTTCACTGCTTCCATTCGCCCTTAGATCCAGAAAGCCTTAGCATCCATAGCCGCCGCAGAGTTCGAGCGCCCAAAGTGCCAAGAGTGCACAATCTCCATCCCTTCACCGTCCTCCGGTCAATGCGAAAGAAGATCCTCGTCACAGGAAGGATGAAGCCTGCGCCATCCAAGGGACAGAAGAGGAAATCCGGCCAAGGCAAGAATGAATTGCCGGAGCCCAAGTACAAGACCGTGGTCATCACGAAGCCCCCGAGTCAGGCTGTATCTTGGAAGAAGTCCAAGATGAGGGAGGAAGATATCCAAGCCCTCGTAGCCGGCGGGTTGCTGCGGGAGAAGGCCATTGCCGGTTGGAGCTCTGCCGCCGGTGATGCGTGGCCGATGGAGAAGAGCCCAGATGAGATCTCGATGTTCGGCCACTTCGTCGAGCGTGGATTGACACTGCCATCATTAGATTTCTTCAGAGGCTTCCTCGACTTCTTCAAGTTGGAGCACGTGCATCTGAACCCGAACAGCATCTTCCAGATCGCAGTGTACGTGAACTTCTGCGAAGCCTTCCTTGGAATCCGCCCACATTGGGCTCTATTCAGGAAGATATTCCACCTGAAGCCGCAACCCAACGCCAACTTCTCGGTTGTAGTCGGTGGAGCCGGTCTCCAGATGCACCAGAAGGCACAGGAGTTGTACTTTAAGTACGACTTGATTGATTCGAACCAAGACTGGAAGACCAGATGGTTCTATATCGATAATGCCCCGCCTCAACTACCGAAACCAAGCATGTTCGTGCCGGTGTATGACAGGCTCTGGAAGGATGAACCAACAATGCAAGAGTGCATCCAGATCCCGGAGTTGCTGGCGAAGATTACGCAGAAGAAGGCGCAAGGCTTGACAGCGGAGCAAGTAGCCTTCAGCTTCATGAAGCGAAGGATACAACCCTTGATGCAGCGGGAACATCTTGGGTTCGAGTACACTGGAGCAGATGACGGCTCCAGGCTATCTGCTGAGGAGATCAACGACGATCTCGTGATGGAGCGACTGCAGAAGATCTTCAAGAATCTTCATGGAATTCCTGCAGCTGTTCCTGAGTTCAGCGCAGACAACCCTCCGCGTCTGGTAAGTCTTCAAGTACTTAGCCCCCGAGTACTTTTGTTGAAAGTAATCGAGTAACTAACATTTGCCTTGTGCTTTACAGGAGGATGTCTTGAAGTTTGTGTCTGGCCCTCCTCCTCGTCCTGAGGACCCACTCCAAGCGCCAGAAGAAGGCGCAACAGGAGCGGAGCCTGAAGCCCCCGAGGGTAGTCAAGCTGCCCAAGAAGGAGAAGAAATCTTGGTGGAGGACGCCTCCTCAAGCGATGACGATGGCTTAACACTTCAACAGCGATTTGAAGTGAAGAGCTGCTACGGATACTCTGGGGCGCCCATCCCCAGTGGCCTTGCCGTGGGATCATCGAAGAGACCAGCATCATCTCTCGCAGATGATGTGACATTGCCACCGCGGAAGAAAAGGACCACGGTGGGGAAGCGGGCCGTGAAGAAGATAGCGGGCCTCCCCTCCATTACAGTAAGTGTTGGAGAAACTTTTGGAAGTAGTCGTTATGCATAGAGTACTTATTCTCTGCTGTAATGGCTTGTTTTTGGTCTTGTGCAGGTTATCGAGAGTGAAATCCATGTACCCTCGAGAAGCCCTCCAAGAATAATAGAACCCGAGGTGGTTCCAGCGTCTGCCATAGAGACGGTGGTGCATGTGCAACAAGAAGCCACGGCACCAGAAAATGTGCTGCCGGTGGAAAATGTACCAGAAGTGCCGGCAGCGCCTTCTTTCTTCGACCTGCTGGGACCCAAAGTCTCAGTGCCTCGTGCTGCCTTGTAAGTATACGAGTACTCGAGTACTTATTTTGATTATGTACTCTGCTTCTGCTAACCAACTTGTAAATGCAGGAAATCCACTGGTGTGAAGTGGGGCGCTTCTGGAAGTGCTGCTGAAGGAGACCATACTCCTGAAGAGCAACAAGAAGATGTACTCCCAGAGCACCAAAATGTACCCGCAGAAACTGAGGCTGCTGAAGTGTTGAGGGTTCTCTGGAGCGACGTGACCAAGTCTGCAGTTGAAGCCTCTTCCAGGCCCAGGGCTCAACACCTCGAAGAGATTGAAGTCGTGGTCAATGAAGCCTTGGAAGTGGACCCTGAAGCCGTGCTGCAACACGAAGAAGTCCCGGCTGTGGAAGCCCCTGTGCATCATGCTGATGCACATCTGGTGCTGGAGGAACAGCCAGAGAACCGCTTGGTGCTGCATGAGCCACAAATTGAAGACCCGGCTCCTCTGCACAGCGCTGCAAGGTACACAGCAGCTAGTACAAGTACCAAATCCATGGCAGAGAACTTGATGCCATATGATGACTCCTGCCTGGATGAGGACAACTTGAACGCGCACGCCGAGATGTTCCGCGGCGTAGAGAAACTCCTTGCGGTAAGTTGTGTAGTCTCTTGTAGAGTAGTTGTAGTCACAGATATCTTGTCTCTGACTTATATGTTGTTCTCGCTCTTACAGGAGGTAGTCAAGCAGTCGAAACACAAGACTCGGCTGCTTGAGGAGCATGCGGCTGACATTGAGGAAGTCTCGCGGCTCAGAGAGGAATTGAAGCAGCAAAAAGCCTTGTCTCTGAAGCTACAGGAGAGACTTGATGCCAACGCCGCCGAGTACCACAACGAAATCCAGAAGCTGACGGCGAAGAAGGATGAAGTTGTTGGTAAGAACAAGTCCTTGCGTCTGAAGAATAAAGGTAATCTCCCTTCTGAAATCATCATTGAGTACTTTTGTTCTTGCGCACCATATCTGATAAGTAGCCTTGATCCTTTGCAGAGCTGACGGAGGAAGTCGACAAGTTCAAGAACAAGGCGCTGGACTGACAGCTAGCCTTCAACCGTGAAGAAGCAGCTCATATGGATCTGAAAGAAGACTATAAGGTGCGGTGCTTCGAACTTGAGCGCGAGATGAATATCCGCATTGCCGGCTGGACTGACTTGCTGCGCTGCATGCAGTCATTGAAGGAGAAAATTGAAGAAGCCGAAGTCCTACGCTCAGAGCTGAAGGCATTGACAGAAGCAGCCGAGCCAGTGGCAAACTTGTTTGAACCCAGAGTCGCCGGAGTTCAGCCTCGTCCACTTGTGGAAAGGTTGAAAGACACCCCAAGGAAGATTCTGGAGTACGCTCAAAGGCTAGCCTGTACAATTCCCAATCAAGTCCTGAGCTTCATTAAGTCCTTCTATGCTGAAGCGGATCTCACGGTCATCATGAACGGTAGATCTGGAGACTGCACCGACGATCGTCTCAACGAGCTGATGCAACAGACTTCTCCGATCGCGGAAGCAGTTTCCAAGTTCATCGACCTCTGTTAGATGTACCTGTAGAGTAGAAACACTAGGGAGAAAACAAGTGTAATCTCAAACAAGTGTTTATGTAATATAATTGAAAACTTGCAGAAATCAATTATCTGGATCCCTTGTTTGCATCTGTGTTGGCCGAGTACTCGAGTTGGTACAGAATGTGTGGCTGCAAAAAAGAGATACAATACACGAGTAGGAGTACTCAAGTGTACACATGTTCTGAAGAACATTAGCTTAAAACATGACGAGTTGAACACCTTAGTTGTAGTAGCGTAAAGAAGGCTTTGTCATGAGTTAAGCTAAGAGTAGTAACAAGTCGATATAGAGTAGCAGCTTGTACTAAACACATTGTACAGAGTTGACAATGTCTTGAGTACCTCTGAGGCTAACAAGCCTAGTGAGAGAGTACTCGAAAAGAACTTATTCATAACGAGTTGAACACCTTAGCTATAGCAGCGTAATGAAGGCTTTGTTATGAACAAGTAGAGAACAGTAACAAGTCGATATAGAGTAGCAACTTTATTACTGAATACATTGTACAGAGTTGACAATGTCTTAAGTACCTCTGAGCCTATGAGCCTAGTGAGAGAGTACTCACAAGAATGTTCCGAAGAATGAGTAAGACCGTAGGAGACAGTGTGATGAACTCATCCTTGCTGTAGCAGCAACTTGTGTGAGAGTTCCACTGAGACCCTACAAGCAGGGTGTTACTCTAGGCCACAGCCTCTTATTGAAAAATAGGAACATGGACAGCATATGCCACTTACTGCCCTATACGATACAGGATCACTGGAGAGAGTTATCATGACTCCCTACGAGGTCGCAGAATGAGACTGCCTGGAGAGGGTTGATGAAGCCCCCTGCGGGTGCTCGCAGCTGAAAGCCACGAGAAGATACAACCGAAACTGTCTGGAGAGGATTATCTTGATCCCCTATGAGTGGTGACAATCGTAGCTGTCTGTTGAGTGGTTGCAACCGAAGCTGCCTGGAAAGGGTTGTTGAAACCCAATACGAGTTGTTTTACAGCCGAAGCCGTCTGGAGAGGGTTGTTAAGACCCCCTACGGGTAGAAGCGACAAAGCTAGTCGATGTTCCAAGAGTTGTTGACTTCCTCGCCTTCAAGAGTTTGAAGACGATATGAGCCTGGTCCGGTAACCTTTGCAACAGAGAAAGGACCTTCCCATGGTGAGTTAAGCTTGTGTAGTCCTGCCGTATTCTGGATGCGACGAAGGACTAATTCACCAACGTTAAAGGAGCATTCCTTAACATTGCGGTCATGATAGCGGCGGATCCTCTCAAGATATCGAGCGGATTGAACAAGTGCGTTGCAGCAAGCTTCCTCGAGACTGTCGACATCTGTCTGTCTTGTTTCTTCAGCTACGCCTTCTTCGTATTGATCAACCGTCGGAGAAAGCCACATGACATCAGCAGGCAAAACGGCTTCAGAGCCGTAGACTAGGAAGTAAGGTGACTGCCCTGTGGGGGTAGTAGGCTGAGTACGCAGCCCCCAGAGTGCATTGGGTAGTTCCTTGATCCACTTGCCGCCCTTGGTATTTGCAGCATCGTACAGTCGCTTTTTGAGAGCATCGAGTATCATCCCATTGGCGCGTTCCACTTGGCCATTGGCACGTGGGTGAGCAACGGAGACGTACCGGACATCGATTCCACTGTTCTCGCAGTACTCCCAGAACTGGTGATTGTTGAAATTCGAACTCAGGTCTGTGATGATGCGGTTAGGGAAACCATAGCGATGTACGATTTCATCCAAGAAGTCGAGGACACGATCAGCCTTGGGGCAGGTAACAGGCTTGACCTCAATCCACTTGGTAAACTTGTCGATAGCCACCAGTACTCTGTTGAATCCCCCTGGCGCATTTGGGAGAGGACCAATCATATCCAGCCCCCAGCAAGCGAAAGGCCAAGTTGGTGGTATCGTGATGAGCTTGTAGGCAGGAACATGTTGTTGCTTGGCGAAGAATTGGCATCCTTGGCACTTCTTGACTAGTTTCTCTGCATCAGCAAGGGCTGTAGGCCAGTAGAAAGCACGTCTGAATACTTTTCCCACCAAGGTGCGAGAAGAAGCGTGATTGCCACAGATTCCTTTGTGTGTCTCCTCCAAGATTTCCTTGCCTTCCTCACGAGAAACGCATTTCATGAGTATATCAGAACTTGCGCCTCACTTGTAGAGTTGATCTCCGACTAGAGCATAAGCCTTGACACGGCGTGAAATGCGCTCGGCTTCTGCTTTGTCTTCTGGAATCAACTGATGTTTAATGTAGTCGATGAAGGGAATTCTCCAGTCCACATCAATCATAAGCACTTCTCGATCAGATTGAACTGAAGTAGTCACAGGTGTAGATGATTGCTCCGGAATTGATGGTTTATGGAGTTCATGGACGAAGATTCCAGCTGGCACTTAAGCTCGTGTAGATCCCAGCTTCGACAAGACATCCGCAACAACATTGTTGTCGCAGACCACATGATGGAACTCGAGACCATGGAATTTGTTCTCAAGTTTGCGTACCTCCTGACAGTACGCATCCATGTTTTCAGCATTACGATCCCATGAATCATTGACTTGATTGATGACCACCAAAGAATCACCATAGACAAGTAGTCGTGTAATGCCAAGAGAGACTGCAAGGCGAAGACCATGCAGTAGAGCTTTATATTCAGCTTCATTGTTTGAGACCTTCCAAAAGATCTGCAAAACATATTTGAGTTGCTCGCCCTTCGGAGAAATCAGAAGTACCCCGGCACCAACGCCTTCCAACTTGAGGGAACCATCAAAGTACATGACCCAATGTTCTGGACACTCAATTGGAGTTGGGACTTGATTTTCCCGCCACTCAGCCATGAAATCAACCAAGGCTTGAGACTTGATAGCAGTGTGAGATTTGAACTCGAGCGATAGAGCACCAAGCTCTACAGCCCATTTAGAAATCCTTCCTGTGGAATCCCGGTTGTGCAATATCTCGCCAAGCGGGTAGCTAGTGACCACAGAAATCTTGTATTCGTCGAAGTAGTGGCGGAGCTTCCGTGAAGTAATCAGAACTGCATAGAGTAGCTTCTGTACCGGAGGGTAACGAGCCTTGGATTCTGAGAGTACTTCACTGACAAAATAGACAGGCCTCTAGATAGGGTAGCCATGGCCTTCTTCCAGCCGCTCAACGACAATAGCAATACTGACGACATTAGTAGTCGCAGCAATATAGAGCAAGAGCTCTTCATTGGGCAGTGGAGCTGTGAGGACTGGAGGCTTGGATAAGAACTCCTTGAGCTAAGAAAGAGCTTGATCAGCTTCAGTTGTCCACGTAAACTTCTCCTGCCGCTTGAATAGCTTGAAGAAAGGTAGACCCCTTTCACCAAGTCGCGAGATGAAGCGATTGAGTGACACCATGCAACCAGTAAGCTTCTGGACATCCTTGATAGTAGTCGGAGCTTGCATGTTGGAGATGGCGGTGATCTTCTCAGGGTTTGCTTCGATGCCACGATGGCTGATGATGAACCCGAGTAGTTTTCCTGAAGATACGCCAAAGACGCACTTATTGGGGTTGAGCTTCCATTGGTACTCGCGTAGCGAAGCGAAAGTTTCCTCAAGATCCGTGATAAGCATGTCTGGATCCCTAGTCTTGACAACGACGTCATCCACGTATGCTTCCAAGTTCTTGTGAAGCTGCTTCTTGAAGCACGCTTGGATAGATCTTTGATATGTAGCGCCAACATTTTTCAACCCGAAGGACATTATTGTGTAACAATAAGCACCAAACGGAGTGATAAACGTAGTCTTCTCTTGATCAGATTCTTTGATTGCAATTTGATGATAGCCGGAGTAGCAATCCAGGAAACAGAGTAGAGCACAGCCCGCCGTAGAGTCAATGACTTGATCAATCCTCGGCAACCCGAAAGGATCCTTGGGGCAATGCTTGTTTAGATCAGTGTAGTCGACACACATCCTCCAGTCATTAGAGTTCTTCTTTCTGACGAGCACAGGGTTGGCGAGCCATTGCGGATGAAAAACTTCCCGGATGAAGCCACCCGCGAGTAGTTTAGCGAGCTCTTTCTTGATAGCAGCCCTGCGGTCATCAGCAAAGCGACGAAGGTGTTGTCTCTTGGGGGTAGCATTAGGATCGACGTTGAGTGAGTGCTCGATCAACCTCTTGGGCACACCTGGCATGTCAGATGGCTTCCACGCAAAGATATCACGGTTATCCCGAAGGAAATTGACGAGCGCGTCTTCCTATTTAGGATCAAGCTGTGCACTGATCATGGTCGTCTTGCTACTGTCACCAGTACCGAGGTCAATGGCTTTGAGCAGGATGTCACCAGATGGTGCGGGCTTGTTGTTGTTGTCAGTCTTCTCAGGAACCTCTAGCTCGCTCGGAGCAAGCTTTTTAGCAGCAGTGAAGACTTCCATCATTGTGTTGGGTACTTCAGTAGTCGAGGAAAGTTCTACGGCTTCTATGTCGCAGTCGTAAGAACACTTTAGATCCCCTTGCAATGAAAGAACACCCTTGGGGCTCGGCATCTTGAGAACCAAGTAGACATAGTGAGGGATAGCCATGAACTTAGCGAGACCGGGCCTGCCGATGATGGCATGGTAAGAAGTCTTGAAGTCAGCGACCTCAAACTTGATGTACTCGGTGCGATAGTGATCCTTAGTCCCAAAGGTAACGGGTAGTACAACTGAACCCAAAGGAACAGCTGCGTTGCCCGGGATGATACCATAGAACGGTGAGTTGGTCTTGATAAGCATATTGGTGATATCCAGGCCCATCTTCTTCAAGGTCTTGGCAAACAGGACATTGAGTCCGCTGCCACCATCAATAAGAACCTTGGTAAGTCTGGAGCCTACCACCACTGGATCCAAAACGAGAGGATATTGTCCTGGCTCAGAGAAACTAGTCCATTGATCCGCCCTTGAAAAGGTAATGTGGGTTTCAGACCACTTAAGATAAGTGGGAGCTGCTGGTTGGATGGACATGATCTCCCTGAGAGCTAGCTTCTGCATGCGCTTTGTTGGAATTCCACCAAATATGACATTGACAGTATTGGACGGGTTCTGAAACCCAGTGTCTTTGTCTGTGTTAGCCTTCTTCTCCTTGTTTTTGCGATAACGCGAGTCTGGGTGCGATGGTTCAGGTGTGTTTTTCAACGCACGTCGAAGTTGGTAACACTGCTCTGTAGTATGATCGCCCTCCGGGTGCCATGGGCATTTCTGCTTGGTCAAAGTTGCCCAGTGAGGATCATCTTCAGGCTTGGCGGTAGTTTCCATGGCTGCAACAATATTCTCGGGCTTGCGCTTGCGGTTGGGATTACTCGAGTAGTTATTCCCTTGGCGGTTACCTTGCTGCTGCTTGCCGCTGCTGCTTCCACCAGCATTGTTGTTGTTGCTGTTGTTCTGGTTGGTGCGAAGATGCTTGAATCGATTCCGAGCTTTGTCTTCCTCGTCTGCCCAATGAGTGATCATCTCCTTAAGCTTGGTGATGTTGGCTAGGCGAGCACGACCAAAGTCTTGGAATAGCCTGTCATCATAGAAACCATCCTGGAAGGTGTCTATGACTTCTTTTTCGGTGACATCAACAACAGTAGCCCTTTTCTCAAAGAAGCGGTGCATGTACTCGCGAAGAGTCTCGCCTTGTTTTTGCTTGATCAGGGCAAGGTCCATCTTGGTGCCATGACGGCCCAAAGAACCCGCGAAGTTGCTGGTGAAGCGGTGCTTGAGTTGTCCCCAATTGTCGATGGAGCCACGTTTGAGGGACTCAAACCATGTGAGGGGCTCTTGCTCAAGGACAAAAGGGAAATAGATACACTTGGTATCATCATTGCCCCCGGCGTTGGAGATGGACAGAGCATAACAGCGCAACCACTGCCTTGGATCCTGCTTGCCATCATACTTGGAGATGCTGTAAGGCTTGAATTTCTCCGGAAGATACAAAGATTGAAGTCGAGCAGAGAAAGCAGGAAAAGAATCAGAGTCATTATCCTTTTGCTTCTCACGTTCAGCGCGTCTGGCGTTGATAGTTGTACGAGCGTCGTAGCGAGAGTCTCCCGACTTGCTGTTGACACTACCATCGTCGCCTTTGCCCTTGTTGCTTGCTTCCGGACGTGTGCGATTAGGAGTGGGAGTAGTACGACGAGGACCCCCACTGCTGCCATGGTGACTAGGAGCACTGGTACTCTGTCGTAGCATAGTATAGGCTAGTTCAGCCAGCTTCGCGACTTCAGTAGTCGCCCTGTCACGAGGCATAGAGCGCCCGAGTAGATTGATCGCATTAATGGCTTCTTCTGGAGTACGATATTGACGAGTAGTAACTGCATCCAGAGCCTCTTGAAGATTACGGGTAGGTAGAGCTTCCGTGAGTTCCCGACGAAGAGTGGCACGATCAGCATTGTGTTGGCGACGAGCAGCCTTGTCCTCCGCGGTTTCATCAGCAGGAGCATTAGCAGAGAGTTCATCATCAGACACATCATCCGGGTAATGATAATTGGAGCGGTGCCCTTGTGGAGTAGATGCATCAACGACGAACACTTCTCGATGCTTTGAATAAGTACCCGTACTCTAAATGAGCTCAGTATCGGTGTCATAATCAACAAGCTTGACGCCTTCCTGGAAAAGCAAGTTGTCGAGACAGGCGATAAAGCGCTCCTGGTCATCCAGAGTAAGATCAGCAGGCACATGCTCAGGCCAGTAGATGAATCTACCCTCAGGTGTCGATGTGATTACCAGTCCATGAGCAGGGCCAGACAATTGTTGTACTTCAACAGAATCCGAACCGTAGTCGAACTCGAACTCAGAAGAATCCGAAGAGTAGTCGAAGTTGTCGTCCAAATCTAAAGAGTACTCGAGCACGATCTTCGGGCCAGGGCACATGAGGCGCTTCAATGCGGCTTGGTAAGCAGTACTGACATGGCGATGATCGAAGAGAGGTGGTGCTTGAATATTATCCAGGCTGAGTGCAAGCTGTGAAGCTGATGGAAGCAACTCGGGCTGGATGGGAGGCGAAGTCGAGTTGTACTCGGACTCCGACTCGAGATCTCTGAATGGGTCAGAGATCGAAATTTTCGACGAGATTCTCCATCGAAGCTTGCGTAAGCGTCGAGGACTTGAACTTTGACTCCGGAGTTGGCGCTAGGAAACGCAGGAACGATCCGGTGCCATCAGCAACGCAAACCCAGGAGCCGAAAACGAAGGTGTCGCCTTGCTGGAAAGCGACGATCAGCTTGATGGTGACGAGAGCCATCGAGTTCGCCAGTGGATCAACGACGAGATCCCCTACCTAGCGCGCCAGCTGTCAGTGTTTTAGACACCGAGCCTACGACGGGGTACCCGAAGTAGTAGATTGTGCGGTGGGGCTTGCCGAGATCAGGAACACGATGGTGAGACACGGGGCACACAATTAGACAGGTTCGGGCCGCAATATGCGTAATACCCTACGTCCTGTATGTTGCGTGGCTCTGTATTGATTGCGTATGTTTTGAGAGGGGTCCCTGCCTCGCCTTATATGTCACGGGAGGCAGGGTTACAAGTCGGATTGGTACAAGGGTACTATTCGAGTAGGACTCGGAGTAGCCTATACAAGGTATGGAAAGCTATCCTAGTCTTAGTACAAGTCCTTGTCCGCCTTGTCTTGCCTTGTGGTCCACGGTACCAGCACCGTGGCCCACTAGTCGAGTAGTCCAGGTGTACAGGAACTCATCTCCCAGGTATGACCCACAATGTGTTGGTGGGCCCAGGGATGCCCGGTCGACACAGGGTGTTGGCGTTTCGTAGCGCCGTCTTCTTAAGAACAGATCTGGGACCCATTCTTAGTGATAACACCAAGAAACGCCTTGTAGGCACCTCTCAATGTCACAACTAACGACGCCAGGTTAGCGTGAACATCAAGACTAGCCAAAGGTTAATCTAAACGATCATGAACAAATCCGCAAGCGCACAGATAAACCATTGTAGCATTTCCCCAAGGAAGGAGAGTATTCCGAGGGTATCGTATCCGTGGAAGGCAACGGCGGATATCTTAGACTTATGCTTTTGCTCTGAATGTAAACCAAGAGATAGATATAGGAAACAACACACTCAAAGACAGAGGTAAGATAAGAGATATAAGGGTAGTGCGACACACACACTCAGATCTACCTCTACTCTAGCACACTACAGCTTAGGAGAACATACGAGTTAGCTCTAGGTTCTAATGTACTAAACATACAAAGCTAGAAGATACAGGAGATGGACATGAGTATTGCATGAGAGAGATAAGGTTCAGCACCCAGGTACAAACGGGGAGCTAGCCCGCGACGACCAGCACTCTGCGAAACTAGACTTTAGACTCCTACAGTAGGTACCCCAGCACGGAGGGTTGCCCAAGGATCCAACAGGACTGTCACTACCTGCGGACCGCCCTCTATCGTTACGGGGGGTATTCTCATAACTATCGTAGACTCCACCCGGCCCGGGCTATTGTGACCCAGGGTGAGAGTCACCAGAAGACTAGTCAACTAGACCGAGTACCGTAGCTTGAACACAGACCTCATGCAACACTCTCATGCCATCTAACAAGATCAACTAAGGCTAGACACAAAAAGATATGAACTCTCTTATGTCTAATCAATAAGATCAAAGGGTCGTGTTCGTGAAGAACACGAGCCTCTAACTTATGAACAAACACATAAGGAAGGAGTTTATCACCCTTCAAGTGGATCAAAAGGTAATGTTCACGAAGAACACAAGCATCTAAATGATGAACAGAGGATGAACTTAAGAACATATCAAGCATATGATCTACCATGACTTTATATGAAATAGCTGAATAACGGAAGTAGATCAAAGTCATACAAAGAAATAAAGATAAAAGAGAACTCATACCTAGACTCCCAAGAAGACTTGGAACCTGAATAAGAGCTACTCTAGTCTACCCCCTAGCCTTGGAAACTAAAAGTGAGAGGAGAATGAGAGAGTGGTGTGTGGGAAATGGGAGCCACTCCCCTTCTATTTATAGGCAAGGACCAGGCTTACTCGGAGGCTCAAAGTGCTCCAAAACACCTCGGGATGCAGCAAGTGACCAATGAGCAGCTACCACATGTAGGGCCGAGATGGGGCGGCACTAAGGCGGTTCGGCCGATCCTAGGATCGGCCGGCCCCCTAGGCCCCCCACTCGGGGTGGTTTTCCTCTGGGTGGCTGCCCTGTGGCCCCTCTGATCCACCCCCGGTGCATGGCTTGATTTGGTATCCGAGGTGGGCCCTTTGATCCATGTGAAGTCCATGTGGCATCCTCTGATTCGTCGGTGAGTGCCTCCCCTGGATCGATGACGTGGAATGCCATGTTTCCCTTGGTGGCAGGCACCTCCTCAGCTGAGTTGGCATGGTTCCTTCATAGAAGGTGGGTTTCCATATCTTTTTAGGTGTAAATCACCTACATACAAATAATCTCCAAGGACAAGTGGAACTACATTATTCAAACCAAAATGCTAGTAAATAATGCATATGCCTCCATTTATGTGAGAATATTGAGGGTTGAAAGTGGTGAATTTCAACCGTCAACACAGGGTCATCGCAGGCGGCCATGGCGACACCGTCTGCCGACGAGCTCGGACCCCGGGTCATCAAGGCACCTGAGCCCTTGACGTACGCCCAGGACCACACCAGGGCTGGTGCTAGAGCTATTAGGCCGAAGAGGGGCCAGCGGATTTTAGTGTTTTGTGTCACAGCAGTACTTTGACCATGATCTTCTATAAATTATTTTGCATCTACTCGTTGATTATAATCTTTTCTTTTATATATGCCAATTTGTGATTGTGATTATGTTTAAATTTATCATTTACTTGTTTTAAAAAATGAAAAAAGTATTTTACAAAATGAAAAATTCTAAAAAATGAAAAAGGGTGCTACCGCCGTGTGGCAGGGCGGCAGACCCCTGCCGCCATGTGGCACGGCGCTAGGACCCTGCCGCCGTGGCACACGGCGGCAAGGTCCTAACGCCGTCTGGCACGACGGCGGCTTCCCTGCCACCGTGCGCCACGGCGGCAGAGGTATATTTTTGGTAAAATTTGTTTGTGTCATTTATTTTTCGAAAATCAACAAAAAAATATATAAAAAATTCATATAGGGGATGCCGTTTGAGAAGCTTCTCGGTCAGTCCGCCTTCTTGATTTTTGAACGTGCCTTCTCGGGCTGGGCCCTCCTTGGTGGGCTTATTTTTGGAGAGCCCCTAGTGGATCTTGAACTTTTGTGAGCCAGCTTGGTTGGCTTCCAACATTTGCCAAGTTAAAATTAAGGCTAGCTCAGAAACTTTGGCTATCAATTGGTTCATTACCAAAAATTTGACACACCAATATTTGTAGTCAATATCATGGTATGTCACTAGAAGCTTCTTGAGATGAGTAAGTATTTGTTAGCATGTTTTGGTACTAAACCAAGTAAGTACTTCAATTTCTTGCCCCAACTTTGATATGCTCTCCAATGACAAGCGTAACTTTGTTTTGGTGCCTGGGATCTTGTTCGCAGACCCAAGGACAAGGGTGGTCTTGGGGTGATTAATCTTAGTGTGCAGAATGATGCTCTCCTCCTTAAACACTTAGACAAGTTTTACAGAAGGGCCAATATTCAGTGGGTGAAGCTGGTCTGGCAGAAATATTATCCTGGCATTGTCCCTCATTTGGCAAGAGAAAAAGGATCCTTCTGGTGAAAGGATATTCTCAGACTCAACACTGCATACAGAGGTGTGGCAATTTGTGATGCAGCTAAAGGTGACAATTGGGTTTTGGGAGGACCTAATTGATGGTACTCTTCAGTCCTCAATTTATCGAAACCTTGCTGTCTTTGCCAAGGATCCAAACATTTCCCTTGTTGAGAGGAGTAAGTATTTGTTAGCATGTTTTGGTACTAAACCAAGTAAGTACTTCAATTTCTTACCCCAACTTTGGTATGCTCAGATTTTGGCAAACCATGATTATTTTGGTTGGGCGACAATTGGAATCCAACCAATCAGCCCCTTTATCTCACTGGAGTTGAACTGCTTGGTCTGCTCTCGCAAAAGCTTTAAAGCTGGTCCTCCTAATTTTCTTTTACCAGTTAGTGTTTCACTGTTTTTAACAGAATAAAAGCTTGTGGCAAGATCACAGCAGTGTGCCTTTTTTGCGCGTGGTGAAGTTGGTTTAATTTCGTTAGACAACAACCATTTTGTTTCTTATTTGCAAGTTAATTAGATGTTCGACGAACGGTCATAACGGTAGCGACAAGATGGCAATTGCTTGCACGATCAGGCAGGCTGTTTAGATCATCTACAAGAGTTTGTTATTTTTAATTTAGCAAATCTTATAATTTGTCAACTTTTAAAAGATTTGCTAAGCTAAAAAATGCATCTTCAAGAGTGATATTTTTAACTTGTTAAGCTATTTTTTTCTCAGGAACTCTTGTCTATCTTTTATTTCTTTTTCCACTCTCACACCTGCCTCCACACATCCCTTCTCTATCTTTTATTTCTTTTTCCACCCTCACACCTGTCTCCACACATTGGACAAACACTAATATTTAAAGTTGAGTATGCTCACGTATATTTACGTGCTGAAGGCTGATTTTTTCCAAGTTGGCAAAAATTGACAAGTCCTTTGCCAAACGGTTGGAGTGTGTGTTTTCAACATTTTTGCTAAAAATAAAAGATGTCAACTTGATTTAGCAAACTGTTGAAGATGCTCCTACAACGTTTTCGTTACAAGCCATTGCTACACAAATAAGCTGCAACGGAGCAAGCTTTTGCAATTTGTAATGTTAATTTTCAAAACTGCAACAATTTTTCATCGCAGCTTTCATTATTTTTCAACATTTTTTCAAAACAGAATGCATTCAGAACTCAACAAAGGCAAACATTTTAATCACCATAAATCAAGACAAAACTCCGACATGTATTCAGAACAGATTTACTAGAATAGCATTCAGCACCAAAGCTTCTTCCGCCGAGAACACCAAGGCCTCTTTCTGTAACACAGTTAGAAACATCCGTTTCTCTTTACTCCGCATACTGCATCCAGAAAACAAACTACGAAGTGTAACACACGACGGTAAACTGCCTTTAGAACTCCCCCAAAAAATAAGCCATTCCATGGTGTCAAGCTACATCAACAGAATAGCCCAACGACAAGCGATGCTAGAAGAAAACGTTCAAAATAGATGTACAGATACGGGAATTATGAACATTACAAATCATAACATCTCATTTGCCCTCCTTAGTAATGTATTGCGATTGACAGATCTCCCTGGTAATACAGAATATTGAGTTCAGGAAACAGCTCACTACACTCATTTGCAGATTTCGTGCATTGACTAGCAATGCAGAAGAAGCAATTCCGGAGACACCAAGTGATGACACTGTGTCAGTACGGAGTACCTTCTATGTGATTTGCTACAAACAAGGTGCAGATTACCTGTTTTCCCTTTATTGCAGTGAAGTACCGCATACGGGCATATGTTTTCTTATAGTTCTGCGTACTGGCCAGAAAAGATTGCACAAGTCTTACCACATCACGAAGCTTAGTCAAAGTACTCAGTACCTAACTGCACTAAAGAAGAAAGGTAACTGTCCAGGAGACTGTAGCCAGAAGTCTAATTATAGGTGTGGATAACCATGGGGGTCATGCGATCCCCAAGGCCCAGTGCCATAGCGACTCCCAAACGAAGAATAGCCACCACCTTCATACATGCCTTGCAAGCCCATCCCAGGAGTTGACACTGGTGCGCCATAAGTTCCATGACTGCTGAAACCTAAGAGCAGACCACTTTATAGGATAAACTTTGCAACTATTTCGCTAATGTACATGCAAGTGGGTAAAAGACACTTACTAGGTGCCCTTCTCCTTGCAATATCAGCCCTCAGCTTCTCAGCCCCCTGAGCCATAGCTACAAGATCCTTCTCCATTGCTTGCACCTGTGCTGTCAGTTCCGGCTTTGCATTCTTCTCATACTCAAGTGTTGCCCTGTAATGATATATTATTAGTTAACATCTTCTACTCAACAAGATTATAGAAGATAAAGCAAAGCAGAGACTCTGAACTAAAGAGCCCCTTGGAGGCAGCAACTGAAGTCATCGCATGATCCATGAAGAATATCAACAGGATGCATCCATTCTAGAAGAACAACAAATGATAAATGCTCAATACCTAGCCTGAATCAGTTCTTGCCGCAGAGCATCACGCTCGGCTATCATAGGAGGTAGCTTCTGGCTTTCAGATTTATGATGCTCAAGCTCTTTTGATAGACCCTGAACCTTTGCAGCCAGCTCTTGCCTCAAAGACTGTAGTTCACCTGCTTCAGATCGCAGATGCAAAGCATCTTGCCTAAGGGGTTCTAGGGCACGTAGCTCAGCTTCCAGCTTCAGATTCCTCTGGGTTAGCTCCCTTGATTCAAGTTCTTTGTCTGCCCGGAGCTTAGGTACAGTCTGACTTGAGGCGTGGAGATCTTCTTGCATACGAGGTATGGTCTGCCTGAGACCAACAATTTCATCTGCCAGACGCTGATTTTCTTCACGGATTCTGCGCATCTCGGCACGACGACTAGACAATTCCTCCTCCAAGCGACGCGGAGAGACAACCCTTGTTCGTGCAAGGGGAGGAGGTGGAGCATCACGATATCCTCGAGGCTCCTCATAGTGGCGGGGTAGACGGTGTTTTCCTGCCATTTATAGCCTAATGAAAAATAAGAATAAAATAATTAATCAAATATAACTCAAGAAAACATATTGTGCATGCTGTGCGACAGTTTGAAAGATATAAATCCAAGTGACCTTTCACTTTTCAGGACATGTTCTTCTACACACTTTTAAGTGAAATCAATTTCTTCAGTAGTTCAGTTAGTTGATGAGATCTATCTTACCAAAAAAAGCTCTTTTTTATGTATGTATGTTTGGATTTCAACATCTCGACAACACAGGCGTATTAGTATATCAATGTTCATTCATAAGTTTGCTACAATCATGTTCACCATGGTACTGGAAAAGAAAAGTATATCGATTCTAGTAGAATGTCAGAGGGAGGGGGCGTATGGATATTAGTATGAACACAACACACACACAAAAAAAGTACAATAATAAAGCATTGCTATGGGTGCCAACGACCCAGGCAGTGGGCCGGTCAGCCAGGGAGGCATAGCAGCCCATGCGGCAGCAGAGAATTTAGAGGGTGTTAGAATAGAGTAGTGTCGGCCAGCTCTATATAAACACACAGTGGAATCAATCAAGAAAGAAGAAATTAGTTCCCCTCTATCTCTCTGTTACCTCTCACATGCCTCCAGGGAGACAAGACCTCAGGCCTCGCCACCCGTCGAGCAAACCAACTCTGCTAATAACAGTATTCCTTTAGGGAAAAAAAACTCGAGGGAAGGAGCAGACCACACCCCCGCTTTGAATTAAGAGGATGCAGGGCTCGAACCCGGAAAAAAAGCTCCCGTGACCAGTCGCCCGCGGGAGCACCTGCAACAGCATTCCTTTAGGGAAATACCATAATAAGAATTCAAAATATTAGAGCCACTGACTTGGAAACTTCATTATGTTTTACACAATACACTTATGAAGGCTCCTAAAGAATGTCAATCAAAACCTACATGAATACATGATTTAACCTTATCAGTTTGTCTGGGTATAAAACTGATAAAATTAACCAAAAAATTGAACAACATTGGCTTGAGTTTTGGTTTATAAACAACTCCATAAATTAACTGCTAGTATTTCTCATCAGACAAGAGACGGACAGGTGATATGGCAAATTAATGAACTGCTCGATCCTTCATAAGCTGGAGGAATGAAGAAATAGTAAACAATGTGTTCTTAAGCCGGAGAGATGGACTGGTTAGAGCAAACTCCAGGAGTTGTTGAAACTCTCATCCCAACCCGGGCTCGAAGCACAGCACCTTCTTCGAACAAAGCCCGGGGGAGTTCTCACACGGTTGAGTTTTTTGTTTCACAGTTAACACATGCATACCCATCACTGACTATTGCTAAATTTTAGAGGTGAGCCAAGTTAGGGGTCTTATCCTTCCTTTATTTCGAAATTAATTAAAAAAATATAATGCTCATAGCAGGGGCGGACCCAGTTTAGGACACGGGTCTACAGTACATAATTGCTTGAAACAAATTGAAGTTTTAAAGAATACATGGTCAGATCCAAATATAAATAACATACATTAGGGTTTGGTGGTTCGATTCCGCACCGCAGGAAGGGAAGGGAATAGGTGGGCGTACCTGTCGGATGTTCGTCGCCGGCGCCCGACGAAGGTCAGATGATCGGCCGACAAAAGATCTGGCCGTTGCTGCTCGCCTTGTCGTCGCCGCTGGGAAACGAAAGCCAGAGTCCAGGCGCGGGAGAAGGGGGCTTCAGCTGCGAGGCGCACGCGGGCGCTAGGGAGGAGGGAGAGGGCGGCTCGGCCGGTCGGGGTGGAGAAAACCGACTCCTTGCGGCGGCAGCGGCGTCGCTTTTCTGCTGCACGCCGGCACCTGAGCCTGAGCGGAGCGGAGCCGGGGGTGGTGCTTGGGCTGGATGCCTCGGGCCTTTGGTTGGCCCGACGCCCGGCGGACGTGCGCGGGTGGGTGGTGGTGGGCGCGTGATGAGGAGGAAATTCCGTATGAGCCGCCTCCGGGATTTTCTTATTTTTTAAATTTATTTTTTTACGACTTTTCAAAAATATATAGCACGGTAAAAATTTTGCAAAATGTACGTTTCAAATGACGGTAGTGAACGGTAACCCACGGCAGGTAATGCAGCACTCCCAACCGTTTTTTGTTCAAACGACTCTCGTCACATCTTTGCCCGCTCCGGTGACACAAGCCAACTCCGGTCGCACTCAAGTCCGCTCCGGCGGTACAAGTCGACTTCTGGTCGCACCTTCGCTTGCTCCGGTGGCACAAGCCCGCTCCGGTCGCACTCAAGCTCGCTCTGGCGGCACAACTCAATTCCGGTCGCACTAAAGCCCGCTACGACGGCAAAACTTCTTGTTTTTCTGATTTTTCATTCTTTTTTTGGTTTCCAGGAGTGCTTTTCATTTTTTGGCTTTCCAGCTTTGTATTTCAGGTTTCATGCTTGGCCCTGAGTACTCAAATTGACTTTTGAAGTTGACTTCTTCAAGTCGCATCTCAAAAGTCGACTTCTTCAAGTCACATCTCAAAGTCGACTTTTTTAAGTCGCGTCTCAAAAGTCAACTTCTTCGAGTCGCATCTCAAAGTCGACTATTTTAGTCGCATCTCAAAGTCTGCTTCACCAGCACATAGTCAACTATTCTAGTCGTATTTCAAAATCTGCTCCGGCAGCACAAAGTCGACTTCTTCAGTCGCATTCTAAAGTCTGCTTTGACGGCACAAAGTCGACTTCTTCAGACGCATTCTAAAGTCCGCTCTGACGGCACAAAGTCGACTTCGGTCGTATCTAAAGTCTGCTCTGACGACACAAAGTCGACTTCAGTGGCATCTAAAGTCCGCTCTGACGGCAAAAAAGTCAACTTTGGTCGCATCTAAAGTCTGCTCTAACGGCAGAAAGTCGATTTCGATCGCATTTAAAGCTCACTCCAGCGGCAAAATTACTACTCAAAGACTACTCGAGTAGTCTCCGCTACTTATCAACCTCAACGACTTGACGCCAAATTACTACTCAGAGATAAGTTCAGAATGTTCCACTAGCTCTCCAGCTCGAGGGGGGGCTCAACTCCAATCACTAGTCGACGTGGCTCATACGGCTCACTAAGCACACAATCTCGGGGGTCGGACGCTGCAATATTACTCGGATGATGGCTTTTTGCAAACTTTGAAGACCCTTGGATTGATTATTCTAATCACTTCAAGGCTCGGGGTCTGCTATATTACACCCATTATTCAATTTTTCAAAGACGAAAACCGCAGAATCAAGATTGACCCTCTGCCAGAGTCCACGACTCAACCTAAGGCTCGGGAGCTACTTCATATAGAGTGCAATTTTGTGATCACACTTCCATATAAACTCCTCAACCCAAGGAATCTCAACTTCAAGACAGATGAACTAGAGCACATTCCACCCTCTTGTACTATTGAAGACTTTTATTGGCTAGCAGTGCTCGAGATGATCAAGAACTACTCAACGAAGTTTCAAGACTACTCGAACTCGCTGCTCTAGACTACAAAGTGTCCGGGGGCTTGTCGGGCATACACCCCGGGTACCAGCAAGGAAGGAAGAAGGCAGACTCCTACTAGAATTCTCTTATATTCCTACTAGGACTAATACCATGTAATCCTACTAGGACTCCTACCTTATAACCGACTAGTAACCCGCCTCCTGGACTATATAAAAGAGGGCCGGAGTACCTAGATGCGTATGCACAATCCCTCTGAGGACAACACCCAAGCGCAGGGCGCAATATACAACACTCCCAAAGAGGACGTAGGGTATTACGCTAATCTGGCGGCCCGAACTTGTATAAATTTGTGTCTTGTGTCCTCGCGCATACCTTCGGGTTTCAGATCATGGCGATCCTCCACTATCTACTATCCGACGGGTACCCCTACGGAGGTTCCCGGGTCTAAACACCGACAAGGGATCAGTCCGTTTTCAAAAAATCATATTTTTTTGTGTAAACTCGGATAGAGACAAACTTTATATAAAGATTGTAACTTTCGTTGAGATCTACAACTTTCCACTTCAAACTTTTTTATTTTAAGTCATCGTAAGGTTCAAATAATCGACATACTATCAAGATCTAAATTTTGAATTTTAAATCTAAACATTATGTCAACCATTTGAGCATCAAAATGAACTCAAATGGACATGATTTGAACTACAAAGTTGTAGACCTCCATCCAAATTTATATGAAAACGTTATAAATTTTTTGAAGATATGTTGTCTAGAGAAAAAATGTCGTCAAATTTTACATTTGAATACATTATCGATTATTTGAGCATAAAAATGATTTCAAATGACAAAAGTATGAACTAAAAAGTTGTAACTATTGATGGAAGCTATAATTTTCGTATAACTTTTATCTGCATCCGAGGTTCACATGAAAGAAATATGTTTTTAAAAAAATATGTTGTCAAGAGAAGAAACTGTTGTATCGATTATTTGAGCATCAAAAAGACTTCAAATGAAAGAAGTTTGAACTCCAAAGTTGTATATCTCGACGAAATCTACAATAAGTTTATATTTATCTGAGTTTATACAAAAAAAGTTACGATTTTTTGAAAATAGTGTGGCCGACATTAGTATAGTTTTGCAAAATTTTTACTCAGCTATATATTTTCGAAAAATCATAAAAAGTAAATAAAAAAATTAAAAAATCTGCCTTCGAGCTCAGCCGACGCGGGCGAGATTGACCGCTCACTCTATTCTTCACTAAGCTATCTACTCCTAGGCTCCTTTGGAATTGGAAGGTAGCAAAAAAATTCTGATGGCTCGAATCTACCACGACCAAATATATCATGACCTAATAATGAAGATTTTTGGAAATAATTTTTATTTTCTAAAAAATAATAATTAAGATTCAGGGCATGTTTAGTTTACTGTTGATGCTAGCCAAATCAAAATATTAGCACAAGTTTGGTTTAACACCCGAGCGAAGAAGGGATGTGGCACTAGTGGCGGAACTAGGGAAAAAATTAGGGGAAGGGAGCCAAATAATATCCACCAACTCAATAATTTTGTAATTTATCCAAGTTTTCAAGCATACAATAGCTAACCATGACCATAGATTTTGCCCTGTTTTACTACAAGAATTTGGTCTAATATAATCACAAAAATCATATGCTATTATGAGGTAAAAAAATTTAGAAATAGTTTGGGGATATAATGATACATTGGTTTGAGTTCGAGTTCGAAGGGGAACATCGAAAGTAGCACTAGAGTCACCTAGGATTCCTGCCTGCCGTCGGGGTCACCTTCTTGCCGTCACCGTCGAGCGTCGGCCTCACGCCGTGCCATCATGCGTCACTGCAGAGGTTTGGATATCAACAGATTGAAATGAAGTGTCGGCAATCGGCAACTTGCGAGCCACAAGGACACTTGTGCGTGTGTTCTTTACATTTATTTATGTTGGACTGTGGCATTCATAGCTTCTTTGTTGAGAAGAAAACTAGTATTATGTGCATGTGCATTGACATTTGGACTGGATATCTGAAAGGACCTTGATGTCGCCTAGAGAGGGGTGAATAAACGAGTTGACCAAATAAAACTTTTCACCCGAAACTTGAGTTTGCTGGCACAGGCGGTCAAACTGCCTTCACCAGGTGGTTAGACCGCCCCTGTTGAACTTAACACAAGGGGGCGGTTAGACCGCCTCCACGCAGAGAACCTACAAAAGTGAACTCAAGTTTCTTTTGACTTTTAGCAAGAACCAATGTTCTTGAGTGGCTTCAGTAGATGCTTAGATGCAAGGTAATGATCCCTGCACACAAAGAAAAGCACACCCAAGTAGAACGAAGTGAAAGCAAAGTAAATATGCTGGAAATCAACTAGTGAGGCAAACCACAAAGGAGACACGATGATTTGTTTCCCGAAGTTTACTCCCACCAAGGAAAACTACGTCTCCATTGAGGAGCTTGATCGAGAGACGAGTCTTCAACTCTGTATCAACAAGTCGAGTCTCTTTCAACCACTTTTCTCGGTTTCACTAAGGTGATCTTTTCCACGTAGAGGTAAGATCACAGCCCTCACAAACTTGTCATCGCTCACCACACCTTGGGAGCTAGCCGGTAACGCCTAGCTATCTAGGAGGCAAACCTCCAAGAGTAACAAATGCTTCAATGGCTTGTAGAAACGAATCACAAGTGCTCAAGCTATGGGATTCTCTTGTTAGTTCACAAATGCTCACCCAAGATCACTCTCTCAACCCAACACAAGGATAGAGCTTGAATCACACAAATCTCAAAAAGAGATGGTTGAGGAAAGTTTCTTTGACTTTGGCTTAGCAAGAAAAGCAGAGAAAGCACAACAGCAACCTTAGAAGCAACAACTCCAACCTGTGGAGATCGTGGGGTATAAATACCCCCACACAAGGGAAACTAGCCGTTAGAACACTGGCCAACTTGGTTAGACCACCAGAGCGGCTAGACCGCTTAGTTTGAAAAATAGCTGTTAGCTACTAGGACGGTTAGACCGCCCTGGGCAGAGAGCCACTAACCCACTTCTCTTCTTACCAACACTTCACCAAAGAGATGAAGTGACTACAGTTGGGTTAGAAAGTTATGTTAGATCACTTAGGAACTTTCTCAAGGCTATTTCTCATAAAGGTCAACTAATGAGCACTTTTGATGTTTGTCATAAAACTAATGTTGCATCCCTCTTGATAGTACGACATTCTTATACTCAAGAATAAATATAAATACTGAATCAACCTCTTGAGCTTGTAGATCTTCAATCTTGCCATACTTGAACATTTTTCAACTTGAGGGCTTCCAACAAAACTATCTTCATGAGCATATCCATACTTGAGCTGGTGACTTAAGATCCTTCCATCAAACATAAGAGAGTCCACCTGAAACCTTAAATCACTACATATTGTCAATCACAACACTTATATGAGTTGCAATGCTTCCCTCGGTAAGGCATGAGTATGATTCTTCAAAACCCCACGGATACTAGTTACTTCACATTAGCAAAACACCAATGGTAGCCACGCCAGACCATAAGATTGCTTAGTACCTCGCTCTAGTCATCTCAATTGATCTCTTCATCACTTACCCAATTCATAATGAGGTTGACTTTGCTTCACCAACAATAAATCTTCATTTGAGAATCACATCAAATGCTTGTACTTGATTGACAATGAATATGCAGGCTTCCAAATGAGGATCATTAGCTATAGAAATATCCTTGTATCCTTTTGCAATCACCATATGAAGCCTTGCATTGTCTTCTAGTGAAAGTCACCTATTTCTACTTTATGATCCCTTTAATTTGCAATCAAGCTAACACAATTACCGGAGACATGAAATCTATATTAAAATGCATCCCAATATTTATCTTCATTGATGCTTGACATTTACCAACTTTGTATTATGGGATCACACACTTACTTGCCTTCTTCAATGTGAGCCATACAACATTGATCAAATAATATAAAACCCTTGTTACATCATGAATATTACTATAATAACATGCTCACATTCTTAGACAAACAAGTTAGTCTTTTAATCGCTTTGTCATTCAATTCACCAAAATCCACTTAGGGGCCTAGATACACTTTCAATCTCCCCCTTTTTGGTGATTGATGACAACTTGTTGGCGGCGATTTCCGTCAACCTAGAGCACTTGTTACACTATGGTTTGAGCTTTGTTTTGGAACTAACCCGCCACTAGGCATACTAATGATGTAACAAGTTCGTCTTCCTATGTGCATTTTGAAGTATGTTGTGTTTGTAGGAAAACGAGAGTTTAAAGGACAGATTCGTATCAAGTTCAAAAGGCTAATCAAGGAGTTCCGTTCGTGCTCAAGTGCAAGTTGAATTCACTCCCAAAGGTGGCAAGAACCAAGGAGCTAAGACGAAACATTCTCGAGGACCAAGACGAAAAGACCGAACTTCATACGACAAGACCCCCTAACTTGGTCGCAAGGATAATGACGCCAAAAAGCTGCCTATGAAGGGGTAAAAAAAGCAAGAATGACAAGAGGAGCCGTGGGGAGGAAGACCGGGCCGAACCGAGCCGAGGAGGGCCCAGGCCGGTCAGCCTAGGCTGGCCGGCCTACCCCCTTCTAGCGCCGGTTCGGGCCCCTGTTTCTCGAGCATGAAGTTGATGGAACCCTAATTGCCTGCTGAAGCCGTAATTCGCCAGAAACGCCAATAAATACCTCCGAGGTCGACCACAAGGGAGAGCCGGAGGGGAGGAGAGATGGTGGATGAGAGCCGCCAGAGAGCCAATAATTCGCTAAGTCGAGGAGATCACCACAAGGAGGAGGACGCCGAGGCCTTGCCGCGGCGCCGCCGGAGTTGGAGGATGGCGAGGACCAATCTTCATCGGAGGCATCTACCACGTTTAACGGTATCATGCTTAGAATCTTTATGGAGTAGATTCATCATTTGTCCATGGAGTTGTAATGGATCTTGGTTTGTAATCGCCGACTATTGTTTGGAGTTTAATATATCGCTTCCTTGTTGATGATGCTTTAATGCTTAAGGTTGGCCGCCATGCTTTTGGGGTTGCTCAAGCTCCCGTAGATCGCATCAACGTTTTGTGCGTATCTAGGCTTAGCATCGACTTTACCTTCGCGTAGTGACAGTACGAAGGAAGGGAAAAGACTAAACCTACATGTTTAGATAGATTAGATCGGTTTTATCATGCTTGGCGGTTGCATCTTCAAGTACCCATAGACTCCATGGGCAAATGTTCTCCATAATTTGTGTATCTTACGACTCTCATTTGACCTAGATTAGATTGGTTTTGCCTTATAGATTAGATAGTCCTTAGTCTATAGTTAATCACTCATCCAAAGGTTTGCATCAACTAGATTAATGCTTGGTTAAACGCTAGTATATCCCTTGCTCCATGGATTGACAAGAACCTTGGGATCTCCCAAGGTGAAAAAGGCTATATGTGATCCGTATGCTTGCGGATCGAAACTCTTTACGAGATTCAACCATCAACAAGCCATTTTTCTAGCACTGTTGCCGGGGAGCAAGCTAGTTTACTTCGTTTAATCTTTCATTAATTTTGTTGACTACTAACATCTAAACCTTGTGTTCTAGAAAAAAACACTCTTTTTTGTTTTTTGTTTTTGATTGTCTAGATGGCGTTTATTGGATATCCTTTGGAGGAACCGGAAAAATCATTAAGAGACTACGCTAGCTCTCGATGTGAGGACATCAAGGTACAAGAGTCGAATTCGGTTTTCGAAGCGACAAGGTACGAGATCAAGGCTCGAATCATCGAGATGGCAGCAACTAATCTGTTCCGAGGAGTGGAGACGGACAACCCATATAGACATATCCAACGCTCCACGACACTATGCAATACGGTACCACAAGAGGGAGTCCCCGATGATTGGTTTAAATGGAATCTTTTCCCCTACTCACTTGCTAATGAAGCAATGAAGTGATATTCATTTGCATCATTCGAAGTCGAGGGAAATTGGAATCAATTGATGAAAAAATTTTGTGCCAAGTTCTTCCCTACAAGCAAGATCTAACATATAAGGAGGCAAGTGATTACTTTTAAGAAAGGAGAAGAAGATGGGATAGATCAAGCGTAGAATCGTTTCAATGAGCTAGTTGAACAAGGACCAAGACTCAGATTTCCCGGTGATGTACTTTTGCATACATTTTTCTTTTCCCTAACCCCTAGTTGCATGAAATATGTTCAAATGTGTGCAGGAGGGGATCTCATGGAAAAAACGCTCGCGGAAGTCGCCCAACTCTTACAAAAAATCAGCAATGGGGCGGCCTTGTTAAGAGATTGGCGAAGACGATGTCGGAAGGAGCAAAACGACAAAAGCAAGTCAGAAACGCTTGCTGAAATTTCTGAAAAAAACAAACCGGAGGTCAAGAAAGATGAACCGACCATACAAGAAATCGAAGAACCACTTCCTAAGGTAAGAGATGTCATTTCGGATAATAAAAATATTGAAACTAACAAGAATGTAGGCTGAAGTATGAGAAATGCTAGACCATTAGCGGAATTCAATCAATCTGATTGGATTCAAGTTGATTTTGCCCCCCTAATCAACCACCGAAGGAAGGAGGAACACCGACGCACCGCCAAAATAATTGAAGACATTTTTGATCAAGAAATGAGTGGAGAATCGATCCAAAAGATATTTGAAGAAGATGATGAAGGATGGATCGACCAACTTGACATCTCGGAGATTTATGATGAAGGAAGAGAAGAGCACAACCATGACAAGCCAAAAAGTCTCGTCTCCACAACAACATGTGCATCAAATCAACAAGAAGAGTTTATTGCTAAGGAGATGAGGGAAATAAAGAAAAGAGCTAGTGACTTGAAAGATGAATGGAAGAAAATAGGACACAAGCTAGAAGATATGTGGGAGGAAGATGACATAAAGGAAACACTCCAAGAAGACCCCTCTCCGAAAGGTTATAGCTTGTGCACTATTGAAGCTTACACACTAGCAAATCAAGACATGGAAGTGCCCACAGATGAAAGACAGAATGAGTCAACGATAAGCAATCTTGACGACATGTGGTACACAGAAGATAAAGAAAGCAACATACAAGACTTTGAAGATGAAGATATTGATAATGAAGATTCCAAAGAAGAGCCAAATGCAAATGTAGTTGATGAATTACAAGTTCCACATGATGAGATGGAGGGTATGCAAGAAGGTAACAAAGAGACACCTCCACTCCTTGAGATTAATTTTCCTTCAACAACACTAGATGAACCAAGGACCACTCTTGTTGAAAAAGCTCTAAGGCCAAGGTACACGCTGAAATCTCAAGATATTATTGGTATTACTGATGATAAATTCAAATGCTCGCGTTCGATCAATAGTAGTTTAAATTCTATGCGTTACTCCAATGATGACCATGTTGATAGGCTAGAATTTCTTGAGAATCATAATGAGGCAATATTTATGTTTGAACAAATTAATTCTATGCCTAAAGAACCTTTTCCTAAGGATGAGCTAAGTGTTTTGCATGAAACGTATGCTTCTTTCAATTATGCCTCGACTTGTTGTCACAATTTGCATGCAGTGTTAATTATGGATGCATATGTTTACAATAAGTTTTGTAAATCTCGATCATGCTTTGCGCTTGGTCAAGCTAATAACCATAAAGAAGCACATGTCGGGAGAAGGCCCGATTTTCACTAACCATGCAGAAACACAAGGTTCAATTAATGCGAAGAGACATCATGACCAAAGAGTTGCGAGATGAATCATCAACATCTCCAAAATCTCGTGATGATTGCTGTTGTCTTCATCAATTTTGTGCACTTGTTCAGAGGTGTAAAAATGAAGAAAATTAGATGATCAGAAGCTCCATCAAGTTTCCATTCCAATGCATCAAGAATCAGTGAGTTTGAAGACCCGTGCAAGGAGTTATGGTGAAAACATTGAGTGGTGCGCGTGCTGAAAACAGCTCGGGACAGATTGCATCGCCGGAGTAAAATGGACCTAACTTTCTTGTTCGGAGTCCGATTTGGACAAATAAAGACTTGTTGGAAAGGATATTTTGTGCACTATGCAATGGAGTAAAGTTTTGGTACACTTTCTATTCTGGACATTAAAGAAAAAAATTCGTGTAGTGGAGGCAGCACCGAAGGGCGACAAGGAAAGGGAAAGCGATGATGTTAGATAAGCTTGGGCAAGTCTTCCATTGAAAAAAGTGATCATGAGCAACATGGGAAGTGAACTAAAGCTGCATGGACACCTTTACTTCTTGCATGAAGGTCCATTGCTTCGCGGCAATGAGAAGGTATGTGAGAAAGTCAAGCTCTATGACTTTAAATGAAGCGCTTTTCGGGAGGCAACTCGTTTCTTTGTGTTTTATTTCTTTCTTAGAGAGAATAAATGGCACCATCCTATGATGATTAACTTGTGGCTAATTAATCTAAGTTTAGTTTTCTTTTTAGAACCACCATCATGTTCATGCTCATATTTATTTATTTGCATGCATTGCATTTTGTTATCGACATGATGTTTGTTTCTTTGCATATACATGGTTTGCATATATTTGACTTGGTTGTTTTATAAGACTTAATGATGAATGCTTCATTTTCTATGTTAATGCTTCATATGAGTATTTCCCCTTTTTGCAATTTTTTGTAAACGTGGTGTTTAAAAATGATTGCGGACCATCATCGTTAAGTTCAATAAACCTTGCTAGCTTGTTGTATGTTTTCATGTTGTATTGGTTGGTTTATAAACATTGCAATGCACTTTTTTTTCTTGTGCTATAAGGAATTGTTTATCTAAGGATAGACATGGTGTTTTAACCCTAGATAAATAAATCTTTATGGCTATGGAGAAATTCGGCAACCTAGTTGTAAACATGGTGTTTAGAACTAGGTGTAATTATTATCTTTATTTATATGCCTTCCTCTTATGTGCATCCACACTTTGCACCCACGTACACCCATTAGATTTTTGTTTTTATTCCCAATAGACTAATTATGCCACAAGTTAAGAATCTTAGGAAATATTGTTGTATTATTGGCAATTTTAACTACTCCCAACCGTCACCTTGGGGGTAGAATGTGCTTAAAATGTTTCGCAGGCATGATAAAAACTCTCACGACAAGAAAATTGAATGACAACTAAGATAATACTTTGTCTTCTTCCATTCCTAGCAAAGTGCTAAGCATGGGGGGAGGCCCTGAACCGTCAACCTGGAAGTGCAACATGACGCTTTAGAGGATAGCAAGATCAAGATCATCAACATCTACAGATCAATGCACAAGAAGCTAATGATGTCATCAAAATTCTGCATGGTCTCAGAAGGAAAACTCAGAATATTTTTGGATATTTGGAAGCTCCACGAAGTTACGATTCCAACGAATGAAGAATCAAGGAAAGCGAAGGTTCCTACAAGAGGTTATGGCCAAATCATCGAACGTCGCACATCCTGAAATCAGTTCTGGACAGCACGCAGCGCTGAAGTAAAACAGACATAACTCCCTTGTCTGAACTTTGTTTTTGATGAATGACCACAAGTTGGAAAGGTAATTTCATAAACTTTTCAAAAAATCTATATTTCAGTATATGTTCTGATGAGGACATCGCCAAGCTGCTGGACACGCACATGCCACGACCTTCTCCAAGTTGTACTTCGTCTCCGACTCAGCTGCCACGTCCGTTTCGGAATCAGACTACACCTCTGCACAGTTTCAGCGATATCTCCATCATACGACGTCGAAACGAGGTGTATAAGGACTCGTTGGAAAGGGGACGACGACGCCGTCGATTTGGTTCTGGTCCTAGCTCCAGAACATTTGTGGATCATACTGTGTGACCACGAAAAGGTGCTACGTCACCTATTTTGGGCCAACACGACCTTGTATCGAGTCGGGCCTTCAGCCCAAGTTGTGGGCGCCCCCCCCCTCCGGCGTGCCCCCAACCCTAGCTCATCCCGTTTAGGGTATAAACTCAGTAGCCGCCACCATTTAGACTCGGGTTTTGCTTTAGAGTTATCTGTCGTCGAACAGTCGCCGTTTTCGGTTTGTGAAACCCCAACTTCGAGTGCTTAATCATTCATCTGCAGTCGTCACTAAATTCTTGAGTGCTGCGTTCTTTCGAGTTCTTGCTTGTGTTCTTCATTTCGCAGGTAGGGATTAGCCTTCGCGGCGAGGTCAACCGGATTGTGACACGGTTGATAACCAGAGGAGTTGTGGTGCTAAGGTTGCAGGAGTTCGGGTCTTTGGATCTAAAGCCGGATCGGTGTGTCGCACTCCACCAAAACGAGTTATCCTTCTCCTGATGGAAGATCGGGCACCCCCGTTCCCATCATGTTCTGTTCTGGACAGAGGGGAAATCCTTAAATAAGAGACATCAAGAAGATGATGAGAACAAAAAAGAGGAGATGGGGATGACATCATTGAAGTGAAGGGCGACCATTGGTTTCATGAAGCACACATGATCGAATTAAGAAGTTTAGGAGCATTCGATCACAATACATAGAGATGTCGGGAGAAGATCACAAAGAGTTACAAAAGATGATAACACCTCCATGAACCTTCTCTTTTCCGAACACAAACGCTTGTAAGTATTCCTTCAAACCTCAACTCGGTGCAACTTTTGTTTTTCTATTTCAATAACAACATGGCTACTAGGAGGACAACCTAGATTTCTTTTTGTTTTGAATAAAATAATCACGACCATGTGTTCACCTCAGTGTAGTGGTAGTTTCCACCCTCTTGTACTTTTTTGTAAAATTACGACGAGGACGTCGTATTATCCAAGCATGGGGGGAGCTAACTCGTGCAAGTTATTTTCTTATTTTACTTGTTAGTTTTTCTTTTATCTTTATTATTTGAGCATGCGTATTGTGCATAATTGTTTACCGTGGTGCTTAGTGGAAGTTTGCATTTGAAAGTTTCCATACTCAATTTTGATCTAGGACCTTGCTTTGACCATCCTACGAGTAATACTAAAATTGGAGGTATCTATTTTTGAAAAATTATGAAAAACCCCTTGCAATGAAGGTTAGCAATTTCTTTTTCCAAGTTGGAAGACAAGTTTATCCTATACAAAGCGTACATTATATATATCCTCCACCATAAGTGTTGTTAGCATAATGAATTGGGTTAGGACTTTTCTCTCTTGGGAGATCTAATTTCGAGCAATGATCATGTTCTTGATGTTATATCCTTTATTGCTAGCCTCGTCATACATTCGGTAACAGGAACTTCACATTAAATGCCCCGTACATTGCCGGATTCCATACCCAAAACCACGGACATCTTTTTATTACCTTATTCCTTGAACACAACCTATGCCCGAAGATTCGTTCCGTTTTTAGGCAAAGTTTTATTTAAAATTCAGATTGTGGTTTATGTCAAAGAGACGAGTGAAAGGCTTCGGGAAGAGATCAAGATGTCTAGAGAGAAGAAAGAAAAAAATATGTGTGTGTGCGCATAAAGAAAAAAAGGGGAATAGAAAAAGAAAAAGAGGAGGAATTCAAGGCAAAGTAAGGAAGATATAAAGAGGGGTGTTGAATCAAGTGAAGATCAAGAGAAGTGCAGGAAGGATGCGATGTTGAGAACGAGTCTTCGATATTCTAACCATGTGCAATCCGACATCGAGGACATCATTAGTGTCTTGAAGCCATTATTCTTTTTCCCTTTGCACATGTCCACCATTCTAAATCTTCTTATCCTTGATACCCCTACATTATGGTTTAACTATCATGATCAATGGCTTGGAAGGTGAACGACCACTAGAGGATTTTCTTAGCTTGATAATACTTGTGTTAACTTCATTAGCCATACCCATAGCTCCACCTTACATTATAAATGAGAGACTTATGGGAGGTGAGAGTTTATGAACTATCTAGGATAGCCACTTTAAATGAGCGATATGTGAGAACTTGGAGAAGGACTTTGTCTAACACTTAATGCAAGAATTTTATTTTAAAAGCCCATGAAAACCCTCCGATGGAAGTAAGAAAGTAAATACGGTTGGAGATGAGGATCTCTAGTGAAAGGTATGAGTTGTGGGGTAAGTCTTGAATTGGTAAATTTCTAAACGTCCATGTTTTCATTGTGATCTTTGTCTCATGTTTCTTATATTAAAGATGAAGGATTGACTAACTTGTAAGGAAATATTTGACGAAGCACACTCCATGGATGAATAATTTTGTGAGAAACTTGCTTGAGGATGAGCAAGATCTAAGCATGGGGGGATGTTGGCGGTCGATTTCCGTCAACCTAGAGCACTTGTTACACTATGGTTTGAGCTTTGTTTTGGAACTAACCCGCCACTAGGCATACTAATGATGTAACAAGTTCGTCTTCCTATGTGCATTTTGAAGTATGTTGTGTTTCTAGGAAAACGAGAGCTTAAAGGATGGTTTCGTATCAAGTTCAAAAGGCTAATCAAAGAGTTTCGTTCGTGCTCAAGTGCAATTCGAATTCACTCCCAAAGGTGGCAAGGACCAAGGAGCTATGAGGAAACATTCTCGAGGACCAAGACGAAAAGATCGGACTTCATACGACAAGACTCCCTAACTTGGTTGCAGGGATAATGATGCCAAAAAGCTGCCTATGAAGGGGTAAAAAGCAAGAATGACAAGAGGAGCCGCGGGGAGGAAGACCGTGCCGAACCGGGCCTAGGCCGGCCGGCCTACCCCCTTCTGGCGCCGGTTCGGGCCCATGTTTCTTGAGCGTGAAGTTGATGGAACCCTAATTGCCTACCGAAGCCGCCATTTACCAGAAACACCAATAAATACCTCCGAGGTCGACCACAAGGGAGAGCCGGAGAGCCGGAGGGAAGGAGAGACGGTGGATGAGAGCTGCCGGAGAGCCAATAATTCACTAAGTCCAAGACCCCAAGGAGATCACCACGAGGAGGAGGACGCCGAGGATCAATCTTCATCGGAGGCGTTGTTGGCGTTTCTTCACGTCACCACTAGTTGCGCACCTAGAGGGAGCGTATAAGAACAACCGGGTATACCGCAAGCGCACGAAAATACCGCTGTAGCACTTCCCCAAGGAAGGAGAGTATTCCAAGGGTATCGAATCCAAGGAACGGTGTGTACTATCTCCAACTCTAGTATAGATGGTCCAAGGACACCAAACTCCAGCTGGGATAGATATGGGTTGAGAAGCACTTCCTTAAGGGACTTAGCTCTCAAGATGCCTTCTGTCAGATCTCAGTCGTCCCCGCGGGGCGACAACACATCAAGGTGCTAGCAAGCGAGCCCAACTCGGTACGCGACGTAGAGGGTTGACAAAGGGTCCAACAGGCTGTCACCACTATGACCTACCTCTACGCTATGATCGTACGTGGTCTTCGCAGGAAAACCAGGGCCCAGACACCACGTCTATACCCCAAGATAAATACTATAGTGCGGATACGTATGCTAGCCCGCTAACTACACTATAGCAACCGTATAGATACGGTCCCACGAACAAGGGAAAGATCAGAATCAGATCTAGTCATTGAGCTACGGAGCAGAAAGGAAGCTATGGATGCAGTTGAATGAGATACAACAGACTTACTCAACTAAACAGGATCAGATCATGCAAACAAGTAAATGAACTATGGCTCTGGCTCTAAAGGATCGAAGCCTTGTGTCATGAAGAACACAAGCCTCTAACTTATGAACGAGCCACGAACACAAGAACAAATCAATCATGCATGATGTCCACTATAGTCTAAATAAGAAATGCTGAAATACTCACTTTGATCTAAATGAAGAACAGGCATCCACGAGTACATCAACTCACTCCTCACCCTATCCTACCTAGCACTCTAATCACACACACAAATCATGGGAGAGGTGAGAACTCACCTCTCCAAGAGAGAATGAGAGGAGAGGGAGAGAGGGATGTGTTCCAAATGACAGCCCCTCCCCTCCTATTTATAGAGGAGGGGGTGGCTTGCTTTGGTGCTCCAAGTGCCTCCACTTTTTCAGCCATCCTTGGGCGCCACCAATAGGAGAGCGACACATGGTGAGGAATCTTGCAATGCACTCTTCTCTAGCTTCCAGGGGAAGGAACCAAACCGACCTTGTATCGGCCAATCAGCAAGCGCCATGTCACCGATCCACCCCGGAACGTTGCAAGGGATCAACCAGGAAGCAACGCGTGGAAGCATATGGCGAACGGAGGCCAGAAGGGAGCGGCCGAACCTGGGTTCGGCCGACCCTGGCCCACCTCCTTTTGGACTGTGCTTCCTCTGGGTGACTGATGTGTGGGCCCTTATGACGGTTCCAGGTGCATGACGAGTTTTGAGGTGGTTTGGGTCCCTGGTGGGCCCTTGGATCCTTGTGCTGCACACGTTGCGGTGTCTGATTCGTCGGGAGTCACTTCACATGGATTGATGAGGTGTCATGGACACATGGCATCCAGTGTGGCACACGTCGCCACGTGGCCTGGTGTAGGTCCCATCGAGCTCACAAGATATCTTGTCTTGTGCATATCTTTCTCATCCAGACTCTGAAGTAGACAAATGATATATCCATTTCGATCATCTCGACGAGCCCGTCGCAATGGTGCAGTCCAAATTGAAATTTGAGGTTGTTTATGATGACATCCTTTATAGGCCATTGGACCACTTGCTCTTAATTGTATTGTTTAGCACGTATTTCGGTGCATTCTGCAACAAAAGCTAGAAACACCAACACTTGTGGAAACCATCAGTTTCAAGCCCTATTCTAGTGTTGATGATCCTTTTACCATTACATTATGTAGGTATTGACGGTGTAAAAGCAGCACTTTTCGACCGTCAACAGGCGTCTTCCATGTTCAATGGTATCATGCTTAGAATCTTGTTGGAGTAGATTCATCATTTGTCCATGGAGTTGTAATGGATCTTGGTTTGTAATCGCCGACTATTGTTTGGAGTTTAATCTATCGCTTCCTCATTGATGATGCTTTAATGCTTAAGGTTGGCCACCATGCTTTTGGGGTTGCTCGAGCTCCTGTAGATCGCATCAACGTTTTGTGTTTATCTAGGCTTAGCATCGACTTTACCTTTGCGTGGTGACAGTACGAAGGAAGGGAAAATGCTAAACCTAGTTCACATGTTTAGATAGATTAGATTGGTTTTATCGTGCTTGGCGGTTGCATCTTCAAGTACCCATAGACTCCATGGGCAAATGTTCTCCATAACTTGTGTATCTTACGACTCTCGTTTGACCTAGATTAGATTGGTTTTGCCTTATAGATTAGATAGTCCTTAGTCTATAGTTAATCACTCATCCAAAGGTTTGCATCAACTAGATTAGTGCTTGGTTAAACACTAGTAATATCCCTTGCTCCGTGGATTAACAAGAACCTTAGGATCTCCGGAGGTGAAAAGGCTATAGGTGATCCGTACGCTTGCGGATCGAAACTCTTTACGAGATTCAACCATCAACACAACTCGATTAAATGTTACAAATATAGCAATAAAGCGCATTTAGATTCTCAGATATATTAAGAGCTCCCCTTGGATGTGTGCTTTGAGTGAAATTTCAAAAATTGGCCTCAAATGCCAAAAGCACATATTTGAGAGAAAAACAAGAGAGCTCCCCCTACATCTTAGAATCAGTGGAGTGCAACAAGTGTGTGTGACAAAATAAAACAAATCCATGATGTATATGACATGATAGGCAATCAACAAAGGAACATGTGTGTGCTGTCTGGGCCAGGCCGGTCAGACCGGGGTTGCAGACCGGTTATACCGCCTTGCCCCATTCAGCCAACACAATATTGAGTCGGTCCAACTAGAATTAGGCCTAAAAGTATCTATGAAGACCACAATTATTGGGCTCCATCCAACTAGAATAAGGCCTAAAACAATCTATGATGACAACAATATTGGGCTCCATTCAACCTTAATAAGGTTTAATACAATCTATGACGACCACATTTATTGGGCTCATTCCAACCTTGATAGGGCCTAAAACCAATTTATGACGACCGAAACTATTGGGCTCAGTGTAACATTAAGTGGGCCAAATTCAATCTATGACGACAAGGTTTTTGGGGCTTGGCCCAACAAAATATGGGATGAATTCACTTAATGACGAAATGGTTTGTCACAAAACGTCGTGCCACATCAAATTTTGGTCCGACGTGGCATGTAGCTTATGATGTCTTAGTGTTACGAATTTATACACATCATTAAACTCATGACACTACGAAATAAGGTCTCGTCATTAATTGTGGTTTATGACGCTCGATTAATGACATAGGGTTTTAGTAACAACTGACGTCATTAATCGCGATTTATGGCGAAAAACGCCCTTTTTTGCGTCACTAGTCGGCACATTCCTTGTAGTGCAAAAACATTTCACCAAGCAAATCATGCATCACAATTTATCACAAAGTCATTTAGGATACATAAATAGGTTCAACACACATAGTAGCACACATTACAAGTTTTCAAGTCCACAAGAATACAATTTGGAATTTATTATAGAGCTATCTCTCAGCTCAAACAGCCAGGGCGGTTAGACTGCCTCGCCTGGGCGGTTAGACCGCCTGGTATAGATCAACTACACCAAACTCTGTGAAGATTTAATCCATCTCTTCCTCTCTTTGTCATCAAGCATCCATAAAAGGGTTTGGAGAAAATGTAGTTGCTGCAAATCACTGCCACTTATCCCAAAGCTCTTCTCCGGTGACCGGACATTTAAATAACCAATGTAAGGGAGAAGTGAGATAAATCGAATTTGGTGCGGTGATTTCAGAGAAAGAAGCATGATCGGAATTTACCGTACCATAGGATGGTAGAGGCATATCAAAGAATTCATGAGATATACGTGCCGCCTAGTCATTTAAAGGAGGAGGAGCAACCCATTCTTCTTCAATACCATGAGAAGTCCCTGGTTCATCAGGATGAGAAGTAGGAGCTGAAGATGAAGCACCTGCATACAGATTGAACATGTGAACATAGTGATTATAGAAATCTGAATTAACAAAGTTTCCAATCCTTTCATCCACTGAAGGGATCTCTTCCTCAGGAGGAGAAGGTGAAATGAGAGAGCGAGGAGGTTGGATACCCATGTTGTTATGCGCTGCCTTCATCGAATCTCTCAATTTCTTGTCTTGTCTATGTTGCCTCTGTTGTTCAACCTCTATATCTCTCTGATTCTTGCACAACCCAACAAAGAGGCTCAACACTTTTTTCAAAGGAGAGGAGTGTTGTCTCTGCTGTCCCTGCCTAGGGCGGTCAGACTGCCCATGGGGGGTAGTTAGACCGCCCCCAGCCCGAGTGTCAACTTGCTGCTGCTGTCCCCCCTTCTTCTCTAATTTTTCCACCTCTTTGCTGCTCAGCTAGAGGAGATGGCATTCTCACTGTCAAGCTTGGTTTGGGCTGCATGCTTCTATGATTTGTATCTTTTGGAATTTTAAAGCCGACGACTTTCTCAATCAACATGAGTTAGGGGCTATAGCAACACAAGTTTTGTGGATCCTCAGATGCAAACTTAATTTCATGCCACACAAAGTCACCAACACAAAACCGAGGCTCTCCCGGTTTCAAAGCCGCCATTAAGTTTCTTTGGAAGAGAGTTACTTTGCCCGTGTTTCCATCTCTAGGAGTGATGGTTTTTCTGAACAACCGGTTGAGAATGGCATAGTATGTGTAGAGATACTTCACATTTCCCCAACTACCTCTAGCATTAGGATACATGAAGTGCATGTCCTCTTTCTTCATCACACCATCATCATGAAGTTTTCGGTGAGTTTGACCCCTCTTTCCAAGTCTAAGAATAGAGGCAAAGTCAGAGTATAATATATGATATTTTTCTCCTTTTGTCATCCAATGCATAGCCCTCTCATTCTCGCCTTCTCATTGATAGCATATCCAAAGTAAATCGTGGCAAAGAATTGAGCGATAATTTCCTTGTTCCAATTATGCTTGAACTTCATGAGATGCTTAATCCTCTTCTCTTCACATTCATGGATGATAGCATTGAAGATAGGATTGTTCTTCCTTTCCATATAGTCTCAATCTATGTACTGAGCATCATGAGTGATCCTGGACTTATTGATGATTGTCGTGGTGTAGTAGTCCCGCTGAAAGATAGACCAAAATCTATAGTCTGTCGCTGACCCAGGACCACTATAAGGATTCACCTTTCTCATGTTTATCACTGTCTCTGTCATCCCTTCCTGATAATAGTCAACCGACCCCTTGTGATAGGGATAGTTGGGCTCTCTAACAACATGTATGTTCTCATTAACCATGGTTGCATCATTGTTGTCGCTATCACCACCATCCTCATCATCCTCGTCATTATTTCCACCTTGCTCATTTCCCCCTTCATCACCACCATCACCATCATCACTATCACTAGCTACCCTTTTGACATGACGATCCACACGTTCATAGTTTCCATCACTTTCCTCATCATCACTGCTCTCATTTCTCCCACTCATCTCTATGTCCTCAATAGGATCCACTGCTACTGCCTCCTTCTGAACCCTTGGCCTCAACCTCCTGCCATACACAATAGGAGGATTAGAGCTCTGTTCTCTGATAGGAGGGTGCTCTTGCCTCATCTTCTTTATTTGCCCCGCATGATGACCCTTAGGCATTGCTATTGGTCCTGGGTCACAAATAGATGTGGAAAACAAGCATAAGATCCCATGAACAAGATTGCCTTGATATGGAATGTCGAGGCTCAGTGCACGGGGCAATTGGCAAAATGCTGGGCAGGGCGGTCAAACCACCCTGGGCAGGCGGTAAGACCGTCCTGTCCCCAGAATTGAGCCAATGGCTCTCATAGCCACACACAACAATGCCAAATCACAAGATATGAAAGATATAGCACAAGGAACATTTCTAGATAGATGTGAGTTGAATACACGACAAAAAACTGATTTTGGGAGTCAAACTGAACAGGGTGGTTAGACCGTCCTGCCCATGCGGTTAGACCGCGTGGGGTAGTTTGACCCAAAAATCAATTCTCGACAATGTACCCAACAAAATTGAATCAAACTATAGGAATGTCTTCTAAGGGTTGCCAGGAGATGTTCTACCAAAGGAATTTCAAATCTACCCATGGAGTTGATAGATCAGGCAAAAATAAGATTTGAATACCTTTGGAGAGAGAAACTCGAGTTGAATCCAAAGAACCGGCTTGGGACCCGGTTAAGCCACCCTAGGAGATCAGAATCCTTGCATGAGGCAGGCTTTTCCTTGCCTCAAACTCCAAATCGCCATGGGAGTGGAAAGAGAGCTTGTGGGAGAGGGGGCGCACGAGATGGAGAAGAATGAGGGTGGTTCTGTTGGTGGGAGAGAGAAAGGGGTAAAGATATAAGGATTTGGCACTGTAGAGTCACGGGAGGAGTAAAAAGATAAAAAAACTGGGTGACCCAGTCTAACCGCATAGGGGACGTGGTTAGACCGCCCCTTCCTATGAGCAGAGGAGACAATTGATAAAAGTTGATATTGATCCTTTTCACTCTCCATTCTCGGATATTGTTGACACATTTTATCTTATATATTTATAAGTTAACCAAACGTGAAAAAGGGCATAATTGTTAATACCAACTTAGAATAGGGTGTCACTAACAATTTTCCTGGAGTTTTGGAGAATTCTATGTCTAGCAGGGATTAATCAGAAAAATAGGAAAAAGAACAATTCTAGAAGACTCCAGAGGACTCCGGAACTCAACGTGACTTGGCATCCAAGAAAGAAGCATCTGGAAGGGGCAAGAACCGACCAGGACAAAGCGGACCCCGAGGGGGGCCCACCCCAGGCCGATCGGCCTGGTGGTGGGGCCGGTCGGCCTCCCCCGGGCGCCACGTCAGCCCTACTTCTGGAATGTTCTTCCACCGCCTATGAGGATCAATCTGAACCGAAAGTTAGGTCGGTTTGATCGTACGGCGCATGGTACCTCCTCAGGACTATATAAGCAGCCCCTGACCACCCCTGGCAGAAGGGAGTCTGGCTTCAGTTCATACACCAGATCAAGTCATCAAGTCAGAGATACTACGCCCTAGAAACACAATATAGCGAGAGTAGCTAACTAGTCTAAATCTAGGGGGAGGCAAGGCGTCTACTTGGCTCCTGATCGTCTAGAAGCTGGTCGAGATACTGATCTAGCTTCGCTCTTGTAAGTTCTTTATAAGTTCTTTTACATTTGCTGTGGAGACATATGTTCTTATCAATGATTATATTCGAGATTATATGCTTTGGTGTTTATTATGATTACATGTTTAGCATAGTTGATTTACCTTTATATTCGTGTATGGAGTCGTATAGCCCTCACCTAGATCATCTGTTAATATGGGTGAGTGGTAAAGATACTGTAAGCGTGGTGCTTATACTGTATTTACCTGCGATTGCACCCTACATGTCGGGTCGTGTGGTAGATCGTGGTGGTGACAACACTATTGAGTCCTTTGCAATCCACCCCCCGTATGTAGGACTAGTGGAGCCTTATACTATTTGGGTTGTTTCAAGTTTCGACCTTGATCCTCCTGGGTAGTCTCCCCATGCGTAAGTATAATAGTTCTTCTTCCATGATTGTTAAATGTATTGCACTAATCATAGTATGCATTGACATATAGTTTAGGGTTACCGAGGAGTATCCTCGCTAACTAGGCTGTGAATACGCTTCTCTTTCTATATTGACACTTTCTGGTGGTTCACTATGTTATGACTTGATCAATGCTATCATTATCATTATCTTTATGTGACTTACACATGTTTATAGTAATTGATATATTTTGGTCACTCTACATTACACAACTGAGAGATGTACATGTATTTATTATTATAGATAGAAGACTTCTTTCCCTGTGGTAGAATATAAATACGATACCTGGTTTTACTCCTGGTTAAAATGCTACAATGGTATATTCATATCTGTGCGCTTGCGGATACCCATTTATATATATTTTCTTATCTAGAGATCCAAGGCATATGTAAGAGTACCAATCCATGCGTTTTAGTGGCACTTCTGTCAGGGATGGCAACCTAGATCGAGTTGTGCTATGACCCGTAGCGGATTTATCTTTTAGTTTATCTGAAAGCAACATCTGATATACACTTAGCATCATGTTAAGGTATACCTTTGCATTTCTGGCGCCGTCGATAGAGATGGATCTTATATCTGTTTCTAGTCGATGACGTTAGCAATGTCAACAAGCATTTTTGGTGCCGTTGCCGGGGAAAGATAGTCTATAGCCTAAAAAATAAATTTAGTAATAGCATGCATGCATCTCTCACACGTAATGTATCGAGAACCCAAATTATCATTGCTTAAACAGGCTTACCCTTGTTCTTTCCACTTTTGTCTATCTGATTTCAGGGTAATATATGAATAAGAATCTTCCAAACAACTTCGTTTCAGATCCAGAGAAAATCCTAAGGAAGGCAAGGCCAAAGCCCAAGTCTCGGCCCACGACCTCTGCCTTGGAAGATTCAATAGTGCGAAGCTTAACACCCAAGTTTAAAGTAATGGCAAACAAGACCCTTCGCGAGTATTCCGCACCGACACCGGACAACATTCGTACTGGTCCGGCAGTCGCTGTGGGAGACATAGCTTTTGAGCTCAAGCCTGCACTGATCAACATGGTACAAGCTAGCCAATTTTGTGGAAAAGCTCATGAAGATGCTAACGCACACCTTCAACACTTCCTGGAGATATGTGGCACTTTCACGATCAAAGATGTGCCAAGTAATGCAATCCTACTTCGCTTATTCCCATTCTCACTCTTGGGGCAAGCGAAGCAATGGTTTTACTCCAACAAAGACAAACTTACAACTTGGACACTGTGTTCGACTGCCTTTCTGGCAAAGTTCTTTCCTATAGCCAAACCAATGCCTTACAGGGAAAATTTCAAATTTCCAACAGCAACATGACGAATCTGTTCCTGAAGCGTGGGAGCGCTTCCAAGACTACATCTCAGAATGCCCACACCACGCGCTCGAATAGAGCTCCCTCCTCCTCTTCCGCGCTTGTCGGGGATAGAGATGGCAATGGGTACCCGAAACCCGAGTACCCAACGGGTTTTACCCGATAAGAAGCCGGGTATGGAAACATATCTCTACCCGCGGGTACACAAATGGGCAATATCATGTACCCGATGGGTAAGCGGGTACGGGTATATACTACCCATACCCGCATACCCACGGGTATATTTTACCCGTCTACAATATGTGATAAACTTGTAAATTTGCACATTGTCAGTGAAGAATAGCTTAATATTGATAACTGACTAATAATTCTATGCTTCATTAGACTATTAATTGGTTTAGAATTATAATTTATCTTTTTATTTATTCCAATTTGTTGATATATGCACTTTCCCATGTGTTATGTTTCCAATTATATTAGATTACAATGGGTATGCTATCGGGTACGGGTTACCCGACGGGTAAAAAAACCCGCGCGGGTGTGGGTATGGGTAAGAACTTGTACCCGCATGCGGGTATGGGTTTTTTAACAGGTAGAGTTAGAGTTAGCGGGTGCGGGTATGGAATGGTACTACCTGACGGGTTTCTACCTGTTGCCATCTCAAGTCGGGGACGCCACCCTCCTGCGCCGTGGTGGAGGGACAGGGGCGGGGCGACGACGAGGTGGAGCAGGGGCTAACGAGGACCTGCGACACATTGACCGGGAGATGGTTGTTGCGGGGAGATGGAGGGTGCTGTCGCGCAGAGTGGCACACGCGGGTCAACACCACCTCCTCCTCCTTCCCTGGCGCGGCGAGGAGGTGGCGAGCAGGTGGTGGGTGCGGCAGATCCGCTCGGGAGGATGCGAGCAGGCCGCGCTGGCCGTCTCTGCCACTCTCCCCCACCCGCCCGTGCCGCCGGTGCAGATCCGCGCAGGCGGATGCGTCGCCACGGGGAGGAGGTGAGAAGGTCGCGCCGCCGCGGAGGACCGGCCTTCCCCATCCTCGCCGGTGCGCACGGTCGCGGCTGGTCCCCATCCTCGTCGGTGCGCATGGTTGCGGCCGCTCCCATCCTCCGGCGGTAACGGCGACGACGACCTCGAGTCTGGTGGTGCAGCAGCCTCGCACGGGAACCAACGGTCGTAGGAGATGCGCCAAGGGATGCAGCTTTGCTGCTACAAAGAATCCTCTTTTGTAGCACGGCAATCTCCTCTCTCCTGCTGCATATGGGTCTTTTTGCGCATGTGGGTACGCATTGTTGCTGGAGACGGTCTCAAGAGCTTGCATGATGTGCACAAATATATGAGACATTGACTTGTGGTCCTCAAACGTTGGTTGTTTCAACTTGATAACGGATCATCCGACACTATATCGGATCACCCGCCCAGTATCGGATGACTGACAGAGAATCTCGGGAGATACGGCCGGATCATCCGAAGTGTTCTCTGAGGACCCACGCAGTTAGACCGCCCCTATCCTGGTGATGCCGACTTGGTGATTTTTGCAGGCACTTGTTCAAAGAAAAGCTTCTAGATTAACAAAGTAACTTCATGCAGAGCATATCAAATCACATGCTCTCATGGAGAACCATTAAAAGCATCGAATGACACGAGAGAATAAATTTATGAAAATGTCAAAGTCACTACCTCATGCTTCACAAGTCTAGGACTTATGATTCATGAGTGTTCACAGAGAACTAAGAGTGACTAGGACAAGTCATTAAGCACTAGTTATCGAGATGACATTGAATGAGTTATTTTCACTTTCTAGCTCTTCTCATGACCAAATAATCAATACTTGATGTCCTTTCCTTTAGCCATGACTTTAATGCATCTCGAAGATCCTACAAGCTTAGCAAGCATTCTTTGGTACCCAAATTTTGTTGGGTCCTTTTAGGTTAGTCACAAGATGCTTAGGAACCCAAATACCCCTTATGTTAGTTTGAGGTGTACTAATCACTCTTATAGCACAAGTTGCATCTTTGTCTTTCCCAAGCTTATGAAAATCATAATGGATAAGGTTGGATTGATGAATATTACCATTTGGACAATCCTTGCCCATGTGACCCTTCCCTCGACAAGTGTACCAAATACAGTTTTTGTCCTTTCTAGGCTTAGGATCTCTTTGCTTTTCTTGTCTTGGCTTGCATGTAGGCTTCTTGCTTGAAGAAGGTGTTTTTTTCTCCTTACTGCAGTGGATCTCCACAGTTTTGGCTAGACCAGGTCTAACTGCCCTAGGGGGCGGTCAGACCGCCCTGGTCAGTACTGGAAACTTGTGGGCAATCTGTAGCTGAGTGACCCTTCTCTTTGCATTGATAGCATAATCTCCTCTTGATGGAGTTTATATGCTTCTTGGAGAATGTTTCTTGACCCTTGAGCTTGGTGGGGCAATGTGAAGCGAAGTACCCCGTCTTTGAGCACTCATGACACTTGATGTGCTCAAATTTCTTCTTCTTTTGAATCTTGCTCTTGCTGGTTTTGAGTTGTTGTTAAGGAGCTGAGCTAGTGACGGTTCACCCCTTCTCAAGCTTCTTCATCATGTTAACATGGTTATCTTGAGAAGGTTGCACTTTGCTCTTCCCTTTCAACTCACTCAAGTTTTTCTTAAGCTTATCAACCTCTTGCTTGAGTTCATCATTTTCTTGAGCAATGAGGTCATCACAAGATTCTGTAATTACATGCTCAATGCTAGATTGGCTTACTTGAGAACAATAAGGTTTAGTACAAGACAATTCATTATTGATATGTGAGCATGTGCATATGTGTGAGAGAGGTTGCAAGAATTTTACCAAAGATAGAACAACCTCACGAACAATGTCTAGTGTGGCATATTAGTCTACAAGCTCCTCATAGGAGCACTCAAGTTCGTTGTGAGTAGCTTGCAAAACCATATGCTCACTAGTGAGATTTTCTAATTTAGTTTCGAGCATGTCATTGGCTCTATCTACCTCTGGTACACAAGAAAAGGATTTGATAGTGTTGACGTAAAAAATGGAATAAAGTCTTTCACGGCAACACGTAATGGATCCCCGGGATGTAACAAGGCGTGCCAGTCAATCTGACATGTTGATTGACAAGGAAATCTTAAAACGTTAGATTAACGTGTTAATCGGCTAGAGAGCCGATGTGCCTTCTGATAAGATCGTAACAGCTAGGCAGCCGATACGGGAAACAGATCGGCTAGATCAGCCGATATGGTGATGTAGGCAGAGCGTAAGCTACCAGAGGCAACTTAAATAGAGCTACGTAGGCAACACCTGAAACAGATCTAATCAGCTATGTATGATGATTAAAATATAATAAAATAGTAAAAGCCGACAGGATGCAGTCTCAAGCTGGATAATTAGTGATAAAAGCTAAAGCAACAAGAATTAAGATAAAACTTGCAGATATAACTAATATTAATAAATTGTGAATAAATCTAGACGAAACCACAGCGATGTGCCCAGAGGTTAAAGCCTAGAAATTACTCGATAAAGCAGTACTCACAAGCCTACCGGAGGTCAGTCGATGCAGCCCGGCGAACTCGAAGGACGGCGCTTGAAGAAATAAGAAAATAAGAAGAAGAAAAGTTTTGGCGAAGTCGCCGACTTGAAAGGTAAAGGTACTTGAAAATTATAGTTTGTTTATTGATCGTGTGATAATCTTACAATGGACGCGGACCCTTTATATTTATAAAGCTTACTCAACCTAGACCTGACGCGTAACTCACGCATAGGAAACAATCTCTTAGCTAAATCAACTACGACTTGACTACCTTAACTAATAAAAAAGAAATACTAAGATATATGGACTCTAAATTCCCTCCAGTAGAGTCTTCTCCGTGAAGCTTTCTCGAACTTGTCTGGCAAGAGATCAACCTGCGCATGTAACCAATTTGGACTTCTCACGTGGCAACTCTTATTCTTATTTTATTCTTAATCACCTAAAGCATGCACGTGCTAGACTCTCTTTGACGTCACGTTCCTTTTATTTTCTTATTTATCAGCTATTGTCCTCACGCATATGCTCTTTATTACTTCTTTGCTCTGGCCGATTTTTGGCTTTTACTTCTCCTTGCTGACTGCCCAGCTTTCCCATCCTGTCGATCTTTTGGTGAATGCTCCTGCCGATTGCTCTGCTTGCTGATGCTTCTTTCCTGCCGATTAGATTCATCCTTCTTTCTGTAATCATTTTTTCATGCTGATAACTCTTCAATGCATACACGTATGCACCTACGCGCACTTGTCTCAGGTATGTGTGCTGACTCCATCAGCTGATATTTCCTTGCTAATCTCTTCTCCTTCTCCTTCTCTTCTCCTTCTCCTTCTCTGTCGATTACCAAAGAACACATTTGACTTTGGATTTGGTCAAAATCCGGTGTCAACAGATAGCATAATTATATTGTTTGGCCAATGACTCATACTTACAAACCAAGGAGACATGTTCGGTTTTAAGAAGCTCAAGTAGCCGAAGAGATTGAGTCTTCAATATTTTGGCTCTTTGCTCCCTTCTTCATAATATATTATTATGGCTATCAGGCAAAGACCTTCACCATAATATGTTGCAGAAGCTTCTAGAGCTAGTGAAAATGAACTTTGGGCATGAAGCAACTTCTCGACACATGAGGATTCAGTTCCTCTGTTGGGGGCGGTCTGACTGCCCTGTAGGGGTGCTTTTACCGCCTCCTTCAGAGGAACCACATCTTCTCCTCTCTTGCCTTCTTCTTCCTTGAAGATTGAAGCTTGAGGCTCAGTGATTGTTGTAGAGGATGTAGGACACTCCTCTACTACCGCATTTTCGTCTTCATCCTCATCTTCATCCCATTTGACATTCAAAAATACCTCAACTAGCAATGCCCAAATGAGATGAGCATCTCGACAAACAAGGACAAGTACCACCCTTCTCATGGTGTGCCTGAGCCTCGTGTAGTGCCTCTAGCTCGGGGTGAGGGGTTTGTGCGTACAGTCCTACTCGGGGTGGTGGTGGTGCTCCTCAAAGAGACAAGCGTGTTAGGTTTGGGCGTGGTGAGTTTGCTGGATGTGCTCCTGCTCGTGATTGATACGAGTTTGGGAGACACGATCACAGTTTTGGGTCTTAGAGGGACTACGGGCCACGCTTTCCTCCTCGTGGTGCGTGTTCCCCTCTGGTGAGACGTGACAGGTTCTTTGGTGGTAGGCGTGAGCGAGCTCTGCCTAGGTCATTTGATAGGATGGATGTTACTATCCCCACTTTTGAGCAGATGGCACGATACTAGTTTGACTTTTTTGTGCTAACCCCAGTGTTGAGTCGTTTGCTCGCTCCCGTTCTCGTTTTTGATTTTGCAGGTGGGAGGCTTGGAGAACTTTTGGTTGATCGACTCCGGTTGCTCGCGACACTTGACCGGAGATCGTGGGTGGTTCTCCAGCCTCACCCCAGTGAGTACTAGGGAGTACATCACTTTCGGGGAAGATGGACGAGGACGAGTGTTTTCTGAAAGAGTGTTTCAAGTAAGTGGAAAGTTCTTTGTGGGAGCTAGTTGCTCTTGTTGCTTCTTTTGGTCTTTGTGAGTTGCCTCTTTTAGTTTGAGGCTTTGCTCTATCACATGTGTTTAGGGTGAGCTTTGTATGCTCTTTGACCCTAATGCATGTGTTTAGGGGGAGCTTGTGAGCTTGCTTGTTCTTTGCTCTATGACATGTACTTTGGGTGAGCTTTGTATGCTCTTTGGCCCTTATGCATGTGTTTAGGAGGAGCTTGCTAGCTTTGCTTGCTTTTTGCCTTGTTGGTTCTTGGGAGCTCACTTTGTAGCATTTGTACCATGTTTACTTTGTGCATTGCATTGCATATGTATCATTTGTTGCATTCCATGCATGCATTTTCACTTTTGTACCAAAACATGGTAGGATAGCCATCTTTGATCATATTTGTTAGGATGAGCTTATCTTATATGCTTTGATCACCATGATGTGCTATATGTGAGATATGTGTATGTTTGGTGAATGGTGATGTGAATGCTATGCTCTTGATGGTATTGTCATATATTCATGCTGAGATAGCTTCTTTTTGTGAAAATGCTAAAAATGCTTTCAATCATGAGTAGATTCTTGTTCATGCTCTCTTTGTGCTCAAATGCCTATATCATGCGTAGCTTGTGCTTGAGAATCATGCTCTTTTTACTTAGGGTCAAAGACCCATATATCATTGTGAATGTTTAGCCCACGCATTCACTTGTGGAGGAGCATAAACTTCTTTTTTCTGCAAAGGCATTTCATGTACCATGCTTAAATTTGAAAATGAATTTGGTCTATGAAATATCTATGCTTGAAAAATATGCTTATAATCATGTCTTTATGCTTTTATGTATACATCTTGGGTGCTAAACCGTTTTGTATACCATGAGAAGTCTCAATTAGAAGTAGACACATGGCTCGGTGGCTTTGACATGTAGCTTGTGGGTGTTTGCTATGATCTTATGATGAGAACTTGTGATCTTTTATGAGTTTTGTGTGATCTAGCTCATTTTTGCTCAATTTGATCATAGATATGATTTTCCTCATGAGATGAATTACTTTTGTGAAAACTACTTAAAATGTTTTGGCTTTGTCACATGTATATTTGTCTCTACTTTCTTGATGGCAATGCGATAACTACACCATGTCTACCTTGCTTGTTCTATGTCTCATTTGTAGCATTTTGTTGTGCTCTTTGTATATTTGAGAAGCTCGGTAGCTTGTATATGCATTTGTGCACTTTCATGGTAGCTTGATTCATGCATTGTCAACAAGGGGGAGAAGTTTGTGGGAAAATTTGCATGTTGGGGAGAGAAATTGTGGAAAGAATTGCACTTGTTCAGAGGGAGTTTGCATATGTGCAGGGGGAGCTCCTTTGTGCTGCCTCATTCTGTGCCTTGCGTTTTGCTCCTTTGTGGTGACCTTGTTGTCTCAGCTGTGTTGAGCCGTTGCCCTTGCCTTAGGGGGCTGAGACTTTCTCTTGTGAGTGATCTTGTTTTCGTTTGTTTGTTCGCTTTGGATCACTTGCTGGAGGTTTGTTCTTCCTTTTCGTTTTCTTTTCCTTTTCTCTGAATTGGTTACTATAGGTGTTGTCAATGCACTCATCAAGGGGGAGATTGAGGACCAGGAGCGTCCGAAGACCAGTGGAGGGTCGCTTCTTAGGGATGAGTGATTGACAACATTATGTGGTCTGATGCTTGGCTTAGTATTGCAGGCGCAGGTTGCGGCTTGACTCGTGTTGGTGTAGGTGAAGAACAAGCGCAAAATATCTATGCTGAGGTGGCCTTCAGGTGATGGAGAGACAAATAGGCTTGGTTCGACGTACCCGGTGGCCGACGGGGTCAAGTGCGAGCCGCATGGTGCAAGAAGAGCGAGTGGAAGTCATGGAGATGGAGCCGGTGCAAGGTGGCAGTTAGCGACCGAAGCTTACACGTGAGATTTGGTGGTTTGCTCACAAAACCATCAGAGGACGGTTTCTCGATTTAGGTCTCAAAACCGAGCCCGAGGGCCCAACACGACGAAGACGGGGATCCGGGCACGTCGGGAAGCTTCGAGGTGGAGGACACGCGGCGTGATCACATAGCTTGCGTCGGGTGGACACGAGGTGCGGTGGATGCGTGGCCGTCCGATGGAGATACCCACAAGTTACCCAAAATGCCCCTGAGTAGGTTGTATCTTCATTTCAAGTTGTAGGGGTAGTTTGGTCTTTTGCCCCTACCGAACAACTTGAATATAAATAGGCTTAGGGGTGGAGGGCAAACCATCCTTTGCACTGCTTTTCATTTCCTTCTCTCTAGGCTAGCCAAAGCAATCACGAGCACATATTCAAGCGGGTGTATGCGAGAGGATTGCTAGCCTTTGTAAAGAATCTGTTCTTTGTTTGTATGGAAGAATTCTTGTGCTAGTTGTCTCTCCCTTTGAAATCCCGAGTTGGTTTTGTGTTATTTTTGGTGGTTTTCGGTTTGATTCGTGTTCGTCGGTTTCTAGGTCGTTTCCTCTTTGATTTCTTTGAGGGGATCATGGGTGAGTGTCTTGTGCCTCTTTATGGATGATCTTGACCCCTCAAACACCGGGAATTAGTCTTGATTTGGTGAGTTTTGGATGAACTCGAGGTGGTGCCTTGTGTGCACGTGATTTGTTATTCCTCTTGTGTAAGTGGGTTTGGAGCCCCAAAATTTTAGGGATAGCTTCCTCTTGGGACGCTTCTCCTTCGCCTAAAATTTGGCTTCAATCCATCGAGCTGTTTGGGAGATCTGTGGTTTTTAGAAAAAAGCTCTCTCTCTAAGGTTCATACCCTAAATCTTTTTCTGGTGGTGAAGGATTGATCTTTTCGAGGAGATCTTTTGGGAAAAGTTTCTTTGTGTTGTTGAGAGGCTATGGTTAAAATTTTGTGATTTTAGGAAGTCTTTTGATCGAGTTTTGGATTTTCTTTCTCTCTCTCTTTCGCGCTGATTTCTGCGTGTTGTCGGAAGTTCTGACCTGACAAAGGAAGTTCTGATAACTCATTCATTTGTGAACAGAGAAGTGTTTATCGGAAGTTCTGGCCTCAGGGCTGAAGTTCTGATGGTTGGAAGTTCCGACCCTGTACCGGAAGTTTTGATAATGAGTTTTTGACAGCCAGAGAACCCATTATCAGAAGTTCCGATGCTTGGTCGGAAGTTCCAACAAAACTACTTAGGTTAGTTTGAGTTCGTTCCTTTTCTCGTTTCCTTTCGAGTTTGCTTCCGCTTTGCTTCTAGGCTTATCCTAACTTGTTCCTAGGGTTAGTAGGTCTATTATGACTGCATGATCTTGGCAAGTTTGTGCGGGATTTTTTGGAAGTGATTTTGGGGTATAGGCCGAGTTCTTGAGAGGAATTTTATCAGCTCCCATTCACTCCCCACTCTATGGTCGTCAATCCGGTCCTTCACCTTCTATTGGTCATGGCCACAGAACCATGTGTTTCAGGAGGTGATGGTTCATCCTCCTCATCATTACCTACAAACCCATCCTCTGGTGGTACTATTTCATCAGTACCAAACCCTAATATTCAATTGTGCAGAATACAGCAGGCTAGGACAAGCTTAACTTATGTCTTGTATGTGTGGAAAACCTTATTGTCTAAGGTACGAAACCTCCATTTCAAAGCATCAAAAGCCCTCTCAACTGTCACCCTAAGGGATGAATGCCTTAGGTTGAACATCTCTCTTGCATTGGTTGTGATAGGCGATGGCCCAATCTCCCAAGAGGTAGATGGATATGTCGATTAGTGGAGACTCGACGTTGACGATCTTGGCTTCGAATCAACACGATTCGGACCCCGCAACCATTACACCACGGCTTCGTTGGTTATCAACCAAGCATAACTTGATTGACCTCGCCACGAAGGCTTTTCCCTGCAAGCGAATCGAGTACACAAGCAAGAAAATAGTAAACATGCGATCAAATATTGCAGATGTAGATAAAGCGAATTTCAATGGCGTTCGAGCACTCGATTCGAAAGGACTAGTCGACACAGTCGAGGAGATGCAAGAACAGGGGCTCTGGATCACAGTAAAAGGACTTGGCGTCACAATTACAATGAATCAATCACAGTTTCGACTCTGAAAACTTGAACTAAACAAAACCCACCCCTAAACAGCGGTGGCGACTGAGTTTTAATGACTAAGGGGGCGACCGAGGGTTGGAGGGGCGACCAGAGGGCGTCCACAACCTGGGCTTAAGGCCCGACACGATACACGACCAAATTGGCCCAAAAAGATGATACAGCACCTTGTCGTGGTCACACAACATGATCCACAAACCTTCTGGAGCTAGGACCAGAACCAAAACGACGGCGTCGTTGTCCCCTTTCCAATGCATCCCTATACGCCTCGTTTCGATGCCGGACGAGGGAGATATTGCTAAAACCGTGCAAAGATGTCAGCTGAATCCGAGCCGAACGTGATAGCTGAGTTAGAGACGACTTGTAGCGTGGAGAAGGACATGGCGTGCACGTATCCAACGTGGTGATGTCCTCATCAGGTTGGATAGTTCCTGCCCCCATATTCAGACAAATGGTACCTAACCCATTGTAGGGAGGCAGGAAACCATTTCGACAACCATAGCCAGCATCTACCAGGTAAAGCTTTCCTACAAATTGACCAAAACACAATCTATATTGAAGGTATGTCTCAATTGAATGGACAACTATGTAAAGACTAGTTCAACAAGTTATACCTTCAGGCACAATGAACCCATCATCTCTCTCAATTGCGTCACCCAAGACAAGTACATCATGGGCAGATCCTTCCCAACCAGCTAGGACATAAGTGAACTTAAGATCAAAGTTCACTGCAACCATCACAGTTTATGTTGGATGCTTGTGCCTACCCCTAAAAACTTGCTGCATGTGTTTAGACACCCTAGCCAACACATGTGTGCCATCAATGGCACCAACACAATCCTAAAAATGTTATAGTGAGGTGATAAGTGCAGATAATGGAATCAACTACAACCTTACACAAACACACAAGTATGACATATACCTGAAGGTATGGGTACCACCTGGGGCTACTCATGATTTTGGGATGTGTGGTAGTGGTAGGAGGCCTGATCATTTCTGACCTCATCTCACCAACTGCATATAGGACTTGGTGGAAAACTTTACTGACAGTCTCAATTGACCTCCTCCAAGCTTGATGGACAACCCTAAACTTCTAGTTGTGTCCAACAATATGGAGAAACATTACCACCTGCTCCCCTACAGCACATCCAGATGTCTCTCTAACCAACCCTCTTTCCCTAGACAGCTTGCAAAGAGCAAAAAAGGAGCTTTTCTCATACGCAACATAGCCAAGCACTCAACATCAGTGTTGTTCATAATCAGTTGGAGGGTAGTAGTCTATGTTGCATGCTACCATAAGGGCAAGGCTCAAGCTCGACCCTTACTCTCCTAATCCTACTAAACAAGAAACAGACCATCACTGCAACCAAGGCAGCTGCTTGCCTGACCATCACCACACGTTGAGCATTTGGATCCATCTATACAAGATTAAAGCATACAACTCAGTTTAGCTAGACTCTGGCTGGCCTCAACATGCAAGTGTAATCATTTATGAAAAATGTGTAAAAGCACGGCTGGAACAAATGCCTCATGTGCTATGAACAAATTCATCATAGACCGAAAAAGCATTCAAAGTTCATCACAAGCATTCACAGTATAGGACATTTTCATCATCGACCAAACCCTAGAATGAGTACCAAATCGAAAACAAGAACATCACCACAACGAGTATCAAATCAAAATCGAGACCATCACCGCAACGAGTACCAAATCGCAATCAAACTAGGCCTGTTCAAAACCCTAGAACATCAAACAATAAGGGATTTGGGGGTAGAGAGGCGGCGGGGATTTCACCTCGGGGGAGTCAACGAAGAATCGAACAACAAAGACGGAGAAGAAGTAGATCTCATACGAGTCGATGTAGAGGAAGCAGATTGACCTGAATCGACACCACCCGCGTCCACGGAGCCCGGTAAAAGGAGCAGTGGAGCAACGGCCACGCAGATCCGGACCGCCTCACCGGAGAGGAGGAACACCGACGACCCACACCACCATCGCACCAACCCCCAAATCCTCCCGCCAGAAAACGGAGGGATCGAGCGTGCAGTGGAGTGCAGGAGAGAGATGACTTTTTGCATCGGGGAAGTCGGGCTGGGGAACAACAGTGAATGTGAATCGAATACGGGCCGCTGCAGCTGGGGGGCGCGGGCCACCCTAAATGCCGTGCATCAAACGCCACCCTTAGAGCATCTCCAAGAGCTCTTATTTATGTGAGTAGCTAAAATTCTAATTTAACTATTATGTAAAATGAAATAGCTAGCAAAAAGATAATAAAATCTAACAACTTCTCTAAATAGAAAACAAGATAGCTAATGGGAGATGTCTTCTTTTTTTGCTAGCGAGGGGAGAAAATAGAAAACATGATAGCTAGCTGAGTAAAATAAAGAGTCTGCTAGATCCGAGTTTTGATAAAGTTTTTCTTTTTTTAGCTAACTCATCACATATACAAAAGCTCTAGGAGATGCTTTTAGTAGGTAATGGGCTCTTCTATTGGTTTTTATCGGCCTTATGTAATGGGACACCGAGCTATTTCACTCATTTACCTTAAAAAATCACTCATTTACCCATTTAGAACTAGATACAGCACGGTTCCAGGTTTTTTTCAGCCCTAACCTGTGCAGATGGAAATAAAAAATTTAAGGTTGCAGGCGTTTGTGCTCACCCTCCTTCAAAGAACACCCATCAAACACCAACGAATCCTGTGCGTTGGCTTGGGATCCGACAGCTAAGCTGGAAGCTCGATTCATCTGGTCTGAACCCTCGAGGAGGGGCAATCCCGTCCATCCCAAAACCGGAATCGCGTCCACGCCCACCAAGCGAGCGCGAGGGAGAGAGAGAGAAAAAAACAACTATTAGAGCAACTACAGCAGATGGAGTAAATTTCATCCCCTATATGAAGTTATTGGGGGTGGAGTAAAAATATTTTCATCCCTAAAACACAATTTGCTCCAGCAGTTTCCCTATTCTCCTTCCCAACTCGTGGGTCCCACCATGCCATGTCATCTTCTCCTTCCCCTTCCCTAAATCTTCCATCTTTGAAAACTGCGGCGGCGGACCGATCGGCGGCCAGCCTCCTCGCCATCGCGTCGCACCTGGCGAGGCCGCAGAGGCAGCAGCGCATGGCCCAGGACCCGGCGAGCCCGTCCGCCTCGCTCACCGCCGCGTCCAGGCTGCCCGCCAGCGCTGCCCTGAGATGACGGCACCCTCGCGGCGATGCTCAACCCCGCGCGCCACCCGAGCATCCTCTCCCCGCTCCCGTCCTCGCTGCCCCCCGCCGCCGCGTCGGGGCGAAGAACACGCACGCCGGGCGGGTGGCGACCGAGACGGAGCTCAAGATGGCGGCGGAGGCGGGAGGAATCGTGAAGGCGGCCTCATCCCGGAGTGACTTGGAGATCTGCGTCACCAACCAGCCCGAGATTGCCGCCGGGGTGGGGAAGAAGGTGCCGGCCCCCGTGCCGCCTGCTTTTGCGGGGCTCGTCGTCCGTGCTGCTCTACACCACCTCCCTCCGCGGGGTCCGCGCCACCTTCGAGGCCTGCAACGCCGTCCACGCCGCGCTCCAGGCCCACGGCGTCGCCTTCCGGGAGCGCGACGTCTCCATGGACCGCGGGTTCAGGGAGGAACTCCGGGACCGCCTCAGCGGCAGAGAAGCCACGACGGCGCCGTCGCTCCCCAGGCTCTTCGTGCGGGGCCGCCACGTCGGCGGCGCGGAGAAGGTGCTGCGCCTGGACGAGCAGGGCCTCCATTTGCCAGGCGAAGCGGTAGTAGACGGCGGCGGCGGCCATGGACGTGATCCCGAGGCTCGACATCACCGCCGCCACCAGGTACGTCCGCCGCTCCGACTGCTTCCGCGCCGCCACCGCCACCCGCGCGGCCTCCGCCTCCTCCGCGTCCGCCTCTTCGCCGACCTCCGCCTCCTCCTTCTCGCCGCCGGTGCCGCCGACGGCGGCCTCGTCGTCGTCCGCCGCCACGCGCGCGCGGGGGCGCCGGGCGGCCGCGCGCACCGCGAGGGGCGCGTGCTGCGGCGGCCGTCTGGACCCCCCGGACACGCGACGCGGCCACGGGGAATGGAGCCGCCGCCACCAGCCTTGCGTGGATGACCGTGCGTGCGGTCGGGGTGCCTCGGCGCACGGGATGTGCGGAGGACAAACAAGTGGGCAGGAGGGTGGGGGGGAGCGAGTGGGTCCCATGGATAGGGGGTGGAGGAGAGGTTCCCTCTATAGAGGGGATGGAGAGGGGTTTCTAGTCCATGGAGAAAAAAAGGAGGCTATAGGGAATCTGCTGGAGAAGATTTCATCTTCTGTACGACTATTTTTTTCTATTGGGGAGAGGATAGGGAAGGCGCTGAAGTTGCTCTTAATACCTCTCGCAAAATCACAGGAAAATAGTATGGTCTTGGTCTTCTCCTCCCACCCGCAGACGGCGAAGTAGCGCAAGGAAAGGGTCCATTAAAAAAAAAATCGCCCACCGGCGGCGACGGCGAAGAGGCGCTGCGGCGGCATCGGCGGGGACAATAGCGGGAGCCGCGGCAGGGAGAAGGCGTCGCCGATCGATCCGCCCGGCCCGGCGCGGCCAGGGGTCAAAAGCGGAAAAGAGGAGCCGCGGGAATTTCTTCGCACCGGGGCGCACGCAAGGAATCCAGCGAGGACGGGAAGACATGCGGCGGAGGGCTTCGGATTCTTCCAGCTGAGCCCCGGGGACTCACGGACAGGAGAGGGGCAGGGGGCGGAGAGAGGCCGACGCGGACGCGGCGGCGCTGGGTTTGATGAGGAAAGCTGGAGCCAAAGGTATTTGCCACCTTAGATCTTAGAAATCTGAGTAGCCTCCGCGGCTGCTGCTTCACCGGCCGCCGCCGCCGCGACGCCCGGATTTGGCGAGGGTTCAGGGTCGGCCGCCGCCGCCACGAAGATCACCACAGGGTTCCTCTGGTTTCGTCGTGTGGTGCGGATGGAGGACAGGCCCTCGCCCCGTCGGACTTCAGATCTGCGTCGTCTGAGGGATTCTGGTTCTGCTGGCCGTGGATTTCTCCTTCACAGGTCAACTGATGTGCTTGAGGCTGTTGTTCATCGTCTCTACATGTCTGCTGCAAGGAGTTGTTCATCGAAAATTCGACCGGATTCCAGATCTTCATTCTTTACAAGGGATTAATTGATTTCTGAGAAGAGGAATTGGTGTAGGGATTAATTGATTTCTGAGAAGAGGAATTGGTGTTCTCTCTGGTGTGGAGGCTGGTGGCTGATTGCAGAGGGCTGTTGACTTGTGGAGGAGCTGATGTGTTCGTTTGTCGCTACTGGGTTCAATCCAGGCTGGAGGACCTTACTTTTGCTTTAGCTTCTGGTGTTCATTGTGTGCTGCAAGATAAAATTGCTACTTGGGCTGGAAGTTGAAACCTTTTTTGTAAAATTGCCCTGGGAGGATTCAAGTAGTGGCTGCTGATGTGTGACTGGTGGCGGTAGCTGGCTGTGGAGGCATTGTTTAGTTTTTAACCCTCTTGCTTATGTGCATGCTATGTGGACTGTGATGCTATTATTCTTCAATCAGTTCCGTAAACTTTGTGGTGTGGTGCTCAATAGCAACCTTATGTTGTTTTTGTTTTACAGAGGGATCAATTCGATCCAAGGGTGCGATTGATGTGAATAGATCACCTGTTTCTTCAACAGTACCAGGAAGGTCATCTGATTTTATGGTATGCACATAATTTGCCAACACATTGGTTTCTATCTTTCATAGACTGTCTGCCTAGCCAAAAGCTTTTTCAGACCAGTCTGCTTGCCACATTGTATTTTTAATTTTCTGCTGTTCAGGATCTTATCGTTTGCTTGGCTTGTTTGCAGATCAAATTTTGCACTTGCAGTGGAGGGTCATCATCTTCACCACTTTGTAATCTTAAGAACATAGATATTTCGATGACCTGTAAAGGCTGTACTTGTGAATCAACAACAGATAGAGGCGGACCTTCGTGCAGCAGCAAGCCTAACAGTATGGGTTTGGGTCTCCCCAGACCTATAAATCCTGAGGTAAGATGGAAGACTGTAAACAGGAGGCAAAGAGCTGCAAGGAGAGCAAGGACTTTCTTTGGGCACGATGGAAGGAAGGACGGAATTGGATCTTTCTATTTGTTTGGCAGTGCTTTGAATCAAGAAATGGCACAAGAAGATGCTCCAGTCTCTGAATCTGAGAAGGTTCTTACTTTTTTCTCCATTGAAATACAATGAAATTGTATCGTCAATACATTAATTTATGTCAAATTTCTGAATGATCGAATTGTTTCTTCACAGCTAGGGGTATCCATTCTTGGCAGGCGCTTTAGTGATCCTGTGGAAAATGTTCCTATAAAGAAGAGAAGGTTTCATATGGATTGTTCTCCATCACCTCCACCCACTCCATTGCTAGTGGACCCATATGAAAAAATATTGGGCAGGTCTTCTAGAGGCATTAAATCATATGAGAAGCATCACAAGGGTAAGATGCTGGGAAGCGAGTGCAAGGAGGAAATTAGAGGTCCTTTTGATGATGATGATTTTTCTGGAATATCAATACTAGCAGCTGCAGCTTGTGAGAGTGAGATAGATGGTGACATACTAAATGGGGCATGCTCAAAGTTAGCTCATCCTCCACAAGAAAGAAAGCTGGAAAATACTAGGGGTGGCACCGAATCGAGTCTACTGCATGACATGGAGGAGGATAAGTTAAATATTCCTGGCGCTTCACCTTGCATATATGATAGGCCTCTTGGCTCATCTTATTCTGCTCCAAATTTGAAGCCCTTATTTGCTACCACCCCAACTAGCGTGGAGAATCTTGTTGAATCTGCATCGCCTTCTAAGGTTAATTGTTCATCCTATTCTGTAATGAACAGTGTAAACAAAATAGAGATGGCTTCTGATGCTAAGTCTTCAAGTATTGCAATGGAAAATATCTCAGGCAATCCAGAAAAAACCATAGGTTGCTCACAAGATGCAGATGTGCAAACCAACCATGCCAATGCCACTCATGATTCTAGGCTGCATTGGGATCTTAATGTTCCCATGGAGGCATGGGACACTGATTGTGGTGGTGATGATCCTACAATTTCTACTATAAGTGATCATAATGATGCTGGAAATAACCTGAACAAACAGCATTCATCTCATGATCATTTTGGCTTCACAGATGCTGGGGATGTAGCTAATAGCTCTGCTGACAAAATTCAAATGGCTGATGTATCAAAAGATGTATGTGTTAGTACAAAGGATCAAGGGGATTCTCCTGCTGATAGTTTGGCTCACCCTTTGATCCATCAGTCTTCCCAAAACTTGCAGCTATTGGAATCTGAATCTGTAGGGAACGATGCTCTTGCAGAAACAATGGATTTGCCTGACCAGCAGAAGAACAGATTTGCTTCTGTTATGGAATCACGCATAGGACCAGAACCGGCTCTTATCATGGAATGCTTTCCTTCTACATATGTGGAGAAAGTTGATGCTTCGCATCTCCCACCTGTTGATTGTGAAGGTTTGTCTCATATGTCCTCTGTGAATGGTCATGTCGGATGCAATTCACTCCAAACAAGTGAACTGGGTTCCATAGTGAAACCTTTGGCAAGCAGATTAGTTTCTGAGGAAAGCACAAACTTTCCAACAGTAACCCCTTTACATAAAAAGGTTACTGATTTTGGCTGGAGAGATAATAAACTTGAAGAAGCTTCTGAACAAAGCATATCTGAATCCAAGAACCAGGAGCTTTTGGATGTTGATTCAGGAACTAGTAAAATGGACCAGTCAGTTAGTAAGAACAGTGGACATGACACTGATGCATTTTATGTCAACAAGAGTACTGATGCAGAAAACCTCACTCATCCAGAGGACAACCTGGACAACCCGGGGTCTTCTGATTCTGATATGGCTCATGTACATGAGGAAGATGGTGCTGATGCAGTGATTAATCCTAAAGACTGTTTAATTACTTGCGCCAACAGTAGCAGTGCAGAAACATTTTACATTTCAGGTGTGGCTCCTCAGGTTCCAATTGTGACTTCAGAATGCCACAAACCAGGAGTTACTGATGCTGATAGTATTGTAGATTCACGAGAAAATGATCATGGGAAGGTCTCATCAAATATTTATTCTGAGCACTGCTATGAAACTGACACATCTCGTATTAGCGAAAATCTAGCTGGGGTTGGAAAAATTGATGTTGAGGAGGATGATTCTCAATATGAGGATGGGGAACTTAGAGAGTCTGGTGATCGTTATTGGGCGGGTGATGGATATGAAGAAGTTAAGCCTGCCAACTGGCATTACCAGGTATCAGATTACAAGAATGGAGAAGCCACTCCTGGGCTCGCTCCTGTCCCTGTTGACTCTGTTGTAAAGAATGTGGGTATTTCTGCTGCTAGTTACAATGAAACACAATTGAGAAAAGATGTACCCGTCTCACCTATCTCGTCTAAGCGTTCATGGTTAACAAACTGCTTAGATGGTGGACCTCTCTCTGATGGAAAAGCTCAGAGTATTCATTCGAGAGGTGATACCCAGATGTATGGGATAAACCCAGGCTGTGTAGCAGTTGGATCTGCTGCAATAGTCAGCCAGTCTGAAAGGTGCAATGATGGCCTAGGTGATGATCTGTCAAGTATCAGAATGAAGAACACAGGTTGGGACATGTTGCCTGAAGATCAAAAGCACTCTCGACGTGATCCAAGGGATGGGGCTGATTCGTCTAACCGGTGTGTTTCGTTAGATGCTGCTGGAGATGACGAGTCGTTGAGAAAAATGGGTCTATCGAATAAAGATGTCCAACGAGTGGAGCGGCAAAAGTCATTTGACAGAACCCAGAGAAATGAACTGAGCAGGTAAATTTCAAGTGACTTTTTTAGTAATCTTACAGGTAATTCATTTCCTGATAATTTCAGTGCTAGGACACCATTGACTAATACCATGCTACCCTTATCCTATGCAGATCTGATGATGGTTATGGCTCAGGCTCCAAAGCTGAAAGGCTGACTGACTCTCATAGGTCACATGGCATCTATGACGCATCACGGCATATTCAAACAGGCAACAGGGGGCAGTGGATGGAAAATTCAAAATATCCTCGTCCTGCTCGGCGTAAATCACCTGAATATTATAATTATGGCCCATCTGGTCCGAGGAATGCTGCAGAAGCTGCTGTCGCAAAGATGGAGAGCAATGGTTTTGTTGTTGCACCTGATGGCACTTTAGTAAGGGCTGTTGATGCTGCAAATGCTGGTCAGCTGACAAGAAGGATGAGAAATACTTCAAGTAGCTCCTACCACTCTTTACCTGGACGAGGTTCCCCAATTGACAGGAATGGAGCTTGTGGGATGTCCAGAGGTCCTGTACATGCTAGGGAATCATCTCCAGAGCGGCACTTTGGTGCGAATGGTAACCGCTCTGGTCGATATGGTCCTGAGATGGAGAAAGATCATAGTACAGATGGAAATTTGAGTTCAGTCCGTTGCTCGCTGCCCAATAGACAACGAGGCATCCCGACGGGTAGAGCATCACTTAACCTTTCGCGTGCTCACAGCAGATCTCCTTCTGGGTCAAGGTCTCGATCCCCACATGACTGGGCATCACCTAGGAACAGAAGGAAGATTATGGCAAATGGAGGTTCAGCTTTGCAGAGGAATAGTAGGTCTCCACCTAATCACATGGCTAAAGTTAGAATGGGTAGAATGGCTTCACCTAAGAGACAACCTGGATATGATGATCGATCTATGCGCTACAGTCCTCCATCAAGAAACCACACTTACTCCCAACATGCTTCAACATGGGTTGATGGAAGGAACGGCTCAACGGTAGATCTTTCTGATCATAATAAAAGATATTCAAGGAGAAGCCCTCCCTCGAGAATTACCTCACGGAATGACAGATTTGATGTAATGGACTCGCAAGGACGATCAAGGTCTGGTGAGTTCTACCGTTCAACACAGGGAAGACTTTCTTGTGGCTATGATAGGGCAAATAAGCATGATGGGAACGCTGATGATCAAAGGGAATATGCTGCTGATAGATATGGAAATCAGTCTGTCAAACCATATGACCGTAATGGTGCTGTAAAACAATTCAGAAATAATACTGGAGATAAATTTCGCACTCGGATTTCTGCTCCCAGATCACCAGAACCCCAAAGAAGGGCGAGTCCTCGGAGATTTGACAGGAGCTTTGAGAGGTAGCTGGCTATCTGGCTGTGAATTGGCCTGGTAGAACTAGAAAGAACAATAAAGATCCGTCTGGATATGTTTGAAGTGGAAAATGCTGCAAATCCTTGACGGAATTCAATGTTAGCGATTTGATAGAGGACTCTCTTTTAAGGCACTGCCTTTTCTGCTTATGCTGCACGTGTTCAAGGCACAGAAATGCTGGAATCATGCACTTCTTGAGAAGGAATGCAGATTAACTTACAATTTTCCTGTTTCCGTTTGTAAATATTTATATTGGTAGTAGAATCACAATCACTGCTTTCAGCTTTATAGCTGTTTTTTTATTTCTGATATTTTTCACCTTTATCTCTTGTGCTCATTTTAGTGAGCATTATCCTTGTATGAGTTCCATTTAGACATGATCAATCAATTAATTTTGAGCCTCAATACTTGTGTATTTCTTTCGCTTCTGTTTTTCATGCCATTTTGTATTGTCCAAGTACCAATGGACACTGTCTTGTGAGTTGTTCAATGTAAATTCAATTCACAGCGCCTGCATCATTTTAAATTCTGCTCAAAAAAGTTGGAACATCTGTAAGGTGAATAATTTTCTTTGCTCATGTCCTTTTTTGTCCCAATTGTAATTGACTTTAATGTTTTTTTTCCAAGGAGAAAAGTGGGCTCAGGGCTCTTGTACATCCAAGAAGATGGCAAGGTATTCTGGTCATCTGCTCCATTTTTCAAATATTTATATACTGGTTGCTTTCTGGAGTACTGGAGGTCTGGATCAAGTCCCTAACTCTTTGACCTAGTATGTGCCGCTTATAAGTCCTAGGCTCCTAGCATGCCATTTTTAAAATATTGGGGACATAGCTGCATGTCCATATGAATTAAGGGAATTGTATATTACTGGTGTTGGTTGACTGTCATGTATAATTACAGATTTACTCCCTCCGTTCCAAATTGTAGATTGTTTTAACTTTCTTAGGTTCATAAATATTATTATGCATCTAGACATCCACTTAATTTAGGTGAGTAGCAAAAACATGCACCTAGAAATATCGAAGCGACCTACAATTTGAAATGGAGGGAGTATTTGTTATGAATTCAGAACTATCAATATGTTGACCGTAATTTGTTTTGTTGGGGTCAGGTCCTTTATGGAGCCCTGTTGGCAATCACATCCTTTTTTTTTTTGTCTTGTTGGATACTTCAATGAGGTCAGGAAATTCTGACTTCTAAGCATAGTGTTTGATAGTTTAAGATGGAACAGTAAAGTTGAAACGTTAAGTACTCTATTAGTAGACAATTTGTGAACAGTTCAACCTAACATCGGCACAAATACACAATGCAGATTAAGAGGGATTGAAAACTTATATGTACTGTACTGTATGAAAAATGCAAAGAAAAATATGCCGGGATTTTGATAGCAGATTTTGGCTGGTTATATGGTTGTCAACAACTCAACATGCCATATTCTGTTAGCCTGTAAAATTAAGTAGATTACTGCCCAACCTAGTAACTGAAATGCCATGTTCTTCTAAGACCTGTAAAGTCTTATCTTTGTTTGCGATTAATTGTCACATCTTTAAATAGAAATTGCATAATTGCCTCATGCTGATTTGGGAGTATATCGATTTGTTTACTAGTTCTGACATGTCACATTGATTTTATATGTAAATTTCATAATATTATTTTAGGGGGACTGACAAGGGTAAACTCATCAGGTTCTTTTGTAGCCCTGGAAATGCGTCCATATTCTTGTTTTAAGAAACACATCCATGTTTTCACCTGGTTTGCAATCTTGTCTATTAAAAATACGATATGATTTGTTTGGCAACCATATGTGGTGTGTGGGTATGAGGAGGCCCTAGTTCGTCCCTAGTTCGTCTGTGTGCAGGATAGCTTGAAACTTTCAAATAAGATTCGGTGCTGTCACTACAGACTTTGCAGACTGGTTATTCATATTTGAAATGGATGGCAGTTTCTGCATCTCATTTCAAGCCTATGCTATAATGTTGGCATGACTCTGCAATACCAAATTGCAGTCACTAGGAAATGGAACAAAATGGGTTAGAAATGATAAAAAAGAGTTAATACATGTTAATCTGATTCTTTTATACAACCTTTGCAGTGCTTAAAAAAGCTTTAGAAGCATATATGTTAAAAACTTCCTATTATCTGTATTATGACATCTGAGCCTGTTTCCGGACTTCAGGGTTATGTCATTTAGATTTTCTGGCAGCCATGCCTCCTGGATGGTAGTACGAAGACATTTTGTACTGTTGGAATTTACCAACTGATATGAAGGATCTGTCTTTTTGTTCTTGGGTGCATTTACCGGATTGTAGGCTGATACACTAGCTTTGTGTGCCTGGGGGCAGGGGGTGATAAGGGCTGATAACCACTGATTGTGTTCCAATTTGCATCAGGTCATATTGTGCATAGCAAACAGTAGACAATTACGAGGTTTCTACTGCAATCAGTATCCAAGATATCTTTATGGCAGCTTTGGTGTTGCTCGATTACTTGCAATGCAAATCCTAACATGTCAATGATGTCAAGTTTGTTGTCCAATTTTTTTTTTTTTGAAAAGAAGTCCAATTTTTTCTTGTTTGTCTACATCCTCCCTCCTGCATAAATTTGTAGGGATCTGATGACAGCACATATTCACTAGATGGCAATGCTGTATTCATTTGCCTATTTTGATTGAACTTGAATTTGTCAGGCATCTGAGTACTTCTTCATCAGATGACAATGCTGTATGCATAAAAGCTCTGGTTTTTGATAAATGGTTCAGTTCAGGGCCAAAAGTATTCCCTTTGATTTAGGTTCTTGGTGGAACCATTGTGTTTCTAGGACAGCCAAAGAATCCAGTTGTTAGAAACACTTGAGCATAACCTTTCAAAAAAAAAAGAAACACTTGAGCAATGGGGGCAAGCATATTTATTATATATACAGAATTACAACAGCGACTTTGTATCCATGGGATAGCATTGAGGTTGCAGTGAAAACTGAAACTGTCCAGTTACTTCTATAATTCGGTTGACTTTGTTGAGGTGAATTGCTGCAATGTGGGCTCCACTTACCGGATTAGTTTTAGAAACAAAAAACGAGTCTGGACTGACATACTATCATTGTTTGAAGCTTGATCAGATGCACTTTATGATCGTTTTGATTTGTAGCGGGCTATTTCTGCAGGTGTCGGGGACAAGCAGACACCTGGCTCTCAGTTTCGCGGGACATGTCCCGTAACTCTGTTCTAGAAGCCTGGAATAAAGCTTGCGCAGAGGCGTTCACATGCCATCTTGAAACAGACCAGGATGGGAATCTCCTGAAATTGTTGCAAATATTTGCTCCTCTCAAGTCTGTTGAGGAAAATGCTGGAGGTGTGAGGCCTCTCGTGGACCATCCAGACGGTTTCATGGTGGCTAGTTGTCACTGAAAAGATGTCGGAAACGCGCGAATCAGGTCTCCTCTGCGTCCAGAGCAAAGATTCCCAAATCCATTTGTTGTACCAGCAGATCATGGCCTGATTGCGTCAGAATATGTTTGCCGGCTTTGGCCTTCTCAAAGCTGGGACTGGGAGCGGTCTGGCGAGTGTTTTTAGTGAGATTTGCCAGTCTTGTTTGGTTGTCAAATTAGCAACAAATGCGTCGGGAAAAATGCATGATAAATCGTATGTTCATTGTCAACGCTCAATAGGAAATGTTTTGTGCTCGAGACGTCTGTCCAGTTGAATCAGTTATGCACGTCCATCGAATCGAAATAAACAAAGGCGCAACTGTCAGCTGGTTGCTCTCCAAAGAAATCCCCAAGCTCTCGTCTCCATCAAGTCTTGCAGTCTACGCCCCTTCCGTGTTCCCTTTTCCTGATTCAACAAAGCACCGACATTGTTGCTAAACTGCCAGTTTTGGTTTACTTCGTTATAACAAACTTATATTTGGGACATTAATTTCTACAAGTAAATTTTTTACAATTAGTCTAATAATACATGATTTCATATCAAATAAAAATATGAGTAATGTGTGTTATGTATCACGAAATGATAACCTCAGATTCAATTTAAAATCACTTTCCTGGGTAAAATTATGAGAACAAATATGGTAAAAAAATGATTTTGCAATGTCAAAATATACCATGTATACAGTGAGGTGTGATGTCTAGTGAATAAACTCACAAAACAAATATTTGCAATGTATACAGCGGTCAGAGGAAAGTGATTGAAATACTTCATTACCTATCCAATATCGTTGCTTTCCTGTTGTCGAGAGGAGGAAGCTCCAACAGTCACAGGATTAGCAGTAGCAGGCGAACTCCAACAGTCACTGATTAATAGGCGTGCAGAACAAGCCTTCCACTAATCACTATGTTCAGTAGGGGACACAGGGCTTGATTGGTTTGAGGTCAAAGTTGTCCGACCAAAATTTTTGTCATTTAAAATTTTGACCACCAATTCAAAATCTTAACCAATTTCAACAATCTAAATGAATGGATGGCTAAAAAGGTTCATCTTGTGCACCTTAGTTCAATTGAATTGTCAAAATTGGTTAAGATTTTGAATTGGTGGTCAAAATTTAAAATAGCCAAAATTTTGGTCAACCAACTTTGACCTCGAACCAATCAGGCCCACAATGTCGAGCGAAGAAAAACTACTTGACATGTGAAGAGGTGCAGTGCATGCTTCACAGGAATGAGTTTTGGTCTCCAAATACATCCGCATCGCTTCAAATTTAAGCGAGAACCGAAACCGAGGGAGAAGTTGTTATTCCAATGAATTTCATAATTCCATCATCCTCCAACTTTGAGTTTCAGGTGCATTCCATTCAACTCACTGAAAATGACCTCTATGGTGTCTAGAGATTTGTGATACATCCTATTCAGACCCTACTCTTTTCTGAAGTTACACCCTTCTGAAGTGACTTGACCACAATAATTTTCTGCTCTTTGCATCAAGTGGAGCATAGCAATGTTCCTTATAAGAGCCTTTGTTTCAGAGAATCATATATGTTGAGTGACTGAAAGTGAGGAGAATAGAATAAAGTCTCTCGAAAAATGTTTCTTTAACGGATTGACTTTACCAAAATGCTTGCACAACAAGCATTTCAACTTGTGAATTCTGATAAAATTTTCTTGGAACGGACTCCAGCCTCTGTTTAAAACTAATGACAATCATGATTCAAACATGAAGTCGCTCATGTGTAGGATTACTCATAGTTGCCCTCCTCTTCAACATCTTCCGAAAATATGTTTTATTTTAAAAAGCAAAATAACAAAAATGAAAACTCTTCAGCTGTAAATTGTGATAACTGAATGAACTGACCGGAATCTTTGTACCCCACCCACTGCAAGCTTATCATGACCCTAGAGAAAACCATAAGCCCAACTCAAGGTGTCAACTGAAATGCCTTTGCCATAAACAATCTGCTTCTATATTGAAGATATGCTGCCTCTTTTTCACTTAGTGGCAGGATTGATTGCCAACCAATTGTACTTAAGTAATGTAGTTATCTTAACCATGCCGGTTCTCCACTTTATGCCCAAGCACTCTCCTCCTCTCCCACTAACACTCCACAAACTACTCCAAATTCACCAATTTGGCCCTGGCTTTTCAGTCAAAAGGCGGTCAGGAACGCCTTTCTCCCGCTTAGTTGATCGTTACTGTTTTGTAAACAAACAAGTACGATCAGCGAGCTGGAAAATTGTATAGAGGACTAGCATTCTGTTTGATCCATACTAAATTTTGAGCTGTTTTGTTGCGAAACTCTAGATAGGCCGAAGAAAAGGCGAAACCACGACTGAGAAATGGGACCGAGTGACCAACCAAACTTGTGAAAGAAAGGATTTAAGATTGCTAAGGCGTTGTTAGTTGCAATTCTGGATCCCCCACGCCTCGTTGTATATATGTATATATATAAGCAGGAAGCCTAGTGCAAGCTGCCACCGGCACTGGGGTACTAGCACTGGCACTGGCACTGGCAGTTGCGAACAGAACAAGGCTACTACGAGATGGCATTGGGTGTAGCGGGCCTCGTCCTCGCATTGCCACTCTTGTTCTTGCTGACAAGGGCGGCGTGGGTCACCGTCACCTGCTACTACCTGACGCCGATGAGGATCCGGAGGATCCTGGCCGGCCAGGGCGTCCACGGCCCGCCGCCGCGCCTCCTCGTCGGGAACCTCCGCGACGTGTCCGCCCTCGTCGCCGACGCCACCGCCGGCGACATGGGCTCGCTCAGCCACGACATCGTCGGCCGCCTCCTTCCCCATTACGTCCGCTGGTCCAAGATGTACGGTGAGTATGCACGTATCTGACTTTGCATTGCCGGCGGCGCGGCGGCGGAGAGAGAGCTGACCGGAGCGGCGTGTCATGCGCCTGTGCGTGCGCAGGGAGGATGTTCGTGTACTGGTACGGGAGCGAGCCCCGGGTGTGCGTGACGGACGCGGGCATGGTGCGGGAGCTCCTGTCGTCGAGGCATGCGCACGTCACCGGCAAGTCGTGGCTGCAGCGGGAGGGCGCCAAGCACTTCATCGGCCGTGGCCTGATCATGGCCAACGGCGCCACGTGGTCGCACCAGCGGCACGTCGTGGCGCCGGCGTTCATGGCGGACCGGCTGAGGGGCCGGGTGGGACACATGGTGGAGTGCGCCGGGAAGACGGTGCGCGCGCTGCGGGAGGCGGTGGCGAGGGGAGGGAACGAGGTCGAGGTGGGCGCGCACATGGCGAGGCTCGCCGGCGACATCGTCGCGCGCACCGAATTCGACACCAGCTACGACACCGGCAAGCGCGTCTTCCACCTCATCGAGGAGCTGCAGCGCCTCACCGCGCGCTCCAGCCGCTACCTCTGGGTCCCCGGCAGCCAGTGAGCACCATGACGAGATCCTCATCTCCTCTGCTTCCGTGTGCAAACACAAACAGAGCACTGCCAAACAAAAAGCAGCAGCGCCGTAGCGGCAACAGTGCTCCCTGACAAGTGGGACCTACCGGGCACGGAAATCTCACTGGGACCCACTTCTCAGTGGACGCATGCCTTTTCGTTTTTAATATATTTCCTTTAACGACGTGTTTTTATTTAAAAAATTCAGGTATTTTCCGAGCAAATACAGGCGGGAAATAAAGCGGCTCAACGGGGAGCTGGAGCAGCTGCTCAAGGAGTCCATCCAGCGCAGCCGCGAGATCGCCGACGAGGGCCGGACGCCATCGTCGGCGTGCGGGATGGGGCTCCTCGGGATGCTGCTGGCCGAGATGGAGAAGAAGACAACCAGGCCCGGCGACGGTGCCGGCGAGCTGGGGTACGACACCCAGACGATTGTCGACGAGTGCAAGACGTTCTTCTTCGCCGGGCACGAGACGTCGGCGCTGCTCCTCACCTGGGCCATCATGCTGCTCGCCACGAACCCGTCGTGGCAGGAGAAGGCCCGCGCCGAGGTCGCCTCCGTCTGCGGCGACGCGCCGCTCACCGCCGACCACCTCCCCAAGCTCACCGTGGTAAGTAGCCCAATTAATTTATCCACTGATTCTCTGCGGCGATCCATCCCACCGCCGTACACGCCGGCGACCACCGGATAGTAACGTACGCTCCGGCGCCTGCAGCTGCAGATGGTGATCAAGGAGACGCTGCGGCTGTACCCGCCGGCGACGCTGCTGCCGCGGATGGCGTTCGAGGACATCACGCTGGGCGGCGGCGAGCTGCGCGTGCCGAGGGGCGCGTCGGTGTGGATCCCGGTGCTGGCCATCCACCACGATGAGGCCGTGTGGGGCGCCGACGCGCACGAGTTCAGGCCGGACCGGTTCGCGCCGGGGCGGGCGCGGCCGTGGGCGGGGCGGTTCTTGCCGTTCGCGTCGGGGCCCCGGAACTGCGTCGGCCAGGCGTACGCCATGGTCGAGGCCAAGGTCGTGCTGGCTATGATGCTCGCGAGCTTCAGATTCGGCATCTCCGACGAGTACCGCCACGCGCCGGTCACCGTGCTCACGCTCCGGCCGCGCCACGGCGTGCCCGTGCGCCTGCTGCCGCTGAAGTAGGCCGGCCTCTCGCAGTTTGGGCTGCGTAAATTGCTAGTGACGTTTTGCTCCTGGACTCCTGATGGTGTTCTTGGTTCTTTGCAATTTTGGGACATTTTTTTAATTTTCATTTTGATTTGGATTGTTTGTACTTGACTAGAGCTGAGGGAGGAATTTTTGTGCTTGGTTCATGAGGGGTGGCCTGACATGTAGAAATAACATAATGTCTGGAGTCAACGTTTTGTTGACACTATTTTGCGTTACTGGAAAATAGTCTTGCATATATATCGGCCACCAAGGTGTGAATGTAGAGCATCTCAGCAGTCTCCCAATAATCTCATCCCAATCATTTCAAAATAATAATAATCTCATCCCAATCCAACTATTGTATTGGGAGAGTTACAACTTCTCCTTTATTTAGGGAGAGTTAGGGAATTATTGGGAAAAAGAGAAAGGTAAAAAGAGACCGTTGAATCATTATTTTCGTATCAAATCTTCGAATAAGGTAGTTGGATTGGGGAAAGGGAGACAGTCTAATATGCTCTACGAAGATGGGATGTTCAAGTGTAACCGCAGAGAGTAGCACATTGTAACCTCCATTCTTGCGATTTGGTGTTATAGTCTTTTTAGATGTTTTGGCCTATTTGTAGACAAATCCCATAGCATTTCGAAATGCATGTCATTTTAGTTTTATCCTATATCAAACTTAATTAAATTTTAACAAAAAATTGTATATATCAATATATATAATACCAAATAAATTCATGATCAATACATATTTTGTTTCATATGTAGATTTTGGTGTATTTTTTTTATAAACCCTACTAGACTTCGCATCTTCCCCAAGAGTTTCTACAAGTGGCCACTAGTATTAACTGGTACCCATTAGTGTTATTACTAGAGTGACCAACAGCTTTGCTAGTATGTTATAGAATTTCTAAGGCCAACAACATTATCTATTCCCACAAACTCATTACCTACATTTTATAGCGTTAACAAAATATACTAGAAACTACTGACCACTTTTTTATAACAGAAAAACTGTGAAGAAAAGTAAAACTTGATCAAAGTTTGACTTATGGTAAGACTAAAACAACCTATATCTTAGAATTTCCTAAAAAAACCTATATCTTAGAAGGGGGAATATAGATTAATATTAGAATATATCATAGAAGAATTCAATTCTTGCCAACTTCTCCAATAGTACTTTTTAATCCCTTTCAAACCAAACAAGTCCTAGAGAACACTTTTATCTCGACGCGTGGGGCAAGAGTTTGATGCTGATTGATAACAGCCTACTTGAGCACTTACTCCGTAGGCAAAAAGGGTAGTGCTAGCAGGGCTATAATGCCGTACAGCTGCTGCAAATATTCATCTGTAAGTGGGAGCTTAATCTTGCCATGGGACTATATTTTATTACAAATAAATAGGTCTAAAGGATTCCCCACCCCTTAAATTAAGACCCTACATAGTTAATTAATGGGGGCAAAAATAAACATAGTTTCATAAAAGGTAGCTAGTACGACGATAGGCAGATGCAAACTGGCAAAGGTTTTCAGTAGCTGTAGATTGAGGGCGGTGGTAAAAATGAACTAGTTTCATAAGAAAATGTTATGCTTCGCTCCATGATGCTCTGAGCCTCTGGCGTGTCGAAGGAGCAAACCAAACTTTGGAGCAAAAAACGTTCACTTATATTTTGGTCGCTGGAAAATTGTCTTGCGGAAATGTCTTGAGGTTTCCATGCATCTTACCATCTCCGCTTCATGATCATCATGCCCTTTTTTACATGAGAGAATTGTGGCTCCGTTCCTGATTTGCTAAAAGAAAACATAAGACCTTGTAGCTATGCTACCAATTAAGGTGTATATACGGCAACCAATTCAACTTAAAAACCTAAGCTAGCGCTCAGGCTTCAAATAAAACAACTATTATATTGAAAGTATGTTAGCCATGATTTGAAACTCAAGATCTCGCCGGTTTAATCCAAAATATTTAGCTAATGGGAGAAGCATATAGATAATTCACTTATGCATCTATCTAGACAGATCAAAGTAATTAAACTTATTATTCACAAGATATCATCATTTCCAGTCTAGATCACATCAAATGCGCTTGTCATGCCATGTGTTCAATTTCGAGGTGGTTCTTACACTATAGGATAACACGATGGAACCAATTGTGGTGACACTACTGTAGATGTAGTGTGCAGTCCACTCAGGCCGTTGTCCCCTTCTTAGTCGGGAGCCTATCATCAGGCTAGCCGCATCTCTCATGCAAATCCAATTCATTTGGTGGCTGAAAGAAAATGTAGAGAGAGAAGGTTCAAGAAAGCATAGCTCTACGGCCTAGATAAGATTAAGCGTTTTTCACGGTTCTTCAAGAGTTACAAAAGAAAAAAAAACACTCATCACCACCCCTGTGGCCACCCACACACACGCAGATGCCAAAATAATAAATTATACTCCCTCTCCCTAAAACAAAATCACTTTAGAAAAACTCAGATAGATTAGCAATCACTTGAAATACCTTTTCCCCCTCTACATAGCCGTATTTGTCTTTTCCACAAGGTGTGACATTTGGTAATGAAGTGCACATGCATATACTTCCTCAATCCCACAAAGACTGTTCATTTAGAAATTTTTTTGACAAGACAGTAGCAATGCTAAAAGCATAAAGTACCCCTAATAACTTTTAAAAAAAATAGATGGATTACTGAGTAAAATTAATTGTCCATTCACGTTTCCAGTAATTGTAGAACCTTCCTTATTTAGTGAGTCTGGTTCGAGCATCGATGGTGGGAGTAAATGATCGATTCGTTAACTAGGCTAGAAGTTATTATGAAGACTTCTGTTAGATGGTCTGAAAGTTATATAAACACTTTTTGTGGGAACAAATTTTGGAGGCTAAATGAACTTTTTTTTGGCAGAGGGGGTAGAGGTGATTTGTCGCCAAGCCTTTTTCACTTTAATTTTAGGCTGTCAAACACTCAATTGGAGGCCTCTATTTTTGGAGGCCCTTTCTCAGTGTTGTCCTGACCCTATCCCTATGTGCGCACGGCACATCAAATCGTCGAGCAGTAGTTGATTGATTAAATGTGTGCACGTGTGTGAACTCGATCTTGAACTCTTGGGGAATTTAATTGCGTTCATATAAGTTCATATAACCATTCACCATCATTCTTCCATTTCTACAATTTTGCCATTTAGCTAGTTTCATGAGTATTAAATTCTACACCACATCGGCAATTTTGCTTATTTAGCAAGGTTAGTATGAAGAGAGATGAGGTGAAATTTCATCAGACAAGATGACAGTCTCATCCTCATAACACTTGTCAAGCTTAGTTACCAAATTCCAGTCTTGGTAATTGTGCATTAAGAGGATGGCCTTATGAGTGGTTGGAAAAGATAAATTTTCCCTAATGAATCAGGCGGTCGGGCCCCACAAATCAGTCCACCTCTCAATCTCCTCCCTCCCTCTACCGGTCATGAGGGTTGAGTCTGTCGCGTGGCCATCTGAGCAGTGTCGACACCCCCACCGGAGTCGGCCACCCACAGCCGTCGCCTCAAGTCATGTCATTCACGAGCTTCGACACGTGCCTCTGCACACGCATATGGCTTGCTGCCAGCAGCCGCCACACCCATGCATAGGTTTGTCGCTCGCTGCTGCCCACACCTTTGTGCACGTATGTTCCTCACCACCAATGTACTCCCATCCGGGCCGAATACTCACCGTCGGCCACCACCGCACCCCACCACTCCATAGCCCAGGCTGCCATGCCCTACCCTTGAGAAAACACACCCGGCCCCCACCACCGCAGTTGAGTAGCCCTGAAGTTGTGCACGGGGGAGGGAGGGGGAGAGAGCATGCGGCTGGTGCATGCACGTGGGGGATGGCGACGAGCTGGTGGTGTGCGCAGGAGGTGAACCAGTTGGCGACTCGGTGTCCATTGGCAAGCTTTGAATGTTGCTCACCGCCAGCTGCCCCACCCTGCACTGCGCAACCACAGCCACACGTCGGCCCCATCATTGAGCATCCTCGATCGTATATCGAGGAGGGGCATCAAGGAGGAACTCATAGACCTAGTGGAGGATAGGGCGCCATGGAGGAGCTCTAGGGGTAGTGGTGGAGAGGGCATTAGGGTGGAGCTTCGGGACTGGGTGGAAGAAGGAGTTGCGGGGAGGAGTTCTAGGGTCGGGCAGGGAGTGAGAAACTTGGGAACTAGGTGAAGGAGAAAGACAAAACAAGTGAGATGGGAGATTGGGAGGAGATGGTACTAGGCAAAATCATCTTTTCAAATCGCACTTAACAGTACATCAATGGAAAGATGGACGAAATGATACTGAGGGGAAAAATTATAGATTCAGTGGCACTAAGGCGATTTTCAAAATTCTATGGGATGCAAGGAACTCATCAAAATTTTTGTGGTACAGAGGGAATTGGTTCATTATCTTATTGTGATGGATATGTGACTATGTGTGGTTTCTTTAGGAAAAAAAATATCTCCATCTTCTGCAGAAGCGTTGTCCGAGATAATAGACTAGCGTAAGAAAAGGGAGAAACAATCGTTGTGTAAAAGGTGATCAAGTTAAAGGAAAAATGTTTATTATTATTTCTCTATATGTTCTTGACAAATAGATCCACAATTTCCAAACTCCATCATGCTATATAAATTGTTTTCCTCCTCTTGTGTTTGAAAATTTGAATACATTTCAGTACCCATACCTCACACTGGTAGAGAACCAACCTTTGATCCAGGCCTTTAGTATCGGTTGAAGTTTGTACCCGAGAGAAAAGCTTTTGGGGCGACGTGGCCTGGAAAGGCTGTGTACGCCTCCCCCCTTTAGTCTCGGGCGGTAAAACCACCCGAGACTAAAGGCCTGGCGTCCAACGGCTCCCTGGCTGCAATTATTGGCGCCGACCTTTAGTCCCGGGTCTTAATACAACTCGGGACAAAAGCTTTTGTCTCGGGTGGTGTTACCACCCGAGACTAAAGGTTGTACTTTAGTGAAAGTGCATCTTGGCCCCTAATTGTTTTGGTGATAGTGACAAACACAATTTGTGGCATTTAACGTTTGAATAAGATGTGTGCAGGATTTACTTAATTGAAAATTATGGTTTTGACCAAAAGAAGGCCCCCAACTCCAATTCGGCGTTTTCAACTCAAGTCAAGGCTTAATTTAATTTTGATTTTGAATTTGAGTATAGGAAACACCGTACTATAAAGGGGGATGCGAATTGATAGCCAAGAGATGCTAAAAGTGCTTTAGGAGATGACCCAAGTGAGTGAGAAGAGATTAGAGTTAACACGTGCACATTTGCTTATCTTACCTCAACTCCTCAGCCTTTGTCGGTAGTACCGACGCCAGGTCGGTAGTACCGACAAGGCCTCACTGGCGAGTTTTAGCCAGGGGCTCGGTAGTACCGACCCTGCGTCGGAACTACCGATACGCCTCCACTGTTGGGTTTCTGCGACACCCCTCGGTAGTTCCGACCCCATGTCGGAAGTACCGATAAACCCCGATTCTGCACAGTAACGGCTAGTTTTCAGGGTTAGGTATAAATACCCCCCTTCTTCTCCCTCACTCATTGCTGACCAACCACGGGACAAACACTCACTTGAGCATTCACTCCACTTCTCCCCTCCCTCCTAGAGCTAAGATTTGATTCCTTTGAGCTAGAGCTTGGGTAGAGAAGTGATTCCTAGTGAGGAATAGAGAAGCTTTGAGAGCCCCTTCGAATCTCCCCATCTCAAGAGCACTTGAAGCATCTCCGGGCAATTGATTCGTGTTTGTTACTCTTGAAGCTTGCTTCTAGACGGTTAGGCGTCTCCCGTTGAGTGCCCTCTTGGTGTGGATCACCCGGGATCGTTTGTATTACCCTCTCCTTGGTGGAGAATTCTTAGTGAGCACCAATCTTCCTTTGTGGGGATTGGAAGAGGAAAAGAGGCTCTTGGTGATAGCCCTCCCTTTGTGGGATCCTCAACGGAGACGTAGCTTCCTTTGTGGGAGTGAACTTCGGATTAAATTCTTGTGTCTCCATTTGTTTGCTTGAATTCTTTGTTTCTCTCTAACCCTAGAGCTTGTTTGTGCCCGATCTCTAAATTGGTTGTGCTCCAACTCATATCTTTGGTTGCAGGTGGTTCTTAGCTTCTAAACTAAACCTTTGATTCAAATAGAATTGCTAGAATCGCATTACATTCCAAATTTCGTTTTAGTCTCCTCTGTACTGTCGGTAGTACCGGTCCGGTACCGGAAGTACCGAGCCCCCTCGGTAGTTCCGGCACCGTGTCGGTAGTACCGACAGGTGTTTTAACCGCTGCACTTGTTTCAGAAATTTGAAGTGATCCTATTCACCTCCCCCCCCTCTAGGCATCACAAGGTCCGTTCAATTGGTATCAGAGCCTAATCCCTTGATTTAGGCTTAACCGCTAAGGGATCAAGATGTCGGGGAGCGGAGACAACCAATCCGCCGAAGAAATCGCCGCCAAGGAAGCTCAAGAGAAAGAGCTTAAGGCAGCCCAAGACGTCATCGGGAAGGCCCCAAGCCGTTCCAACAGAGAAAGCTCCGATGACTCTTCATCCGACTCGGACTCCGACTCCGACTCAAGTGATGAAGACGTCAAGGATGATGATGATGCGGCAAGGAAGGCAGCGAAGAAGAGAAGAAAAGCTAAGAAGAAGAAGAAGGCCAAGAAGATGGCCAAGAAGCTCCTCAAGAAGATGATCAAGAAGGAGCAAGCAAAGCATTACCACTCCGGCTACTATGAAGTGCCATTCCACTACGGACAACCTACGGGCAACAATCCTAACGAAAAGTTTTATTCCATACATTTGGGAAAGCCTCCCCACTTAGATGGGAAAGACTATCCCAAATGGGCTTATGATATGCAAATGCACCTCTACGGGCTTCACCCCTCTCTTTGGAAGATTGTGGTTGTAGGTGTGACAATCCCCGTCGAAGGAGAAGCTCTTACACTTGAGCATGAGCAAGACCTCCACCGCAACGTGCAAGCAACAAGAGTAATCACGGGATCCTTGTGTGCTCAAGAGTTCAACAAAGTCCGGAACATCCAAATTGCCAAGGTGATTTGGGACACACTCAAGGAGGCACATGAGGGTACCGATCAAGTGAGAAGAGGCAAGATCGACTTGATTCACGGAGAGCTTGAGCTTTTCGTCATGAAAGATGGAGAGACCGTGAGGGAAATGTATGATAGGCTAATACTTCTCGTCTCGGACATCAAAGCCCTAGGAAGCAATGATTGGGATGATGAGAAGGTCACAAAGAAGTTGCTAAGAGCTTTCACACCGAGGAATCCAAACCTAGCAACCATGATAAGAAGAGATCCAAACTATCACAACATGACTCCCAATCAACTTCTTGGTGAAATCTTGCATCAAGAGCTAGTTGATCAAGACGTGGAGAAGTCTCTTACATTGAAGGTGAACAAGAGTCTAGCCCTCAATGCTAGCTCTAGTGAAGTGGTGGAATTAAAGCCGAAGACTTCCAAGACTAAGAATGAAGATTCAAGTGAGGAAGGAAGTACGGATGAAGAAACCGCCTTTGCCATAAGAAAATACAAGAAGTTCTTGAAGTCCAAGGCATCAAGGAAAGGTGGTGATGATAGAAAGAAGAAGTCATAAAGAAAATGCTATGAGTGTGGAGAGTATGGACACTTCATCGCCGAGTGTCCCAAGAACAAGAGCAAGGACAAGAATGAGGAAGAGAAGAAGTACAAGGAGAAGAGCAAAGAGTACAAGAACAAGTACCAAGGGCGTGCTCACGTGGGTCAACAATGGGACTCAAGTGATGAAGATGAAACACCAAAGAAGAAAGGCATGGCAACACTTGCCATGGCACAAGGAGCATCTTCGCCACGCCTCTTCAACAACTTCTCCGACGATGAGGACAACTCTCACTTTTGTCTCATGGCAAGAGGGAGTAAGGTACAAGAGTCAACCACCTCATCCTCTCTCACCTCATCATCTTCCACACCTAGTAATGACATAGACAACCTAGATGAAGAAAAAGAAATGGAGGCAAACATGATAAAACAATTTGGTAAAAAGGGCCATAAAGAAATTAAAAAGTTTTTGGACAAATTAGAGGAAAGGAAGGAGATTCTCCATGAGCAAGAAGACTTGTTTATCCGTGAAAAGGAAAGAAACCTTACTCTAGAGAAAATCCTTGCCGAAGAAAAGGCTAAGGTGGAGAAGTTGACCACGGACTTGTCCTTGGCTAATGACTCCAACAAGAGGATGTCAAAGGATTACACTTTGGCAAATGAATCTCTAGCTTCCCTAAAGGCTACTTGTAGTGAGCTTCAATCAAGCTTTTCATGCTTGATGGATAAACATAAAAATCTTGAGGCAAACTATAGTACCCTTTGGGAAAGTACCAAAGTCAATTCTAAGGCAACACTTGACTCTAGTTCCTCCACTAGCAAAGGTTGTTCTATTTGCTCTAATATTGATATAAATGCTCTCAAGACTAACCATGCAAGGCTTGACGAAACAATCAAGAGCAAAGACAAAGAAATAGCCCGATTGAACATGTTGATCACTCAAGGCAAGAATGGTGCCAAGTCCATCCCTAAGGTGGTTAACAAGCAAGGACTTGGGCACTACAAGAACAACAAGGTCAATGGTAGGATGGTGGTCAAAGGGCATGAGATCCCCTTGTGGAACAAGGGAGGCTACCTTAACACTATTATGGATATTGCCCATGGAGTCACCACCTCCTCCACAACAAAGGACAAGCCAAAGATTGTGAACACCACAAAAGGGAATGGTGGGGTTAATTCTCCATCAAAGGCATTGAAGAATATGGTTGAACACAAGCCCTCTCCCAACTACACTTGTGACTATGTCGTGACCTTGGACCACAATGGTAAAATGGTGGTCAAGTATGTTGGGGCCTACACAAAGAAGACTATGAGGAAGAGTGTGTGGGTTCCGAAAGTTTATGCTTCTAACCTCGAAGGACCCAAATCCCTTTGGGTACCTAAACCAAAAGCCTAAACTTGTTTTGTAGGCCTACTCCTCCGGTGGAACCGCATGGTTGATTGATAGTGGTGCCACTAATCATATGACCGGAGATGAAGGCTTATTTGCATCCCTTGATCATTATGACAACCCTACGGAAGCTATCATCTATGGAGACAATGGTCAAGGAGATGTAATCGGTCTAGGTAAAATTGCTATCTCAACAACAAATTCAATTGAAGATGTTTTTCATGTGCAAGGGTTAGGGTACAACTTGTTGTCGGTTTCACAACTTTGTGAGAAAGGCTACAATTGTCTCTTTACCAAAGAGGGTGTGACCGTCTCTAGAAGTGAGGATTCCTCTATTGTCTTTGTGGGTCACCTAAGGGGAAAGCTTTACTATGTGGACTTCACAGAAGTAAAGGTGGACCATAAGGCTTGCTTAGTGGCAAAATCCGACATGGGTTGGCTATGGCATCGCCGACTAGCCCATGTTGGCATGAGGAACTTGGCCAAACTTCAAAAGGACGAGCACATCCTAGGACTAACAAATGTTATTTTTGAGAAAGATAGGTTATGTAGTGCTTGTCAAGCGGGAAAACAAGTTGGAGCGTATCATCCCGCCAAGAACATCCTATCAACATCAAGACCATTGAAGCTGCTACACATGGACTTGTTTGGACCAATCGCTTACATAAGCATCGGTGGTAACAAATATGGTTTAGTAATTGTTGATGATTTTTCCCGTTTCACTTGGGTATTCTTTTTGCAAGATAAAAGTGAAGCAAAAGGAATTGTGAAGAAGTTCATTAGAAGAGTTCAAAATGAGTTCGAGCTCAAGGTCAAGAACATAAGAAGTGACAACGGCTCGGAGTTTAGGAACACTCAAGTTGAAGAGTTCCTCGATGAAGAAGGCATCAAGCATGAACTCTCCGCTCCATATACCCCTCAACAAAATGGCATCGTTGAGAGGAAGAACCGTACGTTGATTGAAGCGGCAAGGACAATGCTTGATGAATACAAGACTCCGGACTCATTTTGGGCGGAAGCCATCAACACCGCATGCCATGCCGCCAACCGCCTCTACCTCCACAAGTACTTGAACAAGACTCCCTACGAGATCATCACCGGTAAGAAGCCTAGTGTGCATTACTTTAGGGTCTTTGGGTGTAAGTGTTTCATACTTAACAAAAAACCCAAAGCCTCAAAGTTTGCATCCAAGGTTGATGAAGGTTTTCTCATTGGTTATGGAACTAACGAGCATGCCTATCGTGTTTTCAACAAAACCACCGGTTGTGTTGAGACCACGGTAGACGTGAAATTTGATGAATCCAACGGCTCCCAACGAGAGCAAGTTAGTGAAAACCTTGTAGATGATGAAGAACCTCCAAGCGTGTCAATCTTTAGAATGGGGACCGGTGAAGTGATGCCTCGTGAGGTTCAAGTTCAAGCTCCGGGTGACGATCATGGACGGGGCTTTGATCAAGGGGGAGAACAAGGTGGTGAAGCTCAAGGAGAAGCTCCACAAGTTGAAGATGATGATAATGGACCCATTCAACGTCAATCTCAAGCACCACACCCAAGAGTACATCAAATGGTTCAACGGGATCATCCCGTTGACAACATACTTGGGAGTATCCAAAGAGGGGTAACAACTCGCTCAAGATTGTCAAACTTTTGTGCATTTTACTCGTTCGTCTCCTCTTTGGAACCTCTTAGTGTGGAACAAGCTCTTGAGGACCCGGATTGGATTATTGCCATGGAGGAAGAGTTGAACAACTTCAAGAGAAATGAAGTTTGGGAGTTGGTGCCAAGACCAAAGCAAAATGTGATCGGCACCAAATGGGTCTTTAGGAACAAGCAAGATGAATTTGGTGTTGTCACAAAGAACAAGGCAAGGCTTGTTGGCAAAGGGTACACTCAAGTTGAAGGCTTGGACTTTGGAGAGACCTATGCACCGGTAGCAAGGCTTGAATCAATTCGTATCCTTTTGGCCTATGCTACTCATCATGACTTCAAGCTTCATCAAATGGATGTCAAGAGTGCATTCTTGAATGGACCTCTCCAAGAAGAAGTATATGTTGATCAACCACCGGGCTTTGAAGATCCAAACTTTCCTAACCATGTGTACAAGCTCCATAAGGCGCTCTATGGGCTCAAGCAAGCTCCTAGAGCATGGTATGAATGCCTTAAGGATTTTCTTCTTAAGAACGGTTTTGAGATAGGCAAAGCCGATTCTACTCTCTTCATTCAAAGAAATAGAAATGATATCTTTGTATGCCAAATTTATGTTGATGACATTATCTTTGATTCTACTAATGATAAGTTTTGTGAAGAGTTTAGTAGGATTATGACCAAGAGATTCGAGATGTCTATGATGGGTGAATTGAAGTTCTTCCTTGGATTTCAAATCAAGCAATTGAAGGAAGGGACTTTTCTATGTCAAACCAAGTATGTGAAGGATATGCTCAAGAGGTTTGATATGGCCGATTCCAAGCCCATCAAGACTCCCATGGCTTTAAATGGACATCTTGATCTCAATGAAGAAGGGAAGTCGGTCGATCAAAAGGTATTTCGCTCCATGATTGGTTCCCTCCTTTACCTTTGTGCATCTAGGCCCGATATAATGCTTAGTGTGTGCATGTGTGCAAGATTTCAAGCTAATCCTAAGGAGTGTCATCTAATGGCCGTTAAGAGAATCTTTAGATATTTGGTACACACTCCTAACCTTGGCTTGTGGTATCCCAAGGGCTCCACTTTTGATTTACTTAGCTATTCCGATTCGGACTATGCCGGTTGCAAAGTAGATCGAAAGAGCACTACCGGGACTTGCCAATTTCTTGGTAGGTCTTTGGTTTCATGGAGCTCAAAGAAACAAAATTCGGTTGCTTTGTCCACGGCCGAAGCCGAGTATGTGGCGGTCGGTGCTTGTTGTGCACAACTCTTGTGGATGAAGCAAACGTTGAGTGATTACGGTTGTGAGTTTAGTAAGATTCCACTCTTGTGTGACAATGAGAGTGCCATCAAGCTAGCAAACAATCCGGTCCAACACTCTAGAACAAAGCACATAGATATTCGACATCATTTCTTAAGGGATCATGAGGCTAAGGGAGATATTGCTCTACGTCATGTGAGCACCGAGAGGCAACTTGCCGATATCTTCACTAAGCCTCTAGACGAGCAAAGGTTTTGTGCTTTGAGAAGTGAGCTAAATATCTTGGATTCTCGTAACTTGGCTTGACTTATTGCACACAAAATTGTTTGATGCCTAGATAGAGAGAAAAATGTTTTATTTTCTTCACTTTGTGTGTGTCTTACAAAACTTGGTTCTTCCCATAGTGTTTGGTGATTATCGCTTTGATTGATTGATTGTGTCTAATCACCAAGTCCTATGGTTGCTCTACATGTCCATAGTCTTTTCCCTCTATCTATTTCAGCTTTCTCTCAATCTTTTCTTCAAAATTTCCTGAATTCACAGTACTACCGACACAAGGTCGGAAGTACCGCTAAGCGCTTACTGTTGGAATTTCGAAAACCCACGGTACTACCGACATGAGGCCGGTAATACCGATGAGAGCTCACTGTTTGGAATTCTGCAAAATCAGCGGTAGTACCGGTGCTCCGTCGGTACTACCGATGGGACCCTCGGTAGAACCGACCCTCCGTCGGTAATACCGATATGGGCTCTCTGGCTCAATTTTCTTGGATCCTCGGTAGTACCGAGCCCCTGTCGGTACTACCGATAATCGTCGCTGGGGTTTAAATACCCCTCGAACCAGACTCGTTCTAGGGTTCCTTTCCAAACCGTTACCGCCTCCCTCTCCTCTTCTCTCTCAAATCTGTGAAGGGAACTCAAAATCCAACCGTGAAAACTTCAAACTAGCCATTCCATTGGATTTCCCACCCTTCGGAACATCCGATCCTCGCCGGGAGTTCTTCGATTCGCGCGGGAACGCTCAAGGTATTTCATTCAAAATCCTCTCTAATCGATCTCTCAATGCCGTTGTTTCTAGGAGGAATGCTTTAGGGAATCATCTTTATATCCATCCTAGAACACTTGCTCATGATCTCGTAGCGTTTCGTTGGTTGAATCACTCGGTTCATGGATTTTTTGCACTGTTGCGGACCCCGTCGGTAGTACCGACCCCATGTCGGTAGTACCGACAGGCGTCTGTCACAGGTGCTTAAGTCCATGAACTAAGCCAATCCCTTTCAAATCTTTCACACCCATCTCATGCAATCCTTATTCACTCTCTCAGATGAGTCGGGCCGGCAAGCAAGTGATCCAAGAAGGCTCCGATGAGGATGACGTCCCTCTCGCTCAAAGGAAGAGGAAGGTGGGCAAGGGTACTCAACGCCCACGTAGTCGAGGCCGTAAAAATCCTCCAGCAGCTCCTCGTCGCTCGACTAGTCAAGGTCACCATGCCCGTACCAAGCAAGCTCATGAACCGGATGATCATTATGATGACTATGAAGATATCTCTTTGGAATCTCTTGGGGGTTTTGTGCTTAGGCCCTGCGTGCCTCCTCGTCCGGCAACTACAATGGGAATCATGAAGATGGTTGACTACAAGAGTGGGTCACATGACGTGTACAAGCAAAGGTACTCCGATCCGGCTGAATGGCAAAAGGAATTCGAAGATATCCGCTTTTGGCTCAAGTTCAATGCCGATTGGTATGAATCGGTTATCTTATGCAAGGAGCACATGACTATTGACATGAAGTCCATCAATTGGGATGCTTTGAGGTCCTTCAACATTCCGGCCGTCAATGAGGCCATTGACATTTGCCACGCTAAGGGAATGACTTCAATCATGGCATTGAATTATGATTGGAATGAAGAGGTCATTGCACAATTCTATGCCAATCTTTATGTCCGGCGTGAAACCAAGACCTTTCATTGGCTCTTACAAGGGAAGCCTCTCTCCGTCTCTTATGAGAGGTTCGCGTAGATTCTTGGTTTTGATGCGGAGGATCTTGGTCGTCGTAAGATTCATGGAGGAGAAATCCCACTTGACAGTGAGATGGCATTCATGTACGACGCTGCTTATGGCAAGGTTGAGTTTGGTACTACTCATGGTATGAAGCCCGTCTATAGGATGTTGAACCAACTCTTTCGATACACTCTCACTCCTAAGATAGGTGACAACTACAACATCTCCAACATTGCCAAGGATATTCTTGTGAGGATGGCACCGGGCAAAGAAAAGTTTAGTGTGTTTGATTTCATATGGGAGGAGATCATTGTGTGCTCAGTGTCTGCTAACAAGAGTTGTCAGTATGCCCCTTGGATCTTCAGGATGATATGTGAGGTGACCGGAGTTGACATACTCACCAACAAGACTCACACTTGGTACAAGCCAAACAAGGGCAACATTGAGCGTCTGCTCAAGTTGGGCAAGCATGCCCCTCCTAGAGCTCCTACCTCAGCTGGACCTTCTTCCGGTGATCCCTCCTCCTATGAGGCTCCCTCTTCCTCTCGTGGACCATCCTCAACAAGAGGCACCGTTCCCCCGGCAAGAAGAAGAGCATATTCAACTTCTTATCTCAGGGCCTCTTCGCCTGTTTCAATGTTGGGAAGCACAATGCTCAGGAAATCCGTGCTCACAGGCAGTATGTGGATGAGCAGCTCATCAAGTTGGAGACTCGTCAGAAGACTTTGCTCACTCAAGCCAACATCGAGCACTCTCCCGTTCGTGAGCCCATGGACTTCCCTCCTCCACCGGTCTTCTACAATCCTTGGGAGGTGTACGGCGACACATCCATGATGTATGGAGCTCCTCCGGCCGATATCGACGATGAAGACTTTGGTGGTGGTGAGACCGAGGAAGACGACTCTCCTCCGGCAGTCCACTCTCCACATGGTAGTGATGATTGAAGGGCCTCCTCTTTTTTGGCGCTTGATGCCAAAGGGGGAGCGAGCTCACAATTTATCCATGTGGGGGTGGTGTGTATCTTCGCTCTTTTATCTATCTTAGGTTGTGGACATGTATGAACTATTTGTGTGGTGTGATGGATGGTGAACCTAGAACCTTTTAAATTTGTAAGACTTAATCGTGCTAGTGTGGAACCTCGTTTATATATTTGTGATGCTTGGTGGTTGTTATTTCTCACTTTGTTGATTTGAATATCTTGTCATATGCATCACGGTTATTATATCACACTTATGCACTTGTGTATGCAAATTGAGAGTGAAGTTTCTTCTAAATGTGTGATAGGCATTTGAGGCCTCCATAAAAGACCAAGCACACATTTAGGGGGAGTTACACTTTAAATTGTTGGATACACACATCTTTATTTGAAAATGAATTGTGTTGTCATCAATCACCAAAAAGGGGGAGATTGAAAGTGCATCTTGGTCCCTAATTGTTTTGGTGATAGTGACAAACACAATTTGTGGCATTTAACGTTTGAATAAGATGTGTGCAGGATTTACTTAATTGAAAATTATGGTTTTGACCAAAAGAAGGCCCCCAACTCCAATTCGGCGTTTTCAACTCAAGTCAAGGCTTAATTTAATTTTGATTTTGAATTTGAGTATAGGAAACACCGTACTATAAAGGGGGATGCGAATTGATAGCCAAGAGATGCTAAAAGTGCTTTAGGAGATGACCCAAGTGAGTGAGAAGAGATTAGAGTTAACACGTGCACATTTGCTTATCTTACCTCAACTCCTCAGCCTTTGTCGGTAGTACCGACGCCAGGTCGGTAGTACCGACAAGGCCTCACTGGCGAGTTTTAGCCAGGGGCTCGGTAGTACCGACCCTGCGTCGGAACTACCGATACGCCTCCACTGTTGGGTTTCTGCGACACCCCTCGGTAGTTCCGACCCCATGTCGGAAGTACCGATAAACCCCGATTCTGCACAGTAACGGCTAGTTTTCAGGGTTGGGTATAAATACCCCCCTTCTTCTCCCTCACTCATTGCTGACCAACCACGGGACAAACACTCACTTGAGCATTCACTCCACTTCTCCCCTCCCTCCTAGAGCTAAGATTTGATTCCTTTGAGCTAGAGCTTGGGTAGAGAAGTGATTCCTAGTGAGGAATAGAGAAGCTTTGAGAGCCCCTTCGAATCTCCCCATCTCAAGAGCACTTGAAGCATCTCCGGGCAATTGATTCGTGTTTGTTACTCTTGAAGCTTGCTTCTAGATGGTTAGGCGTCTCCCGTTGAGTGCCCTCTTGGTGTGGAGCACCCGGGATCGTTTGTATTACCCTCTCCTTGGTGGAGAATTCTTAGTGAGCACCAATCTTCCTTTGTGGGGATTGGAAGAGGAAAAGAGGCTCTTGGTGATAGCCCTCCCTTTGTGGGATCCTCAACGGAGACGTAGCTTCCTTTGTGGGAGTGAACTTCGGATTAAATTCTTGTGTCTCCATTTGTTTGCTTGAATTCTTTGTTTCTCTCTAACCCTAGAGCTTGTTTGTGCCCGATCTCTAAATTGGTTGTGCTCCAACTCATATCTTTGGTTGCAGGTGGTTCTTAGCTTCTAAACTAAACCTTTGATTCAAATAGAATTTCTAGAATCACATTACATTCCAAATTTCGTTTTAGTCTCCTCTGTACTCTCGGTAGTACCGGTCCGGTACCGGAAGTACCGAGCCCCCTCGGTAGTTCCGGCACCGTGTCGGTAGTACCGACAGGTGTTTTAACCGCTGCACTTGTTTCAGAAATTTGAAGTGATCCTATTCACCCCCCCCCCCTCTAGGCATCACAAGGTCCGTTCATTTAGTCCCGAGTGGTTTTACTACCCGAGACTAAAGACGGTGCCCTATAAATCGAGCTCTCTCCTCTTCTTCTTCCTCAACCCAAAATAGGTTTCATGGACCCAACGTTAGTTTGTCAAGATCAGGTAAAGAACCAACCACAAACAACAATGAAAACAATCCTTAGGACCTTGAATCGGCTGCATTACAAGGATTTGATACTACTACCTTACAACTTCGAGTATGTGCGATTACCATCTTATTAAGGATTTGCATTACTAATTATCTTAGTTAATATTTTTCAATTCTAATCTTTTGAGCATGCATGTATATACAGTTTCCACTGGATTCTTCTGATAATTCAAGTCGACAATAGCAACGTCATGGTCTTTGATTCGTTGAGAAAAGACCCCGCACATTACCAAGACCTTCAAGATATGTTTCAAGAGTAATAATTCTATCCAATATGTTTTCTTTTATGTAATAGTATGCTTTTACTAAAACCAGCTCTAACTTTTATTATTTTCCGCTGGAGCATGGGAAAAATTCATTGTTATGAACCCTGGAGGATGGAAACCTACTCTTAGATTCTATACAGATTTTCCGGTACATAAACCAAATAACAACTTCAGTTTGGGCAAGTTAAAAATGTATAACACTAATATTTTATAATTGTTTTCTCCAATTTAGTGTATGAGACAGGAACAAGGGACTAATTTATGTGCATACTATGTCTGTGAGTTCATCCATAATTTCTGCACTGCAGACCCGAGAGATTATACTATAAGGAACCCATTAATAATCCATCATTTTCTAACTACGTATATATTTAATTCTAGGGTGTAATATATTAACATATTTGCACATTACAGAGCTCAATGATTAGAGACGCACTAATTGAGAAGGATCATCTCTTGGCGGTTCAAGAAGATCCCATGGGATTCTTGATGGACGAGGTGATTAGTCCAAAAGGAAGACATTTTTATGACGGTCATCCAGTTCAAGAATTTTAATTAGCACCTCTAATGGAAGTTGAGACTAGAAATTTGAATGAAACGATATTTTGATGTATATATACTAGTTTCAGAAAATACTAGTTATCTCTACTTTTGATGTAATATGTTGTGTGTATATTTATATATAAGTTTATTCTCTTGATATAGTACGTATGGTGGACACGTACACATAGATAATTAGTGCAAACATTTATACATACACGTATAGTAGACACGTATATGTGAGAATATACGTGTATAACAATATTAAAACAACCGAAATTGAAAAAAAATGACTGGGGAGCCTTTAGTTTCGGGTGGTATTGCCACCCGAGACTAAAGGGGGTGCGTCCGGGCGCTGGCGTCCCCCCTCCCCCCCCCCCCCCCCTTTTAGTCCCGGGTGGTAATACCACCTGGGACTAAAGGCCCCCTTTATTCCCGGTTCGTTCACCCAGGACTAAAAGGGGGGCTTTCGTCTCTAATGATTAGTCCCGGGTGGGCCTTAGAGAGATAATGACCTTCCCACCCGGGACTAAAGGTTGTTCCTCCACCAGTGTCATGAATCATGAATGAAATGGTCAGTCAGATATGAGAGGCCAACTTTTGTACAAGGACAACTTGAGCTAAATTAAAATGAGTTTTTGAGGTCATCCTCTAGCCTTTACAAGTTTACATCCACCAGAACTCCCACATGCAAAGTTGATTACTTTCAAATCAAATATGGACCTAGAAATAATTAGATACATCTAAAAAAACTGTAATAGAGGTCCTTTTTATTATTAGTAGGCCAAAGAAAAGTCTTCTTCATGCTCTATAATTGAGGCCAAATCATTGCTAGATTGAACTATTTGTTTCTTCCACATTCATAAAACTTTTGTTGTCTTTCGTCATAGGAATATTTGAGTGTAAAACCACCAAGATTCCTTTGAGCACAAGAAGAGAAAATTAAATTAAATAGATTCCCATGTCACTTACATATCATGTGTGGGATCGAGAACTACTAGTTTGAGGCTCTCAAGTAAAGAGACACGAGTGGACCACATGGGAGATTAGATACAAAAAGGGAAAATATTATTTTTCCTAAAGAGATATAGACAAGAAGTGGTTAAGAATAATGGGAAAGCTACCTGTTCTAAGCTACTGTTAGATTGCATACGGGTTTTAGGTTTTCAATCATGCAAAGTATGAAAAACGGAAGTTGCACGTAGCAAGGACCATTATATTTTTGCCAAAGGGGTGAGCCAATGGATTCATATTCAAAGTGAAATTTCCTTGGGATTTCTTCAGATAACCCTATATACCTACACTAAACGTTTGCCTCACTTGCTATTAAAGGAGAGCACACAATTGAATTTTTATTGCATGCATGTCAAATTAAAATCAAAAACTGTAAGACTTGTGATTTTTGTAGGTGATTATATATTATTTGTATTTATTTTTCCTACATACATATCCAGCCAAACATATTTCGATTATTGTAAGTTGGATATAGTTGATCAATAATTGAATAGTGACAAGAGGTTACCAACAAAACCGTAGGCACATCTAAAATGTTACTACTAATTAGGATCAGTCTCACACGCATTTTTAAAAGTTGCAATAAAGGAATCGCCAGATGGAGCACACAAATAATTATGGGGAAATATTTTACAGCTTCTGGGAAAAAATTGCTATCGCCATTCTTAAGAAAATCTCAAAAAAATTTCCAACTTATTATTCTATAACTATATTTTTTATCTTGTGCAAATTTATTGGGGTGGGGTGAAATTCCAAACAAGTTTATTTTTGAACTATACTACTCACTCTATTCATAAATATAAGCACTTCTAGGTTTGTCCTAAGTCAAAAACTTTATAAAACTTGACTCATAATAGCAAAAAATCATAAAGGTTGACAATCTACAAATGATGTTCACCGTGAAACCAACTATCATAAGATGTAGCTCTTTCTTTTTAAAAATTTATTTTAAATATGGTTGGCCAAAATAGTATATTAGAGACTACTCCTCCCATTCCAAAAAGTGGGTCGTTTTAATTTTTTAGATACATCTCTAGCTCGCTAGCATAATACTATAAATTTGTACCCTAATTTCACTTCTTTTTGAAAACTTATATTATCCCGGGATATGTATGTAGTGGCTATAGTAAAGTTGGCAGGTTAATTCTTCTTATATTCCTGATCATGAACACCGTACAGCTTTTGGAGTGCACGAGTGGCTGATATAGTGGGCAGGCCACAAATAACGAACCCATCAACAAGATGCTTCGCGCACTTTACTTTTGTTTGTCGTACGCGTAGCCCTCCACTAACAATCTTAGCTTGTTGCACTGGCTGGCTAGTGCCTTTGAAAATAGAAGAATTACTTCAGTTGCATAATTCATCAACTCATGCACACAAGATAGATCAGGAAGTTATTAAATGAACAGTTAACTTCTTTTCTCAAGGTGTCTTTCCGAAAATAAATACTCCTTCCTCAAGAGTGAATAACCCATTCTGAATATCTAAATATATATAATTTTTGTTCATAAAGTCTAAATATATGTACTGTGTTTGGACCAAATACTGATAAACCAGCAATTGTGAATATACATATACCGTACCACCCATGTGAAAATTGGATGATGGATCGCTCTGTGGCCGACAAAACATTTTGCAAATGTGCGAGAGTGGAAGGAGCATGTACGTGCATCAACATATCCCAGGAGTTTGTCTGATGAACAAGAGACTAATGACGTCCAGCACGGAAAGGGATTAGAACCTGGTGCATGAGTGTGCTTTGCTGATAGTACATGCTACCGACCAGAGCACACTGTAGGTGTGTACCATCATCGTACGGTCATGTTCCTACTCGACGCCGATCGGCCGACGGCAACCCAGCCTGGTCGACGATGTGATATGGGTACCTCATTTGTCTTGATCCAAATTGTGCGCAATGGCATAGCACTTTTCTGATTTCATGTCGATCCAATTAATGCATATGCACGAATCCAATGTGCATGGATGAATTAGTGGATATATGCTGCTCAATCACATCTACGTTTTTCCCCACCTTATCTTACGAATCTTGCTGCAATTTAGCGCGTCGGAATCCACTTTCATGGTGGGCAAATCTTCCCCTAGGAAGTGATTGCGGCGACAGAATATGGATACCATTTGACAAATATAAGATTGACTTTTTCCTAATCTCTCCAAGCAAGTTTAATTCTACTATGTTCCCCTTATTCTCATGTCCATTTTATCCCATATTTGATACAAATTAACCCATCAACTCGTGCTCCTACAGGGTCTATTAGTTTTGAGAGAGATACTATTATGGAACACCGGCACTGATGGGCTAATAAGTATGTCTCAATCCTAACTAAGCACTGGCACAAATTGTGAGTACTCCCCTGTTTCAAATTACTTGTCATTTTGGTTTTTCCTTTTTTATGTATTTAGACATAAATATATATCTAGGTGCATAATAGTTAGAATGTATCTATAAAAGTAAAAAAGACAAGTAATTTATAATGGAGAGAGTATCTGATCATGCTATAGAGACAAGATAAAAACATCAAATAGGGTTGGAAAAGTAGGGTAAACAGAGTAAAGGCTAAAGATAAATGTTGATTGGTTTTGTTTGATTGATCGGATTCCCTCGATCGGTGGTGGCTTTATATTTATAGGATGGGATGTCTTTCCTAACTTGAAGATTGTTTATTAATCAAATTCCACACAAATCTCCAATTTCTACTTGGTTTATGATAAAATCAGCTTTAGCCTATTTCTAAAATAGCTTAGTCAGTTTCCACGGTGAAGATCTTTCCCAGCCGTGTATATATTCATCATCGGACTCCTAAATTGGACATTATATATATGCAATTTGATCGTCTCAACGAGGAGTCCAACTCAGTGTTTGACAATTTTACCAAAACTACCCAGCCTTAATTTTGATGTAAGACGATTTGTGTGCTACATAGTGATATATAGCGACCCTGTTTATAGTTGATGGAAATTTTGGTGAAAAGTGGTGAAATATTTGCATTGAGTTGCGTGCACAGACAGAAAAATGAACTGACACGGTTCTCTAGGTGAATACTTTTGGTGAAAATTTCGAAACTAAACAGGACGAAACGCTATCGTTTTGCTGCGCGTGTGAGTTTCGACTTTATAAGAGTGCTGAGGGTGGTGACCGCCTAAATTAGAGTTCACTGAAGCCGATCTGTTTCTCACGCTTGCTCTATATAATTTCGGCCGCCTACTAAAACAAGGGCGAAGATTATACGCATGGTAGCATGAAAGCGACGGCACACATCCAGGACCCGATCAGCATGAGACCGGCCACTACCTGCAGCCACATCTTAATTTTTTTGACCAGTCATTTTCTTCACAAAGGTATAAAGTTGGTCCGGCCCATTTAGCTGGATAACCATGGCATTTTTATAGTAAAACTAGTGGACCCCTCCGTCCCAAATTGTACATCATTTTGTTTTTAGTGCATATTTTTGCTATGTACCTAAATATAGTATATGTCTAAAAAAAGTTAATATAGTCTATGAATTAATCTAGAAAAGTCACAACGACTTACAGTTTGACACAGGGAGTAGACAGTAACAAGGTAGGCCATACCACGTACGGTTCAATGCACAGATTTTTTTTTTTGTGTGTACTTGCTGTACGTGCACGTTGCTGTGCAGATTAAATCTGAAGGTCTAAAGCGTGATGCTTTTTTTCAAAAAAAAAAGTTTTTGTAAAGTGGCATAGTCACGAGTCCCAGTACTCCTCAAATTGCTTCTTCCCCGGAGTGATCGGTGAGTCATCACAACTCACCCCACGCCGGCGGCAGCCGGCGGCGCCGGCCGCCGTACCGTTCTAGCTACACGAGCTGCACAAAAAATCAAGTGATTGCACAGTTAAACTAAGAGCTACCAAAGGTGCCTGTTAGCAGCCAGGACAGTGTCAATGTGCCACGCATGATGTATCCACCATCCACGAGCTAGCAATTAGTACATGCAAGTTGTAAACCTATTGTAATAGGAGCCTGACTTCACTACTCCAAACGATCCGCCAACAAGACTCTGAAGAAGTCGACAACTCCAAATGAACCTTGTAAATTAAGCTCTTGTTCCACAGATTAAATTCGGCTTACAATTAAACAAAAATGTGATCTCTGAAAATTTAAGAGTTCATGTTCATACATGCATGTTCCTGCGAAATCCTCTGATATTTTTGAAGCAGGGGCCGGCCTTATCAAAGCGAAGGTGTCATGCGAGCGCACGGGGGAAGCTGGAACGACCTGAAAGGTGAAAGCGAGAGCGAATTTGGGTCGATCTTACTGGTGAATCCGATCGATCGAAAAGCTGAGTTGTCTGTGTCCCGGCCGGCGGCGGCCGCGAGTACGTAGGGCGGCGCGGGCGACGGGGTGGAACCAACCCGGCGGCTCGGTGTTGCGTCTCCGACGTGCAGGCAAGGGTTATTCTACGCACATGCACGCAACTACTACCCCGTCGACGCCATTGGTCGGCATGCACTGCACGGGGGGTGTGCTTTCTAGCTTTGGCTTTGCCTCACCGCGAGCAGGCACCGTACCGCCGCACGCGGGAGGAGGAGGCTCTCTTTCGGCGGACGCGCGTGCGCCAACATGCTTAACATGAACACGACTCGCATGAGGGTTGTGCTGTTCTTATTGCCAGATATTATCGTTTAAAGGATATAGTGTTGATGATTAATTAAGTTTTGTACTTGTGCTTAAAACTATGGTTTTAATGTAAAAAGTTTAACATATGGGACGTTCGTGCTGAAAGTCGAAAAATCAGTACGCGTCTAGTATAGGCACATAAGAGTATCTCCAGGAGATTGCATATATCCTTCTCCGATACAAAAAAGTATCATTTAGAAAAATTTGAAGATATATGGGATTCGGTTCGAGCAAACTGTCAATCTCTTACTCAATACTACCTCCGTCCTTAAATATATGATGTTTAGGACAAGAAAATTAGTTCATTTTTTGAACTAATTTTCTTATCCTAAACGTCATATATTTAAGAACGGAGGGAGTACTAAATATGGCAACCACCAATAACTTAACTCCTCTACCCTTTATGTTGGGGAAACACCCACTCCCCTATCAACAGTTGGTGTCAGCGCATAGAAATTTCCGTTTCGCCTGGTAAAGTTGCTTGGTATTGCCACCGTCGAGAAGAGAGAAAGAGACGGATGTTCAGGGGCTGCATACATCCGTCACTTGTGCGTGGTGACTCCGGTGGTTCTAAGAACGGAGAAAGGGCCAGCTCGTCATGCCCAAACTTGGGCAGGAAATAACCCGTGCAATGGAAGTTGATGTCATATGCAAAGTCTATGTGTCGTTGTGGTTCAAATCAATTAAGAAACTTGAGACCTCAACACGGTTCTCAGAATTCAAAGTTGAATAATTGCTGGGAGTAGCACTGAACCAAAACGAGGACATGGGGGGTATATGCCCCCACTCAATGTATGTATTTCAGTGTACTTGATTTTATTTTGAGAAGTTAATTAAGCTCCTATTACAAGCATTATAGTGCTTCTAGCTTATTTTTTTCACTTGACTTTTAATGTATGCTTACAGTATTGTTCTTATAGAGACCATTACTGGAAGAAAGATATGATCCTTGGTTATTCTTTATCACATTATGATATATCTCTTATACCAATCTTTAGAACAAATATTCTTGACAAAGAGTAAACAATTATGAAGATCACACATTGAAGTATATGTACTGGTGGTGATTGGAGCATATCCCTCAAAGTAGTTGATATTTCTTATTATTACACGATACCACAATCAGACCAGGTGGTTAGACATGCATAATTGTGTGATATTGTATTTTAATATCGTAGGCTAATGAAAGTCCATATTAATTTATTTGGAAGAGGTAACATAAGTATTATGGTATTGAGCCAGCTTTTAAAAAATTGAAAAAGAGATGATTTCATTGTATCAAAATAATATTAGTAACAATTTACCTTGACCCTTACAATTTGTGAAGTGTTTGAGATTTTTGGTTTCATATATATTTTCTTCGAAGTCAATAGAAGTCTTCAGAAAAAATTGCTAATCTGGTGCCAATAGGGGGCCATGCCCCCCCCCCCCCCCCCCACATAATTGTAGACTATAAAAAATTAAATACAACAAGGTTTTGAAAATAAAAGTATTATTGTCCCCTCTGCGCCCCCTAGGTTGGTTTGCCTAGAAATGTGCACTCAAGCTAGCAAACTTTTTGGCTCTTTAAAAGGTTAGAAATTAGAAGATTAATTAATGTAATGTGCACTCTCTGTGCTAACATTCTATAGTGGATTAATAGTTGTTCGTTAAGGTGTTGATTATTATATTTATACTTTTTGTCATTCATTGTGAAGTTACAGTTGCTCCACTGTTTGCTCTGTTTGCATTCTGGCATAGTTGGCTTGTGTCTTGCCATTTTTCTTTAGGGATGATACAATGAGAAGCCTTGCCATTTTTCTTTAGGGATGATACAATGAGCAAACTGTAACAGAGGAAGCAAAATGATGATCACGATTCAATTGGAAATGGTATAGCGCTGCAGCTGCATGTCCTTTCGCAAAAAAAAATATGGGCATGTCTATACTAGAAATTTTATCTATCCCGCTTGAAGTTGCATCATGGAAGCAGAAATCGTCGTCTCCAACTCTATGTGCACGATGCATAAATCATGAATAATCTACTACATCTCAAAAATAAAATCTCAGTATGGAAGAAGTAAAGCCCATGAACCAACAAAGAAAGTCTGGATCAAGTCCAACCACAAAAAATGTCGTCGTCCCTGAACTTGGAGGCCCACACGGCCTTGCGCCCCACGTAAACGGTGGGCCGAGCTGCTTTAGCGCGCCGCACGCGCTGGGCCTGGCGGAGGTGGTGGCCTGGCCCCTCGAATTTTGTTTTTTATAAGTATTTTTTTCTTCGATTTTGCAAAAATAAATACTGCAAATAAAATTTAACGAAAGTATACACCTGCCGCCGTGTCACATGACGGCATAAGCCAGACATCATGTCACATGACGTCAAGATAGCCAGACGGCATGTGGCACGACGTTAAGGCGTAGCGCCAACGGTCGGTTGGAGCGGGAGCTGTCAGAGCCCCTACCGCTAATTCACACAACGGCAGGGAAACCTACCGCCGTGTGGCACGGCGATAGGATCCTGTCATCGTGTGGCACAGCCTCGCCCTATATAAGGGGGCGAGGCTGCCGCCAGTCCCCCTCCTCTCTCCTCACTTCAGTTATGAATATGCTTCTAACTTTACCTTGTTTAGTTACATTAGTTTAGAAATTGTATAAAAGCTCAGAAATTTAGGAAATTAGTTTAGAAATTGTAGAAAAGTTTAGATATTTAGAAAATTAGCTTAGAAATTTTATAAATTAGTTTAGAAATTGTAGAAAAGCTTAAAAATTTAGAAAATTAGTTTAGAAATTGTAGAATTGTTTAGAAATTTAGAAAATTAGTTTCACTTAGAAATTTAGGAAATTAGCTTAGAAATTGTATAAATTAGTTTAGAAATTTAAGAAATTAGTTTACAAATTGTAGAATTGCTTAGAAATTTAGGAAATTAGTTTAGAAATTGTAGAATTGCTTAGAAATTTAGAAAATTAGTTTAAAAATTGTAGAATTACTTAGAAATTTAGGAAATTAGCTTAGAAATTTTATAAATTAGTTTAGAAATTTAAGAAATTAGTTTACAAATTGTAGAATTGTTTAGAAATTTAGAAAATTAGTTTAGAAATTGTAGAATTGTTTAGAAACTTAGGAAATTAGTTTAAAAATTGTAGAATTGCTTAGAAATTTAGGACATTGATTTAGAAAATTTATAAATTAGTTTAGAAATTGTAGAATTGCTTAGAACTAGTTTAGATATTAGCTTATAAATTATTTTTATTTCTTATATAATTTTTTTCCAGCTATGGCTCAGCCAGCATCGGTACAGTACATACGGCCGAAGTTGTTTGAGGAGGCGGTGGACAGGCATCACCGCTCCTACCGGATGGTTGTTCTCGGAGACCGGGTTGACTGTTTACGTGTTAGGACGACCCAGATGTTGATGCCGATACACCAGCGCTGGATCCCGAAGTACGTAAAGTGTTTGTTAAATTTATTTATCTTTATTTGCAAAAGTATGTGGTAAGTAAATTAAATTTCCCTTTCATTTTGTGTTTCAGGCTGCGCGTTGCAGGATTACAGCCTCTTGAGCGGTTGGTCGAGGGAGACAAGCTACGGGCTCAGGCGGGTCCCAGCCGGCGGCCGGAGAGACTCAGGCGGGTGCAGGCTCGTCGCAGGCGGTTGCAGGCTCGTCGCAGGCGACCATGGCGATACCGCCTGTCGACGCCGGTAAATCAGGCCACCTTCGTCCCTCACGTATGACCAAGACCAGACGAGGGCTGGTGCTCGAGCTATGAGGGCGGTGCCCAAGCAGAGCATGCGGATTTAGATTTACTTTGTATTTTATGCCAGCAGTACTTAGTGATCTTGTATAAACTTTTCCATTACATTGTTCTTTATGACATTGCTCTATTTCTTTTCCATTTACTAGCTTATGTTTTCACTTTATTACATTGCTCTTTTTTCTTTTCTTTTATAATTTTTTTTAAAAAAATAAAAAAATCTACCGCTGTACCATACGGTGTTTTGCACTAAGTGTCGTATGGTGCGGCGGTAGATGCAAACGCCAGTCACCCTTCCTAAGCGCCGTAGGTACAATCCTGCCGCTGTGTCACACGGCGGCAACGGCCAGACGACGTGCCCTATGGCGTCATGAATCCTGCCGCCATATAGCATGGCGTCTGGTTGCTGCCGCCGTGTGACACGGCGGCAGGTGCCCATTAAGTTTTGTTTACAGTATTCATTTTTGCAAAATCGAAGAGATATATATATTTATTTATTTATTTATTTATTTCCCCTCGCTCGACTCGACGACGTTTATGTATGTTTCGGAAACGCGCGTGTGCGCCGGCCGGCCGGCCGGAACCCGGAGGAGCCTCGCCGTCGGTCGGTGCGTCCGTTCGGACGTGTCCTCCGTGTCCGCGCGATCAGCCGTTCACTGGTTACTGCTCCTCTCCTTCCCGCCTGGAGGTGGTCGACCTCGACCACCAGAGCCGCAGTAACCATCACAGCGAAATATTCAGATTCCAGGGCTTCAGAAGCGCACGCACGCGGCTACTGCTGTCCTGCAGCACCACGCACGGAGCTGGAGGCCGGCGACGAGGCGACGAGCGAGGCAATAAACATAGTACTTCCGCGCGACAGTGTGGAGGAGTACACAGTTTTTGGACCTGCCGATTACATCCGCGACACAGAATTCGATGCTAGGATTCAGATGATCTGATCAGATCGGCAGATCGTCGTATATATATAATTAAGCTAACCGGGCGGGCGTACGGGAACTGTTCTGCCGGCCAGCCGGCCGGTCGGTCGGTGCCTCGGTGGCAAGCTTCTCATCATCGCTCCAGTCCGTCCAAGACGCGCACCTAACCGGTCGATCGAAGCTCGCCATATCGTGCCACGGCAGCAGAGGCAGCTGCTACCACCGCACCACCAGCCACGCAGGCGCGGCGCGACGCGACGCGGCAACCCGAGACAAAGCAGGTCGCCACGGCGTCAAAAGCGCAACGACCACGTACGAGCAGCTTCGTCGGAGCCGACGGCGAGATCGCCGATCCATCGAGGGCGCCGCTGCATGCCTGCAGTTGGTAGGGAGGAGGACAAGCGAGCACGCGCGGCCCTGTCGCCAACCGCGGACAAGGCCCGCTCTGGTAGTGGGGAGTTCCGGATTCGGGAGAAGCTAGCTGCTGCCTCCGGGTTTCTTCCTCGTCTCTGTCATCTCCGCACCATTCTTCATTCTTGTCGCTGCTCGCTCGCTCCCGGCGGGCGGCCGGCCGGCATTCACGGGCGTGATTGGCGCGCTGGTTCGTGTCCGCATCGATGCAGCCCCGCCTCGTCATCACATCATATTGCCTAACTGCCTTTGATGACAAAAGACAAATCCAGAGCGCGATCCCTGGTCGATGTTGATCTCCAACGACCCCGAGAGTAGGACGAGACAGGGGGACCGCGTGCATGACAGCACTGCGTGTGATCGATCATACGCGACAGACCAAGCGACCCAGCGGCGGTCGTCAGCTGCGCGTCGGCGTTACGCACGCACGGCCGCCGGTAGCTAGCTGTATGGGTTCTTCTTCAATTTGCAACTCGGATGGATGAGTAACCTGCAGATCAGGGTCGGTGCAGGGACGGATGAGTAGGCCCCCGGCCGGGGGTATACCCCTCCCACCAGGTTGTAGGCAGGGAACTGCTGCCACTTGATTCACCGCAGGCTTTGCAACATTTCGAAATCGGGAAATTGCGACAGGAGCAGGTGTACAACCAGCAGGTAGCCTATACGTCAGATGTGACTCAGCAGCAGGTCGGTAGAATGGTCGATCCAAATCCCTTGCGCCCGCGCTCTCGGCACCGATGCGTCGATGATCTGGATCATGTGCAGTGGCCGGCAGTTTGGATCGACCGGATTCGTGATCAGCTCCGATCCACTCCATATCGAGTTTCTGGAGAGGAGACTCTGCTAGTACGTACTACGTAGTACTCGATCTGCTAGGAATCCAAATCCAGCGGGATGGACTTGACGCGGTCAAGTCGTCTCCAGGCAGGCATTCAGCATTCTCACTACCAGCATCATTTGCTACACCACCTTTGAGAATGCTGGCACGTTTGACCGCGCGGGAACGTCCAGCTTCCAACTTGAGCGTTCTCGCGTCGATCGCCGCGGGACACTGCACGCCAAGCAATGCAAGAACCCCGGCCTCACCGACGCCGCCGCGCGCGATCGACCGCGAGATCGATCGATCGGTTGGCGAAAGCGACGCCGTTTTGGCCGGAGCCCAGCGGCCAACGAACGGGTACTGCCCGGCCGTGTGCCCGATCTACAAGGGCATTGGGATGGCTACCGATGCAATGCAAGCTAGCTACCATCCTATAGGAACATGTCGTCGTTACGCTCTACTAGCCAAGCGACATACTCCATCATCAACCAGTAGGAGGAGTACATTATTTAGTACTAGCTACCACGCGACAGCTTGTTAGCAAATGGATTACCAAGTGATTAAACAAGTGGTCACTACTAAAAGATTTGACCTGCGCGCGCGCACATGGCCACGTCACGTCCTCCGACCTCTACATATACGTACGGATCCCTCTCCACGCTGCCTCCTCTCCTCCTCCATCCTCACCTCACCCAACTTCCCTAACGAATCTCGCTTCGTGCAGTCGGCGTCGTCGTGCGCAGCACCACCACTCCGGCCTCAGCCGATCTGTAGCTGAAGGCAGAGGCTCGCTTCGCTAGAGGTAGCCGCAACGTAGACACACCCGCACAGACACAGGCATGGGCAACTCCATCGGCGGGAAGCGGCGGCGGGCGCGGGTGATGACGGTGGACGGCGCCACGCACAAGTACCGCCCCCCGGCCGCCGCCGCCGACGCGCTGCGCGGCCACCCGGCGGGCCACCACCTCCTCGAGTCCGACGAGGTGCGCCGCCTCGGCGTCCGCGCGCGCCCGCTCGACCCGGACGCGCCGCTCAAGCCCGGGAAGCTCTACTTCCTCGTCGAGCTCCCCCGGCTGGCATCCTCCGACGCGCGGCGGCGCGCGCCACAGCGGACGTGGTCCGGCGCGCTCACCTACGGCGGAGGGGCCGCCATGGCGGCGTCGGCGGCCGCCGGCGCAGGGGAGCGCCTCGAGAGCCTGATGCTGGCGCGGCGGTCCGCGTCGGACGTGGCGTCGTCGCCGTCCGTGGAGGCCGCGGGCGGGCCGGACGGCGGCGGCGCCGTGCGGCTCCGTGTGCGGCTGCCCAAGGCCGACGTCCAGCGGCTCGTCGAGGGCAGCCGCGACGCCGCCGAGGCAGCCGAGCGGATCATGCAGCTCTGCGTCGCCAGGGACCAGCGCCGACACCGCTCCGCGCCCGGCACGCCGCTCGTCGTGCCGGTCACCGACACCATCGTGCCCGTGCCGCCGCCGGCCATCGTCACCTCGAGCGCGCGCAAAAAGGAGGACAGTAAAGCCGCGGTGATCAGCGCCAAGAAAGAGGTGCGTCCGTCGTCTTTTATTACCTTGCATTATTTTCTCTCCAATCTCCGTTTGATATCCGTTGCAAATGAATCAGAATTGGACTAGATCGAGATTGTTGGTTTCAAAAACCTGGACTAGAGAATGCATGTTCGCAAACATTTGGCATCTTTTCGCAAAAATTACGTTTCGCACTACAAGTACAAGCTCGAGGGTGAAATTCATAACCCGAGTAGTGTTGTGAAAATAGATCTTCATCAGGTCGGTACGAGAGCAGCTCAATGACCTTAATTTCTCTCTTAATCTCCCTCTTAGACTCCTTCTAGTTAGGACTACTCTGCTAGTACATGTGATGGAGCTCCACCATCTAACAATAGGGGTACGTGATGAAAGCTCCACAACAACACGCAGCAGTCAGTCCTCAAAAGCAGAGTAGTCACTCCTTCCGTTCTACTAAATTACTACTCCTACTCGTTTTGATTTTTTTTAAATACATCATTTTTGTTATATATCTAAATATAAATATATATCTAGATTGCATAGTCCATCTAAAAAGTAGCTGCTGGCTATGGTGAACAAAAATACTCCCCCAAAAAAAATCCTTTCCTTTCTCGATTGGCATTTCAGTGCCACGCGTCCCTTTGGGGGGAAGAAGCGCAGTACATTGCTGCCTCGCAGCAGCTCACGTGGTTGGTAAGTCGATCGTTATAGCTTGTGTGGAGCATGCATGGTGTGGATTGCATTATTGGTGCGTGGTGGTAGTAAAACGGTTGGGGCGATGGGTTTATCTATCGTTGACAGAAAGATAGAGAGATCACGGCGATGTGGCCATGCATGTGATCGATGACGGGGACAGGTAGCATGGGGTGTCGTTGGCCATCGGCCTCCGGCGGGTAGGTGCGCGGGCGGGCGCTGTCCAATTCATTACGGGATCGATCGGATGTCAATGGTGCTCTGAACATATGAGCAAAGTCAAATGCATCTAGACATATTCAGTACGTACTAGCTTAGCTGCATTTCTTGAATTAGCAACTATATGCAGGTCAAATGAGCCGGTGTGTGTGCTGCTCCCTCCTCCTACAATTTGGAACGTAGGGAGTACTAAGTTACTAACAGTGCGATACATCCAGAGACATGGTAGTAGTAGTAAGGTTAATTAATTAGTTAAGGAACACATCAAGATGGCTCGTGCGATTAATCATCTCTCGAGGAGGGGCTTAATTGCAAGACTCGACCCAAACTTAATACTACTTAATTAATTAGCTTCAGTCCGTTAACATGCACATACCACCATCACACATGATTTCATTGATCCATCATCGCCAATGCATTATTTCATTTCATGTTTATAAGACACCGCAGAACTTGGCACGATTTTTTATATAACACTTTAACCATTTATTTGCATATATAGTATATTATATCTCGGATGTTTACAAACTTATAATAATTCTAAAGTATTTGATTACGAACCCAATCATACAAAAATACATTATAATAAAAAATTAAAATAGTGATAAAAATTACAAAATTTTAATTTTAATATGCATGCGCCGGTGCGCGCGTCTTAATAAAAATGGATGGAGGAAAGTATATAGGATATTAGGTGGCCAGCCGGGGCACAGGTCTCGCATCCCGTCGACATCTGACGTGACGATTCCATAGATCGCACATGCTCATCGTCGATCGACCGAAAACGAACCACGCAGCTAGTTGAGTACCATGCTCTTTTTTTTCTCAGTTCACATCTAGCTAGCTTAAGTGCTTAACATAATTGCGACCTAAATTACTTTACGTTTTATTATATCTAAAAGTTTCTAAAATTAGTATGTATCTATGTCCATATTTGATTTATATCTAAAAAGTTATGTATTAAAAAACTAAAACGATACTCTACCTCCGTTGTTAAATATATGACGTTTAAGACAAAGTATTTAGTTCAAAAATGATTTAATTTATTTGTCTCAAACGTCATATATATATATATATATATATATATATATATATATATATATATATATATATATATATATATATTCATATGGACGGAGGGGTACTATAGTCTAGATACATCTTAGTAGTTAATAGTGACACAACACACGGTGCATGCAACTTGAAATTAACCAATAGCTGCATGCCGTTCTCTTGCGGCAAATCTCTTATATACCCTTCTCTCCAAAAAGCACACAAAAAAAAAATCAATGGCTGCGGTTGTGATCGGTCGGTTAGGCCGGCCGGTGGTCGTGCCGCCCCTCGTCAGGCAGTACAATCATGCATGGGATGTTGGGGGTCCTGCATTCCTTCTCCCTTTCGGCGGGAAAGACACGCAGACCTCACCACCACCGAGGGAAATTCTAGCCTCTGCCTTGTAGCTTTCGCTTGAAGCAACCCACCGAATTGCTCTGCATCTGCACCACTGTTGGCCACTCGTCTTCAACACCGCACAAATTTGCAGCACCGGCAAACTGAAAGCAAGACCTTTTTCACTTTTCTTTCCAAAAGTTTTTCGGATATAAAGCAAAGTTAACCGCCACTGTTAGCTGCTTATTAGCTCTTGACCATAGAAAGTAGCAGAATCTTTATTTTGTGCTGAACCATGAACTAATTAGCAAATTCCTTTTTATCTTTAATTCTTAACTGTGTTTCTTTTCAGAAACGGGCGAGGTTCGTGACGGTGCCGGACGAGATCATCGGCTTCTGACGATCCACATTGCCAACTAGAGAGCTACCTGTTCTTGTGATATTTGCCGGCCGGAAACACGAGAAGCGCTAGCTGCATGCGTGTGAATGCCTTCCTGTCTCCCTGGCACTTCTCTTCGATCTAGCTAGTGTCTTCTGCAGTAGCGTTCTGGTGTGAAATGTGTGTGGTGATGAACGAACTCGCTTATCGGCTTATGGTACATATATATATATGTGTGTGTGTGTTGGACTGCTGGTTGTTGATGCCTGCTAGTGCGATGGAATCGAATCGAATCACACCTTTTTCTAGCTCGTCTCCTTTATTTCCCCCCTTCCGATCCCACTGATGTGCATCCTGCTGTACCGTTGATAACAGCTAGCTGCGTGCTGCTAGCTAGCAAAGCAAAGGGGAAATTTCTTGCTACTACTCTAGCTGCAGTGACTTGACACACAACAAAATGGCGTCATGCATGACATCAGTTGTGCACGATAAATGAGAGATTCAGATAGAAATTAGTAACAAAGTACTACTTGTGGAGGACTCGTATATGTAATGCTGATGTGCACAATAAAAAGCATTGTTATATCATGCTATAGTTGGTTCAAATTTTTTGAACGAACGGGTAAAAGATAGTGCCTATTTCGTTGGTTCAACTAGTTAAGCTAACAAGTTAATTATCTATCGTCCATATGACAAATATATTCTGATATACTGTTCTGTAATTTATTATTTAGGAGTAATTAATATTTTGCGCACTAGGGTTCTACTAGTACAATGTAATAATTATCACAACTTGTTCTTGCTTGTATTTCCGCTTGTCAAGTTGTCATTATCTTCGAATTGAACTATCCGACAAGAAGGGAGTTATGCCGTCGTGGACTCACTTCGCATGCAGTCACCTTCAGGCTTCAGTACCGACTGATCGACAACCTGATGAGCTACTCCTCCCAAATTTCTGCACATCATCACCTACCCTTTTCTTGCATATTTTTTACTTGCGAAAAAAAACAAGCTCCAAAGAGATCCTTGTTGGTAAACAACATTTCTTAACGAACCATTAAAAATATAAAGTCTTGAGAGCTCTGAGGAACCAGAGGAGACAGGACTCCTTGATCAGTTTCAGTCATTCAGTTAAGTTGCTTACTAGCTGCTTACAGCTATGCATCACCCCATTTTCAGACGATCTTCACAATGCAGCTGGTACAGAATCATGTCTTCACGCACTAAATCCTGAAACTTGGGAGTTTCTGTGATAGCCATCATATATTGCTTCCCCATCATTGTGATGAGCCGTGCACCACCGGCCAAACAAGATAACGATATGGTCATCGACTCATCTTGTGGAACTAATATTTCCTGACTTTTTGCGTGCATGAGGATTGGCATGCCATAATAAGAAGCTCTGATTTGGTCGAGCTAGCAATGCACGCAATCACGCGTAGCGTTTTGGTAGCTGGAAAACATAATCGAGTTAGTTAGAGCATACCCAACATAACTGGGGTTGGTATAGCATGTCAATTTCATCAAGAAGGAACCACTCGGAAAGAGCACTAGGTTTCATAGAAATATCTTAGTCGTCACCTTAATTTTAGTTCTCGTTGTGCTATTTCTTTTAAAAAAGCTTGTTATGGTTTTTCTTGTGAGGCTTTTTGGGGTGATTTCTCTGGTCGAGTTGGCGGTGGTAAAATTGTACCTCGGTGCAATGACATTCTGCATCCAACCCTTCGTTTGTGGAACAAATGGCTCGCCATCACTCTCTTTCCACGAGAGGATGTTCGACCCATGCGCATCGATGAGTTGATGATTTTATATGTCACCGTCAATAAGATCAAGGTCTCCCCCGTTAAGGCTATGAGTCGGTAATGGTTAATGAATTTTAAGATGATGGGTCCTATTGAGTGTACGTCTTTGGTCACTCGTATTGCTCTGAGACTCGGGATTTTGGGCGGAAATCCCATCCCCTTCATTGGGACTCCCCGAGCTCTCATCGATAAGACATACTTGGTCCAAGGGCATACGCTTAAAAAGGGTCCAAATGATTCCTTGACTTTCTTCTTTCCGGGTTATACAAATGAGATCCCGTTACCTAACCCGGGGTTTCAGTTGTATAACTCTCGGTCGTTGACCATTCCCCTTGTTGCACAAGATGAAGCCTGTCATGCTAGTGTTCCCGATAGGGTCACCAGGAGCACCTCGAGGAGAGCGCAGCCACCGCCACAGTCGCCGTCGCAGCCACAACCTACTGCACCACCTATGCCGGTAGAAGGGGCCTCTACTGGACACATACCTGGGGTAACCCCCAGATATGCACCTGGTTGGGATCAGGCCGCTTACCAACAAGGTGTGAGTAGCTCGGCTTGGGCTAGCACGAGCAGTGCTTAGTGGCCTGCGCCTACTAGCTAAAGCTCTAGTGGTCCTCCTACTTCGTCCTTCAGACGGCACTCTTCAGCCTCTGCTCGAGATGCTTATCTCGTGCAGCAGCTTGGCGAGCTCACCGTTCAGGTCACTGGAGTGGAGGAGTCGCTGAACACACACTTTCAGTCCACTCAGGATTGGCAGCGATAGACTGGCGAGAGGATCGACGCTATGCAGTAGAGACAACAGCAGCAGTTGGATGCACAGAGGGCTTACTACGAGTGGATGGGATTTCACTACCCTTCACCTCAGCAGTGAACCTGAATCTAGCTTGGGGGAGGACAACCATCCTAATGTAACTTGTATATTCATATGTTTTCAAAATCTCATATGATAAAAATCCATAAAAATCTACAAAATTAAAAAGATCAAAAATATTTATTTGCTTTCATAATGGTTTGCCTTAGTTTGCTTTCGTATGCGCGGTGAGAATGTTTTGTTTCCATGGTTGAAATGATGAATAGTTGCTCTGTTTATTCTTCTCTTATGTCTTGCTTACAACTTAGTATCCTACCTAAGTTTTGAGTTTGTTGGCTTGCATGATCAAACCTTAGCTTAAACTTGTGGGTAGCACAAAGCATGATCTATGTCTAGGTTGTTGTGAGATATGATATGGTAGAATAAAGTTGCTATGATCTTGTGCCAAGTGATGCTTGATTCCCGGAGTTATCTTTTTGAAAATTTAAAAATGATGAGTTTCTCAATGATGAGCATTTCTTATCCAAGGCCATATGTATATTCTAGCGCTTGTTAGCCTCCACATATGTTGCTTGTTCTCTCATTGAGCTTTGTCAAATTGTTGTGACCCTTAGTTAGAAAATCGTCATGCTCCCATGATCAAGATCACGCACACAATCATGTTGAACTTCTACACTGGAAGTTAGGATTCATTATTCCATCCATCTCTGCATTCTTCTACTAAATAAAGCTCTGTGCATTGTATCAACTCATCCCTCTCCGAATATCTCCAAAGGGACAAGGGCTATACTAAAAAAAGAGAAAAAAGAGAGAGCATGCTCAAAATCATGGCTAAAGAAAGAAAAAGAAAGGAAAGCTAGCCCAAGTCTCAAAAATCTCAAAAGGAGAAAGGGATTGAATTGTGCAAAAGGAGTTCCACCATGTAGATGGTAATAACTAGTACCTACTCCGGGACTAGTGTTCACCTTACCATCATCCCCATCTCATATAAAGTATGGCAATATCTAGCACCATTCTGGGCCTAGTATACACCTTGCCATACTCCCCCTCATCATACACACACGTGCACATCTTGATCAAGTTGTATGACTTGTTTCTTCCAAGGATCCGGTTTTTGACTTAGCAACACATGAGAGATAAGTATGCCATACATCTGTCGGTGTTTTAGACTGGCAACCTACCAAGGGGAGTACCCGAGGTAGATGAATGTGGCCTCGCCGAGATCGGTAACTCGAAGGAGAGACACGTGGCACACAATTTAGACAGGTTCGGGCCGCGAGGTGCGTGATACCCTACGTCCTGTATGCTGCGTAGCTCTGGATTGATTGGGTGAGTTTACAAGATGATGCGGATGAAGAGATAGGGGTCCCTGCCTCGCCTTATATAGTCCGGGAGGCAGGGTTACAAGTCGGTTTGAGGGGAGAGTACTAGTCGTGTACGGCTAGGAGTACTTTACATGGATCCGGACATGCGTAGCTTCCTAACCGAGTATTATCCCTCTGTAGTCCTTGCGCCCCACGCCAGCAGGTGCCGTGTTGCCCAAGTCGAGTAGTCCCAGGGGCCCACCGAGTAGTCGGTCCTGGTACCCACCAGAGTAGTGGGCCCAGGGATGTCCATACGACAAGCCCCCGAGTACTTTGTAGTCGACCAGGATGTCTTCGAGTAGTCTTGATGGCCTTGGCGAGTAGTCCTTGAGCGTCCCCGAGTTCCACAAGCCGAAAGTCCTCAAGAGTGCTTGAACCATCCTGAGGCTGGAAGGTACTCCAGCTGATCTTTGAGTAGTCTTGAAGTCTTCTCGAGTAGTCCCCAAGCGTCCCCGAGTGCTTCTCTCGAAGGTCTTCAATAATACTCGTGATGTCTTGATGAAGAGACCATATGGAAAATGCGATTCGGAGAATCGCATTCCATATGGAATGTAGCCCTCGAGCCTTAAGTCGAATCATAGATTCAAGCTGAGGGTCAATCTGAAGTTCTGCCAATCTTATCCCGAAAAATCTGGAGAAAAAACCGAAGGACACGTGGCACGGAGCCCCCGAGCCTTGAGTCGAGTACTTCCTCTCGAATTAAAGGGTCATCTTGACTGTAGAATGTGTCCTGAGTGGGTCTTGAATCTGGTTGTATCCCACTGAGGTCATCTGAAGTAGTCGAGCCCCCGAGATGGAGAGCATCGAGTAATGGAAGTTGAAGAGTCACGCTGCTGCCGCTAGGTCACCCGTCTGGCGCCGTATCTGCCCGCTGAGAACCGAGCCGCCAGGGCCGGTTATAAATAACCAGTGAGTCCCTTAGGGTTTTTCACTCCTAGCAGTTGCATTCCTCAGATTAGATCTGAATCGCCGCCCCCTCCGCTCCTCTGCTGCCGCCGCCGCCGCGCAGAGACCTAGATCCATTTGCTCGCGCTGCCGCAGTTCACCCGCCGCTGTAGCCCCCGAGCGAATGAGAGTGAAGACACCCGTCACTTGGAGAATGAAGGGGTCTCCAGCGAAGGGCAAGAAGACCGGCGCGTCGAAGAAAAGGAGCCGCGATGAAGAAACCGGGGATGTCGGCCAGTCGTCGACGTCGCCACCCTCGTCCCCTCACCCCAATCCGGCGAAGGAGTGGAAGAAGGCGAAACTGAAGACCGAGGACCTCCTCGCCTTGGTCAACAGTGGGTTCCTTCGTGAGAAGGAGGTGGATCTATGGCGCACCGCCACCGGCGATCCATACCCGATGGAGAAGAACCCGGACGAAATCCCAATGTTCGCCCGGTTCGTAGAGCGCGGATTGGCGCTCCCCGCCAGTGATTTCTTCAAGGGTCTACTCAGGTACTACGGCATCGAGTACCTTAATCTCAACCCCAACGGAATCTTCCATGTTTCTATTTTTGTCCACTTCTGTGAAGCATTTGTGGGTATCAAACCCCACTGGGTGCTGTTTCGGAAGTTCTTCCGGTTGAAGCCGCAACCGAGCACCAACGATACACAAGTAGTCGGAGGTGTCGGTATCCAGATGCGTGAGGATGCCGCCGACCAGTACCTGCCGTACAAGTTGATAGACTCCAACCAGGACTGGAAGGCCAAATGGTTCTACATCAGCAACCACCATCCTGAGCTACCGAAGCCGAGCGGGTGTCAACCGAAGCACAAGCCGTGGTGGAACACAGAGCCCACCATGCAAGAGGGTATTCAGCTACCCGAGTTGCTGAAGAAGATCAAGGCCTTGCGAGAAGCCGGTCTGAGGGCCGAACACGTGGCCTTCAGCTTCATGAAGAGGAGGGTGCAGCCACTGATGGCACAAGACACCCTCGGGTACCAGTACACCGGCGACAAGGATACGTCCCGGATGCCTGGCTTTGAAGTCGAGGACGACGTCATTGTCGAGAGGATGGGCAAGATCTTCAAGGACATGACGCCGTACACTCCTTGCCCGGTTCCCGAGTACTCCGCAGCTCGGCCGCCAAGCCAGGTCAGTAGTCGTGACAGAAGCCCCCGAGTACTGATTAGCTTGATGTAGTCATACTCACATGTGCTGTATATTGTAGGATGATGTGGCAAAATACATCTCCGTCCCGTCCTTCCCTCCGCGTCTCGAAGGACGGGCGCAGGGGAAGGCGGAGCCCAAGGGGAAAGAGCGTCACGAAGTCGGTGAAGGCAGTGACGCCGTTGTCATCGAGTCCGGCTCTGATGACGATGAAGATGGAGAAACACTGCAGCAAAGGTTCCAGCTGCACTCCAGGTTCAGCCGAGCTGGGATGCCAGACGTCCCAGTCATCATCGAGAGGCCGTCGAGTCTCGAGGCTAACCTGCCGGTGCCGCCGAGGAGGCCTCGCAACGTGGCGCGGAAACGCGCCGTCAAGAAGCTGAAGATCTCCGAGACGACCAACCAAGAGGTAAACACCGCGACTAGAGTAGTCGAGCACAGCTGATAAGTAGTCGTGTGCTGAAGATTTGTCTTGTAATGTTGCAGGATATCCCCTCCCCGGACCCCGTAGACCAGGGCGACGAGGGGGTCCTGGACACCGTGGGAGCGGCAGCTGATAGGAGTATCAGCCCGCCTCCGTCAACCGAAGAAGTCGTGCCAGCCGCAGCCGTTGGTTGAAGAAGGACGAAACCCTCCGCCGGCTGCAGCTGTGGAGCAACAAGAGTAGGCGTCTGTTGATGCCGGAGCTGCCGCCGAGGCTGGCATAGTTGATATTGCCAGTATACTAGGTGCTCCAACTGTGACCGTGGTGCGGTCAACACTGTATGTTCTTATGAACTTTCAAGTAGTCGTATAGACGGCAGACTTGTATTGCTGACTTGATTACTTCGTGATACAGGAAATCCACGGACCTGTCGTGGGACGGTGAGGAGACCAGCACTCCAGCCGACGGAGAGGGCCGCTCGGCGGAGGAGCGCGAACCCACGCCGCCGCCACAGACTGAAGTCGCGGTGGGGTCGACGTTGGAGGAAGCCACCTTGGTTGAAGGTATGTGTCCTATCACCACTGGTAGTCATCATGCATAGTAGTCGTAGCCGCTGAGATTGGCTGCGTGTACTCATTGTGCTAGGAGCACAAGCTGAGGGAACCTCGATTCCTGAAGCCGTGGCCATGGAAATGGCTACTGTGGAGTCGGAGCCCACAGGACCGATGGCCGGGACGGCGGAAGAAACAGCCCCCGAGCTGGGGACTGCGGTGGCCCCCGAGTCAGGTGCGGAAGTGCAGGATGATCCGCTCCACGGGACGAGCACGGACGTAGTCGTCCGCTCGCCCATCATAGAGGAAGCCGCGCCGATCCGTTCGGCGGCTATGGCAGAGGAGGCATCTTCGAGCCGCGGGGGTCTTGAGCTGCTGGAAGACAATCTTGTCGATCCGGCCGTTGTTGCTCTGAACATGGAGTCATGGCGGCGTACCCAGCAGTGGGTCAAGGTACGTTGCGAGTACCTCGAGTAGTCTTGTATGACGAAATACAAAGTACCCGTTTGACTGTTCTGTCTGCGCAGGATATTGTTGAAAGATCCCACGAGAAGTCCGAGCTTCTGAAGGGGTACGGCGACACAGTCCTTCGTGCCGAAGCCTTGGAGAAGGAGCTCGATAAGTCGAAGAAACATTCCGCCCTGCTCCAATCCAAGCTCGACGGCGCCTTCGCCCAATATCATAACGAAGTGCAAGAGATGCAGGCGAAGAGGGACGACTTGATTCGGAAAAACAAGTCACTGCGCCAGAAGAATAAAGGTATGCTTCCCGCCAAAGCCTTTGAGTACTTATTAGGGTACCTTGGTGTAATCTGATAGTGTCATGAGTTCTGCAGAGCTTGAGGAAAGGGTCGACCAGCTGAAGGCATCGGAGACGGACTTGAAGAACATTGTGTATCGTGAGACCGACAAAAGAGAGGTACTTGAGTATGAGTATGCCCAGTTGCACCATGAGTGTATCAAGCACATGGAGCTTCGTGAAGCCTCAGACCGTGACCTTGTCAATTGCTATAAATCTCTGCAGAAGCTCAATGAAGATTGCGAGAAGCTGCGGGGCCAGCTGAAGGAACTTGAGGAAGCCGCGTTACCCATTGCAAGGCTGCTGGTGCCACACCCGGGCGGGCCGAAGATTGCTCCACTGGTGGACCGGTTGAAGGAAGCCCCCGGGCGTCTGGCGACGTATGTCAAGCACTTGGCGAAGTCGATTCCGAACCAAGTCTTGGCATACATGAAGTCATATTTCCCCAAGGCTCCAGTGAACGTAGTCGCCGGTGGACTTGTAGCGAACTGTACTGATGATCAGTATAAGACCCTCCTGGAGGAGATGGCGCCCATTGCTGAACAAGTGGCGGAAAAGCTCAACCTTCAGTAGGAGTACCTGTAGGAGTAGCTTAAAGTAGTTGATGTAAAACAAACAGAGTTGTTAGTAACTTGTTTGGATTATCAATGAAAGTTGTCCACGATATATCTGTGAAATAAGTACTCATACCCGCCACTTGCAACGAAGTGTGCGGAGTACCAAACCGTGGTGGAACTTGTGAGTAGTAGTACTCAGTAGGAGATGCCTGATTGGAAGGCACAGTAAATAAGTTGAATGAAAATCAAACTTTATTACTGATGAATAAGTACACCTGGATGGTCAGGGCTGTTTACAAGTGTAGTCACCAGGACCCGGAGGCCGCCTACGGCTAAGTGGCGCTAGGACCCTTAGGCCGCTTACAGCTAGAGATCCGTTAGTAGTCGTATAGACTGGATCTAGAGTACATGGTCTTACAGACCGCCGCTAGAGTCCTCAGTGCTCTAAGCAGCCCAAGGTCCGTTAGTAGCCATTGACGCTGGATCTTGGAGAAGAGTAGTCCGGAGACTAGTGCCAGGACCGGAAGGCCGCTTACAGCGAGGAGTCCGTGAGTAGTCGTGTAGACCTGGACCCGTAGAGTAGTCGAGCGACTACGCGTAGAAGCGACACAGCTGGTCGACGTTCCACGAGTTGCTGATGTCGTCGCCTTCAAGTGTTTGGAGGCGGTAGGAGCCTGGTCCGGTCACCTTAGAAATTGAGAAGGGACCTTCCCATGGTGAGCTGAGCTTGTGTAGTCCGTCCGTGTTCTGGATACGACGGAGGACTAGATCGCCGACGTTGAAGGAGCGTTCCTTGACGTTGCGATCATGGTAACGTCGGATACCCTCGAGGTACCTTGCTGATTGGACGAGGGCGGCGCAGCGGGCTTCTTCGAGGCCATCGATGTCAACCCGTCTGCTGTCTTCTGAGATGCCTTCGTCGTATTGCTCTACTGCCGGGGATTCCTACATCACGTCAGCAGGTAGAATAGCTTCGGAGCCGTAACCCAAGAAGTAGGGCAACTGCCCCGTCGGCTTGGTAGGCTGAGTACGAAGCACCCAGAGTGCGTTGGGTAGTTCCTTGATCCACTTGCCTCCTTTGGTATTGGTTGCGTCGTGCAATCGCTTCTTGAGAGCGTCTAGTACCATCCCGTTGGCGCGCACAACTTGGCCGTTGGCACGGGGATGGGCGACTGAGACGTACCGAACGTCGATCCCGCTGTTCTCGTAGTACTCCCAGAACTGATGGTTGTTGAAGTTGGAACCCAAGTCTGTGATGATGCGATGGGGCAGCCCGTAGCGATGCACGAGTTCATCCAAGAAGTCGAGTACTCTGTCGGCCTGTGGGCAGGTGGCCGGCTTGACTTCGATCCACTTGGTGAACTTGTCGATGGCCACCAAGACTCTATTGAATCCTCCTGGCGCAGTTGGCAGAGGCCCAATCATGTCGAGCCCCCAGCAGGCAAAGGGCCAGGTTGGTGGTATGGTGACTAGCTTGTAGGCCGGGACGTGTTGCTGCTTGGCGAAGAATTGACATCCTTGGCACTTTCTGACGAGTTCTTCAGCGTCGGCCAGAGCTGTGGGCCAGTAGAAAGCCCGTCGGAAAGCCTTGCTCACCAGCGTTCGAGAAGACGCATGGTTGCCGCAGACGCCTTTGTGGATCTCCTCCAAGATATCCTTGCCTTCCTCGCGAGGTATGCACTTTATGAGTACTCCGGAAGTGGCACCTCGCCTGTAGAGCTTGTCTCCGACTAGTACGTAGGCCTTGGCTCGGCGGACGAGTTGTTCGGCCAAGTTCTTGTCGGATGGGACCTTCTTGTGGCGGGCGTCATAGCCGCCACGTGTGTTGCCGGTGGCGTGGCTAGTCGCGTGGCCTTAGCCGCCGCGATCGCCGCCGCCACCAGCTTTTCTGCCGGCGTCATGGGATGAGCTCCCGCCGCTGCTGCCGCCGCCGCCGCCGCGACTACCTCTGGTGCCACCTTGGCTGATGCCGCCCTGTGAGGGTCCTCCAGCCGAGGCTCTAGAGCGGTTGGGATTTGGCTGGTGTTCACCACGGACACGGTTGCGTCCGCCGTTTGCCGAGCTGCGGCTAGTGGCTTCGTGGTTTCTGGTGTCGTGAGTTCTGACGGGGGGTACTTGGGCAACTCTGTTGTCGACCCGCATGAAGTAGGCGTCTTCGGCGAGTTTGGCGATGACTTCGCCCGCGCGGATCCCCTGGGCCTGCCGTGCTATCGTGGTGATAGACATGAGGCACTGCTCAGGAGTAGTGTGTACCCGGTTGGCAACTTGCTCCAGGGCCTCATTGAGGTTCCGGACAGGGAGAGTTTCCCGGAGACGTCTGCGTCGATCGTTCCGCTTCCTGTTGCGGTCACGCCGAGCGTTCTTGTCTTCGGGGGTCTCGTTCGGAGGTGCGTTGGCAGACAACTCGTCCTCTGAGATGTCGTCAAGGTACCGGTCGGGTCGGTTTTCCGAAGTCCCAACATCTGTGGCCGTCATGAAGACTTCACGGTCGGGAGTGCAGAGACTGGAGTCAGTAGTCGCCACCTCGGTGGGGGTGTGCTCGTCGTTTAGAGCCAGCAGGGTCCCCTCCTGGAAGGGGAGTGAATCGAGGTAGGCGACGCAGCGTGAGTTGTCGTCCGTCAAGTCTGCGGGCTTGCGGTCGGGCCAGTAGACGAATCTGCCGGCGGGAGTGGATGTAATGACCAGGCCAGTGGCAGGACCTGACAGCGGTTCCTCAGTCATGATGAGCTCGGACTCAGACTCGATTGGGTCCGATCCGAAGTCGAACTCGTAGGAAGAGTCCGAGTAGTAGCCGGTTGCGGTGTTGGAGTCCGAGGAGTGCTCGGAGGCGATCTCCTTGGCGGCCCGGCGTGCGGCGAGGGCTTCCGCGTGGGCCCTGCTAGCATTGCAGAGACCGTATGGGAAGTGCTCGTGGAGGGGGACTGTCTCACACGATGGCTCAGGAGCCAGCTCGCATGAAACGATCTAGGGCGACGTCGAGTTCGGGTTGGAGGCGGATCCAAGCTCGAAGTCGGCGACTTGTTCGCAGAGCGAAAATTCGTTGAATTTTTCGACGAGTTGACCCGTGACGGCTTCGGGAAGCGTCATGAGCCCGGTCTCCGGATCCGGAGTCATGGTAAGGCAGAGCTGGAACGATCCAGCGCCGTCGGCAGTGCAGACCCAGGAGCCGAAGACGAAGGTGTCGCCGCGATTGAAAGCGGCGGTTGGCTTGATGACGATTGAAGCTGTCGAGTTCGCCATGTGATCTTCGGCGAGTTCCCCTACCTGGCGCGCCAGCTGTCGGTGTTTTAGACCGGCAACCTACCAAGGGGAGTACCCAAGGTAGATGAATGTGGCCTCGCTGAGATCGGTAACTCGAAGGAGAGACACGTGGCACACAATTTAGACAGGTTCGGGCCGCGAGGTGCGTGATACCCTACGTCCTGTATGCTGCGTAGCTCTGGATTGATTGGGTGAGTTTACAAGATGATGCGGATGAAGAGATAGGGGTCCCTGCCTCGCCTTATATAGTCCGGGAGGCAGGGTTACAAGTCGGTTTGAGGGGAGAGTACTAGTCGTGTACGGCTAGGAGTACTTTACATGGATCCGGACATGCGTAGCTTCCTAACCGAGTACTATCCCTCTGTAGTCCTTGCGCCCCACGCCAGCAGGTGCCGTGTTGCCCAAGTCGAGTAGTCCCAGGGGCCCACCGAGTAGTCGGTCCTGGTACCCACCAGAGTAGTGGACCCAGGGATGTCCATACGACAACATCTTTCCTACCTATAGCTCCACATATAAACCTATTATGAGTAGGTGGTAAAGAAAGGCAATTCAATGTCTGGGTGAGAAACCATACACATTGAGCTATCCGAGAGTATTATTTGAGGAACTCTGATTTTCTATTTGAAAACTTGCAAAACCTCCGGATTAATAGCTGATCAAGGTATGAGTGATTGGTATTCTCTATATAACTATTCTGTCTCTCAACTGCCCAAGGCAGGTGAAGCTACATGCCCCACATGGATCAAGCGAATGGTAAGATCATTGCCAACTTGTTCAACTCTTGGTAGAGTACTTTGATGTATGTTTGCCATAAGTTAAGAATACAACATTGTAGCAACTCCTCATCAACCAACCTAAGTCCCTAATGTCTTACTTCGAGACGAGCAAGAGGTTAGCTTGGGGGAGTTTGTTGACGGCTGTTAAGTACCACTTTTAGCCATCAATATTCTCACATAATTGGAAGCAAATGCATTTCTTGCACTCATTTAGTTAAGAATAATGTAGTTTCACTTGTCCTTAAAGATTATTTGATTGTAGGTAAAATAAGTATGAAAAGGAGTGGAAACCCACCTTCTATGAGATTCCATGCTACCTCAGTTGATGAGATGGCTGCCATGTGTTTGCCACCTAAGATCCATGTGGCAGCCATGCTACCTCAGTTGATGAGATGGCTGCCACATGGATCTTAGGTGGCAAACACATCACTGATCCAAGGGAGGCACTCATCAACGAATCAGAGAGCGACACGTGGACGTCACATGGATCCATGGGACCCAAACCACCTCCAAACTCGCCATGCACCGGGGATAGATCATGGGGCCCACCTACCAGCCACTGTGAGAAAGCACACGACGATGCATGGCATAGGAGGATCGCCCGATCCTAGGATCGGCTGAACCGACCTTGTGTCGTGTGATCGTGGCCTTCCACATGTTGGTCCATGATTGGTCCCTTGTTGCATCCGGACGTGTTTTGGAGACATTTGGTGCTCGAGGTCGCCATGTCCTTGGCCTATAAATAGAAGGGGAGGGGCTCCATTTCTCACAACCACACTTGACTCTCCTCTCTCACTTTTAGTTTCCAAGGCTAGGGGGTAGGCTAGAGTAGCTCTTATTCAGCTTTAAAGTCTACTTTGGGATCTAGGTATGAGTTCTCTTGTATCTTTATTTCTTTGTATGACTTTGATCTACTTCAGTTATTTATCTATTTCATATAAAGTTAGGGTAGTTCACATGATCGATATGTTCTTGAGTTCTTCGTTCGTTCATCATTTAGAGGTTCGTGTTCGTCATGAACACTAACCTTTCATCCACTTGATGAGTGATTTACTCATGCCTTTCGTGTTTGTTCATGAGTTAGAGACTCTTGTTCTTCACGAATACGACCCTTTGATCTTGTTGATTAGACATAGAAAGGACCGTACACGTTTGTATGACTAACTTGTGTTTGATCCAGTTTGATTACACCATTGTGTTGCATGAGGTTTGTGTTTAAGCTACGATACTCGGTCTAAGTCGACCAGTTATCTGGTGGCTTCGCCCTGGGTCACAATAGCCTGGGTCGGGCGGAGTCTAGCATCGCAGGCATGGTGCCTGGGTTGTGTAGCTGTGTTAGTTATGAGCTTACCCCTGTATAGATAGAGGTAGACCGCGGTAGTGACAGCTGTTGGACCCTTTGTACTCCTCCGCGTTGGAGTATTGTTGTAGGAGTCTAAAAATGTGTAGTTCCGCTTGTATGCCAAGCATCGCGGAGCTCTCTCTCTTCCCGTTTGTACATGGGTGCTAGACCTACGATCATGTACTGCTTTGTGTATCTTTCTTTATCGGCTAACTCTTGTATGTTTAGTACAATAGAACCTAGAGCTAACTCCGTACAGTCTCCCCTACGCCGTAGTGTTCTTTAGTAGGAGATAAATCAATGTGTGTGTCACACTACTCTTATCTATATCATTTATCTTACCCCTACATTTGAGATGTTGTTTCTTCTTCTGTCTCATGGTTTACATTCAATGCAATAGCATAAGTCTAGATATCCGCTATTACCTTCCACGGATACGATACCTTTGGAATACTCTCTTCCCTGAGGAAATACTACAATGGTATATCCGTGCGCTTGCGGATTCGTTCATGATCGTTAGGATTACCACTTGCCGTTCTTGACGCTCGCTCTAACTCCACATCGTTAGTACTGACGTTAAGAAATGTCAACAATAAACTGTTTTTATGGTATATTTAGTTATGTGGTACCAATATTCGTATTCATATTGGGCTTTTTTCACTGAAATTTTACCGGTATACTTAATTTCTATTTAAAAGGCTAAATGTATCAAAAATCTAAAAAAATCCAACCGCTGTTGCAAACAGTAGCTGGGCTACCACCAAACCAGCCGGCCTACCGCCAATGCTGGGCTCCAACCACCATTTGAAATGGTGGTTGCGGCCAACCGCTGAAACGGCGGCATAGATATAGTTTTTTGCAATTTTTTCTTTCGGGCATTTACTTAGCCCAAAAACATGTGTTGGAGCTCTGCTAAGACACTGCTCGGCCCATTTAGCAGCGTTGCTACGCCGGCCGTGTGGGCTAGCAAAAACTACAGCCCTCTTTGTTGGGCTGTGTTGCTGTTGTCTTTCATGGCTTCCCTTCTTTGGGCTTTGGCTTTCCTTTTCAGTCCAGTTTTATCTTTTTGTGCTGCAATTACTCTTTTTTTTTTTTGGTTCTGGCTTCCCTTCTTTGGGCTTTGGCTTTTCTTAGGACCTCCCCTAGCAATCAGGTGTTTTCTTGTTTTGTTTCAATCATTTTTTCTGTCCAGTGATGTGTGTTTCCACGTAACATTGGTCAGGCGTCAAGATTTGCGTAAAGAGGTAAGAGCAGCAGAATAATTGAGTGAACACTGACTTCCATCAGCTAACAAAAACTTAGGCAAAACCATTGACAGATGCACCGCTTGGATTCCCGGACCCTGCAGACAGATGATGTAGGAAAAGATAGCCCCGGTAGCACAAAGAACTGAACCCCGTTAAGGTTTTCCTTGCAGGTTCTACGACAATTGTTATGTGTTGCAGCTCATGAAGTCCAGATGCCATTGAAGTGCTGCTCACTAGCTAGGAGGGCAATGCAATATGCCGATATGCAGACTCGAAGTTCAGAAATGCGGTTAAAGGAAAACGTGCAAAATCAGTTACTTCCTCCGTTCCAAATTACTTGTCGTTTTGATTTTTCTAAATACATTCTTTTTTTATATATTTATACATAAATATATATCTACATAACAAAAAGAATGTATTCAGAAAAGTTAAAACGACAAACAATTTGCAACAGAGGGACAAACAATTAGGCAGAGGAGCAAACCTGCACGAGAAGCACAATCTTCTACCCCGTACGTGTATTCATGAGCAATTAAAGGTGGTGGATTCAATGGCGGTCGGGCAGAAACTTGAGCAAACAGAGGGGCTCCTATATACATACCGGAAGATGAATAAGCAATGTAACTTTCAACCCACTAAGATCTATCTAAATTTCCTTCTTCTTTTTCTCCCACCAACCTACCTTTCTTTCCCACCAACCCACCTCATGATTATTAAATAAAAAATATTCCAACATTTTAAAGAAATATTCTAACACTTTTAAGAAATGTTGATTTTTTGAACGTGTTTTTGTCAATATTTTGCAAAATATTGCAATATTTTTTTAAATGTTGGATAACATTTTTTGAGCTCTCTCCGATGTTCCAACATTTTTCAAAAATGTTCCAATATTTTTCAAAAATGTTCCAACATTTTCCAGAAATGTTGATTTTTTCAACGTGTTTTTGTCAACATTTTGCAAAATGTTTCAACATTTTGTAAAAATGTTGGACCAACATTTTTTCCTCTTTCTTCTCCACCGGCGGCGGCGGAGCTCGACACGCGCGGCCATGGCCGACAGCGCGCGGAGCTCGACGCACGCCCAGGGCCGGCGGCGTGGAGCTCGGCGGGCGGCGATGGCCAGCGCGGCGGCGCTCGGCCGCGGCGGAGGAGGCGCAGGGGAGTCGCGGGGGAGGCCGATGCCGGCGGTGCGGCGGAGGAGGCGCGGGGAGGCTGATGTCGGCGGAGCCCGCACGGGGCGGCGGCGCGGGGTTACCGGGAGGTGGGGGAAGAGGGAGTGAATTAGGGTTAGAGATGGGATCTAAAGGCTGTGATTGGTTACACGAACTTTGAAAAAGTGGAAATTCAATTGCATACTACTTTCCCGAAGATTCCCGCAAAGAGAGAGCCGTAAAACTGTTAAATGATAAAATCATGGTAATCTTTGAGTAAAGTTCTCCACTGTTTGCTTTTGCAATGGTTGGTCGGCCTATTTGGGAGCCAGAAAGAAAATGAGGCCGAACTTTATTGTGCCATCAATTTTGTTGAGCCCACTGTATTTCTTGGAAATATTGCGCTAGCTGGTCGGGCCGGCCGGCCGGCCTCCCTCCCTATGTACAAGCCCAACTGTATGATCCATATCTTACAATGTAAGGCCCACTAGTTTCCGAACTAGCACAGAGTTTTTTTTTCAATTGCATTTGACATCAACATTCAACAATCTCAAACTTCTAGAATTCTAGTACAAGAAGACAACAAACTTGAAAGTATGCACCCTGAAATGGATATGTACTAGTTATTTTATTTTAATAACATGATATATTAACAAACTTGCAAACACCGAAAACATTTTCTTTCCAGTTTTAGAGACTGTATGTACTGTACCACACCAACTACCATTTGACTAGCCCCTGCAAAGTTAGTAATAGAGCATCTTCAAGAGTTTGTCAAATTTTACTTGACAAATTTGATGTTTTGCCAACTTTTAAAAAGATATATCAAGTAAAAAAAGAGTGCATCTCCAACAGTTTGGCATAATTCACTTGCCAAATCTAAATTTAACTTACATCAGGAACCCTGAGAGAGAAACAAAAATATGTTTCTACCTTTCCACCTCTTAAAACTTAAATCAGGAACCCTGAGAAAAAAAACAAAATTATTTTTATACCCTTCCACATATTCTGTTACGGAAGGATGCGGCGCGGATAGCTGCGCGCATATATGCGCGCGGGGAGGAGAGGGATGTCAAGTTGCTATTGATGCCAAACTGTTTTGTCAAACTGTTGGAGGCTAATTTTTCATGTTTTGCCAAAATTAAATAGATGCCAAACTAAGATAGCAAACTGTTGGAGTTGCTCTTAGCTCGTACCGGAACAGAGCTACTCCTCAAGCAACCACACACCGTTCACAAGAAAGTTCTTGCCAAGATTCCAAGTAACCCTACAAAAAGAACAACGCCATGGCTGCTTTCCTAAACCTGAAGGCTCAAGTGTCTTGGCCACTAAGGAATCTGATGAGCAGCCTTGGAACCTAGGATTAACATGCACAAGTAAAGCGAAGACCGAGATAACCCAGTTCATGATTGAATCATCAAGCCAAAAGAGCCAATCGATGCAGCAATTACACCACCTCATCCCTTTGCGTGCAGATCCTTTAATTCAGAGCCTTTTTCTACCACTTTTCTAGACACGATTGGCACCACCCAAGCCAACCTGCTTGTGTGGCCTTTCCAAATCACATGCCATCACACAATGTGAAAGATTCCTTTGTCCATCATTACTGATAACTTGTAGGTTTCCAGTCCTACTAAGTTTCTTCTGATAGCGATTTATATTGCATTCGCAAGAAGGGGTTAATTAAAGAACATATTTTTCTTCTTTCTTATTGACCACAAGACCCCTAACCTGACCCGTATCTTTGACAATGGCTGAAAAAGGTGCCCAGGCATTGTTGTCTGCCAGTTTCTTTCTAAAGTCACTTTCCAGTTCTCGAGTCTTTCAGTTCAATACACCGATCAACCAAGGAGTAGGAAATGCACATGTGTACTTCTGTTCTTCTACTTTCTCGGGGGATCTATACCGTCTGAAAATACTATTCGTTTTGACTTTTCTAGATACATAACTTTTGATATATATCTAAACATATTATATACATCTAGGTGCATATCTAAAGGTATATACTTAGGAAAACCAAAACGAATAGTATTTTGGGACGGAGGGAGTGCATAAGAGTGTTTTGCAATCAAATAAATCATGGTGTCATTAGAAACGCTTCTGAACATTACATATATGAACCCAAAGCTTATTTCTGGTGTGACTTGTGATTTGACAAGGATCTAATTTTCCGTTGAAAAGGGTGAGACCAGTCAGAACACTGTTGAACAATGGTTTATGCACATTGTGAATTTCTGTCATCTTGTTGTTTTGTTAGAAGCTAGCAGGTGGGGTGATGTAGTGATGTCTCCTCTAGTTTTTGGCCCAAGCATATCTGAATGGCTTTCTTGCCCTGTTTGCTCACCTTTTTTTGCAGCGCCCTCTTACTCTTGGCATTTTGTTTCTTCTTCAAACCTGAATCGGTGCTCCCAAGATAACAATGTATATATTCCCAGATATAATATGTGTGCCTAACTTATTAATTTTATTATAAAATAAAAGGCATAGATGACGTTTCCCTCACAGTAGCTAGTATGTCAGGTAGAGATTGATTGCGACATCTGGATTTTTTATCTGCAAATTGAGATGCAACATACACATTGCGCACATCTCATTTTTCAAATAGCTCTCAGCCAACTTGGAGTGCTTTTGTTCATCACATTTTTCACATAGTTCAGCTAATTTGTCTGCAATTTCCGTATAATGCAACTTCGAAATAACTACTTCTGCTTACCCTACGTATGAGATTATATTGCAGACCAAATGCTTTAAACTTATTTCCTGAGATGTCTGAACTTTCGAATGTGCTACCCTGCTTTTTTTGTGTGAAACACACTGTATTTTAAATTTGGAAATTAGTACTACAACTTGCAATCTAAATATCTACTGTACCATTTATGGAGAGGTTCAAAGCCTGCACCAACTTGTTCTGCTGGTTAGAGATCAAATCCACTCTTTGATGCCCTCAGGCACATGCCAAATGCCCAAATCTTGTGCTGTTACATATCAAACATCATTCTAGAACTGCAAATTGCAGGATGCCATTTGAGATTTGAATCGCATGCATAAGCTAGGTTGCTACTAGTACGTGTGACCACAGACCACAGGGAGTCAGCTATCCTATTGCCGGCACGCGCGTGCAAAACCATTTCCTTGATGTTAAGATAATAAGCTAAGGTGCCAAAAGGAATTTTGCAACAAGGAGATGGTACCATGGACTCAACGAAATTGACAAGTTGAATTGATCCATGTCAAATCCTGGAACCTTATCTGAGCCCCTAATTCAACGAAAACCCCAGTTGGTGACCCTGACACCCACAATTGGAGCTGAGGAGGTGACCCCAAGCAGCAAAGATACAAGGCCCTAGATGATCCTGACAATGCAGGCAACCTCTGATCAATCTTGGTTCAGATAATCCAGTGCCTAACCCTACGGCTAGGGCACAAGTTAATATCAACAGTTAAGCACCAAGCCAGATCCAACAATGTACACTGGCCATTCCCTTATCAAAAATACATCACTGGCCATGCATAGCTCTCACACAATTCCAATCATACAAATTGCTCCTGACTAAGAGCTGTCAAGCTATAAATAGCTCAAGTCCAGTGTATGGCTCCGATCCATTTGGGTTTCCTGCAACCCATGAAACGTGTAACAGCAACTTGGACAGTGATCACCAACCCATTTGTTTGCTTGGCACAAATAGCTAATCCATTTGAGAGGATAAGAAAAGAGCTAGAGACCTGCTGCTGGCGATACATGACTACAAGCATGCCATCATGGAGATTAGGCTCTCACTTTCACGGGGTGGTGTTGATTTGTGGCTTGACCACAAGGCTTTTGCGGGGCCGTCCTCATATTGTAGGGGGGAGGATCTGGATTTTCTGCATTAAAGCTGACGATCAAGAGCTGTCCTCACGGGGTACGATCAAGAGCTGACGATGGACCCAGCTCGGCGGTGCCTGGCCTGTTTGGAGGTGATTGTGATCCTTGGAGATGGCAGCGAGTGACTGTGAAAAGATTATGCCTTGTCCCCCATGTGAATTCAATGGGGGGGAGCTGTAAAGGGTTTGGCTGACTAGACTGTGCCCAGTCCCATGCACACTGTCTTAGGAATGCACAAGAAAAGCAGGCAATAAGTGAGTCCCCTTGTTAGAAAGCATTGTATCAAGCAAAGATAGTCGTTTGTTACCCTCCTTTCCTATAAAAATTGACTAAAATTAGGGGTGTTTGGATGGATGGGTAAATGGGACAAATGGAGCAAATTTACCTCGAAATTACCTTTAAGGTGCCAAACATGTGAGGCAAATGTGGCGGGGCAAATGTTTTGCCCCCCTAATTCCATTTACCCCTAAAAAGTAGCAAATTGGAGCAAATTATGGTGGACCCCGGCCCTCTCTCACATCTACATCCACATTTACCCCTCAATCCAAACACCTCAAGGAGTAAATATTATTAGAGGCAAATGGAAGAGACAAAACATTTGCCTTTGGGGTAAATATTTACCCCTTGCATCCAAACAAGCCCATTATATCAAGCAAAAACCCTACACGAGAAGATGCCTTCTATGCAGGGATCGAAATTTCGGCCTTTTCGATCAGGACCGAAATTATATTCATCCGACGTATATTGTCATATTCACCGAAAGAATCTTTTGTTAACTCGAATTCCACCTGAAATTTTGCTTATTTCGATGAGGTCCAAAAAAGGTGAAAATGAAATTTAAAACTCTACGTGCCTCATAGGCACACCAAACCCAGTCATTGATGTGGCTATGTCCCTGTGCGGTATGTGCACCTTTGGTAGTAGCAAAAAATCTAAATCAAAAATAAAAAGAAAAGTTTAGAACCTTGCTTGCATGACATTGACATCTGTAGATATATGTGAGTGGAAGTTTTTGGCTTCAGCAAACTTTGCTAACTCTTATTAAAATTTGCGAAGCAAATCGGGTCATACGTCCCCCGCCATTTTTCTGAAAAAACACTCAAAACTTCTCAGACTGAGAATGAGCCACATCATCCGCCAAACCTTGGCTGCCGGATCGTACATGAATGGCTCAGATTGTCCAGAAGACCATGCAATTTTCTAAGAAAACCCTAGGACTTTGTCGGAATTAATTCGAAGTCCAACCCACCTCTTAGGCATTTTCGAAAAAAAATGGATTTTATAGAAATCAACCCACAGTACAGCCACCTTTCAAGCAAATTTCTGAAATTCACCGTCGAGCATTACAGTACAGCCACCTCTCAGGATTTTGTTTAAAGACCCTTGGACTTTATAGAAAACAAACAGCAGTCTAGCCACCTCAGACAATTTTCTAAAAACCAATCGTAGAAATACCATTTATCTGAAAAGCCCTCGAACTATACCAAAATTGACTTGAAATGCATTACACTGGTTATTGGTTGCTTCTATAATTCAAACAATAAAAGTTCAAATTAAAAGTTGTTGAATATGAAAGCTATTTAAATTTAAAATGTCAAATCCGAAACGCTTTTATGTAGATCTAAGGTCAAATATTGGGAAAAAGGTAGATTGCATAAATCCTAAAAGACCCCAAACATTGTACTACCTTCCCTTTTTAATCGAATCTTCAATCAATTAATATTTTTTCCTTATTTAATTCTAAAAAATGTAAAATGGTTGGCATTATCCAATGAACGATAAGTAGTTTAGAAACACGCATCTGTTCTCCTCCTACCCATCATTATAAAAGCTGTCAAAAACTTTCCATCCTGTACTTTTGTTTTCATCCAATAGCATGAATTGCATACATATGCAATGCTCAAAGTTCCTATAAGCGAAATGTTTATCACTACTTCGAATAGCTCCTCATTCAATTCAACATTTGTAGAGACTAGAGAGACGTTCATATCTCTTCTGCTAATGAATCAAAAGATAAACTTTAGAATCGAAAACATCAACCGGGACTTCTTCTGTAATTATTTTATCGATGCTCCAAGGATTACACAGACTAGCAAAATTCTTGTCAAGTTTCCATTACCTCTTGTATTCTTCACAGTTAGAACCTAAATTGGCGCATCAAACGTTGTGCCCCAGTTTCTAGCGACTTGTTTGAAAATTATTTCTCGGACACTACTCCAATACCAATATATTAAATTCAATACTAAAAACACAATGCAAATACACCTGCACTGAACCAACAGTTAAACATTGGCTCCTCTCAAATGTTGGCGTGGCAAGGCCGAGGTTTCTAGTGTATTACATGAGAGGACATCATTTTCACCAAAAGATGCCTTATGTGCATGGATCAAAATTTCAACCTTTTTTTTATCACGACCGAAATTATTATTCATCTGAAGTATCTTTCTATTCACCGAAAGAATCATTTTTAACTCAAATTCCAGCTGAAATTTCTCTCATTTCGGTGACGTCAAAAAAAGGTGAAAATGAAATTTAAAACCCTGCGTGCCTCATAAGCACATCAAACCCGGGGCGTGTTGATGTGGCTCTGTCCATGCATGTGCGGTATGCGCAGCTTTGGTAGCAACAAAAAAAAATCTAAAGCAAAAAAGGAAATTTAAAACTGTGCTTCCATGACATTGACATCTGTAGAATATATGTGAGTGGAAGTTTGGCTTCAGCAAACTTTGCTAATTAACTCTGATTAAATCACGCAAATCATCAGGTCGTCGTTGATGTTACAAATCTTATCCATGCTCAATTTTGTAAGGCACCATATGATATACGTGTAGTTTACATCTAGTACAAATTATTGTGGAGATCAGCTTGATTCCATTTTCACGAGTTTGTAGGATGCAATGCAACTTTCGGTCCTGCCACCTGTGGCGCGGTGTCGTCTTGCGTGACGGTTGGATATGGGCACCGGCCGCAGCAACGAAAGCTGCCGAACGACCACCGCGAGGGGCCCTGGATGCCGCACGGAATCACGCTTTCCATGGAAGCAAACCTGTCCGCTACCACCGACCGCCTGATGCCATCGGCCCCTCTTGCCTCCATTTCCATTTTCCCATGCCTACCTTCTTGCTTCAGATCCCTCACCCAACTTTTCCTATCCTTGGCTCTTGTCTTTTCGATTTCCTGATCGACTACCTGAGCAGAACAAACCTATAGCATCATTATTTCAAGCCATGTGACACTACCAATTAATCTACCATGCCATACATGCATGTTTGTTTGTGACAATGGTTTATTTATGGTTAGCTGATCTCGTGATTGAGCTGTAGCCAATAGTACTTATTATGATCACAAAATCCAACTTTTCATATGCATACAGAACCACATCTCATAAGTCCTGTCATCGCTTGGCTCTCTTCTTGGATGAATATTCCTGTCATTGCTTGGCTTTGGCTCTCCTCTCATAAGTCCCAATCCCAATCCAACTGGTCACAAATTGCAATTTGCAACTGAGCATGGCGGCGTTATTCTCCCAATCCCAATCAAAACGGTTCCAAATTGCCACTGAGCGTGGCGACATTTTTGTCCCAATCCAATCGGTCGTACGTCATGTATGAGTTTAAGTGTGCAACCAATCCAATGAATACATTTTTTTATTTTCCTTTTCTTTTCTAATAAATGTGACCTCTTAAGATTATAGTCTTGTATTTTTTTCTATATCAGTAGGAACCCGCACTGTCTGCTTTCAGAAAATATTCCTCTCAGGGAATCTCTGCTCTCTAACAAATGTCCTGTATAGAAGCCAGATTTCTCCCAAAATTCACTATGTAAAAAGAAGTTTCCTCATCACATCAAACATCACATCAAAAATGTCGGCACATGATGGAGTACTAAATGTAGATGAAATCAAAAACTAATTACACAGTTTGAATGTACTTTGCGAGACGAATCTTTTGAGCCTAGTTAGACCATGGTAGGACAATATTTACCACAAATAAACGAAAAGTGCTACAGTGCTTTTTCGTTCGGAACAGTGCTTTCCAGCCCAAAATCCGTGCAAAATCTCAGAATTTTGCATCCCAATTTTGGGATCTAAACACACCCAAAACCCTGTGGCCAATGCATGCGAAAAGCCTGCATTTTCACATGCTTTTGTTTGTTAGGCCTCTTGGCATTTCTTGCCCACCTAATCCTCATAACCATCGATCAGTTTATCTGTCTTCCAAAGAACCAAATGAGTTTACTATTGAGCAGTTAATTAGTTCATATGAGCTTGTGTGCCATTGCTTGCCCTTAATTAGCACATTGGATGACATGACTGAGCAGCAGACTTGTTTAGATATTGTTCAAGAAAACTTCATGGCTCCGTGCTGACGTGAGCTCCACGAGTGATTATTCCCTTATCCGACATCCAAAAAGGCATCTCATTTGACTGAATATAATTTTCGTCAAAGGACAAGTAGTTTATGTAGTTTGGACACGTTCAATGAATTCATTCTAATTTCTTCATGAGGATAAAAATAAGTTTTTTTCTTGTTCGTACAATGAGAATATTTTTTATACCTAGCAAGTTATAGCAGCAAAGCAACAGCTAGCTATGCAGGACTGACATGGCTTTCGTGCATGGAGGACACAACTTCGAACGGAATTTGAATGTAGATACATTTTCCCGTCAAAGAACCAATAATTTGTGTGTGCAATTGTTGATTTTTTTTTCCAACTACTGTATCACATTTTTTTCAAGTGGACCCAGAAAAAAAATGTTTTTTTCTAGTTGTAAGCAACACCTAGCAAGGGCAGAGCTGACATGGCTTCATGCATGCAGGACACACAGCTTCTAATCAAGTTTGACCAGAAATCATTGGATAAACAACAACTTGGACAAAAATGAGTTTAATAAAAAGATTTGGTAGCGTGCAATGTGACCTACGAGGTCATGAAATGTGCTGTGCTGCAGATAGGTGGCCTAAGTACCTTGCAAAGGCCAATTTGAAAAGGCCACGAGGGAAAAAGTATTAAGAAATGAGGAATATGCTAGCTTTTGTTACGTTTTATGGTCAAAAGCCAGAAAATTCATGAATCTTTGCTTAGTCCAGATGAAAGGACGAGACTGTTGAGAAATGAAAGTAAAAAAAATACTGATAAAAAATGAAAGGTGCACAAAAATGATTAATTATTTGGATGCATGGGAAAAAGAAAATGGCGCAAGCCAAGTATAGGGATAGAACGATACTGAAAGGGAAATCTTGAAGGGAACGAACAGGCGTGTCTTTCAAGTTTCAACCATGCGGAATCCGCATCTCTGTCTGCAGTGGGCTAGTGGCAAAAAAAATCGAGGAAGCAGAACAAGAATTGAGTGTTGAGAAATGAGAATAAAAATCCCGATAAAAAAATGAAAGGTGCACAAAAATGACCAATTATGCGTGGATGCAAGGGAAAATTACAGAAAATGATTCAAACCAGGTATAATGATATTGTCTCTTACACCGGGCCTGTGTATTTGGAACGATACTGAAAGGGAAATCTGGAAGGAAAGGAACATGCGTGTCTTTAACCATGTGGAATCGGCATCCATATCTCTGTAATGGCAAAAATCAAGGAGGAAGCTGGGGCCTAGTCCAGATCAAATTAAGGGGACGAGAATTGAATGTTGAGAAATGAGAATAAAAAATACCAACAAAAAAAATGAAAGGTGCACAAAAATGACCAATTATTTAGATGCATGGGGGAAAATGATTCAAAGCAAGTACAATGATATTATCTCTTACAGTGGGCCCTCTTCAACCATGTGGTCAGCATTCATATATGTAATGTCAAAAATCAAGGAGGAAGCGGAGTACTCCCTCCGGTTTGGTAAAAGAAGTCGTTTTGGACAAGGTTTGAGTCAAACATTGGGAATATAAATCATGAATAACTTTTAAGTCGTTGAGTTTGGAAATGTGAAAACTACATGACTAGATTTGTCTTGTAAAATACTTTCATAAAAGTATACATATGTTAGTTTTTAATAATTATTTTTGTAAAAATAGGAAGTCAAAGTTGTACTTTGGAGACCGTGTCGCTGTCCTAAACGACTTCCTTTACCAAACCGGAGGGAGTAATTACTTACTCCCTCCGGTTTGGTAAAAGAAGCGTTTTGGAAAAGGTTTAGGTCAAACATTAGGAATATAAATGATGAATAATTTTTAAGTCATTGAGTTTAGAAATGTGAAAATTATATCAATAGATTTGTCTTAAAAATTATTTTCATAAAATATGTATATAAAATTTTTTAATAAATATTTTTATAGAAAAGAAAAGTCAAAGTTATGTTTTGGAGATTGTGTCGCTATCCTAAACGACTTATTTTACCAAACCGGAGGGAGTATATCCCTACCGGCTAGCCGGCTGTACTCACTTTGTTTATCAATACAATAGGCACAATCTACTTTGTTTTAAGAAAAAGGTCGTACATTATGGTATAGTAACATCGTCACGAAGACCATCAATTTGTTTTTGTCTAGGTACCGTATTAGGGTACTTCCGATGGAATATTAATTTCTATCTCTATTAAATAACTTGACAACTAAGTAAAATATTGTTGTGGTAGCCTAATTAATGAGGAAAAAGATGAAAAACACAAGAAATTATTTCTTTGAGAGAAACTATGTCTTCCCTCGCAACGAGACAACAAGAAACCAATACCACGTGACGGTCCATGGTTAGGTGGAAAAAAATAGTATGATATTTATAACAGGAAGACTCTACCATTGATTTGAGTTAGTTTCTATAGATAATTTTTGTTGATGTGATCATCTTAGACATTGTGTACTGCTTTTACCTCTTTTGATGAAAGAACTGCCCTTAATTCGCTTAAGATTATTGCACATCCACAAATGTTTGTAAACAGTCAATATTTTTTTTGGTTTGGAGCATCAATTTCTAGAATGTTATTGAATTGATTATGTACGACGTACTATCCAAAAATTAGAAATTTTGGTTCTCTCTCTATACGTGACGCGCTTTAGATTTGAACTCGAGAGGCGTGCCCGGTGTTTAACTACATATCACAAAGGTCTTCAGAATTTCTGGGTCACCCCAAACATGATGTTGGCGTTGAAGTCCGTAGTGCACTCACGTGCGCAGCGTGAAAACCACCAGAAGATCATCTCGAGAACACAGAAAACTCCCCCAGCAGGGCTGCACGCATCGGAGGGAGATAAAAATTGATTGGGACGTGCAACAAGTAGTAACAAAGTTTATCTGGCAATTTTCGCGTCTAGGACGCCTAACACTGCACGCAGCTGCACGTTTACCCTTAGAATCGGGTAATAAGCGCTTGCAGAGCCTGTTTAATTGGCAAACAAAAAAATGTAGGGTCTCTTTGGAGGCCTATTAAGATGATTAAATATAGACTAATTACAAAACTAATTACATGAATGGACGGGAAATCGCGAGACGAATCCATTAAGCCTAATTAATTCGTCATTAGAGATTGTTTACTGTAGCACGATGTTGTCTAATCATGGCATAATTAGGCTCGTTAGCTTCGTATCGAAAAATTAGGTAGACGTTATGGAATGAGTTTTGTCATTAATTCACATTTAATACTCCTAATCAGTGTCCGAAGATTGATGTGACGGGTAGTTAGGAAGATTGATGTGACGGGTAGTTAGGAAGATTTTTGGGAACTAAACAGGGACTAGGGGCGTGTTTAGTTGGCAAATTTTCCTCCTTTCCACTCTCTCTCACCACATTAAATACACCAAAAGATATATGTTCGGAGTACTAAATGTAGATGAAATCAAAAACTAATTACACAGTTTGGATGGCCTTTGCGACACGGATCTTTTGAGCCTAGTTAGGCCATGGTAGGACAATATTTACCACAAAAAGCCGAAACATAACTTTTGCTACAGTGTGTTGCAAAGGCAAATTTTTCTACCAACTAAACACAGCCTAGCTTCCAAGGCCTTGTTTAGTTGGTTGAAATATTTGCAAATTTAACTGCTGGAACTCCTGTAGCATACTGTAGCACGTTTCGTTTGTTTGTGGTAAATATTATCCTACCATGGCCTAACTAGGCTCAAAAGATTCGTGTCGCAAAGGACATCCAAACTGTGTAATTAGTTATTTTTTTACCTATATTTAATACTCCGAACATATGTCTTTTGACGTATTTAATGTGATGTGATGGAGAGAGTGGAAAAAATTTAGAAACTTTAGCCATCTAAACCAGGCCCAAGTAGGAATAAATAACCTGTTCATTTCCAGAGTAGCTATGTGGCAGCTTGTCCTGCGCATATTAAAGAAAAGATATATAGGGTGCGTTTGGCACAGCTGTGGCTGTGGCTGTGGCTGTGCTGATGAAACAGATTCTCTGGTGAATCTGAAACCATTTTGGAAAAACGTTTGGCAAAACAGCTTCTCCTGCCTGTGTAAAGAGTGGAATGTCTATAATACCCTTCCTTTTTCTTTTTTTTTCTTTTCTTTTTCTTTTTCCTTTTTATTTTTCGTTTTTTCTTCCTATTCAACTTTTCTCTCTTTATTTATCTCCAACATCCCCTATCCACTCATTTCATCCCTATCCTGTATCCACCCGTGCCTTCACGGCTCACCCGAGCTCCGCCCCGCCGCTCCTTCCGGCCCCGCCGGCCGGCCGCATCGCTCGCCGGCGTCCTCCCCCGTGCTGCGTTGCGCTCGTCGGCGTCCTCCCCCGCGCGGGCCTGCGCTCACCGGCATCCTCCCCCGCGCGGAGCTCCCCAGGCCGGGCCCTCGCCGTCGCCCATGGAGGCGGCCGCGCGGAGCTCCCCGGTCGGGGCCTCGCCGTCGCCCATGGAGGCGGCGCGCACGGATCTCGCCCGCCGCGAGCCCCCTCTGCGCCGTGACGCCGCCGGCCGGCCGCTCGGCTCCACCGCGTCGTCATAAATCCTCCGACCCGCGCCTCACCGCCGGCTCGCCACCTCGCCGCGCCATTGTCGGCCTAGGATCCACCACTACCGCGCGGGCCCCTCGAGGGCAAGTGTGGGAAGCACCCAGGCGAAGCGGGGGGAAGCTGCCCTTTTGCAGCTTCGCCCCGGTCGATCGGCTCTAGAGAGTGGAAATCAAGGGAGGCGGGGAAGCGATTTGGGGGAGAAGCTGTTTTGTTGTACCGTTTGGCACAACTTTACCCAAAACAGCTTGCGAAGCTGCCGGTGAAGTTGTGCCAAAGACACCCATAGTATCTATTTGGCTCAAAAAAACATGGTGTTCAGGATCGAGACGGCCTATAAAGTACTCCCTTTGTTCTTATTTATAAGGGGCAAACACATATATCAATGCTCAAAGTTTACAATCTTTTATCAATAATTTAGCTATTTTTTTATTTTTTAGTGTAAGTTTGACATTGTTGGATTTGTAATCAAAATTCAAAAGTGCTCTCCAAGGTCTATAAATTTATAACCATAAATAATATAAGATAAATGAACGATCAAAGTCTATTTTGGAAGACCATGCCGTGGCATAGCATGCCTTCTAAACAGGAACAGAGGGATTAGATTTTGATTAACATACTATTCCATTAAACCATATCCCTTCTAAAATGTTTTTTCTGGTTATATGTTAATTTCTACCATATCGAATTAATACACTATGAATATATATTTTGTGCTAAAATGAATTAGTTAGGTGAAGCTAGTTTTTTTCCCAAACCGGCCCCAAATATCTTGATGAAATGAAGGTATGTTTCATGTTAAACATAGTACAAGGATATCTTAAGTTGTCGATCTGTGTCTTTTTTTATATCGACATAGTCAAAGTTTAAAAATTTGAGCGACATAAGGTTATTTGTGATGGAACCTGTCCACTAGGGTTCGAGTTCTCGACTCGGCACAGTGCTTATATTTTTCTGAATTTATTTCAGAATATAATCGGTGCTATTCTTTCGGTGGTAGGCAACACGTCCGTCGATAGCGAGACACCAGTGATGAGTGTGCATACGTGTATGTAAATATCTGCGTCTGTGTGATTAAAAAAATGAATCAGCAATCCTCACACGATGTGTATATTGAACGAGCTAGCTAGAGACGAACAAATTAACTAAATGATAGTACGACGTTCATGTGTACTCCTAAAACCTAAGGTAGGAAGTACTCCGTATGTGCTTTTCTAAATCTGCCAAATACTAAAATAGAGCGCACAATGAAAGGAGCAGGGGATAAACGTGAGCGGAATCATCCGTACGGTTCAGACAATCGGTAGGCCAGTCCGATGGCCACCACCAACCCCCGGTTTCTACTGCTCCCGTCCCGGCCCATCGATTCATCAGAGGCGTGCAGGTGCAGGACATGCCGACATGATGCCACGGGCCACCACCACCACCACCACGCTCGAGCGAGTCTGTGTACTCGCAGCACGGCCGCCGTCGTCGTCGATGGATCCACGACTACGACGACGGCGACACGCAGGCTGCCGATTGTTGGCTCGATCCATCGCCGCCGCGGCTTTCCGCCACTGCTCACTGCCCCCGGCCCCGGCCGGCCGGCGCGTCGCAATAGCTCAGTTAAACCCCGTCAAATTAGAGACGTCTCGCTGTCAGAGTGTAAAACTCATCTGCAGTATGAAAAGGGTAGGTCGTGCTCGCTTTCCTTAATCTCTTTTGGATTAAGTTATTAACACGCATCTAGAATGACAAATGGTCTCGATTAGCTAGCTACAGTTACCTCTTGATCCATCTTGGTCTACATGGTAAAGCGTATGCTAGGTTAGTTGCTTGGTCCACCATTCCTATGGTCGATCTGCATCGGCGTGCCGAGCAGGGTGTCGACCGAGCGAGAGCCGACACGCGCATGGAGGAGGGATCACCTGCTCAAGAACCAGCCGTGCCGTTCATGGCATGGATGATGGATCGCGCGCGCGTGATGAGATCGCGGTTGGTAGCGACGGAGCGACGCCGACCGATTGGCCGGCAACTAAATCGATGGATCGCGCGGCGGCTGTGGCGACGGCAGCGTGCGTTTTTTATCCGTGTGTTTGGTTGGGCGACAAGTAGGATGGAATGATTTCTTTCATATTTTTTATTTTTTTTACAGGACGGTTTCGATTCGTGTTTGGTTGACAGAGATGGGTCGTCCCAGTTCTATGTTCAGTACGAAGGATGAAGATATTGGAATGTATAACGGATTTAACATCGTTGTATAGTAGATGGACTCCATATGTCACTAAAAATGGCCCACTCGGTGGCCATGGCCGCCGCCTACACCGTTCTCAGTCATGGCCGCGACCTTCTTGCCTAGGGACGGGCGGAGTCGCACCCTGGGGAACTCACGTTTGCGCTCCTGAGCTCCAGACACGCTGTCTTTGGGCCACAGCCGCGCCGCGCGCATAGGCGCCGCCGCGCCGCAGAGGAAGCTTCGCGCCGCCGGTCATGGCCTTCCCCGTCTTCCTTCGCGCCATGGTCGGGTGCTCGTCCTCCGTCGGCGGTTGTCGGTGTCCGGATTAGCACCGGCACCAACTAGTGATTTGCGCTGAGATCAGTTTCCCGATGGGCGGTGCTAGCTAAGGTGACGCGGGGTTTATTCTGGTTCCGGCCGCGCGGCCGTACGTCCAGCAGGGTGTGCTTGCGCACTTGTATTAGCTTGCACCGACGGTGCCTGCAGAGGGGGCTACAAGCACGGCGGGAGAGGAGGATATTCCCCCAAGTCCCTACTAAAGTGATTGAGGCAAGTGCCAATATCTAGAACGGGGTGATGTGTTGTGTGCGGGTGAATGAGCGTCCTCCCCGCGCAGGGGCTCTGCCTCTCCCTTTTATAGGCCAAGGGAGGGCAGCTACAATGATGGCAGCCAGCAAAGTGGCTGCGTACTAACAGGTATGGCGCCAGCGGTCTTGTCCCGCACGTCATGGTTCCTGGCGCGAGTTGGCGGAGCCCTCCGGCTTCTGCGGGCGGCGTGGCGGTCACTGTGACCTGTCCTGCTTTGACTTCGAGGGGCTGCCCCTGCTGACTCGAGGGCCTAACCGCCGGGGGAAGGACCGGAGTTGGTGGTGCGGGACTGCGGCGCGTCACCGGCCTGTCCGCACAGTGCTGCGTGTGCTGTCGCACAGCGGCAGGAATGGCGGCACAGCGCCGGGGATGGCCGCACAGCGCCCGGGATGGCCATGCGGCGCCGGAGTTGGCGGAGGGGATGTGGCGCACGCCGCCCGTACGGCGGCGTCAGTCGGGGCGCACGCCCACTCACCGCCCGTACACCCCTCGAGGGTGCCCCCATGCCCGTTCGAGGGTCTTACTGTAGAGGAGGACGGGAGCAGGTGGTACAGTGTCAGGGAATGACCCCTGCCTGTCCGCACAAGGCCGCGCGGCGCCCGCACAGTGCCGGGGATGGCTACATAGTGGCGGGTTAGGCCGCACTGTGGCAGTGTCAGGCAATCTGACCATGTCAGATGCGCGGTGTGGGGGAAGATTCACCCTTGACTTCGGCGTCCTGCCGTGAGGCTGGGCATTAAATGCCACTGTCGGGCGGAACGGGGGCGGCTGCCCGCTTGAGAGGGTCCAGACCCCTCGAGCGAGGCGGAAATCTGCTCGAGGGGTCGGAGCCCCCGAGCGTGGCGGAGATCCGCTCGAGGGGCCGGAGCCCTCGGGTGAGACGGAAGTCCACTCGAGGGACCGGAGTCCTCGAGCGGGACGGAAATCCGCTCGAGGGACCGGAGCCCTCGAGCGAGGTTGCAAAGCGGGCCTTCTTGATGCAGACTGCTGCTGGGCCGTGGCAGGCCGTGGGCCCTTGATGTCCTGTAGCCAGGGCTCGGGAAACAGTCCTCGGGTGGTTTGCGTTTAACGAAGATGATTATCCTCTTAGTTAGAGGACCTCTAATGACCGTCCCCGACAGCGGTCATGTCCTCTCCCACTGTGGTTGGACGCTCGCCCGCCGTCGCCGAGTACAGCCTCCCACGTCTCCCTTGGAGCTAAGTGTGTAACAGACGAGACGTCGTCACTAAAGACGAGTGTGTCCGCTACTTTTTTGTGAGACACACTTTCCACACGAAGAGCATATGCCCTCCTATAACGTCTCTGTCCCCTACGACTCCCAACCAAACATGAGACAAAGTGGGATCATCGTGTTCCATCGCACTTCGCCCCTCCATCCAAACACTGACACACGGTATCTGTTTCTCCGATCCAACCGGCCGGCAACTTGGATGCTGTGGCCATGCATATGCGAGGATGCTCGATCTTAAGAATGAATGACACACAGACTTACACTACACGGCAGGGTAAATCACGCTAGCTATAGCTGGAGTGATGTTCAGTGCAGCGAATACGATCCAGCTAAGGAATAAAGAAGAGTCCATTCACAATTTCATATGGAAATTCTATCTGATTTTCAAGTTTTTATTAACCAACCAATTAAAACCATCTACCCATTGTACTGTACTATGTAACCAGATCAGTGTGTGGTACATACTCCGTACCTCTCAGGCTGACAGAATTGGCAACTGCTACCGGTCGTGTGCGAGGAGTATCTTGACCGGTTCAGGTTACTCCAACTGTTATGTTAGCACTGGGCTGACACCATCGCTAACTAACACTGATTCTGATAGGAGTACGCATGCATATACTATACACTTCTTCTTTTGCTCTCACCAATTATGTGTTTTGGTCCGGCAATTTTGTGACTCTAATTTTCCAGGTTGTGTTGTATATCAGTTGTTATAGGAACTGGGTTGTGTGCAATCGCAGAGGTCAGAGATATTCCATTGTCTAAAAAAAGTTGTTGTAGGGATAATTTATATTTTTTTCATCAGGAAGCTCACAAATAACAAAGGAAGGAGACATAACCAAAACTGAAAGCATTATCAGGCTATCCAAATTAAGGTTCAGGAGAGGAAATTGATTGTCCTATTTTTTTGTGTGTGTGTGTATGAAAACCGAGTTATTCATTTGGCAAATTCTTTCCTAAGATTCTAGAGAGGGAAGTGGAATCTAGGATCCATCTCTGCTGTTCAGGAAAACACTAGTATATATCACACTGACACAAGTTAAAAAGTGGCCACTTCTTAACAATTTGCACAGCCAAAGCTAATGTAATGCAGCCATACGAGATTGATATGGTTGTCCATCTATCCGACCATGACACAGTGCATCCACTTTCGGTTTTCTGAATATTCTAGTGGATCCTAAATTCCCCTTGGTTCAACATTACTCTGTTCATTTTGCCATGTCACACTGACTAGTGGGGACACAAAGCTTGGGTCCCTGCCGCCAGACACTAACACAGGGATTTGGTGTGTGTTGCCAACTTTTTTTTGATGGTATATTCATCACCTAATCCTATTATTGAATTTGCTCCGACCACGTATACGATGCTTTTCGAAGGTGTCTATCACTGATTCACTCTCATCCAAGGGGTTTAGTCTAGGGTGGAGCCGCCCCAACTTTTGAGAGCAAACCAACATCGCCTTTAGCAAACAGCAAATCAACTAGCCACATGTAAACGTCCAACAACATTCGCACAAAAGAAAATGTGAACATCCAACAAATTGTTTAATTTTCATCTGAAAAATCATTAATTGTTTAAGAAAATCCAGGGTTGATATAACTAAAAAAAAATACTTGTACTTGCATGCCCACCACTCAAGAATAATATTTGAGTGCTATCCAATTTGATCACTGGTCTTTTATGGTAGCATAGATTTTCCTGGAGAGCATTTACTAGAATTTAATATACTAAGTAATTGTAAAACAAATGGTATACATATTTTTTTACCAAAGAAAACACTTCGCTAGAAAAAGAAAAGTAGGGGCCTGCTTGGTTTGATACCAATTTTTGCCCAACTAAAATGAAGGCATGCCAAAACTACGGCACAAAATTTAAGCATCACTTGGTTTATTGCCAAATGTGACAACATATACTTTTTCCTCTATGAAGTTTCTAGTAACTTGCCATGTATTTGACTAAAAAAAATTGGCATGCCAATTTATGGTGATGAATCAGGTCTCGTTTAGTTAGTGAAATTTTTGGTGAAAATAGTGAAATTTTTGCATTAAGAAACATGTTCTGTGAGAAGTAGCACGGTCTGCAATGCAAAAATTTTGAGAACTTTTGAGCAACTAAACACAGTAAACAGGACCTCAATTGATATCCAAATTTTTTAGGCATACCTTGAAATTGGTTGGGCAAAGATTGGAACCCAATCAATCAGGTCCTAGAATCCCTATCAATTAACTTGTGGTTGTCAATCCTGATTTTATTGCCTATCTTCAAACATTACAAACCACCATCAATTACCTACCACCAAGAATCCCTAGCCATTACCCACCTCGTCTAAATAAATAAAATAAAATAAAATACCACGGCTCCGTATCCATACGGTATTGCTACTCGTACGCGCCAAATTTAATTCCGCCACTCCACACCATTCCATTCCCCCTTTGTTTTCGTCCGAAAGATACTGCTCCTCCATCACCAGCACCCGAATTCTCCCGGCAATTAAAAACCCCGCCCCACCGCTTCTTCACCCTCCTCCTCCAAATCCGCCCGCCATTGCTTTCGCAGACGACGCCCCGTCCCCTCCCTCGCTGCTCGCCGGCACCTCCGCTCCCACTCCCAGCCAACCTTTTGCTCCGCCGGCCATGCTCTCGTGCTCCGCCTGGGACGTCAGAACTGCCTTGAGCCCGCGCGCCGGCGTGTAGCGCAGCGCTGCACGGCGACGGACTGCCGGCGACGACCCGCCGACCTATGCCCCCCGACGAGTCCGGCATTGGTTGACCCCCAAATGCCTCCTGCAGCTTGCTAGCCGCAGCCTGTACATACACGCACGCATACGACACACGCGCAGCGGTCGGAGGTTGAACTGTTTGAAGGCTTCAAGACACGCTTCGCCGCCGCCGCCGCCGCCGTCGCATCGCCGGAGAGGAGTTTTAGCCTCAAAGGCGTGGTTTTTCCTATCGTTTTTGTAGCCTTTTCCTTTCGTGATTTTCGGAGCGTCTTCTCGCGCCGTGCCGGCGAAATGGGAGTCGTGGACTTCTCCGTGCTGGGCGCGCTGAAGAAGGTCAGATCCTTCGTCGCCGGTCCCACGCCGGCGGAAGCCACCGCCGCCGCCGCCGACGGTCGCTCACCGCTCGGGACGCCGGATTCGCGCAGCGGGGGACCGTCCCCCACGGACTCGCCGCCGCCCGCCGCGGCGAGATCCGGGGGCAAGCGCGCCATCGCCCTGCGCCGGCAGATCTCCTCGCCGCAGCTGCTCCGCTGCCGCGCTGTCAGGTACTGTGTGCTACGCCTCCGTTTCCGTCGCCTTGGAAAAGCTGCACAGTTCTTGCGTTTCAAGTTTTCATTTTGACTTGCTATGGAGGAAAAGGAAAAGGTGTTTTTTTAACCACCGGAAGGGAAAGGGGAGATTAAGATTGCGTGGTGCTACCTGCTACGATTTGATTATCGAGTTACCTGAAAGTCTTAACCTTTTTTATTTGCGGTAAAACTTGGTCTTGAAGAAGACAATGGAATCTTGTGATTGGTATTGAAGTGGTGTTGGGATCAAGTATTTGTCACGGAAGTTTTGGCTTTTCATCCTCTTATTTTACAATTAGTCAATAGTCAACTATATTCAGCTGAATTTCTGTTGAATTGGTTTTTGTGGATGTAGGCAAGGCGATGACGAGGACGACTATGAGCCCGGGGTTCAGTTTTTCGCCCCTGGGAATGACTTCTTACATGACTTCTCAGATACAGACTCTGTTAGTGTTAGTACCCCTAACGGGATCAACCGATCCCTTAACCCAAGCCCCTTGGAGAGCCCGACCTGGATGGTGAAACAGAACGACAGCCCGCCAAGATCCAGGAAGAATGGCCGTTTCAGCCCAGATTCTCCTGGATACGGTACCAAGGCGAGTTTAAGATCTGATGGTCCTCTGGGACAGATGACTGATAGTACCACTGACAGTAGTGGAGAAGGAAGCAAAACTCACAATCCTGTCGATTTTGGTGCCAATATTTGGAGCCCACCACCACCAGAAGATGAGGGTGATGACATCGAATCAAGTTTATTTGGATTCGATGACGAGGAGGATGTTGCGGACTCAAGCACGCGCCTTGTTCCTGGTAGCTTTAGTGCTAACAAAATAGCTGGTGTTGACGAGGTCACAAGCATTGCTCAGAAAGAGGGTCTGAAGATTGCTGTGTTCGGTCATTTCCGAGCTCTTGTGGCTCAGTTACTGAAGGCAGAAGGCGTCGATCCTGGAAATGATGATGGGTCCAAAAATTGGCTTGATATTGTCTCATCCTTAACTTGGCAAGCAGCAAGCTATGTGAGGCCAGATACCAAGAAAGGAGGCAGCATGGATCCTACTGATTATGTGAAGGTCAAATGTATAGCATCAGGGGATCCAACCGATAGGTGTGTTTTTATCAGTACTTTTTTTAGTTGACCATAATTTGCATGGTTATCATCACCATCACGTGGAACTGACGAGTTATTTCTTTTGTGCAGTAATTTTGTTAAAGGAGTTGTTTGCTCTAAGAATGTAAAACACAAACGCATGGTCTCTGAGCATAGAAATGCAAAATTACTCATTTTGGGGGGTGCGCTTGAGTACCACAGGGTCCCTAATAAACTGGCATCTATTAACAGGATACTTGAACAGGTCTGTGCCTCATCATACTTTTGTTGCACATTTTGTTTGTTATGTTTCTGTCCTTACTGAAGAATTGCCCTGAATTCAGGAGAAGGAGCACATGAAAATGGTTGTTGGAAAGATTGAGTCCCGGCGACCTAATGTGGTGCTAGTTGAGAAAACCGTCTCATCTTCTGCTCAGGAGCTCTTTCCAAAAGATATTTCACTGGTTCTGAATGTTAAGAGGCCTCTTTTGGACAGGATATCAAGATGCACAGGGGCACAAATTGCCTCATCAGTTGACAGTATTTCTTCAGCAAGGCTAGGTCATTGTGAATTGTTCAAGGTGCAAAAAGTTATAGAATTCTCATCAGGTAAACAGACAAATAGGTTATGCAAGACACTGATGTTCTTTGAAGGCTGCCCTTGGCGTTTGGGTTGCACGGTAATATTCCTTTCGCTTTTCCACGATCACCTGATTGGTTGCACAGCTCATGTCATTAGCTAATACTTATTGTGAAATATGTTATGAAGAGTACTAGCTGAAAGGATGCATACAGTTGATATTCAATTTCTAGTTCTACTTTTGTAGCTAGCACCATTGTTTATATTTTGCATCAATTCATGTAGGTTCTGCTGAGAGGGTCATGTCGGGAGGAACTAAAGAAGATTAAGCGTGCTGTACAACTTGCAATCTTTGCTGCTTATCACCTTTCTCTTGAAACATCATTCTTTGCTGATGAAGGTGCAACACTTCCTAAATTTCCATCGAGATCTGTGGTAGTTGAGCCGGATATGAGATCCTCTACGGACAACAGTTCTGCTGCAACAGCCATTGTTGGAATTCCTCATGGACGTAAACCAGAACAGGATAAACTCTCAGAGTCTACTGTGGTCAACATGATGTTTGAAAATACCTCTGTATCACCTAGTTCATTACCTTCACACGAGGAATCACATGGGTTTGTGGGTGACTCTGATCATACAGAAACTGAATATTCTGTTGATGAACCTTCTCTATCCTGTGCAAATGATTCATGCAATTCATTGGATCATGATTTGAGGATGCAACCTCAAGATTTTCATAACTCTGCAAAGCTTATAGCTAAAGTTCACCAGGATGAGCTTCCAGCAAGGAAGTATCAACAAGTGGATCATTGGAATAGCAAACTGTGTGATGAATATCACTCAGCAGACCAGCATGCTCTGAATGAATTTTCTGGTGAATACTTTCCTGGTACTGACAATCATCAGAGCATCTTAGTTTCTCTGTCAAGTACTTGTATTCCAAAATGCTTGGCATGTGAGCGTTCCCAACTTTTCCGCATCAAGTTTTATGGTAGTTTTGATAAGCCACTTGGGAGATATCTTCGGGAAGACTTATTTGATCAGGTGCATCCCATTTTCATCTTGAGTATGTACATTCATGTTGGACGTTCTCATAATAGTTTTCTAATCCTAATGGTTTGACTTTTTCATGATATTTAACAGGCATATCGTTGCCAGGCATGCAAAGAGCCATCGGAATCACATATCAGGTGCTATACTCACCAGCATGGTAGCTTAACAATCAGTGTTAGTAGGCTTCGATCTCGAAAGTTGCCTGGTGAACGTGATGGAAGGATATGGATGTGGCACAGGTGCCTCAAGTGCGAACCTAAGGATGGTGTGCCACCTGCCACACGAAGGATAATCATGTCAGATGCTGCTTGGGGTCTGTCGTTCGGGAAATTCCTGGAGCTAAGTTTCTCGAACCATGCTACTGCTAACCGAGTTGCAAGCTGTGGGCATTCACTCCAGAGGGACTGCCTTCGTTTCTATGGGTATGTGTCTGTTCTCTGCTGTAATCTTTGCAAACTCACATTGTTCAGTGCTCCAATGCATCTTAAAATTCCAGGTATGGAAATATGGTGGCATTCTTCAGATATTCTCCTGTTGACATTCTTTCGGTTAGTCTCCCCCCATCAGTACTGGATTTCAAATGTCGCAGTCCACAGGAGTGGCTAAAAAGGGTGGCAATTGAGGTGTGATATTTTATCAAATTTATGGAAACTATGTTCATTCTATGCATCCTACACTCCAGTTTTAGCGTGAAGAACTCTAATGTGCTCATGTTTTTATTTCTATAGATATTTGGCAAAATGGAATCCTTGCATGTGGAGGTATCCGAATTTCTTCACCGTACTGAAAAGAATATTGAAACTGAGGATGAACCGGTGAAGGAAGGTGTTCAAAGGCAGATTATTGAGATGAAGGATTTGCTTAAAATGGAAAGAAATGAATATGAGGTGACACAATCAGACTTTCCTGGTGTATTCTTGACTTTTATCAAGAGTTACAAGGATCTTATGTTAATTTTTTGCCCCTTTCCTTGCAGATTTTGCTTTTACCAGTCATAAGGGAGAGCAGTCACCCCATGCAGACATCAATTGATATTCTGGAGCTCAACCGCTTGAGGCGTGGTCTTCTTCTTGATGCCTACATTTGGGATCGGAGGCTGTGTCGTTTAGACTCACTTCTTAAAACACATGGTCATGTTTCAAAGAGCAGTTCTGATAATCTTGATGTTCTCCTACACACCAGACTGAAAGAGTGGAAAGCTGATTTGCTTTGTGGGGATGTTGAGATCGGAAAATCTTTAGGAAGTCCAAGAAAATCATTGCTATCCAGAGAGGGCCACTTGAATGATAATGAATGCAGCGTTGCTGATACAAATTTGCAGACTTGTTTGGTGGGTCATCCTGTGGATGGTGCAGAGGATCTTGACAAAGTTTACAGCAAATTCGATGGGCGAGAAAAAAGGTCTGTTACCAAACCTACTCATGGTATGGAACCTGTTGAGAGGTTACCCTCACTTGCATCCATGTTTTCTGATAATATTGACTTGGCATGGACTGGATCTAGCGATTTACAGTATGATCTTGCACAAGGTTTCACCAAAATTGATGAAAATGGATCCTTTAATTTGGACAGTCCAAACTGCAGGAATGTAGTAACCCCTGTTAGAATTCACTCGTTTAGTTCTACACTGGGTTTGCGCCAGAGAGAACGAGCTGGATTAGCTCCAACTTCTTTGCATCTGTCGTCATTCAAATCCGCTGAGTTCTTCGGAGATATGACAAGCATCCTGAAAGACCCAATGCCAAATATGCGAAGGGCCTGTTCTCAAAGGTCTCCTGGGGTAATAGAGAAATTAAATGTTGTTCTTGCTCGTACACCCACATATATCTCGTCTGCTTCAAAAATGATCAATGATGGGGCACGGCTGCTGTTACCCCAGACTGGATATGAAGACAATGTTGTTATTGCAGTATATGATGATGAGCCCACCAGTATTGTATCATATGCCATGACATCAGAAGAGTATGCACGACAAGTCACACGCAGACTGAATTCCAGTTTGAGTTTTTCTCATCTGCAAAGTACTACTGAGTTCACCAGCCATGGACTTGAGGGGTTCTCACCCTCACAAGAAGGCCATTTGGATTATAAGGGAACTCATTTTAAGTTTTCCTTTGATGATGAGTCTCCGATTTCTCCAGATAAAACAAAGTTTTCTGTGGTTTGCTATTTTGAAAGGCATTTTGCTGCACTCAGAAAGAAATGTTGTCCTAAGGATACTGATTACATACGTTCTCTAAGTCGCTGCAAGAGATGGAATGCACAAGGTGGAAAAAGCAATGTTTACTTTGCAAAGACGATGGATGAGAGGTTCATAATTAAACAAGTTACCAGGACAGAGCTAGAGTCTTTTGTGGAATTTGCTCCTCAGTACTTCAAGTATTTGATGGAATCCTTGACTTCTGGTAGCCCAACTTGCCTGGCCAAAATAGTCGGGTTATATCAGGTTTGTTTATATTCACTCTTCGCATCATTTTATCCAACTGTAAAATGTAAAACATCACCCTGAATTCTATTTTGCCCCTTTTGCTTGAGTTCAGGTCAGTGTAAAGAGCTTGAAAGCTGGGAAAGAAGTAAAGATGGATCTTATGGTGATGGAGAATATTTTCTTTGAAAGGAAGATATCTAGGGTGTATGACTTAAAGGGTTCATTACGCTCACGCTATACGTCCGGCGACAGCAAAGTCCTTTTGGATTCAAACCTCATAGAGGCATTGCATACTAAGCCTATATTTTTGGGGAGCAAGGCCAAGCGAAGATTGGAAAGAGCTGTCTGGAATGATACTTCATTTCTTGCGGTATGTGGTTATATATTACTATTTACTTTGTGCCTACTGTTTAACCAATGCATTTCAATTTTTAATTAAAATTCCATGTTACTACACTAGCATCAACTATACTGCATTTTACTATCTTACATGATTGTTTTTGGGACATTGCTGAAGAAACACTTTTTTTGTATGTTGATGCTATTTATGATATGGGTGCCCTGTTTTTTTTAAAAAAAAATCTTAGTTCACCTGGAGTGTTGTATGAAGTCACCTTGTTCTTTGCCTCGATTTGTACCTATTTCAGATGGTTGTAATTTGGTTTACTTTGCTATACAGCTGGCGGATGTCATGGATTACTCGCTTCTTGTTGGGATTGATGAGGAAAAGAAAGAGCTTGTCATCGGCATCATTGACTACCTGCGCCAATACACCTGGGACAAGCAGCTGGAGACATGGGTGAAGGCCTCGGGCATTCTTGGTGGCCCCAAGAACGAATCCCCTACCGTCATATCTCCAATGCAGTACAAGAAGAGATTCAGGAAAGCAATGTCCAAGTACTTCCTCACCGTCCCCGACCAGTGGTCCTCTTGACAACTAACATAACCATTGTTCACCGTAACCAGTCATTATGTCCACAATTCTTTCTGTGCCTAGTGGGAGAGGGTTAGTCAAATTCAATTTGTACCCAGCACCATCTGTAGACATAGATATTGATTGGACCATCCTTCCCCTGGATACCAAGCATTGCCACAGCAGTGTCCAGCAACAGACAGAGGCTTGGTCCATGTAAATTACATCTGACATAGTTATAGAGGTAAATTTGTCGATGAAGCAGAAATTCTTTGATGCCATGGCACGGCGTGTATATCTGTTGCTACCTTGTGGACGACAAATGCGGAATTGCTGATGCAGCAATTGTGTGCAAATAACCTGCAGAGCAGCTCTTTCAAAGCTGTCGCTCGCAGACTTGGACATAAGAGTGAATTGGCTTTGAAAAAAGAGGGGAAAGGACTCCATGGAACTGCCCAAATAAGGACATCAGGCCACGGTACCAGCAGCCCTGCATGATGCCGCGTCACTGAAAGCTACTACTTGCAGGTGTTTGGAGAGTGGTGACCGGGAGGGGTTTTATGCGATGCAACCGCATTCTTGTCCATTTGATTGGGAGTAGGTGCAGCTCGCTCTCACCTCCTCCCCGGGAGTCAAAGGAAATTCATTCCATCGGGGACGAGTGCTTGACTGCTTGAGATCACCTTCAAGACGATTTTTTTTCAACAACTAATCTATAGCACTGAAGAAGATCTTGTGGTTTCCGAGCTATCAAATTAAATCATGAAAGAAAGAATGGATCTCGCTTGATTGAAACGGATGAACTTGATTGGATCCTGCCTCTGGAACAAAGCTAAAGTCTTTCTATAAAAACAGGCACGCAGTGCCCATATCCCTTCCTGTTGTGGTATTTTAGGGAGATCCTATGAGTTTGCTTTCTGATCTCTGACGGTTCTTGTCGCACTAGACATTTTGTTCATAAAAGAAAAGGTAAATGGTTTCTTAAATTAAACAATGTAAATTGTGACGCCGGCTCGTTCTCTGACATTGTAGCACTGCCGCAGTGAGCCATGGCCATGCACAAAAACAATTCCCAGCTTAGGCCGCTCATGGGAGGCAAAGAAAAGAAGAATAGAGTGACACTCCCAATGGCTCGTTGCAGTGTTAAGATCTTACAATTTCATTTCTTCACAAAGGAAACTGAGAGACCATTATGCATGGGGTCGATGGTAGTCTCTCCAGGAAATAGGTACAGCAGCACCCAAATGATCTAACAACCCTGCCTAAATATTTGAACTTTTTAAATACTCCTCCTTAATTTTTTTAGTAGAGATTTATTTCATGCCATATACTGTATTTTTTTACCTATGTATGTACTGATATTTCTAGGCATAGGATTCCCAACACTATGATTGATGTCATCATCCAAAGTGTGAGGTCACGCGTGCATGGGCGAAGGAGGGGGGTTGGTGCTATCTGCAAGCTCGATCCAAGCGTGGCCAAGCTGACCACGCGTGCGTTTGGAGCTCAGCAAACTGCACCCACAAGTCTAACCTAACCAACCCAGATACTCCAACAGGGAGCCATCTACCTCCCTCCGCAAGGTGTCGGTTCACAGGCCCTACAAAAATGCCACACCCTTTCCCTTCCTGCTGGATCCGGCATCCTTGTATGTCGTCTCAGTGTAGAGCTGGGCAGCCTTGACATCTTCAGGTACAATAGCTTCTTCAGAGCATCGATTCATCATCAGGCTTGTAAATGAAAATGAATGATAAGATTCCTGTGTTCTGACTGATGTTTATTACCTTCTGTTTCTGTGGTTCATATTTGCAGGTATTTTCAGGCGTACATGCCTCTTGCTGTTTGGGTTTTGGTAGTGCTAGCTTGAGCTGCATCTTTGGGTGATGTGTGTGCTCCGTGCTGAGCTCTTTGTCAGGTAAACAGTCCTTGGTGTTTCGTCCTCGAATTCGTTGTCTGTTCGACCTCGCATCTATCGGACTTTTGATCCCACACGGTAAATTCTGAGCTTCGGCGAAGGAGCTAGCTGAGGTCGGATAGGCAGCGAACTTGAGCGCCACAACTAAGGACTGTCTATTTGACAAGGCTAGGTATGGAACAAACATGCATCGTATATCAATGTCTATTTTTCCTGATAGATAAAAGGTCGTTACATCAGAGTTGACCTTTTACCATCGTCTCATCAATTCACAGTTACTGTAATTCACATGACTTGAAGATTGAGTTCATGTAAACTTCCTGGGTGTTTACACGTAGCATGATGGCAATGCCATTTACGCTAATAACGCTATAGACACTCCTAGTATCTAAGAGAGCTGCTAGGCTTGTTTGACAACAATACTCGCTGGTTTGAGGCAGGTGCAAGGGATCTTGGTAGTCGCCATAGCGAGTTGTACCATTAGCCGTTCTGATTTCCCTGGGATGCAGTCTTTTCCTAAGTGGTGCAATGTAAAATGACAAATTTACCTTCTTTAATTGATACAATAATACACAGATCTCCTGCGTATTTGAGAAAAAAATCATTATGTATTTGACTACTTGTATCTCCTTTTCATGCTGCAATATACTCAATGGCATCTAAGTTGAGCACTCTTTCGTTGGGAAGACCATGATAGTAAATATTAGTCACTCCTCAGATTAACTTGAACACTTATTTGTCGAGCAAATGGCTGGTGTGAGCATGATAGTACGTAGTGACACGTCGAAAGAAGCTCGATGAGCTTGTAATTAAGATATGACCCAAGACGTTTGTGCAATTGTGATTACAGTAACAACTAGAACTGAAAGATTAGTAATTATTTATTTCAATAGTTTTAAATATAAACACTGTTGAAACCATTCATGGACAACTTCTCTTTTAAAACAACACTATACCTGCATTGAACTAATAATATAAGGACTTACCTTTTTAGAGCTCTATATAATTCTTTTTGTATCCATTATGAGCAAATAACTTCATAATCTTAAATACAATGTGTACCATGTATAAAAGGTTTACAAAATCACCTCATCGTATCATAATTTCACATGCAACTTGATAAAATTCTCAATATTTTCCTTCATTTTCATTTTCCAACGATTAATTTTACTATTACATTACCATTCTAAAATCTAATCTATTTTCTTGTAAAGATTGTACAGTGTTACTATGACTATATAATTATACTTATTTTTGTGGTATTCTAATATTGCAAGACAATACCAAAAGGTCCTTTTGCTTTTACAAAGATGATGCACAAACATAGTAGAACACACATTTGATACACATATATAGATCAATATGCCTTCTATTTCTATCACAACGTAGACATAATGCCTTAAAAATGCTAGCATGTGTGTAAATTGTAGGCAACATCATTGGAATCCTACTGTATAGATTCATACCTATATATTTCACTACACGAAGAGATGGTTCCTACTGTAAAGAACCATCTAAAACATAATAAATTTAATCATGCTTCTAGAAAAAGGATATTTATCTAAAACATAGACCAGCATTGTTATATTATATAAGCTATAAGTGTGAGAATTGGTCATATAATAGAAAAGTTGCTTTAATACAAGGAACCAAATATGAAACATGGATAGATATGAACCAAATATGTCGCATTGCTAGATCCATGTTTCATATTTGCAACAGAATGACCATTTTCCATCTCTCATGGCACAATAATCATCTTCTTGTTACGATTCATTTAGCCAAAAGGAAAATACAAAAAAACTAATGACTTCGTCTCCACAATGTTTTTTTAAAAAAGGTGGTGCTAGCTCTCTTATATCATACAAAATGTAATAACTGGTTCTCTATACTTATTCACTACTAAAATATTTTCATTCAATAATAATGGTCTTTCTTGACTTAGTGGCAAAGTATAAAACTATAAATGCCGTATTTAACTTCAAATTGTTCCTTTGAATGTTGAGTATTACAATAACATGTATTTAGAAATAAAATGTAAATGCTAGATTGTTCACTGCAACATGCCTTAAATATTTTTCTAATCACAAGATACTATCATCTTCCCTTGATGCAAAAATAGTCTAAAGCAATACCATCAGTCTACCAGCCCATTCCATTTATGCATGCTTTTGACTGTCTCAAGTATGACCAAATTTACTGTTAGTGCAAAAGTAATATCATGAGCCTCGATGGCATGGTAACTTAGTCTAGAATATCACCAGCACTTAGAAAGCTAACATACGAGCCACCAAAAAATTAAACTGAGTCATGTTACGAGTGGAGAGAAATCTGTTAGGCGTGTGTGGTTGACAATACAGAGTCTAAATATAGAAGACAATGTGCATATGACTGACAAACAGTGCCGGCCCTATGTTTCGAAGTCAGAGTGAAGGCCCCTCTAGACTATTATATATCTTGTAATATATTGTAATATAGAAAACACACAATGGCATAATCACAAAAAAATATTGTAATATAGCATGTCTGATAATTAATACACAAAAAACTAAACATTTGTTCTTGTAATTGCAGAACTAACATGATTACCTTAAAAAGAATATATATCCATCGCTTCTCATGAAAAGATTTTTCGCCGGGCATTTCTTGATGCAAAATCATCAAGGACGGCATTGAGATCAAGAGTGTCCAGGATATCCTTCTCGATGGTGCACATAGCCAAGCCATTTAACCTTTCTTGTGACATAGTTGATCTCAAATAGTTTTTCAACAACTTCAATTTTGAGAAACTTCTTTCAGCTGATGCTACTGTCACAGGCACAGTTAAGAGAATTCGATAGGCAACTGAAACATTTGGATAACAATCTGCATCCTTAACAAACTTCAGAATCTCAGGCGCTGACATAAAAGAATCTCGCAAACACACTTGCAAAATCTTTAATTCTTGAAAGAAATCATTGATCTCAACATCATATGAGTTACCATGAGAAAATTTATCCACAAAAATCTTGCAGTGTGACCAAAGATCAACTTCATCTAATGCTTTCAATTTGTCCGAGTTGAACAAGAACCCAAAAACTTCATCAAATGCTTTCATCTGCTCAAATCTACTTGTCAATGAAACAATTGCAACATAAATCATAACTGTAAAGTAATCTCTTCTAAAGTCATCCAAAGCAGATCGTTGTATTTCCTCGTCTTCATCATCTTGTTCATCATACTGTTTCTTTCTCTTGCTTTTACGTTTTGTACGAAATATTGGCTCTACTTCCAATTCTGATGTAAGGATTTTTGCTGTTTCCACACTAGAAGTCAAACCATCATCTCTGTACTTCATAATATATGATATGACACCTTCTATGTGTTTGAGAGTAGCATCTATACTCACAATTTTAGATTGCAACTTCTTGCTGACCTTATTTATAGAGAACAAAATATCATGCCAAATAACCAATCCAACTAAAAATTCAAAATTCTCAAGTGCGCTCACCAAAGATTGACACTCACTAACTGTCGATGGGTCTTTCTCCAATGCACTCACCTCCTCTAATGCTTTTAGAGCTGATCTTATTTGAGGAGTTTGAAATCTGATAGCCTGAACACTTTTTATTCGGCTTTCCCAGCGCGTGTTGGACCATGACTTAACTGTCAATCCTGGGACATTATCAACCAAAATCTTCCACCTTTTGGTAGATTTTGCAAACTGTGTATATATACGTTGGATAATACCAAAAAAAGTAATAGCCTACCTGCAAGATTTCAAATATGACAAATAGTCAGATTCAAAGTTTTCAAATTATATATAAACAATGGATAGATATTACATGTAAAAAGAAATAAATGTTTACCTGCAAGAATTTCCCATATCACAAAGAGTAAGGTTCAGACTATGACAAGCACACGGCATAAATAGTGCTCTTGGATTAATTTGAAGCATGCGTGTCTGAACACCTTGGTGTTTGCCCTTCATATTTGAACCATTATCATAGCCTTGTCCTCTCACATCGTCAATATTCAAATTAAGTGACTCCAATGCACTCTTTAATTCAGTAAAAAGACCCCGTCCTGATGTGTCATCTACCTTCAAGAACTCCAGAAAGAACTCCTCTACCCTTGGAACATTCCCCGACATATTCACACAACGAATAATTAGAGTCATTTGTTCTTCATGGCTCACATCTGGAGTACAATCTAAAATCACAGAATAATACTTAGCATCTTTAATGGTCTTTAATATATTTTTCTTCACACAACTTGCAAGAAGGGAAATCATCTCATTCTGAATTCTATGCCCAAGGTAATGATGATGAATCTCACTATTTTGAATCCGCCTAATATGGTCTTGCATCACAGGATCGTATTCAGCCATCATTTCGATAGTGCCCAAAAAGTTACCATTGTTAGCTTGATATAGCTTCTCATTTTGCCCTCGGAAAGCCAAATTATGCTTAGCAAGAAACTTGACCGCAGCAACAATTCTTACTAAAACTTGTCTCCAACGGTCTCTCTCCTTTGCAATTTCCCGTTGGAAATCATCATCAATTGTTTTATTTTTGCTCAACCTCAGCTTAACTTCATGCCAAGTATTCATGTTTCTTATATGCTCAGCACTGCTCTCATGTTTGTTGAGTCTGAAACTAAGATGTTTCCAGTCCCTCAGTCCCTCATTTGCTAGCAAACTGGTGCACTGATTTGATTTGAACAATTTGCAGCAAAAACAAAAAACTTTGTCCACATGTTTAGAATATACCAGCCATTTTCTATCAACCACCTCATCATTTTTTAACTTTCTAGAGTAGTATGCATATGAAAAGCGTCTATTGACAGCATCTGCAGGGAACTCAAGATTCAATTCTCTCACCGGTCCTTTTTCAATCAAAATATCTCTACCATTATTATCAAGATTCTCCCAAGTTCTAGGATCAAAGACATCATGAATAGAAGTTTGTTGCGCATCATCAATTGAATTTTCAGGTTGAGAGGAAGGCTATAAATTTTCATTCGCTGTAGCATCAACTTGATCACTTAAATTATCATGAACTTGATCCTGATGTTCCTCTTCTTGTTCAATAACAGGCGGTTCTACTTGTACTGGGTTATCATGAGGCACAACACTACTTGAAGGTGAAAGAAATTTATGTAAAGCACCTTTTTGTGATTGAACAAACAACTCTTCTTGTCTTTTTCTTTTCCGTTTCTCAGCGCCCGACAAATGTTTCTTAGGTGGCATTCTAAAATTAGAAGACCTAAAATAGAAAATAATAACTGAATTACTAAACTAGTATGATCCAATCGAAGAGGACTATTGCGGGTGACCACACATACCTTCGATCGCAACTATTCGGTGGATGACTGGACGGTGGCCTAGCGCGATCGGCGATGGCGATCGTGAGTTCGTGACTCCTGAGACGACGTCGGCGCCCGGCGGAGTCGCGAAAGGCGGAAGGCGATCTGGGCACGCGGAAGGCGGAGCGATTCTGAGTGCTTCCGAAGTTTATTCGACAGGTGGACCGTGAGTCCGTGACGTGCGCGCTGCGTGGTGCTTGCCTTGGGCCACCGCTGCAAAATCCTGGCCAAGCTTGCATACGTTGGGCCACTGCTGCAAAATCATGGTGCTTGCATATGTTGCATACCTACCTGGTCAGCTGGTCTTTGGGCCCCCTTTGGCATGGGCCCTAGTGCATCGCACAACCTGCCCCCCCTTAAGGGCCGGCACTGCTGACAAGTGACATGTTATATTTTTCTAACTTTAATTTACATTTTTCAATTTCAAACTTATTTGTAGAATATCTTTGTTATCTATACGAAAAAATCATGCCATTATTTTGTACCCACTATCTCGCCCCTCCCCACTATGGTCAAATCCTAGCTACGCCCCTGATTCTTACACTTATATGTAAGTTCTTGTGTCTGAATGTGACTATAGTATTTTTGCCGTTGAGATATACTTGTAATAGTTTGTCTTTATTTTCCATTGGTCATATTGTACCACCATGGGATGGTGCTCGTCCTCATTTGCAACAAACTAGAAAGAGAAGAGAAGTAGCGGAAAAGGGTCGATGGTGCAGGAATCGATAGGGCGGGGGAGGTGTAGGGTGTATGACAACAAAACAATGGTGGTGCCCGAAATAATTGAATTTTGGCACGAGTCGAGCGGAAACTGCGTCGTCCTCCGCATCGCCTCTCAAGCGACCGTCGTCGCCGCCTCTGGCCAACGTTTCTCCTCGTCTTCGGCCTCCTAGCCAATGGTAAGGTAAACGAGAGGTCCATTCTCTAGTAGAGCTACTACTGCTTTGTTAGGATTTTTTCAATAATTTTCTTTCCTCCACAATAAGTTTAGGTCTTGGATTATCTTTTTGATGTTTTTTATCAGGCTTTCTATTTCGTTCTGGATCTTCTTCAGAGGATGTCGTTCTCTTCGGAGACGTCATGTTCTTCATCAAGAGATCGAGGTATGTTGACCTAATCCTCTTAGAGGAGGGATTGGATCTGTTTTTCCCTCTGGTGGAATCATATTTTCGGTCGTTGGTGGTAGCGGCAGTGGATCTTCTCTTCTGACCACCGCTGGTGATGGCTAACGGTGGCGTTAGATCCTATACTCGGTTCAACCTTCAGAAGATATGGTCGATGTACTTTTGACGCCGTTTACTCCCTACAATGGTTGAGCATACAACGTCTCTTTTGCGACCTCCATGTTTGTAGAGTCTTCTGTTGGTAGGGACTACAGTTTCGAGTTCGGTTCTGGTGTTGTTACACAACGATGGAGTTTTTCGAAGTAGTGAACATCGTAGGTTGCAAGCAAGATGAAGGATAAAGGCCTAGTGGCTGTCGGCGTCAAGAGAACAGAGTCTCTTTAGAACATGACTGACAAGTAGGGCCCGCTGTATGATCTCCCTAAAGAGGGGATTAATGAAGATAAGAATTGAAAGAAGCATTTTTATGGGCTGTCGGGGAGACGTCTGCCATGATGTCACCCTCGCGGGAGCGACCCCGGGCAAGCTCCCTTGAAGGAGAAGGGAAAGAGAAACGGAAGTCGAGGAGTAACAGTTGACGAGACGGCACGGTGATAGGCAGCCGCTCCATCCCCATAAAATCATCATAATTACGGGGAGACCGACGAGGCACGCCTGAGGGGCCTGTTGGGGCTCGAGCCTGACCTTGACATGGTGTGCAGGCGGCACCTGCCGCCCTCAAGTCCGCAGCCAGAAACGTCTGTGTGCCCCCAAACCAATGTGGTGAAAAGACGGGAGAGGGTCCCACAGAGCAGACAGAGAATCCGGGAAGAGACAAGAGAAATACGGCACGCTCCAGCTGATGCGGAGGCCTCCCGGAAGGCGTCTCGGGAGGTCCTCCCCTTGTGAATCTCCGTCTAGACGTGTTGCGAGAAGGGCCCACAAAAGAAAAAGTTGTCAACAACTTATTAGCAGAAAGGATGACCTGACAAAGGTCACACAATGTTGTAGGCGTCCCAAAACAAAGGGGTGTGTCCACACTAGAGGCGGTATAGGCAATCACCATAGGATTACTTTATAAAAGGGAGGGGACAACATCTCCTTACTTAATAACTTTGTCCGCTTAACCCTCTCAATAAAATTTAGGCTCACTTTACTCCCTTGAACTATTTCATTTGGTCCAATCTACCCCCTAATTAGATTTCTCTTTTTTGTTTCTCTATGCATAAGTTGAATTTTGAGTTCAAATTTTGTGAGTATGTACAAAACATGATGCCTTATGTTAACAAAGTATACTATGAATTTATCATGATTATTTTCAAAGGTTAAGAATATTTGATACAAAATTGATCTTAGATATACAAAATTGTACAAAAATTAGTCATGGAAATTGCTATTGTATTTTTCTACCATAGAGCATCATGTTATAAGTCAATTGGCAAAATCTAAAATTGAAACTCAACTTGTACATGAAGAAACAAAAAATATGAATATAATTAAGGGATAGATTGGACTAAATGAAATAGTTTAGGGGAGTAAAGTGAGCCTAAATTTTACTTAGAGGTTAAGTGGACAAAATAAATAGGTGAGGGGAGTAAAATAGATTTTTTTCCTTTATTTTATTGAAAAATCTGATCCCTTACTTAAAAAACAATGGTGGGCAGAGGTTTGGGGGCAATTTGATTTGATTCTGTGAGCTTGCAAAAAAGGCAATTAGAGAAATCTATATTTTTTATATTTTTGTTGTGTCTTGGTCTTTGTACTGAAAATCCATAGACCTAATAGTATTTTTAGCAAGATTTATAGGTATCTTCTCTAAAGCCTTAGCTAATTGCTTCGCTCCTGACTTGGGTCGCTTGGTGTTGCTTAACCAAAGTGCGTTAATCAAAAGTCTCAGTAATTAGGATAACTTCTGCTTTGTTCACGGGACGACGAGGGCTCTGCGTGCCACCAAGTTACCCAGACTAATGTTGAAGCTTGATCTCAGGCGAGCTTTTGACTCAGTCTCGTGAGTTTTTCTGCTCGAGCTGCTCTCAGCGGTTGGCTGTCCGACCCGGTGGACACATTGGATCTCCACTATTCTCTCTACGGCTAGCACGAAGGTGCTCATGAATGGGTTTCCGGGTCGCAGGATCTGCCATGGTAGCGGTTTGAGACAAGAGGACCCTCTCTCACCGCTTCTTTTGTCCTAGTCATGGAATGCCTTAATGCTTTGATTAGGCGTGCAGAGGAGATGGGCTTCTTCGAGCCTCTGGGTCGTCGCATCTTGCATAGAACGTCCCTCTATGCCGATGACGTGGTGCTTTTCCTGGCACCGGTCGATAAAGAGCTCAGGGTCATCAGGGAGATCTTGGTGCTCTTCGAGAAGGCCACGAGACTGGCCACTAACTTCTCCATAAGCCAGATCTTCCCGATTCGCTGCACAGAAACAGAGGTCAACCTTGCTACCTCAGCTCTTCAGTGCGCAGTGGTAGATTTTCCCTACACCTACCTTGGAGTTCCTCCCTCCATCCATAGGCTGCCCAATGTGGCGCTGTAGCCGCTGGTCGATAAGGTCGCCAAGCGCATACCCGCTTGGAAAGGTCGGCTTCTGAATAGGAGTGGGAGGCTGATTCTTGTTAAGTCCACCCTCTCGGCTATTCCAGACCACATTTCGACAGCTATTGCCATCTCTCCTTGGGTGATTCATACTATTGAAACCCTCACTTCTGGTGGTAAGTGTGTCGTGGCTTGGGTTAGGGTGGCCCGCCCAACCATTTATGGGGGCCTGGGCATCCCTAACCTCAGACTCATGGGTTTCGCCCTTTGGTTAATATGGCTCTTGTTAGCTCAAACTGATGCCACACGAACGTGGACCGGCTTGCGTATGCCTACTGATGCGCTGGCGAAGGAGTTCTTTGCTGCCTCTGTTACGGTTGTGGTCGGTGACGGTACCAGCGCCCTCTTCTGGTCAGACAATTGGATTAATGATGCTTCGATACAGACGCTTGCTCCTAACCTTTGGGCAGTTGTACCCATCAGGATTAGGAACAAGCGTATTGTCGCTCAGAGGCTTTCTCAGGACTGATGGATTCGGGACATCAAGCTTGCCCTTATGGTACAAGTGCTCGTCCAGTATCTCCGAGTCTGGGATTTGGTCCATGGCTGGAACCTCTCTCCTTCTACGGACAGGTTTGTCTGGAAGTGGTCGCCGAACGATCAGTTCACGGTCGCATCAGCTTATCAGGCCCTCTTACGGGGTAAAGCTGAGCTTCTTGGTGCCCAGGAACTTTGGAAGGTGCAAGCCCTAGTAAGGTGCAGGTTTTTTGGTTGGCTCGTCCTCCATGGTCACTGCTGGACTTCCAATCGCTTGCGACGGCACGGGTTATATGATACAGATGAGTGCGCCCTCTGTGCTCAGGAGGTGGAGACGATTGACCACCTTTTAACTGGTTGCTCCTTTAGTCGGGAGGTCTGGTTCCGTGTCTTGGGTGAAGTAGGGCTTCATCCTCTTATGCCGCAGGCTCCTGAGCCGCTCACGGTCTGGTGGTTACGCGTGAGGAAGAGGGTCCCCAAAGCTAGGAGGAAAGGCTTCGATTCTTTGACATGGCTAGTCGTTTGGTCGCTTTGTCGTGAGCACAACCATCGGGTCCATGATCGTTGCGCTTTGATGTCGGTCACTCTGGCTCCTTCTGTCCTTGAGGAGGCGAAGCTCTGGGCGTCTGCCGGTTTCAGCAGGATTGCTTTTCTGTTAGCTCCTAGGCTTTGAAGGTCGCTTGTGTTGTGTTGTTTTGTTCTGTTTAGCTGTCGTGAGGCTGCTGTTTGTGATTTGTGTCGGTTGTAAACTCAAACTCTCTTCTACTTAATGAAATACGTGCTTAATGAAATACGTGCTATGCAGTTCTTTTAAAAATAGGTATCTTTTATAGTTATGCTGCTAGTGAAGAGCATAAAAAATTCCTGAAAATTTTCTCTCCTAGATCTACCATAAATTAGATATCTGATTTTGGTATTCTACTGAACTAACCATTGATCCCATATCTGATTAAAATGCAATCTAATTTCATTTCCTTTCGCGTTGCCACTATTCCCTTAGCCAACTACTACCCCAAGTAAGGAATTTTTTTATATTTTTTCCTCGATTTTGCAAAAATAAATGCCGCCCAAAAAATTTAGCATCCTACCGCCGTGTGGTACGGCGGCTGCTGTCGAGGCACTGTGGCAACACCACCCGGACGCGGGCCCCAACTGTCGGATGTAGATACCGCCGTACCACACGGCGGTAGGGACCTACCGCCATGTGGTACAGCGGCAGGTCCAAGTGCCGTATGGCACGGTGGCTGCAGGCCTGCAACCGCCATACCACACGGCGCTTGGATCTCCTGCCTATATAAGGCCGAAATTCAGCCGAAAATGGCATAATAATTCGGAAAAAAAAGAGAGGGGGTGGGGAGAAGAGAAGGGAGTGAGGAGGAGGTGGTGAAGGTGCGAAGCTCTGCCGGTTTTTCTTCTCGTTAGAGGTAAATACAATATTTTGAACTCTGGTAATTCATATTTTTAAGTAGTGTTTTTAGTGTAGATCTGCTTAGTAAAATTATAGTTTTAGTGTTGGTATCATTGAGTTCTTCTTGTACCGTACAATGAAGTACTTTCTTTAGCGTGCTACTGCAGCACATGAAGCTATGCAGGACTGTCAAAAGGTGTATTCAACATGGATGACTGAGTACTTGGACAAAAAATAGAAGGGGGCTCTTGCTCACAGAGCTTACCCACAACCTCTACGCCGTGATCCTGGCGAGGAAGTTAAGTGGAAGTATCAGATAAGTTGCCAGTCCAAATCACAAAAAGCGGATGGTGAAATAACAATACAACAAACAGTTATTGGGAATGAGACATGCTCATGCTCTTGCTAGAAACCGCGCGTGCTACACCTCCCCTGCTCACATGTGATCGCTGCATGCCTTGCAACTAAGAATATCCATTGGGGTCGGTATGTGCCTAAATACTGGTTGAAGCAAACCATTCTAGACACTTGGAACCACACTGTTGAGGGCTACCTGCATCTTGGTACTTTCACTCAAGACCCCAAAGACAATGCGTTGTACATACCAAATCCAGATCCAACCATGTGCCAAGGTGTTGGTCGACGCAAGAAGAAGAGGATTAGGAACAACATGGACGAGGCTGAAGCTGGTCCTTCGGTGAAGATATGCTCTAAGTGCAACAATCCAGGACACTCCTACAAGAAATGCACCGAAGCATCTTACTTTTCCACTGCCACCGCTCCAGCACCTTCAGCTAGTGGACGTGGACATCGTTCCCGTCGCTACACCGAAGGAATGTAGTGATCGTACTTGTTTGTGTTACCGTGTTGTAATATTTGAAATACTTATGCATGTTATCGTATTGTAATATTTGAACCATTTAATTTCCAACACCGTCAGAACTTATGCATGTTATCGTGTTGTAATAATTGAACTACCTTTTCATTTGCTTGTTGTTTTCTTGTTGCCTACAAATTTATTACCATATCCTGTTATGTATTGTTCTCTAATTTCAAATGAAACATGTAATGAGTTATCATATTTGTCATCTTTTTTGTAGGTTTGCAATGGCTTTCTCGGGTCCTGAGTTGAACTTGGAGTTGCTCACCAGTAGGAAGGACAAGGTTGCGGTGCCAAAGGGGATCCACACTCCTATGTGCTACTGTGGTGACAACTGTAAGCTTGTCAAGTGCAACATTCTTGGGTACATCTACGGGATGAGGTTCTTCATGTACGTGAACTACGAGCATGACCCGATCACACCATGTCGCAATGTTAGACCCAAAGTAAGAACAAACTACATTACTAAATAAATAATATGTCATTGCTATTTTATTATGTGCTAACTTGTCTTTGAAAAAAAACTCCACCTCCTCTCTGTGATTTTATGCAGTGGCTAGATTGTGAGCAGTCCGAACAAGACAAGCGTTACGTCGAGGCGATGGGTCGTTCAGCACGTGAGAGGTGGCAAAGGATGGTTGAGGCAGAAAAACAAGAAGAAAAACGTAAGGAGCAGCAGGAGGAAATTCACATTCGCCGGGAGATGAAAGAACGTGGAGCGGCCGCGGCCCGTGAAGCAGATAGAGAGAGGAAGAGGGAGAGAGCTCGCCGGGCTAAGGAAGCTGGGCCGGATGCCATGAGGAAGGGGAAATACCCCCGTTGTACCCAGTAGACGTAGAGTAGTAGACGCCGAGTGCTACTGTATCTCTAAAAAACTATGATTTCATTTCATCATCCACTAGAGTCGGCTTGTATCATTAAGAACTTGATTCCAGATGCATTAGAGCTTGTTTCCTCAAACAGTAAACCTAGTACTAGAGTGTGTTTCTCCTGTGAGTCACTGCATCAAATAGTGAACCTAGTACATAGGGTGTGTTTTCTATGAGTCACTGCATCAAACAGTGAACCTAGTACTAGGGTGTGTTTCCTCTGAGTCACTGCCCGTTTCTCTTGCCCCGGATCGAATGGCCCACCGTCCAGTCTGCTTCGTTGCCTACATATATGTTAGCACTCTTCTCCAGTGCCCCTTCTCAACACAACAAGCACCAATGAGTTCCTGGACTGGAGATGATGATGGCTCCGTCGGTCCAGCACTGTGGAGCCAGTAAGATTCAGAGTTCAACAACAATTTTCTAGTCTTAGATAAGAGAGATTTCAAATCCATGCGTGATGTTAGAAAGTACGCACCAAATCAAACGGTGAACTGGCCAAGGTGTGCACATGGTGAGTTTTGTGTGATGCAAGTTTACCTGGGATGGAACAACTCTGGTCGACGCTTCTGGCACTACTCACGAGCATGGGTAAGCAAAGCTACGTGACCTTTGTCCTTCATCATTTTATGGTTTACTAATGTAATCTCGGTTTCTGCAGTACTCCGACCAACCAGATAACTGCGGTTTCGTGCAATGGGTGGATCCCCCAGCTATTCACCCGTATCAACAATACATCGACTACCTCGAGGATGTTGTCATCTTCAACCTGAAGCAAGAGCTCGCGTCGGCATTGGCTTGTCCAGATCCGACATCTACCAACGACGACGACAGACCGGTGACCGGACCAATGGTGGTGAAGACGAACACCGGTTGTGAGGACGAGTTCTGCTGCTGTTCATGCCACGAGAAGGACAACACTCCACCAGCAACTCCATCCCCGCCACCGCCACCTCCACCCCGCCTGGGTACGGGTACTACATGCCCTCCCAGCACTCCGGCGGGTCTATGATGTCCGGGTTCTCCGAGCACTACTCGTACAACTAGATTACAAATGTTGTAACCGTTTATCTAAATTCTCTAAGGCACGTTAGGACTAGCAGCGGCACAAGGTTAGGGTATTTGCGTCGTACGTGCCATTGTTTATTTATGTGATTGCTCGTTAAGTATCATGTGTTCAAAAATGTAAGGTACTAGGTTCCTACCTACCGCCGTGTCATACGGCGGTTGCTGCAGCCTCTGCTGCCGCCTGGTAGCAGGATCCAACCACCGTCCCACACGGTGATTAGCCCTACCGCCGTGTGGTACGGCGGTTGGTGCCCTTGCCACCGGGCCACGTCAACTGCCGTCGTACCACACGGCGGTAGGAACCCTACCGCCGTGTGTTACGGCGGCAGTAGTATAAATTTGCTAATTTTTTGGGGTGGCATTTATTTTTGCAAAATCGAGAAAAAAATATATAAAAAATTTCCCAAGTAAGAATCGCATTGCTTAGGGCAACTCTATGCGTGCAACACAATTGCAGCGCACTCCCAGGGCAGCTGGGCCTGAAAATGGACGCAGACCCAGCCCAAAATATCCAGAACACACCGGCCCAAACACTATAATTTCATAAAATCGTTCGGCCAAAGTTTTCCTGAATGTCGTGTTGCCGGGAAAGTAGGAGGAAGGCTGAAGGCAGGTTTTCAAACGGCGCCAAATCATCACCAATCCGTAGCAGAACGATCATGGAAATTCTTCCTCGCACATATTCCTAGAATGCCCCCGCGGTGACTGCCGAGTGGGGCCCGTTGCGAGCGCGGGCCACACGAGCTGATAGTGTAGGGCCCCTTCCGGTCACCGAGGCGGGAGGGGGGAGAGAGAGAGCTTTAACTCCCGTGCCCGAAAGGAGCTCGTAAAACCAGGCCTTCCAGGGGCTCGTCGCCGGCCAACACCTGGCGCCAGCCCGGCCGCGCCCCTCCGACAGGCCGGGTCAGCGCCGCCCGGGCCCCGGCTGTCAGCGACGACACGCGTCGCCTCTCAGGTGCTCTACCGCTCGCCTGCGGCTGTCCGAACTCCGGAGCCAGCATGCTGCGTGCCGCCGGCCTGCGGCACCCCGTTTCCTCGGAGGCGGTTCCCTTCGCGTACACGGCGTGTGCACCCCGGTGTGCGGTTCAGGTGACTGACATGTGGGCTGCAGAGGAAGATCTGCGTGTCCTGCGATGGTTGGAGGCTGGGTGGACGGAGCCGGGAGGTGGTCGGAGGATTGGGGGGAGCAGGTGGCGTTTGGCGGAAGCAAATGCGCCCACCGGAGAGGAGTAGAAGGGTGTTTGGATGCTTTTAGTCAGGTGACTAAAGTTTAGTTAGACTAAAAAATTTTAGTCACCCCATGTTTAGAAGGTGAGACTAAAGAGCATTAAAATGCAGCTTTACCTCCTCATGTCCAGAGGGAGAGAGAGGGTGGGAGAGAGTAATAAATGTGGAGAGAGAGGATTTTAGTCACCAAAAGTTGGGTAAAAGGTGACTAAGGACTAAACTAGTTTTAATCACCTTTTAGTCAGAGGTGTTTGGAGGTTTAATCACTTTAGTGACTAAAATTAGTCTCTAGTCACATGTGTATCCAAACACCCTCTAGACCTGCCCTGTACTGCCATGGAACTCAGCGGCACAAGCCAGTTTTGTGAATTTTTTTTGTGGTTCTCTCTTCCAGCACAGCTCAGCAAAGCCCCACTCCCTGCATTTCAAATTTCGATGCCGAGGCTTTCTTTACTCGATGGCGCCGCCGCAATGACGATTCTACCCCTCACGCCCTCGCCTCTCAAGTCTCAAGTCCTCAATCTTTGTCGCTTTGCTCCGCTAAATTTTATACGGTTCGTGCGAAGCGCGACGACTTCTAACAGGAAAACAGAATATTTTCTACGTGTTGAAAGAATCGTATCATCTGGAGCCTGTTTAGTTCTCAAATTTTTCCCTAACTACCTGTCACATTAATCTTCAGACACTGATTAGGAGTATTAAATGTTGATTAATGACAAAACATATTCCATAATCTCTACCTAATTTTTCGATACGAATCTAACGAGCCTAATTATGCCATGATTAGACAACACCATGCTACAGTAAACAATCTCTAATGACGGATTAATTAAGCTTAATGGATTCGTCTCGCGATTTCCCGTCCATTCATGTAATTAATTTTGTAATTAGTCTATATTTAATCCTCCTAATAGGCCTCCAAAGGGACCCCAAATTTTTTTTTAACTAAACAGGCTCTAAAGTTGTAACAAAGAAAAGTTAACATAATTGTTGACTGAGGGCATGTTTAGTTTTCATACCCAAAGTTTTGGCCTGCCACATCAAAACTAACAATGCTAATTAGGAGTATTAAACATAGATTAATGATAAAACTCATTTCATAACTTTTGGCTCAAACCACGAGACAATCTAATGAGCCTAATTATGCTATGATTAGACAATATCGCTATAATAAGCAATCTCTAATGACAGATTAATTAACTTTAATTGATTCGTCTCGGGATCTCTCATCCTAATTCTAAACATAGATTAATGTAATTAGTCTATATTTAATCCTCCTAATTAGTTATGTGAAAATTTTTGGAGAAATTTTTGCGGTCTTCTTTCAAGATTTATTAGGAGTATTAAACTTAGACTAATTACACGTATGGATGAGAAATCGCGAGACAAATCCATTAAGACTAATTAATCTATCATTAGAGATTATTTACTGTAGCACGATATTGTCTAATCTTGACATAATTAGGCTCGTTAGATTCGTCTCGAAAAATTAGGAGGGTTATGAAATAGGTTTTGTTATTACTCCGCATTTAATACTCCTAATTAGTATTGAAAGATTGTAGTTGGAGAAGTTTTTGCGAACTAAACATAGCCTTAGTGTTGAAAAAGTTGCCAATCCCCCCCCCCCCCACCTAAACAGGACCTCAAGGATAAACTATTAATTAGGCTCTCATTTAGTTTGGCAATTTTTTACTATTCATCCATCACATCGAATCTACTAACACTAATTAGAAGTATTAAATATAGATTCATGACAAAAATAATTTTATAACCCCCAGATGAAATTACTAGATGAATTATTGAGCCTAATTAGGTCACGGTTAGCCAATGTCATGCTACAGTAAATAATCTCTAATAAAGGATTAATTAGACTTAATGAATTCGTCCCGCGATTTCTCCTTCATCTATATAATTAGTTTTATAATTAAATCATATTTAGTCCTAATCTTCGATTTTTTAAAATTCCTCACCAAACTAAACAAGATCTAGGTTTTATCACGTTTGTGGCTTGTCATTATAGCTCGTTAGGCACTACATTGCAATTTAGTATATTTCAAAAAAATTATATGAGTTGTTTCGGTCTCTTACAAAACTTCTTTGTGAAGTCTTAGGATTGAAGCTATATATAAACTTTGTTCACTCACTTTAAGATATAGATTATATTTGTGATTAAAAAATAATAGCATGCTCTATGGTTCATTGTTTTTAACTGGAATGCCCATAATTTGTTATCATAGAACTGATGATTGTTTATCCGTGTAAAAAGGATTAGCATAATATTGGTGTCAAAGCATCTAAAAAAGAAGGCATGCACACAATTCCATGAACTAGTGGTGTATTTTTCAGTTTATATAATACTTACCTTCCAAGGTTAGTGAACACTCCAACTTTATGTCAAATAATACCATCTTTAGCGCATTGATAGAACAAATTGATGAAAAATTCCTCACGTTATTTATTCGACTATAACTGAAAGTTTTTGCCTCTTGGCAATTCAAATTACAAACCACCACCACCAATTTCAAAAATATAGAAGTCTAGAAAGGATAAACGGGAGGGATCTCATCTCATCAATTTTTGTCCCAGCCTAAACCCAACGCAATCATTGGTGAAGCTAAACAAAAAATGAGGTGGGACTGCAAGGTGCAAGTAGGCAAGCAATTCTCCCTCATCTGATCCACTTGCATGGCATCCGAACACCGTCTGATCCTCCAGTTGGAGAGTGAAGGACCGGATTGACGATCAGAGAGGGAGGGAGTGCACAGGAGCTGATAAATTTTTTTTCCCAAGAAGAACCTTGGCCTATACCCATATTTCACTTCCGAGCAGTCTCACGCACACCTTGTCAAGACAAGGTAGCCACTGGAGGTGCTACTGATCCTAGGAACAAGTATCTCCACCCAAACACGCAGCCGGAAACCGCAGTGGAAAATCTATGCCGCCTGTTGTCTGTGCTACACCGGTCAGGCTGATGAGGAGCACCAGTCAGACCGATGGCACCGGTAAGGCCTGTGAGCTGCACTAGTCAGGCCGGTGTGCACAGCAACACGCACAGAAGTGTTCCAGAGAGTCTCAACGAAATCTCTAGGCCCTAAAACCAAAACCACCTCAAACCAAGAAACCACCAGCGACAAGAAGCTACTCCAACCTAGCCAAGAAGGGGCAAACCAAGGAGAAACTCACCAAGAACTGACCCAGGGAAAACACAAGTGAATCCCCACTGAACCACACGTTCACCCGAGCAAAAGACCCATAAGGGCTCACACCAGTCAGACCGGTGGAAGGCACCGGTCAGACCGGTCAGGCCTGGGCAGCTCAGGAAGAACTCCACCCGCGGGTCAACCCCTTGATTCCCTTCGCCCGATCTCCCGATTCGCTGCACGAATTCAAGAGAAACTTTGGGGAAGGTAGGAACACCTCATGGGTGACCTCTAGCTCGAAGCATATGCCCCCAAATCTCTCTAGAAAAGGAGGAATCGCAAATCTCGTGCTCTAACCCCAATAACACAAGGAACTCCGAAAACCCCAAAATCGAAGGCCTTTCCATGGATTTGGCGGGGACAAATCACTAATAAAAGAGGCACAACATCCTCATGAGTGAATCCACCAAGAAATCCTGTGGGAAAACACCCCCAAAATCTCACCACGAAAATCCAAAGAAAGGGCTCCGAAAATCACCAAAAAGGAAAAACGGGAGGAACAACTAGAGCACTTGAGGAACCACGCCGAAACTTCTATACACACCATGAAAGGTTCATACAAGGTCTAGCAAGCCGCATGAACATCCATCCCTCTCTCTAGATGCAACATGAAGCTCTCAAGCTAGCCTGGGAAAAACTAGAAAAAAGAAAAGAGCAAATGGCTAGGGTTCCAAGAGTTGGCTGCCATCTCCCTCAAAAGTGAGTATATATGGAGGGCGCAGAATGACCAAACTATCCCTACTTACTTAACTTAAGATACATGCACACCAAGGGCACTTCGGGAACTTTGGTCGATATCTTCATCGGACGGACGCCCGTAGACCGCTTCAACTCCACGCAAGCCTTGTGATCCCGCCGCGTGTCCTCCGCTTCGAAGCTTCCGGATGCCCACTAGACCCACCGGTCAGACTGGTGCTCCTCACCGGTTAAACCGGTCCACACCGGTCAGGCCGGTCAAGACCACCGGTCAGACCGGTCCAGTGCAGACCCGCCGCGCTCCGAACTCCGACCTTGGCTTTGTGGCTCAGCCAAGTAACCTAGTGGTTTTGTGGCCAAACCACTGCAAACCCCGTGTGCAAACTTCAGTTGTCAGCTGCTACCTTGCACCGGCTCCATCCCTCTCGACGTCGTCTTGCTCTTCTTGCCAGCGCACGATCCGCACTTGATCCTGTCGGCCACCGGGTACCTCGATCGAAGCCTACTTGTCTCTATGGAATTTTTTCAAAATGGCCCTTCTCGAAAACCATTTCTGCGGATAGACCCCCGGCGAAACTAATTCCAAAAATGGACCCTGACGTCGGCGTGAGGGGGAAGCGCGTCGAGGTCAGTTACTCGGCGCTAGGGGCTCTAGCGCCGAGCCCCTACCACGTCAGAGCCCAGCTGGCCTCTCCTGCCTACGTGGCAAGGACCTCGGCGCGAGCTCCTTTAGCGCTGAGCCTTCTGACCTCGGCGCTGCCGCCTCTAGCGCCGAGGTCTGGGCACTTATAGCTCGCAGAGCCTTCTTCCTCCTCTTCCCTCCCATTCTTTTCAACCCGATAGCTCTATGTTCCTTCCCTCTGCGGCGGCGGGGCAACCCTTAGACCTTGGAGACGAGTGTAGAGATGGTTCCCTTCAGATTCAAGTCGCCCCCAAGGTAATGTGGCTCCCCTCTTTCAATTTGTCCAAGTAGTTTTGTTTGAATCGGTGGTTAGGTTAGGGTTTGCATTTAGGGTTAGGAATGGTTAGTGTCTAGGGTTTTAATTCTTGTTTTCTTACTATTTTTGAAGGAATCACTATGGCATCTCGCCCTACGGAGATAACATTGGTGGGTAAGAGGAGCTCAACGACCATTCCTAAAGGGGTGGAGGTGCCCATGTGCTTTTGTGGTGATCGGTGCAAGCTTGTGAAGTCGGAGTTGTTAGGTAGCTGCTACGGCATGAGGTGGTTCATGTGCGCCAACTACGAATATGAGCCACCCAAGGCTGTCAGATACGAGATACACGAGGTTGTGCATCAGTCCGTGTCGATCTTATTTTTGTTTTTGTTGTGTTTGTTAACATTGTATCTGACTCCGAGGGTTGCAGACTCCTCCTCCTCCTCCTCTATGTGGTTTTGCTCAGTGGCTTGACACGGAGCAGTCGGAGACGGACAAGTGGTGGGTCGAGAAACAATTTCAATGGAGGGAGGAAAGCAGGAGGCAGTTGTAGTATGAGAAAGCATAGGAGGAGAAGCGCCAAAAGTTTCAAGAGGAGTTCCACGCAAGGTGCGAGCGTGTTGACCGTGAGGCTAAGGAGAAAAGGGAGGCCGAAAGGGAGCGCAAGAAAGCACGTGCACGCCGTGCGGAGGAAGCAGTGGAGCAGAATCCAGATGCATTGAGGAAGGAGAAGTGGCCTCGCTGCACTCAGTAGTTTGGTCTTGGTAGTGGCACTAGTGTGTTAGTGAAGAGGATTTTAGTATGGACTTGTATCGGTTGCATGTTATGGACTTGTATCGGTTGCTATGGCAAAACCAATGTCGCCTTTGTTTTTATCGTGAAATTGGAAACAAAATTTGATTCTGTGTGAATTGCCTGTTTTTTTCTGTTATGAACATGTTGCGTGAAGGAGATGTGGGACTTCAGAAAGTTTCTATTTTTTGACAGGCTACAGTGCTCGGCGCTAATGCCTTTAGCGCCGAGGTACCAAAGCAGCGCCGAGGTCAGAAGGCTCGGCGCTAAAGGAGCTCGCGCCGAGGTCCCTACCACGCAGGCAGGAGAGGCCAGCTGGGCTCTGACGTGGCAGGGGCTCGGCTCTAGAGCCCCTAGCGCCGAGTAACTGACCTCGGTGCGCTTCCCCCTCATGCCGAGGTCAGGGTCCATTTTGGAATTAGTTTCGCCGGGGGTCTATCCGCAGAAATGGTTTTCGCGAAGGGCCATTTTGAAAAAATTCCACCTTGTCTCTCCGCTCATGGGAGGTCACATAGACATAGACCTTTTGCGCTTGATCTTCACCTGCACCACGCAAATCAAGCCGCAACATGCACCTGCAATACTAGGTCAAGAGTCAGTCCACACAACGTTGTCAATCACTCATCACTAAGGAGCGACCATCCACCGATCCTCGGACCACACAGGTTCTCAATCTCCCCCTTGATGAGTGCATTGACAACACCCACACATGGTAACCATCATAGGAAGGAAAAGAAAAAGAAACTAACACAAACCCAACAAGTGATCCAAAGACCAAACAAAACAAACCCGGATCACTTGAAGCCAAAGTCTCGGTCCCCTAAGGCAAGGGCAACGGCACAACACAACCGAGACAAAATCCAAAGCTCACAAAGATCAAGCCACCAAAGCAAGAAACTCAGGCGACACAAGGAGCTCCCCGTGAACACATGCAGACTCCCCCTGAGCAAATGCACACTCCCCTTGAACATATGCATGCAATGCGTGCCATGCAAAATAGGGTTGCTCAGCTCTGGTCATCACCGTCAGACCGGTACCCTCCACCGGTCAGGCCGGTGGGCAACAATCTCCAGCACGATCTACCTCACCGATCAGGCCGGTGCACAACAGAACCTAGAAGATGCTCAAAACCGCCTGAAAACTTTCTAAATGCATCCAAAACCACTTTTCCTTCACAAACTTCTCCCCCTTGTTGAAAATGCATGAATCAAGGCATTTATACGAAACTTTCAACCTAGAGCTTCTCAAATAGACAATGAGCACCACAAAATGCTACAAGTGAGCAAATGAGCAAGCAAGACATTCCACAGATTCGTATGAGCATTGCCATCAAGATAGTCAAGCTATATGAGCATATGAGCAAGCCATGATCAAAATACACAATTTTGTGAAAACTTTCCCTCTCATGAGCTAAAGACCAAAACATGAGCAAAGTCTACCAAAGTGAATTTAAATCACACAAACTTCATGCTAGGTCACATATCCTCAACACAAGATCATTACAAACACCCATAAACATATCATGTCATGTTAAAGCCACCGAGCCATGTGTCTACTTCTTTAAATGAGACTTCTCATGGTAGACATCATGCAACGGTTTAGCACCCAAATTATTGCAATTTTAAAGCATTTATGACATGGAACAAATGAGAGCACAACTTCAAGCAAAGCATTTCATACCAATATAAATTTTCACATTTAAGCATAAAATGGTACATGAAGTGCCTTTGCTGCAAAAAGAAGCTTATGCTCCCCACAAGGTAACACATGAGCTAAACATTCATAATGACAAATGGGTCTTTGACCCTAAGTGAAGAGCGCATGATATCCAACCATGAATTAAGCATGACATAAGCCACCAAAGCACACTAAGATCATGCAAAGCCTTAAACTCACAAGAGAGAGCCTATCTAGCATTTTTCAAAAAGCAGCCATCTCATTATGCAAATAAAGTAATACTATCAAGAGCATAGCTATCCATCATCAAGTCATATCAAACATACTCAAAAGCTCACAACTAGCATATCATAGCAATCAATGCATATAGGAGAAGCTCATCCTACTATATGATAAAAATGCAAAAGCAACCTAAGATACAAAGATGACTATACATCATGCTATAAATGCAATGCCATGCACAAAATAAATATGATACATATGCTACAAAGGAGCTCCCACCACCAACTCAAGAAAGCAAACACACACCGAGCTCACCCCGCAAGCAGGTGAAAGTGGCTTGGTCAAGTGGTTTGGTAAAGATATCGGCTGTTGGTTTTGGGTGGGTACATGGATCAAATGAATCTTTCCCTTCTCCACATTATCTCTCGGGAAGTGGTACCTCACCTCTATATGCTTGGTTTTGGAGTGGAGAACGGGGTTCTTGGCTACACTTATGCACTGGTGCTATCACAAAAGAGTGGAGCATGGGAACACTCCTCACCAAAGTCTCTTATAGTGTAGGTAATCTATAGGAGCTAGGAACAACAACTGGCTGCAGCAACATACTCGACCTCTGTAGTGGACTAGGCTACACTGGACTGCTTGCGGGATGACCAAGAAACCAAAGAAGAACCGAGAAACTGACACCCACCCGATGTAGACTTATGATCCAACCGACACCCAGCGAAGTCAACATCGGCAAACCCGTGAAGGTTGAGTGTCGAGGCCGCAGAATACCAAGGACTAAACTTAGGAGTGTAGTTCAAGTACCTGAAAATCCTCTTGATGGTCTGCTGATGTGAAGTCCTCGGTGAAGCCTGAAAACGAGCACACAGACACACACTGAACTGTATGTCCGGCCTCATCGCCGTCAAGTAGAGGAGGGAGTCAATCATGCTCTTGTACTCCTTTTGGTCCACGGGTTCGCCATCCACATCCGCATCCAAAGTTGTAGTCGTACTCATCGGTGTAGCCATCAGCTTCGAGTCATACATCTTGAATTTCTTCACTATGTCCTTGGTGTACTTGGCTTGATGCACAAACGTCCCAACCTTGCACTCCTTGATCTGAAGCCCGAGAAAGAACTGCAACTCACCCATCATGGACATCTCGAATTCTGTGCTCATGTCATCTGCAAACCTGTCAACCAAAGTGTGAGAAGAGCCACCAAAGATTATGTCATCCACGTATACCTGCACGATCAGAATGTCAACACCCTGCCTGAGGAGAAAGGGAGTCTGATCTACTACCCCATCACAAACCCCTTACTGAAAAGAAAGTTCCTCAACCTGCCATACCACGCCCTGGGAGCTTGTTTTAGGCCATATAGTGCTTTTCTGAGTTTGTATACCTGATTAGGAAATCTCTCACTCTCAAAACTTGGGGGTTGCCTCACATACACTTCTTCCTCTAAAAACCTATTTAGGAAGGCACTCTTCACATCCAATTGGTACAACTTGAACCCTTTAGCAACTGAAAATGCTAGAAGGATCCTAATTGCCTCCAAACAGGCCACCGGAGCAAATGTCTCCTCATAGTCTATCCCCTCTTTCTGGCTAAACCCCTGAGCAACCAACCTCGCATTGTTTCTCACAATCTCCCCATTTTCTCCCTCTGTTCTTCCACACCCATTTTGTCTCGATAGGCTTGCAATATGGTGGAGGCTCAACCAACTCCCACTCCTGATTCATCTCAAAATTCTCAAGCTCCTCATGCATAGCGTTCACCCAATTTGGATCAGAAAGTGCGTGTCCAATATCTTTGGGCTGAAAAGAAGCGACAAATGCAGAATGAGCGAAATGAGAATGCCTCTATGACCTGGACCGTGTAGTACGTTCATGAAAGTCACCTATGATCGATGAAGGTGGGTGATCCACCTGAACACACCGGGGAGCCTCACATCTGGAGACCACCTAGTGGCTACCATCTTGCCATGCCTACAGGGCGCACAAACCAAATCCTTCTCAAAACGCAACCTGGGCAATCCTCGGACAAGATCGAGCGCACTCAAGCGGGAAAGCAGCTCAAAGCTCAAGTGCCCCAACCTCCTATGCCACCTCCACAACTCAGAAGAAGGACCAATAACCAAACACCTCGGGGGACCAAAAGACTGAGAAAAATCAGCGCGAAAGATCTGTCCCTCGGGCACGATCGTACAAACAAGATCGCCTCGAGAGTCAAGAACACGAGAAGCCCCCAACTTAAAACGCACCTCATAACCCTCGTTTAGTAACTGAGATACTGACAACAGGTTATACCCAAGTGACTTGACCAGAGCCACACACTTTAAGGTCACCAAGCTGCTCACCTTAACCTCACCTTCTAAAAGCACTTGTCCTCGTCCGTTATCCCCGAAAGTGATGTACACCTTTGACACCACCGGGGTGAGGTTGGAGAACCACCCCTTGTCTCCGGTCATGTGTCGCGAACAACCGGAGTCAATCAACCAAACATTCTCCATGCCTCTCACCTCATCCTCGGATTCTGATCCCAAGTCATCCTTCTTGCTCTTCTTACTACCGGAGCTGTGGGCCATGCCGTAGAAGCCATCCTCTCATGCAAAGAAACTCAAGCCGCTGAGGTTCTTGGAACCGTGCTTCTTGCTCTTGCGCTTGTCGTCGCTGTCGCTGGAACTCGACGAGGTGTAGCAGGAACTGGAGTCGACGTCGCTCGCTCTGACCATAGCCCGAGCCTTCTTCTTCTTGTCATAGCCGCCGCTCTTCCTCGACCTCCGCTCGTCCTTGTCCTTGTCCTTGTGCTTGTGCACACACCTCGAGCGGTGCTTGTTCTCGATCCTTGGGCGGTGCTTGTACTTAGGGCTCGATCTCCTACAAGCACTCGTTACAGGTCGGCGAAAGAAATTGAAGCCGTAAAATATTTAATAAAAATAACACTTAGCTTGCCGAGTCGACGTAGTCGCGGTCGCCGTGCTGGAGACGCCGAAGAAGTCGGTGATGCAGCAGGTCGCCGAGGCGAGTCGGTGTCGTCGTCATTGTGGTCGGAGTCACATCGTGCTGCACGGTGGCCGTGGGAGGTCGGAGGTTTGTTGTTGACGAAGCGAACAGACTGAGGCCGCACGCGGAGCTGTTGAGAAGGTCGACGACACGAGCTGGACTCATGCCGAGTTGCCGAGGTGCCAGCACCGAGCGTGGTTGGCGGAGCCAGAGCCGTGCGAGCTCGAGACACGCCGAGGAGGTCGGTAGCTCGAGCTAGGCTCGTGCTGAGGTGTCGAGGTGGCGGCTGGCGCTCGCACCATAGTCGAAGAGGTCGTTGTTGTACCGTCGGAAGTTGGCGGTGCCGCAGGGCATCAGGTCGGACTGATGACGGCGGCCGTCTCATTGTCGAGTCTTCGTGTCCGTCACGTCGAGGCTGCCGAGGAGGCCGAGCCGTGTGGTCGATGTTGCAGAAGCCGCGGTCACACGACGTGGACGCCGTGGTACTTGGTGATAGATTTCCATGACCGTACGTGATGGACTTGGAGTCGGACCCTGCCGATGATGAGTTCCTGCCGATCCGTGGTGCTTGCTGACGTGGCCACCTAGGGATTGTAGTAGCCATGCTTGCACCACGTGAAGTAAACAATGATTTAATCTTGCTCGATCAAAACAAACAAAAGAAAACTCGAGATTGTATTATGGAAAGAAAAAAAGAAAGGAATTCTCCCCTGTTACGGAGTGCATCGTGTACTCTTGTAGATTGATTTGATTTGACGGACGCAGGTCGACACGGAGCCAACGTATTTGGACGCTCAAGCAGGCCGTGCGCCGGTCTTGAAGAGTTGGAAGCCGTCACGTAGTAGAAGGATGTCACAGGGACGCGCTATCTCGCCGAATCGACGATATCAGCTCGTCTTGCCGTCTTGAAAAATCAACTCAGCGATGCCTTCGTCAATGACGAGGCCACTGTAGGGCATGGGCGGGTGGGTTTTCGGAAAAATTTCTTACGCGCCATCCACAGAATGAAAACGTCGACCTTGCGATTAGATCGGAGGGCGGCGGCGAGGAGGTCGCCGTCGAGGGAGTTCTTCGTGCCGTCACCGAAGATGACGCTGGGTCCGGCCACCATGCTGCACAGCGAGCTCCCGATCACCCCTACCTGGCGCGCCAACTGTCAGGGGGTGAGACCTGGACAGATCCGCAAGGGGGCTACCCAAGCAGTTTGCAGGTTAAAGGAGGGATCGAGGAACTAAGAGCGTAGATGGTTATGCACGGGATGCACACGGAAATCTCGGCGAGACACGAGGAACACGGCGATTTATACTGGTTCGGGCCTCCGGAGAGTAAAACCCTACGTCCAGTTTGGTAGTGGAATTATGCGAGAGAGATCTACCCCCGAGGAAGGCGCCCAGGCCGCCTTATATTGGCTGACGACCTTGGGCTACAAGTTGGTTTCCATCTATCCTAGTTGGTTACAACAGGGAAAGCTTATCCGAGCTGGACTGTCTTGTCTAAGTGTCTTTACGTCCTTGGGCCCGTATGTCAGGTCGGGCAGGCCCTACTGACAGGTCGGCGGGTCTTTTGGCAGGTCGGGCCCGCCTGTCGGGGACGGCTGAGACCCTGGTCGGTGGGGACCCATGGGTACCCATGTCTCTCAGTGATGAAGTGTCCCTGCTTGCCACATCTGTAGCACGTACGTGTGGTCCTCCTCATGTTCACGCGGTTCTCGTGCAGCCTCTCGAACTTCCGGGTCAGCAGGGCCAACTCGTCCTCTCCAAGCTCATCGAACTCCTCATCTAGCAAGAACACAAAGGAAGACAGAGAAAACATTCTCGTAGAGGGGTTAGTCTTAGTCCTTCCGCCAGATCCCGAGACAAGAGCAAGACTATGCGACTCAGTTGAGCTCTCAGCCTTGGCTCTTAGGCCACTATCCACCTCAGACGACTTGAGCTTAGAGAACAGCTCATCCTCAGTCAACGTCTCATACACACCAGACTCCAAGATGGCCTCGACCTTGGCACTCCACACGGATCTGTCAAGTGAGTGCAAGAGCTTGATAGCTCTATCATGATCCATGTATGGGAGCACCGTCACATTGGCCCTCATGTTGTTCACAATACAGGTGAAGCGCTGGAACATGGAATCAATCGACTTGCGAGGGAGATGAGTGAAGTTCTCGTACTGTCTTCGGTGAGTGGCAAATAAGCGAGCTTGCACCTGAGCATTTCCAACATGAGCATTCCTCAACTTAACCCAAATCTTGCCGGCCACATCCTCTCCGTACACGCGATCAAACTCCGCGGCACAAAGAGCACGGAACAAGTAATCCACGGCCTTGCTGTTAGCCTCAAACATGTCCCGAGCACCTAGAAGGATGAAACTGTCAGGAATGACATAGTTTGCATTTTACGTCACTTTCCAGATCAGTTGTCCTTTCCCTCGTAAAAACGCGCCCATGCGCCTCTCCCACATCTGGTAGTTCTTTCCATCAAAGTGCGGAGGACCCGACCCCTTTCCATAGTCGCCCATCTTTGGATCTTAAACTGGTTAGAATCAAGGAGATCCGTAACCTGCTCTGATACCAATTGAAGGACCAGATTGGCGACCAGAGAGGGGAAGTGAACGAGAGCTGATAAAAAATTCTTTCCAAGAAGAACCTCGACCTATACCCCGATTTCACTTCCGAGCAATCCCACGCACACCTTGCCAAGATCATGTAGCCACTGGAGGTGCTACTGATCCTAGGAACATGTATCTCCACCCAAACACGCAACCAAAAACCGTAGCAGAAAATCTGTGCCGTCTGCTGTCTGTGCTACACCGGTCAGGCCGATGAGGAGCACCGGTCAGACCGATGGCACCAGTCAGGACGGTGAGCTGCACCGGTCAGGCCGGTGTGCACAGCAACACGCACAGAAGCATTCCAGAGAGCCTCAACGAGATCTCTAGGCCCTGGAACCAAAACCACCTCAAACCAAAAAACCACCAGCGACAAGAAGCTACTCCAACCTAGCCAAGAAGGGGCAAACCAAAGAGAAACTCACCAAGAACTGACCCAGGGAAAACACAAACGAATCCGCACTGAACCACACGTTCACCCGAGCAAAAGACCTACAAGGGCCAGCACCGATCAGACTAGTGGAAGGCACCGGTCAGTCCGGTCAGGCCTAGGCAGCTCGGGAAGAACTCCACCCGCGGGTCAACCCCTTGATTCCCTTCACCCGATCACCCGATTCGCTCCACGGATTCAAGAGAAACTTTGGGGAAGGTAGGAAAACCTCATGGGTGACCTGTAGCTCGAAGCATATGCCCCAAATCTCTCTAGAAAAGGAGGAATTACAAATCTCGTGATCTAACCCCAAGAACACAAGAAACTCCGAAAACCCCAAAATCGAAGGCCTTTCAACGAATTTTGAGGGGACAAATCACTAAGAAAAGAGGCACAACATCCTCATGAGTGAATCCACCAACAAATCCTGTGGGAAAACACCCCAAAATCTCACCACAAAAATCCAAAGGAAGGGCTCCGAAAATCACCAAAAAGAAAAAACAGGAGGAACAACTAGAGCACTTGAGGAACCACGCCGAAGCTTCTATACACACCATGAAATGTTCATACAAGGTCTAGCAAGCCGCCCGAACATCCATCCCTCTCTCTAGATGCAACATGAAGCTCTCAACCTAGCCTAGGAAAAAGAAAATAGCAAATGGCTAGGGTTCCAAGAGTTGGCTGCCATCTCCCTCACAAGGGAGTATATATGGAGGGCGCCGAATGACCAAACTACCTCTACTTACTTAACTTAAGATACACGCCCACCGAGGGCACTTTGGTCGATATCTCCATCGGACGGTCGCCCGCAGACAGCAAGCCGCTTCAACTCCACGCAAGCCTTGCGATCCCGCCATGTGTCCTCCGCTTCGAAGCTTCCGGACGCCCACGAGACCCACTGGTTCTCCTCACCGGTTAGACCGGTCCACACCGGTCAGGCCGGTCAAGGCCACCGGTCATACCGGTCCAGTGCAGACCCGCTGCGCTCCGAACTCCGGCCTTGGCTTTGTGGCTCAGCCAAGTAACCCGGTGGTTTTGTGGCCAAACCACTACAAACCCTGCATGCAAGCTTCAGTTGTCAGCTGCTACCTTGCACCGGCTCCATCCCTCTTGACGTCGTCTTGCTCTTCTTGCCAGCGTACGGTCCGCACTTGATCCCATCGGCCACCGGGTACCTCGATCGAAGCCTACTTATCTCTCCACTCCTAGGAGGTCACACAGACATAGACCTTTCGCACTTGATCTTCACCTGCACCACACGAATCAAGCCGCAACCTGCACCTGCAATACTAGGCCAAGAGTCACTCCACACAATGTTGTCAATCACTCATCACTAAGGAGAGACCATCCACCGGTCCTCGGACCACACAGGTCCTCAAAGAGATCCTCACCGTCTATCGACATTTTATTATGCCATCTACCAAATTATTTGTTATTTCTACCATTGCAACATAAGTTGATTCATAATATATTTTGAAAAATCAACTGAGATATTTTAATTTGTGTTTGCTATGGAACTTCTACACAATGTCTTAAATTCTGAGATATTTTGTCATTAGTTTAAATAAATCCTTAATGAGTTTCTCCATGGTTTGATTGCTTTACTTTTAATGACTCCATTTTCCATTGCTATGAAAATTTTCTAACAGTATAATATCTATTTGGCTAAAATGTATTTCGCACTTGACAATCCAAATTCCAAATCATCAATATCAACTTAAATAAATTCTAAATGGCTAAACTTGAGGGAGGTCATCTCAGTAATTTTTATCATAGCCTAAGCCTTGTGTAGGTGCAGACAAAACAGAAAAAACTAGAGTGAGGCTCTTTTTTCAGAATAACTGGAGAGGGGCTCTGAACGCAAGCATTCATGCGCTCCAACCTCACTACATCACCGATCCACTTGCTCACACACCTAACACCATCCGATCTCGCTAGTGACAGGGATCCTAACTGTCTATCCACATTGATTATGACACCTACCAAGGTATTTGTCATTCCTACCATTTTAACTCAAATTGATCTACAATATATTCTGAACAGTTAGCATGAGTTGTTTTAGTTTGTTAAAGTACTTCTTAATAATGTGTTAGATACTGAGTTGGATATGAACCATGTCCATTGTATTTGAGATAATCAGTTTAAACGAAATCATAATGGGTGGCTGGTTCCGTGATGATGGTTTCCACGGTAACAAAAACAAATATTATCTTTTACTCGATCATTAAATTTCTATAATTTATTAGGTTATATTTGTTGATGAATGTTTCTTAATGTAAAAAATAACAGTAAATTAAGAATGTAATAACACTACAAAAAGGGCATGCAACATAATACCATAAACTAGAATGTAGTGCCATATGTTTCAAAAAATATAATAATTACCTTACAAAGCATTTAAGTAGTATTATTTTATCCTAAAATAAACCATTTTTAGCATACAAATCGGAAAACAATATTAATGATATTTATTTGTTTGAAATTGAAAATCTTTCTAACTTGACCTTACAATATCCAAACTGCAACCACCAACTTAAAAAAGAAACCAGAAGTTCCCAAAAGGGCTAAACTAGAGGAAGGTCATCTCGATATTTTTTCCTAGCCTAAAGGCAGCGTGGGTGTGGAGAAAACTAAACAAAAACTAAAGTGAGGTTATGAGTATAGGTTGGCAGGTGCTCCTCCCCTCACTCCACCTACCAAGGTATTTGTTGTTACCATTGTAACCTAAATTGGTCTATATCATATTTTGGACGTCGCCATGAGTTGTTTTAGTTTGTTACAAAACTTCTTTATTTAAGTTTTTGAGCTGGATATGACATGTGTTCATTGTATTTGTTATATACGTACATTATTATTTTATTCTTGGTTTAAATAAAAGCTTAATGGGTGACTCCATTACAGATGGTTTTCTCTCTATGTTTTTCGAATGGTCCCTTTTTCCACCACTATCAAAATGAGATTTGAAAATTGTTTCTTGACCTGAAAAAAGGTCAACCAATTAAGAGTGTAAAAAACCTACAACGATGACATGCACACACAATATCATAAGCCAGATACGCATTGCCACACATTTTAAAGAATACAATGAATGCATTCCAATGCTAATGAACACCCTTATTTTACATAAAAACTTGACAATCTCTGGTACAATGGTAGATCACATATGGGCAAAAAAAATATTAGTGATATTATTCGTCCAAAACCAAAAGCCTTCCCCACTTTATGCTCCAAGAAGTTCCGAATTCCAAAACCACCGCCACCAACTTAAAAAACAGAAACCCAAAAGACAAAAACTAGAGGGAGGCCATCTTGGTCATCCCACTCTTTCCTTGCTATTAGGGATGAAAACGATCCAAAACGGTCGAAAATGAAATCATAATGTAGAAAACGAAAGCGATTGGTCTGAGATTTTTCTACATTTATGAAAATAAACTACTATAAAATAATGAAGAATGGCATTAAAATTAGTTGAATCTGACAACTTTCATAATTCAATATAATTTGGTAAAAACGGGAACAAGATCATAATGTAGAAGACGAAAGCGGTCGGTTTGGGATCTATCCTGACAATTTTCATCCCTACTTGCTATACCAGAAACCCCAAAATGATAAAGTAGAGGAAGACCATATAGTTAACTTATGTCCCAGCCTAAAGCCAGCACATACGCATGAAAAACTAAACAAAAATGAAGTTGGCATGTAAGTGCAGACAGGAGACACTCCTCCCTCGCTACCTCACCTATCCAATTGCTTACCTCCTAGCGTCATTCGATCTTGTCCATCGGAGAGATCCTAACAGTCTATCCACACAATGGTTAGCCACCTACCACAATATTTGTCGTATTTACCACGCAAGTCTACAACTTAAATTGCATTGTAGTAAATTTGAATGGTTATCGTGAGATTTTGAGTTTGTTACATATTTTCATAGTATTTTTTTTAGATTTTTAGTTGGATATGAGTTGTGATCAGTGTGACATTGTCTTTAAGATATTTATTATATTTCATTGTGGCATGGTTAATGTTTTTTCTAAGCGGATTTGTTTTTCACCACTAATAAGAAGAGATTATATTTACTCCGCCCTTGAACTTCTATAATTTATCAGAGTATATCTTTCATTGTTATTTTTTACTGTAAAATGCCTACAAAACAAGACCGTCTAAAACCTATAACGAAGACATGCAATACAATTCCATACCATAGGGAGGTTATCTTGGTCATTTCCACCCCTCCCTCACTAAACTAGAAACCCCCCAAAGTGCTGGTCATTTCCACTCCTTCCTCGCTAAGGAACTCAAAAAGTCTAAACCAGAGGTATGTCATATAGGTAACTTCCGTCCCAGCCTAAAGCCAGCCCAGATGCACGAAAAATATACAAAACTGAAGTGGAGATGCGAGTGCAGGCAGGTTGGCACTCGGTGCTGCCTCACATGTCCACTTGCTCGCCCTCTAGGCGTCGTTCGATCCCGGCTGTTGAAGAGTCCTAACCGTCCATCCACATTAGTTTGGCCACCTACCAAGGTATTTGTCGTTTCTACCACCGAAAGTCTACAATTTGAATTGGACCATAGTAAATTGGAACGGTGTAGTAAATTGGAACGATCATCATGAGTACTTCAGTTATGACGAAACTTCCTGGCGGTGTCTTAAATTTTTAGCTGGATATGAACTGTGTTCATTGTCTTTTAAGACATTTACAATTTTTGTCACTAGTTTAAATTCCGCCTTAATGGTAGCTGCATGCCTACATGATTGGTGTTTTTCTAAGAGGATTCATTTTCTCGCTAATAAAAGAGATTATATTTACCATGCTTTAAATTTTTATAATTTATTATAGTATATCTTTGATGGTTATTTCTCACTATAAAAAAATGCCAACACAACAAAACTGTATAAAACCTATAAGGAAGACATGCAATACAATACCATAAACCAAAAACTAATGCCGCAATTTTTCTGAATAATACAATAATTACCTTTCAAAACTATCGAACACTTATTTTATATCAAAATAACATCATTTTTAGTACATTGATGGGAACAAACCGGCTAAGATTTTCTATGAAAACAGAAAGGCTTTCATACTTGACAATGAAATTCCAAACCCCATCACCAACTTCAAAAAACCACAAACCCAAATCAGAAGGAATCTTGATCATTTTCTTCCCAGCCTAAAGCTAGCTCAGATGCATGAAAAATAAAGAAAACTGAAGCAGAGATGCGAGTGCTGGCTGGCTGGCACTCCTCCTTTGCCACCTCACCTGTGCACTTGCTCGCCCTCTAGGCGTCGTTCGATCCTGCCCCACCCGTCGAAGAGATCCTAACCGTCCATCCACATTGGTTAGGCCACCTACCAAGGTATTTGTCATTTCTACCACCGGAAGTTTGTAATTTAGATGGGACTGTAGTAAATTTGAACGGTCATCAAGAGTACTTCAGTTTGTTACGAAACTTTCGGGCGGTGTCTTAAATTTTTAGCTGGACGGTCGTCATGAGTACTTCAGTTTGTTACGTAACTTCTGGGTGGTGTCATAAATTTTTAGCTAGGTATGAGCTGTGTTCATTGTCTTTTAAGATATTTTTAATATTTTGTCATCGATTTAAATTCCGCCTTAATGGCAGTTGCTTGATTGAAGTTTTTCTAAGCGGATTCGTTTTCGCCGCTAATAAAAAAAACATTTACTCTGCCCTTGAATTTTTATAGTTTAATGTAGTATATCTTTGATGGTTTTTTCTCACTGTAAAAAATACCAACACAACAAAAGTGTCTAAACTTGTAAGGAAGACATGCAATACAATATCAGAAACCAAAACTAGTGGCACACTTTTTCTGAAGAATATAATAATTACCTTCCAAAACTATCAAACACTTATCTTGCAACAAAATAACATCATTTTTAGCACATTGGTGAAGAAAAACTGGCTAAGATTTTCTATGAAAACAGAAAGGTTTTCACACTTGACAATCAAAATTCCAAACTGCCAGCACCAACTTCAAAAAACCAGAAAGCCAAACTAGGAGGGGTGTGTTTAGATCCCAAAAAGTTTGCAAAAAACATCCCATCATCTATCACATCACCTCTCACTATTCATCTGTATTTACACTAATTCTTCTCTAATTATTTTCCAATTCAGCCAATTCATCTGGATCTAAACACACCCGAGGTCATCTCGGTCATTTCCTCCCTAGCCTAAAGCCAGCGCAGGCCCGGACAAAAGCAAACAAAAAATAAAGCGGGAACGGCAAGCCGCAGGCGCTGGCGCCCCCCTCCCCGCCACGTCACCGATCCGCGTGCCCCCTCTTCCAGCGCCGCTCGATCCCGGCAGCCCGAGCGATCCTGGCCGTCCACCCGCCCCGCATCCCCATCTGATCCCGGCGCTCACTCCCCCCACACACACTCGCAGACCCAACCGAAAAACCAAGGGGAAAAAATAGTAAAGAAACGGAGGCGAGGCTCCCCCCTCCCTCCCTCCTCCCCGTTTCTTATCTATCCTGATCCAAATCCGCCTCGCTTCTTTTATATCCTCCTTCCGAGGAAAATAATTCCATCCCCCACCCCCGCATCTCGTCGGACCTGCTCGCCTCCGTCGCCGTCGCCGTCGCCGCCATGGCCACCGAGGAAGCCGCCAAGCCGTCCGCCCCGCTCCCGCCCTACCCAGAGGTAACGAGACCACCCTTTGCCCGTCGCCGTCCGGTTCTTTCGCTGCTTTCCGTTTCTTTTTTGGGCGGTTGTTTGTGGCGAGGATTTGTTGCTTGCAACTGGATTTGTGGTGCTGTTGCGCTTGATGCATGTTTCTTGGGGGTTTCTTACCGAAAAAAAAATTGCGTCTTTGCGAACGAAAAAGATTTTGTTTCGTTGTTGCGAAATGGAATGGAGTGAGATTTGCGTGAGCTAACAGCCGGTGTGGCGCGCTTGTTTGTTGCTGGGCAGATGATCCTGGCGGCGATCGACGGTCTGGGCGACAAGAACGGGTCGAACAAGTCGGCCATCTCGAGGTACATCGAGGGCAAGTACGGCGAGCTCCCGCCGGCGCACGCGTCGCTGCTGACGGCGCACCTGGCGCGCATGAAGGAGTCCGGCGAGCTCATCTTCCTCAAGAACAACTACTTCCGCTCCGACGCCCCAGACGCGCCGCCGAAGCGCGGCCGCGGGCGCCCGCCCAAGGCGCGGGACCCCAACGCGCCGCCGCCGCCGCCCAAGGCGCCTTCCGCCGGCACGGGGCGCGGCCGCGGGCGCCCGCCCAAGCCCAAGGACCCGCTGGACGCCGCCGTCAAGCAGGCCACCGCGGGGATGCCCAAGGCCCGCGGCCGCCCGCCCAAGAAGGCCAAGACCGAGGCCACCGCCGCAGCCGCCGCCGCGCCCTCCCCCGCCGCCGCCGCTCCCGCGTCCTCCCCCGCGCCTGCAAGCGGCGACGGCTCCACCCCCGTGAAGCGCGGCCGCGGCAGGCCCCCCAAGGTACGCCCCGCCGTGCCCAGCGAGACGGCCGCGGCCTAGTCGTCGTCATCGTCGTGAGAGAGAGAGGGAGAGAGGTCATTAGGGCGTAGCGATCCGTCGTCCTCCGCGCTTCACCTGGTGCTGCTGCTGCTGCTTCGCCGTGTTGGTTAATCTTAGGGTTGTGTTCCTTGCTTGTTCTAATTGTTCGTCGTGGCTTAATTAATTAATGGAGTAATTAGGGGAGGGATGGATTTGATGTCGTCGTTGTTAATTTCCTTTCGCTGTTCAGTGTTCGTGCTTCTGGTGTGTTGTAAGCTAGGGATCTATCTGGTGGTGCTGCTGCTGCTCAGTTCAGACTGAGAGTGTTGCTGCTGCTGCTGCTATTCTGGTCGATTAATCAGGATGCTAATGTGGATGTGTACAATTTAATTTTAATTAGCGGATTGATGGTGATGTTAATGATGTCGATTTAAGGCAGCAGGGTTCGTCCAAGTGCCCCCGAGCTTGCTTGAGACCCTACCTCCTGCATCTCTGCTGATCGGTCGCTTTGGTGATGATAACGACGTCTGTTTCTTGATCTGTTATATATAAGCGTGTTGTTTGCGTGCTAATCACTGTCTAAAACTGCTGGGGTGTTTGGTTTGACCAGTAGTGTTTGTTGTACTAGCAGCAGACCTTATCATCCTTGCACTCTCACTCTAGAGTGTGGGAGTAGGGAGAGTGAGAGCGGGCAGCTGGGTGCATTTGCTTTGGTTTGTCGCGACGCAGGTGGGCTCTGGCCGCGTGCGGTGTACTCGCAGGCGGCTTTTGTGCAGGAGCGGAGGAGCCCCCTCGCGTCCGCGGCTGCCGATCTCTCTGCATTCATGTGAGGTGGTGAAGCGGTGAGGTGTTCAGCGCAGTAGGAGGTCAGGGCAGGAGTGAGTGATCGATTGATTGCTTGCAGGTTGGAAATGATGGCGTTGCTTGTGCTGGATCAGGGGTGCAACGGTTGTTTGCACGTTTGGGTTGCGCTCTCGCCTGCTCAGATGGGGTGGTAGTGTGTTTTGGGCTTTGCAAATCGCAATGCGTTGGGGCAACGACAAGGGTGGATTTGGTCTGTCTTGCTTGATCCAAGAGGGCCGTGAGGTGCACACGTTTAGTTTAGACCTTGTGCTATCAGATCGTGGAGGCAAACCCTTCCAAAGGTTAGTGGCTGGGCAGCATGGTCGCCTGTTGAGCCGAGCAAAGCAAAGAAGAGCTCGGACGCAACACGGCATGCTTAGCCTTTCAAGGATTGCCCGAAATGGCGTGGCGAGAGCGCATGGGGACGGGCGCATTGGCACTCACGCGTAGTGTTCATGGATCTCGACGGCAGCATGTTTTAGGAGCGCTGAGTGCTGCTCACTGGATCACTCCACTGCTGCTGCTACTGACCTGGAATCTCTATGCTCGTCGGCCGATCCGAGCACGTTCGGGGTGCAGTTTTTACTAAAGGGCAAGCGACGCCTTTCCAGCCTGGGGGCAGAGCTGTACTACTCGAGATCTCCAGTAGCAGCAGCGGTAGTAGTAAAATATCGGCACGGGTTAGCAGCATGCCCCTGTTACTGTGCAACGAGATGATTATATCTTGTTGATAATGTCAAGTCCAAGTGATCCTTTACACCCGGTTTGACTGGCCTTCTTTCTTTCTCTGCAAAAGGAAGGAACCTGGCAGAGGAGGGAGAGAGAGCTTGCTGGCTGCGTGCGAGCCGTTCGTCGTCTTTGCCGCGGGGCTAGCTGCGTGCGAGCCGGTAATGATGGATGGGGTGGTCGGGGCCGCGGCGAGTCCGTGCGGTGCGGCCGGCTAGGCGTGGCGGCGTACGTGCGTGCGCTGGGCCACCGGCAACCAACCTGCCTGCCGATGCCGGGCGTGCTGCTTGTTTCGCCGACAGGCACGGCACGCAGGTCGATCAAGTCCGGACGGACCGCGCGGCCGGATCGGACAGGGGTAGGTGCACGACGGCTTGCGCCGTCGCTGGCAGCGTCGGAGCAGTCGAGCCGCGGCACGGTTAGCGGGAGCGGCGGAGGGGGGAGTGGTGGAGCCGTGGAGGTGGTGGCGACTGCATAGCAGCTACCAGCGTGCTTCAATTCTTAGGGGCTGTTTGCTTGGGAGCCGCAACCCGTCTCGCCACGCTACAGTGACTTGAGTGTGGCGGACGATTCGTCTGTCAGAGACTGGCGCGCTGCTGCGTGGCGCGGCGGCCCGTGGCTAGGAGCCAAACAGCCCCTTAGACCATTATTAATCTCTATATTCTCCTTCAAAATAGAATATTTTTGCATAGTCATCGAGATTCTCTCTTTCCTATCTTTTTCTCCCGCACTCGTCATCCTTAGTATTTCTCCTTCATCCAAAAAAATCGGGCCCACACACATTTTTTATCCCCCACCCCCACCGGCCACTGCCCACCCTCTCTCCCTCCTCCCACTCTCTCTCTCCCTCCTTCCTACCTCGCTTCCTCCGTCGGCCCCACCCTCCTCTCAACCTCCGGCGGAGGCGGCGGACGGCAAGCTCGCCAGCGTGGCGGCCCTCTCACTCTCCCACCGTGCCGGCCAAGCCGCGGCAGCCGGATCCAGAGTTGGCCGCGCGCGAGTTGGACGGCGATGGCGGCGGACGAGGTGCAGCCCGCCCGGCGTGGGGATCTTGGGCGGTCGACAGAGGAGCACGCTGGTGCGGCGGCGCAGGGCCTCCTCCTCCTCCCGGATCCAGCGCAACCGAGCTCCTCCTCCTCCCGGATCCAACGCGGTCGAGCTCCTCCTCCTCCCACACCGCCCTGCAGCCCGTGTCGGCTTCCGCGAGCAGGGGCGCGTCGGCCTCCTTCCTCCCGCGTCGCTCCGCGGCCCGTGCCGGCGTCCGCGCAAGCCCTCCCCTCCTAGCTCCCTCCCACGCGCAGCGATGCAGATCAAGATCGGGCAAGAGTAGCGGCTTCCTCAAGTTCCATCGCCGCCCCTTGCTCCAAGACATGGAATTCTATCATCTCTAAGTCAAGCATCAAGTAAATTGCAATAAGTAAAGTTATCATGATCATAAGCTCGATCTTTTGAGAACTCCATATGAAACTCTACATCCAAAGTCGAAGTTACAAGAGTATGCTCAATGACCGAGAGTGCGGCTATTGCAATAGATTATAACCCTACAGGGGTGCACAACTTTTTTCCACACGAAGTGCAAGACCAAGGATCATACTTTTTTCTTGGTCGAAGTCAGCAGGGGAAGCCCCTACCTATTTTTTAATTTTTATTTCAGACTTGTTTAATTTGCTCCTATGGGGAGTCGAACTCAGACCTGCTAGGTGCTACTCAGGTGATCTAACCAACGAACATACTCTCAATCGAGGATAAGTGTTAATTCATGCTCTCAACCTTTCACATTTCCTCACCCCACTATGATCGGATGACCGAAAGTGTATAGGTGCACAGAACACAATCGATCACACCTCATCCCACCACGCTCCTAATTTATTCAAAGCACGATGTGACTTATGCTACTTAGCTTGCCGTGCTCATAGTAGGCATGTGGTTTGTATGGAATGGTGCTAAAGTTCCAAAACGATGAAGAGTTGGGCCTTAACCAACTCAAGCAAGACTAAGTCAAGTGAACTCCAATCTCAACATGATCCTACCATTCTTGCTCAAGTCTCGATTCATCATTTATGAAGGTCAATTTTAGTCACTCATAGCTAGCCATATGTTTAATTAACAAACATCCTAAAACTCGCAAGCCACCTCTTGACTTCTACCGAAGCTAAGCATGAGAAAGCACTTAAGTTTGTGACACCTAAACAAGCATACTCACCTAAGAAAAGGTTATTCTAGATCAAGGATGGGTAATGCATCAAGTAGGATCTAAATAACATATACAAAGTATTAACTTATGCACAAACAAGACACATATACATCATTGATCCAAAATAGGGTTGAGGAATGTTTATGTGCTTGCCTTGGTTCTCAGAGGGAGCGTCATCGGCGACGAGATCTTGTTCCGTCTCAAACTCCTCTTGCTCTGACGTCTCGGTCACTATATCAATGTAATGATATTCAACAAATAAATATGTCATGAACGATTGCAAAATGATATGCTAATGACATGCTTAAACATAATTAAAAATTCCTAAAACATCATATAAATGTTTGGTTAAAAATTCCTAAAACATCATATAAGTGTTAAAAATGTAAAAGCATACGTGCTGGAACGTGTGAGGTAGACCCTACCCCTCCCTGGTGCGGACCGTCCACAGGTCAATGTTTTATAAAGGCCGACCGTACCCCCCCTCCCCACCCCCAAGGCGGCCTATCCGCTTCAGAAAAGTGCCCAGAAATGAAAAATAGCCTCTCTGGAGGTTTTTGGTTTGTAGTTCGTGGATTGTCCGGCAAGGTCGAGTGGACCGTTCGCGCGCCGTTAACATCGACGGACTCGGCGGCAGTGGCGGCGGCTCTGGCCATGGTTTTGGATGGGGTTTGTTTCCAGAGTTTCCTAGAGGTGCATAGAGGTGATTCCTAGTGATATGTATGACATGCATTGCGGCTCTAGGTGGGAGGGAGAGTGTGAATGGGAGGGAGAGAGAGATGGCAGTAGGGAGTCCTAGTGGGATGGAGCACGCGGCCTGGCAAGTGGGATCGCGGGGGGCAATGTGACGATGAAGTTTTGCGCAGGCAACACATGTACTGGCAGACCATCCGCGGGTGATAGGCGGACTGTCCGAGGGGGCAAAAATTAGCCTCCATCATTAGCAAGTTTTTATTAATTTTAGGTGCTAAATTAAAGTATAATGATGCTCATGATGACATGTTTAGCTTAAACAAAATTTTAGGCTGTTACAGGCCCCTCTCACATTGCGGATCTAAATATCTAAACTTGATCTCAGATATCATGTAGGTCCGTATACTTTCGAAATAAAGATGTGACACCCCAAATCCTTATCCCTCAAAAGCTAATATTAGTATGAACATGATAATTGAGAAACGCGTCATCCCACAAAAATTCATGGAATAAACTAATGATCAAATACTCCTTTACTTACTTTATCCATGAGAATTATTGCTGGAGTTGGAGATATTTTTGTGACTCTTGAAAAATTGAGAAAACCTCATTTTAACCTTTGAAGATTTTGATTTGAGAGCTATTGCTAGAGTTGCTCTAACTAGAAAGGAGGGGAGGATGATGATGCAATGAAGGGTTTTCCAAGCCATTTAATCCCGTTTTACAAGTTTTTTTAGCGAGTATATTTTTTAGATGAATTTTACAAATATATTTTTTAAAAAATATTTTTTTAGAATTACACAGTACAACGCAAACGCTCACAACACGTACGTACACTCACCCCTATGAATACACGTACGCAAACCCTACCTCTGTAAATTTCTTGAAAAATGGCTTAAATGGGCTGCATGTGCCCTTGTGTACAGTATGTTTTTTCTTCATTACACGACCCAATTCCTCAGCCCGTGAATACACGCGGTCCATAACAGCTCACGCCTTGAGTCCTTCACGCCGCCGCCGCCGCCGCCGACCACCACCAGCAGGCAAGGCTTGCTGCGCGAAGGGGGGAAATGGCGCTCTACCGCCGTCTCCTGCTCCTCCGCCGCCTGTCCCACTCCCATCTATCTCCATTCCCCGCCCCCGCGATTGGCTCCACACCACCACCCACCCCCGCGGGGCTCACCCCAACCCCCACGGGGCGCCGCCACTTCGCCTTCGCCTCCGCCGAGGAGGCCGCGGCCGAGCGCCGCAGCCGCAAGCGCCGACTCCGCATCGAGCCCCCGATCAGCGCCCTCCTCCGCGGGCCGCCTCCCCCGCGGGACCCCAACGCGGTCCGCCACCCCGACACCACCTCCGCGCTCGTCGGCCCGCGCCTCAGCCTCCACAACCGCGTCCAGTCCCTCATCCGCTCGGGGGACCTCGACGGCGCCTCCGACGCCGCCCGCGCCGCCGTCTCCTCCCGCGTCCGGCCCACCGTCTTCACCTGCAACGCCGTCGCCGCGGCCACGGTCCGCGCCGGGCGCCACGACGACGCCGTCGATCTCTTCGACTTCTTCTTCCGCCGCTCCGGCATCGTCCCCAACGTCGTCTCCTACAACACCCTCGTCCTCGCCCACTGCGAGGCCGCCCGCGTCGACGCCGCGGTGCAGGTGTACCGCGACATGCTCGCCTCCGCGCCCTTCTCCCCCTCCGCCGTCACCTACCGCCACCTCACCGGGGGCCTCGTCGCCGCCGGACGCATCCGCGACGCCGTCGACCTTCTCCGCGAGATGCTGATCCGCGGCGGCGGCGCCGACTCGCTCGTCTACAACAACCTCATCGCCGGCTACATCGACCTCGACGACTGGGGCAAGGCGTTCGAGCTCTTCGACGAGCTAACCGAGAGGTGTGCCGTCTATGATGGCGTCGTCCACATCACCTTCATGGAGGGGTACTGGAAGCAGGGCAAGGACAAGGAGGCCATGGACAACTACCAGTCCCTGCTCCAACGGGGCTTCAAGATGACGCCGGCCACCTGCAATGTCCTGCTCCAGACGCTCTTCAAGCATGGCAAGCACAAGGAGGCCAGCGACCTGTGGGAGACCATGATGGACAACCACACACCGCCGAGCTTCATCGGCATCAACGCCGAGTCCTACAATGTCATGGTCAACCAGTGCTTCAAGGAGGGCAGGTTCCAGCAGGCAATTGAGGTTTTTCACCGCCAGCCAAGGAAGAACGTCCAGATGGACGTCGGTTGCTTCAACAACATCATTGGCAAGCTCTGTGAGAACGGGATGCTTGCTGAGGCAGAGAAGCTCTTTGAAGAGATGGAGACCAAGTCGGTCCTCCCGGACGTGTACACCTACACTTACCTTGTCGACTCGTGCTTCAAGGAAGGCCGTGTGGAAGATACATTGCGGTATTTCTACAAAATGGCAGATGGGAGGGAGCACGGGCCAAAGTTCAATGTCGGCTTCTTCAACCGTATGTTTGAAGGACTTACGGAAGCTGGCCGGACTGATGATGCATTGAAGGTGTATGCTAGGATGCCTGACAAGGAGATCAAACCAAACGCAGCAACCTTTGAAATCCTTGTCAAAGCCTTATGCAAGGAAGGGGACTTGGGTCGAGCACGGGACCTAGTGATTCAAAGACCAACAATTAGAGGCTTAGAGCCTACCTCTTCTGAAGATCAGCAGCAAGTATCATTCTGAGTTGGCTCCAACTGACCAACTCAAAAATTTTGAAGTCATAAAATGAATTAGTGGGCGTTCTGCATCTTGAAACCTTTCAAGTTGGACATTTTGTAGATATTTAGATAGAAGAATGGGTAGATGGGAATCACACTTTTCCATTGTTATTTTTGGACCTCACCGCTGATTATCCGTGTTCTGCGTGTTCTGTTCCCACATATGTATGGATGTTAATTGTGTTATCAGTTATCAACTTATATCATACAAACATGTGGTTCAAATGAGAAATTGTAATACACTCAAGTGACTGGTTCTATGTGATTGTAGAGTAGTGCGAAACCCTTGTTAATTTTTCTTATCGCTACGGTGCATGATTTCTGCTAAAATATAATACGTTCCAGTGCCCTTTGGTATCATGATTCATATCTTGATTCGTTCCACATTCAGTGCAAGTGCCTCTCTAGTTTTCGTTATGGAAGTGTGATCAGTTAAAATTGAAGTGCACATGGCTGATAGTGTAATGGGAACGGCCCCTAGGAATTTACAATAATCTCTCTAGTCGTTCCCGGCTGATAGCGCGCGCACTCCCTTACTCGCTGCTCAGGTAAATTGAATTTGAGGGATCCCTGCGACTGACCATCGTCGGCAAGACAGCAAGCTTGGAAGCCTTGCGTTGCGTGCGGCAGCACAAATTGAGTTGAAGACAACCCAGGAGATGCACACCATGTGCCTGATAATTTGACGATGAGAACTGAGGTTAATGATTCTCCTCCCTCCGTATGCATATTAAAATAGACATACACACGCAGATACATACACATATACAATATAATAGGGCAACATATAAGTAGAAAAATTAAGTCATTCAAAACTGGCAACACTGGCCAAAAGCAGGCGCGGCAAGAGAATAAAAAAGTAAGAGAAAAGGAGTAACGTAATATGTCGAGATGTCGACGAGTGCGACCAATAAGCGCCCAATTAACAATACGGCCACTGAACACTGTCACATTACCAAAACTAGCGAGCATCAAGGGAACTGGTGCGCACAAGTTCTCACACGCTGATAATAATTGTGACCGTGCCAAGCTTACTGGCTTCAAAAACCACTGCCAGAGGGCAAAGGAAAATCCTAATTGCGTGTTGCAGTGCCGTAACATTCAGATCACAAACTTTGCAGGAGCGCTCAAAATCCTCTGATAGTCTAATATGTGGCGCTGGAAGATGTACACATGGGCTAATGGTTATGTACAGCTGAATTTCAGCCTGGCCGCAGCAGCTAACAGTATCAGATAACGAAAAGTTAGCATCCAAGCTGAAGTCGATGTACAGAATTTCAGGTTAGTTCAGAATTTTAGGCAGTCATTACAGGAGCCAGAGAAGTCGATGTACCTGAAATTTACACAGGGAAACATATTATGGCAAATGGATAGCTGAGCCAGGGATATCAGTAGTGATGCTAACTGATGATTAAATCATAGGTTTGGGGCCATAAAAGCTCTGTTTGTGACTTCGCGGAAAGTTCAGAAATCAGCTATACGACAACTATAGCCAGCTATTTATAACCTTCATGCATGCTAATGCACAAGAACCCTCCTTTGTGACATTCGCTTTATATAATTGTAAATTGTGAACGACTATCTAAGAAAGCAGGGAATTAGGTTTTTGCTTTTGGAATCAGCTTAAAAAGGAATTGGCTACAGAAAATCTGTTACATATTGTGCAACCTTACTAAGCCAAATCAAGTATCAGCACAGTAATTGAAACAAGGTGTTACATGCGGATGCCTAAGTGCACACATGTCCATTGTATGAAAGTTCATTATAGATAAAATCTTAGTTGAAAGAAAGAACGACCTGGTACTAACAACAATCAGGCTCAAAAACATAATGTGCGTGACTGCATCTGGAAAGTCATAACTACATGTGAAGCTGAGAAATCATTGTTCCTCCTAGATCTGGAGAAATTATCATGGTGAGAATTTACATTAAAAAATGCATGACTAGCAAAAGATGGTATGACATTTGACAGCAGCAAACAATATACAGTAATGCAAAACAGTAAAGTTATCATGTGAGAAACCATATAATAAATCAGTTTCAGCATAAGCTCTATGCCTGAAAAAAAGGAAGCATAATCTACAAGGATCTGTCTTCTTATCATGTGCATCACACGAGTGCATGAACTCTGACATCATAATCACTCGCCCTCCCTACGCCTGAGTACTTTCTTCATAGCAATGCAAAATAAACATGAAGTTACTTCAAAATAAAAGGGAAGCAGAAAGTTCATGCCCTAGAAACTTTACACACAATAGGGCAGCATGATTCAAAAGTAAAAAGAATACTGAAATAGAAAATACAAAATTCTTGGATGCTGGCAGATGAAGGAAAAACTACGAGGTCAAAGAGCAGCAAGGATAAGGATAAGCTCAGCCCTTACCTAAAATTCTACTGAAATATTAAAGCAAAGAACACGCTCTACCCTGTTCTTCGTGTAGGAGTTCTTAGAACTGGATTATCCTGCAACATGGTCGTACGAGTCATTTTGACATAGATACCCATAGATAAACTTCACAGTCAAGAACCAAGATTGACTAGAAATACCTGCAACATTGGGTGGTAAACCCACTGACTCGCAAACCCATGGGGTTCTGCCTGCATCTGAAATGTTTTAAACAAGGTGTCAGTTATTCTAATATGGCAAAGATGCATAGGGAGTCCATTGTTGAGGGAAAAATAGGAACTCAATAGTTGGAAACTAAGAACATTATATGATGTCATAAACATGTGGCCAATTGTATGATAGGAACCTGCATGAAATTGTTCTGCTGCATCCTTTGGTGGCTAGGTACTTGATGTTGGTGATTAATATCCATTCCAAAATGATTGCCAAATGAGAGATTTGGTATTCCTTCCTGTGCAAGTTTGCAGCAAGAGTTTTCAAATATATGGGAGTATTAATAGCAGTGGCAGACAACAAAAAATTGTGTACCATTAAATCAATGCCTCCTTGCACTCCCATGTGAGGACCTTCAAGATGGGAGGCAGAGGGCGGCCCTTGGACCATATTTGTATCGTCTGTGATAAATGATGAACGCAGAAAATCCTGCTTAACAAGAATACACATGAACCAAAAAAGTGGATTAATATAATTAAAACTGAAGTGAAGTGTAAGGCTTGAGGCTCGTGAGTCATGCCTTAAAAAGAAAAAGGTAACTAAGACTAACCTGTTCTTTGTTTGGTTGTGTTACAGTTTCACCATTAGATTCTGTCACTTTCTTCGGTGGCCGACCACGACGTTTTGCATGGGCTGACTGAGAATTCTTTACACTCTCCGAAAACTGGGGACTAAAAAGGCCTTGACCATTTTCTGGTGCATCAGCCTCAAATGAAAGAAGTGTTGACTGCCTGTCTCTAGCAGGTAGTCCATCATCCAGGAGAGATCTTTCCGCATCTCTCAGTAACTTCAGAGCAACAAGGTACCTACTCTCAGATGCAAACCCTAGATTGAGCAACTGACTACATTGACTGAACAAATAATCAGAGCACTCAACAATTCCACTAAGGGGCATTTCATTGGGTTTGTTTGCTTTAGAATACAATTTTTTATAGTCCCTTCTCCAACGATCAAGAACATAATCTGATGGGATCTCAAATATCTCCTGCAACTTCAACACAGATAATGCATGTCTACATAGGACGCCAGTGAACTGAACGAAACCACATTCACACTCAATTTCAACCTTCCCTTCTTTACAAAAGTAAACTTCGTAGGTCCTACTCTCTGTGTCCTTTCCATCTTCCATGTACGAGCATTCTTTTACTTCAAAAGTGACAAGCCGACCATCAACTTTTATTGGCATACCATCACAATACATTGTGGCTTTCAACTCATCCTGAAATTTTCTGAACATGTTTATTGTGTAGGCTTTGGCCAGCTGCTCTTCCATGTAGAACTTTGTTACTGTTAATGGAGTCCTATGGGAGGATTCTTCATCTGCTTGCCACTCCTTCTTGTATTTGTTCTCTAATATCATCTCATACTTACTGAAAAATTGTTTCAAAGAAGTTTTTGGGTACACAAAACCATCATAGTACGAGGAAATAGACTCCCCACGCTGTGAAATAGACATCCCTGCCCAGAATTTGTCCCTGAGATATGCAGGTGCCCATAGTTCGCGATGCTCATACAGGGAACTAAGGCACTCATTTTCTCCAAGTCCATGTTCCTCTATAATCTTCTTCCAATCCGCTTCGAACTCTGGGATCTTCAAAGACCCATACGTAACTTTATTCAGTGCTTTCTTGATTGTTTTAAACTCTGCATGTTCTTTCAAATTCTCAGCTACATCTTTCATAATACGATACAGGCAAAGGCGATGTCTAACTTCAGGTAGAACTTCTCGAACAGCATCTAGAATAGCATTGTAATGCTCAGTAATGATTGCCTTTGGACAGCGACTCTCCATGCATGCTAAAAATGCCCTAAATAACCAAGCATAACTGTCAGCACTTAGATCTGAAAGTAAACCAGTACCAAACAGAACAGGCTGACCATGATTATTCATCCCAGTGAAGAAAACAAGTGGCAAATCGTATTTTTCTGTCAAGTATGAGGTGTCAAAGTAAACAACATCATGACCGAAGTAATCATTTGCTGCCCTTGACCTAGCGTCACTCCAGAATAAGTTCCTCAAACACCCTTGATTATCCAAATCTACTAAGTAGAAGAAATAAGGATTCTTGTTCTGCATGTTCCCAAAAAACTTCTGGATATACTCGTCATCTCCTTCCCCAAATTTAAGTCTTCCTATCTCAGTAAAGTTACCTTGCTCTTTTTCAGCTGGAACGTTCCTGCGACCCTTCAACCGTGAAGCAGGTTCCCCATTCTTTGCATCTGTTAGCTTCTTGTAACAATTAGTGAGTGCCACAGAGGACTGGTTAAGTGGATGGTTGTGCTCAAGCTTAGCATCATCAATGTGAAGCCACCTATCTTGCCTCAACTTCAATGAGATCCTTGCTGGGCAATTGATCTTGGTTGACTCTCTAGACAGATAGCATGCATTTGCTCTCCCTTTCCCAGCTCGACTACAACCAAGCACCAACCTTCGGCAGACCCCTGACTTTAGATACGATGACTTCAGAATGATCGCCGCAAACCCAGAATCCTCAGCATATTGCTTATAGTACTTGAGTGCATCATCATAAGTTTTGAATCTCAGCCCAAAACGTGGCGCGTTCTCATCCACTTTAGCCTTCCCACCATCCTCCTGCCCACTGTCATTATCATCCACGAGTATCACCTCCTTGCCCTCATGCTGAGGCACCTCCTTGGCCGAAATCCCTCCCAAATTCTGGCAAAATAATGCAAAGCATTATGAAGCAGCCAGCACCAGAACTAAACATTTTAAGCTTACCAAAACATTTCTTACCTGCAGTGCCTCACCACTTTTCAGCACTGCGCTATTGCCATGCTGCTCTTCGCCATTCCCATCCATGAGAACAGCCACATCGTCAATTGTCGCCTCCCTCGCCAACTCCTCTAACAAGGAGGCGGCCTCAATGTCGGACATGGGGGTTCAGCTGAACTAAACCCCGCAAAATGTGGAAATTAAACTGCAACCGCAATTGCAGCTTGGCTGGATTGGCCTGTCACACTGGAGAAGAACAGACAAATCAGACCATGAACTGGATTTAATTTGATAAGCAGGGAAACCACACAGCAATCAAATCCGCAAGAAAAAAGGTTGCCCAGAACAAAAAACAGTTACTACAGAAACCACTCCAACCAAGCTAGGGTTCAGTGGTGGAGCACACTCTAAATTTTAGGTGGGCTGAACATGCGAGACAAAACTCTTTTAAAAAGATCATGCACGCATGCCACGCATTCTCATTGAAATCACACAAGTAAGAGTACAGATGATTAACATATTGATGTTTAAATATTGGAGATGGTACAAGGTAGCAAAGTCTTTAATGCCAAAATATAATTCTTTAATTCAACACAAACCATGATCCAAGAGCTAAACAAACCAAACCTTTGAAAAACAAATCATTTAATTCCTATTTCCCTGTTGATAAAATAAATCATCACATGACAAAAGGTGGAGAGAAAAGCATGCCCGCCACGACGCGCAGCTTCAACACGAAAATAAATCAAGGACTTTCACTAACACCTGCACATGCAAGATTTAGGGCGACGGCATCCACAGTCTAGGTCCCTGGCTGGCCATGCCACCCACAAGCCGCCCTCCACCATGCCATTCGCTAACTGAGGAAGCCGCTCACCCCACCATCAGCCATTCCCACCGGTTAACGTCCGCCACCCGCGGCGCCGATGCCGCCTCACCCCGCCATTCGCTAACTGAGGAAGCCGCTCACCCCACCATCAGCCATTCCCACCGGTTAACGTCTGCCACCCGCGGCGCCGATGCCGCCTCACCCCGCCACCGCTGCCGTGCCTACTGCTGCCGCCAGACACTCTAAGCCCGCCGGCCAGCATCTGAGGCACTAGCTGGACCTCATTTTATAAAAAATTCCATAAAAGGAAAATATGTGCAGCTGAAAGATTGACAGCTTGGTGCAGCATAAAAGTAACAATGAACAACAAAAGGTCAGAGGTTGGTGGTGAGAGATGACAGCTCACATCTTCACTGCTGAAGCGGTCCAAGGACCACCAAAAACTCCTTGGCAACTGACTGCGCCTGCACCATGGCTGGATTCATCTTGCTCACTGAAGATGGCAAAGGATGGCCTAATTGGAAGTTCAAAACACGGATGAATTGGGTTAGCAACGAAGCACATGGCTTATCAATCCGGACCTAGAATTCTAACTTACTGTATGTGCCTAGCCAAAACTCCAGTATGCAACTCAGTAACACAAGTACAAAATTCCCCAAACGATTAGGTACACAACACATTAAACTCAACAAATAAGTCTGAATTCTGAAACCTGAATAAATTACAAAATGAATAATAGTGCAAACAGAATATCACAATAATAGTGTAGGGATTTGGCTTCCTCATAGCCATTTGATTCTAGGGGTGGGTGTTCGGGTGCCTGGTTGGGTATCCGTCTCGACCAAACTAACAAGACTTGGCAATTCAGCACAGAAAATGACCCAAATTAGCAAGAATCGACAGAAATCAGCACGGATAAAACAAAGGTCAACATGATGGAATACAAGACAAAGAAAATCTGGATCGCCAAGCTGCATCACGTGCCGTCAGACGACGGCCGAGTCTGTGGGGAAAAACAGCAGCCACCATCCCGCTGCCATCCAGTGCTGGCCACGCAGTGCGAGCTACAGCAATATGCGAAGAGCGCGGCGCGGAGGACGCATGGGCAGCCGCTGGCGCCGCTGCTGCAAGAGCCGCCAGTTGCGGCGCGGGCGAGCAAACGGCAGCCTGGAGTCTGGAGGGGCGGAGAACCGGAGCTTCGATGGATGGATGGAATCCCACGCTGCCTCACCTCACCACCCTCGATTCACCACCGCCGCCGTGCCTACTGCCGCCGCCAGACGCTCTAAGCCCGCCGGCCATGAAGCCCTCCCCCGATGACCCCGAACCGGAAACCCTAATCCAGCCACCACCATGCCTCAATCCGAGAGAGGAATGAGGAGCAGGACCAGCAGGAGGAGGCTCACCTTGTCGCCGGCCGAGCGGCCGTCTACCACCACCGTCCACCGAGCACGAAGCGTCGGAGGAGAGCAGAGCGAGTTTACGGCTGCGGAGAAGGGGCGGTTCGGCAGGGGAGGGGAGTTACGGCTGCGGGTCGGGCCCACGCGGCAGCCTCAGCAGTCGACGATCTCAATCCCAGCTGCGGAGACGTAAACAGTTGCGCGCTGAGCATTTACGTTTTCACGAATCAGTTTACAGGCCCCATTTTCCTCGCTCCAAGAGTTAAAAAAACACTCGGAATAATTGTTTTAGGCACAAAACTGAAAATCAAGTCTACAAGAATGGCCTAATGGTCTGACCCACACCAACACTTCAGAACATCTCCAAAAGACTAGCTAAATGATTTATCAAAGTCTAATTTTGACTACTACGTCAAAATAGCTCTTCAGCCATCCAACTCGCTAAACCATCCGGCTAGCCAAGATGACTTGCAAGTGTGGGATGACGTGTGAGACTCACGTATCAGTGTGTGGAGAGGAAGAGTTTTGAGAGTAGGAATAGAGTCTTGGAGTGAGATGCTTAACATGAAGTGAATCTTTTATGAAGAGACAAATAAATAGTCAAAACACAGAGAGTCAAAATGAAGAATATGTTTGAGATGCTCTAAGTCGCGATTAAATCTATTCCGACGTATGCTCTCGATTTTTTCTATTTTTGCGAGTGTTTTATACGCTTCCTTCTTCGTTGTTTAGTAGGGATGACAATCGGATGGGTCTGAACTCGAGACTAGTGGGTTTCAAACCTGACAGGGACGAAGGCAGGTCCTGAACCCTCCCAAGTCTCAGATTTGAGGACCCGAAATATAGCGGGTGCGGGGTCGAGTTCTGAACTCCACCCGTGGGGCAGCCCATGAAGCCCCGAACCCTAGCAAATGTTGGCCCATGAAGCAGGAACGATCATCCACTCATCTGGTTCTCTTATGTCTCCCTCGAGGCCCGCCCACACTCGCTTCTCCTCAATCTCTCACCTTCCCTATCTGCAAGCTGCACCCGCCGACCTTCTCCCCTATTCCTAGCGGTAGCAACACCCCTAGCCCTCTCTAGAGGCAGCGGCCGAGCTAGGCCAACGCGCCTTTGCG